>CM016483.1:14271931-19071931 GCA_002890555.2 Lagenaria siceraria | reverse complement strand
TATATTGAGACTTGTCAACATGAACATAGTTTAACTAACATAAACTTATACTATCAATCTCGAGATCTAAGGTTCGATCTCCCACTCCACATATTGTCAAAAAAGAAAAAAAGCATGAATATAGTTTAACCATTAATTAAATTAGTGTTTAGTTATCCATCCACGGATGGTGGTCTAAAGTGATCGGTCTTTCTAGCATGACAAGCTAGATGGTGCAACAAAGGTACTAGTACTTTAAAGATTAAAAGAGAAATCCAAATGAGTTCTTGATGATAGAAAGCTAGCATATCATCAACAAAGACTTGGACTTCGTTATAGAAACGACCTCATCGTTCAATTCAAGTAAATTCAAAAGAATTAAATAGTTTGTCTCCATCCATAAGGACAAAATTTTAGAATCTATAACAATAATGATACCATTCAAGAGAGTAGTAGCCTAAGCAAAGTTCCATACTACTTAAAATCATTTGGATTTTAGTCAAATTCCAAAAAGAAAAATAAGGATTTTAGAAACTACTTTTATTTCAAAACTTGACTTAATTCTTGAAAATATTTATAAAAAGTATGTAATAATATAAAATTAGTAGTGTTTATGAGTTTTATTTTTTAAAAATCAAAAAATAAAAATTAAGGTCTCATCTTATAAGCTTATAAATATTTTTATCTGTAAATTTCTTTGTTATATTATCATTTATTAACAATATTTTAAAAAATTATGTCAAATTTTGAAAACTAGAAAAAGTAGTTTTTAAAAACATGTTTTTTGTTTTTGAAATTTAACTAAGAATTCAAAATTTCTTTTACGGATAGGTGAAAACTATAGTATAAAAATTAACAATAAAATTACCAAACAACACCTAAATAATTATGAACCAACCTTAATTAATTTACTTTTAAAAGGTTAAGTACATGCTCATTACCACCATGACCATCTGTGAAGCTCAAGTTTGGTGTTTTGTTTTGGGTCTCTTCGGCCCAAAGAAGAGGGCTTAATACCACATTGTTTGCGCAGGCTCGGACTTAGGCCCACCTTCCCCGGGGTGGATGTAAAAAATTAATAATAATAAAAATAAATAAATAAATGAATAATTCAATGGTAAAATTTAAAGCATCACTTGAGAGGTTAATCTAAAAACACAATCAACTGAAAGGGGCGAAAGAGTAAAAAAAAAAATGCTAAGTAAAACATTACTTAAATGCGAGGGTTAAAATATCACGGTTGGTATTGATATTCCATCCATAAGTCTTCGATGAATGAACAACTTCTTGATAAGAATAATGTTTGTCTTATCAACGTCGAATACATGTACACTTGATCAAACTTTTCTCTACGTCCAATGTTTCGATGGAGTTATGCATAGTTTCCGATTATTGCTAACATTTCAAGTTTAACATCAAGTAGAATATTAGGACATTTTCAACATGCGATCTTCTTTATTCCCTGAGATCTCTATGCAGTTAGCCCATGCAACATTAGGTCATCCTATAACCTTTTGTCCATCGCCTTCCATATTCTAATGGTAGTTTCATATCTATTCAAAAAATTATAACATTAAGCATAAACATAAAGAGAATAGAGGCGAAATTATAATATTAGCATAATAAAGGTGAAACAAATTATCAATAGAAGAGAAAATAATAACATTTATACAAATTAACGGTAATAAATGTGAAAATTTTAATATATTATAGGTGAAATAATCCACACATAATCTTCATTAAGTAGAATGACGACATCTAGATAATTAGATTCTACCAAAATATTGTGGATGTTAATGAACAAAAGACTCTCCAAACTAGCCATCGCTTTAAGAACCTTAATCCCACTGCATCGAAAAATGATTTTAAAGCCTGTCAACCGAACAACACCCAAGTGGTCTAGAAGCACCCAACCAAGACCTCCCACTTGCCTATTTGAATTCCACGTCACATCTATGTTAAGTTTTCCATTAATATATCGAAGGTAGAAATCGATCGACAATGGCAATTTGTTGAATAGAAGGGCATGAACTTTGACAGATGTGTTTCCTGTCATGCACCAAATGAACAAACTCGTTATCAAACTAGTATTTGTCAATCGATGTATAAATTGAGTCAGAATTAAATGAAATTCTCCGAAACAATAGCTTTATTATTTATAGCCTCTCAAATCTTCCAAGCGATGATCATGATTATCCAAGTTCTCAGGTAGCTTGATCATGATCATTTTTTCAGTCATGTAATTAAAGAAATGTATTAATATATAGGGTTGTTTTCAAATATAGAAAAATGAGCAAAATATTTATAAATATAGAAAAATTCTACAGTGTATCACCGATAGAATTCTATCGCAGTCTATCAAAGAAATTATATTTGTAAATAGTTTGATATTTTATCTATAGTAATTTTCCTAATATATATATATATATATATATATATATATATATATATTTCATTTGTTTTCCTTTTTAATTGTCATGAGATTGATTCTTTGAAATGCTCGGGGCTTAGGAAATTAACCCTAGAGCATTCAGAGCTTTGTGTGATTTAGTTCGCACTCTTAATCCGTTGGTGATATTCTTGTCCAAAGACTAAATGTGGTGAGGAAGTAATAAGGAAGGTGAAAGTGTTGAAATTAAATTAATCTAGACATCTTAATACATGAATTACATTATTACATACATGAATAGTTGAGATTCAAGGAATAGTTAGATACATGAATTACCAAATACATTGATGAATGTTCATGTATTGGTGAAGAGTCACATGTATTGATATTTATTGTTGATGTCTTTTGATGTACTATACTTTCCTACTAGTATAAATATGTGTAGGATTTTTCATTTGTAAGAAGCAAGAAAGAAAAGAAAGTTTATAAGAAATATTCAAGTTCAATTCTCCTAAATTGTGTGAGTAAGAGAACAATCTTTTTCTCTTGTCTCTTGATTTATATTGTGTGGGTTTACTACGTTTCCAACAGAAAGTAGGTTGCAAGTTCGAAGGTTGCTTTACCATGAAAAGTAAAGATACAAAAGGGCGCCACTGCTTGCTCTGTAAGAAGGATATTACGGTGGAGATTTAATTTTCTCCTACTCTTTAAACCATATTGATACGTGGATGGAATGGAGCTGGAAAAAATGGAGATTTACAGGCTTCTACAGTCACTCTCTGCGTCTCAAAACAAACATTTATCTTGGAATCTAAGGGGGGCATTAATGATCCTTGGATCGTTGGAGGTGATTTCAATCAGATAATGTGGGATGAGGAAAAACAAGGAGGCTATAGGAAAGGGATTACTGTTATATATTGACAATTTCAGGAGGCTATGAATGACTGTAATCTTATGGCTATGAATGACTGTAATCTTAGGCTGTAGAAGAAGTTAATTTACATTTGAGGAATGTTGGGTAATGCACCCTGAATATAGAAACGTTATTGATGTTGTGGGTAAATGGAAGGAGAACTTTAACAATTTTTCTCTATGTCAAAGTCTGAACTTGATGCAACCATGCAAGCACACCTAGTCAAGTTATAGTAATAAAAAGGCATGAAAGGGCGAGTATCGTCCTCAAAGATCAAATGTCATAGAATTGTAAAGACAAGTTAGGAAAGCTTCATCAAGTCCTATTTAGATCACTTATTGAATTTTATATGAACAATATGTCTAAGTCTCGAAACTATGATTCAAATTATTTTCTATAAAAAATAACTTTTTCTCATACAATCTTAAATGATAACTAACTTCTTGAAACCCAAATTAAGATGCATGACATTAAGCGTTATTGTCATCAACAACTTTTACTATTAACCTAACTATTTGCATGAAAGGTTAAATAGCAATATTCCAATGTTATGGATCCGATTAAACATGCAACCTATCAAATTGAACATTTAATCTAATATTCATTGAAGGCCAAGCAATAGAAATCAAGCACAATAACATTGAAAAACATAATGTTCAACAATATCCATGAAAGCACTAAATACTAACTTAAATTCATAAGTAAATTTATCAACACCCTAAGACTAAAGAGTTTAGCCACTCATAGCTTTGAAACACATATTCTGATACAAATTTGCAAACATACAAGGCAAAGGGAATAAAAAGAATGAAAAAACTCTATTATCGAAGCCTTTTCTTGTCGTTGAAATTTGTCCATCTTCTCTTGGTCAGCACCTGGAAAATCGAATGACATCCGAACTCTTCTCTCACACTTCTACTTTCTTTTGTAGCTAAAACACACTTTATGACTCTGGAATTTTGTAGTTTGAACAACTGGTTAACCTTCTAATTTATAGAGAATCAGAAACTTGGTGAACAAGAACTTTTCAAAACTGCCAAATTTTCAAAATTAGAAAGCTAGCGCAACAACGCTGTAAGCTAGCACCATATCACAGCACACAATACTGCAGCACTATGCACTACGCTGCGAATAACTCAAAATCCCCCCTTTTAGGAAAAAGCACTGAGGGCCAGCGTCGTGGAGCGCCGCGGCGCTGTCATGTTTTTGGTAACTTCTTCTTTTTCTTCACTTCTTCTTAGAGATTTGGCCCGGTTTGATTCTTTTGGCTTCCAACACTTGTTTTCTTGTTAAATTTCTGAAAAACACTAGCAAATACATTAAATTTAATAAACATATCTCTAAATAAGAGGTAAAGAAGGCATTTCTCAGAAAACTTGAACCCTTGGGGACGACGAAAGTTATATAACTGTAGAAAGGAGAAAATTGCTAAATGTAAACAAGCCTTAAATGATATATATGATGGTTTTCCCCATGTTGAATTTGAAATGATTCATGTGCTGTTATATTAGATAGGTTGTTGGCTGAAGAAGAAATGTATTGTCCCATGAAGAGTGGCTAAAGTGTGGTGATCGAAACTCGAAGTGGTTTCATAAAAAAAGCTTCTATGAGGAAGAGGTTGAATGAAATTAAGGGTATAACAAATAAATTTGGTTGATGGAGAGAGGATGAGGATTCTATTGAAGAAATTTTTGTTGATTACTTCAAAGGAATATGCAATCAGTCAGTGAAATTCAAGGTTTTCAATAATGTGTTGGTGTAACACTCTTGTTTTGAAGACATATGGCTGGAATTAAACCAATCATGTAACACTCTTGTTTTGAAGACATATGACAAGAACAAAGTTCTTCACAATGTTCCAGTGGCAAATGTTGAGGTAAAAGATCGATGGATTTTGAATTATGCTACTGAATTTTCCAATCAACAGCTAAAAA
This sequence comes from Lagenaria siceraria, assembly GCA_002890555.2. Lineage (NCBI taxonomy): Eukaryota > Viridiplantae > Streptophyta > Magnoliopsida > Cucurbitales > Cucurbitaceae > Lagenaria > Lagenaria siceraria. Next base: position 19,066,716 of record CM016483.1, on the reverse strand, counting down.
TTAAGGAATTGAGAGTATACAATTCATCCCTTTCTTACCCATCACACTGTTTGAAGATGTTGTATCCTTCATCAGATTTCTTTAAATTGAAAGTCGATGCAGCTTTGGAAGAAGAACCCCTCTAGCACAGGTTGGAGTGCAATCATTTGGGATGGAAAAAATAGTTTAAAGGTTGTTCTTGTGGATTCATGGAGTATTGATTATAATCTCCCTTTGGCTCAATTGCTGGCAATTCTTGAAGGTCTTCGGTTAAGGATTTTTGTACGAATGAGCATTCTTTAAGAACATAAATGAAATTTGGCCTCTACTGACATATGTGAAATTACAGATTCAACTCATGAATGGACTGAGAGCGAACTTAATCTCATTTCTCCTTCGTAATCTTGTTTCTCGTTCCTTCATCTTGCTTCTTCAATTTTTTCCATCATCAACATTTTCTTTCGATTCTTGATACTCGATCTTGCTTCTCGATTCTTGATCTCGCTCCTTCGATAGAAGAAGAGGGCAGAAGAAGAAACGCAAAGGAAGAAGAAAAATGCAGGAAAAACGAAAGAAGAAAAAGAAGAAGAAGAAGAAGAAAAACACAAACGAACAAGACGAACGGTGGACGGCGGCAGGCACTAACCAGCTGGGTGGTGAGACTCACGACTAAGTTGCAGAAACCAAAAGAAGAAAGAAAAGATGCAGAAAAAGAAGAAGTCGTAGAAGAAAGAGAATATCCAACGAGAATGATTTTTAAAAAAGGAAAAAAAATGGTCTAGACCATAAGAATCTAGGTGATAGACCATAAAAGCTTAAACTTTTATGGTCTAGACCATAAGAGTCTAGGTGGTCTATCATGGATAGATCATAAAAGATAGGTGGTCAATCACTGATAGAGTATAAGAGTCTATTAGCGATAGAAGTCTATTACGGATAGACTTTGCTATATTTGTAATTTTTTTTAAAATGTTATTCTACACTTAGTTATTATCCGTAAAATATCTACTCATTACAATTATTCGTAAAAATATAGAAACTAAAAAGAAAAATTTTAAAAAATAGAAAAATAAGTGAAACTATTTACATAAAGTAACCAAAATTTTAAACTAATTATAGAAAACAAGATAGTATTTAAACTAATTTTAAATATCCAAAAAATACAATTTTAAAATTTTAAACTTACAAGTAAACGGAAACGGCAATGTCTTTTATGTCGGACTTAGAAGTTACAAGTTAGAAGGTCAACCGTAAATGGACTTGAACTTGACCCAACGTCTAACGCCTAACGGTTACTACGAAGTAACTTTCTTTTCAGCGTAAAAAAAAAAAAAAAAACAAAAAGGTTACCAAATTCATGGTGGAAGAACGAAGAAGAAATAGGTGATATCTCGTGAAACTCAATTTTAGCTGACGGAGAGATGGCTACAAATCAACCACCTCTCTAAAAAAAAACTCCAAAATTCCCAAAACAGCCCTCACCTAGAGCCTCACCTTAACAAACCTCAAAGGGTAATTTAGCCACTAGGTTAAAATAACCATAAAAAAAATCCATAAATTATGGGGTTATTACAATAATACTTTTGCTCTTAAATTCTTGGATATAAAAAAAAGTACAACATAACGGTTAATTTTAAAATTTAAAGAAAATATCAATTTAGTATTAATTTAAATCCTAAACTGTCAACTTTTCTAATTGAATGAATCAATTTAGACTCTGAGTCATAATTTTCTTTGAAAATCGTCAATACATCTACTCTAATCGTCTATTTTGTAAAACTAAGATATCTACACACGTTCGAAAATCAAAATGCATAGATGATTTTCAAAGGCAATAACAATGAAAGATCTAAATCGATTGACTTATGAGAAATTAGAAGTTTAATTAATTAAAATAATAAATTTTATATAATATTGGTCGAACTAAATCTAAATGATAGCATATACATTTACGAATTTTCAGAGTTTTAATTGATGAACTGGGGGTATAAATTGATAATTGTTATAAAATTTATTGACACAAAATTTAAAATTATATAGACGAAAATGAAATTAAAGGGAAAAGAAAATTTGAAACGTACGGTACCGCCATTAATATACTAATAAAAGCTGGGTGTTCCCTAAAAATCAATGAGTGGTTTGGGTTTCATTTCTTTTCCTCTCTCCTCCCTCTCCTTAACCCCCGAATCGTCTTCGCCAAGAGGGAAATTTCAGTTTGATTTGGGGAAATTTTTTGCTTTCACAATAATATTTCAATGGCCTCTGATAGCTTCACCGACAAGAACGCGGTTTTCAGGAGGCTGAAGGCCAAGTCGGACAACAAGGTGAGTGACTAATTAATCTTCAGATTTGGATCGGAAAATGCAGAGGATTCTAGTTTGTTTTAGTTGGCTTTTTTAATTTCTGTTTTTCTGTTCAGATCTGCTTCGATTGTAATGCGAAGAACCCTACTTGGGCGTCGGTTACGTTTGGGGTCTTCCTTTGCATTGATTGCTCCGCCGTTCATCGGAGCCTTGGCGTCCATATAAGCTTCGTCAGGTTTTTTTTTCTTTTAATCAACTTCTTGTTTTCATCCATATTATCAATTGTTTCTACAAATGTTGTGGATCTTAGTTTTTGTTGAAATATTTCTCTCATTCTCACTTAGGAATTAGATCAACCCTCGAATGGGAGATTTTTGTAAGAATGTGACCTAAATTTCAGCTCTAGAATGCCGTTTGACCTGGGTTTTGAAAATAATGAAGAATAACCTTTTGATGTTACAAACTATTTGCTAGTGCTTTTTTCGAGAGCGAGTTCGAGAGGGTGAGAGAGGAAGTGCTTTGTTCTTTTTCATCTTTAATCAGTGTCTTAATAAGTTATCGAATTTAAAAAAAGTTTGATTAGATGAAAGATCTATTGGACAGAAAATGGAAAGTTTTGAGTACTTGTTAGATACACAAGTTTAAGAAATTGTTGGACAAAAAGTATAGGAATTTTTTTTTAGACCTATTTGAGATGAAATTTGAAATTTAGGGACTAAACCTGTGATTTATTAACACAAAATGGTGGAAGAAAATTGTTGCCATTTTTCTTCTATATGCCATGTCTCCATATTGATATTATTCCAGCACCTAAATTCAAAGACTAAAACCAAAATAGAATAAATATAGAAATTCAAACATAAGTCAACTCATAATCTGACTTTTGATTATAGGGTCTTTAATAAGAAATCAATGAACTAAAACAAAGGGAGAAAAGAAAACAAGAGTAATTGATGAGACAAATTGTTATATAGGTCAACAAACTTGGACTCATGGTCAACGGAGCAGCTCAAAATGATGAGCTACGGCGGAAACAACCGTGCTCATGTGTTCTTCAAGCAGCACGGCTGGAACGACGGCGGAAAAATCGAAGCCAAATACACATCCAGAGCTGCAGATTTGTATAAACAAATCCTTTCCAAAGAAGTCGCCAAAACCATGGCTGAAGAAACCCCCCGTCCTTCTTCCCCTGTTTCTTCTCACTCCAATGGCAATGGCAATGGCAATGCTCTCCCATTAATCAAAACCACCAAACAAGAAGCCCCTGAAATCTCTTCTTCTCCAAAAGCCTCTCATTCTGTTGTTATAAAAAAAACCATCGGTGCTAAAAAGACAGGCAAGACTGGTGGACTTGGTGCTCGGAAGCTTACCACAAAGGTTACTCTGTTTTCAAAAGAATTGGATTTCCTCTGTTTTTGTGGGTTGGATTTTTTGTTTGATTTTAAAGTGATTGTGTTGTGAATGCAGACGAGTGAGAATCTGTATAATCAGAAACCGGAAGACCCTCCGACTCCGGTTTCGTCGTCGATAACAACGAACGGTGCAATGGCCTCGTCGTTGGCTTCCCGGTTCGAGTATGTTGAGAATGCACAATCTTCTGATGTGAGCTCCAACGGATCCCCTGTGTTAGGTCATATTGCTCCACCGAAATCCTCTAGTTTCTTTGCTGAATTTGGAATGGATAATAATCACAATGGTGGTGTGTATTCAAAGAAATCAAGCTCGAATTCCACCAAAATCCAGGTTAAAACACAAAACACAATGCCTTCAAAAGTTGTGCAAAAGCAGAACAATTAATGTGTATATGAATCTGCAGGTTGAGGAAACTGAAGAAGCTCGGAAGAAATTCTCGAATGCGAAATCGATTTCGTCTGCTCAATTCTTCGGAGATCAGAACAAATCTGCCGAGTCAGAGGCCAAGGCTTCCTTGCAGAAGTTTACAGTAAGGGTTTGTTTGATTTTGGTGTATAACACCGTTGAGTTGAATGTAATTGTAAGGGAGGTTTGTTTTTGTGGAATGCAGAGTTCGTCGGCGATCTCCAGTGCCGATCTGTTCGGTCAGGGAATGGATGATTCGACTCTGGATCTCGCAGCAAATGAATTCATTAACCGGATTTCTTTACAGGTAAGAACAATTAAGAAGAGTATTGAAAAGGTTGGTTTGTGAGAAGGATTTTATTTTCTGAATTTGACTTTGATGCAGGCTTCGCAGGATATATCATCGTTGAAGAACATTGCGGGGGAGACAGGGAGGAAGCTGAGCTCATTGGCATCAACGTTGATTACTGATATTCAAGACAGGATTCTTTGATTTCAAACTCCATGGACATATGGGGGCACTTTGCAAATTACAATACTATACTATTCTCAAAAGAACTTTGTTTCTTTTTGCAAATTACCAATTGATATATATATATTATATATCTATTTTTCCTATTTAGTGTTTTTTTATTTTTTATTTTTATTCTTATTGTTTGAGTTCATTGGTTGAGGATCTAAACCAGTTGAGCTATGTTTAGTTGACTTTATTAGTGATTGTAAAGGATTGTGCATTATAAATTCATTATTGTTATTTTTTTCTGAAATACATCAACTTTTATTGACTTATAATACTCTCTTACTCTTTCTCTTGCACTCTCACTCTCGTACAGTTCTCTTTTTAGGTATCTCTTGTTGAATTTGTTTTTGCATAACCTACTAAAATAAAATATTTTGGACTTATTTGATAACAATTTTATTATTGTAAACTAAGATTGTAATCATTACTTATATCTATAGGTTTTTTGCTTTGTTATAAAAATCTAGTGTTGAAACAATATAATTTCAAAAATAGAAAATAAAATAAAGGGTTATCAAACGGGACTTTAATTTTAAAATAAGATAAGGCTAGTTTCAATGGTTAGAATTTTTGACAAGAATTTAATACGTTGTTTAGCCCAATATAGGGTCAACAAAAATCACATTCGATGCCCAATTTCAATGACAACTACCTCCACCAACTAGCTCCAAGGACTATATCTGACGACCAACTCCGATAATTACCTCTGGCGACTACCTATGCAATCAACTTTCGATCAACTCCGACGATCATGACTAGTGCATAGTATTTAATAGTCTTCTTTTATAGTAATTTGACATTAAAAGAAACACTTTTGACTATAGTAAATTAAACAATTTTGTATATAAAAACAAATTTGGGAAAATGTAACCAAACACATGAGGTTTTTTTTTTAAACACTTTTTTTAATAAAAAATGTTAAAATGGAAATAACTATTTGAAAAAAAAAATCTTATTCAATCTAAATATGCCTTAATATGTAACTTGATTCATGGCCCATGGGTCTCCTCAAGGTTTCAAGAAAAAATGGGTGTATATATATAGAAAAAAAGAATCATTCATAAAATTGAACTAATAGAAAAACTTAAGAAATCTCTCTAAGGAATATTTTACAACAATTTATATATTTTAACTCTACTCATATAATATAATAACTTATTTTAGTACTGCGAATTTCTCTTCGAAAAACACGTTTGATCAACCCTCATTCTCAAACTTTTGAATGATAACCTACCATATTTTTTTTTTTTTGGAATAATGTATCTAAGTTGACGATATTTTTTGTACGCCATCATGGTGATGGTGTGGTCTATACTTGACAACTATCACTCCTAATATACTATGGAGTTAGAGAATTTGTTGCTTTTGTACACCTTCAAATGTACGGCATTTTCTAACTTAATCAATGATATGATTTTTTTTTGGGTCTAATCTCACGTATTTTGTCCATGTTCAATAGTATTGTACATCCCTAAAATAACCAAATGGATAGAGCATAACATAACTTAAAATATAACATATTTTTAAAAATTGGTGGAACAAATCTTTTTATTTCTATGTACAAAATATGATATTTAAGGTACCAGTATTTGTATAATACAATACAAAAAAAAAAAAAAAGTCGAAAACAACACTAATCTCATGAAGAACTCCATGTTAAACAAATCAGCAATCTAAACAAAAAACCTTAAACACAGAATAAATACTCTATAGTCCAAACACAATCTCCCGAAACTCAAACTAAAATAGTTTGTATCGAAAATACAAACCTTTTAAACCCAAACTAAAATAATTTGTACCCAAAATTCAACTATTCAATTTTACGTTATTATAACCTCACATATTAATAACCACATATTATTATAACCAATTTTGCGCCTCAAACAATCCTTAAAGCATTTTAAACACTAAGGACATTTTTGAAAGGTTTATAAAAATTGAAAAGTAATATTGAAATTTTTGAAAGAATAAAAAGTATTTTTAAAACAAAATTCAAAGTGTAGGTGTATTTTTCTAAAATCTAATCCCAAATTCATATAAATCTAAAAGGAAAAATTACCTTTGAGTTTTAAAAATGTACCTTTTTAGTCTGAGTTTATAAGAATAGGTTCATTTGATCCCTATATTTTCAAAATATACCTTCTTAGTCAGAATTTTTAAAAATAGGTTTAAGAGATCCATCAAATAATTTTTTATTATTAATTTAAATAATTATATGACATTTTAGATTAGAAGAATAATTTTTAAAAACTATTTCGTCTCTAAAACATTTATTTCTAATTTTAAATATCTTATAATTATTTTAAAAAAATCAAAGAAAAAAAATACTTGAGGATCTTTTAGACCTATTTTAAAAAATTCAGTGATTGAAAAAGTATATTTTGAAAACTCAGGGACCAAATGAACATATTCTTATAAACTTAAGGACTAAAAAAATATATTTTTAAAACTCAAGAACCAAAAATACATATTATTCAAAATTTGAGGACTAAAAAAAAAAAAAGAAGTAATTTTCTCAATCTAAAATCATTCACAAATAAACGGTATAAATTTTCACTTAGGATTCCAACAACTTCATCATCATTGCGGCCATGAGCAATATAATTCAAGAATCTTCAGAACCCCAAAACCAAGAAGAATCTTTCGATCCTTTCCGTTTCTCCACCCTTTGTCTCAACTCCTCCGCCGTCGACCCTCCACTCTGTTCTTCGTGCGCTCGCCGTCAACCTCGCCTCGCATCCACTCCCATGAAACGCCCTTCCCCCACGCCGTCGCAACACCCCTCCACCACCACCTCCAAGAAGCAATTTCTTGATCATCAACAACCCAATTCCACCCCTTTCTCCAAGATCGATCTCCCCATTCCTTTTGATCATTCTGTTTCCCCTCTCCGCCGCTCTTTTTCCGACCCCACCGAAGCCCTGAATTTCTCCCCTCAGTCCCCTGCAAAACGGTTATGTCTCAACTCACCCCTGCCGCCTCTGCCTCTCCGGCGTACTGTCTCTGACCCAAATCCGTCCCCTGAAAATACTTTCGATTCCCCAATTAAAATTGGGAAATCCAACGATTTGATCATAGAAGACAACCCCGAATCAAAGGTTTGTTGATAATTCACCTGTTGTTGTTTATTCTTGTGGGTAATTTAATTGATAAAAATTTTTCTTAGAGACTTAGAAGGATCAAGGATCGATTGAAGGAGATGAATCAGTGGTGGAACGAAGTGATAAGTGAAGAAGAACACGATGAAGTTAATACAAAAAAGGTATGATTTATTTCATTTCGTTGTCAATTTTATTGATGAGAAATGTTGTAAATTGGGAATTTGAAATGCAGAGAGATTGTTGCAAGGAAGAAGAAGATGATGAAGAAACAGTGGGAGTGGAAAGAGTGGGAGATTCATTGGTGCTACGTTTAAAGTGTTCATGTGGGAAAGGATTTGAGATTCTTCTTTCTGGGAGAAGCTGTTTCTACAAGCTGCTGTAGATCAAAATTTTCTTCTTCTGTGTTTGATTTTCTCAAGTTTTAACGAATACACCCATTTCAGATTTATCAATTTCTTCTTTAGTTTTTTTTTTTTTTTTTTTTTTTTTTTTTTTTTTTTTTTTTTTTTTGTAAACACAACAGTTACATACAAATCAACGTGTTTTCAAGTCTTGTCAAAACATGAAGAATAATATCTTATGACTTATAAAGATCATCCTAGTGAAATTTTTAAAGATAGAATAACAAGATAAACTATTTTAAAAAAATAGCAAAAATTTTTAGATAGTTGTGATAGACGTTAATACAAGTCTATCAGAATCTATCCGTAATAGAAATGATAGAAGTCTACTACCATATCGATAGATGGGATGAATATTTTTTTTTTTTTTTACATTTTTTGCTATTTTCTATAAATAGTTTGTCATTTTTTTATCGGTAAAAATTTCCCTTTAATTAGTTACGGTTTAGTTGAATATTAAATTTGATGTTGGTTGCATATTTTACCATTTAGGTCACGTTTCCTTGAAATCAATTAATCATAACATGATGGAGTCAATTTAAATACGTTTAATAGAATAAATTAAATATAAGTTGTCAAAACATTGAGAATATCTTATAACTTTAAAGATCATCATTTAATTTTTGTTAGTACAATTGAGGGCAGAGGATTTAAACTACAAATCTTGGAGCCACTAACACACTTTTATACTAGTTGAATTATGGACGCTTTGACAAGATCATCATTTAATTAATTACTATTAAGTTGATTTCACAACTTACCTTTAATAAGCTTTCTTAGCCACATTGTAAAATATGTATTTTGGACCACTCATTCTAGAAATTGTTGAACTAAACAAAAGAAAGGCTTTCCTACTCTCATAATATTACAAAATTGGGGAAACTGTAGGAAAAAATAAAATTTTAAAAATTGTTTTTTGTGACTTTTGGTTTAATTGTTGATTTTATTAATTGATTTCACTAATTTAATTTTGTGTATTTGTTAGTTAGAGGCTAATAAATTTCAGTAGATTTTTATCACCTTTTTTTTTTTTTTTTTTTTTTTTTTTTTTTTTTAATAAAAAAGTCTTTAACATGATTGGATTTAAGGTGTGTATATCAAGGTTTAAAATATCGATGTCGATGGAAATATCGAAGTCCTAATTTTACGAAAATTTCGATGGAAATATTGATAAAATGTCGATTTTGATGAAAATTTATGGAAAAGTTATAAAAACAAAAAATTTAAAAAATCAATTTTAATTAATAAATAAATATTCTATGATTTTTAAACAAGTCAACATGTCTACTATTTATATTGTATTTACATTAGTGAAAGTTTGTTGATTATTTTTTATGTTTCGTGGATTTTTCTACGATATAATGAAAACTTTGATTTACCCTTCATGTTGATATCGGACCTATAGAAACATGGAAATATCGACATGTCGATGGAAATTTAACACTATGATGTATATATGTATATCATTGGAGGGAAATAAGGATAAATCTTTATTATTATATGTATGCCCTTTTTATTTATTTAAGAAAAATATTTAGGTGCATTGTGCACTCTCAAATTGTCATGATTGTCCAATCTTAATTCACCACATGACAATTTCTTCTAACTTTTTTTTTGAAATATTTTAATTTATTATAAATGTTTGTGATGAGAGTGAGGCGCATAAAGAAAGAGAAAATTTCTAATACTATGGTAATATGAAATTTTTTTCATACTACCTCCATTTATTGGTTACCACAAAAGTAACATTTAAGAATTATGTGGGGTTCACAAATAAATAAATAATTATTAAATGATGTGTTAAATAATGGAATCGGTATTGGATGTATTGTGGTAGTACTAGATTTTTTTCCCAAAGACACTTTGAGTGGGATTAATAAGGCTGGAGTTAATATGTTAGATTTAGTAAGTTTGTGTTTAGGGTGTAGAGTTGTAAGATGGAGTTTTTGATAATTGTGAAAGACAGATTAAGAGGAAAAGATCAAGTTACTTGATAAATGTGCAAACTTTATTTAAAAAAAAATTGAAAATTAAAGTAATATATTAATATATATATATATATAAGATTAAAAAAAAAAAAAAAAAAAGGCTAACAGAGGTTTGAACTCTAATATGAAAATTTGTGTGCCTAGCTAATAATAATAAAACCCTAGTGGAGGTTTAAACTCTAAGTCTGAAAAAAAAAAAATTCAAGTGCCGACCAACCATTGACGCAAACTCAAAACTCAAGGTTAAAATTTAGAATGAAACATAAATACTATATATCTAAATTAGACTACAAAATTTTTATATTTAACAAAAAAATTATATACATATATATAAGACATCATCACGTGAAGTAGGCACGTGTCTTTAGCCTCTTAATAGATTCGTCCCTAATTGAAAGTATACATATTTTCTTTGAAAAAGTAAATTAACCAACAAATGACATAAATCATAGAATGAAAAAGAAATTCTAAAACTTTTGTAGGCTACTAACAACCATGCATACAAATTGGTTTGAGCAAACAAGAGAACAATATTATTCATATATTTCAAAAGAAGGTACAAAAGCTCCAATTTCAGCACATTATGCTTTTTTCCCAATATATTTTATAGTTCTCATAGGCATATATGCTATTTTTATTTATTTATAATTGTGCATAGATATATGGTAACATTGAGTAGGTATTTGATGCTACTGCCTCCGCCATATACATTGCTTCCTTGATGACCATTATTATTTTTTCATTCTTTATAAAATTTTGTAATAATCGTTAAAATAAATGTTTTATCGGGATGATTGTATTATCCTCTCAATTTCATTTTTTTTTTAATTAATTTCGGTTTTCAAAACTGGTTGTTTAGTTTTCAAATTTAATTTTTTGATTTCTTAGTTCAAATTTTTGAATTTTTTTGTTGGTTTAAATATTTGTTATGAACAAACTAATAATATTTCCATTGATATTAAGAAAACTTTAAAACAAAAGTGAACCATTTTTATTAGAATTACAACCTAGTTCTAATATATTTATAACTACTATTTCATTTCTTTAAATTTTTTTTAAAGACTATTCAATCTAAAAAAAATGAATTTCAATCTAAAGTTCTATCGAGTTGCAGAAAGAAAAATATGTTCTAAACAAATAAGAAAGATAAACATATTATATAAATGCAGGGGACTATCCATGGATATCTCAAACAAAATAAAAATAGGAGAAAAAACATGGAGCTGCAAAAAGAAAACGAAAACTATAATGAAATATAAAAATAAGAAAAGAGAAAGAAGAATAAAAAAAGAGATACCTTAAAATTTGCAAAGTATAATTGAATCCATTTACATAGAGAAAATTTAAATTCAAAATTTCATTTCATTTAATTTTAAAGAAAATGAGATTACTAAAATTAATCAAATAAATGAGATGTAAAATTAATGGTTATGCATTTAACTTGAATATTTATTTAACACATTAGATTAAATGAGATTTGTTTTTTCTTTTAAAAATTACTTTTAACATGCATGAATGTATTTTTTTTTTTCTTTTTGAAAATTTCGCACCATTTTACGTGAATGCCAGTTTAGAATTAGATTATTTAATGATTCAATGATTCAAAAGTTTTTCTTCCTTAGTTCCTTAACTTTTTTTTTTATTATTTAACGTGAATATGTCAATATATAATGAGATTATTTAATAATTTAATGTGAAATTAGCTAAGATATTTCTATAATCGAAGTAATAGAGGATTTCAAAAGTTTTTCCTCCCCAACTTGATTGATTATCATTGTCGGTTTCAAAGTATACTTTTTTAAAAAATGAACTAAAAGACATTTACAATTATTTAGAAGCTAAATAATATAATGAAACAAAAAGAAATTCTAAAACTTTTGCACGCAACTAACGAGAATGCATACAAATTGGTTTGACCAAATGAGAGAAAAATATTATTTATATATCTCGAAAGAGGGTACAAAGAGCACCAATTTTAACAGCAAACTTGTCTCACAATATACTTTAAAGTTATCCCGTTTTCCCAATCTTTGATATATATATTTTTATTTTGAGTACTTAAAAGGAGAAGAAGGATAAATCAACATAGACATGTTTTTATTTATTTATGATTGTGCATAGGTATATGGTAACATTGAGTAGGTATTTCTCAAGGTTCGATGTCATTGCCTCCGCCATATACATTGTTTTCTTGATGACCATTATATTTGTTGGATGATTTGTCACTTTTGTCACCTCTTCCATAATTAGGATATTCATATGTTCTTCCACTTCCGACACCGTTTTCATTAGTATTATATCCCTTGAATGATTCTCTACCGCTGTCACTGCAACTACTTTCTATTCTTTGGGTGATCCTCCACGTTTTCCTCCATCACCACCATAGTTTTGTCCATATTGTTCACCATATTCATCATGATCTCCTTTACGACCTTTTTCAATGTTGTATCCAGAAACACCATGACTAGAACCAGAACCCATCTGATCGTACCTTCCCCGACCTGAGTAATAATCATTCTTGTAGTTTCCATATCTATAACCTTTCGGATTATATCCACTACCATATTCACCATTGTAGCCTCCAGCACCATTTTCTCCTACAGAATCATACATACTATTACTTTGGCCACTTGGATTATCATATTGATCTCCTTGACCAAAAGCTGTCAGAGCTCTGGCTGCAGTAGAAATCTCAATACCAATACTGAATAAAAGGAAGAATACAAGAGAAGAAAGTTTATAAAAAGCCATTTGTATGTGAATGTTTAGAGTGAAGAGGAAGAGGGAGTGAGAAGAGGTATATATAGGAGAGTGGTTGAGAGGCATGCAAAAGAACATTTAACAAAATCACTTTGTTTGAAGCTAACCTCTCCACTCACTGCTTTTAATGCAATTCATATTCTATGTTGTATCAACATCACATTTCTCTTCTCAACCATTTTCCTTCAAATCCAAGCTTTTGCTAATCCAAACTTCATCTACCAGTTTGCTTCATGATTTACGTGATATTGGGTTAATGAAATTTAATTCGGATCTATTATATGCTTCCCAATCAATTCACTTATTAATGTCTAATTAATTCAAAAGTTGATATGTTAATGTCAAAGTCTTTAAAATACAATACTTTAAAATAAATTATAATTTGAGTTCATTCCAAGCTACTTGGCTTGTTAACATCTATTTGTGGATTCATTGTGTTGGATGATTGTTTAGTATATAGTCTTTAGGTTAAAATACTGCTTTCTTCTCTCTATTTTGAGATTTGTTCAATCTTAATTAGTCTACGTACTTTCAAATGTCCAATTGTAATCTATGTAATTCTAATAGATCTTTAATTCAATTCCTCAAATTAATTTTTATTGAAATTGGCCAAATAATAATAACAATTTTCATGGAAGAAAATATAATATGTGAATATATTTTCAAATTTATAGTGAAAATGTTAATAGGTAACGGAAAGTTTTTTAAGAATTCAAGAATATAAATAAAGATTAATTGAGATCAGTAGATAGATTAAAATTGAACATTTGAAAGTACATGGACTAATGTTGGACAAACTTCAAAGTACAGATACCAAGATGATATTTTAATTTTAATTTTTTTTTAACTATAATCAAGAATAAAGAAATATATATAAGAGGCTCCTTGCATACATGACAAAATTATGCTGAAATGACAAAACTTAAAACTTAGTCTAAATATAGCAAAATTTATCTTCAACCCATAAAAAAAGTTCGAAAAGCACATAGAAGGCATAAAAACGTTGAGAGCCTAAAATTTTCGATTTTAGTGATAGACAGTGATAGAAGTCTAACATTGATAGATCTATAAACATCAATCACATGATTCTATTTCTATCACCGATAGATGAAGATAAAAGTCTATCACCGATATACTTATTTGATATTTTATTTATTTGAGGTTTGTGATTAGTTATAATTAATCGTTTGTCTTTAGATGTAACCACGTTGATAATTTGAGGCCTATAGAGACAACCAAAATCTATAGTATTGTTGATAGACCCTAATAAAAATATATAAAAGTATCACTAATAGAGTAATGCCCCACATTTTTAAAATAAGTTAATTTCGATCAACTTAAAATTTAATTTTGGATATCATCTTGGTTAAGTCTTTTGGATTAAATTTGATTAGACCCTAATAGAAGCATATAAAAGTATATTACTAATAGAATTATAAGTACATGAATGATAGACCCTATACTATATGGCTGTTTATGTGTGCTATACTCTGATAGATGTATATATATGTTTATCATTGATTTTCTTCTTTTTTGTGTTGTTTCAACTTTATAGGCTACTATCGTTGATAGATTTCAAGTATAAAATAAAAGTCTATCAACAATAAAATTGATAGAATGAAGAAGTATATTAGTAACAGACTTCTATTATTATCTATCAATGATAGACTTCCATCACTTTATATCATGATAATATCAGTGATAAAGTCTATCACTAATGACAGTGACAAAAGTCTATCATTGATAGACAGTGATAGAAGTTTTAGAAGTTTATCACTGATATACTCATTTGATACTTTGTTTGTTTAAGGTTTGTGTTTAGTGATAAACTGATATTTTGTCTTCATATGAAGTCATCTTGATAATTTTGGAGTCAAAGTGACCAAAAAAAACCCTACAATATGCCGATAGACCCTAATAGAAGTATATCAATGATAGAATTATAAGTATATGATTGTTTTTTATAGAAGTACACAAGAATTTTCATTTTTTCTAATGCAATAAAACGTTAGAAAACGTCCTAAAAACGTCAGAAAAGGTTATGTCGACGTATTTTTTCGCATTGGTATAATTGTCATCATATCCATGTCGGGAGAAGTTCTTGCTAGGATTAAAACCCAAGCGCAGTGGAACATATCAGAACCCTATCTCAAAATTAATTTTAAAATTTTGAAATACTTTTACATTGGTAAAATAAAACTAAAATAATCTAGGTTAAGCATATTGAATACAAAAAAAAAAAAAAAAACAAATTATCAGAGAAGAAAAAACGTGTTGTGTCACCACCACTTGGAGATATTCCTTTTCTCTGAATCTTGAGGAAATGTTTGTGGGAACATTTTTCTCTGAATCTTGAGGAAATGTTTGTGGGAACCTTTTTCTCTGAATCTTGAGGAAAGGTTTGTGGGAACCTTTTTGGGAAGGGGAAAAAAACACAGACAAGTTGTGAGAGAATTTTTTTAGAGAGAATGAAGGATTCAATTTTTTTTTCTGTTAGACACTATATGAGGAAGCGAGAGAAAATGGAAAACGTGGGTGTTATCCCACGTATTAAGTAACTCTCCTACGTGGGAGTTACAACTATTTTAATTTTAATTAACTAAATTAATAATTAATAATTAATTAAATCTAATTTAATTACCCAATTCATTTAAATCATATTTAAATAAACATCTCTCACATAACCTATAGTTTTAATTCAATTAATTAATTAATCAATTTAATTAAATTAGATTAAATTAAATAACTAATTAATTATCCAATTAATTAATTACCAAATTAAATATCAAATATTTAATTTTAACCTGCATTTGAATCAAATTCAAATACATTTCTCTCATAACCTATAGTTTTAATGTACATTTAATGCACATTAATTTTAACCTATAGTTTTAATAAAAATCTAATTCATATTAAAATAATATTTGAAAATTTTCAAATATTTAATTCTCTTACAAATTAACTTTGAGTCATATCCAAAATTATATTTATATTATAAAGTTTAATTTGTAAAATAAATTTTATATTATAATGTATCATTATACATTATACTTTTCCCTGAGTAAATTTGAACTTTTTAAATTTCGACTAAGAATAAATTACCTCAATATTCTTTACGAGCTAAGAAGGGGACCTAATGGACCTACAGATCAGAAGCTCCAACGATATGAGATTAACGGGCTAAACTCATTAACCACATTAATCAATATTCGTTAACAGTGGGTACACTCCACTAAAGACCCACAGTTGCACTCTTCTCACTGTAGATATATTTCTGTGTCCACGGATATAGACCAATAACAGCAAGTTAGTCATTCACAAGTGTTCGTAACACCAGCTGGTCAAATTACCGTTATACCCCTGGGTTACTTCTAAATCCTTAAGTATCAGTGCTCCTCTAATGAACAACTTGTTTATGGTCCAACCATCAAACAGAAATCCCTCTCAGGTTAGTGAGAGGGTAGCGCCCTTTGTTCAAGTCCCAGAGACACCACTTAAGAGAACACTTATCTACTTACCCTAAAGTCGGGAAGGAATGAAATCCATCTTGTATAATTATGTTCCCAGCTCCCCACTCAGTCTTATCCCCAAAATGGTAGACATATCGAGTCGGCAAACGGGTCACTCTCACCCATACAAATCAAAGGACAATCCCTCGTGAACAGGAGTTCATAATATACTCAAGATTAAGACTAAGTTGCCTAGGTCAACCTATTGAAATAGAAACCTAACCAGTCAACGGAGTTACATCTAGTGGTTACTATTTCGTAGTCCAGTCTTATGCAAACTCATTGCATAGGATACCCCCACTCGCATGTCTCCTACACGAACGCGTTGGATCATTGCGTTTGTATCAAATACAAAGTGTCCCGTATCTATAGTGTTACCAGGATAAGGTACCCAACCCTATCCTTATACTATAGACCCTTTAGGCTGTAACTTGAACATTGATCTCTATATGTCTCTATATATTATTCAAGACTCATAAAACATCCTAGGATGTTAGTTTATTGGATTTTAGGGTTATTAAAACAAGATAAAATAATCAATAACATTTATTGAATAATAATGAATAACCATTTATTAATGATGGTCAAAATACAACATTTACTATCTACGAGTTTTAGGACATAAAACCCAACAGTTCCTCTCGACGAAAAAATATTTTCATCGGAAGAAGTACAATTCTGCCAACGGAATGTATTGCATCGACATATACCTTATCTCGACGAAATTTGTTTCGTCGGCATAAGTGTTGCGTTGGCATATACTTTATTCCGACGAAATATTCTTGGGTCGACAAAAATGTACTTCTAAAAAACTGAAATTTTTAGATAGATTTTATTTCTGCCAACGTTTTATTCTGTGTGGGCATAAAGTACTTACAATTTTGTATGTAATTTGTAATAATTAAATAACCAAATTTTTATTTTTCTTATTGCTTAATTCTACACAAACAAAATTTAATCTTCAAACAAATATAACAAAAATAATCTTATATCTTAAAAATAACACTGGTGTTCAATACAGTTGGTAAAATTCTGAGAATTAAAACGTTATATATAATTAAGTTTGAGCATTACTAGATGTTTAGCATTCCCTAAGCCAAAATAAGTGAGATGCTAAATTAAACTAACTATTTACAAATCCCCTACACAAAAAATAAAGTTTAACATTCTCTAAGCCAAAATAAGTAATCATCTCAAAATCTTTTTGCTATCTCCAAAAAAATAATATTTGAGAATTCACACATACAACTTGAAATAGGAAAAACAAATATTATGAAAGTTTTCTTAAATATATAAAGAAAATGCACAAAAAGAGTTCAACAACTCCATAAAGACTTAAACAAAATGTTTAAAATGGTTATGATGAATGACTTCCCTCCCAAGCTATGAACATGTCATGAATGTTTATAATTAAAACATGAACACTACAAACAACCATTTTACTATCGAGAAAGTGATTAAAATGGTTATAATTAAGAACAAAGCATATAACCCAACCCGTCATTCAATAGTCCTAAATCCATCTAATTTTCTTTCAAAACTAAACCCATCATTCAATAGTCCTAAAAACATATAACTCAACTCTCGGACGCCTACAAATAAGCCAAGAACAAAGTTCCTTTAATAAGTGCACACAATTAAGCCTCAAGACAATCCAAAAAACACTTAATATAGAAAGTGTAGAAGTGAATCCTTTCCCCTTCTAAGTTTAAAGTAGCAACAAATATATAGAAAGTGTAGAAGTGAATCCTTTCTCCTTAAATCCACCTAAATTTCTCCCCCCCCTCCCTCCAAACCAAGACAACAAATAAATTGAGTTCCTAATCCACTAAAAGACAAATATTTGAAGTGACTACCATAACTGCAAGATAGCCGCATAACAAACAAATTAAGTTCCTAATCTATTAAACCACACATATTTGAAGTGGCTACCATAACTGCATGATAGCCACACAACAAAGAATTAAGTTTCTCATCAACTAAAACACACATATTTTGAAGTGGCTATCATAACGGCAGTATAGCGACATAACAACCAAATTAAGTTCCTAAATCCACTAACCATAATTGAAAGTTGCCATAACATACCTAGTTGTTCGAAAGCCCATCTCCTTGCCTTTGTTGCATACCTAACTGTCTTCTGATTTCAGTCAATTGATCTTGGAAACCCGAAACTGTTGACTTCAACATGGCATTTTCCTCATTTAAGCTTGTCACCACCGCCTCAAACTTTTCATACTTATAATCCTCAAACTGTGAGGAAGATGTACCACCTGTAGCTAAATTGGGTTTTGGGTTTCATCCAAGACCTTTAGTGTAGCCTGATCGTTCTCCCAATATCCGTTCACAAATAATTGTGTCTGGTATTAATACTTATAATTCATAAACAATCGCTTACCATGAAGATTATGCAAAACTTGTTGTAGTCGTTGATGTTATTAACCAAAATTCCTGTAGGTTGTCGTTATTTTTAATCAATATTATTTATGTAGTGTTTAGGGTCAGACGGTAACAGTAAATGTGACAGATTCATAATTCTCATACTGTAATAGTAACAATACCTATAACAATAATTGTAACGGTATCTGCTAGTGGGTTCCACATAATTTTTAAATGCAATCGGATTGATCACCCTGCGCTCGCCAATCAATTTGCATTTTTTTAATTATATACCAGGAAGTGGGCCGATATTAAAATAGGTATGGAACAAAAAGTAAACAACACCAAAACGTAATCAATGTTGAGCATTAAACTCAAGATAATCAGTTCTTTGGAAGTTTTTCAGCAGGTATTTGAAAGGTCAAACGATATCAAAATTAAATGTATGACCTATGAATTTTGATGCCCCGAATGTGTACTTTCTATGGTTCAAGTTTTAGGATGTTTGAAGTTTTCTAGAAAAAGTTATGGCAGTTGTGAGTAATGAAAGGTCAAGAATTACTGCAACTTTCCAAATCTATCTTAATTATTGTAATCTCTTTAATTTTGCTTTTATTAAAGGAATTTAGAGAGACACCTTGTGAGACTATATATAGTGATATTGTAACCCTTGCCAAAAGCACAATGTTTGGTCAGACGTCATTACCACGACTCACCAAGACAAACTATGACAACTGGAGTATTCAAATGTGTGCCTTGCTTGGTGCTCAAGATGCATGGAAAGTAGTCCAAGAAGGTCTTGAAGAGGAGGCTCCAATTGCAAATCCAATAGCAAATCAATTGAGGGTGATAAAAGAGATGCGAATGAAAGACAAAACCGCTCTCTATCTCATGTTCCAAGCTGTGGATGAGTCAGGCTTTGAAAAAATGAGGTGCAAAGACATCGAAGGAAGCATGGGACACATTGGAAAAGTCTTTCAAGGGTGTTGATCGAGTTAAACAAGTGCGGCTCCAAACTCTTCGAGGAAAATTGGAAACCATGAAAATAAAGGAGTCAGAAGGAGTATCCGAGTACATCACCCGGGTTCAAACAGTGGTGAACCAACTTAAACACAATGGAGAAACCCTCGAAGATGCCAGTGTTGTGGAGAAAATCCTTCGATCGTTGACAAATGAATTTGAAAATGTCGTATGTGCAATCGAGGAGTCAAAGGATTTGGCAGAAATGACTATTGATGTTCTTGCAGGTTCCCTTGAAGCACATGAACAAAGAAAGAAAAAAAAAAGAAACAAGAAGTCCTAGAGGAGGCCTTACAAGCAAAGATGACCATCAAAGAAGACAAGGCAATGTATGCACAACACAATCGAGGAAAAGGACATGGTCGAGGGAGTCGCAGTTTCGGTCGCGGCAAAGGTCGTGGTCGTGGAAATAACAATGATGAGAAAAGACAAACGAGCCAACAAAATTGGCGTGGACGAGGCCGAGGTCGTGGAAGAGGCGGTCTCTCAAATCTTCAAAATGTTGAATGTTACAATTGTGGAAAATATGGACACTACGCAAAAGAATGCTATTCTGAGAAGAAGATAGAAAAAAACACGAATTTAGTCGTGGAAGAAGAAACCAAAGATGACGGCATTCTCATGATGACCCATGAAGGCGCCACTTCGGATAGCGACATGGTGTGGTATCTTGACACAGGTGCAAGCAATCATATGTGTGGGCATGGACATTTTTTTGTTGATATGCAGGAGATAGAAAATGGACATGTGTTTTTTGGAGATGCATCAAAAGTTCAAGTCAAAGGCCGAGGAAAAATACGTTTTCTTCAAAAAGATGGAAAAGAAGGTACTATGGAGGATGTCTATTTTGTACCTGACTTGAAGAATAATATTTTAAGCATGGGGCAGCTATTGGAAAAAGGATGTTCGATCATCATGAAAGATCGAATGTTATATTTGAAAGACAGAAATGATCGGTTACTTGCACACGTTGAGATGGCGAAAAATTGAATGTTCAAACTCAACCTAAAGAATATACAAGAAAAGTGTTTACAAGTCAACATGAAGGACAAAGCATTCTTATGGCACTTACGGTTTGGACACTTACACTACGGCGGGCTAACAGAGTTAGTAAAGGACATGGTCCACAGACTACCAAAATTGGACTACACCAAGAAGTTTTGTGAAGGTTGTGTACTTCGAAAGCAAGCAAGGACTATGTTCCAAAAGAAAGCTGAATATTGTGCAAAGAGACCTCTCGAGTTAATACACACAGACGTATGTGGCCCAATCACCCCAATGTCTTTCAGTGAAAAAAGGTATTTTATTACTTTTATTGATGACTATACAAGAAAGACTTGGGTTTATTTTTTGAAGGAAAAATCAGAAGCATTTGAAGTATTCAAGAAGTTCAAGGTGATGGTAGAGAAGACAACCAATCTTTACATCAAGGCCTTACGATCAGATAGAGGAGGAGAATACATGTCAACTATTTTCACAAATTATTGTGAGGAACAAGGTATCAAAAGATTTTTTACTGCACCATATTCACCTCAACAGAATGGCGTTGCAGAAAGAAAAAATCGAACGATCCTTGATATGGTTCGATCAATGTTGAAAAGTAAAGACATGCCAAAGGAACTCTAGGCGGAAGCAGTACAATGTGCTGTGTATGTGCAGAACCGATGTCCACATACAAAATTGGCAAATCAAACACCTCAAGAGGCTTGGAGTGGTCATAAACCAACCGTATCACACCTTAAAGTGTTTGGTAGTGTGGCCTATGCGCATGTACCAGACCAAAAAAGAACCAAACTCGATGATAAGAGTAAGAAGTATGTGTTCATTGGGTATGACGAGAAGACAAAGGCTTACAAATTATTCAATCCAATTGAAAAGAAGGTGATTGTAAGCCGCGATGTTCAGTTAAATGAAGAAAGCACGTGGGACTGGAAGAACCAAAAGGAGGCACTACAAGGAGAGTCATTAACAATTGCACCTATAATCACTCCAATGACTTCTCAAATATTTGTTGAAGAGGAAAGACCGAGTCAACCTAGGATGTGGAGTCTACAAGATCTATACAACTCAACCGATGAATTGCACCTAGTTTGCTTATTAGCAGGCTCGGAGAACATTACTTTTGAGGAAGCCATAAGAGATAAAAAGTGGAAAGCCGCAATGGATGAAGAAATAAAAGCAATCGAAAGAAACAAAACTTGGGATTTGGTGGAACTACCCCATAGATGTAGACCCATTGGTGTGAAATGGGTATACAAAAAAAAAAAAAAATGAATGCCCAAGGTGAGATTGAAAGGTACAAGGCGCGTCTAGTTGCAAAAGGTTACATACAAAAGGCAGGAATCGATTATGACGAAGTTTTTGCTCCAGTTGCAAGAATGGAAACAATTAGACTTCTCCTATCTCTAGCTGCGCAATTCGAATGGGCTATTTATCAAATGGATGTGAAATCAGCATTTTTAAATGGAGTTCTTGAAGAAGATGATTGGGATGAAGGACTCGAAAGATTTGAGTTTAAGGGAGGATTTTATTGAGCATTAAACTCAAGATAATCAGTTCTTTGGGAGTTTTTTAGCAGGTATTTGATGCCCCGAATGTGTACTTTCTAATAGTTCAAGTTTCAGGACGTTTGGAGTTTTTTAGAAAAAGTTATGGCAGTTTGAGTAATGAAAGGTCAAGAATTACTGCAACTTTCCAAATTCTATCTTAATTATTGTAATCTCTTTAATTTTGCTTTTATTAAAGGAATTTAGAGAGACACCTTGTGAGACTATATATAGTGATATTGTAACCCTTGCCAAAAGCAAGTTGTGAAAGAAATTGTAGAAGTAAAAGCAATTTACTTTTTACTTTGTTCTTTCTCTCTTCAAAGGTCTCCTCCTTTTGTCAATCAAATGGCCCACTTTTTAGATTATCATTGATTTATTACGTTGCACCTAGGATAAGTGTGACCTAGTGTAAACCAGAAATTTTTTGTTAAATAGTCAAGTTGCAATTGAGAGTCTAAGAATATATAAATTTTACAGTTTCGAAGTGAAATTAAGGTATAAAGTATAGTATAATAATAATATAATCGAAATAAAAAGGTAAAAAGTTTAATAGAGAATGAAGAATGCAGAGAGTTAATATTGCTCTATATTGAGAGGAATGAACAAAACCAGACTATAAAGGAAAAATACATCATACATGAAACAATCATACTGGAGAGCTTGTAACAAACTGATGAGAGGAAAATACAAGATAAATGACCCCAATAATAATCGATAAAAATAGCATTCCATCAAAAGATAACCAAAATATACGAAATACTAAAAAATAAAACCTTCATGAGCATTGAAGGGAAAAAAAAGATCAACACAAAAAAGAAACCAAATCTAAAGATAATTCATTAAAAGTATTTGCTGAATAAATTAAGAGGTTCAAAACAAATAAGATAGAGTGAATGATAACAAATATGCCAAAAATAGCCGGAGGAGCTCCAAAATATTCCTTCCATGTTAAACATAAAATAAGCTTCAAATAAAGCAACCTGAAATTTGGTATATATATATAGGTTTCTGGAATTAGCTCACCCTCACGGGATCACAACCCTTTGTCCCGGCCATTGTAGTACGTGTGTTGCTGAAGGCATAAAGGGTAGGATGACTTGATGTCATCCTCACCTTCCTCCGGCTTATCACCGGTAGTCTGCTCAGGGTTCTAACCTCAACGGTTGGCAACTAAATACAAGGGTTGCGCTCGTTGCGAGACTTAACTCAACACCTTACGACACGAGCTGACGATAGCCATGCACCACCTGTGTCTGCATTCCTGAATGCACCCCTCTCTTTCAAGAGGATTGGGAATCGCTTTTTCAAGAAATACGAGACATCTAAGTCATACAAGTAAAGAGATATATTCATTGATAAAGAAAAAGAAAAAATGTGAACGATGATTGGATTGATGATAAAATAGAATCTTGGGTCTTGAACAATGATTCAATCAATGATAAAGAAAGAGAATTCTTAGTTCAGTTCCCCACCTTAACGACAGAAAAAAGGATTAATCAGATTCTATTGAGTCTGACTCATAGTGATCATTTATCAAAGAATGACTCTGGTTATCAAATGATTGAACAGATGGTATATATATATATTAATTTATTTATATGATAGTTTAAATATGAAATTAAGGTATGAAATAAAAAGATAATGAATATATACGTGTTGGGATGTATGCTTTAAAGTCTCATATAGTTATATGTTATTTGAACGGTTGATTATTTAATATATGCAATAATCCATTAAAGAAAGATCCAAGGTTATTTTATGTAACTTAAACATGTATGTGGTTGACATATAGGCGAATCATGTTTAAATAATAACCTAAACGGTTTATAGTATGTGGATAAAGTTGGGTATCTTATTCTGGTGACACTACGGATAAGACCCACTATGTAAATGTTACAAGAGTTGTAAGTGTTACAAACAATTTAATCCAAATCGTTTATGTGCTGGGGGTATCCTATACAAAGAGTTTGTATAAGATTGGACTACGAAATGATTAGTCTCTCTTTATAATACCGTTAAATAAAATAGCAAATTCTTGTACTGTAAAGAGATTAACATTTCATAGGATGACCATAGGTAATGCGATCTCAATTTTGAGTGGGTTGTGAACTCCTGTCTATGAGAGCAATCCTAAATAGGTCTTAAACAATGGGACTCATCACTCTCACTGGCTCTAGAGGGCTTTGTTTATGGTAGGACCATAATTAAGTTGTTCATTACAAGATTAGTGGGAATTAAAGAGTTAGATGTAATTACAGGGGTAAAACAGTAATTTGACCCAGTTGTAATTATGAGTAATTCGTGAAGGGTCGACTTACTGTGGATTGGTTATATCTATGGACACATAAATATATCTACAGTGCTAAGAGTGTAGCTGTGAGTCTTTAGTGGTGTGACCAACAATTAATGAATGTTGATTAATTTAATTAAAGAGTTTAATTAATTAATTTCACATCATTGGAGATTCTAATATGTAAGTCCATTAGGTTTCCTTACTAGCTCACTAAGGATAAAACAAGAAATAAAGTGTTTTGGAATAATTTGACATTCAAATTATTTAAGCAAAATATAAGTATTGTTTATACTAATGTGATTAATATAAAATATAATGTATATTGATACATTATAGTATATAGTTAATTGTAAATATGATTTATAATTAAAACTATATAGTATGTGAGAGTAATATATTTGAATGAGATTCAAATATTAATTATATGAATAAGATTCATAAAAATACTATAAGTTAAAATGAATGAGAATGAAATTCATATTAAAACATAGATTATGAGAGAGTTATGCATTTTAATATGATTTATATGCATGTTTAATTAAATATGTGATATTTAATTAAATTTACCATTAGTTAATAAGATTAATTATTATTATTATTTATTTTTATAATTAATTAATAAGATTAATTAATTATTATTTAATTAAATTTTGAATTTTGAATTTAATTTTAATTAAATTAAAATTAAATAATAACCCTCTACAGTTACAGGGGATCATGGTTATTGCAGCGAGGGGATTTAACTCCCCTCACGGATCATTTTGATGGTGGTGTGTAAGAGTTATAGAGAAGAAAAGAGAAAAATCTCTCTAAAAAACTCTCACTCATATTATTCTCAATTTTTTCTTTCTCCTCCTAAAACCAAGAAGGATTCCACAATCCATTCCTTGCCGGAGAATAGCAAGGAAGACAAAGTGGTAGTGTCTCACTATGTGTTTATGATTGTTCGAGTTCTTGGAAGGAATTTCAAAATCGAGGTAGAAGTTCGTGACGTGGAGAGGAATCACCAAGAATAAAGTCTTCAAGGGTAAGACCCTCTCGTCCCTGTTGTTAAAAGCATGCTTAATTAGAATGTGTTTATGTTCTCTGTAATTTCTTGTAAATTCGAAATGTTAATTGAAAGCACCCGACGTGCTTCCGCTTTGGGAGATTCTGATCCTTCAATACAAACACTAAGAATAAAACAATCATGAGTATGGACAGTGGCAGATCCAAAACTTCATGTTATGGGGCACAAATATATATAAGGATATAAGTTTATCCCATGAACTTCTAACTCTGTGTTTATATATAATTCCTAAACTTTAAAAAGTGTATAATATGTCCCTGAATTTTTAATTGTTGTGTTTAATAGATTTTTCAAATAACAATTTTGCATCTAATACGTCTCTTACATATATGAAATTGTTAACAACTAAATTTTACATTAGATATTAAATTTAATTTTGTGCTTAATTAGCAAGTACAAATAGATATATTTTAAAAATGAATGTTTTTCCACGTGTCCGAGACGACGCGGAGCGATTGATGTCCTTAAAAAGGGTTACTTTTAAAATAAAATAAAAGAAACCACCACCAATCTTTTTTACGGTGTGATTGGATACCAAAAAAAAGTAAACAATTTTTTTTAAGTAAAAATCAATAAAAATGGTTTGCAAAAAAACTAGAGTTGGATTCGGGAGTCGTTTGTGTATGGGGAAGGTGTTAGCACCCCACAACACTCGTTTAGAAAATGGTGGCCAAATTTTGAATCATGAATTGAAAATATTTAAAGAAAATAAAATGTCTTATTTTATCCCTCATTATTCCAATATTTCAAGTAATGAACCCATAAAATAAATGAAAAAATTCAATCAATTAGACTATACTAGAATTAAGGAAAAATTTCCCACCTCAAGAAATTGAGAAAATATTACAATTTCTCAAATCCGTCATAGGGATAGCCTTTAATAATTTTTTTTAAAATATTAATTAAAATTTTGTTTGGATCAAATCTCGGACTCGCAAAAATGTGATCTATTAATTCTAGGAAATCGGACTCCTACATTTCCTAGACTCCCTGTTAGGAATTTTTTTAAGGAAAATGATCTCAAAAACCAAATTCTTAGAAAACTTGATGAGGAAACCTCTTGAAATAATATATTAATTTTTCAATGTTCAAAAAACACACAAAAAAAAAAGTGTAACTTAAAGAAAATTTTAAATGACTTAAAAAGAGTTATAGAAGGAATTTGAAAACTTAAAGAATTTCAATTAGAAATCAAATAAGACTTAACATAAATATTTTATAAGCAAAAACATAACATAATAATGAATAATATG
Source organism: Lagenaria siceraria (assembly GCA_002890555.2). Classification (NCBI taxonomy): domain Eukaryota; kingdom Viridiplantae; phylum Streptophyta; class Magnoliopsida; order Cucurbitales; family Cucurbitaceae; genus Lagenaria; species Lagenaria siceraria. The sequence goes on along the minus strand of CM016483.1, from coordinate 19,039,774 downwards.
GATATATTAGAATAAAACTAAAATAAAATTTTTAAAAAATTAAAATAATTAAATAAGAAAAAAGTCAAATAAAGAAATATTAAAAGGTAAAAAAAAAAAGCAATAGTAATAATAATATAAATTAAAAAAAATCTTTTGAGTTAGTGGCAGTATAGTCGCATCAAGTACTGTGGCTGATGCGACTATACTAGTAATTAAAAAAAAAATTAAAAGCGAAAATGATGGGATGGGCGACAGCCAATCCCATCTTTATAATTAACTTTTATCTATCTATATATATATATATTTGACCTTTTTATTTAAAAGACTTCTATTCACCTTTTTTTTTTCACTCTTTCTCCTTCTCAATCTATTTTTTTTCTTCTTCCACTCATCATGTTCAACCTTCTTCTTTTTATTTCTTTAACAAATTAACTACATTTTTTCTTATAGCAGCAACAACATTTCTCCACGAAGGTATGTTATTGTCTTTTTCCTTATTTTTATCTCTGTTTTTTTAACACATATTTTACTCTTTACAAAAAAAAAAAAGAAAAAAAAAAAAAAACTCAAAAGAAGATGTATGATGAAGGAAAAAATGAACATGAAAAATAAAGTAAAATAAAATGAAATAAAACGAAGATGAAATAGACTGTAGTAGTAGATCTATATTGGTATAATGAAAATAAATAAAAAAGTGAAAGAAATAATAGCATTAAAAATTATTTTCCTTATACCTTTTCTCTCTCTATTTTTCAAAATCTCCAAGAGAGAAGAAGGTTGAAGGTTGGGACCCCAAACACAAAGTCACTATGTGGTGCAGAGCCCGGGAGAAAATCCCCAACAAATGCAACCTCCAACTAAGTTAAGGCTTTTTATGTTATGAGATTTTCGGATTTTGGACAACGCTTGGCCGATTTTCGTAAAGCTCATTGGACTATCTCTGTGGTATGTGGAAGTTTTTTTTTTGTGTGTGTAAGGATTTTTTTTGTAAAGAGTTCTATAGGATTTTTTTTAATTTTTCTTTTTCTTTTTTTGTATTTATTTCTAAGTGGACTCTCCATAATTTTTTTCTATGTTTTTTCTGTTTAAAAAAAAATCCTCTTAGGGTTTCTCTATGTATCCCCTTTGTTGAAGCGGAAGAAGATGACTTTATAGCCAAAAGATTTTTCCCAAAAGTCAAGAAAAAAAAAATACTTACTAGTTTTTAAAATTTGAAAACAAATGTCAAACTTGGCTCAAACCCAAAAAGGAATGCAAAATTTGAAAATAAAACCTAATAAAAAACTTATATATATATATATATATTTTTGCAAATTTTGTAACCAAATTAGTTACTCCAACTAGCCAATTTGGTTATTTTAACCAAACTATACACAAAGGTAACCCAACAAGTTTTTATTTATTTATTTTTTAAAAAATAAATGGTGGATAAATCAATAAATTAAAATTAGCAAATTTAAGACAAAAATTAAATTAATAATTAAATTTATTTGGATAAATCAATAAATTAAAATTAACAAAATTAAGACAAAAATTAAATTAATAATTAAATTTATTTTAAATAAGGAAAAATAGTTGACTACAGAATATTATCTATTAACAATACAATGTAAAATTGAAGTTTATAAATTTATTAAACATTTTTAAGTAACTAGAATAAAAATTGAAAGCTTAGAGATATATTAGTCACCATTTTCAAAACTTAGGATATAAACTTGTAATTTAATTTTCATATAAATGTAATTTTCAATGCACTAGTAATGAAATCTATATTAAATAATATTAATTACAAAATTATTATAAACATTCATAGAATTATCCACCAAAATATATAAGTAAAAAATAATTCAATCAATGTTTGTAGAATATTTTAATAAGAACAAAATATATATTTTGTGAGAGAAAAATGAAAATGGAATTAAGTTTTCAAATCTGTTTCAAGTATTCTTGAAATTAAATATAATATATAATTTTAAAAATAAAAAATAAAAATAAAATAAATTATAAATATATATATGGTGAACCATTCATATATATATATATATATAGGGAAAGTTTTAAAAATAAAAAAATAAAAAAAAACTATTTACACAATAGCAAAATTTTTAAATAGTTGTGGTAGACGCTGATAGAAGTCTATCGGGGTCTATCAGTAATAGAAATGATAGAAGTTTATCACTGATAGATGCTAATAGAAATCTATCAATGTCTATCAGTCTTTTTTCTGCTATTTTCTGTAAATAGTTTGACATTTTTCTATTTATAAAAACTTCCCACTATATATATATATATATATATATATATATATATATTCTTGAAATTTGAAGTATTTATTAGCAAGTTCATTGCAAATTAAAATATTAGATAATATATATATTTAAAAATTAAAACAATAAAAGAATAATTAAAGAAAAAACAAATATATATATATATAAAATGTCACTGGTTGAAGGGTACACCTCAAGTCACATAAAATATATATATTCTTGACTCAAAGGTCAAAAATTTAAATTGTCCATCCAATAAATTATTGAACTCAAAAAAAAGACATTCGTTTCAATAATACAATATTAGGGAAATTTTTTTTTTTTTTTTTGTGACCTTTGGTTTAATAGTTGAATTATATGAAGGTTTAATAATTTTGTGTATTTATTACTTTGAGCATGCGACAAATTGGTTTGACCAAATGAGAGAAAAATATTATTTATATATTTATATTCCAAAAGAGGGTACAAGAGCTCCAATTTTAACCTTATGCTTTTCTCACAATATATTTTATAATTTCCCAATCCTTTAATATATATATTTTCTTTTGAATACTTAAAGGGAAGAAGGATAAATCATCATAGACGTATATAATTTATTTATTTATTTATTTATAATGTTATTTGTGTATGTATATATATGATAACGTTGTGAAGGTGTTCTTAAGGTTCAGTGCCGCTACCTCCGCCATATATATTGCTCTCTTGATGGCCACCATATCTTTTAGATGATTTGTCATCTTTTTCACCATTTCCATAATTAGGATATTTGTATGCTACAACTTTGCCACCAGTTCTATAATCAACATATTCTTTGGATGATTCTCCACTTTTTTCACCATTTCCATAATTAGGATAGTTGTATGCTCCAGCTTTGCCACTGTATGCATTACCACTATATTCTTCAGATGATTCTCTACCTTTGCCACCATTTCTGTAATCAACATATTCTTTGGATGATTCTCCACTTTTTTCACCATTTCCATAACTAGGATAGTTGTATACTCCAGCTTTGTCACTATATACTTTACCACTATATTCTTCAGATGATTCTCTACCTGTGCCACCATTTCTATAACCAACATATTCTTTGGATGATTCTCCACTTTTCTCACCATTTCCATAATTAGGATAGTCGTATGCTCCAGCTTTGCCACTGTATGCACTACCACTATATTCTTCGGATGATTTTCTACCTTTGCCACCATTTCTGTAATCAACATATTCTTTGGATGATTCTGCACTTTTCTCACTATTTTCATAATTAGGATAGTTGTATGCTCCAGTTTTGCCATTGTATGCATTATCACCACCATATTCTCCGGATGATTCTCCCACTTTGTCACCATTTCTATAATCAACATATTTCTTGGGTGATTCTCCACCTTTGTCATTGTCTCCATAACTAGGATATTTGTACACTCCTCCATCTTTGCAGCTACTTGCATAAGTATCATAATCTTTAGATGATCCTCCACGTTTTCCTCCACCATAAACATAATAATCACCCCCTTTACCTTTTTCAATATCATATTTGGGAACACTATAACCATAATCAGTACTCTCCTTACCGTACCTTTCCCAACCCAAATAATAATCATTCTTATACTTTCCATATCCATAATCTTTTGGACTATATCCACCACCATATTCACCATCATAGCCTCCAACACCATTTTTTTCTATAGAACTATACTTACTATCACCGAGGCTACTTGGATTGCCATATCCTCCTTCACCAAAAGTTGATAGAAATCTGGATGCAGTAGAAATTTCAATACCGAACAAAAGGAAGAACACAAGAAAAGAAAGTTTATGAGAAGCCATTTGCATGTGAAATGTGAATGTTTGAAGTGAAGGAGAGGGAGAAGAAAGAGATATATATAGGAGAGATTGGTTGAGGTGCATTCAATAAAAGAGAAAGTGGGTGGCCCAAAATCTTATACACAATATTTTACAGAATTAGTTTGCTTAAGCTACCCTCCACTCACAGCTTTCAATGCAACTCATATTATAAGTATTGTCAACATCAAATTTCTTTTCTCAAAGCCCTCTTCCTTCAAATCCAAGTTTTGCTAATCAAAACTTTTTCTATCAATTTGCTTCATATGTTTCAAATCATATTGGATAAGTGAAGTTTTGGATCTTTATGCATGCGCTTGAGTTTTCATTTCCCTTTTACATTTTTAGTTAATTAATTCATATATCAATGTCTAATTAAACCAAAAGTTGATATGTTAATGTCCAAGTCTTTTAAAATAGAATTCTTTAAACTCAATTATATATTTTGTGTTAATTCCAAACTACTTTAACTTTTATTCTCTTTAGGAGCATAGGTATGTTGGGCAGAGCGCAACGACGCTAATGGGAGCGCAGTGTTACGCTGCGACAGGAGACCCCGAGTGTCGCAACGCTCTGAGAGAGTGCAGCGACGCTACCTTTTCCAAATTTGAAAAAATTGTATTTTGGAAAGTTCTTAGGCTACAAGTTTCAGAAATTTTATAAATTAGGAGGTGTTCAGTAGCCTTAAGCACGAAATATCAAAGCCTAAAAGTATGAGGTTGCTACGAAATTGAGAGAAAATTGTTAATGAAGAGTTGGAGGCCATTTGAGATCCCCAGGTGTCGGTGAAGTGGAGATTGAAAGAGTTCGACATCGAAAAGCAATTTGAGAGTTTTTCTTCCTAAGTTTTCTCTTTGTCTTTACTCTTATGCTTGAGAATTCATATGAGAACGTGTATTTGATGACTATGTATGGCTAAACTTTTAGTTTTAGGGTGTTGGATGATTTAATTATGGATTTAAGTTAATGTCTTAGTTTTTTTCATGGATGTTATTGAATGATATATTTTTCAATGCTATTGTGCTTCATTCTATATTGATTGATCACCAATGATTATTAAGTTAGATGTATGATTGAGTAATTGTATGTCTAATTGGATCTATGGCATTAAATCTTTATCAATCTTTCATGAAAATAGCTAAGTTGATAGAGAAAGTTGTTAATAATTATGCTTAATGCTATGCTCCTTAACTTGGTTTCAAGAAATTAGTAATCAATTAAGTTGCATGAGAAATGGTTGTTTTTTAGAGAAAATAATCCAGATAATAGTTTCTAGACTTAAACATATTGTCGCACATAATTCCAAGAAAACCTAAAGCACAACTTAATGAAGTAATTAATGAAATCAACACTCTAGAACACTTTTATCTCTTGATTTTCAACTTGTCTTTACTTTCTTTATTTGTTTTCAAAATACAATCACAAACTCAATTTCGATTCCTTAGATAAAGTTGATTCAATTCTAGCATAGCTAGGCAATTAAATCGTACAATAGTTCTCAATGGAACGATACTCGGCCTTAACCGTTTTATATTATAACTTGACCCGTGCACTTGCGATTTTCGCACACCAAGTTTTTAGCATCGTTGTTGGAGACTAAGAATGGTATTTTTGCTTAATATTTATAAGAGTTGATAGATTTTAATTTAAGGTGTATTTTACTTTATTTTTCTTATTATTTCGTTGGTTGTATGCCCCATCACGAATTTAATCTTTTTCCTCTTGATCTCGAGATTGAAGAGACTTTCAGGTGGAACCTAAGAGTCCAAAACAATCTCACCGGTGAGATGGTGTGGAAGAAGCACCTAAGACGATTCAGGATTATTTTTAGCCAATTCTCTCGATGAATTAACCCGAAATAGCAAATGTGTCCATCAATGTCAACAACTTTGAGCTCAAACTGGGGTTAATCCAAATGGCTAGAGATCTTGCATTTAGAGGACGTTCTACCGATGACCCTCACAAGCATCTTCCACCATTCATTGAAATATGCAGGACGGTAAAGATAAACAGAGTTACTAGTGATGCTATTAAACTAAGATTATTTCTTTTTTCTTTACAGGACCAGGCTAAGGATTGGTTAAAGTATATAGCGTCGGAGAACATAAATACTTGGGATGCATTGGCCCAAGCTTTCTTGAACAAATACTTCCATCGACAAAGTCATAGAGATTGAGGACGGAGATTAGCACATTCTATCAACATGAAGATGGGCAACTCTATGAGGCGTGGGAAAGGTACAAGGATCTCTTGAGGAGGCGTCCACAACATGGCTACCCATATTGGATGCAAATCCTATTGTAGATCAACGTACTTCAATTCTATCTGGAATTTTATAGATCAACCTAATGTGGTAAAACATTTAGGTTGCAAATGGATCTACAAGAGGAAAATGGGTGTAGATAGAAAGGTGCAGACCTTCAAGGCTAGACTAGTGGCAAAGAATTATACCCAGGTTGAAGGAGTGGACTATGAAGAAACTTTCTCACATGTTGCCATGTTTAAGTCAATTTGGATTCTTTTGTCCATGGCCACATATTATGACTATGAAATATAGTAAATGGACGTTAAGACTGCCATTTTGAATGGTAATCTTGAAGAGACCATTTACATGAAGCAACCAGAAGGATTCATTGAACAAGGTCAAGAGCAAATTATTTCAAGCTTAATCTGTCCATTTATGCATTGAAACATGCATCTAGATCTTGGAATATAAGATTTGATATTGCGATCAAGTCTTATGGCTACCAGAATGTTGATGAACCTTGTGTCTACAAGAAAATCATTAACAGTTTAGTAGCTTTCTTAGCATTGTATATGGACGATATCCTACTCATTGCGAATCATGTAGGTCTATGACGGATGTAAAGAAATGGCTAGCCGCCCAATTCCAAATGAAAGATTTGGGCGAGCCACAGTTTGTTCTAGACATCCACATCATAAGGGATCATAAGAACAAAACGTTGACCTTGTCTCAAGCATCGTATATTGATAAGATGCTTGTCAGAGATTCGATGCACAATTCCAAGAGGGGTTTATTACCTTTCAGGCATGGAATTGTATTGTCTAATGAATAGTGTCCTAAGACTCCTCAGGAGGTTGAGGAAATGAGACGGATTCCCTATGCATTGGCTATGGGCAGCCTGATGTATGCTATGTCATGTACAAGGCCTGAAATTTGCTATGCAGTTGGGATTGCCAGTAGATATCAGTCCAATCTCGTATTTGATTGCTAAAACACATTTAAGGCCATCCTCAACTTTCTTCAGAGAATGAGAGATTACATACTTATGTATGGAGTTAAGGATTTGATTCTTACAAGATACATGACTCTGATTTTTAGACTGATAGGTATTCTAGGAAATTCACATTAGGATCAGTGTTTACTCTTAACCGGGCGGGGGGAGGGGGGAAGGCTGTAGTATGGCGTAGTACACAAAGCAAGGTTGCATTACTGACTCTACCATGGAGGCAGAGTATGCAACTGCTTGTGAAGCTGCTAGGGAGGTTGTTTAGCTTAGGAAGTTTTTGACCAACCTGGAAGTTGTGCCTAACACGTCAATGTCCATCACCCTTTATTGTGATAATAGCAGTGCTGTGAAAAATTCCAAAGAGTCTAGAAGCCACAAGCATGAGAAGCATATAGAGCGCAAGTATCATCTGATACGGGAGATTGTGCAACAAGGAGACCTGATCGTCAAGATGATCACTTCGGAGCATAATGTTGTTGATCCATTTAAAAAGGCTCTCACGGTTAAAGTATTTGAGGGTAACCTAGAGAGTCAGAGTTATGCCCTGGTTTATTGTATTGTATACTTTACTTGTATTGTACATCCCACTAGCTTTAGGACAAGTGGGAGATTGTTGGGACCAGTGTCCTAAATTTCTTGTCTCATAGTTTGTAATGTTGTAAATACAAATTATTTATTTAATAAAATAAAGAGTTATTTTAGTTGACATTTAGATTGCATTAACTCAAATCCAATAAACTAAGATCTGTGGTTAAATTATGTAAACTTAAACACGTATGTGGTTGACATACAAGTAGGATCATGTTTAAGTGATAACCAAAAAGGTTTGTAGTATATGGATAAGGTTGGGTGCCTTATCCTCGTCCCACTACAGATACGACCTACCCTGTAACTGTTACAAATGTCGTAAATTATTACAAACCATATGATTCTAGTCGTTCATGTGGAGACATGTGAGTGGGGGTATCCTATACGTACAAAGAGTTTGTATAAAATCAGACCGTGAAATGTTTAATTTTTCTTTATAACATTGTTAATCGAAGAAATTAACATTTCATAGGAAGACCATAGGTGACTAGATCTTAATCCTAAGTAAGTTATGAACTCCTGTCTATGAGGGAAATCTTTTGATCTGTATGGGTGAGAGTGATCATATTGCCGACTCAATTAGCCTACCATTTTAGGGATTTGTTTGAGTAAGGAGCTAGAAATACATCTTCACAAGATGGAATTCACTCCTTCCAGGCTTTAAAATAAGTAGATAAATTGCTCCCTTAAGGACTGATTCTGGGTCTTAAACAATGAGGCTGAGGGGTTAGTTTATAGTTGAACTATAGATTGTTTGTTCATTAGAGGGATCAGTAGTACTTAAGGAGTTAGATGTAACTACAGGGTTAAAACGGTAATTTGACCCAGTTATAGTTACAGGCAATTTGTGAAGGGTCGACTTACTGTTGATTGGTTATTTCCATGGACACAAAAATATATCTATAGTGTGAAGAGTGCAACTGTAGGTCTTTAGTGAACTCAGTTGCAGTTAATGAATACTTATTAATTTAATTAAAGAGTTTAATTAATTAATCTTATATCATTGGAGCTTCTAATCTATAGATCCATAAGATCTCCTTGCTAGCTCATTAAGGGTTTAATAAGAATATATTATTTTGGATTAATTTGAATTGTTCAAATTAAATAAGGGAATTAATTGTATATGATGCAATTAATATAATGTATATAGATACATTATAATATAAAGTTTATTTTGAATAAGATTCAAAATTATATTTTATATTATGAGAGAGATAAATATTTGAATAAGATTCAAATATTAATTATATGGATGAGATTCATATAAAAACTATAGGTTAAATTTAATGTGAAAATCATATTTAAACTATCGGTTATGTGAGAGAAACATTGTTCGAATATGATTCCAATAAAATTAAATATATGATGTTTAAATTATTAGTTAATTAATTAATTTTATTATATATATATAGTTGTTCTCAAATATTGAAAAATTTTACTGAGCGATAGACCGCGATAGATATCGATAAAATATTAAAGTAATATTATTTTGGAAGTATTTTAGACGTGTGATGGAGGGAGTTAAAAATAACTGCTTCCTCCCACCTCTCTTGCATTTAATGAGGAAGAAGAACAAGAATCTAGAAACAATTGAATTGAAAAAGCTCTCTGCAGAATTTTTTTTCAAGAAAAAATCTCTCTCTCAATCTACATTCGTTTACGAAAAGGAACAAAGCCCACAACTACTGTTTAATTCTTCCCTCGAGAATAGCGAGGAAGACATTTGTGGTGGTGTCTTTTTCTTCATTGTGTTGTACATGTAGATAAAAAGGAGTGTTCGTGATCTTTGAAAAGGAACTCCGTGAAGAAGAGAAAACTACAGAGGTAAAACTAGTTTATTTCTTAAATCTCTTCTTCAAGCATGCTATAATTAGAATTTTGTTTATCCTGTCGAATGTTCTTCTTTGTATTTTCTGTTTTTCCAAAAAGAAAATCATTGGACAAGCGATTAAATGCTTCTGCCGAGGAAATTCATTCCTTCACCTAACTAGTAGGATGCTTCTCATCTATTAATTTCGTTAATTTGATGATTTGGACCCTAACCTAGCTTTTCTAAGTGAAGTGGCTAGAGCAGACAATATAGGAAAAATTGATAATATGTGATCAAGTTGAAAAATTGGGGAAACAACTCTAAAGCCTAAGCTAGAATTTTTAATTATACGAATTCATTTGCTATTTAGTTTTCTTGCATATAAACAAAACAATTCAAGCCCTTCATCGGTTACATTCAGACTATTAACCATTTAATTGAGAAATTCAAAGGCTCCTTGAGGTTCGATCTGTGCTACCACTATCACAACCCAGTAGAACGGAAAAAAACTTATTTGAGAGCTAAGGCCTTCAACAAACCTTCGAGACCAGTATGATGGTGGATTGCAAATCACGATCTTTCTGGGTGTCATCATATGGTAAAGTAACATATGAGACAACTTGAAGGTAAAATAATTTAAATTTTATTTTTCAAATGTCCTATTATTAATTTGTTTGATTATTTATTTTCTATTTTCTATTTTTATTATTTAATTCTTTAATCTGACTCAAATATTATCAAGTATTTCACACATGTTCACAACTCTCTGCCCAAGCTAACCCTTTAGGATTAAAATTGAGGATGATCAATCTTTGATGGAATATCATTGCCGCATGTAGCTCACGAAAGATTCTTGCTCTTAATTTGATTATTATTTCGTATATCAATTGACTGATATATATACTAGGTTTAGAAAGAGAAAAAGTATAACAACTATATTGTTAATACCAAATATGAAAAATATCATTCACACTTGTAATATACTTAAATTATAACATTAGTATATCAATATCATATCAAATAACACTTTGAAAAAAAATGAAAATTCAAATTAATAACGAATGCATGAGCACTTTATTGACTGATAAATTTGGTCCAATTGACTGATATATTAAACATAAAATGTGAGAGTTAAAATTGGAATAATATAAAAGGGAAATTGGATTTCATGTTTTTTTCTATATTTGCAAATTTAAGAAAATTATCTATAAATTTTTAATTTTAAGAATGCTATTTTGCTACTCTTCCAATTACTCGTTGTAGCCACCTATTTTTATCCGGCTTTATTTAAATTAATTTATTTTTGGATTAATTTTTATCTTAATTTTCCTAATCTAATTTTGATTTTTAGCCACCTTTTTTATGCTAATTTGCACCTTTTATTTTAGTTTAGTCAAAGTAACCAATTTGGTTAGGGTTAAAAAAAAAAAAAAAAAAAAAAGCAAATGTGGAAATATTTTGAATTTGGTTTTAATTGTCTAAAAGTTGTCCTTCCCTTTTTTGAGCTTAGGCTCTATTTGGCAAAATCTCAAATTTTAATTAAAAGCCATTAAAAAGAAAAATGCAATTATGGAATTGTTTTGAGTTTTATAAACTCATCTTTCCCCACATAAAAAAATCCTAAGTTGGTTCCATCAACAACAACCCCCACATCTTCATTTTCTCTTCCAAAAAAAAAAAAAAAACCTAGCCACCACCGATTTTCCTTCCTCTCTTCTTTAGCAAAAGGAAGAAACCCTACCGGAAAAAAACTCTAGAGAGACAGGAGAATACATAGAACAAACCCTAGAGAGAGCTCTTTATCCTTACATTCAAAGTTTTACAAAAATCAACCAAACTCTTCGAAAAAATCTGAAGATCCACAACATAAGAGGGTTATAGCTTATTTGGTAGGGCATTCGTCCCAAGGATCCGCACCTCATACAACCAGCGACTTCGTGTTCTGGATCTTAACCTTCAATCTTCTTCTTCTCTCTGATATCTAAAAAACTATAGAGAAAGAAAAGGTTATAAGAAAAAATATTTTTATTGCTATTATTTCTTCCCGTTTAATTTTTAGTTTTATTATTATGTGATATTTTATCCATTTCTATATACATTTCTATTAGATCTTCAAGTACTATTTCTTCTTTTATTATTATTATTATTTTTTCCTCGTGTTCATTTTCTTCCTCTTCCATGACTTTTTTCTTCATTATTTGTTTTATTTTTTTTTAAAGAAAGTAAAATGTAAAAAAAAAAAAACTAAAAAAGTAAGAAAATAGAAACTTATCTTGCGGCAGAGAACTTCATTTCTTGGTAGTTTTGAGATATTCGTAGCCCTCATTTTTCTTGATTCTGAAGTTGGGGAATTTTTTAAAAAAACATAAGCGCAGTTTTGTAAAAAAAAAACCGAAACTAGAGGAAGAGAAGAATAAAGAGAGAGTAAGGGAAGAGAAATATGGAGGAAAAAGAAATGTTAAAGTAGAAAGAGAAAGTTGAGTTTAAAGTGGTAAAGAAAAAGTTCTGTTTAAAAAATGTTGGAATTTTCAAAGTGTTTAAAAAAAGAGAGAGTTTAAAAATATATAAAAAAAAGTTTTAATCATTTTATTATTTTTATTTTTTTAATATATATTGATGTTTTGTAGAGATGGGCAGCAATTTCTGCCGCCATTAGATTTTTTTTTCTTTATTATTTTATATTATTTTATTTTTATTGTTTAGTTTTGTTTTAACAACTTATCATATTGTCATTGTTTATTTATTTATTGCTATGTTTAGCATATTTATTAGACATGTTTTACTTAGGCATTGCATCTTCCAATTTTCAATGTTTGTTTTGTGTTACTGGTACTTTAATTTTTTCTAGTATGATTAATTATATTTTTGTGTTAATTGTAAATTGGATTGTTGTTTAATTTTTTCCTATTTTGTAATTTTCTCTCTAAAAAACCAACAATGGAATCTAGATAATTTTGAAGTTCGATTTTCTAGATTCTTGATGTAAGAATGATTCTTTGGGAGTCCGAGATCGATATTTAATATATTTTTATTAAAATATTAATATGTTTTGTTTATGTTTATCTAATTCATTATTTTTTTTTCTTTAAGTTATGTCTTGCCTATAAAATGTTCATATTAAATTTTATTTGATTTCCAATTAAACTTTCATTTTTTTTAATTCTTCCCCTAACTCTCTTTAAGCAATTTAAAATTTCTTTAAATTACACTTTTCGTTGTTTTTTTAAACATTAAAAAATTAATCTATTATTTCAAAGGTTTCCTAATCGATTTTTTTCTAATAATTTGTTTGGGAGTCCGAGATTTGATCCCAGAAAAAAATGAAAAATTTAATAAAAAGGCTACTCATATGACGGATTTTGAGAAATTGAAATAATTTCTCACATTCTTGACATGAGGAATTTTTCCTTAATTCTAGCATAGTTTAAATTGACGGAAATTTTTCCACTTGTTTTATGGGATCATTACTTCAAATATTGGAATAATGAGGGGGTAAAACAAGACATTTGTTTTAAAACATTTTCTTCCCCAATTGATTTTCTTTAAAGAATATTTAATTCAAGATAAAAATGAATTGGTCACCGTTTTACTTAGCAAGTGTTGTGGGGGTGCTAACACCTTCCCCACACACAAATGACTCCCACACTCAACTCTAGTTTTCGCAGACCATTTTATTGATTTTTACTTAAAAATTATTTACTTTATTTTGGAGTCCAATCATACCGTAAAAAAGATTGGTGACGACTTCTTTTTTCTATTTTCTTTTAAAATTAACCCCTTTTTAAAGACGTCGGCCGCTCTGTATCGTCTCGGACATGTGGCGACACTCGTAAAAAAATTGTTTAGCTTTGTTGGATTCAAGGTATATTTTTCTAATACGAATTAAATAGACAAATGACTTAATTTTGTAGCTAAAAATATAAGAACAAAAAGAGAGAAAAAAAAAAGTTGAGATTTTTTGTAGGCAAATAATAAGCATGCATGCAAATTGGTTTGACTAAGCGAGAGAAAATTATTATTTTATATATTTCAAAAGAAGGTACAAGAGCTCCAATTTTAACATTACGCTTTTGTCACCGTGTATACGATTACTATATTCTTGGGCTGATTTTTCACCTTTATCGCTACTTATCTTCGATGATCAAGATTATATATATTTGTATGTTCCTCTATATTTGTCACTGTCACCTTTTGATCTGTTACCACTATATTTATTTAATGCTTCTCCACTTTTACCACTGTATTTATAACATATTCTTTAGATAATCCTCCACCACTACCATAGTCTTGTCATATCAGTACCTCCTTAATGGTACCATCCCCAACCCCTATAATTATCATTTTCATATTTTTCATATCCATAACTTTTAGGACTATATCCACCACCATAACCTCCAAACACATTTTGTCCTATAGAAGTATGGTTATTTGGATAACCATATCCTCCTTCATTAGAAGTAGTTAAGCTGATAGGTGAAAGGTAGATTTAATTATTTATCATCTAATATTCCCCTCATTTGCGGGCTTGAAATATGAAGAAGAGTCAAACATGTGGAAATGGATATTAATTAGGGAGAAAACAACAATGTAGGGGCTTGAACCCAAGACATCCTGAAATAACTTGCTATGTTACTATGTTAAATCGTTGATTGACCCAAAAGCTTAAGCTGATAGGTGAAGGTAGATTTAATTATATATCATCTAACCAAAAGAATGAACAAAAGATAAGAAAATTTAAGAAAAACCATTGGGATGGAAACAGATAGGAACAGTGAAGAGGTATGTTTAAAAGTGGTTGAGATGCATTTAAAAGAAAGAAGGAAGTGGGTGGCCCAAAAGCTACATCTAGGCTTTCCAATTTTATACACGATACTTTACAAAATCATTATGTTTAAGTTGTCCTCTCCAACTCACTGCTTTCAATGCAACACATAATCTAACTTATCCACATATTAATAGAACTCTAATTAAATCAAAGGTTGACATGTTAATGTCCTATTCTTTTAAAACATAATCCTTTAAACTCAATTATATTTTGCGTTAATTCCAAGCTAATGGCTTGTTAATTTAACATCTAGCTTGATTCATTGTTTGAGACGAAAACTTAGTATATATTTTTTAAATAACGATAATATATATATATATATGCAAGATTTGAGCTAATATGCTAATATCTAATTTACGAAAACTTATTCTAATGAAATGGTTATCACAATTGATTACATCGAAAATTAGGAATAACTGGAATCGAAGGAAGCAATTTCAAGCATTAGAGAGTCATATCAAGGAGTGTTGCTACAAGAAATTTCAAGAGATCATTGTCGAGACGCTGCCTATATTGTCCTGACACTACAAATTTTGACAAAAATACGAGAAAAGGTGCACACATGTTTTGTAAAGGGTATGCGTGTTGGGATTAGTGCCCTAAATCTCGTGGATCTCGTAGTTTGTATGTTGTAAATGATAAATTATTTATTTAATAACATAAGAAGTATTTTATTTGACATTTAGATTGCATTAACTCAATCCAATAAACTAAGATCTTATGTTATTTAATGTAACTTGAACAGTATGTGGTAGATATCAAATGGATCGTCTTCAAATAATAACCAAAAGGTTTGCAGTATATAGATAAGGTTGCGTGTCTTATCTTGGTAACATTGCTGATACGATCCACTTTGTAAATGTTACCAGAGTTGTAAGTGTTACAAACAATTTGATCCAAATCGTTCATGTGGAGATATGTGAGTGGAGGTATCTTGTATAAAGAGTTTGTATAAGACCGAACCACGAAATGATTAATCTCTCTTTATAACACCGTTAATTGAAAATACTAACATTTCATTAGGATGACCGTAAATAACTCGATCTCAATCCTGAGTGAGTTATGGACTCCTGTCTATAAGGGCAATCCTTTGATTATATGGGTGAGAGTAGCCTATGTTGCCGACTCAATATGCCTACCATTTTGGGGATTTGTCCAAATAGAGAGTTGGGAACATAGCTACACAAGATGAAGTTCACTCCTTCCCACTTTTAGGGAAAGTAGATAAATTGCTCCCTTAAGTGCTAACTCCGGGTCTTGAACAATGGACCCCTCCCTCTCATTGGCCTAAGAGGGATTTGTTTATGGTAGGACTATAAATAGGTTGTTCATTAGAGGATCAAGAGGACTTAAGGAGGAGACTTAAGGAGGAAGAAGTAACTACATGAGTAAAACGGTAATTTTGACCCAGCTGTTAATTACGAACAATTTGTGAAGGATCGACTTATTGATGACTGGTTATAGCCATGGACACAGAAATATATCTACAATATGAATAAATATATCTACAGTGTGAAGAGTGCAGTTGTGAGTTTTTAGTGGAGTGACCCATAGTTAATGAATGTTAATTAAATTAATTAATTAATTAAAGAAATTAATTAATTTAATCTCGAATCATTGGAGCTTCTAAGCCGTAGGTTTATTAGGTCCCTCTGCTAGCTCACTAAGACTAAAACAAGGATCATTTAATTTTTGGAGTAATTTGAATAGTTCAAATTATTTAAGGGAATATTGTATTAATAAAGATTAATATAAAGTATAATGTATAATGATACATTATAGTATATAGTTAATTATAAATATGATTTATAATTAAAACTATATTATATAATATGAAAGAATAATATTTGAACAAGGTTTAGATATTAATTTAATGTGAATTGAATTCATATTAAAACTATAGAGTAAAATTAATATGAATGAGATTTAAATTAAAGCTATAGGTTAAGAGAGATATGCATTTTTATATGATTTAAATATATAATTAATAAATATGGGATATATATTAATTAATTATTAATAATTAATTAATTATTTATATTATATTATATTAAATTTGGTTTAATATATATATTTATATTTAATTTAAATGAATAATATTATTATTTTAAATAAAATAAAAAGGGAAACAACTCCTTTGCAGGGAGTGGATACATGGGTTGAGGGGAGTTATCCCTTCACGTAAAAAAGCAATTCTCTTCTTCTGTATTTGATAAAGAACCCAAAAAACAGAGCTAGAGAATGTGAAAAAGATTTCCCTTACTCTCTCAAATTCTCTCAACCAAGAATTTTCAAATTTACTTTAGATTTGAATATATATTTATCTCTACTTCCATACAAAAAAATGTTGTTTAAAAAGTAACTCTTAGACGAAATGGGGTTTTTTTAAAAAACAATTTCAAGCTAATATTTGTTATTGAAATTTGCAAAGTCTTGATTTAATAGTCACTCTTATTGCATTAGTTGGAGTGAATTGTATCTTGAATATTCATTTGTTACAGATTAAATTCATTTTCAATAAGTAAGTTTCCAATTTTTTTGGTTATCTTTTTTTTTAAAAGAAAAATTATTAAAATGTGGCATGTTAAAACTAAATATTTTTTTTTTTTTTTACAAAAAGGAAAAGGAAATGAACGAATAATTATTTAAAAGGTAAATTTGAGGGACAAAAAAAAATATGTGAATGAATGAACTATTATTTGAAGGCCAGCATGCATGCAATTGTAGATTGGTTTGATAAAAATAAGAGGGAACCAATAATTTTTTACCTGAACAAAATATGGAGAAGGGGAAGGTACAACATTAACTTACAAGAGTTCCCATTTTAACATCACACTTTTCTTACTATATATTTTATAACTAGCCCCATTTCCCAATCTTGGATATATATTATATATTAAATATATATTTGAGTACTTAGGGAAAGAAGGATAAATGATCATATGTATCTGCCCTTTTGATTTCTTTTATAATGGTATATTATATATAAGACAATGTTGAGCTCCTTTTCAAGGTGCATATCCACCATGGCCACCGCCTTGGCCGCTACCACCTCCTCCTCCATATCCACTGTCTCCTTCATGACCACCATATGCACTGCCTCCATGTGCACTTCCTCCACCATATCCCGATCCTCCTCCACCACCTCCTCCACTTCCTCCTCCACTACTTCCTCCTCCTGCACCATGTCCTCCACCTGCTCCGCTTCCATAACCGGAGCCATATTCTCCTCCTGAGCCATTTCCTGCTCCACCACCACCACCATTTCCACCGCCACCACCATAGCCTGTCCCATGTTCTCCACCATACCCTGAACCACCTCCTTCACCTCCTCCAGCGCCATATCCAGAACCACCAGGACCGCCATAACCAGCCCCACCTCCATTTCCTCCTCCACCACCAGAACCATACTCGACCCCATCACCATTTCCAACAGTGCCTTCATGACCATACCCTGCCCCGCCGCCATTTCCACCACCCCCACCGTATCCAGCACCTTCATGACCGTAACCTCCCCCACCGCCATTTCCACCACCTCCACCGTACCCAGCACCTTCATGACCGTAACCTGCCCCACCACCATTTCCCCCGCCTCCACCGTACCCAGCACCGTCATGACCGTACCCAGCCCCACCTCCATTTCCACCACCCCCTCCATATCCAGCACCTTCATGACCGTACCCAGCCCCACCGCCATTTCCACCACCCCCTCCATATCCTGCACCTTCATGACCGTATCCTGCCCCACCGCCATTTCCACCACCCCCTCCATATCCTGCACCTTCATGACCGTATCCTGCCCCACCCCCATTTCCACCACCCCCTCCATATCCTGCACCTTCATGACCGTATCCTGTCCCGCCCCCATTTCCACCACCTCCTCCATAGCCTCCACCTCCAGGACCATAGCTAGCACCACCTCTTCCACCATGCCCTGCACCTCCTCCAGGACCATATCCACCTCCACTAGGACCATAGCCCGCTCCACCACCATTGCCACCGCCTCCTCCATATCCACCAGCACCAGGACCATAACCACCTCCTTCACCACCTCCTCCACCACCTCCATAAGCAGAACCACCATGGCCATAAGTAGAACCCCCGCCACTCCCACCACCTCCTCCACCACCATGCCCACCACTAGGACCATATCCTTCACCACCTCCAGCTCCATTTCCACTTCCACTTCCATAGCTTCCAACACCATATTGTCCTACAGAACTATAGCTAGTACCACCTCCACCTCCATATCCTCCATCACCTCCATGACCACCAAGAGAACCATATCCACCACCACTACCACCCCCTGCACCATAAGCATATGCAGGAATATTCACCGGTTCTCCATCACCATAAGTTAAAAGAGTTCTAGCTGCAAAAGAAACTCCAATACCTAACAAAAGAAAGAACACAAAAGAAGAAAGTTTATGAGAAGCCATTTGTGAATGGTTGAAGTGAAAAGGGAGGGGAGTGAAGGGTATATATAAGGAAAGGATGGGGTCTAAAAACTAAAAAGTGCAACGTTTGTGTAGAGAGTGGTTGAGGCACATGCAAAAGGGAGAAAGTGGGTGGCCCAAAATCTACATCTAAGCGTCCAAATCTTACATACAAGAATTGCATACCTTCTCCAAACACTCATTTACTCCATATTTCAAAATCAGTGTCATTAAGCTGTCGTCCACTCACAGCATTGCAACTCATATTCTAGGCTTTCTACCATCAATTAAATTTCTCTTCTAGACCCAATAATCTTTTGGTAATGAATTTCAAACTACTTGTTAACATCTGCCTTGGCTCTTGTTTGAGGTAATTGGTACATATTTTGACTATAAGAAGCAAGAAATATATACTCATTTTTCGTTAGTAGAGTTTTTAAAATTTTATCCATATTATTTAAAATTTCCTCCAAAATTGATATGTCAACGTCTAATTTACCAAAAGTTGTTCAAACTTCATGCTAGTTTTCTCGATGTGGATAATTAACAAATATATGATAAATATGTATTATGTATTATAAACAAAAATATTATAAATATAGCATATTTTCACTATCTATCTGCAATAGACTATTATCTATGTCATGATAGACTATAGATAGACACAACACAAATAGTAGTCTATCACGATCTATCGCGGTATATCGTGAAGAGACAGTGAAATTTTGCTATATTTATAAATATTTTCAACAGTTTTATCATTTAAAATAATTTTCCTTTTTATACTTTGTATGAATATTTTGATTTATTTATCTACATTTTTTAATAATTATTTGAGCAATCAAATAAAACTAATATATATATGTGTATAAAAAGTCGTTTAGTTCCGAGTAATTAAGAAATATGGAAATATCAATTTATACCACTAAACTTTGAGGTTGTATCAATTATCTCCCAAGCTAATAATTATATCAATTTAAAACTCTTAATTTAATAAGTAAATCAATTTAGACACTCTATTAAAAAAATTTAAAAATTGTTAATGCAACAACTTTCACATAGGTATAAGGCCTTTAAATACAATGATATATTAATGTAAATTATAGAGAAGTATGAGAATCAAATACACAGTGGCAGGTTTCAATTAATAATACTCATTTAAAATTTATATAAAGTAGAATATTGATAAATGTATTTCACATATCACTATTCAAAAATATTAGAACTGATATACGAAATATAAAATATGTACTATTGATACCCGAAATATAAAGTATATACTATATATTGTTGATATACCCATAACGGTGAAATATAAAATATGTACTATTGATACCCGAAATATAAAGTATATACTATATATTGTTGATATACCCATAACGGTAAAATTGGTAGATTTAAATTTCCCATATTTACAAAACTAAAATATCATGGTTAGCTTTGGAAATATCCTAATGTTATTGCAATTTTCCAAATAATAATCAATGAGAATTGATGTAGGGAAGAATTTACGATAATTTATTTGAAATGTCAACATCCTTATCTATATTATTTACTTGTTGTATAATTGACATGTTTCAATTAAATAGTTAGTTTTATTCTTTATAAATTCTCCGTTAAATTGTTAATTCTCCCCTACAAAATTTTAAACCTCTGAAATTAAATAAAATAAAATTTCATATTATATGGATCTGTCTGAAAAACGCACAGTATGTGCCTTCTTTTCCCAAAGGTCTGATAAATTTCTCAATCTGCTCCTTCTTTGCATCCTAATTTACAATTGTTTGGGGTTTTTCTCCGATTAAGTCATGATATTGAGTTACATAAGAACATACTCTAAAACTGAGTTTGACTCGACCCGAGAAATTAAGAAAAGAGATGACTTTTTTTTTCAAAGGTATTGAATTGCAAAGAAATTAAGAAAATAACACAGGCAAACGATTACTTAACACCAAAAAAAAAAAAAAAAAAAAAAGAAAAACAATTACACAACTCAAGAAAAAAAATCTCAATGAGATGAGCCTCTGTGAATCTCCTCAAAAGAAGTCCTAAGCCACTTAGAACAAAAAAAAAAACACCTCAGATCGCACAATCTAACTAACCACTTAAGGAGGGTGCAAGGTAATTGAAATTTACGAATTCGACCACACAAAGATAATGTTGCATAGAGAGAGACGAAGCACAATCTATAACAACTAAATAAAAAGGAGATAAGTAGTAGTAAACGAACATAAGGTTTGGTAACCAAGTTCGATAAAATACCACCTACGTTTGGGGGGCAGAGAGTCCGTGTAAAGAAGTTTTTACTAATATAAGTTAAGCAATTATAACATTGTACTCATCTGTAAATCTATGACAAATACAGTGACACACGAATAACTCAACTTGATGTGAAAACACTCAGGCTCCCCCTAAGTGCACGACATTTTCCAAGGTAAACTTAGGCTCCCCCTAAGTATGATGATATTAGCAAGTGTCACTCAAGCTCCTCCTTAGTGTGGGACACTTCTCAAGCTTTTTCCACAATGATGTCAAGTCCCCTTCACACTATAAACTTAGGCTCTCCCTAAGTTGAATAATCCCTTCTCTTGCAATGCAACAATCTTAGGTCCACTCTAAGATGATGAACACTCTTCTCATAATGATAAACTCAAACCATTAATTACCAGCAACGGGAGCAAACACCAGAACACTCAATCTCTCCTTCCTTCATATGACCGCCTCTAAGAATTAGTTTTCAATAATATCAAAATAACAATCAAATTCAGCAACCCTAGCAACCACACACCAAGGCCCTTAAAAGGACACGGTGGAAAAGAAAAAACTTTCATACCCATCACAACTCAGTCATAGAGATGGAAAGAAAATCTTAGGAGAACAAAATCTCACAGAACCAGAAAAGGAAACAAAATAGTCGTAGCCTCAGCAACACAGAAGATAACCTGCGAAACAACTTTTGAGACAACCATCACATAAGCAGACAAAACAACTCTTAAACAATTATAGCCAACCGCAGCTTCAATAGTAATTCATGACACAAAGATTACGCTTGCGCCAAATATGATATATAACAACACATCAAAGCGACTCTCCAAACCTTATACTTCAAATGATTACTTACACGAAAGTGGCAAATGAGCTCTATATTCAAAATGGAAAATGATATTGTTAAACCTAACTTACTAACCTGTAAATCATTAATTTGTTGTTATTGATTAAAAGCTAAATTTGTAGTTTTAATCCATTATCCTGAATTTTCCACATAAATTTAGATGGTAAGGCTTGTTTGATAACCATTTCAATTTTGATTTTTGGATTTTGAAAATTACGCCTATTTCATCTTATTTTCTTAAAATGGTTTGTATTTTTCTTAAGTACAAGAGTTGAATTCTCAACCAATTCAAAAAACAAAAACAAGTTTTTAAAAACGGCTTTTTTTAGTTTTTCAAAATATAACTTGATTTTTTAAAACATTAGTAAAAAGTAAATAACAAAGCAAGAATTTTAAAGATGGAAGGAGTGTTTATAGACTTAATTTTAAAAAATAAAGACTAAATACCATATAGTTACTAAACGGAGTCTAAATAAATATTGTATTTTATGTAATCGAAATGATTAGGGTTTATTATAGGTAATATTAAAATTCGGTTTTTGAACTTTGTAGATTAATGACTCTTGTAACTGTAATTTTTTTTTAAAATAGATTTATCAACTTTTAAAATCGTGTCCAATATGATATGTTTAATAAGTCACTAAATTTTCGATTTCGTATCTAACAAGTAATCGTATTGTTACTTTTATCAATTCAATAGGTTTCTAAACTTTTGAATTCCACGTCCTATCTAATCTCACTACAAGAAAATCGCTTTTTTAGTGACGCATTTAGTGACATGTTTTTGCTGTGTCACTAAAAAAATTTGTATCTAACAAGTAATTGTCTTATTAACATTTAGCGACATATTTTTGCTGTATCACTAAAAAAATTTCACCAAAAGTGAACTTTCTTGTAGTGTTTTTATATACCAATCAATGTTGTATTTGATTCCGCTGAAATGTTGCTTTTGAGAAATTAGATAGCACTTTTTGAAACCATTTAGAAATAAGAATTAGAAAACATGATCCACCATTTGAGATTATGAAATTTTTTTATTGATTAGGTAATTAATCATTTGAAGTCTGAGATATGCCAATGTCTTAATTATGTTTAAATAAGCCTCTATATCCATGAGAAAGTTAGAATCCATTACATTGATTTATATATATATATATATGAAACATTATTGGTAAATTATTAAATAATGTGTGTGTATATATTTAATGCCATGATTTGAAGGTTGAAAACATTAGTTGATTTGGTATCCACTGAACCAAATCTTATCTCTCCCAAAGTGAAAGCCAGCAGTCTCCACATTTGAAAACAAACATTGGTGGAAACAAATATTATTATATGTATATATTAGTGGGTACTCACATGCACAACAATATTACACTCAAAAGAAAAAAGAAAATTAAAATAGATTGAAATTAGAAAATTTTTAAAAATAGAAAAATAAGGAAAAAAATTTCATAAAATAATAAAAATTTTAGATAGTTGTGATAGACGCTAATAGAAGTCTATCACTAATAGAAATTAGATAGCACATTTTGAGAAATTATCCATGTCTATCAGTTTTTTTTTTTCTATTCTCTGTAAATAGTTTGACATTTTTTCTATCTGTGAGAATTTTCCTAGAAAAAAAATATCAAAGTACTATTTATCAATATATAAAATTTTTACTATCTATTAGTAATAGAAGTTTATCGCAATCTATCGTTCGAGTGATAGAAGTCTATTGTGATCTATCTTTATAAATAGTTTGACTCATTTTTCTATATTTGAAAACAGTTTTAGAAGAAAAATTGATTTTAAAAAAATAAATAAAAAGAGAAAAAAATATTTGAATAACTTTTTGAACTAATACATGAAGTTTAAATTTTATGAATGCATTATTTACACTATTAATTCTATTTAGGTTTCATTTTTACTTTAAAAACCTTTTGAATTAATACATGAACTTCAAATTTTATGAATGCATTATTTACGCTATTAATTCCATTTATGTTTTATTTTTACTTTTTAAAACTTATTGAACTATTAAATTTCAAGCAATATACTTAACGTTTATTATTAATTATTAATTATAATTAAGGGTAAAATCAAATATTGTAGAAAAAATTGACAGCCTCTGTGATATTTTACCATTTTATATTATGAAAATTATCTATTTATACTCCTAAATTTTAGGACTTATATCAATTTAAATCTTAAACTAATAGGTGTATCAATATAAACCATGAACTTTTGTAAATGTATCAATTTACATCCTACATTAAGTTCCATTTGGAAAACCTCGTATAAAACTTATAATTGTATCAATTAAACCCATAAACTTTAATAAATGAATCAATTTAAACTCCTAGTCATAATTTCTTTTAAGAATTTGTCAATGTATTTACTCAAAGGTAATTGTAATGAAATGTCTAAATTGATTGACTTATGAAAATTTATAAGTTTAATTGGCTCAAATAAGTTACGCATAATATTAGTCAAAAAAATTTGGAGGAAGGTATAAATTGATACGAAATTTAAAGTTTAAAGTTGATACAATTATTAGTTTAGAATTTTAATTGATACTCAGGGAGTTTTGTTTTTATTATAATAAAAGAAGGATAAAACCAAATTTAAAATATATCAATACTAATGAAGTTGAGACATATTTGTGTTCTCTAGCTTAGAAGGCACACCATAAATCAATGATATCAAGAGTTATTGAGAGAGAAATAATGAGAAGATGGAGAGAAAGGACGAATTTCTTCTTTAAGAGAGTATAATTTGGTGAAAGTTTTCCTTAGAGGGAGAGAGAAGAATGAAATAACTCAAAACCAAGAATTTGTAGGGGAAAAATAGGTATCTAATTTAATGAATATATTTTAAAAGTTATTTAATTTAGGTATTATATAACAATCGCTTGAACAAATAGTTAAAACATGAATTTTTCAAACTAGCCACACTTTTTGAGATAGTAAAAATCTCTTTTTAGTGAGTCCAATTCAATAGTGATTGATATATACTTTCATTTTCCAGTTTGCACCTATTCAAAATTTTATGGTCTTTTTTCTAGAAATAATGTTATTTTAATAAATAATGACAAAAATAGAATTGAGTTAAAAATATTCATAAAAGTAGGGTAGCAAAATCGTGGATGGGGTCCACGATTTCCACCTATCATCAAAATTGTGGACCAGGTCCACGATTTACCCAACCAAATGTCAGCAAAATCGTGACATGTGAGCAAAATGAGTGCAGTTGTGGCAGGGTTGACCAACACATGTAAGCAAAATCGTGGACGGGATCGAGGATTTGCATGCCATATGGGCTAATTTATGAAATTGTGGACTCCGTCTACAATTTCCTCACTTATTTTGTGTAGTAGCACTTACCACGATTTGTTAGAAAGCGCCTATAGAGTTGTTAGTATCTGATTATTAGTTATTAAAACGGTGGTTTTCAAAAGTATGCAACCAAACATTTAGAGGATGTTTTGAGTGGTGAGTATAGTTATTATATTCTGTGAGTTATAAATAGTGTATAGGTTATAATAGTTTATGTTTGAGATGCAAGTTATTGTAGTCTAGATTATAATAGTGTTCAGTGTTTGGGAAACCAGCTATTTTAGTCTAGGTATAAAATAATAAAGACTATGTAACAAAGAGAAAAATAGATGATTAATAGGAAATAGTAAAACCGTAACAAATAATAAATACTATAACAAAGATGGATTTGAAAAAATAATATTGTAGTTAATTGTAGGTTATAATAGTTGGAAACACAAACTATTATAATTGGAACCCCAAATATGGGGTGGAGTATAAGTAAACACTATTACAAATAGCCCACTCCACCGGCTTGAAGTTGGGGACCCAAATACCTCCCTTAAAAGCTATAGCAATTTTATTTTTTATTTTTTATTTTTGAAATTAATGCCTTTTTTTTGTAATATGAGAAGTGAAAGATGAAATCTCAAATCTCGAAGTTGATAATACACATTCATACTTGTTATACTCAAGTTGAAAATAAGATAACAACATGAAAAAAATTTATAAGAGCGAGTGAGATACCAAAAATTAAATGGGACCTAAGTGATTTATTACTAAACATATAATATTTGTTAAAGAGGTCCTAGTCAAACTGTTTTGTTTTTCAAAATCACTCTCAAATTTATTTCTTGTTTAATTTATTAGAAAATACATAAATTTTCATCTCCAAATCAATTGGCAATAAAAAAAAAAGTAGATTATGTATCTTATAAACATTGTAAGGTATTTCCATTTTTCTATAAGGTAGAATATCCTCAACTTGCACCCTCAATAATGCTTCTTTTTTTTGTTCCACCATTCATGGGTCGGATCTCAAATTTTTTTTATCTGTTTTTAGACACAATACCTATTTGAATTTTATGGACTATGATACCATATTAGATAACATAAAAAAAAATTGTGACCAATAGCCAAAAATGTTGCAGAAGACTTTGAGTGACTAGGATTTACTGACGTATTGTGCGATGATTTTTTTTTTTTTCTTTTGGTTGCTAAAGGGTTCTTGCGACAAATTTAAAGTTTTAGAGAAGCTTTTTTTTTTTTTTTTGGTCACAAAATGTCATATTTCTTGTAGCATCTTATCATAAAGACGTTTCTTATAATTTTATTTAGGCTATTTTATGTTTTTTTTTTTTTAGAACAGTCAAAATTACTTTTCCTCACTTAAAAAACATCACACATATTTTGAGTAAATTTGAAATAGTTAAAATCATTTTTGTCAAATTTAAATCTACGTTCAAACATATTTTTGAACATTGATGGTATGAATTAACGTTTAAAAGTGTTAAATCAAATATTAGATTGATTTTGATTCAAACATTAAATCAAACATTAAATTGATTTTAAATCAAACATTAAACAAGACAAACTGTTCATCTTCAAAAACATGTCTTTAGTAGGAATTTAAAAGTGCTTCTAGAAAACGTCAAAAGCAATTTCAATGATTTGTGAGAAAACACTTATATAACACTATATAGAGTGTTATTAATATTATCAGTGGTGGTAAACTTAAGTACGTATAATGTTGTTAGCTTACTTTTTTTTAGTACAACTAGTAGAGATTAAGAATCGATCTTCCAATCAAAACAAACTAAAAAATATTAAAAGAGAACAATTTTGGTTTATAAATTTTTTGTGGAATTAACAAATTAGACTCTGAACTATTATTGGTAATGATTTAGTTCATGTACTTTTAAATTTATAACAATTTAGTTCTTTTATTTTAAAATTTATAACAATTTAATTCTTATAATGAAAAATTTCATACAAAATTAAGTATGAATTTTTATTACGTATTAACTTATTATTTATAGTTTATAAAAAATATTTATTTGCTAAAGTGCTTATAATGTAATGATTTTTTTCGAAAATACTTCCAAATAAAGTTTTGCAATGGAATACATTATTATATCTATATGTCACTATGTACTATATGGTGTGAATAGATGGGATTTGTGCGCATGTGGTGCTCTTTAGTTAGTGGAACTTTTTTTTTTTTCCTTTTTTTTTCTTTTTTTATTTGCAAATATATTTTATTTTAATTTCCTCTTCTAACATCAGACTGACGTCTACATCCAATACCTACGCTATAATTCCTATAATCTTATTTTTTATTTTCCCTTGTATTTTAGTTTTCATTTTTACTTTCTTGTAAAAATTGGGAAATCAATCTAATCTTGATGAACTACTTGAATTTATTGTGTTAATCAAATTTACTTTTTATTTTAAATTATTTGATTTAAAAATTGTTTGATTGGATGTCTAAGGATTTATAACATAGCAATACCTATTTAGTAATTTTTTGGAGTATTTGAGGTGGAGGGATGAGATGAGTTAAGATATGAATTCAACTCATTGTTTGAGAGGCCAACTTTGTATGTCATCAACATTTTATACCATGTCCACCGACAGTGCACTCAGCCCTCATCACCATCGATATCTCGTTGCTCAACTCCAGTGACCACCTCCAATAGCTAATTCCGGCAACCATCGCTTGCAACCAACTCCGAGAATATCCAACCATCAATGTTGATAGCTAACTCTGGCAACCTCCGACTGGTGGTCATTGCAGCAACTCCGACAACCATTATTTTAAATTATGACTACTACAAATTTGAGTTTTGTTGACACACGAATTTTTTATTTTGTTGATGCTCGTGACATAAAACTATCAATAAAACCTTAATTTAAAGCTTAAAAATAACTATTAATTTAAAATTACATATAAAACATTAATAAAATTTTTATATCTAAGTTGACACACAAAATTGACAATAAAACACCTTTGTTGACACAAAATTACGTAAGTTCCGTCAAATGTTGAATTTCTTATTTTTTTATTAGTTCATAGTATTTTATAGTCGTTCTTTTTATAGTAATTTAACATTAATAAAATCACTTTTATCATGTAAGAAATCAAATAAACTTGTAAATAAAAATACATTTGAGAAAAAATTGTCAGATACATGAGTGTTTTTATTTAAAATTTTTTTTATCAAAAATGTTGAAATAAAAATGGCTTAGCTAGAAACATCACATGCACAAATTTGTAAAATGATTACTTAAATTTTTTTTTAAAAAAATTGAAATGCATGATCCAAAAGTAAACCCTAAATCTCATTTCCCAAAACTTCCAATAATACATGTGTGTTTAAAAAACAATAAAATAAAGTGAAATCTATAGTTTTTTTAAAAAAATATATGTAGAATTATTTAATAAAAAAGTTTCCAAACAAAAATAATCATCATAAAAACATATTATTTAGGTAAGAAAACGACACTAGATACCCTAACACATAAACTCAACACCCTAAACACCCAAAACACAAACATATGAAACATCATCTCACACCCTCCCCTAGATTACCCTCTTAAACTTGGGAAAGAGCATGAGATACATACATTCATCTATACAACATTCTCCTTATTAACATACAAACAATGCAACCCAAGGGGTTTACTCAACCTGTACACCTGGGCACCTGATAGTTGTTCATAAATAACATGTTCTTCAACTACACAGACATACAGAATCCATTCACAACATGTTTTCATATATACAGAAGTAGTGGTTACATAATCATCTGCTAAGTTTGCACAACAAAGGTTCCCTCTAGCCCAAGCTTTCTTTCACCTCTACTACATGCCAACTAACTCAAAACCTAAAATGTAACTTAGGTTAAAAAAAAATCCTTCAACCAAATTAACTTCGCTTGTGCACTTCTTTAATTTACTAATGTTCCCTTACTCCTCCTTTAGTCTACTTAAGTAAATCTCAAGTTTAAGAAATCACATAAGAATTTAGGGTTACGTTTTAGGGCTTACACATCATATCTCAACTAAGCGTCCCAAACAACCCTTATGATCTTTTAGGAGTGAGTATCGATTTTCCAATTGTCTTAGGGGTCGTTTGTTATTTGGAAATGTAGATAACCGAAATCTTTAGATGTCCAAAAGTATAGATGCCCAAAACTATAGATGTCCGACATCTTTAGATGGTCATGTTTATCTTGTAGGAATATGTTTCATGGATATCTGGGAATAATTGATAACTGTGTTTATTTTGCAGGATTTGTACATGGGAACGTCTTAAATTTACATAATTTTTCAATAATGCCCTTTCGACTATCCATGTAATTTACTCATTAATTTAATATATTTTGAGTTAATATAACATGTATTTGTTTTTTATTAATTTAAAATTTATGTTTATATGTTATTTTTCTCAACAAATTAATCTTTATTATTTTAATTTTTTTAATTTATAAAATAAATATTAAAAAAAAGGAAAATTAAGATTTTTTTGTCTAGAATAAAAAATAACACATAAAGAACATTAATTATGGTCTAGACTCAAGAAAAAAACAATTAAAGAAACACATATACTCACCAAATGAAAGATATTGAGACCTCCAATTTCAAAGTAAGGCCTCGACGTAAATTTCATATGAAAAAAAAAATGATCAACATTAAATAGACAACACCAAAAAAAAAGTGAATAGTAGAGAAAATTAAGCAAAATGGAGAAGAAAGTATGAAAATGAATGTGAAAATACCTTTGGAGAGAAAGACAATAGAGTTCTGTGTGAGAGTCTTTATATATATCCTAGTGACAGAGAGAAAAAAGTGATGTGTGGTGGCTAATATCATCTTAATTAGGGCTAAGTATAAAGAGTGTGGCTAATATCATCCTAATTAGGGCTAAGTATAAAGGGTGTAATTATACTCATACCTAATAGGAGGGAATCCTAGAAACCATCTTTTCAACGAGAATGAAAATGGCTAAAATTGGGAGATTTTTGGATTATGTCTGGCTATTTGAAGATTACACAATCCTAACATCGCAATCTAGATGCCTATAAAATGGTAATCTAAGATTACCACGAAATAAACAACCTTAAGAGTGAAACATTTGTAACTTTGAAAATTTTTAAGACAATCAATTAACTTTAAATGTTGGCAAGGTAGGAATTGTTTATGTGAACATCAAAGGAGCATAACCACGATGGGTTCAGAGCCTCCCTCAAATAATTAAATTATTATATATTTATTGTATATTTGTATAAATTCTAAATTTGACATCGATGAAAACATCTGTCTCGATATATTCCTAAATTGAATAACTTGATATCGATATTAAATATCTATAGATATTTTCAACATCTTTTATTAATGTTTGTAAGAGATAAAAAAAAATGTCATCTATTTAATCCAATATGAACGGGAATACTAATAACAATATTCATAACTTAGTTTGAGAGTTTAAACAACTTAGTTATTAATCTAAATAAATTTTATAAAATTCGTGATTTATAGAAACTTTTTCTAGAAATTTAAACTTAATTACTAAATATCGTATGGCAACATTAGGGGCTGAATAGGGTTGCTTAAAAAATTAAAACTTTTTTCTATAAATTTAAACTAAACTGATACAAACTAAAATAAACAAATAAGCAGCCAATAATTAGCACAATTAATCAAAGCAAATTATTAAGTATGCAATTTCTCATAAAAATAATTAAGTGCATAGAATAAAAAAGTAGAGAGAAAGAAATGACACCAACAATTTTTATAGTGATTCAGAATTCTTACAAAAAGAAAACCACAACTGATCCTTTTGCAGGTTTAGGACAACTGATCCTTTTGTAGGTTTAGGACCAACCTATTCCGATCTTTTTCAACAGGTTCAAGATCAAATCTCTACAAATTCTTTTTCGGGTTTAGGATTAAACCACTACTATCAAATTCTTTTTCAAGTTTAGGATTAAGCAACTGCGCTCAAATCTTTTTTGGGTTCAGGATTAAACCACTACACTCAATCTCAAGGTACTCTAAAGGTGCTCCAACATTTTATTACAAATTTCCAATGAACTAAGAAATTTGAATTCCCACCAAAAGAAAACTAGGGTAGATTACACAAATTTGATCACTAGAAATTTAAATGTCTTCAAGTAACGAATTAAGGCCCATTTCTTGCACTTCCTTAGCCCTCACATGACCGTCGTAATTGCAATTTTATCCATAGCATCTTACTCTCTTTAGTTTTGATTTTTTGGTCCAAACTGACCCATTACATTAGCCCCTACGGCCTAATTGGGACCTTAAGAAATAAATGTTTTGGGTTTGGCTTGAAAGGTTTTGACTAGGGAGTACTAGGGGTGTTCACGGTTCGGTTTGGTTCGGTTTGAGGCCCAAATCGAATCGAACCGCTAAATTTTAAAATAGAAATGATGGAATCGAACCGAACCACTTGTTCGATTCGGTTTTGTGATGAGAGATTGAGACAAATTATTGCGATGAGAGATTGAGACAAATTATTGCAATGAGAGATTGAGACAAATTAGAGTGAGAAATCGAGAGAGATAAAGGTGAGTCGGGACTAGGAGGCAGCTGGATTCACCAGCGTGAGGTGAGGCCGTGAGGGTGAGGTAAGTTCGGCGGCGTGAGGTGAGGAGACGATACAAAGACTGAGGGAGGGGTGGGCGTTCGCCGTTCGGACTTCGGCGTGCGTGTCAACTGTCAGTCGTTCGGGTCACGTGGGTGGAATCGTGATTGAGATTTGAGAGGAGGGTGTCGGCGGCGAAGGTGTGAAATGGGATGGGAATAGTGATTGCGATTTAAGAGGAGGGTTAAACAACTTAAACCTAAAAACAAATTAAAATTATAAAATAAAAATAAAAAGTATTAAATATATATAATATAAAAAATAAATATTATATTATAAAAAATAAATATATTATTTTTTTAATAATATGCGGTTCGGTTTTCATGCGGTTTGAATCCTAAAACCGAACCGAACCGCTTAAAATTGGTTTAAACTTGCACTAAACCGAATCGAACCGCACAATTCGATTTCGGTTTCGGTTCAGTTTCGCAATCGGTTCGGTTTCAACGATTTGAATGACCACCCTTAGGGACTACTATCTCAATCCTCCGATAGCCATAGCCCTTCACGATGTGTACCTCGCACTTTTGGGCTACCAGATGTAAAAATATAAAGGATTGTTTCTTCCTTTTTTTCAAATTATTTGAAATGACCCATCAAGCCCGTCGACTAATTTTGGGCTTTCTTTGGTTTATAGGCTCTGAGGTTCTTAATTCCCAAATTGTGACAACCCAAAAGTTTAGATAATTTTAATTTAATTATCTTAAATTATTTGGGTGTTATTTTGAATTTTTAAGACTTAATTGGATTATTTTGAGAAGATAATTCAATTTAAATTAAACAGGATAAAATATTTGAGTTTAAATTCAATTGGTGAAAATTGAATTTTAATTTGAGAGATTTAATTTGTATAGTTGAATAGGTGGAGGAAAAGAAATTTAAAAATATATATATATGTATACCTAATTTATTAAGGAATTAGGGGTTGGGATTGTATATATATATTATTAAGTAACCTAATAAGGTAGAGAGGGAGAAAAATACATTGAAAAAGGAGAAGGGGAAAAAGAGCAGTGCAGTTCAGTTTTTCAGCAACAGCTCCCGAAAAATTGTCGTTTACTCAACCATCGGATCGTATTAAAATTTTATCAGCTTGTTCGGGACACATAGGGCCTTATTCTGGATGGTTGGATAATTTTTTTGAGTTCTGGTTTGTCCGTAATCGCTGCTGAACAGAACCTGTAAAACTGGGTGATATTTTTCGAGTATTGGTGAGTTTTCTTGCAATTCCTTGATTACCCATTAATTTGTGACCCAAATTGGTTGATGTTGTTGTATTCTTGGCATTAGGAGCGAGTTTTAGAGATGTTTTCGAAGGCGGAAGCATGCTGTCCAACGAAGTAAAGTTCGGTTTGGCGATTTTTGATCAATTTTGGTGAGTGACAATGTCTTGGAAGTTATTTCGGAAGTTATATTGGTGCTGGAAATTGGATTTTTGACTCGTAATATTAATTTTTTTTTCTAGGTTGGATTCATTGTTTGAAGTTTGAAAGAAGATTGGGGCTTGGTTGCACTTCGGATAAATTGTTTAGAGACGATTGGAACAAGTTTATGTTTGTGCTTAGGCTTAGGCATTAAATGTAAATTTTAATTAAATTCATGTTGTAGGATTTATTCAAGATTTCTAAAAGTTGAAGGAGATTAGTCTCTTGGATAAAACTAATTAAGTTTGATATCGAGGTAAGTGGTTTACTACCAGTTTGCCTTCGAGCTGGCACGCTACCCAAGTTATTACTGTTAAGTTGAATGTATTGGAATGAATGACTTGTCTATATTTTACTCATGAATGGATTGCTTTGGGTATGTTGAAAGTCTATAAGTTATGATTATATCATTTAAGGCCTATTGGTTGATTGATGCATGCCATGTTAAATAGTGACAGTTAGTTATCCTCTCAAACTATATACACTTTATGTCATATTATGTGTTCCTTCAGGATCACTAGACTGCGATGATATGTGTTCATGATATGTGTTCCTTTGGGATCACTAGACTGCTATGATATGTGTTCCTTCGGGATCACTAGACTGCGATGATATGTGTTCCTTCGAGATCACTAGACTGCTATGATATGTGTTCCTTCAGGATCACTAGACTGATATGATATGTGTTCCTTTGGGATCACTAGACTGCCATGATATGTGTTCCTCCGGGATCACCACGACTGCCATGACTTTTGTTCCTTCAGGTTCACTACTTATGCCTATGTTATGATTTGTACACATGTCCCGTGTAGGAAAATTAACAAGTTTACTAGATAGACCCGGTAGTGGGTCACTTACTGAGTATTTTTATACTCACTCTTTCTTATGTTACAACTTTTAGGTAAAGGCAAAGACAGACATGCGAATGACAAGAAGAATCTGTGACCGTGCCTTGGGACCAGTCAATGCTTCCATTCACGTTTTTATGTTTCTATTCCAGTCTTGATGTTTGAATTCAAAATTTTGGTTTTGTATCGTTAGACGTTTTATGCAAAGTTTCCAATTTTGGTTTTATAATTTTTTTTAGGGTACCCCGATCCAAGATTTTTAATTATTTAAATTATTGAAATTATTTATTTTATAAATTTCTTTGAATTTAGTCAAATATATAAAAAAATGTCATTTTGAGATGTATGCATGCATTGAAGTAACGATCTCTAGAAAGTCGGGTCGTTACACAAATTATCCATGTAATAACGTTATCAAGCCCCTTGGGGCTAATTTTGGGCTTTCCTTGGTATATAAAGAATCTGGAGTTCTTAGTCCCTACATTATCCATGCAATGACGTTACTAAGACCCTTGGGGCTGATTCTAGGTTTTCCTTGGTTTAAAGGCTCTAGGGTTCTTAATCCCCATAATCCATAGAAATGACCCTATTAAGCCTTTTGGTGCTAATTTTGAACTTTCCTTTGTTTAAAAGCTCTAGGGTTCTTAATTACCTTATCAAGCCTCTTGGGGCTGATTTTGGGCTATCATTGGTTTAAAGACTCCTAGGTTCTAATCTCCAGATTATGAAATGAGTCTATCAAGTCCCTTTGACTAATTTGGGGCTTTCCTTGGTCTATATGCCTTTGGGCCTATCCTTCAAGATCTTCACAATTCTTTGGTTTTACTAAAGATCCTAGGTGAAAAACACATCTTTCTACTAATACAACATTATACACATGTCAAAGATGGGTTGAATATTTATTGAAAGGTATAGATTGGGGCTATGTGCACAAATTAGAGGGAGTTGGGTGTGTGTTGGCCACTCACCTAGCGTGTGGACCAGGCTCGGCCACGAAGGCACATGGGTGCCTGGCCTGCGTGCACCTCGGCCAATCCTAGGTGACCTTTTCCTTTTTTTTTTTCAATTTAATCTCAACTTTCAAAATTTGAATACAACTTTCAAATTTGAATACAAATTCAAAACATTAATTAATTTTAATTAAATTAATATGAGATTAATGGCTAAAGAGGTAGCAAAAATTTGAGTAATTTCTTTTTAAATTTAAATTGTCCATGTGGAATTAATCATATAAATAACCGTGATAAAGTTCACTATTTCATTAAAACTTTTCCATAGCAATTATTTAATTTAATTAATTTTTTTTTAAATGGAGAAAAGTTCCCCACGAGTAATAATCCCCACCCTGATCCCGCAAAATTAAATAGAAAATTTTGCAGGAATGGAGAATGAAATGGGGAGTGAGGACAGGGATGGGGAAGTCATCCCAACGTCGCCCTGCCCCGTGGACATCTCTACTCAAATCCCTAATACACTTCAATAAGTAATAGGAGTTTGTCACTAATAGACTTCAACTATGAATGAAGTATAGAGTGATTGACAAACTTTTATCATTAATTGAAGTTCATTAGTGCATATTAAAGTCCTATCACGAATTTTATGTCAATATTAGGAATCCATCAATGTCTAGCATAATGATTAAAGTATATCGTTGATAGGAATCTACCATTGATAAATTAACTGATAGTTTAGTGATGAAAGGTTATCACTAATAGACTTAATTGACTAGTTATGGCTGATAAATTAACTGATAGTTTAGTGATGGAAGGTCATCACTAATAGACTTAATTGACTAGTTATGTTTGCATGTTGACTTTACTTGATGATAGAGGTTTATCCCTAATAGACTACATGTAATCTTATTAAAATTTATCAATGATAGACATCTATCAGTGATAGAATTTAATTAAGATGCATGTCGTTTATCAATGATAAAAGTACTCTATCATTGATAGATTACATGCACAAGCTTTATATTTTTTTTTAGGTCTAACCCAACTATTTGTAGAAGAAATTTAGATTTGAAATCCTAATTTAATTTTTAAAAAATACTTTAGATAGAAAGATTTTTTTTTTGTTTAATTTCTGTGTTAAAAAAACAGTATCAAATTTTGTTTTTGTTTTTTTTTTAAATTTTTTTTTACTTGTGATGCTCAAAATTAAAGGGAAATTTTTATCTTTTTTTTAAAAAAAAAATCGTGATTCTCAAAAAAAATAGTATGAAATTTTCATTTTTATTTTTAATTGTGATGCTCAAAATTAGGGGTAAAATTTAATTTTTATTTTATTATTTTTATCATTTTTATATTTGTAAATATTTTTATTATTTTATTATTTATGAAAAAAAACTCCTTTTTCTATTATTATTTTCTTTTATGTGTGATTGTCAAAAAAAAAAAAAAAAAACAAATAGTATCAAATTTTGTTTTTGATTTTTTTTTAATTTTTACCTGTGATGCTTAAATTTTTTTTTTTTTTAATGATAGATTTTGAATCTTAAATCAAATACTATAAATAACCAAAATTGAAATCAATAAAATTCATGTGAATGATAAATCTTTTTTAATCTACCTGAATAGTAAAATTTTTAGTTTTTAATGATAAATTTTGGATCTTAAATCCAATATTAGAATCAAATATCAAAATTAACCAAATTTTAAACCAATAAAATTCATGTGAATTATAAACTAATTAGAAGAGCGATAAGCAAATGTTAAACTAATTAAGTTAATTATGTGAATTATAAAATAAGATAACCAAATTTTAAACAAATTAAAATTACGTGAATTATAAACTAATTAGAATCAAATATTAGAGATAACTAAATTTTAAACTAATTAAATTTAGGTGAATTATAAACTATTTATAATGGATTTTTTAATTCACTGATATCACAAGGCAACTAAGAGCAAGGATAAAAGTCTATCACTAATAAGCATATATGAAAAATTAATGATAGGCTTCTATAGATGATACATCTACATGAAAAATCAATTATTAATAAGATAAAAGTCTATCACCAGAAGATATCATAGTCTTTCAGTGATAGAATGATACTTGATATTCACGTATGATATTAGTCTATCGATGATAGACTTTAGGCGGATGTTAAAGTGCATCACTGATAGACTAATAAAGGTTAAAATTGGAATTATGAAAAAATTAAATATAAAAGAAAACCAGTTTACTATATCGGCAACATTTTTATAATATTTACTATATTTACAAATATTTTATCTAATTTTGCCATTTACTACAAATACCAATCTTTTAAAATACAATGGCCCAAATGTGAGGTCTGGCCCAATAGATATTAGTCTAAATCAGCAAACTACCCTTCAAACTTCATCAAATTTTTCAATCCAACCACTTTGACTAAAATGCAACGAGATGAGCCATTAAATCAATTAACCGAAAGGATATTTGTGAAACTACCTATAATATTTCTTTTCTTGCTTTATTTAATGTGAATTAGAGATTAGAGTATAAAATGTGATTTAAAAAGAAAAAGAAAAAAAAAAAACTTAATTTCATTTAACATGTGAATGCAAAAAAAAAAAAAAAAAAAAAAGAGAAAATCTTCCGCACATTGTTTTCCATTTCATTATTGAGGATTTTAATTTTATTTTCTCTTTTGCATCACATTTGAAAAATAAAATTTTCTTTCAAAACATTATATATGTTTGTTTTAATAGAATAAATACTTATTCCTTTATTAACATGAAAAAATGTTATTTCTAATCTAAAAAAAATGTTTATGGGATAAAATTAACTTCTTTTTTAAAAACTTCTTTTTTCCAAATTTTTTTTAACGTTTCAGTTTTTAGTGGAGGATTCTACAGTAAAATGTCTTGAATACTCTAAATTGAGTGCTCATTTAATTGTCTTCAATTTGCCTTCAATTTTATCTTTATCTAACTTACCTAACACAAATTTTTAGACCCCCAACTTCAATTAAGATCCTAAACTTTTCATTTTTTTCACTTTTCTTTCACTTTTACGAAAAAAGCTATGCTTCAACTTTTAGTTGAAACCTTGTTTTTCTTAAATAAAAAAAAAGTGTTGAAAAATTTCTGGGTAGAAAGTACTATAAGAATCCTTACAAGAAGTAACAAGAAATTTTCAATAAGTTTTATTTATTTACTGGTTTAAATACTACTTTTGTTCTTGTACTTTTCGACTTTGTTTATTTTAGTCCCCATATTTTTAAAATGTTCATTTTCATCCCTATACTTTCAACTTTATTTCATTTTAGTCCCTATACTTTAAAAATGTTCATTTTGGTCCTTGTACTTTCAACTTTGGTTCATTTTGGTTCTTAAACTATAAAAAAAGTGACTATTTTTATCCTTTAAAAATGAAAATGTAGGGACCAAATGATAACTTTTTAAAAGTGCAAGGATCAAAATGAACCGAAGTTAAAAGTACAAGAACTAAAAATGAACATTTTTAAAGTATAAGAACCAAAATGAACTAAAGTTGAAAGTATAGGGACCAAAATAAACAATTTGAAAGTATAAGGACCAAAATGAACTAAAATTAAAAGTATAGGGACTAAAGTAGTATTTACACCTTATTTATTTTATTTTAGCCCATTCTAATTTTTTTTTCCTTAGATTTATTGTAAAATTTCTTGGTACTCCTATAATGTAGTTATGATTTTTTTTTTTTAATTTCTTAAAAAAAAATAAACTAATGTTTACCAGAATTAGATTGGGTTAACTTAAACTAACTATGTTTAAGCTTTTAAAAAATGGAATTGGTTTCAGTTAAAAAAATGAAATTGCCTAAAAAGTTAAACTAACTTAATAAAGAATTCCGAATTGGAATTGGGTTAAAAAAAACAAAAACCAAAAAAAAAAACTAAAAACTAAATAGAATTAGAATTAGAATTGGTTAAAAAACTAAAAATTGAAAATTGAAATTAGAATTGGAAAAAAAAAACTAAATCTAAGAAGTTTTAAAATTTTCAAACTAAAAATAAAACAAATAAAAAAAAAAATTGGGAATTCCCGCTCTTACCGGGAAATTCTGATGTTGGGAAATCTCGATTTTACCCGGAATTCCTGGTTGGGAAATTTCAGTTTTTTTTAGTTTCAAATTTTAAAAAATATATTTGCAGCGCGAAAAGGGTAGCTGTATTTAAGAGTTTAATAATTAATCTCAAATAATTGGAACTTCTAATTTGTAGGTCCATCAAATTTCCTTACTAGTGGTAAAACAAAGATTAATTAGTTTTGAAAAATCTGAATTGTTCAAATTAAATAAGAGAAAGTGCATTAATTGTATTAGATACAATTAATATAATATAAAGTTAATTTTAAATTAGATTCAAATATTAAATAAATATGAATAAGATTCATATAATAAGAAAATTAAATGTTAATTGTATATGATACAGTTAATATATATATATATTAAAATTAATTTTGAATTAGATTCAAAATTAAACTTTATAATGATAGAGTATTTGAATAATATTCAAATATTAATAATATGAATGAGATTCATATTAAAACAGTAAGTTAAAATTTAATAATTAGGTTATAAGAGAGAAATACATTTGAATCATATTCAAATGTAATATTAATTAAATATAAGATATTTAATTACTTTATATTAATTAATCTATTCAAATGTAATATTAATTAAGTATAAGATATTTAATTACTTTATATTAATTAATTAGATTAATTAATGTTTATTTATTTAATTAAAGTTAAATTGAATTTGATTTAATTGGTTAAATTTTAAATTCTCATGGTTAAGAGGAGTTAAATGTGAGTTAGAGGGAAGTTAATTAACTTCTCCTCTTTGTCAGTTTTTTGGTGAATAACGTGATAATGGTATCATTTTGGAAGTTAATTAACTTCTCCTCTTTGTCAGTTTTTTGGTGAATAACGTGATAATGGTATCATTTTGACAGAGAGGTTTTGGGATTAACTAAGGCTCTCTCTCAAATTCTCTTTAACTCTCAACTCAACAAAAAAAAAGAGAGAGAAAAAAGTTTCTTTGATTTGCTCTCTTCTTCCCTAAGATTTTGAAAAGGGTTCCCACATAAACCGATCCAGAATAGTGGGAAAGACCTTTGGTAGTTTCTTTTTTTAGGATCAAAGAGAAAGTTGTTGAGACTTTGACTAGAACAAGGAATTGGAGAAGATTAAATATTTGTCTTCAAAGTGTAATTGCTTCTCCCTTGGATTTTCTTTCATAAAAGTATGTTGCTGGAATTTTGTTTATTTTTGTTCCTCTATTTTTTTGGATTTTCTAAACCGAATTACAATGGCACCAACATTCACGCGCTTCTGCATTGGGATTCGATCTCTTCAAGTTTAATTTTGTTTTTTGAAAAATTTATTTACCATTCATTTATGGAATAGACGAACGAAAACTTTTTCCAATTTTTTATTTAAATATTACAACAAATCTATCACAAATATTGGGTGGAACTTGCCAAAAACATGAAGGCAACCAAATAGAAAAATAGTTTAAGTTTAAAAATTGAAGTTGGATATAAAAAGTTGTCATTGGTAAAGGTGAAATTTGAGGTAACTGAATGAGAGATAAAATTATATTTTCCTAATTATGTAGGGTCCTCCACTAAAAATCTGAAAAAGTAAAAAAGAGGTTAGAAAAATAAGTTTTTGAAAAACATGTTCCTTTTATCCCAATAAAAAAAATTATGTTAGAAATAGCAATTTTTCATTTACATGATTTCGATCACAATTATTAAATATTGCAACATTCACTTCATAAATAATAGTAAATTATTTGGTTGAAATTCATTTTTTTATATAAACATATGCTCATTTCTTTTATTCAACCTCAAAAAAGATATTAGATAAACGTTCATCACAATGTTTTAAATTTTCTTTTTCAAATTGCTATGCATAACAACATGTGATTTAAGCAATTATTAACTTAAAATATGTGCAACTTCAGGTGCATATTAAATCAAAATTAGCTTTAGAAGGAATATTTAACTATTATACATAACTTTCATAAACTTTATCATAAGAGAATTCAATCAAATATATATAATCACTATAAAGTTCAAAAGGTCACAAATTTATACACATAAGAATAATTGAAATATTCACAATCAAATAAATTTTAATATTAGCATGACAAACAAAATTTTGACTAATTCAAATCTCAGGTTAGTTCAGGTGTTCCCTTGCGGTCAACTTAAATACTTCATCTTTGCCAAAATAATTCTTAAATAGAGTTCCCTAGTCAATTTTTATTTTTAATTCATTAATATTTTAACTAATAACTAATTAATAGATTAATGACCCAAGTAAATTATTAAGCTTTATTTTTAATCTTAACAAAAACTAATTCACTTACGAAATAATCTTTAATGTTTTTTAATCTTAAACCTTTCAAAATAAAATCAAAGATAATCTTGGATATTTATTCTAATCATATTTGAAAGATAAAAGATAATATTATTGGGAAATAATCTTAATGGATAGAAGATAATAAAAGTAGGAGAAAATCTTTATATTAGAAAACTTTCAGTCCTTAGAGATATGAAAGATAAACATCATAATTTAATCTTCCTATTCAAATATATAGAAAATATAAACTAATATAAAAACATCTCAATTAAATCTAAAATAAGATCACGATTTACAAGTTTAGTCTTAAATCACCAAACTACCTTTCAAACTTCATCAAATCTTCCAATCCAACCCCAATGCTCGAATAATTGTCGGAAATGACACAAAAAGTTTAAAATAAGGAAATCTACCCAAAAAAGAAGATAATAAACTCTCTCTCCTCCTCAAACAAACGTTCATTTTTTTGTTTTGTTCAATATCGGTCGTCATCCTAGATGAGATTCTACCCAGAATGTCTAAAAAGTTTGTGATTCGATTATGCTATATATTAAACGAATTTAAATTTTTTATTTTGGTCTCGGTATCAACTTAGTCGAAATGCATTGAGACGAGCTATTAAAACAATTAACCAAAAAAAAAATAATATTTGTGAAAGATGGAAATTTTTTTTGTGCTATTCCAACAAGACAGTTGGCCAGTTGGTCCTATGTCTTAGTACATATTTGGTGCCCCTTTGCCTTGTAGGCAGACATGTACTTGGCTAGAAACCCCGCAATAGAAATTTTTATTTATTATTTATTTATTTTTTGTTATACTTTATCACTAGAATTGGATAAATAATAATAAACATCTCCACTCAAGAAAAGACATGCGATGTTAATATGTTTTTAAAAATTTATAAAGCAAAAGTTAATCGAGATTAAATTTATTTTGAAAAAGTTAACTAAAGACTAATTTTAAAATTATTAAAAGTTTATTGTTTATATTTACATTTAAAAGTTTGTGACCTATAATTGTATAAGTCTCGAAGTACAATGACAAAAAATGATATTTTAACCTACAAAACAATATAATGAGTTTTTGATATGGAATAAAAATAGTTTAGAACATTTTTAATCTTTTGGTAAATTGTTAAAAAAAAATTAATAACTTATAGAGAAAATTTTTGGAGAGAAATTGTTAGTGCGATAGTTCAACTAACCACAGAAAAGTAAGGTCGGGACTCTCCTTTGGAGATATTTACTTCTCTCCTTAGGTCGGGACTCTCCTTTGGAGATATTTACTTCTCTCCTTAGGGGTTGTTGAACAAGACTATGTCCATCCTCTGACATTTACATTTATTTAAGTGTAACAGGGTGTCAGGCATAGCTCAACTCCTTAGACTATGACTTTTTCCTATCGGAACGTGCATTTCTCCATGCCTCCTCCCAGTTTTCCTTTGGCTCGGGTCGGTCCATGGACATTGGACCTTGCTTGGGACAACCTTCAACAACACCTTTAATGCATATTAAGTTTATTTTTTTCCTTAGTATATTTATTTTGATAATTCAATTATATTATCTTTTTAAATGAAATTTATGTATATATAAAGTTATTTTTAAGTTTATTAATTGATATCATCAATATCATACCGGTTTGTTATAGTCTAGTAATCGACATAACATGATTTAACTATTATACCAACACATTTAAAATTATATTTACATGAAAGTGTACCTCGACATAAAATTCTAGATCCATGACTCCACAAATAAACACCAACAAATAGTTTCTCTAAATTGATGGAATTAGCCGCTTGGATGTTCGATCCTTCCCCATAAACTCTATGGCCTCTCGCTCCGTATACTCCTCCAATGCCTCTCCATCTTTCCCGTTCCACAGCCCTTCCCCAGCTCCATTTCCGGCAAAATAGCCCTCGACTCCGATCACTACCATCTCCCCGCCATTGCTGTCTCCGACGACCTGAACCGGTAGACGCTCGTAGTGTGCAGTGCTAATTTCTTCCAACTCATCGAGGCAAGCGAGGCCACGATCGGAGACGGCGTAAAGCTCGCCGCGGACGGGGTGGCCGAAACCGGGGAGATTGATGAGATAAGGAATCCCATAAGGGCCAAGTACGAGTGGGAATGAGGATTTGGTGCAATAGTTGCCAAGAAAAACGGCGTCGTTATGGTGGATGAGATCTTGCATTAGGTTATGATTTGCAAAGCCTGTTTTGAGTGTGCCGTAGGTGAAAATCCGGTGTCGTTTTGGGTTTTCGTCTTCCCTATCCTTCACAATTGCCATTGATATTTGCTATTGCAATAAATCATTCAACAAAATTTGGTTTAAAATACTAAGAAGTTATTGGCATATTTTTAGGAGGAGGTTGAATGCGATTTTTATTCGTGTGGCTGCCAAGCAGATTCAAATATAATTCTTGTAGGTGTTTTTCATAATATTTATGGTCATAACTATTATAGTTGAAAATCTCAATTCAAATTAAATGTATGGAAAACGTTAGTATTGCATGGATTGGAATTAAAAGTGTTGCAAATATAGCAATCAAATTCAAAGTATTAATATATATATAGTAATATTTTTTTTTAAATTGCAAATATAGTAAAGTCTATCAGTAATAGACTTATAGACTTTTATGGTATAGGTCGTTTATCACTGATAGAACCATAAGAGTTTATCAGAAATAGAAACCTATAACTAATAGACTTTGCTATATTTGTAATTTTTTAAAAAATTTTGCTATACATTTTGTTATTATTCCTAAAATTGCTACTCATTACAATTAAAAATTCTCATGTTTTATCCATTTTTTAATATTTAAGTATTTGAAAAGTCTAAATTTTCAAGTTACAAATATTTTCGTTAGATTTGATAATCATTTGGTTTTTATTTTATTTTATTTTGTTTTTTTTTTTTTTTAAAAAAAACCATACATGTTTGGTTTGTGTTCTTAATTTTCTATTTTTTAAAATTAAAAAACAAAAAAGTCAAATT
Organism: Lagenaria siceraria; assembly: GCA_002890555.2. Lineage (NCBI taxonomy): Eukaryota > Viridiplantae > Streptophyta > Magnoliopsida > Cucurbitales > Cucurbitaceae > Lagenaria > Lagenaria siceraria. The sequence continues at coordinate 18,995,083 of CM016483.1, read as the reverse complement.
GCAAAAACTCACCCTCAAAATATAATGGTAATTACAATTAATCTGAGACTTTCAATTGAACCCTCAAACCCTCCAATTTTCACAGTAAAAATTTGACCCACAAACATTTAAGGGGTGTTAAGAAATTGAGTTGGTTATTATACTCTATGGATTATAATAATCTTAGTATGAAATAGTAAATACTGCAATAAAGAGGAATTTCAAGTAGAATTACTATAGATAATTGTATTTTATAAATAGTGGTGTTTACAACTCTTCATCATAAGATAACTCACTCCACCAACTTCAAGTTGGAAGGCCAAACATCTTCTTAATGATAAAAATCAAACCCCCAAAGATATTCATTATTAAAATTGGACCCCTAAACTTGTAAATTTGTAAATATAACTCCTCAAACATTTAATTTTAAAATTTAAAGTTTTAATTAGTTACATAATTTTTAAAATTGGATTCATCATATAGTGATGAATTTAATCAATCGAGGAAGGTTTGGCCTTTTTTTTTTTTTTTTTTCCTGGATTGAATATTTAGCAAAATCGAAATTTTTTAAGAATTTTAGCAAATTGATAGGGAAATTTGTCCGTATGTTTACAATTACTGTGTAATTGTAATACTACTGAGTTATTAGATTTTAACCAACCTCAAAGAATTTACCTCATTTAAACAAAACATTTTCCCCGATTTAAATAAAAGATTTTTCCCTATTTAAACAAAAAATTCTTCCCAATATTTGTTTAATTTCAATCTTGTTATAAGATTATTTTGTTATTATATTCGGATTTATCCTATTATTTTTGAAATCGTTCATATTTTTTTTTTCATTTATATTGTTTTCACCTTTTATCTTATTGTCTTTCTGATTTTTCATACATTTGTTTGTTTATAATATTATTATTTATATAGTTTATACTTTTTAAAATTATATATAATATATATATATATATATATATATAGTGTAATCACATTTATTTTATGTTGTATTCTATCGAAAATTATGATATTTAAATTAGTCCCTTATTCCTAATTGGTATTCTTAATATTTTTGGACTTCTTTTTCCATAATTCAAATTTGCATTTTATTGTTATGCGCACATCACTATTTACATATACAGTGTAATTACATTTTGTGTTAGTTGTATTTTATTAGTTGTTATAATAATATTTAAACTTTTTCCTCCCTATTAAAATTTGAATATATCTTCCATTTTATTTTATTTTTTTCAAATTTCATATATTTTTGAATTTATCTTAGGTTTTTGTGATATCATAATTTTAAATATGTTAGGTTAGGTTATTGGTTTTTAATTTTTCTTTAATTTTAGAGTTACGGAGACAAAATAAAAATTGATTTTGAAGAAAATAATAGAGGCATTTGGTGATTTTTATTAAAGAGATTGCAAAATTAGGTGAAGTGGGGATTTAATTAGGCGAAGGGGAACCAAATTAGCCCCACGCAGCCCAAGACTTTGAATTCTCTTACGTGTATGAAACAGCAGCCAGTGGTCTCTCGCTGCCGTGGACATCCATCGTCCCAACTACCCTTTAATTGGTTATCCATCGATTTGTAAGAAATTTCAAAACTAAAAAACAAGTCATTTTCAAAAACGTGTTTTAAATGAAAACACGGGCGTTTTAATACAAAATGGTTGTTCCAGATCATTATAGTTGTGTGGTCCAGCAGTAATGTAGGTTAGACTATTCTCTAATTTTTGTTATTTGTATTTCTTTTCCATTTTCCATTTTACTTTTTCACTTTGATATTTTCATTTTTATTCCTTTTTCATTTTACAACAACCACTTTTACTTGTTAGATAAAATTCAATACCAAACAATCTAAAAATTATTTCAGTTTTTGAAAACTGAATGCCAAAAAACAGATTTTCAAAAACGAAAAATCAAGAATAAAAAAACTAAATAATTATTAAATAAGATCTTAGTTAGGAAAATTGAATTATGAGTTTTTTTTTTTTTTTTAAGATTGGATTATAAGTTATTAAGTCATAAAATGAATAAAAATTGTCAGCTTAAAAGTCTTAACAAATTTCTAATTTTAATTAGAGGATCTTTTTACTTGATTTTTTTAATGACATTATAATCTTTTATTAAATAGATCCATTTACAAACAATTTGATATATATATATATATATATATATGTTTGAGTATGTATATGTATGAGTATATTGTGTGTCATTTAAGAATTGAAAATTTCTTGTGGCTTCAGTGGTCAATGGACATGAATAAGATGTTCAGGTTCTCAAGATCAAGACCAAGCGTTGGATTCCTCCACTTTTCTGCATTGGGAAAATTTTCCATCTTAGGAGAAATTTCGGCATTTTAATTATTTTTTTTTCTCATTAACTATTTTAGCTCAATTTAAAAATTTCAATTTTAGGGTCCTCTTACACACAATTCTATAGTTTCACATGTCAATATCATTTTCGACAAAGGATTAAGCATCTTTTATGTCCTACTTTTTTTAATTTCCAACTTTTCTCAAGTTTTAACTTTATTTTTTATCCAAAACATTCATTTATAAAGAAATTGAATTTGAAAGAACCACAAAAAATAATCTATAATTATTTTTAAGCTCAATCAAACTTTTTTCATTAAATTTTCACATCACTTCACTTTAAAATTGAATTGATGTGAGTTTTTTCTTTTACCATCCAAAACTTTCATAATTTTCATTTTACCTCAAATATTCATAAACTTTTTATTATTGTTTAATTATCTTTTCATTTCTTTTTTAAATTTATGCTCCCGTATCAACCGTTACTCAAATATTTACAATAGACATCTAAATATTGTCTTACTTTATAGAAATTGTGATTAAAAATGGTTAGTTATAGTTTAATTAAGTCACAATCAAAGTTTCATTAATTAATTATAACAATTTCCATCAATTTCCATCAATTTTCCTGAAATTTCCATCGATATTTCGAACCTTGCTTTTCTGCATTGTTTTCATTTTATTTTAGAGTTGATTTCAGATATGGCAAATTAGGCCAAATATATTTAGGGCATGTTTGAGAGTGATTTTAAAATGACTAAAATCACTTTTGACATTTTTAAAATCACTGTGAAATATGTTTTTAATCCTTCAAAACTAATTTTGATGATTGAAAATTGCATTTAAAAGTGTCAAATTGAAAATTAAATTAATTGTGAGAATTTAAAGATTGTTTTTCTCCAATTCGGTGATCTTTAAAGGTAAATATTTTTCCTCTTTTTTAAAAAAAATTAAATTTGTGGGTAGATTTATGGGCTTCTTTTTATTTGTTGGTATTGAAATTTATCAATATCCTCATATTTTTGTTTGTGTGATGATTTTTAATTGAAGGTTAATTTTTTAATTGGGAGATAAAGTGGATGGCTAAAGCTCTTGAGATTTTGAATCTTGATTGATTGATGACTAATGTTTCAAACAATTTTTTCCAAGTTCTTTTTATCTTTTTATTTTTCATTCTCTTGTTTGGTTTCTTTTTTAAGAGAATTTGATAATGGGTCCTGGAATTAGAGAACATGATTCTGGAGGTGAAAAACGTAAGAAAAAAATGAGACTAGAAGAGTTAACTCAATCTTAAAGAGAGGCTCTTGATAAATTCTTTGTGAATGAATCATAAACTCCTATTGAAAGTAATAAAGTTGTTGAAAAAAATATTTTGAGTGAAGATTATGATCATTTGAATGATAATATTGATAATTATGTTAATTTGAATGAAAATGTACCTAATGAGAAACCTTCTAGTGATGTGCCCATTCAGAATACTAATCCTATTAGTGATAAGGCTAAAAACAATGATGCTTTAAATGCTGAAAATAATATTGATATTGATGCTACAAATATGTCTAATATATTTGAGCCTAGAACTTGGAGTAATCTTATTGTCAAAATGATTGATCTCGTAGTAGTTAAAGTCCCTAAAAGAGATTTGTCTATAGAGAAAGGCCCTAAAAACAAATTGTTTAAAGCATTTTTCTTCTACATTGTATACGGGAGTACTACAAAATGAGGAAAAATGTGGTAGATAATGATTTTTTATTCAAAAGATGTCGATCAAATGTTTTGTTTTTGTTGTAAATTTTTTAGCAAAGGGCTTTGAAAGGGAAAATTAGCTACTAATGGTTTTAATGATTGGACACATGCTAGTACAAAGCTCAAGGAACATGAGAATAGTATGGATCATTTTAAGAATATGGCAACTTGGTATGATTTGCGATTAAGACTCATTATAATTGATCAATCAATGAAATTCTATTACAATTATACTAATTTTTACTACGGTTAGGTAAACATGGCCTAAATATATTTTTAAATATAGCAAATAATTTAAACTTACTACCAAAATGACAGTATGATTTTCTTTTTCAATTAATTTCAACTTTAATCCTTAATACTCAAGTAAGAAAAGGGGAAAACACTGAAGAAAAGGCACCTAGTATGACAAAACGGTAACATAGAAATGAAATTAAGGGGAAAATATGGGCAAAAAGAAAATCATACTGTCACGTTGTTTCCTCTCCATTTAATATCAATTTTCACTCGTTGGGTCTTCTTCATATTTCAAGTCCACAAGTGAGAGAGTGTTTTAGTGATATATAATTAAATTTACTTTTATCCACTAGCTTAAGCTTTTGGGTCACTCGGCGATTTAAAATCTGTTATGAAAATAAAGGAAAAAACGGTAAAATTAAAATGAAATTAAAGGAAAACATCGACAAAATCTTATATGAAAGTAAATGAAAATTTATGTGCTATGATAATAAAGGAAAAACGGTAAAGTGAAATTGAAATTGAAGGGAAAAAATTGGCAAAATCTCGTATGAAATGAAATAAAATGAAAAATCATCTACTATGAGTTTTTATTACCTCGAAGAGTCAAATTGTATTGTTTAATATTGTTTACGGGTTAGCATTAGAAAATTGAAGGTCATGCCAATTACCCATAATGAATAATGAGAAGTGTACTCATATAGAAAAATATTTAGTACGACATAGTACCTACTCTTCCGATTTATTATTTTGATATGTTATTAAATGATTTATTAATTTATTATTAATTTATTTCGTAGACTCCACATAATTCTTAAATGCTACTTTTGTAGTAAGTAATGAATGAATGTAGTATAGAAAAATTACTAAATCTTTGCTCGTACTCATACTTACATCGAATTAAGACATTTGTTTTGTCTAAATGAAGTATATGTCACTAACCATTTGAAACTATTTTTTATGCTTGGAACTTTGATCTTTTATTGGTTGTTTACTACTTTCACATTCTATTTTTTAGGTCATTTTTCATAATGGAATTATATACCTCAACTTTCCCCTTCAACCCCCTAATTCATTATGGATCGATTTTCCTAAATTGATTGGGGGAGTTTGTTTTGTCATTCATTTGATGAGGTCAACATCTTCAATGACTCCTAAAGATGTTGAAACTTGACAAGTTTTTTCTTGGGGAATATCTCATTAAAGCATTGAAGAGTTTTGTGGGAAAAAAAAAAACTAGACATTTACTTATAATTCTATCCGTAATAATTCTATATACTTTTATTATGGTCTATCAGCATATTGATAGACTTATATATGTTTCTATTAGAATCTATCAATAATAAAGATTGCACATATAATTCTACTAGAGTCTATCAGTGACATACTTCTATAAAAAATCAGTCATATACTTATAATTCTATCAATGATACTTCTATATATTTTTATCAGGGTCTATCAGCATACTGTAGGTTTTAGTTGTCTTTTTAGCCTCAAATTATCAAGGTGGCTACTTGTAAAGACAAATAATCAGTTTATCGCTAAACCCAAACCTCAAATAAATAAAGTATCAAATTAAGTATATCAGTTATAGACTTTTATCATTATCTATCAACTTGGAAGGCTAAATTTATATACAAAAATCTATAATGATCTTCCTTGTTATGACTCTGGCAATGATCCGATTTGTGGGATACTTCTTTGAAAGGATAGAAAGGAATAGGGAAGGAGATATATAGAGCTTTTTCTTGGAACTTGAGAAATTTTTTTTTAAAAAAAAAAATCTCTGCAAAATGATTGTAGAGATTATTCTATGTAGAATAAGCTAAGGACTCCCTAAGGTCTTATTTATAGAACCTCATTAGCTCAATCTAATCCAATTAGAATAGACCTATTTAAATATAATTATCTACTACAATATCTCATATAAAAATGATAAATTATCTTAATCATATTCCAATAATTAAATCTCCCAATATTTCTCTTTAATTTGAATCTTATTCAAATCAAATAATAAATTATTTGAATCATATTCAAATAATTAAATATCCAAAATTTATCTTTAATTTGAATCTCATTCAAATTAAATAATTAATTATCTAAATCATATCCAAATAATTAATTCTCCTATATTATAAAGTTGTAATTTGAATATCATTCAAATACACTTTATAATAAAGTGTGTTTTAATTGCATCCAATACAATTAATATTTTCCTTCATAAATTTGAACGCTTCAAATTTTCTTTCAACATATTTGATCCTTATTGGTCCTTAATGAGCTAGCAAGGGCACCTTATGAACCTACATATTATAAGCTCCAATGATCCAAGATTAATTAACTAAACTCTTTAATTAATTAACATTCATTCATTAACTAATTAACTATAGAACATACCATTATAGACCAGTAGTTGTACTCTTATGCACTGTAGGACAAGTTGTGTCCATGGATATAATGATTATAAGCAAGTCGATCATTCACAAGTTGTTCGCAAATACACAGCTGGGTCAAAAGTCCATTTTACCCCTGTATTTACCTCTTTCTCCTTAATTACTATTAATCCTTTAATAAACAATTTATTTATGGTCTAACCATAAACTAAGTCCCTCTCGGGTCAGTGGGAGGGTGGGGCCCCTTGTTCAAGTCTCGAAGTCAGCACTTGAGGGAACTACTAATCTATTTACCATATACTAGAAGGAGTGAATTCCATCTTATGAAATTACGTTCCCAACTTCCTATTCGATCAAGTCCCTAAAATGGTAGGCGTGTTGAGTCGACAATTCGGAACACTCTCACCCATCCAAATCAAAGAACGAGCCCTCATAAACAAGAGTTCATAACTCATTCAGGATTAAGATCGAGTTACACATGATCATCCTGTGAAATAGTAATCTCTTCAATCAACGGAGTTTACAAAGAGAGATTAAATATTTTGCAGTCCAATCTTATACAAACTCTTTGTATAGGATACCCCCACTCACATGTCTCTACATGAACTATTTGGATCATATCATTTGTAACAATTACAAAGTGGGTCGTATCCATAGTGTTACCCGGATAATGCACCCAAACTTACCCATATACTCTAGACTCTTTAGGTTATTAACTTGAACATGATCCACCTGTATGTCAACTACATATTGTTCAAGATTACATATAAAAACCTTGGATTTTTACCGTATAATAGATAATATAACATTGCATATAAAACAATTAAATAATAAATTACGAGGTTTTAAGGCACAAATCCCGATAGATGACCTAGGACCTAAGTTATCTCCAATAGAATTTCAGAGCTACAATATTAGGATAACTTGAGTCCAAGCATGCAAGGGGTGTGGCATGTTTGATATTTTGCTAGAGTTGAGGCCGAGAAACTTTCTTTAGGATCATTTTGGTCTAGGATTGTATTTTTGGCCGGGTATGCCCCATTAAGTATTTTGTTATGTCAATTAGGCCCTTCAATCCAAAGTCACTCATAACTAGAGTTATTCTCGAATGACTTATAATGTCTACCAAGCAAGCTAGTGTGGGCCGACCCTATGAGTTGGCCATGAAGCCCATTATGCCTAAGGAGGTCGACCCATGGGCCGAGAGGAGTTTTGATGCCGACCCTATGGACCTTGCACTCAGTTTATGGAGTTGAATCCAACTTATTTGTTCCTTTTGTTTTTCTAAGCTCCATCCACTCTTCTCCTTAATATGCTACGTTGTTTTAGCATTTTTAGTAATAAAACCAATAGAGGTAAAATCTACGTCATAGATAGTTTTGTCTTGGTATATTTCCAAGTTGGTCCATACAAATCTATTTATTTTCAGGGAAAAGTTCATTATCGGTCCTTAGATTTTGGGTTTAGCTTTCATTTGTTCTTTAAGTTTTAAAATATTACACATTTAGCTTTTGAGTTTGGTTTCAATTTAGTTCTCATGTTTCAAAATATTACAATTTTACCCTTGAGATTTGAGTTTGTTTCAATTTGGTCCCTCAATTTCAAGATTTACATTTTTAATTTCGATTTTTCACTAAATACACTCTTTCCGTCTTTGATGTTAATGCCTATTAATTGATTTAAAATAATTATAATAAATTAAATTTCACTATTTTTCATCACTATTAAAATCAAATTTAAAATTTTATTTTAAGTTTATTAATAAACATTAACGCTAATAACTAAAAGTGAGTATTTTAGTAAAAAAAATCAAGGTTAAAAGTGTAAATCTTAAAACCTATGGACCCAATTAAAATAAAACTCAAATCTTAAAGGTAAAATTGTAACATTTTGAAACATAGAGACTAAATTGAAATCAAATGCAAAATTAAAAATTAAGAGCCCGTTTGATAACGTTCCCGTTTCCTGTTTTCTATTTCTGTTTCTCATTTTTTAAGAAATTGACTTGTTTGATAGTCGTACCCGTTTCTTTTTTTTTTCTCGTAAAAAAGAAAAAGAAACAGAATTGTTTCAAACAACTTTCTGTTTCTATTTTTTTTTTTTCAAGAATCAGGAAATCGTAACCGTTATCAAACATATTCTTGTTTATTGTTCTCAAAAACGAAGAAACAGGAAACAAGAAACGAGAAATAGAAAACATGGAACAAAAACGTTATCAAACAAGCCTGAAATGTGTAACATTTTGAAACTTAAGAACCAAATATAAACTAAACCTAAAAAGTACGACACCAAAAAGGTAATTTTTTCGAATTTTATAATGTCCCATTCAAATGCCTCTCAAGTTCTTGAGGTTCATATTTAAGATCTTCTTTTCTGACCACGAACGTTTGGGCCGAAACTGGCTCGGTTTAGTACTTTGCGAGCCCAAAATTGTTCCTGGGCCATGATATGGACCTTGGTTATAAAAGACTGGGCTTTTCGTTTGCTTTCCAGGAGGTTTGCGTGGACCTTCATCAAGGCCCATTCTCAATTTGATTATCACATTTTGGATGCTCCAACAAAAATTTGATACGAAGAATTTGAAAAACCTGAACAAATCCAACCTAGATATTCTTTTAGTTGGGTGGGTTATGTTGAGGATCTAATATTGGAAAGATATATATACCTCACAATCTTTAATTTATATACGGATGACTTCTTTAATAGCCAATTGATTTTAAAATGGAACCTCATGTTTATCTAATGTGGTCTAGAGTTCATAAAACTCAAAATAGATATTTAGTCCAAACAATGATTAAGATTTGATTCGATTCGAGGACGGTGAACTCAAAGAGACACAATCTTGAGAGACATGTTGAGAATCTCACGTTGAAAAGTGGGAGACATCACAATCTTATAATCTTTAAAAAATGCATAGATTACTCCTGATCTTATTGGTAATTGATTTAGCTTCATGTTTATATCTGTAATAGTTTGGGTCTATTCAAAAGCTTAGTTTAACGGTAATTTGAACCATTGAATTGGGTTTGAAAAGTGTATTAATTATTCATCCATCCAACTCATGACAACCCTATATTATATATACAATAAAATAAGGAACTTTTAATTTTCTTTTTGGAAAAATATGTCTGGCTGGAGATTTGTTTTACGCTTAATTTGGGTAAGGAGACAACTTTATCTAGTCTCTAGACTGAATTACATAATAATATCTTTAAATTGAGTTTTCGAAAAAATATATTTTTAGAATAACTTTTTCTTTTAAAAAAGAATATAAAAAATAAAGGACACTTTGGACTATTTTCAAATATAAAAAAAATTAGCTCAACTATTTATAAATATAGAAAAATTTTATTGTCTATGAGCGATAGAATTCTATCACAGTTAGTAATTGTCCGAACACTTTATTTTTTTAAAAAACTTTTCTTTCCCTTTTTTTAGTTGTTGGGTATAAAATTAGATTTAGTTTAATTTAGTTCCCATATCAATAAGTAAATGTTTTTTTAGATTTTGAAGGTGGAGAAAAGGCAATTTATAGATGATTTGAAAAATCCAACTAAATTACAAGAAATTCTCTTATGAAAAATAATAAATAAATTATTGGGGAGTAATTGGTAATTTAAGTTAAAAGTATGTAATATTATTATAATTAGATAATGATGAAATGGAATATGAGAAGCTGTTGTAGAGTAAAATAAAAGGCAATTATATGATTGCTAGAAAAGACATGATGCATCTTCTTATTTGTAACAATGATGATTGAAATACCAATAATTATAAAATTAAATTAATTTGTATGTATAGAATATGCTTTTTCTTCTTTACAATCATTATTAAAGCATATACATTTTTTTAAACTTGAAAAAGTTGAAGAAAAAATAATATTTGTTTGGACCCACCAAAAGGGAAAAAAGGCCTAAAATATATAAGCATAGTTGATGTTATGCTGTTTTTATGTAGCTTTTTGCATTCATCTTCTTTTATTTTATGCCTTTTTAAGGCTACAATTCATGACCATTCTAGTTTTTTTTTTTTTTTTTTTTTTAAATTATTATTATTATAATTATTATTCTTTCTTTAATCTCATTATGACTCATGCAAATATATTTTATCCAATAAAGTTAAACTTTTTTAAATGAATAATGTCAAAGAAAAACTCTCACATGTTTCTACTATGTATAAAATTCATGTGTATTATTTTTCTTATATATTTATTCATTAATGTTCGGAGGCATGATTACGCCCATCTCGATTATTCTTAAAAGACAACGGTTTAACCATACTATATTTAGTTTCCAAGAAACTAAATATAGTATGGTTAATGTAGTTAGCTATCATGGCGTGTGTAAAAAAATTCGTAGTTTTTTTTTTTTTTTTTTTTTTTGTCTTTTCATTCTAACTGTCTGTGTTACCTTTTGTTAGAAAATTGAAATACAATTTTTATTACGAATTAGTAAATGTGGCCTAAAAATGAAATTGTTATCAAATGGGACCGTAATTATCCTTTATCTTTAGAAAGAAATAAGTATAGTCGTTATATATCAAAAAAAAATTAAAAGACCAAAACAACATTATCAAGACTTGGATTGGGCTTAGATAATGATATTGCTTGAGTGATTTTTAGTTGTACGAATGAAAGGAAAGAAAAAAAATCTCTCTCAATCAACTACCCATCAACCATAGAATTATAAGTCATTCATTAAGATAAAGAAAAAGAATATTAGAAAAAAAGTAGACCAATTAAAAATAGATAGCTCCTTATACTTTATTATTTTTGATAATGAAAGTGATTATTAGAATATGAGACAAGCAAAATTGGGTCAACTTGTTTTGTCGTTGTTTGCCACAAAAGTCTAGCCTCTTGGCAACTTCTTTGGCCTTCCTTTCTCCAACTTTGATCTTTATTTTTACTATTACTTTTCTTTTTATTTAATAATAACACTAATAATTTATACATTCACACATTCTAATATATAAATTCCAAAATTTGAAGACACCAAATTTTATGGTATTTATGTGAGTGTGATTATGATTTTTTAAACAAAGTTTAGTGGAGATTCAAAATTCTAAGACAGATGTGATTAAGACTAATAATTCTAGATCATTGGTACTTTTTTTTTTTTTTCTTTTTCTTTTTTTTTTTTACACAAATATGCATGCAAGTGATAATAAAAGAAAAAGGGAAAAAATATTAATTCATACCTCTAATATTTATATCAATTTAAATTTTATACTTTCATAAATGTATCAATTCATGTCATCCATTATGTTTAAATATCGTATGAGACTTATAACTTTATTTATTAAAACCTTAAACTTTCGTAAGCAAATCAATGGACTCTTATTATAATTTTATGTGAAAATTGACCGTGTAAGGCCAAAAGGCTAAGGAGTTGTGGGTTCAATCCATGGTGACTACCTACCTAAGATTTAATATTTTACGGAGAAACTGACACCCAAATGTTGTAGGATCAGGCGGGTTGTCTTGTGAGATTAGCCGAGGTACGCGTAAGCTGGCCCTAACACTCACGGAGATCAAAAAAAAAAATTGACCATGTATCAATTTTAATAGTCTATTTTGTTAATTTAACATTTGAAGTTGTACACATAAGTAAAGATTGAAGTATGCACGACTTTCAAAGGCAATCTTAATAAATAGTCTAAATCCATCCATGTATGACAATTTAAGAGTTTAATTGAAATACCTAAAAAAAATTTGAAAAGAGTGTAAATGGATACAACTTTAAAAAATCAAAGTTTAAATTGATATAACCCTCAAAGTTTGAAGGTATATATTTGTTTTTCTTTCCAAAAAAATACTAAAAGTAAGTATACAATTGACATGTACTACCTCTTTTAAAGTCGGAAAGATTGGAGTCTTCTCTATTTTTTTATTTTTTATTTTTTTGGTACTAAAGAAAGAAATATATAAATACACAACAATATATTCCACAGCTGCTTATTATTGAGTATCTAATTCTACTTTTTCAGCATTATTTATACACCGCCTATTTATTGAAAGCATCATTCCTTTATAGAAATAGATTCTGAATTTATTTTATTATTATTATTATTATTATTATTTTACAACTTATTGACAAAAGATAACTCTTTGAGGTTAGAGTTTGATTTTGGGAAGTAGGTTTTGAAGAGCCCCATTAAGAAAGTTCTTCAAAACTGACCTTTTGTTAATATTATTTGATTCTCTGGATGTGATATTACATAAAAATGTTAATGAATTTATTTTAATTGGCAAAAAAAAAAAACTCTATTTTCTATCAAAGGAGAGACCATAATTATTAATCATTGCATTCTATTATTATTGGAAAAGTACTTTTTTTAACAGTACTAAAGAACAGATAATTTTCCACAACAATTCTTATGAGGTTTGAATGAATATTATTTAATCATGAATTCTTAGAATTATTTCAATCTAGTATTTCAACTTTGAAAAAATTGATTTTATATTAGTGAATGTTCAAGATATTCTTTGAAATTTGAAAAAACAATCATTTCATACTTCACTATTTAAATTTATATATGTTGCAAAAATTAGGATAGAAAAAACGTTTGACTTTCACGTGATAGCAATGGTGAATTTATTTGAATAGAGAAGAACAAGACTTGCAAAGTAGAGTTAACCTGCACATCAATGTAGTGGAAGCCACAAATGCTCCGTTGCTTAAGTTAGAGAATGAAGAAGGTCTTGAATTAATAACTCAAATACGAAGAATTCATTTACCTCTCTTAGAATCTCAGTCACATATTTATAGGAGCAGTTGACCTAGATCATTTCGGATTAGGTTTTGAAAATAATTTGGGAAATCTTCAGACTATCTTTGAATTAGGATATGCAAGTGACACCTTCCATTCAAGTGTTTGTTTAGTCTCGACCTTGATTAAGCCTGAAGCTGAGTAGCCCCTTTTGGGATTCGACTCCTTTAGATCTAGGGTGTGGCTTTTGGCTCAAACCTCTTCTCTTGGCTCGATCCAATGTCTTGAACTCTGTTTTCGGTCAATTTTACGATTCTCTTTGAAATTACCCACAACATTAGCCCCCAACTCCTTTTGGTATACGCTTGGCCTCAACTTTGCAAAACAATCTGCACGGCTGACCTTAGCCCCCTGTATATATGTATTGATGATCGTTCGAGCATCATTCTGGTGTCTTGGCATGCAATCCTCTTTTTGGATCAAATCTCTTTTTGGCTTTGACCCTTGTGGATCCCCTCCTTTTTCAGGTTCTCTATATTCGTTCTTGCCTTGGGTTTACCTTTCTTCTGGTTTTGGAGCATGGGATCTGATTCTCCCATCAACCATTCGAGCTTTTTTCTTCGATCACGAATGCAATCTTCCTGTTGATTCTCCTACCCCAGGCCAACAACTGAGAGGTTGGTTAGGTCGAGAAACTCTAATAAACAAGTCACATTATGATCTATTTTCATCTACTCTTTACTCTAATGTTCCAACTTCAGCTTCTGTCCAATGGCGAGATGATTATCTCTCTAGTTCTTCTTGAGTGGTGACTGTGGTCGGAATCCTCTCAATCAAAACTATTTGTTAGCCTTCGACTCATCTCTTTAACTTTTTATGAGGTTTCTTTGCAGAATACTTGTTGTTCCCACAGACTACACCAACTATTGATGTCAAAATCTAGACAAGGAAAATGTCTAACCTTCACATGATAGCAATGATAAAGCTATTTGAATAAGGAAGAACGAAACCTGTAAAGTAAAGTTAACCTACAAACTCGTGTGTGGTGGAAGCCACACATGTTTCAATGCCTAAGTTAGAGAAGAAAGAAGATCTTGAATCAATAGGTTGAATATGGAGAATTTACTTACTTCTCTTAGAATCTTGGTGGCATATTAATATGAGTAGTTGACCTAGATCCTCGCGAATTAGGTTTTAGAAACAATCCAAGACATCTCCCGATTATCTTGGGATCGGGATATACAGTAATCCGGATATACATGTAAAAACCTCCTTTTAGGATTTGGCCCAATTCTATCTCTTTCCCTATTATTCTTTTTTAGATCGAGAGTGTTGCTTGTGCATAAGCCTTTCTTTTGGCTCGATTCAATGTCTTGAACTCTTTCGATCAATTTTATCCTTCTCTTCAAAATTTTCCACAACAATATCAATTGTTTATACGAATAACATAGTTTTACTTAGAGAAAATTACTTTTATCATCCCAGAATTTTGAAGAATAGATATGTTTGGTTTCTTAGTTTTTAAAATGTACTCTTTTTAGTCTTTTAATTTAAAATGTCAAGTAATTATTTAAAATAATAATAATAAATTATTTTCAAAACCTTTTAAACCTATTCACAAAAATGTAGGAACTAAAAAAAAGACATTTTAAAAATTCATTCCATCAATAGATCAGCAGTTTAAATCTCCCTAATTTAAAATGTTTGTATAACTGAAAATAATAATTATTTCTAACATCTCATGATCTCAACCATCAAAATCAAGTTTTTTTAAAAATAAAAAAATAAAAATTAAGAGGGTTGTTTGATATACATCATCTAGATTTTGAATTTAAAATTTTAAAATCAAAGTTAAGATTAAAAAAAAAAAAACCTTATAAATGTAATAATATTTCATAAACTGGTTTTATTTTTTTAGTTAAAATATATTTAATATTTTTTAAATTATATGATCGAGTAAACTATTATACATCATTAGAACTTTGGTGTACAAGTCAAAAAGAAACATGGTTATAAATCAATTAATAATGGTTGAAATTTAATCCAACATTTCTTAACTGATTAGAACTTTAGTGTACAAGTCAAAGCGAATTTAGTTCAACTATAATTAACATGATCTTCGTCTTTAAAGGTTGGAGGTTTGATTCACCACCTCCACAATTATTGTATTAAAAAAACAAAAAAAACAAAAAATATAACATAATATAACATATTCAAAAATATAAATTAATCTACTTATGAAAGTTTGGACTTTAAAGAAAATAGTACACGTCGATTTTTATTGAAATATATTCATTTTGACGTATAATAATATATTTGTGTGAGATTCATCATTTTAGCAATTAAATTTCTAAATTTTCATTAAAAAAAAATTGAAAGATTAGTTATATTGATAGTTTTCTTCTTTATTTTTATTTTTATTTTTTTGAGAAATGCTATACTAAATTCAACTTTTAACTTTTTGCATCCTAAACCGTGGAACACACCACGAACAAAAAAGGATAACAATAATGTGAGTATTTTAATCATTAATTTTTGGAAGATCCACGTCATCCCAACCTCATCTCCTCGAGACACGAGAGTTTTTCTAACAAAGAATGACCCAAAAGGACAACTTATTTACATAAAATGCCACTTTGGGCCTTTATGGGCTCAGTGGTGGGATCCACAGGCGTGATCTCCAAGAAGAAGGCCCACATATGGGGCCCAAGCAACTTTAAACAAATGGAAGGCCCACACGTGTGAAACACGTACGCACAAGCGCCATTAGTCATACCCGGTGTGCGCGTGGCTTTGACCGCATCTTCTAAGAACCTCGCCGTTGACCAATTCCAAATTCCCTCCCATTATTTTTGCTTTTTTCTTTAGTTAAAAATCACTTTTCCATCTTTGAATTTTAACAATTTAGTCCCACACTTGACAATCTAATTTCATACTTTTAAATTTATAATAATTTATTTTCTAAATTTTAATGAGTAATAATTTAATTATTGTACTACGCGTTAGCTTATATTATAAAAAATATTAGAAAGTTTCTTATTTATGTAGATTAATAAATTGATCCATAATCAATTTTTTTATAAACCATAAAAGTGATAGCGTTACATAATAAAAATTGACACTTAAAAGTGTATTTGGTTTAACTTTTCAAGTGTTTAATTTTAAAAATATGACATTTTAGAAAAAAAAAAAAAAATTAAAGTGTTTGACAACCTCTCGCTTTTAACTTTCAAAGTGTATTTTAAATAGTTTTGATCAAAAGAATTTAAATAAAAATAACTTTTTTAAAAAAACATCTTTTTCTCTGATCAATTCAAATTAACCCTTAATTTTAAAAGGATTTTTCATAATACAAACTAAAGAATTACAAATTTATAAGTTAGATACTAAATTATTGCTAACTAAAATTTAAGAACTAATTTGTTATTTTTATGAAAGTTTAAGACTAAGAAAAACGTGTTTTTTAACTTTTATTTTTTTTATCAAGACATTATTGAAAAATTTTAAAATAAAATTCCTTTTGAATGAGTAGGTCAAAGTCTTCTCTATAATGTTTTCTAAAACTGGATTGCTAGGTCTGGCATTGACTCCTCTGCTCAAAATACCCTTTTTCTTCAAACAAACAAACAAACAAACAAAAAAAAAAAAAAAAAAAAAAAAAAAAAAAAACTTAAACTTTTTAATCTTGTACTACAATAGAATTATGTAACTAACTTATTCTTCTATAATGTATATATATGCTTCAAGTATTGATATGAATATTTTTAAAGAATTATTTTCTGTTACAACATGTGTTGTACGATTAATTTTATGATGGTGTTTTTTTTAAAAAAATAAAAAAAACAATGGCATTGCTAGTGGATATAATTGGCTTATTTCAAGTAAAAATGATATTTTCTAGTTGAGAAAAGAAATTGGATATAGTTTGGACTTGCTATTCATAATTAAGATGCCAAAATTATTTGAGTGAAAGCTACCTACGAAGAAAATGAGTAATTTAAGGAAAATGGCAAAGTTTAATTTTTAAACTTACAAGTTGTGTTTAAAACGTCTCTAAATTTTAAAAGTGTATAATAGATTCTTGAACTTTTAATAATTTTTTTAATACACTTAAACTTATTTGACAAGTTATGAGCTTTTGAAATGTCTAACGTGTTTTGAACTTTTAATTTGTGTTTAATAGATGTCTGATATATTTTTTAAAAAATAAAATTAACTAATGAATTAGATATAAGAATTTAATATTTCAATTTTCTTTTTAGTTGGAGATTGAATTTTGATAGATGTTTTTAGGATTTTTTGAAATTAATGTTTTCTACCATTTAAAAATATAATCCACAATTAAGTCCATCCTAAATTTTGGTAGAGGCAAAATATCGTGAAAACAAGAATGCTTTTTTTTTTTTTTTTTTAATAATAAATAGTACTATTTAAAAACACTGATTAATTTGTTATCAAATCAGTAAGGTAATTATTGTGTTTTTAATGAAATGATTTCCTTTATTTTCCTTTTTGATTGTGGTAAATAATTGTTGTTTACTAAGAATGTTGCCATAATTCAAATTCATATTATTTCTTAATCCACGTTGTCACTCCTTTCAAATCCTTCCTCTTTGGTGGAGAAAAAGCAATAACTTTTTGAAGTACAATATTGTGATTGAGGAATTAAATTGATTGATAAACTTAAATTATATAGAATTCACGTACTTTTGATTAATCAGACATACATAAATATAGTAAAATGCATACCAATTTGATAGTTAGATTAAGTTTTAGTAGTTAAATAGAGTATAACTCAACTGACATTTGTATGTGTTAGCGACTACGAAGAAAAAGGATTAAGTCTTAGTACATAGTATTAAACTGGCAAAGTTTATAAGCATAACTCAACTGATATATAGTATGTGTATTAGCGACCAAGAGGTTTGTAATTCAAATCCGCTCACTTCGGACATAAATCTTGTACTTTCGATTTCAAAGTTGGAGATTGGATTCCTACACCTGCATATTATCAAGAAAATAAAATAAACTAAACAAAACACAAGAATTAAATATCGGGGAGGGGGGGAGGGGAATCAATGTTGACCCTCTAAATTAAACTTGTTAAATTTACCAATTTTAATCTGAAAACACATGATTTGTACTAATATTGCTAGACATCTGGAATTGACTCCTATGCTCTAGGGCAGTTCTAATAAAGCCCCATTAGGGAGTGGTGAGTCTAGTCGACTCATGATTCCCTCTAGATGGATCTCTCCTCCTCATCATGCTTGGAAGATAAACACTAATGTGGCTTGGTGCTCTGATCATTAGATGGGTGGGTTGGGTTGGGTGCTTCGCAGTCACTTCGGTCGTACTCGTCTTGCTGGTATGAAATACATCCCAAGATGCTCTGAGATTAAGTATCTGGAAGTCATGGCCATTAATGAGGGCTTGCGACTGTCCCAACATCTTAACCTTAGAAAAATCATTGTGGAATCTAACCATTTGGAGGTGGTTAATCTCCTCAATAAATAACCACCACATATAAGAGGTTTCCTATTTTATTGAGGATACTCTGCTTAGGGCCTGTGATTTTGGAGACGTCTCTTTTATTCACACCTTTCGGCAACACAACTTTTTAGCACATTCTCTTGCCAAAAAAAAAAAAAAAAAAGCTTTGGATGGCAGATATCTTCTCTCATCCATACTCCCTACCCTTAGTGGTTTTTCGTGTTATTATTTCTTGACGTTCTTCTTTAGTGTGTTGTTGTGATTGTTTTTGAAAAAAAAAAAAGAAAAACTAAATGTTAATACTTTCAATTTTATCAAATTGAAACTTAGATAAGTGTTGCAATCTTAACCTTAATTTTTTTTAAAAAAAAAATGTTGCAGTTATGACCCTTTATTAAGTTCTTTCTCCAATTCACATTAGCATTCAGTATGAATTATAAAGTTAATAAAATTTTAGAGAAAATTGACACATTAGAGCTAAACTTTTTGTTCAAATTTATGAATATTGGCAAAGTTATTTAATAATTAATTTGTGCGTAAGTCAAAGTTTTTTTAAAATATATTTATTTGAAATGAATGAGTTTGGAAGATTTTTACAATTTTTTTTTCTTAAAAATAATGGGTGAATTAGTGATAATTAAACCGATACTAAAAAATTGTAAAATTTATATAAATTTAGTGTCTAATTTGGTAAAATAAAAAGTTTTAAAGTGTAAATTGGTACAACTTCACAAATCTAGGGGACTTGGAAAAAAAAATTAAATATAAGATATTATGACACTCATAATGACGTAGGAAAGATGTGACTTTTTTCTTTAAAAAATGGATATTTAAATATTCTTCCTTTTCAAGTTGATTATGGTGCTAAAAATCATCGCTATACAAAGATTAGACAAATTAAATAATTTTAGTTGACAAATTTAGGGGCAAATTTTGATTTTTCCTCTTATATAAAACATGGGGAAAAAATATAGATATAAGATATTATGACATTCATAATGATGTATGAAAAGATTGTGACTTTTTTTTATAAAAAAAATGGATATTTAAATATTTTTCATTTCAAGGTGATTATAGTGTTAAAAATGCTGACAATACAAAGATTAAACAAATTAAAATTGTAATGTCACTAATTGATAATGAAGTTATGAATGTGAAAGCAAAGAACATTTTTTTAGTTCTAACTTTTGTTTGATTTCCAAATTTTTTTTTTCTTTCTAACAATAGTGTGTTGAATGTTAATAGCTAATGTGTTAATTAGGAAATTATAAACTTATTAATCCAACAGATTAGGTTTCATGAAATCATCTTAATCCCAATCGCCAAAGTTATTGTTTCTTCATGTGAAATTTCAATATTAAATTAATTGGTATTATAAAGTTGAGGTGTTAGATTTGATATATTAAAAGATTCCATTGTTGTATATAAATATAAACAAAGAAAGGGAATCATCAATTTTTCTAATTAATTAAAGTGTTGTACTTAATTCAATGTGACAGCATTAATAATCTGATTAATAAATAAAACTAATTGTGTAATTACTTAGTAATTAATTCTGCAACCCTTGTCTAAATCTAGATTAAATTACCACTTCAATATTTAAATTTGTGTTCAATAAATTTCTAAAATTCAAAAAGTGTTGAAAGAAGTCCTTCAACTTTTAAAATTACTTCTTAAACTTTGCCGTTTGTGTTTATTTGGTTCTTGATCTTTCAAAATGATCTAATATATTCTTAGACGTTCAATCTTGCATTTAATAGGACATTGAATTTTAAATTTTGTACCTAATAGAACTTTACAAAATTTACAATATTTTTAAATAATTGATTTATTAAAGCTTTCAATTTTTTATCTAGTAGATTCATACATTTTTAAAACTTTGAAAGGTAATAGTAAATTTGAAAATTTTTGGGACCAAATAAACACAAATCTCAAAATTCATAGTTAATTTATAATTGGTTTAAATACTACTTTGGTTCTTGTACTTTTTGTTTTTATTCATTTTGGTCCCCTACTTTCAAAATGTCCATTTTGGTCTCTATGCTTTCCAATTTTTGTTCATTTTGGTCTCTATACTTTAAAAATGTTTATTTTAGTCCTTGTACTTTAAAAAAAGTGACCATTTTTATCCTTTAAAAATGAAAATGAAGGGACCAAATGATAACTTTTAAAAAGTGTGGATCAAAATGAACCAAAGTTACAAGGACTAAAATGAACATTTTTAAAGTATAAGGACCAAAATGAACAAAAATTGAAAGTATAGGGACTTAAATGAATAATTTGAAAGTATAAAGACCAAAATGAACCAAAACCAAAAATATAGGAACTAAATTAGTATTTAAACCTTTATAATTTAACCAACTTTCAATTTTTTACCTACCTATATTCCTAAATTTCATTTTTGTGTCTAATAGGTCTTGATTTTCAATAGTTTTAAAAATTTGCTGAAATGAAATTTAGACACAAATGCTTCATTTTCAAATCTGCAAGGAAAGAGTTTGGAAAGTTTTACAGGGGTGGAAGGAGAGACTATTCTTGACTGGTGGGAAGAAACTAATGACAAGGTGTATTGGGCGCGCTGGACAAGAAGGGAGTTTTTTCGGTTAAAAGCACTTACAAGCTAAGCATGGTGCTAGCTTGTGCAAGGGAAGGATCATCTTCCTCTGCAACGAGGACCACGGGCATTTGATCGAGTCTTTGGCATGTAAAGTTACCAGCGAGTGTTAAGATTTGAAGTTGAGTAATCCTCAATGAAAGGGAGTCTCTTCCTACCTTTTTTACTCTTTATGTCCAAAAGCTCCTGATACTACTGTGCACTTTTTTTGGAAGATCCCAATGGCTAAGAAGCTTTGACACTCGTTCTTTTCTCTAATGTTTGTTCTGGTCTTTTTGACTGGAATTACTACCTATCATGGAAGGCCTCAGGATGTTCATCACAGATTCAATGCTTGAATTGGTGGTGGAGACAGATTCGCTTAGCAATGTCCAAATCCTTAATGTTGAAGAGTTTCATCTTAGAAAAGTGGTTTCAATTTCTCTTTAAACTATAAAGACTACGTTATTATTTAATAAAACTTCATATTTAATTTTGATGAGATTTGTCATCATAGGAACTAAATCGTTACTTGATTAAAGTTCAGAGACAAAACCGTTATAAATTTGAAAGTGTAGAAACTAAATCGTTACAAACTAAAGTTTAGGGACTAAAATGTTACTTTCATGAAAATTCAGGAGAACAAAAGTATTTTTTTAACCTTAGAATTTCAATGTTATCAATAAATTTAAGGGGTTTCTACACAAATAGCCTAAACATTAAGTCCATTGTAACACTCGGGTTCAAGAAAAATACATGAATGAACCAAGATCACATCCAAATGAGAGAGATCTTTAGGATATGAAAAGACTTGAAAGAAATTGAAAAGTTACTATCTATACCAACAAGGTGTAACTTTCGTTTCGGTGACTCAATTATATGAACTCCAGTTGGATGAACTCACATGTTGAAAGAACCCATGTTGATAACGTAACTAGGTCTAAATGTCAAGGTCATTAGATTTTGAATCTTAGACGTGGGTTACAATAACTTTTTCACACAATTCTATTGACATTTTAAGTTTTGGCTGTAACTTACTCTTTAACTCAAAATTGTCAAAAAAAAATTTAACAAATTGACCCACTAGAATGTAGGTGTACCAATAACGGACAAATTCATAAAATTTACTATTTGTAAATTCATAATTGTCATTTGTTTACTATTTAAAATGATACAGATTTTATCGAACAAATTTGTAGAAATTGCAAAAAGAAAGAAAGAAAGAAAAAAAAAAAAAAAAAAAAAACATTAAAGACGAACCATATATTTAGCCATTAAAAAGAAATGGTCCAAAAACCAACCAAAGGTCTAGAATGCCCACGTAAGTGACCACTTTTAAGACATTTTGGAAATGTTTTTAAGACCAAACATTTAAGGAAGTTGACTCTTAACATTTGTCTGTCATTCTTGAATATGGGGCTTCCCCAATTGTTTCACCTAAAGCCATGCATATGCCAATTCAAATTTGTTCTCCATCTTTCTCCCCCACCCAACAAAGACTTTTCATAGACAAAAATTTATAGAGATAAAATTGAAGATAAATATAAATGGTATTAGAAAAAATAGAGAAATAAGTCGATTTGAATTTGGTTTCGAGTGCTTATATGTTAGTTTTTAAGTGTAGAAAATAATTTTTATGCACTTGAAAATCATACTAAACATGTCATGAATCTAAATTACGTGGTTTTTTGTCATTTGGTTTGACTCAAAAATTACTATCTTTATTATGAAATTTTTTTTTAATAATTTTATCAGATTATAAGCTCTTTAATTATTGTGAATAATAAAAAAATTGGTTGGAACTTGTTGTGGGTCAAACCTCGATCAAGTTCAAGGTCAAGGCCCAAAAGGAAAACCAAGCCCGAAGTGACCTTCAATGTCTGAACTAACGTAAGAGGAAAAGGAGGCATCAAACGATGACGAGCCAAATTTACCGAGCTTGAAACCCCTTCTACGGAAGGAGTAATCATCGAGTCGAGCTAACTATTCTCCCTCACTTGACAATCTCAACATATCCACCTCTGACATTGTCATAAGGGCGCAAGTCCAAGCAAACAACTAGATGGTCATATAAATAGTGAAGCTCCAACGCCCATTGAAGTACACAATTATCAAGTGTTTTAGCCCTATTAAACACTTGACTTTACTGATTTGGACATTGAAACATGTGTGGTGCAACACCACACTAATCCAATATGATCTTGTACAGACAGGCTCGACTAAGAAGCAACTGTACAGAAACTGACCTGACAAGATTCATCCATCAACAAAAATTTTTAATCAATTTGTTAACTTTCACTATTTTTGGTCTTAAAAGAATGCACAAATGGATTTTTAAATCATTGTTACCTAATCCTAATACTCGATGATAATGCACAATACCCAATCCCAACCAACATATATATGTTGTCCAAAGTAAATCTCCATTATTTTTTTTTTTAAAAAATATTTCTCGATTGTACCTTTAATTTTAAAAAGAGTACATATCAATTATCGATGAGCTATGCTCATATTAATAATTATTATCTTAATTCAATATTACACTATTTTACTTCCCAATAACATTTAGTAAAATAAAAAGTTCCATATATGGATGAATAAGTGAGAAGTGACAAATAATTTTATGATTTGGTACAAGCATGTTTCAAACACCCAAACTAGCCTAGGAATCTTCATTTTCCTCCACATATATATTAAATTGCATTAGGTTGCCCAATTCTCATAATTTAAACATTAATTAATGTGGGACTTATGCTTTTATAAAGTAAAAAGAAACTCAATTTTTTTTAATTTTTTTTCATTTATTCTTTTTCATTTGGAAGTATAAATTCAAATATATACTTCCAAAAATGGTTTCACAAAATAAGGTCGTAATATTGAATAAGACCAGAACTTTGAATGAATAAAATAGGAAGGAAAATAATATATAATATTCTCCTCCCGTCACACCTTAAATAAATAAATAATAATAATAATTTTTTTACACTAAATAAATAGTGGTTTTGGTAACTATATTTCTAGTATTATTTTATTATAAAATAATAAAATGTTACACCAATAACTCATTATATTTATAATTAATTTGTTAAAAATAATTTAAAGCTCTGATAACCAAATTAAAAAACTGACCATATTTGTTTTATCATATTTTTATTAACTTTCTTTTTTAAGTGATCATATTATAAACTCTGTCAAATACCCCATTTATTTTATTTAATATATTTAATCCATCAATCAATATTAATGTAAGGATCCCATTTATGAAATTTACAGGAAGAACACTGTAAGGGGAAATAATTAAACAAATAGTTTCCAAAAAGCATTCTATAAGAGCTCATTGCACTAATTAAAATAATAATATGTAATGATTAAATTAACTAAGATAATCTTACTCCGTTTTAAAAAGGTTTAAATACTACTTTGGTTCCTTTATTTTTTGTTTTGGTTCATTTTGGTTCTTATAATTTTAAAATGTTTATTTTGGTCTCTATACTTTCAATTTTGGTTCATTTTGGTTCTTGCACTTTCATAATGTTCATTTTGGTTCTTATACTTTAAAAAAGTGATCATTTTGGTCTCTTCACTTTCATTTTTACTTCATTTTTAAGGTATCAAAATGGTCACTTTTTTAAAGTTCAAGGACCAAAATAAAAATTTTAAAGTACAAAAACCAAAATGAACCAAAGTTGAAAGTAAATGAACCATAATAAACATTTTAAAAGTACGGGGACCAAAGTAAACCAAATCCAAATGTACAGAGACGAAAGTAGTATTTAAACCTTTTAAAAATCAACTTTGAATTACAATTTTTGTCCCTATAATTTGGAGAAAGTTAAAATTTAGTCTAAATAATTTTAAACAAAAAAAATCAATTGTGCAATATTATTATCCACTTCAATATAGCGATTTTTCTTTTTACAATATGTAAAGTAGAGAATCGAACATCTGACTTTGATAGTACAAACTTTATGCTGGATAAATTATGCTCATTTTGAAATTTCAATATAGTGATTGATGGCTAATTAGAAGGAGACATATAAGTAATATTCTTGAAAAATCAAAAGTATAGGATTTAGGATGTAAAAGAAAATGGTAACAAATTGATGTAATAACACAAAGACAAATGGATAAAGTAGTCCTAAATTGATGTTTGTCCATCCAAACATAAGGTTGAATAGTATATATATTCTAAAAGCTAAAACCTTTTATTATAATTATATTGTTATTATTTATTTATTCCCTAATTTATAATATCCCATTTCCCTTTTTTGAAGTTTCCGGAGACTTTACCGGGGAAGAAGCTGCAATTAGCAAAGTGAAATTCAATGGAAAATTACAAAGTGTAATTAATGATGAAGAAATAAAGTAATCACTAGTTGAAAAATAGGTTAAAAAACACTTTTTAATCCCACAACTAAAAGGTAACGATTTAATTTTTTACTTTAATTTAGTAAGAAAATAACTTAATCTCCATAAAAAAAATAAATTAATCAAAATTAAATGGCAAACTTTTATTATTTGATGATTTTAAACTTTGGAGCTTTGAGACATACTGAGTTCTAATTAGTTTATTAATTTACCTATGTAAATTTTTTTTATTAGATCTTAACATTAATTTTCATAAAAGAGATTATATTTTTACATATTAAAATTAGAGATTAAATTGGCATAATGTTGAAAGTACAAGATTAAATCATTATAGAACAAAATTTAGAGACTGAGGTCTTATTTGATAACCCTTTGGTTTTTTGTTTTTAGTTTTTGAAAATTAAATCTATAATCACTTCTTCCATACATCTAAGTTTCTTTACTTTGTTATCTACTTTATAACAATGTTTTTCAAAAACCAAGTCAAGTTTTAAAAACTAAAAAATGTAATTTTAAAAAGTCTTTTTTAAAAAATCTATTTTTGTTTTTAGAATTTGGCTAAAAATTCAACTCTTTTACTTAGGAAAATGAAAACAATTAGAGACACAACAAACACAAATTTAAATATAAATATATATATATATATATATATATATATATATATATATATATATATATATATATATATTAAATAGTTACCAAATGAAACCTAAATTATTATGTTACGAAAATTTATGAACCAAAATTATTTTTAGGTTAAATTACAATTTTAGTCCCTATCATTTAGAAAAAGTTAGAATTTAATTCTTATAGTATAATAAAACATCATAAATAGTCTATATGATTCGATAAATAAAAAGGTAATTACATTAGGTAGTCTTTTTTAAAGATAATAATTAAGTATACAGCAACATTTTTTAGTAATTATAAATATAGCAAAATTTATTAGCGATGTGTCTGATAGACTTTAAAAGAAAAATCTAAATTTTATTATATCTAAAATGTTATTATAAAATGTAAGACTAAAGTGAGATTTTTTTTTAAGAACAAAATTGTAATTTAACTAAGTTTAAAAAAAATGTATTAAATGGGGGAAATGATAATTAGAATAAAAATAATGTGGGAGGGAATGGAATAGAAAAATATGCGATAAGACCGAAGCAAAGAAGAAAATGAAAGGAAATTTATAAAGGAAAGAAGGAGAAGAGTTCCTTGTAGCCAACGCATCTTTTCTCATTTGCTTCGGCTTCGAACCTTTTTGCTTCGGTTTAGACTTTTTGCAGATAAGAACGACTTCTCTCTCTCCGTCTTCTTCCCCCAATTTCTCCTCTCTTACAAGAATCCCTTCCCCTTTCCTTTCGCCGCCCTTACTCAATAACCCCCCCTCTCTCTTCTGTTCTACTCTCTCTTCCTCCTTCAATCTGGCTATCGAAGAAATCTACCCCAAGAATCGAACAATCATGGTATGGTAAATCATTTTCTGGGTTCTTCTCTAAATCTCTAACCATTCATTCTCAATCCCTTTTTTTGATGGGTTTTTCTTTTCTTCTTAAAAACAGGGTGTTGGTTGTCCTGAGGATGAAGATAACAGATGGCCGCCATGGCTTAAACCTTTACTTCGTGAAACCTTCTTTGTTCAATGCAAGTTTCATGCCGATTCTCACAAGAGTGAATGTAATATGTATTGTTTGGATTGCATGAATGGCGCTCTCTGTTCTCTCTGTCTCGCTTTTCATAAAGACCATCGCGCTATTCAGGTTAATTTCTGTCCTCATTCCCAAAAACAGGGGTTGCGGTTGCTCTGTTTCTTTTTTTCCCCTCTCTAATTCCGCCTCTGTTTTTATACAGATTAGAAGATCTTCATATCATGATGTGATAAGGGTATCTGAGATTCAGAAAGTTCTTGACATAACCGGCGTTCAAACCTACATTATCAACAGCGCAAGAGTCGTCTTCTTGAATGAACGGCCACAACCTAGGCCTGGGAAAGGCGTAACAAACACCTGTGAAGTTTGTGAACGCAGTCTCCTTGATTCCTTCCGATTCTGTTCTCTTGGCTGTAAGGTAAAAAAAAAGAGAAACCAGTCTCTTGCAATTTTCTTATCAATGTGGAAGAATTTGGAGAAATTAAATTGTGGGTTTTCTGTGGTTTTAGATTGTGGGAACATCGAAGAATTTCGAGAAGAAACGGCGAGTGATGGGATCGGATTCAGAGGATTCATCGTACAGTAGTAATAGTAGCCAAGGGAGAATAATGAAGAACAACAATAAGAACAGAGTTGTGCAGAGTTTCACACCGTCAACGCCACCCCCAACTTTGGTCAGTTACAGAACAGCCAAGCGAAGAAAGGGGATTCCACACAGAGCTCCAATGGGAGGACTCATTATCGAATATTGAAAAAAAAAAAAGAAAAAAAAAACCTTTTTTTTTTTTACTTGATAAAAATTACTGCATCATAATACCCTTTTCCCTAATTTGAATACAGAGATATGATCATCATAATGTAGTTTTCGAATGAGCTCCCTTGGTGTTAGGAGGAGCTTAATTATTGCCTTGTTACGTTTTTTTAGCTTAAGTTCAATGTAAATATAGGGGTGGAAAAAGAGAAGGAAGAGGAAGAATGGGGGTGAATGTGGAAATAGGAGAGGTGGAGGACTTGGGAGCAAAATGGAAAAAAAAAAATGGGATTGACTAGTGTTCTATAGATGATAATTATATGAAATAGGACGCTTATACGTGAGTTTTGGGTTTATAGATGTGAATATTGTTTGTTCTTTTTAATCTTTTTTACCCCCCCCCCCCCCCCCCCCCCTTATATATACATACTTCTCCTTCCTTGATTGTAATTTAGGAATATGTTTATACAAGGAATGAAAATAAAAAAAATGAAGACTATATATATACAAATATTTATATATGTATAAGTGGTACTCTATTTTTACTTTGTGTACTTGAATATTCTTAAGACATTGTTGGTACTCACTTTTTGTATTTAGGTTTAGGTTTTTAAGTATCTACTTAAATCATAATTAAGTTTGTTTTCACTATTTTTATTATTAATAAAATCAATTAAAAAGTTTTACTAATAACAAAATTTAGATTTAAAATTAAGAATTAAACTCGAAACAACTAGAAATCTAAGGCGAAAAGATCATTTTTCTTTCTAGAAAAAGAAAAAATATATGTCAAGTATGAAGTAAATTTTGTAGATTGAATTTGAAGGGAGATGGTTAAAAATTCGGTTTATTTCCGTTTATAGAAATATTCGAAAAGGGGTTATTTTTTTCATTTGACAAAAGGGTGGGGCGGACCGGGGTGGGACCGGTGGCGGGCGGTTCAGTGTTTTAAGGAGGTGGAGAGTTTGTCTGGATGCACACGTGTCATAAAATGAGAGGAGGGTAAAAAGGTGAGCGAGTGGATTCCCGAGATTGTAAAAAGTAGGTCAGCCGCCCACAAGCAGAAAGGAGTATTTTATTTTATTTTTATTTTTATTTAAAATAAAAGGCGGTTCCTTAGCCAAAAGGGTTTTCCCATTCTGTGTGGGACAACATTCCAATTTTCCGTATACCGGAGTCCACGTGTCAATTGATGAACCGTCAGATTTTAGTTTGATCCTAGTCGGATTCATGAGGTGGAAGTAGAGAGAACGGTGTGTCGTAATCCAGCCATAACACGATAACTCCGTTAATGCTAATATTCCTTTTTATTTATTTATTTATTTCTTTACCATATGGTGTTAAAAACTTGAAAGATTCATCTTTGACCGAAATTGTGCGTCCTCATAATGCGTGCGGAGGTTCACGACTTTAACGTGGGGATTCAGTTGCTTTACACGTGACTTCCCACGTGTTCCCTCTTTTTTTTTTTCTTTTTTTTTTTTTAACTGTACTTAACTTTACTATACTTGTATCGTCATTTATGTTTGGGGTTTAAGCCAACTATCTACAAAATTAGTAACCACAATAATTTATAAAATCAAATAAATTATCACCGATCACAAAAATTTTAGTATGTAAAAAAATTTAGTTACAATTTAGTCGTTTTAAAATATTACACTTTATTATTAAGATTTGAATTTTATTTCAATTTCATCCTACAAATTTAGTTTTATACATTTAAATTCGATTTTTTTTATACTCATTTTTTTGTCATTAGTAGTAATGTCTACTAATTCATTTAATAAAATTAAAAGAGTTATAATCAATTAAATTTTATAATCTTTTCACCACTATTAAAATAAATTTAAAATTTTACTTCATAATTATTTTAAATTAACTAATAGCATTACCGCTAAAGATTAGAAGTGATTATTTAGTGAAAAATTGGAATTAAAAGTGTAACTCTGGAAATCTAAGAGGGAAAAATTAAATTTCAAAGGTAAAACTGTAACATTTTGAAACCTAAGAACTAAATTCAAATCAAGCCCGAAATTTAAAGACTAAAAGTATAACAATTAGAAATTTAAGGACCAAATAGAAATTAGACAAAAATTTAGGGACTAAACATATATTTTTTCTAAATTTTTATATCACTCACACTCTTTTTCTCACTCTCAACTAAAGAATACAAAAAAAAAAAAAAAAAAAAATAGTGTAAACTCTTTCAAACTTAAATTATTTTTAATTGAGACTATTTGAAACAAAGTCATAAATTTCTTTTATAGTTTTGATCACTTCCTTAAATCTTTTTAATGTGGATAATTACTCTTTTAATATTTTGTCAAAGGTTTACAATAATATAGATAATATGAGTATAGCTTAGTAATAATTGATATATTATCTTTTTCTTTTAAGTTGGTTGCCCTGAAAGAGCATCTCTCGATTAATGAGTGAAATAAAATGTTTAGTACTTATTGTCTATAAGCTTTAAAATGGGTCTAAAATATTTAAAATAGTGAAATCAAGTATTAAATAAACAAAAAGTCAAAATTGCTAAGCTTGTAATTTAAGGTAAGAAAAGTATAGGAGATAGGGGTTTAGATGGAATTAGGAGAAATGGACACGTATGAAAGGGAAGAGAAGGAGAGGGACACGTGGCGGAGTGGATTCGATGATTTTACGAAAAGAAGGGGAAGTTTAGTGGACAGAAATGAGACACGTGTCGTGGAAGTGTCTAGGAATTTGGTGAATGTTCGTGGGAGTCAGTATGTGATTTACACGTGTGAGAAGTATATGTGGAGGATGACTGGATGGACGATGCGCCTAAGCCTATCCGCGTGGTGTGGGCCCTGCACCACCGTGGAGATTCTCTTCACACCCTTGTTTTTTTCCTTAAATTATATATTTTAAGTTTAAATATACTTTGGCTTATTCTATTTTTATTTTAAGTTACGTTTACCAATTTATAATAAAATTTATATAATTGTAATAAAATTTTATTGATAGATTAATCGTAATAGACTTGAATTGCAAATATAATTGAATTATCTTTTATCGTATTTACTTAAAATTATGAATCTGTCACATTTTACTGTTACTACTTGACTCTAACATTAATAACGATAGAACTAAATATGGCAGATTTATCATTTTTCATATTTTTATCGTAACAATATTTATAACGGTAACGGTAAAGGTAGTGGATCTTATATAATTGTCAACCACAATCAGATTGAGCACCCTTCATTCTTCAATTAGATTATGTGTGTTGATTATATATTTGGAGGCGGGTCCCCCAGTTCATTTCAAGGATATTATGAAACACAAGTAAACAACAACCAACATTCACACTGGGACCCACTTTTCTGATTACCATTGATGGATTATGTTTAACATGGGTAAACGTGATCTTAGTTCATTTTAGTTCTTATATTTTTAAAATGTTCTTTTTGATCTCTATATTTTCAAATTCGGTTCATTTTGGTCCCTATACTTTCACAATGTTTATTTTAGTTCTTGTACTTTTCATTTTTGTTTACTTTGGTTCTTATACTTTTAAAAAGTGACTATTTTGGTCCCTTCATTATCATTTTTATTTCATTTTTAATGGATCAATATAGTTACTTTTTGAAAGTTTAAAGACCAAAATGAACAAAAACAGAAAGTACAATGATCGAAATACAAATTTTGAAAGTATAGAGACCAAAATAAACCAAAATTGAAAGTATATAGTGACAAAAATGAACATTTGAAGAAGAAGACTAAAATAAACGAAAACTAAAATTACAATAACCAAAATAGTATTTATTTATTATTCTTTTATATATTGGATTTTGATTCTGTTATTTCAATAAATTTTAGGTATATGCCAAAACAATCTCTCAAATATGGTGGTTGTTATAATTATATTCTCAAACTTTCATTTGAGTATTCAATTTTAACACTACTCAATTTCTACAACTAAAAGTTTGAGGGTATAATTGCAATTACTACTGTAATTTAGATTGATTTTTGCAAATATCCCTACATTTTAACTCCTATCTCCATTCCTAGTGTGTTGCTGTTTTTTCCAATTTTTCATAAATGACATGAATTTTTCTATTATATTTTTTGAAAACATACTTATGTAGTATACTTTCTTTTATTAAAATTATTATTATTTAACTAATTTTTATAAATATAGTTTTAATGAATTAAATTTTAAAATTTATTAAAAGTACATAACCTAATACTCGAAATATTGAATTAAAATTAAACCCATCATATTGTATGTTAAACGAAAAATTTTATTGTCTAACATTTTAATTTAGCCTAATTATAAAAGTTTTATTTTAGTCAAACTTCACAAAATCACTTCTTTCTTTGCTACTATTATTATATTGACAGTTTATTTCTTCATTATATCAATTTTCTATTTTGATAACTGTTTTAGTTGACTATGCTAGAATTTGAGTTAAGTATGCAATAAAAAAATGGTGAGATTTTAATGTGACACATAATTTATAAGAGATGATAGGAAATGATTTTTTTTTATTTCTAATATAAAGGTAAGAGATTCGAACATTTAACCTTTTGATCGAGAATGTATAAATTCAAAAATGAATTTTAAGGATTGAAAGTGGCAATTCAAAAGTTGATAGTTGTTTATATATAGGGATTACATAAATTTTCATCGACATGTCGATATTTCTATGTTTTCCTAGAATCGACATCGACATAAGTGGTGAATCAATATTTCAATTGTATTGTAGAAAAATCCACGAAACATAAAAAAAAACAAGCAACAATTTGTCTCTAATGTAAACCTAATATAAATAATAGACTTTTAAAAATCATAAAAATTTATCTACTAATTTAAAGGAAAATTACTATAAATCGAAAAAATATCAAACTATTTACAAATATAGAAAAATTTTACTGTCTATCATTATCTATAGAACTCAAGCAATAGACTTCTATCGTTGTCTATCGTTCAAGTAATAGAAGTCTATCGCGATCTATCATTGAGAGACAGTGAAATTTTTCTATATTTGTAAATAGTTTGACTCGTTTTTCTATATTTCTAATTTTTTTTTCTAGAAATATTAATCGAAATCGATATGTTATCGAGATTTTCATCAAAATCTCTGTAAAACTAAAATTTTGATATTTTCATCACATTGACATTTTAAACCTTGATTACATTTTATTGCAAAAGTATTCAATTTTACAATAAAGAAAAAAAATAGAAAAAGCACAAAATCCCAAGAAAGTAGGGTTTCAAAACCTCTTTCCTTCTATATATTGCCTTTTTCAAAATTTTATGTTTTTTTTTTTTTTTTTCTTTTTTTGGTATGGCAATTTCCATAATTTCCATCCAAACCATCCCCCCTTGCCTTTTGCCTTTTGCCTTTTCCCCCATCTCTTTCTTTCATTTCCTCATTCTCCCAAATTAAAAAAAAAAAAAAAAAAAAAAAAAAAAAACCCCCCAAACTTTTCCAATTTTCTACTTCCCTAATATTTCCCCTTAATGCCATATATTTGTTTTGATTAAATCAAATGTAAATTAACTGATTTAAAAGGGAGGTATAATAATAATAATAATAAGGTGGGCCTCATTTCTTAATTTTTATGTACATAATTAATTTAATTTTTTTTTTCTTTCCATTCTCAATTTCCTAAGCCATGATGTCACGAGGTTTACTAAAACTTTGGTTCTCTATGGTATTAAATAAATACACAAACAATTGGAGCTTATATCATGTACACACCATTATTGGCCCCTAAACCTTTTCCTTTCAAATTAAGTCAACATCCTAATTCATTATATGCCTTATTTTTTATTGGTTTTTGTGTATCTGATCACCTACATTTACCTGCTCTCATTCATAATATATATATTTTTTTATGTGTATCTATATATTTATACATTAAAAAAAAAAAAAAACCTAAGTGTATACATGAATTGAGTTGGGTTGAGGGATTATTTTGGACCAATCCAAAAATTTGGGTTGGCTGGATTGGCTACTCGAATGACTCGAATAGGGTCTCCAACCCAACCCAACTCAACCCTTAAAATTCGAGTTGGGTTGAATTGTTGGGTTATTTACTTTTTTTTTTCTTTCTTAAATTAAAATACTTAAATTTGTCTACAACACATATGGATAACTAAAATTTCATAAACATCTCAAATATTAAATATCAAAATCCAATATATTTATTACAAACTTCAAACAAACATCATACTAGTATATATTGAAAATTTGAGTTTGGTTGAGTCAACTCGAATTTTTAAAAGTGTAATCCGGACCCAACCCAACCCGAAAAAACTTAACAAATCCAACACAACCTAACCCAAAATTAAAACTAACTCAATCCAATCATTATAATTTGAGTTGAGTAGTTCGGGTTGTTCAGATTGTCAGTCGTTTGAACACTCCTAAAAAAAACAATATGAATATGAAATTGATGTTTTCTATATACATTTGTTTCTAAGGATTCTTCCTCTCCCTTCCTTTTAAGAACAGCTCCACTCTCAAGAGGCTATTATGCTCAAACATGTGTAAAATATAAGATTATGAGACCTTTTAATACTTAGATTAAATTAGTTCTTGATTATAAATTTCGTTTCTATATTTTTAACGTTGGTGTCTATTTAGTTCACTAACTTTGAAAAATGTGTAATTAAGTCTCTAAGGTCCCATTTGATAACTATTTCGTTTTTGATTTTTGGTTTTTGAAAATTAACCCTATTTTCTCACTTTTTTTTCTTACCATGATTTGCATTTTTGTTGTGTACCAGAGTTAAATTTTTAGAGAAATTCCAAAACAAAAATAAGTTAAGATGAGGGAATGCTAATTATCGTTGACCTAAATTTATTTATCGTGGTGTGAAGTTTTAATTTAATAAAATTTATACATTATCATTATCAAAGGGCCCATTTTGGGGTTTAAAGAAAGCCAAGAAAGAAAGAAGATAAGATGGAGAAGGGCTTGCATCAATAAATTATTGTATAGTTAATATAATTTTTATTATAAAAAAAGGGGAAAATTAGTTAGTTCTTTTTTTGGGTGACGTGTACATAAAACCTTTCTCAAGGTTCCAAGAAAGTGGTCATTTTAGAAGAAGATAACGTGGAAAGTGTCATTTATGGTAGTGTAATTGTTTTGGATCAAATCCCCTTCCCCCACTACACACACTTTTTTTTTTTTTCTTTTTAATTTTTTAGGAAAAATATTTTTACAATAAATTTAGCATATTGTATCAATTTTAATCTTAATATTTCAATTTTATCATTTTAAACTTTAAACTTAGTAGATTTTATAAATTTTCATTCAGTTGTTTCAATTTGAATAAGTGCATCAATTTACTCATTCAGATAAGTTTTTGTTTTAATCATAGTAGAAAAGATTTTTCACACCTGCCCCAAAAACTACGATAGGTACTTGTTAATTATTATTTTAAAAATTACCAAAAACATTAAATAATTCATTCATGAATAGAATGATCACTATAATGAAAACTACTAATATGGCTCTGGAAAGTAAGATCCTCACAAAAACAAACTAAATATTGCCTTTGATGTTGTTACTAGCAATAACAAGTGTCATGAAGATCTAGACTGTGAGTGTGACATTGGTGGCCATGACAGTTTGTTGATTTTGGCAGTGAGGAGTTTGAGTTGAGCTAAAATGCAACAAAAATAGGAAAAATGTAGTGATGGACAGAGTGACACCCCATGACTAGTCGTAGCTAACCACGTCGGCCTCGTTGATGGTCCTATGACGGATGAATGTAACATTGATGGTAATGAAGAGGGGACATAGGTTGCGGCCAGGGATATTCTAAAACCTTATATTCACTTAGGCAAATGGAGGGAAAAATTGAGCTCGAGAGC
The DNA here is from genome assembly GCA_002890555.2 of Lagenaria siceraria. Classification (NCBI taxonomy): domain Eukaryota; kingdom Viridiplantae; phylum Streptophyta; class Magnoliopsida; order Cucurbitales; family Cucurbitaceae; genus Lagenaria; species Lagenaria siceraria. The sequence continues at coordinate 18,958,995 of CM016483.1, read as the reverse complement.
AACGAGAAATAAAAAGGAACAACAAACCAATATTGGCGATTGATTCGAGAATCTGAGTACTTCATCGAAAGAAAATTTGGTACAAATAAGCTCTGTTTCAACCAAAAATCAATGGATCGAGTAGGCCCTACCCTAAAATTTAATAAGTCTCCATTATAAATGAAAACAATGCATAATTATAAAGGATAAGAAGTGAATCTAGGATAAGTATGAACTCAGGGATATATTAGATAATTTTGGAATCACAAAATTTGAAGTTCAATGATATATTAGACAAAATTTTAAAATTTATAGACTAAATAGAACCAAACTTAAAAATTTGAGAACCAAACTTGTAATTTAACTAAATATATAATTAAAAAGGTTAATTTATTCCTTATAATTTAATATAGATTTAGGAAAATTTTATCAAATCATAGGGACTTAACTATAATTATAAACTATAGATACTAAATTCTAACTTTATTTTTATTATTATTTATTTATTTATTTATTTGGTTAACTCCACGTTCTGAAAGTAATATGCTTTTTTTTTTTTTTTTTTTTTCATATTACCAATGGGATTAGAATTATTCCCAATTTTTGGTGTGACGTTAAAGAAAAATGAAGAAACACAACAACGAAGTAGTACACAAATATTTAGACATTTGAAATTGTGTAGACCAATCAAACTTTGGAATCTCAAAACGTATGGATGGTCCATATTATGCCACGCGTACTCTTTTTTTTTTCTTCTTTTTTCTTTTTCCTCCTAAGCCCTCATTGGTCAACTAATTTAATTTCCACAAAATTGTAGGAAAATTGGAGTGCAATTTCCATCAACAAGTGGATCATAATGTCAAGTTCTTTCAAATTGACAATTATGATCTTCAATCCATTCCACACTCAAATTTCCCAAATTTATTACTTAAATTTGTTTGTTTTTTTAATCACTTTTTGTCATAGTTTTCATATTTTCTAATTAAATACTCAAAATTTTAATCAAATTTAAAAATAAAACAAGTTTTTTTTTTTTTTTTTTTTTGAAAAATAAGGCCCCATTTGAGAACCGTTTGGTTTTTTTAAATTAGACTTGTTTTTATATCATTTTCTACTTAGGATTTCATCTTTTATAACTAAAGATTTAAAATTTTAATCAAATTCTAAAAATAAAAATAATTTTTAAAAATGGTTATTAATACAATTTAATTAGGTTTTTTAATACATTCTTAAAATGTAGATTACAAAATAAGAAAATCAATAGACGAAAATAGTGTTTCTAAGCTTTAAACTAAAACAAATGGTTATCATTTTAGTCATGGTACTTTTAATAAGTTTTAAAATTACTCCTCTGGTAAGTCTAGAGTTAATAGAAGGAATGTTTTTTTTTTTTTTTTTAATTAACCATAAACTAATAATAGATACCATTTTGGAGCTAAAATAAAACAAGCTTTAAACTTTATGAGAAAAAAAAAAGATCATTATAAGAAAATTGTGGCCAACATATGTTGCTTTAGTTTTGGACTTTTTTTCTTCTAATCTTTGGCATGAGAGTATAAATTTTGGTAGTTAAATTAAGTTTGGAGTTCAATTGATGGTCATATGATGCTTAAAAGTTGAGTTATTTTGTGTTTTTCAAAGCCCAACATATGGTGCTTTAATATTGGACCTTTTTTTGGGGAGAGAGTATTACTTTTGGTACTTAAATTAAGTTTATAATTCAATTGAAGGTCAATTTATGCAGGGTTTTTATGTCAACTATTTAGTATTTGTAGTTTTTTTTTTTTTTTTAAAAAAAATAAAATATTTGTATGATTTAATCATTTTCCTCTCATTTATTCTATTTTGTAATGTAGTATTGTAGGAAAAAGATGATGAAATTAAAATTTTAATTTTAAAATTGATAACTAATTGGCTTTTCTTTTCCCCTGCTGCATCCATTTGAGAACAGAAGAATGGGCCAGAACTGGGCCTGGGCTAGAAATCTTCACATTCTCTTCACACTTCAGCCCATCGGTACTCAACCCAAATTTCGGCAGCACCGCACACCATGTTTGATAATCGGTTCTTTAGACAAATGGCCAAAACGTAATAGTCTTTTTAAAGAATGACTAACAAAATTTTCACTTATAAAAATGACTAAAGACTCTAACGACAAATTTAAGTATTAAAACAAAGGAGAAATATACCTCTAATTAAATCCATACATTTTCTATTTTTTCCCATGGCCTCACCCCTAACTCTTCCCAGCTATTCTTAGATGATGTACATTTGTCTTAGATGGTGAATATATTTCACCTTCATTTGGACGATAATCTCCGTAAATTTTAATGATTGGTCAAAAGGATTGAAATTTCTTCATATTTTTTATGAAGTATTTGGAACCTTGAACTGTGATTACCTTCCCAACACAAACTGATCTTAAATGAAAAATTATCATGTTCAGAGGGAGGTGACTTGGATATGGAGGAGAGGTGGCCAGAGAGAAAGAAATTCTTGAAATGTGGAATTAATCACCACTTAAATAAATATTAATGGCGAACTAATGGTGAAAATTTTGACATTGAATTTCATAAGAAAAAAAAATATTAAACGAAATTTGAAAAGATAACGTTAAATTATGAAGTATTCATTATTTTTTTGACCAACCATTATGGACTACTGATAGATATAGATAGTAGTTTATCGCGGTCTATTGTAGATAGACAGTAAAATTTTGTATATCTATAAATATTTTAGTTCAGTTTTCTATATTTAAATTAACTCTATTATTTAATGTATTTTAATTTATATAATAATTATCAAATTTGAAATTATCAAAAGACCCTAATTAAATAGTATTGGATTGTTGGAATAATTGTGGGAAGAATTAGAATGTAGTGAATTAGCAATGAGACAAAGAAATTACAAAGCCCAAGAAAACCCAAAAAGTCATCCTCTGGGGCTTGTGGCTCTGTATGAATATTGTCACCATTTTTCAAAAGCATTAATCACCTTTCGGTGCTTCTTCCTGAAATCATGTCCTCCTTTGTCCCAAATTTCAAAACTCCAATCAATAAATTTACCGTTGCACCCATCTTTTCCAACATACTAACAAATATTTTTAATTACAAAAAGAAAAAAAAAAAAATTTACAAACAAATATAGTAATATCTACTTCTGTTCATATTATGATTTTGTACATTTTCAAACAAACTGCTAACACAAAAAGGCTTTTGAGCGTGATCTCACATTAATGGAGATAATTGTTCTTACTTATATACTCATAATTGTCCTATTCTCTAACTAAAGTAGGACTCTGGTCACATCAATAAATTTTTGTTCACACTATGATAATGTTGGAAAAACCAACCACTTCTATCGCAAGGAAAAGCATAAAAGTAATAGAGAAATTAAAGAAATTAATAAAACTGGAAACGACACAAGAATTAACGTGGAAAAACTCCAAACTGAAGAAAAAACTACGGACCAAAAAAGTTCCACTATGTAAAAAATTATTACAATCACGCAGAAATATTTTTCCTCTCTCAATCCAATTACAATAGCACTCTCTCAAAGATTTTATACTGCTCACACCCTTTCCCACTCTCGAATTAGGAAATACATAAAGGGAATTTAACTAGAGTTAACACGCTCAAGCTTAAAGTGTTTCTAATTGGGACAATTGAAAACCAAAAGTATAGGCTCTTTTTATATTTTAATGTAACAAGCTCATGACTTTCTTAAATCTTTTTTATGCGGGACAACTGCACTTCTAATACTTTGTCAAAGACACAACATGTAGATCTATATCAACTAGTTTTAAAAATGATACTAACATCATAAATAGTAAATGATGAGAGTTTTCAATATTCCATAAACTAGAATTTTTCTCCTAAATAACAAGAAATTAGAAATAGTTACTCACAGTATAAATGCACAAATTCGTTCATTTCTTAAACCGAAAACGAAAAACGAAAAACAAAAAATGTAAACATTACCAAATAGGAGTGCTTAAAATCCCAAATCTTATGAAACAAATTACATGATCTTAGACATCTTCATTAATTGGTGCATAAATATTTGAAACAAAGGCCCAAAACCAACACGTTTGTGTTAGACATATGGTTGAGGTTGTCCTTGCTTGTATTTGTCAAAGAGTTTCTCAGTTTTGGCATTTCTAAAGACACAACAAGCAATCATATAGATAGAAATGAGAGCAATAAGAGACAAGAGGAGTATAATATCAGCCTTCCTCCATTGATTCTTCAAGCTCTCAAGCAAACCAGCCTTGCAAGAATCACAACCATAACAGAGCTGAGTTTGGTCATTGTTCCACTTCAAACAATCCATGTCAGCAGCATTGTTTATAGGCATTATCCAATATGTTGGGTTCACAAATGTGTATCCACATAATGTTGGTGGCTTGCAGCATCCTGACTGTGTCAAAAAAAAAAAAAAAAAAAAAAAAAAATTCACTTTTCCAAATTAGGGTTTATTTGGTTTACGTTTACAAGTATCTACAAGTACGGTGGAGATTCCAATTTTTGATCTTTAGAACGAATATTCTATGTTTTAATTTGCAAACTTTTGTTCATTCGTAACAATTTTAGTATATAAACTTTAGTGTATAGTACTTCAGTTCTTGTTAATTTAATCTTTATTATGAAAAATCTCAGTCAAAAAGTAAGTGTTGTTTTTTCTATTATGTAATGACTTGATTTTATTAATATTTTTCACGTCCGAGATTATATAATTTGTTAGCTATCAATTTCATAAAAATTAAATTGTTACGTCTATGAAAAGTAACAATGAGACACAAAAGTATTTTTTTTAAACATAATTTATGTCTTTTTTTTTCTCTCAAATACTTTGACCTCGTTTGATAACCATTTTGTTTTTAGTTTCTGTTTTTTGAAATTTATTTTTGTTTTTGTCTCAAATTCTTTTGTACGGTTTTCAAAAAGTATTTTTATTTTTATTTTTTAGTTTTCTAAACCTAGCTTATATTTTGAAATCATGGTTAGAAAAGTAGGTAAAAAAACAAAAAGACTCATCTACATATATATACATACCTGAAGAGGAGTAATGGGAGCAGTAAAGAAATCCTGAGCCAAACGAAAGCTTTGATTCAATTCAGCACACATAGAAGAAGAACTCAAACAACTTCGAATCAAATCCCATTTAAAAGAGCTTTGAACTCTATGCCTAAGAAACCCAGAAAAGTCATCAAGATGATATTCCAAGTAACTTCTATTAGGCTCCAAATGGCCATTCCCTCTAATAGTAACCACGTAAATGAAGCCCACCAAGCAAGCAAGGAGGATAATGAGAATGAGCATCGCTACAAGGTAAAGAAGGAGTAGCCAAGTGATGCGACAAAAGGCTCCGATGAAACCGGCGACCGCAACGAGAAGGACGATGACACCGAAAATGATGAGAGGCCATTGGAGGATTTGGACGCAGGCGTTGTCTTGTTCGGTGGCGAGCCAGATTCCGGCGCCGATGATGGGGACTGATAGAACCATGGCTATGAAGTTTATGGCTCCCATTACTGTCTTGTTTAGTGCCATTTTTGGGGTGAGGGATGAGGGATGTGAGACTGTTAATAGAGTGTACAAATAACAAATAAATTGCCTTTTTTTTTTTTTTTTTTTTTTAATTTTCTTTTTGTGTTCAAACTAGATTGAGTTTTTTATATGTGATGAGATACTATTTTTGTAATTATCAATTTTTTTTCTCTTTTACCATAAAAAATTCTTATTTTCAAGAAACTGCATATTTATTTTTAGAAAAATTATTATAAATAGAAAAAATATCAAACTATTTGCAAATATAGAAAAATTTCACATAGACCACGATAGACTCACTACTAAGCCATAGAAGCCTATCGTCGACTTATAAAAGTCTATTGCGGTCTATCGCTTATAGACAGTGAAGTTTTTCTTTATTTGTAAATATTTTGGTTCATTTTTTTATATTTAAAAACAACCCTTATTTTTAATTTCATTAAAAAAAATCATTAAATTTTTACATCATTTCACCTCAAAATTGAATTGATGTAAGTTTTGTTTATTTTACCATCCAAAACTTTCATTTTCAAGAAATCAAAATTGAAAAAAATAACATATATTTATTTTTAACTTCATTCAAACTCTTTTTATTGAATTTTAACATTATTTCATCTTAAAATTGAACTGATGTGAGTTTTTGTTTTTGTCTTTTTTTACCATCTAAAGCTTTTATTTCCAAGAAATCAAAATTGAATTGATGTGAGTTTTTGCTTCTTTTACAATCTAAAACTTTCACGTCAAATATTTCACGTCCTTCAATTTTGTAATTAATTACCAATATTTGATATTATTTTGTAATGATTTTTTCATTTCTTTTTTAAATGTATGCTCTCGCATCAACATTTATACATATATTTTACAATATACGTCTAAATGTTGTTTTACTTTATAGAATTGATAATTGAAAATGGTCAATTATAGTCTAATTCAACTACACCCAAAGTTTAATTCATTAACTATTTATTACAATTTCATCAATTTCTACAAAGTTTCTCGAAATTTTCATTAACATCAATATTTTCATAAAATCGAGACCTTGATAATTTTATCGACATCGATATTTTGAAACTTGATCCTATTACACCCAAAAAGGTCTCAATCCCATTCTCATGGATTATTACGTGGAACCAACATCATCTTTTTTTACTAACTTTTCATTGACTATTTCTCTTTAGATCCATACTCATATTTCACCCTCATCATTAGGTCAGCTCGGACCTAAAAAGCGAAGACCCAAGTCCAAAGGCCTAAGACATTGTTTGGGCTTGGATAAGACCGACCAAACTTTTAGTAGCAAATGTTATGGCCTAACCCTTGGACTTGGCCCTTTAGATCAAAATTTGGGTTGAGCTTGAACTAACTCATTGGATTAGCCCATAGAATATTAATTATTTAATTATTAAACACACATATATATGAAAAATTTTTAAAAATGGAAAAATAAGGAAAACTATATTAAAAAATAGCAAAATTTTTAGATAGTTGTGATAGACGCTATAGAAGTCCATCAGAGTTTATCAATGATAGAAATAATAGAAGTCTATCACTAATCGATGCTGATAGAAGTTTATCAATGTCTATCAGCGTTTTTTTGCTATATATATATATATATATATATATATATATATGTTAAAATTTCTTAATTAAATGTTATTAAAATTTAGATTTAAATACTATTTTGGTCTATGCACTTTTGACTTTTGTTTATTTTGGTGTTTGTACTTTTAGAATGTTTATTTTGGTTTTTGAACTTTCAACTTTGGTTTATTTTAGTCCTTAAACATTCAAAAAGTGATCATTTTTATACCTTAAAAATGAAAATAGAAGGACCAAAATGGTCACTTTTTTGAAGTATAAGGACCAAAATGAACATTATGAAAGTATAGAGACCAAAATGAACCAAAGTTTAAAATATAGGGATTATAAATGAACATTTTGAAAGTATAAGGACCAAAGTAGTATTTAAACCTAAAATTTATTAAAATTGTATTTTATATTTTTATTACTTTTTCTAGATAAGATTGTTGATATTATAAAGTTTTATTTAATGTTTAATTATCTTAAAAAGTTCTATTAGTTTTTAACACTTTTAAAAAAAATTATGTTAACTAAAAACTATGATATATCTAAATATATTTAAAAAATCTTTTAAAAATATTTACCTTTTTAATATATAAAATATAATATCTAAAGAACTATACACATGCATACATATTTGAGTTGCCTAATGATAAGTTTGTTGGGCCAGCCCGACGGGCTGATCCAAATATGACTCATTATCAAAATGGTGATCCATATCTAATCTAACAAATAAATGAGTTTGGGTTGGGTTAAGCCGATCAAATGTTGACTTTAGACTAGTTTAAATTGAGCATGAGTTGAACTTAGGCCGACCGTTGAATAATCTAACAAATAAATGAGTTTGGGTTGGGTTAAGCCGATCAAATGTTGACTTTAGACTAGTTTAAATTGAGCATGAGTTGAACTTAGGCCGACCGTTGAATTTCGAGTCGTCGATGAGACTGAGTCATATTCATATCAATAATATGTATATTCATAATTTGAGACAAACATTTTTTTTCTTTTATCCCCATTTTCCTCAAGATCCATATCCCATACCCCATATCAATAATATATATTAATAATCTATATTTATATCGATACCAATATGAAAAAGTTAGTATTTTTTCATGTTATTTCTTATTTCTCTCTAGATATTCATAATTAAAATCTTTTTTTTTTTCATCCGTCTTTCCTCTAGAGAGATCCATATTTATATCTAAAATATTTATAATTAGGGATCATATTCATAAATTCAAATCCATAATTAAAAAGTTAACATTCTTTGTTCCTTTTATCTATCATTTCTCTTCAGAGATTCAAACTCACACCTATATTCATAATTAGAAAGCTAATACTTTTTTAATCTGTCATTTCTTTGTAGAATCCTATATTCCTATATAGTTTCATAATTAGAGATTCATATCCCTAATTAAAAAGTTAGCATTTTTTTTCTTTAGAAATCCATATTCATATTAAGATATATAATTAAAAAGTTAGCAGTATTTTCTTTTATCCCTCCACATGTTGTCATTTGATGTCAATTTTCAAGTCTCTTAATTTAATTTGAACACATATGTAAATTTGTAATTAGTCTCAAATTTATCAATTGTTAATTTAAATTAATAATATAGCAATTTGTGATTGGTCCAAAATTTTTCATTCAACCATATTCATGTTCATAGTTAAAAAGTTAGCATTTTTTTATCTATTATTTTTGTTAGACCATATTTATTGAGAACCATAATGGAGTTAGTATTTAGGTTTTTATGCCTGATCTTTTACTTTTTTTTTTTTTTTTTTTTTTTTTTTTTTTTTTTGAAACGTGTGAAAATCTTTTTTCTACTGCATGATTTTTGGTTTAGTTTGTTACAAAAGAATAAATTAAATAATATTATCTTATTAAGTTAAATAAATGTAGATTTTATTTGCAAATTGTTATTTTTTAAAAGTATTTATAAGTTTTTCAAAATTAAAATTTGAATTAGATGGGTGTAATTTCATATAATTACTATTTTATTTTCCGAAATTACCCTTCTTGTAATTCTAATTTAAGTATTAATTTTTTTAATATAAAATTTTTAGTTAAGTATATATTTTTTGAATAAGCAAATAAAAATGATAAAAGTATTTTCAGTTCTTATTTTTGTAATAATCTATATTTCATCACATTTTCATATGGGAGTAAATTAAGCCAATGAATTTCTGAATACACTTGTAAACTTTGTAGTAAACACCATCAAAGGAATCTCATTCTCTTTGCGATTGATTTTCAATATGATTGACAAAATTTTCATTACGAGTGCATAAACATAGCCTACATATCATAAAATGAGAAACAGTGTTGGTGAGTGATATCACAAATTAAGATTTAGTAGTTTTGGAAAATATTTGAAAATTGAAGATAATTTTGAGATGCAATTAAGTAAATTTAAAATTTAATAGTATGATGTAAAGGTTAACCTCAAGTCTTATAATCAAGTCCAAAGTCCAAAGACTGATCTAAGCATAGTCCAAGTCAACAGTCAACTAGCCCGACCCAATCCAATCTTTTCATATAAATTGGATTGGATATGAGATCTATCTTTTTTAAATTGGGCTTATCCAAGTCGTATTTGGATTGCTTTTAATGAGTTGGCCTAAAAATCCAATCTAACAAAATAGTAGGTATTTATAATTATTAATACTCATTAATAAACAGTAATAATTTTGATTATTAACAATTATAATTTTGATTTCACAGACTATCAATTTTACATTCATGAAGGTAGAAGGTATAGAGGCAGATTTCGTGTACTGTGTATTTATATTTGTTACTTTCAAAGAGACATAAGGTATAAGAGATTTGTATTTTTTTTTTTTAAATTAAAAAATATAATTATTTTTTGTTTTCATATTAATTTTGCTTATATTTGTATAATAGACGTTGTATTTATTTATTTATTTTTGTATACTTTACTAACTTCACATAACTAATTACTTCAATTGATTTATTTCCATTAAATCTTTCTTTACTTTTTGTTATTTTGAATTATTAGATTAGATTTTGGTTACTCCATTTACAATAGATTTAAATTTTTGGATTAAACTTTGCATTTAAATATTGTATAATTCTATGACTGTCAGGATGGAATACATCTGTCCATATTTTTAAATAGTTGTCATGTATTTTAATTTAATATTTTACGTTTAAACATTTTTCAGGATAAAAACTATGTTTAGACATTTTTCAAATTTTCATTTAAAAATTAGATATTTGTCCAATCTTCTCTCGAAGAAAATTAAAAAGTTGGACTCTGTCTAACTTGGAATTACGTCAACCTAACTCAACTCAAGGACATTATGTTTTGGGAAAATAGATGATGTTGAAGAAATGGTATTCCTTAAAATGCCCCATTTCCCTCCATTCATTGTGGCATATCAAATGTTCGTATGGTATATATTTTTTTTTGAGTGGACACTTTAAAACAATCAAAAATAGAATCTCACTCTGTATAAAAAGTCAAAAGAAGGGATGTTTTGAGATGTTGAAAATGGTCCAAGATTCAGATAAGGTGATATAGCCAAAGCACATTAAACAAAAGAGAGAAATAAAAATGGAAGCTCTAATTATATTTAACACAAACCCTACTTTTTTCTTAACTCCTCTTTTTCTAGTAGTCAAAAAGTACTTTTTGACCCTCCCAAATCTACACTACTTCCGTAGCTTTCATGCTCTTAAATCACTTTTCTTTGCTATACCCCACCAATTATATATTCTCCCTTTAACACTTAATTAACCAACCCTTTTAATACTTATTCCTTTCAAAACTCCCTCTACAATGTTTTCTAATAGGGTTTCTATTCCATTTTAATCTTACTCACTTACATTTTATTTCGACTTTTCCGACTTAAAATATAATGTTTTCATTCTTAACATTTAACAAATTGATTTTGTAGTCTTTGGTCTCTGTGTATATATATTAACATATTCGTATTGTTTATGTGTTGAAGTGATATAAATGGTCAGAGCAAGTATTAATTGAGTGTATATATATGGAAATTTTGTACGCATAACTCAAAAATTGGGCTCAAAATGCCAAATAACTCAAATTTTTTTTTTAAAAAAATGTCGAATGACCCTTTGCTGAAGTCAAATTTGGATGAAATTACCAAAATAAACTCGCGCACACAGAAAAACACATCTCACTGCTCTCTCTTCGTTTCTTCACTCACAATCACTCTCATTTCTCTCTCTCTCTCTCACATCAGAGTAGGTCGCGTTAGAGCTGCTCGTGTGGACTCGTCGTGCCAGAGAAGAAGAAGAAGAAGCTGAAGAAGAAGAAGTCGTGGAAGAAAAAAAGAGAGAGAGAGAAAAAGACGAGCGCTAGAGAATAAGAGGGAAAATAAAAAAAAATGGAGGGCAATATCGTAACTTCATGTGATCATGGCATCACAAAAGGGTCATTTGACATTCTTTTTTCAAACACTAGGTCATTTGCCATTTTGGACTTTTAAAATAGTTTTTTTTTAATGCAATTATCCCTATATATAAGGGACCAAAATGATTACCTTTTAAAAGGGAAGGGACGAAAACAACTATTATTTTGAAGTTCAAGGATCAAAATGATCGTATTGAAAGCTTATGAACCAAAATGAAAAAAAGAAATCTTAAAACTTCAAAGAGTTAAAATAGAATTTAAACAACATTACATTAAATATTTAATTTATCCCGTAATACTAGTTTGTGATTCATTACTTTTTTTGCTATGTGCATTTTTTAGGTGTTACAAATTATAAAGATTGTCTATATCATAGATGGCTTTTCATTACAAAACATTAGATTGATAATATATATCAAAATATGACCTTGTTTTGGTAAAGGCACATTATTATTATATAAATTGTGGTAGGCTTTAAGCTTGTTGGTGTATTGGCTGAATATATTCTCTTCTCTAATGCCATACATAAAAAGGAAATTTTGTAATGGCCTTTGAGATGCATTGTGAAATACAAGAATTTTACATGAAGTTTCTTTCCAACTAAGTCAATAGGTTATTCTCTTTACATTATTATTATTGTTTATTATATTCTTTGAAAAATATTTCCTTTGACAACTTTGAAACCTTTTAGTATACCTCATTTACCCAATATTTCTATTCCTTTTAAGATTGGATGAACTCAACATAATTAGAATAATCTACTTTCATTCTTTATACTTTATTTTTTTTTCTTTTCTTTAGCTATAGAATATAGTTAAATTTTGTCAATTCGAACATAATTCAATGAATAAGACACTAGTTACCATTCTAGAGGTCGATAGAGTCTAATTTCTCTATCTGAAATTGTTGATTTTGGTTGAATTTTGATTTTTTGTTTAGTTTTGTACATTTAAAAATTGCTTGTGAACAAAGTTTTGTAATTGAAAAGGTTTTGTCTAAATTTTAAAAAATTATGTCTAATAGGCTTTAATTTTGTCACTATTTCCATCCATCTAAATTAAAACTCACATAGTACACTAATTGTTTTGTTTAAACATTAGGTGAATGATAGATTATATAGTTGGGTAGCATAGAAGTGCTAAACTTACAAAGTTAAAAAGTTCAATAATGAACTAAGTAGATAGAAGTTTGGAAATTTAAGCTTCGTCTGATAACTATTTAGGCCTTATTTGGTAACTATTTAGTTTTTAGCTTTTGAAAATTAAGCATATAGACATCTTTTCTATCCATCTATTGGTTTCTGTGATTCGTTTGTCTATAATTTAAGAGTGTTTTGAAAATTAAAGTCACAAATTTAAAAACTAAAAAGAAAAAAAGTTTTCAAAAAACTTGTTTTTATTTTTAGAAATTATCTAAGAAATCAAATGCTTATATAGGAAATAAGAAAATCATGAATAAGAAATTGTTAGAAAATAAGCATATAAAATATGATTACTAAAGGGGCCTTAATTTTCTGTTTTTTATTTCTAAAACTTATGCTTAACTTCTTACCATAGTTTTCATGTTTCATAACTAAACATTTGAATTCTTAGCCAAATTCCAAAAACAAAACTCAAGTTTTTTAATAACTATTTTTTTTTTCAAGATGTTACTTGGTTTAAAAACACTCTTAAAAAGTATATATATATATAAAAAAAAACAATATGTAGAAGTAGTGTTTATAAGCTTAATTTTAAAAAACGTAAAAAAACTAAATATTTATCAAACAGAGCTTTAGAGATGTTTTAATTTGGATAAATTAGTGTTGAAGAAGGAACATGTTGTAATTTAACCCAATTTTTCAAAAAAAAAAAAAATCTATACAAGAAACAAATTGTAGGAAAGGGAGAACGAGGTTAATAATAAAAGATACCCTTAAACTTCGAAGAAAGTTAGGGTTTTCAATATGAACATAACTCAATTGACATAAGTTTGTACTATTAGCCTCGAAGTTAGAAGTTCGATTTTCTTATCCTACATATTGTCTAGAGATACATTTCATTTATTTTCCTTGACTTGGAAAAGTTCATTTTTACACTTGATTTTGAACTCTATTAAAAAAAAAAAAATCCTTAAATAGTTTTTATTAAAATAAGATAAAATTAACACAATTGATGTAAAACTTGAAAGACATACATTATATGATTTACAACATCATTCACGTAAATTGACGTGACAGTTAACGTGTAAAAATTGATTATATAAATAATTTTTACAATTATCTTTTAAAATAAAACAAATAACACTTAATAAGAATCTTAATCTTCGGTATAACTATAAATAATATCATATACACCCTTTTACCAACTTAAACCTTAAAAAAAAGAAAAAAAAAAAAAAAGTTGTTGATTGATTATTAAATAGACACATGGGAAGGGAAGAGATGAATGATTTGGTGTGACAATGTTTGTGGCTTTTTGATACAAACACTGAAACTGCTTTACCAACTTTGACGGCCGAAATGACTGAGCAAATAACAAAATTTAATGCTTCTTTTTTGGTTGCTATTTATGAATGATTCACTCACTCTCTTCTTTGTTAAAAGTTGAAACTTGGAAGGAGTCTCCCATGAAAATCCCTCTCTTTCACTCTCAAAACTAAGCTTCAACACATACCAAAAAGCATTCATTACTTTAATAAATTCCCCCACCAGCATCATCACCTTAGTCAACAAACTGTTTTTTCCCAAAAGCAAACTCACAGAAAAAAAAGATAAAGATAATGAAGAACAACATCAACAACAAAAAGATAAAGATACATACTGAACATTACCCATTTTCATTTACATCATCCTCTGTTTTTCCCCCCTTCTCTTTCTTCCTTCTAACCCATTTTTCCATTGCAGGAATTCTGCTTCTTTGTTTTTCTATCAGTTTTTCAGGGCTTTTCAATTGGACTGCGATCTTCAGGTAATATTGTGTTTTTTCCCTTTGATACTAATCCTAAACACTTGTTTGTGTCGTCTCTATCTGCCAACTGTTTGATAAAATGCAGCACCGAATTATTTTGTGGCTTCCGGGGAAGTATGTGATCTATGTGTTGTACAATTTGTTTAATTAGTTAGAAATCAACCATTTCTTTGGAATTCTCTCCTGTTTCATTGGAGGGTTGATTGTAATTTGTAATAGTCTCTTAATTCTCCTAGAACATTGATGGGGTCAGGGTCTTATGGCACTCCTAAAACTTGGATACCATATATGAGCAACAAAGATTGCTCTCAAGGTTTCTGTAGTGTATATTGTCCTCAATGGTGCTATATCATGTTTTCACCTCCACCACCCTTGGAGTTTCCAGATGATAATTCAGGCCCAAATTTTTCACCTCTTGTTATTGCAATTATTGGAATTCTGGCCAGTGCTTTCCTTCTTATAACCTATTACACCGTCATTTCAAAGTATTGTGGCAACACAAATCGCTTGTTTGGAACTGGAAATCATGACCCAAGTGAGGAATTTGAAGATAATCACAACCCAACACTTCACGAGCCGTGGCATGTTGCCACAACTGGCTTGGATGAAGCACTTATCAAGTCCATTACGGTTTGTAAGTACAAGAGAGGAGATGGGTTGGTTGAAGGCTCTGATTGCTCTGTTTGCCTTAGTGAGTTTCAAGAAGATGAGAGTCTTAGGTTGTTGCCTAAATGCAGCCATGCTTTTCATCTTCAATGCATTGATACTTGGCTCAAATCACACTCCAATTGTCCGTTATGCCGTGCTAATATTGTCTCTATCAACGATGCATCTCCAGTTCGACTCCCTGCAAGCACTGCATATCCCATAACTAATGAGACCATGCCAGAGACTTCTCAGGCAAATGATCATGAGGCTGTTTCACAAGATTCTGGACGAAGTTTCAGGAATGAGGATGCAATGCAAGCAAGTAATTGTACGAAGAGCTCAGTTCGCACTTTCAGCGACCTCGGAAATCTGGAGAAAAGAGATGGTATCATTGAGCTTAGAGATGGAAGATTGCAGCAAATTAGAAGGTCGATTTCAATGGATCATTGCATCCAAAACCATATTATTATCGCAGATGTTCTACGTTTAAATGAAGATGAGTTTGGAGGTATTGATGAAGCAGGAAGTTCAGGCGATGTTGGATCATCCAAACATTCAGTGGGAGAAGACAGCAGGTCAAGTCATAGAAAAAGAATCTTGCAATGTGTGATGAGTCCTGTTTCAATGAAGAGATCATTTTCAAGTGGAAGATTTTCTCTCACCAAGCATGGAAGAGAACACAGGGGAATTGCCCCTGTCTGAAATTTTACAACACAGAATCAGAATGATTTGCAGTTTTGATGAGGAAAACCACACCAGAGGATTTTATGAAATGAACATACATCATGTGAGTTGTTTAGCTGCTTTAATTATTTCCCTTTATGGTTGGTTATGGGTTTTAGTGAAAGAAAAGATCATCTCTGGCTTTTGCTTTATCATTCAACTGTCACAAATATGTCTGATGCACTAGTGTTTTTCTTCTTCCATCAATTATTTGACTGCCTTTGCATTGCTTCTATGAAGATTACAAGATCTTTCTCTTTCTCTCTCTCTAAACTTGTGAATTAAATTAATTGACTTGAGGGATAATATTGGTAGAGAACAAGACAGGAGAATTAATGAGAATACAGAATGATGTGTATAAAGAAACAAAACAGGAATGGATGATGATGAGAAGAGAGTAGCAATAATAAAAACAAAATTGTGCATCGAATGGCACAATTTAAATAAACCCTTTTAGCTGCAGCTTTTTCTCTGTTCAATGCTAAAAAGTATATATGCATGTCACTTCTTTTTCCCAATAATTATTGTATCACGCTATGGCTCCATATGAGAGGGAAAGGGATTGCTCTCTCATGATTCTCATCATCATCTTCAAGATTTGTTTCTAAATAAATGCATCTAGTTTATTTTCAATTTTTCTTTTACTGTTTAAATAAGTTTTGGAAACAGCTGTGTACTCAAAAAGGTTAGTGTCATGGTTGAGATTTTCAAAATCATAGTAAACCACAGCAACTTTGCCTGTAGTTCCTTTCAACATAGTTCAACCGGAGATAGCATCAACCAAGGCAACAAAGTTATGCTATGAAGATACTAGTTAGGAACCCAACTATAAGTGAGACTAGAGGGCTAGCTTCCTGAATTCAAGTGAGTTACCTCTGCTTATTGAATTGAGATGAGAAGGCTACATATAGCTTAGGTAAGTCTAGGTATTAGATAGCCTGACAATATGAAATTTAAGTAAATACAGGTATCTCGTAACCCACCTATATTAGAAAGTTTCTCAACTCAAACAATATATTTTTTTTTTATTAAAAGGAGATGCTATATAGCTTAAGTGAGTCTAGATATTAGATAGTGTGACTCAAATAAGATAAGAGAGTTATCTAAGTTAACGTCTAAATCTCAACAAAATTCAAAAGATGGCTAAAAGCACGTTAGAGTTATCATACATTAGAAGTGACTAGTGTATGAAATGTACGCCTAGTAGTATGACGTAGCCTAATGACTAGTCACTAGATGGCATAAGTCATTTTCAATTACGAATGGTGAATAAGGAAGGACTATTATTATAGTCCTCGTATAACACAAATTAAATAGTACATTGTTACAGTTCATTAGCGATATGAATAAAGAATACATTTTAGAACAATAGGGAGTGTGATTGCAAACGTCTTAAATTACCGTATTCCCATTTTACCCTTATTTGCTTCATTCTTATATAAACCAGTCCTTCCTTTCTATTTCTTTATTTACTTTGGACATTGACTTCTTACCTTCAATTCCCAAAAAGAAATGAACTCAATATTTGGGTTTGTGGGTCACCAAGAACATAAACAAAATTACCCAAAAGAAAAATAAAGAAAACCCTAACTAGCTTGGGAGGTGAAAAGTTGTATGAAAAAGGAAGAGAGGTAGAGGAAATGCATTGGAAGAAAGAGATGAATCCAAGCCAATCCCTTTGACAACTTTTTCTTCTCATCTGTCCCTCTCTCCTTTTTTGTGGTCTCAAGAAAAAAAGAAAATAAAGCATACAAAGACAAACCTTTGATAGCTACAAAACAATATCAACTTACATAAAAACACATTCATTTACAAATTACATCAAACCAAGCCACATGCACACATACAGAGAGAACTTGGCATTTTAATGGTTGATTCCATTTTTCAAAGCTCTTATCTTTTTTTTTTTTCTTCTGTCTTTTCCTTTTTTTTAATTGTTTACATTTTAACACAAAACAGCTTCTTCCTGAATTATTCTCACCATATGATGTGCTGCTGCTGCTATGTCATCTACTGATCTCAGTTGGCATCCTTCTTCAACCTGCATTATCATTAGATTATGTAATTGCCTATTTCATTAAAATGTCATAAGTCATATATTATAAATTTAAATTACATTCTCGCCCAAACTCCCATTTTAGTTTCCTGAACTGTTAAGACTTTGAACTTTATTCAAGCTTATTCTATTTTGGTAATGGTGACTTTCGTCAGTAAATATACTAACATTTTGAAAGTTCAAGGACCGATACTGTTAAATGCAAGAACTAAAATAGTTGTTTACATACATGACATCTTGAAAGTTGAGGGACTACAACTCTCATTTTAGTTCTTGAATGGTTAAGAATTTGAACTTTCAGACTTTTATTTTGAATAAAGGTCGTGACTATCGGTAAATACACTAACATACTCAAAGTTTCTTATCTCAGACACACATTTTGAAAAGTATCATTCAAATACCAAAACTGTTAAGCGCAAGAACTAAAACATACGGTTGTTTTATAGACATCTTGAAAGTTAAAAGACTATAAAGTAGGTAGGAAAATACCTTGAGGCTAATGGAGTAAAGGACCAATGGATGGAAATCAGTGAGATTGAGATGAAGAATAGTGAGACGAAGAGCTTGCAAGCCAGCAATGAGCTTCAAGAGTTGTCTATGGCTTCTTGTTGAGAGGATTCTAAGGTTTGCATGAGTTTCAATCAAAGTGACTTCAATATCAGCTGAAGAAGCCTTGGATTTTGATGTGTATTTGGTTGAGTATTGGGAGCAATAGTTATTTTGATCTGAATTATGCATCAACAAACTTGCAAATGAAAACAACTTATTATTATTATTATCATTCCTTCTCATCCTTGAATCTTCATTAATCTCTTGTTCTTGATGATGGTCTAGTACTTCTTGTTGTAAGATTTGTAGCTTCTTGGCTTCTAAAGTTGATAGAAGATGCTCCAATTCCTTCACAAACTCAACTGCACCACCTACTATGGATGCTTGGTCACCCTTCCTTTGTTAAAAACACAAATAAAACTATTATAATAATTTGTGAAACAATGCTTTTTGAAAAAGGAAAAATATCAAGAGGCCTTCTTTTTAATCTTTTAATTTGGTTAAAATATCATCTCAGTTACTTGTTTAATTTTAGTCTTTGTACTTTCAATAAAATCTTAGATTTAGTAGTTCAAAATTAATAGCAATAAAATCTTAAATTTAGTAGTTCAAAATTAATAGTAATTGTAACTTTCATCTAAGAAAGTACAATATGTGAATATATTTCCAAAATTTATATTGAAAATGCTAATACATAATAAAAAGGTTTTTTAAAAATTAGCAATATATTAAACTGACAGATCAAACTAAATTTAAGATTTATTAGAAGTATAAAGACTAAAATTAAGGGAAATTTTTAGAAATAGAAAAATAAGGGAAACTATTTACATAAAATAACAAAATTTATAGATAGTTATGATAGACATCGATGATAGAAATGATAAAAATTTATCAATGATAGATGTTGATAGAAGTCTATCACTAATAGATGATGATAAAAGTATATCAATGTCTATCAGTGTTTTTTTGCTATTGTCTGTAAATAGTTTGACATTTTTTTTATCTGTGAAAAATCCTTTAAAATTAAATAAACTCCAAAGTATAGGGACCAAAAATGATATTTTAACCTTAGTTTTGGTTGCTAATTTTAAGTTTGATTTTTTAACTTTTTAATAAGTTTGTGAACATTCACATTGCATCTTATGACAAAATGGATTTTTTTTTAAAGTATAAAAGATTAGACTGACACAATTCTAGAAGTTCAAAACCAATTTATTATTATTATTATTATTTAATTTTTATCCAAGAGGTTAAAATAATAATAACAAAAATATGGTATGTGTACAAGAAAATGGCATCTAGGCATTGGAAACTATCATGATTTTAGGACTTTTACAAACTCTGATTCCTATGGAATCTGTCAATTCCAAGCACCCTATTTTTCTCTGTTGATTTTTTGGCCTTTTGTTTATTTAAACCAAGGTGATTATTATTTAAATAAATGTTCTACTATTATATAGTACCCTTAATTAAAGTTCTTAGTAAGGCCATGCAATAATTAATAGGGTTAGAAGGAGAGGTCAATTTTTTTTGCAGTAATTAAGATTTTTTTTTTTTTTTTTTTTTTTTTTTTTTTTTTTTTTGGGTTTTATGTTTGATAATGGTGATGGGTCTAGCTACTTTCAAAAGGGAGGAAAAAAAAATCAAACCTTTCACAAAAAGATGAATAATTGAACCACCAATAGAATTGGAAGAAGGTGACATATTTGCTTAATTCAACTTTAAAATAAAATCACAATAATTGAATTCTATTTTTAGGCTACATAATGGAGATTAATTAACGAAAATATGAGCAAAAGAAGTAGCTTTTTTTTCTTCTTCTCAAGAAATTAGAATGGTTATGAATTTAATGATATAATTATGAAATTTAAATTCAAATCTCATGCATTAATTAAAAAGGAATTTATATTTTTTGAAAATAAAATAAAAAAATGAAAGAGACAAATAGAAGAAAACAAACCCTTTGAACATAGGATTCGGGCATGAGTGAACGTAAGACTGAAAGATGTTCATTCATTTGTTTACGGCGGTTCCTTTCAACAGCAATGTGTGTCATTCTTTGTGTTTCAGCTTCCTCTTTGTTCTTACAAACCTTTGCTTTTCTCTTCCTCTTCTTCTTCCCTTGCTGCACCATCGTTAACGACGACGTCGTCTTCGCTCGGTTGCTTTCTACCTCACTCGGGCGGCGTTTTCGAGAATTCGGTTTCGAACACTTCTCGTCGGAGAGAAAAGTATTGTCTGACGAGTCGCGGAGGACGGTGTGCGAGGCGTTCGGTGTTGCGGAGATCGTGTCGTAGATGATGAAGTTGAACAAGTCATTGGAAGAAAGAGCATCAAGACTCATTTTTTTTCTTCTTCTTGAGAATCTTAGCTTTCTCTTGGTTTTGTAGAGAAGGGGAAGATTGAAAGAAAATGTAAAATTTTGAAAAGGGTAATGTAAAAGGAAAGAGGTATATAAGGTTGCACGTGAGAGGGGCAAAATTGGATTGCTTTATCTATCTAAATTTCTTTTTGGTTTATATTTTTTTCATGTAAAAAAAAAAAGAAAAAAAAAAAAAAAAGTTTTACTTGATATATAGTTTTTTCTAGTCCTTGATATCATCATAGAAAGTGCCAAAACATTGGGGCAGTTTGTACAGAAGAGAGAGAGAGAGATAGAAGTGTGAGAGGGGACCAAGTAATCCATATAGAAATATAGTATATAGAGACAACTTAGTAAAAGCTGTGTTTTAGATGCTCTTAACTTCATTACCAAATCTTAATTGCTATTAGAATCTATATCTATTTCTTCTCAAATCTTCATACTTCACTTGTTTTATTAATCCTTCTCTTATGTGAACAGTGAAGATAAAAAAAGTTTTTTTTTCCTAATTTCGTTTTGAGTTCAACCATTGTATAGATAGAGAATTGAACTACCGACTTTGATGTCTTATCTATTGAATTATACTTAGGTTGACCGACATATGAGTGGATGTCAAGCAAATATTTTGTTTGGAAAGTTAAAAATCACACTTTTAGTCTCTGAACTTTCATAGAAGTAATAGTTTAGTCCGTGAACTTTAATTTGTAACGATTTAGGTATTGTACTTTCAAATTTATAATAATTTAGTCGTTGAATCTTAACATGTAACAATTTAGTTCCTACTCTCAACTTACAACATTTTAGTCTCTATACTTTCAAATTTGTAACAACGTAGTCCCTATCGTGAAAAATCTCATCAAACATAATTCTCAACTTTCATAATTTATAAACAAGTTTGATCTTAAAGAATCAATTTATTAATCTACATGTATAAGAAATTTCATTAAACATTAGTAATATTTTTCACAATTAAAACTATATGGTCATAAATTTTAAAGTAAGATGACTAAGTTAATACTTATTAAAGTTCAAAAACTAAATTATTATAAATTAAAAAAATACATCGACTAAATAGTTACCAACTACTAAAATCTAGAAACTTTACAACTTCTATAAAAATTTTGGGGACTTCAACTTAAGAAAAATAGAGAGGGTTAGAATAGACAAATATGAAGCTTAAATTAATAGGTGAAGATAAATTTAACATAATAACTAACACTCTTCTTCACTTGTGGGCTTGAAATATGAAGAAGAGTCAAACAAGTGGAAATGGATTAATTAGAGAGGAAACACGGGATATCCTGAAACAACCTACTCTGATACCATCTTAAATCGTCATTTGATCCAAAAATTTAAACCGATAGATAAAGGTAAATTTAATATAATATCTAATGATAAGCATCATATAATACAATGTATATTCATTAAATGATGAGCAGAGAGAATAAGAATAAAAAAAAAAACTAAGAAATAAAGAAAGAATCCATGTTAGGGTATAGAAAAAAAAAATTTGAAGTTGAAAGTGTGGTCCAATGTGTCAGCCCTAATCCATGTGACCATCAGCTTCGGAAAAAGTACAATCTTTCAGCTCACTCGCATAAAATAAAATTATAGGTTAAATTATGAATTTTATTCCTATAATTTTAAAAATTAAAATTTAATCTCTATAATTTAATAAAATCTTCATAAATAATTCTTACTTATGAAAGTGATTTTAATTATAAATTACAAGAATTAAATTTTAATTTTTTTCAAATGAAATTTACAATTTAACTAAAATTGTATATAATATATAATTCCAAAATTATTATTTTTGTATTTAATATGTGGGCCTTACTTAGAAATTTAAATAAATCAAAATTTATATTTTGTGTAAGAAAAAATAAAAAGGGAAATTGCAGTTGAAAACAAAAGTAAATGACACAAAGACATGAAAGAATGAGCTGTAGTTTTGTAATATAGTGTTTGAATAAAAATAAATAAAAAAAGGGGAAATTTTGAAATAATAAGAGATTGACAAGTGGTCGGAATTACAATGTTGCATGTTATGGGAAATGGGACCATCAGTTTCCATTCTAATATTTCCAACATTTTTTTCTCTTAGTTTCTCAATTTTATTCCTTTTGTTTTGTGTTTTTTTTTCTTAATACAATAATTAAGTATGAAAATTTAAATTTTGATCCAAAAAAAAAAAAGAGTATATGTTGGTTGAATGGAGAATTTTGATCAATCACAATTTGTCACGTCATTTTTTAAACTAATGATGAAATTACAAATAGTCAGATTTGGGACTAATCAAAAGTTGACATGTATTCCAAATTGAAATTGAAGACAAAAGTCGGTAGGTCCTTGCTTAATTTGGCCCAAATGCCAATCAAGTCCAAAAATCTAATTAGTTAAGCTCAAATGTTAGGTCCACGGACAAATCAAGCTCAAACACATATGACCTTATAGGAACTCTCTAAATAATAGAATTTCTCTTCATTTTGGGGTTAAAAAATTCAAGACTCTAGAGAGAATTTAAAAAAAATTCTCCAAGCATCAGAAGACTCCCTAAACTCTTGAAAGATTAAATCACACTTCAATTCTTCACGTGCTATATTCTTAAAATTGGTTGTATGCATTTAAGATAGAGAATCAAATGATTAAGTGTTAGAGATCAAACTACATCTACATAAATTTTACAAAAACTCACGCTCAACTTCACGAACTACGTTTTTTTGAAAACCTCGTGGGAAGAATATCGGTAATATGAATTTGGGGCAATGGAATTGTGACTTATCTTGCGTTTTTATTTGGTATTGATATTGATTTGTTACTCAATACCTAAGGACCAAATGGTTGGGAAGATTACACTTTGGTTTTATGGGCCTATACCATCATTCATTCACTTCATTTCCCATATAGCCTTCAACCTCTTGTTGGTTTGCTGCTCTTTCAAGTCATTATCTCAATTTCTTAAGATAAAATTGTATGAAAACAAACAACTTTTAACTATCCATCCTTATCCTCATGGAAGTATCTGATTGTTGGAGTATTCAATCAATATTATATTGAATGGATAATTGGCCTTTTTTTTAATTATGTGCATTTGCAAATTTTTGAGTGATTAATGAAGGTAGTCATGTCTTTTGAGATTTTTGCATGGATGACTTATTCCCTCGCACCTTTATGTTTTGTGACCCGTTCCTACAAAATTAAGATTCGTAAACTTTTGCCTACGTCAGAGGACACTTTCAACCTTTCCAATGACATCGGGCTCAGGATGGAAGACCAGTCTGACTACTTTTTCGAAGCTCGAAGCTGATTCTAACATAGTAAGGTGACGAATAGATTGAATCCAAAACTCGGATGACATTCTCCATGACATCGCGACAGTGGTGAATGTCTCAATATCGAGGTTGAAAGTACCCTCTGACATAAGCAAAAGATTACGAATCATAAATTTATAGGGGTGGATCATAAAACATAAAGATGCAAAAGAATATAGTATTCTAATCTCCATGTGTTTTGGTATCTCTATCTACAAATTGCTTTATTTTCTTCCTCTTTAAGAAAGTCTTGCTGTTTTTTTTTTTTTTTTTTTTTTTTTTTGGGAAAAATCAATTTAGATTAACTTTGTAGTGAAGTGTTGAAATTTTTACTATCAGTTCAATTTTTGCTAATTCGCCCACTAATTTTAACAAAAAAAATTGTATAAATCTCGATAAACTCATGAATTTCAATAAAAATAAAAATAAAAATTCACACAAAAATAACTTTGTCTATTACACCAATTGACCGTTGAATGTATAATTTTACGAAAATTTATAAATCTCAACAAAAAAAAGCTATAAATGTCTTTTCATATCATATATATGTTTTATAATGCATTAGACGCATAAAAAGAAAATTTTTTTAACGATCTTTGGAGCGATAGGTTATTAGAGAGTTAAAACTGCAATACTTAGTTTAAAGTTAAAATTGCAATACATATTTAAGTTCGGAGTGTGATTTGATCAAATTGATATAACTTAACAAGTTTACCGGTCAAAACTATTTTTTTTTTCTAACTTTTTCTCCGTTACAAGATTTGTATTCCAAAATTTTCTTTTCATAAACATAGATGTAATTTAATTGTGGAATTAAAATTAATTTTTTTAGCTCAATAAATATGTGGTGAGAGATCAAATATAATGTTCAACTTTAAAGAAGGCTAATTACCACAACAATTAAGTTTACAAAAAAAAAAAAAAAAAAAAAAAGACTTCCAATTTAATGAATATTTCATGAGAGGACAAAATAAAACATTATTACCAAAATTTTGCGATAACTGCATTTCAAAAAACCAAAAACTCACAACATATTTAACAAAACAGCTATATTACAATAATAATTAGTTATAAAAATATTTCTAGTATTTCAAAAAATAACAATTTTATCCTTAATTCTTGATAAACGAAATTTGTTAGAGTGTTGGAAGAAAGTTAGGATATGAAATAGTGTCAATGCTTTCAAACAAAAACTAGAAGTTTGGAATCACAATACTACCAAGTCACTCTACGTCATCATTACACCCATTTTAGGTCTCAATTTTCATCAAAATTCTAGCATATTTCTACTCGAATTGATAGTTTGGAAACATTTACGAAAGATCAGGAACATATTGCCGTTTAGAAGAATATAAATATTTTTTTAAACAAATAATAAAGTAAGGATGTTTTTCTATCAACCACTCAATTTCATTAACATTTCATAATCACATTAAAAAAAAACCATAGAATTGTCATTTGTTATTAAAAATACTCCTACTCTTTCAACCATTACAATTTTACATTTAATCTTTCATCGATGAAATTTATTTGAATGTTAGACAAAAATTAGGACTTGAAATAGTGTGACGATGTCCTGAAACAAAAATTGGAATCACTGCACCATTACGTCGTTTTAGTTATCACCACATTCATTTAAAGGTATTTTGGAAAAACGTTTATCAACCACTTTGCTTCATCAACCTTTCATGATCACATAAAAAATAAAAACAACCATAGAACTACATATAAATCTCCTTGAATAATTTGTGTTATCTTCTAAGCATTACAAATAAAACCTTTTCTCAAATATCAATAAAGAAATGAGTGGGAGAACGAACCTAAACAAAAACAACTACCCTGTTTTAGAAAAGAAAAATCAGAACTCTTTTATGGATACAAAACTCAATACATCAAAACAAAACTGATAGACTGAAGAAGAGAAGAACCGAAGGGAAGAAAGTCGATCATGGCGGTTTCGGTAAATTAGTTTGATCATCAGATTCGGAGAGCTCTGAAAATCCACCACCTTTGCCGGGATTACGCAAGAATTCCTCAAAAGTAACACAACTCCCTGTCCAATTATGCCCTCTAACGATCTTAATCTTTATATGTTCTGGCAATCTCAACTTATGTTTATCTTTCTCTTCTCTTCTCGCCTTCACAATCGAATGCCCTGTCGAATGACACCTCGAAAATTTCTTGATACTCTCTTCTTTCTCCTCCTCTGTTTTTATTATACTCTGTTTTCCCTTGTTCAAACCACCAGAAGGGTGATCTTCATCAGCATCAACATTATGATCGTCATCTACATCATCATCAATGTCAATACTAATTGCATCTTCAATAGATTCATGATGGGCATTTCGTGGTGGATTATCAGTATTAGAATCAGGATCAAGGGGCTTATCAGAAGAATCTCTAGGGGAATCGGAGTCGAGGTTCCGACGACAAACAGGGCAGGTTTTGTGAGATTCAAGCCAGAGATCAATGCATTCTTGATGGAAGACATGACAACAATTAGTGAGGAGACGAAGGAAGCTATCGTCGTCGAATTCAAGCAAACAAATTGCACATTCTAATCCAAATTTGTCGCTACGAAATTCCTTGATCCCGGAGTAAGGAAATGTAGGGAAGGAGTTTATGAGAACAGGGTCAAGGCCAGGAGGAGGAGCAGGGGAATCAGAGGAAGGGTGGAGGAGGTTGCCGGAGGGGGAACGACGGAGATTTCGAGAGTGGAGGAGAGAGTCCATAACACAGCGACAGAAGTAGATGGAAAAGAAACCAACGAGGAGGAAGGCGAGGAGGATAAGAGTGAGGATAATGGTGAGCGGAGGAGTCGAATGGTCGTGAGTAGCGAAGGGAGGGTGAGAAAAATCTGTGGACATTGGCCGGAAAAAGACATGGAGAAGGAAGGAAGAAGAAGAACAAGAAGATGGAGAAGAAGAAGAAGAAGAAGAAGAATGAGATTTAATAAAGAAACTCATATTGTTTCTTCATGCTCCTTCTTCTTCTAACAAATGAGTTGTTGTTGTTGTTGTTGTCATTGATGGGTATCTCTAGTTTAAGGTAATGGAGATGGAGAATTTGAGCAACACTTTCCACCAATCACCATTTCCATAATTAGGGGCATAACCCTTTTATACTCTTCCTTCATGACCAACACTCAATCCTTTTTTCTCTCCTTATAATGTGGATTCTCTTTTCTTTCTTGTTTAACATGTGTGGTCACTCCCCCACACATCCAAACCTTTAACTCCATCTCACCTTATGCATGTCCCAAATTTTTCTCCTATTATGGCACCACATCCTCGTTCCATACTATCCGTAAACTTTATATTTTGTTTTAATAATATCGGTGAACTTTACCCTTTAAAAATAGCTCAAAAATACTCAGATATATTCTATGTATGTAAACCGTTTGTAGCTTATTTCTATAATATTATGAAGTTTTAGAAGTTTGTCTTTAAAATAAAAGGTAAAATATAATTTTACTGTTAGTATGTATGGACGAAAACCTTTTATCAACACTCATCGCTTCCTTCTCCCATTTCATCTATGCTCTAACATTTCTTTATTCTTTATTTTGTTGGAATTTATACTCTAAACTCTCGTAATTTTTTTAAAAAATAAAAACTAAAAAAACCTATGTTATTTAATAAACTATTTAATTATTTTATTCGCAATATTATATATATATATATGATCATTTGCATAGAAAATTTAAGGTTATTAGTGTATAGTATGGAGTTGACATTTCAAAAAATAACTTAAATGGTCTATAGTATATGGATAAAGTTGGATGTCTTATTCTGGTGCGACTATATACGACACACTTTGTAATTGTTACAAATGGTTTGATTAGAATTATTCATGCGGAGACATGTGAGTGGAGTATCCTATATAATGAGTTTGTATAAAACTGAACCGTAAAATATTAAATTTCTCTTAATAAATTTGTTAATTGAAAATATTAATATTTTTCACAGGTTGATCATATCTGATTGAATCTTAATCCTGAATGAATTTGACCTCTTGTCTGTAAGGGTTTGTCTTTTGATTTGCATGGGTGAGAGTGGTAAGTGTAGCCAATTCAATAAACCCACCATTTTTGGGACATGGCCAAATAAGAAGCCGGGAGCATAATCTCACAAAATGGAATTTACTTCTTCCCATATAAGGTAAGACGATGAGTAGTTTCCTTTAAGTGCTTATTTTGATACTTAAACAATGGGACCTCTTATTAGGTCATGATTGACTTAGTTTTATGGTTGAATCATAAACAAATTATTCATTAAAAAATTCATGTACTTAAGGAGCAAGTGGTAATTACAAAAGTAAACCGACATTTGACTCATATGTAATTACAAACAACGTGTGAAAAAAGATCAACTTGTTTGTAATAATTAGATGTATATACACAACTTGTCTTATAGTGCATAAGAGTGCAACTCAGGTGTAACAGTGGAGTAGGCTTAAATAAAAATTAATTAATCAAAATTTGGTTGAAAAAAAATTTGAATCATTCAAAATAATATTTAATATATTAGATATCAAAGGAGGAAAAACATATTTATTATATTCAATACATTAAAGTAGACCTAGAGTTGCACTCTTATGCACTATATATGTCATCTTTATAATGTGATTATTCCCTACACATTTTCCATCTTTTTTTACTCTCTTCTTTAATATCTTCTTAATCTCTTTTTTCCATTCTTTAATCTCTAAAACTTTTCAAATTTGTCGTTTATTCTCTCTCTATGCAATGTAATATTAAATAAACATGAAAAGTTCTCTCATTAATGAACATCCCAAACATAGACTAAAATTCAACACCCAAAATAGTTAATCCATTTGAAATGAACCATTTTGAAACAACCCTATATGTACTCTCATTTTTTTTTTTTCATATATCCAACTCTAACACCAATTTTATTTTCTTATCAACCAAAAATGACTCAATTTTTTTTTTTGGTCGTAACCCAAAACTTCAAGTTAAACTACAAATTTCACAAAGTCTCTCAAAGTCCAAAATTTAAATCCGCAACAATGAATCGTCAAATGTAGATAGGGTTGACAAAAAAAATATTATCATTTATTACTGGAGAACCTTCTGAAATGACAATAATAAATAGACTAATTTAAACTACAGAAGAGATGAACAAAATCTTCAGCTCTACAAATTTAGTAATCACATGTTTTCTTCCTCCCACTAGTTGTTCTCACCATTATGACCCAAATTCTAAACTTGTCTTTCGTTTTCTATATTAAAACCCAAATATATTAACCTCAACATACTAGATACAATATTTGTTAAAACATTTAAGTCTTATGGTCCCTTGGTGGTTTCATTGTTCTACTTTCTTCTTGCTAAAGCCTATATAATTTGATTGAAGGGGATAGCTTTAGAGATTGAAAAATGAAAGAAATGGAGTAAGAGGGTATTGAAGAAGAGATGAAAAAAAAGTGAAATACAAAATTGAATTTATGTTTAATAGGGAGTTTTAACTTTTAATCTAGTGTTTAGTAGGTCCATAAATTTCAGGGACCTATTTGACCAAAAATTGACATTTCAAAAATTTATTGAAAGTTTTATGGACCTATTAAGCACTTTTTAAAGTCCAAGAACCAAATAAAATCAAACTTGAAACTTAAGATCCTGTTGGGTAACCATTTGGTTTTTGGTTTATAGTTTTTGAAAATTAAGCCTATAGTTTCCTTCCACCTCTAAATGTATTAGTTTTTTATTTACTTTTTACCAATACTTCAAAAAATAAAGCCAAATTTTGAAAACTAAAAAAATAATAGTTTTAAAAAGCTTGTTTTTGTTTTTTGAATTTGGTTAATTCAACTCTTGTACTTCTACAAACTATGATAAAAAAAATGAGAAAAGTAGGTTTAATTTTCAAAAACTAAAAACTAAAACCAAAATGGACCTAAGATATCAATTAGACATACTTTTCAAAGTTCAAGGACCAAATTAGATACAAATCTAAAATTTTAGAACTAAACTTGTAAATTAGCCATTTTTTTATCCATGTAATTTTAAAACTTTAAGGACCAAACAAACACAAACTTCAAAGTTCATAGACTAAATTTGTTATTTAACCTTATAATTATTAATCTTGAGTTTTTCCAGCTGATTTTTTTGTTAAGAGTTTCATTAAGTTCTTGTTGAATCATCATTATATCATATTTAATACAAATTTTATGTAATTAACTATATGTGACACTACAAATCTTTATGCATTAAACCACATGTATTAAGTGTTGGGGTTTGAAAACCCATAAATAAAAAACAGAGAATCAGAAGCTTCAAAACATAAATTTTGGGTGAATGAGCTTACAAAGTGATAATAGAGGAGGACCTTTAACAAATTAATGAAGAACAGAGTATCTCAGAGCACACCAAAGTCCTGAATTAACATCATTCTCTCCATTTTAATTGCAAATGACATTCAATTCAAGAAAGTTACACACTTCAAAAGATTGTAAAGAGAAAAGGGCAAAAGGATGCAATATCATCAGCAAGCTGAAGTTGTAACGTGTGCTCTTTGCGCAATTTCATCAGCTAAAACAGAAGACACGACAAATGATGGGAAGAAGATATGAACGACGAACGATAACTGTAACGAGAATATTGCAACCTACAACACATTATACAAAAAAGGGGAAACAATGCAACAGTTTAACTACCTACACTACAATGGGGGATTTCTCAGCAATCACAATGTCAGTGCCTCATTTGAAGGACTCATATTCCCAATTACAATAAGGTTAAAGACTTTCCCAGAACACAGAAGAATTACTCACTGATGAACTGGGAATGAAGGTGGTGATGACATTCATACATTTCTCTTTTCTTTCAATGAAAAGGATTACATAACTACAGAAATAACAACTCTAACAGATAAAGACCATATGCTTCAAATTTTTCGAAGATCGGAAGTGAAGTGGGTTGGGAACGAGAATAAGAAATGAAGAACTAACCGATACTTCACCCGAACAAACAGCATCTTCATCTGCCAAACTTATGAGAGACCAAGTCCATCATGAAGCCTGTTAACTATGGAACTTTAAGTTCTCGTTATTCACGTTCAGCGATTGCTTGGATACCATATTATTCGTTGTCGTCGATCCAGTCACCATATATCCGACTGATTTTATCAGGACCCTTCCACTTCTGATGAGTTCTTTGCCCTGACCTTTGAATTACAATGGTTGACCTCTGTGATGGAACCACAACATGATAAACATCTGAATGAGGTACTGAAGGAACAGAAGCAACCACAGTATCGCCAGGAGCTTTCGTCAATACACCCTGCTTCGGGTCAGGAGGAGCAGCTGAAGAGTCTCTAGTTTCTGTCTCCATAAGCCCACCGCCGTAACGGTGCAATTCTGTGGTTAATTCAAAGTATTAAATCTAAGACCACTAAAACTAAAGAACTGATTCAACATTCCTTTTGTTCAACAAGACAAGACAATATCCTAATGTTTATCGGTTTAATCGATTAATTGACTCAACCTATATGGCTATATCAAAGTTCCGTTAAATATCGGTGACTCAAAGAAACAAAAACACGAAAAATCATGGGAAAGAATAGAAGCATAGTTAAATTAGATATGCATGAGCATGACAACAAGTTCTCATAAAAATTACTCATCTAGAATCCTGTACCTTCTGAAAACACTCCCCAGGCAAAATTAAGTCTTTTTTAATTCAATTGACAAGATGTGTTCAATGAACAATAACACTATTAGAGTCTTGAAACCTTCCCTCATATTCCCCAAAGTCATTTAAGTTCCAGATTGAATCAGCAAAATCTTTGATAGAATATTTAACAATGGTATCTACAAACAAACTCTTCAGTTGAGAAAGTAAGTAAAAAATGGTGATTGACTCAGAGTCCTAGACCCAAAGCAACCTAATAACTCAGAAATGTCGCAGTGTATTGATTTTAAAGCTTGAAAGTTGAAAGAAAATCTTTCATCGTTTAACAACACAGAATTAAACATTGCAAATGGAGCAAATGGACTTAATTTAAAATTCAAGCCATATACAAGTGGCAGATACTAAAGAAACAAGCTTAAGCTACACATGGAACCATTTTTCTTTAAAATCACAACAAAGGTCAAGAAAGATTGAGCAGAGGTAACCTATGGGGTATGATAAGAGCAATTTCTTTTAAAGATATTAGAAAGACTATCTTCATTCATGGCTTGGGCCTTAGAGTTCTGAGTGCTAACAGATTAAGTGATTGCACAGACAATGGAAATTAAACTAACAAACCCAAGAAGTGGTGACTTCATGGAGAAATTATTTAAGGGGTGAAATTGATACAGATTTCATCCAAGCACACCAAAAATATTTGAGAGACTAGAGAGTGAGAGACATAATCTTTCTTTATTGGAACATTTCCCTTTATAATGTAGAACCATATTACAAGTTTACAACCATTTCATTAACAAAAGCAGAGATAGAAGAAACTATGAGGGAACATACCAGCAGCACCATGAGCAAAATGGCATTTGTTCCCAAATGGGCAATATCCCGTCAACTCCCACTTGTTACAAATCCTTGTTTTCCAATTCGAAGGCTTCGTGTTGGATCCATTTCCTGAACCACCACCACCACCACTGTAGCCACCGGGACCCAAGCTTATTGCCACACTCTCTCGATTCTTCGACTGCTCATCGTGAAGAAACGTACAACTATCCCCATATGGACAGCCCTCCTCCGTGTAAAACTTCTTACAATGTCGACCTTTATACGACCTTTGCGACTCAGAACCAAAATTTGATGTCCCAAGTGAAGGAATTTGAAATTCCTCCCTTGGCTCGGACAATACCGCCTTCTCTTCCTCATGGGCGGCCACAATTTCCTGCTAACAAGACTCATTGCAATGAGGAACTCATGATATTGTATTCATCCAATTTCGTAACAGAACTAAACTACCCAACTATGGATTTCAACTATCAAGCTAACAATTAAACAGAGCAAATAACAAAATTTCAACTATTAGCTAAGAACCAATCCTAATACCTGCCAATTATGTGGTGGCCGCCTGAGTTCCTCAATGCTATGAGCGAAATTGCAATTTGTGATGTAAGGGCAGGTTCCAGCGCGGAATTTGCAGCAGAGTTTAGTCTTGAAGAACATTTTTCCTATCGCTTTTGATCGATTCGAAGACGTAACATCCTGTGAGCCTCTCGATTTCTTGTTTGGGGGTTCGCTTCCAGACCGGCTTTGGGATTGTCTTTGATCATAACTCGAATTCGAAGGCGTATCAACAGACCCATCACCGCCATTGTTCCAAGCTCTGTATTCATCTTCGGTAGCCCAAACTTCCCCTGGCCAATTCTCACTGCTCGTCCCAGGGATCACATGGACGACGTTTCCCCCACTATAATCCATTCCAAATAATTACACCCACCACGAAAAAAGAAAACCCCAGAAATTATTACCTCCAAAAAGCTACAAAATCATTAAAAAAAAAAAATCACCCATAAAACCCTAATTGCAGAGACATGGGCACCGAAAGTTTCTCCAGCTCTACAAAACTTTTGAGGAGGAATACAGAAATGGGTTTCTTCAACCTGTAAAGAAGAGCAGTTTCTGAAAGTTGAAAGGCGAAAAACTAAGCCACCCCATTACAAAATGGGGAAAAAAAGAAGTGGGAAGAACAGATCGAAGAGGAGAAGTGTGAGAAAAAGTTAGTAGGAAGATAGGAGAGATCTATGAAGATGAAAAGAAGAACAAGTGAGCGGAAAACAAGGATAGTTGGGGATTAAAAATGGAAGGAAAATAGATAAGAGTAATAGAGGTTAGATTTGGAGCGCGATAAAAATGATGAGATAAATTGAAAGAAGAAAGAACACGAAGAACAGGGAAGAGAAGGGATTTCCAAACTCCCCCACCAAATTCAAAGGGATAAATTTGTAAATCAAACTAACTTTTTTTGGTTTGTTTTTTTGTTTTTCTTTTCTTTTCCTCCCAGATTTCAGTAAAATCTTTTGCCTTTGGCTAAATTAATAGTCCCTAATGATTACAAATTAGAAGTAGACATTTTTGTTCTAATCATCAAAATTTTAAGACAAACCTTAAAAATATTTTAAAAGGCAAAAATAAATAAATAATAATAATAATAAATTCAACTTTTAGGCTTGTGTTTAATAAAATAGATTTTTTAACCATTTTCAACTTTTATTTAGTAGATTTTTAACTTTTTAATTATATATCTATTAAATTCTTAAAAGTTTAAAAAGTGTGTAATAAATTCTTAAATTTTCAAGTTTGTATATAATAGATTTTAAAATTTTTTAATTTTGTGTTTAATAGACTACTGACTTATTAGACATGTTTTTTTTTTTTTTTTTTGTTATATATCAAACATATACAATTTAAATTCTAGAATTCCATTAAATATAAAATTCAATTTTATATCTAAAATAGATCTGTTATTAATTAAAAGTTAGAATCAAATAGACACAAACTCAAAAATGACTAAACTTTAATTTAACTAAAACAAAAAGTCAATTGATATATAAAGAGTAAGTTATTGAGGCAATGATAAGTCAGGCTATAAATAGACTAAATGATATGTTTAACTCATGAATTTTTAAATTTGTATCTATCTACTTATTGAACTTTAAAAATGACTAAATGCTTTTAAAGTTTGTATACTTATTAAATACTTTTAAAGATAAAAAAAAAAAAAATAAAGTTCAAAATTTAAAAACTTATTTAGACACAAAATTAAAAGTTTGTCAACCTATTAAATACATTTAAAGTTGACCACCAAATAAACACAAGTCTAGAAGTCTAGGGAACAAAACTTGTAATTTAACAATTAAATAATATCCTTTTATATTTTTGTTGCTTGAAAACATAATTCTTACATAGCTTTTTGAGAAGCATAAATCATTATTACATGCTCTATACATTTGAGTTAAATTTCCTATTAATATTAATAGAATAACTAGAAAAAAAAAAACAAATAAATAATGGGTAGTATTTTTATTACAACAATGATATGGGGATTAAACTTTCAACCAATGATTAAAATATTGATTGATTTGTCGATATATTTATAAATTAAATTTTTTTATTTTGATATATAATTTAATGAATATCTCTATCTCATATAAATACCAATAAATAGTTACCAATATAAATATAAAATATTAATAATAAGATTTTAAACTTATTTAGAAAGTAAATAGAATTTAACTACTAATTTAAGTAATTTTTTTAATTTTTTGATTTATAGAAACATCCTTCAAAATATATAAATATACATATATATATATATATATATATATAATTATATTTCTCAATGTCCAAAGAAACTCAATCAATATGAAATAAATGTGTTTAATTTTATGAATATCATCTTTCACTCTTCAAAATATCAATGTCGATTTTGAAATTGGTTGGACAATCAATTGATTTGCAAGTTTTTGGTCTAAGATCATGTTTATTTTTCGATAAACGTATTCAATCAATTGTAATATAACAAGTGAGATTCATTTTAATCTGTTTGGTTAGAAAATTAGTTAACAATATTCTATGAATTATAAATAAAAATCCATTACGATTGCAGCAATTTTAATTACAGAGTTGTAAACATAGCTTAAATGTAAATTAATTTCTTGATTTTCTATTTTCTATTTTTTTTTCAATCTATGAGTACTTAGTATTGGTTAATGTGACATATTATTTGCTTGAATATTTATGTTAATACTTTGTTTCTTTTTTCAAAGTTGTTTCAATGTGTTTCCTCTTCTTAACTTGTAAGTGAATCCTCGAGTTTTTACTAAATTTGTTATTAGGAGTGTTCGTGAGTTGGGTTGAAAAACTTTTTAGACACAACTCAATTGTTCGAGTTGTAAGTTTTTTCAATCCAAATAACCTTTATTAAATAATGAATCCAACCAAACTCAACCATGAAACATTTGAGTTGGGTTGGGTTGGTTTGAATTGGTTCGAGTTATTTGGGTCATTTATTTAAATTTTTATTATAACAATAAGTAAAATGTTATATGTAAAATATTTATTTGATTATTTTCATATATTGAATTAAGATTAAGAACTCAATTTCAGTTTATATTGTTAATTTTTTCTTTCCAAAGTATTAAAATATATTTTTAGGAGTAGTTAGAGAATAAGTGATCAAAACAAATTCATGAAATTAAATAAAATTAAAATAAATATATGTACGTATAATTGTATTATAAATAAAAGACATACTTGTTAATAATGTGTAAGAAGTTTGGGTTGGTTAGGGTTGGGTTGAGTTATTTTAGATGAAACTATGAACCAACTCAACTAATAAAATTTTTATTTATTTGAACTCAACCCAATCCAAACCATGCGGATTGAGTTGGGTTTATCGAATTTTTCAAATCATCAAATTGTTTGAACACTCCTAGTTGTTATCTCCTCCGAGAGCCTGATGCACTCCATCAACTCAGTGATGGTGTTAGATCTCCTTTTATACAAGAGTAATGATTAAGTGTAGCATTGGTTATACTTATTTCTACGTAGTCCATCATTTATCACATGGTAATAAAATAACAATTTTTTTTTTTACCACTTGAAATGTTTTTAAATAGACTATACGAGATATGAGTCAAGTATTTTTCTTTATACAATAGTTAAGCAACAAAAAAAAAATGTATTCATAAAATAAAAAAAAAAAACTCATGGGTTTTGTGCATCCTTAATTTTAAGCCAATAAAAATGAAGACCAAGACATAAAAAGCTTAGTACCTACTTAATGCAACCAATGAGAATCAAACAAACTACAATCCCACATGGCTTTCTAAAAATATCTTTGTTTGTAACCGTTTTCCCTTAGAATGGGCAAATGTCACACAAAATTTGTAAGATAATAATTTATCTAGAAAAAATAAATTTGGTTTAGATTAGATTTGGATTCTTTAATTTTTAAACTTAACAATTTTACCTTGAGATTTGGTAATGTGCTTTCATCATAATTTTTTTTTTTTTTTTGTTAAATGTTGCACATATTTATTATTATTATTATTATTATTATTATTATATCTTAAAATGTAATTTAATATTAACAAATTAAAAATATATATATTTTTTAAATAAGAATAGGTAGTTTTCAAGAAATTAACTAAAAATCTAAGGGAAGGATTAAGAGTGTTACCAAAAGCAAACTTCAAAAATAAAACTGTTAAAAACTTAAGGCCTATTTGGAAGAATCTGAAAAGAATTCAATGAAAACAAAGTTGTATTTCATGTTTTTAGATATGTGTTTGATAGGAAATTTAAAAATTAAATTTTAATTTAAACAATTGCTTAGAACTTATTTGATACTATATTTATGAATTATAAAACTAGTTATAGTTACCCATTAATATTTAATTAACAATAAACTATGATTAATTTATTTATGAATATGATTTATGTTAAAAAAATTATATAACTATTATTTCATAATATTATATAAATTAGAGTTATTTTTAAATATAGAAAAATGAGCCAAATTATATACAAGTATAAAAAAATTTCAATTACTATTGTTTTGACAGTAAAATTTTTCTATATTTGTAAATAGTTTTATATTTTTTCTATTTATAATAATTTTCCTATAATTTATAATACATTATATAATACATATCTTATTTTTTTGATAAAAATAAATTGAACTTATAACATGACATACTTCAGTTCTAAATGTTTTTATCTTTATGTAATATAATTCTACATTTTAAAATTTAAAATTCAAAATCTGGATATAATGAAAACATAAAAATGTTGTTTTCAAAATTTGCACGGTTTACATCCCAAAATCTGAAAACAATTTTTAGAAACAAAATCTAGATTGTCTGTCAAACATATATTTGTTGAATTCAATGAATTTGGAAATATAAAATAAAATGCGACTTCTCTATCAAACAAGCCTTTAAAGACTCAAATTCCAAGAACCAAAAGAATATTTTTCTTTTAGAACAAGAATGGTGGGATGAGAGATAGAAACTTCAATCGTATAATTATAAAACTTATAATTAAACCAAAAGGAAAGAGTACTAACTTAAGTTATTATTATAAAACCACTAAAATGTCTGGCAGGAGTATGAAATAAGGCTTCATTTGTGAAGATAACAATGTCTTCACCGTCGAGCAATACATTCTATACTATGAAAGACAGTAACATTTTGATCTAGTGAAAGTAGCAAAAGAAAGAGTAGATAAAGTAAACCAACAATGGCGGTCCAAAATGGTGTTGAGTGTAAACTCCATCAAGTTATACTCATTTTTGGAAGCTGTCTCCATGGTGAAGAAAATTGGAGGAGATGATTTAGTTGCCCTCATATTTTGGATCAGCCATCACAAAGTGAAATGCTATTACCAATACAAATATAAAGATCCCAAGAAAATTTGCAAAGAAGCCAAGATCTTGATCGTCAAACATCTGTAAAACAATCAGGTTAAACATTAACAACAATTCTTCAAACAAGTATATTACACAGAATATCAGCTTGAAATAAAGCTTTATATCAAATGTGAATTCAAATTGACAATGATGTTATTAACAAATAAAAGAAAAATTAAGAATTCGAGGCAAAAGTAGCAGATTTCTAACATTTCTCAAATCTTGCAATTGTGCAGAAATTACACCAAGCCCATAAAACAAATTGAAAAAAACACATGGAATGTGCTTAGTTTCTTGGCAACTCCAACAATAACATAATATCAGCGAAAATGATCTCAACTTAGTCGTTGTTGCCTTGGCACTTTCCACTCTGAACATACTCTAGGAACTAGACAGTTGAAAACAAGTATCCATATGACTATTCTAGAATCATTACTACAAATAAAATGTAAGAATCTTAAGCCTATCAGCATTTCAGTGACACGTTGGTCAATATTAACATGTAAAAGACAAGCTTGGTTGTACCTCTTTTGAAATGCTAAAAATGATATATGATGATGCAAAGAAAGAACAACCCTGTAAGGTTTCCGGATCTCCCCCCTTTAATGAGGGTGTTATTGGAAATTGGCTCTCAGGGTGGGCCGCTATTGCTTCAATAGGTATACATATTGTTCCTGATGAGGATTCTCTATCAATCCCTGTCTCCACTAAGGTAAAACTTCTAAAAAGGGGAGAGGGAAGTAAGAGGTTTGTTAGAGAACTCAAAAAGTTGGAATGTTCGGTTAGGTATGAAGGGAAGAAAGCTTCATGAAAGTTGGGGTGTCTCTGATGGCTTCTGGTGGGATTCTTGTTCTTCGAGATAGTTGTTTGGTGACTCCTAGTGAGGTGGTTAAA
The DNA here is from genome assembly GCA_002890555.2 of Lagenaria siceraria. Lineage (NCBI taxonomy): Eukaryota > Viridiplantae > Streptophyta > Magnoliopsida > Cucurbitales > Cucurbitaceae > Lagenaria > Lagenaria siceraria. The sequence goes on along the minus strand of CM016483.1, from coordinate 18,919,602 downwards.
GGGCTGTTCTTTGTTTCCATTTCGTTTCGTGCTTCTGATAATTAAGTGAGGCGGATTTCAGGAGTATAAGAACAAACACAAATATCATCACATGCATATCAAAATAAGCACTCAGTATTTCAGCAGCAGAAAACATAGTGCTAGAGTTCCCAATACAAAGAAATGATGGTACTTTCAAAGAAAAATCCAATCATCCCAGCACCAAACTCCCTACACGTTTTACGATAAAAATACATCATTCATGTTTGGAGGAGGTATTCTAGGTGGTAACCATAACGGATCTACTCCAGAATTAAGAGCCATCAAACTAATTTAGAACTTCAGGTTTCATCAGATTAATCCTTTAGAACACCAAGCTCATTTTTTTTAGTACAACAACTATGGGGCAGGGAATTGAACCTCAGAGCTCAAGGGACGGAGCGTATGCCAATATCTCTGACCCAAGCTCACTTTGGCACCAAGCTCTTTTATTGGGTACAACATGTGAAAGTTGAGCTAGCTAGAGTTGGAGATTTGAACCTATTATTTTTTTTTTATTGAAAGTATAATGTCTTAACTAGGTTAAGGTATTCCCAGCTTAGTTTGCTTAGTTTGCATACTTGAAAGTTGAAAATCCATGGCATAAATCTAAGTAACCCATTGCGGTTATTACGACCCATACTAACTGCATTGTGCTATGTTTATCAAAATGGGATATTGTGAACAGGATCTAATAAATCCAAAAACCCTATGAAACCCAAATTAAATAACCCTTAAACCTCATACAATCCAAATAGGGCTACAATTGAAATGATGAAGAATGGTCAATTCCAAGCGGTGTTGCTAAACAATAAACGGTGTTACCAATTGGGAAATCGTGTCTTAGCAGCTATAGAAAAGGGGGAAATTATTCATAAAAATAACCTAACAGACAGAATTCTTAGGGTTTGTCATTGAATTCTGAAGGGAAATTACAAGGTTCAGCTCAGTAGATCTGGATGATTTCAACAAAATTATGCAATCAAAATCCATGGACTCACGTGGAGAAAATGTAAATGAAAATAGAAGAGAAAGGATTGAATTACTCTGATAAATCGTTGAGTTGCCAACTGCCGAGAAAGGAGATGAGAACTGGCGCGGAGAGAGCGTCGTTCGGTCAGCGACTCAGAGAGGCGGGAGCAAATCAAGCGATTTCTGGACAACGAAATTTATATTTCTTCGGGTCTATTTTGAAAATATTGATTTTTTTTTTAAAATAATGTTATTTTAATAAATAATGACAAAAATAGAGTAGAAGTAAAAGTTTGTCATTATTTATTAAAATAACATTATTTTTAGAAAAAGCCTAAAAATATTGTATTTTTTGGAGCCATTTATATATTTGTTTATTTATATTTATAGAATTTCAATTTAACCCCATAATTTTTACAGGGATACACGATAGATATATTATACATGAATATACAAGGATTTAAAATTTGGACATAAAAAAATAAGTACATGTCAATTAGAATTACGTTAATATTAGCATTTTTAACATTTTTGAATTATGACTTTTATTCTTGTAACATTTATGAGGTAGAAGATTAAAGCATTCATTTTTTATATGACAATTCGTATCTTATTTAGGTTTGAATTGACATTAAGAAAAGAACTACAGTAAAGATGGAATTTAAATTAGGATAACTAATTCATGGGAAAGAAAAAGTCAAAAGTTGAATGCATTTCTTTAGAACTTGGATGATTACAAATTTTTGGCTAAATTAAACAAAATACTTCTAAACTTTGTACTCTGCATAAAAAATATCTTTGAACTTTCAAAATTTTCAAAAATACTCTAGAGTTTATATCAAAATGTTTTTTAAACTTTCAAAAGTTTAAAAAATAGTCCTAAAAAAAAGTTTAAAAATTTCCTTACTATTATATAAACAAAAATCGCTAATACAGTCTTACTTCTCTATTTGTCCTCTTTTTTCTCCTCTCTCTTATTTCCATGGATATCTCCAATATCTTTTATTAATGCTTGCAACACATAAAATGTCAATATCGACATCAATATTTTAATCGTTGCCTAACATAGAATTGCTCCAAGCTAAGCACACTCTAAACTTTGGAATTTATATGATTGAGCCACTGAAAAGGAACGTGCACTTTGTTGATATAAGTAGTAATTATAAATTATTTTAAGTCTTTTTTAACCATACTTTCATATCTTCAGGATCCTTCATGTTCATATGTAATCTTAGTTCATTCATATACTCATCCTAAATTCAGGTGTTGCATTTTCCCTCATTTAAGGAGTGTCTTCTATATGATTTTGGGCTAGCTATAGTACAACTAAGAGTTTGTATAGTTCATCATCATCCAAATCTTATGATTTCGAGCATATTATTACATTAATTTTTATAGTGCATCACATTATCTTCTCAAAACTAATAGTTTTTTTTTCCAGTTTGCTAGGAAAGAGGAGGATCAAAATTCAAACTCCCATATTTTATGTAGGTGGAAGCCTGCAAACAGAGTTTGATGGGTAAATGTTGGAAATCTGTTGACTATTCTTGAGGGGATGAGAATTCTTTGACTTGCTCCTCTTGCCCAGAAAGAACCAAGACAGCAAAGGACTATCATTGTTTTTAACTATAGGTTGGGCAATATGCAAATATGAAAACAACATTCTACATGGGATACAGAGATAGAAGAAAAAGACAACATCCCACTAGACCAAAGAGTATGCAGGTTATTACAAGCAAAAGAAGAACAAAGCTAGTGGTTAGATATTGACTATAGAATGAGTGATCCTATCATAGCTTCCTGGTAGAAACAAATCCCTTTCAAATTTACAACATGGTTTGTGGGGGCAATAGATCCTTGAGAAATAGATACAAGTAACTGCCTATCTGTTGATCATTATGTCGTATTTTGTCTTTTTTTTTTTGAGTTTAGTGGGATCGGGTGGGATCGAACTATCAACCTTTGAGATGGTAATTGATGTCTTCTTCACTATGCTATTTTCGAATTGGCATATATATTCATTATATTATGTGTATCTAATATGTTTCTCATTACATTCATTAATTCATCAACCATTGGACATTTCCAAATTTACTCTATAATCTATATGGTTAGACATTCCCATTTTTTAACTTTTTGATTTTTTAAAAATTGTGCTTGTTTTCTCACCACTTCTTTACAATAGTTTTCATAATTTTTTAATTAAACATTTGAATTGTTGTCTAAATTCCAAAAGTAAAAATAAGTTCTCAAAAATAGAGAAGATCAATAACTCACCAGATCAAAGAGTATGCAAATTATCACTAGCAAAGGATAAGGTCATTGGTTAAACACTGACTGACAAACATATTGAGAGAGAAACACGCTCTCAACCTAGCATAGTGAAGCTAAATATTTCATACACGTATTGATATGAATCGTTCCGACATCAAATTCTTAACTATATTTTCTTTAATAATTTTGATGTAATTTTTTATTTTATCTTTTCTATAACATATTAAATAAGGACATCTTTATCATTTTTCTTTGAACTATGATTTGGCATTAGGGTTTTCTTTGGGAGGCTATTAAAACCTTGCCATTAGATTGTTTGGAGATTACACTGAATTGAGTTTTGGCCTTTGTGTATCTTTCAAGATTAGTCGAGAGCTTCTTGAATTTGTAACTCATGTGTTGAGTTGCAAGTTTTGTCTCCCTCCATTGCCTTTGGATCATTGTGTTATGTTATTGATTTGATAATTCATTTTGCCACTACGCAGGACTTTTTTGATAGAAGTCATTTTTATCTTCTCAATTGTCAGTTAAATTATAAAATTGTTACTAAGAAAATTCAAGTGGGATTCATCATCCTATCTTGTGGATTGTTCGAATTTTGACCAAGGAACTTGTTTTTTTGTCTCAAAAGCTTTGATCTTAAGGCAATTCATGTCCAATTCAATCCTTGGAATTGAAATCGTGTTGATTTGGAGGTATTAGTGATTGAGAATTAGGAATTCTCATATAAAAAATGTTCTTAATTCTAATTCGCTAGTGTTTTTGTATCACATATATATAACCTTTGTTTTTGGGTGTTTTTTTATTTTTTATTTTTGAAAGGATATAGCTAAACCAAATCATTAAAGCAGTAAACAACAAGAACATAATTGATAATTAAGTCTAACAACTATTGAATGAGGGATCTTATAGCATCTAGTTGGGACAAATTCCTTTAGGTTTACGATATGGTTTGTGGGGAAATGGATTATTAAAAAAGATGACATATTTTAAAAAGATGACATCTTTATGCATTTCACTCTAATCACACAAAAAAATTAAAATAAAATGTAATAAGAGTTTGGCACGTGACAGACTATGAATAAATAATTGAGTAGGTTGCATAAAGATGCGTATAGAATCTAAGATGCATCAAGTATATTTCATTGAAAAATCAATACAAATAATCATTATTATTTTCACTAGATCTTTGAAATCGAATGATTGATGCCTTATTCTTGAATAGTGCATGAATTAGTATTGGTTCATAATTGTTATGTATTTTCTAATAATATATTTATGTAATATTCATTGAGTAATCATCATTTGAGATTTGAAACTAAATTTGAGCATCTCAATTTTGGCTCTTAGTAATCTATATGATTAATTATGAAATCCTTAATGTTCAAGGAACAAGATTATAATAATCAAATGGATAAAGTAGTCATTGAGTTGAAGTCATCAAAATTTAAGGGGAAAAAAAAGTACCACCCATGTTTAAAGCGACAAAATTTCTATTTTAATATAATGTAAAAAGGAAATAATCATGATTTCCATTTCTATATTTCTTCAATGTATATGAATGGTCTTGTGATGTAAATTCATGAACCAATATATTGAAGTGGTAATTATAAAGTTCTTCGCTTTAAAAAACTATGAAGTAATTTAATGGTGTAGAGGTCAAGGAAACTCGTAGGATATTAAATTTTAGGTAGGTGGCTACCATGGATTGAATCTATGCTCCCTTGACCTTTTGATCTTTTTTTGGTGTTCCCTCTATCACTAATCCAACTTATGATAGTTTTAAATCCTTATTTAAATACTTAAAAAAATCTATCCAAATGAACCTAGACTCTAGTCACATGTTGTTGTTGAATAAAAAAAATTAAAATTAAAATAAAACAAAAAATAATGTGAATTTTTTTTAGAAATTATTATAAACAGAGAAAATATTAAACTATTTATAAATATAAAAAAAAATTTATTATCTCCGAGTAATAGACTGTAATAGAATCGTTGTCTATCGCGGTCTATTTCTGATAGACACTAAATTTTTTTCTATATTTATAAATAGTTTGACTCATTTTTCTATATTTAAAAATAAATTTTTTTTTTTAATAAAATGAAATGGATTTAAAGCATTTAAATTTTACATGTACGGTTGAAGTATTCCATAAATAGTTAATTAAAAATGCATTATGTACAAAGAAATTAGGCAAAGTCAAAGTTTGAGAATAATGTAGATAAATAAGAAAATAATTTGAATATGCCAGACGGCGGAAGAAGAGAATGACCATGTGAGAGTTTCACACGTGGGAATAGATGCGCACATCCATCCGTGGGTTTCACGTGCTGTCGAATCCCCAAGCTTCAGTTAGGTAGGCCACCAGTCCACCCCTTTGCTTTCGTATTCAACTTTATTGTTTTGGAAACTTACCTGTACAAAATAAAAAATTTCAATGGAGTATACCTCCTAATGATTACATTTGTTGTGAGGTAATATAAGATAGGTATTTGAAGATTCTCGATCATTCTAGAATATTCTTACAAAGGACATCTCAAAAATTTTAGATGCCTTTCTAAAATATGTTTTTCAAAATTTTCATGTTGAGGGCATTCTCATTTTACTTTTTTAACCCTTTTTTTCTTTATTTTCATTTTATCATTAAAATAAATACGGTCGATTATGTATTTCACTCTCCTTGGTTATATTAGAGTTGTTTTTAGGAAAATTTTTAAAAATAAAAAATAAGGGAAACTATTTACACAAAATAGCAAAAAATTTAGATAGTTATGATAGACGCTGATAGAAGTCTATCAGGGTCTATCGGTCTATCAATGATAGAAATGGCAGAAGTCATGCTTATAGAAGTCTATTAATGTCTATCAATGTTTTTTTTTGCTATTTTCTGTAAATAGTTTGACATTTTTTCTATATGTAAAAATTTCTCATGTATTTATTGTTATTTGTAGAAAGATATTCAAATTCAAATTAATATTCATTTTATAAAAAATCTTAAATTAATAAATACTATTTTGTTGAGAAAAATAATAAATAAAATAATAAAACTATATTAATTTAAAAATAAATTCAAATTCATCACATCAAATAAAAATATATAAGATCAAATTATATTAAATTAATTATAAATTAATGAATACTCATGAGGTCATTCTTGTAATTTTATGTAAGTTTAAGACACTTATAAATAGAAAGTCTACAAAACAAACATAGATATCCAAGTATTCTTAAATATCTTTAAAAAATATTTCTACGTAACAAACATCGTTATGTAAGGATGTCAAATATCAGTGATTCTGGACATCTAAAGATTTGATTATCTACATTAAAAGAAACGGCCCCTTAATCTCTTAAATTTTGGTATAATAAATGTGTTTCGCCTATGAGTTATGAAAATGGAAAACTAATTGGACATTTTTAATTATTTACATGACTTGATGAATGTGGTAAAAGTAGATGCTAACTAAGAATTTTGTTTTTTACAAAATTAAGAACAAGCATTTACATTAAACATTTAGCCCTAAATTTATTAAAAGACTATTTTTAAATATAAAAAAATAACTCAAACTATTTACAAATATAAAACAACATTTTTTATTATACGCAAATCACGAAACGTTTCTTCTTCATTTCTCGCAATCGGTTTCTTTTTTAAAATGTTGGAGGAAATGAAGAACATGTTTGGGAGTGATTTTAAAATCTATAAAATCACTTTTGTCATTTTTAAAATCACTTAAAAATACAACTTGATCACTCAAAATCAATTTAATTTTAATTTTACACTTTTAAATGCAATTTTCAATCATCCAAATTAGTTTTGAAGGATTAAAGACATATTTCATAGTCATTTTGAAAATGACAAAAGTGATCTTAGCCATTTTAAAATCACACTCAAACAATTCCAAAGTTTCACGGAGTTCCACCTAAAGCAAGGGAAAAAGAATGTGGATGTTTTATGTTTAGCACTCATAAATTTCAGCAAGGTAAAAATATTTTCCATTTATTCTCTGATTTTGGTTTTTGATTAAGGGTTATTATCGGTTGATTGGAATCTTCATTTGAGAACATTAATACTCTATTTATAAATGAGTTTTAAAATGCTAGTCGTTTTTTCAGTATAGTGTAGTACTTCGTATCAAAAATATGTATGAACTTTCAAAAGTTATATTAGTATCATTAACCGTTAAAAAAAATATCATGATCATTTATATATGGACGAAGACTCTTTATCTACCCCATAACATCTCTCTTTCATTTCTGTTCCCTTTGTTTCGATCGGTGACTTAACATTTTTCTATTTATCTCTTTTCTTCAATACCCTCTTACTTCCCATTCTTCTATTCCCTAATCTTTAAAACTATCCTCTTCAATTAAAGTATATATACTAGCAAAAAGAAAAAGAATAATGGAATCACCAAAAGACCTTAAGGCTTAAAATATTTAACAAGGTTGTACACTAGTAGTTGAGTGCATGTTAATATACGTCGTTTGAGTTTAATACCCAAAAAGGAAGACACATGTTGAGAATTTGAGTCGTCATAATCTTGAGTGGACAATTAGTAAGAGGGTAAAGAAAGAAAATATGTGTGCATTACCAATTTTTTAGCGATGAAGACTCTAGTGATCCTTTTTTTAATTTCTGTTCAAACTAGTCTATTTGTTATGTTCACTTAATAAGATTTCGCATGATCAAATATGATATTCTATTATATTGTCCATTCTTCTAGTATTTGGCCATTCACCTTTTGTTGAGTTTTGATCTTGGGCTTTGTGAGATTTTATGCCTTAACTTGAGTTTTGAATTTTGTTTGGTTGCTGAAAAAATTAGTGTAAGAATAACTAGACACAAATGAGAGATAAATAGACTATTAATTAAAAAAAAGTTGACTATACTAAACAATAATAACATTTTAAAACTTTTTTAAAGAGTACTAATGAAACTTTTGAAAGGTCAAAAATATTTTTGAAATGATGTACGTCTATCAACAGTTTTTGTCATGACGGTTAGAGTATTTTCTAAACTTCTTTTTTTTTTTTTTTAAGTTTAAAATATTGTTGAAATTTTGAAAGGCAAAGATTTTTTTTTTTTTTTTGGAGTGTATCAATTACTCTCTTTAGTGGTTGAAATTCAGAGAATGAACGATTAAAATTGATGCACATATGATTTTAGAAGAATCTTAAATGAGAGTCTAAAGTGATTCAATTATGAAAGTTTAAGTTCTACTTAACAATCATTTGGTTTTTGAAAATCGTTCTTGTTTTCTCACAATCTCTTATCATGTTTCCATCTTTCATCAATAAATATTTGAATTCTTAGCCAAATTATAAAAACAAAAACAAGTTTTTGTAAACTACAGCACCGTTTGGTAACCACTTATTTTGTTTGTTTTTTATTTTTGAAAGTTAAGCTTATTTCTTCTCAACTTCTTACAATGGTTTGCAACTTTTTGACGTACAAAAGTTAAATTATGAGCCAATTCCAAAAATAAAAACAAATTCTTAAAAACTATTTTTTCAGTTTTCAAAATTTGACTTGGTTTTTTTAAAACATTAGCGGATAACAAAGCAATAAATTTAGAGGTAAAAATGATGTTTATAGGCTTAATTTTCAAAAATTTAAAATGAAAAAAAAACCAAATAGTTACTAAAAGAAACCTACCTTTTTTTACTTTTCAAAATTTGGCTTAATTTTTTAAAATACTCTTAAAATAGAGACAACCAAACAAAAAAAATCAATAAAGGTAGTATTTTAGGTTTTATTTTAATAAGCTAAAAATAAAAAATAAGATGATTATCAACCTGATTCTTAAGAGTTTGATTGATAATAGTTTCACACATTTTTATCAAAGTGGAAGGTAATGAAAGCTATAAATTGATGCACTTACCAAAATCAATTTAAATTGAAATAATTATTAATTTAGTATTTTAATTTATACCATCTTAAAGTTTAGGGTATAAATTTATATATATATATATATTAATTTTTATTGCTTCTCTTTTGTCTTTTGATTATCTTTTTACAAATTAAAAAAAGAAAAAAGAAAATAGAAAACAAGAAGAAGAAGAAGAACCGACTCCCCCGGAGCAGCCTGTTCGTTAGGAATTCACGTGAAAACATACACGTGTCGCCATCTTCGACGTTCTAAAGCTCAACATCACCAATCCAACGGTGAACACTCCTCTATATATATGCATTTACGACACATTCAAACACCTCAACGAAATAGCCAAAAGAAAGAAAGAAAAAAACTCTGCCATTTCATAACCTTCGCAACTTTGCAGCTATGAAATCCGCTCTCCTCCGAACCGGATCCGTTCCCGTCATCTCGCCGGCCGCCGCCGCTTCTTCTTCCTTCTCCAACAACAAACCGTTGTATGGAGTTTTCTCCTGCCACAAAAGTTCATCTTCATCTCCGAAAATATCTCTACATTTTGAAATCAATCATCGCAGAGGAAATAATTCCAGTAGTATCCGAAGAGCAGCATCGGAGAGCGACATCACACGATCGCTGCACGAGGTTTCCAATCCATACGATCAATCCAGTGGTGTCAGATCTCGATCTCGGTCCTTTCCTTCCGGAATTCCAGAGGAGGAGTTTCTAAACGAGGATGAATTCGACAGTAATTCCATGGAGGATGGCGCTAAGTTTGTTGCAGATACGTTTTCGAACGGAATCAATGACCGTAAGATCAGAGCGTACTACGAAGAGTTGCTGAAATTGAACCCTAGCGACGCTCTGTTACTAAGAAACTACGGAAAATTCTTACACGAGGTAATTGAAAACTAGAATTATCAAATTGAAAGTGTATTTGGATCTGAAATCATGAAACGTAACCGAATCTTAGAGTTGAATTTGTTGAAATTGTAAAGGTGTTGAAAGATACAATACGAGCGGAAGAATGCTACAGCAGAGCAATATTAGCGAGTCCAACAGACGGTGAATTACTGGCTCTATACGGAAAATTAGTATGGGATACTCAAAGAGATAAGCGAAGAGCTCAATATTACTTCGATCGGGCCGTCTATGCCTCTCCTAACGACTGGTAATTTCGGATCTGTTGATTTAGCAATTAAGCCCTAATTTTATGAACCGGAAGGTTTCTGAATGTTATGAATTTTGTTTTGTGAAGTTTGGTGATAGGACATTACGCTCATTTCTTGTGGCAAGTTGAAGACGATGAGGCGGAGGCGGCTCCACCGCCGGCCATGGTAGCTGCGTGTTAATGTCGATGAAGAGGGAGGGTTTTTGGGAAATTAGGAGAGGAAGAACTAACAAAGGAAGTGGGCATGTGATTTGTGCATGGGCCATTTCAAGAGGGAATAAGATTCAGTATGGGGGCTGCTGTCATTTTTCTATTTTATTATATTTAAACCTCTTTTACATTAATTTTTTTTTTCTCTTTTGTAAAAGTGTAAAATTATAATTTTTTGGGACAGTTTAATCCATGTTTACTTAACATTCCATGTCTAATGTAATGCAGTCCGAATAATAAGAATAACTCAGATTTATTTATTTATTATTATTATTATTTCATTTTGCAAAGGTCAGAAAATTTCTTCCTTTTTTCTCCAACATTTTAATTTTATTATATCATAGAAAGTGTTATTTCTAATCTAAAAAGGGTGACAGGACAAAACTATATTCTTAAAAAAACCAAAAAAAAAAAAAAACCTTTTCTAGCTTTTTCAAATTTTTAGTAAAGAACCCCACATAGAGAAAATTTTATTTTTGCCCTCATTAAGAATGTATTTGAAACATTTTCTCAAGTGTTTAATATAAAAAATAAGTCGTTCGAAAAAGAATTAAAAATTAATTATTTTATAAAATGAATTTTTGAAAAACATTTATTTTTAAAGTGTAAAAGCTTGTGTTACATATAAATTTAAGTTAATTGTTTTAAAATTTGGGTTTATTTTCCTTTAATTTTGAAGTTTGGAGATTTATTTGGACAATTTGATGAGATAATTAATTTGAATTAATTTAATAAAAGATTTGATTTTTTCGGATTTAAATTGATGAATTGGTTTGGAATTTGGGATATTTGGAATTAAAAAAGGAAAATGGAAGAAAATTAAACCTAGGCTTAAATTATTTATATATATAAAGATAAGTTAAAAAGAAAAGAAAATTTTAAAGAGCTCTCTTAGGTTCACACACGTCTAGTGATGTCAAAATACCTACCGGGACTCGTCAATTTTTTTTCCCATTTACAATTCGGGCCTGGGGATGGGGATTATATTCTCCAACTCCGACCCCACTCGACTTTATATATATATGTACTCCAACTCCGACCCCACTCGACTTTATATATATATGTAACTAATCAAGGTAAATTTTTCATCCTCAACACAACAGCTCCACGTGAAAGAAGAAGCAAATGGAATTTTGTTAGAATTCTGTTATAACAATATAATGTGTGCATTTTTATTTTCACATCTGAATACTCTTTTCTTTGCTTTATCAATTACTTATAATTTGAGAGAAGAAGAGTGATGTGCTGAAAAAAAAGAGGAGATTACAAAAGGCTGAGAGAGTTCTTCTATTTTGAGAGACTGAGAGAGTACCTTTGATATGAAAACCTTAGCAACTTGAAAATTAGGAACCCAATTATTGAACCCTTAACAACAAATTTCAAAACCCCCAAATCAATTGATGTCAATCCAAAGGAACAGACTAGAATTGGATTACTTTTTGATCGAAGACCAAGAGATAAGGAGAACCTAGTTCCTTACTCCAATTTCGAACACTCCACAAGCAAGATGATCAAACTCACCTGAATATTCTTGGCATGCAACCCTGATTCAAGAATTGCAAAAAGTGGCGGGATGAAACTCTGTCATCTACCAGAGAATTCTCATTCAAGAAAACTCTAAAGTTCTAAAAACATCAAAAACTGTTTTTAACAACTTAATGGCTAGACTTTAAATAATCTCCCAATAAAAGAAACCCTAATGCAACTTAGTAAAATGACAAAATTACCCCTACTTAAATGTCATAAAAAAAAGGATAAAATTGGAAATTATTAAATTACATCAAAATTATTAAATAATAATTTGATGCCTTGGGCGGTTCATATCATCATCTCCTTCTTTTGAAAGATTCATCCTCGAATCCAAATCAAAGCCTTGTAAAGCAGTTTTGAAGTCATGGAAAGAAATGATGTCAATCGGTTTCATCTTGTAGCATCAATTGAAACCAATCATAAAGCTTTTGATCAAATGTTGCTGCTTGAATCCCCTCCATTGAGTTCAACTCCGCTTGAATGTAAGAATTCAACGCTAACGGTAGCTTCTTGGCTCTTGAGCATGTGATCGGCCCCGAAGGTAACACAAGGGCATCCTGGTTCATATCATCTTCTCCCCCTTTTGAAGGATTCGTCCTTGAATCAAGTTCATTATCTGCATCAAAAGGAGTTAAGTCAGAAACATTAAAAGTAGCACTCACCCCATATTTACCTTCAAGATCAATCTGATAGGCATTATCATTGATTTTCTTAATCACTTGAAAAGGTCCATCTCCCTTTGGGTTTAACTTAGAATCTCGTTGATGTGGAAATCTTTCCTTCCGAAGGTGGACCCAAACCCAATCTCCCACCTTAAATATCATAGGCTTTCGATGTTGGTTAACCCTTTCTGCTACCTTGGCGTTTTGCTTTTCAATCCTTTCTTTAACCTCTTTATGTAGCTCCCGAATAGTGGTAGCCTTCTCATCAGTTTGAAAATTCACAACCTCGTTAGAAGGAAAAGGCAACAAATCAATAGGTGAAAAAGGGTTAAATCCGTACACAATCTCAAATGGTGTACATTTAGTAACACTATGAACAACCCTGTTATATGCAAATTCAATAAAGGGTAGAAAATCCTCCCAAGTTTTGATGTTTCTATCTATTATAGCCCTAAGGATAGTCACCATTGTCCTATTGACTACCTCAGTTTGTCCATCAGTCTGAGGATGACATGTAGTGGAGTAAACTAACTTAATACTAAGCTTTCCCCAAAGTACCTTCTAAAAAGGACTTAAAACTTTACATCTCTATCACTAACAATGTTTCTAGGAATTCCATGTAATTTAACCACATCCTTAAAGAACAAGTTAGCTACATGTTTAGCATCATTAGTTTTATTACATGCAATGAAATGAGCCATTTTGCTAAACCTGTCAACTACCACAAAAATGCTATCCTTTCCTCTCTTAGATCAAGGTAGACCCAACACAAAATCCATTGAAATATCTAACCATGGTCCACTAGGGGTTGGCAAAGGAAAATATAGTCCATGTGGTTTCGACTTAGACTTAGTTTCCCTACATGCAATACATCTCTCACACTCCTTATGTACATCATGTCTCATTCTAGGCCAATAAAAATGTTCACTCAACATGTCATATGTCTTAGTGACCTCAAAATATCCCATTAAACATTCCTCATGCGCTTCCTTAATTAGTAACTCACGAATAGAACATGTGGGAATGCAAAGTTTATTTTTCCTAAACAGAAACTCATCAAACAACATATAATCAGGCACAACACGTTTTTGCTTGAGATGTTCAATAATAGGTGCAAAATAAGTGTCTTGTGAATACAATGTCTTAATTGTAATTTTATTAATAGCCCTGCAATCTACACACATCCGCCAAGATCCATCTTTCTTAGGTACAAGTAAGACAGTAATACTACAAGGACTTAAGCTTTCACGTACATACCCGTGAGCAAGCAAGTCATCAATTTGCTTCTGAATCTCCTTGGCCTCCTGTGGATTGGTCCGGTAGGCTGGTCGATTTGGAATTTGAGCACTTGGAATAAAGTCAATCTTATGCTCGATGCCCCTCAAAAGCGGTAATTCCTTAGGTAACTCCTCAGGGAAGATGTCCTCAAATTCCTGCAAAAGAGACACAAAAACAGTAGGCAAAGAGGACTCTAGATCCTGGGTTAGCAAGTAAGCTTCTTTAAATGTAACCATGATTATGGTTCTTTTTGATAACATAGCTTTCCTAACCTCACAAGATTTAGCACTCCAACTGGCTAGTTTTCTCTCTTTTTTTTTTTTCTTTAGGTCGCGCTTTATGATCTTGCTTTTCTCTCAACCCCTCATTGTCTCTCAAGCTCTCTTTTTCTTTCTTCAATCCCTCATTTTCTCTCAAATTCTCTTTTTCTTTTCCTTTTTCTTTTGCTTTTGCTTCGACCTCTTCTTTTCTTTTTTCTAACTTCTCTTGATCAATAAGTACTTCTTTGGGGGATAGGGGTACAAGTACAGTTTTCCTACCATTGTAGGTGAAAGTGTAACGGTTAAGAAAACTATCATAGATAACCTTCCTATCAAATTGCTAAGGCCTACCAAGGAGTATGTCACCTGCATGCATGGGTACCACATCACACAATACTTCATCCTTGTATCTCCCTATGGCAAAAAGAACCTTCACCTGCTTAGTCACCCTGAGCTCCCCACAATCATTAAGCCACTGTAGTTTGTAGGGTCGTGGATGAGGTATAGTATCCAAGTCCAATCGCGAGACCAAACTAGAGCTCACGACATTCGTACAACTCCCACTATCGTACATACCAAACTACATGGTATAGTTTGTACAAGGCAACGTGTATGAAAAAGATTCTCTCTTTGATTCTCCAAATCATCCTCCTTTATGTGTGTACTTAAGGCCCTTCTAATGACTAAGGATAATTATGACGTATCTTCCACTTCTTCCCCTCCCTCTTGGTCACTCATTAACCATCCTGTCTCCTCATCATCTTCACTCACATCAGTGACTATTTCTCCCTCTCTAATGATTACTTCTATCAGCATCTATCAGTGATAGACTTCTATCATTTCTATCACCAATAGACCCTGATAGACTTCTATCATCATCTATCCAACTATCTAAAAATTTTGTTATTTTGTGTAAATAGTTTTCTTTTATTTTTTTATTTTTAAAAAGTCTCCTAAATAAAAGTTATTTTTATCATATTAAATTGAACTAAATTTTTAATACATATAGATAATATAATTTACTAGATTTATATTGCGGTGGTTGTGTGGATTTGAATATCCATGGATGATATATATTTAAATCAATTGTGTTACGTTTAAGTTGATATGTTTTTTTTTTCTTTTCTAAAATTTGATTTATTTATTTTTAAATTTTAAATTTTAGGTCATGTTTACCAAACCATAATAAAAATTGGTGTAATCATAATAGAATTCCATTGATTTATTGGCTGACTTTTAATTGCGTTTACTTAGAATTATAAATTTTGTCACATTTACTAAATTTATTACATTTTCACTCGGTTAAATGTCACCTCAGTGCAAGGCAATGAATGAATGATGGAAGAGAAAAAAAAAGTTATTTATGTGTGCAAAATTAAAGATAGGTTAAAAAACACTTTTGGCCCTTAAACTTTCATAAAAGTAACAATTTAGTTCATAAACTTTGGTTGGTAACGATTTGGTCCTTGTATTTTAAATTTTGTAACAATTTAATCCCTAAACTTTACTATATAACAATTGAGTCCTTCCACTTTCAAATTTGTAACAATGTAATCTCCAACATTAAAAAAAATGAAAATTAGATGTCAATTTTTATTATTTTATGATGTAGACTTTGTATTTTGTAAAAATATTGAATCTCAGATTATTTTATTGATTTATTTATGTAAAAAATCTCATTAAGTCTTAACACTAATTTCAACAATAGGGATTGAATTGTTACAAACTTGAAAGTACAAGACTAAATTAGTACATACTAAAGTTCAAAGACTAAATTGTTACAAAATTAAAGATTTAGGGACCAAATCGTTACAAACTAAAGTTTAGGGACTAATTTGTTACTTTATAAAAGTCTAATTTTTAACCTTAAAAGATAGGATCTGGATATGAATACTGAAAAGATTAGGATTGATATTTCAGGTGAATAATATAGTAATGGTCCAATTGAATTGACCACAAATATCCCAAAATATACATGAACATATATTATTCACAAATGAATATGATCTTCCATTTTATGATTTCTGGTCAAAGAAATGAATATGATCATCCATTGTATGAGATTTCTGGTCAATCAAAATTTTACAATTATCCATAAGAGACTGAACAATTACTGAAGATCAAATCGAAATTTTAATAACTCTGACCCTTCTCCCCATCTATCTAAGACCTCACATCCACATTTATATTCAAACTTCAAACAATCAATTATCATCACCTTCAATGGCTGCAAACGGGATATCTGTACACACGGAATGCAGCTGCAAATTCAGCTCCGAGGCAATCGAAAATATCCAAGCTCAACAGTGTTAGGCCATAGATTGCTATGATTTACTCTTGCCAACTAAAGTCGGGGTCACCGAGACAACTCCAATCAGAAACAGTGTGGCGATCGAGTTGAAGTCGTAAAGGTCACCAACCGATCGCAGTTCTCCGAGTGCCAATCCAGCCTGTCATAGAATTCAATGAATAAGCTTATAAGCAACAGTCAAGTCATCATTGGTTCTTCACTCACTCACCTAGTTTGAGAAAAAGTCCATTACTCAGTACAACAATGTGCAAATGCAAACTAGACATTTCCTTGCTTAAGTATTGTGTAGTAATCATTTATGCTTTTAAATTCATTCTATAGATTTGTTAATTTCGTCAAACTACGTAATAAGCATAAGGCGCCATCCCCCTCTCGTTATCCATGACAACGAGTTAGGATCGATACAAAGACAAAACAACTGCAATGGATAAGTGATTAATTACCCTGACTGTAACATAGGCAGCTGGGATGAGACCAACAACGGTAGCGAGGAAGAAGGTATGGTACGGTACATCGACGATCGGAGATGCAACATTGATGAACGTATTTGGCAAGGTTGGAGTCAATCTTAGAAAAAGCATGTAGTTCAACAGTCTTTCCCTTCTCCTAGAAACCTGAGAGTGAATGAAAATAACAAGCCATTCAAGATCCAAAAACCTTGTAGAATCACCTGCAAAAAAGAGATGGGGAGTTGAAATTTACCTGATCTTGAAAGAACTTCACCTTGTCGGGCCAAAGAGTAAAGGCAAGTGGCTTCCCAATCATCTTTGAAAGGAAATAGCAAGAGGAAGCTCCGGCTGTAGCAGTGAATACGACGAGAGCAACGCCCTTGAAAACGCCGAAGAGGGCTCCAGCCAGCAGTGACATGAAAACCGTTCCAGGTATCATGAAGGTCTGCATAAAGATATAGACGACACAGTATCCCACCAACACTTGTGCAGTGTAGTCACTTGTATATTCCTCAAGGTGATCTCTAAAAGAAAGGGAGATAGCTTTAAACAAAATCCCAGAAGATGAAACAAATATAATAAATTAACGATTCAAAATCGACCGATCGAGTATTTAAGCTCTTAAAATCATCAAAGAATAATCCATACCCAAACATTCTAGCTTTTACATTCCATTCCTGCTCACTATGATGATAAAATGACATTTATAAATCCTGCATTCTGCTCTCACAAAGATATAGCACGAAAAGGACAGATTCAGAGGACTCATGATAAGAACAATCACAATACAAACTATTCCATATGTATACAAGAAAGTGCTATCAAATCTTATTAGCCAAAAACTTCCTCAAGGAACAGGCCAGATCTGATGATTTCTCATAATAAACACAAACACTTGAATTTGAAAGAAACTTTCCCCATGATTTCAATAACCATAAAAATGATTTGGAAGACATCTCTAGAGAAGTATTTAGAACCCCATCAACAAGAAGATTCCAATCATTCAAGAGCTACAGCAATAACACAAACCTATAGAATAACTTGAGAAGCCATTGGAAGCTTCAGTAATTAGAGGGACCAAATCAATGTGGGGGTCAATTCATTCCACTCCTCCTCCAAGAACAAGAAATTCAACCACACCCAATTCCACAAATTACATTAAAGAAAAACCACCCAATCCAGCGATTATAACCAAAACAGAGTTTGTAAAACGAATGAAACGAAAAACCCAACATCCCAATTTCCACATCCATCATCAAAATCCAAAAACTAGAAACGAAAAATGAAAAAAAAAAAAAAAAAAAAAAAAAAAAAAAAAAAAAGCTTGAGCATAATAATACCTGAGGATTTGCAGATCTTGAAGGTTACGAGGAAGCTTGAGGAAGCTGTAATCGGAGGCCGGCATGGTTAGGTAAACACAGAGAAGGCCGAAAAGGAAGGCAATTACAACAGTGGTAAACACACCCAACTCCCAAAAACTCAATTGAAACTTACCCATCTTACCAACAACCACATTCATTTCCCCTTTCTTCTCCATTTTCTTCCAAAGATCTTTTTTCTCCCCCTTTCCCTTGAAACTAAATAACCCCTTTTCCCTTTTCTCGGGAAACACACAGAGAAGCAGAGGAAAAGGGGGGAAGAGAAAAGAGAAAGGGAAAGAGGAAACTGAAATCTATTTTACAACTCCATTACCTTACCACCCAATTATCTTCTTTCCTTTAGGGTCACTCAAAATTGTGAGGGGGAGAAGGAGATTGAAATGGAGAAGGAGAATATTCGCTAAAAGGAAAAATTCAATACGCAATAAAGAAACCCATTGGGATGTTTTGCAAGCCTTAAATAAGTAAACTCCACGAGGATCAATTCAATGGCTTTTCAAATTATTTTCCTTCCTTAAAAAAAAAATGATCTTTGAATTCAATAAAGGCCTTTGAATTTTGATGGCTGTTCTGTTGTTGATTTTGGTTAGTACTTCGCAATTTCCTCCTCCCTCGTATCGTTTTCAATGGCTCTAATCCACGAATTGATTTTCTTTTTCTTTTTCATTTTTTTTTCATTTTTTTTTTAAGATTATTGATAGAGATGTAATGTAATATTATGTAACGCGTAATGTTTATCCACCACTAGAAAGAAACAAAAAAAAATCTTATAGGATGTTCATTTTTTTTAGGAGTGTATGCTATTAATTTTTGTTCCTTGTTATTAGTCGGTGCTGAAATAAATATTAGTAGTGGTTGAGAATTTGGATTGAATTGATGTATAATAGGAAATAAATTAAATCAGATATTGAAACATAAAAATTAATTTAATTTAATATATGTAGATTAAATTCATAGTTAAAAACATCAAAATGGATAATGAAATTTGTCACCATTTGATGAAGTAGGTATGAATTTGTCATGTAACTACAGAATTGAGTTATGTTTGACCTATGTTTCAATTGTTATTTTTATTTGATTTTATTTTATATTTTGGAGAGTTATTGAGTTGTTAAGATTTTTTTTTTTTTTTTTTTTTTTTTTTTTTGCCAACAAGAGTTTAACTCAACTGACATCCGAGTGTATTAGTAATTACGAGGTCAGTGGTTCAAATCCCCTTACTCCCAATTGTTGTACTAAAAAAGGAGTTCTTCTTTCCTCTCTTTCTTTCTCTTCAATCTTGAGTTGTTGAGTTCTTTCTTTCTCTTCAATCTTGAGTTGTTGAGTTCTTTCTTTCTCTTCAATCTTGAGTTGTTGAGTTAAGAGTTACATCATTGTCTCTCAACACTTTGTATATCCTTACTATTTAGTTTAAAAATCTCTAATTATATGTTAAATTAATTGACTTTTAAGTAGGGGTATGAAAAATCGAACCTAACCGGTTGCCCGAGTTCTATTAATTTTCTTTTAGAGTGAGGATCTATTTAATTTCTAAACTTTAAAAAGTGTCTAATATTTTTATATGAATTTTTAATTTTGTATCTAATAAATTTTTGAACAAGTGTCTAATGCATCTTTAAAACTTCGAGTGGTAGACAATCTGAAAATAGAATTTTGAAATCAAGAGATTCAAAGAAAACAGAGCTATATTTCATATTTTCGAATGTATTTATTAGCCGATTTCGAAATTAAATTTTAATTGGAACAATTTTTTAAAATATATTTGAAAATATATCTATAAACACTTACTAAGTATTAGGTTGTTTAAATTTTTTTTTGTATAATTATTATTTTGTAATATCATATTATATATTGAATATTATATATACATATTGAAATGCTATATTTGTTTTTTTTTTTTATCTTTTTTAATAAAATTCTGCATTTTAAAATTTTGAACTCAAAATTTAGATATATTGAAAACATAAAAATGTTATTGTGATCAAAATTTGCACTGTTTGCCCTTAAATTTCTATCAATAAGTTCCTGGATTTTAGATGTTGTGTCTAATAGAATTGACCTATTAAACATCCTTTAAAGTTCATGAATTGACTAGATATAAAATTAAAAATTTTGTTTATACATAAAATTAATTCAATTTTACAACTATAACATCGGTAACTTTTAAAAAAAAAATTAATATGCTAGAACCTATTAAAAAAAATGAAAAGTTGAGGGATCATTTAGAACCGTGGCAATTTTGGAAACAAGGAATTTAATATGAAGACAAAGTTATAATTCATATTTTCATATTTATTTGGTAACAATTCATAAAATCGGATTTCAATTTAAGTAAATGTTGAAAATGTGTTGATAATAGGTTTATAAACTATAAAATTAGTTATAGTAACCCTGAATATAAATTATTCATTATTAATTTATTAATTATTATTTTGTAATATTATATTATATAATGCATATTTTAATTAACCAAAAATGAATTGAATTTATAACATGTTATATTTATTAATATTTTTTTCCTTTAAAATTTAATTATGCATTTCAAAATTTTAAATCTAAAATATGGATATACTAAAAACATAACATTATTGTTTTTAGAATTTGCATTATTATAGTCATGATATTTAAAAACAATTTAAGAAAAAAAACAAAATCGAGATTGTATACCAAATGTATATTCACATAAAAATCTAAAAACATAAAATAGATTCATCTATCCGCCCTTTGATGTCATGGGTAATTTAACTTTAATTTAATAACAATTTTATTTATCAACTTAAATTATGTCCATTTTTTCATATCAATGAATCTTCGTCATTTTTAAACTTAGTTATGTTTGGATAAGTTTCAAAAACTCATTATATTTAGGATAGTTTTTGTAATTTGCTATTATATTATTTTTTTTATTAGTACACTCGTGTGTCAATTGAGTTACATTCATTCTGACGTCCTTAAATTATCTAGGAAATAGAAATAAAAGTTATTATTTTAAAATAAAATATCAATGAACGATTAATGTGGTCAAAGTGACTCTGATATATATATATATATTGTTAAAAAAAAGGATAATAATAAAAAATTAATATATACACAAACATGAATCTCTGTTGTGTTGTGTCCAACTGCTAAAGAATAAACGAAGTGGTTTGAAGATAGAGATAAAAATTAAGAAAATAAGAATAAAATGAATAAATAAACGACATTGCCACGTAAGCCACGATAGGCACGTGAGCTGGTGGGTTACGGCGCAAACACTGTGAAGTGTCTAAATTACCCTTCCCCAAATCATTCGCTTTCCTCCCAACGTCGGTCGATCCCATGTGCCAATTATTCTCGTGTCATCTTTTAATATTACCAATTTTCGAAATTTCTTATTTGCCCTTTGTCTCTTTCTCCCCTCGTTGTTTTCTTCGGCCAAGATGATGGGCTAAAACTGTCTTTTGTAGCTTCTTTTTCTTTTTTGTTCATTAATAATTTAATTCTATATTAAATTATAATTTTAGTTTGTTTCTATCTGTTTAGTATTTTAATTTAAACAAATTTCAAATGTCTTCCAACCTTTGAATTCTTGTTTTATTTAACTGATGATGTTACATGTTAATTGAATAATTATGGATTGATTGAGCATGAATTAATATGAAAACAACAAGGGACAACTAAATAAATGATTTGTAAAAGATTTTCTTTTATTATTAATCATTATTTTTTCTCAAAAATTCTAATGATTTTAAATTTGGACCAATTTTAAACGAGTTCTCTAGTATGTTATTCTTTCTAGAGGTGTATTTGGAATAAATTTTCAAGTATTTAATTGAAAAAATAAGTCAATTTGAAAAAAATTGAAGTATTTGGCAACCACTCAAAATAGCTTTTGAAGTGTATTTTAAACCTTTTTTTTTCAAAAGAATTTAAATAAAAATTACTTTTTTGAAAATTACTTTTTTCTCTAGTCAATCCCAACGGGGCCTAAGTTTCAGGTACACTCATTTCAAATCATTAAGTGATTTTAAAGGAGGTAAAACTTCTTAAAGCTATGACGTTCTAAATTGGAGAGTATTTCTTCAACCTATATCTTGAATGTGGTGGTTGAATCCAATTGTTTGGAGGTTGTTAACCTCCTTGATGATGTTACTGTTGATCTTCAGAAGTCTACTTCTTCACGGAGGCTAAGGATCGAGTTGGTGAGTTGGGGTTTGTATGTTCTTCTCATGTTCGTCGAAGTGATCAGAATTCTCTAGTGCACTGTGTTGCACGTAAAACCTTGGAGAATAAAGTATCTTCTTTACTTTGTATTCCTTATCTTGAGTGCTTTACATTAATTATGTCTCGCGATCTCCTTTTGTAGTTGTTAGGATTTGTCTTATTGGTTATTGTCCTAAAAAAATATTTTATTAAAATTTTATTTGGTAAGATTACTAGAATTTTAAGAAAAATTAATGATTTTAAACCCGACAACACAAAATTAATTAGAATATAATAAAATGGTCGAATTAACTACAAGTTTACGATCCATCTAAAATTGGGATAACAACTCTGTAGGAAAATTATAACGTCATAAAAAAGAAAGTTGTAAAAACTTTGTCAAGCCAAAGTATGGGCAACCCTAAAGGGTTGAATCACTTTCATCCACATGTTGTTGAACTAAAAATAGATATATTTTTATTTCAAATTACAATATTAAAAGTTATATTTTTTAACTTTCCTGATTACTTAAGGTACAAATATAACATTAAAAATCTAAAAATGATGATTTAAGTCTTCAACTTTTAAGAAAAGTTATTATTATGAATTATTTTGGAGCAAAAGGGATAAATCTAACCAATAAGAGAAGAAGGAAATAAAATTGGGACCAAGATAGGGTCATGTGCTGGAATATAATTCAACATTTGTTATTTTACTTATTAGTCCTTGTAATTCCTTTATTTTATATTTCTGCTGGTTTTTATTTCTTACCCTATGTTTACTGGACACGTGTTCCTCTTGGTTGTTATTTAATAGAAGTCTCTGTCTCAGTATACGGTAGAGAGCATCATTATTCCTTTTTATCTTTTACTATTTTATGGTATCAGAGCTCAGGCTCTCTTTTACCCTTTTTCTTCAATGGCGTCTCCTTCGAGGTCATTAGCGGAAGGTACAAGCTCTACAGGCTTGCCTCTTCCAGTCACATCAGCTTCTATAGTCACACCATCAATAGTCACCACCACTACTGTACCCAATCGGTCGACTCCAAACGCCTTTCAGACATCAACGCCCCCATTTTCTCCACCAACGACAACACCCTTTTACCAAATCATTTTCCCCCTTTTCAAAACCTACAAATAAACCCTAATGTTCAAGGGTTTCAACCGGCCGCACCTTACCCTCAACATCCTAGTTTTGGTTTCTCCCCAACCCAGCCTTACTCTCAACCATTCCCTTTTCTTCAAACCCAAGCCCAGGCGAGCCCCTTTCCCTCACTTACCCAACCCCTCTCTATTAAACTTACTGATAACAACTACCTCTTATGGAAGAATCAGCTTCTCAACTTCATTATTGCGTATGATGTTGAAGGTTTCATCGATGGGTCTATACCCGCTCCCCCTCAATATCTTGATGTTCAACGCACTCAGGTGAATCCTCAGTTTGCGATATGGCAGCGCTTCAACAGAACTATTATGAGTTGGCTCTACTCCTCCCTAACCGAAGACAAGTTAGGAGAAATTGTTGGTTGTACAACAGCATTCGACATTTGGGATACTCTTCAGAAAAATTATGAATCATCTTCCACTGCTCGTATCATGGGTCTTCGCTCTCAACTTCAAAGAATCAAGAAAGACGGTCTTACTATCTCTCAATACCTTGCTCAAACTAAGGATATCGTTGACAGATTTTCTACCATAGGTGAGCCTCTATCTTACCGTGACCATCAAGTATTTCGGACAGCGTCCATATTCTTCGCTTATGAAGCCCGAATAGAAAAACAGACTACAATCGACAGGTTGGGGATAGTTCAGGCCAATCTTGCAAACTTTTCGTTTAATCAAACCAATCGGTGTGGTCAGCAACAACAAGGATCAGGTAAGTCTTCTTCCTCTTTTTCGAAATCCAACCCCAACCCTCCTGGCTTTTCTCCGAAAATATCTAACCCCCCTCAATTCTCATTTTTTTTTGGTCCTGGTAATGTTGGTAAACCACCACACTCTAACCAAAATCGAAATATGAAATGGCCTCTTCAATTTTATCAAAACCGTCCACAATGCCAAATATGTACAAAGTTCGGTCGTACCGCTCTCGTGTGCCACAATAGCCATAATCCTGCTTTTTCTGCAACTCCGAATCCCTCTCCTCAAGCGTTTTATTCATCGTTTCCTAACACTGCATCTCCATCCACTGATCCTCCACCCTCCCCAACCACTTCTCATCCTGATGATGCTTGGTATATGGATTCGGGGGCCACTCATCACATGACTCCCGATCTTACAAATCTCCACAATGCCCAATCATATGGTGGTAATAAGCAGGTAGTGGTCGGTAATGGTATGTCTCTTCCTGTCCTTCATACTGGCTCTGTTTCATTCCCATCTCCGTTCTCTAAAACAAACATTCATCTAAATTCTGTCATTCATGCTTCTGCTTTGTCTCAAAATTTAATCAGTATTGCTCGTCTCTATTTTGATAATCATGCTTTTGTTGAGTTCCATCCTTCATTTTTTCTTGTGAAGGATCAAATTACCAAGAAGGTTCTTCTTCAGGGACAACTTAGTGGCGGTCTCTACAAGTTGTCTACCACGGGTGCTTCACCCTCATTTTCTACCTCTATCACCAATCCGACTCCCTTTGTCTCAACGCTACAAGATTTTTCCATTTGGCATCATCGTCTCGGTCACCCATCTGCATCCGTTGTTCAGTCTGTTTTGAGTCTTTGTCATGTCAAAGTTAGTTCTAGCTCCCCCTCTTTTTGTAATGCCTGTCAAATGGCCAAAAGCCACATGCTCCCCTTCCAGTTATCTGAGTCTAGGTCGACTAAACCTTTTGAACTTGTGTACTCTGACATCTGGGGTCCATCCCCTGTTTTATCTATCAATGGAGCTCGATATTTCCTTCTCTTTGTCGATGATTTTACAAAATACACATGGTTATTCTTGCTTAAAACAAAAGATGAAACCCTATCTTATTTTCATTCTTTCAAGGAATTGATCGAAAACCAATTCAATTACAAGTTAGTTGCCTTGCAAATTGATGGTGGAACTGAGTACAAACCCTTATCACCTTATCTTGTGTTTCATGGTATTCAACATCGTATTTCTTGCCCTTACACTCCACAACAGAATGGTAGCGTTGAGAGAAAGAATCGGCATGTTGTTGAGGTTGGGCTATCTTTGTTAGCTCATTCATCCCTTCCTCAAAATTTTTTGTCCTATGCTTTTCAAACTGCTGTTCATTTAATCAATCGCCTTCCTACACCCGTCTTGTCTAATAATTCACCATACTTCATGTTATATAACAAACATCCCGATTACTCACTCCTCAAGTCCTTTGGTTGTTCGTGTTTTCCTTTTCTTCGTCCTTATAACGACCATAAATTACAATATAGATCACGTGAATGTTTGTTCATTGGTTATAGCCCGTCACATAAAGGATATCTTTGTCTTGACTCTTTAAATGGTCGTATATATGTCTCACGCCATGTTATTTTTAATGAAAAATCATTTCCTTGCACTTCTAATCCAAGTTTCCCTTTTCACTAAATTAAAGCAAGTTCCTGTTGATCCTTATTTTCTTCTACCGCCTCGTACTTTAATTCCATGTTCCCCATTTTTCCAGTCTTTACCGATCACACCACCTGCTCATCCCTCCCCTCCCCTCTTTTTCCAATCTGATCCTTCTCCATCCGCCCCTGGTCTTCCTCCCTCTCCTGTTTCTAGCTCACCCTCTTCCACACTCGTTTCTCAATCTCCTACTTCCATCTCCCCATCGCCCACTCTCATACCCCTACCTTCCCCTTCGCAGCCTGCCACACTATCACCTGCCCCTCCTCCTTCGCAGCCTGCCACTTCAGCTCCCATTGGCCCTACTATCAATCAACATCCTATGCTCACTCGATCCAAGCATGGTATATTCAAACCTAAGGTCTTTTCCTCCTCCCTAGCCACCATCTCACCCTCTATCACATATGAACCCACTACCTATAAACTTGCTCTTGCTGACCCACGCTGGAAACAGGCTATGGTTAACGAAATTGATGCTTTGATGAAGAATAATACATGGTCTCTTGTCCCTCTTCCTCCTCACAAAAAGGTGGTTGGTTGCAAATGGGTTTTTAGAGTAAAACTTAAACCAAATGGCGATGTTGAACGGTATAAAGCTCGATTGGTTGCCCAAGGTTTTTCCCAAGCATATGGGATTGATTATTTTGAGACTTTCAGCCCTGTCATCAAGCCCGCTACCATCCGCATTGTGTTGTCTCTCGCAGTTTCCCATGGTTGGCTTGTTCGGCAATTAGATGTTCAAAATGTGTTTCTTAATGGTGATCTACATGAGGAGGTATTTATGAAACAACCTGCTGGTTTTATAAATGAAGCTCATCCAGGTCATGTATTGAAATTGCATAAATCGTTGTATGGTCTCAAACAAAGTCCCCGTGCTTGGTTTTCAAAACTTAGTACGTGCTTAACATCTTGGAGATTTTACGGTTCAAAGGCTGACTCTTCAATGTTTATCTACAAGTCTCCTCATATGGTGATTTTTCTTATTTATGTTGATGACATACTAGTAAACGGTAATGATCACTCTCTGATTCAACACTTTATTAGCAGCTTACATGAATCATTTTCACTTAAAGATTTGGGTTGTATATCTTATTTTTTGTGTTGGGTTTTATGCCCTAAAACTCGTAGATAGTAAATGTTGTATTTTGACAGCCATTAATAAATGGTTATTCATTATTATTCAATAAATGTTATTGATTATTTTATCTTGTTTTAATAACCCTAAAATCCAATAAACTAACATCCTAGGCTGTTTTATGAGTCTTGAACAATATGTAGAGACATATAGAGATCAATGTTCAAGTTACAGCCTAAAGGGTCTATAGTATAAGGATAGGGCTGGGTACCTTATCCTGGTAACACTATGGATACGACCCACTTTGTATTTGATACAAACGCAATGATCCAACACGTTCGTGTAGGAGACATGCGAGTGGGGGTATCCTATGCAATGAGTTTGCATAAGACTGGACCACGAAATAGTAACCACTAGATATAACTCCGTTGACTGGTTAGGTTTCTATTTCAATAGGTTGACCTAGGCAACTTAGTCTTAATCTTGAGTATATTATGAACTCCTGTTCACGAGGGATTGTCCTTTGATTTGTATGGGTGAGAGTGGCGCGTTTGCCGACTCGATATGCCTACCATTTTGGGGACAAAACTGAGTGGGGAGCTGGGAACATAATTATACAAGATGGATTTCACTCCTTCCCGACTTTAGGATAAGTAGATAAGTGTTCCCTTAAGTGGTGTCTCTAGGACTTGAACAAAGGGCCCTACCCTCTCACTGGCCCGAGAGGGGTTTCTGTTTGATGGTTGGACCATAAACAGGTTGTTCATTAGAGGAGCACTGATACTTAAGGATTTAGAAGTAACCTAGGGGTATAACGGTAATTTGACCCAGCTGGTGTTACGAACACTTGTGAAGGACTAACTTGCTGTTATTGGTCTATATCCGTGGACACAGAAATATATCTACAGGAGTGCACCCACAGTTAACGAATATTGATTAATGTGGTTAATGAGTTTAGCCCGTTAATCTCATATCGTTGGAGCTTTTGATCTGTAGGTCCATTAGGTCCCCTTCCTAGCTCGTAAAGAATATTGAGGAAATTTATTCTTGGATGAAATTTGAAAAGTTCAAATTTACTAAGGGAAAAGTGTAATGTATAATGATACATTATAATATAAAGTTATTTTACAAATTAAACTTTATAATATAAATATAATTTTGGATATGATTCAAAGTTAATTTGTAAGAGAATTAAATATTTGAAATTGTTCAAATATTATTTTAATATGAATTAGATTTATATTAAAACTATAGGTTAAAATTAATGCGCATTAGATGTACATTAAAACTATAGGTTATGAGAGAAATGTATTTGAATTTGATTCAAATGCAAGTTAAAATTAAATATTTGATATTTAATTTGGTAATTAATTAATTGGAGAATTAATTAGTTATTTAATTTAATCTAATTTAATTAAATTTGATTTAATTAAATTAATTGAATTAAAACTATAGGTTATGTGAGAGATGTTCATTTAAATATGATTTAAATGAATTGATTAATTAAATTAGATTTAATTAATTATTAATTATTAATTTAATTAATTTATAATTATTAATTTAATTAATTATTAATTTAATATTAATTAAATTAGTTGTAACTCCCACGTAGGGGAGTTACTTAATACGTGGGATAACACCCACGTTTTCCATTTTTCTCTCGTTTCCTTATATAGTGCTTAAACAGAAAAATTCTTTTCCTTGCGTTCTCTCCACAAAAAAAATCCTCTCAGAAGAGTTCTGTATTTTTTTTCCTTTGCCAAAAGGTTCCCACAAACCTTTCTTCAAGATTCAGAGAAAAGGAAGGTCTCCAAGTGGTGGTGACACGTAAGTTTTTCTTCTCTAATTTTTTTTGCTTAACCTAGATTTTTTGGTTTTTTTTTACATGGAATGTTTTCTATAAAATTTGGCCATAGATTTACATTTTTTTTTATTGGATCAATTGTAAAGGCCCCTGCGTTTTTAGGCATTTTACTGTAAATCGAGTCTTTGTAAGTCCGTGTCTAGATCGGATTCGTTTTACCGAGAAAAACGACACGAAATTTGCCCAAATTGGATGTCCGGAGGCCAAGATTTTGTTGTTTTTCGCTACTATACAAAGAAGGCGAAAAAAAAAATTCTGCTGTGTTGCTGTGCTGCTGCTAGGGCTGACTCAGCATGATGTCAAGACATCATGCTGACATCAGCGCTAGATGGGCTGGTTTAGCTGTTTTAGGCTGGTTTTATCCGGTTTTGGTTCGATTCGCGCCCATTTCAGCTATTTTGGTCCGGTTTTTGCTGTTTTTTGGCTTGGTTCGCGATTTTGGGACCCGTTTGAAGCGGTTCGAGATTTTTGGTCCGACTTTGGAGCGGCAAAGACTAATTTTAGGATAAATTTAGCTAAATTATTGTAATTTAATGCTTTATTTTATCCTATGGGCCAATTTTATGGGTTCAATTGCTATTTAAATGCTTTATGGATGTCATTTAGATAAATCTCACCTTAGGTTAAGCATATTCATGCATTTTAATATGTTATAAATGTTATAATGTATGGTTTTAATGCATGATTAATAATTTAATGAGTGATTTAATATATGTTGATATGTTAAATATATGAAATTGGAAAAGCATGATGCATGACATTAATTTAGTTAAATATAAGTGTTAATTTATTTAATGCGATGCATATGCTTAATTTATTTTCATGATTGTTATAATTGTTATAATTTTATTTTATGAAAATAAAATTGCATTGAGCATGAAACATCCATAAATTAATATAATTGTTATATTATATTTAATGATTTGCATATAATATGGTTTTTTTAATTAATTAGAATTTGATTGTTAATTAATTAAACCATAGTATGTATGATTATAGGGCTAATTAATTATTTTTGTAAATAAGTTATAAAATTAATTAATAGAAACCGTCAACCTATAATAAAGATTTGCATGCAAATATAGGATCTTAGGAAATTGGTTTTAAATTGTTTAAAATTAATTTACACTTAAGATCACATTAATTCTAATTAGATTAGAATTAAGTCTTATTTTCTTTTAAAATAGTTTAAATTGGAATAAATAGGACAAATAGGATTTTGGTTATAAGGGAACTCTACTGGTTCAATTCTGTCTAGATTGGGGGTTTTTAAGTTGACGGTTTTACGGAACACCTCCTAACTGGGAACTGAATCAGAACTTGAGTTGAATTAACTAAGTCCTATTAGCATGCAATGTCACTAGGTTAATTAAATTGTTTAATTCACCTAGAACTATAGTTTAAAAACCTTTTATAAGAGTTATAATAGGCATAGACTTAGATAGATTCATTAGCCGGATTTTAACTAAGTATAATAAAACCCTAAAATAAGTAGAACATTTTAGTGGGAGAAAAATGGTATATATGATATATCAATTTTTTTTATTTTCTCTCGCGGCCCTAAGAGTTCACACCGTGAGATTCATGCTCGGCTTCGTGTCGCCTTGGGCGCGGCCTCCCTTCGGAAAGCGTTTGCATGGGTCAATACCAAGGTGAATAGGAAAAATGTTCATAGTAAGTGAGAAGGACACGTGTCAACGTTTCCTATGGTCTCCTTCATTAAGTTGCAACGTGAGATTCTTATGATCGGCCTGCGTGTCATCTTGGAGCGACCACCCCTTCGGAGGGTCTGATCATAGGATTCGAAACACCACAAATTTCAGTTATGGATAGGGTTTCTTAGGTTAATCTTCAACAGTTGTCTTTCCTAACGGTAGCCTGTTGAAGCGTACCTTTGGGATCCGAAAATGAAAGGGTTACACTTACGCGATGCATTAAGCTAGTTAATGAATTCTCGACCGAACTAATGGTAGCTAACAGCTATAGGAATAAGAGTTATTCTGGAATTAGTAATTAGCTGAGATCGTCTCAATTCAAGGGAGGAGTAGCTGATTACCCTTCGGTGACTGTTGCTTTAAACCTTTGAAGTATCATTGCACAGACTTAATCGATTTTTTTTTGGGTTCTTTGATTGAATGTTTTGCTAAATTTTTATTGGATGTTGTGTAATGGGTTAAAACAAAAATAATTAATACGGTCAATTGTTTGTTAATTTTTCAGCATGACTTCCTCTATGATTGCATTACTAAAAAGCGACCAATTAACTGGTGAAAATTATGCAACGTGGAAATCTAACTTGAATACGATTCTGGTTATAGAATATCTACGGTTTGTCTTAATTCAGGAATGTCCTCAACTCCCCGCTCGTGGTGCATCCCAAGCTGTGAGGGATGCACATGACCGCTAGACGAAGGCCAATGAAAAGGCTCGAGTCTATATCTTGGCGAGTTTGTCTGACGTACTCACCAAGAAACATGAGGCCATGCTCACTGCTCGTGAGATCATGGAGTCGTTGCAGGATATGTTTGGGCAACCGTCCACATAGATCCGGCACGAGGCCCTCAAATACGTTTATAACGCACGTATGAAGGAAAGCCAATCAGTGAGAGAACATGTTCTCGACCTCATGGTTCACTTCAACGTTGCTTAAATGAACGGCGCAGTCATAGACGAGCAAAGTCAGGTGTCCTTTATTTTGGAATCTCTTCCGACGAGTTTCCTTCAATTTCGCAGCAATGCGGTAATGAATAAAATACAGTACACCATAACTACCCTCCTAAATGAGCTACAGACTTTTCAGTCTCTTATGAAAAATAAGAGACCGAAAGAAGGAGAGGCAAATGTTGCCCATTCCAAGAAGTTCCACAAGGGTTCAACCTCTGGAACTAAGTCTGTTCCTTCATCTTCTGGTCCCAAAAAGATCCAGAAGAAAGGAGTGAAGGGGAAGGCTCCCGCTGCTGGCAAAGGCAAGAGTAAGGCCAAGAAGGCTGACAAGGACAAGTGCTTCCACTGCAATGTGGATGGTCACTGGAAGCGCAATTGCCCCAAGTACCTCACCGAGAAAAAGAAGGAAAAGGAAGGTAAATATGATTTACTTGTCTTAGAAACTTGTTTAGTGGAAAATGACTATAATGCCTGGATACTTGATTCAGGAGCCACTAACCATGTTTGTTCTTCATTTCAGGAAACTAGTTCCTTCCAGCAGCTCGAGGAGGGTGAGATGACGCTCAAGGTTGGAACGGGAGACGTCATTTCAGCTCGTGCAGTGGGAGCTGCAAAGTTGTTTTTTAGAAATAGATATTTATTTTTGGAAATTTGTACATAGTTCCAAAAATTAAGAGAAATCTTGTATCTATTTCTTGTTTAATTGAACAATCGTATTGTATTACTTTTTTAACAAATGAAGCATTCATTTCAAAAAATGGTGTACATATTTGTTCTGCTAAATTAGAAAACAACTTATATGTGTTAAGACCAATTGAAAGAAAAGCACTTTTAAATCATGAGATGTTTAAAACTGCTAATACTCAATCTAAAAGGCAAAGAATTTCTCCAAGTAACAATACCTATCTTTGGCATTTAAGATTAGGTCACATAAATTTCGATAGGATCGGGAGATTGGTAAAGAATGGACTTCTAAGTGAGTTAGAAGATGATTCATTACCTCCTTGTGAATCTTGTCTCGAAGGAAAAATGACTAAAAGACCTTTTAGTGGAAAAGGTTATAGAGCCAAAGAATCTTTAGAGCTGATACATTCGGATCTTTGTGGTCCAATGAATGTACAAGCTCGAGGAGGGTATGAATACTTCATCTCTTTTATAGATGATTATTTGCGATATGGTTACTTATACCTAATGACACATAAGTCTGAAGCCCTTGAAAAGTTCAAGGAGTATAAGGCTGAGGTTGAAAACCTGTTAGGTAAAACAATTAAAACACTTCGATCTGATCGAGGTGGAGAGTATATGGATTTAAGATTCCAAGACTATATGATAGAACATGGAATCCAATCCCAACTCTCAGCACCTGGTACACCTCAACAAAATGGTGTATCAGAAAGGAGAAATAGAACCTTGTTAGACATGGTTCGTTCTATGATGAGCTATGCTCAATTGCCTAGCTCGTTTTGGGGGTATGCAATAGAGACTACAGTTCATATCTTAAACAATGTTCACTCGAAGAGTATTTCTGAAACACCTTTCGAGTTATGGAGGGGGCGTAAACCTAGTCTGCGCTACTTCAGAATTTGAGGTTGTCCTGCACATGTGCTAGTGACAAATCCTAAGAAATTGGAACCTTGTTCAAGATTATGCCAATTTGTTGGTTACCCTAAGGAAACGAGAGGTGGTCTCTTCTTTGATCCCCAAGATAACAAAGTGTTTTTATCGACAAACGCTACATTCTTGGAAGAAGACCACATGAGAGATCATAAACCACAGAGCAAATTAGTATTAAATGAAGCTATTGAAGAGTCAACAAGAGTTGTTGATAAAGCTGGTTCTTCAACAAGAGTTGATGAAGGACCTAACACTTTAGGTCTGTCTCATCCTTCTCAAGAGTTGAGAATGCCTCGACGCAGTGGGAGGGTTGTATCACGACCTTCTCGTTACTTGGGTTTAACAGAAACTCAGGTTGTCGTACCTGACGACGGTGTTAAGGATCCATTGTCTTTTAAACAGGCAACGAATGATGTTGATAAGGACGAATGGGTCAAAGCCATGGACCTTGAAATGGAGTCTATGTATTTCAATTCAGTATGGGAATTTGTAGATCCACCTGAAGGGGTTAAACCCATAGGGTGTAAATGGATCTATAAGAGAAAGAGGGACGTAGCTGGTAAGGTACAGACCTTTAAAGCTTGACTTGTAGCAAAGGGTTATACCCAAAGGGAAGGGGTTGACTATGAGGAAACTTTTTCCCCTGTTGCTATGCTTAAGTCTGTAAGAATTCTCTTATCCATAGCCACATATTATGACTATGAAATTTGGCAAATGGATGTCAAGACGGCCTTTCTGAATGACAATCTTGAAGAGAATATCTTTATGTCTCAACCCGAAGGGTTCATAGCCCAAGGTAAAGAGCAAAAAGTTTGCAAACTGAATCGATCCATTTATGGGTTGAAACAGGCATCTAGATCTTGGAATATTAGATTTGATGTTGCGATCAAATCTTTTGGTTTTGATCAAAACGTTGATGAACCTTGTGTTTACAAGAAAATCATCAAAGGTAAAGTAGCTTTCTTGGTACTATACGTAGACGATATCTTACTCATTGGGAATGACGTAGGATACCTTACTGACGTTAAAAAATGGCTAGCAGCCCAATTCCAAATGAAAGATTTAGGAGAGGCACAGTATGTTCTTGGAATCCAAATTATTAGGGATCGTAAGAACAGAACGCTAGCTCTGTCTCAAGCAACTTATATCGACAAAATGTTGACTCGATATTCGATGCAGAACTCGAAGAAGGGTTTATTACCTTTCAGACATGGGGTTCATTTGTCTAAGGAACAATGTCCTAAGACACCTCAAGAAGTTGAGGATATGAGACGTATTCCCTATGCCTCAGCTGTGGGCAGCTTAATGTATGCTATGCTCTGCACTAGGCCAGACATTTGTTATGCAGTGGGAATAGTCAGTAGGTACCAGTCTAATCCAGGGTTTGACCACTGGACAGCAGTTAAGAATATCCTCAAGTATCTTAGGAGAACGAGGGACTACAAGCTAGTGTATGGAGCTAAGGATTTGATCCTTATAGGTTATACTGACTCTAATTTCCAAACTGACAAGGATTATAGGAAATCCACGTCGGGATCAGTGTTTACCCTAAATGGGGGAGCTGTAGTATGACGAAGTATCAAGCAAGGATGCATAGCAGACTCCACTATGGAGGCAGAGTATGTAGCTGCTTGTGAAGCAGCAAAGGAAGCAGTTTGACTCAGGAAGTTCTTAAGTGATTTGGAAGTTGTTCCAAATATGAACTTGCCTATTACCCTATACTGTGACAACAGCGGGGCAGTAGCCAACTCTAAAGAACCTCGAAGTCATAAACGAGGAAAGCACATTGAGAGGAAGTATCACCTGATAAGAGAGATTGTGCAACGAGGAGATGTGATCGTCACAAAGATCACTTCGGAGCACAATATTGTTGATCCATTTACGAAGACTCTCTCGGGTAAAGTGTTTGAGGGTCCTCTAGAGAATCTAGGTCTGCGACATTTGTACATTGGGTAATCTAGGGCAAATGGGAGATGTGTAATATGTGTAGTGGGTATACCGATGCCCTAGTTTATTGTATTTGTATTATTTACCATCCTCATTGTTTTGTATTATCTTGTACAATCCACTAACTAGAGTTTTAGTTCAAGTGGGAGTTTGTTGGGTTTTATGCCCTAAAACTCATAGATAGTAAAATGTTGTATTTTGACCGCCATTAATAAATGGTTATTCATTATTATTCAATAAATGTTATTGATTATTTTATCTTGTTTTAATAACCCTAAAATCCAATAAACTAACATCCTAGGCTGTTTTATGAGTCTTGAACAATATGTAGAGACATATAGAGATCAATGTTCAAGTTACAGCCTAAAGGGTCTATAGTATAAGGATAGGGCTGGGTACCTTATCCTGGTAACACTATGGATACGACCCACTTTGTATTTGATACAAACGCAATGATCCAACACGTTCGTGTAGGAGACATGCGAGTGGGGGTATCCTATGCAATGAGTTTGCATAAGACTGGACCACGAAATAGTAACCACTAGATATAACTCCGTTGACTGGTTACGTTTCTATTTCAATAGGTTGACCTAGGCAACTTAGTCTTAATCTTGAGTATATTATGAACTCCTGTTCACGAGGGATTGTCCTTTGATTTGTATGGGTGAGAGTGGCTCGTTTGCCGACTCGATATGCCTACCATTTTGGGGACAAGACTGAGTGGGGAGCTGGGAACATAATTATACAAGATGGATTTCACTCCTTCCCGTCTTTATGGTATGTAGATAAGTGTTCCCTTAAGTGGTGTCTCCGGGACTTGAACAAAGGGCCCTACCCTCTCACTGGCCCGAGAGGGATTTCTGTTTGATGGTTGGACCATAAACAGGTTGTTCATTAGAGGAGCACTGGTACTTAAAGGATTTAGAAGTAACCCAGGGGTATAACGGTTATTTGACCCAGCTGGTGTTACGAACACTTGTGAAGGACTAACTTGCTGTTATTGGTCTATATCCGTGGACACAGAAATATATCTACAGTGAGAAGAGTGCAGCTGTGGGTCTTTAGTGGAGTGCACCCACAGTTAACGAATATTGATTAATGTGGTTAATGAGTTTAGCCCGTTAATCTCATATCGTTGGAGCTTTTGATCTGTAGGTCCATTAGGTCCCCTTCCTAGCTCGTAAAGAATATTGAGGAAATTTATTCTTGGATGAAATTTGAAAAGTTCAAATTTACTAAGGGAAAAGTATAATGTATAATGATACATTATAGTATAAAGTTTATTTTACAAATTAAACTTTATAATATAAATATAATTTTGGATATGATTCAAAGTTAATTTGTAAGAGAATTAAATATTTGAAATTGTTCAAATATTATTTTAATATGAATTAGATTTATATTAAAATTATAGGTTAAAATTAATGCGCATTAGATGTACACTAAAACTATAGGTTATGAGAGGAATGTATTTGAATTTGATTCAAATGCAAGTTAAAATTAAATATTTGATATTTAATTTGGTAATTAATTAATTGGAGAATTAATTAGTTATTTAATTTAATCTAATTTAATTAAATTTGATTTAATTAAATTAATTGAATTAAAACTATAGGTTATGTGAGAGATGTTCATTTAAATATGATTTAAATGAATTGATTAATTAAATTAGATTTAATTAATAATTAATTATTAATTTAATTAATTATTAATTTAATTATTAATTAAATTGGTTGTAACTCCCACGTAGGGGAGTTACTTAATACGTGGGATAACACCCACGTTTCCCATTTTTCCTCGTTTCCTTATATAGTGCTTAAACAGAAAAATTCTTTTCGTTGCGTTCTGTCCACAAAAAAATCCTCTCAAAAGAGTTCTGTATTTTTTTTCTTTGCCAAAAGGTTCCCACAAACCTTTCCTCAAGATTGAGAGAAAAGAAAGGTCTCCAAGTGGTAGTGACACGTAAGTTTTTCTTCTCTAATTTTTTTTTGCTTAACCTAGATTTTTTAAAGTTTTTTTTGCCAATGTAAAAGTATTTCAAAATTATTAAAATTAATTTTGAGATACGGTTCTGATACGTTTCCGCTGCGTTTTGAGTTTTAATCCTAGCATTTTGGGGGTTCACATTGTACATCAACCGGGTCATATGCATCTATCTCAACCTAAGTATATCAGTGATTTGCTCAAGAGGGCAAATTTGGTGAATTGTAAACCGATTAATACACCCATGGTGGCTGGTGCGTCATTATCCTTGGGTGATGGGTTGCCTTTGGAAGATCCTTCTGCTTACCGCAGTCCTGTTGGAGCCTTACAATACTGTACGTTGACACGGCCGGATGTTAGTTTTTCTGTCAACAAGTTATGTCAGTTTCTTCATACTCCAACAACCACTCATATGCAAGCTGTTAAGCGCCTCCTACGGTATCTTAAAGGTACTTCAAACCTCGGTTTATCCTTTACTAAATCTCCTCATCATGTTATTTCCTGTTATACGGATGCCGATTGGGCTAACTGCCCGGATGATCGTCGAAGCACGAGTGGTTTCTATCTTTTTCTTGGTTTCAATTTAATTTTCTGGAAGTCCTCTAAACTGCATGTTGTGTCTAGATCAAGTGTTGAATCTGAATATAGAGGAATGTCAAATGCAGCTGCGGAAATTATGTGGGTTGAGTCTGTTTTGTCAGAAATTGGATTAGTCTCTCGAGCCCCTCCTCTGCTTCTTTGTGATAATATAAGTGTCACATACATTGCAGCCAATCCAGTTTTGCATAATCGAACAAAACACATTGAAATCGATCACCACTTTATTAGAGAAAGGGTCGCTCGAAATCAACTGTCTGTTCGCTTCGTGCCTTCTGACGATCAGCTCGCTGACATTATGACTAAAGCCCTGCCGTCTACTCGTTTTGCTTCTCTACGTACCAAGCTCACTGTTCTTAATAAGAACAGTTAGCTTGCGGGGGGATGCTGGAATATAATTCAACATTTGTTATTTTACTTATTAGTCCTTGTAATTCCTTTATTTTCTATTTCTGTTGGTTGTTATTTCTTACCCTATGTTTACTGGACACGTGTTCCTCTTGGTTGTTATTTAATAGAAGTCTTTGCCTCAGTATACGGTAGAGAGCATCATTATTCCTTTTTATCTTTTACTATTTTATCATGCCAAGGAAGGTGAATTGGGCCTTTGGGTCCAACTTCCCATCGGCTTGTTGGCTGAGGCTAAGGAGGCCTATTTGACCAATAGGCTTGAGTTGGGCCCTCGACCCAACCTTTTCTTGGCCTCGGCCTTGGAGGTCGAGGTTAACCCCACCTCCTGTTGGGGTTGATGCCCTAAATCTCGTGATCTTGTATTTTGTAAACTTGTATTGTATAAATCAAATTATTTATTTAATAAAATAATTGTTATTTTATTTGACATTTAGTTGCACTAACCCAAAAAATCAATAAACTAAGATCCTAGGTTATTAGTAGTAACTTAAACACGTATGTAGAGACTTAACATAAGTGGATCGTGTTTAAGTGATAACCTAAATGGTCTATAGTAGATGGATAATGTTGGGTACCTTATCCTGGTAACACTATGGATACGACCCACTTTGTGATTATTACAAGTGTTGTAAAGTATCACAAATGTTTAGATACTAAATGTTCATGTAGAGACATGTGAGTGGGGGTATCCTATATATGTGACATATATAAAACTAGACCGCAAAATGATTAGTCTCCCGTATTAACACTGTTACTTAATGAGACTTACATTTCCCTAGGATGATCATAGGTGACTCGACCTTAATCCTGAATCAGGTGTGAACTCCTGCTTGTGAGGGCAATCCTTTGATTTGTATGGGTGAGAGAGGCCAGGTTTTCCAACTCAATAAGCCTACCACTTTGAGGATTTGTCCGAGCAGGCAGCTGGGAACTCAATTGTACAAAAAGGAATTCATGTCTTATGAA
The DNA here is from genome assembly GCA_002890555.2 of Lagenaria siceraria. Lineage (NCBI taxonomy): Eukaryota > Viridiplantae > Streptophyta > Magnoliopsida > Cucurbitales > Cucurbitaceae > Lagenaria > Lagenaria siceraria. The sequence goes on along the minus strand of CM016483.1, from coordinate 18,880,345 downwards.
TTGCTCCATTAAGAGCTGATGTTGGGTCTTGAACAATGAGGCACCTCACCCTCTCACTGACCAGAGAGGGGTCTAGCTCATAGTTGGACTATGACTAAATTGTTCATTAGAGGGACCAGTGGTACTTGAGGAGTTAGAGGTAACACAGGGGTAAAACGGTAATTTGACCCAGCTGTTGTTACGAGCAATTTGTGAAAGGTCGACTCACTGTTGATTGATTATATCTGTGGACATAGAAATATATCTACAGTAAGAAGAGTGTAGCTGTCGATCTTTAGTGGAATGACCGACAGTTAATGAATGTTGATTAATTTAATTAAAGAGATTAATTAATTAATCTCATAGCATTAAAGCTTCAAACTGATAGGTCCATTAGGTCCACTTGCTAGCTCATATAGGCTAAGATGACAGTCAGTTGTCTTGGTTTAATTTGAATTGTTCAAATTAAGCTGAGGGAATTAATTGTATGAGATACAATTAAATAATGTATATTGATACATTATAATATAAAGTAGATTTTTATATGAAATGTGAAAATTAAACTTTATAATATACATGAGATAAATATTTGAATAAGATTCAAATATTAAATATTATATGAATGAGATTCATATAAAACTATAGGTTAAAAATAATGTGAATATGATTCATATTAAACTATAGGTTATGTGAGAGAAATTGGAATTAATTAGTAACTAATTATTATTATATATTAAATGAGATTTAGTATATATATATATATATATATAATTTAATTTATATTATTAATTTATTTAAATTAAATTAAACAAAATATTAACTCCCATTTTGGAGTTATTATGAAAATGATGTGGAGTTTTCTTTTTCATAAATCCTCCCCACTAACTCTCTCCATAATTTCTCTCTAAATGAAAAGATAACTTCTTCTTCTTCCTCCCTTTAAATAGACAAATGGAGACCACTCTCCATGGATTTGATAACCTTGAGAATAGTGAGTGCTCTTTGGTAGTAGTGTCCTTATCTTTTTGTATAAAGATTTTGTGAAAAAGATTCATCAAGGGTAAGCAACTTCTTCCTTTTTCTTTTCCTTCTCAAAAAGCATGTTGTTTATCATGTTCTTTTCTCTTTTCTTTGTTTTTTAAAATTCATAATTGAGTAATTGAACTCACAACGCGATAAATCGCTTCCGTTGGAAATTCAATTCCTTCACCTCCAAGGTTGAGGTTGACCCCAACTTTCGCATAGGCACACCCCCGAGCCTTGAGAATAGTGAGTGCTCTTTGGTAGTAGTGTCCTTATCTTTTTGTATAAAGATTTTGTGAAAAAGATTCATCAAGGGTAAGCAACTTCTTCCTTTTTCTTTTCCTTCTCAAAAAGCATGTTGTTTATCATGTTCTTTTCTCTTTTCTTTGTTTTTTAAAATTCATAATTGAGTAATTGAACTCACAACGCGATAAATCGCTTCCGTTGGAAATTCAATTCCTTCACCTCCAAGGTTGAGGTTGACCCCAACTTTCGCATAGGCACACCCCCGAGCCTAAGAATCCCTCATAAGATTCGATTAGGTTATCAGATAATTAGATTTCAAAAGGGAATAGGAGAAGACCTAGGTCAACCTCCTCTATAAATACATCATTATAACTCTATATGAGGTATCTTAAATTCTACTCTCAAACTCTTAAACTCCCTAACTTCCACACTTTTTCACTCTCTAACTTAAACAACGGATTATGTGTGGCAAGCACCATACCGGTGTGTAGGTTTTCTCTTTTGTAGGCCACATTCTTCTCCTTTTTAAACAAATTCACTGCTGGTGTCATGTGAATGTAAGATAAGTTTTCTCTGTTCAAATTTTGGCATCAACCAATTGGCGTCGTCTATAGGGACAAAAGTGTTCTACTGATAATTTGTATACCTTACAAAATATAAGTAAGGGGGACAAGAACAAGAATCAGGATGGAAATGACTTTGATCAAGACTGTCACCCACGGAGAAATTGAAATCAAACACCACCTCAACCCGAGGAAAAGCTTGAGGCGTTGGAAAAGCAAGTGATCGGAATAGATCGTGATCTGACTCGACTTCTTGAAATTTTAGACAAGTAGAACCCTTCTGCAATGGTTCAGGTGGAACCATTAGTGCGTGGTCCTGACAAAGGAAAAGCCTTCTTAGTTGAGGATGTGAGAGAAACATAGTCTCATATCCAAAAGACCAAAGGAAAGACTGATTTATGGTGGAAATAATAAAAAAAAGGCAGTCTGAGACTGCTGGACAATCAAAGCAACATGAAGTTGCACACAACAAGGCTAGTAGGATCGATCAACTAAAATTAGCGATGTAGACTATGCCAAGGAGTTCATGTCGAGGCCAAGGTTGAGACGGCCTTGGCCGATGCTGAGGCGACCCGTGCCAAGGCCGAGAGGACATAATTGAGGCCAAGGAAAGGAGACCGAGGTCGATGATCACCACTAAAGACCAAGGATCAACTAGAGTCTGAAAGGATGAGGAGACAGTTGAGACAGACCTTCAGAATTTGATCGAGGAAAAGCAAAGAGCCAAGACTAAGGTCGAAGCTAGGATCGAGAGCCCTCCTTGTAAGATAGAATTTATGATGATCCAAGATGAGATAGGAAACATCCAGAAAACCAGGGGAGCATAAGGATTTGATCTTGAGACACTGATAGAACAGGTAGACCCCCTATTTATTGATGACATCATGGCAGTAGAGCTTCCTCAAAAGTTGAAAGTCCCAACCATTAAATCCTATGATGGCAATAAGGATCTAGTAGAGCATCTTGACATGTACAGGTCTTGAATGGAACTCCATGAAGTATCTGATGCAATTCAATGTCAAGCATTCTCCTCTATCTTGATAGGATCAGGTAAGGAATGGTTCAGAAAATTGAAGAGGAGATCAATCAGTTCCTTAAAAGAAGTAGCATGGGTCTTTGTCACTCAATTATTGGATGAAAGAGACCAACACAAGCCAAAGATGCATTTACTAACAGTTAAACAGGGACCAGATGAAACTTTCCGTGAGTATGTCACACACTTCAATAGTGAAGTCCTATAAGTCGAAGGATATGCTGATGGGGCAGTATTGATTGTCATGGAATCTGGGTTACGAGATGAAAGGCTTCTTCAACTGGTTGGTAAGAGGGAACCCAACACTTATGTTGAGTTCATAAGCATAGCCCAAAAATACATAAGTGTAGAGGAATTGATCAAATCAAAGAAAGAGGAACATAAAAGAGGAAGATGAAAGAGGAACTCAAGATCCACCCTACTGTAATCTCATCTGACAAGATTCTCATGAAAATACAACATACAAATCTGCTCAAGCATCTAGGGAAGATGAGGATGAACCCAAACAAAAGAGACAGAGATCGTTATTGTCTGTATCATCAAGATCATGGCCATTTTACTAAAGAATGCAATTAGTTGAAAGATGATATTGAAACACTAATTCGTAATGGATATTTGCGAGAGTTTGTGGAAAAGATGAGAAACACAAGGAAAGACAAAACAAAGGTGAACCAAACCCAGTACAGAAAATTAGATAGGGCCAAGGCTGACCACCCGAGGCCGAAGAAAACTCCATCGTAGACAGATTTTGTCATTTTCCTATTTATGAATAGTTATTTTCATTCCAAGATGTGAATTCACTTTTCTTTATTAGTTTAATGAGTATCAGATTTTTTGCAAATTATTTAGAATTTATACACAAGAAAATATTTTCTTATTTCGGTAAACAAAATATTTCTTGAGTAGCGACTTATATAGGAGATGCTTTCTTATTAAACAAAAAGCAGAAGATTTCAAAGGCAAGCATCAAATGAGTTTCATAATACAACTTCAAATCTCACAAAAAGCTAGGGGCTACCAAGGCCAACCTCACCCAGAAAATAAAAATAAGAAGCAACGTTCAAACCATTGAACAAATCTAGGTGGTTGTGGCCAAGGTCGAGGACAACCTCAGCCAAATTTCTCTTATTGCTAGCATGTGCTCAACACATTTTACCGTTGCATGACCGATACACGTTCTCTTAATCTGAATCAATATACTTCCACTAATCATAGCCCCACGCATGTTCGAAAGGTATCTAGAAAAGATACATGAAAGTCACTTCATCTCTTAGAAATTGCTTATTATCTTTCTAGAGAAAATCTCAAGCTTCAAAGAAGGTCACCTACTAATCACATCACCTCTCCTAAATTGATATCCATCTTTCTCGAGAAGGTGCACATAATCTCTTTAGCCGAGGTAGAGGAGGCCTACTTGGCCATTGGACTTGAGTTAGGCCCTCGACCCAACCTTCCTTTGGCCTCGGCCTCGGATGCAAAGACTGACCCCACCTCCTCACCCTTGGCCTCTGAGGTTGAAGAGCCCAACTCTCGCTTAGGCATGCCGTTGGGCCCAAGAATCCCACATAGGATTCGATTAGATTATTAGATAACTTGATTCCGAAAGGGAACATGAGAAGACCTAGATCATTTTTCTCTATAAATACATCATGATAATTCTATATGCGGTAACTTGAGTCCTCCCTCTCGATCTCTCTAGCTTCTACATTCTTACACTCTCTAACTTAAGAATTGGAGTGTGTGTGGCAAACACCATACTGGTGTGCAAGTTTTTTCTTTTGCAACCCATGTATTTGTCCCTTTTAAACAAATTCACTGTTGGTGTCACGTGAAGATGAAGTGTGTTTCTCTTGTCCAGATTTTGGCATCAATAGTGATTGTTATACGAATTATATTTCATTGAAAATTGAAAATTAAAAAGTGTGATATTTTTCGGCTGTGCTTACAAAAAATAAAATTCTTTAGCATATTCCTTAGTGTATTTTTCTTTCAATTATATGTTCTTGCTCCAATTTACTTGAAGCATGGAATATAATGAGAAGATACCTTTAAGATGCCAAACAGGTACATAGGTTTTTTTTTTTCAAAAAAAAACAAATATTAGACATGAAAATAAAACAAAATCATTAAATATTATTAGTTAGTTGGCATTTTCATGCGGTCATGCATCGAAAAATCTTTCAGATTTGGGCAAAGCTTTTCCGATTATTTGACATACCGTGATGAAATTGTGTCAAAGTTAGTTATATTATTTTTTTTTATAATTAACTTAGAAGTTCTGAAAATTTTTATCATATAATTTATTTTGAATTTAGTAGGTTTGAGAAGCAACATACTCAGAAAGGTTTAAAAAAAAAAAAAAAAACTAGTTGAAAATTTTCAAACACATTATTTTCTTTTTAGATTTTATTTTTTTGTGAAAAAAATTACAAAACTATCTACTTTTAATTTTTTTTTACTTTATTATTTTCAAAATAAATAAATAAAAGAATAGAATAAAAAAAATTGGCATACATGATTTTTTTTTTTTTCATTTTTCAAAAAAGTTCGGCATAAAAAAAATTCAGATTTATTATTTTTACACATTATTTCCTTTTCTGACTTTGTTTTTAAACCATCAATTGTATATATGGATATTTTGTGTTTTTCATTTTTTTAAAAAATTTCAACAACATTGAATGCATGAAGTTATTTTATGAAATGTTTTTTTTCCTTTTCAGTAAAATAATAAAGATTACAATATTGAAAGGTTATTATAGTAATTGATATATTATATAAAAATTCTTAATTATTTGGTGTTAGACAGATTTGTAAATATTAAAAGTTTTTCATATTTGTGTAATATTAGGTCCTATTTTGGTCCATTATAAAGAAATCCATAATAAAATTGTTTCCAAAGTCCATGCATTTAAAGTATGTAACATTATACAATTATAGAAACAATAGCAATCGCAATAATGAAATAATGATAGTGCCTAATAAAATCAAGGGGCCAAAATTTCATCTTGCTTTGGCGTAAAAAAAAAAACAACTAAAATGTGAGCTTCACTTAGTGATATTGCCATGTACTCTATTTTTGGAGGTCAGAAGTTCAATTCTCCCATCCCAATCCCACCGTCATTGAACTCTAAAAAAGAAAAAAAAAAACAATCATTTCTCTAATTCTCTCATATATTTTTTTTTCTTTTCGTCATAAAAGAAAAAGGAAAAGAGTTTTCTTAAGCATAAATCCTGATAATTAAATGATTTGGGCTTGTGCTGCTCAAAGGTCCTTAAATAGATGGGCCCATTGGGCCCGTTTTTAAGTGGGTTTTTCTTACGGTACGCTCGTTTTAATTGGATTTAATGGCCAGCCCAAATCAAGAGAGAGATGTCAAGGGCTGAATCTATAGCAATACAAATTTGGAGCGCATTTAGGGTTAATGGTTGAGTATAAAGCAACATTTTAAAATAATTATAGATATAGCAAAATTTATCAATAATAGACTTTATCGTTGATAGACTCTGAGAGTTTGATCTAAATTTTTGTTATGTCTCTAAATTCTTTTGCATTGATATTTGCAATTGTCCCTTAGATATCTAAGTAGGGATGTTTACTAGACGGTTGCCCTACTCCAATTTTTCATCTTACAAAATTTTTTATTTATTTTTGTGAGGATCGGGATGGAGAATTCCCACATAGAAAATTTGTGGGGATTGAGATCCATGGAAAATTATTCCCCATTTGATATCTTTTGAAAAAAAAATCAATTAAATTAGTTTTAAGAAAGTTTTCCATTAAATAGTTAATTTTCCGTTATGAAATGTTTATTTAATTACCTCTATATATAAAAAATAATAATAATAATTCCCTGTTTAGCACACAATAGATTTTTTTTCTCTAACATTTGAGATCGGTCTATTAAAATTAAATTTTCAATAGTGTCTATAAGTAATAAATATATTAATTTTTTTTAAAAAAATTAATAAATCTATTAGATATAAAATTTATATTTTATGTCAATCCAACCATAAGCTTTCATTTTCCTATTTAAAAAATTTATAAATTTTAAAAAATATCAAAAAGAAGACTGGTCATTGAATAGGTTTGCATCGGTGACTTAGGCATCATAGCCATTTTTCTTTGTTTTGTGTGTCCTCTCTTTCCCCAATTACAAATTCAACTGTGATGTCACGTGAGAGTTATGTGCGTTTCCCCCATCTCAAATTTTGCATCAAATACTTCATCTGATTCTAGAAAATAATCTCAAAACTAATTGACAATGATAATGAGAGAACTCATGTTTTCCTCACACATTCCCCTCATAGATACCCAATTTGAGGATTATGGGCTCTGATACAATATTAGATAAACATGAGATTCTATTGTCTCAAAACTAATTGACAATGAAGAAAGAAATTCATGCATATATTTTATAAAAATCATGAGGCCTCCCCTTTCGACAATTAATTTTGATGATATGTGTGTTTGCCTCTATTATTTCTATTAATTACTCATCTTATATATGTCTTCTTGAAAATAAAAATCCAAAGCTAAGATATAATAATGAAATTTTGTAATATATTAAAAGAAGGTTACAATACCAATTTTTTATCTTTCTATTTCAGGTTTGGTTGAATTTTAGTTTTTCCACTTTTAATGATTGTCTACACTTAGTATTTATACTATCAATAAATCTTAATTTTAGTGTACTTTTAATAAATCTTAAATTTAGTTTTTCAAAGTTAATTTTTATCAACATTGATCAAATAACAACAATAATTGAAAAAACACCATGTGAATATATTTTAAAAATTTATAAAGGTGATGTTAATATAAACTTTTTTTCTTAAAAAAATAACAATAAACTAACAACAATGCTAAATTTAAGAAGGTTTGAAATGCATAAACTCAAAATACATAGACTAACCAATAATATTTTCACTAAAAAAAAAGTTTTAAATTACTATAAACAGAAAAAATATCAAATTATTTACAAATATAGAAAAAATTCACTTTCTATCAACAATAGGCTACGATAGAATTATATCACTGTCTATCTCTCGAGCGATAGAGAATTCAATCGCGGTCTATCGCTGATAGTAAAATTTTTCTATATTTATAAATAATTTGACTAATTTTTCTATATTTGAAAACAACCCGTTTTATATATATATAATATATTGGGTAGGTGGGAGACAAACATCAATAAAACTTACTATCAATCCAATGTGGAAAAGAAAATCAAATTATACCTTAAACAAATGCCTTAAATAAGCCACAATAAGTATACCCTTTTTTTTTTCTTCTATATTTTTTGTGACATTGAGTTGGATTTTATTTTATTTTGGAATTGGAATAACATTTCAATTGGTCTACAAACTTGAAGAAAGTTTAAATGAAGACTAACACATGGGATTCTAGTCAAAAAGGAATTTCCTCAAAATAATAATAATAATAATAATAATAATAATAATAATATTAAATTTACATTTATTTGGTGGTTTGAAATTGACTACCATTATCCCATTTTTGTTTTGAATTAATTGTTCATCATGAAAGAGACAACCTCTTTACTAAAGTCGCTTTCAATTTAAATAATTATAAATAAGTTGTTTTAACTTGATTTTATATGAAAGTATAGTCCTGATCTATATGTATCATATTAGCTAATTATATGAAGGATAAAAATATCTAACAATGGATCTATGGTCCCCTTCAAATCTAATTAAATTGACATAAAATAAGAATGAAAAAGATTGAAACTTTTAGTATAACAATCGAGGCAAAAAATTCAAATTTCTATCCGACTAAAAATGTATATATCTTACATTAGTTGAAAAATTGAGTCCGTTTTTTCCCTTATTTCGTGGGCAGTTATTTGAAATTTTGATGAAATTCTCACACCAAAACAATTTTAAAAGTACAAATTGAAAATACATTAAAGTATGGGAAGTTTTTTTTTTTTTTTTAAAAAAAAAAAATAGAAAAATAAGGAAAATTATTTATATAAAATAGCAAACTTTTTAGATAGTTGTGATAGACGCCGATAGAAATGATAGAAGTTTATCACTGAGAGATGCTGATAGAAGTCTATCAACGTCTATCCGTATTTATTTTTTATTTTTTATTTTTTTTTGTTATTTTCTGTAAATAGTTTGACATTTTTTCTATCTATAAAATTTTTTCTTAAAATATAAATCATAACATATTTTTTAGTTCAACAAGAGCCGGTAAAAGATTTAAATATCTAAAGTATTAGTTGAAGTCATACACATTACTTTTGAGTTGAACTATATTCGTATTGGACTCATAAAATAACATTTTAGAGGATGAAGATTGATGATGTATGAGAATTAGAATCCATTAATTAATTTAAAAAAAAATATTATCCATAAGATAATAAAAAAGTTCCACTAGCTATTTTATATAAATTCCAATGATTTGTTTTTATATATAAAATGAGTCTTTGTCATATATTATATTATAAGCTACTTTTGATAAATCCTTATCCTCCCTGCCTGTGGCTGTGGCACTCAAATTAGGTCAACCCATTTTAATTTTATTTCTTGCTCTTCCCTCTCTCATCATAAATAGTTGATCAATGGATAAGGGATATTGATTCAATCATTTTTCTAAAATTAACATAAAATTATTCTAATTTTCGTTATTAATTCAACTGAAAGTAAGATAATTAAAAAAACTGAGTAAAAAAAAAAGTTACAATCAAAGTAGCTAGCTTAAACAAAGCTTAATTTTTTAAAAGTAAAAATAGAAGATTTTTTTTTTAAAATGAGGTATTTACTATTAATTTTCTTATTTAAACTAATAACAAATATAAAACAAAAGTAAAAGACTCATAGTCAAAGCAAGTATAGCTACGGTAATTGACATGTGTACTTCGTTCCTTGAGGTTAGAGGTTCAAATTTTCCTACCTCACTCGTTTTACTAAATAAAATAATAATAATAAAAGAGTACTGCAGGGGTGTATGTGGGTCACTTCTACATATAAAATTTTCTTAGTCTAAAATACTTTTTTTTTTTTGAAAAATGATCATCTATATATGAATATATTAAAACCACTAAAATATAAATTCAAAGTACTTTTGATTTATTCATACATCAAATAGTGAAAATTTATCACACGAATGTTTTCTCCAAAGATAAGTTGACGGGAACCTCGAAGTTAAAATCGAAAAAAGTTTTTTCATATTTTCCATCCTTTCCTCTACTCAAACAATAAATTTAAGAAAAAAACTTCAATAGTTTATTTAGGACAACAAATATAGGGTATGAGCTTCTTAATCTTAAGAGAAAAAAAGTACATGTCAATTACGGTTGAACTATGTTCATATATATATATATATTTTTGCATTATAGCATAATATTTGAAAAATAAATATCAAGCCTAAAGAAATGGAAAGAAGTTGCTTCTAAGGATACGTAATCAAATAATTGTAGTGGATATTCCCACATGCTTATTAGGATAACTTTTATCCAAAAGCCAACACAATCTAATTTTCTTCTCTTCTTTCTTCCTTTATGATTAATCTATTTATTAAATAATGAAAAAGACAAAAGAATTAAAAATTAAAATTAAAATTAAAACGTATATATGAGATTTATATACGTGCAACAATGGTCCCTTTCATTAAAAAAGGATTGGCACTCTTAAAAAAGAAAAAGGCATAGGAAGTGATTTTGTAGCTATTTCGATGAATTTATATATAGGTTTTATGTTACTTTTAAGGGATAAAAAAACTTTTTTTTTTATACTCAGTCCCTATGATTGTGTATTAATTAATTTAAAATATTTATGAAGTGAAATTCTAAATTTAATTTCAAAAGTGATGAAAAATAGTGAAACTAAATTAATTAAATAGTAATTATTTTAGATGACAAAATTGTTGGACATATTTTCAAATATAACAAAATGTCACTGTTTATCAGACAGTGATATTTTGCTATATTTGTAAATAAGTTAGCTCATTTTGCTATATTTGAAAATAGCCCTAATTATTATTTTAAATTTATTAACATACATTAACATTGAAAATGGAAAATAAGTATTTAGTAAAAAATTGAGGTTAAAAATGTAGATCTTGAAATCAAATGACCAAATTGAAATAAAATTCAAATGTCAATGTTAAAATTGTAACATTTTGAAATCTAGAGACTAAATTAAAATCAAAATCAAATTTCTTTTACTAAAAGTTTAACATTTTAAAACTTAAGAATCAAATAAAAATTATAGATAGAGAGAATTCCACCTTTTCTTTAAAATTTCCATTTTTACTAAATAATGAAATTTATTAAAGATTACCATTATTTAATTTCAAACCTAAACACATGAGGGCCGAAATTAAAGTTTATATATATATATATAAATTGAAGGTTTCGATCCTCCATCTGACCGTTGTACTAAAAATAAATAAATAAATCCGCATAAGATCCATAAATTATGTTTAAGTTAGTAGATTATCGATCAGCTTTATTAAAAATAACCATTTTTATATTTAAAATAACAGGAGTTGATTTCATTAAAACAAAAAAAAAAATGTTCAGTTTTCAAGAAAAATATTTTGAGAAAGAGCGAAAAAGAAGTTAAATTATAAATTTAATTATTAAAAGGTGGATGTTTTATATCTATTTGGTTTCAACTTTCAAAACTATAAAATTGATTTTTCAACTTTTTAAAAATTTTGAAATTCACTTATCTACTAAATACAAAATTCAAAATTTAAAACTATTAATTTAATTTTCTTTTAATTTATTAGAACTTATTAAACACAAAATTGAAATTTCAAATATCTATTAGATACAAAATTAAAAGCTCAATGACCTTTTCAACAATTTTATACGTTAAAAGGATTAAATAGACATAAACTTCAAGATTTAAGACTAAACTTTGTAATTTAACCAAAATAAAACTATACTTATGAAGCAAACTTCGAAAAATAAATTGAAAAATAAAATAGAAGGCAAAATATAATAAAATGGTTGTTGAAAAGGATTTAATCATATTTATATTCCTAAGATTAATTGTATAGAGTACTAAGGTTACTGATTTTATTTCTAAGTCTGTTTATAATTTATTATGTATTTACAAATTGAATATTCTAGATAAGATCATATTGATATTGTTGTTCAAATGTTACGTAAATGTTTTTTTTTTTTAAAAAAAAATAAACAAAACAAATTTATGATGAGAATGACAAATATGGGATATGGCCAATATTCGGATAAAGTAGATATAGAAAGGAGAATAATTCATCTAGATATAAAGAATGCTAAAAAGTGCATTGCCTAATATTCTTTTTTTTTTTTCCTTTACCAATAAAAGTAGGTAAAAATGACATCTTATTTATAATTTAAAACCATGGACTTTAAATCTATTGATGCTAATTAAAATTCGAATAAAATTTATTTTCAACGTTGAATTTTTGAAATTTTATCTATTTTAGTCTATGCATTTAAAAAAGATAAATTATTATAAAAAAAATCAAACTATTTATAAATATAGAAAAACACTGTCGATAAATAATTTATAAATAATTTAGCTCATTTTTTTATATTTGAAAACAACCTTTTAAAATAATATCTATTTAAATATTTGGACTAAAAATAAAATCATTTTGGTCCTTTAAATTTTGTTCGAAGCGAATTCATTTTGCTCCATTACACATTGGTTTCATTGTGGTAGTACTCAATATACATATTTGAAGTTACATTATCCATCTATCTAATAATTAATAACAAAAACTAAAAATGAGTGTTTTTGTTATATAAAAGATGATAAACTAAAATTCACGTTTTAAAAGTATATTAACAAACATGAAAATAGCTTAAAATGTTTGGAAATTAAAATAGGATAATTTCTATCCTTTTTTTTTTTTTTTTTTACTAACTTAGATATTTAAGCCTAGATCTTATTTATTGAATTCTCTTTAAAACTCCATAGCTAAATTGTAAAAAGACTAAGTAGGGTTGTGATATTAACAAAAAGAAATAAAAATAAAGAAAGAAAGATCATAAATAGTGGTAGTGTTAGATTTTTTTTTCTTTTATATATATTTTTAAGTTTAGTAAAAATCGAACCATCAATCTTTTAAAATGATAATTAGGAGATTTCTGGCCCCCAACTTTAAGTGAGTGTAGCTCACTCTATTTTTGGACTACAGTTATAATAGTTGATGTTTTCAATTATTATAACCTATAATTAACTATACTATTATTATTTTAAATACCTCTTTGTTATAGTAGTTACTATTTCTTATTCATATTCTCTTTTCCTTTTTGTTACAATGTTTATTATTTTTTACACAAACTAAAATAATTTATACCACAAACACAGATTATTATAGTTCATTGACTATAATAATCAACACAGAGCTTCAAACACATTTCCTAGTATCTTTATCTATAAATATAAAAGTTGGTGGAGAAGTAATGAATGTGTTTCTCATGGGGAAAAACATGGACTCATTGTTTTTCATCTCCATTTAATAGTTTCAAGAGCTCAAGAGACAAATATGACAGCTTGAAAGCATAGACTCGTGTGAGTGATTAGACAACACAACTCTAACATCTTTGTCTTTTAACCATGTGTATTTTATCTCATATATATAACTCACTTGGTTCAAAGATTTTTATATATTTATATTAAGTATGTATAATTTTTAATTGTTTTATAGGGGTAGAATTTGTTGGGAAATCATTATTATTATAATTATTGAAAAATTTTTCTTCGACCTCAATTACAAGAGCACTCTCTCAAAACATTCTACCACTCACACAACTAAATTATACCAAACTTAAAGTGGTTTAAATTGGGATGGTTTGAAATCAAAGACATTTTTTTTTTATAGTGCTTTGAATTCATTAGTTCCTTGAACCTTTCCAATATGGGACAATTACTCTTCTAGTATTTTGTCAAAACCCAACAAGTTCCACCCTGGCAAGATATTTGAATAATCCACGACTTCTACTCCAACCAATGTCTTCATCGACAATCATAATTCTCAACTCAAATAATTATAATTCATTCCACTCTAAAGAATAAACCACTTGGAACACCACCTTCCAAGATTTTCCTTTTTTTTTTTTCACATGTCGATAAATGTTGTTAAAACTTATGGTGCAACTTCTACCTACTTGGCTCATTCTAAAGTTCTTCACCCATCACAACTTCCACCACACACCTTGCATAACGGTTAAGCCAATGCCTGTGTGTAAACTTATGTAATCGTTAACATCACATCCTCTATCATGGTAAAGCGGACATACCATAAGATTTGAAAAATCACACCAAAATCTCTCCCTGATCCCAATTACAAGAGTCCTCTCTCAAAAGCATTATACCACCCACACAACTGAGCTAGTATACCAAGCTTAAAGTATGATTTGAAACCAAAGACATTGACTTCTTTTTTAGTGCTTGGAGCCAATAACTTCCTTGAACCTTTTCAATGTAGGACAATCACTCTTCTAATATTTTGTCAAAATCCAACAAAATTAAGGGTAGCTCATTTGCAAATAAAAAAAAAAAAAAACTAGGGGTAGTTCTTTTTTTTTTTTTTCTTTTTCTTTTTGGAAATATATGTGCACTTTCTAGTTGTTTTATAAAGTAATTTTATTATGTTTGATATTAAGTGTCAAAATGTTTGGTTAGTTCAAAGCTTAAACCTTCCTTGATGTTAGTTTTATTTTTATTGTTGCAATAGCAAATATATATATTGATTTTCAATATACTTATAAATCATTTAGAACTTAGTTCAATTCTAATTATATATATACTTTTCGGTAAATTTTTTTTTAGAAAAATTGATACATAAAAAACTTTAATTTATCAAAAAAATTTTAAAAATAGAAAAATAAAAAAAAATTATTTATACAAAATAACAAAATTTTTTGATTAAGACAAAAAAAAAAGGTTAATTTTCTTGTAATTTCTATATTTTGTTATTCATATTTATGCACAAAATTTTAGAATCTTGTACAAAAATGATTAAAGACTAGATTGCGTGATAATAGTTTTTTTTAAAAAAAAAAATTGCGTGATAATAGTTTTTTTTTTAAAAAAAAAAAAAAATTGCGTGATAATAGTGTTGGGTTTCAATAAAACTGAGGAATAATATTAATTTTTAAAAATCCAAACGAAGGTAAAAATTAAAAGATAATAATCCAATTTCTGACATTTATCAAAGTGTAAAAATGCGAATATCTAATCTTTTAGTAGATGAAGTTTGTATTCACAAAATCAACTTTACTTTAATCATTATTTATTTGAGATTTATTTACTCTCATTATTATTTATTTGAGATTTAAAATATAGACTTGTTAAATTATATAAAATATCTCTTGAATTTTGTACTTCGTTTAAGTGATATCTATAACTTTTAAAATATTCGTTAATATCTTTATACTTAAAACAAATCTTCCAAAATATCTTTACCGTTAATTCTTTTTTCTATTTTAAAAAATACTCTTGAACTTTCAAAGTTTTATAATACCCTTAAACTTTAAAGGAGTTAAAAAATACTCTTAGCACATTACTTCATAATATCGCTACTTTCAAATTTTCATTAATACCTTTAACCTTAAAACAATGACTTTAACTTTAGTATATAGACAAAAACTATCTACACCTATATCATACCAAAGGTTTAAAATATCAATGTCGATAGAAATATCGAAGTCTTAGTTTTACGGAAATTTCGATGAAAATATCGATAAAATATCAATTTCAATGGATATTTCTAGAATTTTTTTTTTTAAAAAATTTAAATTAGTAAATAAAAATTTTATTATTTTCAAATAAGTAAACATGTATATTATTTATATTATATTTATATTAGTAGCATTTTGGAGTTTATTTTTTGTGTTTGATTGATTTTTCTACGATATAATGTATATCGATTCACCACCCCTCATATCGATATCGAACTCATGGAAACGTGGAAATATCGACATATCAATGGAAATTTAATACTATGATCATACCTTCGTCTTTAATTGAGTCAGCTTTCCAAAGTTACATTAATATATGAAAAATATTCAGGTACATCTTAGGGTGTAACAATTTTTATGCAACCCGTTAGCATGTGACGAACTTTTCTTTTTGAAGAAAATATATTAATTTTGTTTAATGGGAAGTATTACTCTTAATGCATTATCTATTATTTTGTTTTAATTATGTACGGTAATTACACGTAGCAATTGAATGTTAAATCGCAAATCACATCGCCGTATAAAACTCAGTGTGGATTGAAAAGGAAAACCAAAAGGAGAATAAAAGTTAAAAGTAAGAAAATAAAAAGTCATATAAGGACCTCTAATTCTTTCCCAAAATGTGTATATTAAATTTACAATTTAGTCCTTCAACTTTTTAAAATATTGCTATATATATGTTAATAATTTGAATTTGATTGTTATTGTTCGCACGAGGTTTCTGGATAAACGTGTTTCATGAAGTTGAACTTGTGTTTATGTAGATTTGATGCAGATGTGGTTTTGATCCTCTGATTCGCTCTACACGTGATTCTCTCTCGAACGTGCGGGGAGTCGTAAGGAGAATTCTCTCTAAGCTCTCTGAGTATAAATTTTCTGGACCTTATAAAAACTTCTCTATTTATAGAATTCTCATGTGGGATTTCGTGGGCTTGGACTTAATTGGTCCATGGACCTGGCCCATTAGGCCCAACTAATTGGATTTGGGCCTTTGGGTCCTTTGGGCCAAATTATGTCTATTTCTCGACTTAATTAAATTTTAGCCGAAACATTAATAATTAATTGAACAAAAAATAATTAATTTGATCCAACAATGAGGACGGAAACATGTGGCACCATCGAGATTAAGAAGAAAACACCTTGGGACGTAAACACGTGAAATTTCTCATTCAACAGTTATATTTACAATTACCTCTAATATTTAAAAGGTTATTAAATTTTTAAGGTTATATCTATTTGATCCATCAACTTTAATTAGTTAATAAAATTACACTTTTAAATTAGACTAATATCCAATGTATTCGTTAACTTTTTTTTTTTTTTTTTAAATTAGACTTATTTTTAATGTTTAAAATATTAATGTCGCCGAAAATATCAAAGCCTCAATTTTATAAAAATATTGATGAAATATAGATAAAATTTTCATATCGATCAATCTTTTTGGAAAAATTGTAAAAATGAATTTAAATTTTTTATTAATTAGTAAATAAATATTTTATGCTTTTTAAATATTCTAAAGTGTTTATTATTTATATTATTTGTTTATTAGTAACATTTTGTTACTTATTTTTTTATATTTCATGAATTTTTTATGATATTATAAAAATGTAGATTCACTTTTTATAATCTACGAAAATGTAGAAATATTGATGGAAATATCGATATGTCAACGAAAATCTAATTAATTTCAGACTTGTCATGAATATATTAAATATAAAATTGAAATCTCTGAAATATATTAAATACTTTTTAAACCTAAACATTCAAGTTTATGAACTATGTATGCGTGTGTATATAACACTAATGAGTGGTTGGAATAAGACAAACATTTTTATTGAAAAGTGATAATTTATTTGAATTTATGTCTTAAGTTTTTTTTATTTTGATTCTTTTAACTTTTATATTTGTTCTATCAAACACTTTAGAATATTTATTTTAATCCTAAAAGAATAAAAAATAGATATTTTTAAAAAGAAAATTCTTACTTTGAAAAAGCAATTATTTTGAAATTTGTTATATGTTCTTTTTCTTTTTCTTTTTTTGACATAAAGAATTTATATGGTCTAAATATATGTTTGCAGTAAATATAATCAGAGATCACAAAGCATACCTAATAAAATTGAAAACTATTTTCTTAAAATTCATCTAAAATAAATTAAAAAATTTAGAGAAAAATATTTGTATAAAATTTACGAAGTATAATAAAATAGTTTTAAAAGTTCCAAAGACTAAAATAATATTTAAACTTAACGATAATTCGGTTTCTCAAAAGTTATATATTCACATTTAAAAATTAAAAAGCTTAAATTATGCAAAATACTATTTAAAAAAAAACTTAATTTCAAATTTCCATTTTAAACTTTATACTTTCAAACTATATCAAAAAATGCATTTGGAGAGTTTACTCGTTAAAATGAAGTACAAAAAAAAGTCGTAAATAACATTATTTGCAACTCAATTTCAACCATTTTACATATCAACTTTTTCGTCAATTTATATAAATGAAATTCTAAAATAGTATCATGCATACCTTTAAATATTTATGCATCAATTGTCATCTCAATTTCTATAAATAATTTTAATGAATAAAAAGATAATGTTGAAAGTTTGTAAAGTTCACCGCATTATTGAAACGTACCTAAAAGGTATTTTTGTATAATTTAACTAAAATAAAGTTTGTATTTATAAAAAAATACACTCTTAGACCTTCAGGTTTGACATAGATTGCATTTGGGTCGATGATTTCTAAAACGTGATATCTTAAGGCATATTTGGTTGACAATCGAGATTCTGTTTTATGTTTTCAAGTTTGTTGAATTCAACAAATATGTGTTTAATTGACATACAATCTAAACTTTGTTTTTGAAAACTGTTTTCAGATTCTGTAATCCAAATCGTACAAATTCTGAAAATAATATTTTTATGTTTTTATTGTATCCAGATTTTGAATTTTAAAATTTAAAATACAGAATTATATTAAATAAAAATAAAAATGTTTAGAAATACATACATCATGTTATAAACTCAATTCATTTTTTAAAAATTAAAATATGTATTATGTAATTTATAATAAATTATATAATATTATCAATAATATTTATATACAATTTTTTTAATGTAAAGCATGTTCATAAATTAATTAGTAATAGTTTATAGTCGTTATAATATTTAGAGAGTAACTACAACTAGTTTTATGATTTATACTTATAGTATTAAACACATATAAAACAATTGTTTAAATTAGAATCTAATTTTTGAATTTGCTAACAAACACATATTTGAAAATATGAAATACAATTATGTTTTTATTGAATCCATTGTTTTCAAATTTTCCTACCAAACAAGCTCTTAGTTTTTGAGGTGTGGAATAATCTTGTCCGTTGAATGAGAAATTTTGGACCAATCACAAATTGCCACGTCATTTTTCAAATTAATGACGAAATTATAAAATAATTAATTTTGGGACTAACTGTTGGGTTTTATGCCCTAAAACTCGTAGATAGTAAATGTTGTATTTTGACCATCATTAATAAATGGTTATTCATTATTATTCAATAAATGTTATTGATTATTTTATCTTGTTTTAATAACCCTAAAATCCAATAAACTAACATCCTATGCTGTTTTATGAGTCTTGAACAATATGTAAAGACATATAGAGATCAATGTTCAAGTTACAGCCTAAAGGGTCTATAGTATAAAGATAGGGCTGGGTACCTTATCTTGGTAACACTATGGATACGTCCCACTTTGTATTTGATACAAACGCAATGATCCAACGCGTTCGTGTAGGAGACATGCGAGTGGGGGTATCCTATGCAATGAGTTTGCATAAGACTGGACCACGAAATAGTAACCACTAGATATAACTCCGTTGACTGGTTAGGTTTCTATTTCAATAGGTTGACCTAGGCAACTTAGTCTTAATCTTGAGTATATTATGAACTCCTGTTCACGAGGGATTGTCCTTTGATTTGTATGGGTGAGAGTGGCTCGTTTGCCGACTCGATATGCCTACCATTTTGGGGACAAGACTGAGTGGGGAGCTGGAAACATAATTATACAAGATGGATTTCACTCCTTCCCGACTTTAGGACAAGTAGATAAGTGTTCCCTTAAGTGGTGTCTCTGGGACTTGAACAAAGGGCCCTATCCTCTCACTGGCCCGAGAGGGGTTTCTGTTTGATGGTTGGACCATAAACAGGTTGTTCATTAGAGGAGCACTGATACTTAAGGATTTAGAAGTAACCTAGGGGTATAACGGTAATTTGACCCAGCTGGTGTTACGAACACTTGTGAAGGACTAACTTGCTGTTATTGGTCTATATCCGTGGACACAGAAATATATCTACAGTGAGAAGAGTGCAACTGTGGGTCTTTAGTGGAGTGTACCCACAGTTAACGAATATTGATTAATGTGGTTAATGAGTTTAGCCCGTTAATCTCATATCGTTAGAGCTTCTGATCTGTAGGTCCATTAGGTCCCCTTCCTAGCTCGTAAAGAATATTGAGGAAATTTATTCTTGGATGAAATTTGAAAAGTTCAAATTTACTAAGGGAAAAGTATAATGTATAATGATACATTATAATATAAAGTTTATTTTACAAATTAAACTTTATAGTATAAATATAATTTTGGATATGATTCAAAGTTAATTTGTAAGAGAATTAAATATTTGAAATTGTTCAAATATTATTTTAATATGAATTAGATTTATATTAAAACTATAGGTTAAAATTAATGCACATTAGATGTACATTAAAACTATAGGTTATGAGAGAAATGTATTTGAATTTGATTCAAATGCAAGTTAAAATTAAATATTTGATATTTAATTTGGTAATTAATTAATTGGAGAATTAATTAATTATTTAATTTAATCTAATTTAATTAAATTTGATTTAATTAAATTAATTGAATTAAAACTATAGGTTATGTGAGAGATGTTCATTTAAATCAATATGATTTAAATGAATTGCTTAATTAAATTAGATTTAATTAATTATTAATTATTTTATTATTAATTATTAATTTAATTAATTAATATAATTAATATTAAATAAGAGTCAATATTGTTGTAACTCCCTAGGGGAGTTACTTAATACGTAGGGAAACCTGCTTATATAGTTCCTAACAGAAAAAAAAATGGGAATAGTTCATTTTCTCTAAAAAATTCTCTCATAATTCAGTAGTTTTCTTTCCTTGCCAAGAGGTTCCCACAAACCTTTCCTCAAGATTAAGAGAAAAAGGAAGGTCTCCAAGTGGTGGTGACACGTAAGTAGTCTTTTTTTTTTTTTTTTTTTTTTTTTTTTTTTTTTGTATTCTATATGCTTCACCTAGATTTTTTTAAGTTTTTTACCAATGTAAAAGTATTTCAAAATTTTTAAAATTAATTTTGAGATACGATACGTTTTCGCTGCGCTTGGATTTTAATCCCAGCACTAACAAACACATATTTGAAAATATGAAATACAGCGTAGAGAGAATTTTCCTACAACCAGAAGACTCCTAATTCAGCTCCTGCGCTCCGCTTCCAACGCATTCAGTTGAGAGAGAATCAGAAGATCAAGTACTAGAGATCGAACCGCATCCGCATCAAATTTATATAAACACAAGTTCAACTCCACAAAATTTCTCCAAAAACTTCGTGCGAACATTGTCTTTGGTCCCTAATGTTAACAATTTTTTACCCTTATGTTAAAGTTATGTTCTTAGGGCCGTTTAAAAACTTTTTTCTCTTATTATTTTGAAGTTGGTGTAGCTTGAATGTATTAATTTAGTCACCTTAAGTTTGATGATATGGTCGAATATATTAATTATTATTATTTTACAATAAAAAATAAAAAATAAAAATAAAAATATTTTCTTCCTATTTTAACCATATCATTAAGGGGCCTTTTTAAAGAAAAAAGAATTGTACTTTCTAAAACTTATTTGAAATATATATTTTATATTTCAAAACTATTTATAAAACTATTGTAGTTGCAGCTAAAAACTTTCAACTTCTTTGATTAAAAAAAAAAAAAAAAAAAACAGTTGGCAAGTTTAACTTGCAAACACCCCATTGTTTTGAGTCAATGACTCCAAAGCCTTAACGCCCACATGCAGCGGTCGGAGCCAAACAGAATGAGGTCAAAGTATTGACCTTTGAACTCCTTATCGTTGGTAGGCTCCAAGAATCTCTTTGGTGAGAAAACCAAGGCGTCTTTCCAGTTTTTTGGGTCACGGTCGATGATCCAGTGTTCAGGATCTCACATTGAAAAAATCAAGGGACTTCACATTCTTAATAAGATAGATGAGTTACTCCTCTCATTGTCAATTGATTTTGAGATGAACCTCATATTATCTAATATGATATTAGAGTCCATAAAACTAAAAGAGATATAATCTTGAAGAAATCGACAATGAAATTTTGTTTGTCTTCAACAACTTCATCATATTTTATCTTTCTACAATTTCTTATTTGTCTTCAACAACTTCTAAAAGTGAGGATTATCATCACAAATCAATGAGTCCTTTTGACATACTTTTTCCTCAATCACATTTTCATTTTTTCTAAGAAAATTTCTATAAGGTCATCAAATGTAAAAATATTCTCGGCTAAATACTTTAGAGTTTAGATAAGAATAGATAACTGACATTGCTAATTCGCAAAAAATATATGGAAATATGAAGACTATGAGATTCAAATCCAAATTTAGAATCGGAATTTGAATCCAGAACCTGAAGCGTTACAGTCTCATGGATTATTTTTTTCATATATAATAAACATTTTGTAAAATCCATTTCCTCGTTTGAATACAGGTTGACCATGGGCGTTGCCATGGTGTTATCTCGTGACGCTAATCCGCATATCGCAAAAGAATATGCCAACGTGTACATTGTCTTTTCACCGTTCTTACTATGGCGGGTTATTTTATCAAAGCCCCTATCCCCCAACTATCTTTTTATCCATGCTATATATTCCCCTCCGCTTCTCCTCTTCTTTCCCGAATTCCTCTGTCTTTTCTTCTCTCTGTTTCTGTTCTTGCAATTTCATCTCAACCGTTTCTTTTGTTTTCCTTCAAAATCAAAACGAAACGCAATAATCAAAATTCTGGACGGAAAATTGATGAAATTCTCTGTAGATTTTACCTTCCTGTACCTTTTCTTATGAGTGTTTTTCTCATTTCTATTTCTTGTTCTTGGTGTCAATGGCGGAAATCGGACGGAGATTCTGCATCGGCTATGCGCTTTTACCGAAGAAACGACGGAGTTTCATACGAGATTCGTTGGTGAGGCTTGCTGAATCGAGAGGTATCGATCTTGTACGGATCGATATGGACAGGCCGCTTGTTGATCAAGGAGCCTTTGATTGCGTTCTCCACAAGCTGTATAGTGCCGATTGGAGGAGACAACTCGAGAATTTTAGGGTTGTTAACCCTAATGCGGTGATTTTGGACTCACTGGACGCGATTGAGAGGCTTCACAACAGGATTTCTATGCTTCAGGTGGTATCGGAGCTGAAGATTGAAAATCACGACGAGTCGTTCGGGATTCCCGAGCAGATTGTGATTTACGATAAGGAGAATCTTGCTGATCGGCGCGCTTGGGGGACCTTGAAGTTTCCGGTCATTGCGAAGCCCTTGGTGGCTGATGGAAGTGCCAAATCACATAAAATGGCGCTTGTGTTTAATAACGACGGCTTGAACAAGCTTAAGCCTCCTATTGTCTTGCAAGAGTTTGTCAACCACGGCGGAGTTATTTTCAAGGTTTATGTAGCTGGAGAGCATGTGAAATGCGTCATGAGAAAGTCACTTCCAGACATTTCTGAGGAGAAATTGGAAAGCGTCGAGGGTTTGCAGTCGTTCTCTCAGGTGTCGAACTTGACGAACCATGAGAGAGTTGATGAAAAGTACTATCAGATGATGCAGTTGGACGACACCGAGATGCCGCCATTGGGTTTCGTCAATGATATAGCCAAAGGATTGAGGCATGCGTTGAAGCTTAACCTCTTCAACTTCGATATGATGCGGGATTCGAGAAACCAGAACCGTTATCTCATAGTTGATATCAATTACTTTCCTGGGTTTGCGAAGATGCCAGGATATGAGAAGATTCTAACGGATTTCCTCTCTGACATAATGAGGAGGAAAGACAGAGAGCTTGTTAAAGCTTGGTTCGAACATGATGCCTCCGACCCCACTGCCTTCGATAAAAGGCAAGTGCACAATTGTGAAAATGATTCTAGAAATGTTGTGATGCTTACTTGCATCGGTAATGGGGATGGAGGAGGTTGAACAATACTTGGCATTTCCATTTATTTTTCATTGACTTGGATTCTAATACAATTGAGTTTGCTAAAAGCAGGATGTTCTGCTTCTATTCAAGATCTGAAATGAGTTATAGTTTCTACTTCATAATACGGTGAAGAACATACAGGGTGGTTCCTCTGTTTGCTTTACCTCAAATTTGCGGAAAAAAAAATCGCATGTCATTGATTGTTGATACTTTCTACATTCCATCAGTTGTTTCTCTGAGATAGATATTTCAATAAAGTTAGATTTGAAGTTTCCTCCCTTGAATAATTTAAGTTGTCTGTTCCCTTGAAAACTAAATGAAAAGGAAAAGAGACAAATTCTAAACTTCTAGTGAGTTGACTGTCAGAATTTTCTCTCATGGCATGTGCCATTTTTGGATGAATATATATATATATGTCTGTGTATGTAATTTTCTCAAGCCCTTTTTGAGTTCAGTTTGGTATATCATCAAATATATTGCCAATAAAGAATTAAACACAGGAGCTTTCCATGGTCCATGAATACGGTAAGACTCATTAAGAAGATGAACAAGGATAGGACAGAGAGATTTAATGATGAAATAGGAATCTCTATGTCCCAGACTCCCGGTAACTGGTGGGGGTAATTATTATGTTATGGGTGCCATTATCTATCTTGCATCAGGCGAGTGTAACTATAATTACAATTCCTTTTATCATAATGAATACTTCCAGTAAACGTGGCAATCGTTGACATTTGGTCCTTGTATTGGCCCCTACTCTTTAAAGTATTATTGTCGTATTACCTCCAAGTTCTGTGGTGTAAAATATCATTGAGTAAAAGATCTAGTTTCATTCGTTGAATGATGTTTTATGGTGTGTTGATGAAACTAGAGTGATGTTAGGTTGTATGAACAAACTTGGCAAACTTTTTTGGTTGAAGTAGAAGTATACGAAAACTTGAACACTAGTATGATGTTATTGTTCAAATGACAATGCTGTGTTAGTACTGTTTGTTGCTTTCTTCTAACAGCTATATTAGAGAGAAAAAATGTACAGTAAATGGTTTGTACATTGCAAATAATTTTCATGCCTTCAAGGGACTGTTAATAGGGGATGCTGTTTGTTACGTCACTGGAAAATTACTTGACTTGTGTATGAAATACCAAAGTTCTTGGAGGTATTTTTATGAGATGATTTTGCAGTCAATCTGAACTATGAACTCTAGATATTATAAGGATTGGCCTGTGCAGATCCACATAGAAGTATTCATCAATTACTTGATTCATCGGAAGTAACTGGCATCCAAGGAGGTAGTTACTTCCAAGGAGGTAGGAATATGAAGTTTTATCTGCCTTTTCTTCCATTCCACTTGTCAGATCAGTGCCTCATTTATCTTATTGATGAGATTTATGCCATTTCTCACCCTTGAAAGTTTCTGTGCATTGTGCAATTTGCAATACTTAAATATTCATGTTCTCTGCATTTTCTCTATGTAGATGACAGTAGAACACATGGTAAACATGCATCTACGGCCAACAAAGAAGGTTTTGAACAAGAACCTTTTGACTATTTTGGAGAATCCAGTTTGTATATATTCCCTTTTTGGTTCATTGAAGTTTGATATTACTATTATAATTATATTCTTTCAAGGACCTTGTGTGAACCTATGCAAGGAAGTGGGCGAATAAGCTTGTTGATGCCACCTTTGCAGAATAGAACGAATGGCAGACGGCATACACAAGTGGCTGGATAAGTTTGTTGACATTCACAGAATAGAACGGATGGCACACGGCAAACTACAGACTCAAGGACATTTGCACGATTGATGGCAGTCTTTTAACCCCTTAGATGGCCATTCTATGGAAGCAAATTCTGTTAATTCGAATGGTAACTTACATCAATCACTGATATTACCCACCTTTAAGGAATATTATATCTTTTCCCCTTGTTCCTAGTGAACTGATCTGATGCTGCTCTTGCAGTGAATTTGCTACCTATGATGTAGAGTGAGAGGTAGCCTGGTTCATAATAAAAGTTTTAAGCTTTTATATTAGAATTGAATTGGTAGTTAATTGTACCGTCAATAAAAGAATAAGAAGTTCAAACTCAACTTGATAGTTGGAGCAGCTTCGATCGCTTTCACTTTAAATGAAACTGTCTTCTATTCTATGAGGTCGGAATGAAATAAAAGGTTTGATTCACTTTGTTCTAATACTGCAGGACCAAATCGAAGCATTTCGAGTCTAATAGCCAATTTTAGTAGTTGACGAACCAGTAAAGTATGAAAGTTCATTGTGCTTTTATTTAATGCTGAATCAAACTACTTTGTTGAGGAGACTACTTGATCTTAGACGCAAGAGAAACATCAGGTCCCATATCATTAGTAATTTCCTTCCATCAATTTAGGAATATATGTTCCAGTTTTAGAATGATAAAGTTTTGGAGATAGCAATAGTTTGATTTCATAAAAGGTAGTCATATTCTGAAACAACTTGCCAAAAGAATATAAAAATAGTAATGGAGAATTTTGGTTTGGCACCCTTAAATTCTGCATCATATCTAAGTTATGCTATTCTCTGGAAAGTCAAGGTTCATCTGTTTAGTTGATGAATACAAAACGAATTTTTAGCTACTTGAATTGGGAACTCCTTGATCACTGAAAAAAGGAAAATAAAAAACTAGTGGGATTCGTTTATTTGTTAAATTTAACAGGAACGAACAGATTGAAAGAAACCAGAATGGAGGAGGAAGACAAGAATCACTTCTTCAAATAATCTGAATAGATTCTCTTTTGAAGGAGAAGAAATCTTCTTTGGAGAGGCAGAGGTATGGAGAATGGTCAAGAAAAATTCAACTTAAATATTCTAGTTGCCTTGAATAACAGGATTTTTCAAATTTCCAGTTCAATCACCAATAAAGTTGATCGTGAAGGACCAAAAAGTAATGCCACAGACTCAATCCTAGCATGTGAGTTTTTTTTTTACGCCATTTATTACATTTTGCTTGGATTAATATCATGTGAAGTTTATAATTTTATCAATTAAAATCTTAAACTTTCGTAAACAAATCAATTTAAAGCATGTTTAGATTGACTTTATAGGTGTTTAAATAAGTGTTTATAAGTATAAAAAAAAAAAAAAAATTTATAAACTCTTGGAAAGTCAATTCAAACGGGTAGACTCTTAATCAAGATTTCATTTGAAAATTATTCATGCACTAATTTTAATTACTAGACAATTTTTAAATGTAATCTAAATAAAAAGTTTAAATGGATTCACTTACAAAATTCAATTGATTGAACTAATTATATGTAAATTAATACACTTTATCAACACGAAGATCCCACATGCTAGAGATGCCCATACAGCCATACTTATCCCTTTCTCTGTATATAATAAAATACAAAAGAGTACTTTTTAACGTTGCCTTTTATTTTAAAAATAAGGTTAAAATATGTTTTGTCTTTGATTTAGTTCTTTATACCGTCGGTAAATGTCGAAAATTTAGTCCTCGCTAGTTAATATTTTTAAAAAAGAAAAGAGTGCATATTAGCATCATCGTTATAAATTTTGATATTTTGATAGTATATTCGTAGCATATTTTCTTTTCGATAAAAATTAACTTTGAAGAACTAAATTTAATATTTATGGGAAGTTCAAGAACTAATAAAATTTGAGGTTTACAATTTATTTCTATAAAAGTACATGAACTAAGTTTAATCTTTTTGATAGTTTATTAAAGTATATGGACTACAATTGTTTGTTTCTTTCTTGCATCTTGCATTTACATGCAAGCTAGCATTTATGCCCAGTCGTAGGATGGTAGACACTCATGCGCCTGGGGTATTACCATATCTACTGAAGACTCATGGGAAGACATATCCCAATAGTTAGAGCAGCTTTAGCAAGAGTCGGAAATTGTTTGTCTCATGAGGTCAAAAATTTCACTTTCGTAGACGTGTCGATCATAATTTGTCAACAACAATCTAGAAGATTTGAAGGGTTTGTAGAGAATTTGGCCTTGAAGCATAGAGTTGAATTTGCAAAGAGCATACAAGAACATAGTAGATCTCGTGTATGCCAACATTAATACGCGAGCATTGTAGGCCTTGATACACTTTTAGGATCTTATGTTGAAATGTTATGCATTCAATATGTTTAACTTAACTCCCACTATAGAAGAATATTAGACTCTCATTAGCATACCACCTTGCACAAAAAGTAAGATTTATGTCTATAATTGGTAGTTGACTCTACAGAGTTCGTTATCCAAGTTTTTGTATAACATTCATGCATATGATACAAAGAAGCAAATGAAGACAAAAGAGAGGAGAATTATATACCCATTGATTATTTAATTAGTCTTACACGTGAATCTTTGCTAGAGAAGAAAAGTTTGTCTATTTTGGCGTTATGAACTGAATGCACAATTATCTTTTCAAGGATTAAGAGATAAGTAGACAAGGGAGTTGTTAAACTTTTTGTTGCAATAGAGAGGTATGAATCCCATCATCCCAATCATGACAGAAACTTTTAAATTCTTTAAAAAACTTGCATTTTTAAAACATATTTACATATTTTATTTTCTTGCATGAAAATTATTATTACTATTTAATCAACTTCAGTAAAAATAACTTTGGGAGATGAAATTTAAGATTTATTAAAAATACGAACAATAAGAAATATATAGGAACTATAATTGAACATGATCAAAATTGTATTTTAATCTAAAAGTAATAAGAATATAAAAAAGTAGCAACCGCTTTTCAATTTTGCAAAAATAGAAAACAATGAAGGTCCAACCCAAGAAAGTAAAAGTCTAATATACCCTTGATGAATACAGAACCTACACAATGATATATTTTAACTTTATATGGGGCAGTTGTAGGATTGGCACAATGGGTTTAACAATTAGGCTCATAGCCTAGACTTATTATTTTTACAAATATAAGAAAAAACAAGCCCAACTCACATTTCATCTTCTCTATGCTTGATACACGGTAGCAAATGGTGGAAAAGAGACGGTTGAGTCCATCGGTAAAGTTGTTGTTGTCCTTGGTGGATCGGACGGTGAGGATGTGTGGTCGTCGCCACTGCAGAGTGGTGGTGGAATTGATTTGGGTAGGGTTTGAGAGAGAAGGAAATGGCGAGGAGCAGAAGGAAGAATGGAGGGTTTTTTGGGGGAGAATGGAGGGCTTTTAGGGGGAGAATGGTGGGTTTCGTTATGGAGAAGGAAAAGCTAGCCTGTAAAATTCGTGATTTGAGAGATTTTGCCATATTTGCAAAATTTAAAAAGTTGGAGTTACGATTGTTAAACCCTAAATTTAATTTGCCACTTGATACAATTTTCTATTTTATATACCACCTGTTCTTTAACGATTTGTATAATTTAAGAAGCACTTGCAAGTGTTGATAAAAAAAATTAAATAAAATTTACAATAGTAATCACTTTTTTAATTCTGAAAAAAAAAGAAGCAAAATCTAGAGGTCCAACCCATCTAAATGAAAGCAAAAGTCAAATTTCTTTAATAAAGACAGTGCCCACATAATGATACATTTAACCACTTGTATAATTTAAGGAGTTCTTGCAAAAGTAGGAAAAAAAAAGAAGTAGCAACTACTTTTCAATTTTGCTTAATCAACACGGAATCGAAACTATGATATATCTTAATATACTTATGATATATATGATATAACAATATATTTGGTAATACCTGATATATATACTAATTTGATATATGTTACAATATACATAATTTGATATATGTTGATATTTTACGACATATATCGTTCCCATTGCCTAATTTAATAACTATTGATATATTTGATATTGAGTGTTAGTATACTAATGAAATAACTAAAATGATTTGATATATTAATTGTGTATGTGATATATTACTTCTCCTTATCGTGTTTAGCTTCTCTGTTGAATTGTGTTGTATTATTTATAGATTTTAGATGAAATTCACGTCTTTTATAACCTAAATGTATAAATGTGTTATATTCCATTTATATACCTAATTTGTATTACTGAAGACGAATCAATAACAATTGATGCATTCGTAACACACTTAATACAAATGATAATATACCTTGTATATATATGATTTAATTTATACATACTTGATATATATATATATATATATATATATATATATATATATATATATATATATATATATAAACATCTTGAATGGTAAAATCAGAATACAAAAAATTGAAAATAAAAAATTAAATACTTTGCTATATTTGCAAACTCAAAAGTTGGCTATATCAAATGTGAAAAGCATTTTAGCAACCTATTTAAAAATCAAATTAATCTATCTATGTTACGCACACAAAGTATAACACTAACATACCAATATCATTTGCCACAAATATCATTGATATCTTAGTCGTCTACATAGTATGTCAATATAATTGAAAATATATTTGATGTGGAAATTTACGTAGTTTTTGTGTGTTTTTATAATTTACACCTTAGAGATACATCATTAGTTTTTGAGGTCTTCCCATTTTATGTTTAACCATGAAGGAAATATATTATCGTCAACTTTTTACAATACCTACTAAGAAAATGATCAAAATGTGTAGGTGTTGTATTGGTTTAAAAACCTACTAAGAAAATGATGGTCTACGGTAAGTGCACACTATCAACAAGTAATAATATGAAAGGTATTCCAAGCATCGAATCTTAAAAAGATTGTTTTCAAATTTTGGATTTACAAGAAAGTGTTTTCGAGTTTAAACTGAAAGTAACTAATAAAATAGGGGAAGGTGATTTGTGGTAGTAAATAACAAATAGTATTGAAAAGCATGAGATTCAATTAAGTTTCAAGCCTTAAAAAAAGTAGCTCGAAAATTGTGATTGCATTGCACCTTATGTTATGAACCAAGTTCATCTTCTTTCGGTCTTAATTTGAAGCACCCTTAGAAGCATAATTAATTAGAGAACTAATTCCATGAATAATTATAACTTAGATTAATTAACACGCAACCTTTTAGTCCTTATAGTAATGCCTTATGTCTAAGGTCACGTGACGTCTTATGTTTAGGCCTTTAGTCCCATACTCCCTTATGAAATCCATAATATTGTCATAGTCTTCTCAACATTAAGGTTCAACTTGCATGTTAACTCAATTTAACTCCTGCCGTTAACCATACCCTTCAGATTCATCCAACTTCTGTCTCATGACAAACCCATATGTCCCATATGTTTGGTTCCAAATCTCCCCAATAGACGACCATATCGTTTAAATTAGTGAAGTTATCGACCCTATCATATCTGCTCGCCATTTGTTGGGAATGATCAACAACTACCTAGAGGGTTCGAACGACCGGTTCGATCCCGCAACAGAAGCAATTGAATCACACGTTTTCGTTCTTGATGAAATTAAAAACATTAATAAATACAAGAAAAATGGTTAAGCATGTGAAATAATATCTTTAATGAAAACCCTTTTCAGTAGTGATGAATTTCTCTTTGGTTGTTGACAATTCTCCTCAACGAGATCTTCCTTACTATATTTCAAATAAAGACCTGACTTGTGGGAGGCTTGGTAGAAAGAACACAAGGAGATGGCAGAGGAGAAAAATTCTTAGAGAACACTTCTTTGTTACTTTTAGAGGGAGGTAGATCAGTAGAAAAAAATGTGTTGTCTTTTTTTAGGTTTTCCATTATTAGCTCCTATTTATAGGACCTTATTAGGTTAAAACCGAATTATTTAATCAATCGTTTTAATATCTTATATTAAAATGATTAATTTATTTAAATCATATTTAAATGGATTAATCCTCTCATATCCTATAGTTTTAATTTGAATCTTATTCATATTAAATGGTTAATGTATTTAAACATATTCAAATACATTAATTTCTCCGTATTATATAGTTTTAATTTACATATAATTCAAATTAAATGGTTATTGTATTTAAATCATATCCAAATACATTAATTCTCCCATATTATATAGTTTAAATTTAAATCTAATTCAAATTGATTATATAATAATGTATCTATATACGTTAATGCTTATATTAAGTGTATCTAATACAATAAGTATATGCTTTCTTAATTTACCTAAATTTGAATATTTCAAATTATTCTTCCAATACCTTTGATCTTTGTTGGTCTATTATGAGCTAGCAAGGGGCCTTATAGACCTACATATTATAAGTTCCAGTAATACAAGATTAATTAACTAAAATATTTAACTAATTAACCTTCATTCATTAACTATAGGGCAAACCACTATAGATCCACAGTTGCCCTCTTATGCAGTGTAGAACTTGTTGCGTCCATGAATATAACCATTACTTGCAAGTCGATCCTTAACGAGTTATTCGTAATTACAACTGGATCAAAAGTCCATTTTACCCCTATTATTACCTTAATCTCCTTAAGTACCACTAATCTTTTGATGAACAATTTGTTTATGGTCCAACTATAAACCAAGTTCTTCTCGAGTCAATGAGAGGGTGGGGCCCATTGTTCAAGTCTCCGAGTCAGTACTTAAGAGAACTACCCATCTATTTTCCCTACTTGGGAAGAAGTGAAATCCATATTGTGAAATTACGTTTCCAGCTTCCTATTTGGTCAAGTCCCTACAATGGTAAGCATATTGAGTCGGCTACTCGCACCACTCTAACCAATGCAAATCAAAGGACGAGCTCACAGGCAAGAGTTCATAACCCACTCAGGATTAAGATCGAGCCACATATAAGTATCCTGTGAAATATTAATCTCTTCCAAGTCTTATACAAACTCTTTGTATAGGATGCCTCCACTCACATGTCTCTACATGAACGATTTTGATCAGACCGCTGTGTAACAATTACAAAGTGAGTCGTATCCGTAATGTGACTAGGATAAGTCACCCAACCTTATCTATATACTATAGACCTTTTAGGTTATTACTTAAATATGATATATCCACTTGTATGTCAACCACATACTGTTCAAGATTACATATAAAATTAGATATTGAATTTTCCTTATGCAAAATAAAATACAAAATAAGTGTCAGTGTCAGTGTCAGTGTATCCTATAAGAATCAGATCCTTAGCCCTATACACAAGCATATAGTTCCTCGTTTTCCTTACATACTTGAGGATTGTTTTGACTATATTCCAATAACCATATCCTGGATTAGAATGGTATCTACTAACAATCCCTACTGTATAACATATGTCAAGTCTTGTACACAACAGGACGTACATAAGACTACCTACAAATGAGGCATAGAGAATATGTCTTATGTTCTCAACTGTTTGAGATGTCATAGGACATTGTTTCTTAGACAAGATAATTCCAAGCCTGAAAGATAAATTACCCTTCTTGAAATTTTGTATCGAATATTTGACAAGAATTTTGTCAATATAAGATGTTTAAGACAAGGCTAGCATTTTGTCCTTGCGATCCCTTATAATTTGGATCCCTAGAACAGCCTGTGCACGCTTCTCCCAAATATTTCATTTTGCTATATTTGAAAATATTTCCAATAGTTTTGTCATTTAAAGCAATTACCCTTGTTTAAATTCCTTTTTTTTAGTACACAATTTAAAAGTAGGAGAATTTGAGATGCTATAACTTTTTGTCTAAGAGTTACATGTCTTATACCAATTAAGCTATGTTCATCTTTACAGGAAAAAAAATGCTTAAACTTATTTCTATTCGTTGGCCACTTTTTTGTAAGATGTAATAACTTTTAGATAATTTTAAAGGTACATTTTTTACTTTTTATACTCAAGATAATTCAATTGACCAATACTTTCTAAGAGATAAAAACTTTTTGATCATATTCCAAAAGTAGCTCATGGGTAAGATGGATGAAATAAAATGAGAAAAATGACTACAAATTATTCGAATATTATTTCAAATATGACCAACCAAATCTTATATATCTTCAACTAAATAATTCAAAACAAGAAAGAGAGAGTTAGCTATAGGTTGGTAAAGAATAGGCTTCTAGAACGTAGAATGGTGTCAATAACTTGTCTTAAACGCAAATCACTCTTCTTTTTTACCTAATTGACCCAACATTTTACTAACTAATTATTTGACTTTTTTGTTTAACTCCCAAATGATCCTTCACTCATTAAAATATTTATCGATATATCCGTAATTTAGATGATTCAACATCAGATATCAAAGTTTAATGAATATCGCTGATATCTCGTATAACTACTCATATAATATTAGAAAAATATCTCATTGATTAGTCAACTTTCTACAAAGTACGAAGGAACTTAATTATCAATTTAAGTATTTTTTATAAACCATTTGATTTATAAAAATAGCTGCCATTATTGATATTTTATTGATCTATCCATAACTTCACTATCATTATTGACATTAATATTTTAATCTATGTCATTAACATATTTTTGTAATTTATAATAGGTCAAAATATCATTTTGGTCATTATTGTACTTTGGGTTTTGATCTATTCTAGTCACAATATTTTCATTTGCCAAAATTTTAGTCTTTTTATATCAATAAATTTTAAATTTAGTCCAAGCTAATTTTTATCAAAATTGGTTAAATAATAATAATAATAATTTTTTTGTACACTATTGTAAATATATTTTCACAAATTATAAAGACGATACTCATAGAGACTAAGGGTGTGTTTGGATTAACTTTTCAAGTGTTTAATTTTGAAAATTAGTCATTTTGAAAAAAAAAAATTGAAGCGTTTGGTAAAAATAGCTTTTAAAGTGTATTTTAATTAGATTTTATCAAAAAAGTTTAAATAAAAATGAATTTTTTTGAAAAACATTTTTTTCTCTAGTCAATCCAAACAAGCTCTAAATTGTTTGATAAAAATTAAGAAAAAAACTAATTGCAAGAACTAATTTAAGGTTTATTGAAAGTAATCATGACTAATTAAACTTGGACAATTGAAAATACGACAATCAAAATGGAACAAAATCCAAAGTACAGAAACCAAAATTGTAGTTTACCATTGTATAATAATTATCTTATATTTATATTTTATTTATATATTTATGAAAATATCCATAGAATTAAGGAAAATTATTTTAAATAACAAAACTGTTGAAAATATTTACAAATATGACAAAATTTCACTGTCTATCTGTAATAGACCATGATAGACTACTATTTGTGTCGAGACACAAATAGTAGTCTATCACGGTCTATCGCAGATAGATTGTAAAATTTTGTTATATTTATAAATATTTTGATTCATTTTCTTCTATTTAAAAACCCTAGAATTAATTATGGTTATTTATATCGATATTTTAATCTTTGTCCTTAATTCACATATTGCAATAATTTATAATACTTATATAGTACTTATCTTGCTTGGTGCCTTAACAACAATAATTTCCTCGCCAACTTTGACTTCCAATCCAATGTCAAAGGTCAACACACATTCATTTTCGTTTCCTTGTCCATGTAAATCTCTGTCGTTACAAAACTAATCATTTATCCTTTTATTTGTCTGTCATCAAATGATTCGTTAATTAACGTTGTAGTTAATTATTTTCTGTTTGGTTGATGGGAAAATGATTGGGAGAGTGCTATACATTGACATTAATGCAGAAAGAGTGTAAATAAAAATATCAAAAACTTCAAGTATTATTATTATATATGTATTGATCATGATGATATTGTATACAAAATAAAACAAAATACACATAAAGATTTAATGCAATGAACTAATTATACATATAAAATCCTATGTAACCCTAAAACATCAACATGAATTTGGATATTTGTATAACATATTACATATTAATTCAACTACATTGAAATTTTATATGAACACTATATATAATTAAAAAAAGGATTTTGTAATTAAAAAAGAATATAAAAGAACAATCCACACAATAATAATCCTTCAAACACCCCATATTCAAATCAAATTATGAGATGCACGTACTTTGTATAAACTCTCCATTATTTGAAAGCTCTGTGAGATATATCAAATTGTTGATCTGCAAAAATAGCAATAAATTAAATAAAAAAAAGTTAGCATCTTGATAGAGAGGCAAAGACAAAGAGAGAGAAACTTTATAATTAATCAAAGAATATTTGTTTTGATATCTTATGTCATGGCTTTATATGTATGTATTATTCTTAATCTACCTTGAAATTAAACAAAACCTAAATCTTTTCTCAAACCCACCTAAAAAAAGAGCTAAATAATACATAGAAAAAATTGAGGAATTAATTAAGAAGAAAATATTCATGATTAAAACACATATTATAATATCAAAGAATAGAAAAAAAAAAAACCCTATAGTTTGCATTTTTCATCTCCAAGAAAGGTTTGAGTCAAATTTTAAAACAAAAACACTTTTTTTTTTTATTTTCACAAAAAATCAAATGATTATCAAACAGAGTCTAAATTATATATATTGCAATGTACTGCTTTGGTCTTTTGAGTTTAGTTGTGATTTAACAGTACTAAACAAACCTCTCAGTAATATTTGAAACTTACCGTAGAATATTATTCCAGTATGATCCACTTGCTTCATCATCATTCATCAAAGACTCCAAACTATCAAAAATTGAAGAGGATGCAACTGGTGAGTTTGAATTAGTAGAGAAACACAATGGATTTGTTTCAGTCGTACTCTCAATTTGGTTAA
The DNA here is from genome assembly GCA_002890555.2 of Lagenaria siceraria. Taxonomy (NCBI): domain Eukaryota; kingdom Viridiplantae; phylum Streptophyta; class Magnoliopsida; order Cucurbitales; family Cucurbitaceae; genus Lagenaria; species Lagenaria siceraria. The sequence goes on along the minus strand of CM016483.1, from coordinate 18,843,910 downwards.
GATTTGAAGTTGAACCATCAGGAGACTCTGAAATTAATGGAGGAAGTGGATAATAATTCTCAGCTTGAAGTACATAATTAAAATTTCCCATTTCTTCCAAATTATTAGCTTTATTGATCTTGTCCCCATCTTCGAGCCCCGGCACCGACACGAAACCGGTCGAAAAACCGGCTTGAAACTGGCTAGGGTTAGGGTTTTGAAGTCCATTATTAATGGTGTTAGGAATAGTAGTGGTTGGGTTTAGAAGTTGGCAAAGATTTTGTAGTAATTGAAGTTTGGCTATTTCAGCTTGCAACTTGAGTTGATCACTATTTAGAGGATTTGGTATCCCATTATTAAACAATTGAGAAAGGTTAAGGAAATGATTTAGGTCTGTTCTTGGCTTGTGTGTGTTTGGATCAATTCCCATTTGTAGAAGCTTTTTTCTCAGATGGGTGTTCCAAAAGTTTTTGATTTCGTTATCCGTCCTCCCGGGAAGATGACTAGCGATTTTCGACCACCTAAAAGTAATGAAAAATTAAAGATTAAATTTATTGTAACCAATTTTAAAAATTTCACCAATTAATAAGGGAGTAGGTTAAGAAAATACGAACAAATATGAATGAAAGATTAAACTCACCATAACCTATCCGCTTAATTTGTATCACAAAATACAAATAATCAAGAACCCACTTTTTCATTTCTAGATTTTCACTCTATAATCATACAAGAAAAACATGGTATTGTACTAATTAAAGCAATTTCTAAAACTTAGTATATATCGTATTATCGTAATTTTTAAGTGAGGGAGAGTAATCCAAATATGAATAAAACACCCCGAATCAATTTACAAAACTATATAATCATGAGTTTAGTAGTGATATAAAAAAGAAATAGAATAATACCTGTTTCCGAGAAGTGAATGAAGCTTAATAATAGTTGATTCTTCTTCTTCAGAGAATTTTCCTCTCTTAATATCAGGTCGAAGATAATTAGTCCATCTCAATCTACAACTTTTCCCACACCTATTCAAACCAGCAAGCTTTGGGAGATTTCTCCAACTTCCATGGCCATTTTTAGCCACAAATTCAATCAATTTCTCATCTTCTTCAGGAGTCCATGGCCCTTTTTTCACACCATTTTCATCACAACAAGGAGATCTTCCCATTTTGAAAACTTCAACAATGAATTAACCACAAATTAATTTGTTGTAATTTGTTTTGGTGAAGAACAAAAGGAATAGAAATTGGAGCTGCTTTTATAGAAGAAAATTAAAGCCTCTCAATAAGCAAGATGAAGTCTTTTTTTCAAAATGGTGATATCATGGTTTACCTTTGTGAAGAGTTTAACATACTAACAAATGAATGGCACCAAATTGTTGGATTAGGTATAGTTTTTTTTTCTTCTATCAAATAATACCCAATTTCCTTTCACTTTTCCACAATTTTCAATGGTGTATTCGTTTGAAATTTCATTCAAAAAGAGGATATTTTTCTAATATAAGAATTGCAATTTGACGAAGATAATATATACCGTTGATATTAATCGTGTCAATTTATAAATGGTATATTAGGGTTGGTTGCTCGTATAGAATAAATGTTTTATTTGCTTTTTTTTTTTTGAAATACTACGCGTTATGAAAAAGAAGAGGATGTCCGAGCTTACAACACATAAGTGGATCTTCTTTTTTTTTTTTGAGTTTGACAATATGATGTGAGGTGGGGATATGAACCTCTGACTTTCTTGATCATCACAAGAACATATTTATCAAGGTATATATTAATATGTCTACGTAAATAAAGGCAAATACATCTTAGATCAATATAAAAAGTATAGCTAAACCCCTAGTTAGCTTGAATTCCTATCTAATAAAGATTGTCGTATTCATATTTATGCAATAAAATAAAATAAGAATTTGGGTTAAACCGTTCTTTTCTTTTTAAAAAAGCAATTCCAAGAATTGAAACCTGCTCACAAGGATGAAGATGGCTGTTGAATGAGAAATTTCGGCCAATCAAATTTTGCCACGTCATCAGAATGAAAGCCCGAGCCCAATGTGAAAATTATAAATTGGATCGGACCGAGTAATTAAAATCATTCGGGTCCAAAGTCCAATACAATTTAAGCCCATTGTAAAATTTTGGGCCAAAGAAGATATTGGGCCCAAGCCCAAGCCCAAAAGCAGTTGGGCCCAAGCCCATCTAGAGACCCATGAAAATCCTCTATAAATAGAGGTCATTCTCTTTCATTTAAGGGGGTTGGAAGCATTTGACAATGAAGTGCTGAAGACTTGAAAACTGAAGCTCTCAAGATCTGAAGACCGAAGCTCTCAAACTCACAAGTTCTGAAGATTGAAGCTCTCAAGTTCTAAAGAACTAAAGATCAAAGCTCTCAAGATTTGAAGACCGAAGCTCCCAAGGTCACAAGTTCTGGAGACTTCCAAAAGATCAGAAGACTCTCTAAAGCTTTTAAAGTCATAAACAAGCCAGAAGCTGATCCAAGTTGATCAACAAGCTAGAGGCTGACCCAAGCAAATGAACAAGTCGGAAGCTGATCCAAGCTGATCAATAAGCTAGAGGCTGATCCAAGCTAATGAACACAAGTTGGAAGTCGATCCAAGCTGATAAACAAGCTAGAGGCAGATCCAAGCTGATCAACAAGCCCAAAGGCCGATCATCCAAGAAGATCAACAAGCTTAAAAGGTCGATCATCCAAGAAGATCAACAAGCCCAAAGGCCGATCATCCAAGAAGATCATCAAGCCTAAAAGGCCGATCATCCAAGAAGATTAACAAGCCCAAAGGCCGATCATCCAAGAAGATCATCAAGTTTAAAGACCGATCATCTAAGTAGATCAACAAGCCTAAGAATCAAAGTTTACTTTTCGAGAGAAGGAATCAAAGGATTATGTCTTAGAGATTGTACTCATTATACTACATTGAAATTAATACAAGTACAAAGTTTAAATTCCATGAATTAAATTTCTTCGAAAATCTCGTGCGAACAATGGCTAAACCGTTCTTTCTTTAGTTCATGCATGGTTTTTTACAAAATAATAGTAATTGTTTAGTCAAGGTGATATAGCTCAACTGATATAAAATTGTACAATCGACTTCGAGGTCTAACTTCGCATTATAAAAGAAAAAAAAATTCATTGTCTAATTTAAAAAAATAAAAAATTGAAATGGAAATTAGTATATAACTTTTGTTATTGGTAATAAAAAAAAAAAAAAAAAAAAAAAAAAAAAAAAAAAAAAAAGCCAAACCCAAAAACAATAACCGTGTTTTAGGGAAAAATAACCCCACAAATAACTCATTATCACCTTTGTTTTTAAATAAGTTATAATAATATTTTTTTTAAAGAAAAATAAGTTATAATAGAGAGAATTTTTATAAAAAAGTGTAAAACTATTTACAGAAAATATCAAAAAAAAAAAAAAATATTGATAAACGTTGATAAACTTCTATTAGCATCTATCAGTTATAGATTTCTATTATCACTGATAGTAAAATTATTTACACAAAATAATAAAATTTTTAGATAGTTATGATAGACGCTGATTGAATTCTATCAGAGTCTATCAATGATAGAAATGATAGAAGTTTATCACTGATAGATGCTTATAAAAGTCTATCAATATTTATCAGTGTTTTTTTTGTTATTATTTTCTATAAATAGTTTGACATTTTTTCTATTTATGAAAAAATTTCTTATAATATATTTTCTTTTTATATTCTATTCACATTAATGACATTTTATTACTGGTTACTTTTATTATAATTGAATCTTTGATTTTAAAAAAGTGATACATGGAATTGTGCTGACTTTAACAAATTAATAATCACCCAAATCTAAGTAGATTAAATTTTGAAATGAGTGGATAACTTTTACATCAATCTTACTAATACCTTCCCAAGGCACATCCTTGGTTTTATTTTATTTTATTAATTTAAAGAGCAATGGCATTTGGACACCTATATATACTAATTGATTTGTTTATTTAATTAAGGAGAAAAAGGGAATTGTGTAGGCAGATTTTGGGACAGGAAATCAACTATTTTAACCATCTAGGTTTCAATACTACATTTTGACTACTTAATTAAAAACACAAAACAATTGGGATTTTGACAATCTTTTAAAATAAGCATTTTACAAAACTTGATTGATGGAGATAATTTAAAAAGTATTCCCCTCCTATTTAGTATTTATTATTATAAACCCTTATTAACTTTATTATTCAATTTCTCTATTTAACATCATGTAAAAAAAATTGTGAAAAATAGACCAAAGAAATGAATAATAAAAAAAATTAACATTTTAATTAAAAAAAAAAGAAAAAGAAATGAATAATAAAAAAAATAATTAGCATTTTAATTAAAAACAAAAGAGAGAAATGTTACTAGACCGGATCAATTTTCTTTTATCTAGGCATTGTTTGATAATTATTTAGGCCTCGTTTTGTAGCCATTTCATTTTTTTTTTTTTTTTTGAAAATTAAGTCAATCAACATTACTTATACCTTTAAATTTATTCATTTGTAATCTACATTTTATCAATGGTTTAAAAAACTAAGCCAAAATTTGAAAACTCAAAAAAGTAGCTTTAAAAAATTTGTTTTTGTTTTTGAAATTTGGCAAAAAAATCAACTATTGTACTTAAGAGAGATGCAATCTAATGTAAGAAATTGTGAAGAAATAGACTTAATTTTCGAAAACAAAATAATTACTAAACGAGGCCTTAATTTTTTGTTTTTAAAAATTAAGTTTATTTCCTCTCAATTTCTTACAATTCGTTGCATCTTTCTTAAGTAAAAGAGTTGAATTCTTAGCCAAATTCCAAAAACAAGTTTCTAGGAATTACTTTTCTTTTACTTTTCAAAATGTGGCTTGATTTTTTAAAATATTGGTAAAAAGTAGTAAACAAACGGAGAAGTTTAGACGCGGAATGAACATTCAGACTTAATTTTCAAAAGCTAAAAACCAAAAACTAAATGATTACTTAACGAGCCTTTTAACTTTTAGGTTTTGTTGAAGTTATGACTAATCTTTTTCTAATAGTAATTAAATTAATTACTTAATCAATAAATCGATATTAAGCATTAAGCAAGCTTAATTTTTTTTTAAAGTTAAAAAACGTTATTGAAAAGAAATTTTAGAAATTATTATTTTAAATAGAAAAAGAGAAAAAATGAAGTTATACCCTCATCTTGAGGAGTTCGCCTATTAAAACTTCAAATTAATTATTGTATAATTTTAAACTTAAACTTTCATGAGTAGATCATTTTAAAATCTTTGTTACTAATTTATAGTTATGTTTAACTCAAATTTACATAAATAAAATTATTCATCCTCCAAAATCCTATCAAAATATCAATAACAATTATCACACAATTTTTCTTAAATAAGTAAAGAATAATAGATAGAGACGAGAGGATGAAAAATCACTCATGCTAAAAAAATGGAGTTAGTATCTAGAGTTGTTTTCAAATATAAAAAAATGAGTCAAATTATTTATAAATATAGAAAAATTTTACTGTCTATCAGCGATAGACCACAATAGAAAAATTTTAGATTGCGGTCTATCGTTGATAAACAATGAATTTTTTCTATATTTGTCAATAGTTTGATATGGGTTCTGTTTATAGCAATTTTCTTAATATCTATTTATTTTAAACATTTCTTTTTATAGCTATTTCATTTATTTTCACGTTTAAAAGAAACTATACACGTGTGAACATTATGCCATATCAATTTTAAAACAAATCTTAATAGAAAATCTAAATAGATTCATTATAGAGTTTTGAAATTTAAGCGATATAACTTTTAAGGGTATAAATTGATTTTATTCCAATATAAAATTTTGTATCAAGAATGGCCTCATTGCAAAAGTCATCAAATTTGTCATTTTGTGATTATCCTTATTAAGCCATCAAGAAAGAATCCATATAATCTCAAATTCCAAACTCAAACTTTAAAATTCATTGCAATTATTATTCAGTCCCTCTAACTGCCCTAAACTCCATCAAAATAAAAACCCTAATGAACTAACCATTAAGTCATCAAAATGAGATAATTAATTAATTAATTGGAAATTTATCATATATTTGATAGAGTTCATGCTATTCCCTAGCTAGCTATTTTAGAAAAACCATATACTTTGATTAATTTATGTCTCATTAATAATATAATTACTTGTCAACACTTTTTTCAATTAAATCTCTTATACCAAACACTTACCAAACTGTGTAGAATTGAAGTTATAAGCATCCCATTTGTACTTCAAATTTCAAACCTCCAACTGCCAATATTACTTAATTTAATTTAAACAAGCAATTGCTTCCATTTATCCATCACACTACCCCCAATATAATTAAATAATATAATGTTCTTCTTTTACATTATATTGTAATTTTTTTTTTTCTAAACACAATAGTCAAATTTCTTAGCAAAAATATATTTGAGGTCCAAATTGCTTTGAATCAAAACTTCTATAAATTAATAAAAACAATAATGGAATTACAACTTGTTGAAACCTATTTTGCTTTGTAAACTACTTTCCATTTTTTATTCTGTTTAGTATTTTCCATTTTTAATTTGAAAATTAAATCAAAGTCTAAAGTATATAAGCATTCCTTTTTAATTTGAATTCTTATACACATTAGTCTTCATTCAAGGTAGCCAAAATAAGCATAATTCAACTGGTATACATTAGTCTAAAGTATATAAGGATTCATTTTTCATTTTTGATATCTCATATAAAAAATTGAAGAAGTATAACAAAAATGTAAACAAAATAACATTAATATGGAACTAATGTTAATGATAAGAAATTTAAAAGAATATGAAATGCATATTAGCATGAATTATTTATAGGGAAATTTTCACAGATAAAAAAAATGTCAAACAATTTAAAGAATAAATAGTTTTCCGGAGTTTAAACAAGAGGTTAAATATATTTATATTATAGAGTTGTTTTCAAATATAGAAAAATGAGTCAAACTATTTACAAATATAGAAAATTTTCACTATTGATTAAATTCTAGCAATATAGATCACGATAGAAGTCTATCGCGATCTATCGTTCTATTCCTGATAGATACTGAAATTTTTCTATATTTGTAAATAATTCGATATTTCTTTTGTTTATAGTAATTTTCTTATATTATTTGTAATTCTAGAATTGAATTAAAAAATTAACCATAATTAAGGCACAAGCAAACATACCCACAATTTTTTTTTCTTTACCATTGAAGAGTTTTGAAAATAACTTGTTTTTTTTTTTTTTTTCTTATCATAATTTTAAAAATGGAAGTTGCAAAAACACATATATAGGTAATGCCTAGAGAAATAATTAATAATGAAAAAGTACTATATATGTATGAAACCTCCTTAAATCTTTGACATAATCTCAGTTGGTATTGACTTATTAATTTATTCATAATTAGATAAAGCTCTTGAATACATGCAGGTCATGGAGGGTGAGCACAATTATTCTTTATTTTAAATTTATAATATATAGTTTTTATAATTATTTATAAACCTTATTTGGTTGAAGCAAGGAAGCAACATATATAGAGACAGTCAGAAAAATGACAGAAAAATTTTCAACCTTTCTTACATCATTAATGCCTTCCTTGACTATCTTATTCCATTACCCATTGACAACAATTGTATATGTAAGAAAATTGTAAATCTTAACCATATTATAATAAATAAAGTGGACATATTATTATTATTATTATTATTATTATTATTATTATGGAGAAGAGATTAATTGTTAGGTGGATTTTTACCCAAGTTCTATGACTTCCTTGTTAGACTTTATTTGGATTTTTGGTTAAATTAATTAGAATTTGACAAAGAGAAATTGATGGGAAAGAGTGAAAGTTGGGTTAATATAGAGTTAAAACGAAGGTTTAAAATGTCGATTTCTACAAAAATATGGAGATCCTAATTTTACTGAAATTTCAATGAAAATATCGATAAAATGTCGATTTTGATGAATATTTCTGATAAATAAATATTTTATGATTTTTAAACAAGCTAACATGTCTATTATTTATATTATATTTACATTAGTGACATTTTGTTAATTATTTTTGTGGATTTTTTTACGATATAATGAAAATTTTAATTCACCCCTCAAGTTAATATCGAACTCATGGAAACATGAAAATGTCGACATATCGACGAAAATTTAATACTATGATTAAACTGTGTGTAAATAGAAATTTTTTGTATTTTATATTATTATTTTGAATAAGAGTACAAGTGGTTATTAGTGATAAATAAATTTAATATTTAATCTTACTAGTTTTTCTTATTCTTTTACCTGATATTGAAAACTTTACTTCTGGTAAATAATTTTCAATTGAAAAACCATCTATTTTAATAGTTTTAGATACATTTAATGAAGAAAAATTTTCGTAGATAGAAAAAATGTCAAACTATTTACGAAAAATAGTAAAAAAAAAATACTGATAGACATTGATAGACTTCTATCAGTATTTATCAATGATAGATTTTTATTATTGATAGACCTTGATAGACTTCTATCCCCGTCTATTACAACTATCTAAAAATTATGTTATTTTATGTAAATAGTTTACCGTATTTTTTTATTTTTAAAAATTCCCATTTAAAAAATACCCATTTAATGGATATAAAATACAAGATACCTTGTATATTAATCAAAACTTGATTTTGTGTAAAATTAGATTTTTGTTAAAATTAATGAGTTCTGAAGGATTTTTATTGTAATTATTGCACGGATTTAGTAGGAAATTGGATATTGTGTAACAACGGTAATAGATGTTTAAGTCCTAGAATTCAATTAGATGAAATTGAAATTTTAAACTGCAAGTTGATACAATTTGACAAATGTTGATCTGAATAACAGTTGTGTTGTGGAATGACTACTACATTAAAAATAATTTTATCACGATCTCAGTGTTAACCATCTCACATCGATTGTTTTCCAAAGTTAACACAATACGCTTAACAAAAGAGCACTCGTAAAAAAAGAATTAGAATAAAAAAATTGTTTAGAGAAGATTAAAACAAAATACAGAAGAGAAGAAGCATGTACGGTTGAAGAAATTTGTTCAACTTTTTAGAGAAGACTAAAACAAATGGCAACAACCCGCATATATGAGGAAAACTATTGGTACCACCCTAAACACTGGTTGAATATATATTGTATTGAACTACTTGTAAAACTTTGGTTAAATTATCACTTGTCCCTATACTTTAGAGTTTGTTCAATTTTAATCAATGTACTTTCAAATATCTAATTTTTGTCCTTATACCTTTAATAAATCTTAAAAATTTAGTCCCTACTACTAGTTTATTGTGGATTTTTTTTCATTTTTTTTTCATTTTTTATTAGCATTTTTACTATAAATTTTGAAAATATATTCACATATTATACTTTGTTTTTTTTTTTTTTTGCATGAAAATTATTATTTTTATTTAACAATTTCAATAAAAATTAACTTCGAGAGACTAAATTTAAAATTTACTGAAAGTATAGGAACTAAAATTGGACATTTGAAATTACATGAATTACAATGGAACAAATTTCAAACTGCAGGGACAAAAATGATATTTTAACCTAAAAATAAAAAGATAATTTTTGATAAGTCATTCCCAACAATTTTGAGTCCTATGTTTATATTAAATTCTTATTTTAGTCCCTAAACTTTTAAAATCTTATTTTATTTTAAATTATTATTATTATTATTATTAGCGAAATTCAAACTAGATATTGTGGTGACTAACACACTTATTTCACTTTGTTGTAAATGTTTTAATCGTAAATATTAAATCGGAATATTTTGCATTCTATGAACTAATATATTTTCTATTATTAAAAGAGAGGAAGGAAATTAGAAGAAAACTATATTTTACATTATAAGAAGTGTTTGACCATGGAAAAATCAAAACGGTATTCTAAATTTAAAAATAAAATTTGGAAATTACGTGTCGCTGATCCTTTTTTTAGACATAATTATTGGAAAAGTCCAATGCTGAATGATTTATTGGTTAAGTTTGTTTTATCTTCATTTTGACTTAATGTGTTTTTGTCCTTTTTCTGTCGGCGGCCAAGTGAAATTAAAAAAATAAAAGAAAAAAAGAATGAACAATTCATAATTAATTTGTAATAATATAGATGAACTATCAACTATAGTTTATTGTATTGTGTAGTATTGATGTGATTATAATGTTTCATTTTGTTATTATAATTAATTTATAATGATTATAAAGATGAAAATTAGCAATCCTTTTGTTTTAATAATATGAACTATAGTCTATAACTTTATTGTGTAGTAAGTAATGTCATCATATAGTGTTTCTTCCTATCATAGGTTAACATGTCAAAAAAATTTAGTTGCTAATAAAATCTAACTATGTACCATTTTTTTGAGAAATTTCTCAATGTATAGCGTTGACTTGTAGAGGTCGAATTACAAGTTTAGTTTGTGAACTTTGAGGTTTATGTCTATTTTGTCTAAAAGTGTTTAGTATATGTTTAAACTTTTTTATTTATTTATTTTTATTTTTTTGTGAAGGGTCGTTTGGATTGATTTTCTAAGTATTTATAAACACTTTTTTTTGCACTTATAAACACTTAAAAGGTCAATCCAAACGGGCCTAAGGGTGTGTTTAGAATACATTTTCGAGTGTTTAATTTAAAAAATAAGTCATTTTGAAAAAATTGAAGTGTTTGGTAACCACTCAAAATAAATTTTGAAGTGTATTTTAAATCATTTTTATCAAACGAGTTTAAATAAAAATGAGTTTTAATTGTAAACACTAAATCGGAATGACCATTCATTTTCTTCGTTTTTTCACCCTCTATCCATTTACAACATTAGTTTTAGGTTTGTATTTGAATATTTCTCTGTAATTGGGCTTAAAGGCGGCGGGTTTGAGCTTTCTCATCTCGATGGGAAGGTAAGTATTCTCAATTTCTAGTTTTTGAGGTTTTCTCCAATTGTAACCTTGTGAGACTTGTTCTAAACTCTAGATCTTGATTGTTTCTATTTTGTCTATAAATTTTTATCTTGGAATTATATTTATAGTTATATTTCTTTGAGATTTTTTGACAAACTAGTCAAAGTTGCATGATCGATTGTCATAGATCTACATCTAACATGTAATTGTTAGGTTCTTATATTGCCAAGTAGCAAAAGTTAAGTTAGAGTTGTATATTAATTTGAAAGTTCCAATCCAATAGCATTCAGCTAACTAACTTAGGTGAGATTCACATCGAACATTTAATTAGGTTGTTCCAAATTATTTCGTTCGTCTTAGCAATAGCCCTAAATCTTAAGCATCTAAGCACAAAGATCAATTTGATTATTAGGACGTTCATTTAGCTTTTCTAAATGCGATTGGCTAAGCGTAGACAATATAGAAGTTAACCTAATGAATTTATGATCAAGCAAGCAATTGAGAATATCTCTAAAAACTAGGATAGACCTCTTTACAAACTACGATAGTCTCTTTTACTTTTCTTGAAATTTACATTCACTATTTATTCTCAATACACTTAATCCAATCCCCCACAAAATCTCCCCATTTGTCACTTTAACTAAATAATTAGCTTTGAGAAACTAATCTCCGTGCTTTCCTATGGATCGACCCGGTCTTGCCACTTGTACTACTTGATAGTATAGATAGTATTGATCGGTATAATATAAATTTCATTTAACACTGATCATTTGGTTTTGTGTATGCTTTTCTTATCTTCGGCCCTCTAATAACAACAAATTACAACAAATTACAACTTCGATCAACTCCATGTATCTTTATGGGATATAGTAATACTCATAGGGGTTATAAGTGTCTAGATAAAGAGAAAAAGAAAATATGTCTATAGGAATGTGTTGTTTGATGAACAAACTTATCCCTTTTCAAATGATCATTTAAAACTTCATCTCTACCTACATTCAACACTGTCTCCCAATCTCTTCCTAATATCAGTTTTACTCATATTGATCATCATTTATCTCATGAAATTTGTCTATGATTTACTCTTCCACCTACTAATTCTTCTAATCAATCTATTTTACACTATGCTTCCCATGTGGGATAAAGTACTTTCTTCTTCATCCTCCACTACAAGTCAAAACCTCAGGGATCTATAAACTAAAACTTTCTCTCATTGATAATATTGAAAGATAACCACCAACACTTAAGATTGCTCTTTAATGTCCAATAAAACTTGGACATTAGTTTCTCTTCTTGATAACAAGTTATAGGATGCAAATGGATTTTTAAGATTAAAAGAAATACCGATGACACTATAGCTAGATATAAAGCACGATTGGTAGCTAAAGGGTTTCATCAAAATGTTGGAATTGATTACTTTGAAACTATTAGTCTAGTAATCAGACCTACTATAATTTGATTTCTTCTTACCTTAGCTTTGGTTCATAATTGGGTTATTCATCAACTTGATATTAATAATATTTTTCTTCATGAAATATTACAAGAAAAGATTGGTCTTTGCAATTCTAGGGCTTATACATCTTTATTTATGCATTCTCTTGATGGCATTCTTATTTACTTATTAATTTATGTTGATGATATTATAGTCTTATGAAACTCATAAATTGTTGTTAATAAACTCATCAATGATCTTAATGTTTCCTTCGTCCTTAAAGATTTAGGGGTACTTCATTATTTTTTTGGAATAGAAGTTAAATAAAGTTTGTCAATTTATGCACTCACTAGCGACAACTCCACTGCTAGACTGTTAAAAGAATCCTTCAATACTTAAAAGGTAAAATTAACTTTAGTTATCATTTATCTAGACCTAAAGATGATTCATTGCAGGGGTTTGTGGATGCTGATTGGGCCTCGGATGATGATTGAAAGTCTATCTCAGGCTAGTGTGTTCTGTTTGGAGGAATCTTATAACATGGAGCTCGAAGAAACAACACATTATATCTAGATCAAGTACAGAGATCAGTCATGGACTTTTGTATATTTTTTGGTGATTCCCTTGTTTCTTGGAAATCAAAGAAACAACCTACAGTCTCTTGGTATTCAGCTGAAGCTGAATATAGAGCCTTAGCAACTATTTGAAATGGGCTAACATGGATAAGTCTGTGCTTAGTGATTTGAACATAAAAGTATTACTTTCGACCGTTGTTTACTGTGATAATATCAAGCAACTATCTCTAGTGCTTCCAAACCTAACATTTCATGAACATACGCAAGCATATCGAAATTGATAGTCACTTTGTAGGATATCTTAAGTTGTAGCTCGTGCAATCACACAATCTCAACTTACTAATTTTTTCACCAAGGCCTTGCCTTTTTCTATATGTTGCACTCTGTCATGAATAAGTTAGGTGTTCTTGACACTGACATGAGTACTTGAGAGCATCAAGTGTATGGATTTGTTTAAGAAAGTCAATTATAATAAATAGTAATTTTGGTATTATGTTTTTCTCCTCTAGATCTCGGACTTATTTTCTTTTCGATACACTAGGGTGCTAAATTCATGAACTCAATTATCTACGAAAAATTGTATAACCTTACTCAAACATAATGTCAACACGAATTTAAGAACATAGCTTAGTTGTTATAACATCTACTCATATTATTGATGTCAGAGGTTCAAAATTCCAGCATCTAAACAATAAAAATATAGGCTGTCAAATTATATTTTAAGTCTGCATTTCCCTAATATGGAGTAACAAATGTAAAAAGTAATTTCCAAACTTGATTATAGAAGGAAAAACAAAATGTGAGTGGCAATAATATGTATGGTGTTTGAAGCCATTCTCTATTATGTATTATCCTTTATTATCAGAGATAAACAAGCACTTCAATGTACATAAAGTGGACATAAATGTTTAATAAATAAATAAATATGAGGGTGTAAAATAAAAGTGAATATTAAGCACCCAATAGAAAATGTTTAACAAAGAGTTGGTTGTCCTGTGTAATATATGATCACTGTCTTTGTTGCTGTTGTTGGATGTTGATTAACTTGTAATAAGCTCCATTTTTGTTCTCAGAAAGGCTTGAATGAGTCCCTTGTTCTACTATCTTCCCATCTTGGATCACTGAGATTTGATCACAGTTTTTAATGGTGGAAAGCCTGTGTGCAACTACCACAGTTGTTCTGTTCATCATCAGTCTATCTAAGGCTTGCTGAACCACACGTTCCGATTCGACATCGAGAGCGCTCGTGGCTTCGTCGAGTAGTAGTATTTCCGGATTCTTCAGGACTGCTCTTGCTATGGCGATCCTTTGTCGTTGGCCACCCGAAAGTTGGATCCCTCTTTCGCCAACTTTTGTTGAGTAGCCTTCAGGAAGAGCACTGATGAAGTTATGAGCATTGGCGAGTTTCGCTGCTTCGAATACTTCAGCTTCTGAAGCTCCTTCTTTCCCATAAAGAATGTTCTCGTAAATTGACGTGGCAAAAAGAGCCGGTTCCTGTTGGACGAGGCCAATGTGCTTTCTGAGAGATTTGAGCTTCAGTTTTTTAATATCTTTTCCTGCAAGATATTAAAAGCTCTGTTGATGAAAACTTGAAAAGATGATCTAGAATTTTACATGTAAAAATGTTGAATATGGTAGTGCAGTAACTATCAAAAGCGAGCAGATCGTCGAGAAAACTTACCATCAATCATCACCTTCCCAGCAACTGGATCGTAAAATCGCAGTATAAGAGCTAGAACCGAGCTTTTCCCCGAACCGCTTTGTCCAACTAAGGCTATACTCTTGCCTGCTCTCACTTTAAGATTGAAATCTTTGAAGATCAAAACATCTGGTCTTGATGGATAGCTGAACTCAACACTCCTCAGCTCAATGGTACCCTCCACCACATTTAGCTCTTCACCGACATCGCCCGACACCTCTGTCTGTCGATCCATCACCTCAAACACTGATGCCACCATCTGGTTTCCCTTTAAAAGGTCAGGGGCCAGTGCCAAAGTTTCACCCATTGCTAAGGCAGTTACTATCAAAACCATGAATGATTTCATAACAGATTTGAAGCTAGCAACCCCCCGTCCCATCAAGACCGAACCGTACCTGCATAATAGCACATGCTTAAGATATTCAAAGCATTCGTAAAATTAATTCCGATTGATTCTACGTGTTATTCTAATATTTATGATGAGTAGTCTAAAATAGGTTCATAAATCACATACCACAAGGCTAGACCGTAAGATGAAAAGATGAAGAACTGGGAGACACCATAGAATATTCCAGCAATCTGTCCACGTTTAAGCGAACGTCTCGAGGGCTCAATGAGCTCCTTAGCATATAGATCAAGGACCTTCTGCTCAGAACAAAATGCAGCAACAGTTCTAATGTTGCCAACAGCCTCACCGGCCAGTGTATTGGCTTTCAGGTATGCTTTGCTCAAATTTCCACCGTAGCCTTGCATAAAAAGTTTCTAAAACACAATGGAAAAGAGCAGTTTAATGAGAAAATATTCGAAATTTGGGGAAAGAAATTAGTAATTTAGAGAAGTTCTGATAGAAAACCTCGCTAATGTGACCGCTAATGATCAATGGATAAGTGGCCAGGACAACTAGAGTGATTCTCCAATTCAATATGAAAGCAATGATGAACGATGCAACGACCAAAGCTAGATTCTGCAGAAGAATTGTAGAGCGGTCGACAATGATAGTTCTTAATAGAGTTGCATCAGTTTCTAGACGTGAGGAAAGCATAGCACTTGTGTTGTTCATATCATCGAACCATCCTATCTCATTTCTCAAAATAGCTGCAATCAAATAAAAGTTGCTCAGAGAGAATGAATGACTTGAAAAAATAAAAGGTGTGTAGGTGTCTTAGATTGCAAGATACCATGGAACATCATTTCTCGAACTCGAAGAGTAAGTCGCTCTCCCATAATTCCAAAACAAAGATGCTCAACTGCATGAAAAATGACAGTTAAAACCGCACCCCCACAGAAAAGCAAAGAAATTTTCTTGATCTCATGTTGAGTTGTATCCCAGTCCATGTAAAAAGCAACAAGAGCCTGAGAGACCCCAAGAGCAAAAAGGGGCATCTGGGATCCTGTAACGAACGCTCCAATGACGCCGACAATGCCATACATCCAATCCGGTCCAACCATGGAATAAAGTCTTCTTGCTGAAACATGCTTGGGTTTCTCCATTTCCATTCCATCAACTCCAATCCGTCCAAGAGATTCTTTCTCAGAGCGAAAACTTGCACCAAAGCTCGTTGTAGTGCGAGAGAACTCTCGAGAGTACTTTATACTACAAGTTTGACAAATTTTTTAAACAGTTAAACAATAAGAAAATTGATTCTTTAATCACAATGTTGCTTTCATAATGTAGCATCTAAGAGTGCTTGATGCACATCATTATTATTGGCTTATTCTATCATCAAAAAGCATATTTTAGGGTATCTAACATTTGAGGAACTCACTGATTCATGTAAGCTAAAGTGAGAATGAAATACCTAGGTGGTCGACCCAACTGTCCAATCGAGGGATGGCGTTGCAGAGATGATGTTTCTTGGAACTGGACAAGTGATGCATAGACACTGTCTGGCTTTGAAATAAGCTCATCATGGCTTCCGGTTTCGACTATCTTCCCCTCTTGAACGACAGCAATCACATCTGCATTCCTTATGGTAGATAGACGATGGGCCACCACTACAGTCGTTCGACCAACCATGACACGATCGAGTGCCTCTTGAACACTCTTTTCAGATTCTGCATCTAGTGCACTTGTTGCCTCATCCAACAACAAGATTGATGGATTTTTAACGATTGCACGAGATATTGCAATCCTTTGTTTCTGTCCCCCTGATAATTGGACCCCTCTCTCACCAACCTAGAACAAAACATTTAATATCACCATTTGATAAGAATATTTCCCTTTACCTCAGAGTAATTAATATTATTTTCTACTATGCTTATAATCCTACTGTGATTTTCAACGCTAATGATTCAGCAGTTGCCATAGACTTCAGATGAACTAATAGCAACTATTTAAGTAAATATTAGAAGACGGTTCTTTTGAGTTAACACTTGCCAAGATTTCTTTTCTTGTCTTTTCTTTTCTTTTTTAATGGACTTAATGTCTCTTTGAAAGCTTTTAACGCTTGTCAACTCAAATTCTCATGGTTATTTCTCAGAGATATATAACCATATTCATACCTGAGTTTCAAATCTTTCAGGGAGATTGTTTATAAATGATAAAGCCTCAGAAAGTTTCGCTGCACGTGTTATGTCCTCAAGGGTAGCATCATCTTTTCCATATAGAATGTTCTCCCTAATGCTTGTACCGAAGAGGGCAGGCTCTTGATTGACCAAACCAATTTGCTGCCTAAGCCACTTGAGATCCAGCTCCTTGATGTTATTACCATCTAATAGAATCTCTCCAGAAAGGGGTTCATAGAATCGTTCAATCAAAGATATCACCGTGCTCTTTCCTGATCCACTTCCTCCCACAAGAGCTACAATCTTGCCAGCAGGAATATCAAGAGATAACTGATTAAATATAGTTACATCCGGACGAGATGGGTAGCTGAAATTAACATCCTTGAATTGAATATGACCATCAAGCTTGTTCAGTTTCCGGCCAGTTTTGGAGCTGCTTTTGCTTACTGTGTTCCTCTCTATCATCTGAAAAATAGGATATGCTGCTGCCTTTGCTCGAACAAAGGCAGAAATGTCTGGTGCAGCCTGCCCAAGTGACCTGAGGCAATGTAACCATTAATGACCGAATATTAAAATTACAAAGGCATTAGAATGAAATGACCTGAACGAGTGCAACCATTAACAATCCTTATTTAGTAGCTTGATGAACACCATCAGCTAAATGAAGATCGTACTGTGTAAAAGCTTGATATATTGTACTTTATCTTATACATATTTGCCTAATTCCATCACATTTACATAATCCAAAGTAGGCAGTTCTAGACTTTGCACAAAGGAAATAAAAACCTTGGATACTTTGAATACTGGTTTTCAATGTTCAAGCTAAAGTAAGCAACCCATTTATGTAAGTGTAGGGATGTTCTATTTCTATAATGTGTAGCACAAAATTGGAAATGGAATGTAATTTCAGACGATTCGATATTAAGATAAACTGAAAGACTTACAGGCCAGAAATGACAACATTAAGCATTGTGGTGAAGGAGTCTCCACCATTGGCAATGCCCTTGTGAACAACAACGCTGGTAAACCAAACTAGCAGAGCCCATGACAAGAAAAGGACACAATGCATTGATCCCAGGCCCAGTCCCTTAGCCAGCCCTGCTTTTCTACCATACTTGTAGGTATTCTTGAGAGCTCCTTTGTATAAATTTACTGCTCTTTCTTCCCCAGCAAAGGCTTGAACTGTTCTTACATTTCCTAGAATCTGAGAGGTCAAAAACAGAAGGGAAGAGGTGAAGAAAACACAAGAGTAAAACCACTATATAGAGCTCTTAACCAAAGAAAGAAGCTGGTTACAATTTACCCAACTAAGTTTCATTTATTTTATTGAAGATTACTATAATGTATCTGCTTTCCTGGGTTTTTCTTTTTTTTTTTTTTTTTTTGTTATGAGAAACATTTCATTAATAAATGAAATAAGAGAAACCCCACACCAATAGGTGATTACAACAAAGATTTCTAATTGGATACAAGATAAGATAAACTAAAATGAGCAGATGGGTGCTTTGTTCTACACCCATAAAAAGCAGTAGACAAAATCAAATCCATAAAGCGATCAAAAGAAGAAAAAAATCTCGAAAAAGATGACCATTTCAATCGCCCCAAAGAATCTAGAAGAAAGCACATGTAATAGCCAACCAAACCAACTTTATAGTACTACCAAATGGACGACCCACCAAGAGGGAGGCAAGAATATCAAAGTTGTTGTTAGGACACAGGAGAGACCATCTAAAAGCATCCTAAATAAAATGCCAAAAACGAGTTGCAAAAGAACAATGCATAAACAAGTGAGCAAGGGACTCAGATTTTTGTTGACACATTATGCACCAAGAAGAAATAAACATTTCCATAATGTTATTAAACATCTCTAAATACTCTCATCACGTATCGACAAATATTAACACGAGAGTCCAAGATCCAGACCTAGACTATTACACAAAATAGAAATGAAATTATACATTATGGAGTTTGAACTTTAAAAGACGTTTCATTTCAACAACTTCAATCATTTAAAAGTTTAAGCTAACGAGTTAAGGTATATTTAACCGAAACAATGTCTACATGAGTAAATCAGTGAAAGTGCTAACCTCTTCAGCAATCTCACCAGCCTTGACATAGGATTTTCTTACTTTGGCAATAAGACCAATGGTGACAAAAGCATAGAGACCACCAGCAAGTGCAATCAAAGGTACAATAGATAATGTGACAAGACTGATTTGCCATACCCTCACAAATCCAATAATAAACCCTGATATAAAACGGCTTATATAGTGCAAAAAGTTCCCCACCTGCAGAACCCACAAACTTCTCAGGCATTTCATCAAACACCTTAACCGCAACTCATTAATTCAAGATAGAACAGAGTAAAGAAATTAAAACAAAACCTTACAAATCTAAAAATATAAGAATAATGCTTCTAATTACACATCATACATAAGTTTTGGTTTTGTAATCTAATGATTACATGCATTTACTAGTTCAAAGAATCAGCAGTTTCATTACTTATCATCTCAAAATTTAAATTAGCTTTATGAGAAAATAGACTGTTGGGTTGGGGAGGAAGCACATAATAAATACTCAAGGCCCATTATTAATGAGTGGGTTATAGCAATAATGGTAGAAAATTGAATGCATGAACAACTAAATTCAGTAGGAGAAAGTTAAATTTGCAACTGGGTAAAGAAAAATATTCAACTTTAAATAATCCTTTTCAAAAGGGTTTAGATTAATTTCAATTTTGTATTTTCGTTTCAAAAAGGACTCTATAATATTCATAAATATTTTAAAACTACTATCAGATAACCTAAGATTTTAGATAGACACAACATTTTAGGACACCATCAGACTATTTCAGTCTAAATTTTCATTCAAAATTTTAAAATATTTATAAATAAAGGGTAGTTTTGAAACATGTATCAAAAGTAAAATCCGTCAAAGTAAGTTTAGCTCGATAATTTCCATTTATTGAAGTTAAAGGTTCGATCTTTGTATTGTTAGAGAAAAAAAAGAAAGAAAAAAAAAAGCCTTACCAAACACAGCGGCGACTTATTTAATGTTCTCAACCATTGCATTTACTCCATAGTTTTTTATCAAAGCATAATAAAAAGGAAATGTCAGATTCATTCAAAACTTTATTTTCTTTTTTATGTCAAATATAAATACACTCTCCCATCCATCTGTAATTGCATTAAATTTTGTATAAATGTACATCCCTCTCCAAAATTATTTTAATTATAATGCCATGCAATAATTATTATATATTTCTTTTATTTCTACAAATATATATATTCTAGACAGAAACTAAGCTTGTCAAAATATAAAGATGAAAATTCAATCCAATGTGAAATAATCTTTTCCCCAACTACTTTGATTATAATTATTTAATGACTAAATTAATTCAAATATATATATCTTGAACTTTGTCATTTGTTTCAAAAACATTTTTATTCTTTGTAAAGTTGCAATAATATTATACTTTTCGACTTTTCATAAATATTTCAAAATCATTTTTAGAATGTCAGATGAAAACTGGGATCTAAAATGGTGTGACAGTGACCTAAAACAAAATTTTCAATTGTCACATCATTCAAAGTCCTCACCATACCATTTCAAGTCTCAATTATCGTTAGCAATTGAATTCCAACTCCAAAAATAGTCTTTAAACGTTTATAAAAGGTCAAAAGTATATTATTAAAATTGTAACTTTTGAAAACCGAACCTGAGTGTTTTTTTTAAAACAAACTGAAAAGTTCAGGGTCTTATTATTTTATAATTTAAGTTCATTTGAGAATGATATGAAGTCGTTCGGGTAATATTTTCAAAACTCGAAGAAAAATGAAAATTAGGGTTTTGGAGAAGAGAGAGAGAGAAGTACTTTTTCAGAAATGGCATCTTGAACAACAACAATGTCACTGGTAATAGCAGCAATAACTTCACCAGTTGAAGCTTCAGTGTCAAAAAGGCTAATGTCTTGATTTAACATTGATCTTAAATAAGCCATTCTCATCTTTGCTGCTTGCCTCTCTCCACTATGCATCCAACAAGCCACCTCTGAATTTAATTAATTCCCCATTTATTAATTAATCCCAAAACTTTACACAATGATAATCTCAATTTTAACAACAATAAATAAATAATAATAACATACCTGCCCATGATGAAAATAGTATAGCCACACTCAGATATAAAAAATCCAAAGAGTACTGCCCAAAAAAAAAAAAAAATCAATTTTATTTTTAAAAAAAAAAACAAAATATTTTGATAGAATATAATCAACCTCTTCATCTTATTGTTTGAGAATATAATGCATTATGGTCTCATTCATCTCAAAAAATTTGGTCAGTATTTTTTGTTTTTAAAAAAGTAAGACAAAAGAGAAAAGGTCTCGTTTAGTAATAATTTTTTTTTTTTTTAAATTTTCTGTCGTTAAGATTTATATTTGTTTTTCTCATAAATTTCATGTTATGTTCCCACATTTTTTTAAAAAAACACTTGAATTCTTAGTTCAATATCTTTAAAAAAAATAAGTTTTTTAAAGCTATTTTTTAGGATTCGTTTGATAACTATTTGGTTTTTTGTTTTTGAAAATTAAGTTTCTAAACTCTACTTTCACCTCTAAATCTCAATATTATGTTGACTAATTTCTAACCATATTTTAAAAAATCAAACCAAGTTTTGAAAACTAAAAAAAAAAAAATTAAAAAATTTATTTTTGTTCTTAATTAGATTTTGACAAAGAATCTAAAAAGTTTCTTCAAGAAAAGTGAAAACTATCAAAAAAAAAATAATAATAATAATAATAATAATAATAATAAATAAATAATTTCAAAAACATAAAATTAAAAACAAAATAATTACCAAACGGGATCTTCAGTTTCATTTCTTAATATATCAATAAAAAAACAAAATAACAAAACAAAGAAACTTATAGTGTGGAAGTAGTACTTATAAGCTTAATTATCAAAACCAAAAGAAACCGCTTTTATTTTTATTATTTTATTAAAAAAATTATGAGAAAACGATCACAAAGTCATTAGAAAGTCCGGGTGGGGGAATAATTAATTACCTTAGCAACTTTGGGAGCAGCTTCTTCAGGGAAAAGATAAGCCATGCCAATAATATTAATGAGTTTTCCAAAGAAAATGAAGAAGACAGGAACAGAAGCACCATGGATACAAGCTCCAATAGAACCAAAAGTCATGAGAAAATAATCATAAAAATCAGCAAAAGCAAAGAGTTTATAAAAAGCAACTTTATTTTGCTGTTCTAATTTCTTCTTCTTCTTCTTCTTCCCATCTTCTTCTTCATCATTCTTCCTCTTCTTCATACTATGTTCATCTTCATTTTCTTCATCATCATCATATGAAACTGCAGATCCATGGTTGTTTCTCATTTTTCTTTTCTTTTTTTTTTCTTTTTCTTCTCAAATTTGAGAGAAAGTAGAGAGTGAATCGGAAGTGTTTGATTAAATAAAAAGTTGTGAATTATAACAGGTTGGAGGTGGATAGGGAGAGGGGAGTTAGATGGTGATGTTAAATGCCACCAAAAATAAAAAAGTTTTTTTTTTTTTTTGCTCCTAGTGTGTGAGCATCAATGTCTTGTGATGGGCAGGTTCTTGTTATAAATGCTAGCGGCTTAGATGAATTCATTCAAAAGACGGTTATATTTTTGTTTTAGTTCAACAACGTGTGTGTGAGGGATGTAAATTTTTTAACCCTTAATTTTGTTGAGTTGTTTTTTAATATAGAAAAACGAGTCAAATTATTTATAAATATAGAAAAATTTCACTGTCTATCAGCGATATATCTCGATAAGCGATAGAATTCTATCATGATCTAAGGTGAAAATGTTTTATTTTTATAAATAGTTTGATATTTTTTTCTATTTTAAATAATTTTTATATTTTTATATATAAAATATATATAGAAATGAGTGACAATTAAAGTCGTACTCGTTAAAGTCTCGTTTAATAACTATTTGGCTTTTGGATTTTTTGTTTTTGAAAATTAAGCCTATAAACACATTTTCCACCTCTAAATTTCTTGCTTTACCTATCTACTACTTTTACCAAGGTTTTCATAAACTAAGCCAGTTTTTTAGAACTAAAGAAAGTAGTGTTTTAAAAACTTATTTTTATTCTTGAAATTTGGCTAAGAATTTAACTCTTATACTTAAGAAAGATGCAAATTAGTGGAAATTGAGAGAAAATAGACTTAATTTTTAAAAACAAAAAATAAAAAACGAAATAGTTACCAAATAGAGTTTAACTTTGATTGTTTTTTGTTTTTTTGTTTCTGGTAAAGGATGCTTATTTCTTCACTATTTTTTTTTTAAGTTTTTCACCTTCCTATAAATACATTTGAATTATTTGCCAAATTTTTAAAAAAAATCAAACTTTTAAGAGCTTTTCTTTTAGTTTTACAAATTTTGGTTAGAGTTGTAAAAATATTTTAAGGAGTATGTAATAAAGCAAGACAACTATGACACTGAGGCTTTCATATTTTTTAAAGAAACATTAACTGACATCTTTATTTAAATTAAACAAAACCTCCTTCTTAAAAATATTTTTTTTCATAGTTTTCAAAATTTGGCTCCAACCTTGAAAGCATAAAGATAGATAAATACATGATAAAAACCAATAGGTGAAAGCAATATTTATAAGCTTACTTTTTTAAATCAAATAGTTATTTAATTGGGCCAGAAAAGAATAATTGCATTCGGTAGCACTTTTATGAATAATAATTAAATGTCTAGCAACATTTTAAAAAAATTACAAATATAGCAAAATCTATCAATGAAAAACTTTACACTCATAGATTCCTACCAGCGATATGGTCTATCATTGATAGACCCCCCCACTAGCGATATGGCCTATCACGGATAGATTTCAAAAGCTGAATTTAAATTTTGTTATATCTGGAAATTCTTTTACATTGTGTTATATTCATAGTTTTAAATTTCCATTAAAATTTCGAGATTTCGACAAGCTCGAAACTTCAGTAGGAGAGAAATTTCGATTTTCTCCCAATTTCTCGAAACATCTTGAAATTTTGATATTTCTATCGAAATTTCAAGTTTTTTTTTTTTATTTACAATTAGCCATGTTAACTCAATGATATTTTTTTTTTCTTTTTTACCATCAAGAACAACATATTTTTACTCAAATCTTTTCCATTGAATTTTTACATTATTTCGCCTCAAACTTAAATTGATGTGAGTTCTTTAATATTCCTCTCATTTTCTCTCAAGCTCTATCTACTTCTACAGTTTTCTTTTTTGTTATGTTATGCTTTTTACATCATTTTATTTTAATGTTCTGGTTTTTCTATCCTTATTATGTTATTTAGTTTAATGCTATGCTTTTTCTTTTTTGTATCCATTTCATTTATAATACACTTTACAATTATTTTATATGCAAATATTTCATGTTCTTTAATTTTGTAATTATTTTTTCATTTTTTTAAAAAATTTCAGCTACCACATTGACATTTACACAAATATTTTACAATATACATCTAAATATTGTCTTATTTTATAGAAATAATAATTAAAAATAGTTAGTTATAGTCTAACTTAGTTACAATCATAATTTCATTAACTAATTATAACAATTTCTATCAATTTCCATAAGGTTTCCTGAAATTTCCATCGATATCGATATTTTCGTAAAATTGGAACCTTGATATTTTCATCGACATCAATATTTTGAACCTTGATTATATCTGCTAATACTTTAAGTCTGATTATTATATTTGCAACTTTTTTATATTATGTTATATCGGCTAATACTTTAAGCCTAATTATTATACTTACGATGGCCTAAAAATAGGGTTAATTAATTAGTGTTCTCTTTATAGAGATTAAATAATTCAAACCGTAATTGTTTGTTTATTTTTTTTTAGTTCTAATGGACATGCATAGCCCCACGTTAGATGGTTAAATCAGGGTTCAACATGCACTTTCTTTTCTGATACTATTACCAAAAAAAAAAAAAAAAAAAAAAAAAAAAAAAAAAAAAAAAATTAAATACCATTTTGATTTCTCTATATATACTATTTTGAAGGTTTAATTTTAGTTTCTGTACATTTAATTAAAATTAGTCCTCGAAGTTAATTTTTATCGATTTTTTAAGAACTAAATTTTATCGAAATTGATTAAATAGTCATAATATTTTCATTCAATAAAATACAATATGTGAATATGTTTTCAAAATTTATAGTGAAAATGCTAATAAAAATTTCTTGTGGGTTGCTATGAAATATAGAAAAAAGAGCCAAAATATTTACAAATATAGAAAAATTTCACGGAGCGATAGATCGCAATAGACTTCTATCACTAGGTGATACACCACGATAGACTTCTAAATTTTCTATATTTATAAGTAGTCTGATATTTTTTTCCATTTATAATAATTTTTCTATCTTTTTTAAACTATCCATTAAAAAATTGTGTGATTGGATAATATGATGGGATGCATTTATTTTTATGCATTCCATTCTCATCACACACGCATAAAAATAAATAAATATTTTTAAAAAAAATTTAAAAATTTATTACGTGACAAATTATAGGACGTAAAAACATTGGTGTGCATAATAATATATACAATCCAAAACCATAACTGATGAAAACAAAAAAAAAAAATTATGAAACATAAAGGGAAATTAATTAAAGAAGTATGGAGGGACATTAATAATTTGCTATATATATTAAAAATTAAAAAAAAAAATCCTCCTATATGTATGATTTTGAATTAACTGTTTACCTTTTTTTTTTTAGAGACAGATTTTAATGCCTTTACTCATCCACTTGACTTTCTTGTTCTATATATTGCTACTCAATAATACTCATTTTCTTATCTTATATTTGAGTCAATGGGTCAAATGTAATCTAAGGTTTTTGGTATGCAATTTGTGTGTGTATATATATATACCTTAGTTTGATTTTTATTAACATATAGAAAAGGTTTAAATCTTTACATCTAAACTTGATAGCATAATATTGTACTTTCAATTTCATCAAATATTAAACCTTAAATTTAGATGAGTGTATAATAATCATTACTTCAGAGGTCTAATACTATTTTTAGTCTCTGTACTTTTCAAAGTGTTCGTTTTAGTCTTTATAATATATATATAAATATTTTTTTTTTTTTTTTTTGGGTTCTTGTGCTTTCAAAATGTGATCATTTTGATCTCTTCATTTTTCGTTTTTAAGGGACTAAAGTGATCACTTATTTAAAGTTAGACCAAAATGAACATTTAAAAGTAACAAGTACCAAAATAAACTAAAGTTGAAAGTATATGGAGCAAAATGAAGATTTAATTTTAAAGGTATTTGAATCTAATTGGGTGAAAGCAAAAAATACAAGAGACTAAAAGATATTTAAACCTACTCTATATATACTTTAATATGTATTGGATCATGGGACGTGTGTTCAATGAATTATATATTGTAACGTAATTTAAGAACATTGATATGTCTTTGTTTGAAAATTATGCTTCTTTTCTTACAAAATCTTTACTATATAGTTTGTATCATTATTAACTAATTAAAACACTTGAATTCTTCGTAAAATTAAAAAAAAATTAATTTTCTAAATTTGACCTTGATCTTTAAAAATACTCCTAAAAAAAATAGTTTTCTAAGTTTGAAAATTTTGCAAAGGTTATTTTTAATTCAATCTTCTTATTTATTATTGAGTTTTTATTATTTCTTACTTACCTAAAAAAAGCATGTTGCATTAATGGTTGCCATTTAAAAATAAAATAAAAATTAAATTACAAGTTTAGCTTATAAAGATTAATTCGTGTCTATTTAATTTCTGAATTTTCAAAAATGTTTAATAAATTATACATAAATTTTAAAATTTTAAAAACTAATTCATTTATTTGATGTAAGTTTAAATTTTATATCTAATATCACCCTAAATTATTAATTTTGTGTACTATTGTAGTATTTTCGTGAAGTTTAAAAATTTTGAAAGTTGTCTAGATTGGTAATTTTGAAAATTTAAAGACCAACTAGATACAAACATCAAAATTTAGGATGGAACTAAATTTATATTTTAATAAAATATTCGAAGATTATGCAAAATTAATAAATCTAAATTAAAAAGCTCCATCCACAATTTTATTAAAAAAAAAAAAAATTATTCAACCCTCTCTCTTCTTTTTTTTTTTTTTTTTTTTTTTAATATGTAGAATGAGAGATTCGAAATTGATAGTACAAATTTACTTAAATTGAACTATGCTCATGTTGGCAAAAGAAATCCAATCCTTTGTTACAATTTCATTTAAGTATGGAATGACAACATTTTTTTAGTTCTTTTCCCAAACAAAGTGAATTTATTAAAACGCTCAATGGAATTGATAATAATTTATTTTTAGGGTTGTTTTCAAATATAGAAAAATGCGTCAAAATATTACAAATATAGAAAAGTTTCACTATCTATCAGCGATAGATTGCAATAAACTTCTATCACTAGACAAGAGTCTATCGTGGTCTATCGCAGTTTATTGCTGATAGACAGTAAAAATTTTCTATATTAATAAACCGTCCGTTGATATTTTTTTCTATTTATAATAATTTCTCTTTTTACATGCAAATGTATTCATTAAGCAACATAAAAAGACTTGTGGTCAAGATAGTTTAATGTTAATTGGATGAAAGTATGCTCTTTCTTTTTCTTTTTCTTTTCTTTTTTATAATATGATGAAACTATGCTTTCAAAGTTTATGAAAATGTTGCTAAAATATCTATGCCATAATCACATACATTAAAGTTGATTTTCTTTTCTTCATTTGAGATTTAGTCTTATTACTCAAGACAAATCAAACAATGTCCCGTAAATATTTAAATTGAATTGACAAGGAATTCATGTTAATTACTCAAATTTTCAACAATATTTTTTTTTTCTAATTGTAGTCTTAATATCTACTCAATAAATGAAATTGAGTTTGCGAACATGAACATAGGTCAATTGGTATAAAATTTGAACTCTCGATAGGTCAGAAGTTTTACAGCCCTAAGAAAATCTAGGGCCGTAATGTATCATCATAACTTTCATTTCCATTTTTTTAAAATTAATTAAGAATCTTACCATTACGATAAGGAAATTATTATGAACAGAAAAAATATCAAACTATTTACAAAGATAGAAAATTTTAATTGTCTATTAGCGATAAATCGCGATTGAAGGATTTCTATCGCTCATTTATATATTTATAAATAGTTTAACTTATTTTTTTATGTTTGGAACAAGCCCTTAAATTACCATATATAAAATCCTATAGAATCTTGCATAAAAAGAAATCAATATACGATGATATAATAAGAAGATTTTGCTTGACATGTAAATAGAAATAGATATATCAATTATTAATTTAGAACAGCCATCATTAAAGTTCATTCATCAATGAAAAATATATTTAAACTTAGCAAATAATTTCCCTACTTAACATTAAGGCATAATATTAGTAGATTAAACATTTATTACCTGTCTTGATGTCAATCCATGCATTAGTTAGGATGAATAAATTATCGATTACCATTTCAAAAATCGAAGATTCAATCCTTTGCCTTGCATTTGTTAAACTAAAACAAATATATATTACCTTCAAACTTTCACTTTGTTGTTTGAAGTAAAAAGAATATTAAATAAAAATTTAAATTACAAGTTTAGTTCTTGAATTTTTTAAGTTTGTATACCAAATAAGCATCTAAAGACTCTAGCTAAACTTTCAATTTCCTGTATATGGTAGTCTCTATATGTAGTTTAAAAATGTCGAATAGGTCAAAAGAACGTATTAGGCATGATTGAAACATCATATATACATATTCGACAAAAAATTGAAATTTTAAAACCAGTAGTGAATCTAGAACTTCATGTAGGGATACAAGTTATTACAAGCTAGGTTAAAAGTTTTAACTCATGAACTTCTAGATTTGTGTCAATATTGTAGTCCTTTAATTTACTTAAAATATGATATAGGTATTGAATTCTTGATTTTTGTATTTAATAGATCTCCAAAGTTTTAATTTTGTATTTAATAAGTTAAAAATTAAATGTTATATTAGACATTAAATTTAATTTTATGTCTAGTTGGTACTATTGGACATCTTTTTAAAATTAATGTATCTATTAGTAACAAAATTGAAATTTTAAGATTTTTCAATGAGACACAAAAATAAATTATTTTGTCTAATAAAATGGTGAATTTAAAAATATATATATATTTTTAAAATCTATTAGACATTTTGAAAGGACTTATATACACTAAATTAAAAACTTGGGATTTCTAAGTCACAATTTTATAAATTTAGGGACTAAACTTGTATAAACCATTATAAAATAGTTGTAAAAAGTAGCCAAAGTGAGCATAGCTCAACTGACATGTAGAGTATGTTCGTGATCAACAAATTCGTGGTTCAAATCCTCCCACCTTTTGTTATACTAGTAAAAAAGTTGTCATAGTTTTTATATAAACTTAACAATAAAAATTGTTATGCTTCAAATATTCGTAACAATAAAAAAAAGTCACAATATTAAACTTGACAGTGATAGTTTATAATTGTCAATTGAAAATTATTTATTGTCATTAAAAGTTCAATTATGAAAATTTTCAAAACTGTCATTAATACTCATACCTCTACAATAGATACAACGACACAAAATAATTATCGCGAATTTTAATTGTGACAGTTTTTAAATGTCATGAAATCCTAGTTTTGATGTAGTGACATGACTATCTGTTTAAATATATCCACACCGAATACACTACTTCAACAAATACAAATATACAATAAGAGCATATAAGAAAGCACGCACCCAAAACCAATTAAATAATTTTTAAAATATTAAACAGACAGAAATTTAAAAGTTTAGGGACGAGACATATTATTATACAGAAAGAAATGTCTCTTCCACATGTATGGATAATAAATAGAGCTTTTATTGTATGAGGTTGAAATGCTTAAAAATGTTTTTTAGTCTAAAATTAAAATTTGTACAAGTAGATAAGCACAAAAATAAATATGAAAAAAAAAAAAAACAGTTGACAGTTGAGAAAATTAATTTAAGGGTAGTTGGATTGGCTTTTAAGGGTAGTTGGATTGTCACCTACAAATTGTGCTTATTTATTGCACCCACTTAAGCCCTCCCCCTTTTTTTCCACATCAAATTTTTTCCACTATTTATTATAATCTAATTATTTTTTATTTTTTAAATATCATATTTCAATTTTAATCTTTTTTTTTTGTTAAATACCCTACATATGGTTTTTCTTTTAAAAAAAAATGTTCATACCTATTGAGTTTAATTGTTTCTATTTGGTTACTAGATTTTAAAATATTATATTTTGAGTTTGATTTCAATTTAGTTCCTATATTTCAAATATTACAAATTTACTCTTGAGATTTTAGTATTGTTTTCAGTTTTGTTCTTAAGTTTCAAAATTTACATTTTTAACCTCAATTTTACACTAATTACTTACTTTCAGTCTCTAATGTAAATGTCTATTTATTAATTTAAAAGAATTATAATTTATTACGTTTCATTATTTTTTTCATTACTAGCAAAATTAATTTGAAATTTTCACTTTTTAGTTATTTTAAATTAATTTATAGACATTGGTTCCAAAAACTGAAGTACATATTTCGTGAAAACTTGAAGTTAAAAGTATAAATCTTGAGACCTATGGACCAAATTGAAATGAAATTCAAATCTCAAAGATAAAATTGTAACAATTTAAACCTAAGAACTAAATTGAAATCTAAACTCTTTATTCGACCTCACATCGATTTTAAAATAATTTGCATATTTATATTTATTTAGTATTAAGGTATATACTATGTTTAAGTGAACTTAGCACACCCCACACCAAATTGTACTAAAAAAAACTAAAATTAATACATAAACTTTTATTGTTACCTTTGTTTAGTTTTAAACATTAAAAGTTGTTAAATTATCATTTTGGTCTATCTAATATATATTTTTAAAATGTCCGATTTTAATATTTATATTTTCATTAAATTTTAAAATTAATTATTGCTATTAGCTTACGGTTGATTTATTTTCAAAAATGGTAATTATATCTATTTTTTTTTTAAAAAAATAAATGGTTAGTATATGGTGAAAAACATAGTGATTTTTTTTGCTTGAATATTATTATTATTTAACCAAATTTAATATAATTTTTTTAAGAATTAAATTTAATTTTTTTAAAAAAAGAATATAGAAACCAAAATTAGAACTGAGGGTAAGAATAAATGAAAATTGTTTATACTTCCAGATTTCTAGAAGATAATTTTGAATTAGAAAAACAAAGAAAACAACTGAAATGAGGAAAAAGGAGCGCACATTAAATTTAAAAAAAAAAAAAAAAAAAAAAAAAAAAAAAAAAAAAGGAAGAAGTTATGTTTGACTTTTTCTAAGTCAAACATGTTGAAAACAGAGTTGATTTTAATATTAAAATATGATACACTTTTTGACTTACTATATTATTATATTTAAAATGGTATATTCGGTTCTTCTTTATCTTTATCTTTATTTATTATTTATTATTTATTTTTACTGTTTTTTTTATTAGCAAATTAAATTAAGATTGCTATCCATAATCAATAATTTTTTTTTTTTTTAGTTTTATTTGGAAAACATTTTGTACTCTTTTTTTAAGATTGATGCAACTAAAGGGGTGTTTGACGTACTAAGTTGAATTATAAGTCCAGAATTAATATGTTGGAATTAGAAAACCTATATTTGAAGTGAATTTTTCGATAAATGTGCAAAATAGAGAAATAGTGAAAGACAAAATTTTTCGATAAATATACAAACTTCAATAATATTTATTATTAAAATTGTATTATTTACACCAACTTATGAAGTTGGTGGACTAGGCCAAACACCTTCTAAGATAAATATGCAAGGTTTAGTGGATGACAATTCTAATTTAAGTTTTTTTTTTAAAAAAAGAAAAATCTTATGATGGCTTAATTTTTTTAAATTTTTAAATTATAATTTTTATTATTATTAAATCAAATTCTAAAATTAAAAAAAATTAAGAATAACTTTTTTAATTCTCAAAATATGGCTTGATTTTTTAAAATATTAGTAGAAGTTGACTAACAAAACATAGAAACTCATTTATGAGTTGAAGTAATGCTTATGACTTAATTATTTTATAAAAATAAAAGTCAAATAATTATCCAAATTTAATAAATAAGAAAAAAGTCAGATGATTATCTAAATAATATCTTACTATCAATTTTAGAAACTATATTTTTCAAAAAAGTTCAAATTTTTTAGGTTAATGTATTATTTTCATCACTCTACTTTTAGATTCATTTTGTAATTAAAAACATCTAATTTTAGTCACTAGAATTGTAATAAATCTTTAAATTAGTCATTATGGTTAGTTTGAAGTTATGTTTTTTTAATTGAAGTTGGTTAAATAGTAATTATAGTTTTTGTTAAAAAAAAAAAACAAAAATTTAAATACGTTTCCAGAATTTATAAATGGCGGTCTAAAAGAGACTAAATATTTTTTTTCTTAAAAATATTTACGACAAACTAACAATAAGACTAATTTTAGATTTATTAAACGTACAGAACTGGAGAGGTTTATTAAATGTCCAATTTTAATTAATGTACTATTAATAAATCTAAAATCAATCCCTACTGTTAGGTTATAGTATGTGGACAAAATTTAAATGAGACTTAAACTACATAGACTTAAAATCTTAAATGTTATCGTAACCTACTTTTAAATTTTCAGATATGACATAATTGAAACTATATTGGATACAGTAGATCGTTTGGTTTATGATCGGATTAAATATTGTTATATAATTAAAAAAAAATGTGAAGCTGAAATAAAGCTAATTTAAATGTTAGTTTTATTTTAGTTGCATCAACTTTTGCAGCTTAGGGCGAGTGAAATTAATGTCTCATTTATATGGCTTTTATAAAAGTTGATTGATATTTGATGGATTTTCTTATTTATGTTGTGGACTTTTTTGCAAGGTATTTCCAACATGTATAGTACTGACAACTTGCAATATTGTCTCACCATTATATCTCCCTTGAAATAATTTATATTTTCCTTTTTTTAATAATTGATTTTCTTTTTCAAAAGTAATTAATTATAAGAAATTATTATGAGTACAATTAAAAATGAGTTAAATTGTCAATATGAACATAATTGATAAAAAATTATATGTACCTTCGACAATTAAAGATTTGAATCTTCTAACTTGTTTGTCGTAATTGAACTAAATAAGTTGATTAATTAATGAGTATTAAATTATTTAGGAAAAAGAGAGACTCATAAATTTAAAGAAAATACTATAAACAAAAGAAATATCAAACTATTTATAAATATAGAAAATTTTTACAGTTTATCAACGATAGACCGCAATATTATGTTATCATTTGAGCGATAGACAACGATAACTCAAGTAATAGAATTCTATCGCGGTCTATCGCTGATAGACAGTAAAAAATTTCTATATTTGTAAATAGATTGGCTCATTTTTCTATATTTGAAAACAACCCATAAATTTATGAGTTTAAGGGTTGTTTTCAAATATAGCAAAATGAACCAACTTATTTACAAATATAGCAAAATGCCATCTCTATCATTGATAGACTACTATTATCTATCACTATCACTGTCTCAGTCTGTCTATGTCTACAATGTTTATATAAAATTAATTAATATTTAATTTATCACAAAGATAGAATTAAAAAGAAAATCTAGAGTAAGAAATGTACTCAATTGATTATTAATAAATTGAGTTACAAAAATAGCTAGGTTAATGAGTTGGTTATAATATAACTAATCAAATATATTACCAAGAACTACAATTAATATTGATTGTTGTTTAGGTGGTTTCATAACTATTGATTTTTGAAAATTATGATTGTTTTCTTGTAATTTCTTTACCACTGTTTAATCTTTCATGAGTAAATATTTCAGTTTTTAACTAAAATTTAAAAATAAAAACAATTTTTTTTTAGTTTTCAAACTTGACTTGATTTTTAAAAATACTGTTAAAAAGTATATAGCAAAACTAATTAATTAAAAGGTGAACGAAGTATTTATAGGCTTAATTTTTATAATTCAAATAGTTATGAAGTATATCAATCACAGTATATGTAGTGTGATTCCTAGAATTGATTGTAAAGTATATTTAAAATATCATGAATACGTATAATATGAATAAAACAATTTAGGATGCTACAACGACATAACTATACCAAGAATTTTAAAGTGCAATATTTACCCATCACAAAACTGAGAGAAAGTACACAAAAAAGTGTAATAAATCAAATATTTGGACATTTATTAAAAATCGAATTTAGAATTTTTTTATTTTTTTATTTTTTTATTTTTTTATTTTTGTGTGTAAAAATCTCTTTTTTTATTATTTTTTTTTTCCAAACAAATATGGAACTTCCTACATTTAATTTTTAAATATCTATTTGGGCCTCCAATGAGATGATTAAAATTCACATGGATCATGTTTCTTGCAAGCCTAGCTAAGCCCTTGGATTGAGGAGTTACATAGACACCATCAATCTAAAAGATAGTTCGAAAAAAAATTATTAAACAACTCTAAATCAATAAACTTAAAGCCACTAATTTATTTTATATGTCGAACTCAAAAGAATTAAACTTCAAAAATTACAAAAGTTACAATAATTGGTAAATGATCTTACTAAAGATACATCACATTTTTCTTCTTATGCATTATCTTTTTATTTTCTCCTCCTTTTATAAGAAGTAGAAGCAATATTCTCAGATTCGAGAACGAGAAAAAAAACTTAAGAGAAAAATTCATCAGACTATAACTTCTCCTTAATCGATTAAAATGAATTAAATAAAAACTCTGTATTAGTTTGCTAAAATTTAGTTATAATTTGGCCTCTCATCAAATTAGAAATGGCTAGACTAACTTTATCTATACGATTTTTCCACCATTCATTTATAAACACAATTCTATACATATATTTACAATTAGATATTTAATTGAAAAAATTTTAAAAATAGCAAAATAAGGAAAACTATTTACACAAAATAGTAAAATTTTTAGATAGAGTTGTGATAGACGCGGATAGATATTGATAGAAGTCTATCAATATGTATCAATATATATTTTTTTTGCTATTTTCTGTAAATAGTTTGACATTTTTTTCTATATGTAAAAATTTTCCTATTTTTTTTAATAATTAAAACAGCAAAATAATACACACAATAAATGATTAGACATGTGCTCTATAATAAAGAAATTATCATAGAAATGAACGAAGAAAAATTAAAATGCTTCCAAAATAACATGTATTTGCATGTATGAATTATAAATTCGATTAATTTTTTTTTTGAAAATTTAAGAGTGTGTTTGGTTTAACATTTCAAGTGTTTAATTTTGAAAATAAATCACTTTGGAAAAATTTGAAATGTTTGGCAACTACTCAAAATAGTTTTTGAAATACTTTCAAGGTGTGTTTTAAAAAGTTTTTATCAAAAGCGTTTAAATAAAAATGACTTTATTTGAAAAACATTTTTTCTCTAGTAAATCCAAACAGACCCTTAATTATGAGATAAATCAAAATTTGGTTGTTTAGGCCATGTAATGACTCGACTTTTCAAGATCTCTAATTGAGGCATTACTACATGCATGTAGCTTCAAAGCCAAATTTAGTTGGCCATTTAAAACTTAAAATAAGATTTTCTTTTTAAAAAAAATTCATTAACTGCCAAAATAAAGTTTAATTCAGGATCCCTAAAAAGTTTAGGGAAATTGTTGCGTATAGAAAAAAAACAAAATTAATTACGCATATAGAAAAAAGTGTACCCATGCTTTTGTATTTCCCACTTTTTTTTCTATATGTGTAATTAGTTTTGTTTTGTTTTTTTTTTTCTATTTGTGAAAAGACCCCAAAAGTTTATTTAGAAAAAAATATTTAAATTGAAAAATATTAAACTCAATAATTGTCATTTGAACATTCAAAACATCTTAAAAACATGACTCTTAGCAGAAGCATTGTCTCTAGTCCTGATACTATCAACAAATCTCCTCGTTTAGTGCCTGATACATTCTTTTCCTTACTTGAAAAAATATTTTAAGAAAAGATTGAATATTTAAAATACTTAGTAAGTAACCTGATCGACTAAATGTGTGTATGAATGATAAGAAATGTAATAAGATTGGTCTAAGTGCAAACATACACTGTCAATAAGTAATAAAACTTGGGAGTATTCCAAGTATCACATCCCATGAGGATATAAGTATTTAGATTTTTGCTAAAACAATGCAAACAATGAAACCATTGGTAACCAAGTAAAATGAGTGATGGTTAGATTGAATGCTTTAATGAAAACAAATGACAATAGTTGATAAATAAGGATTACTAGTTTCAACCAAAAGGGTATTATGCCTTGGGCTGTGGCCACATTAGGTTGACAGTGACTCAACAAGGACATAAAACTTCTCCTATTCGATCTTGTACCAATGTCCTTTAGGAGCCTAAGTAGCTAGACCTATATCTCTATGGTAGCTGAATCTTAGATTATTTTCATGCAATTTCTTTATCCTACAGTGTACCTTATCTCTAAGCATACACGACAGTCCTATTTCTAAGCTCTTAGTCTCGTACTCCTTTGTGAAATTAGTTTTTATCTTCACCTTCTTAGCATTAAAACTCCATTAGTATGTTAAATTAAGTGGTCAATTCAACTTAACACATTATCACTAAACTCAACAAA
This sequence comes from Lagenaria siceraria, assembly GCA_002890555.2. NCBI lineage: Eukaryota > Viridiplantae > Streptophyta > Magnoliopsida > Cucurbitales > Cucurbitaceae > Lagenaria > Lagenaria siceraria. The sequence continues at coordinate 18,806,999 of CM016483.1, read as the reverse complement.
GAAAATGTAAAAGTCAAAGTCACAAGATGCATAGCATTTGCTCAAGCCATAAGATCCTAGGGTATCCACATGACCGAGTCCCTTAGAAATTTAGCTCACAACTAAGAAACAATGAATAGATTTCATTAATTATCAAGAGTCATGATTATAATATCAACCTTCAAAGAATAAACCAAGAGGAAATGAAAAACAAAATGCAAAAGTAAAACCTTAATAGTGCTGGATAATACAAAAAACATGACTCATCTGAATCAATCTCACACTCTTTAGCACTTCCTAGATTAGATTCACCTTTCTCAAGGTCGAATCCTCTCTCTACACTCGTTCTCACAGGGTAGGGACGATCTAAACCTAGGGTTCTTCAGAGGAATTCTCGTTCTTGAAGAATTTTGAGATGGAGTAGTGAAATCTCTCCTTTTGGATTGCTAAATTTCGAGGATCCACAAAAAATGAAACCTTCACTTCTTTACATGGGCCAAGATGGTTGAAGGATGACTGAATTTCACATTTTGAACAACTCCCAAGCAATTTTGGCACTGAAGAACGACCGTGGATTAAGAAAATAGCAACCACGAACAACTGGGCACAATTTTAGAAACTTAGGATTTTTTATGCAATTGCATCACCCGGACGATGCGGGTGCATTAGGGCAAAAATCTGCAAAACAATTAAAATCAACTGTAAAAGCTCATAAATTCAGCCTAAAATAGTAAAAACACACTTTAGATGACTTAAGGACCTATACTTGACCTTTTTATGTACTTTAAGCAAATTAAAGGGGGAAATAACATGAAATTAACATTTTTCACTAAGGAAAAGTGTCAAAATATACCTTATAAACATGCATTTTAGACATTTATCATAACTCCACTATTGGAGTCAGGTTATGCAATCACATGCAATTAAATGACTATAACTAGTGGGACCTAACTAGTGCACTAAAGCTTAACATGAATGGTCATCTAAGTGGACAATTTAACCCATTCTACCGTAGGTGAGATGTACTCATACATATCATACATATCTATGGATCCAAACGCGCACAAACTAGGAGTGTTAAAAAAATCGAAGACCCAGAAAAATTGAGAAACCCAACCCAACCCACTCGGTTTGGGTTGGATTTAAAATTAAAAGGTTTGGTTTGACTTTCTTAATGAACCCCGAGAAAGTTGGTACGGTTCTCGGGTTCAAGAGACAAAAATTCAGTTTGAACAGAATCAATCCAGAAAACTAATATAGCCCAACCCATTTTACATTTTTTTAATTAGGGTTTCTTTCAAATCATGCATTTACATGTAGCTTAAAGATATTCACTATAGGGATTCATGAATCCCTTTTTTACTATTTCCTTCATGTTCACAACTGTTTATCTTCTTCACCATCTGTCACTTCACCTTCTCAATCACATCATTGACTTCACTCTTCTGTCTTTCTTCGTGTCTTTGTCTTCTTTTCCTTCACTATTGTGTTCCTTCATCGTGTCATCTTCACTTCACGTTCACATTGTAGCCTTCCTTCACAACTTATTCTTCTTCACACTCATGATGCTTCAGTTAGTCAGTCACAAAATTTCAGTCTTTATGTCGCTGCCCTCCATTGCTTTCACCGTTGTCTTCACGTCGTCACTTCATGTTTACGCCATCGTCTTCATATTGTTGTTAAAGGACTTGAAGACAAAGTTTGTAAACTTGTCAAGTCTCTTTATGGATTAAACAAGCACCCAAACAATGACATGAAAAGTTTGATCACACTATGTTATCAATGGATTTAAGATAAATGAGTGTGATAAATGTGTCTATGTTAAAACCATAGATCAAAAGTATGTCACTGTTTGCTGGTATGTGGATGATATGTTAATAATGGGCATAAATAGAAGTATTTTCCACTAAAAGGATGTTGAAATCTAAATTTGATATGAAAGGCCTGCTGATGTTATCCTTGAAATTCGAATAACAAGAAATTCAACCAGATACATACTTTCTCAATCTCACTATATAGAGAAAGTGTTGAGAAAATTTGATCATTTTGAGAGTAAGCCAGTTGTTACTCTATTTGATCCAAATTATAAGTTGAAGAAAAACAATGATGAAGGTGTGTCTTCTCTAGAATATTCTAGAGTTATTGGTAGCTTAATGTACATAATGAATTGTACAAGACCTAATATTTCCTATTCAGTAGGAAGGTTAGCAAGATACACCAACAATCCTCAGCATGATCATTGGAATGCTTTAGTTAGAGTTCTAAGGTACTTGAAGTGGACTCTTGACTATGGATTGCATTATATGAGGTATCCATATGTACTGGAAGGATTTAGTGATGCTAATTGAATTTCTAATAGCCTGGAAACTAAATCAACCAGTGGGTATATTTTTATCTTAGGTGGAGTAGTTGTATCATGAAAATCTTCAAAATAGACGTGTATAGCACTTTATACTCTAGAATCAGAGTTTATAGCTCTTGATAAAGCAGGTGAAAAAGCTGAATGACTTCACAATTTTCTTGAAAATATTCCATTGTGGCCAAAGCCTGTAAGTGAAATATATATTTTTATTGTGACAATTTAGCGGCTTCTATGAGAGCCAAGAATAATGTCTACAATGGCAAGTCAAGACATATTAGACGTAGGTATAATTCGATAAGGCAATTGCTCTCTAATGGAATAATTTTCATTGATTATGTGAAATAAAAAGAGAATATTAATGCAGATCCTTTGACGAAAGGATTGTCAAGAGAGCAAGTCACATATACATTGAGAGAAATGAGGCTAAACACTATGAAATGAGTTATCTGATGGTAACCTAACCTAGTTGACTGGAGATCCCAAGATCTAGGTTCAAGATCTAGCTGGATAATTCATAGTTAACACACTAAGAAACTTATAGTTTCTTCCCATTTCTATAATGTTCTAGAGTGTGTGATATGTTGACGTTAAGGTCATATTGATATCTTGTTTTACAAGAGAAGTAATGACAAGATATTCTTAATCAATATTACCTATATGAGAGTAGAAGTGGGATCGCTTCTATGAGAACTTTTCAAATGGCTTATGGTCTCTAAAGCTCTCATGAATTTAGAATTTTGTCCAGGACCAAAATGGACACAAATGTATAAAACTCAAAGGTACAAGATGAGTTGTGTGCAATATCTATTATTTCAGTTCACCAATGTGAAGGATAGTTCCAGAGCTTGGTATCACTATTTCTTCGTTAAATTCGATGGATATTCACTAAGAAAGGTTCAAGTCCAGAAGACACCTCTCCTGATGTATAACTAGGTTTGTTTGCTCTCAACGGTTTTTGTTTGATTTTTCTCACTTTCTTTCATGTGGGGATTGTTGGATATATATATATATATATATATATATATAGTGAAAGAAAGTGAAACAATTGAATATTGAAACATAAAAATGGATTTAATTGTGTAGATTAAATTCATTGTTAGAAACATCAAAGTGATTGAAACCATCAAATTAAGATGATGTTTCATGTACAAATTTAGTATGGATGAAAATTAAATTTGTAGTCTCTTCAATTTGAATGAGTTATGTTTGATTTTTGTTAAATAACAACTAAAATGAGTTAAATTTGACAAATGTTTCAAATTTTGTATTTTTTTTCATTTTATTTTGTATTTTTTAGAGTTACTAAGTTGCTAGCCTATAAATAGCAATTTGTTTCTTCATTTGTAGCATCCCACTCCAAATTGAAGAGTTCTCTCATCTCTTTCTTTCTTTTCATCTTGTGTTGAGTTGAGAGCAAGTATCTAAGAGTTTTGCCAGATTCAAGTAGTTCGAGATTGCAGTTTTACCAAAGTTAGTCGTTGTATCCTGCTGAGACGATCGTTATAGCTTGCTTGCTTCTGGTGCAGAGCGAATAATTGTCTTCAGAACATCGCTTATCAGAAGTGTGCCTCGACTACCTATTGACGTCTCCACAATATCTTGAGGTTTTAGTTATTTCAATTCATAAGGCTTGTTATACCATCTTACTGGTTGAATATTATACATTGAAAGTATTGTTTTAAGTTGAGGTGTAATCAATTTGCTAGTGTATTTAGTTCACATATATCATTTCCCCCCAACAATTTGAAGACAATTAGTAATATCTGAATTGATGGCTGCAAACTCTTTCACCAATGTTGCTACTCCTTCCATGATGGGATTGCCCATTATCAAACCCCATACTAGAAAACCAAAGAAGTTCAAAGGAGACAACTTCAAGAGATGGCAACAGAAGATGATCTTCAATCTCACCACGTTGAATCTTGCTCATATTTTGAAGGAAGAATGCCCAGTTACCCCACCATAAGTTGTAACTCCTGAAACGGAAGCTACGAAGCAAGCATGGATTCATTCGGACTTCCTGTGCCATAATTACATACTTAGTGGTCTTGAGGACACTTTGTATAATGTCTATTGCAATGTCTACAATATATCAAAACTATTGTGGGAGACATTAGACAAGAAGTACAAGCTGGAAGATGCTAGTACTAAGAAACTGCTTGTGGAAAAATTCTTAGATTACAAGATGATGGATGCCAAGTTGGTAGTCAATTTAGATGGAAGAACTACAAATTATCATCAGTGATTTGCAAAGTGAAGGATTGGACATTAGTGAGTTATTCCAATTGCTGCTATGATTGAGAAGTTGCCTCCTTCCCTAAAAGGACTTCAAATGCAAGCGAAAAGAGTTATTCATGGAGAACCTTGCGATGCAACTTCGTATAGAATAAGATAATAGAAAGGGAAATTAAATTCCACTAAAAGTCCTGTCAGTTTTTTTTTTTTTTTTTTTTTTAATAACAACTCTATACCATCTTACGGGAAATCCCGTAAGAATTATCTTACAGGATTTCCTGTAAGGATTGTTACAAGATTTCCCATAAGTTTTTTTTTTTTTTTTTTTTTTAAAGCTCCCTACCATCCTAAGGATTCTTAGTGGAATTCCCGTAAAAAAAATATTCTTTTTCTAAAAAAAACAAATCTCCACCATCTTAAAGATTCTTACAAGAACTTTCCTAAGGAATTCTTACAAGAATTTTCCTAAGGAATTCTTACGGGATTTCTCATAAGGTTTTTTTTAATTAAAAATATATTTTTTCTTAAAAAAAAACTTATGGAAAAATTTTTGTATACATTTTCTTCCTTATGTTAAACATACCATTCTTATTTTTATGATTATTATATCATAAATATGTCACTAATAATTATCCAATTTATTCATAATTTAGCCTACATAACCTGAATTTGAAATTTACGGGTATTTATGGTTCGGTTCGGTCCGACTTTAAACAAACCAGTGACTAAATTGAACAGGTTCGTTTTCAACATTGTTGAACTAATCAAAATAAAAAATTCTCAATTTCAATTTTTAAACCGAACCACCCTTGTTTGATGGTTCGATTATGTTGAAATCGTTTTATATATATATAAAATTGTTTTTTAACAAAGCTCGTAATCAAACACATTTGAAAAAAAAACATGGTTTGAAAAAGAAAAAGAAAAAGAAAAAGACATTTAAATTTTTCACTCATTCTTATTTTTTCATCACACAATAAACTTTCGCTTTTTACACACAAAGTTTAAAATGTCGACCCGACGAAAATGTTAAAATCTCAATTTTATATACATGTGGATGAAATTTTTTGAAAAATTATAAAAACAAAAATATTCAAATCAATAAATCAACATTAAAAAATATATATTATTTATATTATATAACACTATTAATATTTTGTTGCTTATTTTCTTGAATTTTTTTACCATATAATATAAAAATTTCGATGGATACCAAACTTGATCAAATTTGTAATTTAACCCAAAAGAAAACAGAATAATCTTAGTCCACAGCACATGAACAAATAGTATGCATGAAAAGTGAAAACGAAATTCCAACCAAAAAAAAATTAATACTTCAAACCTAAATTCTGGCGCATTGCTTTGACCTGATAATTCTCACTTCCCGCCGTCCGAGCAATTCTAATACCAATCAAAGTTTTGACAGTTGAATTTGAATCTTCCGATCGAAATCCTCGATCCTTTGCCGGAATTCGTGATGAGAAAGACCGGAAGAGGAGGCCGGTGGGCTGATCAGAATCGAACCCAAGAGGTTTGGGTTGCCAAACACACGAATGAAACACACAATCACGCTTCTACGTCCGCCTCACAACGCTCGGACATCGATAATCGTCCTTCTACCGGTCGTAATTTCAATTACGAGCATCGGAATCGCCGCCGCCCTCGTCCCCAGCCTGTCCAGAAAGCGGAGGTGAGTGCTTTGGCTGATGGAATAGAATCTTTCACTTGCGACGATAAGCCTGTGGAAGTGGATATTGCGAATTCGAACTGTGAGATTAAAGACCAGAAAGCTGGAAATTCTGGCTCAAGTAAGGCTGTGGATGATGTTTACAGTAGGTTAGAGATGCTGCAGCGCAGTTCCGAGGAGCCGGAGTTGTCGGAGGAGCAGCTAAGGATTAATGATCAGTTGCAGGAAGATGAGGTATCTAATTATCGTGAATTGCGTTTGATATGAAAGCGGAATTGATTGTTTTCAGCTGAAGTTTGTTTATATACGTTATGTGTTGTAGTATCTTTTCCCTGCGTGCAATTTGCTACGAATTCATTTTCGTTCTAGGTATTTGTTTTTCATGTCCAACATTGAACTGTTTCTCATCCTGTTATGGAAGTAATGGCATCCTATTTACTGTTTTATTGGTGAATCTTCGGTAGTTGCTGGCTTTGGAGTCCATATATGGAGAAAATGTCTATATCCTCGATGAATATAAAGGGCAGCGCTGTTTCCAGGTTCACAACTATCCAATAAATTTATAATTATTGTTACATACAAAATACTTTGGAATTTGGACCTCAAACTTCGCTATTATTCTGCAGATTTTCATACACATTGAGAATCCTGGTGATATTGCTGTTACTGCAAAGCTTAATTCATCTGGTTCTCTTGAGATCAAAAGTCCTAATTCAGATGAATTCTCCTGTTCTTTCAAAGTCAAGTATCTTAAACCCATAGTTTTGACCTGTTTATTACCAAAATCGTATCCTAGTCACCTACCTCCATATTATACAATCTCTATTCAGTGGTTGGACACTGCTAGAATTTCCAGTCTTTGCTCTGTGTTGGATGGGATATGGACTGAACAAGTGGGGCAGGAAGTTGTATATCGATGGGTAGACTGGCTACAAATGTCATCTCTGCCTTATCTTCAGTTAGATAAAGAGATTACGCTTGGTCCTTACGACAAGGGACATTCAGGAGATACTCGGGCAATTTCAGGAAGTGTTTCTCCAGAAGTTGATGTTCCTGCAATAATAAATTATGACAATCAGAGACGTGATGAGGACTTCTGCATGAATTTGCAGGAATGCTGCATCTGTTTAAGCCAGTATGCAGGTAAGCTCCATCACTGCCTCAAGATAAGATGCCATTGTCCTCAACTCCTACTTTTGCATGTGTGCATCAGCGAGAATAATTTTAATAACAATCACTTGTAACATATTAATTACTTTCAAGCTTTTAACATCAGATTGCATAATAGAATAATAGAATTTTGAGAAATGGTGTCAGTCACTAGCTTTGGGTTTGCCTTCCCCTCTTTGAGGCTGGAGTCTGGAGAGAGTTGCAATTGTAAAGAGAAGACAAATTATCTTTACACAATTTGACTGACTATCCAACTCAAAAAGAGGTCCTGTTGTTAGTCAGAACCTAAGAAACACAGATACGGACACAACGACACATCATTTTTTAAAAGTCTAGGACACGACATGACAACGACATGTTTATTAAAATATACAATTTTTTATACCAGAAGAAAATTCATACTAAATGTGTTGATGCATTTATATGCTTAAAAAATTAGTTTGATGTATTTCACACTCAAAATTTATTATTATTGTCATGAATGTGTCTTTTTAGTCTATTCAACAAGTGTTATATGCATGTCTAACACATTTGTTGCACTAACAAGTGTTCAACACGTGTCCAACACAGATACGCTAGCCAAACTAAAGTGTCCGTGCTTTCTTAGGCCAGAACAACAATATCTGCTTCGTTAGGATTAGAAAATGCCTCGGCCTATTTATTGATGGAATCTCATTCAACTCATGTAGATGGGGGACATAATCACTAATTGTCTGCATTAACAGAAAGATGGTCTTTGTTTCGGGGTGAATTACCATAAGCGATGTTTTGATATTGGAGAAGTAACTGGGAAAAAAGAGTCCTAATCTGATCTCCTTGTGAAATAGAACCCAACAAAATTTTCATGCTGTTCAAGTGGACGAAAATCCTTTGAAGTTGTACATTTTTAGTGCCATGTAATTGCTGAATTTTGGGAATGCTATCTAGCTCTCTTTCAGCCTGTGTGTAGAAATCTAACTATCGGATGTAAACTTTTAACCCCAGCTACTTGATTTGTTGGTTGGACATAATCAGGTACAAAGTTTGTTAGATTGCCATGTAAGCATTACTTCTGTTGGAAATGCATGGAGACATATTCAAGCATGCATGTTAAGGAAGGCACCGTAAGCAAACTCAAATGTCCAGATGCCAAATGCGATGTTATGGTTCCTCCTGGTCTTTTGAAGCAATTGCTTGGTGATGAGGAGTTTGAAAGATGGGAATCCATGTTGCTCACGAAAACACTGGAATCGATGTCAGATGTGGTCTATTGCCCAAGGTGTGAAACCCCCTGCCTAGAGGACGTAGATCATGATGCCCAATGCTCTAAGTGTTACTTCAGTTTTTGTACACTCTGTAGCGAGCGACGTCATGTCGGAATTGAATGTATGACTCCAGAAATGAAGCTTCGTCTTCTTGAGGTTAGCTAAGTACCAAGTCCACTCAACCACGTGCATGTTTCTGTTTTGAGGGGGATATTCATTAGCATTTATACTTAGAAGTAGACCCTTTACATTTCTTAACCTCTTTAACTTGTTATTCTTACTTAATACTGCAGGAGCGTCAAAACTCATCTCAGTTAGGTAGTGATCAAAGACGAAAGGAACGTGAGATGATAAATGAGCTTATTAGTGTCAAGGAAATACTTCGCGATGCCAAGCAATGCCCATCTTGTAAAATGGCAATATCGCGGACTGAGGGTTGCAATAAGATGGTTTGCAATAACTGTGGACAGTATTTCTGTTATCGCTGTAGCAAGGCAATTGATGGATATGAACATTTCAGGTTTTTTCATGCGAAGAAGCATTATTTAGTGCTGATTTCTTCATGATTTGCATCAATTGTGCAACTCTCGTAAATAAATGAATCTAACTCGCTAATCTTAAATGAAGGGAGGGGTCATGTGAATTGTTCCCGCAAGAAACCATTCAACAGTGGGAAGAGCGCATGAATGCACGGCAGGTGTTGGGCCAGATTCAAGCTGAACTTTTCCCTGAAAATGGTCATCCATGTCCTAATTGTGGTCAACTTAATGCCAAGGTGAGTAGGAGTAGGACACATTTACTAATGGATATGGTGTATGTTTAGTTAGTCTTTATGTGTTAACCAGCTGAAATATACAAATAAAAGAATGCATTTGGTAGTATTATCACTCATCTAGTCATTCTAGGATTTCTTGTTAGTATAGCACCAGACATATGCCATTTGAGATGGTATTGAGAGTAGATATCTCTTTCCTTAATCATGGTATTCAACTTAAATTCCCTATTAGGATTCAGAGTTGCTTCTGATAGGCAAAATAAACCCATCATTCAGAGTGTTATTAAGGGGAAAGATAGAATCTCTCTACCTGAAACCATTATGTTTTCTTTCTTTATCTTCCAATTAAGCATTTTCAGCTATCCTGCACCCAATTGTTCTATCATTTTACAAATGGTATACTTCAACTTAGTTTTCCTTTTCCGATTGATTCAGCCTCAATAAATAACTCTGGCACGCTTCACATCAAGTTTTGAATCAAGCTATTACTCTTTCCTCTAGTATTAGATAACATGTTTTTCCATCTTAAAACCAATTGACAATGAGAGGAGTCGCCCATGTATTGTGATGTTCCTTGATTTTTTCAATGCGGGATCCTCAACATGCCCTCTCAAGATAGTACCTCTTTGGGTTCACCATTCTTATGTTGGATTTCCATATTTTGTTTTTGGACCGAATGCATGTTTAGGCTTCATGAGCTCATAACATGAGCATCTCAAAACCAATTGACAATAAGAGGAGTAGTCCATGTATCTTATAAAGATTGTGAGGTCCCTTGATTTTTCCAATGTGAGATCTTTAATATCTACCCTTACCGAAACCTGGGTTTCAATCTCTTTACTATATTATTCTGTTTCTCGTTGTCTAACATGTTGATGATGGAAAAAAGAAATATGTGTTTGTGTTTCTATTAATTTTTTTAAAATGAATTAACAGGTTGGGAATAATAATCACATACGTTGCTGGTCATGTCAAATCCACTACTGCTATTTATGTAGAAAAGTTGTGAAGCGCAGCTCCCAGCATTATGGACCCAAAGGATGCAAACAACACACAGTGGGATGATTTTACTTCTACATTTCCAAAAGCTTATACATATTATTCAACAATACAAAAGGTAAGAGCCATTTACAATTTTGTAGAGCTTTTATTTTCTTCTCCCACTTTCTCTTTTCCTTGTTTTTCCCTCTCTTTCACTTTTTTTTTTTTTTTTATTGAGAGACAATGTGAGTTCTAGTTTAACCGAGATCTTAGGATAATGTTCTATCTGTATTATCTGGTGAAATCATACAATAATGTTTTAGATAGCAATGTCTTCTTTTATAAGCTGTGTACCCATGTAATTAATGTATTATAATTACAGGCCTTTTCTAATAAATACCCATGTTGTGGTTCATATTTTTATTTAATTTTTATGAATTCTATACATATTTTAATTTAATTTCCTTGGAGACGGCAACAACATTTCTTAAAGGTCGTAGATTCAAATTTTTACTTATGTTTTGAGTTGTAGGGTGTGTTTGAAATACATACAAGTGTTTAGCAACTACTCAAAATAGATTTTGAAAGTCATTATTGTCTTTATTTTAAACTATTTTTATCAAAAGTGTTTAAATGAAAATGAATTTTTGAAAAATATTTATTTTTTAAGTTAATCTAAACAGGCTCGTAATACTCAATGGGAAAATAGCCAACGTTGTAATACTTATGGTATCATTATTTGGAATTTGGGTAGTCAATGTTTGGCTAAATTTTTGGCTAACTACTAATATCAAATTTGAGGGGTTAACATAAATTTTAGAGAAAGAATCAATTTTTAATTCTAAACTTCAAGTTATTAAAATTTTACCTTAAAATTTTAAATTCATTAAAAATTACACCTCTAACTTAAGTAAGTGTTTCAATCTTACCCTTAAACTTAAAAAAGTGTTAGTAAACTTTTTGATGAGTTTTTTCATTTGAATGATATTAAAAAAATAGTATATTCATATCCATTCTATCAATTATAATATACATATGTACATATATATAAAAGAAAAATGACACGATAAATTTTTTTGTATATTACTCTAGGGTTAATTTGTGATAAAATTAGTGAGTAAATTAGTAGAAATTGTACCGAGGATTGAAACTACAATACTTATATATAAGTATAGAGTCAAGATTTGATGAGATTAAAATTTATGGTAAAGTTTGTTACAACCACAGACAAGTTTAAGAGTAATTTTTTACTCTTGTTTCTTTGTTAACATATGGGGATGTAATGATTTGAAACCATCACCTCTTGTGAATATATACCTAAATCAATTAAGGAGTGACAAATTTTCTACAATTTTTTTGCGAAACCAAGCTTAGTTTAACACATGTACTTTCTCCTTAAAGTTAAAGGTTTGATCATTTATCCTACAATTGTTATACTAAAAAAAAACCTACAAAATTCTAAACACTCAATTACAAATTATGGTATTAAATTTTTATTGACATGTCGACATTTTCATTTAATTTTCATATTTTCATGAGTTCGACATGATATGAATGCTCAATCAACATTTCTATTATATTATAAAAAATTAATGAAATACAAAAAATAAGCAACAAACTGTCATTAACATGATATTATAAATAACTTACCTTTTAACTTATTTAAATAATATAGAATATTTATTAATTTAATTTTTTTATCTTTTTATATATTTTTACTATATATATTCATGCACATTGACATTTTATTAATATTTTATATTTGCATAAAATTAAGACTTCAAAATTTTCGTGGAAATTGACATTTTTTTTAGGGAAACAAAACCATAACATTATGAACTACCATAAACACGTAGGGATAAAAAGTACTTTACATCATGCTTACAACTTAAAATTAACCAATCCGGAAAATTACAAAACCAAGAGTATTCCACCTAATAGACCCCAACACACCAAAGAGCGAGCAGAAGTATTTCACTCACATCTAGTAAAATGAAAAAGCACAATAAGCAAAGGAAGGAACTTGTCTCCAAAGAACCTCCACAAGGCTATGAACTTCCAAAAAAGGATCAATTTTTTTATTTACCATGTCAATAAGAACCTGACAATTAGACATAATCGTCATACGAACTAACCCCACATGGGTAGAAAAAGCTAAACCTTCTAAAATTTCAATGGCTTCAGCACAGATAGGAGAAAGAGAAGATCATCAAAACCCATATTTAGTAGTCTTAATCTTGCCCCATTCATCAAGGATCACACAACCAAAGCTCATAACATTAACCCCTGCTGACAAGAAGCATCAACAAAAAACAATAGCATAAGATGAGGTTCCAAAAGGGCCAAGTGCAAGGCACCTCTCGGAAGTCGCAAAATTGACAAATGTTGGTCCAACAAAAGCCTCCAAATAATTAACAATCTAGTCACACCGAAAAATAACTGAAGGCACTGCCTCACCATAAACCACTTTATTCTTATCACCCTAAATAAACCATGCACCGACACAAGCCAAAGCAAAATCCTTTTCAGGCAGCCTAGAAAATCAATCAACCCAACCCATTAAGCAACAAAACAAAATTAAGGGTCTTCCAGCTAGGCAAGATATCTTTTCAAACAGCTTGAGCACTCTTACAAACAAATAAAGCACGTTCAGTTGTTTCATCCACGATACCACATAAAGGATAAAAGGGGGAGACCTCCAGCTTTCGACTCCGAAGGTTGCAAGATGTGGGAAGAAAATTATGGAAAGCTCGCCAAATGAAGTGTTTCACTTTAGCAGGAATAATAGCCCCCCACACTTTCTTCCACTAGTCTTGCCACCCGTTCCCATTCGAATAAGATACCCACCCGAATATTCAAAATATAATCCCAATCAACAGGATAAAGCAAACGCTTCACCACATTGACATACCATGCACCATCGTTAGTTAATAAACAAACCACTCTCTCCTCAGAAGCCCCAAAATTTGGGGTAACAAGTTTAAAGGAGATAGGCCTAAGGAGTCAGGGATCACAAAAAATTCACGTATTTCTACCCGAACCAATCTCCTTACGAACCCCCAACTTCAGTAAGTTCATACCTCACATAAAACCCTTCCAGAAATACGAACTATGTTTAGGCAGGGAGGCATACAAAACCTCTCTATTAGGGAAATAACGACCCTTCAGCACCAATGCAGTAAAAGAGTTTCCATCTCCACACTTGTTGAGCAAGCAAAGTCTTATTAAAAGTTATCAAGTCTCTGAAGTTCAAACCACCCATCTGTCTAGCCTGACATAGTTTGTCCCAAGAAGCCTGATATATATTCTTAGCATCAGGAGTAGACTGCCACTAGAAATTAGCAATCATTCTCATCAAATCCTTGCAAAAACCAATAGGGAGGCGAGACACAACCCATAGTGTAAGAAGGGATAGCCTGCACCACACTATTGACATTTAAAACCTTTGTTACGTAACAGAATTAAAAAAAAATTATCAAGAATAACACTCAAAATTTTCCACCTTTTAATAGCTCATTAGAGGAATCAATGAAGAATAGTTGACGTGAACGAGATTTAAAATGTTGATGAATTTTTTTGAAAAACATATAAAAACAAAAATATTCAAATCAATAAATCAATATTAAAAATGTATATTATTTGTAGGGCTCTTTTCAAATATAGAAAAATGAGCCAAAATTTTTACAGTCTAGTGTAATTTTTTTATATTTGTAAATAGTTTGATATTTTTTCAGTTTATAGTAATTTTCTTTATTTTATTTGTATTATATCAAGCTATTGATATTTTGTTATTTATTTTCTATATTTCATGAATTTGTAGCTTATTTTCTATGTCTCTTGATTTTTTTTTTTACCATATGTTATAAACACTAATTCGAGGCCAAATTTGTAGTTTGTTTACACCTTAGCTTCAATTTGTTTCGAGACCAAATTCGAGATTAAGGCTCCATTTGATAACCAACCAAATTACAATTTTTTTTAACTTTTATAAATAGTACTCTTTTTAGCTAATTGTTGATAAAATGCATCTTAGTTTGATGGTTGCCAAGACCAAAACAAAAATTTAACTTTTTCAAATTCACAGTAGAAAATTCAAAATCCTTCTTCTCCATTGCTGAATTTTCCTCTTTCAAACCTATTAGTTGTATTTGGTGGTTTCTTAAACATCTATTCTGATTCCGGTTCATTTCTAGGGTTTATAGTTCATACGAAAATTGGGTAATCGCAATGAATACCTCTTCCCCAGCCAATTCTTCCATTTCCTCCGCTGCGGTTGCCGGAAGATGTAGCACTAACGCCGCAATGTCACTTGACGATTTTCGCTTCCCCGCCAATTTAATTTCCGTACCAGAGCGCAAGGACGAGGCCATGACCGGTTTGTAAATCCGTTTCTGTTGTGTTTTGCCATTTAGGTTTCTTTAGGCTTTGATTTGATTGATGAGGAACTAATAGAAATTTGAACTAGGTTAGAAAAAACGACAAGCTAATAAAAGGATTTAACAGGGGCCAATTTCCTTCTTGGCCTTTGGCTAACTCTGCTATGAATGATGCGGCTACTAATAACAGAGCAGGGTGTGGAATTTTTTGCATTTTCTAGAGAAAATTCTTGAGTTGGTAATTTAAACAATCATTAATAAACCAAGATCTAGCTAGTCTTTACTGTGGTGAGTAATTAGATAGTCTCTCCCCTGGTCAAAAAGAAAAGGAGTTTATGTACTCTAAATTCTAATGGAGTTTTTCTTTAATAAATCTCTTTCATTTAGTATGAAGTAGCGTGAATTTACTTAAAAAGTTAAGAAGGAGATGATCCAGTCTTATTCTTCATCAATTTGTTTAAAATTCCCAGTTAAAATGTGCCCAATATACTGGTTCTTCGTTGTTTCTTAAACCTTTAGTCTCTGAATGAGAGAGCAAAAAAGAAAAATTCAGTTATTTCGTTTCCTTCCTAGAGAGATCAATATAGATATTCTTTTCATACGTTTTGATGTTTCTCACTTGTGTTATATTTGGGCGTTTGTTCATTAAGAGGGATAGTGAATAAGAGTTTTCATTGACTTTTTTCATCCTACGCATGTTGGGTAATGAATAAAGCACGTCCTCTTAAGGTTTGAGTTTTCTGTTGGTTGCAGCTCTTAAATCTAATATAATGGCTGCACTGAACAAGGAGGTCAAATCCCTGGATGATGATAACTGGATGTTTGAAGGTCCTCGCTCTCGTATCAATGTTATGTCACGACAAGGTTAGCTATTCAACTATCTGCATTCTGCATTCTGCATTCTGCATTTTGCATTATCATTCTTTTTTATGCATCCGGACACATATGAGCCTAGTCTGTCCTTTGAATACATATGCAAAGAAGCAAATGTTCATGTATTTGTCTGTGGATGTGTGTTGCAAGATTGAGTTACATTATGCACAATTGTGCCTACTTGCATTCTGGTGCGAAAAAGGGTTTAACCTGATATTGGAAGATTACATGAAAGAATGATTTGAGAAGTTGAACCAACTGATTCCTAAATTATGCTCTAATATGAAATGAGATCCTTTTTCTTTTTTTTTTTCAGTTAACAATAAGTTAAAGTTTTGAACTAGTTGCACTTGCCGGTATGTGAAGATTTCAACTTGAAACATGTGATCTTTCCTTAATATTGTGTGTAAGAGCTCTTGTGATGGCTGTTCAGTTTCAATTGTTCATTACTTCAACTTTCCCTAAAAACTACTTGAATGCAACAGTTTAGTTCTGTGTTCTTTATGGAAATTATGGTGCCATTTTCTTGACTACGTAATTTTTACGCTTTCAAGGTGCTAATTGCCCTGCAATTCCCTATCAGGTGGTCCCTTCCTCAAAAAGACAGAAGAGAAAAGAAGATAATGGATCAGATTGATAAGAATGATCTTCATCCTGGAGAAATCTTGTGATTGTGCTGGCTTCGGTCAATACTCGGTTTCATTTATCCAATCAAGTAATCAATTCTTCTTTTCAATTTATAATTATTCTGTAGATGTAAAGGGTTTGCAAATGCTTGTCCAAATGAAACCTTGCTTACGTAGGATTACTAGAAACACCACCTCCAACATCTTAGGATCTGTTTGGATGGACTTTCTAAGTGCATAGAAAAATGTTTATAAGTGAAAAATATGTTTTTAAGCACTTAAAAAATCAACCTAAACAAATCCTTAACCTCCGGAGATGAAAGGAACGGGCCGATTCAATCCATGCATTAGATTTATAGATCTAGTGCTGTTGACACCTGATAATGGACGATAATTCAAGACTAGCTATACTGGGTTATATTAAAACATCTCATAGTAGGCTCATGGAGATCTGTACCTTAATTGAAATTTATTGGAATTATTGTAATCTATATCCTCTTAATTTATTAGTGTGAAAAAAAAAACCAGAACCAATGTTTAAGGTGGAGTTTCCTTTTTCATCCCAAAACCGAGATGGAATGGAAACTGAAAAATTTAGGTCTTGTTTGATTACTATTCGGCCTTCTATTTTAGATTTTTGGAAACTTAACTTTTAAACATTAAAAGTGGAATTGTTTTCAAATGAGGTAGTACGTAATAGTTTTTAGTTTTTGAAAATTAAGTTTTTAATCACTTACTTTCATTTATGATTTCTTTGTTTCGTTGTCTACTTTTTGGGATGTTTTCAAAATCTAAGTCAAATTTTTAAAACTAAAATATTTATTCTTTTAATACTATGAATTCAAATATTTTCTTTTTTATGTGAAGAAATTGTAAGTAAACGGACACAATTTTAAATAAAACTTAATAATTATCCGAAGGTAGCTTAATAATTAAGGAGTGACATTGTAAAGCGTTGAATTGGGTAGGATTAGGATTTGAGTTAGATTGGAAATTTTGAGATTTGGACTATGTTTCTAAAGAAAACTTTGTAATTTAATGTGCATAGGCATCATTAATAGGAAGATAATACATTTCATTTAATCATTCAATGAGTTTGGAAGTATAGAAGACTAAATAGGGATAGGAGTAATAAGGCCAAGAAAATAACACGGATTGATCCAAAAATAGCATTTAGGCTTATTTTGGGCTTAACGGAGAGGGTTAGCTTAGATTAAGGTCCAAATCAATGTGCTTGATTTCAACCAAGATCGAGGTCGAGCTTAACAAATACCTAATGAGGTATATCTCATGTATGCCCAGGTCTAAAGCATCACCTAAGGACCAAAATGGGTCTAGAGGAAGGTGTTTGGCCTCGGCCAAGGTCGAGGCCAGTCCTGGCCAAATGCGAAATGAGGCACACCCCTTAGCCTATTGAGATGATGAATTATCTCAAAGCAATTTCAAAACTCTATTACATCATCAGCTCCAAGGAGAGTATGTTCATTCTCCACTCATAAACTCTTAATTTGCTACACTTATTTGCTCTCTGACTTAGCATCGGAGTGAGCACCACAGTAGTGTGCAGGTCGTCTGATTTTGCAAGTCATCCTCTTCTCCTATCAAACAAATTTATCGTTGTTGTCATTTGAAGGTTAGGTGTGTTTCATCCGTCTGAATTTTGGCATCAACACATTTCATTCAATCTTTCAATTAGTTTGGAAGTATAGAAGAGTAAATCGTTACAAATTGTAAAATATAATGATTAGATCGATACTATTAAAGTTCAGAGACTAATTGTTACAAATTTAAAAGTACACAGACTAAATCGTAATACATTAAAATTTAGAAACTAAATTTTTACTTCCACAAGATTAGGACCAAAAGTTATTTCAACCAAAAACAAAAAAGAAAAAGAAATCCAAGTTCTAGTTAATTGTACTCATGGTGTTAAATTTCTATCTATTTGTCAAAATTTTCATCAATACTTTTACCTTTCTATGCATTTGACATTAACTTGAAGAGTCAATCGATTTACATTATTTCGTAAAAACAATTCATGAAATATAAAAATAAATCAGCAATAAAATGTCACTAATATACCTATAATATAAATACTAAATATTTTAACAATCATATAACATTTGTTTATTAGTTTGAATTTTATTTTGAAATTTGTATTCTTTTTTCTACATTTTATTAATATTTCTATCCACACATTCATATCTCAACATTTTAAACAATTTGTATAAAATATGGACGTGGAGGAGCGCATAGAAAAATAAAGGAAAGTGGGGTCCACAGGAGGAATAGATGTGGGACCCAAAAAACCTAATCATCAATATCCAAAGCATTCACATCATGCCACGTGGGCCGTACCCACTCCATCATTTCCCTACCGGACACTTCCACACCATTTCCTTTACTCGAAATTCATTATTATTTATTGGTTAAAGTCTTATTTTTTTTTAATAGATAGAATCTTTTACTCCAAAAAAAAAAAAGTCAAGTCAATTATTATCGAATTAAACTTACTATGATTAAAGTTTAAATTTAATCTTTAAAAAAAATTAAAATTTAATCAATATAGTTTATAATTAGAATTTACTCTTTATAATTTGATAAAACCTTTATAATTAAAACTATTTATGAAAATTTTATAAAACATTAATTAAACTATTTATGAATATTATATCAAACTATAAGAATATAGAAATTAAATTTTACGTTTCAAAACGTTATGAACTAAATTCTAACTTTTTCTATATCATAGGAATTAAGTTTGTAATTTAATTTAATTTAATAATTAATAATAATATATAAAAACCTTAAGAATTAACAAAATAAACAAATAAAAATAGTTGCTATGGCCGACCGACACTCTATCAAAAAGCACCATAACTTGCATAGGTTGTCCTCTTCTCTATATCTATCTGATTGTTTAATTACATACACCATATAATATAATTGTCTTTTTCTTCTCTTTTAAAAAATATTATCTTTTTCTTCTTTTCTTTCTAAAGAAAGACAACTTTATGGTTAATTAAAAGTCTTTTATTATATCTAGAAAAAAATTTAGGTGCAGTCAGGATTGCACCCAATTAAATATTGACACGTGTTAGTATCTTTTTAAAAAAGAATAATTAATTTTTTTTTGTGGCTAGAAAGTGGGGAGTATGAGACTTAGGTTCAACCTTAGTATTACTCTTATATCCATAAGTTTTTGGGCGAGCATATGCGAACCCTAATTAATTTTACGAGACAACTCGTCTGAGTCTATAATATTTTGGGATCAAAAAATTTGTAGGATATTAAATATTAGGTAGATGACCACCATGGACTGAACCATTCCATCTAAGTTCATTAACTAATAATTTTATAAACCAAATTGCAAGTTTACTCCTTAAATTTTTAAGATTGTGGCTAAGTAGATCTATTATTGAACTTTCAAATTTTCTATATAAAAAAATCTCTCAAATTTAAGTTTTATGTGTTAATAAGTGATAATAGTTAAGAAAAATAATAATAAAAAAGTCTTACAAGTCATTAAATTTTTAGTTGTGTATTTAATAAGCTTTTGACTTGTTATTTTTTTTTTTAAATTTTTATAAATATCTTCTACATGAAATTGTAAACTGGAGGCTATTTCTACATGAGACAAAATTCAATATCGTGTTTAATAGATCCATTAATTTTTTAAAAAATAAAAGTCTAATAAATCAATTTTTGAAAATTTGAAGACCCTTTTCAATGTTTAGGAATCTATTAAGCATAACCTTAAAATTTCACAAACTGGATTGGAGTTTAAGTAATTATTTCAACATTTCAATATATATTAGAATCTTTATAATATATATAATTTTTTCAATATAAATGTCGTCTTGATCTCTAGTTAGACTAAACTTTCTTTACCATCTAATACGTGGCTTCGGGAAATTAATTAGTTTTTTCCAACTAATTATTTAAATTTTATTTTTTGAATTGATTATTATGAGTAAAAAAGTTATTTTGGTCTTTGTACTTAGGTTTTATTTCATTTTTATCCCTATACTATCAAATATCAAATTTTAGTATAGACATTTCAAATATAAGAAAATGAGCCAACTTATTTATAAATATAGCAAAATGTCACTATCTATCAATGATAGAGGGTGATAGACACTGACAGACATTTATTAATGTCAATGATAGATACTAATAGATGTCTATTAGTGTCTATCATTGTCTATAATTTATAAACAGTGACATTTTGCTACATTTGAAAATATTTTCAACCGTTTTGTCATTTAAGACAATTACCTTAAAAATTAGTATATGCAATTAGTTTTTTCCGATCTTTCCAAAAGGAAAAAAAATAGTCTTCATTTTATTAGCACTCCATTTATAAATTGTGAAAAATATATTCACATAGTGTTATTATTTAACTAATTTCAATTAAAAAAATCTAACTAAATTTAAGTTTTCGTTGAAAATACAAAGACAAAAATTTATATTTAATTAAAAGCACCATGACTAACATAGAAGGGAGTTTGAAGTACAAATGATTTTTTTTTTAATAAAGGATAAAAAAATGATATCTTAACCATTATTTAAAGTCAACTTCCAATACAGAGCTAGAATATTTTAGATTTTTGTTGCCACGTGTCAAAGGTTTTAGAGAGAAAAGTGTCAAAAAAAAAAGAAGTGGGATTTTTTTGTGGACAAGTGTCCACTCATTTCTTTGAAATATAAATTTCAAAAGGATAAAATAATATATTGTTTTTTCAAAAGAAAAAAGAAAAAAGAAAAAAGAAAAAGGAAACTTGCCAAATACAAATTGAGGACCCAATTATCATCTTGGCTTCCTCAAGTGTAAGAAGAGCTATTCATCTCTTCCACGGATTTGCCTTTTTTTTTTTATTTTTTATTTTTTTGAATTATTGAATGGTTCAAACTTTATACCTCAAAATTCTTTTGATAATGCTTTTAGGTATACATTATCATAAGCCAACTAAAATAAAAGACTTAGTCCGATGTATGAAAAAAAAAAAAGAAAAAAAAAGGGGGGGTTCCCATCAATTAATTTTCAAATGAAAATTGTATAATATTATAATATTCTCACAAAAAAAAATACTAAGAAGTGTTTTACTATCAAAAGACGAAAACAAATTATCATTTAATAATTATATGATATAAATTCAAAATTTTACACGCCTTTAAGCCTTAATAATTTAGGTAATTGGTGTTAGAGGTAAAAATACAGCTAAGTATTTAGCTATAAAGGAATGACATAATGAATCATTTCCAGAGAAGGACTTTATTTGGCTATGTATGATAGCCGACCTATAGGCTTAACTATAAAAGCAGAAAAGATCAATTCTTGTCCTAAGATCAACAAGAACCATGAAGGTTTGACCCTAGTCGGGCATGGAAGTTAAGAATGCCATAGAGGTCGACTTCGTAGATTTCATGAAGGCCAATACATAGGGTCGACCATGAGAAGAAAATAATGCTTAAGCCATGGAGCTTGAGGCAAACCTATAGGGTTGTTCATCATGGACAAATTATGACCAAGTGTCCTATAAAAGCTAACTACATGTGCTTTGATCCATTCGTAACAACTAAATTAAGCTAATAATAGTCAAATTAATTATCTAAAAGATTAATAAGCCAAGTGACTGTTACAAAACCATTATAATAATAAAATAAAAAAAAACTCAAGACATTTAGGGTAACTTAAAATAGCCTGTTACTGTCTTGATCATTAGAGTGTTGGTGACCAACCACCACACAAGTGCAATATGTTTTATATTTTGGAGTGTGATTGTTCGATTTCTTCCAAACATTACAAATTCACAGCTGCTACCAAATTTCGGTATCAACAACTGGCAACACGGACGCTCTAGAAGTCGAAAGTACGATCTCTCATCCCATCTCACAATTGTTGTTAAAAAAAGAAAAACTCTAATAACTATTAAATATACATTTGAAATACTTTAGCAAATTCTGTCATACAACAGAGTAAACTTGCTAATCACATTGTATTGTCCTATTCTAACAATTTATCCCGAAAGACCCATAAATTTTTTTCAATAAAAAATGTTCTTTATTCTTTTAATGTGTACAAATATCAGCTCAAATTTGACTATCATATGAAGATTCATAATTTCGGATCAAGATAACTGAAAGTAGTTAGATTGGATTTTCGAAAATTATATTTCTTTGATTTTTTTGCAATTATCTCTTATTTTATTTTATTTTATTCTTATTAAGTAAAAAAGGACAAATGAATAATTCAAAACTTAAAGTACTCGTACCATTTATTAAATCGGTCCCCCTTTTTCATTAAAGAACAAAATAATTTTTAAAAAAAAAGAAAAAGAAAAAGAAAAAATGTCCTATCTACCGACAAAACAAATTTGATTACAACATTTGGAAAAAATTCACAGATCTTACTAAAACTAACTACACGAATTTCAATCACATACAATAGTATATTAATGGTTAAAATACATTTTAGCCCCTATATTTTGTGACTTTTGCAATTTTAATTTTGTACTTCTAGATCTCCAATTTTTCTATGTATTTTTAATAAACCCTAAAATTAGTCCTTAGTTATTTGTTGATTATTTATTTATTTATTATCTATTTTGGGAATATATTCACACAATATATGTTTTGCATCAAAATTATTATTATTATTATTATTATTATTATTATTATTTAAAAAAATATAGACTAAAATTTACCAAGTCACAAAGTACAAGTACCAAAATGATATTTTCCTCTTAATTATTTCATAAAGAAGAATGACAAGTTATAGGTGTATTTTAATACTTGTTTAATTTTAGTCTCTATTCAATTTTTCTTCATGTATTTTGAATAAATCATAAATTTAGTCCCTATTTTTATATTATTGTTGATTTTTCCGAAAGCACTTTATTATCCATAAGCCTTTCCACTATAAATCATTTTACATGAAAATTATTATTATTATTAAAAATTAAAATTTGAAAATACATGATCAAATTTGAAAAATATTAAAAAAAATCACAAAGTATATTATTTTAACCTAAATTTAGATTATACGAGTAATTTCATTAAAAATTATATCAGTAATTTAATTTTACTAAACACATTAAATAAAATTCCCAAGAGCTGAGATATGGAAGGCCAGCAAGAAGTAAATATCTTTGCATTCGGGTCCTAAGACTGAATTAAACGATGAGGCAGGTGCCACGTAAATAAATAGGCAATAGATGGAGGGCCTAAGAATAAATATACTAGAAAGAAAGAACCTGATACCGTCAGCGACTACAGCATTTTCCAGCTGGCGTCTTGGCCCTTCTCCCAATGCCGTAACGGTCCGATTCCGAAAATCGAAAATAACAGTAAATATTATACTCCAGCTGGATTCCATTTCCATCTCCGCCGCGCCGGCGCCGGCACTTCACGCGCTACAGTCCCGGCGAAAACGCGGCGCGTCGATCGGTGGTTCTACTTTCTGATCAACTGATAATTTACTCATTCTTTGTTTAGATTAAATTAATTGTATCTCATCGGAAGTTACAGAAGCGCCGCCGGCGCATGCAGAGAAGAACAAAAAAATGTAAAAGCAAAAGAAGGAATAAAAAACAATTTAATCTGACGGAGTATTTGATGTACAGAAGCTTTTAAAAAAATAGTTATGGATGCACACGCGCCGGCAGTGAAGCCGTACGGCGAAAACGAGGTCCGTGAGAGTTTACCGGAAGGTCAGATAATCGGAAATGCAGAGTTTAGAAATCGGCGAGTTTCCTCGGAGCGCGAGATTTAAGAGAAGATGATTTTTCGATCTCTTTTAGGTTACGGAAACTTTGAATCGCTAGAATGTTGCCTTTCTTCGGTATAATAAGTTCGTCTCCATCGGCTTTGATTTCTGCTAGAAAAGCACCAAATATACAAAGGTTCAGTTCAGAAATTACACAGAAAATGCCTCAATTCGTGAAATCATTAACTACATTATACCTAATTGTTCTGAAGGACGCTTGAATCCGTGAAACTGAGCCAAATCTGAAACGATTAGAGACGATCGATTAGGATCAAAGTAAAGAGCGATTGTCGTATCCGATGAGAGGAATTAGGTACCTGACTGAGAAGGACTGTGCGAGAAGATGTAAAGGATGAGGAAGCAGATAATGGTGAGGATAGGTATGGCGTGAACTAACTTCTCCTGCCGCGGAGGAGAAGGCGACGGAAATGAGAATCGGAAAGATTTAGAGGCTTTATCGTCGTCTTGTCCGTCGTAGTTGAGAATTGAGGAAGAAGATGGAGAGTGCTTCTTTCGCTTTTGATCGTCGGCCGGAAGTTCATCAGGTTTTGCTCCGGCGCCATGGCCGTGGAGCTTGGAAACTGGTGAGCCTAGAGATTGCCTTTGCATGGTAGAGAGAGAAAGAGAGAGAGGTAGAGAGAGAAGCGTTGTTGCTCACTGAAAGGCTAGTGTACCGTGATTAACTTTTTGTTTGAGTTTTCCATTTGGCCCTCGTGACATTCAACTTTTACAATTTAACCCCTCAGTCTCTCATAATTTATATTTGCACCCTTTATTTAATTAGCTCATAAATAACACATGCGATGCACGTGATTTTTTTTAAGAATACATATGAACAAACATAACTATGAAAAACAATCGTCATCGATTAAAAAAGAATCCACTCATGGGAATAGTCTTCAAGACAAAGCGATGACATCCAATATTTTCGGGTGTGAGAAGAATCGCAAGACAACTCAATGAAATAAAATCCTTCAATGGTACCACAACTATGTAAAGCATATAAAGAATCCACAAAATATTGAATTTCATTAGAATATTGAGAGGAGCTCGTTAGAAGGCCCCTACAGAATCAAAGAATTAGTCTTAGCCCTTAGAGGGTAAATGCTAGTTTCTGGAGCTGGACCCGCTATCGAATGATACTACCATAGAAAGCACCCAACCAATTGGATTAGAGGAGTGGGAAGGAGCGCTATAAAAAACCAACGAGTTGCATCAATACCAAATTGAAGACGTGATAAGAGAGAAGACGCACAAGAAATTTATATCTAATACATATAAAAGAAAATGTTAAAAAAGAATAATTAATGAAATAGTCTTGTATATTATTTGAAGACTCGAACAATTATAACTATTTGAATACAAAGATGAAATTTATGAAAAATTAAAGGGCAAAGGACGTGTCATGTGATTGTCTGTTCAAAGATATCTCCACCATTAGATCGTGAAGTTTCATATTTGTGTGGTCTCTAGATCACACTCATACATGCAAAGGATCACTTCATAATGTAACCACTTCAACTCAAATAGTTATAAGAGAGTAAAGAATATTACTGTGTGTTCAAACATATGTGCACCGTTAGATCGTGATATTTCATATCTATGGTCTGAATTACATTCATACACAAAAAGATACACCACTTAAATTAAGAATTATTAAAATATGTAAGGTCAAAATAGAGATATAAAGATTCTTCCTTCAACATAGTCCCTTATATATAGTATATGTTATTGTTTTGATATTATGGTTTATTCTAATTTTCAATCTGATCCTTATAGTTTTAAAAGTTTTGATTTACCTCCTAAAATTAGGGTTTTAAATTTTCGTCAATGTTTCCTTATGTTCATAGATTCGACATCGAAATGGAGATTTTCATTATATCTTAAAAAACTAACCAATTATAAATAAAAGATATCAACAAAATATCATTATTATAAATAATATTATTTTGTATTAATGCATACATAATATTAATAATAAGAATTTTAAACTTAACTCGAATTAACTGCTTATTTGTTAATCTAAATATTTTTTATGAATTTTTTATGTTTCATTTTTTTCTAGATTATCTATCGACATTTTATCGATATTTGCTTCATCGTTTTCATAAAATTGTGATCTCATCATTTCTATCGAAATCGACACTTAAAACACTGCCTAAAATTTTGTTTAATTATTTTTTTACATATGAGTGTAGAGATTCAAACATGTAACTACAAATATATAGTGTCTTGACAAATTGAGTTAGGTAAAAATTTACAATTTTTTTAATATAAACATAAATCAACATTAATTAGCATATATTTATTCTTTGTTATCCAAATCCTCATGTCTCATATTTATGGTAAAAAAAATTTAAAATTAAAAGTGCAAGGATCAAAATATACATTTAAAAGTATTAATAAATATGACGGTTATAAAATAATTTTTAAACCAAAGTTTTAAAGGATTGGATGTGAATTGAAATTAAGCATTGGATTCAAATGGCAATATGCCCTAATTTTATAAGATTGGACCCACTACTTTAATATAAAATTGTGACCCTTCATTAAAAATTTCATATTATTCTCAATTCTTTCTTATCTCGAAGGTAAAAATTAATCTCTTTCATCATTAGGGAAAAGAAATCTTAATGGTTAGAGAAAAGAACTTCTCCATCCAATACAAAATGGAATTCTTTATAAAAGGGAGTCTTGAATTTTATGCAAAATCCAAAATTATGATAGAATAATTCGAAACATAAAAACAAAAACAAAATAATAATAATAAAACGATATTAAGGAAAATAAAACATAAATTTAACTGGTAGACGGAATAAATCTGGTCCTTTTTCGAGATCAAATTATCGACTTTTAAATTAGTAATTGGTATTTATCAACCAAAATATTCTTAAATTGGACAGATAAACTATGTCATACTTCGTTGCTATTAGTATATATTACTCTTGGTCTTTATGTTGTCTAATGTCTACTACTCTACTTTTGTAAATTATTCGTTATTAGAATGAAACTAAATTTGATAGTATTTGTACTAAAAAAATTGATAGTATTTTTTAGGAGTGATCACGAGTTGGTTTGAGATTTAAGAAAATTTTTTGGATCAACTTAAAAATTTGGATCGAACAATTTTATTACCGACAAGAACGGGTTGTTAATATTTTTTTTTATTTTCTTATTTATTTTTAAATACTTTTCTTCTTTCCATCTAAATCTAACACAAAATGTAAAGTAATATTTGACTCTAAAGTAATATTTGACTCTAATAGAAAATAGACTTATTTTTTAAAACGCAAGTTTTATGACCATTTGTTTCTATCATCACGAGGTGAAATTACATAATCAATTTGTTGTGTATGCGTGTTGATACTCATCAACACTCTCGCTCTTATTACTTGCTCTTGTTACTTAAGTTTTCTTTCTCTCTTTTTTTTTTTTTTTTTTTGTTGATCTTTTTCAGTTATCCTTACTCAATTTAAACATATCGAGTAGCGAGTAGCAAGTATTGAGTAATGAATTTTGTTTTTAAAAAAAAAAGATAGGAGAGGAAAAGAAAATTAAAAAAAAAATGGAGCGGGTAATAAGAATCGAGAGCAAGAGTAAAGTATCAACACATGTACACATAACGAGGTTGCTTCCATAAGTTTGACATCAAGGGACCGTTTGTTTCGCAGGCATTCTAGATTCCCACTGAGTAGATATCTGAATTACAGTATTTGTTTTACGGTATTGTAAGATGCCCTGACATCTGGAGATTCCCGGGTATCCTAGGATGCCCTTATGGAGGGCATCTCAAGAGTTTTGGATGCCCTCCTGAAACATGAGTTTTATAGATGCCCAAGTTGAGGGCATCCCCATTTTACATTTTTTCCCCTTCCTTTTTTTTTCTTCTTAATTTTATATTTATATATATGTGTGTGTGTATTACTCTTCATTTGCATTATATAATTAAAATAAATGGTGTCAACTATATATATCATTTTTTTGTTATATTGTAACTCTTATTATTTTTTAGCAAGTTATTCAAATTTAAACTAATATTTATTTTAGGGAAATTATTATAAACAGAAAAAATATCAAACTATTTACAAATATAGAAAAATTTCATTGTCTATCTGTGATAGACCGCGATAGAATTATGTCGCTTTCTATCGCTCAAGCAAATAAATTCTATCGCCTGAGCGATAGAAAGTGATAGAATTCTATCGCGGTCTATAAGTGATAGACGGTAAACTTTTTCTATATTTGTAAATAGTTTGACTCATTTTTCTATATTTGAAAAGAGCCCTTTATTTTATCTAAAATCTTAAATTATGATATATTAGTTTGTTGAAGAAAATAACATATAAAAGTAATATAAAGTGTATTAATTTAAAAAGAAATTCAAATTGATAAAAACAAATACGTTATATAAATTTAAATTATATTAAATTAATAAATAGTCATAAAAACATTCTTTCACAAAAATATTTCTACATAACAAACATAGTAATTCAAAGATGTTGGGCATCTATAATTTCGTATATTTATAATTTGGGGCATCTAAAATTTTGGTTATCTGCATTCTCAAAAAACAAACGGCTCCTAAAAATTAGATCAACCAACAAGTTAGAGAGCTTTATTCCAAAAATACAAACTTTATTTAAAAAAAAAAAAACTAGAGAATAACACAAAATAAATGCTTTATTTTCCAAAAGAAATAAAAATCATAATCAACAGACCAAAAAAAAAAAACATTTGAAAGTTGGGAGAAAATGACAAGAAGGAAGAATGAGATAGGAAGGGGAAGCCAACTTAAATAATTTCAACCCAACCTAAATTGGAAAAATTAATTCTATCCCAACCATTACGGTTTTCAGTTGACTTGTTTGAAAACTCTATAAATACTCCAAAATTGAAATATTATCTCAAATGTATTTCTAATATTGACAAATATATACCTTTCAATTATCTGTGTATTTGTTATATTTTCTTTCCTTAGTTGTTCGGAAAGATTGAATCTTCGATATTTAGTAATTGACGATTGATCTCCTCCTAATTAACGATAGACTGCGATAGAATTTTATCGCTGATAAATTGTGAAATTTTTCTATATTTATAAATAATTTAACTCATTTTTCTATATTTGAAAACCTTTTGGAATGAAGGTAAAATAAACATATAAAATATATTATAATATAAATTTATATAATGCAAGTATATTTGATTTAAAACCATCAAATGATCATCCTTACAATTTAATTTTCTCCCCTCTAACTAAAATAATATAGGTTAAAATATCATTTTGGTCCCTATACTTTAAGACTTATTCGATTTTAGTTTTAAATATCTAATTTTATTCTCTCTACTTTCAATAAATCTTAATTTTAGTCTATCAAACCTTTTTTTTTTTTTTTTTTTTGTTGAAATTGGGCTCAATAATAATAATCATAATAATTTTCATTAAAAAAAGTACAATATGTGAATATGTTTTCAAAATTTATAGTGAAAATGCCAACAAATAACAAAATATTTTTAAAAAATCAACAAAAAAAAAAGTTTTAGGTACTAAATTTAAGATTTATTAAAAGTATATAGACAAAATGTGAGAATATAAAGTACAAAGACAAAAATTGAACGAACGTCAAAATATAGGACCAAAATTGTATTTTAACTAATAATATATGTGTTATGGGCAATTATCAGACTAAGGGGCAAAAGTGACCTTACAAAGAAAAGGGGCAGCAGAAGCTACTACAAACAAGCAAGCAACTAGGCCGATACATTTTTGGGCCAAATGGGCTCGGTCGACCTCGGCTTGCTGAGGCTGAGCCCACCAAATTGGGCACCATGGGCTCTGTAATAGCTCGCACGAGCCTCCAAAAATAAGCTAGCATGGCTAGAAGCAAGATCGCCACATTCGGCCTCGGCTAGGGCTGGGCCCACAGAATCAAATCATCAACATACATAGAAAACCCTAGGGGGAAGAGAGGTCTCTAAGAGGATCTAGGGAAAACCCCTAAAGGGAAAAGGACTCAACCACACCTGTAAATAAGGGAGAAGGGAGAAAAATAAGGTAAGTGAATTTTCGGTTCATAACTCCATTAGCAGCGAATCTCCCAACTTCCTAACTTAGGCATCAGGGTGCGTGTGGTCTAACCACACCGGTGTGTAGTCTTTTGTTGGTTTGCAGGCGAGCTCTCTCCCAAAGAATACAAATTTACCATTGTAACCACTTTGAGGTTGGATTAATCAACGTGATATGCATACTTAACACATCAAATCAGTTTTTTCCACTCATTCATGCCTACTTTTTAACTCTTTTTCACTAAAATATTTAATGTAAAAAAAGTCTCACCAAACGTTAAAAAAAATATCATGCCTCAAGTTAAAAGGAGAATAACTCAACTAGCATGGTGCTTGTCCTATCAACTTCGAAGTTAGAAATTCGATTTTCCTAGTCTCACTCCACATATTGTCAAAAAAAAAAAACATTTTTGTCACTAGATTTTGGGTCTAGTTTTCATTTAGTCCTTAGGTTTCAAAATGTAATACATTTAGTATTTAAGTTTTGAGTTTGGTTCCTATTTAGTCCATAGATTTCAAAATGTTACAATTTTATCTTGGGATTTTGAGTTTTATTTCAATTTGGTCCCAAAGTTTCAAAATTTACACTTTTAACTTCGATTGTCAGTAAATACTCACTTTTCGTCCTCGTCGTTAATGTTTATTAATTAATTAAAAATAAGTATGAAGTGAAATTTTAAATTTAATTCTAACATTGATGAAAAATAGTGAAACTTAATTAATTATAATTCTTTTAAATTATTTGATAGACATTAACTTTATAGACGAAAAGTGTGTATTTAGTATAAAATCGAGGTTACAAATATAACTTAAAACTTAGGCACCAAATTGAAATAAAACTCAAAACTTAAGGACTAAATGTGTAACATTTTAAAATTCAAAGACCAAATAAAAACTAAACCCCAAACTTAAATACGAAAAAAATATTTTACCAACAAAAAAAATCTATGTTTGAAGCAACTTTTTTTTATCCTCCTACAATTATTAGTGACAAACATGGGCTTATCGACAGTAAATTGGGCCATTGTTGTGTGTTGGGCCTTTAAAGCCCATTTTGACACAGTTTCACGTTTGAGATTGAAGGGAGCATTTTTGCTTACATTTCTTAAACCGAAGACGAAGAAGAAGATGAAGAAGCAAAAGAAGAAAAGCAAAGCGAGTGAAAATGGTGTTATGGGAGATTGCATTGGCAACAGCCTATTTCTTGGGCCTCAAGCGAACCTTTAAGCTCGCTCTCAAGACTCAGCGACGTCTTGTTTCCCCCAAATACCCTCGAATTCGTCAATTTCTTCGCGGGTATTTTTCCATTATTCCTCTTCTTCATCGTATTTTCTTAAATCTTAAACGCTATTTGCTGTATCTGCTTAAACATAATCTTATGGAAATGGTTGCTAAACTTATTGTTCTTCAGATGTTTGTTTATAGTTGCTGGTTTGAGGCCTTTACATTTGCTTGATTGCATTTTGGTGGAATAGTTGATGGACTTATTTATTGGGTTTTATGGTAGATATACATGGTTTGAGATGTGGAATTCTTCATTTTCTCGGTAGAGTCTAGAGTGTAGGCAATAGTTTAGGATGATTAAGTTGGTGAAGTTTCAAACCTATGGTGGCACCTACCTAGTAATTAATTTTTTAGAAGTTTCTTTGGCACCCAAATGTTATAGGGTCAGGTAGGTTGTCCCGTGAGATTAGTCAAAATGCGTAAGCTGGCCCGAACACTTACTGATATAAAAAAAAAGGTTGGTGAAGTTTCAACCTCATAACTGTTCATATCTGAAGTATAATGTTTGGAACATGTGGTCAATGGTTGAAGCTTATGAACTTCTATTTCATGGAAAAGAAAGTGAGTAGGACTCTGCAATACTCATGGCCTGTGTAATAGGCAATAGGCAATAGGCCTGTGAATTGTGATTAGGTAGTGGTCTTCTTTTTCTTTTGATATATGGGGTGTTGAAGGTCCCACCCCTTGCATTATACTCATGACCCACCTCCAATAAGCTTTGGGGGGGGGGGGGGGGGGTTTGCCCGTCCCTACCCTCCAGGAGGCTCTACATATTTTAAGTTATTAAGGGATTGTTTGGGGAGTTGAATGGGTTATTATAGTTAATGGCTATTATATTATGTGAGTTATAATAGTTTGTGTTTGGAGTGCAAACTATTTTAGTCTGAGTTACATATTCAGAGAGAGGATGGTTACAAAATAGTAAACATTGTAGACAATGTGGGTTTTCAAATAGTTTTAGTGAGTTATAATAATTGGGAACTTCAACTATTATATTGGAAAGCCCAAACATTGAGTGGGCTATAATAGTCCACTCCACCCAAGGCAAATCGGGGGCGTTTAAGTTTCCAAAATTAAGGGAGATTCTCAAATTTCAGAGGCATCTCCAAACATGTTGAGTCCTTGCCACCAGGCCACATTTTGGGGTTGGTAGTGGTCTTCTTTTCCTTCATAGTTTTATAACGATAATTTTTTTTTTTTTTTTTTAATTTAAAAGTAAAACAATGTCTAGAAGACTAGAATATGGAACAAATTGCTGCAATCAATCAAATTCTCCGATATTGGGTGATGCAATGCCCAGCATTTCGCTTATACCGATAATTTTTCTTGTCCTTACATAGGTCTGCTACATAACAATTTCTATTTTTATTACTCAGTTGTGTTTTCACAGTTACCCTTTTTGCCACTTAACTAGCTATCAGATGTAGAGAAATGCTTATGGCATGCCACTTTCAATCGGATGAAGATTGCTCTTACATATCGTTGGCTAGATGTTAATCAGTGGCTACCATCTTAAAGGTTTCACAAGATCTTTGACTTCATGAACATTTTATATTTTCCTTCTACGTTTTTATGGTGATATCATTGATATGGCATGATTTCTTTGTAGTATGATCTATTTCTTATGTTATAACATAAAAGCAAGGACAAGTATAATGTATAGTGTATACTGTATAGTATACAGTGTTCTCAAAGGTTTCCGGGTTTGTTATCAACTTATTATTTATTCTTCAAAATACAATATCCCACATTATCCTTGTAATAATACCGTGATTAAGGGTAATTTAAGCCTTTACTACCTTTACCTCCATGGCTTATGACAAACAAAAATTAGCAAGTGGGTCAACCAACTCAACCCTTTAAGTGTTGAGAATTTTCATTGAAGAACGTGGCAATTGAAGGATGTTATTTTTGTTATTTCTTTTCAATATCTCCTCAAGGCTGATGTCTTGTTTCTTGTAGAAAAAACCCTTGAGGCTCGGCCTAGAAGCTACCTTTTAAAACATTGATTATACACAGTAGCGTAGCAGTGAATTACTGAATTTTAATTGGCAGGGCTGTTCATCTGTCAGCTCCTCTGTTTCTTGTTCCTCCTTTTTTTTTTCTATTGCAAGTATGGAGAGTGAAAATATCAATATTTATCCTTCTTTTGGCTCCCTTTGAAATTATCCTGTTTTCAGATGAAAATTCCATGTCAACCTAGGGTGTCATTAATAATATGATATTCTCACTTCTTGATCAAGTTGTATGGTAGAACCTTATTTATGTAAAATTATAAAATATGCAATTAGTTCGATCAGCTTCGAGGGCCTAAGTTGTTTCTAGATCCATATGGTAATGACTTTGTTATGAAATCGACAATAAAAGAAAACAGAAAACGTAAACAGTAGAGAAATCGACATAGAGATTTACGTGGTTCACTAACAGCGTGTTAGTTACGTCAACAGGCTATTTATAGCACACTCCTCTAAATCCTAGGGTCAAAATCGTAAATAATATAAATATGAATATAATTTAGATTTCAAATAACAGATTGAGGCATTCCAACCGGCTTCATATCCTACCATCTGCTTCTTTATTTGATTCTTGTCAAGCCTAACCCTGAAAATTCACAGAGAATGCCCAAAAGCTTGTAGTATTGGTTTTGCCAATTCTGATCTAAGAGAGGACATTGGATTTTACTGGCTTCTCCATAAAGTCACCATAATTCCACAAGAACTTTAGGACTACCAGTACTATATCTTTTCTGCTAGTCTGAATTAGTCGTTATTCTTTAACTGCTCCAAAGCACTTTTTCCTTACTGCAGACGGACCCGTGCCGTGTTTGATGTTACTGTGAAAGTTCATCAGACCATTCAGCGTCAAGACATAAAAGTTAGTACAAATCTTGGTAGCTGGATTTCGCGATGGCTTACTCGAACGAAACCATCTGCTGAGACTCATGAACATCCCAATGGCACTATCAACCCAGGCATGAAAATGATAAAGAAGGTTTCCAACTCTTACTTGAAACATCAAGCCAGCAGTCGAGCAGTGATTGGTCAAAAATTCGATCAATATCTGTCATCTACTTCATCAGTACACAGATGGCCTAAGCCCTTCTTCCCTACCATTGCAATGATCATGAGGCAGAGAAAGCCTGTTGGGACTTTGAATCAACACAGACAATTTAGCATTTGTGGCTCTGATGGATTGAAAACAAACTACAGAAGACGAAGTTTCGATGACGATATTCGAGAAGATATCAGGCAGTGGATGCTCCAAAATTAGAAGAGAAGATTCTTTTCTAGCTGTCTTCTCCTTGGAGACTAGATTATTTGGCTTACAATACAGTCTATAGTGTAGTGTTTAGTTTCCAATTTTGAGCTTGGAGACAATAGAGAGCTTTTCTTTTCTTGTTTTAAAATGTTTGGAACATGTTATTGGAAGCCATGTCTTTGCTTATGAATAATTTCTAAAGGTAATGTTAATTTTCAAATACTTACGTTTTAGGTAGTTAACAATGCATATCTGCTGGAAGTTATGTATCAATACCGATGAAATTGCTGAGGTCTCAATTTTATGGAAACGACTATGGAAATATCAATAAGTTTTATTATTTATATGATATATTATATACATATAAGTGACATTTTGTTGATTATTTTTATGTTTCATAGATTTTTTTTAATTATATAATAGAAATGTTGATTTACCTCTCATGTCGATGTTGAATTCACGAAAATGTGAAAATATCGATAGCAATATCGACATCTCAGTAGAAATTTAATACCATGATTACATTTTGTTTATCTTTATTATATTGAATTTATGCATTTTTCGTCAAATGCATTCAAATCTTCTCACTCCATATATTGTTGGTTGAACTTAACCAGAAAAAAAACATATTAATAAAAAATCCAAATCTTATATAACATTTATGAGTAGTATCAAAATCAGCCCTCATTTAATCACAACAATATTCCTAAATCCAAAATACAACCAAATAATTAATACTCACATTTCATGCACATTCTAGAGATTTATTACATAATGTTTATGTATAAATGCACCAAGTATATTTGTGTATGTATATATATTTATTTTCATCGTGATTCCCCATTAAAATTTAATGACTTTAATGCAAAAGTATACAAATGAAATATGTAGATTTCCTTTCATATACTTGGAAGAGAAGGAAAAAAGCAATTTCTCAAATATATCCCTAACCCTAAATCATCATAAAAACACCTTTTTTTTTTTTTTTTTGGCACAAATTCATCTACATATTCTCTTTTCAACTTAGAAGATAAAGCAAGAATTTTGTTGTTGAAGAACCAAATTCAACGGTGCTTAGACTTTAGACCTTAATCTTTTTTCTCCTCTACTCTCTAAAACTCAGACTTTAACAAATATAGAAAAATGAGCCAAATTGTTTATAGATGTAGAAAAATTTTAGTATCTATCAGCGATAGACCGCAATAGAATCCTATCACTTAAGCGATAGACAACGATAGAAGTCTCTCGCTAATAGACAATAATTTTTTTATATTTGTAAATAGTTTGATATTTTTTCTGTTTATAGTATGAAAAATTTGTACTATCAAACCTCGAATTGTACTTAAAACTACCAATAAAATTTGGTAAGAATTATTACAACCCAATATTTCACACTTAATAGAATTAATAACTAATGAAAAGAATAACTCTACTTTTTTTATAATTGAGAGAAAACCAAAATTGATGCATTTGAGTAACAAATTATTAATTATATTATTAACTATACAAACTTTTAATGCATGAATTTCTCATAAAGTTATAGGGTTTGTTGAAGTTGCTTTAATAGTATAGATATTCCCATAAGTTTGCATGGTAAGAATGAATTTGGCATCATCAAATTTGGATATAGTTTTCAAATTTTTCACCTTTTTAGGAGGAAATTCGTTGAATATACTTCATTTAAAGTTGTGGATATAAAAAATAAGCTTAATATTGAACTATTATCCAGTTTTAATTTAATATAATAATTTGATCTAAACAATTTAGATCCAATTTCATTCATTGACTTTGTAAGCTTATAATTGCATTTATACATGAAATGGAAAATTTTTATACAAGTAATTTTTAAATATCTCTATAAGTAATTTTTTTTTTCTTCTAAGAATTATTATAGAGAAAAAGAAAGGTCAACTCTCCTATAGTTGACTTGTTTAGGGTCTAAGGTCATAAGATGTGTTCTCTTTTGAACATACTTATGGTTTTAAAGTGTCAAAATTCATATGGTTGGGAAATATTATTTTCTTTATTCACAAGAGAAAAAAAAATTTTAAAAAAATACTCTGTTCTTTTATTTTCCTTGTATTGTCTTTGTCTATTTATTGAGTTTGGGGATTTTAACATTATTATCATCTTTTTGCTTGTTTGATTCTATTTATATATAGTTTTGTTATATATTCATAGGCTAAACCAAAAATTTCATATTGGGTAAGAATTCAATAATAAAAAAAAAAAAAAAGGTGAATTTGAAACAATTATTTGAAACAAAGCTTTAAAAATGTTGTTTTTAAAATTTATATTATTTAAATTACTGAATTCGAAAATAATTTTAAAAAATAGAATCCAAACCTAAATTGTCTACCAACCAGATATTTGTTGAACTTAGTAAATCTAAAAACATAAAATAAAATTTAGACTGTCTATCAAATACCAAATAGACACCCTTTAACTTTTCAATAAATTATTTTTTAATTCTTAACAAAAAAAAAAAAAAAAGTGGGCAATGGTATCTTTTTTTTTATTATTATTTTTATAGTTTAATCCATAAAATTTTAATTTATCTTATAAGTCTTTAAATTATTTTAAACGAATCTAATACATGTTTGACGTATTAAACATTTTTTAATTTTGTGTTTTTTAGAACTCAAAAATTTAAATTTTATGTCTTGTAGGTCTATATTAAATAGGGTTAATGACTTTACTAGATACAAAATTAAAAGATCAATAACTTATTAAACACAAAATCAAAAGCTCTCGGTAACTTTTAAAGTTCAAAGGACCAAAAAAAAAAAAAAAACATCTTGTTTAGAATATCAAAGTAAAATATTTAATCTTTTAACTTTCAAGGCTTATGTCTAATAAGTCCCTTAACTTTAAAGTATTTACTAAATCCTTAAACTTTCAATTTTCTATCTAATAAACTCGTTTGACCTATTCAATATTTTTTTTAAATTCACAAACCTATTAGACATAAAATTAAAAGGTTATAAAAATTTAGGAATAAATCATTAGATATTTTTAAAATTCAAATGCCTATTAAACACAAAATAGAAAATTCAATAATACTCATTAAATAAATATCTTAAAATTTAATGACCTATTAATCAGAAACTCGATAACGTAAAAGTGTTTAGGAACTAAACTTATAATTTAACAAACGGAAAAAAAAAAAAAAAAAGGAAAAAAAGTAAGGGTTTGTACTATAGAATTTATTGCTAAAGTTGAAGTGATAAATGGTGGTAGCTCTGGTTGGTTTTTGACCAAATAGTTAAAAATGGCTTTAAATTTTTGATTCAGAAAATGGCGCGTTACAATTATTGTTTTTGGTCAGAGTTTTTTTTATATATTTTGTACCAAACCCAATTTTCTCTTGTGCACCATATTATTATTATTTGCTTTTAGTGTCTTGCATTTTTCTTTACATTATTCATCTCTCTGTCCCCAATCACCATAATTCTTTCCTTTCGCATCACTTCTATAATTTATGTTTGTGTTCATAGCAAACCGATCGAGTCGATAGGGCTCGTTGTCCGTTTAGTCAAAAATTAGGTTAAAAAAATGTAGAGTGTGTTTGAAATACATTTTCAAGTGTTTAATTTAAAAAAATAAGTCGTTTTGAAAAAAAGAATTAGAGTGTTTGATAACCACCCAAAATAGCCTTTGAAGTGTATTTTAAACAGTTTTTGTCAAAAGAGTTTAAATAAAAGTGGGTGTTTTGAAAAATATTTTTTTCTCAAGTCAATCCAAACGGGCCCTTAGTCTATGTAGAATTATAGAAATAATAATTTAGTCTATGTACTTTTTAAATTTGTAATAAGTTAGGCTCAGTTGGATAAACATTTGGTTTTTGAAAATTAAGCTTATAAATACTATTTCTTCGACCTATGACTTTCTTTGTTTTATTATTTATTTTTCATTAATGTTTTCAAAAACTAAATCGAAATTTGAAAAGTAAAAAGAAAAAGTAGGTCGTATTTGGTAACCATTTGATTTTTAGTTTTTAATTTTTGAAACTTAACCCTGCATTCCTCTCAATTTTTCTATAATGGTTTTCATCTTTTTTAAATTAAAGAGTTGAACTTTTAGCCAAATTCTAAAAACAAAAACATGTTTTTAAAAATTAATTTTTTTTTTTTTTAACTTGGCTTGGTTTTTTAAAATATTGATAGAAAGCATATAACGGAATAAGAAATTTAGAAGTAGAGAGGGTATTTATAAGCTTGATTTTCAATAACTAAAAATTAAATAGTTATCAAACGAACGGTACTGTATTCTTCAAAAGGTAGTTTTTGTTTTTAGAATTAATTGATTAAGAATTTGAATGTTTCTTCGAGAAATGTGAGATCCATACTATGAAATTTAGGAGAGAACAAGCATACATTTCAAAACTATCGAAAACCTAAAAATAAAATCATTACCAAACCGGACCAAATGTTTGCATGTAACAAATTTGTTTTGTACTTTTAAATTTGAAAGCCCTGCCATGAAAATTTTCATAAAAAATTATTTAGTGAAATTTTTGGCATGTAACGATTTACTTTTTTTTTTTCTCTCTTTTTTTAGTATATATTACTCTTGGTCTTAATTAATTTATAAACCTAAATATGTTGGAAATCTCATAAAATTTTAATAATACTTTTCATAATTTGGACTAATATCCTTACAAAATTTAAAATACCCTACTAAAATTTAGATATATCAGAACTAAATCATTACAAACTAAAGTTTGTGAATTAAATTGTTATTTGAAAGAAAAAGTAAGAACTGAAGAATTATTAAGTGTATTTTTTTTAATTATGTAAGAAATTCCATAAAAATTTAACAAAATTTTTCATAATAAAGACTAAATTTTTTTATCTACTCAAGTTCACGAAATAAGTTGCTACAAAATTAAAAATATAGGGATTAAATTGTAAAAAATTTAAAATACAAGTACTAATTCTTACCAACTAAATTTTACGGACTAAATTGTTTTAGTGATTTTTGCAGAATAATTTTTTTTAATTAAAAAATGAAAATGATCTTTGTACCAACTAATCTTTGTGAATTGAGCTTTTTTTAGTAATTAATATTCATAGTTTAGAAAATGTAAGCTTCCATATAATAATTTGCTCCTTTATTCTCTTCATTAGACTTTAAATGTTCATTTTTCATACTTTCTTTCAGAACAACTTTTTACACTTTTGTTAGAGTTAGTTCTTTAATTTTTATTTCAACCCATATATAAGATTAAATTAGGACAAATATTTTAAATGGCAAAACTATTAGAAATATTTTCAAATATAGCAAAATGTCATTGTTTATTAGTGATAGGCATTAATAGACATCTATCAGTATTTATCAATGATAGATGATAGTAGTTTTAGTATCTATCACTTATAAACATTGACATTTTGCTATATTTGTAAATATTTTGGTTCATTTTGTTATATTTGAAAACAACCCATTAAATGATTTAAATTATAAAAAAGAAAACACAAATATCTTAACAAATAGACAGTGATAGGCTCTGATAGACATCTATTAGTGTCTATTAGTGATAGATGATAGTAGTCTATCAGTATCTATCACTGATAGACAATGACATTTTGCTATATTTGTAAATTTTTTGGTTCATTTTGTTATATTTGAAAATAGTCCATTAAATTATTTAAATTATAAAAAAAAAAACACATATATCTTAACTAATAGACAGTGATAGGCACCGATAGACATCTATCAGTGTCTATCAATAATAGATGATGACAGTGATAGACATTGAGATTTTGTTATATTTGTAAATATTGTAGTTTATTTTGCTATATTTGAAAATAACCCATTAAATTATTTAAATTATCGAAAAAATCAGTTGAACTATGAAAAAAGAAAGTATACTTTATTATTATTTTTTTTTGAATAATATGCAAGGTGGAAAAATCAAACCTCTTACTTCGAGATTGATAATATAAACATTATACCAGTTGAGGTATATACTCTTTTTTGCGTAGAATTTATCTTTCATATCACAATAATTAATAACAATAAATAATAAACAACACATTAAGTGCCATATTGCCAAAAGCTGTAATAAAATACCCATTAATTCACATTACATACATAGTTAATGATAAAGTGCAGTGTATATCTAGCTAACTGATTTTTATAATTGTTTCTCCATAAATATCTAATTAATCAAAATCCCCCCAACATTATACAAAAAGAATATAATATTAAAATCACATGAATAATCAAATATGTGCGTAAGAAATAGTTCAAATATATTAATTCAGGAAATATAATTGGAAATAACCCAAATTTTTTATTTGGAGTGGTGAATTTCTATTTTCTTTCTCTTTGCTTATTAAAAATTAATTTCTTTTTCTTTGTTAGTTCAACAATAAGAAAAGGGGTGTACTATCTTCTCAAAAAAAAATGTGCTAAAAATAATAATATGAAGAAGAAAAGAAAAAATTACGTTTGTGGTCCCTAAATTTTGAGTCTAATTTCTATTTGGTTCCTAAATTTCAAAAAATTACACATTACACATTTAGTCCTTAAATTTAAGTTTGGTTTCAATTTAGTTATTAGTTTTTAAAATGTTTAATTTTACTCTTGAGTTTAGAATTTTATTTCAATTTGGCCCAAATTTCAAGATTTACATTTTTAACCTTGATTTTTCAATAAATACACACTTTTCATCTTTAGTGTTAATATATGTTAATTAATTTAAAAGAATTATAATTAATTAAGTTTAACTATTTTTCATTAATGCTAAAATTAAATTTAAAATTTTACTGTATAATTATTTAAAATTGATTAATATACATTAACACCAATGACTGAAAGTTAGTATTTAATGAAAAATCGAGGTTAAAAGTGTAAATCTTAAAATCTAGGGACCAAAAACAAAACTCCATTCTCAAGGGTAAAATTGTAGTATTTTGAAATCTAGGACTAAATTGAAACCAAAATCTCAAAACTTATGGAATAAATGTGTAACATTTTAAAATTTAAAGACTAAATGGAAACTAAACCCAAAACCTAGGGACTAGGAAAATATTTTTCCCAAAAAATTATTATTATAATAGAATTTTCAATAATTTATCTGAATTAAAATAAAGGTTTAAATGTTTTTTTTGGTAAATTACAAATTTAGTTTCTATAGTGTAGAGAAAGTTAGGAGTTCCTATAGTTTGATAACAATCCTCCTAAATAGTTCTTATAGTAGAGACTATTTATGAAGAATTTATCAAACCATAACAACTATTTATGAGATTTTATCACATTATTAGAACTAAAATTTTAATTTTTAAAATCATAAGACTAAATTTTAATTTATTGTATATTAATCATAAGGATCAAATTTATAATTTAATCATTTTTTATAGTAAAATAAAAGAAGTAGAAATTAGGATGCTCAAAATTAACTAAAAGACAATTTTTCTTTTTCTTTTTTTTTTTTTTTGTTGCTATTTCTATTTTGTTGTTGTGTTCTCAACCAGAGTAGTTGAGACGATTTTGAAATAGTAATTAGGGTTTTATCCACACAATTTCGCAATTCAAATCATTTCTTCCGTATGTTAATTTCTTCATTCATTAATAATTTTTTTTTAGATTGACATAATATACTCTAATATATATACACATTCAATAATTTAATTAAGTTCACATTATACTCTAATATAGCATTCAATTAATTAATGGTAGTTATCTATCTAATAGGGGTGAAAACGATTCGGCTCGGTTCGATTTGGTAGTCAAATTGAACCGAACCTAAAATTTTAAATTTTTTATATATGAAATCGAACCGAACCGCATATATAAAAAAAATATGCGGTTTGGTTCGATTTTCAATTCAATTTTACTTTTTTTAAAAATAAATAAATAAATATATGTTAAAAATGTTTCGGTTCGGTTTTAAATTCGGTTTTTGAAATTAAAATCGAACTGGACCGAATAATTCAATTTCAAAATTTCTTCAAAATAGACCGAATTGCATTTTTCAATTCGGTTTTGAAAAAAATGATTCTATTTTTGCGGTTTGAATGGTTACCCCTACTATCTAGGATTTAATATGTATCCTACGAATTTTTTTGACACTCAAATGTTGTAGGATTAGACGAGTTGTCCTATAAAATTAGCCAAAGTATATGTAAGTTGGCTCCGATACTCATGTATAACAAAATATATATATATATACACACTCTCTAACATAGGAAAAGATTGCATTATATTGAAGAAATAGTTGATATGGCTTTTTCAATAACAAACCTTACATGCAAACACACTAATGTCAAAATTATTATATATTACAATGTAACATGAGAGAGTTGTCCAATTTATGGCCTATGGTTTTCAGCTGCCTCCATAAAAATAACATTTCAATATCACTCCATTATTGCATTTCTATACATGGCAACCATCCACACTTTAATATTATTACATCAAAATAATTCCTATCTTACCATTCACATGAAAATTCTTCTCTTTTCAACCCTTCATTCTTAGAATGCTCATTTAACGATTGATTTTAATTGATACTTAAAAAAAAAAAAAAAAAAACTATTTGAGTTTAATTGACTTTACAAATTTCAATCAAGTGTATTAATTTTAGTATGTTTTCAAATATAGAAAAATTTTATCGTCTATCAGCGATAGAATGTGATAGACTGCAATAAAAGACTGCAATAGAAGTTTATTGCAGTCTATCGCTGATAGATAGTAAAATTTTTCTATATTTGTAAATAGTTTGATATTTTTTCTATATACAATAATTTTTCTTAATTTTATTTGATAATTTTTAGTGAAATAAATAAAAAGTATGGAGATTTAAACTTACAAACAAAAAAAACGACAAAGTTAAGTGTAACTTAACTATGAAAACATCTTCACTTATTTCGTAATTATCACATGTAGAATGAATGTTTGATGCAATATTTTTTTAACTCAAATTATAAATTTAGTCATTGAATGAGTTAGAGTGAATTTAATATTTCTTTTATTTTTTTAAAAAAGTGTCTAACTAATTTCTAATCTTGTAATAATTGTGTGTAATATGTTTGTATTTTTTTTTAAAAAATAAAATTAATATCGAGAGTACTTGAAGAGATGTCCACGAGGCAGGTTGAAGACACATCTAATTTTTCAATTTTCGTGCACGCCTCTTATAATTTTTCATTTAATTTTGTGGAGATTGGATAAGGGGTGAATCTTTAATGGTGATCTGATTCTCCACAAAAAAATGATTCCCCATTTAATCTCTTTAGAAAAAAAAATTGATTCAGTTATAATTTTTTTAGAAAGTTTTCAATTAAATAGTTAATTCTTCACCATCATTCTTATTTATATGGTTAAAATAAAAAATAAACATGGGGCGGATAAAAAAAAAAATAAACTGTGCAAAAAAGTGGATATCTCCAAGTGATTCTGATATTCTACTTATATTAATTAATGCTTAAGGTATTACATCACATGTAATTTTTTTTTTTTTTTAACACGGGGGGACACATTTTAAATCTCCAAATTTATTTATTATTATTATTATTATTTTTAGTTAAAAAAAAGTAAGATGAAAAGATTTCAATCTCTAATCTCATAGTTGAAAGTATATATTTTAGGTTGGTTGAGTTCAACTCAATTTAGCTTAATGTGTTTAGTTAAGTTGACATAGACTAAAATAATTATTAGTTAGAAAATTACTATAAATAGAAAAAATATCAAATTATTTATAAATATAGAAAAATTTCACTATCTATTAGTGATATTTATAAATAGTTTGACTCATTTTTCTATATTTAAAAACAACTCTTATTAATTTAAAGAAAATTTTTAAAAATAAACAAATGAGGGAAACTATTTACACAAAATAGCAAAATTTTTAGATAGTAGTGATAAACGCTGATAGAAGTTTATTATGATCTATCATTAATAGATGCTAATAGAAGTCTATTAGTGTCTTTTTGTTATTTTCTATAAATAGTTTGATATTTTTTTTTATGGTAAAAATTTCTCTTAA
The DNA here is from genome assembly GCA_002890555.2 of Lagenaria siceraria. NCBI lineage: Eukaryota > Viridiplantae > Streptophyta > Magnoliopsida > Cucurbitales > Cucurbitaceae > Lagenaria > Lagenaria siceraria. Next base: position 18,762,327 of record CM016483.1, on the reverse strand, counting down.
TTTAATCTTAATAATAGCTTAATTTAGAGGAAAATGAAAAACCTACCTATACTAGCCTTAATTTTAGTTGATTGTCAAACAAACAAAAAAAAAAGTGTACGTTAATCCTTGTGTATCGTGGTCCAAATTCAGCCCTAGATTTTCTCCGTGGGCCCATAGGATCCAGAAAAAATAGACGGTCCAGATCGCATTGACCTGTTGACTGGAAGATTAATTTCTGCCCGTCAAAGCTTTTTCAAGTCAAAACTATACCCCATCCCTCAATTCATTAATCCGGTTACTTGCTGTCTCGGTAAATGGTAAATTCACACGAAATCCTCCAACTCCACTACCTCAAATGGTAATTACACTTCACGAACCAATAGCGTAGCGCGTGTACCTAACGGAACTTTATTTGCGCGTGAGATGTAGTAACGTAGAGATTTTGACTTTGGCGTAGTCTAGGGAAGCGAATAACGATCCATTTAAAATATGACACGTGGAATTTAACAGCCGTGGGTTAAAAAAATTGGAGGTGATCCGTTTCTGTCAACGTGCATTAAAAACTCATCGTGGTGATTTTTCTTTTTCTTCTTTTTTGTTCCAAAATTAAATTACGAAATTTATGATGGAAAGAGAAAAACGATTTGTTTGCTTTTGAAAGATCTCAAAAAAAAAAAAAAAAAAAAAAAGTAAATTATATAAACTTTGATCTTTACCATTTATTTCAATTTAAAAAAATTACCATTTATTTCAAAAATATCTTTACTTCCTTTAAAATTACCATTTGAATAAAAATCTTTTAAAATTTCAGCCAAAATTTAAGATTTGAAACGATATCAGTAATTAAATTTTTGTTCTATGTTAGTAATTTATCTTTTGAGTTCTAAAATTTCAAATATAGTTTTGAAGCTTATGGAATATAAATAGTAATACTCAACTTTTTCAATATAGATTTTTTTATATATAGATTTTTAAAACAAATGACAAAATTTATGAGTATTTATATATATAATTTAACCCTGAAAATGAAATTATACCGCTTGCATAAATTTTTATCATCTAAATTCTTATTAGATGATATGTAATTAAATTTGTTTTCACCCACTAGTTTAAGTTTTTGGGTCAATTGACGATTTAAGAATCTTTAACATTTTTTTTTTTTTGGCTTTTTAAGGCAATTTTTTTATGAGCAATACTTGGATACATCCCATTCTAATCACACAAAAAATAAATTTAAAAAATATATATATATATAATTTTTTTTTAAAAAAGTAAAAGTACGTGGCAAACTATGATTTAACAATTGTATAAGATGAACAGAGATAGGTGTAGATTAAGATACAATATTATATATATATATATATATATATATATATATATATATATATATTTTATTCTCAAAATGTTTAAATTTGTAAGGCCTCAAGGTTTACCAAAGAAGGCATAAAGGTCTCTCCTTTTTTTCCAAGATGTGAACTTTAGAGAGGAAAAAAAGAAAAAAGAAAAAAAAGAAAAAAAGAAAAAAGAAAAAAAAGACAATGTGGGTGTCTTTAGTTTTTTTATTTGTGGGTCTCAATTTAAGAGAGATTTCTTCTTCTTCTTCTTCTTCTTCTTCTTCTTCTTCTTTCTTGGATCCTTCTTGTTCTTCTTTCTCTTCTTTTGTTCTTCTTTCTCTTCTTTTGTTTGTCATTAGGTTGTCTTTGTTTTTTTTGTTTATCCATTAGAAAACCACCGACAGTGGAGAGACAAAGATAGGTAAAAGGATTTTTTTTCCTTTTGTTTTTTTTATGAGCATTATTTTTCACTAAAAAATCTCTCTTAAAAACATTCTTACCTTTTTTTTTCTTTCAAAAACAAGAAGAAGAAAAAAGAGAGGAAAATTTCTTCATTTGGTGGAATTTTCTTGGTGGGTTTGAAAAAATTCACAAGCAAATGGTTAAAGTTGGTAACTTTATTCTTTTATCTTTGCATGCTAAGATTTCTAAACATACACACTCACTCTTTTCTAACAAATCTTGATTCATTTGCATTTTTTTTTCAATTTATTTATAATGGGTAGTGATATTTTGTTGCAATAATATATATTATATTCTAATAATGCTTTAATAATTTTTTTGTTTGTTTTACAGGTGGGTGTGGTCTAAAATCCAAGTGTTGTTGTTATATAATAATATATTAGCTTTTGGTGTTTCTTGAGCAATATATATTATTATATATATTATATATATAATTTAGGAGAAAGGGAAAGGAAAAAAGAAAAGGAGAAGAATGTATGGGGATTGCCAAGTGATGTCAAGCAATATGGGAGGAAATATGGTTTCCTCTGAATCACTTTTCTCTTCTCCCATTCAAAACCCTAATTTCAATTTCATCTCCAATTTTCAACACTTTCCTCCTATTGTTCCTGTAAGTTCTTCAATATTCCCTTTTTTTTTTTTTTTTTTTTTTTTGTTGGTTGATGAAATAATTAAAAATTTGAATAAATTTTCAGAAGGAAGAAAATGGGTTGATGATGAGAGGGAAAGAAGATATGGAAAGTGGGTCTGGAAGTGAACAACTTGTTGAAGAAAATCAAGGAATTGAAATGGAAAGTAATAATAATAATGATAATATTATTCAGCAAAATCAGAAGAAAAAACGGTATCATAGACATACCGCTCGCCAGATCCAAGAAATGGAAGCGTAAATTTCCCTCTTCGATTTAGATTGATTTTCTAAGGGTTTAAAAAATGTTTTTTTTTTGTCGTCATTAATTTACATGTAAGGCTTTGTGTTGGTTTATTTTTGACAGATTATTTAAGGAATGTCCACACCCAGATGACAAGCAGAGGCTAAAACTCAGCCAAGAACTTGGCCTTAAACCTCGCCAAGTCAAATTTTGGTTCCAAAATCGCAGAACCCAAATGAAGGTTCGTAAATAAATTAAAAAAATACCTTTTTAGTTTCCAAATTTTGAAGAATATGTATATTGTTTTGTTTAGTCTTTAAGATTTTTCGACTATAATTTTTTAATATTTAAAAAGTCATTCCAAAACGACTCTAAGCATCAGATTTTCAAAACCCAATTTACATTTTAACTCGATTCTCGAGAAAAAATAGAGTATTTTGCTTATTTGTTCCCGACTTTAAACCCTAAACTTGAAATTATTGAGTACCCACTATAATTTTAAAGTATTTAAAAAGTCATTCCAAGCCAACTCTAAATGCCAGATATTCCAAACCTAATTTATATTTCAACTAGATTCTCGAGAAAAAAGAGAGTATTTTGATTATTTATTCCTATTTAAGAGGCTTTAAACCCTAAACTGGGAATTGAGTACCAATTATGATGTTTACATCTCTTTGTAAAGAATCATCTCCCTCATTTATTTTTTTTGGGTTTGCCACTTTTTTGAAAAAAAAATAAAATAATAATAAATAAATATTTTTATGTAATAAATAGATCTTACAAATCTCCCATGGTTGTCTTCTTTCTTTTTACAGTCTGTCCACCATTAATTGTGACCTTGTGGTTGCTGTATTAAAAACCCTAACTGCTCAAGTGTTTGTGTTTCCCAATGGCATTACAAATTAAATGCTTTCTCTATAACATTTACCAGTGTTTTGAATCAGTTTACTAAGTGAAATTGCATGCATATTCATTTTTTTTTTTTTTTTTTTTTTTTTTTTTTATAATTAGGGTTTTGTTTTTAATTGAACAAAAATGTTAGAAAAAAATTTCGTTTAATAACAATTTCGTTTTAATTTTTAGCTTTTAAAATTGATGTTTATTTACTCACTAAAGCCTATGTTTATGTTTAGAAACTATTTAGGTCATGTTTAGTAACTATTTGATTTTTTGTATTTATTTTTGAAAATTAAGTTTATAAACACTCCTTCCAACTCATGCTTTGTGATACCAATATTTTTAAAAAGAAAGCCAAGATTTGAAACCTAAAAAGAAGTAGTTTTTAATTTTTTTTTTAGAATTTGGCTAAAAATTCAACTCTTCTACTTAAGAAAAATGCATATCATTATAAGAAATCGAGATAAAATAGTCTTAATTTTTAAAAACAAAAACCAAAAAATGAAATAGTTACCAGATGGAGACTTGGTTTTTGGTTTATAGTTTTTGAATATCAAGCCCTATAAACACATCCTCTACTTCTAAATTTCTTGCTTTGTCATCTATATTTTTACAAAACTAAGCCAAGTTTAAGGCTAAAAAAAAGTAGTTTTTAAAAACTTATTTTTATTTTTTAAATTTGGCTAAGAACTCAACTCTTTTACCTAAAAAAAGATGCAAACCATTGTGTGAAAAATTGTAAGGAAATAAACTTTATTTTTAAAAAATAAAAAAACCAATTAGTTACTAAACGAGACTTAAATAATTGACTTTTTTTAAAATCAAATTTCAAAAATAAAAACAAAACTCATAAAACTTTAAAAAGAAAAGTTGTTTTTAAAAGGGTTGTTTTCAAATATAGCAAAATGTGTCAAAATATTTACAAATATAATAAAATGTCGCTGTTTATCTATGACAGACACTGATAGACATCGTAATAGATGGTGATAGATACGGATAGATAATGACATTTTGCTATATTTGAAAATATTTTCAACACTTTTGTCCGTATTTGTTTAATTTATAGTTTAATTTTGTTTGACAGGCACAACAAGATAGATCTGATAATGTGATACTTAGGGCAGAAAATGAGAGCTTAAAGAATGAGAATTATAGATTACAAACTGCCCTAAGAAACATCATATGCCCTAGCTGTGGAGGGCAGGGTATCTTAGGGGAACCAAGCTTGGATGAACAACAGCTTCGCCTTGAGAATGCTAGACTTAGAGATCAGGTATAATTAATTAATTATGTAATTTTATCAACTTTTCCTTCTTAATTAAACTTGTAATTAAATTTATTTATGGTTTTAGATTAACCCATATGCTAATTACATTCAAATTTTAGTATTTTTTTTTTTTTAAAAAAACTTGTTTTAGAATATAAAATTAATTATTCGTTTCTTTATTACAACTTCCAAACAACCCATATTTATTTTTCAACATTCTCGTAATATGTGAGTTGGAAGAGCATGCAAAATTGGTTTGACTTTTATGTAACTTTCAAACATTAAAATATTCGTCTCTATTTAGTCTATAAATTTATTAAATATGTCTAATAAATTTTCAATTGAAAGTCAATTTTATATCTAAAATATCAGTTCATGTTTAAAAATTTTGAATATATCATGGACATATTAGACACAAAATTAAAAATTTAAAATCTTAATTATTTTATATGTTTAAAGTTAGTTCAAGAATTTTTAAGAAACAAAATTGAAACCTCGTGAATTTTCTAGACACTTTTAAAAGATCAAAAGGATACCTTTTAGACACTAGTTTGAAAGTTTAGTTGTTAAACTTATAGTTTAGTCTTTAATTTATGTAATTTATTTTTCTATTAATATATCAAGATATAAATTTAAAAATTCAGAGACTTATTTGACATTTTTAAAGTTCAAGAAACTTTTAGACGCATCATAAAATTTTTAATAGATTAATAAATTAGTGAGAAAAAAATTCTAATTATTATTATTATTTTTTTATGATAATGCTTAAAAATTATGTTGTTAACAGTTGGAACAAGTTTGCTCCTTGACGACAAGATACACTGGTCGCCCAATCCAAGGGATGCCCTCCACAGCTCCTCCTCTTATGCAACCATCTTTGGATTTGGACATGAACATATACTCAAGGCAATACACTGAGGCCATGGTTTCGTCCTCCGAAATGATGTCGTTGCCCTCGATGCTCCCGCCCGAGGCTGCGCACTTTCCAGAGGGCGGACTATTAATTGAGGAGGAAAAAACACTTGCAATGGACCTTGCTGTTTCGTCCATAGCTGAACTTGTGAAGATGTGTCGCTCAACCGAGCCTCTTTGGGTTCGTGATGCCGAGAGCGGTAAGGAAGTTCTAAATGTAGAAGAGCATGGGAGGATGTTTCCATGGCCATTGAACCTCAAGCAACAGTTGATCAATGAGTTTAGGACCGAAGCCACCCGCGATAGCGCCGTTGTTATAATGAATAGCATTACCCTCGTCGACGCCTTTCTCGATGCCGTAAGTTTCCTATTTCTAAGCTATATTTTAAAATTTGGTTTGATATCGATCTCATTTTTCCTTATGTTGTCGAAAAATTTATGATTGCTTTCTCTCCATTTCTTTTGCAATATACTTCAATTTCTTTAAAGATATATTTGAATTCTTAATAAAAACTACCAACTCATTTGATAAAAACTTTTAGAAAGCAGATCAAACAAAGAAATTTATAAATGATTATCGAACGAAGCCTAAATTATACATATGGCTTATAAATATAGTATGTGCTCGAATTCATCTTAAAATCTTAAAATCTATACTAAGATCATCCAAATTTTGACTAATCTTTTTTGGATTTGGGATTTTCAGAACAAATGGATGGAATTATTTCCTTCAATTGTGGCCAAAGCAAAGACTGTGCAAGTCATTTCATCAAGTGTTTCAGGCCATGCCAGTTCTTCCCTTCAGCTAGTAATATAATATAACTAAAAGCCCTTTCATAGATAAATTTCAAACATCCAAAATTCATCTTAGTTTTTTTTGTTGGGATTTTGTTTTATTTATAGATGTATGCAGAACTTCAGACTCTTTCTCCTCTAGTTCCGACGAGAGAAGCGCATTTTCTCCGGTGCTGCCAACAGAACGCCGACGAAGGAAGCTGGACCATCGTTGATTTTCCGATTGACAGCTTCCATGACAGTCTTCAGCACTCGTTTCCCAGATACAGGAGAAAGCCCTCTGGCTGCATTATTCAAGACATGCCCAATGGATATTCTAGGGTAATTATCTCAATAACCCCATACACAAAAAAAAAAAAAATGCCTTTTAAATCTTTTATTCTTTTTTTTTTTATATATATATAATTTTAGTTTAAAAATGTCGCATTGGATAAATCACCACTCTAACTCAAAAGTTACGAAAAATAATTCGAACGTGACAGCATAATTACTCGAATAAGTTTAAAGCCATAGGATAGGGAAAACTTTAATCTTTTATCGTCTTTGATTAATTATTTGATATAAATACGAAATTGTCAACCACATTATTTTAGCTCATCAAATAGTTTAACTAATTAGTTTTACACTCGTGAATGTAGAAGAGAGGAAATTAAAGGACAACTCATATATTATGTTAGGAATAATATAAGTGTTGGAATGCTTTGAATAGATTATTTATGATTTTAGGCTTAGAGTTTAGAGATGTGTCGTATATTAACCCTCTAATCTTATTGGCACATCCTCAACTGAAAGGCTTTTCTTTAGTCGTTTCTGCGTTGTACTTTGACATGGACATTGACGTTGAGCTTATCTCTAGCTCTTCTTATACTTTTTGATGATCAATGGATGATGAGAGTGCTATGAATGTATCAACTTAGTTGGAATATTCTAGTGCACCAACTGATTCCACCTCTTTTGTAGCTTGTTTTAAAAAAAAATCTTATTGATACAACAACAATCTGTAGTATTTGTTATCACCCTCTGTCTGTGGACATAGCTAACATATTGTTCGTGAATTGCATAAATCTTTATGTCTATGTTTATTATTTATGCTTTCTCGCTTTTTTTATTTGTCGATTTCGTAACAATAGAATTACCTTGTTAATGTGTTTGTATTTAGGTTACATGGGTGGAGCATGCAGAGATGGAAGAGAAGCCAATCCATCAAATATTCAATAATTTTGTGCATAGTGGAATGGCTTTTGGGGCACATCGTTGGTTGGCTATCTTACAAAGACAATGTGAGAGAATTGCAAGTCTCATGGCTAGAAATATATCTGACCTTGGAGGTTAATTTCTAATAACTCTCTCTTTATATTTTCTTTCCTCTTAATTTCTTATTAAAGTTGAACTAATTAATTAAAATTTGTGATAAGTATATATATATTATGGTTTATTTGGAATTTTTCAGTAATACCTTCACCAGAAGCAAGACAAAACCTAATGAAACTAGCACAAAGAATGATCAGAACTTTCTCAGTCAACATAAGCACCTCCGGCGGCCAGTCGTGGACGGCATTATCCGATTCTCTTGACGATACCGTCCGTATAACCACTCGAAAAGTTGTCGAGCCTGGTCAACCCAATGGGGTTATTCTTAGCGCTGTCTCCACCACTTGGCTTCCTTATCCTCACTATCGAGTCTTTGATCTCTTGCGAGACGAACGACGACGGTCTCAGGTATTTTTGACCTAATTAATTTGTCGAATCTTATCTGTTTGGTCTTTCGTTTCGTTAACATGTTGAGCAGATGAGTTACGGTATATTTAATCTTTTGTTTACATTCTTGAACATGGATATATCCTTTTTAGCTGGAGGTTCTTTCCAATGGGAATTCCTTGCATGAGGTTGCTCACATTGCTAATGGCTCCCACCCTGGAAATTGCATCTCTCTTCTTCGTATCAATGTGAGTTTTTGATATGAAATTCGAAAAACTTATAGTTAAATATATTGAATAGTTCTTAATCTTTTACGTTAATTTTCATAAATATATCGTTAAACTGTTGTTTATTAATTGATATATTTTAATACATAACATGTTGAAAAAGACAAGTTCAATTTTACTTATAACACTGTAACGAAACGACTTAATTTATCATATATAAAATATTTCGATATATATAGTAAAATTGAACTTTTTTAATAGATCAAAATTAAAATTAAATACTATACTTTTATTAATATCCTAATCTCTACATTAAACCCTAAATTTATGATCTCCATCTTCATTTGGTTTGGTTGGACTTATTTGAATATTGTAGGTGGCCAGCAACTCCTCCCAGCATGTTGAGCTGATGCTGCAAGAGAGTTGCACTGACCAGTCCGGCAGTCTCGTCGTCTATGCGACGATTGACGTTGATTCGATTCAGTTAGCAATGAGTGGAGAAGACCCTTCTTGCATTCCCCTCCTCCCCATAGGATTTTTCATTGTCCCCGTCATCGGATCAACCATCGACGGACACACAGCACCGCCACCCGAGGACGGTACTGCGAATGCCAACTCCGGCTGCCTCCTTACTGTTGGCTTGCAAGTTTTAGCTAGCACCATTCCGTCGGCGAAGCTCAACCTATCAAGTGTAACTGCCATCAACAACCACCTCTGTAATACAGTGCATCAAATCAACGTTGCTCTCGGCAGCTCAGGTCGTCTCGAAAATGGCAATGTCATGGCCGAGCCAAATAATGCACCGACACCGCCGCCGCCGCCCAAGCAATAAGCTTGGTAGGTGCAATATAGAAGCACCTTTTGCATGGTTGGGAAAGATTGAAATGAAGTGAGCTGCCAATTACCCAAAATCTCCCTCCCTCATGCCACCCTTGTCGTAGATTCTAAGGGCATTATCGGTAACTTGAAAAAAAGATAACTAGGGTTTTTGAGTGGGAGATTATGGTTAATTGGTAGATAGAGAGAGAGAAGGTAAATTAGTTTAAAGAAGTGTAATTATTAATTAAAAATATATAGGAGTAGTTTTTGGTGGGTAAATAAGAGAGAGATTAGGGTAAATTTGATGTGTGGATGTGGATTAGGGTGTAGGGTTGTTGTGGAAGTCAAGAACGCACCAGATAAAACCCTTGGTCACTGACAAGGCTGTCAGAAAGTGGGGCCTTGTCCAGTCAGCAAGGGTGGTGGTTCGGGCATTGACTTCTTCTGATTAATTATGTGTCAGTCAGACGGCGTCGTTTCGTTTGCTTTTTTTAAATTCTTATTTATATTATTATGATGAATGATTATTATGACTGAATTTAATGCTTCCAATCAATTGCCTTTCCTACCTATCTTCTTCGCGTATCTCTTTCCTCTCTTTTCCTTTTAAGATAAATACATTATTAATTTCCTATTTGGAATCCTTGAATTTTGAAGGATATTTGAAATTATTTCACGTTTTGAATGGTTTTTTTTTTTTTTAAGAAAAAAAATCATTTGTGATTTGAAACATTGTTTTTTTTATTATTATTAAAAATGATTTTGTTTCGAATAAATTAGATTTTACAAGATTTTAAACTTAAAAATTCACCCCCTTGTATTTTGTTTTCGATGATGACAGCGATAAGGAGTAAAGTAGTTTTTTCTTCCTCTAAAAATGCACAACATAGTATGAAGTTTTTCTAGATACCAAACGAAAAATTAAGTGAGCTAAAAGATAAGCAAGAGCGTAAAAAAAAGTGAAATAATCATAAAAAAGTTCAATGATACTAATAACAAATTAGAAAGTTGTATTTTGATAAAAACTAGTCAAATTTTATTTTTCTTAAACATTAGGTCATTCATACAAAAATCTCGAATTCAATTAGCGGTGAGCATGATGGTAATACTATGGGCCCCCTAACCTAACCTTTTTCCTCTTGTTGGACGAGTCCAGGTGATGGTCTGATCTAAGATGATTTCAAGCTTACATATATGTCTAGCCATGTGTTATGGAATCTTTCAAAAGATGTCGTCCAAAGAAGGACTCACAATTTATCTGAATTCTGATGGCCATGGCTGTCCCATTTTACGTTGGAGGTTACTTCTCTATTGATATATTTGTTGGGATTGTTATCCTATCTATATGGTAGCAAATTAATCTATCAGGTTTGATATATGGTGATGACCGATAGTAAAATAAGCTCTAGTTTAAAATGGAGCACCTCTGACCGCCATTAGAATTCAGATAAAGTGTGAGATTTTATAAGAGATGATGTACGTCGTTTGAAAGATTCACTTCATTTGAGATTAAATACCTTCAATAAATATCAGGCTCGCTTGAATGCCTATGCACAAACAATTATGAAACTGCAGCGATCACATTTTTTTTTGCATTATAATTACACTGATTAATCTGTGTGGATAATTTGACCTCAAAAGCTCCTCTTTGGTCCTCTTTCTTTGATTTAAGATCCCATTTCTTATCTCTTTTAAAGAAAAGAGTCAATCATGCATTTAGAAGCAATCTTAGCGCGGAGCAATTTTGTGATCCATATGGAATATTGAGCGTGACAACAGAATATTTAAGGATACTGCCAAGAATCAAGCTCTACTTTAAGCAGACATTATCAGTTTAACTGCTAATTGGTGTACTAAATCTAAGGTCTCTTTTTTCTTTTCTAATAATTTCTTTTAACGGGTAGATTTTCTTCTAGTTTCACCCATATCTTGAATCTTATTGTAGTGAGACGCAGTTGTGATTTCCTTTTCAAAAGAAAGATTCAAAGATTCACTAAAAACACAACCTATGGCTCTCCCTACTAGCTGACTTACAAACATAAACTTGGCTGAAGAAAGAGTGAAATAACATGTCTTGAAGACTTGTATAAAATCAGCCGTCATGGAAACACTGACATAATAAAGCGCCAATTTAGTAATAACCTTGTCACGATTGTTTCCAATCAAAGAAGCAAGTAGAAAACGACTGAGTTTCCCAAAATGTTGATGAAAAATTCTAGTCAGTATGACCAGCACCATAGGAGTTGTAGAAAGCTAGCAAGAGCAATAATGTATGTGCCAACAACTCTAAAATTAATATTATAAAAGAAAATTTCAAAAGTATAGATGGTAAATTGTACAAATTTAAAAGTAGATGAACTAGATCGTTGTCAACTAAAGTTTAAGAACTAAATTATTACTTGAAAAATTTTCACAAATAGAAAAAATGTCAAACTATTTACAGAAAATAACAAAAAAAAAAAAAAGTACTTGATGTCTTTCTATCAGCATCTATCAGTGATAGACTTCTATCATTTCTATCACCGATAGACCTTAATAGACTTCTATCAGCGTCTATCATAACTATCTAAAAATTTTGCTATTTTGTCTAAATAGTTTTCATTATTTTTCTATTTTTAAAAATCTCCTTTATTACTTCTATAAAAGCTTAAGCACCAAAAGTATTTTTAACATTTTTTCAAAGGGTTGCAAATAAAGTATTTGCATTTACTAAGACCTCGTTTGGTAATCATTTGAATTTTGAAAATTAAGTCTATTTCCTCTCAATTTCTTACTATGGTTTTTGCATCTTCCTTAAATAAAAAGAGTTGAATTCCTAAAAAAAATTAAAAAAAAAAGTTTTAAAACTATTTTTTTTTAGTTTTCAAAATTTAAATTAATTTTTGAAAACATTGGATGGTAGTTAACAATGTAGTTACCAAACGGAACAACAAGATTTGTGCGTGTGTTTGGACAACTTCGAATGTAATAAATAGTTTTCTTATTTTACTCTCTTTGCTAGGCTTGTATGAACGGTAAGAAATAACATATAAAAATGTAGGGAAAAATAACCCAATTTAACAACTATGTAACAAATTAAAAGTTGTATGAGCCAAAGTTCTATAAATTTATAAGTTTTGGGTCCAATTTTAAAAATTATATAAATTTGAGTGGCTTAAAACTTTGGTTTAAATACTATTTTGGTCATTATACTTTTGATTTTAGTTCATTTTGGTTCCTATACTTTCAACTTTGGTTCATTTTGGTCCATGTACTTTCATAATGTTCATTGTGGTCCTTGTACTTTTAAAAAGTGACCATTTTGGTCCATTCACTTTCATTTTTAAGGCATCAAAATGATCACTGTTTGAAAGTTCAAGGACCAAAATGAATTAAAGTTGAAAGGTCAAAGACCAAAATAAATATTTTAAAAGTACATGGACCAAAATCAACTAAAGTTAAAACTATAGGAACCATAATAAACATTTTAAAAGTACACAGGAACCGAAATGAACCAAACTCAAAAGTAGAGAGACCAAAGTAGTATTTAAACCTAAAATTTTTTATAACTTGATTACAAATATATGCTTTAATAAGTTGAGCTATGAACAAATTAAGAAATAAGTTTGGTCAATTTATGTGGTCGACAAAATATGATATAAGTACCATTGCTTGTATAATAGAAAACAATAGAAAAAATCCAAACTCGGACTAAAATAGTATGTACCTCAACACATAGACTTTTATAACACACCCAAAACATAGACTATTATAATCTCCACCCCAAATACAGACTATTATAGTCTATAATATTAACCAACTCAACCCCACGCATTTTGGAAGTGGTTTTAGATTTGTTTTAATTTATACCATATTTAAAGAAATGTTGTCTTTATATACTTAAAATTTCTCCACGTTTAATTAGTATTGAGACCATGATATTGAATTTCTGCCAACATGTTACAATAGAAACCAACAATCTAGAGCAAAATTGTAAGCCCAATTGTTATTTCAAATGACTTCAATATATAGTAGAAAATTTCGATCCAAATCTTCAGATTTTGATAGACTTGAAATTGTAGGGGGATTTCGATTTTTTCACAATTTCTAGAAATTTCTCGAAATTTCGATTTTCTTTTTTTGGGTGCAATGAGCTATGCTAGCTCAATGAAAGTTTTTTTTTTCTCTTCTACCATATAAAATTTTTATTTTCAAGAAACCATATATTTTAAATTTGATTCAAACCTCTTTGTCATTCAATTTTTACATCGTTTCACCTCAAAATTGAATTGATTTGAGTTTTGTTTCTTTTACCATTCAAAGTGTGAGGTTTGGAATTGACTATATATTTATTTAAGGATGCTTGAGTTGGTTTCGTGGATGCTCTGGTGTTGTCAACAAGTTGTCACAGAAGATGTCAATCCTGTAGTTTATTTTTTTCCTTATCTGAAAAATTCTGCAAATTCAATTTTCTAGATTCTTTCCTTGTCTAAGCTCTGCAGATTATGAGTGGGGCTATTTTCCTATTTTTCGCTGTGCATATTAAAGAGTAAGTTGTGTTCTTTTTCAGATTGCCATTTTTACATCGTTTTGTGGAAACCTTTTGAATTTCGTGGTGGTCGGATGTTACAACTTCAATTCTGAATGATCATTGATCTTGAACTTGTTGTAATTCATCATGGAAGCTTTTGCTAAAAGAAGATTGTCTCGGTCTTAAGGGGAGCTTAAGACTTCAACACTTGAGAAGGGATTTCTCTATCTTAAGGGAAGCCTAAGACATCATTAATCGTGAAGAGTTCTCAAACTTAGGGGGAGCCTAAGTTCTTCAAGTGAAAGTGCATTAACAAGAAGGTGGAAAGATTACATTTGAGAATGAGTCTCACAATTAGGGGGAGCCTAAGTTTCATTAAGAGGGAGTCTCACACTTAGGGAGAGTTGATCGACCAGGTGTGTATGAGTGATAAAAATGATAATAAATATGGTCTAAAGTGCAAGCATACACTGTCGATGAAGTAATAAATCTTGGAGTATTCCAAGTGTCGAATCCCACAAGACTATTTATGCAATTCAATTTTTCTAAGAAAGAGTTTTTCGATGCAAACCAATGGGTAACCGATAAATAAATGATTTTGAGGTTGAATGTTGATAAAAGCAGTAAACAATAGTGTTGAACAGGGATGCATTTATGTTTCAATCTTTCGGGTTCTATGTTGTAAGTGATACGGCCGCATCATACCAAGCCAAAGAAATATGCATGAACAGAAAACTACTCCTATTCTATCTTGTGTCAAGTTCCTTTAGGAGATCTAAGCAGCTAATGTCTAATGTTTTCATGGTTAGCTGGATCTTAAATTAGTTCAAGCTTAGATTCTTTATCATATGGTGTCCCTTATTTCTAAGGCGACATGACCATCCTATTTCTAAACTTTTAGTCTCCTATTTCTTTGTGACATCAGTTTATATCCTAACCTTCTCAGCATCAGGACTCCACTAGATTGCTAATTAAGTAATCAGTTTAACTTAACAATATTTTCTATAAACTCAACAAAGAAAATGCATAAGTCAAAAAAGGTATAAAACATAAACATTGCTCAAGCCATAAAACTCTAGGGTATCCACATAACTGGACCCCTTAGAGAATTTAACTCATAACTAATGATAAAATAATTAACTTTATCGAATAAAAAATCATAGCTACAAGATGATGTTCAATGGGTGAAAAGAAAAGAGAGAATCACAAGAAATAAATGCTAGAAAATATAACTCAAGGGGTCTTGGGACAAGTCCTCAATTATTTAGTCTTTCCCTAGGTTGATTCCCATTTTTCAAAGAAGAATTGTTCCTCACCACACGCTTTCACGGGATGAGATGACCAAGAGCGGCTACGCCTTAGAAGAACTTTCGTTCTTAAGGCTACTGACTTAAGAAGTTAAGAAAATGCCTAAGGGCTGATTACAATGGTAGAATTGTGGAGAAAGTGTGATGAAATCGTAGATGGAGAGTTGATTTTTGAAATGGAAGGGTTCTCCTCCTTTATAAGGCCAAGGTGGTTGAGAAATTGCCTAAAATCATGTGCTGAACGTTTTCCAGCCTTTTAGGCGTTGAATAACAATTTTGACCGAGAAAATAGCAACCAGAATTGACTGGGCGTGAATCTGGAAAAACTGAGCTCAGTAATGTGGCGCATCACTTCTGATGCGGTTACAACACATTTGATGCGGCCACATTGGACAATGCTAGTACATCACTTACTGCTGTCGGCATATCAGATGAAAAATAGCTAGAAACTTGCCAAAAACATACCAGATCAGCCCCAAATCAGCAAATAATATCTTTTAAGCATAATTATCCCCTAGTGGCTCATTTTAACTAATTTTGGGCATTCCAAGGTCAAAATATCATATAAAGTGTCTTTACTATAAAAAAGTAATAAAATAGATGGTAAAAAATGCACTTTTTGACATCTATCAGGAGCCTAAGTGAACATCCACTGAGTCGAGCGTTTCGTGTGTCACTGTATTTGCCAAAGATTTATAGATAAGTAGAACGTTGTAATTGCTTGACTTTTTATTAGTAAAAGGATCTTTCCACTAGCACACTGCCCTCAGATGTAGGTGGTATATCGCCGAACTGGGTTACCCAACTTTGTGTGTTCATTCTTGATTTATTGTTTGTTATTCTTTTGTTGTCCTTGAATTAGCGAGGACGTCTTGTTTGACATCCGTGATTTGTATGATAGATCATCTCTAAAATTTCACAAAGTTTTCATTTTCAAGAAATCAAAATTGAGAAAAATAACATATATTTATTTTTAACTTCATTCAAACCTTTTCGATTGAATTTTCACATAATTTCACCTCAAAATTGATTTGATGTGAGTTTTTGGTTCTTTTACCATCTAAAGCTTTCATTTTCAAGAAATCAAAATTGAGAGAAAATAACATATATTTATTTTTAACTTCATTCAAATATTTTCTATTGAATTTTCACATGATTTTTACTTTAAACTTGAATTGATGTGAATTTTGTTTTTTTTACTATCCAAAGTTTTCCCATTCAAGAAAAAAAAACTTTGAAAAAATAAAATTAAAACCCATAGTTTATCCTATAAATACCTCCACCAAATATAGAAAAATTATTTATAAATATAGAAAAATTTAGACATAAGATTAAAAATGGTCAATTATAGTCTAATCTAGCCACAATTAAAGTTTCATTAACTAATTATAACAATTTCCATCAATTTTTATAAAGTTTTTCAAAAAATTTCATCGACATTTCTATAAAATTGGGACCTTGATATTTCTATCCACGTCGATATTTTGAACTTGCTTTAATGATATTTCAAAATATAACATTGGGAATATTCAAAAGGTGGGTGTAATAGTGTTGGGTTGCATGTGGTAGGGAATGATTGATGTTTATCTATTTGAATGATTTTTTAGGCCATTGGTGGGTTGACATGTCCCCTCAATTTCAGGGTAGTTAATGCTAGAAAGGGCAACATATTACTAAATGTATCCCTCAAAAGAGAAGAAAAAGGAAAAATTTGCTCATAATTAGAAATGATATGTAAAAGATATGGTGGTCTCATCCATGCCTCATGTGAAGTTTGTCACACATTTTGGGCAAATAAAATTAAAATATAAGAATTTTTCAATCTAAGATGTTGTGTATTAAAAAATGCTAGGAACATATCAACTTATATTTATAAATTTTAAGGGTTGTATCATTTTATACCGTGAACTATTAATTATATCAATTTAAACTTTAAACTTTTGTAAGCTTATTAATTTACACTATCCATTACGTTTCGTTTGAAAAATCCTCAAGTAAAATTTATAATTATTTTAATTAAACTCCTAAATTTTCATGACAAAATTTCTTTTTGAAATCGTCTATGCATTTACTTTAATTGTCTATTTTGTAAAACTAACATTTAAAAAATGTTACGCACATTTGAGAATTAATGCAGTGATAGTTTTCAAAGGTAATTATAATGAACGGTCTAAATTTATTTACTATTGAAAATTTAGGAATTTAATCCATTCAAATTAAAAGTTTCACATAATATTAGTCGAACGAAATTTAGAAGAAGGTATAAATTGATACACTCACGAAAGTTCAGAATTTAAATTGATATAATTATTAGTTTATAGTTTTAATGAATACAAACTCTAAAATTTAGGAGTATAAATGGATATTTATCTAAAAATTTATTGGAGATTTTATTATTGCTTTTTATACCAAACATTTTGATTATCATATGGGGTTTGATTATTCATATGTATGATTGCATTGAGTAATGTGATAAAGGTTTCAATACACAAATAGACTATAGCTAGAAAGCTTCTTAAAAGACAAAATAGAGAACAAGGAGAAAGTACCTTGACGGTTTGATAATCAATTAGACTCTCGTTTGTAATTATTACGTTTTTTTTTGTTTTTATTTTTGAAAATCAAGTTTTTAAATACTACTTTTACCTTCAAATTTATTCTTTTGTTATCTACATTTTATCAATAGTTTAAAAAACTAAGCCAAAATTTAGATTTTTTTTAAAAGAAAACTTGTTTTTATTTTTTGGAATTTGGTAAAGAATTCACCTATTGTAATTAAGAGAGATGCAAATCAATGTAAGAAATGAAGAGAAAATAGTCTTAATTTTTAAAAACAAAATAGTTACCAAACGGGGCCTTAGTTTTTGGTTTTTGTTTTTTAAAAATGAATTTGCTTTGTATCTAATTGATTTTTTTTTTATATTTTTTCAATTTTAAAAACGTTTTAGAAAATTTTAAAACAAAAAATGTTTTCAAAAACCTATTTTCGTTTTTTTGGCTAAAAAAACACGAGTTCTTCTATTTAATTAAGGAAAATTACTATAAACATAAAAAATATCAAATTATTTACAAATACAAAATTTTTTTTACTAGCTATCAGTGATAGACCACTATAAAAATCTATCGCTATTTATCACTCAAGCAATAGAATTTTATCGTGGTTTATCGCTGATAGACAGTAAATTTTTTATATATTTATAAATAGTTTAGCTTATTTTTCTATATTTGAAAACAACCCCACAAATAAATTAGATAGAAAAAAATTGTAAAAATAGTTTAATTATTTTTTACAAGAAAATATAAAGCTAAAAAGGTCGTCAAAACTTATTTTGACTTTTTAAAAACAGAAAACAAAAATACACTTATCATACATGTTTCTGGTTTTTAATTTTCTAAAAGTAGAAAATAAAAAATAATTACCAAACATATTATTAGTTTTCAATTTTCAAAAAACCAAAAAATCAAAACAGTAACCAAACATAAATTGTTTTCGTTTTTAAAAACAGAAAATAAAAAACTAAAATAAAAACCAAATATCAAATGGTTATTAAATGATGTCCACACTTTTGATTTCTAAGGTTTGGATTCATTAGTGTTTTGGTCATTCATTTTAAAACTCGATATTTTAATCTCATAAAATTTGAGCTTAATACATTTTAGTCTTTGTTGTTAGTTTAACTGTTAATTTTCCCACCAAAAGAGTACTTAAAACTTTTTATTATTGAACAAATAATATATATTTTTTAGGAATATTTTTACTAATAGAAAAAATGTCAAACTATTTACAAAAAATAGTAAAAAAAAAAAAAATTGATAGACATTGATAGATTTCTATCAGCATCTATTAGTGATAGAATTCCATTATTTCTATCACTAACTATCTAAAATTTTATTATTTTGTGTAAACAGTTTTCTATATTTTTCTATTTTTAAAATTTTTCATATTTTTTAAAAATATATTTTTTTTCTATATTTCTTCCTCTTTTTTGCCCCCTCTCATTCCTTCCCCTGTGCTATCAATAGTTTTCCTTCATTACTTTTTCTTTCTTTTTCTCTTTTTTTTTTTTCCTTTCCCTTTCTATGGAAGAAACAGATTGAACTTAAAAGAGTATTTTTTTTTCAATCATTTCAGGTAAAAAACAAGATTTTTTTTTAGTTTTTTAAAAACATAAAACCAAAAACGTGTTTGATAATTGTGTTTTTTATAAAAAAAAATCAAAATAGGTTTTGATGACTTTTTAATATTATTTTTTTTATAAAAATAAAACCAAACTATTTTAACATTATTTTTCCATCTAATTTACTGTAACACCCAGTTTAGGAGAAGAAGATTAATGAATCGAGATCACATTAGAATGAGAGGAATTCTGAAGATATAAAAGTATGGTTAGGAAAGAATTAAAAAATTGAAAGTTTCTACTTATACCAACAAAAAGCACATTTCTTTTCAGTGGCTTAATAATAGAAACTTCATAGTTAAACATGTTCAGCTTGGAACAATTCTATGTTGGGTGACCTTCTGAAAATTTTTCTAGGAAGCATATATGAGTGGGGACAAAGCAAGGATGACGTTATCAGGTCGCAGGAGAATATCGGGGCCATCAGGTGCCAAATCTTATGCTCGAGGCATTACATTTACATAACGATAACAATCTCCCATCCTAAAAATTAAAAAAAAAAACCCTCCAAAAAAATCCAACAATCTCCCACTTAGAGACAAAATAACGATATTGCCTCCCACTGCAACAAAACTTATCATCTCAAAAAAAAAAAAAAAAAAAAAAAAAACATGCATGATTTCTTCTATTTAATTAACTATAATTATTTGTATGATTCTTTTGAAACCTTTTGGCTCTAGTGATCCCATGACTCCTGATCCAAATAGCTCTGATACCACTTATTGGAAATTTATACAAGATATAAATAATTGTTATTTATGAACTTCTTGGTAAACTCAAAGGCTCCCACAAAAACCAGTAAAACAACAAATTATCGAACAAGTAACTACTAGGAAAAAAAAACTATAGCACATTTGCTGCCAAGCTGGAGACTCTATCTTTGACCTAAGTAACTACCTTAGCCTTCTAGTTTGATGTTTTTACTCGCTTAGACGACTTCATCAATCCATTCAAGTGTCAGACAATTTGGGGTTTGTGATACCCATCAACTTACTCTATTGGACTTTTCAACTATTTTTTAACTGATGGATCTTGATTTAACTTATTGAAATTGTTGATCAATGTTGTTGGCTTAAGATGTACCTCTACTCCTGCCATCAATAGCTTTAACTGACATCCACTGCCTCTCTGATCTTTTGGTGACATTAAACTCACATATGATGTCCTGATGTGAAATATTTCTTCTACAAATCAATATCCCTAAATTCCAACGATCTTAGAACTAACTTTCCTCCACATCGCTAGACCCTGATGTCATGCTGTGAAATATTTGAATAAACTTCTATCTGAAGTTGTGTATACCGGAAACTACACTATCATATATATTCATATGAGTAACTACTATTCTCTATGTTACACTCAACACGCACACATGCATCATCAATCTCAACTATGTTTGCCTCATGTTTTCTTTATTTATCATCTTCTAATTTTTTTATCCTAACTTTTGAAGTGACCTTTCTTGTTAAAGTAAAAACACTTTATCTTCTTATTCTTATTATATTCCATTTGTTCTTACTGCTACTCCGACTATTATTTTCATAATCTATATTGTCTTTACATTTTAGCCACAACTATCAGGTTATGTCCCTCCTACGAATTTTCTCAACTATAGGTAAAATATCATAAACTGCTAAAGTTCTCCAATCGAATAGATATTGTTGTCTTCATTGTTTCCAACTATTAGGTAAAGACATTAACAACTGAATAACATACACTTCATTAATAAACTCTATCTTAACAGACTTCAACCGATGTATCACAATGGTAACTTCATTAATATAGGAGTTAATAAAAACATCCTTAGTCACTTGCATGTTAAAATATTTCTTAAGAAGATAGGTCTTACTATTAGCATATGGTTTCTCATACCATTTTGTAAGTTTTTCCATCAACTTCACTACACTAATCTCGTTAGCTACAAAACTAGCCACATTTTCATTGATAAACATATTCTGATTGCAAATGCATCTTTATTCAGGCTCTCAAAATCTTCATTTGACATCATTTTTTGTTTTTTTTTCTTCAATGCCTTAATTATGCACTTTCTTAAAAGTTAAGAAATCTTTAACTTGCATCTTCCAATACCCCAAATTTTTTCCATCAATTTTTATGATTCTCTCGAAACCTTTTGGCTCTAATGATCTCATGACTCCTTAATCCAAATAGCTTTGATACCACTTGTTGGAAATTTATACTAGATATAAATAAGTGTGGAATAGACTAAATTATATCTCAAACTCTCATTTCACAGGTTGGATCCAAAAAAAGTTAACGATCACAAAATAACAAATAATAAAGAGAAAGAAAAAAAAAAAGAGAACAACACTGAAAATATATTGGTTTGCCTAAAACTTGAAACTATGTCTAATCTTTTACAACTGTATGTTCAATTATGATGAGAGATTACAAAAAGTTCTTAAACTTGCGTAACAAATCTCTCTCAAAATAGTCCTAGAACAAACACTATTCTCTCCAAAATATAAACTTACACATGCACTAAATTCAGCCAAAAAATTCTTTCATTGGTCACACTATTAATTCTCACTAACAAGTAACAAGTTCATCGCTATCGTGAAATTTGATAAAATTATGAATTACACAGCATGCTATGGATATATATTTTTGGTGCCTCTAGCATTACAAGACATTGCTTTAAAAGAGAAAAACGAGTCTTTAAGGGCCCGTTTGTTGTTTCCTGTTTCTGTTTCTATTTTTTAAGAAACTGACTTGTTTGATAACCGTTCCTGTTTCTTGTTTCTAGAATTTGAGAAACGTTTATGAAAATAGGGCCAAATTTGAGAAACTACAAAAAATAGTTTCTCCCTATTCCGTTTCTATTTTATATAATACTGTTTCCTTTATTTAACAAAATTTATCCTTGGTCTATTGGTTGTCATGCATGCCTTTATTATCCTTTTACATAATAATATAACTAAGTTGGATTTGACTTAAAATCATTTAAGACAAACGATTCGAGTTGAGATGACAACGCCGATCAAATTTGGGCTACATATATGAAGGATAGAATACAACTTTGTTATTATATTTAGTTGTCATCGAGACTTACTTGTATGAGATGACATAAACTTTTGATAATATCTTTTTTGATGTTTAATGTATGACATATCTTCTTTTTTATATTATATAAAAAAAACAAGAAACAAGAAACAGTTATCAAACCAGTTTATGTTTCTGTTTTTTTTTTCAAGAAAAAAGAAAAAAGAAACATGAATAGTTATCAAACATATTCCAATTTCTTGTTCTCAAAAAAGAAGAAGCAGGAAATAAGGAACAGGGAACGAGAAACAGGAAACAGAGAACATGAACGTTATCAAACGGGCCGTAAAACTCCAAAACATCGATCTCTAATCACATTGCGAAGTGATAGATGTCTATAATTGAATAATTTTTTTTTACCTCACGATTATGTCTATTATCTCTAAAATTATACAAATTATATCTTTCTCTACAATAAGATGATAAAAATCTCTACATATTTGTGTAATCTAAATCAACAAGATAATAACGGTCTATTCAATATTAAAAGAAACAATTTTACTATCAAAAGAATTAGAATAAAAATTATTAACAAAAACACAAGATACGTGTACTCTTGTAGGCATTATATTGAAACTTTTTTTTGGTTGGATCTCGAATGTATTCAAGAAATATTTAAGTTATTAGTTGTTCTTTTCGAACTAGACACGACATACATAAATCACATTTCAAAAGAGTGAACACATATCATATTTCACATGGGGTATCAACCATTTGTTTTATCACTATATGAAATTTAGGATGTGTTTGAGAGTAATTTTGACATGGCTAAAATCACTTTTGTGATTGTCAAAATCATTTTCCTCTTATAATTATGTTTGGCAAGAAAATAAAATTAATTTTAAAAAATCAAAAATCACTATAAATTGGTTTTTGAAGCATCCCTCACCAAGTGATTTTTATTTTTAATTGACCGGGAATCACTATTATATCATACTATTGAAATTTTGAATGTTTAATTGTTCTTTACTATTTAATTTATATGCAAATTGTCCTTTAATGGTTTCTAAAATAAAAATAATAAATAAATAATAAATTGTACTTTAATGTTTAATTTATATGCATTAGTTAAATTGATTATTTATTTATATATTGATTGAATGAGATATATGCTTTTATGTATTTATTAGAGAAATTTTCACAAATAAAAAAATATCAAACTATTTACAAAAGAATAGCAAAAAAAAATATTGATAGACATTGATATACTTCTATCGGCATCTATCAGTAATAGACTTCTATCATTTCTATCACTGATAGAGTTTGAAAAACTTCTATCAGCGTCTATCACAAACTATCTAAAAGTTTTACTATTTTGGATAAATAGTTTCCCTTATTTTTCTATTTTTAAAAATTTCCGTATTTGTTACTTGGCATTTCAATCATGCATACAAAAATTTTAACAATAAAATAAAAGATTAATAAAAATAGATATTTATTATAATTTATTTTATTAATAAAAATAGATATTTATTATAATTATTTAGTTAAATAAATGTATAAATATAAAAAAAAACTATTTTTAGTAATTTTGTAATTTTAAATCACTTTTAAAACCAAACACAATAATTCAATATCACTTTTAAATATTTAAAAACCAATTTTAAAATTTTAGAACCAAACATAAACATGATTGTGTAAAAATCAATTTTACAAAATCAATTGTTCTTAAATCTCTTCTTATCAAATCACTACTCTAACAATCACTCCCAAACATGCCCGTAGTAAAATATTCAATACAATCTTGTTTGACAAAAAAAAATATATTTTCTAAACTAATATTTATCTAAATAATAATTCTACTTTAATAACTTCATATTATGTACACAATAAATGATTAAAAGAGTATTCAATCTAACTCGATAACTTTTATAATAGACTAAACTTAAACGACTACAGAGAAGATATGACATGGAAAATATAAATCAATTCTTCAATATCATGTCTTATATAAACTAGAAATTATTGTTCTAAAAGTTAATTTTAAGTGTTTTTCTAAAACCAACTTATTTTCATAAACTCAAATTTTCAAAGACTATTTTGAGTGGTTGTCGGAACTCCAACTTTTTTCAAGATAATTTTTTTTTTTAAAAAAAAAACATTTAAAAAGTTAACCCAAAATGTCAATAATTTTGTCACGTCAGTCACGAAGATACGCACCGATCTTAGAAGGGTTAGAAGGTATGATGACAGTTTTAAAACCATAGAAATCAAGTTGAAATTAAGTTAAAATCAATAAAGCTTTAATCATTATAGAGACTAAAACGTTAATTCTTTTTTAAAAAAATTGTTTTGTAAAATAAGCATATATCTAATTGTTATTTTCTAAACCTAGTATATATGTTCTTTTTGGTAGAACTTTTCGAAATTCTAGTCAAAATTCTAAATGAAACAAAAAAAAATTGCTTTCTTTTTTCTAAAATATATTTTGATATATATTTTGTACAAGTTGACTAAAATTATTTTGAAAAACATTCCTTTATGTGTTAATTTTTTTCATTCATAAACTCGATGGTTGACTTGAATGAATATATTGGTGGTTGACAAAACCATATGGATGAGAGGGTTCCAACCAATTAATTAGACAAGAATTATTCATGTTCCAATTAAAGGTATTGTTGAACTTTGTCACATATCATTCATCAAAGTGGAGTAATTTGTATTAACCACTTTACTATAATTTGTGGCTCTTGTGTTTATTATATAGTTTAACGGTCCGTATGATTATGGAGCGTCAACGATATTAATATTATATATTAGTCTACATTAAAATGTCATATTAGCTCACATCAATATATCATATCATATTCATGTCATATATAAAAATATATATTAGAGTTGTTTTCAAATATAGAAAAATGAGTCGAACTATTTACAAATATAGAAAAATTTTATTGTCTATAAGCAATAGACCGTGACAAAATTTTATCACTGATAGACAGTGAAAATTTTCTATATTTATAAATAGTTTGATATCTTTTTTGTTGATAGTAATTTCTGTATACATTATTGGAATATTTTCCTGCCTATTTTATTGCCTTACTTGCGTCCTAGATAAGTGGGATTTTTTCAGCCAACATTGGCCTTAATATCTTTGAATTTATAGCAAGATAGAATACATGAAAATGCAATCACTACAACAATAATATAGGTTTTCATGACTCTAGAAAACTGTCATTAGCACATTTTTTTACTTTTTTTTAGTCTTTGAATCCACCATTAAAGAAAGTGTATAGATGACACATAAAAAATTTGTCATTATTGATTGTTCCATGATCTTTCAATTCAGTCAACAAAAAACATTTATTAACATTTATTACCTATCATGGTAACATTTTCTACAACAGTTTATTGTTGTAAATAAAAAATCTAAAAGTTGATTTTTTTTTTCTGTCAATTAAACCTTTA
Source organism: Lagenaria siceraria (assembly GCA_002890555.2). Classification (NCBI taxonomy): domain Eukaryota; kingdom Viridiplantae; phylum Streptophyta; class Magnoliopsida; order Cucurbitales; family Cucurbitaceae; genus Lagenaria; species Lagenaria siceraria. The sequence goes on along the minus strand of CM016483.1, from coordinate 18,736,599 downwards.
TGTTGATATTGAAAATCTATCACAAAAAACGTTAATAATGTCACGTTCACAGTGTGAATAATTCCTTAATTGTGACACTTTTTCTAAACGTCATAGGCTCATTGAATTACTTACATTGACACTTAATTATAGTCATCGAAGTCCGATTGATGACAATATTCCAATGTCATATTAATACATCTCATGACATATGTAAAATGTAAAAAAAAAAATGCTTATAACAATGGATAACTATTTGTTTTATACTTGTCATTATACCTATCTTTCATCCAATTTTGACACAAAATATGTACACAAACAAAATATGAACTTTCATATATAAAAATAAGGTTAGTCGATTATGCAAAGAAACTATATACAAGAAAACTAGTAACCAAACTTTGGTTAAGTTATTTACAAAGAAACTAAATACAACAAGTGTTGCCAAAAAAAAGTGTTAACACATATATAACTTGCTTGATAGTTTCTTCACTTCAATAAATTTGTATAAGACTTAGTAAAAAAATAACGTTCACTTTAAAATTCAACCAAACTCATCAATGTCAACAAATAATAACAATATTCATAGGGTAAATGAAACTTTAAACACACAAGAATCAAAGTCACAATATAATCACAAAAATAGGCTTAAAATCACATTATAAGCTTCATGAAAATAAGCACATAAATAACTTGTCCAAACTTTTTTAGGATATAACAACTAAACTATCATAAACATAACAACTAATCAAATTATAATAATAAAACTTAACAAGCTTACATGAAAATGATGCTAAATTTGTTGATAAAGAAATCTAAAATAAAGAATATTACTAAACAAATAAACCTAATAATCATCCTCCAGAACTCAACATGACAAAAGTGGGTGGTATAATATAACAACCAGAGTTATGATAATTTTCTCAAACAGTCTACTACACTCTACAGACATAAGTGTATTTCTCTAAAAAAATATAAGTAAAATCATAATAACAAACATTAATCTCCTCCTCCTAATGCTTAACCACATCCATATATAAAAAAAAAAAAAAAAAAAAAAAAAAAACCACAAGCATAAAATAAATATGGAAGAAAAACAAAAACAAGCATATAATTCATGAAAGAAGCCCTTATATACTTAGAAATCTACATATAGATTCCAATGCAAACTAACATATTTTGTGCTAGAAAGAAGTATTTATATCTAGCAAAAAAAAAAAATACTATGCAATCAAATGATCTTCAAAGCATAATATTGAATTTATTTAAGTGTCAAACAAGTGCTTAAAGTGAACTTCTTGATCCCAATAGTTTCGATGAAATTGGTTGTCAAGAACTGAAAAACCTTCTTCCATGACATTGTCTATTCTTCCTATGATTAGTTTAAAATATGTCAGTACCAAAGAAAAGTTTCAACCAATTTGATAAAACTAGCTACAAAAGAAATATGATGGAATCATATACACGTAAATGAAATATATTTCTTCAAAGTTGACCTATTATCTTATTTGTATGAAACAATTCTGTTAGAAGTAAGGCTAGTTCTCTAATGAGAAAAAAAAAATTAATAGTTTCAAAAAGAAAAAAAAAGTGGAACTTGTACTTTGTTAGTGACATCAAGACTTGTTAACTGTAATGCTAAAAAAAATCAACGGCTAAATAATCTAAAATCAAAGAAAAATGGGTTCTTCGATCATAAATTAGTGACGATTATTTTTGTTATTTTTTTCTTATATTTAATGACTGTTATTTTCAGTAATAAATTAATGACACAAAAAAAACTATTATAAATTTCAAAAAATTCAAAAAACTCCATTTTTTTCTCCCACAAAAAAGCGTGATTTTTGACTTTAATGACTGTTTTTCTCTCTCTTCCCTATTTTGGTCAATGTTCATGTGTCAATAAAAGTCTATTTTGTTGTAGTAAATAAAAAACCCTTTTGACTAAATTGGAGACCCTACTCGAGTATTTTGGGTAGCCAACCTAACTTGGTGTAAAAAAGCCTCTCTAATCCAACACAACCTATGTACACCCCTATAAATACAAATTATGATGATGCCAAGCGTTTATGGGATGTGATCGACAAAGAATGCTTTTGAATAAATTGAAACCTTTTGAAGGAAAAACCTTCAGTCCAGTGCAAGTGCACACTATCGATAAGTAGTAAAAAAATATTAGTATTAGAAGAATTCAAAATTGTCTCCCAAATGAACAATTTTTCAACAAAATTCCAAAATCAAAACAAAGATTTTCCTCAAGATTGCAACTACGACAGTAACAAAGTAACAAATGAATTTTTTTTAGGAAAATTGAAAATTTTCGAATTTCACAAATTAGTAAAGAAAGTAATTAAACAAAAGTTCAAGTATATAAAAAGTGAGGGATTCAAACATGATCATGCCTAATTACAAGGAGTTGTAGCCTAACATGCAATTGTAAATCTTTTCTCAAATTCAATACACATGGTGAATTGAATTCAACACATATTCAACCTTCTTTGAAGTATTTTTAGGAGTCTAAGTCATTAAACCTATATTGTTATGGTTAATGCGAACTTAGATGGTTAAAATTGCAATCCATTGATTCTAATTGGTTTTTATGAAATCCAAATCTTATCTAATTTTTTCAGTATTAAATTTGATTTTAATATATTAATTTAAGCGATCAATCTAAACTAATAATAGAAATGTTAATCAATAAAAACAAACCATGTATTGAGATTGAGCCAAGACACTAAATCTACATGTTAGACTGTTCTCTTCTCCATAGAGCATTTCACATATTTGAATGCCAAGAAGGTTAGCTCATAATGAAAGAAATAAAGATGAAAAGAAGTTCAATGTAAAACAAGTAACTAAAGGAAATTAACCTAATTACAAACCTTGCCTTCTTTCAATCTAACTTGTTTCTCATTTTTTGAGGGGATTCAAGCTGTTACAACCCTAACTTTTAAATAGGATTGGATTGATTAGCAAGGAAGAAATTAAGTATATTGGTCAAAACTAAATTTATCTACAAAAGCAAATAATAATAATAATAATAATACAAAGAACGTATATAAAATTTAGGGAAACTACAATGGATGGAAATTTGAATGTGCTATTTTGTAGGTGTGTCACTCATATTTGATATTTTGTAAATATGGCAAAAACTTCAAATTTAGATTCCTAAGTATTTTTTATTCAATATTTGCCATAAACAATCAATTGAGAGATAGATAGATAGAGAGAGAGAGAGAGAAAGAAAGATAGAGAGCGCAAAGTGGTGACTAGCGATCGAACGTGCGGCGGTCAACGAAGGTAAGTGGCAGGGGAGGCGGAGCAGTGGTTGGCGGCAAATGGTGTGGAGAGCAGTACTGGTTGGTGAAAGAGAGGTGTTGGGGGTGGGGGTGTTGCATGTGAAGAAGAAGAAGTTTCAGGTTTTTTTTTTAAAAAAAATTAAGTGTATCATTATAAAGCATATCAACTCAGTCAAATGCATCAATAGTATAAACGAGTGCATCATTATCAAGTTTATCAACAATATATCAATCAAGTGTATTTGCAACATATTAGTGAAGGTATTAGCATTATACAAGAGTGCATCATTATCAAATTTATCAGTAATATATTAGTCAAGTGTATCATTATCAAGTATATCAGTCAAATGATCAAGTTTATCAACAGTATAAACGAGTGAATGATTGACAAAATTATAAAAAAAATTATCAGTCAAGTGCATCATTATCAAATATATTAAGTATATCAGTGAAGTGTATCAAGCTTATCAGCAGTACAAACAAGTGTATGATTGACAGGTAATCAATCAAGTGTATCAAGTGTATATCAGTAATGTATTAAGTGTATATTAGTAGTAAAGACATTTGCGACATTTTACATCTTTTATATGCGGGTTGGTCTTCGTTTTTACCATTTTTGCAAACAACAAACATGTAGGCTATGGGCCTAATTAATGTAGAAATCAAATATATGAAAATATAGTTTTTTTAGCTCAACAAAAATGGAGTTGAAGGATTCAAAATTTAAACTTAAGAAAGGTAATATATACTTTATCTATTGAGTAAACTTTGAATTAGTAATTTAGTAATATATATTTGGTTTAAATATTACTTTGATTTCTATACTTTTGGTTTTAGTTCATTTTGGTCCCTATACTTTCGTAATATTCATTTTGGTCTTTGTATTTCAAAAAGTGACCATTTTGGTCCCTTCATTTTTATTTTTATTTAATTTTTAAGGTATCAAAATGGTCACTTTTTGAAAGTTCAAAGACCAAAATGAACTAAAGTTGAAAGTACATACATCAAAATGAACCAAAGTTGAAAATATAAGGATCCGAATGAACATTTTAAAAGCACAAAAACCAAAATGAACCGGCAAAAAATATAAGGATTAAAATAGTATTTAAACCTATATATTTGATCTCTTTCTGAATTACTATATGTTCAAAATGGCATCAAATTGTAGGTTGTTGAGCGCATATAAATGAAAACTGTAAAATTCAATTCATCCTTTGACCAAACTTTAATTAAGCCAGAAATGATAAAAAGTTTTCAAAAGTAGTTTAAAAATCAACAAACAAGAACTACTTTAGAAACAACAAATTTTCTTTTCCCCATTAATTTGTTTTGGTTTAAACTTTATTTAAGTCTCAAAATCTTTGAGTGTGTTTTATTTTGATCTATAAAGAATTTATTTTATTTCCGTCCTTAGATTTTTTAAAATAACTATTTTAGTTTTGAACTTTAAATTTAAGTTTAAATAATACTTTAGTTCTTATACTTTTGACTTTGATTCATTTTAGTCATTGTGCTTTTAAAATGTTCATTTTGATCTTTATATTTTCAACTTTAGTTCATTTTGGTCCCTATATTTTCAAAATGTTCATTTTCGTCATTGTACTTTTAACTTTGATTCATTTTTATCCTTGAACTTTCAAAAAATGACCATTTTGAGCCCTTAAAAATGATGTAAAAATGAAAATGAAGGGACCACAATGGTCATTTTTGGAAAGTACAAGGACCAAAATGAACATTTTAGAAGTACAAGGACCAAAATGAACCAAAGTTGAAAGTATAGGAACCAAAATGAACATTTTGAAAGTATATGGATCAAAATGAACCATAACCAAATGTACAAGGACTAAAGTAGTATTTAAACCTTAAATTTATTATATTTTTGTTTCTAGACTTTCAAATTGCTTACTTCGTCCTTAAACTTTTAAAAAATATTACATTACTTTTCGACCTTAGATTCACTTTGAAAATTTTTAGTTTCTAACGTGTATAACTTGAAACCATGTTCATGTTAACATACTAGTACACGTACTCAAAAGTACACCAGCTACTTTTTTTTTGTTCAAAAACTAAACATTTAAAAGTTTGGAAGCCAAAATGGAATAAACAAAAAAGTTTAGGGACCAAAATAAAATTTAAACTATTTTGTTTTCTTATTTTTCATTTAGTTTTGTGATAAAAAAAAAAGAGAGAGAATATTTTTTTACTCTAAACTTAGCAAGTTGTATTAATTTTAATCCTAAAATTTCAATTTCATCGATTTCAACCTAAACTTGAATAAGTGTATCAATTATACCCGTCATTGTATCAATTTTATGAGTTGGGTTGGTTCACAATTTCACTCAAACCAACAATTTTAAAAAGGATATTTTAATTTCATGATTTTTTGGATAATTTATTATCTAGCAACTCTTAAAAATAATTTTTTAGCACTGTGAAAGAAAATTTTCATAATATAAATTGAAATTGAGTTGTTAATCTTAATTCAATATTTGAAAATAATTAAATCAAAATTTTACATATTGACATTCTACTCATTTAAATAAAAGACTCTGAATAACCCAACCAACTCAACTCAAATGTTGCCAGAAGAAACTTAACTCGAATAATTAGATTTGGTCTAAAAAGTGTTTCAACCCGACCTACCACCACCTTTAATACAAATTGATATTTCAAATTTTTTTTTTGGACGACGCCGGTCCTTAACTCGTTGGACAAAAGGGTGGAAAAGTCAAGAGGTTTCCCACAAAAATAATGGCAATTATGTCAATTCGTACAGAATGCCCCCACTGAATCTTCGCGGCGAGTAGAAGCGTCAATGTACGCGCGGCGTCCCCAAGATTCTATTTTGCGTGAATTCAGTAATTTCCGGGACGCCACTTGCCCATTAATATTTTTCATACTTCCTTTTCAAACTTTTTTTTAAAAAAATATATATTTTTTTATTAATTTAATGTTAAATAATTATGAGGTTGGGATCGGGATGGTAATTAATGTGTTTATTGAATGGGTAATCATATGGGTTATTGTTTAGAAACTATTTGATTTTTATTCTTTGGTTTTTGAAAATTAAGAATATTTTCTATCTATTTTTTACTATAGTTTTCATTTTTATTAAGTAAAAGAGTTGAATTTTTAGTTCAATTTTAAAAATAAAAACATGTTTTCAAAAACCTTTTTTTTTAGTTTTTAAAATTTAGCTTAGTTTTTGAAAATATTGATGAAAAATATATGACAAAGTCATAAATTTAGAGGTAAAATTGGTGTTTATAAGCTCATTTTTTCAAAAACTAAAAGCTAAAAACCAAAATTTTATCAAATGAGACCTTATGAGGTGGTTTTAAAAATTAAGTCTATAAATACATTTTATACTTCTAAATTTCTTGTTTTATTATTTACTTTGTACCAACGTTTTCGAAAATCAAGCCAAGTTTTTTAAAAAAAAAAAAAAAAAAAAAAGTAGTTTTTACTTAAGAAAGATGAAAACAATTTAAGAAATTAAGAGAAAATAGACTTAATTTTCAAAAAGACCAAAATAAAAAAATTGAATGGTTACCAAACGAGACCTAAAATATTTATTATGTTTTTAGTAGTAATTACTAAGTTATATTTGAAATTAAACCTTAACTGTCATCTTGAGTATATCTCAACGGGTTTTTGCATATACCTTGAGGTCAAAACTTCGAATCCTCTAACACCATATGTAGTTTCTCTAATACCATATGTAGTTGAACTACTTTTCAGCTCAACCAACCACATTTGGCAACCAACTCCGTCGATCATCTCCAACAACTAATTCTGACGACCAGCTTGGCTGACCACATACTAAAAAAAACTCGGTGGGTGAACATGTTTTTAAATTTATTAGTTCATAGCATGTTTAATAGCCTTCTTTATAGAAATTTGCTTATAATAAAATCACTTTAACAAACTTGTGTATAAAAATGTTTTTGAGAAAATGTAACTAAACAACATGAGTGTTTTTATTTTAAACGATTTTTTATAAAAAAAAATGTTAAAATGAAAAATGATTTGTTGAAAAACGTTTTTTACTAGGTAATCAAAACATTACCCAATTCAAGTTTTTTAGGTTAAAAAGAAGATTAAATGATTTATTAAACAAAAGACTTCGAGGTTGATAATATAAACACTATGCCAGTTTGAGATATGCTCGTTTTGGCCAAAATCTTTTATTTCTATTTGCAAAATATGATATTTAACATACCACTACTTGTTTAATATGAAAAAGAAATCCTCATAAACCTACACTTAATAACTTCAAGTTAAACAAATTAACACTATAAATACTTACTTTTTAAACTCAAACTAAAATATTCTACTCTCCAAATACAATCTTCAACTATTATAATAAACTTTGATAACTTTGAATATCAAACATTGCTTTAAAAAGATTACCAAACACAAATTACAAAAACTCAAATTCAGTGGCTAAATTTGTAATTTAACCATATTTGTTTTATAAAGTAAGGAACATCCTCCCGACTTCTGAGCATTTCCGGTTAAGGAAGTTCGCTTTTACTCCTCATCTTTCCCGCCGGAAACTCGACTTCCTCGCCGGAAAACGGCTTCAACCTCCGGAGGAGCTCTCATCTCTTCCGAATAACGCTCTTCTTTCTCATTTTCCCTACTCTTTTACCTCGGATTGGTCGGAGAATGGCTTTCGATCTTCAAGTAATTAGTCTAATGACTCGGTTATGTGCCGTTTGCTGTGTTTTATGAGAATGTGGTCATCCTCTTGCTCGTGGAAGGCTTGATCCCGACTATTCGTGATCAAAACTACGACCTTAGTTTATTTTTCTGGATTTTGGATTTTGTTCGTGCTTCTGTTCTTTCTTTTCTTCTCCGGTTGTTTGTTGTTCGGTGAAGTGATCACAGACGGAGGCGTGTACGGCATGAGATGGTACTATTCCGATTCTTTGTTTTTTCTGTGTAGGAACTCTCTTGTAGCTTCACGACATTGTTATTCGCATCTTTTCAAGCTGATCATTCTCTATCATTACGTTCGCTGAGATCTCGTACATTGTTTGGTTTTACCACAGTGTCAGAAGTGACAAACAATTTTTGTTTGCGTTCTTCCCTCTTTAATTTCTGCCTCTTCTATGCAGCTTTATGACTCGCAAAATGTCTGACATTTTTGGAATCTAAGGAAGAAATGGTTGAGTGGATGAACTTTTTCCTTGCTGGAAATTTTAGGAACTATTTGTCTTTATCTATCTATTCATTTAACCTTCAATTTTGTCTCTAGTTGTTTTGTCTTCTAAAATTAGGACGCTGGACTGCGGTTTGAACTTTGAAGAACTTAATTGTATTTTAAAACAGATTATTTTGGTATTATATCGAGATCAAATTTTGGAATTTTAGCAATTTCTTATTGAACTGTCGTTTCAGTAATTATAAATCTGTCTCGTGTTGTTCAAGTTCTAGTGCGCTAACTGGTTTAACAGTACTGAAGCATGTCGGTTTGGCTCGGCCTGTCTGTGTTCCGTAATAAGAATTGTCAATGACGTGCCGTGCGTGAGTTTATCTGATATAGTTTTAAATGAAGCTCGTGAATCCATTGGATTAAGTTGTTTCTTCTTCCCAATTTGATTATGTTCAAGTTAATGGGTGAAAAGTAAAAAAGATAAAGGCAGTAATCATTCTTAAGTACAATTCTACAAGCTCATGTTCCCTTCTGTAGTTCGAATATCTTGCATAATTTCAATACTGAAATCTATTCCATGGCTATAGAGTCATATTTTCTATTTCATCTTGATTGTAGTGTCAACAGGTGGAAGGACGAATCTAGATGTCCAGAGAGTCCCAAAACCGTTGCTGGGACAGTTACTGTAACAAATATGTTGACCAGAAGCGGTGGAGATGCTTTAAGAGCTTCGGTATCATGTGGCATGAAATTTCATGATGATGTAGATTCATTTTCATGGTCAAATGGTCCCTCTAATGGGAATAGTGACTTTTCTAAGCGAGAAGTGGATAAGTTTCACTGCAGTGATCTAGAATGGATTAATAAGATTCCAGAATGTCCCGTATATCATCCCTCAAAAGAGGAATTTGAGGATCCTCTGGTTTATTTGCAGAACATTGCTCCGGAAGCCTCAAGATATGGTCAGATACCCTATTTTTTTCTATTCTAATTGTCATTCCATGCAATATCTTATTATTTTTATATTTAATGGATTATGAGAGTTTGAAATGATAATGAATGCTGATAGTTTAGACCCTGTTTGATAACTATTTGGTTTCTGGTTTTTGAAAATTTGTGCTTGTTTTCTCATAATTTTCTTATTTTCTTAGCATGATTTTCGTCTTTTCTAAGTAAACGTTTGAACTCTAGAAACAAGTTTTTGAAAACTATTTTTTTTAGTTTTCAAAACTTGCTTTGGATTTTGAAAATGTAGACAATAAAACGAAGAAATCAGTTAGTGAAGTAGCATTTATAAGCTTAATTTTAAAAAACTCTACATTAATTATCAAACGGGCCTTAGTTTAGGCATTGCAGTTGTCTAAGTACGGTTATACAGAGGAACTATTTTCAGGTGCAGGGATCTCTTGTAAGTGTAGTCAAAATTGGATATTGGTAATATTTGATTGTGAATGCAGGCACTTGAAGTTAATGATATATCATCACTATATTCCCTTTTCTCAATTTTATAGTTGATAAATACAAGTAGTTCATGATTTTGGTCGACTTTCAATACCTCAAGTTATGTTCACTCGCTTACTTCTTTGAAATTTGGGATATGTGGTACTGATGGTGGAATAGAGTTTGGTTTGATGATCTTGTGACTTGTGAGGTTTAAAAACATTATCTATTCTTCTATATGGATCCTTTATAGTCTTCATCATTCATTCATTAATAACTTTTCCGAAGGACTGAACCATTCATTATTATTAATTTAGCATTATTTATTTTTGAACAATTACTTCTCTCCAAAGATTACAGGCTTAGCTTAAAGTCTTGATGTTAAACTGATTCACTTTCAAATGTTTATATTTCATAATTATATTTCTCATTTACTCAATACGTTTGATCACTGCTCTCTAATAGTCACTTGATTTCTAATCCAATTACAGGTTTTATGAGTGATCTAAGTATATTATTATATTTCTATTACACTCCGTGCAAATTTTCTCATCGTGCCTTGTGCATAAACTTAATATATCATATGCCAGATGACCAAAATAAATCCTATTAAATTTTATTAAGTTTGTTAATGCACAATAGAGATGGAAGTTGGCCGTCATAAATAAATTTTATGCATCAATTGTTGATACTGGTGATCACTTGTGATTGTGTGGGATCAGTCTCGTCGTCTTGAGTTTTCTTCTTTAATTGAGTTAGATACTTGGCTTTCTTTTGTGGGGCTCTTTCTCAGCCCTTCTATCTCTACATTGCACAGACTTTTTCCCTTGTTCACAAAATCAGGGCTTGGTCCCTCTCAAAACGCGTCCTTAAAATTTTCGTCAGTAATTTTAGATAACTGAATTTCATATAGGTTGACATTTGCTTACTTTAGTTCATTGAGAATCCTGTAATAGTATCCCCAACGTTTAAGACAAGGTTTTCTTGTCAAGTAAAAGTTGGCCATTTAACAATCTCTCCAACGTATTGTCGTGGTTATCCATTAATCCTAATATTTAAAAGGCTATTGAAACTTAAATTGAAAGTGTCATTGAACCATGGGGCAAAAAGACTTCTTTGCTGTTTGTTTTATCTGCTGATTTATAATATTATATGAAACAGTTCAAAATCATTTGGACTGATGGAATTTAATCACTCGATATTCGATGCATTTTCCATATTTTCTCTCAGTTTTCTTTTCAATGTCAAAGGATGAGCAGCTTCTGTTTCGGTAGGCAAATAATAGTAACTGTAGTGAATATACAATAATAGCTTAACGTTACTTCATTGCTTTAATTGTTTTGACTTGATGATTCGCAATACAGACATCACCTCTCCAATTTGGTAAATATATGTTATCTATTCAATTGAAACATGCTAGCGAGTATGATAATAGCCATCCCGTGCTTTCTAAGGCCCGAAACTTCTGTCATTTTATTTGAGTACTATCCTAATAAATAAGAGCTTGTAGAATTACTTATCTTCTTTTAACAAATAGTTGATCGTATAGTTTCATTTTCACTTTCCCAAACAAGATAGTTTCTCCTTTTGTTTTTTGTTTTCATTAATTGTTGCTTCTCTTTTACATTGGAACTCTCAGGCATGTGCAAGATAGTTTCTCCTTTTAGTGCTTCTGTCCCTGCTGGGATTGTTTTAATGAAGGAAAAAGTAGGATTCAAATTCACAACCAGAGTCCAACCACTTCGTCTTGCTGAGTGGGACACAGATGATAAAATGACCTTCTACAAGAGTGGCAGGTGTGTTCCTTACATAGTAAATTATTCTTGCCTTATTATCTCTCATATATTTTAAATTTTGATACGACTTTTCAGAAATTATACCTTTCGCGATTTCGAGAAAATGGCAAACAAGGTTTTTGAGCGTAGATATTGTAGTTCTGGGTGCCTTCCTGCCAAATACTTAGAGAAGCAATTTTGGCATGAAATTATCGGTGGGAAAACAGATACTGTAGAATACGCTTGTGACATTGATGGTACAGCATTTTCATCTTCTCCAAATGATGAGCTTGGGAAAAGTAAATGGAATTTGAAGGTTTATCCATTTTTCTGCTTTTTGTTCTATTTTCTTCCTAAAAGTTTTTAGTTAAGTTTGTGTGGAAGATGATTGTCAGGATGTGACTAACACGATATGCAGATGATGGAAGTTGAATGGTGGTTGCATCTAATTTTCTTTTATGGTTAATGAGTTGGATGGCACATTGAAGCACTTTGTGAGTGTACCAATAGGGATAGTGGTGATTAGCTAGTGGTGACTTAATTATAAATAGAGGGAGTAAGGGTTTTAGAAGGGGGAAATTGTGGGACTAGGAGAGAGACATGACTCTCTTGAAAGGCTAAGTATACTGCATTTTCTCTTTGATATTGTAATGTAGTTCTACTTTGAGTTTTGTATTATTGGGATCCTAACACAGCAACACGACTGACTATATATACGGTTTCTCTTGGGGATTAGATTCAGTATTACAGTGCTATTACAGCAGATCTGATGACATTGCTCATATTGACTGAGTTACTCATGTAGTTTTTCTATTTTTAGTTAAGTTAAGATAAACGGGTTCAAATGATCAAAGTAAGTACATTCAACATCATGAGGTCAAACTATAGTCACCACGTATTTAAGATCAATTGCATGATATTTGTCATAGTTTTGAATACAAATATGAAACCCAGCTGTGAGATAAATTCTTATATTTGCTGTTCTTCTTTCAGAAACTTTCATGGTTGCCCAAGTCTGTCTTACGTCTTTTAGAGATGGTGATTCCGGTAATGAGATTACTGATTCTTCTATATGATACTGTGAAAGTGGTCGCAATGCTTTAATTTCTTACATGACTTGCTTTGGATCTTTCAGGGAGTTACGGAGCCCATGCTATACATTGGAATGCTGTTTAGTATATTTGCCTGGCATGTGGAGGATCATTTCCTGTATAGGTATGTTCCCAAATAGTCAAGATTTTCAGCAATCAGTATTACCCTGGGATGATAAGTTATTTTCATTATTTCTTTATGGTTTACTTCCATTTTCATTTATCGCAGTATTAATTATCATCACTGTGGAGCATCAAAAACTTGGTATTGTATTCCTGGTGATGCAGCTTTAAGATTTGAGAACGTCGTGAGAGAAAATGTGTACAGAGATGATATTCTGCCAGCAAATTGTGAGGTTGGAGCTTTTGATATTCTTTCGGAAAAAACAACATTGTTTCCTCCAAATATTCTGCTGGAGCACGGTGTTCCTGTATACAAAGCTGTTCAAAAACCCGGGGAGTTCATAATTACCTTTCCAAGAGCATACCATGCTGGTTTTAGTCACGGTGAGACATTCTACTATTATACTGTATTTTTCTTGTACCTTATTCAACTATCTGCATTATTTCTTAGTTTGTGACATAATCTTTTTTTCTCTTCAAATCTATAGGCTTCAATTGTGGTGAAGCTGTGAACTTTGCCGTTAGCAATTGGTTTCCTATGGGTGCTCTGGCTAGCCAGCGTTATGCGCTTCTCAAGAGAGTTCCCTTACTTCCTTACGAAGAACTTTTGTGTAAAGAAGCAATGCTTCTCTATACAAGTTTAGAGCTTGAAGATTCAGATTTTGCATCCATGGACTCAGTTTCTCACCATTCCCTCAAGATATCTTTTGTGAGTTTGATTCGCTTCCACCATTGTGCTCGGTGGTTACTTGTTAAATCCAGGGTGTGTAGGGGTATTTCCTCAAGGTCCCATGGTACTATCCTCTGCAGTTTATGCAAACGCGACTGCTACATTGCATATGTCAATTGCAGCTGTTACGGCCATCCTACGTGCCTTCGTCATGGTATACTTCCTCATCCTCGTGTTTATGTAGAGAAATATGTTTGACATCCTATCAAAAACTATAAGAAAGAAAGAAATAAAACATAATATATATGTTTTGACTTTTTGTTTAAAAATGATCGACCTCATTTATTTCTAAGTCTTCTGAATGATGTATGTCTATATTGGGTGGTGGACTATTTTAGAGTATAGAAGGAATGCGGCCCAAAACTGACAGAATTGATTAGCAACGCAAAGTAAATATTTTCTTTCACAAATATTTTATTTGAGATATATCACTTCGGACATTTTTATCTTTTTACAGAGGGTGCTCTGTCCTTTGTGGGCTGGTTTTTTGTATGTCCTTATATTCTTTCATTTTTTTCTCAAGAAAATTTATTTTCATATCAAAAAAAAAAAAAATCAGTCTATTAATTATCATTATGACTTATGAGGCGGCTGACTACAGCCTTCCACCATATTGGAAAAAGAAAGAAAAGAAAAAAACCAAAAAAAAAACAACACAAAAAAAAAACAAATTGGGTTGATTAAATGATATTAATATTCATTGTTCTGTTTTAATTCTTATGCTTACCTTGATTGCCCACCCAGATTTTGATTCTATTAAATTTTCATGTGGGAGAAATCATACACTGGTTTTGCGGGAGGACATTTCAGAAATGGAAACTGCAGCCAGGAAGTTTGAAAAGGAAGGAGGAATTTTAGAGGAAATGCTTGAGCGAACCAAAAGTAATCAGGACTTATATTCTTATTCACTGTCAAATTTGTTTCAGAAAGCTGAAGAAGAGGGTTACAGTGCTTACTGTTCGGTGACATTTCGGTTGAACTCTGAGCTTGATGAAGTTTATGGTAGTTATTCACAAGATAATGAAAGTTATTCAACTAAGCGGGCTTTGACGAGTGGTGCCGCTGACTTATTTAGAACTGAAATGTCTGAGGCTTCATGTTGTCCAAAGCCAAACAATGTAAGATTTAGTTGTTTTCTTGAAATCTGCTTTTCTTTTCGATCACAATATTAATGAGATTGCCTCCAAAACATTGTGGATTGGCAGAAGGCTGACATTCTGATTTAACTGAAATCTTGTGTTGTTATACATGCGAATCTTTTCCTTCCCTGCAGTCAGGAAAGAATTGCTCAGGATCAGATATTCAACCTCCTGGGGATCAAAATGATAATGATTCGGACGGAGAGATTTTTTGGGTTAAGCGTCGATCATTGAGGGTGAAAAGGAACATCACGAATGATAATAGGATAAAGCAGTCTTCTCAACAGGTACCATGGAAGTATAGATAGAGTTATGTTCAATTAAGATCTAATTTAATATCTAAGACTTTTTTCTTAATCTTTCCTTCAAATCTTGAATTGCCATTGAAGTTATGACTATATGCACGTGTAAGGAATGATGTAAAATTAAATGTAAATATTTTTATAAATTGAAAGGTTTGATATTACTTGAGTAGAAATATATTTTTGGTTCAAATTCTACTTTGATCCTTGTCTCTCTTGGCTTTTGTTTATTTTGATTCATGTACTTTCAAAATGTCCATTTTGGTTTCTTTAATTCTTCTCAAACTAGCAACCTGGTCAATATCCATGCTATTCTATTGAAAGATACACTTCACTGCTCGAGATTCTTTTGGATATTAACTGTATTGAAATTCGAGTTTTTTCAAACCGAAAACATCAATTTTACTCTTTAAACTTTTCGGAATGGTTGTACTTCATCGAGGAGCTAGAATGAATTTTGACATGCACTGGACTGTCTTCATCTGGACACAATATACACGATCCCAAAACAGTAATGGACTGAACACTACCTATAATCAGTTAAGATGATTTCCTTATTCCTATATATAGGGAAAATGTCTCTCTTTTCCTGAATTTTCCATGCATTTATTAAAGAGCTTCATTCCTTGATCTTGTTTACAAAATTTTCGGATATGGATTCAACTGAAATCCTCTAGTCATTGTTTCACTCTCTTTCATGTTTCTGCTAATGATGCAATATTCATTCAACTTTTGATCAAATTATATACATAATTTTTACTTTATTAAGAACAATTTACCGAACACTTTTGTTGAGCCTGCTGAATATTTGAAGTTCCCCAGTACTCTGGCTGATATCAGATGTTTCTTTCTTTTTATTAGAGTCTCAAAAGGCTGAAAAAACTCCATCAACATACAGGGTGTGGTCAATTAATGTCATCAGTTTGTTGTAAAGCTGACAAGTCAAGTTCCAAAGTGTTTCCTACTAGTAAAGATGGTGTCTTTGTAGATAGATCTAACAGAACAACCATTCCCATCTCTATAAAGTTAAAAAGATTCAGCATTGAGGAAGCAGGGAGCAGACAACAACTTGAGCGCCACAGGAAAGAAGTGTTCTGGCATGAACAGGGAAGGCCTTACCACACCAACCTCCTCTCCCTGCTGCTGAGTGTGGGCCAAAGCGCCTTAAAATCAGAGGTCCATCATCATACCTGGGGTCTCACCACAGGTTGCATTGAAGCTTTTGGTTACAAAGCTAGTGTCCAGCTATCAGGTTAGTAATTGATCCGCTCCAGAGCGTACTTTTTTTTGCATTATTTTGCTAGTATAGTTCTTTCTGATGGGGTTCTAACGATATGGGGAAAAAAGAAAAGACAAGAAAAGCAAGAAATATAGTTCGCTCTTGGAGAGTCATATGTGTATAATAATACTCTATGCAGGCCTCGCATATAGTTAGACTATTCTTAAGGTTCTAGGCGTTTTTCGGCCTTTGGGAGGAGAACCTTCCTGCAAGGGTGATGATATTTAGAAGATTGTGGATAATTGATAAATGTAGTTAGTAGTAATCTTGTAAATATTATGGTCAAATTTTATGCTGATAGAGCTTCACATTGAATAAAGTTGGCTTTATGATTCTCATCTTCTGTATGTTACTTATTTTATTGTCAAACTAACATATAAGAAAATGCAGAGAAATGCCGTTCTGTTCTTCTGTTTCCATCAAATCCTTGGCTATGGATGTAGTGCTAGTCGAGTAAGTTGGTCCTGCTAAGTTCTAGTTTGTTTGTTTTTTTTTTTTTTTTTTTTTTTTTTTTTTTTTAGTTTTGAATATTTGAAATTTAGTTTTGGTCAAATTTTCATGATTATTCTATTTGAGTTTCTAAGACTCTATTGGATAACTATTTGGTTTTTGAAAATTAAGCTTAAAAATACATCCAAATCTACTGCTTTATTTGTTTTTTGAACAACTTTTTAGGGGTATTTTAAAAAACCATGCTAAGTTTTGAAGTATAAAAAGTAGGTTTTTCGAAATATGGTTAAGAATTCAAATGGTTAGTTAGAAAAGATGAAAACCATGGGAAAGAAGTTGTTTGAAAATAAACACAATTTTTAAAAACTAAATTGTTATCAATCGGAAAGTAGATTTCTTTGTGATTTTTTTTTTTATAAATCAAATTGATTATTGAAGAATTTTTTTTTTATATAATATATATGAAGTCGTTATATAGTTTCTAAATAAAGGTTATTTATTTATTTATTTTCTTTTGGGTGTAAGTTCAACAATTGCACGGTTGAGAGATCAAACAATTGACTTTTGTGATGGTAATTGATATTTTATTCTTTAGATTATGTTTGATTGGCTTCGTATTTCCATCTCACCATTGTATTAAATGATATTTAATTCTTGGTTATTCCTTCTTTTCTTGCCAATTTAGGCAATGAGTTGGGCCTTAGCTATTTAATATTGGCTACAAAGAGTTAAGTACCAATTATGAGCCCACCCCTATTCATAAAACAACCCTTTTTAAAGCAATTTCACCATGGGGAAAATATTTTCATAAAGAACCTAATTTATAGACCAATATTAATGGAAAATTATCCAAATGACTACTCTAACAATATGTTTCATAATTGCTAATAATTTCATTTTTAGAAACTAAGGTTTTTTTACTTCCAGAAATTTTTAATCTACTTTCAAAACATTATAAAAAAACCAAGCCAAACTTTAGAAACCAAAATCATTTTGAGGGCGATGAAAAATATTAGAAGTTATTTGATTTAGTTAAATCTTCTGTTATATTGTTAAGATTTGTTATTTTAAATTTTGTGTGAAAGAATATCTTTTTTTAAAAAAAAAAAATAATTTCCTCTCTTCTAATATGGTATCGGTTGAATTTTTCTTTCCTTCCGCCATAACTATCGAAGCTCTCTCCACTGATTCTTCCACCATTCCTCCTACCACAAATCCTTTAGAACATACTGAAATGTTTGCTACGAATCCTTATATGAAAAAACAATTATTTTTAAAGAAAAACAAATGTTGAATTCCTAAATAAAATGAATGTGCACTTGAAAAGGAATAAATCTAAAAGTTTTTTTTTTTTCCTTTTTCAAATTACAAGAAATAAACAACACACATTTATTAGTAAAGGATAATCTTTTTCTTTGCTTCTCAATTACAACAAAGGACATGAACATGGAATTATTCACTAATCCTGTCAAAATCAAATGGCAAAGACCATCAAATTGCTCCACAAAACGTCATATTCCTATTTTGTGGGACATGTTTGCCCCTCTTATGTCAAACATATATTACATTCTTCTTCCTTCATTAAAAAAAAAAAAGAAAAAAAAAGAAAAAAAAAAAGAAAAAGGCCTTAATTTGTGGGACCAACCCTCCTTTATAATCATTTCTACCTTTATTATTTGAAGAGAATATTATGTGTTGAATGGAAGAAAAGTTTTAGACCAGAAATTGAGATATTGGAATGGAACAAAGCAAAGAAAAATTTAGTTAATGGTTTCTTGTCAAAAATCTTGCTTTTAATCACTTGTTGCTTTGTAGGACACTTCCCAAATTATTAACCTTCTCTTTGTTAGCTTTTCAAAAGATTCATTATGTTTCATCTTTTTGTTATTTACTTTTAGTCTATGCTATTGGCACTTTCTTTCTTTTTCTTTTTCTTTTTTTCAATTTATTTTATGCCAATGGGAGAAAATATTCATAAAATCTTTGAGATTTATATTCGACAATATCCATTTTTTCAAATATATAACTATCCTTTAAAGAGATTTCTATATGGCACAAATTTTATATTCATCCTTTCGAATATCTAAATATGGTATTAATTTTTTATCGTTATGTTGACATTTCCATCAATATTTTCATACTTTTAAGAATTCGACGTCGACATGAGTAGTGAATCGACATTTTTTTTATATCGAAAAAAAATCATGAAACATGAAAAAAAAATAACAAAATGTTACTAATATGAATATATAATAACTAATAAATATTTTTTGTTGTTTAAAAAGTGTATCATATTTGTTTATTAATCTAAATATTATTTTGAATTATTTGTTTTTATAAACTTTTTAGAAATATTCATGGACATCGATATTTTCACCCAACATTTTCATTAACATCAACATTTTAATCCTTATGTCTAGTATTGAAATTAAATAGAACAATTTAAAAGGTTAGGATATAATTCTTTTTTAAAGACAAAACTCAACTTTATAATCTAAACACATTACATTTTTCTCTTTTAAGCTAGGTTTATCAACTCATAAACTTAAAGTATAACTCAAATGAATAAGACATTAATAATTCCTTTAATATCATAAGTTCAAAAATCTTTGCCCCCACTTAAATAGTAATTAAAAAGAGAGAGAGAGAAAAATTCTCTCTTTATTATCACCCTTGTTCCACATTTGAGAAAATTATTTATTGAGGGGCCAACATGAGGAATAACCAATAACCCTAATTTGATTAGACGTAAATGACTCCTACACTATCCAACATACATGCATTAACCCCAACCAAAATAACAACTTCAAGACAATCGAAATTCAAAAGAAAACCCTTATTTTTTTTTTCAATTTGCTTCATTGTTTACACTTAACCTAAGGAACGATGTGCTTAACAAGTGGTATCAGAGCCACACCCCTAACTCATTCATGCCGGTAGAATCCTTAGGTGCGGAATAAAGATGTAGTGGAGTCTCAAAAGTAGATCATGGTGTGATTCGTGGTTGAACTCTATTGGATAGGTGGTGTGCTCCAATGAATAGGAGTTAGCCTAGATAAGAGTTAGACAGATGGATGACTATTTGAAGTTGGCTCGATGGTCGTTTGTTCGAGGGAAGGATTGTTGGGAATGCGACCAAAGTCCCACATTGATTAGATAAGAGGGTGATTATGGGTATATAAGTGAGGACAACTATCTCCATTGGTATGAAGCCTAGCAAAACCATGATGGTTTATGCTCAAAGTGGACAATAACATACCCTTGTGGAGATAGTTGGAGGGTCATTGTACCTAAAGGATGTGTTAATACAATTTGGGGTTACACAACTGCAAGTTAAGCGGTCATGGTGTTGAGCAGAGGATGGGGTTGTTGAAGGTATGAAAAAAATAAAAGAAAGAAACAAAAACAAGAACTATATAAAGAGTTTTGCAATTACAACGAAAAAGTACTTATATTTAGGGGGAGTCTAAGTATGTTGTTTTGAGGGGATCTGTGTCTTTATATTTTTGTTTAATTCTGTGTTGCCCACTTATCATACATATTGTTTGTGATATGGTGCTTGACATTTGTATCCTATGTTAGAGCTACTTTATTTTTTCAATTATTTTTAAATTTTAATACATCTAATTGATACTAGTAATTATATTTTGATTTTAGTCATAGTTCTTGTTATTTTTGTTTCTTTCTTTTATTTTTTCATACCTTCAACCCCATCCTCTACTTGAAATACCACCTTTCAAGACCTATCCTCTGCTCAACACCATCACCGCTTAACTTGCACTTGTGTAACCCCAAATTGTATTAACACATCCTTTAGGTACAATGGTTGTTAAAAACTAACCCTCAACAAGGAATACACATATATTTTTTTAATAACAACACATGAAGGTTGAGGCTTAGACAAACCCTAGGACCAAAACTCTTAATGCACACAGTTTTCTAATAAGAAGGCTAACTCTAAAAAAGAACAAGACCCGAGGCTAGCTTTGAGAAGATATTCAAGAAAATAATAAATCATCTCTGTAGGGAGAAAGATAGTAGGCCACAGAATCTGCAGAGTCCTGCTGATAGATAAATAAAAAAATATTATGCAGAATTTGTTGTCTGACACATAATAATGTCCTTGACATGTTGCAAGAAATGTTGCTTAGGTTTTGCCTATAATAAAATCAGCCAATTCTATTGTAGTAACAAAAAAGTAATCAACATATAACTAAAATGAAAAAAAATAACAAATAATACTTTATTTCTAAATAATAAAACATAAAACAAAATCTAAAATAAATTAATAACAATAATGTAAATCGAAAAAAAGATATATTAGATTTCAAATCGAAAAAGGGAGATAATTTGAGATTTCAAATTACCTATAACAACGTGATTTCAAACTTGAAAATGACTTGAAATCTCAGCAAAGATTATGTTTAGAATATTTGAATATGACTAGAAAGAATAATATAGTTACATTGTATTTGTAAAAAGTCGTGAAAGCATTCTGAAATTAAGCTGATAACATACAAAATTTCGGGTCATGTGAGTGAGATGGTATTTACTATTTTTCTAATAAAACTTCATTTTTGTCATTTTCTCAAATCAAAGTCTAAAAATTGGTACGAGCCACAATTTTCCAAATAGAGACAAAGAGCAAACCTGAGCATAGTGACATAAAACTTGTAGTTATACTATATCAACTCCAAGATTTGGAGGTTCGATTCTCCCACCTCACAAATTGTCATAAAAAAATCACAAAGAAAGTAGTTTTACATTTTCTCTCTCCTACAATTAACCATATAAAATTGCTCATTATAGTGTAGCAACCTTCTTGGATAATTTGTTGACATTTGGTTTATTTTACTTCTTTTTTCCACAATTTTTCTTGAACTCAAATTTTAACTTTTAGAAAAAGAAAAAAACATTATAATAATTATTATTTCTTTTTGAGTCGAGAATTATTATGTTCTCATCGTCAATGATACCATTGAAAATATAAACTTTAACCATAAAAGTTCATTGTTATTTCAACACAATAACCATTGTTATTTATTTAAGTAAAAAGTTTTGTTTGTTTGTTTTTTAAAAAGGAAGTAAATAACTATTTATTTGATTGAGGTGTGAGAAAAGAACAAAGAGATATAATCCAAAAGGGATAAAAAGTTTTTTTTAGTTCCAATTCCATTTCTTAATTCTCTTTCAACTAAGAATCACAAAACCAAATCAATCATGGTTTGTCTGTTAAAGTTTGGTTTTTTTTTTTTTTGTTTTTTTGTTTTTTTGTTTTTTTTTTTAATTTTTTATAGATTATTGTCACAAAATCATGTACTATCATTCCCATTATGGATTAAATTTTAATTAATTTGTATTTAAATATTATTTATTTTAAGTGAAAAAACCAATTAACTTTAATATTGTGTGGTATAGGATCATCTTAGCTTGTGATTTGATCCAAAGTAGAACAATCTCCACCCAATTGTCCGACAAATGAAAATGTAGAATTCAATTATATTCAGAAAATTGGTAGATTTTTTTCGGTTTTTTTCCCCTTATATGATACAATCTTTTGATGTGACATAAAAATAGGAAGAAAAACTTTGCAAGCATTTAGATTTAATAATTTCTTTAATCATTTAATTTCTTAGAGGACATTAAAATTCAAATTTACATTAGAAATTAAGAAATATAAATTCACATTCACAATGCATCTAGTAAACGACTCTCTAAGTCAACCATAACATAACTCAATTCGGGATCAAGTTCTGCTATATCATAAATCAATTCAAAAGTTTAAAATAATGAGTTATAGTGAATTTAATTATTGGCTAGAGTATAAAAAATATTCGTCAACTTTGTCATTTGTTTAGAAAATATCTTAATTCTTTCAAAAGTTGCAATATCATCCCTGAAGTATAAATACTTTAAAATTTTGGACTAAAATTGGAACTCGAAACGATGTGGCAGGGACCTAAAATGGTTTAGTTGTCTGAATTTTTATTCTAGGTCACTGTCGCACCATTTCAGGCCCCAATTTTAGTCCAAAATGATAAAAGATTTCTTATCCAAGGGTAGTTCTGAACTATTAAGGAAATGGTAAGAATAATAATGCAACATTGAAAAGAATAAGAGTATCTTTGAAACAAAAAGACAAAGTTGATGTATTTTTATAGTTCACCTCTAATTATACTGTTATGAAATCGACATAAAAAGAAAATAGAAAACGTAAACAATAGAGAATCGACGCACAGAGATTTGCGTGATTCACTAAGAGTGTGCTAGCTACGTTTACAAGCAGAGTAAGAGAGTAATTTATTATTAAAGAGAAAATATCATATTACAGATTTAGATAGACAGCTCTAAGGTTAGAGAGTTTATATAGCGCATACTTCAAAGCCCTAGGGCAAAAATCATAAATAACGTAAATAACATGAATACGAATATAGGAAGACCCTCATACTTAGTCGTTCGGAGTGTCAAATAATAGATTCAATACATTCCAACAAATCTCCACCTTGACTTGAATTCTTTCACAGATAACAAATGTACTAGAAGCAACACAAAACATTGTCATACATACCCAGACTTTTCCCTCATGTCTCAAAGCGTCCAAGAAGGGACCATTAACAATTCAAAACATTCAGCAAGTCCAAACAATGTTGAAACTGAAGGAATCGAATTGCTCGTGGAAGCGATTGATCGCCTTGTGTCAATAAAATCCTTTTTTAAAAACTCAAAAAACAGAGATATAAAACAGAGAAACATTTATAATCTACAACATGCTTGAAAGGAGTTTTAATGGAGAAATTAACAAACCATTGAAGACTATCTTCCAAAGGATTTTTTCTCTAACTCACAACTGGAATAACTCATTCGAGCACAAGAACAACATGAATCTTTCTTCCCAAAATACGTTCAGTAAACTTCTTGGGACACCACCACAATGACTTCCTTGCTATTCTCAGGATAAGAATACAAGATTGTGGGATCCTTTTGAATATTTGGTAGTACTTGAGAGAGAGTTTTGGTAGAGAGATCCTTTTGCAGAGATAATTTTTTTTCTAAGTCCTTTTTTTTATTTATTTATTTATAATCTCTTTTTCACCTCCACCAAAACTTCCTTCATAGCGTTAATTGAGAGAGGGAGGGGAGTTATTCTCAACAACTCCCCACTCCCATGTACAATAACTACTAAGGGAGTTATTCTTTTAATTTAATTAATTATTAAATCTAAATTAATATATAATTAAATTAATAATACAAAGTGGATCATTATTGCGTTTGTATCAAATACAAAGTGGGTCGTATCCAGAGTGTTACTAGGATAAGGTATCCAGCCCTATCGACCTTTTAGGCTGTAACTTGAACATTGATCTCTATATGTCTCTACATAATGTTTAAGACTCATAAAATAGCCTAGAATGTTAGTTTATTAAATTTTAGGGTTATTAAAACAAGATAAAATAATCAATAACATTTATTAAATAATAATGAATAACAATTTATTAATGATGATCAAAATATATCATTTACTATCTACGAGTTTTAGGGCATAAAACCCAACACAAATATCATATTACTTTTATCATATGCATAGAAATATTAATTTTATTAGTCAACAATGTATGCAACCACTATTTTTTTAATTTTTTAATAAAGCAACGATGACGGACATCGTCTGTCACAAAAACTTAATATTTAATGACAGAAAAATTCATTTAATGTCGGTTGGGTGATCGACATTGAAGGTGTTAGTGTTTAATGTCGGTCAAAAACTGACATTAAAGACATCCAATACTGTCGGTCGAAAACCGACATTAAAGGCGACCGACATTGAACATCTTTAAGAACACGTTCTTCGATGTTAGTCGTCTAATCGACACCGTACCCCTATAATGTTGGTTTTAGACTGATATTATAGCCTATTTTTTTGTTGTAGTGAAACAATAAAGAAATCGAAACAAGAAAGAATCGTGTGGAGAGCATTTGGGAGATGAAAACAAGGAAACCATACGAGAGAGAAGATGAAATGAGAAGACGGGGAGGGGGAGAGAGCATTTAGAAGGACCAAACCAGGAAACCCGGCGAGAGAGAAGACAACGAGAGGGAGGGCAGGGAGGGATCACTAATTTGTGAAAGACAGGAGGGGATAACCACTGTTAAAGAAAATTATGGCTTAATTATATTTTCCTTTTTTGCTATTTTCCTTTGTTGGGTCTATTGGTGTTTATTTATTCTGCAATTCTTGTATTCTAATTAAGTTATTATTCAAGAATATAATATACAAAATTCACAATCACTAAGTACCAAACCTAGATACTATAGCAAAACAGGAAGTTAAGAAAACTGCTGTGTCCCTATATTTTTTGTTCCAAACGTTGACTGGGCTATTAACCGAATTTGGGGGCCAAATGACCTCCCACATTTTTTAGACTTATGAAAGGTTATACCTGCTTTGAGTTCTTATTTTACAATGTAAATTTTGTTAACTCGACTAACTATGTATTTTTATTAAATTAAAATTTATGAAGCCCACAATATTCTATGCTACATACAAACTTTTACAAATAATTAACTTTGTGAACCAAATATAATAATTTGTATAAATTATTCGTTTATATATACGACTCAGGTATAGTATTAGGAAACAATAATACCTTTACAATTCCAATAAATCTTTACAAATTGATTTGATTTGATTATTGACGTGAAACTAATATATGGAATAAAGAGAAATAAAATATTAAAAGATAATAATCCGTTGTTTTCTAAAAAAAAAAAAAAAAAAAAACATAAAAATAATGACTCAAACTACCAACTGTATTAATCGATTATAAAAACTAATAGAACTAATCAAAATCAAGCCTCTAAATAAACATGTCAATTTTTACTCAGAAAAATTATTAAATAATCTTTATTTCATTTATTTCACTTTTAATTGACATTAACTTACATCAAGAAATTAGATTTTTATCGTGTTGTAGAATCTCTCTATCAAATATAGACGTAAATTTGTTTTCATATTATAATTTATGAATGAAGACAATTAGATAAGCGTGTTGGTTTTGCTAAGCATTTATTTCACACATGAATATATCAATATAAACAAATTAGTTAGAAGGTATATAAGATGTTCATAATTCCAACATCCAACCACTAATATTGAAAGAGAATAAGAAAATTCAAATATGATATTCTTCACATAAATTAATGTCAAAGATTGCATAGTAAATGGAAACATGTAGACCCATATGTGCATTTATTAAAAATACTAACTTATCCATCTGAATTATTGTCTTTTTTAATTTTTAAAATAAAAAGAAAAATCTAATTGGTTGTTTTTTTAAAGTCGAATTTTTTGAAATTCCAATATAATTAAGTCAATCACGTGATGACAATTGTTGAAGGGTCGTCTCTATGCTAAAGTTAATAATAATTAATATGATTAGCTAAAATAATCCGTGCTTTTTTTAATAAAATAAATTTAATTATTGTTAAGTAAGATTATAATTTATCCTTCACGTGAGAATTACTTTATGGTTTATTAAAGTTCAACAATCTTCGCCGACATACATTTTCGTATGCCTTGTAATTTCAATTCTCTCTATTATATTTATATCTATATAATTTCACTTTTTTTTATTCCAATAATATGTAGGTGGGATCGAACCTCAGATCTCGAGATTAATAGTACAAGTTTATGTCAGTTGAATTATATTCATACTAACATAACTTCTTTTATTTATGTATGAAAAAATAATGTTAAAAATAAATTTATTGATTAATATTTATTAAGTTAAATTGCGGGTTTAGTGCATGAACTTTCAAGTTGGTGTCTATTTAGTCTACTTTCAAAAGTATCTAATTGGTTTTTAAATTTCAATTTTGAGTCTAATAAGTCCTTAAACTTTATAAAACGTCTATTACATTCTTGGGCTTTCAATTTTAATGTCCATTAAATTTCTGAACTTTAGCTAAAGTGAGCTGGCTCAATAGAAATTGATTTGACCTTCTTCTCTAGAGGTTGGAGGTTTGATCTCTTGTTGTACTAAAAAAGTTTATGAACTTTTAAAATGTATAATAAATTCTTAAAAACTTTATATCCCTAGAATTTTAAATTTTGTATTCATTAATGTCTTTGACTTATTTGACATATTTTTTTAAATTCACGTGTTTAGTAAACATAAAACTAAATTTCATAATATAAAAAATGAAAGTTTAAGAACTTATTATAAGACACAATAGATACAAATTAAAAAATTGAAGGACTACATTTGTAATCTCACACTTTTATATATATATATATATATTGTACTCGAATCATATATACTGAATAATCATTTAAATTTATTTAAATGTTTGTTGAACTTTACTTTTCTTATACATATTTATATTACTTTTTTTTCCAAATATACAAATATTATGTCAGTTGAGCTATACTCATTTGTTGGGTTTTATGCCCTAAAACTCGTAGATAGTAAATGTTGTATTTTGACCGTCATTAATAAATGATTATTCATTATTATTCAATAAATGTTATTGATTATTTTATCTTGTTTTAATAACCCTAAAATCCAATAAACTAACATCCTAGGTTGTTTTATGGGTTTTGAACAATATGTACATACATATAAAAATCAATGTTCAAGTTACAGCCTAAATGGTCTATAGTATAAGGATAGGGCTGGGTACCTTATCCTGGTAACACTATTGATACGACCCACTTTGTATTTGATACAAACGCAATGATCCAACGCATTTGTGTAGGAGACATGCGAGTGGGGGTGTCCTATGCAATGAGTTTGCATAAGACTGGACCACGAAATGGTAACCACTGGATGTAACTCCGTTGACTGGTTAGGTTTCTATTTCAATAGGTTGACCTAGGCAACTTAGTCTTAATCTTGAGTATATTATGAACTCCTGTTCACGAGAGATTGTTCTTTGATTTGTATGGGTGAGAGTGGCCCGTTTGCCGACTCGATATGCCTACCATTTTGGGGACAAGACTGAGTGGGGAGCTGAGAACATAATTATACAAGATGGATTTCACTCCTTCCCGACTTTAGGGTAAGTAGATAAGTGTTCCCTTAAGTGGTGTCTCCGGGACTTGAACAAAGGGCCCTACCCTCTCACTGGCCCGAGAGGGGTTTCTGTTTGATGGTTGGACCATAAACAGATTGTTCATTAGAGGAGCACTGGTGCTTAAGGATTTGAAGTAACCCAGGGGTATAACGGTAATTTGACCCAACTGGTGTTACGAACACTTGTGAAGGACTAACTTGCTGTTATTGGTCTATATCCGTGGACACAGAAATATATCTACAGTGAGAAGAGTGCTTGTGGTTAATGAGTTTAGCTCGTTAATCTCATATCGTTGAAGTTTTTGATCTGTAGGTCCATTAGGTCCCCTTCCTAGCTCATAAAAATATTGAGGTAATTTATTCTTGGATGAAATTTGAAAAGTTCAAATTTACTAAGGGAAAAGTATAATGTATAATGATATATTATAATATAAAGTTTATTTTACAAATTAAACTTTATAGTATAAATATAATTTTGGATATGATTCAAAGTTAATTTATAAGAGAATTAAATATTTGAAATTGTTCAAATATTATTTTAATATGAATTAGATTTATATTAAAACTATACGTTAAAATTAATGCACATTAGATGTACATTAAAACTATAGTTTATGAGAGAAATATATTTGAATTTGATTCAAATGCAGGTTAAAATTAAATATTTGATATTAAATTTGGTAATTAATTAATTGGAGAATTAAATAGCTATTTAATTTAATCTAATTTAATTAAATTAGATTTAATTAAATTAATTGAATTAAATTAGATTTAATTAAATTAATTGAATTAAAACTATAGGTTATGTGAGAGATGTTCATTTAAATATGATTTAAATGAATTGATTAATTAAATTAGATTTAATTAATTATTAATTATTAATTTAATTAATATTAAATTAGATTTAATATTGTTGTAACTCCCACGTAGGAGGGTTAGTTAATACGTGAGATAACACTCACGTATCCCATTTTATCTTCTTTCTTATATAGTGTTTAACAGAAAAATTCTCTCAGATGTGTTCTCTCTCAAAAAATTCTCACAACAGTTCTCTATAGTTTTATTTTTTTTATTTTTTTTTTATTTTTTATTTTTTTACCAAAAAGGTTCCCACAAACCTTTCACAAAAGGAAGGATTCCAAGTGGTGGTGATCCAACGTAAGTTTTTTTTCTATGTATTTTTGTTTTCAATATGTTTAACCTATTTTTTTTAGATTTATTTTACCAATGTAGAAGTATTTCAAAATTTTAAAATTAATTTTGAGTTAAAGGTTTGATTGTTTCCGCTGCGCTAGGGTTTTAATCCAGCATCATTTTGGAAATGTGCATATTACTAGTTAATTTTTTAATGATAAGAATCAAATAAATTTTATTTAAAAAATCAATAAATATTTAAATTCATGTGATATATGTTATTGTACTAACTAATTGCGACATTAATTCAATTGACAAGTATACTAAACTTTATTCGGTATATACTAAATAAATTAATAATATTATGTTCCAATAACAATTAAAAAACAATTAAAAAAACGTCAATATACTTGTTGAATTTTTAATTCACGAAAGAATGTTGGAAAAACCAAAAGAGAAGTGAAAATAAAAATGTTTTTTTTCCTCATATTTTGACCATTTTAACTTTTTTGTTATTTCATTTTAGTAGCTTTTTTATTTGTATATTTTACTTGCAATCCTAAACTTTAGGTAAAAATTATTTTGGTAAACTTGCATGGATAAATCTTAAGGAATGTTTCATAACATTTTTATTTATTTTGTATTTTTCTTCATTTAATAAAGAATATAAAATTGTACTTAGTAATTGTTTCTTATATCTTTTTTTTTTTAATTATTGAAAAAATTGAACCGTATTTAGTATCCTTTCTTGTTTTTCATTCTATAAAACTTTGAATAAGAAGTATAATATTTTTATTTGAAAATAGACTTGTTTAAATTAAATATTTATGTTTATTTTAAATAATTTTATGTATTTTATAACTTAAAAATGTGTTTAAAAACTAAAAACGTGAAAAAGAAATAAGAAACTTGATTACATTATTTCTAAAATTCTTACCTAAATCATTAACGTTTCTAAAATTTGAAAAATAAAAAACTACAACTATTTACCAATATTTTTTTTCTCTCATAAACTTAAAAAACAAAAAATAAATTAAAAAAGAAAAAACTCTTACACCATCAAACATCTTATAAATAAGAGGTCTTTTCACAAATAGAAAAAAACCAAAAATTAATTATACATATAAAAAAAAAGGTGGGATATAGAGAAGCATGAAGTGCACTTTTTTATATATGTGTAATTAGTTTTATTTTTTTTTCTATACACAATAATTTTCCTATAAATAACTATAAATATAGTTGTATATAAGATATTTGTTAAATGTTATATAAAAATTTAACCATTAATATTAAAGTACAAGTATTATTTCAAATATAGAAATTAAAATAGAAGGTAGGGTTGGTTTGAGACAGTTTAAAAAAAAAAAAAATTAAAAATCCTAAAAAATTATGTTTCTTAAACAAAAGTTTGTTTGATTTGACATGGGCTCCAGCCCATATGATTCGGCTAAGTTCCCTTCTTGATTACGGCACTTTATAATAAAAACAATAATCATTATGATATAATATTATGCATGGTCGGACCATATACTAAAAAGATAATAATAAGGAATCAGACCACAAAATTAAATAATAATTGCATTAATGTGAGATTCTCTCTGACTTTGTTTTAACTAAACCCATAGTCTTGGAATACTGAAAATCAAACCCTTTATTAAAATTTTGGGTTAAATTTTAATCCTTTTTTTTAATTAATAAAAAAATTACTGACAAAATTTAATTAGATGCTTCCACACTCTGAATAATGCTTTGTTTAAAACAAAATTAGAAGCCCTTTCCTCAAAATCTGCATCTTCAAAACCCTAATTCCACATTTTCATGTACCTAAGACTAGATATGGGTTGGCATAGTATTAATTAAAATATAGTTAATTTTTTTTAGGAAAAATATTGTTAATTTATAGATGTGTTTAGAGATGGTTGAATGAAAATTTGAAGATGATAGCAAGTTGCAAAACTTTGTATTATATAGTGTTGGTGATATAATATTAGACACATTCAAGCCTAATTTTACATTGTCGTGAAAAAAAAGAAAAGGAAAAATATCTTTTTAGTTTTTAATTTTGGATTTATTTTCTATTTGATTAATAAGTTTTAAAATGTTACAGTTTTATCCTTGAGTTTTGAATTTAATTTTCCTTTGGTCCTCATGTTCCATAATATTACATTTTTATGTTTGAATTTTGAGTTTCTTTGGTCTTGAGGTTTCAATATTTTACACTTCTATCTCAAGTTTTTACTAATTCTCGCGTCCGTCTTTCACGTTAACTTTCAGTTAATTGGTTCAAAATAATTATTATTTTTAAAATTTTTAATTAATTTTAATAGTGATGTAAAATTAGTAAAATTTAATTTAATTCATCAATTTAATGCTTTTAAATTAATTAATGTCTATTAACATCAAGGACTAAAAATGAGTATTTAATGAAAAATGAAGGTTAAAAGTGTAAAATTTAAAACATATGAACCAAATGGAAACAAAATTTAAAACTTAAAGGTAAAAATGTAATATTTTGAAACTTAGGGACTATATAGAATTTAAAAAAAATGTAATATTTTGAAACTTAGAGACTATATAGAATTTAAACTCAAAATTAAGTTTAAGGTAAAAGTGTAAACATTTTGAAATTCAGTCATTTGAAAATTTAGTATCCAACTATGTGCTATTATGTATATTTTGTCTTAAAAATATTATTTTTCTCATCTTATTATATATATCCATAAATTATATAGGTCGGAGCTGTGTAATATGATTGGTTAAAGTAGCAATTTGATTTAGTATCTTAGAAATCATACTAATTTAGTTGTTGTAACTTAGTACCTTGGTATTAGTTTATTGTCGATTGTTACAATAATATTTTAGTCTATATTAACATTTATTTTTTAAAATTTGAAACATATTCATATATATAATTTTTTTCTGGCATGAAAATTATTATTATTATTTAACTAATAACGATAAAATTCAACATAGTTAAGTGGTAATTGATATGTACTTCTTAACCATCATGGGTTAGCCTAGTAGTTGTCTAAACATAAAAAAAGCAAAAGGGCTAAGGGGGTCATGGGTTCTATCAATGGTGGTCACCTACTTAGGATTTAATATCCTATGGGTTTTTTCTTGACACTTAAATGTTGTAGGGTCAGTTTTAAAGTCTATCGATTTATCAATGTCTATCACTGACAAACTTGTATTGTTGATAGAGTTATATAGGGAACATTACTTTTTTAGTCCTTTATTTTTGAAAAATAATATGTGTGTTTGATTCCCTAGTTGTTCAAAATGTAACTTTTTAGTCTCCAAGTTTTTAATTTTTCAAAATGTACCTTCTTAGTCCCCATATTTTTAAGAATATGTATGTTTGGTACTTAGATTTTCAAAATGGAACGTATTAGTCCTCGAGTTTTTAAAAACAGGCTTAAAAGACCCATCAAATTATATAGCATTTTAAATTAGAAAAATATTTTTTTAAAAAAAATGAGGAACCAAATAATCACCTATTCTTAAAAATTTGATAACTTAAAAAGATACATTTTTAAAACTCGGGGATTAAATGCACATATTCTTCAAAATTCGAGAACTAAAAGGGTAATTTTTTCAATTATACATGTATTGAAGTTTATTAGTAACTATCACTAATAAATTTCTATCACTTATAGAATTCTATTTGTAAAGTTAGTGTCGATCACTATTACAACTGTAATGAAGAGAATTATTCATGATAGACTTCTTTTAGTATTTGAAACTATTACTTATAAACTTCTAAGATTGATAGTCTATCTAATGATGAGAGACTTCTAACTTTGATATAGTTTGTTAATGAAGTCAGTATAACAATGGTAATGAAAAAACTATCATTGATAGACTCTATTAGTGGTAGACCTCTAACTATGATATGGTTTATCAATAATAAAAGTTTGCCATAAATATAATTCTCTTAAATAAAGATAAAATGAGAATTTAAAAAAAAAACATTGGTCCTATATAACTTGCTATATTTGCAAAATCTTTTAAAAAAATTGCTATACATTACAATTTTAAAAGATAAAAGAAATATATCTATCAATTTTTTTTTAAAAAAAATGAATTGAAAATCTAGCAAGAATTTAAAAACAAAAGGACATACTTTTGTAAATCACCCTTTGAAATGTTTATCATTTGATTAAGAAATAAAACATTTTCGTGAAAAAAAAAGAGAGAATTTTATGGAAGTCTGCCAAAAGCTTTAAAAACAAGAGAAAAAAAAACAAAGAATTATATTTAAAATCGTCAAAACCTAATGATATTGTAATACATAGCTAGAGCTAAAAATCAACAATAATACCGAAATATATATATCCATTTATGTTAAGGGAAAAAAAACATTACATTATTTTATTCATTTTAAAACTTTGGTCAAAAGCTAATGAAATTTGACAATTTAGTATATGATTTAAAATAAAAAATAAAAAAAAGAATCATAGGAGATTGATTATGATGTGTATGATTATACAATATGCATATATTAAATTAAGACATATAAAAATGGAAATAATACAAAAATGTTGGTGTTTGTATTCATGTTCCACCTTGGTCTCCACTACAAAGATCTAATTTGGATAAATTATTTGAGAAAAAACATAGACAAAGAAATATTAAAATGGAATTTAAAAAACATATTAATATTATAATATGTTTTAAAGTTCATATTGCTTCTAATGCTGTCTCAAATACCTAGGAAACATAAAACCAAATTATTTTATCCTTGTAATTAAATCTCTTAACAATTTTGCTAAAACAAATCCCACTTGTGTCGTTTGTTGCCATTAAAAGGGTATCTTCTTGATCTCGAGATGGGACTTCACCAAATTCTTTTAATCCTTTTATTTTAGATTATATTTGAACCTCAATTTTCTTTTAAATTTCATAATTAATCTATCATTGTTTTTAAATTATTGATTTTTGTTTTTGTGTATTTTTAAAAATAATATTATAAAATCAATGACCTGGTGAGAATATTAAAGTTGGGTCAAATAGAGTCAACAATTGACTAGTATATATATATATATATATATATATATATATATATATATATATATATATATATATATATATAGAGGTGGTATGTGATTTAAAAAAAAAAAAAAAGCAAATAAGGACAACTTCACATTTACGATCTCAGGTCAAGACACAAAAAATCAATTTTTTAAAGATAAATTGAGGCAATTTTTAAAATCTGAATTTCATTCAACGCATAAGGAGAAAAGCATATATCCCACTTTTTATATCGTGGATAACCCAATCGAAGGGTTTCTAAAATAATGTCAATAACTAATTACATTGATGTTATAGAGAATAAAAGAATGACAAATGGACTGCTCCGATTGGAGGCGTTTTAACACATTACTTGAATTAGTTTTGAATTTGTTGTGTTTTGTGATTACAACATGGTACCCTCTGCTTCTTTAGATTTATCTTTACAGCTTGTTAAACGTTGCATCTTATCCTTTCTCTTAACATCCCCTCAAATGAGAGGAAGTTCATAAACCACAAGTTTGCTTCATAATATAGAAAATCGAGAGTGAGTGAGAGATTTAGTTAGACAATCAGCCAATTAATCGGCATATGCAACATAGCAAAGCTCAAGCAATATTCTGCGGAATTACATGGTCACATAAAAAGTAAACATTGATTTCTATGTGCTTCATTCGAGCATGAAACATAGGATTAGAGGTTAGTTGGCAAACCTATTTCAATGATTAACTATCTTCACCAAGCAGTGGTATAGACTAATGCGCGATACTCCGACTTGGTGTTCGAGCGTGCTATTGTTGTTTGTTTCTTTGATGACCATGACACTAACATGTTGCCAAGGTAAATACAATGTACTGCAATAGACTTCCTATCATCCAAATCTCGTGCATATGAACTAGGGATACAAACAAAGGTCCACCAGATATGAAGAAAAATTACTTTGAAAATTTTGGGATTTTGGCATTATTGCATATTAGGGGTAGGCACCCAAATTATGGTAATGGACTCTTTATTGGTCAAAAATTACCTTTATTAGAAAGGGAGTTACATCAATTTGAACATGATGTGGTAAATCATTTGTGTGATGCAACTTTAATGTTGATTTCAACTTTTTAATTAA
This sequence comes from Lagenaria siceraria, assembly GCA_002890555.2. Classification (NCBI taxonomy): domain Eukaryota; kingdom Viridiplantae; phylum Streptophyta; class Magnoliopsida; order Cucurbitales; family Cucurbitaceae; genus Lagenaria; species Lagenaria siceraria. The sequence goes on along the minus strand of CM016483.1, from coordinate 18,701,492 downwards.
TGAATTGACTCTTCTTTTTTTTTGGTAAAATTCAAAATGACCATTTTTTTCAATCAACATTGGATTTTTTTTTTTTTTTTTTTTTTAACATGTATAAACTTTTCAAAGGTGGAAATTTTTGAGTTATTATAATAGAGTTGAACAGTAGAATCCATTGCCCATTAGAGATAATAGTTGAATTTAGAATGTTGAATTTTTGTTTAAGGTTAAATTAGAATTTGGATCCGCAGAGTTTGGAGAAAGTTAGAATTTAGTCCTCTATCAGTTTTGAAAGTTTATAATTTTATTCCATGATTTGATTAAACCTCATAAATAGTCTCTTTGCATTAAAAAATAATAACGGATTGAGAGTATATGAATAAGGTGACCTATGTAAGTTTTTATGAGCTTCAATTATGTACATATGTTTTAATGATAATTACAAACTCAAATTCTTATACTAATATGTTTAGTGTTACAAAGTACTATGTTGTAAAAGCTCCAAAAAAAAAAAAATTATTCCAATCTATCCTCTGAATCATTCAAATTAGAATTCAAATAAAAAAAGATATGAGCAAAAAGAATGTTAAAGATAAAATCTAACTTGCTGTTGACACATGGCACTTTGTTAATGCAACATCCAATATGGCAACTAACACGGTGGTCAACAACGATGTGGTAGCTAATATCAATAATGACATGGCAGCTGATGTGGCATCCAACTATCAAAATTTGGATGGCACGATAGCTAACATGGCATATGACATGGCAAACGTAGACCAAAGATACAAAGACACATTATGCTATGTTTGAATTAGAGAGAGAGAGAGAGAAATCAAATGTTGACATGACAAACAGATTTCAACACGTGACACAATCATAATTTTTTTGTTGTATTTTCTAACTGTAAAAAAAGTGTAGAAGTAGCTAGTCACCCTTTTTACGTGTACACACGCGCCAGGTGTTCCTACCTGTTGTGCACAAGTACGTCGATTTGTGTATGTAATCACGTGCTTATACTTTTCGATTGTTACAACCTTTTTCTAATTTTGATTATATTCTCTACTTTTACCATTTTCTCAAATTAATCTCCACATTTGATCTATCTAATCTAAATCTAATGGCTGAATTTGAATTCATGTTAGGACAACAAACTTATAAATATCTTCACGATGGTATGATATTGTCCACTTTGGACATAAATCCTCATGGCTTTGCTTTTGGTTTCATCCAAAAGACTTCATACCATTGGAGATAATTGTTGTCCCTAATATACTCATCCCCTTATCTAGCCAATGTGAGACTTTCATCGCATTTCCAACAATCCTCCCCTCGAAGAAATGACCATCGAATCCCTTCAAATAATCATCTCTCTGAATTTCACTTGAGCATCCGAAAGCTTAACTACAAATAGATACCACCATGACTACATCTTCCAAGACCCTCCACTTCTTTGTTCAACATCCAAGGATTTTACCAACATGGCTAAGTTAGGACATGACTCTGATACCAATTGTTAGAGACAATAAACCTCCAAATAACTCCACGATGGTATGATATTGTCTACTTTGAGTATAAACTATCATGGCTTTGTTTTTTGTTTCTGATGAATATCAATTTGGCATATATTTTTCCTTATAGTTAAGGTTATTTCTTAGATGAGTCAAGTATAAATTGAGGATAATATGTGCTTAATGAGTCATAAATTAGTAAAAATCAGGATATCTCATACTTTGAGATAATTGGTGTTAATATAAGATATTTTGTGGGGGAAAAGTTTTTTTTTTTTTTTTTTTTTTTTTTTTTTTTGTTAAAGACTAGCCTTAGTTTGCTCACAAGAAAATTAGTTTTTTTTTTTTTTCTCCAATGTGGTCATGTTGCTCCTGTTTAAAAAATAATTTGTTATTCCAACAAATTTCCCTATAACAAAATATTTAAAACACCAAGCTGATCCTCCAAACCCCTTATCATCTTGATTTAACATTTAGCTCATTTAACAGGTATTTAAACCTATGAGCTGGAAGAACCTTCGTTAACATATCTGACAAATTCTGTTCTGTATGAACTTTGACCAGTTCAACATCTTTCTGAGCAACAACTTCTTGAATCAAGTGAAATTTGACATCCATATGTTTGGACCTCTCATGTGATTGTATTGTGGTTCAACAAGATTTTTTGTTGTGAAAATGAACTTGTTAATTTATAGGTCATGAGTTGTTAGTCCACTCTGAATCCTCCTAGTTCAATTTAGAGCAAGTATTTCGGCAACAACTCATCCCATTGAAGCCTATATAAAGCCCTTTAATTCAACCATTTGAAAAATCAATCTTTCAATGTGTAACTTTGATCGTATTCTCAACAATCCTCCCTCAAACAAAAGACCATTGAGTCTCCCCTCAAATAGTCATCTCTCTTAATTATACTTGAGCACACTGCCTGTTTGAAAGCTCAACCACAAATAAATATCACCATGACCACATCTGTTGATGCTTTTTTACTTCTTTGTTTGGAACTTGGAGATTTTAACTAACATGGCTAAGTTAGGGCATGACTTTGATACCACTTGTTAAGGACAATGAATCTCCTAATATTTTCACGATGGTTTCACCCAAAATGCCTCATATATATTATTGGAGATGTTAAGGAAGTTAAAATAACTTACCTATTTTTAATTGTAACCAACAAGCTCTCTGAAATTACTGATTTCCTCATAGTTCAGATACTTATAAAAAATCAGAAAGTGTGATTTAGAGAATGTGAGTTCATTTTGTAAATCTCTACAGGAATTGAAGCAATAAAGAAATTTACCCCCTTCCTTTTTGCATAGTAGATATAGGCTTTCCAGCCGAATCACTTAAATTTATGTATTCTTTCTTCTTCCTCTATCTTGATCATCATCTTCTTTGCTTCATTCTTCCACCAATTTCTTCCTTGAATGTCTACGTGAGAGAAAGAGAGCTTGAGAGAGAAATTCGTGATTTGCATGTGAGTAAAGACAGAAGTTAATTGAAATTGGGTTATTAGCTTCGAAGTGCTAAAACAAGTGTGTGGTGTTTTTAATAACTACGTGGAAGAATTTCTATCACAAAAATCTTCTTCTTGGACCTGCGTAATCAAGTTTTAAGCCCAACAAGTGGTATTAGAGCCATCAACAAATCAAGATTAAGGTTCTTTCAAGATCAAGAAACAGAAATTGGAATTCTTTAAAATCAAGAATGGCTATAGCAAGATTTAAAATAGAGAAATTTGATGGGAGAAGTGACGTTGAGTTGCGGAAAGCAAAGATAAAGGAAGTTCTTGGACAACAAAAGGCTTTCTTGGCCATTACAAATCCAACAAAGTTGCTAACAACTTTAACAATGATGATTTATCAATAAAGATCTACCGAATAAAGCCTTTCTAAGGGAAAGGTTCTTCACCTATCGAATGGATGCTTCAAAATATTTAACAGAAAATCTAAATGATTTTAAAAGGCTTTCCTCAAAATTCAAGTCAATGGAAGATAATATAGGTGAAGAGAATAAGCATTCATTCTTTTAAACTCATTGTCAAAATCTTTTAAATATGTAAAGGTGGCTATGAAGTATGGAACAAAGAAGATTACCACAGAGGGCCATAATTTCTGTAATAAGAGTTAGAGAACTTGAACTACAAATGGCCAAGAAAGAACAACAAGTAGTTGAAGGGTTGTTTTCTAAAGGGAAGACAAAGAATCCTGAAAAAGGAAAATATAATGGTGATGATAATCCTAAGTCCAAGATCAAGTGCCATTTTTGTCATAAAATGAGACATATGAAGAAAGATTGCTACTCATTGAAAATGAAGTTGAACCAGAAAAACAAAGAAACGAAACAAACAGAGGCTGTTGTGGAGGAGAATTCCTTCACATACACAAATTCTTTGCCAACCATTGTTGAGTGTGCAAGTCGAGACTCTATGGAGACCCAAGATTGGGTTATAGACTCTGGATGTTCTGTCCACATGACACCATCTAAAAGATAGTTTTGTACTTACAAGAAGTGGAAGACTGATTTACATGGGGAATAATTCATGTAAGGCAGTAGGGATTGACTTTGTTTCTCTAAAGTTTAAAGATGGCTCGATGAAACTCATTAGAAATGTGAGACATGTTCCTACTCTAAAAAGGAATCTTTTATCTGTAAGGATGCTAGACTCCATTGGATGTGAATATAGAGGAGTTGGAGGGACTTTTGAGATTATAAAAGACTCCACAGTAGTTCTTGTAGCTACCAAAATCAATGGAGTTGTATGTTATCAAAGATGTGTAGATGACACAAACAGTGTTAATTGCTTCAGATGGTGATCCTACTGAAGGTGAGCTATGGCACAAGAGATTATCACATTAGTGTCAAAGGTCTGCAAACTTTGTCAAAACAAGAGATAATATTGAGAGGAATTGGAGATAACTTGCAATTTTGTGAACAATACTTGAAAAGGCAACTAAATAAAAGTTTTCCAAAGGGACAACATACAACAAAGGAAATTTTAAAGTATGTGCATTCTGACCTTTGGCGACCAGCACGCTCTCCCTCCCCAAGTGGTGCAAGGTACTTCCTTTCAATCAAAAGACCAAGCTCTTGATAAATTTAGAAAATGGAAAACTATGATTGAAAAACACACCGCTAAACATATTAAATGTCTAAGAACTAACAATGGTTTTGAGTTTTGTTGAGAGGGAGAAATGGAATTGTGAGGCATAAAATAGTGAGATACACACCTCAACAGAATGAGGTGGCTGAAAGACTAAACAAAACAATGCTTCAAAGAGTTCGATGACAACTATCCAATGCACTCCTACCATAAAAGTATTGGGCAGAAGTTGTTTCCTATACTATCTACGCCCCGAATATATGTCCACACTATTCTGTTGAGTTAAAAACATATGAAGAAAAGTGGACAAACCATCCGTTCAAGTTGGATCATTTAAAGATATTTAGGAGTGTTGGGTATGTTCATCACAACCAAGGTAAATTAAAACCTAGGGCTGTTAAATCTATGTGTTTGGGCTTCACTCTAGGGGTCAAGGGCTATAGGTTGTGGCATCCTATTGAAAAGAAGTGTATTAATAGTAGGGATGTCATATTTTGAGAAAATGCGATGTTAATGATGACAGAGAAGCAACCTACAACTATGCCTCAAAATAGTAATACAAGAATTGAGGTGAAGTCCTTAAATGACCCTCAAACCTCCTCTTCTCAAGTAAATTCACAAGTGGAAGAAGTTGAACTTATTGAAGTTGAAGAAGAAGTGGTAACTAATGAACAACCAGCCCTACAGAATTATTCACTAGCAAGGGACATAGAAAGAAGAACCATTGTTCCTCCAGCTAGTTATGCTGAAACAGACTTTGCTAGTGTTGCTTTGAGTGCTGCAATTTCACTAAGCAATGATGAGCCTTCAAGTTTTGAGGAGACTACTAATATTTCTTATGTTAGATAATGGATTGAGACCATGATTGAAGAAATGAGGTCTCTTAATCTAAATGACTCTTGGAAACTTGTATCTTTACCTAAAGGGTACAAACCTATATCCTGTAAGTGGATCTACAAGTTAAAAGAAGAAATTATTGGGGTCCAAAAGTGTAGATTCAAGGCAAGGCTTGTGGCTAAAGGTTTCACACAGAAAGAAGGAATATATTATAATGAAGTGTTATCACCAGTTGTAAAACAAACATTCAATTAGGCTACTCTTTTTCCTTAGTTGCTCAAAAGGACTTGGAGTTAGACCAATTAGATATTAAAATAACCTTCCTACATGGTTACTTAAATGAAACCATCTACATGAAGCAACCACAGGGCTATGTGAAAAAGGGAGAAGAATACCTAGTTTGCCTATTGAATAAGTCAATTTATGGTCTCAAGCAATTACCTAGATGCTGGTATGACAGATTTGATAAGGTAGTATCAAAGATAGGGTTCAAAAGAAGCTCCTATGATTGGTGTGTCTACACTAACACAAAGAATTTTGAAGATGGAGTGTATCTACTTCTCTATGTAGATGACATGTTATTGGCAGGGTGCTCTAAGAAAGACCTTGAACATGTTAAAGCTCTTCTAAAGAAAGAGTTTGACATGAAAGATTTTAGGGGAATCAAGAAGAATTTTGGGAGTTGATATAACTAGAGACAAGGGAAATTCTTATCTTTATATAAGCCAAGAAGATTATTGTAAGAAGATTCTTCAGAAGTTTGATATGGATTGTCAAGTCAGTTAAGAATCTTATTGCTAATAACTTCTAATTGTCAGCTGAGAATAGTCTTAAGGATGGAGACAGGGAACATCAAAGTTATATGGCTAAGATTCTCTATTCTCAAGTGGTAGGTAGCCTAATATATTTAATAGTGTCAACAAGACCAGATTTATCCTACTCAACTAGCGTAGTTAGTCAATATATGGCTAATCCAGGCAAGCGTCATTGGGAAGCTACCAAATGGATACTTAGATATCTCAAGTATTCAAAGAGTTCTAAAATAATCTACAAAAAGAATGACCCTTCTAATGATGAGCTCTATGGATATGTGGATGCTGACTTTGCAGGGGACCTAGATAAAAAGAGATCTCTATTAGGCTATGCGTTTCTATTAGGCAATAAGTTGCTAAGTTGGAAAGCAAACCTTTAACCAGTTGTAGCATTATCAACAACTGAAGTTGAATTTATTCCCTTGGCGGAAGTAGTGAAGGAAGGCTTATGGCTAAAGGATTTACTGAGTAATTTTGGAATTAAACGAGCAAAAGTCATAATATATTATGACAATAGAGCACAACTTATCTATCTAAAAATCACCAGTTTTACGATCGAGCAAACACATAGATATAAAATATCAATTCATCAAAGAAGAAATTGAGAAAGAAGAAATTGAAGTGGTGAAGATCCATACCTCAGATAATGTTGCCGACATGCTAACCAAACTGGTTACACAACAAAAATTTGTTTGTTGCTTTGATGTAATCGAGTTTGAGCTATCTAAAAATGGGTAGATAGACAAGTTAGTGTGGGGGGTTCATATGTTGCTTACAAAGGTGGAGATTGTTAATGAAGTTAAAATAACTTGCCTATTTTCTCTGAAATTATTGATTTCCTCATAGTTTACCTACTTAAAAAAGAAATCAGAAAGTGTGATTTAGAGAGTGTTTGTAAATCTCTAAAAAAGAATTGAAGTAATAAAGAAATTTACTCCCCCCGCACAGTGGATATAGGCTTTCCAACCAAACCACTTAAATTTGTGTGTTCTTTCTTCTTCCTCTACCTTGATCATCATCTTCTTCCTTTAATTTTCAACATCTCCTTCTTCTTCATTGCTTCATTCTTCCACTAATTTCTTCTTCGAATGCCTACGTGGGAGAAAGAGAACTTGAGAGAGAAATATGTTATTTGCATGTGAGTAAAGGCATAAGCTAATTGAAATTGTGTTATTAGCTTCCAAGTGCTAAAACACGTGTATGATGTTTTTAATAGTTATCTGGAAGAATGTCTATCACAAAAATCTTCTTCTTGGGTCTGAGTAAGGGATTTAAGCCCAACAGAAGATAGTTGTCCTCTTTATATATACCCATAATCATCATGTTATCTAACTAATATAGGACTTTGATCATATTCCCAACATCCGACTTCAACCTCTTTATAAACTCAATTTCTCCTTTTTCCTAAAACAACTCCTCTCCTAAAAATCAAATCCAAAAGTGTTCAAAGCTTTCTTGCCAAAGCTCTATTTTCATCTCTTCATGTTTCAATTTTCTTAATCTCTTTTGAGAAAATATTTGTAATTGTGAGGAATATATGCTTTAGTACTTAAAACTTTGCATAACTACTCTTATAGTGAGAGTTTTTTTTTTTAAAAAAAAAAAAATTGATCTCTATCATTTCAATTCGATTTTTGTAATGAGGTGTAGATGCACCTGGAAGCTGGAGATTTCAGTGAATGATTTAATTTTCAACTCGTTAAAAGGATCGATGTAGGTTAAACATAGTTTTGTTAGCTTTTAATTTTAAAAACTAACTTTAATATAGATACTTACATTTTAAATCTAAAATGTCAAAGGAAACAAGAAACCAAAAAGGGGTTATCAATCTCAACTCTAATTTTCTTCAATAAAAAGTGAAAAGGAGAAATGAAAAACAAGACACATGAAATTAAAAGAACCAAAAAAACAAAAAACAAGAACATGACCAAAGCTAAGCCTTTATTATTTATTTCTTCAAGTAGTTTTTTGATGTTACCTTACCACTATTTTTATTTGACATGTCTATAAAATTGATCACATCCCCAAAGTTTCTATCTACCATTGACATCTAAAATACTTATACTCAACTAACACACAATATAGTACACATTTTCCTTTAAGGAACTTACAAAAAAACCAATTTTGGAAATATAATTTTTTTTTCTCTATTCTTTTACCTTTGGGAGATATTGCTTGAGCTAAAAAGCTCATAAATTTTCAGGTGGGTGTTGCCTAAATTAGTTCCTCAAATATGGCTGGTCCCTAGTAGCTTTATATCTATAGCTCATTAATATATATAAATTAAATAAATATATCTATAGTTTGTTGGTGTTATATATGGTTCATAAATAGGTGTGCCCACATCCAAAAATTAAAAAAGAAAAAAGAAAAAAGATGAAGATAAATAATTAAATGAAAAAGGAGAGAGGGAATGGGGACTGTTTGGATTATCCAAGAAAGTTAGCCACAAATGAATGATGTTCAAAGACAAACCTCAAAAAGCAAAGTTTACACCACAAAGGTAAAGCTTACCCAATGCTCATTTTCACAAGTTTTTAAAGCTCCAAAATCTTGCCTTTCTTTCATCCTTTCTATACCCTCCAACATATTCATTTCATTCATTCTTGCCAAATTGATTCTCTCTTTTCTTCTCTTTTCTTTTCATAAAAAGGTGAGAAAATAAAAACTAGGGTTTTCATTTTCATTTCTCATCACTCCCTTAAGCAACTTCCATTTATTATATTGTATATATTGTTGTATAGCTCTTCTTTCTTAAGCTTTTTGTTCTTACCCAAAGTTCTCTCTTTTTCATGTTCAATCAAAATCCTTCTCATCTTTTATGATAATAAAGTTCCTCTACTTCATAATCACTTTGTATTATTTCACATTATTTTATATCTAGAAAAAGGTTTGATTCAAAGGAGTTTGTGCATGCATATCTTTAGGGGCAATGATAAACTAAGAAAACTACTTAAGATTTGTTTGCTAAAGTATTGTATTTCTTGTGTTTTTCTTTTTGTTTGATCTTTTGTATTTCTTTTTCCTCCAGATGCTATGGTTTAATCTTTGTTAAGAATGTCTTATTCAACCATGTTTCAAAAATACTTTTTTCTTTTTGGAATTATAATATTACCCTCAACTTTTCATAAACATTTCAAAATTACTCGTGGAGTAGAATTTCATTAAAATGTTGGATGATAATTGAGACCTAAAACAAAAATTATTGGAACCCAAGCACTGCAATACCATTCAATACCACTGCCACACTAGTTTTAGATCTCATTTTTCATCCAACAACATCCTAATAGATTAGTTTAACTCCAATAGTAGTTTTGGAACATTTATGAAAGGTTGATGTTTATTTTATATCATAACATCTCATCAATATGAGAAAACAAGGTCAATCAGCTTACCAGAACATCTCAACTAGGTTGACATAAACCTAACGCCCTCATCAATATGAGTATTTTTTAAAAAAAAATACAAACTTCTTAAGTGTATTTTATATATATATATATAACTTAGTCTTTAAATTTTAGAGATAAAGGGGCAAAAAAACAAAAGAGTTGGAGTAGTTACAATAAATAATTTATTTCTAAAGAAGTGATCAAAATGGGATCAAAATGTATATAATTTCATGCATATTAAAAATCATGATATGATGAAAAATGTTTTTTTTTTCTTTTTTTTTTTCCTTTTAAATTTGAGTACTTCAACAACATGGTGTGGGATGAAAAAGGTGACTGAAAAGTTCACTCTCCAAAGGTTTTTTCCCTTGATAATTAAAATTGATTTGATGAAATGGGCATTTGTTTCGTATATTTTGACTAATTAAGAAAAGTAATTAACTTTTCTTCTAACCATTCAAGCCCAACAATAAATTTAATTTATTTTCTCTAAATATCAGTAGCTCTAACCCATTTAATATATTTTATTTTATTGCTATTATGGAGAAAAATTAAACAATTGCCTTTATTTCCATTTATAGAGTGGAATCAAAGAACAAGTTTGAGAAAGTCATGAGTCATGAAATTAGGAATATTTCCTTCAGCATATGTTTCCTTGTGAGAATTGAAGTTTTTATTTTTCGTTATTTAGCAGAAAAAAGACAAAGCATACAGTTCAATCATCAGCACATGTTTGTGGGTTTTGGTTGTTGTCAGGTCGCATCCAATTTAAGATCATAATGAAACTCCAAAATTCGAATCTTTGATGAGATCTTTACACTAATTCATTTTTCTTTTCGGTTCGATAATTTTCATAAAGTTTCATCTAATAATCAATTAGCTCGGAGATGGAGTAACTCCTGTGTCTTATGAAGATTATAAAGTCTCTCCAACTTTTCAATGTAAAATTCTCAATGTACTTTTCAAGATAATACCTTGTTTGGACTTTAAGAATTTTAATGTCGTATTTGATAAATAACTCTACCATCTTTTTCTTTGTCTCTCTTCCAAACGTTAATATGAAAGAGAAAAAGTGAGTATATTAAAACGAAATATCCTTTTTGAATGTATACATGTTACCAAGCTTGAAGAAGAAAATAGATGAACTTAAAGACAAAAATTAGTTTGTTGCAGGTGATTTTAGACCAAATGACATAATCAATGTTTGGCAAAGTTTAGAGGCAATTGAACCAAAAAAGAAACGAGACTTGGGTCAAAACCGCACCCCAGGACCTAAATGGCATGCCCAATGTATGCCTGTCTAAGGGAATGAGCCAAAGGCCACATGCCTTGACCCCCATTGACCATAAGCGGGATTCGTTCGATCCCAAAGCCCTAGTTCAGATGTCCTAGGTCAACTAGTCCCTAAAAATAGATTATTATAATTTTAGGAAAGTAAGAGTGTGTTTGGAATACATTTTTAAGTGTTTAATTTAAAAAATAAGTTATTTTGGAAAAAAAAATTGAGTGTTTGGCAACCACTCAAAATAGCTTTTGAAGTGTATTTTAAACAGTTTTTGTCGAAAGATTTAAATTAAAAATTAGTTTTTTTAAAAAATACTTTTTTTCTAGTCGATCCAAACGGGCCCTAAGTTCATTCTCACTCTCAAAATCCTAAAGCTTCCATATTCTTTCACTCTTTAATTTAAGCATTATATTATATTGTGTGTGACAAGTACCACAGCAGTGTACAAATTTTTCTTTCTTTTATAGAATACGTACATTTGTCCAAATTTTAATTCGTCAACAATCCTTAGATACAAAACTAAGTAAAACAAGACGTAGATGAAAAACTTTAAATATTTTTTAACATTTTGAAAATTGATGAAATCATGGATGACTCTTATTGGTTGCACTTCCATGAATGAATTTATAAAGGTAATATAATTAAACATTGCGTGTGAAAGATAGAGTTGAAAAAGCATCAAAATTTAATTTCTACCATACAAGGAAATTTTGGTTATGTTGAATGAAGAAATGGGTATTATTGAAAAGACAATATAGTAGCAAAGCACATATAAGAAACAATCCAACTTTTTCAAAAAAAAAAAAAAAAAAAAAAAAAAAAAAAAAAAAAAAAAAAAAAAAAAATGAAAAATTCAAGTTAATTAAGACTCAAAATAAAGAGCCAAGTACTCAAAATGACAAAAAACTTTAAAGAGAAGGCTCCCTAAAACTATAACAGCAACACCAATGACCTTACTTTCAGCAGTACACCAACAACCTTATGCCTCTCTATCTCTCTCTCTCTCTCTCTTTTTCTCTCTCTAGAGAGGTGAAAATGTAAAGAAAATACCAAGCTTTAAACTTTATGGTTGTTCTTTTTAGTCAATCTTGTTAGATTTCGGTAAAATATTACGAGATTAGTTGTCACGCATTGGAAAGATTCAAAAAAAAATGAGTTCAAAGCACTATAAAATGAGCGGCCTACCGAGGTGTCAACTTATTTTTGTAGCTTTTGTATATACTCACTTTTGTTTGTGAGCTATCCTCTAGCCCCTTGTATATACTCACTTTTGATGAATGAATTTCACTATTGGCATCGAAGTATGATGAAAGTGCTGCAGAGATGTCAACCTAATTGAGATGTCCTGGTGTACCCCCTAATCCCACTTACCTTTAGTATTTTGTTCAAAAAATAAAATGAGCGGCCTATAATTTTGGTTTCACATCATCCCAGTTAAAAACGCTTTGAGTTCGGGTGTGCTAACTCTAGTTAAGTTCCCTTTTTGTATTCTCTAGTTCGAGAGTAGGAGAAAAGAGTGTGAGTGGTACAAAAGTTTCGAGGGAGTGTTCTTGTAATTGGGATTAAGGAAAGAGAATTTTGTGCTTGTAACAATTTTTCACATTAGTGGATTTTTTTCTGCTTGGTCGTAGTTTTTCTCTGATTTTGAAGTTTTCCATGTAAAATTTTGTGTTTCTTAGTTTTGTTGTTTTCTTTTAATTTCTCACCATTAATTTCTGTTTATAATTCCTATGGTAGTATAGTGGAGGTTTTCCTAACAAATCTGAGCATAGTTTACCAGTAGATAAGGTACTAATTTTTAATTTAAAGATTAATATAGTCGTTCGATCTCACTAGTTGCAATTGTTGAATTAAAAATAATAATAAAATAAGCTATATTTTACAACCATTTGTTAGAAGATTTAATGGTGTCGTTCTTTTAGTCAATCTAAGCTTAACTAGGTAAATAAGTCATTCCAAAAGTTGACGGTTCGATTTCAAACTTTTATAGTTGTTGAATATTTTACATAGGAAGGTTCAACATTTTCTTTATCAAGTTTGTAAATTAGTACTCGACGCCCTCACGAAAAGATAGAATTTTATTCTTATGGTTTGATAAGACATCATGAATAGTACCTATTGATTGTTTGATAAAATTCTCATAAATAGTCCATAGATTTGATCAAATCATGTGGATTAAATTCTAACTTTCTCAAAATTATAGGGACCAGATTTATAATTTAACTTGATTTTAATTTGTATTTAGAATCATTTGATGGCTTGAAAGAAAAAATTGAATTTTTGGTTAGATTAAAAGTTTGATCTTCTATTTATTTCATATACTTTTATAAAATGTTAATAGGTCTTTTAACAACTTTTAGTTTTATTTTATACTTTGATTCTAATATATCTTTTAAAGTTTAATTTCTTTTTGTGATATCAACCTTAAGTATTCCTTTTATATTACTTTATGGTGGCACATAAGTATTAAACGAAGGAAACAAGACTTATTACAAACTTTTTAAAGAACAATAACTTAAATAAATTTTAAAAGTTCAAGTATCAAAATTCTTTGAAGTGCAAAATTTACATTATAAAAATAAAAATCGGTGAATCAAATAGGTCCATGAATATTCTTTTTGGCATATTTTTTTTAACAACTTTTTTAATGACATTTTTTTTATATTTTCATTGTACCCAACTTTATAATCTAAAACTTTAAAAATGCAAAACTACACTACAAAAAAAAATATTAAAAAAATTAGATTATTTTTAAATATAGAAAAATGAGTCAAACTATTTACAATTATAAAAAAATTTCACTTTCTATCAGCGAATCAGCGAAATAGATATCTATCGTAGTCTATCGTTGATATATAGTGAATTTTTTTTATATTTGTAAATAGTTTAGTATTTTTTTATATTTATAATAATTTTCCAAAAAACTTTGATAAATAATTTTTAGAATTTTATTTAAAATTGGAAACTCATTTCATTTTTATTAAAATTATAACAAACCCCTACCTAATATATTGTGAGTTATATGTTGTAAAATAATATATTATACAAAATTTACATACATCCTCCTAAATAAATCAATGATAGTTGAGTTTCCTAAAAAAAAAAAAAATCGATGATAGTTGAGTTCAACTAAATATTCAGTGAACAACAAGAACTATTTTTTTTCTATTGTTTACAAATATCATTTAAAACACCATTTTGACAATTCGTTAAAGAGAAATTATTATAAATAGAAAAAATATCAAATTATTTACAAATATAAAAAAAAATTTACTGTCTATCGCGGTCTATTGTTGATAGACAGTAAAATTTTTCTATATTTATAAATAGTTTGTCTCATTTTTTCTATATTTGAAAACAGTCCCTCTTTAAATTGAGATGATTTTTTTTAACAATATGTGGAATAGAGGAATTAAACCTCTAGCCTCGTAGTCAATAATACAAAATTTACATTAGTTGAGCTATTATGCTCTAAAATGCTGGTGAAATGATTTAGTTTTCAATTTGCTACCAAACACAAATTTAAAAACATCAACTCTATTTTTCATTCATCTTTATTTTCTAATCACTACATTGACAAATTAAAAAAAAAAAAAAAGTACCAGCAACAGTTAGCACTCTTAGGGTTAAAAATTAAGTGTCTAACAACATTTTTAAAGAATTGCAAAATCTATCACTGATATACTCATTCTTACCAGCAATTTTGCTATATTTGCAAATTATATACATGGTGGAAAGTTTCCATCGAATTGGAAAAATTTTTGTTCTTTCTCCAATTTCAACAAAATTTTGATATTTCCATTGACATCGATATTTCAAACACTGGTTATATCTACTAATACTTTGGCACTAATATTATATTTGCAATTGTCTCAAAAAAATAATACATATAACCTAAAACAAATAAGAATACAAAAAAGAAAAAGAAAAGAAAAGAAAGAAAGGTATGGTAAAAAACCAAAAAAGGAGGCAACTCCTATCTTTATCTTATTTACCCTTTTTTTAATTTGTTTAATCTTTTGCTCACTTTCTCACCTAGTACCCTACACCCCCACGTCCAATAAACAAACAACTCTTCTCTCTTTCTTTCTCTCTCTCTCTCTCTCTCATCCATTGCTCCTCAAGTGTCATTTTCTCACATATACTTCACACAAAAGAAACAACCATTCATCACTTCATACCTATTCTTTCTCTCTTCTTCTTCTTCTTCTTCTTTTCTTTTCTTTTTTTTTCTCTTCTCTCTCTCTCTTTACCCATCTATCTTTCCCATCTATCAATCTTTCTCTCTTTTTTTTTCATCAAAATCCCAAAAAAAAAAAAAAAAAAAAAAAAAAAAACCCACAAATCTACTCTCACTTCCCTTCAAAACCCATATTCTCATTTCCTCACCAAATCTCTACATCTTGAGAAAAATACACAACAATAAAGGAACAAAGAAGGAACAAAGAACAAAATTTTGGAGGTGGTTTTTTTTTTCTTCATTTTTTGAGCTCTTAAGATGGAGTTGTTTCCAGCACAACCAGATTTATCACTCCAAATTAGTCCTCCAAATACCAATAAACCCTCTTCATCTTGGAGAAGAACAAGTAGTTCTTCACAAGAAGAAGTTGATTTGGGGTTTTGGAATAATCTTAGTTTGGAGTCTTCTTCTAAATCCACTCCTAAACATCACCATCCTCATCCTCATCATCATCTTCATCATCTTCATTCTCAATCTTGTTTTGATCTCTCTCTCTCAAATTTAACCCAAATTAACCATCATCAATACTCAACTATTTCTCCTCCTACTACTACTACTCCTAATCATCATCTTCATCATCATCATCGTTATCCCGCTCTCGATACTACTGCTCACCTTTTTGAAACCCTAAACAAAACCCATCACCGACCCGCCATTTTTCACCAAACGCCGTCGCTCGACCCGCCACCACCGCCTCCCATGCTCCCTTTCCCGGGCCAAACAAATGGGCAAGACTTGGGATTTTTGCGACCCATTAGAGGAATTCCGGTGTACCATCAGACAAATAACCCCTCCGGTGGCAACAGCAGCGGTGGTGTTGTCACTCCCACCGCTGCTGGCCATGGCCAGATTATGATGCGGTCGAGATTCTTGTCGAGGTTTCCGGCCAAACGCAGCATGAGAGCCCCTCGAATGAGATGGACTTCCACCCTTCATGCTCGATTTGTTCATGCTGTTGAACTTCTTGGTGGCCATGAAAGTATTTCACTTAATTTCTTCTTTTTTTTCTTCTCGTTTTCGAGTTTTCTTTTTTGGATTCCTGAAGATGGGTTACGGTATATTTAATCATTTATTCCTATTCTCGACAATCAGGAGCTACGCCGAAGTCGGTTCTCGAGCTTATGGATGTCAAAGATCTAACCTTAGCTCATGTCAAATCTCATTTACAGGTACATAACTCATAATCTTTTAATCTCAAATCAAATCCCCATTTCTAATCTTCTTTTTCTAAAAAAAAAAAATGCACAAAAAACCATAATTTTAGGGTTAAGTTTTGGTAAGAAAATAAGAATCCCAAGTGATTTATTGATTTGGAGTGTACTAATTATGCATAAATGAAGAAAGGGTTTTGCATTGTTGTTACATCCTTAATTAATTTGTGGCAGGCAGTTTGTCGAGTGGAAATCAAGGTTTTTGTTTTTTAATGACATGTTTTGTTTTTTTTTTTCTTTTTTTTTTTTCAAATTCCAATGGAGTTTTTTTTTTTTTTTTTTTTTTTTTAAATCCTCTGTAGAGAGGCTCAAATTCTTAGCTTTTCTTTTTCTTCTAGATCTGATGGTTCTGCTTCTGCTAGCTAACAAACAGCTTTTTGCTTGGGAGAATGAGCCATACCAACTATGAGTAAAAAAAATAAATAAATTTAAAAATAAATAAATAAATTCAACTGTAACACATGCACACAAGACAAGGTGGCTCAGAGAGACTGTTTTCCAGTTGACAAGGCTTGATGAGTAAATGAGAGAAGTGGTAGCTGTTAAAATTTAATGTAAAATAAATAAATATATTTCTTCTTTTTTTTTTTTTACTAATCATTTAAATCTTCAAACATTTGGGATAATTGTTTGTGTGGTGTAACCAAAAAGATATACCAATAATGTTTGTTTTTTTTTTTTTTTTTTTTTGAAAGTTTATGTCTCATTTCCAATTTTTCAAATCTATTTATAATTTTTTTAATACAATTAACTTACACACAAATTAGTTGATATGAAGCTTTCATCAATAGTACTTCAAATGGGGTCTATTTATATGTCAAAAAAAACATAAAAAAAGGAGAAGAAAAAAACAAAAAGCAATATATATGGAATAAATAGGATTATTTAGGGCAAAAAAATGATAAAAACCCATCATTACTTAATCATATCTTCTTCAAAATCAGTTCTTTTTTATTTTTTTTATTATTTTAAATTAACCACACCTCCATAACTAGGGTTAATCACAAAGCATCTTCCAGAGTTTTTTTTTTTTTTCCCCTTTTTCTATCGTATGATTATATTCCATTTTGTTGGAAATTTTGAAGCTTTTGACCAATTTGTTTAAATAATCCAATAAAAAAACCCATTTTTTATATCTTATAATATGATAAAATTCCCATTTTGCAGATGTACCGTACAGTGAAGACTACAGACAGAGCAGCAGCTTCTTCAGGTGGGTTTTCTTTTCTTTTTTTTTTTTTTTTTCCTTCTTTTTTTTTAACTCATTTTCTAAAGTTTTTTTTCCTTCATTATTTTTATAGGCCAATCAGATTTATATGAAAATGCTTCATCTGGTGACACAAGCAATATTGAAGATATAATATTTGACATTCAAAAACCAGCCATTGGAAGACAAAATGACAACTCAATTCAACAAACAACAAGGCAAAACCCTCACCAAGATAAGGATTATCATGCCCTTTGGAGCAATTCTTCAAGGTTTAATTCTATTCCTAACGTCTTTTATTCTTGTCCTGATACTATGTTAAATTCATCGATTAATCTACAGATTTAAGTTGATGGATTACAGTAAATTTACCGAAACAGACGGGCACAATTTCCAAATAGATATTGAAAAAAAGAAGATTTTGGTTGTGTATGTATTTTGTTGGTGTGTTTTTTGAAAGACTAAAAACTCCATGATGAGGTAATTATAAACATAGTCTCTTAAAATGGATGAAAAGGAAATATGTAAAAAGAAGAAGCCACACGAACTCTCTCTAATTCCAAGAGAGAAATCTCTGTCCTTTGGATTTTGTGGGGCTCAAATATGGAATCCTTATTCAATTGGGACCTTCAATTAGAAACTTAGTGTCAAAGCTAAGCCCTTTTGATGGACCCATTAGTGGAAAATTTTGCTACCTAAAAAAAAAAAAAAAACTTTTATTATTATCTTTTGGAAAAATTAAATTAAATTTAAATATGGAGTTTGAAAATTCCTCGTAGTTTGTGGTTTTAGTAAATGGGTTGTCACATGGGGTTGGTTTAGCTTTATATCAATCAAAAGCACCAAATGCAAAGTGAAAAAAAAGATTTGTAGCTTTTTTTTTTTTTTTTTCTTTTTCTTTCTTTCTTTTTCCCTTTTTTTGCTCTGCATGGTCTAATTTTGGTTTTTTCTTTGTTGAATTGAAAAATAATATGTTCCTCTTTGTTGTTTTGGTTATGTTGAATAGGGAAGCTTGGTTGCATGGTTTACCAAATGATTCTTCTAGGGACCTTTTTTCATCCCTCGAGGTACGTCATTTTATCGATCTTCTTTTTTCTCTATATGATATATTGTAAGGGAGAGAAGATTTGAACCTACTACGTTATAGAGGAATTTGGAGTAAAGCATTGATTTTACTCTTTGGAGTATAGTCGTCGTATAGAAGCATTCTAGCCCTAAAGTTATTGTCATGAGAAAAAATATATATACAAAAATTTGAATATATGACATGGTTAGTATTGAATTGAATCAAATTGTTTTTATTTTATTATATGATTTTAGATTGTGATAGCTACCAACTTAGGATATTAAAATATTCTTCATTAGATGTTGATGTAGAATATAATTTCTAAAGGAAATTGAATGTAGATGGCTCTATAAACCACTCTAGTAAGTGATACAACAAAACAAAAATTGTATACTAATCGAGTTATTTCGGTCTCGTTTGATAATGATTTCATTTTTTAGTTTTCTGTTTTTAAAATTTATACTTATTTTCTCTCCATTCTTCAATTATGATTTTGTACTTTTGCTAACAAAACACTTAAATTCCTAGCTAAATTCTAAAAATTAAGAAAATAAGAGCACGTTTGGATTGACTTTATAAGCCTTTAAAAACACTTTTTCTCGTACTTAAAAACACGTTCTTAAGCACTTAGAAAGTTAATATCCAAACATGCCCGTTTTTTAAAAACTACTTTGTTTTAACTTAATGGATAATGAAGTAATGTTTATAAAGTTAATTTTAAAAATTAAAAAACCAAATGGTTATCCAACGAATTTTCGTAAGATTATTGTAGTCTTTGGAAAATGAAATAAATGGTAAGGGTAGAAGACTCTAGTTTATAAATCCCTTTATAATTTTGTTCTTGTTTGTGCTCATATATTAATTTAAGCTTTTGGAGAACAGAATTTGGGAGTGAATAAATAATAAGACATAATTTTATCATATATAGAAAAATGGGTCAAAATATTTATAAATACAGAAAAAATTTACTATCTATCGCGGTCTACCACTGATAGACATTGAAATTTTTTATTTGTAAATAGTTTTATGTTTTTTCGGTTTATAATAATTTTCTTAATTTTATTGTATCATATTAATAGTAATCTTTTTTCTTTTTTTTTTTTTTACAGAATGATATGGATCCAAAGTGCTCAAACAATGAGAGACTATCAGAAATAAGCTCATCAACAGATCTTTGTGGAGTGACAAATAATCCTCAGAAGCCTAATTTAGAATTCACATTAGGAAGGCCAATTTGATGAACACAAACAATTGCTTAAGTTTCTACTCATTTTGAGATATGAACAGAAATTCAAGTTGAAGTGAACAAGTTTGTGCCTCATAGGGGAAAAAATGGTTTTAAAGAAAAGAAAAAAAAAAGGGAAAAAAAAAAAAAAAGAGGTAAAGAAAGACAAGAAGACAAGAAAGACAGAAAGCAAGAAAAAGTAGGTCCTAATTCCTATCAATCTTTGAGGCCCCAAAATCATCTTATTTTATTTAAGCAAATCAAATATATATGAATCTAATTGATTTTTGTTTGTTTTGCACTCAAAATAGTGAGAATGTAAGGGAAAGAGGGAGAGATTAACTGCCAAAGAAAAAGAAGTAAATGAAGAGCCTTGGCAATTGTAATGAATGAATCAACTTTTACATTTATGAGTATGATTGTTTTTGTCTTTCTTTTTTCTTTATATTCGTGAGTGTCCGAGCCAGCTTACACACACCTTGACTAATCTTACGGGACAACTCGTCTGACCCTGCAACATTTGGGTGTTAAGAAAACCCGTAAGATATCAAATACTAGGTAGATTAGCTACCATAGATTGAACTGATTACCTCTTGGTCCGTTGGCCTTTTTTTTATATTTTCATTACCATTATGCCAACTCATAATGGTTAGTATGATATCTACGACTTATAAAATCATGTTACGTGTGTTTGGAAAAAAAATCAAGTGTTTAAAAATATTTACGGGATGTTTAAACCGACAGTGACAAGAGTTTATAAATTGTGAGGTTAATAATGAATTTTAGAACACTTTAGGTCAAATATGTTTTAAGCACTTAAAAAGTTATTTCAAACTGATGTGTAGTTATATTTAGATTTGATAAATTGCAAATTAATTAAGAAGTTGTGTGCTAGATACATCACATAAAGAAAAAGAGAAAGAATATAAACAAAAAGATTGAGAAATAAAGTGATTAGAATATAATTAAGTGAGAAAGAAAAAGGAATGGTAAAATGACAAAAGTAGGGGTTGCAAAAGGAGATTTTGCACTTGCTTTTAATACCCATTTTGCAGATTTTACACCAATTAATGTAATTTTTTTTTTTCCAAAAAGAAAGCTTTCAACTTAAATCCCAATTAGAATGATGTATTCTTCAAGAGGGAATCAATTACTTTTTTTTTTTTTTTTTGGTTCTTTATTAGCTTTAGCACTTGGGAATGGTGCTTCCCACCCATGCATGGATCTCTTTTTTAAAAATTTAAAATAAAAATAAAAAAAATAAAAAAAAAAATTCAGCATGATTGATGTTCTTATGAGTTTAAGAAGGTTTATTTATTAAAAAAAAAAAACTATATGTTTTTTTTTCTCTTTATGTATTTTAACACTTAAGAAAGTTATCATTACACACTCAAATTCAATAAACTTTTTTTTTCTTTTTTCCTTTTTGTCTTAACTATAACCCATCTTCAATTTTTAAAAAATGTTTGTTTTCTCTAGAAATATATATATAATATATATATAATAATAATAATATATCGATATCGAAGATTTCACATAAAAAAAATAGAAAAACCACACATTCTTATAAAATAGATAGGTTAATCGTTTTCTTTTCAATTAATTTTGAAATAGAATTCAATATTTATTTAATAAAAGATACTTAGAGAATTTGAATCTTATATGGATTTTTTAAATAACTAAACTTTATTCGAACTTTTAAATTTCTTTGAAACTCTATAGCTCATATACATATTTTTAAATGAAAACCAACCTGAGCAAAAATATATGCTAGCTTAAATTAAAAATTCCAAAATCTCTATGTTTTACTTTAGTTTCAATAGCGCTTTTAAATATTCTATTGTTATCTTTATTTTTTTGAGAAATTATTTAAATGGTAAAATTATTAAAAATATTTGTAAATATAGCAAAATGTCACTGTCTATCATAGTGATAGACGCTGATAGACATTAGACACATATGTCACTATATATCATAGTGATAGACGCTGATAGACATTAATCTGTGTCTATCAGTGTCTATCAGTAATAGATGATATAGTAGTCTATCGATGTCTATCACTGATAGACATCACTGATAAAAAGTGAATATTTGTAAATTTTTTGTTCATTTGGATGTATTTGAAAATAGCCCTAATTTTTTATTAAAAATTATTAGATATTCCTATATTTGTTTACTAAGGAGTAACAAAAATCTAACACGACAAGTTCTTAAAAAATGAGTCTTCATTGTGGTTTTTTTTTTTCTTATTTTTTTTAACAATGTAGAGATCTTGCAAGTCACATTAATTTGAAAAACATTGGTTTGAGTCAATTTTTAAAAATTAATTTGACTGAAATGTAGGGAAAAAGTGCTACCAACTAATCTTGTTTTGGAGTGACCTCCAATATTGCAAGTTGAATTTGCAATTTGTCTTCTTAAAGTGTACAAAAATGCAAATATAACTTGTCACATTATGAAAATTTCTATTATTTCTCACCAACAATTCAGCAAAGTGTATGGACACATACATGAAAAAAAAAGTTAATTAATTTAAAACATTAAAAAAGTGGAGAAAATTAAAATAATATGGATATCAAGAACCTGTTCTTGTTACTAGTTTCTTATTTATTTTTGTTGATAATAGAAGCATTTCATAAATGTTGGTATTTCTTGTTTCTGATATTTTTCCCATAATTGTGTAGATATTTTAGAAACAACAAAGTCAAATTTTTTATTTCTTGTTTCTGTTTTCAATTTTTTCATTAAACATAAATAAAAAATAAATTATTATAAACAGAAAAAATATCAAACTATTTACAAATATAGAAAAATTTTACTGTCTATCAGCGATAGATGATAATAGAATTCTATCGTTTGAGCGATAGAAAGTGATAGACTTCTATCACAGTCTATACAAGTAAAATTGTTTCACCACAAATTTACGAGTGAAGTTTCACCAAAGCTCTTTGCCCCAAATCAAATTTTGCTTCTCATAATTTACACCCTCTTTGAATGAATTGATTTCTCAATTCTTCTCTTTTTCAAAGAAGCAAGACAAAAATGTTCTTAGGAGTAACTCCATTGGATTTTCATTGGATTGAACGCAATAGGAGCGTTGCAATATCTTGAATCTGTCATCTAACGCGTCGAACAACTAATTATAGGAGGTCTTGCTGGTAGACTTTGTATTTGGCATATTTAATTATTTATGATTATTTACTATTGTGACTCTAGAGTTTAGAGAAGTGCACGATATAAACGCTCTCTAACCCTAGAGGCGTCACTATTCTGTATTATGTAACATTCTCTCTAATAAAATTGTTCTCTCTCTACCCCGTGGATGTAGTTAGCAAACTGTTAATGAACCACATAAATCTGTATGTCGATTCTGTATTTTTTTGCATTTTCTGTATTCTTTATTTGTTGATTTCGTAACATGCAGAATTTTCAAAGATATAGCAAAAAATTAAGATCTTGAAAGATAGTATCTCATTAGCTGAAATTGGTGTACTAACTCAAAGTTATTTTGTCATTTTGATGTTTCTACCATTTTTTTTAAATTGAAAATTTTTCCTCTAACTTCCATTTTGTATTGTTAGTGATATATAATTAAATTTGTCTTTACCCAAAAGTTATTTTGTCATTTTGATGTTTCTACCATTTTTTTTAAATTGAAAATTTTTCCTCTAACTTCCATTTTGTATTGTTAGTGATATATAATTAAATTTGTCTTTACCCACTAGCTTAAGCTTTTGGGTCAATTGGTGATTTAAGATGGTATCAGAGTAGGTTCCTTGAGGATATCCTAGGTTCAAGCCCCTACATTGTTATTTCCACTTAGGGTAAGAACTCTAAGGTCATAATTGTCTTTGGGGAGCTAAATGATTTCAAGCATATTAAGAACTCAAAATTCCTGTCTAGTTTCATTAACGCATGCAATACCTTTAGTCTAATTCTTTTAACAACTTAAAAAGAAATCTTAAATCATCTGATCTTAGAACTACTTTAGTTATGTATTTAAATTCTAGTCTTAAACTGTAACATCCCGAATTAAGGAGGAAGACATAAATGAACCGAGATCACATCGAATGAGAGTGATTCTGAGTATACAAAAGTATAGAATTAAAAGAATTGAAAGTTACTACATATACCAACAAAGTACACATTTCTTTTCGGTGGCTCAATTATAAAAACTCTACAGTTAAGTGTGTTTAACTTTGAGCAATTCTATGTTGGGTGACCTCACAAAGCATACTAAAAGAACCCGTGCTATATAAATTACCTCTCTTAAGGATAAGATTCAGATACATACATAAATGTAACATTCATATATAGTCGGTAGACGACAAACATTAAGCAAACAAATTTATAGTAGAATTACATAACTAAAAATCATTCAATACATTGAACTATAAAATTCAATGTCTACATCAAACCCCTCAGAACAATTGGTTGAGTTGTGCATAATCATAAAATAAGCATAAAATTTCAAGCTAAAAATTCAACACGAAACTACAAAGAAAAGTGTAAGAAGACAAATCAGACTTCGTATGGTGATATATCTTAAGCTGTGAAAATCCCAAATTCTTGCTTGTGGTTAAAAGAAATTCTAGGAAAATCTTACAAAATGATATATTTATAGAAAAAATTGAGCAGCGTAGAAAAGAAAAAAATGGTATCAATTAAAACTAATTTACTTTTCATGAGTGAATCAATTTATGAACCCTATATTAGAATTCCATTTTTAAAATCATTAATGTATGATTTTCGTGTTACACATACGACAAGACTTCTTTAAATGCAAGAGTTAATATATATTAAAAAAAATGTTGTAATTAAATGAATAGAAATTAAGGGAGTTTTTAAAAATAGAAAAATAAGGAAAACTATTTACACAAAATAGTAAAATTTTTAGATAGTTGTAATAGACGTTGATAGAAGTCTATCAAGGTCTATCAATAATAGAAATGATAGGAGTTTATCACTGATTTTTTTTTGCTATTTTCCGTAAATAGTATGACATTTTTTCTATTGGTGAAAATTTTTCTAAAAATTATTTTTTTATTTATTTGAGCGGTTTTTCATCTTTTCATCTACTTATATTTTTCTCTACATAGTACCGCTTTTTGGTTACTAGTCAGGTGATTTTGAGTTGATGTTAAATAAAATTAAGTGATAATGTTGTAAAACACTTACGAATGGTCTAAATTAATTTATTTATGAAACAAATTAGTATTTAAGTTGATACAATTAATAGTATTAAGTTTTAATTGATATGACTCAAAAATTGATGGTAGATATTATTGACTTTTTTAATAAAAAAGAGGAAAAATAATACTTTTTTGCTCTCTAGGTTTTGAGTTAGTTCTAATTGGTCCCTAAGTTTCAAAATTTTATACTTTTAGTCCTTAAGTTTTGAGCTTGATTTCAATTTAATCTTTAGATTTCAAAATAGAATCTTTCGCTTAAGGTTTAAGTTTTGTTTCAATTTGGTCCCTCATTTTCAAGATCTATGATAAAATATAATTAATTAAGTTTCACTATTGATCATCATTATTAAAATTAATTAACATACATTAACGTCAAAGGACGATGAAAGTGAGTATTTAGTCAAAAATCAAGTTTAAAAGTGTAAATTTTTATACCTAAAGACCACACTAAATCAAAACTCAAATCTAAAGTTAAAATAGTAACATTTTGAAACCTAGAAACTAAATTAAAATCAAACTCAAAATTTAAGTGTAAAATTTTGAAACTTAGAGACCCAAATGGAAACTAAACACAAAATCTAGAGACCAAAAAAGAATAAAGCGTCCAGTGATAAATAGGGAGCATGACCTTGATATAAAAGACTACGAGGTCATGGGTTCCGTCCATGGTGATCAACTACCAAAGATTTAATATCCTACGAGTTTTCTCGACACCCAAATATTGTAGGGTCAAGCAGGTTGTATCATGAGTTTAGTCGATGTGCACAGTGATTAAACCGAACACTCATAGATATCAAAAAGACTTATTAGACAAAATGACACAAGAAACAAAAACAAAAAAAACAAAAAAAAACAAAAAAAAAAACGTGCCAATAAACTTAACTTGAAAAGTATATAGAAAAGAAAGTGAATATATATTTCAAAAAAAAAAATAAAAAAAAAAAAATAAGTTTTGTTTTTGTGTGTGAAAATACACCCATAATGTTGTGTTTTGGCAGCATATTTGGCCAAAACACTACCACTTGAGTGAAACAATAACCGTACAATATAGGCTATGTCATTGTCAGGTACCCTTCCCCCTACCCTTATGGTCCATTTTCAATTTTTTGTACCTTCCTTTCCTTTGGCCCATCTCACCTTCTAATTCCATCCACATTATCCCTTTAATTATTCCTTATATTACATCATTCACTAACCTTCTTACATCATAAATTAACTCATCTTCTTTATTCTTTTTATTATGGCTTTAAATATATTTAATCATTTCTTTTTAATTACCTTCAATATAGGTTTATAACTTTTAATTTGAAATTTATGTTTTCTTTCCTAATTGTTTTTTTTTTTTAATTATTAAAAATTGTGATCGGTTTCTTACCACTTGTGTTACTATTGTACTGACATTATCGCAACAAATTTTTTTTTTTTTGTTAATTTTCAAAATCTGACTTGCTATTTTAAAATACTAAAATGTAGATAATAAAACAAAAAATTTATTAAGCTTAAATTTTCAAAAATTAAAAATTAAAAGTCAAATGATGGTTAAAAAATGGAAAAAATATACTAAAATAAATGTCTCTTAAACTTATGATATATATATATATACTATCAAAAGTTTTTTAAATCTTAATAAATAAATAACACTTTAAGCAAATGGAATTAGGGTGTGTTTAGGAGTGATAGTTGGAGTGGTGATTTTAGTGATAGAGATTTTGGAACAATTTAATTTTATAAAATTGATTTTTAAACAATCAAACCTATGTTTGGTTCCAATCTTTTAAAGTGATTTTCAAATATATAAAAGTGGTTTTGAATTTATCATGTTCGATTCTAAAAGTAATTTTAAAATTACCAAATTACTAAAAAAAATGTATTTTATATTTGGATTTTTGTTTTAAATAATTATAAAAATATCTAATTTTATTATTTTATTTTTATTTATTTATTTTATGTTAAATTATTGTATGCATAATTGATATGTGAGGTAGAAAATACACATAATAAAACAAAAGAAAATTCGAAACATATATCTCATCCAATCTAGAAATTTTGTATCATTACAAATACTTAAACTAGATATTATCTATTGAAATACAAACTGTATAACAAAAACATTAACGAGATATAAGAAGTCTTGCAATTTTCTCCCGCTCCATAAGAAAAGTAGAGAGACTAAAAAAAATCAATAAGAATCGAAGACAATGATTGAAATATCCCAAAAAAATTGTCCATATAGAGAGGAAAAGCCACGAAAGGAACATAGTAAATAGTAACAAAAACTAAGGAATGATACAGTGAAAGCAACAAAAATGCTAAAAATTGAAGTCATTCATGTGAAAAGAAAATTACAAAAAACAAAAACTTACTGAAATCAACACTACCACGGATAGTTAATGGAACCAAGCGACGGACACGAGAGAGAGGATGTATCGGCTGAAAGAGAAGGAAGAAATGGATTAGGGCTAAATCCTATCCTTAAATATGAGGGGCAAATTTGGTGTTCTAAATTTTTTATCTGATTCCCTCATAATCATCTCCAACCAAATCACCAATAAACTTATTTCTACAAAATCAATTTTTAGTGATTTCAAATTTTTGAAAAATCAATTTTATGTGAGTGCCAAACATCAACTTTTTATAAAAAAAAATGATTTTGAGAAGGAAAAAAGTAATTTTGGCCATGCCAAAATCACTCCCAGACACACCCTTAATTTAAAATCTATTTTTTAAGAACCATTTGAGAGATAGATTATCCCAAAATGGCTTAAAGTATTAGTCGAAAATCTTATAAATATATATTTATAGATAATAGAATCACTTTATAGAAATTTGTTATTTAAAGTACTTTTTACGAGATATATAATATATATATATATATATATATATATATATATATATCTATATATATATGAGAAAATTATTTTAAACAGAAAAAACATCAAATTATCTACAAATATAGAAAAAATTCACTTTCTATCACTCAAGCAATAAAACTCTATCGCCATTTATCGCTGATGGATAGTAAAAATTTTCTATGTTTGTAAAATATGTGGCTTTTTTTCTATATTTGAAAATAGCCTTAACATTGGGTTAGTAAAAAGGAATAGGGGTATTATTTTTTAAATATAGTAAAATGAGTCAACTTATTTATAAATATAAACAAATATCATTATTTATCTATCAGTAATAGACACTACTATCATGTATCACTATTTATCAGTGATCACTAATAGATAGTGACATTTTGTTATATTTGAAAATATTTTCAGCAATTTCGCTATTTAAAACAATTGCCCAATAAAATTTTTATCCAACATAATTTTTTTTAAAAAAAAAAGTGGTTATATTAGAAGGTATTCTCATTCTTTGATGCTTTCTTTTTCAATTTTTTTTAGTACAATAATTATGGAGATGGGTGATTGAAGTGCATATCTTTTAAAAAAATGTCATATCAATTATCATTGATCTAAGCTCATTTTGACATAAATTTCTGTTTTCAATATGAATTATATTAATACTTAGGTCAAGATTTAATTTTATTAGAATTGTGTGTTGAAATCCAACGTTGAGATATATCATGCCTGGCCTAGGTTTCCTTTTCCTAGCTCTAGAACAAAATTGAATTGATACAACTTTCTAAAAATATGAAAATCTTTGTTTTTCATGAAAATTTTCATAGATAGAAAAAATGTCAAACTATTTATAAAAAATAGCAAAAATATACTGATAGACATTGATGGACTTCTATCATCATCTATCAGTGATAGACTTCTATCATTTTTATCACTGATAGACCTATAGATTTCTATCAACGTCTATCACAACTATCTAAAAATTTTGTTATTTTGTATAAATAGTTTTTCTTATTTGTTATTTTTAAAAATTCTCCTTTCTCATGCCGAAAAAGCGTCTAGCATTTTGTTTCTTACAAAAAATCTTACAAAATAATTATTTATATATAGATTGGTGACTATAAAAACATGTCATAAATTTTTTAAGATACCAAAAATCTCTAATTTCTCGGTCAAAAGGACGGCTTTTATTTTTTTTTAAATAAGAAATAATTGTGAATAAATTATTTCTAGTTAATGACTATGATCGTAATTTGGTGATGCTAAAAAACTGTCATCAATTTTTGAAAATATAAATACCTGACTTTTTCAAGAAAAAATGTGCCTTTTATTTCTTTTCTTAATTATGAAATACGTATGAAATAATTCTTTCAATATAACGATGGTTAATCATAGTCATAAAGGGGTGATTCTGAAAAATTGTCATAAATTTTTGAAAATTGAAACATTTTCGTTTTTTTTTTCTAAAAAATGTGTCTTTTTTTCTTAAATAAAATAAATTATGAATTAATTAGGTATATTTAATCACTTTTAATCATATTTTCCTAAATTGGAGCGCTAGCAAATCGTCACAAATTTTGTAGAATCCAAAATTTTGCTAAAAACACGCATTTTTTTTTCACTCCTTTAATTTGACTTTTCTGTGACGTGAAAACTTAATTTTGTTGGAGGGCTATATGGAAAAATAGAGACAAAATTCGAATTATTAGAGACGAAAAAAATATATTAACTAAAAATAAAGAAATATTTTGGGTTTCAAACTTTATCTCTATTTGAGTAAATAAGAAGAAGAAAAAAAATCAAAATGATTTGTTCTTCTTTCCTTGTCATAAAATTGAGAGGAAAAAATAGATAGAAAATGACTAATCGATTAGAGCTATTTTATATTGGGAGGTTGGTTTTCTTGAAGGAGTTCCATGATATAATTTGTTAAAAAGAAAAAGATAAAAAGATTTAAAAGGATTCATCTTTCACTTTATGCATTTTTTTTTCACTTTTGTTTATAACTTTAGTTTTTGAATAAAGGGATCCATTTCATCTTTATTAAAAAAAGAAAAATGATGTCTGATATTTATCGAATGTGTGCATGATCATGTATGTTAACTACTTTATTCAACCATCTAGTTCATTATCTCAATAAATAAATAAACAAAAGAGTAGATAGTTTATATTATAAGTAATTTTGGATCAAGAAAAATAAATCCAAAAAATGAAATAAAATTAAGGGAGAGAAGGCGACTGGGGCACCTAATTGCCTAACCCAATTAGTCTACTTTGGCCATGAAGGTTGAGGTTGAGGTCAACTCGTTCTCTTTCAGACCTGTCTTTTGTATATTCCCTTTAATTTTTCCCTCCTAGGCAATAGGCCTTAGTAAGACACCAAGAAAGGGAGAGAAGGCGATTGTGCCTTCTGACTCACTCCCCAAATTTAGGTTTATCTTTTGTAAATACAACATCACTCTTTATGTGAATTGGCAGCTGATAGCTTAAAATGTTGAGCAACAAGAGTGGTCACTCGCTTAAATTCATTCAAAACCTCTTGATCACTTTGACACAATAATCTTGTTGATTAATGTAGAGCAGACCTTTTTTCTATTAATTTAATCCCTATGATTTTTTTAGACCCGTTCATATCATTCATGTCAAACTTTTTATTTAGAAGATATTGGACATGCTTTAAATCTTCTTAATTAGAACTTCAAGCTAGTAGCATATCATCTACATAAAGGAGTAAGTAGACCTTTTCTACGAAGGATTTTGTGTTTATATAAACCCAATTATCATAAGAGCTCATCTGAAAACCAATACCACCACAAATTCATTAAAACGATGATACCAACACCTAGGAGACTGTTTCAGTTTATAGATGGACTTATTTAGCAAACAAGATATGACATATTTTCTTCTGACTTCATAACACTTAGGTTGAACTATGTAGATAGTTTCCTCTAGGTGATCATGGAGGAAAGTTGTTTTGATATCTAGTTGATCTCCAACTATATAATATGTTGAGCCACCAGAGAGAATAATTAAAAGTTCTCTAAATAGTCAATCTCTTGCCTTTATGTGCAGCCTTTAGCTACCAACCTAGCTTTATACGCAAGTTTTTAGACATTAGGAATCTCATCTTTCAGCTTATATATCCATTTGGATGCAATTGGCTTGCACCCTTTAGGCAAAGGAACTAAAGACCAAAGTCGTGCTCATTCACACTTAGTGACTCCATATTTTCATTCATAGTATCAATCCATTTTCTAGCATTAAGGTCATTCATTACTTTTTCAATAGAAGATGGTTCATCATCAATAGAAGCCTTGAAGCATTCAAAACAAGATTATTGTAGTTAGGTTTACGGTATCTCATTGGAAGCATTATGGTTCCCATTTTTCTATCTCTTGCAAGGGAGTAACTACTCAAATTTGGTTGTATTATCTTTATCTCTTCATTTTCAATAGACTCTTCAACTATTTCTTCTAAATCATCTTGAGGTACAGAATTAGAAGATTGATTATTCAGTTTCTCCACTTTAGTTTCATTATTATTCCTTTATTAAAACAATCACCACTTTCTTTCTTTTGGATAAACATTCCAGTCTCTCTAAATGTCACATCTCTACAGTTATTGCACCTTTTTTCAATAATATCATAGCCTTAAATCTTAAGTTCCCTCTATAAAGCCCACAAACATGCACTTTGCAGCCCTTGCTTTAAGCTTCTCCTGTTTTTGGTGAACATGACCAAAAGCATCCAAAAAATCTTAGGTTATCAAGATTAGGTGGATGTTTGGTCCATTTCTTTTTGGGAGTTAGAATTTTTTTAGAGGTATCAAGGCATCTACTTAGGGTATAGACTATGTAGGATGTTGCCTCTACCCAAAATTTTTCATGTAGAATGACATTTGAACGTTGGCATCTCACTCTCTCTAGAGTTCTGTTTAGCTCAATATGCAACACTCTATTTTGTTGAGGAGTGTACTTAACTATTCTATGCTAAGTAATTCCATGTTCTCTCTACAAAACTAATTAAAGTCGTCGCCATATAACTTTAAGCTATTGTAGGTTCTTAGATACTTTACATCCTTAGTGGCATGTTTTTCAATCATTAATTTCCACTCTTTGAATTTCTCTGTCACTTGATCTTTAGTTTTTAGGAAATAGTCATAACTCTTTCTTGAGTAATCATCAGTTAGAGATAATAAGCACTTTGATCCACTTAGATATTGTGTTGGAGATGGTTCCAGTCGGTCTGAATAAATGTAGTCCAAAATCTCCTTGTGGTATATTGAGATTTTGTAAAACTATGTTGTGTTGCCTTTCCAAGTACACAATGTTTACAGAAAGACAGATCGTCACTAAAGAAGAACAATCCTTTGCAGGTAAAGGAGTGGCTTTCTTCTTGAAGATTCACGGTCAAAAGGGAGAAAAAGAAAGCAAGTAAAGGAAATAGGAAGAAATCTGATAAATTTTGATATCATATTAGACTTCAAGAATTAGGAAAAATATGACTTTGTATTGCATTCATTCCTCATAAGATTAAAGTTGTATAAACTTAGGGGTCATTTGGGGTGCAGGCATGGAATCTTAAGTCTCAGAATGTCAAGTATAGAGTTTATGTAGCTATGTTTAAGAAATTTTTATTTGCACGATAAATTTTGAAAGTTTGTGTTTGGCTACCGGCATAAAAAACCACTTATAACAAAAATACAGCTAGAAAATAATTTCTTCATTATGTGTAAATCATTATTCATTAATCTAATGGGTAATTGCAATAGATAACACTTTTAAAGCTAATAATTAAATGTCTAACAACATTTTTAAAAAATTATAAATATAGTAAAATTTATTAGTGGAAAACTACTCTTATTAGTGATATAGTTTATTACTGATAAACTTCAAGAGTTGTATTTAAATTTTGTTATATCGACAAAATTCTTTTACATTATTCTATGTAATGTACTTTGAACCGAATAATTATATTTACAACTTGCCCTAATCTAATTCACTTGTCATGTCAACATCAAAATAAATTAGATGATAAGAGAAGGCTGTTTTTCTTCTCTTTTTTCTTTTTTCTTTTTTCTTTTCTTTTTTTTTTTACCATATTTTGATGGGAAATTAGTCCGTAAACATTTTAAAATCAAATACAAGATAATTCAATAAAATGTTGCACGCGCTATGGAGTTGTATAGTTTCACCGACACTTGGAAAAGAAAATTACCAAAATTTCTCGCCCAATTAATGAGAGCGTTGTTAAAACGCGCCTAGCCGAGAGTAAAAGAATAATAAGATCTCTCTCTCTATGATTTTGTTTACCAATTATTTCAGTCTATTTAAAAACTTGATTTCTTTTTCTAAAAAAACTTTTTTTAATTTCTTACAATCTTAAAAATAAAATAATAAAATTAGATTATATTTATTTTTTTTTAGATATGTGAGGTGGGAAGAATCAAACTTCTAACTTTAGATGTCAATGATATAAATTTTATGTTAGTTGATTATGTTGATATGTTGATGAAAATTTAATACCATGATAGTAAATTCATGAATTTTAATGACTGGTTTCGAATAAGTTAATGTCCCAATAAACACAAAATTGAAATTTAAAACCTACGCGCTATTTTTTTAAAATTTAAAGACCTACCAGACACAAACTTAAAAATTTGGAGACTAAACTGTGATTTAACTAGAAAAATTAAAGATAATTTATATTAGGAATTCTAAATGCACCCTCAACTTTCAAACTCATAACATTGTGAGGTCTAAAATATGCTCTCATAAAATTTCTTGGAAATTTGGGTTCTTTTCCTTCAATTAATTTAATCTATAAATCAAAGTTTGTATTAAGAGAAATAATTTACTTAGTTTTAAAGAGAAATTACTATAAATAGAAAAAAAAATTATTTACAAATATAGAAAAATTTCACTATTTATCAGTAATAAACCGCTAAAAACTTCTATCGTTTGAGTAATAGAATTCTATCGCGGTCTATCGCTAATAGACAGTAAAAAATTTCTATATTTATAAATAGTTTAGCCCATTTTTTTATATTTTAAAACTGCCCTAATTTTAATGTAATAAATTGGGTGAACTAAACAAAAGAAAGAAAAAGTAATAATTTTGGTTGAGATTTTAAAAACATATAAAGCAAAATTATTTTAAACAAGCTTATTTATTAAAAATATTTTTATTAGAAAAAGGTAAGATAGATTATCAAATTGTCCTTAGAAGTTTGGTTGGAATAATAAATAAGGAATTAAATGAACTTCAGACATGGCAAATCAATCAACTTCTTTTGAAAATTGATATAATATTATTATTCCTTTCATGTGTGCAATGTAATGAGTTAAATACCAAATCATATTAGATTTTTATGACTTTTTTTTCTCCATATAGAAGAAGGTTCTTTTTCTTTTTCTTTTTTTTTTTTTCCATCCATCCCACTATTTTTTTAAAATAAAAAATAAGGTGTTTGAAAATCTTCTAAAAAGTTTTCTATCTTTAGAACAAAAATTTTAATTATGAATAAGTTATTATAACTATATTTTTCTTATTGGGTATTTTTTTTTTCATAATTATTTAAGGTCTGTATTCAAATATAAAAAAATGAATTAAACTTTTTACTGTCTATCAATGATAGAACGCTATAGAATTCTATCACTTAAGCGATAGACAGATGAAATTTTTTTATATTTATAATGGTTTTGATATTTTTTTCTATTTAGAATAATTTTCTATTATTGTAATATGGGTGTTTCTATTATTGTAATATGGGTGACTGGTTTTTTTTTCCAAAGAAAAGAATCCTTTTATAGTTAAGAGATGGGTCCTCTAACTTTTATATTTATTTTTTCAAATTATCAAGTATCTAATTTTTCTAACTTAATTTAGCCCTTGAGTTATTATTTGTAGTTTAGTATTTAAATGTAGTGTATAAAACTATTGGAATCCAAAATTTCATTAATTATTACTAAAAGAACTCAAAAATAGCTTTTAAGTTCTCAACATCAACATAACTTAATAAGGAGTTTTCTATTCTAATTTTCTTAAAATTAGAGGTTGAATTCTCTGGTTACTTTATTTATTTGTTGTACGTACTAAAAAATAATAATAACAATAATAATAAAAAAGAAATGGAAATTTTTAAATTGAACATCTAACTAGTGTTGGATGTTGCTTTAAAAACACAAATTTATATAGACGTTTAAAGAATGGAATAAAAAGATGCTTTTGTCCAATGTTCGATCCTCCATTCTACTAGCTAAAAAATGTGTTTTTATGTTAGATTTATATTAAATAATTTATTAAAAGTTAATTAAAAAAATATAGCTTATTATATAAAACAAAAAAGGTTAATTACAAGTTTAATCTTTAAACTTATAGTATTGTGTTTATTTGATCCTTAAATTTAAGAAAGTATCTAATAGATCATCCTTAAACTCTAAGCTTTGTGTCCAATACATCCCTGAATTTTCAATTTTATATCTGATAGTTCCTTGACATATTCAACATTTTTTAATATTCGTACTAGATACAAATTTGAAATTAGTTTAAGGTCCATTGCACATGAAAGTTAATTTCACATTTATTAAATAAGAAATTTTTTAAAAATAGAAAAATAAGGGAAACTATTTACACAAAATAGCATAATTTTTAGATAGTTGTGATAGACGTTGATAGAAGTCTATCAATGATAGAAATGATAAAAGTCTATCACTAATAGATGCTGATAGAAGTCTATCAAAAAAAATTTTTTTTTTTTTTTTTTTGCTATTTTCTGTAAATATTTTGACATTTTTTTATTTGTGAAAAAATCTCTTAAAAATAAGAATATAATTATGAAAAGAATAAAATAAAAAAAAATAAAAAAAAATAAAAAGAAGAAGAAGAAGAAGAAGAAGAAGAAGAAGAAGAAGAAGAAGAATATAGTTGTGAAAACCATGGGCAAACAAGCCTTTGAAGATGTAAAATTGTGAGAGAGGAAAGTGATGAAATGACCTTTGAAGTTTGAAGTATGAGCCAAGTAGGAAGCCAACCGAATTTAATGTTGATAATTATGATATGTCATTGTCTTTCTTTCTTGTTTGGAAAAGATCTCTCTCTCTCTTATATTATTATTGCTCTTTTCACACAGACAATTAGTCCACACCAAATACCTTTCATGGAATAATTTCTTTTAACATGCTAATATATATAGTATATTATTTATATTATATATATATTTTACAATATGTGAGATGGAAAAATCGAATCTCTAATTTTGAAGTTGATAGTACTATGTCAGTTGAATTATGCTCATTTTATCGGTATTATAAATTTTAAAACTTCTTCAAAAGGTAAAGTATATATATAAAAATTAGAGAAATTTTCACAAATAGAAAAAATGTCAAACTATTTACAGAAAATAGCAAAAAAACATTGATAGACATTGATAGATTTCTATCAGCATATATCAGCGACAGACTTCTATCATTTCTATCACTGATATAATCTGATAGTATATATATATATATATTTTACAATATGTGAGATGGAAAAATCGAATCTCTAATTTTGAAGTTGATGTACTATGTCGTTGAATATGCTCATTTTATCGGTATTATAAATTTAAACTCTTCAAAGGTAAAGTATTATATAAAAATTAGAGAAATTTTCACAAATAGAAAAAATGTCAAACTATTTACAGAAAATAGCAAAAAAACATTGATAGACATTGATAGATTTCTATCAGCATATATCAGCGACAGACTTTCACATTTCTATCACTGATATAATCTGATAGACTTCTATCAGCGTCTATTACAACTATCTAAAAATTTTACTATTTTGTGTAAATAGTTTCTCTTATTTTTCTCTTTTTAAAAATCTCCCTAAAAATTATTAAAAATAAAAAAATATCAAACTATTTACAAATATAGAAAAATTTTATTGTATATCAACGACAAACCACAATAGAATTCTATCGTTGATAGACAGTAAAAAAAATTTATATTTGTAAATATTTTGGCTCATTTTTCTATTTTTGAAAATAATCCTAAACAATATAGTATTTTAAGTAATTATTTTAAAATATAAATTATCAACAAAAATAGTTGCACAAATTTCAATTGTAGGTGTATTTTAGTCATTGTTATTAATCACTACAGATAAACATTATTACTAAACACTATAACATAGTTATACTTTATTTTGCAACTAATTTTTCTAAAATCATAGTTACCAACAATTATTTTATAAGCTATACCAAACTCAAACTACGCTTAATTTTTACTTGAATTACATGGAAAAAATTTCTATACTATGAGTATGGACTCCCTCCATTTATTGTTTGTCACATCAACATACTTTTAAAAAACAGTTTAAAACTTATTTTAGTCCCTAAACTTTTAAAAATGTTTGTTTTAGTCCTTGAACTTTGAATATTGTTTTTTTTGGGTCCTTAAATTTTTAAAAATGTTCGTTTTAGTCCCTGAACTTTTAAAAAGTACTTATTTTGGTCCTTGCTATATTAAGATTTTGTTAACTCTTTAACAAGATTGCAGGGTGACTTGTATTTTTGAATGACTAGGCTACCAATTAGCTACACTAAAAAAATCTAGAGTTTCAATTTTGAATAAGGTGGCAAAGCAGGAGAATTTAAAAAATATTTTTATTTCAAAATTTTGGTCGTTCAGTATTTTGGCGTGTTGGTTGTTTGCATTTTACTTCACCTTCATCTTTCTCAATACATCTAGATCCTAATCATCAAAAAATACAAACTCCCTCACATTTCTGTTGAAGAGTTGACATAATTTTAATAGTAAGGACTAAAATAAATACTTTTTTAAAGTGTATGGACTAAAAAAACGTTTTTGAAAGTTTATGGACCAAAATAAAACAAGATTTAAAGTTTAGAGCTACTATAGGATTTAAACTTAAAAAGAGAATAGAATCTACTGACATCAGTCTAGAATCTACTAAATATTTATAAAGATAAATTTACAGTGTAAACAAAAAAAAGTACGGTAGGTATGAGAAGTATTAAAAAAAAAAAAAGTCTAAATTACATTTAGGAATGAATGGAAAAAAGAGGCCTTTAAATTTGCCCACCAAAATTGGTCAACAAGCAATAAATTCAATAGTGAAAGAACAATAAAGCCCTCAAATATGGCTGCGTTTCCCTATTATATTCCCAATAGAAGTGCATAGGATGCTTTCCCACACACTTAGCCTAAAAAAAGTTGAACTTCATTAGGCCTTTTAATTCATTATATAATAATATTAATATATAATAAAAATAATAATGTTATTAATTTCTTCCTCCTTTGACTGAAAAATCATCAAATCAATCACTTTGAAAACTACCCTCTTTGTCCTCTTCAACACCCACACCCTAAAGTACCCATCTCATTCAACACCCTAATTTCTTATTTGCCTAAATTTCAAATAGTACCCTCAACTTTTGTTATTTATTTTCCAATTATACTTCCATTTTAGAAACGTTTTAAAAATTACTTTTTGAGTAGAAATGCTCGTAAGAATGTTGAACAAAAAATGAGACCTGAAATAATGTAGCAACGACTTAGAACGAAAATTAGAATATGAACACCGCTGCACCCTTCTAGGTTCTAATTTCCATCTATAAGTTTAATGATTATTTGCTTCGGGAATAATTTTGAGACCTTTATGAAATGCCAAAGATAATATCACAACTTTTGAAAGAATATGAATATATTTTTAAACAAATGACATTTAGATTATTTTGAAAAAAAATAAATTTATATTTTATTTATTTTAACACTTTCAATATGCTAATTAAAGGAAAAAATTACATTTTTAATTCTAGAATTTTGAAAAATGTATATATTTAGTCTTTGAATTTTTAAAATATACATTTTTAATACCCAAAATTTTAAAAATATATATGTTTCATCTTTTAAGTTTTCAAAATTAATAATGTCATTAATTTCTCCTCTTGACTAACACATCATCACATCAATCACTTTGAACATCACCCTCTCTGTCCTCTTCAACCCCACAACCAAAATCCCAATCTCATTCAACACCCTAATTTCTTATAATTTCCCTAAATTTTAAATATTACCTAAAAATTTGTTATTTTTTCCTTATTATCATTAACCTTTCATAAATATATTAAAACTTTTTTTATAAAAATTTATAAGAATGTTGGACAAAAAATAACAATGTGACGATAACCTAGAACAAAAGTTAGGATCTAAACAAGTCACACTCTTTCAAGTTTTAATTTCCATCTAAAATTCTAATGGATTTTTACCACCAGAATAATTTTGGTACTTTTATGAAATGTCAAAAATAGTATTAAAATTTTTAAATAAGTATTTTTTAAATAAATGGCAAAGTTTGATTTTTTTTTTTTTTTTTTGTAATTTAGACTTTTATTTATTTATTTGAGACATTCAAGATTCTAATTAAAGAAAAAATTACTTTTGGGTAATTGTTTTAAATGATAAAACTGCTGAAAAAATGATCAAATATAGCAAAATGTCACTAGTAATAGACATCTATCAGTGTCAGTGATTGAAATTGATAAATGTCTATCATTGACACTGACAATAGATGTCTGTCAATGTCTATCCTTGTCTATCACTGATACACAGTGACATTTTACTGTATTTGTAAATAAGTTGACTCATTTTGCTATATTTGAAAAAAAACTCTTTCAGTTTTTGAGTTTTAAGAATGTGGGTGTTTAGTCCTTGAGTTTTTAAAATATATACCATTTTAGTATACATGAGGTTTTAACTTTTAAGAATATAATGCATTTGGTCCCTACATGTTTTCAAAATATACCTTTTTAGTTCTTGACCTTTTAAAAATAGGTTTAAAAAGACCCTATAATAAGTTTTTTTTTGTATTATCTAAGTTAGAGAAAAAAAAAAGTTTTCTCTCTAAAATCATTTTCTAAACTAATTTTTCTAATCCAAATTAATATCATATAATTATTTAAAATATAAAAAAAAAAATTACTTTTAGGAACCTTTTAAACTTATTCTTAAAAATTCGGTAACTAAAAACGTACATTTTGAAAAACTCGAAGATCAAATGCACTTATTCTAAAAAAAAATCGGTAACTAAAAAAATGTTTTAAAAACTTTCCAAACACTGGTAATTTTCACATCAATATTCCAATTTCTAAGTCCCTTACTAAAGGAATTGATACAAAATTGTGATGGCACTCCAAATATAAATGTTCCTTATACTATGGGTACATAATGTTTTATTTGTCTCTCTTTATATATATATATATATATATATATACACACCACATTTGTTTTGAATACTCATCTCTCATAATGCATGCTCTCAGACTGACCATCTGAATTGTCCTAATTGGTCAAAGGAAATAAAATGAAATGTTTCATTACAGCAAAAAGAAGGGTATGGTTTGTTTGAATGGTTTAAATTAAGTTGATGGTACATGTCATTCAATTATAACAAAGAAGATGCCCCCCATTTCATCTCTCAATTATTCCAAGTATATCGACTAAAGTGAGTATAACTTAATTAGTTAAAACAATATATCTTCAATCAAAATGTTAGAGGTTCGAATTATTACCTTATATATAAAGAGAGAAGTCTAAATACTACTTTGATCTCTATATTTTTTACTTTAGTTCATTTTGGTCCCTGTACTTACAAATGGTTCAGTTTGGTCCTTGTATTTTTTTATTTTGTTCATTTTAGTCCTTAGATACTTTTTAAAAAGTGACTACTTTGGTCCGTTCATTTTTATTTTTACTTCATTTTTAAAGGATCAAAATAGTCACTTTTTTAAAGTTCAATGACCAAAATGAACCAAAATTAAAAAGTACAAGAGCCAAAATGAACATTTTGAAAGTACAGGGACCAAAATGAACCAAAGTCAAAAGTACAGGTACTAAAGTAGTATTATATATATATAGGGTGTGAGATGCTCGTTTAACCTCTGTATTCATCTTGTTCCTTATTTACCTGGGTGCACTGCGTTTTCAAAAGCTTCCTGTCGAACCGACTTCTATTTCAATCTGTGTTGGACTGATCAAATATACCAATAATCAAGTTTTCAGTCAACTGGTGGAATACATAGTATCAACCTAGGAGCATTAGCAGATCTGATACATCAATACATGTTCTTATACACATTCCAATCTTGTCTAACTTTGCTAACTTCCCTTTCTCAATCTGTAACTTATTCATTTTGGAAACACGTCTTCCTATTCCATCTTTTCTTGAATCTCATTTTAACGGAAGAAATATAAGCTTGAGAAGGAATACCAAAATCTAGCTCATTCGCTGAGTCTCTTTGCATCCATGACTAAATGGTTAAAGCACACAACCTATACCGACCTAATAAAGGGAAAAATACGTAGGTTCAATTCCTGCTAGATGCACTTTGAACGTTTAGTTCAATCGCAGCTCACAGAATTTATATGTATACAGAGGTTAATGCAATATACATTTGTCAGAGAATTATTTTTTCTTTTTAAAAAAACAACTGATAAATTTTTAAAGGCTATGTAGAAATTACTCAACTATGAATATGAGTAGTAGGTATTATTGGAAAGAGAAAAAAAAAACTCTTCATAGACTATATAGATATTGAATATCTCCTTTCTTTTGTGGCATATTTTTTTTATATCCTAACCATAACTGTCTATGTAATTTATGCATATAGCTTTTGTTTGAATAGGAGTAATGAGAAATAGTTGGGTATGTGAAAATGCCCCCAATGGCTTTTAACATTCTACAAAATCTATTATATCAAATTCTATTAAAAAATCCTAATTAGTCTCACAAAAAAAATTGAGTCTCTTTATTTTTTTATTTAATTTTGTATTTAATTTAGGGTTGTTTTCAAATATAAAAAGAATGAGTCAAACTATTTATAAATATAGAAAAATTTTACTATCTATCAGCGATAGACAGCGATAAAATGAGATAGAATTCTATCGTTATCTATCGCGGTCTATCACATTGAAATCTTTCTATATTTGTAAATAGTTTGATATTTTTTCTGTTTATAGTAATTTCTCTTTAATTTAGGAAAAAATTTCACACATAGAAAAAATGTCTAACTATGTACAGAAAATAGCAAAAAAAAAACACTAATAGACATTGATAGACTTCTATCATTTCTATCATTGATAGACTCTGATAGAATTTAATCAGCGTTTATCACAACTATCTAAAATTTTGCTATGGGAAATTTTTACATATGGAAAAAATGTCAAACTATTTACAAAAAATAGCAAAAAAAAACACTGATAGACATTGATAGACTTTTATCAGCATCTATCAGTGATAGACTTCTATCATTTCTATCAGTCATAGACCCTGATAGACTTCTATCAGCGTCTATCACAACTACCTAAAAATTTTGCTATTTTTGTGTAAATAGTTTTCCTCATTTTTCTATTTTTAAAAATTTCCCTTTTTCTATTTTGTGCAAATAGTTTCCTTTATTTTTATATTTTTAAAAAATTTCTCTTTAATTTATGTACCCATATTTAATTCATATACTTTTAATAAATCTTAAATTTAGTCCATCGAAGTCATTGTTTATCAAAACTTGTTAAATAATATAAATAATTTTCATGCAATAGATGTGTGAATATATCCAAAAATTTATAAAAAGAATGTAAATAGAGTAGAGGGTTTCTTATAATTTTTTAAAAATATATCAATAATAAACTAAAGTCGAGGCTATTTTAAAGATTTTTTTCAAATACAAAACTAAATTCAAACCTTTTTTTCAAATACAAAACTAAATCCAAACCTCTGAAATTATTAGGACTAAAATGATATTTTAACAAATTGAGTTTAAATCGAATGTTGTTTTAATGACGTGGCCATGGTTTTTAAGAGCATAAATTAAGGTTACTATGGACAATATATTCAACAAAAAAAACGATTTTAAACGCATTTTTTTAACAACCAAAAAACTACTGTTAAACCAACAACTATCATAAAGTTTATACTCTCGATCAAAAGATCAAAGATTAGAAAAAAAAAAAAAAAAAAAGAGGTAGTGTATGGGTGTGAATTAAATATACCTATTTATATATAGAACATTTCTGTTTCTAGCAAATAAGCCTATACTATATATTTTAGTACTAAATTTGGGCTATATATACATAACTATGAAGAGAGATTGAAGAAAAATGTCTTTTTTAAGTATAAAAAAAAAAAAAAACATAAAACGTGAACAAACCAACCCATTAAAGTTAGGTACTCACAATTTATTGCACATTTTCCTCCTAACCATTTTTATGACCAAATGACTGACAAAACCAAAGCCTTGACCTACCCAAAACAAATATATATATATATATCCAAGTTTTTCTAAAATTAAAACCTTGACATATGGTTGGTATTGACATTCTAAAAATGTTGTTTGCACTTAAAATTTTGAAAATTATTATAAATAGAAAAAAATATCAAACTATTTATAAATATAGAAAATTTCAACTATCTATCAGTAATAGACTTTGATAGATTTCTATCGCGGTCTATCTCTTGAGCGATAGAACTCTATCGTGGTCTATCATTGATAGACAGTGAAAGTTTTTTATATTTGTAAATAGTTTGACTCATTTTTTTATATTTGAAAATTATCCTAAAAATTTTCTAAATTTTCTTTAAAAATAGCCTCTATTAGCATTCTATTTATCAATTTGAAAAATATATCACATATTATCTTTTCTTGCATGAAAATTGTTGTTATCATTATTCAACAAATTTCAACGAAAAAGAAAACTTTTGAAGAACTTAATTTAGGATTTATTAAAAGAACAAAGATTAAAATCAAACAATTCAAACTATTGAGACTAAAATGAATAGAATTCAAATTATAAAGACAAAAAAATGTTATTTTAATCAAATAATAATAATAAGGTTAAACTACCATTTTAGTCCCTATACTTTGAAATTTGTTCAATTTTAGTCCATATACAGATATACTTTTAGTGGTCCAATTTAGTCCTTCTACTTTCAATAAATCTTAAATTTAGTCTCTCGAAGTTAATTTTTACCGAACCTGATCAAATAATAATAATAGTTTTCAGGTAAAGAAATATAATATGTGGAAATATTTTCAAAATAAATAACAAAAAGTTTTAAAAAAATCAGCAATAATAAACTAGCAATAAATATTAAATTTAAGATTTATTGAAAGTACAAAAACTAAAATTGAACAACCGAAAGTATAATTACTAAAATCGAACAAACTTCAAAGTATAGGAACCGAAATGGTATTTTAACCTAATAATAATAACAACAATATATGTAATATATATGGTTAAAAAATACTT
This sequence comes from Lagenaria siceraria, assembly GCA_002890555.2. Lineage (NCBI taxonomy): Eukaryota > Viridiplantae > Streptophyta > Magnoliopsida > Cucurbitales > Cucurbitaceae > Lagenaria > Lagenaria siceraria. The sequence goes on along the minus strand of CM016483.1, from coordinate 18,657,283 downwards.
TTAGTCCCTAAACTTTTGGTTCCTAAACTTTTATGAAAGTAACAATTTAGTCCTTAAATTTTAATAAGTAACGATTTAGTCCCTGAACTTTACAATTTGTAACAACATAGTCCCTATCGTGAAAAAATTTCTCAAAATTTAGTGTTATTTTTTGTGTAACAACTTAGTTTTTATAGTTTATAAGTGTAAGAAATTTCAATAAATCATACTAATATTTTAAGTATAATAGAGACTAAATCATAACAAGTCATAAATACAAGAACTAAATCGTTATTCATTAAAGTTTAGATATTAAATTGTTACAAATTTGAAAGTATAGGGACTAAGGACATGTTTGGAAGTGATTTTAAATTCGTTAAAATTACTTTTTTATTTTTAAAATCACTCAAAAACACACTTTAATCACTCAAAATTAATTTGATTTTCAATTTTACACTTCAAATACAATTTTTAATCATCAAAATTAGTTTTGAATGATTAAAAATATATTTTAGGATGATTTAAAAATAACAAAAGTGATTTTTGCTATTTTAAAATCACTCTCAATATAATCCTAATTGTTACCTATTAAAGTTTATGAACTAAATTGTTTGGATAGAAAGTGTTTTATTATTATTTTAGGGATAAACAACCAAAAGTGTTTTTAATTAAATATAAAATAAAAATAGGGCAGAGTGTTAGGACTTAATAGGTGCAGAGGAGAGAGAAACACATCACCTTGATCAGTTGAGTTTTTATCCACATTATCCTTCTTTGCTTTTCTATTATTTTTTTACTGTTTTACATGCAGTCACTTTTTTTCTTTTTAAATTATCTATGTGGGTTAAAAGTAAAAAGGTGTAAATAAGTTGGTTGACCTCGAGTTTTGAGATTGTTTGACATTGGTCGAGAAAATAAAGTTAAAGTATCCTTTTGGTTTTTGAACTTTTTCATTTGTTGAATTTTAACCTATGTACTTTAAAATTTCAATTTTAGTCCAAGTATGTTTAATGAATCTTAAATTTAGTCTTTTAAAATTAACTTTTATTAAAATTGACTAATTAATATTAATAATAATTTTCATGCAAAAAAATATATTATAGAAATATATATAATCTGAAAATTGGCTTTAACTTATAGTGAAAATACTAATAAATAACAAAAAGTTGTTTAAAAAATAACACAAAACAAATTATTAAATTTAAGATTTATTAAAAATACATTAATTGAACAAACTTTAAAGTACAGGTCAACAAGATATTTTAACAAAAAAAAATGCAAAACTTCTTTTTTTCGAAAATCAAAGTGATTTAGTCTAAAAATTTATTACTTATAAATTGTTCAAACTCAAAGTTGAAATCATAAACAAACAAAAATATACATCCTAGGTAAATGGACTAATCATTTTTTTCATTTTAAACTTTATAAAGTTTTTTAAAAAAAAAACTGAAATAAGTGATAGAATATGTCAAGTAGACTTTTTTTTTTTTTTTTTTAGATGAGACAAAGAACTCAAAATAATAATAATAATGGTGCATTATTGAAGACAAAATACAAGCATAAATTTGAAATTTAGATACACAAGTGAAAATTTTAAAATCTTTGAGATATAATAAACACAATTACTCAAAACTCAAAAATTAAACACTACTACTTAAAACTCGGACCAAATATATTATTTAAGCTAAATTTTGGCAATATATTTAACCTAAACATTGAAAATCTACTACTTTAGTCATCAAACTTTAAAAAAAATATATAGTTATTATTATTTTGGTCTTTTTATTTTAATTTCAACACATATTAATGATATAGTTTCAAGTATGTATAGGAGTATAGGTTAATACAAGCATGGTTTAACATATAATTAAGCAAGGACATAAATGATTGTTTTTTTCATGGAGCAAAATAGAATATACTCGAAACTTTAACAACAAAGCTAATATTTTAAAAATTTAGGAACCAAAATAGTTCAAACTTGAAAGTCCACAAATAAAGTAAAATTAAATAAAAATATAATTTAAGATAACATTATAGGTTTAAGGGAAAAATCAGTTCATACCTCTTAACTTTGAGAGTCGGTATCAATTAAAAATTTTGAATTAATAACTGTAGTAAAACTCTAAACTTTCATAAGTAAATCAATTTAGATCTTTTATTAACAAATTAGAGTATTTTTCACCTGATTTAATTTAAAATCACCTAAATAATATTATTCTTCTAAAAATTCACCAAAGTTGCAAAAAAAAATTATCACATATTTATTTCTAAATAAGTAGAGAATAATAGACGATGATAAGCTGATGAAAAGTCACAAAAAATTAATAGATTAAAAAAAACTCTACTAATTATTTGATTCCTACTTTTTTCGCTAATTTACATAAATCCTTGCATTTAGAGGAGTCATATATGTTCGTAGAAGTGATTGCATTAACAATTCAAAAAAAAAAACTTATGAAGGATCTAAATTGTTTTACTATATGCAAGTTAAGAGTTTTAATTAATATAATTATTATTTTTTATTTTTCTTTTGACAATCGTGGAGAAGGAAAATCGAGCCTCTAACTTCAAAGTCGATTGTACATACACTATGCCAATTGAGCTATGCTCATTTTGACAATTTATTTTTTTATTTTTAGTATATTATTAACTTGAAGTTTTAATTGGTAAAATTAACTTTCAATGTCTAGTAGTAAAATTAATTTTTTTCCTATATTTAATTTAATCCCATTATTAATGAATACTAAGAAAAATACTTTTTCTAGTCTATGAATTTTGAGTGTTTTTGATCCTAATGTTAAAAAGTATACCCTTTTACTCTCCAAAATTTTCCAAATAAGTTAGTTTAAAATGTCTCAAAGTATTTTTTTTTTATTATTATTATTATACTAAATATTAGCACGACATTTTGAGTTAACAATGTAATTAAAGAAAAAAGGAAATGAGGACGGAGGGAAGAGGGATGCATTTGAACATTTTTGACATTAATAAAAATTTATTCATAAACTTTTCAAATCCATTCTTAAAAGTTCATAGAATAAAAATGTAATTTTCAAAACTGTAGAGATTAGACATATTTATAGCTTAAAAACTTTGGAACAAAAATAATAATAATTAAATAAATAAATTTCACTTAAGATTATTAGTTAATGGAATTATGGGTTGAGAATTGTCCAAACGAAGAGTGAAAGTAAATAAATTAAAGTGGGAAGGTGATGTGTCAAAGAAGGAAGACAGTCAAAAGAAAAGTGGGGCCCACTGTCAGAGCGTTGAAAATTCAAAAGATTTTTACAACAAAAAAAAAAGTGGCGCAAAAATCGAAGGAGAGAAAAAAAAAAGAAAAAAAATGATTTTGCCATCTATTGCTTTATGATTACCTTGGCTTGCTGACCGCACGGGCAGTCCGGGCAGGGAGAACGAAAACGTTTGGTTTGACAGTGACATTACCACTTCTCCTCCACTCTTTTTACCCTAAAGTTCTGTCCTTGTCTGCCCGGCATTCAAGCCGGGCTCCTCTTTTCTTTTTTCTTTTTTCTTTTTTTTTTTAATTCATTTTTCTATATTTTTACCTACTCCTTTTTTGAAATAAAAATAAAATATTTCAAATCTTTGGGATTATATTGCAATTTTATTTTTCCAATTTTGTGTTTGTTCCTTTGGACAAAACATAACTTCTTGCTTTAAATTATTCCCGTAGTCATATATTCTCTGTATCTCTTTTTTTTTCTTCATAATATTATATTATTGTAGATTAAAGGAGATAAGAAATCTATTGGAAAGAAATGTGTTGATACCTTTTTCTCTTGAGAACATATATGGAGTATGAATTTGAACATTTATCCTGAAGATAGAAGTAGATATTTTAGATTTTTAACTGTTGAGTTATGCTCTTGTAATTAATAGTAGATGCTAATACTTAATAGTTTTTTTATTTTTATATGAGAATATAATATCGAGGTTGTAGAATTGACAAATTAAAAGATTTGACTTATAAGAAAATTATTAAAATTTATGTCCCATCCGATAATTATTTGATTTTATTTTTTAAGATTAAATTTTAAACATTACTTCCATCTATATAAAATATAAATTTCAAAAACTAAAAACTATCAAATGACCGCCTCAGTTCTTGAATTATGTTCAAATTAGCAAATATTTGAATACTTCAAGTTTGCTTAAGTTATATAAAATTTCCTATTGAATGAGGGTTCAATTTTTTAATTTTAGAAAATCAGGTCATAACAACGAAAATCTGAACACACAATTTTTCTATTAAGTCATAATGACCCAATTAATCAAAGTTCAAAGACAAATTAAGTCAAATCAAGTTTTTTTTCTTCCTCTTTCTCAAATTTAGAAACTCAAATAACTAAAGCGAGTCTCTTCAAAATTAGATGATTTGAGAACACTAATCAACGACTTTGAATAAAAACATACTCAATACATATCATTTAAAGAAGCAAAAAATAAAAAGAAACCCAAAAGGTATAAAACAGAGCCAGAAAAGTGAGAACAGAAAAAGAGAGGGAAAAGGAAGAAAGAGATGCTAAAAAAGAGAGGTGCAGTTGGCAAAGTTTGAGGAAGGATAAATGAAAGAGGGACAAGAAAAGAAGCTGTTGGTGGGTAAGAAATGGGAATTCAAAAAATATAAGAGGCCAAAATAATAATAATAAAAATAAATTTAAAAATAAAAAAAAAAAAATAAAAAAAGATGTCAGACTTCAGAAACCTTCCTCTGTAGAGGTGACAGAGACTCAGAGTTTTAAATTTACCTTTATCCTAAAGCCGAAATTGAATCATTCATTCATAATTACTTACTTTTTAAAATGGGTATTGGCAGATGGGGCCGATGTGACCTCTCCTTCCACGTGTTACCTGTTTTACAAAGACAAACAAAACAATGACAGACAAACAAAGATGATGCAGTCAATTCAAATAAACACAAATTATTTCCAACTTTTTCTTTTTCTCTACAGTAATAGAGAAAGTGAAGCTGCAAAATGTCAAGCAAACCAATAAACAAACAAAACTCACTTCCAAGTTTGGATTGGGAAGAGGTGAGATCTATTTCTTGAAGTTCCAGATTTTTAAAATCTATAGTTAAAACATCAGTCAATTAATTTTTAAAAATTTCGAATTTAACTCTTTCTTCAGAAACTGAAATTGTAATTAGAAAGATAGAGATTGAGGGTGAAGCCAGAACTTCAGCAGAATATTATTTAATATGGAAAACACTAATTATGGAAAGAATAATGGGTACATAATGAACAGTGCCTTCTCAGCTCTCATTCAATTTTGCCTTAATTGTATGGTTTTATGCCATATAATGCTATTGAATGATTTGAAAACATTTACAAAGTTAGTTGAAAGAGAGCACTTAATTAAGTGGTGTTTTTATCTGGAAAAAAAAATGCTTCATTTAAAAGATACTGGTCTTAAAAGTAATTGCAAAACACACTTTTAATGGAAAAAGGAAACTACTTTTAGTTCTTTTAGGTAACCAAAAACAGAGAAAAGGGGAGTGGAAATTCTAAAAGAAGAGAAAAATAAAAGAAGGAAGAGAGAGAGACTAAGTAAGTTTCATCTTTTGTGATCTTGCCTTTTGTCTTCTTTCCTTTAGGCTTTGTGGAGCAGGGATCTCCTTATTCTCAAATAATTCAGAACAAACTAAGCCTTTGGGGAACTTCATTACATTTTGGGAAACTTCCAAGTAATTCACAATTACTTAAATCCTTCTACCCAATTGCCTTTGATCCATATGTTGTTACCTTCTAGTCAAAATTTGGTTGGTTCAGAGTACGTTCCTCTTCAAATTTTTAACTTTAGTCCAATTTGTGATAAAAATGAAATAACAAACTTGCATCCCCAACAAACACTTTCTAAAGATATATTTTGTCTTTCAATTCCCTTCATACCCTTAAGATTTATGAATATAACAAGAAATGCTTCAATTGTCAAGGGTATAATAACTAACTTTGTTTCTCCTCTTTAACATTGATAGTGAAAGGTCATAAATGAAACTATATCAAGATCCATGTGGGGGTATATTTATATGGGAAAAGTAAATCGATAATTTTGTACCTATGATAAACTTCTTACCACAGCCAAACAGATCCAAAAATTTATGTTCAATCTGCACTTAACAGAGAATAGAAATATGCAAAGAAGAATCCGAGTACTTAAAGCCTCTCTTACCACGGACGAAATGGTCCAAGAATTTACGTTCATTCTGTCTCTACAAAATAGAAATACGCAACAAGAATTCAACTTTTGAGTAAGAAATTGAGATAAAACCGACGGGTAAAAGAAGTTAGATGTTGAAGAAAAGTAAATTGAAAAGTTATTATGACAGATCGGCTTTTTCCAATTGACCTTTAAAGTTCAAACAATGCCTTTTCTTTATCAAACCCACTGACGAGAGCTAAAAGGGGTCTGATAATTCAAGGACGTTGACCTAGCAGAGCCAAATATATACATAACATGTGAATAGTAATGGAATTCGTACAAGAGAAAAAAGAAAAATAAACCACTTGCAAGTTTACCAGCAAAAAGTTTGAACAGTTTCCAATTCACTCACAAACAACGACAAATACTATATACTCGAACCAGTGAACAGGCTAAACAGTTTGGTAAAAAGACACCGTCACCAAGAAAAATCATCATTAAAAATGAATCGAGATCTAAACCTACTTGTGCGAATAAGTTCTTAAAGAACAGTCTTAATCTCAATTTTCAGATCCTCTGTGAAAGTTGATCGTGATTATATCCATTTATATGGACTATTGATGAATGGAAGAAAGTACTGAAACAAAAGTTAACATAGCACATTGTGGACAGATATGGAAGAAGGCGGAAAATTCCAATGCAAAAGATAATATAAGAATAGAAGCAATTGACTGAGTATACATAAACAAGCAATTAACTGAGGTACATAAGAAATAGCAACTGTCTCATAAGCCTATATCGAGATGTCACACATCAGGTCGACAAATTCAAAGGCAAAATAACAGTAAGACACCATGTACATTAGTAACCCCCACGACGGAAAGCACCTAAATACAGACTCTTACCAACAGCCTCAACATTCTTTCTCCTCCTTCGGAACTTTGAAAGTACATGGAGACTTCGGAGGTAGCTGAAAAAAGAAAAGATTACTTAATTTGCATTTAACAAAAACTACAGCCATTGTCCATGATAAAATCCATACAGAAACATGATGTGGTCAGGATGGGGGAGTATGGTTCGTGAATGTATGTGCTTATTTCTATATTGTGAGAATCTAAAATGTCAATGTCCTGGTACAGTACATATTAATTAAGGTTAAAAAATAAAACATGTCTATTTGACAATCAACATTTAGTGGCCCGTTTGATAACAGTTACAATATTGATCCTGTTTTCAAAGATCATGCTTGCAATCTTTTTCCTTTTCCGCATAGAAGATTTTACTGAATATATAAAATTACAAATGAGGGAGAGAACAACCAACCCCCAACCTAAAGAAGATTTAAAATCTTTAGAAGTATATAAGAAAAGAAACCCTGTGGGCAACACACACACACGTTTGATAACAGTTACAATAATGATTCTGTTTTCAAAGACCAAAACACCTGCCCCTCCCTCCCTCCCTCCCTCCCTCTCTCGTGTGTCTTCTCTTTCATGGAATTTAATGTTCTTCTCAACTACTATAAACACCATAAACACAAAGAAAATTCTAGCAGGCAGCAATCAAAACATTTCTCGTGTGAAAGGATGAACTTCAAAACCTAGAAGAGGAGATTGTTCGTTATAAGGATAAACACATCTGCCCATTGAAGTTGAGAGAAATTTTATAAATTCAAGCAAATTTAAAATTAGAAATAAGTGCTAGTCTGTGGTACTGAAACATTTTCAAAATAAAAATTGCATGAGAAACCTCAACAAGAATGAAGAGTAGAAGATAGCTTTCTTAAGATCTGATTCCTTAAAAAAAAAAAAAAATCAGCACCCGCAGCTGGATGAGTATAGAGCACTGAACAGGACAAAGATACATAATAGAAACTTCATCAAGTATCACTTAGACATGAAGTATCGCTTTTTTTAAGGGACTCGGGGACTTCCTATAGTTGGATGTGAGATCAAAAGGTTAGCTCAAGTCTCAACCTTTCAAGTTTATCTGTTTCTTAGACAACAGAAAAATTCTAATTCTCAGCGTGTTTCACTTTCAATACATCCATTTTGGACTCAAACTTCAATTACAAAGGCAGGAATCACTATTCTTCCTTCTAATAGATGTATAATGGGGATGGATGTAGTTTCCAAAGTTAACAGAAAATTCAATGAAGATATGAATTAACCGCTGCAAATTTATGCAGCTCTGATGAAACTGAAAAAGGTTTGTACAGGCCCTAAAATCTAAACATAGCACAATTGTAGAGGACTTTTGTAATACGCCACACGGGGTTCTCCTGCTTTCGTAATTTCATACTATCAATAAAATTGTTTCTTATCAAAAACAACATAATAATAATAATAATAATAATAAATAAAAATCTGCCCATTTACCGGTGCTCTTTGGTATGTGTGTTTTTTTGGTGGGGGGAGGGAGGATGGATAAGGAATGCTTTTGCAAATTGTAGCTTTTTTTAGCTTTTATGGCAACCGTATGTAGTACATTTCCTATCCTTGTAATCAAACAAATAGCCATTCACATGGAAAAGAAAATTGTAAAATATAATGTTGACCATCTGTACATGATCCATAGTCAAAAGCCAGTCTTTCGCATAGCAACAGAACGCTCTACACCATACAAGAACTGAGCAATACTGATCACACGTATAACATACCTTGCACTGGAGACTCGTTAGCGTAGACCTCAGTAACGGATCCCCAACAATGGACCTCAACCTTCTTATGAATTCGTCCCTACTGATCTTCTTTTCCTAAAACAGTACCAAATAAAGGAATATCAAGATTATCCATAAACAAATCAAATTACAGGAAAAGCACTAATAGACACTTTCACTTACTCTAAATAAGCCATAATGACCATTCACCAATTTCATGACATTGAGAGAAACAACTTTTGAAATTGCATTAAACAACATTGAGAAAGGCATCCAAGGGGACTTTGGAGTCTTCAGGGAGCTGGATCCATGGTCAAGCTTTTCTGTGCATCTCTTTTCAGGAGCTGGCGAAGACACACAATCCTCCTCCTAAAAGTAAATGGCTTCCCTCAATATTAAGATGAAAGGAAAACAAGCAATCTAGCTTTAATATTTGAGCGTCCCAAACTTTCTTTGCTATTCACATGTGCATCTCATGTGCATCTCGTGAGGTCTAAGAGGATTTCCTGAACTCTTTTGCAAAACTCTCTTTTTTGTGGCAAAAAAAAAACACTTTGTATTGATACAGTAGAAACTTATCATGCTTGCAAAAAAAAAATTAAGGCATAAATCTCTATTTGGTAATTTGCAAAGAAATGGGGGAGCACCAACAAGAGCAATGATACTTTGCAAATAAAGATTTTCTTCCCGGTTCCCATCCTTCCCCTTAAATGTTCGTTGATTCATCCCGTCCATACTCCCTGTAGCTTTTATTGCTTAACTAAAAGAACTTTTACATTTCTTCTAAACCTATTACCGCCTAACGACTCCAAATTTATGAATTGTTGCATGAAACTCGACAGCATCCAAAGGTCTGAAAAAGTGTATGCTCACAGTTTTAACTCTAAGGCATCAATGAAACAAGATTGTTTCCTTGATCTTCCTATAAAGAATCCAGTAATCTAGCCTGCCCAGAATGCCATGTAATGTGCCAATTGAAATAATTACAGAGCATTCTAATCCTACGTTAAGGAAAAAAGAAATTTGGCTAGTGAAGCCACCTAAGAGTTAGAACCATTACAGTCGATGAATCCTTAAAGGCAGGTCATCCAAATATTGAAGTGATATGTACTTCTTCAGTGAGTCGGAAAGAAAACTGATTCCAGCCAGTCATCAAACCAAGAATTGTGATGCAAACAATCTTAAAGGTGGTCAGGGAGGAAACAAAAACAAATTAGCTTAACTACGCACAGGAATAAAAGGTTTGGTGGGACAAGATTGGAGACAACCATAGGAAATCTATGCTCCCAAAATTAAGCTCAACTCATTTGAATAAATAACAGCTTTCATAATCATACGAACACAAGTCCACACCTAAAAAGAGTGGCAATAAAACCACTGACAACAATTCCCAGAAAATCCCACAGAGAACGAAATATTAGAGCAAAAAAAAAAAGAACGCAATATTAGAGCCCATAAGAAATGGCTTACTGATTCAATCGAAGAGCAATTTAACTGCAACTGGTCCTGTACCCCTTCAGAATCAATTCCCAAAAGAAAAAAAATATTAGAATAGTAACTTAGAAAAAATACATGCAGCATGATCAGTTCCAACTTTTCATCAAGATACATGCAGCATGAAAGATTAAAAAAAAAAAAAAAAAACACTATGATCCCATAAACAAGAAATGAGCAATAGCAACCAAAAGAGAACTTACCACGTTCAAGAGGACTTGATGATATCTTGAAACTTACAACATACTCTGGGAAAATGTGGCTTTTCATATTCACATTCCAAACTAAATATTGACTTGGATTATGAAGGTCATCTACTCCACTGTCAAAGTTTACAGAGCTGGGATGATATGGTTCACATCCAGGAGCGACAACTTCCACATTTCCCAATATGACATGACAGAACGCTATGTATCTAACCCCTTTTTCATCATCATCGCAATAGCTTGCACTAAACCAGTGCAGAAGTTAATCTCCAGGAGTAATAAAGCAGAACAAAAGAGTTATCCACACACCTAAAGCTAAAAATAACATACTGCATTTACTCATTTACTGTTTCAACTTTCAGCATTACGATGACCCCATAGTATGATTTTTTAAAAAGATTATAAAGCGAAAAAAGAAAATGGAAGAGGAGGTGATTTCCTTTAACATGAGGTGTGGGTTTAAACACCAGAAAATCACGACCAGAACCAACATTAGTATTCTTTGCAAGGTTGAGAGGTCAATAAAGTTCATAAAAAACATGAAAAGATATATCATAACAAGGTAGCTATTAGTCTGATCTTGCAATAAACCGCCATTAAATTTCAAATGTTATTTAACTGACAAAAGATGAAATGCATACCTAAGATTTGCGCAGCTTGAAGGTGAAAGGTGAACACCATATGAGGATGTAAGCTTCAGTCCAGAATGACCGACCCCATATGGGATGCTACCAGATAAAACATCCTTATTCAGAGCTAGCCAACCATGCTGAACATTGGCATTCCCACGACTCTTCTTGGTTATCTCTATTTGTTTTTGAAACAGATCCAGTCTATCCTGCATTAAAGGACTAGACCAGCGTTTGACCTCGAGTATTTCAATGTTCTTAATAGATCCCATGCTCATTAAGAACATGTTTTTCACATCATCCAAATCCAAAGTTGAATGAATTAATTCATTTTGAGGCGTCATATAACAATCAATCTCTTTTATTCCTCCAACAGCCTCCTGCATTTCAGCAACTGGTTTCTGACTTTTAGTTTCACTGCCTTCCCAATTCCCTCCAATATCACAAGTTTGTGCTTTGATATTAGATATCTTAGTATCTCTATTTGACTCTTCAATATACTCTTCTGATTGAGAACTATTTGCTTCAGTTATTCCAATTTCAAGATGCAAATTGATCTCTCTCATTCCCGTATGGTCTGTTAATGCAACAGCAGAAGCATCTTCCAGCTCATGCTGCTGGAACTGATGCATCACACTGTCACCCGAATAAAATTCTGGAAAGAAACATCGACCATTGTCATCAATCCAGGCAATGTGCTGCTGAATAGCTGTTTTCAGTTCCACTTGGATCATATACAAAGCATCTAGCAGCAAATGACGACCATTAAATTCAACTTCAATTGCCGCATTTTTAATTTGAAACTGTTCCCTAATCAATGTGACAGTTATCTGAGGGTAATCTACCCAATCCCCATCTTCGTAATATAAAAACCTCTGGGGAAGTCCACTTCTGCTAAAATTTTTATAGTTTCTAAGAAATGATCTCCTTGAGCTAGGCCCACAACTGACTTCACAGTCATCGAGTCTCTTGGATTTGGCATGTCTATTCCTAGATGAGGTCAACTTGGACAAAAATGCTTTATAGCCAGCTCCAGCATGTGTCGTGCCTTGATTTGCCCTTTTCCTCTTCAAACCCACAACAATCTTTTGGCCATTATGCAGAACCTTAGTTAACTCTGTTTCCATATTCATCTACAAGATAATCCTTATCTACAAACTATATCCTAAAATCAACTATTATTATTTACAAATCTCTTCTTCACTATCCAGGGGTTAGATAAGCCATGCAATTGAGAAAATTCATAAACCCTGCAAAACAAATTTAGTTGTTCAACTTCCAATTTATTAACTTGCAGATTCTTGTTCTTGGTCTGAAAAACTACAATAATGCTTCAAAGATGAGCATCAATATCTTATAGAAAATTACTTGGAACATTTTAGAACTTCCAGAAAATAAAAGTGTGCGGTAGAACAACAAATGACTAGCAAAAGAAAATATAAAATCAGACTGGGGAACTAATGTAAAGAGGTTAACATGACACATAGTCTACAGAAGATATCATTGAAATAATTCCTAGTGTTTTTCAAGATAATTTTCTGTAATACAGGAGTCCATAGTATAATGACATTATTGCAGGAACAGAAAGTCCTCAACATACAACTTTTCTGCGTCCTGTAAGAGACAAGAAAGATCTCATTTTAATATTTCTTCGAGCAGGCTCGAGGAAAAGAGAAAAACTGAAGGAGGAGTATGCAAAGTAGTAAATAAGAGTACAAAAATAGTCCAGCACAAAGAACACTTTGAATGGAAAACACAAAAACAATCTTTTCATCGTATCAAACTTTCTTCCCTGGAACAGAAATCTCAATGTCAATATAAAGTAAGTTCCAGCAGATGGAGCAGATTTGGATAATATTCAAATGAAGGGTATCACTGTCTTCATAGCTCCTTTATAATAAGCCAGAATACCAGCATCAGTTTTTAGCTTGTCAATAGTTTCATGCTTCCCCTATGCAATAAATTTGTCATAAAACAATTAGCATTGTCTTCAAAGCCCTCCGTAGATAGATAAATGATGAGAGTCTGTCCTGTAAGAACCATAAAAGAAACAATTTGACAGCTCCTTGGCTTCACAAATGCCATGGTTCATGGAATATATAATCCAGCTTCCAACTCAGTGCACATAGATGAATATCAATGAAGAACTTTGTTCTCCTGTTTCTTGTTCACTCATATCTACCATCTGATCTGATCTGTCCAGCTCACTGATATTTACAACAATCGAATTCCACGCATATTCTTCTGTTCTCTTCACAAATACTCACACCTCTGTATCTGTTCAATTCTGTTCTGCTCATTCACCATTCAACAAGTCCAGAAAATGAATAATAGATTCAAGATACAGCCTTCCACAGATCTTACAAAATTGGACATTGGAGTGCTGTCTGTCCAATCTAAATATGGTTTCAAAACAAAAATAACCACTGCTTCAAGTAAATAGTTTGGACAATAGATTTAAAAAAAAAAAACGTTTTTGCCACTTTCAAATATGTATCACGTAATAATTCATCATAATTCATAAGCTTACGAAGATATACAAGTCATGATCAAGTACAAAGAAGTATGGGAACCAAGAATCAAAAAGATCTCTTTTCCTTTTGGGATGAATGAAATCTCTCCTTTGGAATAATGCTCTGAGAAACATTAGCAAAAGAAGGAAACCCCCATTGTCATACTTCACCTAATTGTTGCCCTCTCTGTCCTGGAAGTTCATAATCTTAAGATCACCTCTTCATATATGGCTCTTACCCTCAATTTCTATGGTGTCAGTCTTTCAAATACTTTTAATGTTCAGTAGCGTGCTCCACTTTCCATCATCCAAGGCTTGACCATTTATTGCTAGGCCACTATTTCAAACAAAACCAGGTCTTATCCATTATAAAATTTCTTTAGATACTTGGATGAAAACAAAGATTACAACTTTTCACCATCTTTGTAGAGGTGTATGTTCTGTACGACTTTGGTGCTCTCTAAATAGTTCTTTTGTAAATAATACTTTTTTTTATTAGCATCATTGGGAGAATCTTCTGTAATCCAATTGGTCCAGTTAAGGCAATCTCTATTCAACCTTCTTTTTTTTTTTTTTTTTTTGCAGAATTTACTCCTTATCGAAGTCACAATCTGGTTGTTTCCTATAATTAAAAACAAGAACAAAATACCTTCCAATATTAATATTGACCATTTCAATTAATCTAGTCTAATATGAACCATTCAGAAATTCATGGCGCTCTTAGGCCATCAGAAAGTAAAAGATCGGGTGATGTAATTCTCACGCAGAGTAAAAGGCCTTATATTTCTGTCATTCTGAGCAACCAAGGTATTTGAATGGTTTGTTTCCTCTGTCTACTCAGTAATGGGCTTTCTTCAAGTTACTATATGAGTATGTGATGAAGAAGAATGGTTAGATAATTAGTTTTTTTTTTTACAAAAAACAAATTTCATTGATGTATGGAATTAAAAAATAAGGGCATAGGCCCAAAGGAAACACAAAAGATTTCACCAATCGGTCAAAATGGAGGCGAGGCTATAAGAGCTAAAAAAAGATGTCCATATGCACCAAGACACAGCCAAAAAGGTAATATATTAAAAAAAAACTATCGAAAGTGCTTCCCTTTAAGTTGAATAGGTGGTTGTTTCGTTCCTTCCAAGTGATCCATAGGAAAGCCCTAATAAGATGCATCCACAACCACATATTCCTTTTACCGCTGGAGAAGGGGTGGCCATTGAGGGTGTAATTAAGGAGCTTAATAATACCGTTGGGGAGAATAGTGGCCCACCAAAGGAGAGGAATATTTCCTTCAAAAAACAGTCCGCGAAATGTCACGTGATGAATAAATGGACAGGGGTTTCTTGTGCTGCTTTGTAGATAGTGCAGCAATGAGAGGAGAGAGCCATGTGAGGAAGGCGGCATTGTACTTCATCACAATTCACAAGTATTTATGGCATTGTGGCTAATTAGATAATTAGTATATTTTTGTTAATATTAGTTTAATTGTTAATTTCAGATTAATTATTATTTTAGGAATAATTAGTTGTTTGTCATAGAATAAGACTATAAATAGCCAGTTTAGATTGTATTTGGAATCATTTTTAACCATATGTTGAATAGAACTTTAGCTCTTGAAGAGTGTTCTCTCAAACTTTTAGGACTGATTTCCCTTGTTTGTCCATGGATTTAGCCTAATACTCCAACATGTTGCATCAGTATGGATTTCCTTTGTTTGTTCAATTCTTTGTGATCTAGTTCTTCTCAATTTACTATTGCCTTTACTCATATTTCTTAATGATCATAACCCTCCTCCATTTTTTTCTTCCCTTTTACTGTAGCATGGAAGTCTGGGATGCCACTGGCCTCTTTGTGTTCTATCAACATGAAATATTTTAGTGATGGACTATTTTCTTTTATGATAAGAAGTGATGAACTATTTTCAATAATGAATAATAGTTGGTTTAAATCATTTCTTATATTTCTCAGTGAGATTATATCTTTTGTCCAATTTTAAGGGTTAGAATTGCACCATTGATGTTTAGTTTTAATACGATTGGAGAAAAAAAAGCAAACAAACAAACAAAAACCTACACTTGTACTAAAATATATTAAGAATTAATGTGCACACCTTTTCATAAAGAAACAACTGCTCTCATTGAGAAGGAATAAAAGAATACAAGAGCCTACAAAAAACCAAGCCCCACAAAAATGCCACTAAAGAAAGTGGTTCCAACTGCTTTCACCGGTGTTATCAAGACAACACCAGGCGCACGCCTCAGGCGAAAGGCAAGACGATATGGGCTCTGGTTGCCTCTTGAAGTGCTTGGATGAGCATCTTCAATCAGGCGCTCACCCAGTGTCCCAACCCTACTGTAAGAGAGTGGGTTGAGACTCCCACAAAATGAGCAAGCACGTCGATACGCAAGAAGCAAGCACGATGACACATGAAAGGTGGCCTCCGTCAAGCCAAGTGAAGGGTCAAAAAGAAAAGTGCCATGATTCAATTGAGGGAGATGATGCATCATCCAATGCACCTAGATGGGTGTCTAAGATTTTCAAGTAGAGCAGCAAGCAAGAAGAGAAGTTGTAGTGTTGTTGACAGTATCAGTGACAAGCTTAGTGGGGCAAGCCCCAAGCCATTTCCCTAAAAGTCAGGGTTCCGTCATGAGTTTGGACGAGCGACTGTAGAGTTAAGTGCAGTGCATATAAGTGAAAGATGCAAGCATGCCAAATTTTGTGTCAATCGGAGTTCAAATGTGTGCTCTACGTTGGTGAGTGACTCCTCACCAATTCAACGTGCGAGGGTGCCATAATTGATTTTACTCATAATGCACTATAGGGGGAAACATGGTGTTGGCTTTCCACCACCCTAGGCCACGACATGGTGCAAGGTCCAAGTAAGCCACCCTATGATACGAGTGTGTGTGTCATGGTGTGGGCGAGTGTCGCGGGACGAGTGTCTCTGGCAACTTCCTGTGAAGAGGAGTAACTCAAGGACAGTGTTCAATGGCACGAGTGTGCCGACAGTGCTATGTAGAGCAGAGGGAGATACTAAGATAGCGTCTTCTTAGGAGGTCGAAGGTTGCGGTATAGGCCCGGGCTCCGGCATGGTATCCTTAAACGACAAGATATGGTTGCAAATGTCGTCAGGCCTCGATAGTTTCCGGATGTATGGATGTCCAAAAGGCCCCAACAAGTACAAACGACCAAAGGCCTTGGTTCTCAATAAGAGTGCCCATATTCGAAATGAAGCTCGATGACATCCTAAGGTTCGAAATAGCATCTTAAAGTATCGATGGGCACCCAATAGGCAACAGAAAGCTAGTATTGGCCCGGAAAGCATCAATACTCATCCCAATTAGAAAGTTCAGCATTCCTTAGCCCAAAGTGCGGTAAGAATCATCCCAGAAGCACCCGTTGGACCTGTTAAGCTAGTATGCAGTAGGAATGGTCTCGGAAGCATCTAATGGCCCCGTTAAGTTGGTTATGACATAGTTAAGCGACAAGAACCACCCAGTTGTACCCGATAAGCCTTTTAAGCTAGTTTTGACCCTATTTATGGTCTAAACTCATCCTAGTAAGGTCCCGACTTAATGTAGAAGTAGGAAAACAGGTTGTACGAGAACCAAGATGCTGGAAAATGATGCAACAATGTGTTTATACGATCTTAGCCTTGAGTTGAGGCAAGATCGAGCTATTGGACTTGGACTAGAGTAGAGGCAAGTCAGCTAGAGCCGAGAAAAAAGCTAAGATGCACGAGAGGGCGACGTGCATTGCCGAGAACAAGCAAAGTTGCAAGCGTTGAGTTGAGAGCACTTGGTTGAGACGATGTCGTTGAAGAGCAAATAGGAGAAGTGGAGCACAAACGCGAACATTCTCATTGGCAATATGTTTTGGAACTATTAGGACTTCATTATTATTGCAAGTTTTTTACATTTGGATGTTTTTATAATGTATGCTCCATATATATTATTTATTTACTTATTAAATGTGCCTCGCTTCACTCAGACCTTGCCTTTTTGTCACCTCTCGCCATGAGGCAATCAGAGGACTTGTCGCCTTGAGGTACGCCTTGTATTTTGAAAACATGTGCACATCTCAATTAATCCTATAAAACACATTTGAATCAAGAAAAATGAACCAACTCGAGGCATAGGCACGCATGTCAACCTCCATGATAGGTTTCGCCAAAAAAAGGCACAAATAAAGAAAAAATCATATGACCAACAGGATAAGGGATTCATCCAACTGAGTGATTGCATAAAGGTCAAACTGCAAAGGAAGAATTAAATTTTAAAATCAACAATAATAATAAATCAAGAGCATGATCCATGAACCATTGAGGCGAAAACAGAAAAAGAACAATACAACGAAGAATAACAACACCACAACTATCATCAATTAGTTCTACTTTCAACAGCCTAATGGATTCAAGTTCATTATCAAAACGAAATAATAATAAATAAATAATAAAAACTGGAAAAAAAAATTAAAGGACAATCCAGGACTACAGTCAATTTATCATGACCTCCTATTGGACCTCTAGTTCTAAGCTTTACAGGGGCTTTTAGCCGTAGAATACTATCATCAACGAACCTTGTTTCTTGTCATTTATCAAACAAAAGAAAAAAGAGAGAGAACAGCTTATACACAACTCTTCGAAACATTTCTAAATTACAATAGTCTGATCTGAAGGTAATAAAACAAGATCCGAGCAGAAAAATACCGTTGTCTGCAGTCAGCGGTCATTCTGTACATGCCGCTCCTTTTCCCCATTTTCTGCAGCTCAGCTACCAAATCAATCCAATTCTACCCAAGCAGCTAACATACCATTGAAATCCTTCAACATAAGAGAAACCGAAAGCAATTAGATAAAATATTCCACCAAAAGAAACTGCTTATTCAGAAAACGAATAATCCTTCACATACGATCTCAAAATAAACATAATATCCTTATTTCAAACTGCAACACCATCAACAGATCAAATAACAGTACCCGATTTCCACAAACATAATCGCGTAAGCAGAAAAAAAAACATATAAAATTAACAGAAATACCTCAAAGTCGCAGCATAAACTCAAATTCAAAAAAGAAAAAAATACAAATTACATCGAGAAAAGAAGCGAACAAATCAAATAGAGAAGAAATCGAGAGAGTAATTACATGAAATCTGACAACGAAACATAGAGACGGAGGATGAAGATTGAAGAAGACGAAAGAAGGGGAATCTAGGTCTTCGGAGGCGGTTTCAGGAAGGAAAAGGGGAGCGTTGAGAAAGGGGAAGATTGGAGATTGGAGATTGGAGATGGAGATGAAACGACGACGTTTGAGTGGATACCTACCAACCGATTCTGACTCGTGTAGGGGAAGTGGACTCGGCCGAGTCCACTTTTGATTGCGACTTGAAATTAAAGTTTGCTTGGGCCCGAAGTTCACGAGGATAACGTTACACGAACGGTGTCGTTTTGTCAATACAGAGATGGCCCCACACAATGGTTGTGTTTTTCTTTGCTTTTCATTTTTTTCTCCGTTTGTTTAATTGGTTTTCCTTATCTAGAGAGACATAGCCTTGAATGAAATGTGTTACATGATTTTAACGTTTTTATTTATTTAGTTAGTAAGTTTAACATCGAGTAGAGGGAGGATTCGAATCGTTTGGTTTCCTCTGTTGAAAAAATGAATCAACCTGATGTTCAATTAAATTCAGTTTATTGTTAGTTTGGTTCTCGATTTTGAGTATTTTTCTTTTCTTTTTCTTCCAATTTTTCATTTTTATATCTACTTTTATTCTAAAGTAGGTTTCTTTTTTTGCTTTTTAAAAAATTAAAATTCGACCTTTTTTATATAAATTGAAATTGGGCATTTTTATTTATTTTATTGGTATTTTTCTAAATAGCAATCATACATGCATTAGAGTGAATAAAACACTAAAAGGGACCTAGGTTATAATTTATTTTGAAGGGTATATATTTGTCATTGGTTGGGTTGAGTTCGATTTTGATTGGTTTTTTCAATAAAAAAATCATTATGAATTGTTTTCCCCAAATACAAACTCATATATCCAATTTTATATTAAAATAAAACCAAATCAGTGGATCAGCTTGGTTTGGTTTGGTTTTAGGGTTTTGGGTTTTTTTTTTTTTTTTTTTTTTCTTTTTACACTCCTACTGATTGGGTTGATAACATACCTTTAACCAATTGATCTTATTATTGGGTTGGCGATTTGAACATTTGTGTTGAAGTTTGAAAATGCACAACTTCGTGTCAGATATTTGAATAAAAAAACTCATGTATATCGAACTTTGAACACAAAATTAAATTAATCAATTAGTTCAAGTTTCCCCCCCCCCCCCCCCCCCCGTTTTTTAAGAAAGACAAAAAGCATAAGAAAGACAAAAAGCATACAAAAACCAATAAATTAGAAAATGCAAAAATCAACTGTTTAGGAGGGAGTAAGGGAGTCCGCCGATAGTGCGTGATTTGCAAGTCAAATCAATGTCAATCGATGGCTGCGTGCATGTGTAGCAACTAGCAAGCTCGTGCACTACAATATTCCAGTTGCGATTAACATATGAGAAACCCTAGATTGCCCCATTACGATGTAAATCATGCAAGGAGTCCATGAAATATTGAATCTCTTACCATAACGCGAAGATTCATTCAAATTTTCCGGATGAGGGAATCAGTCACAACTAAAAAGGGTGAATGTCAGCTTCAAGGACCTTAGAAATGGCTTCATAGAGGGTCATAGCTTCACAACCTCAACAACACCGATGAAAGTCTATAGCTTCTCCAAAATCATCAAAATTTTGTCGTCAGACACCACAACTCCAAATCCCAAATCACTGCTTCCAACAGATGCATCAGAATTCACCTTGAAGGAACTTTGAGAAGAGGGCACCCACTTGGCATCAATAAAAGAAGAAGAAGGATCCTAGTTGATCTACCCCACAAACAAAATGTTGGTGAAAGCACTCACCCAATATGGCGTAATAGGGACAAAAATCCTAATCAAGAGAATTGAGATGCTCAAACGCTTTAAAATCCAATTTGAAAACGTAGTTCAAGTTGACAACCAATTGGATTACACAAAAATAGGTATAGCCCCCTACAACACACCTAAGCATGTTCATAAGTTGTCTATAAAACTGAAAGTTTTCTTATTGATTTTCTTTACTCAAATATTTGTATGGAAAAACTATTCATTGGGTCCTTCACAGCTATCTTTAATCACAACGAATGTAGATTCAATAGTATGCATGTCCCCTATGATAACTATTAGATACAAATTTGAAATTATTGCACAGTTTTTTTTCTCACACATTTAACTGTTACATTATAACCTCTTAAAATAATTTAATCTTGATATGTGCATACATTTATAGATGAAACTGGAAGTCATAATTGCAAAATGAACCAAAAAGAACAAAAACAACAACAATAATAAATTATTGTTTTTAAAAAAGAAAAAAACCCTTGTAGAGAAACTTTAGTCACGATGGTGAGGCAGGGACGAGAATGGCTTTCTCGCTCTCCATTTTATTCCTTGTCCCAAATTTTCCACGGGAATCGGGGCAGGGATTCCCCGCAAAGAATTCCCAAGGATTGTGTACCCCGCAGGGAATTTTTTCCCGTTCGCTTTTTTTAATCAATTAACATAAATCACAATTATGAAAAGTTTTAATTAAATAATTAACTTTTATATGATTAGTTTCACATAGACAATTAGAATTTAAAGAGAAATTACTCATAATTTATAAGTTGAAAGAAATAATTATCAATCAAATTATTCATATATATAGTCTAAATTTATTAGAATTCAAACATTTTTTTAACACTATTTCAAACATATCTATTATTTTTTACTATTAAATAATAAATTTTGAAAATTAAATATAATATTTATATAATAAAAATAAATAGCATAACATTAAATTGTGGAAAATTTTTACCGATAGAAAAAATATCAAACTATTTATAGAAAATAGCAAAAAAAAACACTGACAGACATTGATAGACTTTTATCAGTGATAGACTTCTATTATTTCTATTACTGATAGACTTCTATCATTTTTATCACTGATAGACTTCTATCATTTCTATCACTGATAGACTTCTATCATTTCTATCGGCGTCTATCACAATTCGCATCTATCTAAAAATTTTGTTATTTTGTGTAAATAGTTTCTCTTATTTTTCTATTTTTAAAATGTAATGACCTGACTTTCTAGAAGTCGTTACTTCATGCATGCATACCTCATAATGACACTTTTCATATATTTGACTAAAATCAAAGAAATTTATAAAATAAATAATTAAATTTAAATAATTAAAAATCTTGGATCGAAGTACCCCTAGAAGTTATGAAAACAAAACTGTAAATTTTGCATAAAACATCTAACAGCGCAAAACCAATGTTCTAAATTTAAACATTAAGACTGAGATTTAAAAACAAGAAAACATAAAAAACATGAGCGGAAGCATTTAGCTGGTCCCAACGGCACGGTCATAGATTCTTCCTGTCATTCGCCTGTCTGTCCGTGAGTATAAAAATGCTCAGTAAGTGACTCCATTATCGGGATTGCATGCTCTTGGTGAATATCTAAGTAGATAACCTGCCTGTCCAGTCACTCATGTATAGTGGCCTGAAGGCCACCGTTAAAATCATGAAAGTGGAGGTGAACTCGTCAGTTCACACATGTCTAGTGGCCCACCGTCAAAACATGGAAGTGAACCTGTCGGTATCGTAACATGGTAATCCACCACTATCTGTCTAACATATAGTCATATATATATATATATCTAATAACAGAATCTCACACCAACAAATCATAAACTCACAAAACATCATAAACGTGCATGCTCAATTTTTATGGATCATAAAATTCACCCAAATTTCACCCAAATTTCACTGATAACTTTGGTAATATGAACTGAGTCGCCTGACACAAATGCAAGACGATAATAACGTCACTTACCTCAAAGTGAGGCTTGAACCAAGATTGAGCCCAGAGGCTTGAACCAAGATTGAGCCCAAACTTTTCTCAACAACCCAAACCTAACGCAAGATCAACGTTAGAGAATCCCAAAACTCACCCAGTTTTACAGGTTCTGTTCAGCAACGATTACAGACAAACCAGTGCTCAAAACAACGATCCAACCGTTCATAATGGTACTCTATGTGTCTCGAACAGGTTGACACAATTTCACTACGATCCGATGGTTGAAACTCTGGAAAATGACAATTTTCCGAGAGCTGTCGCTGAAAAATTGAACTGCACTGCTCTCTTTCTCCTTCTCCGTTTTTTTTTTTCGGTGTATTTTCCTCCTCTCTACCTTGTTAGGTCACTTAATAATATATATATACAATCTCAAACCCTAATTCCTTAATAAATTATATATATATATATATAATTCAACTAAACGAATTACATCTCCCAAATTAAAATTCAATTTTCACCAATTGAATTTAAACCCAAATCTTTTATCCCGTTTAATTTAAATTGAATTATCTTCTCAAAATAACCCAATTAAGCCTTAAAATTCAAAATAACATCCAAATAATTTAAGATAATTAAATTAATTACCTAAAATTTTGGGTTGTCGCATAAAAATTCCCCTTAAATTATTATAATAAATATATAAAAAAATCTAATAGGGTGGAGACAGGAAACATGGCAAGAGCAAAGGCAAAAATGGAGACAGGGAAGAATTTTTGTCCCCCACTCCCTCTTCTATTTCCCGTCTAAACGAAGAATTTCTACCCTATTCACAGTGTAGAAAAAGTGGACATCTCTAGTCTAACCCCAATTTCCCAACAACAATTTGATAGCCGAAGGTTCTAGACAATTGGATGGAGAGAAGACCAAAACGAATAAGGATTGTGCTTCTTCAAGTTTCTGACAGTCAACAAAACTTGCGCCATATTGTTGTCCCCTTGCACTCCCATTTGAATCTGAATTTTACTAACCAACTATGCCATTTGCATCCAACTTCTTTCCGCTTGTAGATAAACTTCTTTTAAGTTTTGATAAATTTTAATTAAAGAATAAAAAACAGAAAACTAAAATGAAATCGTAACCAATATAACCTAAATTTTTACAATTAGAATTTATAATACAATCGTTTTTCAACACAACAGTGAGAGATTCGAACCTCAGACATCTTGAAACATATGTCTTCACCAGTTTACCTATGCCCACCTATGCCCAAGTTGACTAAATGCTACAAGAAAATAATTCAATTAATTGGCCCATTTCTCCTTTATAAACGAGGTTCACTCTCTACTTTGACGTGCTATATTAACCCCACCAACCAAGCTCAATAGATATTTCACGTCATTATTTAGTTAATAACAGTACCGAATTGATCAGGTCATGTAGGAACAAGGTTCGAATCTACCGATCTTATAGGATGCCTATACATCACTGTGCTTCCACTTGACATCCATCATGATGATAAACTACTCATCTCGTCATGACTTTGTCTTGAATTCTCAAAACTCATGTCGCTTTCGACAGAGAACCCATCGTTTTTTCGATTGTGCTACTGAAGGCTCTAGGGAGATCCGAATAAGAGAGCACTCATCTTGGGGCGGGCTTACTATTTAGATGCTTTCAGCAGTTATCCACTCCACACTTGGCTACCCAGGATTTACCGTAGGCATGATAACTAGTACACCAGAGGTGCGTCCTTCCCGATAATTTATTTACTTCTTCCAGAAATCACGAGATAACTGATGAAATCCATACAATTTATAGTGAAAATCAGGGATGTAAAAAACAGAGAATCAATATTTCTACCTCAACAGTATTAATATAAAACCTTCGATTCATCCAACCATCCTTCCAAAAAAATTCCACTCCACGTTTCTGAATGTGCACGAGCCCTGTAAGAGATTATATATAATACTAAAGAATATAATTCTGGTAAGATATATTTCAATATATGAAACTATAGCAATATAGAAGAATGTTTTTAAGTGTACTATAAAATAGGTTGGTCCTCAAATAACTATGACTAAAGAAGCTAATTTTCTTTATGATATTTTCCAAACCAAGAGATGTTGTGTTTCTTCAGCAGAAATTGAGAGAGGATTATGTCACGCTCTCACTTTTGCTGCAGCTTCCTTGATCTGTTCAACTGTGAAAACACCAAAGACATCGTCGTCGGTGATCGCGTTGATAGTAGCAAGTGCTAAATCGTCAACACTGACAGGCGGAGCAAGAAAAACGTCGGAAGCGGGAAGGGAACTTAGAGGTTTGATGAAGTTTCCAAAGACAGATAGAAACCTCTCCACTGGTTCTCCAATCAAATCCAAGGGAATCTCAAAACCATCCACCCTCCTTTTTCCATATATGAAAGCGGGTCTAAGTACAACGCCTGCAAATCAATGAAGAACATGGATTAAAGTGAATAGAATATGGCTTGATATCAGTCCAGAAGCTTGACTGATGATAAATAATTTTTCTACTATACTACCTGCTTGGTTTATGAACAAAAATAATGGCCCTAAATTTCGGCCCTTGGAAAAATTGCAAGACGTGTAGGAAATTACCAGATCTTGGAAATTTGGAGAGGACCTCAGACTCTGCTTGCCTCTTTCCAGTGAAGTATGAAGATGAAAGCAGAAATGAAGGTAGATTGTAATCATAGACTGATATTAAGATGAACTTGGGAATTCCTACCAGAAAAGAATATTCAGAACACTGCAGCGAATCACAAAAATTGAACCATGCAACAGAAATTTCGTATAAATAGCCCCAACTGCTGGGTTTACAAACTCATGCAGATTGGAGCTAAGTTTACAAAGCTTACTGAAAGATAGTTACTCATCAAAATGTGCAATCCAAAAATTGCTTACCAAAATCATATGCTGCATTGACAGCTGCAATATTGGCATCACCATTAATTCTTTTCATCTGTTCCTCACTGCCAAAACCTCCAATTGTTGAGACCACTGCCGTAGCCCCAACAAGTACGTCATCCCAGTTGAGGTAGAAAACATCTCCTGAATAAGGTAAAGTGAGTCTTTAATAAATAATACCCTTATGTACGTAGAGGGGAAGGGTTTTTTTTCCCTTTAAATAAAGTTAGTATAGGTCATTCATAGCAATCGGGTACAAGCTTCTACACTTACTATTTCTATACTGTGAATACCACAAATTATAGGACTTCCTAAATTCATCCAGAATACCACATGTGATAAACAGGCCAATGACAATAAATAACATAAAGAAAAATCAGGTGGAGAGAGAGGCAAAACGTATAAATGGGAAATTTCCTTATTTCTTTCTAAAATGCATCAAACCTCCTTGTGAATAGCCCACTCACTCACGCTCCTTACCAACAGCCTAGAAAGATCGATAAAAATGTAGACAGTATATGAATATGGGAAGCAAATTATTTGTGTACATTCAGCTATGACCATTCCTAAAGAACAGTTTGCATCTACAATGTTCAGGAAATGTACCAATAATTTTTTAACTACAAATATCATTCAACTCCAATTAGCAAGTTCAGGGAAAATGAAATTCAGTTAATTTTGCTTCCAACAAAGCAATTCCTTTAACTATTGCCAGTTTATTACAACATGAGATTGAGTTTGTCTCACATTTCTAATTGTAAATAGGTAAGTGGATACCAAAATGAGACTCGACAGTTTTTAATCTTTCCCCAGAGAACAAACTGAGGTAAACTTCTCTTGAATCTCATTTGATCTTATGCTTGTTCGTCAGTAAATTCCCTTATTTCTTTCTTTTTGATATCCAAAAGGTGCATAAGTTTGAGATCAGAATCTTATCATCCTTAACATGATATTTTTAGAAATTCTTCCTCTCCAATCTCCCTAATAGAGATCTCCACTTGAAATTTTTGCCTTGAGCTAATAATTATTCCTTTTTCAATAATCTCCAGACATAAAAACCTTTGTCAGTAACAGCAAGTACATAATTTCTCACTTCTCAAAGCCAAATCAAGATGATTGGAAAATTAACTTTTGAACATATAGGTCAATGATGCAGCAGTCCTTCCATCTTTTCATTCTAGACAATTCTATGTTCTATATTTTACCCACTGCCTAAATTCTTCTGATCATGAAACAGTAATAAAAGAATTCCAAGGTGCGCATGACACCCCAAAGAAACTTGCCTGGAACCCAAGTAACTTGATCTACCCATGAACTTGTATTTGTTGGACGACCTGACCTGCACAATATGATGTTAGTATGAAACAACATATGGTCAAATCAGTCATAAAGAAAGATAAAACAACACCAAATTATTTACAAGACCTGCTCACACTAACAACTTCGATCCCCTTGGATACTGCCGCTTTACATATAGCAGAACCAACAAATCCGCTACCTCCTAAAACCACAACCTACTAAGATAAGCCACATAAACAGAAAAATGATAAATAATCAATTGGCTGAGATAACTGAACAGCACTAACTACCAAAAAAGAAAGAAAAAAAAACCCAAATGTATCGATCTTCATCCAACACAGAGCATACCTTCTCACTCTTAACATCCGCAACTACATCTATAGTATTTGGCGCATATTCATCCCTCACTCCCGCATCTGCATAACTGCATCTAACTCCAAACCGACACGAACTGAAATATAACAAAAATAAACCCTAATTACCAACAGATTTGTAGTTCACACGAGGCGTATTACGCCATTACGAGCGCCAGAAGTCAATAAAGAGCAAAACGCGCGAAAATTCATGCAAAAAATTGAACGGTAAACTATTCAAGAGGGAATAATGGAAGAAAGAAGCAAACCGGGGTTGTAAATGCAGGTCGGAGCGAGCTCGGAAGGAAGCTCTTGGGAGGGCGGAAGCGGAGGAAACAGCAGGTGAGAAGAAAATTGACGCCATGTTGGGGGAAATCGGAGAAGAGAGTGGTGAGGAAGCAGTGGGAGATTGGAGTATGGAGGAAGAAAATGGAAGATGGTGGATTGAAGAAATTGACAGGCGAAGAGTTGGTTACGGAGGTATGGCTGTGGATTTTTTTCAGCAGTTGCTGGTGGCAGAAGCCCCTATAACGATCGTCACAGATTTTTCCACTCGAAGTGACACGAGGACGACGACATTAGAAAATAAAAGGTTAAAAAACAATGAGTTCCTAATGTTTGGTTTGCAATCAGGATTGTCCAGATTCATCCCTAGATATGTTGACAGATCACTGTACTTCAAAACTTCCATCGAAATCTCGAAATTTCAGTAGAAAAAATTTCAATTTTTTCTCAATTTCTCTCAATTTCGAGTTAGCTATAATTTTTAAAAAATAAAAAATAAAAAAAATTATTTATACAAAATAGTAAAACTTTTAGTTAGTTGTGAAAGAGGCTGATAGAAGTCTATCAGAGTCTATCACTGATAGATATTGATAGACGTCTATCAATGTCTATCACTACTTTTTTTTTTTGCTATTTTCTAGAAATAGTTTGACATTTTTTCTATCTGTGAAACTTTCCCCTAGCTTAATGGTATTTTTTTTCTCTTTTACCATCAAGAAACAATATATTTTCATTTAAATCTTTTCTATTGAATTTTTGCACCATTTTTACCTCAAACTTGAATTGATGTGAGTTCTTTAGGGCCTGTTTGATAACGTTCTTGTTTCCTGTTTCTTGTTTCTGTTTCTCATTTTTTAAAAAACTGACTTGTTTGATAATCGTTCCTGTTTCTTGTTTCTAAAATTTGAGAGACGTTTCTTAAAATGAGGCCAAATTTGAGAAACTACAAAAAGTAGTTTCTCCTTGTTCCTTTTCTATTTTATATCATATTGTTTCTTCTATTTATCAAAATTTATCTTTGGCTTGTTGGTAGTCATGCATCCCCATTACACCTTTCTACCTCTTGGTTGGGTGTTTAACTCCTAAAATGGACATTTTTTTCCTTTTATATTTTTTAATTTCCTTTATTAATTTTGTATTTACAAAATTAATTCTACTATATTTATATTTTATTTAAATTTTAAATTTTAAAATTCTCCAATATTTATATTTGTATATTATTTTAATTTTCAATATGTTTATTAATTTTTTTACATTTCAAATTTCAACTCCAAAGATGGGATCTTTGATTTTTTTTTATATTTATTTCCATCTTTTATATTTTATTTATTAATGTTGTTATTTACAAAAATAATTTGCTATATTTATATTTTATTTTAATTTTGAATTTTAAAATTCTCCAATATTTATATTTACATATTATTTTAATTTTCAATATGTTTATTAATTTTTTTACATTTCAAATTTCAACTCCAAAGATGAGCACTTTGATTTTTGTTTTGTTTTGTATTTATTTTTATCTTTTATATTTTATTTATTAATTTGTCTATTTACAAAAATAATTTTGCTATATTTATATTTTATTTTAACTTTGAATTAAAAAATTCTCCAACAATTAGATTTATATATTATTTTAATTTTCAATTTGTATATTAATTTATTTTTATAATTCAACTTTTGAGTATTAAAATTTGCAATATGCATGTTTATATATTATTTTAATTCTAATATTTTTAGTATATATGAAATCGAGTAGAATTTTACATTATATAAATTTTGTTGACTAAGACATTCATTTAGCTTTACTTTAATATTTTACAATCACAAAATTTACATAATAATATAATTAAGTTGGATTTGACTCAACATCACTTAAGACAAATAACTCGAATTAGAGATGACAACGCCGATCAAATTTGGGCAACATATATGAAGGATAGGACGATACAACTTTGTTATTATATTTAGTTGTCATCAAGACTTACTTGTATTAGATGTTACAAACTTTTGATAGTATATTTTTCGGTGTTTAATGTATGACATATCTTCTTTTTTTATATTATATTATTACAAAAAAGAATAAAAAAAAAAACAAGAAACAAAAAACAAAAAACAAAAAATAGTTATCAAACAAGTTTCTGTTTTTGTTTCTTTTTTTTTAAGAAATAGGAAACAGGAATAGTTATCAAACATGTTCCTGTTTCTTGTTCTCAAAAAAGAAGAAACGATAAACAAGAAACAGGGAACGAGAAATAAGAAACAGGAAACGAGAACGTTATCAAACGGGCCCTTGATATTCCTCTCATTTTCTCTCAAGCTCTATCTACTTCTAGAGTTTTCTTTTTCTTGTTTCTTTTCCATTATGTTGTGTAATGTTTTTTACATCTCTTTTATTTTAATGTTGTGATTTTTCATTGTGTTATGTTATGTTAGTTTAATACTATGATTTTTCATTTTTGTATCCATTTTATTTTATAATAAATAATTTACAATTATTTTATATGCAAATATTTCATGTTCTTGAATTTTGTAATTATTTTTCCATTTTTTAAAATTTTTGTTATCGCATTGACATTTACATAAATATTTTACAGTAACATCTAAATATTGTCTTACTTTATAGAAATAATAATTAAAAATGGCCAATTATAGTCTAACTCAGTTGCAATCATAGTTTCATTAACTAGTTATAACAATTTCCATTAATTTTCATAAAGTTTTCCGAAATTTTCATCGATATTTCTGTAAAATCGGGACTTCGATATTTCATCGACATCGATATTTCGAACCTTGCAGACAACTCGAATTCTGTTTTTAAAAATTAATTTTGAATTATGTGATTCAAACAGGTAAATTGTAAAAACAACATTTTTATGTTTTCATTGTATCCGAAATTTGAATTTTAAATTTTAAAATGCAAAATTATATTAAATAAAGATAAAAATAGTTAGAAATTTAGTATGTCATGTTATAAACTCAATTCAGTTTTTTTAATTGAAATATATATTATGTAATTATTATAAATTATGTTAAATTCTAAATTTGGTCCCTATGGTTTGAATAAAGTTACAAGCAATGTTCGAAATATCAATGTCGATGAAAATATCGATAGATGAAAATTTCTGGAAAATTGATGGAAAGTGTTATACTTAATTAATGAAACTTTGATTGTGGCTTAATTAAACTATAACTAACAATTTTTAGTCACAATTTCTATAAAGTAAAACAATAATTACAAAATAATTAAAAGTTTATGAATATTTTGAGGTAAGATGATGTGAAAATTATGAAAGTTTTGGATGGTAAAAGGAAAAACTCACATCTATTCAATTGTAAGGTGAAGTGATGTGAAAATTTAATGAAAAAAGTTTGATCGAGCTTAAAAATAAATATAGATTTTTTGTTGTGGTTTTTTCAAATTTAATTTCTTTATAAATGAAAGTTGTTGGTCGAAAATAAAGCTAAAACTTGAGAAAAGTTGGAAATTTAAAAAAGTATCACATAAAAAATGCTTAATCATTTGTCGAAAATGACATTGGCGTGTGAAACTATAGAACTATGTGTGAGAGGACCATAAATTGAAAATGTTGAACTGAGCTAACATAGTTAATCAGAAAAAAATCCAAATTTTCTCGAAATTTCGTTGAAATGAGGGAATCGAAATATTTTCGAAATCTCGAAATTTCGTCTTGGGGAAAAACGAAAATTTTCCCAATCAATATTTTCAGACCCTCGATGGAAATTTTCCACTATGGTTACAGGTTAGTTCATATGATTTTAAAGGAGTTAGTTCTAATTATAAATCATAAAACCTAAATTTTAACTTATTCCAAACCGTAGTGTCAAAATTTTCAATTTATCCCATTAATTATATAATATTACAAAATAATAATTATACAATTTTTTAACATAAAATCATATTTATAAATAAATTAATAAAGTTTATTATCAACGGATATTTAGTGGGTAACTACAATTAGTTTGCAATTGTTTAAATTAGAATCTAATATCTAAATTCTGCTACCAAACACATATCTGAAAACATGAAATACAACTATGTTTTCATTTAATCTATTGTTTTCAAATTTCTATTTTCAAATTCTCTACCAAACAGACCCTAAATTTTTATGAAATGAAGAATTTAGTTCCTGAATTTTGGTTTGTAATAATTTAGTCCCTAAATTTTAGTATATAACATTTTAGTCCTTATACTTTCAAATTTGTAAAAAATCAGTCCCTGACATAAAAAAATTCATCAAAATTAGATGATCAATTTTTATTATTTTATGATGTATAATTTGTATTTTGCAAAAATATTAATTCTTTAATTAGATTAATAGTTTATTTATGCAAAAAAAATCGTTAAATCTTAACATTAATTTCTATAATAGAGCTAAATCGTTACAAATTTTAAAGTACAAGGATAAATAGTTACATAGTAAAGTTCAAGGACTAAATTGTTATAAAAATAAAAGTACAGGGACTAAATCGTTACAAACTAAAATTCATAGCCTAAATTGTTATTTCCATGAAAGTTTAGTGATTAAAAGTGATTTTTAACCTAATTTTAAAACAAAATTATACGAATGTTAAAGTTTGACCCACAAACTTATAATAGTAGTAGAAATTGAACCCTTAAATGAAAATTGAACCCTCAAACTTATACAATTGTTACAATTTCTATAATTATGTAAGTTTCGATGTCCAATTTCAACACATGTACAAGTTTGAGAACTTGATTTTTTACAATTAAAAATTTGAGAGTATAATTACAATTACCACTATACTTTAGCGGTGAATTTTGCAATTTTCCTTAAATAATAAGGTTAAAATATCGAACTAATTTTAAGATTTATTGAAGGTATCGTGTCACGTCAACCCATCTATCATTTAAAAAATAATAATTTAATGTTTCTTTTAGTAGAGTGGCTTTTTAAACCTATTCTTGAAAACACGATGACTAAATTGCCCAATTTGAAACAACGGGGCATTTATTTTTCAAAACTCATAGACCAAAAATGTATTTTTCCTTTAAAACATAAATGCTAAGGTGTTATTTTAACCATTATTAAGTTACAAATTTAGTTCTCAAATGCCAAAGAAAACTTAGCTCGACTGACATAAAGGTTTGTACTATCAACCTATAAGAGATTTTGAGTCTCTCGCCCCATATCTTGTCTAAGAAATCTCTCTCGCTCTCTGTGTATATATATAGTAAAGTAGTTTGATATGTTTTCTATTATACATTAATCATGGAGAGAATATTGTTTACTCTTTATCATTTTAAACGTGTGGAAAGTCACTATAGTAGAAGCGTGAAGGCAAAATATATTTAAAGAAATAGAGTGATATCACTTTTTTTCAACCAAATCCAATTACATAGTATAAAGAATTTAGAATGATTAAAAGAAAATAAGAAAAAAAAATTTGGCACGTAACAAAGTGTGATTGATAGATTCAATTGGGGTGAAAAAAAAAAAGGAGTAGCCCAAGATGCATGCAATAATTTTTTTTTTCCTAAGAAATATGTCTAACTCACTCACGATTTAAATGTGTCACAAGGTTATAGGTTAGAATAATAACACAAAAGGGAGAAGCATGTATAAGAATATTAATTGAACCATAGGCTAAATTGGCCCTACACGTAGAAAATGTTTATTTTTCTTATACTTTTAAAATGTCCAATTTTTCATTTTTTAGAGAACAAAATAGACATTTTTTTAAGCAACAAAATAGTCACTTTTTAAAGGTAAATGAATCGAGATAGACATTTTCAAAGTACAAGTTCTAAAATAATGAATCCAAAGTGAAAAGTATATTAAACAAAATATTCAATCCTATTAATTTAAATGTATAACATGATAGTTGAATTTAAACTTGTGAAACTAGTTCTATATGGGTTTTTTTTTTTAATGGAAATGAAAAGATGGCATGACAAGTTTTTTTTTCTTGAAACGATAATGCATTAACCGATACATCACCAACAAACACAGAAACCATCAACCCCGTTCAAGAATAAGAGGAAGAGCAAAAGCTGGAAAGTCATCTTTCCAGACCCAAGACAACCCAGAAGAAGAAGCTAAAGAAGCTAAATTATGTGCAACTTTGTTCTCTTCTCTAGGGATCTTATAAAAATAATAGACATTTACAAAAGCAGCGAAGCTAAAAGCCTCCTTCACAAAAAAAAATCGACGTCGGATAAATTAGTGTTTGTATGGTTCAACAATCTAACCACCTCCAAAGAATCATACTCGACTTTCACAGGAGGATTCTGCCCGTGCCACAACCTTTCTAACTTAGCCAGACCAACCACCACAGCTTTAGCTTCTAAAACTTTAACTCTCAATTGTGGTTAAAAAACTTGCAATCTCCCATAATTGTCAAGTTCGAAGATGATAAAAGATGATGATGGAATATATTATCAAAGGGCCATGTTTATTGTTTACTCGATTACTCAACATTGAATACTAAAACTAGCCCTTTCTAGTTTTTATTATCCATCATAACATGCAATATTTTTCTTAATATAAAAAGAACTAGAGAGTTTCATTAGGAAGACCAAACAACATAAAAAGGCTAAGAAAACATTGACGTTCCCTTGCTTAAAAGAAGGATCATATAACTTCAAAGAAAATTGTTTAAGTCTATATTTATTTTAGAAATTTTAATCGTTTCTTTTCCTTCTAAATATACAATAATTAAGGCTTCAATACTTAACCTATAAAATTATTGTTGTCTTTATTAAATTAAAAATTACCTTAAAAGCTTAAACTAGATTAGAATAGGAGTATTCACGATTCGATTCAATTCGGTTTCAAACTGAACTGCATATATTCCGTTCAATTTTTTGTTTTGTTTGTTTTTTTTTCTTTGCTTAGTTTTTTTCTTGTTGTACGTCACGTTTTATTTAGAATTGTTTTTAAATATAGAAAAATAAGTCAAACTATTTACAAATATAGAAAAATTTTACCGTCTGTCACTAATAGATACGTAAAGTTTCTATATTTGTAAATAGTTTGATATTTTTTCTATTTATAATAATTTTCCTTTTATTTATATTTATTTTTTAACTTTATCTTATTATTTATTTCAATAACAACAATAATTTTTAGTTATTACTTATTAGTAATTAAATATCATTTATTTCTCATTTTTCGCACAATAACCAGTTCAATTCAATCAAATAATTTATTTAAATTATATTTCACGAGAAATTTTCAACCATCAACTTTGAAATTAAGTTACAATAAAAAATTTAAAATTTTATTTTATAATTATTTTAAATTAATTGATGAATATTAACATCAAAGACCGAAAGTGAGTATTTGATGAAAAATCGAATTTAAAAGTGTAAATCTTAAAATCTAGAAACCAAATTGAAACAAAATTCAAATCTAGACAATAAAATTGTAACACATTTTGAAATCTAGTTGCTAAATTAAAACCAAACTCAAAACATAAGAAAAAAAAAATATTTTTCTCTGGCATTTTTCAAAATTCAAATATATTATTTAGATCAAGTACAAAGTTAGAATGATATTTTTTATAATTTAACCAAAAATATTATTATAATGAAGAAAAAGCTTCACAATTTTTGGTATTAAAAAAATAACCCAAAAATTGATTAAATGGTTTTTATATTTCTTTCCTTGGACCATGTGTTCATACTTTGGGCTATTTTAAATTTGTGAGTTCCTTTCATCCCTTTCATGCCCATGTTTGCAAGAGTTGGCCTCCACAAAGAGCTTTTGCAGATTTTCTTCTCTCCTCAAGGTTCTTCATCAGGTGATTTATGAATTTCTTTGGTTTTTCTTCGAATTTTGTATTCGTTTTCGTGTCATTTTAAAGGTCTGTTTAGAATGACATATCTAATTACAATTAAGAAATTTGAGGATATAATATAGAATCGTAGCTTCTTATTCTATAGTTCTTTTCCCCCCCTAATTTTCTCCTTATATAATCACTATTCACTAAATTGCCTTTTATATGTCAGGTTAAAATTGTTAAGGTCTTGTTTAGTAGCTATAATACTTCTTTTGTTTTTAGATTTTTTTTTTATTTTGTTATCCACTTTTTAAAAATGTTTTAAAAAGTCAAGTCATTAAAAATTAAAAAAGAGTTTTTTTAATAATAAAAACTTGTATTTATTTTTAAAAGTTGGATAAGAGTTCAAATATTTGTTTTGGAAGAACGAAAATAGTAAATGAATGGTGAGTAAACGATCATAATTTTAAAAAATCAAATGGTTCGAACATAGCCTAAATTTTCATAAAGTTTACTTTTTAAAAAAAAAAAATCTTTAATCTTAAATTCTCTCTAGTTTGTGAATTGTGCTAACAATAGAAAAGTATTATCTTATGATTTTTAGTAATGGATGATTAGTCTTTTAATATTATTTTTTTAATATGATAATTTGAACATTCAACCTTAATAAATGGACTAAAATGAATTACATATATAATATTATTGAGTTATATTCACTTTAACAGTCGTTTAATATTGTCAGTATAAAAGTATTTAGAAAATTTATACGTCATAAATTAAATTAAACAAAAGCATAAAATTAGGAAGATGACGAGAAGGAAAAGATAACTCACACTAATGGATAAAATTCAGCTCAATTGGGAAATATTAATGCTAAATATAAAGCCAAAGACCAACACACGTGAAAGCACAATATTGGTAATCTCATGACAAACTAATAAAGGATAATAACAAACCAGTAAAATAGCCCAAATAACATTAAGGATAAATAACATTCTAACAATA
Organism: Lagenaria siceraria; assembly: GCA_002890555.2. Classification (NCBI taxonomy): domain Eukaryota; kingdom Viridiplantae; phylum Streptophyta; class Magnoliopsida; order Cucurbitales; family Cucurbitaceae; genus Lagenaria; species Lagenaria siceraria. The sequence continues at coordinate 18,621,087 of CM016483.1, read as the reverse complement.
AAGAATGTTTTAAAAAATTTCTTATCTCGTTTGGAGAAAATCATAACCTTTAGAGATTTCAAATCACAATGGAATTCAAATAAATTTTCTTGTTTGTTACTACAATAATTTGAATTTAAAAAAACATTGTAATTATTTTAAATGATAAAATTGCTACAAATATTTTTAAATATCACTGATAGATAGGAGTGATAGTCGGTTCAATTTTGTCAGTTTTAGGGTCAACCAAGAACCGAATCAAACCAATTGATTTTATAAAAAAAATGATATTCAAATCGATGTCAAAAAACGAACAAAACCAATGGATTAGTTTTTATTTGATTCGGTTTAGTATCAATTTAGTTTTTAGTTTTTGGTTTTTAGTTTTGACATTTTCTTTTTTTCTCTTCCAAAATTTTATTTTTATTTCCAATTTTGTTTTGAATTGGTCATTTTTACTAATTTTAAATTAAAATTAGGTCAATTTCTTTTTTTTATAAATGGAAATTGGACATTTTTTTTCTTGATACTTTCTAAATAAATATCATAAATACTCCATGATTGATCTTTTTTCTAAACAATAAATATATATGCACTATAATAACTAAAATACTAAAAGATATTTAATATTGTTAGAGTTTATTTTTAAGAGTATATATATCATCGGTTCGGTTTTGTTTGGTTTTGATTAGTTTTTCCCATCAAAATCCAATCTGAACCAATATTTTTTTTGTTTTCTCCAAATGAAAACTAATATGTTTAATTTTATACTAAAAAACCAAACTAAACCGGTTTGGATTAGTTTGGTTTTTCAGTTTTTTCAATTTTGTGTAACACTCTTATTGATAGATGATAGTAGTCTGTCACTGGTAGAGACATTTTTAAATAAATTGGCTCATTCTGCTTTACGAAATAAAAAATTTAAAATTATTTTTTGAACTTTGTTGAATATGAACAAACGGTCAATAATTTTGTATGTATCTATGTGGTGTAGGTAGAACTTCAATCCTTGATACTTGGAGCCCAAGGGCATTGACTTTGACTTCAATATTTTGCCCAACACAGGTGAGTTTAGAATTCTCTCCATTTTTTTTATCCCTCAATTTTCATTTCTCCAATAAATATTTGGACTTGGGGAAAAAATTGAAGTTTTTTTTTTAAAAAAAAATATATGGGTGGAAAAAATTAAATTTCTTAGCATTAAAAGTGATAATAGCATATTTCAATGGACCTAAAATTTGTAATATTGACTTGTTAGTTGAGTTATGTTAAAATAAAAAAAAAAATATTGTGTACTATTTATTACATCAAATTAACTAATTTTATAAAATTGTTAAATAAATTTTAGGCATCTCAACTATACAAAAAATATTTTTTTAAGGATATAAATAGTCTCAAATTATCTTTCGATTTTAATTTATTTTAGGTTAAAATACTATTTTAGTTCATATATTTTGCGTTCATTTTATTTTAATGTTTATTTTTTTTAATAAATGTTAAATTTATTCCTTCAAAATTAATTTTTATAAAATTGAATATGTTACCAAAAATTATAAAAAGAATGCTAATAGAGAGTAACTTTTTATTGGAAACAAATTAACAACAATTTTTTTTATAAATTGAATGAAAGTACATGAACTTAAAATTAGATCATCCAAAGTATAAGAAATAATATGATACTTTACAAAATGCATTTTGTTTTAAATTATCAGTAAAAATAATTATAACAAACAAAAAGAGGAAATTTTTAAAATAGAAAAATAAGGAAAATTATTTGCACAAAATAACAAATTTTTTAGATATTTTTTATAGGTGCTGATATAACTCTATCAGCGTCTATCAGTGATAGAAATGATAGAAGTCTATCACTAATAGATGCAGATAGAAGTCTATCAATGTCTATCAATCTTTCTTTTGTTATTTTCTGTAAATAGTTTGATATTTTTTTTAACTGTGAAAATTTCTCAAATAAAAATATGATAGTGAATGGTTTTTTTAAAATAATCGAAAGCAAAACCATAAATTTAAAACATTAGGGGGAAAAGGGTTGACTGACCTTTCCCAAAAGAAGGGGAAAAAAACATCACATTTGAAAAGTATAGAGGTTAATGATATATTTAATTTTCTAATAGAAATTTGGAGATTTTATGACCAAGGCAATAATGTATGAATTCTCTAATATTATCTCATAAACATATAAATATATATAATATATGCTTTTCCTATCCTCAAATTGACTTATTAAATTTTTTTTTAACTTATTTAATCTTCACGTCATTGTCTTAACACATTTTTTTTTCCTTTTTCTTTTTTTAGATAAATTTGTTTTGAAACTTTTGTTTATACATCTGCAATAATTTTCATTTCCAAAGGTCGGTAGGTACTACCAAACATTTTAATTAACATCAAGCTCTATTCACATATGGCGGCTCCATTTATTGATTTAGGTTTATTAAACACACTTATTAATTTACGCTTATTAATTTATAATTTTTGTCTACCATTATTATAAATCTTTAGGAGTCTGTTTGTTTATTTGAGAAGGAAGATAGTTAAATTTTGAGAAATTTTTAAAAATAGAAAAATAAAGAAAACTATTTATATAAAATAGTAAAATTTTTAAATAGTTGTGATAAACGATGATAGAATTCTATCAGGGTCTATCAGTGATAGAAATGATAGAAGTCTATTACTGATAGATGCTAATAGAAGTCTATCAATATCTATCAGTATTTTTTTTGCTATTTTTTTGTAAATAATTTGACATTTTTTCTATCTGTAAAAGTTTTCCTTAAATTTTCCAATGCTAAAAAATGTAGATGCATCCATTGTTTGATATATTAGTTTATTACCACGTGCAATATACGTAATATGTGTTTTTTTTAAAAAAAAAATTATTTGTTATATTTGAAAATCGCTCATAATATAAATATAATTGTATTATTAATAAAATAAGTTATTTAAAAATAGTAATAAATGATATAAATTCTAAAATTTTATTTTTGACATTATACAAATTATTTATTTTTAAAAATCAATATGGTTAAATATGTAAAATATATAAAATATTACTATATTGTTATTGTTATTATTGTTATTAGAGAAAACAATGAAAAAAATTGTTTATAATTAAATTAACATGTACAAAATAAAAATCAACTAAAATTTGAGTATTAACAAACATTTGATATTTGAATAAAAAAAATAACATTTATTATACAATAAACTAAATTAAAAAACAACAGTAGAGAAGAAGAGATATGAACATCACACTCAACTTCGAATTCTTTTTTAAAAATTAAAAGATATAGATCCTAATTATTTATCGAATTATGCTCATATTGACAAAAAAAAAAAAAAAAACTAAATTTCTTCGTAATAGGAAATCGAGAAGTTACAATTTTTTTTAATTTTAAATATATTTATTTCAAATTCTATTTATATATTATGCATACTACAATTTTTAGAGTTAATACAATAGTTTTATATTCTACCTTATCCCTCGCTACATTTATAAATGAATGCAAAACTCTTCTTATTCCACATTTTTTACATTTTATTTATTTATTAATAATTATAGAAAAATTAAAGTGGCATATATCCCATTTATTTTTATATCAATTAAATTTGTTTATTGCAAATTTTAATAAATTATCTGTTCATATTATTTTCAACATCTCAACTTCTTTTAAAAAAATAAATATGGGTATTCTCATATATTATTTTTGTAAAATATTATTTGACTAATGATTATGTAGTTGTACCTAAAAATATCTAAATATCACATTTTTTTTCACAAAAAGAATCATATTTTTATGAAATATAGAAAGTAAATATAAATCCACGTAGCTTTTTTTATTAGAAATAAATAAGTCTTTGCAATGAAGATTAAAAAAAAAAACCTTCATTTCTTTTTAAAGAAATGTTTTCTAAAAGATTGAATAGGGTAGAGTCTTACTTTTCATATTGTCGTTGAAATAAGAGAAAACTAAATTCATGTAATATAATGATATAATATTGAATTTTGAGTAAGAATTAATTAAAAGAGTTATATTGTGACACAATAGCCAACAATATTAATTAAATAATTTTAAAATACATATATGAACAATAGCCACGATGATATTAAATAAAAATAAGTAAAAAATTAAGAGGAATTGATGCCTATGTTTGAGATAGATTTGTTGAAACTGAATTTTGGTGTTTAAAATCAAACTAACAAATATTATTTTAGAAAACATCAACGGTCGACTAAAGTTGCAACTTTACAAAGAGGAAAAAAAATTTGTGGCGGGTTATTATCTACACCACCGTATACTATTATTTTTTAGAGTACACATAAGATGAAGATAACAAAAACAAATTAAGATCACTCGTCTATGTTCAACCATATTTACCCATGAAAGGTTATTCGTTCTTAAAAAAAAAGTCATCAATTTACACAATTATATTCATTACATGAGTGGTTAGTAACAGATAACATTTATTTTCTCTCTTCCAAGATTTGCCTCTCCATGAATTTATATCTTCAATCTCCAAATGCTTGAGTAAATTTGAGAAGAAGAAATAAAAACAAATTGAAGTATGAGCAATGTATAAAGGGCAGTAGTAATCTTATAAAAATAAAATGAAAGAATATGGAAAGAAAAATGTTATTTGATGATATTATTCTTTTGATTAAGAAGCGTGAATAGTAAGGGTGATAGGTTCGGTTTTGTCGGTTTTGGGTCAACCAAGAATCAAACCAAACCAAACCAAACCAATTGGTTTTATAAAGAAGAGATCCAAACCAATATCCAATAAATAATAAAACCAATGGATAGGTTTTTATTTGGTTCGGTTTATTATCAATTTGGTTTTCGATTTTGATATTTTCTTTTTTTCTCTTCCAAAATTTCATTTTTATTTCCAATTTTGTTTTGAATAGGTCATTTTTACTAATTTTAAATTAAATTTGGGTCCATTTCTTTTTTTATAGATTAAAATTAGATTTTTTTTCATACTTTCTAAATAAATATCATACACACTCCATAATATTTTTTTTTTTCTAAACAATAAATATACATGCATCATAGTAATTAAAATACTAAAAGATACCCAATATTGATAGAGTTTATTTTTAAGAGTATACATACTCTCAGGTTGGTTCAATTTTGATTGGTTTCTTCAATCAAAATCCGACCCAAACCAATATTTTTTTGGTTTTCTTCAAACAAAAACCAATATGTCCAATTTTATACTAAACAACCAAATCTAACCAGTGGATCGGTTTGGATTGATTTGGTTTTTCGATTTTTTTTTTGTAACACTCCTAGTGAATAGTGTATTATGAAGAAATAAAACTATGAATAGTGACAATCTCGTACCTCATATCTCAGCTCATAAAATTATATAAAAGAAGAAAGAAGTAAAAGAAAGTTGGGCACAATGCATACCTAAATCGTAACTTCTTGACTGATTGTGATGTTGAGAGTATTTCTCGAATTGTTATATTTAATATAGTTGATATGTAATTATATTAGGCACATCCATTTCAATTTTAAAAATAACGATGATAAGATTGTAACATCAATCATTTAATATAGTGATAAGTAGTGTTTGAGTAATTAATTATATGTTACAAAAATAAATTGACATTAGTGACAAAGTAAATTTTTTTTAATTAAATTAAATATAATTAAAGTTAATGGTTATGTAAAATAAATAAAAGCTTTTTATATTCCTAATAATTAAATGTCATTAAGTAAACTAAATTAAATATATGTTTTAATAATTAATAATAATTAATTGTAGGCGGCAAACTTTGATGATATAAGTTTTCATAAAAGGTGATATAGTCCAAAAATATTTTTAAAAAATTCTGATCTTTTAATATATTATATATTATAGATATATATACTGTAAGGATATCTGAAAATATTTAGATATTTACAGTTGTGTTTATTGAATTTTTATATTTTGGAGATGTTTTAATCTTTTTTTTTTTAGTATTGTTTTCCTTCTGAAAAATTGGCAAAAGTTTATTTAGATGAAAAATAATATAAAAATGAATTTCAAAACCAATTACTACCATTCTTGATCGGATCCCAATTTCATTTTATTGGACCGAATACTATTCGGTCTTTATAGACTTTGATACCATATCAAATAATATGGACTTCCATCTCAAAATCAATTGACAATAAGAGAAGTAACTCATCTATCTTATTAAGGGTGTGATGTCCCTTAATTTTTCCAACGTGGGATCCTCACCATTTGTGACTCTAGAAATTGAAACTCAACTTGTAATTAAAAAGAAAAAAAAAACATATTGACATATAAGAAGGCATCCTACGCCGTCAAACTGGAACAGAGAAAAAAAGAATATTCTTCCTTTTCAGTTTGCATTAGAAAAAAACAATAATAATAAAAAATAATTAAAAAAAGAAAGAATAATAAAAAGAAAAAAGAATCTTCCTTCGTTCTCACTCCACCCTTTTGGAAATCGAAAAGTAAAAATCGATCCCACGAGCTCAACAGTGGGCCACCGCCATTCTCTTCCTCTAATCCATCCGACGTCGTTTTAGAACACGTGCCCGACACATACGGAGAAAAATAGTTTATATATATTTTTAAAAAATAACAAAATAAACCTAACTCGACTAACTTTGAAGTTATAAGTTCGATTCTTCCACTTCATATACGGTCGGAATGAAATTATATTTAGAATCCTAAAAAAAACCACAATCAATAATAGCGTCAATTTAAAATTTAAACTTTAGTACTTCTACTATATTAAGTATAGATAAATTTCACGTGAGACGTGTTATTTTATCAATTAAATTATTAAACTTTCAAAAACGAATCGATATAAATTCTTACTCAATAATTTATTTAAGAATCGTCCATGCATCAATTATAATCGTCTATTTTTTTAATCATATATTTGAAGAAGTATACACATATGTACAAAATCGATGCATAAACAATTTCCAGAAATAATCTTAATAAAAATATACAAATTGATTTTTTCATGACAATTTAGGAGTTTAATTGGTACATAACTATAAATTTCACATAATATTTTTCAAACAAAATCTAGAGGAGTGTGTAAATTGATACAATTAAAAAAAAAATGGTTTAAATTGATACAATCATTAGTTAATTAAGATTTTAACTTATATCATCCCAAAATTTAGGAGTGTAAATTAATATTTTTCTTTTTCGGTATTTTTGTAAGATTTAAATATTACTTTGGTTCTATAATATTGATTTTAGTTCATACTTTTAACATTTGTTCATTATGGTTTCCGTACTTTAAAAATATTCATTTTGGTTATTCTATTTTTAAAAAGCAGAAAATTACTATAAACAAAAAAAAAATATCAAACTATTTATAAATATAGAAAAATTTAACTATATCGCGATAAAATTCTATTACAGTCTAACACTAAAATTTTTCTATATTTGAAAATAGTTTTGAAAAGCTATAATTTTAATATCTTTATTTTTAAAATGAACCATTTTTAAAAGTCAAAAAGACGAAAATGAATATTTTTTGGAGTAAAGGATTAAGCAATATTTAATTATTTTAATATAAAAAACAAAGAAAAAGAAAAAGAAGAAGAAGAAAAATAAAAAGAATTTTTTTAATTTCAATTTCCACCCAATCCTCTTTAAAACGCCTCTGGATCGTTTCATCCGACTTCTTCTCCTCCACTTAATATCTCCCATTTTCCCCTTACTATGTTTATCCTTTCTTCTTCTTCTTCTTCTTCTTCCTCTGCTCCTTCATCACTTCCTCCATTCTTCCTCTCTTCCTCCATTTCTCTCTCCTTCTCTAGGGTTTCACTCCCTCTCTCCTCCTCTTCTCTCAAGCTCCTTCCCCTTTCTCTTCAGTTCGCACCTCTCAGGCTTTCTTCCCCTTGCTCCGTTCGCTTCTCCGCTTCCAGAGCAATGGCGGAGCTTGTCCAGGACAAGGAGTCCGCTCACAGTTCCCAAACCCCCACCGCTGATGAAACCACCAATGACCCACCTCACTCCCGCGCATTTCTTGATGTTCGCTCTGAAGAAGGTTTTTCTTTCTTACTCTTCTTTTATTCCCTTAATTTATTGTTCTTTATTGTTAGTTGTTATGATTGGATTGTCAATGGGGGTGTAATTAGAAACCGGATATTGAATGCTGCTGTAACTCTTCGATGATTATTACCGAGCTTCCACTAGATCCATTCACTGGATTCTAATATTTTGTGCACTATGAGCTGGCTACTAGGAAAAGGGGTTTTTATTTTATTCTCAGTATGCACCCTCCATGTCTTGGGAAATTTTAGACTTGATGGTGTACTTTGTTTAAGTTTTTTTAGTTTGAGGCAATGATACCCCCACCAGCCCTTTGTGTAATAGAACCACTTAGTGGTAGTTCTGGAATTTTTTGTTTGAGGATGATGAATCTTTCCTGATCAGAGATAATTTTGGATAGAAGGGAGAAATGCTTTAAATTTGGGGATGTATACGAATACCCTCATGTTTGTTATTCTTTTTTAAGGCATAGTTTATGAGGATACTTAATCCACCCCTATCATTTGATTTTTTTTTTGTTGCAATGAATTCTTTGTTGTTTTACATATCAGACACATCTTGCTTTTTAATACTTATTGTGTCTCTTATTGTATTTTTGAGTAATATATATATATAAATATAAAAGAAAGCAACCTTGTAAATGCAACATGTAGAATGTTGATTTATCTTATCTGCAGAGTTACTCTCCTGCATCAGGAGGGAAACAGAATCTGGAAAGCTGCCTTCAAATGTTGCTGCAGGAATGGAAGAATTGTATCAGAATTATAAAAATGCTGTAATAATTCTCTCTCAATTTTTGTTGGTCCCCCCCCCCCCCCAATATATCCATCAGATATATTATTTTGTTTGATGAATGTTATTATCTGACTTGTGATAACTTTTCTTGGATTGTTCAGTGTTTTTGTTCTATCATTTTCATTTCTTTTCATTCCCTTATGCATTTTGATTGTTGCTTTTGACTCGTACCCAGGATTCTGAAGCCCTAACTAATGAACTAAGAGAGGGCCATTATCGCTACTGGCTTTGAAATATAGATTTTTTCTACTTATTTGCAGCATTTTCTCTGATATCTTGATTAATTTTACGGGAATTCATGGCTAGCCACGTTAAATAACTTCAGAGTTTCCATGCTTAAATTTCGTAATTCTAGTTATTTGAGGAATTTAATCTAACAAGTTCCATCAGAAATTATTATAGTTGGCAATGGGAACAAATTGAGCCAAAATGAATATGGATATTGTAAGGAGGCAGATTGTATGTGCATCATTTAAGACAACTTTATCTTGAACGTCTACTCATACTATTTATTTTAAAATAAGAGACATAAGGTGCTTGTGGTAACCAAAATGAAGAAGCACCTTTAGGGCTTTGGGGGTCGAGATACTGGGATATAACCTTCTTTATCATAAGGAAATTTAACAATTTAATTATTTTCTTTTAAGTTTGTCTACAACCTGGAGAATGTCTCATGAAAAAGATGCAAAGAAGTAATTGTTTGATGCAGTGTACAAATGGTTAGAAAATGTAATTTAGACGTTGGATCATAAAGTGAAGGGATGGCACTGTTATGTCTATGTTCTCGAATTATTGTAACATCATGCACTTAATTGGTAAACTAGAATTACTTATAGAGTCAACATGTAGATACTCAAGCGGCCTTGTCTATCTTTGGGTTCACTGATCAAGGGTTTTAGCTATCCCAATACAATAGCTGGTTTACAGAATGTTATCTTCCCTTCTAAGTTTACTGTCTTTTGTTTTTCCGATCATGGTGTATTTTAAAGTATGCAATGCTTATCCTTTATTTTCAGGTTCTTGAGAGTGGAAATCCAAAGGCAGATGAAATTGTTTTGTCTAACATGGCTGTTGCATTAGATCGCATATTGCTGGATGTGGAGGTAGTATATAATTTTATTTCAACTATAATTATGTCAAAGCTTTTAAGAAAGACAACTAAATGACCTCGTCTGAGACATAGCAGTAATATTTCAGGATCCTTTTGTGTTTTCACCACACCACAAAGCAATTCGAGAGCCTTTTGATTACTACACGTTCGGTCAGAACTATATCCGTCCACTGATTGATTTGGGGTAAGTTGGAAATTTGGTCTTACAGTCCTTGTCTAATCTGTTGTGGTCCACTGGTTCTGTTTACAATCTTTACGAGAAATCACATGGCCTTTTTTGTTTTGTTACATTAGGAAACACTTATTTATGAAATAAACTTGTTGGAACTCACTTTTTCAAAATTGTGATGTGATGAACTTGTGACATTTGCGAATAAGTCTTTGCTTTTCATATAAAGCTTAGATCACGCTTGAGAATTTTGCAAGGTTGATAATTTTTGTTGTATTTCTCAAGCTTCATTGTTTAGGGAAAAAAGACTTTCTATAGATGGCATCATAGTCATAGGTTGTTAGTCTTCTTCAGTCCTTTTTCCTTGAGATATATGTCACTTTTTATTATTTATTGTTTTCGTAATCTGGGATGTTCATTCATGTGATCAAATTAATTAATAAAAAATTTATGATCAATTCAGATCTCAATGCAAGTGTTGACAGTGAAAGCAATCTTTTCTACGATCAATTTATGTTACTTGTTAACTTAATGGTGTTAGGCTGTTAGCTCCTTTCCGGTATGTTTGACTCTGTCCTGAAGCTTTACAGAAACTTTTCTGCAGAAATTCATTCGTTGGTAACCTTTCTCTTTTCAAGGATATAGAAGAGAAGCTCCATCAGGTATCTATCTACAAGTTTGAGTATTTCTCTATTATGTGATGATTTTGGGTTAATTTTGCTGATCATTGCTAAAGTTTGTTTAATGATCACGATAAAGTGAAGATAAGTCATAAAACTCCCTCACTAGCTTAACTGTCATGTTCAAATATTTGATTATTTCATTGCCGAATCCAAATAACAAAAATCTAATCGCTTTAAAATTGATTGGTATGCTTATTCCTAGTACCCTTCTAAGCACTTCATAAGTTCTTCCTCATGGTTGGTCTTACAACCTTTTAAAGTGAAGGAATACATAAAAATCTGTTGTCTGTTATTTTGTTGACTTGTTTTTCTCATCTCTCTTTTGCGACTTTTAAAACTTTTTTCTTCCACTTTGTTGCTATATTGAAGGCTTCTGATTGTTCATGACATTTCATTTCAGGGTCACAACGTTGTCTTGATATCAAATCATCAGACTGAAGCAGATCCAGCTATAATTTCATTGTTGCTTGAAAAGACAAATCCATATATTGCCGAAAACATGGTAGGCCTATTTCTTTTCAGTTATGACTGTAGTGTTCAGCTTAAATTTTGAGGGAATTTATTAAGTGCTGGTGTGCTGGCATAAACGAGTGTCTTTTCTGTCTTGCAGCTCTATGTGGCAGGGGATAGAGTTATTGTGGACCCTCTTTGCAAGCCCTTCAGCATTGGAAGGTTCCAATATAATTTTCCTTACAATTTATTGGATTGTATATCTTATTATTTAACAAAATTGACTCAATTTACAAATGGTTATGCAGGAATCTTATTTGTGTTTATTCGAAAAAGCACATGCTTGATATTCCTGAGCTTGCAGAAACAAAAAGGAAAGCAAACACACGAAGTTTAAAGGAGATGGCTTTACTTTTAAGGTACCTATACCATTGGTAACAACTATTGGAAAAAAGGCTCGTGTTTTACCTGTCATATAGTTGTGGATTCCAATTATCTTAAATTTATAGCGTCTTTTAAGCCTCGCAATGTTCTCTCTATTTTCCATTTTTATGGTTTCATCAGCGATAAATTTTACGTAGGGGTGGGTCGCAACTAATATGGATTGCACCCAGTGGCGGCAGGGACCGACCGGATCCAACGACTGGAGAATGTTACCCAGTAAGTTCTCTTTACCTTGAATAAATACAAATATGCAGGCATATGCATATCTAGTTTCTCGTTCCAGTAGAGGACTCTGACCTTTTCATTCTAGTGTTTTGATTTTTATGTCAATGGTTAGTGCAACGGTTTTCTAGTTTCATGCACCTGCCATAAAAATAAAATAGGAAGGGGAATACTAAGCAGTAGCTGAATCAGGTGGGGTGTGCCCTTGGCTGAAACTGCTCTGGTGAACTGTACTGTTTGTAATGATCAATTATGATGATCTGGTACAAAATATATATATATTTCTCACTACCACCAAGAGAAGTTTAAGCAACTTACAGAATTGGAATTGGAGTATATCAATCCATTTTCTTAATTGAATGAGGACATAAGTTCTCAATTTTATATTTTTATATTAAATGTGATAGCAACTAACCATCATGGGTTGACTTGGTGGTAAAAAAGAGACATAATCTCAATAAATGGCTAAGAGATCAAGGATTCAATCCATGGTGGCCACCTACCTAGGAATTAATTTCCTACGAGTTTCCCTGACACCCAAATGTTGTAGGGTTAGGCGGGTTGTCCTGTGAGATTAGTCGAGGTACGCGTAAGCTAGTCCGGACACTCATAGATTTCAAAAAAAAAAAAGTGATAGCAACTCACTTTGAAGAGGTAAAAGCTACCTGACGTCTTTAATGGCTACCTGACGTCTTTAATGGCTACTCAGCCTTTCCTCTAATGTTAAAGATGTTTTTCAACTGCTGTTGGGTTTTTTTCCTTCTTTTTTTGTTAAATAATTTTGTTCACTTATTTATAAATTTTTTTTAAGACAAGGGTATCGTTTTGTGGTTGAATACAGTCAAGGAAAATTTTTGGTCAGTCTTGGTTAGAAGATCTCCACAATAGTAAGGAGTGAATGAGGTGTGGGGTTTCATAGTTCTGTGGCCTCCTCTTGGAGTGCCAGGTCAGTAGAAACTTAGTTGATTGTTCCCCTTCACACATCATCTTGGGGCTTCCCCTTTTGGTACATCTCATTCTTCCAAACAATTTTTCTTAAAAAGGGAAAAGAACCAACAAAAGCTTATTCTCTACTCCATTTTTAAGACTTCAGTCATCATTTCTTACTTGTGTGTTCAAATCTCTTTTAGTCCATTTTATGTCTTTGAAATTGTTATATTCAAAATTTTTATAAGATCAAAGTAGTTCGTACTGATATGAGAGGATCAGGCACCCTTTGATGCTTCTTCAGTGGACAACATGAGAAGGCTCCTTCAACATTCGGGTGTTCCAGGTCATTTGTGTCCCCTTGCTTTATTATGTTATGACATCATGCCGCCTCCTTCACAGGTATATTTATCCCGTTTATTCATTTTTAATATGATTATCTTTTCAATTATCAACTCTCTTTTGCCCTCGTCCAGGTAGAAATTGAAATTGGAGAAAAAAGAGTGATTTCCTTTAATGGGGCGGGTTTATCCGTGGGTCCTGAAATCAGCTTTGACGGAATTGTTGCCACCCACGAAAATCCTGATGAGGTTTGTCTGATCTTTAAATCTTCAAAGAGTGTGAGAGGTAGTAAAATATTGTGCTAGATATACTATTACGATTCCTACAAAGTGAGTATACTATTAAGTCTAAAAGAGAGACATTGGAAATGAATAATTTTATTTCTAAGCTTCAAGCTTGCTCCAAAGTGTTAGATTTTTGGCTAAATTATATAAAATATCCTTAGAATTTCTCACATTGTTTAAAAAAATACTCCAATTCTTTCAAAAATTGCAATATTACTCTTGACCTTTCATTAATGTTTCAAAACCACCCTTGGAGTTAAAATTCTTTATAATGTCGGACGAAAATTAGGAGTGACCTAGAACGGAAATTTGGTTGTCATAATCGTTCCAGGTCTAAATCTTCATTTGACATACTAAGGGACCTCTACTCTACAGGTAGTTTTGAAATATTTAAGAAAGGTTAGGGTAATATTGTAACTTGTGAAAGAATAGGGGTATTTTGAAACAAATTGCATAGTTGAGTTCTTTTAAATGAACCTAGGTTTTTCTATACAATTATGATGGTTTTCGTTCTCATTATCTGGGAGTTGAATGACGTGATATTTTTAGCAATGTGAATAACTGAAGATCACAAGAAATTAGCCCTATTGTAAAAAAGTTGAAAGGGAAGTACGGCAACTCTGTACAAACTATCTTGTTTAGGAGATCATGTTGGAATTTCTGGAAGACTGAAACATGCTTAAAATCTAATTGTCAAGTTAGATCTTCTTTCAAAAACTTTACTTGTTGCCTTGGCCTTACTGAATATGTAGAAAAGTATTCATACTATTGTCCATCCCTTAGGTTAATCCTAAACTTTCAATTGAAATATAAATAATTGGTCAAAGAAGTTTATATCGAATAGTGAAAATGGTCTGCCAATCGAGAATATGATGAGCTATAAGCAAATGTTTTCAAGTTCCATTTATTCTGTTTTTGTGACGTTGAAAGAAAAATATTAAGGTTGTTTCTCACCGAACAGGTTGCTTTTCCTTTGGCAGGCTAGGGAAGCATACTCAAAGGCACTGTATGCTTCTGTGGCCATGCAATACAATGTTCTCAAAGCTGCTATCAACGGCAGACGAGGACTAGAAGCATCAACTGCGGATGTCTCTTTGTCACAACCTTGGATCTAGTCATTTGGAATCATTTTCACGATCAATTCATTCGATATATCAGGTACTTCAAATTCTTATTTCGAAAACACAATTGAATGTACTACTATCGTTTGATGGAGATCCTGGAAACTGATAGAAAAACTGCCAACATCGATGTTTATGGTATGATAATGCCGATGTGGAAACTAATACTATATATGTAACTATGAGAACTATCATTTGAAGCCAATTTGTGCATAGCGCAGTAGATTAGACACAAATTACTATCCTAAAGGTTGATGATGAGGAATCTAGCCAATCATGTGTATAAGGATGTCGAAAGTACCACAAGAGAATTTAGAATAACTAACTAAAGGGGGTTCATTAAAACCGATCAAATCGAACCAAACCGAAAATTTGGTTTTTACTGAATTGTCGATTCGGTTTAGTTTAAAATTATAAAGAAATCAAATTTTGTAAGATCGAACTTAGATTAGTTAAAATAAAAAACTGAACTATTTATATTAGATTAGTTAAAATAAAAATTCAAACAAAACTGAACCGTTGAGTTATATAATATATACATATTTATATTATATATTATAAAACCAAACCAACCATTTATATTAGTTAAAACGAACTGAACTGAATCGAACCGTTCATATATATATATATATATTATTTTTAAAAATGTATATGATATATAAAACTGGACTTAGAACCGAACCGAACTGAATATTTGCTTTGGTTTGGAGCAAACAAACATTTCGTTTCGGTTTGGTATATATTTGAAATCAAAATTTTCAGTTTGGTCTAACCCCTCTATGGATTTTTGTACAATTTATCATTCCATCATTTACCAGTGCAGGTCAGGACATAATTTGACAGTTACACAACTCACAGGACGACACTGGTCATTCAATTCGTGCACGAACTGTAAGAGTAAACCGATTCTTTCACTCATCGACGTCGCGAGGGAGTTTTGCCAATTTACAGGCCTATCCCTACCCAAGCCTATGCATTTCAATAGACATTGAAATTGCCTCAAATACTTGGCCTCTCTTGGTAATGTACAGATCTTTCATATCTTCTAGAAAGGACTCACAGTGGTTATTCGTACTATTTCTAAAGTGTATATGTTTCACTACAATTTTCATGTTTATATGCTTCATGAATTAGTATGCTCAATTTGTACCGAGTCTTCTCTTTCTGCTGATACCTTTCTATATATATAGATCATTACAGAACAATAATTTTATTCAAATTCTCATTCCTGTTTGTGTGGTAGAAAACCCTTCCTTTTGTTTTGTACTCTGACAAGAAAAAGGAATGTTTCACCAGAATGATTAGAGCTTTGACGGTTATTACCAGGCAGTTGCATTGTGTCGGTCTTATCAAATAATTTTTCGATCTGCACGATCACATATCTATTTAATACTAGTTTACATGGTACAATTTTCGTATAAAGTCTGTTAAATTTCTACTACATATTGGAAAAAGTTAGCTGGAAACAAAGTACTTACCAGTCTTTTGTGTAGTATTTGATAATTAGGGCATGCAAGTATGCATTACAGTGGAAATATTTAAAGATTTCACAACATTTTTTTGGAGCAATTTTAACCCTTGTGTCAAAGTTGAGTATTTTCACATTGTTAGAAGTTTTAAACTAATGATACTTAGCTTTGAAGCTAACATGATGATGAAGTCATATATATCTTCGATTAAGAAAAACGATTTGAATGTCACTAATATATATTGTTTTAACTAAAAAAACTTAGCCTAAAAGTTCCTAGATTTGTAAGTATTATGTTACACTGTTCGATTGATCTTCATGCCACACTCTATCAAAGGCAAACAAACATAACGTAACAATTTTTGCACGTGTAATAACGATAATAAGGCTTAGTTGATTACTGTTAGTTGTACGCATCACTAATTTTTTTTTCTACCTGACAGATGGACCGAGAAAATAATAAATATATCTAACAATAAAACGCTCGAAAAAACTTTATACATCAAACATTTTTGGTTGAAACATCCCTTATATATAATTGTAAAAACAACATTTTTTTCCTAACAATGTCTCATAGGCCATAACTATAACCATAACCACGTTCTGTTAATTAAATTAATACGCAATATACTCTCCTAAACCGACTCTTTGAACATGAAAATATACAAAGTCTGACTAACTTCATTTTGAATATTTATTTTCAAAATACTATTCTAACCAATTCATTGAATTATAAATAGCAGAAACGAAAAGTCAAATCAGAAAATTCATTGAAATAAAAAATTAAAAAAAAAACACACACAAAATTTATTTGAATCACTATCACACAGGTAGTTGATGGACCATGATTTATTTAGGCTGGATATATCAGATATGTTACTCAAATGTTTGGGTGTTTTTTTTCAATAATACCCCCCCCCCCCCCCTTTTTTAACAAACCGTATGGACAAGAAACAAAACAGAAAAATCAGACCCTCTTTAAGGACGAGAGCAAACACCTGATAAGAATCTTTCCAGATCAAAGAATTTTCTCGAGAGAAAGTTAAAATTGCTAAATAATGGACAACTTTGCTCTTCTCTCTAAAAATTTTACAAAAAAAAAACTTGAAATATTTACAAAGACAACATTGGAGAAAAACCTAAACAAAATAATAATAATAATAAACAAAAAAAGAGAGAAAAGAAAACTTCAATCAGGTCCGAGTCAAAATCACTAAGCAGGTTCACTACTTCAAACGAATCCAATTCCACAATAATCCGAGGATTTTTGCCCTTCCACCAAGAATCATGAGCTCTTAAGGGTCTGTTTGGTTGACGATCTGAATTCTATTTTATGTTATTTTTTTTTATTTTTTATATATATATATTTTTTGAGTTTAGCAAATATGTGTTTGACAGACAACTTGGATACTGTTTCTGAAAATCGTTTTCGGATTCTGTAATCCAAACAATGCAAATTCTGAAAAATATATATTTTTATGTTTTCATTATATCTAGATTTTGAATTTTAAAATTTAAAATACATAATTATATTAAATAAAGATGAAAGTATTTAAAAATACAATGTGATAGTTTATTAAACTCAATTTATTTTTAGAAATTTAAATTATATAATATTACAAAATAATAATTATACAAATTTTTTAAACATAAAACATGTTCATAAATAAATTAATAATAGTTTATTGTCAACCAATATTTAGTTAGTAATTACAACTAGTTTTATGGTTTATAAACAAAGTGTTAAACATATTTTAAATAATTATTTAAATTAAAATTCAATTTTTGAATCTGCAACTACCACAGGAAAATTGTTACAACGAGTTGATGGAAAACTTACATAACATACTTGTGGAAAATTCAAGAGCCTTGGAAAATTTGGGCTTAGTTTGCGAAGTCATTGGATTAGTATTTCAAAGACTTAGAGGAAATTTGAACCACATACTGCCCTTTAAGCTTAGAAATGGGAGACAATATATTTTTTTAGATTGATACGTGGTATTCTGATCGTTCCTTAAAGGCATGTTTGAGAGTGATTTTAAAATCGTTAAAATCATTTTTATCATTTTTAAAATCACTAAAAAAATACACTTTAATCACTCAAAATTAATTTAATTTTCAATTTTACACTTTTAAATACAATTTTCAATCATTAAAATTAGTTTTGAAGGATTAAAAACATATTTCACAGTGATTTTGAAAATGACAAAAGTGATTTTAGCCATTTTAAAATCATTCCCAAACATGTCCTAAATGTGAGTTTTCATAGACTCTTCCACATTGCCTTTCTTCCAAATGGTAGTATTTTTTTTGCCATTGGGACACAGTCACTTGCTCTTGGAACTTACTTTTTTAAGACAACTCAGGGCCGTTTGAATTGACTTGAGAAAAAAATATTTTTTTTAAAACTAATTTTTATTTAAACTCTTTTGGTAAAAACTGTTCAAAATACATTTCAAAATCTATTTTAAGTGGTTGTCAAACACTCCAATGTTTTTTTCAAAATGACTTATTTTTTAAATTAAATACTTGAAAACGTATTTAAAATACACCTTTAAAGAAATGAGATTTCTGAATTTTTCAAAAAGAGTTATTTCAAACTATTTGGAAATCCAAGAGCCTCAAAAGAATCAATATCTATTAGTGTTTTTTTTTGCTATTTTCTGTAAATAGTTTGACATTTTTTCTATATATGAAAATTTTCGTAAAATTAATTAATTAATAATTTATAGTTAACCTAATATTTAGTGATAACTACAATTAGTTTTATGATTTATTTATAAATACGATATCAAATAAATTTTACATAATTATTCAAATTAGAATTCAATTTTTAAAATTTGTTACCAAACACATATTTAAAAAAATATGAAGTATTATTGAATCTATTCTTTTTAACCCCTTTAAACGTGGAAAGAAAAATGATATTTATCCAAATTTGTCCACGTGTCACACCAAATACTCCCACTTTGAAGGAAATGTCAATATCAAACTTGTCCACGTGGCTTGGGTCATCAATCATAGGAACATGGTACAACTGTCCTAATCATTTACATCCCTTATCCAATTTATCCACATGGTTTTGTTGGTAGGGCAAGCAAGAGGCACATAAAAATATATACAACTTTTAATACTTTACTATAAGCCTATATTAAGTATTGAAAATGAAATGTATTTTTTTTACAATTATCGACGTAATCAAATAGAATCTGGCTGGTTGAAGTTGAAACAAGTTACATTTTGATGCATAATAAAATATAAATATTTAGATACATCTCATGCGGTATCTATGTTTTTACATTTTACGAAAGTATCCCAGAGAATAGAGGAGGGAGCAGGGTAAATTTTCTCCCTGTTGGCAAAATGGAGACGGGAACCCGTCCTCGACTCCCCCGATATATATACTTTTAAAAAATAATATTTTTTTTTCAATTAGTCTTCTCCTAATTCTCATCATAATTTTTCTATAGTTTAATGCACTTCTAAGGTATGGTTGTTTTAACATTTAAAACTTTCTTATTTTTAGGACCATGAGATTCGATCCCTGCAAATTTTTCACGGGGAGCCCCCACCTTATTTCGGGGAAGCCTTCTCCATCCAATTCCCGTCCCATGGACATCTATATTTGTCTTGTATGTATAATAAGAATGAGATGCACAAAGATAAGTGTATCTTGAGATGAACCTAAATATTGCTCTAAATAAATAAATAGCTCTCGAATGAATTAGAATGAATAAGTTTGAAACATACCATAATAAGCTGAGAATATTATTAAAAATTAAACCAATAGATTTATATTATTGTATTATTGGACACAAAATACACAAAGTTCACAAACAAAGTAAAGAATACTTTCTTTTTAATCTCTAAAATCTGTGAACACACACATTACATACTAGATTGGTCACTCAGGGAAACACTAGGGTTCCTGCTGCGTCGCCTCGAACGACGGCGATGGCTGCCGCCAAACTTCAACCTTCCAGTGTCCTTGAAACGCCGCTGCTCGGTCGGACTAATGACACATTCCGGAGGCGGGACAGGGTATCGGAGTGTGTCGTAACAGTACGAATAGTACATATAATGCTGGCGAAAGTTTCGCATGGCAGCGCGACGCTCGGGCGTTACGGTGGCGAAGTCTTGGGCATTGAGACGGGCATTGGTGTCGGGGCAGTCGGAGGCTTCTAGAACCTCCTGGATGGGATCAGAAGCGCAGCCTTCCAAAACAAGGTCCTTGAATTCAGAAACAAAGGGAGCATATTTATAGTTGACTTTGTATTTGCCACCTGAGGTAGCCCAATTGCTAGCATCCCAAATTGTAGCATATAAAGACATTGGCTTTGAAGGGTAATCTCCACCCATTGCTTCATTTCTCACCACTTCTCTAATGGGAACTTCATCAATGTAAAATCTACAATGTTCCAAAAAGTGGAGAATTATATTTTTATAATCAAATAGAAAATAAAATCGGACATTAGTAATAACCAAGTCCCCTAGATTAACATAGTTCAAGAGTAATTACATATACTCTTCTTGAAGTCAGAATTAAAAATCACATACCCCACATTTATTGTACTAAAAGAAAAGTTTCTCTTGTTATTTCTAGCTAGTATTTGATTGGGAAAAGTAAATTTTTGCAAATATTTTTGAAGTGTCAACCAAAGTTTAGAGATAAAACAAGAAATTATTGGTAAATATATTTTATTCCTTTAAAGTTATAATGGTAAGAAAAAGCACAAAATGGCTGTGAAATGGATCCAAAACTAATTCAAAACATTAAACAACCAACCTAATATCATAGAAAGGAAATGACCCATGCTTCAAGAGAGGGAAAAAGAAGGGAGAATGATTAAAAAAAAAAAAATTAGGGATGAAAATTGATGAAATAGAAATAAAGAGTCAAATAAAAAAGGTGGACCTTAAACAAAAATTCTTATCCAAGTCTTGAAGAGTAAGCAAACCCAATGGAATCACATGGATGTACGTGTTGTGAATCGTTAGTGTTTACTTTGCCATGTGATCCAAATTGTAGCTTTGTTCACAAGTTTTCTTTAGACCTTTCACTAAAAAGAACAAAAAGTAGTTTTTGGAAGTTTGGAAAGCCTAACTCTGACTTTGTGTTCTTTGCAGAGTACTTCCCACTCTTTTCACCTTTCCTTTCAATATTTTATATTATTTTTTTTAAGAAAAATAATACAAACAAACCAAACTAAGCATTATGAACAAAATAAAATAAAATTAAAAATACTTCGGTGCTGTGTGTGCTGCACTCGTCTTTGTATAGCCAATTGTCAAATAAAAAACTGCCATATAGATTTTTTTTAAAATAATTTTTTATTTTTTCTTTGTGTGCAAAGAAAGGGAAGCATGAAGTTAGGTACAACCATTGCTCTTATATATATATAGGTGTTATATATATATATATAACACCATTGGAGCTTTCAATATAGAAGATAGCCACACTGAAAATAAATAATCCAAAAAAAAAAACAAATCCACCATCTTTCACAAAAGAAGACTCACTCAAATCAACCAAATCCGTCAACCCAAGCAAGTAGTGTGTTGATACATTGCTAACGATTACAAAAAGAGAAAACAACTTGCTCAATATTTATAGTTAAAACAACAAAAAGAGAAATTACTATAAACAGAAAAAAATATCAAACTATTTACAAATATAAAAAAATTTCACTGCCTATCAGTGGTAGACCGCGATAAAGTTATATCTATCGCTATCTATCTCGGTCTATCGCTGATAGATAGAGATTTTTTTTCTATATTTGTGAATAGTTTAGCTCATTTTTTTTTATATTTGGAAAGAGTCCAAACAAAAATTTCATCCACGATTTTACTAATCTTAGTCGGATAATTAACTTTTCCTTTTCATTCAATCATATGGAAAAAAGAAAAGATTGAATGATAATAAAGCATAATCATAAAAAAAAAAAGAGGGAATTACTTAATTTGAAGTCACTATTCATAAATTCACGATTCTAAAAGGAAATTTGACTTCTTTTATTCCTAAAACGATTCCTTGACCTATGATTTCCATTAAAAAGAAATGACACACAAAAAGCATAAAGAATAATATGTTTTTGTTTTTGGTTTTTTATAAAGAATTAATTTGAAGTCTTTTGCTGAACTTTTATTCTAAAAAAAAAACAAAGAAAGAAAATCAGTTTAATAAGATTTCATTTAGAAAAGGGAAAAAGTATAGAAGCAAACAAAATAAATCATTAGAGTGTGAATTATTTTATTTTATATTTTAAAAGCAGAAAACTAAAAAGCTGTCATTCGTCATTCTTCAGACTCAACATTCCTATAAATTATAATCAATTCCTAAAAGGAAAACTGAAATAATGAAATTCCTGAAGGAAAGAATTAAGAAAGGAAAGAAAAAACTGAAAATGACGAGAAAAATATATAAAGTCGTATCTATGTTTATTAATGGCCACTCGATTCATGGTGGAACCAAACCAACCCATCGCCTTCCATCAATTCCCACACGCAATCCAACTTTTCCAATTCCCATTCCCTTCCATTACCCTCATAATATTATTAGTCATTTTCAAATTATAATAATTATTTAATTAAACTATATAGAGAAAATTCTAAACCTTAAAATTATAAGGGTTAAATTTTAATTTTCATATATATATATGGAAAATACTTAATGCTACCTAGTACTATGGTGATATGAAAATACTCCATTCATTGCATTTTTCTTTTATATTTTTTTGTGTGTGTAAAATAAAGAAGAACATAAAATTAAGTGTAGTCTACTCCATTATACCCACACAATTTGAAATTCTCCTTTTTACCTTAAAACTTAGAAATTTGTTTAAGAAAAAGAAACTCTTTTGAATATTGAAATTATTTTAGAAAATATATTTTCTATTAAAATAAATTGATGAAAATTAATTTGACAACTAATGAATAAAAATTAGAAACTTGATTGATATTATTCACAACTATATATATATATAACTTCTAACCTTTTTTTTCATTCTTTCACAATTCATGTCGGAGGATATCATATATACGTCTCAATTTTTATATATTAAATGTTATGTCAATTTTTTGGAAGAAAAAAAAACTCTAAAACGACATGTATATAAAAATAAAATTTTCAAAGAATAAGATATAAATAGTGTAACTTAATTTATAAGAAAAATACTTAGGTGCATCTATCTTTGTGCATCCCACCAAATTATCCTATCATAATTTGACATATGACAAATTTTTCTTGTTTTTTTTATTAAAATATTTTAATGATTAGTTTACGTGAGTGAAGAGAGTGAGATGTATTAAGATGGGTGCTACCCAGCACCAAAATATTATCCAATTTATAATTTTAAAAGTACTTTTAAAAATACAAAAACAGAGTTGAAAAGAAAAAACGTACACGAAAATGGTAATTTAGTATTTAGAAAGTTTTATAGAGATACTTACATAATATTATGAGCGGTCCAAAGAATGCTGTATCGGTGAAACTCCTTGGTCGGGTCGAACCAAAGCCGGTAGCGCTCCTCCCGCCCCCGGTTCGTGCTTCCGTTTCCGTACAGATTGGTCTGAAACCTCCATGGCTTCCCTTCAATGTTCCCTAAAAACTCAAAGTCCAATTCGTCGTGATTCTTCTCGAATACGTCACCGTTCGAGGTCTGTTATGGCGGAAAATGAACCAAAATTCAACCACCGCAATCATGGAGGATGACGAATTAAGATGAAATTTGCAAGAAAAGTTAATACTCATTGACATATTCAATTTCCTTAACAGTGTTCTTATTTCGTTTCTTTTTTATTCTGTAAATTGAATCAATACATTTTCAAGTTTCTCTGTTCGATTAATTAATTAATTCAACGGTTACGAGTTACGACTCCTGTTTGACTGAAAATTTCCTATAGAAATTTGATTTCAACATTTACGGCGCTTAATAATATTCCTCAGCAACCGAACAATTAGGTCGAAATTAAACAATAGCTTCATCTAATCGCTTCGATACTTACATAGAAGGCAACGACGATGCCGGCGGTGTAATCCGACGGCAATTTGATTCTCGCGCTGAAGAATCCATGATTATACATCTTCGACGAGATGAATCCAGAGCCTGAGAAATTCATTCAAATAAGAATCAAACGGCAGAAATTCAAACATGTATTATTCTCTCATAAACATAGCGATTTCGAAAAAAATACCGGTGAAGCGATCGAGGAGAAGACGAACGGACTTTCCATCGGGAGAACGAACAAGATTACCGTCTCCGAACAGAGGCGAATAGCCTTCATTGAAACGGATTGTAGTAACATTGAAAGAAGCATTTGCAACAAAATTACAGAAACAGAAGATCATCACCATCAGAAGAAGAAACAGATTCGGAAAACCTCCGCCATTTCTACAGAACCAAACATCCATATTCTCTCTCTTTTTTTTCTCTCTCTCTATATATATTTCGTTACTGATTCTGTATATATCTGTGTGTATATATATATTTTGTATATATATACACAAAATCTTGAGAAGAATTAGAGGAAGACGAAGAGAAGAGAGGTTTGAAATTGAATGTTTAATTATGTTTATTAGAGAGAGAGAAGAAAAGAGAAGAAAGGTTGAAATTGGATAAAGGAGTTTCTGATGTATTTCTTTTCCATTTTGAAAGATGAAATGACGGAATTGCCCTTCCTTTATTGGCGATATTTCGGGAGAGCCACTATTTTCGTGAGATGGATTTGCTGAGGTTGGCTCCTCTTATCCTTATTCAAACAAGAAAATTGAATTTAGGAAAAAAAAGAAAAAGAAAGAAAAAAAGAACATACGTTTTTCGTCACTACCATTTTGGGTCTAATTTCTATTCACACATTTAAAAATAGTAAATTTTTATGAATGATCTTTTAATTTAATTTTTAATTTTGTTTTCAAATATAGCAAAATAAGCTAACTTATTTTTAAATACAGTAAAATATCACCGTCTATTAATAATAAATACCGATACACTTATAAATGTCTATTAGTATCTATCATCGATAGTGACATTTTGCTATATTTAAAAATATTTTTAACAGTCTTGTCATTTTATTTTTTTAATTAAATATTCACTTTCAAATTTAATGTCTATTAATTAATTTAAAATAATTATGGTTAAATTAGTTTTTACTAATTTTTTTCATTATTAAAATTAATTAAAAATTTTCACATCACATTTATTTTAATAATTAATTGAAAGTTACATTAAATATTAAAATAAGTATTAATAAGAACTATAGTAAAAATATAAATACTAAAATTTATGACTAAATAAACTAAATTCAAAATTCAATAATAAAAATATAATATTCTAAAATTTAGAGACTAAATAGAAACTAAATTCAAAATTTATAGGTAAAAATGAACTCAAAAATCAAATGAAATTTATTTCCTAGGATTTAAAAGTAATCAAAGGAATAATATAGGACATTTTTTATTTTTATTTTTTTGTCATCCATGCAATTTGCTTACAATGAAAGATATTAAATTTCTTAATTTCAAAGTCAAGAAAAGGGGTTTGACAACTAAGAATATCTATATTGATAATTTATACAAAATCTCACTTTAGTTTAACAACATTATTCTTTGCTTTGTTTTGTTTGTTTTTTAAAATATTATACATTAATCAATTTGTATAATGATTATTCTCTTTATTGAAAGTAAACTCGAATAGCATTTTTTTAATACAATTGAAAGTAAAGAAATTTGAGTCATAGACCTCGTGGTTACTAATACGAGAATATGCCATCAATCACAAAGAAATACTATTTTTTTAAAATGCTACATTATTTATTACTTCCATAAAATTACATATTTATAATAGGTTATACTTAGAAATAAGCCTATCTTTTGAATTTATTGTTGTTACTATTTTGCATGGGTTAATGAAAATTTCCATGGGTAATTGCCCTCAATTTTAGTGTTGTTGGAATAAAATATCATTTTGGTCCTTATAGTTTGAAGTTTGTTCATTTTTAATCTATGTATATTTCTACGTGCTCTAATTTTAGTATTTGTACTTTCAATAAAATTTAAATTTAGTCCCTACTACTTATTCTTGTTGATTTTTTCAATACTTTTTATTTATTTATTAGTGTTCTCACTATAAATTTTGTAAACATATTCACATAATATATTTACTTGTATGAAAATTGTTATTATTATTTAGCCAATTTCAAAAAAATAATAATAATAACTTTTCAGATTTATTGAAAATTACTGAGATTAACATTAAACAAACCCTAAGTATATAGACCAAAATGATATTGTTTTAATGTTTATTAATTCACTTGGTTAAGACATATATCATATGAACTTCTAAAATATAAATAAAAAAAAAGTCAATAAAAGCTTGCAAGGAATATAAATTTAAAATTGACTTTTAATCTAGGGGAATTTTTAAAAATAGAAAAATAAGGAAAACTATTTACACAAAATAACAAAATTTTTAGATATTTGTGATAGACGCTGATATAGAAGTCTAAGGACCTATCAGTGAGAAAAATGATAGAAGTCTATCACTAATAGATGCTGATAGAAGTCTATCAATGTCTATCCGTGTTTCTTTTTGCTATTTTCTATAAATAGTTTAAAATTTTTTCTATTTGTGAAAATTTTCCTATTTAAATGAGTCATTTTTAAA
Organism: Lagenaria siceraria; assembly: GCA_002890555.2. Taxonomy (NCBI): domain Eukaryota; kingdom Viridiplantae; phylum Streptophyta; class Magnoliopsida; order Cucurbitales; family Cucurbitaceae; genus Lagenaria; species Lagenaria siceraria. The sequence continues at coordinate 18,594,373 of CM016483.1, read as the reverse complement.
TTCAATAATTACAAGGGTAGGGATGGAAGCATTGTGCTTTGGATCAATAAATTTTATTTTACCCACTAATTTACTAGTTAAAGAAAATCATTTAGTATTAGGTATTTGCGAACTGGAAGATTATTGTATTTTCCAAAATTGTAGAGTTGATTTTATTATTAACTTTTTATTTTTGAAAATCACACTTTTATTAAAACAATTCTATTTTTATTATAATGTAAATTAATGTTGGACTTTATATGTTTAATTTTCGCAGGTTTATTCACGAGAACTATGAAAAAAGTTCAGGAAAAAAAATTAAAAGTTCATTTTTTTTTTAATTTTTATAAAAAAAGAAAGATCAAGAGAAGAAATTATATGTTTTTGAATGAGGTGGTGAACACAGATTTTTTTTTTTTTTTTTTTTTTCAATTCAAAAAAAGGAAAATGCCAAGAAATTATTTAGAAAAGGTAATAAAATCTTTCTGGCAGAGTTTTGGGTGAGATGTGTGCAAGGTGTGAATGCTAAATGGAGCCAGGTATTTCCATCCAATAATATATATATATATATTGACTGCTTAATTTAGCCATTTTACCTTTAATTTTGACTTATAAAAACTTGCTTTATAAGTTTTAAAATTTGAAAAAATAATTGGATAATCCAAAAAAAAGTCATCATTTTTGTTGGCTTTCTGAATATATACCTACAACTACAATATAAAACTCATCATTCTATATATATGTGTAATTTATAAGATATGATTACAACTTAGAAGTTGAACTTTGGTAAATAATAATAATAATAATAATAAAAATAAACTAGAATTGGATTGATACCGTTTAAATTATTTATTTATTATTATTTTGTTAAAAATCAATTTTGAGTTCCATCAACTTTCATAAAAGTAAACGATTTGGTTCTCGAACTATGATTTGTAACAATTTAATTTAGGTACTTTTACAATTTATAATATTTTAGTTTTGTAGCAATTTAGTCCCTATATATATAACGTAAAAATTTTCATCGAACTTAATTGTCAACTTTGATTATTTAACGATTTAGTCTTTATAATTTTAAAAGAAATTAGACCCTCGATTAGTTTATCAATCTACATGTGTAAGAAACTTCATTAAATATTAATAGTATTTTTTACGACAGAAATTAAATCGTTACAAATGGTAAAGTACACGAATTAAAGTGATACTTATTAAAATTCAGAGATTAAATTAATACAAATTTAAAGGTCGAGGGTTAAATTATTATAAATTTTGGAAGTACAAGGACTAAATCGATACAAATAAAAGTTTATAAATTAAATTGTTACATCCATGAAAGTTCAGAGACCAAAAGTGAATTTTCACTATTTTTCTAGAATATTTCATTACATGTTTGAGGAGTAATAGATCAAAGATCATTCAACTTTTGATTTTGTATCCAATAAATTCATGAATTTTAAAAATTATCGAAAAAATAAAACGTATTAGACATAAAAATTGAAAGTTCAAGAACTTATTATTAGATTTAAAATTAAAAGTTTAGAAACTTATTAGATACTTTTTTAAGTTAGAGACATATTATTAGACAGAAAATTAAAAAATCATGGAAATTTTAATGATACGTTGACACGACTTAAAAGTTTAAGGACTAAACTTGTAATTTAACCTATATTTTAAGGCTCTTAGTTGCTAGTTATTAACTGACGTTGAAATATGTCGTAAAGTGAACGTAGTTCAACGGTTGAATGCATATATACCCCATTTGTTGAACTAAAAAAAATAGTAATACCGTTAATTTTGATTTTTATTATATATATTTGTATTCATTGAATAATAATTATTCATTTTAAAGAAATATTAGAATCGATTAATAATATAATGCTATGATCTTCAATTTGTCTTGTTTTTGTTGGGTTAATTGTCAAAGATCTATATTGATTGAGTTGATGAAATTAAACCAATTGTTAATTCAATCAATTGTGGAGTTGCTAGGTTAGGTTTTCTTTGGTCTAACTAATTAGGGAAAAAAAATAAAAAATAAATAAAGGTAGGTGGCACCAATAGAAAAATAAGTTATAAGAATTGAGTCCCTAACTTAAATTTTTTTAATTTGGTAAAAATTTTAAAAAAAAACCAATCCAACCCAATTATTGCAAGAAAAAATCTAAAAACTACTCCAACATTTTATTATATTTATAAATATTTTGACTCATTTTGATTTATTTGAAAATAACCATTTTTAAGGAAAATTATTATGAATAGAAAAAATATCAAACTATTTACCAATATAAAAAAATTTCATTGTCTATCAGCGATAGGCCGTGACAAAATTTTATCGCTGGAGTGATAGAAGTCTATCACTTTCTATCTCTCAAGCGATCTAATTTTATCGTGATCTATTACGAATAGATAGTAAATTTTTTTCTATATTTGAAAACATCCTTTTCTTTTCTTTTTACTATTGTTTTCACTTTTTTTTTGTGTATTTTGTATTTTTTTTAAAAAAGGGAGTAAAAACAGTGTACAATTTTCCTTTTGGAGGTTTTTTTAGGAGAATTTTTAAAAATAGAAAAATAAGGGAAACTATTTACATAAAATAGCAAAATTTTTAGATAGTTGTGATAGACTCTGATAGAAGTCTATCAAGGTCTATCAGTGATAGAAATGATAGAAGTTTGTCGCTGATAGATGGTGATAGAAGTCTATCAATATCTATCGATATTTTTTTTGTTATTTTCTGTAAATAGTTTGAGATTTTTTTCTATCTATGAAAAATTCTCTTTTTTAGTAGAAGGAAAGGAGAATGTTTGAAAAGAAAATTAAAAAAAAATCGATAAAGATGAAGGACAAAACTCAAAAGTCAAGTAAATACACATGTTATATATATATATATATATATATTTTGATTGATGTCTAATAAATCAATGCGTACTTCAAAATTTAATTTAATTTTTTTTATTAATGTCTAATAATCTGCAAATGTATTTAAACTTTGGGTTAAATTTATCAAGAAAGTAGGAAAACATAAAAAACTGAGAAATACCTTGCCAACAAAAAATCAAAAGCATTGGAAACCAAAATAGGAGTCCAAACTTTTGAGTATATTGACATAATGAAAACAAAAAATGTATGTATTTCTATTGATACACTACGAGAATTTTAAGTTGTGCCAATATTTATTTTCGTTGATACAACAAAAAATGTTGGCAAATCTAGTTTTTGCCGAGATACATTTATTATGCATGGATACAAGTCGATCATTTCTACCAATGAATAGAAATTAGTTGGGTGGGCTATAAACTGGTTAAATGCCCCACAATTTTTATCTTTGTCGAGGCCGATAAGTTGTGTTTGTAAAAGACATTTTAAAACCCTACCTCGCTTTCTTTCTCTCCCCCTTTCTTTTTCGATTTTCCCTCACACTTTTTCCCTAGCTTTTCGATTGGCTTTCACTCTCACTCTCAATCGTCATGATCATTGTACGCTGCCAACTATCGACCGTCACACTATTTTCTTTTGATTAGATTTGAAAATTTTTGGCGTTAGCTTTTGTGTTTTTCTCTCATCTTTTGTGTTGTTTCTTGCTTTGACCAAGATTAAGCTCTCCATAAATTTTGGGGGTTTATGGGTTTTAGAAACTTTTGAGTTGTAGATTTGCTTTAGGATATAAACTTGTGAAGGAGTGAAAGGGGAAGCCATGGGAAGGGGTGTAAGGTGATGAAGATGGTAGAACAGAGAGAAGGGGAAGCCAAGCCAAGCCTTTTTTTTCCGTATAATTAATCTTTTTCGTTCATTTTGTATAGTGAAAACTTTTAGCTCGAGAAACAAAAAAAATTCACTAAAAAATTTTGCTCTAATGATATATTTTGGTTAAAGAATTAAGTTTGAATACATTTCTTTTTATAATTTTGAATCCGTTGTTATAATTTTGAATATATTTTATTATAAAAAATTTGGATATTTTTTTATTTAAAATATCTATCTTTCAAAGCATAGAAATGTGGGCAAAGAAAATTGAATCACTTTCTACGAAATTTTTTTGCATTGTTAGAAATACATATATGGCCACCCGTAATATACATCGGTAGTTATATACTTAAGGCATGGGCAGAAATGACATTTCTATCCACATTTAATCCCGTGTTGATAGAAAGGACTATTTACCTACGTATCATGTGTGGACATAAAATGCACCTATGCCTACGAAGGTTGTCTCTAGCTTTTCTGGCGACATACATTGCGTGGGTAGAAATGCCCATTGAAGCAAAGACTTTTCTAGCGACATACATTGCGTGGGTAGAAATGCCTTTCTGCCCATGTTTTTTTATTTTCGTTGGTAGAATGTCGATGTAGTGTCAAATGTGTCCGCAAAAACTATGTTGACTAACTTCTGCCAGCACTTATTGTCCATGCATAAAGCCATCGGCAGAGTCTCTGTTGATGCTTTTCTTAAGATTTGTTAACGCTTTTTTGCGTCGGCGGAAACAAAAACTTGTAGTCATGTCTGATAGCTTACTGGTGTTCTTTAGAACCTTATATTCTTATTAAGTGATGTTTGATAGCTTCATGGTTAATTCAAAAGTTTAATATACTTGTTGATTTGATGCATGATAGCCTAATAATGTAGAGCTTAATTGATATTTGATAAACTTTTGATTGTACTCGAAAATTTATTCTGCTACCCCAACAAATTGAAATATATATATATATATATATATATATTTGCAATTTTTCTAATTTATTTTGTCATCCATTGTAATTTTTCAAAAAATTAAGTAAAAGACGTAGGAATTGTTTGTATAAAAATGTTGATTAGTCATTTTCTTTTCTAAAAAAATAGTAAGTTCATTTTATAATATTGTATGATTGCATATTCAAATTATCAATTCCCATTTTGATATCTAACTTTAATTGTTTGGAAAAATAATTGTGAAAAATAAATGTTTGGAAAAATAATGAGCGTGTTTTGGACTTTGGAATAACTTTTAGCTTAAGCACTAATTTAAAAAAAAAAAAAAAAAAAAAAAAAAAAAAAAAAAATTCAAGAAGGGGTTTTAATATCTTACATTTTAAGGGGAAAAAAAAAGTTTTACATAACAAATTCTTATAGTGACACTGTACACAAAAGTGATATTCAAATATATTCCTTTGTTTACTACATATTTTGAATATTTTGTTGTTAATCACTTTACAAGTACTTTTTAAATTAATACAATTTTGTAAGGTGCTTTTTTATTAATTATTTTTTTTCAAAGAACCACTTTAGATTATTCTAGAAACTTTACTAAACACATCTTAAATTATTAGTTTTTTCAATTGTGCTTATATAAAAAAGATTATTTGGTTTAAAATGCTTTTTCCCCTAAAGATATTCCAAACATAGTATATTTGTAAAAACAAACGAAAAAAATTCATATGTGTTTCCACTTTCAAACAATTGGGAGATGAAGTCAAGAAAGAGAAAAGAGAGGATAACAAAAGAAGGATATCATTGTCCAATTAAAAAATAAAAAGGTTTTTGAAAATTGAAAATTGGATAACGATACACAATATTTCAAAAGTCAATGCTCACAAAAATGTTGATATCTCAATTTTACGAAAGTATCATTAAAAATATCTATAAATGGTCGATATAATAAATATTTTTAGGAAAAGATTAAAAAAACATAAATTCAAATATATATATTTAACCTAACAAATAAATATTTTACGCTTTTTTTAAATAGAAAATTTTACTGTATATTAGCAATAGACCACAATAGAATTCTATCGTTTGAGCAATAGACAATGATTTGAGCAATAGATAACGATAGCGTTCTATCGCTGATAGACAGTAAAATTTTGGGAAATTTTCATAGATAGAAAAATTTTCAAACTATTTACAGAAAATAGCAAAAAAAATACTGATAGACATTGATAGACTTCTATCAGCATCTATCAGTGAAAGACTTCTATCATTTCTATTACTGATAGACCATGATAGACTTCTATCAGCGTCTATCACAACTATCTAAAACTTTTGCTATTTTGTGTAAATAGTTTTCCTTGTTTTTCTATTTTTAAAAACCTCCCTAAAATTTTTTTATATTTGTAAATAGTTTGATATTTTTCTATTTATAGTAATTTTTCTATTTTTTTATATTTCATGAATTTTTTATGATATAATAGAAATGTCGATTCGCCTCTCATAATTTGTTGAACCATGAAGATGTGAATAAAAATATCGATATGTGGATAAAAATTTAATCTTATGACCATAAGAGAGAGTGTCTAGCTCTCTTTTATTAATGAATTTGTTATTTTATTTATAAATAAAAAAAACAAAAAAAAACTATGAAAAGGTGGGGAATGGAGTTTTGTAATTAAGCCCTGGATGGAAGGGCAATATGATAAAAACAAATCTTTCATTTCCAACGGTCTGAAATCGGCGGAGACGGTGGAACGGCGCCTACATGGAAACCGTGTCCGAGACTAACGGCTTTGGCTGTTACTTCCAACTTCCAAGCTGTACTCATCCACCCCGTCCCCGTTTATATTCCATAGTCTTTGTTTCTTAATGTCGAAAATACCCCCTCTTTTTCACCATAAGGAAATAAATTTGACCCTTAAATTTAAATTTTATTTTTTTTTAGTACATGTTGAATCAGAAAAGCTTAGCCGGGGTTTAGTAATTATTTAGTTTTTGATTTTGATTTTTAAAAATTTCCCCTTTAAATATTTTAGTTGGTTATCTACTTTTTACTTATATTTTTAAAAACCAAGTCAAATTTTAAAAAGTAAAAAAATAGTTTTTAAAAACTTGTTTTGTTTTTAGAATTTGACTAAGAATGCAACTCTTTTGCTTAAGAAAATGCAAATAATTGTAAGAAAGTAAGAGGAAACATGCTTAATTTTTAAAAACCAAAAACAAAAAACGAAATGGTTACCAAACGAGACCTTAATTGGGGAGAAAATAACATTGCAGGGATTTGAAAGACCCAACAAGTGGAAATCAATTTTGAACATAGGACCTCCCTGGACCACCTCCCTGGACCACCTGCTCTGATACCATGTTAAATCACGACTAACCTAAAAACTTAAACTTATGGGTGAAGACAAATTTAATATAATATCATCTCACAATACATTTAAAGTTGATTTTTTTAGTACACATTTAAAGTTGAATTACAAGTTTGATTTTGGGTAAATATCCATTTATACTCTTACACTTTAGGGGTTGTATTAATTAAAATTTTGAACTAATAATTATATTAATTTAAACTCTAAACTTTCATAAGTGCATCAATTTAAAATCTAAAATTTCATAAGTGTATCAATTTACACCCTCATTTAAATTTTGTTTGATCAATATCGTGTGAAACTTATCAATTTAGTTAATTAACCTAATAGAGAATATAAATTGATACATCTACGAAAGTTCAGGGTTTAAATTGATACAATTATAAGTTTAGGGTTTAAATTGACACAACTTCTAAAGTTTAGGGTATAAATTAATGTTTTCTCAATGATTTTTAAACTTCTAAGATTATATGTAATATGTCTCTCAACTTGTTAATTTGAACATAACTTAGCTAATTCAAATATGTATCCTTAGACTAAAACGCCATACTTCCAAATTCACACCTCCACATGTCGAAGTCACTAAACTTTAAAAAATCCTAACAATTATTAACTTTCAAAGCTATTTAATATGTCTTCAACTGTGACTGTCTAATTTTTTAGCCAAAATGAACATAACTTTTTCTTGAATTGGATATTCAATTTTAAATCAGTCATACTCTATTTGTTGTAAAAAAAAAAAAAAATTATGAGATTTTAATTATTACTTAATGCATCCTTAGCTTTATGTAACATATAATAAATGGTCTAAGTTTAGTGTCTAATAGCTTTTAATTTATGAGATTTTTTTTTGAAGTTCAATAAATCATTGAATGCAAAATTAATGATTTGAGATCTATTGGTCATTTATAGAAGCTTTGCAATTTATTAGATCCAATATTTGAAAGTTTAGAATTTACTAAGGACAAACTTTGAAAATTTAATAATGTTTGTAATTAAACACTAAATTTAATTGCACAATTGATAATTTTTTAAAATGAATAAATATTTAAAATCTACAAATTAAAAATAAAATTTGATCAATTATTCAACTTTTGTGTTTTTTTGAGGTAAATGATAAAGCAATTATTTAACTTTCTCTAACTATAATTCATTAATTATATGATATGATGTGATATGATTTGAGATGAGAAATCTTTTCATTTACTTAATTAAAGAAAGGAAAAGAAAAGGAAAAAAAATATTTTTATCAATCAGGAATATGAATGGACCTACTTAGCTTTATTCATTTAGTTTACATTTTACTAATTTAGTGAAAGAATTGTCATCATATATATTTTAAGATAATTTGTTCAAAAGATTTTTTTTATTTTTATTTTTTGGACACAAGTTCAAAAGAATCATCATCATATATATTTTAAGATGAGAAATCTTTTCATTTAGTTAATTATCTTTTTTTAAAAAAAAAATTATCTCTCTATTTTTTTAATGTCCAATTTGAATACTCTTTTTGTAAAATATAAAAATATTGAAATAGTCTCAGTTTCTCCTCAGATTAATTAGTTATATTTGAAAAAATTTCAACATGAAATGATGAGATAGGGAACACCAATTACATTATTAAAATCTTAAACTACTTTTGCATAGAAAAGACTAGTAGAATTGGATTAGATCAAACGATGTTGCGTGTTAAGTAAAATCATCTTTGAATTTGTATTTTCTTTTCTTTGAAAAATTTATATTGCTAAAGTGAGTTTAGCTAGAATAATTGACATTCATTGTTAGTACTAAAAATAACTCGAGTTATATATCACATCTTTCTATTAAATTAAAAATCTAAAAAGTAGATGTACAACTTCTTAGGTTGATTGAATTGACCAAGTTTGAGGCTCGTAAGCAAATAATACAATTAATTTAAATTGATTCTATTTTCGTACTTTTAATTGTCTAATTTTATTTTTAATAAATCTTAAAATTAGTTGAAATTAATTTCTTATTGATTTTTTCTATTAAAAAAAGAAAAAAAAAACTCTATGAGCATTCCCTTTAAAAATTGTGAAATATATTTACTATTATTATTTAGTATACTTTCAATTAATCTTAAAACTAATCTTTGCAATTAGTTTTCTATTGATTTTTTCCAAAAAAAATTCATTAATCCTTTTTATAAATTATGAAAATATATTTACATAGTGTCTTTTCTTACAAAAAAAATAATAATAATAATAATTACTTAACCAATTTCATCAAAATTAACTTTAAAGGACTACATTTAAGATTTATTAAAAGTACATTAACTAATTTTAAGATTTATTGAAAATCCACGAAGACAAATGAAATTACATGGATCAAATGAAACAAAACTCAAAGTATAATATATATATATATATATATATATATATCTTTTTTTTGAGTTCATCAAGTGTAGAGTATGATGGATGTCTTAAATTGGGCAACAAAATACCCATTAAGTACTTGATACAAGGTTTTTACTTTGTTTTCATGTCAAACACAAATCCACCTACCATGTGAACTGAATGGACCAACAGTTTTCTAAAATTTTCAATCTCAAATTCCTTGAACAATTAGCCAGCCCAAGAGGAGGAAAATCTTGTGGAAATCAAGACACTTGTGAAAAGCTACCATAAGATAATCATAAGAACGCAGAAGTTTTGAAGTATGCATCTCAGATTTAACAAGGGGAGAGGAAGAAAAAATCATTATTTTAGTTCCTAATTTGATTTACAGAAGTTTAGTCTTTGTCCAAGTCATTAGTAAACTATACATATTTGACAAAAACATACCTAAAGTCCCTTTCTTCTCCCACCATTGCTGAATAAACCCGCTACTGTCCTCCGTCCTGACTCGAGCATAAGCTTCGACCATCATATTCAGCAACCTATCGTTCAAAAAATGCATCAGTCTAAACACCTTCATAAACCATGTATAAAAGATAAAACTCATCAGCTTTTGATGAAGTTGTATTTTGATTCGACATAGCTTTCTGCGTCCCAGAGGAATGATCCGAATGCAACAGCCTCCAATACTAGCATTGTCAGCCCAGAGAATGTAATAGAGATCACTTCATCGTTGAATGTGTCGATCGAACCATCATCAGCTATCCTAATGTCTGGTTTTCCAAACAATGCTTGAGTCTGCTTTTCTATCAAAGATATAGCTTCTCTGGATCTCAATGTTGCATATCTTTGAAGTGTCTCAGAATCCAAATACATCACATAGGATCTCAATCTATATGATTTGCTTCCATCAGCATCAATAAATCCCCGGCTGTCGCTGACCCCTTCATCATCAGGTGGAATCATGATCAAGGAGTCGGGATCCCAGAGTTGATTTGCTGGTATCCGTTCGTCAAAGTTTTTTGTAAATGCTTCAGGAAGAGTTTTCATGGTCCTTTCGAGTTGGAAACGTTGATCAACTCTTTTGAGAAAGTATCCATACATTATAGAAGCCGCATATAGCTTCCCAAGTTTTATTTTGCTCATTTCAACAATGGAAGTGAGGGGACCGACAAATCGATCTCCAAGGACAAGAGACAAGTGACTTTGAATCATTTCAAATGCCTCAGGAGAGTGGACAGATTCCAGTTTCTGCTCTTGGTTTGGCCAAAAATCAACTCGGCCAGTAGGATCTGAGGTTTCTGTTATCTTGGGGATCATTGAAATGTCATTCTCCACAAACTTTCCAACGATCAAGCAGTATAATATCTCTTCCAATGTCTTTCGCCTTTCTTTCTCTTTCACTTCAGCTATCCTCCTAAGATTCATGGGCTCAACTACTTTAGTGACTTCTCACGTAAAGCCAACAATAGCAATCAAGTGATTAATTGGTAATTTCATTTGGTTGATGTACAAAACTTAATCACATCAGTGGTGAACGTAGACCCATAAACATAAAAATAACTAATATCAATCAAAATAAAATTTCTTTTTCTTTTAGGATTACAAGATAAAAATTGGCCAACTAGCAACTTGGAATGTGAATATTCCAGCTTTATCCATAATTTTTCACACAACATATAGTTTTTTTAATATGAAACAACAACTTCCACTAAGAAAAAATGAAAGAATACAAGGGCATACAAAAAGACAAGCCCTCAAAAGGAAATACTATTCAAGGAAAGGTCTCCAATTGTGCAAAATAGAACCTATGGAATAATTACAAAAGCTCTTCAATGTTGAACCCAAAGAGAAACATGAAATCTGAGAAGGACCAAACATCTGAACAATCCCTCTCCAAACCTCTAAATGTTTAACCATTTCTCTCTCCCTAAAGATCCCACAAAATAGCACATAACCCAGCAAGCCATAACATGTGCGGGGTGGGATATCACACATGTAGTTATTGAACATTATCTTTAAGTTATCACCTACAAACGTGATCTATTGCTGAGAGAAAAGAAAGAGAGAATACGCACTTACTTGTAAAGAGGATCTTGAGACGAGGAAGGAGCCTCTTCTGTCTGTGAATCTCTCTCAGTTTGAAGGTTATCAAGTTGCTGATCCACAGTTGCAGGAAGCAAATGAGGGTGAGATTGCAAAATCTGGGCCAATAGCTGGCCAACTGGGGATTCAAACTGAACAGGTGCAACTGGATAAACATTCTGAGAATCATCTGAAGCTCTTATACTTAAGCCCCTCAATCGAAATTTATCCAAACTAGATCCAGACTTTGGCATGTAAAATGATGAACACCCCTGATAAAAATGATGAAGAAGGTCAGAAAAAGGTTTTCCATAAAAAAATACAAAATGACCAGTTTCTCACTACCCGTCAGTGGGCCAAAACATAAATATATGGAAGTGAACAAGAATGTATTTACATATAACTTCCACCATACCCTGCGCATGTGTGAAAAGGACAATTATGATATAGATATACTTTCCAACTTTATTTGAGATTCTCTTCAAAACTTTCTCAATCCATTGAATTTACAAGACATAAATTCTCCATTTCTTGGTTCCCCAATATAATAATTCTGTACTTTAAATAAATTACCCAAAAGTAAGGGATTTATTTAATCCAAATTGATGGTAAATATCAGATTCTTAAAACAGAATTTCATAAAAGATATTATTACTTAATTATTTCCTCTTCAAAAATTTCCTCTAAAAGTACAGCACATTAACTGCTCTGTCAGCAAAAAGGATGGAGCCTATGGCCAAAAAAGGGGACTTGGTAGATGAAGCTTCATAGCCATATAGCATTCTCAGATTCCAAATAATTCTAAGAAAAACACAGTAAGTATATGTAGTTTTCAGGCCACTCATGCAACCACTGCTCCCTTAGAAGGAAATAAAGGCACAATTCTGTACTCGCATTCACTAATTCCCCTTCGCCAAGTAGATGCAATATCCAAAACATTTCTTTAATCATAAATTATTTTACGAAATGACTTCGCGACTGTTATGAACTCATTCGAAAGTACATATCATGTCGAGTTTAAGAATGCTGATGACAATGTCCAGGAATTTTACAAGCACAAAAACTGCATCATCACGATAAAGAAGACGAAAAGTGTTTGTTCATGTAGAGCCACTAATTAATGAGTGAAACTCGATGACTATACAAGATAACAACTTTATGTACACAAATGCTACTTGCCCCATGTTTCATTTGTTAAGTTCTCAATTTGCCACTAGGAAACATAACACAAATCATAACTATAAGCTACTGAAGATTGTTCACAATTCCTTTCTCGATCAAAGAGAAAGAATTGCTCAAATTTTCCACCAACAAATGAACGACCTACACAATTCCTGTTGACCTAAGGACACCACCATCAATCTCAATCCTGAAAAATCCTACATCTTCGCTAGGTCTATTCATCAGCTAATAAATCAAGCAAACAACACGGAATATTATATCATTCGAATTGCTGAAAGATAATATACCTTTCTTGGCCTTTCGGGTAAGATCAAGTGTAGAATCGCTCAAAGATAAAAGCAAGAAGAGAAAACAAACACAAGTGTGGTAGAATCGAAGCAAAGCTATATGAACTCTTCCTTAGAAATTTACAATTTGACTAACTTTTGAAGTCAAATTACAGAAAAGAAAAGAGGAAACGGAAAACTCACTCTAAAGAATCCAGCGGAAATAGAACTCTTCGCATCGATAGGTGCATGGCAGTGTCTCAGTTCCGGTGACCGGAGACCGCCGGCCGACGGAATCACGACGGAAACGTCGCTGATTACACCCGAAATCTGCATTTTGTTTAGCGAGAAGAAGCGGCTTAACAAATGAAAGACCAACGATGAGTCCCTCGAGAGATATACAGGATTACGTTTTTATTTATTTATTTATTTATTTTTAATAACTATTTAATATTAGATTAAAATACTATTTTTTTCTCATATTTAGATCTTTTTAATTCAAGTTTGGTTTTATACTTTCACATTTTCAATTTCAGCTTGGTGCTTCTTAAAAATAATTCTTGTTGTTAACTTCTTGTTAATTTTTTTTAATTAAAAAACCCTATATCTTTTAGGAAAATTTTCACAGCTAGAAAAAATATCAAACTATTTACAGAAAATAGCAAAAAAAAAATATGGATAGACTTCTATCTGCATCTATTAGTGATAGACTTCTATTATTTCTATTACTTATAGATTTTGATAGACTTCTATCCCCGTCTATCATAACTATCTAAAAATTTTGTTATTTTGCGTAAATAGTTTCTCTTTTTTTTCTATTTTTAAAAATTTCCCTTTCTTTTATAAAATTTGAAAATATATTTCAATAGTGTTTTTTATTGCGTGAAAATTATTATTTAATTGATTTCGATAAATATTAACTTAAATGACTAAATTCAAAATTGATTGAAAGTACGTAAACTAAATGTGAATAATTGAAAAAGTTAAATTAAATATCTAAGATTTATTGAAACTACAAAAACTAAATTTAAGCAATTGAAAATGTGTATACTAAAATGTAATGAAAATCAAATAGAGATCAAAGTCTTGCAATTGCGATTGTTGATATACGATCACAATTTATATACACACACATAAATGTATTGAATTGCTAGCACTTAAAACTTTTAGGAGATTTGTATTTACCAGTAGCAATGGTTCAATAGTTTTTATATTTCTTTATCAGTGAAAAAAAATATTAACACTAAATAAAATATATCAAACATAAGCCTAACAACATTTGGGTGTCAAGGACTAGGTAGGTGGCCACCATGGATTAAATCGACCTCTTAGCCATATATTGAGACTTTGTCTCCTTTTTTTTTTTACCACTAGGCCAATCCATAATGGTTAAAAGAATGTACATGTTTAATCACAAATTTTTAATTATAGATTTAATCTTCCTAAATAAATATTTGAATTATTAGCCGAAATGTGAAAAAGAAAAATTACTTTTTTTAGTTTTTAAAACTCAACATAAATATTGAGAACAATCTTAAAAGGTAAACAAAATAAAGTATTATTTTTAGGGTTATTTTCAAATATAGGAAAATGACTTAACTTATTTATAAACATGGCAAGATGTCACTGTCTATGAGTGATAGACATTTATAGATACGGGTAAACTACTATCAATGTCTGTCACTATCATCAGTAAAATATTTCCAACAATTTTGTCATTTAAAACAATTACCCAACTTTAGCTATCAAGCTAGAATTAATTTGTTGATTCCAAAATCAACTTCATAAACTAAGCAAAATGTTTAAAAAGAAAGAAAAAAAAAAGGTAGGTTTTATTTTCCATTTTGCATCTCAAACTCGAGTAAAAAACTTGGGCATTCTAATTTTTAAAGCATATTAAAGCATGTTTGGAAGTGATTTTTAAATTGCTAAAATCATTTTTATCAAATTCAAAATCATTTTGAACTTGACAAAATCGATTTTAACTATTTCAAAATCACTTCCAAACATAGATTTTACCCTTTGACATAGCATCATAGATCAGACAGTCTAAGGAAGCAAGTCTATAACCTAATTAGGGCATTTAAAGTAGAGATATTACGATGCAAAGATATTAGAGGAATTTGCTAATAGTTATCTTCTTCTACTTGAAAACGAAACGCATGTTCAGAGCAAGTTTTGGTTGCTGTTCTTGAACAATGAATGTAAAATCTTAGCGATGGAAATTCAGAATACAAGTATGAATATGCTGCAACTCAAATCAATCTGTTAAAAAGCATACCGAAATGCCTCAATTTCGACCTCGACTTGGCACATAAATATATTTTACACTGAAAAAACTCAAGTGAAATGTTGCATTAACACTCATAAAATTTGGATACAAGGATACTACACAGAGCTTCGGGTTAAAGACGAAGCCTCTATAAGAATCAACAGTCCAAGAAGACATGGGTCAGTTCTTAGAAAATGTAAATGACAAGTTATGCAAACTTTTTGGCTACTAACTGGTTAGGTTATGTGAGTGCAGCTGAATTAAGCAAGGATGGTAGATCCTAATTACCCCTTAGCGAGTTGGATCCGGGATGTACGATAGATCCTAATTACCCCTTAGCGAGTTGGGTCCGGGATGTATGGTGACCTTCTTTGTTCAAATTTTGGCCGTCCTTGGCAGATCTTGGATCTTCATTTCCATCACTTTCTCCAAGCCTCCTCTGTAGAAAATAAAAAGAATCAGATGTCTTTGAGTTTGAAAATCAAACCTATGGGTCTTAGGGCGGTTTAGAATGATTTTCTAATTGCTTAAAAAATATTTAAATATTTTTAAGTGCAAAAGTGCTTTTAAGCAATCCTTGAGAAAAGACATACCAGCGTGTTGAATCATTAGACCCTTTTATACAACATACAAGTGAAATAGCAAGGTCAATTACAACGATTTTATAGCTTCAAGACAATTATGGCCCTTTTTTTTGTGTGTGTGGCTTCATTGAGATAAATGGTTTAAATGGCTAGATTTCAGGTTTTTGGCATCACCTTGAGAGAGGCATTTTCTGAAAGAAGTTGCTCGTACTCACTCCTAATCCTATCCACTTCAGATCTAAGACTTGCATTTTCTTCCTTCAAAGCTTCAGCGCGCTGAGACAGCTCATCGCATTCAGCCTAAGTAAAAAAAATGAAACATGCAGGAAAAACCAATTAATTAAAAAATATGGCTACATGAGTCTAAGATTTGTCCAATTCGATTACAAAACCTTGACCATGCCTAATTACCTGTTTACGCAACCGAGATCTACGAGCAGATTCTCTGTTTGACTGCTTCCTTCTTTGTCTTTTCAGCTCTCTTTCATCCTGAATTCACCCAGAAAAACAAAAGTAAACAATAATAATAATGGATTCCTCTCTTCATCTGAAAAGCATTAAAAGCTGTGAAAGAAGTATAATTTTTTTAATTTCTTCAAATTGATAATCGGTCAAGATTGGTTCAATCAAACCATACAATTCGATGTAACTTGCCTAGTTGCCTGGCTATACTAGAGAATTATTTTACATTTACACACTGAAAACACCAAAATCATACATTACATTACCCATTAGTTAAAATAGTACACCTGGGTATGAGATGAACTCATTGCCATCGATACAGTAGACTGACACAAGTACGTTCTTTTTATCCTTTTTTCCTCCCTCCACAATTCAAATGGTCCAATATTTTATAATTCTACACAATTAGCGAATTGATGAATACGATGTGTTTATATGATAACTTTGGACATCTAAGCCCACTCATGCACGCTAAATCACCAATCAACCCATCAGCTTGCTTTTGGGTTGGTTGGTGATTTAACATAGTACCAGAGTAGGAGGTCCTATATTTGAACCTCTATAATGTCATTTACTCCTCGATTAATATAGAATTCTACTTGGTGAGACCCCTACAAATTTCCAAGCCCACAAAGTGAAGAAATGTGTTAAAGTATTGATAATATTTAAATTTATCACAACCCATTAGCTCAAGCTTTTAGCTTAAGCTTTTGGGGGTGGTGATTTAAGAATGCATAATGCTTGACAAAATTGAACCAACCTGCAACCAAGGCTGTGATGGAATTCCATCTCGTGACCCAGCAGCACCAGCTCCAACCGGAGCCGAAGGAACCTTCCCACACAATGAAGGGATGGCAGAAGTTGTTGGGGTACCCCAATAATCCATTCCTATATTCAAATTTGTAGCAGGACCTGTAACCGCTCCAGAAGCTTGAATTGGTATCATGTTCACCAATGGATGCGCAAGACTATGTCCTTCATTCTGAGAACCATGCATTAAACCATTAGGAGTCCCTCCACCTGTACCAGAGACAAAAATTCCTCATCGATATAAAACACTGAGTACACTGACTGCATAAAAGAAAAAATTCCCAAACCTTCTAGAGAATCTTTCCCAGAACCAGATTTTAGTTGTGAATCCTACAAAAATCAGGGAAGGCTGTGAAGCTAAGATAGATAAAATTACATGTATCAGAACAGAACCCAAGTGGTGCAAGGGCCACCCTCGATCAACAAGAGAATGATATATAGCATTTACTTCAATCGTAAATGTAAAACAACAATATAACCAAATAGAAACAAATGGATGTTTATCCATTCTTTTCGAGTTACAGATATTTATTTAACACTTCAGTAATATCATAAATAACTCAATACATGTTTTCCGTCCATAAGTAAACTTTTAAAGTTCAATTGTAAATAACAATAAACACAATAAAACAGGAAATAGAATGCTCGAACTAGAAACTAGGAATTGGACTTAGCCCTCCCCCACCCATGCCCTTCCCTCATGAAATATGAGGAATATATAGAATAAACAGTCGCATGGTTATAAAGTGGCAGACGCTTACATTTTCAGAGTCAGCACCACTTCTTTCACTCGTACCTTCACTTTCACTTTCAGCACTGCAAAGCGAGGTTCATCGTCACATAAGCGAATGGTAAATGTGCAAGATGAGATGTAAAATTAAGCACAAGACAAAATATTCATTAAACTCAATAGGAACTAACGTTGTAAAACCTCAATAAGACATAATACTAAACTGGAGTTAAGGAGTACAGTAAGAGGAACGGAGTTTACACTTTATTATGGTTAATAGGAACTGACAGAAAAAATCAAAGCAGAAAACAAGGTCAGTAGGTAGAACCAATTTAAGGACTGAGGACAAATTATATTCTTGCTACCCGACCCCATATATTTTGCGCTTGTGTCCATACAAAACCTCAATCACAAAAATCAAAAGCAACTAAATATGGTAGTCTAACCATTATGAATTGAAAGCACAACCAATCACCAAATAAATCTACATGACATGTCGGACCTTTTAGAATAAACTCCGTTAGCAGATGTTCCTGATGGTTTACCAAGCTCATTGTTCTTCCCAGTTATCATGCTTAAACTTCCCAGACTTCCTTTCGATCTTTTAATTGGCAATTTTTCTTTCAGCTCAGATGGCTTACCTTCCCCTTCCATGTTGCCCGGTGTATTCCCCTATGTAAAGTTTTACACTCCTACTCAAAGTGAGAAAAGGACACAATTAAAGACAAAATAATAAGCCAGTGGAACTGAAAGCTTACAGAAGCCTCAGCAATGCCATTTGGAGAAGCTATGGCAAAAGGACT
Source organism: Lagenaria siceraria (assembly GCA_002890555.2). Taxonomy (NCBI): domain Eukaryota; kingdom Viridiplantae; phylum Streptophyta; class Magnoliopsida; order Cucurbitales; family Cucurbitaceae; genus Lagenaria; species Lagenaria siceraria. Next base: position 18,575,787 of record CM016483.1, on the reverse strand, counting down.
ATAAGGATATGATCCCTGTGACAAGCATGTGATTGTTAGATCAATATATATATATATATATAAAGATACATAAAACCAAGATCTGCAGAAAAAATAAATCTACAGTAGTACCGGAGGCATAGGCGGATGAGCATATATGCCACCATGAGGATACATTGCAACATACGGATGTGGAGGGGTTCCATAAGGGGGCATAATAGGCTGCATCAAACATTTAGATTATGATAAAAAAGAAGACTCAAAACCATCTAGATTTTTCAGCTATTCCGTAGTTTAAGAGTGAAGTTCAAAAAGAGGGTGATTCCTTATTTTATAGATGATTTCTCCTCCATAAAATATTTGACGCCCATGCCCATGCCCATTTGAAAATGACAGTGCTAAATTAGATAACGAGCAACGATTATGTTGACAGGCTAGGCTGATCATACAAAGGTAAAAGAACATCTGAAAGCATAACAGCCAGGAATTATTACACCAACGTAGAAGAGCTCTAAGATCATATTATTTATATGTTCTAAAAACATGTGTGTCAAAACCAACAGAATGACCTCTCAATAAAATATCTTTAAGATGCCAGCAACTCTGGTGATTCCACCAACAATTCTCAAGTTCAAAAGGGCTACCGATCTGAAATCTTTATCTCAAGAAGAGTAGGAAAGTAATCAAAAGTGCATCCATCCTTGGGACCCAAAAGTTCTGAAAGTGAGAGGACCACCCTTTCAGACACAATAAAGTTGTTAAGAAGTGTATGAATCAAGCGCTATCTAAAGTTAGACCAAGAATACCATCCACTAAATAAAGGAATCTGCATCAGACCGTGGTAATCACTGCATCTACTAAATCTCTTCATACTTTTGGACTGGTCATGGATGGATCCACTACTTGAAAACCATCTACAAGCATTTTAATCTCCCCCAATACCCCAGGAGTAGGAGCATAAACCTGCTGGATTCTCAATCTCAATAAAATTTCTTTTTGTTTTCTGTAGTAAGCCCAGACACCCTCAAAACCGAGAATATTTGAAAAGATAGAAAGTACCACTCCAAGATGAGAACTATGTCAAAATTCAACAAACTTTTCGGCCAACAAAAACTTGCTCGTAATTAATTATTTTCCAAAAACAGCCAACCTCTAACTCATACAGTCATATGGCAGGGGGGAAAAAATACCATCAAATTGTTAATACAAACAGTAAACTTCTTTCCCAAAGAAAGAGTTTTAAATAACTAGAAGAAGTGAAAATGAAGAGCAAGTTAAGATGTTTTAGTAAAATGATGACCTAAAAACCCCTTTGGTCAAGCCTGATGGAGAAACCTTTTAAATATGTTTAAAAGGATTGGCCATACGATGGAATACCTCAAAGAAAAGAAAAACCTGCTTGAACAGTTGAAGATACCAGCTAATAGAAAATTATGCAGCTTGGAGCAATGGTTATCTAATACAAAGCAGCAGTCTAGCTACGAGAGGACATACCTGTACCCCCCACATATATGGGTGTGCTTGGGGGCTTGTTGCCAAATATCCAGGTGGAGGTATTGGAGAATATGCCTAAAGGACAAGGGGAAAAAACATGAGATGGGACAAGAAGTAAACCATAATGCATATCCAATAGTTAACCATATTAACTTGAGGCTTTAACAAAAAGAACCTGAAATCCTGACCATTCAGGATTAACAGTGCCAGTGCTTGTGTTTGGAGACTGTTCCTGAAAAAGCGCAAAACTATACAAAATTTAAGAAGCGGCCATGTAAAACAATATAATTTTAAGGCTAAATCTATCAAGAAATTGGAAATTTTACAAAATTACGTCATTAGCCTCCATAAGGTAGAAGTCTTATCTGATAGACTCTAAATTCATTTTGATCATTTTGAGGAAACAGAATGTTCACGAATCAAGGATACCTAAAATTCTAGACGTCTGGTTATTTGAATCCTGGTGAATGTAAATCAAGGTAAATCTTGTTTGTCATGAAGTATTTATACATAAATTTTTTTTAGGAATGTTGGATAAATGTATACATTTTGCAAGATTTGTAGAAATGTAATAAAATTGCTAATTTTTCCATTGATGCTCCTCTGATTAACTTTGTTGTTTAAAATTTTTCATACACAAAAGTAGTTTAAATTAAATGAATATTTCATATGACAATAAATAAAATATACAAGCAGACCTGCGTAGTGGCAGGTGTTGTCTTGGATTCCTCCTTTGTGGATTTATTCATCTCACTGCCACCCATTATTCTATATCAAACAGATGCCACCTTCCAACAAAAATTCAAAACATCCTACATTAAGAAAAACATAAATCATATCAGTTGTTTCTATCCCTCAATTTCACACTAAACAAGCTATAGAAATCTTACTTTCCTTCGATGCATAAAAGTTGGAAAAAAAAACCTGATAATTCTTTTCGTCGGAATATTATATGTAACCCAACAAAGAGAGGGAAGAAGAAGCATCAACTTCCCTGTCAGAGGAGCTTAAAAGAAGCTACTCAAGTTGGCTTGAATCAAGCTTACCTAGTCTGAGCCATTTGGAAGCAGAAATTCTCCCTCTTGGTTTACAGTTTATGCAATACAAATTTAGTTTGCAAAATATAGCTACAAGTACAAGAGATTCAATACTGACCTTAAGCATTACTTATCTATTAATATGGAAGCAAAATATACATATATATTGTAAGCGTTTACCAAGATTATTTTCAATATTCGAGCTTTCTTCTTCTTCTGTCTGTATTGTATATCACTTCATTTACACTCAAGATTGTGTTGACAATCTGCCTCTTGGAGCTATAAGATGACCAACTCGAAGAGAGAAAGTTTAATAAGACTCTTTGCATCCTTCTTGGGTCAAAGGCGATATTTATACACTTCGGCAACAACCTTCCTTCAAAGAGTAAAAGTTGTCTGATTTCATTAGCTATGCTAGGTTAGCCAATGAAATCAGAAAAATTTTACTCTTTGAAGGAAAGTGGTGATTTCCAACATGATGATTTCCTTTTTCTTATATTGATAGAAATATAGAAACTAGACTAAGTACAAAAGAGAGGACCACAACACAAACAAATCCCCCCAAAAGAAATATATGGAAAACCTTTGTAGATAACACCCCAAAAAGGAGACTTTGGAGTGAGCCACACTCCAAGCCTCCTCCTAAAATTTCTCAGGCCCTTGACATTCCCATCTTACTTTCTGACCAAAAATAACAAATAAAAGCGAGTAGCAACCCCACTTGCCAGAGAAGCCGACCTCTATTATAAAGGAGGATAGACAATAAGCTCCTCCACCATATCCTCATAATTTCTACTCAAAATCGAACATACATAAAAAAAATCTCCAGAAACTTCCCACAAACCTTCATAGCAAAGGAGCACAGGACAGCTTCCTCAGTAAAATTAACATTTGATCTTAAAAATGCGAAGTGGGTGGAACACATCTGGAAATCCTTACAGAAAGATACAGATGAGCCGAATGGCTGGAATAAAATGGCTAAAGGAAGGAGGCAAAACTACATTTTTTTTTCATCAAGTAGTTTCAGCTGGATGGAAATAAACATAGATTCAAAAGTAAATTGGTAGATAGGAGATTGAAGCCCACGTAGATTCACTCCAGAGGTGAAGGGATCAGTTGCATTAAAGAGGGATTATATATGGGAACCCTTACAGAATTTAACGACTTCAATCTTTCCCGTCTGTTTGCACATAAATATGCTAATTTTCATTTACCATCAAATTTTATGGTTGCATTAATGAAACTGGGTTGATAATTGCCTTTCAGAGATTCCAGTAAATCAAAATAAATAATAACAATTACAGAGCCAAAATTTTCAATTCTTCCAAAATTTGTGCATATAAGATACAAATAAATAATGAAACTAAAATACCAACATGATTGCAAGCGAAAAAGTAAGAGAAACTTAACAAAATCATTGCAAGTATGCATGAAAGTTCAATTATAACACACAAAAATTTCTTTCAACTACTGCCACTTCAACACGAAATAGAGCGAAGTTGCTAAAAGAAATTGAAACCAGTTCAACGTGACAATCGATGGATTTCTAAGCCGCTCGATTGTGAGAAGAGCATGACATGAGCAAGAATGATGCAGAGATGAATCTGAAAATACGTAATGGCGTAATAGGGAGTATAAGTAAGGAAAGTATGAGGATTTTCATACGAATTTCGTCAACACAGAAATTGCTCGAGCTTGAAGCTTGAAGACCTTGAGAGAGAGCTAGCGGAGACGAGGGAAGAGACCACGGAGCAGAGTTCGAACCTCGACGAACGTCGTCGGTGACGTTTTTCACTGTTTTCTGCAGAACATGTCCAAACTCTATTTTCTTTTGTTTCCTTTTTCCTTTTTCCTTTTCTTTTCTTTTTCTTTTTCTTATACTCAAAGTCCTTTTTGTTCTAAATTATAGAAATTTTTAACTTTCAAAATTTTCATTTACACCTTCGAGTATTAAAAAATTAAAAAAAATACCTTAGAGAAAAAATGTTAGAATGAATAGACATTAACCTTAACAACTAAAAGGGAGTATTTAGTATAAAAAACTCGAGATTAAAAGTATAGATCTTCAAACCTACTAATCAAATTGAAAGAAAACAAATCTCAACGGTAAAATTGTAACATTTTGAAACCGATGAACTAAATTAAGATCAAACTCAACACTTAAACTAATATTTTGAAACTTTGGACTTAATGAAAACTATACCAAAACCTATGGACCAAAAATGTATTTTTCTCAATGAAAAAGAAAAAGAGATATGGTTCTAATCGCTATTTTGTTGCCCCACTTGGTGTCTTTATCAAATTTGGCTACAAAGTCTTAGTATCTTCTCAATTTATTCTCTCTATTTCGTATATTTCTTTAATTATTTTTTTTAGTACAAAGGAAACTAAAACAACATAAATTAACTAATCAATAAATAACTAGCTTCCCTACTGGTGATTTCAAGTACCCATGGTGAGTGGTCTTCCAACCTTGGACTAATTAGATTATACAAGATTAAGAATCCGTTTGGATTGACTTTCTAAGTGTTTATAAACATTTTTTTTTTCATTTATAAATACTTATTTAAACATTTAGAAAATCAATACAAAAGGGGCTCTTAATAATTTCACAACCTCCAAATAATTAGACTTGTTTTCCACGGGAGGATTATGACTGTGCTACTTGTAATCCAAATCTTTCAAGCCTTCCACATCTGCCTTCGTTTCAAGAACCTTCACTCCCCAATTGTGACAAATGTACTTACACCCTCCCGAAATAGGGTGGCCAAGGGAATCTTTCAAAATCCATCACAACCCCCTTCTAAAGGAATCCAACCACGCTTTGCATTCACATTAACCTTCCAATGACCCTTTACAAGAGCAAGTCATCCATGCTTCTGAGGACGAACCTTAAGGAGGAGAGATGACTGAGAATTATGGGTAGGCCTCATAGAGAAAATGGACAAAGAGGATTGTACAAGGTAAATGATAGCTTTTTTTATTGGACAACCATTGGTTGAACTTGATCGCATTCCTTTAATTCCATAAGCTCCAAATCATCGTGAGTAGTTTTCTTAGTTCTTCCATAGGATAAGTCTCCTTTATGGAGTCCCAATAATCATTAACAGACCAAATGTCCTTGCCACTCGAAAACACATCAACATTAGATGGAAAGAAAGATTTTCCAAATGGACTTAGTTACCTTCCATTCCACATAAAATGACACGTGGTATCCAAATGCATCTTGCAAAAAGGACAAGAGATTGGTAACAATTCATTTCTTAAAAAGATTACAAGTAGTGGGAATGATGTCATTTATAATTCTCCAACTAGTTGATTTAACTTTACGCAGTGTGTCCAAATTCCAAATAGCGTTCCAAAAATTAGAAAGCTTGTCTTTGAATGATTGAGAAGTCGAGCCAGAGTTCGAGCAACTCCTCCCTAGATGTTGAGCATTTTTTCATTGAAAATTTGTCTTTCTTGTCCTCGTTTCAAATAACCTCATCTTTCTTAGATGATCACCCACTAGAATGCTACAGATATCCTCTGGATCATTGGAGGGGGGGCTCTTTAACCAACTCACAATTCCAACCACTACCTGATGAAAGTAGACCGACCACTTGCTTCTGGATGAAATTTTCTCTAACCACAAGGCTTGAGATTACTAGCGCTGGGGATCCATGTATCTTTCGCAATATAAAAATGATTTCTATCCCCAACTCGCCATCGATAACCCTTCATAAACAAGTTGTATGTTTTTCCATGTATAACATGGATTGGAACCTAACTCTGTCTTAAAAAAGTCACAATAGGATAGTGCTAACTCTTCAAAAAATTGGATAACAAATTATCAGGCTTTCTCACATACTGATTGACCAGATGCGACCGATACCTGTTGACAGATGACAGACAGAAGAGCGGGAAGTAGAATATTCCAATTGTGCTTTGCCAATATTGCTTGATTGAAAACCTTAAAACCTTTAAATTTCATACCACCTTCCTCTTTACAAACACAAAGACGATATCAGCTCCTCCAATGGATTTTCTTATTCTTTGCGGACGAATCCCACCAAAATTGACCACACATCCCATTAAGCTCCTTGCAAAGATTATCCGATAGTTTGAAGCAACTCATGACATACCCTAAAATGGTTTGAACCACAACTTTAAGCATAACTTTTTCCAGTCTAGAACATATTACCTTTCCAAATTTGTAAGGCTCCCCATGGCCTATTATTGACATATTTGAACACCTAATTCTTTAAGGGGGTGTTTGGCTTCACATGAGTTGGTAATTGAGGTGGATTGAGTTGGTAAAAATTATCAACTCAATATTTGGCCCACCAACTTTAAATGTTGGTGGAGTTGAGTTGGTTATTTTTAACAACCCACCCCAACTCTTCCTCCCTCCGATCCAATATTTTCAATGACCCCGACAACCAACTCCGACGACCAACTTCGACCTCTAGCAACCACCTTCGACACCCAACTCCAACGACAACCTTCACGCGGCCATCTCCGACCTCCGAAGACTACCTCTCATGAAAACTTCGAGTGACCAACTCAAAATTAGGTCAAAATTTATGTGTAGATCATGTTAATTTTGTTATAATCATGTTACGTTTTTAAAAGTGAAAAAAAAATAGTTTCTAAGTAATTGAAGGTTAAAAACTGAGGGTTAAAGAGTGGATAAAATATTTATTTTATTGAAATATGATACGTTTTTGGATGTAAATATAAATTTTATGTAATCGTGTGTTTAGATTGATATGTTACATTTTTCAAGAAGGAAAAATAAAAAGGTGTTCAATTTTTAAGCTTCTTCAGTGTTCTTGATTGAGAGCGAAGTCATTGTGTAAAGTTTTGATTTGTTTGGAATATGTTTGGTGTTTAGGAATGGAAAAAAATTATGTTATGTAATTGAGTGTTCAAAAATTAAATTCAAAATTTGTGTTTAGAATATGTTTATTTGGTAGGTTCATTGCAGGATAGTAGAGCTATTCAAAAGGTTTTGCAAGATCTCCGAACACAAAATTGAATTCAAAATCCAAACACAAAATACAAACATTCCAACTCAGCTTAACTCAGCCATGCACTCCAAACGCAAACAATTTTAACTCCACAAATAATTTAACTCTCCATATAATAATTACCAACTCAACTCAACTCTACGTGCCAAACGCCTCCTAAAAATTCATTGCAGAATAGTAGAGCTATTCAAAAGGTTTTGCAAGATCACAAAAATGCTTATGATCATAGTACTAATAGAAGCGAACTGATTTGGGGTTAAACATATGCAGTCCTTCAGTCTTTATTTTGGTCTCCCCTCCCAAAGCAGCAAAAAAAGGAGAGACATACCAAGTAAAATATATTTAATTTTCACATACGACTCTTATGGTTTGATTTTTATATTTATCCTAAATTTAGGATTTAGGTTGCACACTTAAATATTTAAGGGTACAATATTTATAGGGGAGTTTTCAAAAATAAGAAAATAAGAAAAATTATTTACACAAAATAACAAAATTTTCAGATAGTTGTGATAGACGTTGATAGAAGTCTATCATGGTCTATGAGTGATAGAAATGATAGAAGTCTATCACTAATAGATGCTGATAGAAGTCTATTAATGTCTATCAGTGTTTTTTTTACTATTTTCTGTAAATAGTTTGACATTTTTTCTATTTGTGAAAATTTTCCATATTTACACTTTTAAAAGTCTGAAGGTTTAATTTTCACTATTAAAAATTTAAGAATACAATTATTACCACTACTATATTGCATTTTCTTGAAATGTTATTGAAAACAAGGTTGAAATAATAATTTTCAATATTTAGTTTTTAAAAATCAATAAAAGTAATTGTTTTAAGGGGAAAAACATCAAATATACCCTTAAATTTTGAGGTTGTATGAATTAAAGTTTTGAACTAATATTTATCCATTTAAACATGAATTTTTGTAAGTGCATAAATTTACACCATTCGTTAGGTTTCATTTGATTGGGTGAGACTTATAATTGTTTCAATTACACTTCTAAAATGTTGGAATCAATTTAAACCGTTTATTAAGGTTACATTCGAAAATTGTCCATGTATCAATTCTTACACATGCGTTAGATTTTTCAAGTGTTGAATTAACAAAATTGTAAGAAAATCCTAACACATAGTCTAAATTAATTCACTCAATAAAGTTTAGAAATTTAATCAATAAGATTATAGCTTTTACCTAACTTAATGAAGAGTATAAATTGATACAATTTTAAATTTTAAATAGATTCCATTATTAATACAAAGTATTAATGGGTGCATCCCTAAAATTCAAAGTAAAAATTAATATTTTCTAATTTTTGTAAATATTGTCTGAAAAAAAATAAATTGCAAATATGGTTTTGATAGTCTCGAAAAAGTTATGATTTAAATATAATTTTAACAATTAGAATCAAATTATAGGAGCTATTTATGAAGTTTATCTAATCTAATTAAATTATAATTTTTTAAATGAAAGATACCAAAATTATAATTTAGAAAAAAAAAAAAAAAAAACTTTAACCCAATCTTTAGAACTTCCCACTTCTTCTTCTCTCAGTCTTCTTTGCCTCCATACGCACTTCGGGAGCACCATTCTTTCGTTCTCACAGAATTTTTTCTCTCTGTTCGTCAATCTCAGTCTCGTTTGCAATTCTGAAGCTCGCCATTTTTAGGTTTTTGAAGCTTTTCCTCTTATTTTCTGGGCAAGATTTTTTTTTTGTTTTTTTGATTTTGTTATAATCGATATATTATGCATATATTTCCCGCTTTCCTCCTCTTGAAAGTCAATTTTGTTCGCCCATTTATTGAATAGAATGCTGAATTGTGGATGTTTTTGTTTGGTTCACCAACTGAAAAACGCATAACTCAATTTCTTCGTCTCCGATCGGCAGCGCAGTTGCATTTGGGACGGTTTAGCTGTGATCGAGATCGACTCGAGTTCATTCTCCCGACGATCGGGTTTACTGCTTGGTCAATTTCTGCGTGCAATTTTTATCATCGTCAATGGGTTACGAAGATGATCCGTAAGCACTTTAATTTGATTGAATTAGGGTTTTCAAGTGTGAATTGGGGATTTTTTTTTTTTTTGAGGTTTATGTTTGTATCAGGTACCGTGACGAGGATGGTGAACCATTGATGGACTTTGACCATATACAGTCAGACGGTGAGCAATCCCCTGAACCGTACAATCCTGACGAACTATTAGATGAGGATATTGGTGATTGGGGTGGGCGACAGCGATCTCAGACTCCTATCTATGATGCGGAGGAGCCCCAGGCCAGGCCTAGGAAGAGGTTGATCAAAAAGAGTTTGGCTGGTAAGGATACTGTGCCCTCTAATTTAGTGGACGATTATGATGATGGGAGGGACTTTACGCCGGACCAGTTTGTGAGGGAGGGTTCGGAGGAGAGGAAAAGGAAGAAGGGGATTGGTAGTGGGAAAAAGGAGAAGAGATTCAAAGGAGATAAAAAGCTTGGAAGTGGTAGTGGAGGCAAGAGCAGATTATTGAAGAAAGCCTTTTCGGGGAAGGGGATGAAGGATCAGGATGGGGATGTCAAGGAGATGTGGGAGTCTATTGCTGGTGACGCTTCTGATGTAAGAACTCTGCATTCTTCTTGAAGTGTCAAATGTCTATTGTATGATGTGTTTATGGGACACAGTACCTTCTTGAACTGTCAAAATTGTATTGTATTTGTACATATTTCCTTAGACATGAATATGGGAATTCTAGCATGTGATTTTAGCCTGCAGGTGCCCTGTCAGGTCTGCTTCAATACATGATTTCAAAAGCTTGTAACCATATAAGTGCAATCTAAATTACTCAGCACCCTTTTTGAAACTTTAGTCTGCAGGTGCCTTTTGTTTTTTATGAAGAAAAGCTTAATGACTATTTGCGAGATATGAAGATATGGGGCTTCTTGTCTTGAGCTTGTAGAATGATGTCATCTCTACAGTTTTTTCTTAATCAGCCTTTATACTGAAATTTTAGATTCCATTGAAGAAACTTAAAGTGTCCATGATCTCAATAATCTCTTTCCATCGCATAAAGTGTCCATGATCTCAAGATGTTCAATGCCTTTTGAACTTATCTGTATGGGGTTTTGGGTTAGATGTTTTTAAACTATGTCTTCTGTTGATGTAATAGGATGATCAAGAAGGTACCAGAACAGTTGACGATGATAATTTTATAGATGATAGTGGTGTGGATCCTGCTGATCGGTATGGAAGTGATGACGAGCCACGCTCTCCCCGCTATGCTCCAGAGGTCCGTATTATTTATTCTTTTGACAACGTAATGTCATGAATTATACGTCAAATTTTGTCATGGTCATATGCGAGTTTAAGAACTGTGCATGTAATAGTAGCAATGCATAATTGGAACTGTACAAACTTGTTAAAGGGTAAAACTGGAGCTGTCTTCATTTCAAGATCTGCATTTACTTTATTTCTTTTAAAGCAATCAGCAGCACTCTGTATTTGAATATATCTAGTAATTAATTTATGGCCTTGATATTCTTATGACAGAGATTTACTGCTTTTAAAACAAAAAAAAATATACTGGCTGTGATGTTCTTTTAACAACACACTTTTCTTTTTGGGTTCTAACAGGCCGAGGAAGGTGAGGAAGATGATGAAATTAATGAGCTCTTCAAGATGGGTAGGAAGAAGAAGAAGAATGAGAAAAGTCCTGCAGAAATAGCATTGCTAGTGGAGAATGTGATGGCCGAGCTTGAGGTCACTGCCGAAGAGGATGCAGACCTTAACAGGCAGGGGAAACCTGCTGTCAATAAACTGAAAAAGTTGCCACTTCTCACTGATGTTCTTTCGAAGTGCGTATTGAATTTTTTTTAATAACAATTTTGAGTGAAGTTTACAAAATCCATGATATTACAATAAACTATCCCAATTGTTTATCTATTTTTATATATGTTTATTGTTTAAGTTTTGATCGTCCTTCACAGGAAGCAGCTTCAACAAGAATTCTTGGATCACGGAGTGCTAACCCTTCTAAAGAATTGGCTTGAACCTCTACCAGATGGGAGTTTACCAAATATAAATATCCGGGAAGCAATCTTGAGGATTTTGACTGATGTAAATGAAATTTCTATTCTTTGAACAACTTATAGTATAATGGTTATTGAAGATATTTTAATAACATCCGACGGTGGATTCTTTTTCTTAGTTTCCAATTGATCTTGAACAATATGACAGAAGAGAGCAGCTGAAGAAGAGTGGCCTTGGAAAGGTTAGTGCAAGGTCACCTTTAGTGATTTTCCCAACTCCTGAACTTTCCTCCTTTTTACCAGTTAGAAACAAAGTGTGATTATGATATACATCCTGTAGGTTATTATGTTTCTATCAAAATCTGATGAAGAAACAACATCCAACCGGAAACTTGCAAAAGATTTAGTAGATCAATGGGTAATGTTGCCCCCTTCCCTTTCCTCTGCAGTTTTTTATTTTGTGATGTGTCCTAGAAGGTAGTGTTACCCTCCCTGTTTCTCATGAAAGTAGAGAGAAGCTGGAAGCAGAATACTGGTGTGGTTTAGTGGGCGTCGTTTTATGTATAATTTGGGAATTACTCCTTGAATATTTCCCTCATGTACCACAAGAGATGTTGTTTCAAGCAATGCCTGTCACTTCCAACTTAATTGCGTTGTCATGCATTGTTTTTATTTCAAAGAGTACTTTCTGTTTTCTGGCTTGGGATTGTGCTCTCTAGAGAATAAAGACGGTTGTAGTGGGATTTTGGTGCTTATTTTCTGCCTTTTTAGTGCTGATCTTTCTATGAGAATTATGCCTGTAGCTTCCAATTTCATTGTACTATCATGCATGGTTTTATTTGATAGAGTTCGCTATGTTTACTGGCTCCATGTTGTGCTCTCAAGGGAAGAAAAAATGTATTAGTTGGATCCTTTACTGCCAAAATTTCTAACGTATGGATCAATATTGGCATTTCGTGTAATTGCAGAGTCGACCCATATTTAACAAGAGTACTAGATTTGAGGACATGAGAAATGTGGAAGATGAGAGGGTGCCCTTCAGAAGACCAATGGCGAAAAAGTACTGTTCTTTATCTTTAATTTCCTTTTCTTCTTTCGCCAACTACTCTTTCTTCTATTGCCTTTTAAATATTAAGGGAACTCTCTGCTGTAAACATTTTTGAAGGTCGGGAAACAAAGCTGCTGGAATGGAATCTCGAGATGGTGATCTTGACTTGGATGAATTCTCACAGTAAGATTCGATGTTATTTATTGTTTAGTCGCATATCTGTTGCTTTTAAGTTCTAAATCCTAATTCAGATTTATTCTCGTTCAATGCCTTTTTTCTGCATGTTGTATATTTATTTTTTATGTGACATCAATGCCAGGGGACGCAAATCTGGTCAGTCATCCTCAAGGCAACATGCTTCACGGCCAGAAGCAACACCATTGGATTTTGTTATCCGGCCCCAATCTAAGATAGATCCAGATGAAATCAGAGCTCGTGCTAAGCAAGCCGTGCAAGATCAACGTCGCATGAAGGTTAGTTTTCCTTTTTATCATATGAAAAACTTGATGAATACTGAGCAGAAAATATTCCTAACCTCAAGGTTTGGGCGTTTAGTTCGCTGAACCCCAGCTGGAGTCTTCTTTTCTCTTGGACTGGATTTTAAATGTTTGGGTTCAAATGCACTGGTTAGGGAAACACCCTAAAAGCTTTTTTTTGGGATGTAGAACCAATCTTTAAGGCTGCTTGATAACCTGCTATTCCTCCCAATTTCTTACAATGATTTGCATCTTTCTAAAGTAAAAGAGTTGAATTTTTAGCCATATTCCAAAAACAAAAACAAGTTTTTAAAAATTACATTTTTTAGTTTTAAAAATTTGGCTTGATTTTTTAAAAATATTAATAAAAAGTAGATAATAAAGCAAGAAATTTAGAGGTGGAAGGAGGTTTTAGGTTAATTTCAAAAACTAAAAACTAAGGACTTGTTTGGTAACCATTTGATTTTTAATTTTTGGTTTTTGAAAATTAAGTCTATTTCCTCTGAATTTCTTACCATGGTTTTCATCTTTTTAAGTAAAGTAAAGGAGTTGAATTCTTAATCAAATTTCAAATAAAAAAATAAGTTTTTAAAACCTACTCTTTTTTTTTTTTTCAAAACTTTGTTTTGTTTTTAAAAATATTGGTAGAAAGTAATATAAAGCAGAAATTTAGAAGTGGAAGGAATATTTATAGGCTTAATTTTAAAAAACTAAAAATCAAAAATCAAATGGTTACCAAAGTGATTATAATCAAAATAGTCCTACTAAAATAACTTATTTTGAAAGCACTCCAAAAACTTCAAAAAAAAAAAAAATTTTTGTAATATTTAAGATGGTCAACTGCTCAATTGTTTTCAACATAATAAAAGATTAATAAAAAATTGAGAATATTGCATTAGTGATTTAGTCAGGGACTTAGATCTTGATGGTAGTAGCAAATATTCAAAATATTTGGTTAGGGACTTGCCTATTGTATGCTCCATACTAAACTCACATTTTTATCATCCATGTCAGATGAACAAAAAGTTGCAGCAGTTGAAAGCTCCAAAGAAGAAACAGCTTCAAGCAACAAAACTCAGCGTCGAGGGTCGTGGTATGATCAAGTACTTGTGATGTGTTATTTAACTTGTTATCGTAAGAACTCGAAGTTGGAGTCTGCCATCCCGATCTTGGCCATGAAGTCCTGCAGATGGCTTAATAATGAAGGATGCAGATGCTGAAGTAGCGGCAGTCGGTTCGTTCACCTACCAAAACTCCTCCATCCAGTGACCACAAACTCTCCAAGAGATGCTTGATTTATTTTCATCATTTCACTGTTCTAAAAAGGTAATCCTCAGTAAATTTTTTTGGCTTCTGATAAATTGTCTGTATCCCCAACAAGACTTGTTTCGAACATATCTGTATGTAGATCGAGACTGAAAAAATGAATGAAATTGAGAAATTTTGTTTGATAAATTTTTTTTTTCTTTTTTTCCTCTGTTTCATTGGTAATATGAAATTACATAAACGGAGATTTTTGTATCAAATTACTAACACCTATGAAGGTTGACATAGCTTTTCAAAATAAGTCTTTTTCTTTTTCTTTTTCTTTTTCTTTTTCTTTTTTTCATTTGAATTCGTGTTCTTAAGCTTATTATGGTTGTCTTTTCTTTTCTATCCCCCTGCCTCCTTAGTTTTATCCCTTTCCCACTATTTGACTAGAGATGCACTCTGTTATTTCTCAAGGACTTGCTTGTCGTCGTCAGAGTCTATGCCCAACTTTTCCTTTTTCATCATGAAGCGATTGAATTTATTTGTTTTAGATAAAATTATATATATATATATATACTTTAGAAAATAAATTAATTTAAAATACTACGTCAACCAAATGAACATTTTGAAACTAAATTAAAATATTTCCTCCATATATGTTATAAAATAATTTTAAAACTAAAAACTAAGATCCTCTTTGGTAACCAGTTTTTGGTGTTTGAAAATTAAGCCTATTTCTTCCTAATTTCTTACCATGAATGATGTGCATCTTTTATGGTTGAATTCTTAGCTAAATTCTAAAAACAAAAATAAGTTTTTAAAAGCTACTTTTTTTTTAGTTTTCAAAACCATTGGTAAAAAATAGATAACAAATCAATAAATTTGGAGGTGGAAGTAATGTATAGGCTTAGTTTTAAAAGACAAAATGGTCACCAACAGGACCTTAAAACATTTTAATTTAAGGGATGTTTTCAAATATAGAAAATGAGCCGAGCTATTTACAAATATAAAAAAATTTCACTGTCTTGCTTTCTATCGCTCAAGCGATAGAATTCTATTACGGTTTATCGCTGATAGATAGTGAAATTTTTTATATTTGTAAATAGTTTGATATTTTTTGTTTATAATAATTTCTCTAATTTAATCTTGTGTAAATCTAATTTATTAGATTTCAAAAATTCAAATGATATGAAATCTGAGAAAAACAGTAGATAAATTCAAATTTGACTAGGAAGGAAAATCAGGAATTAGAGACTGATTTAAATACGATATTAACATCTGATACAATATTGTTAACACAAAATGTAATTACACTGTATACGTAAATAGTGATGTGGGCATCTAGAGGAACTAAGAGAGACCAAATTTGAAATATGTGAAAGGAAATCCACATGCTAAAAATGTTAAGAATTTCAATCAGGGATTTGTTTAAATATGATAACAGTCGATACATTACTACTAACATGAAAAGCAATTACACTGTATATGTAAATAGCGCAGAAAAATTTGTTTGCGAGAAATGTTATGAATTCCAAACCAGGGCCAATGATTGGTTTAAGTATGATAATAACTGATACAATATTTCTAACAAAAAAAAAATAATTACACTGTATATGTAAAGTTTTAAAGGTATAAATTGTGTAAACAATAATATGATAGATTCAAATAGATCACAGTGGAGAAAAATCAAGAAGAATCTATAATTTAAATCATTAACAATCATTTGTTTAGAATAGTTACAATATTTTGTTTTATTTAGAAACCACGAAAATTTATAGATAAAATATCATAACGGATTTTAAAGTCGAAAAAAGAAGAGGGTTATCTGGTTATTATAGTTTTTAAAGGCCTATTTGGTAGAGAATCTAAAAATATAAATTTGAAAACAAGAGATTAAATGAAAACAGAGTTGTATTTCATGTTTTCATATACGTGTTTGGTAGCAGAATTAAAAAATTATATTATAATTTAAATAATTGCAAACTAATTGCAGTTCTCGACTAAATATCAATTGACAATAAACTATTATTTATTTATTTATGAACATAGTTTTATGTTAAAAAAATTGTATAATTATTATTTTGTAATATTATATAATTTAGGGGATAACTTGAAATTTTTGTTCGTATAGTTTAGAAGAAGTTAAAATTTAGTTTTTAGGGTTTATAATTAGAATTTGACTTCTATAATGTTTGATAAAAGCTTCATAAATTATCCTTATGGCAGAGATTATTTAACGAGATTTAACAAACATAGGGACAATATACGAAGTTGTATCAAAACATAGGAACTAAAATCTAAAATTTAAAACCACATGAATTAACTTGTAACTTTATCCAAATCATAGGACTAAATTTGGAATTTAACCTAATTTATAATAGTTACATATTACATATTTTAATTAAAAAAAAATTGAATTGAGTTTATAACATTATATACTATATTTCTAAATAGGTTAAAATCTTATTTTGGTCTCGAAACTTTTAATGATATTCTATTTTGGTCCTTAAACTTTTAAAAATGTCCGTTTTAGTCCCTAAACTTTGAATATTGTTTTATTTTGGTCCCTACACTTTTGAAAAATGCTTATTTTGGTCCCTGCTATATTAAGATTTTGTTAACTCTTTAACAAAATGGGGAAGTGACTTGTATTTTTGGATGACTAAGATACCAAATAAGTTAGCTACGCTACAAAATTTAGAATTTCAAGTTTGAATGAGGTGGCGAAGTAGGAGAATTTAAAAGACATTTTTAGTTTAAAATTTTGGTCGATTAGTATTTTGGCGTGTTGTTAGAATTTCAAGTTTGAATGAGGTGGCGAAGTAGGAGAATTTAAAAGCCATTTTTAGTTTAAAATTTTGGTCGATTAGTATTTGGCAGTTGGTTTGCTTCATATTCATATTGCTGAATACATCTAGAGCATAGTTATCAAAAAATACAAACTCTTCACATTTCTATTGAAAAGTTAACATAATTTTAATAGTAAGCACTAAAATAACACATTGTTTTTAAGTTTAGGAACTAAAACAAACGTTTATGAAGTTTTAGGGACAAAAATAAAACAAGATTTAAATTTTAGAGGTTAAAATAAGATTTAAACCTTTTAAATTAAAATAATTTTTAGAAACATGTTCGAGTTCTGTACTAAATACATATTTACTAAATTTAATAAATCTGAAAATATAAAATAGTTCTCTAACCAATTCCAAATTCCTTACTTCTAAATAAAGGAAAAGACGGGGAAACCCTAGCACACAATTTCTCTCTTCCTCCCTTTCTCGTCCAGCACGGCCGGCCCCTTTTCCCATATTTTGTTATTCTTTCTCCGGCGAAAACACAGGCGGCTCCGGCGTCTTCTCCTTGCGCGCGACAACAAGCTGAGAGCGACAAGCGACTTACAGATGAAACCCAGACCACGTTAGCTCCTGCAGCGTGAACCAGCGACGGCCGAAGACCAACCAACGACCTCCGGCGACCTGGTAGCAGCGACCTCGCCATTCGAACACCCTGCGGCAGCGTTTTCCCCCTTTCGAAAAGGTTCGACACTTACCCAACCTGCAGCAGAATTAGCCTCTTCTCTAATTATTTCCTAATATCGTTCCTATATGTAATTTGTTTTTAATGTATGGTTGATATACTAGTCAGGCAAGAAGATGGTCTCTGGGTTGATAAATGCAAATCCAGTTGTATACCAAAAGAAAGAGCGGCGGGCTCGAAACGCTCCGTGTGATAGTGACGAATATGCAGTGGAACCCATTGATCAGTTGGAAATCTTTGATATCCTTTTTTTATTTTTGTAATTTCCTGTTTCTTTCTTCATTCACTTTTGTGTTTTGGTTTAGTAATCGCCATTTCTTAACTAAACTAAATGTTGTCAGCACAAAACACACCATAACTCTTATAATTATTTGCTGCATCTACTATTTTAATATGAAACTCCTCTTATCATAACAATATGCTTTCCGTGGCTCAAGGAATCTTGTGCTTTTCTATGTTGCTTTATTCCTCAATGATAAGTAATTGTGGCTTTCCAGTTACCTGTGCTTTGAAAAATTTGTGCATGTTTTTTTCTTCATTGTTTTACTTTTACCCCTTGAAGAGGCATTTTTATTTATCAGTTTTATGGAATTCAATGGGTGTATGGAACAAAGTTATGTAGTTGTTCACACTGTATAAGTTCTTCCTTAACATTCTTAAATCATATTAGAGATATAAAAGATCCTGAGCATCCTTACTCTTTGGAAGAGCTTAAAGTAATAACAGAAGATGCTGTTGAAGTAGATGATGGGCTTAGTTATGTGAGGTAACCTAATATTCAGTAATCTTGTTGTCTAATCTCATTCATCAATGATCAAATCATAATTATGACTTTTGTTTATTCTGGTGGTCTTATCCCTTTCTGTAAATGATTCTGTTGCTTGTAGAGTTACATTTACTCCAACAGTTGAACATTGTAGCATGGCAACAATCATTGGGTTGTGCTTAAGAGTGAAACTTATGAGGAGCCTACCTTTCGTACAGGTATTAATCTTGAATCTTGATCACTTATTATTGGCCAAGCATCCATCATTATTTATGCATGGCCCGTGGGTGGGTGGTTTAATTTGTACTCATTTTTCAGCATGTAAAGGTAGAATCAAAATCAAGTATGGTATATCAGGTTACAATAACTCTCTGTGAATCAGCGAAAAGGATTCCACTTCTCTGAGGGGACCCGAGATTGTCTAAGAATTAAGTTTGGCAACCAATGGATACTACTTATAGGAAATCTAGATTTTGAAGTTGAATTAACTTGTAGGTTATTTGGGAATATCAACTTCTACTGGGAAATCTTTGGATAGTGGCTTAAGTAAAAGAGTTGAAATTCTTAGCAAAATTCCAAAAACAAAAACAAGTTCTTTAAAATTGCTTTTATTAGTTTTCAAAACTTGGCTTGGTTTTTGATAACATTGGTAAAAGTAGATATCAAAGCGATGAATTTAGAAAACTAAAACTAAATGATTACAAAATAGGCCATCGAATAATCTCTCTATGAAAATACCAACTTCCAAAAAGATAAGTCTTATCACCAAGGTTAATTTTCAAACTACCAACTTCGATACCTAGGTGGTCTATAAAATCCTTGCCAAAGTCCTTGCTATTTGGTTGAAAAGAGTGCTTCCTTCAACGATTGCCGAGACTCAAGGGGCGTTGTGTTGGAGACAAATTTTGGATGAGGCTCTTATCGCTAATGAGGCTATTGCGGATTATAGGTCCAAAATGAAAGAAGGGGTGATTTTGAAAATCGATTTTGAGAAAGCCCATGCCATGTGGATTGGAATTTTTTGGATAAGGTTTTGGAGAAGAAGGGCTTTGAGTACAAATGGAGGTTGTGGATGTGGAGCTGCACTAGGAATGTTAGCTTTTCCTTTCTAATTAATAGGAGCCCTAGGGGAAAAATTGTGGCTTCCAGTAAATCCCTTATCCCCTTTCTTGTTCATGTTGATGGTGGATTTCTTAAGTATGCTCGTTTCTAAGAGTGTTGGGGGCAGAATCTTGGAGCCATTTGAGGTTGGTAAGAAGAAGGTGACTTTGTCTCATCTTCAGTTGGCTGATTATACTATTTTCTTCTATTTCGACAATGAGACCTCTTTTTAATTTTGAATCATATCTTGGCTTTCTTTAAAGAGATGTCGGGGCTTAATGACAAGTCTAATGCCTAATTATGGGGCTTAACTTGAGGGGGATTAGATTAGGAGGTGGGCAGATCTAGTGGGTTGTGATATGCTTCCTTTCCTTCAGCTTACCTTGGTCTTCCTCTAGGTGGCAACCTTGAAGCTATCTTGTTTTGGTACCCGGTGGTGGACAAAGTTCGGATACGGTTGGCTTCTTGGAAATAAAGGTTTTTCTTCTCTAAAGCTGGGAGAGTCACTTTGGCCAATAAGAGCTTAGCTCAACTGGCATCTGAGTTGGGAGAGTCACTTTGATTCGGTTCGTGTTGAGTGGTATTCCTATTTACTACTTCTCCCTTTTTAGATCTCTTATTGAAGTTTGCAACTTTGATTCGGTTCGTGTTGAGTGGTATTCCTATTTACTACTTCTCCCTTTTTAGATCTCTTATTGAAGTTTGCAAGAGTATTGAGAAGTGAAAGATGGAATAGGAAAAGGCTCGCATTTGGTTAGTTGGGAGGTCATCCAAAGGTCAGTGTCCTTCGGGGTTGGAAATTGGGAATTTAAGATTTCGTAACAAAGCTTTGTTAGCCAAATGGTTGTGGTGTTGCCCCTTGAGACTAACTCCCATTGGCATAAGATTATTACTAGCAAGTTTGGGCCTCATCCTTTTGAGTGGTTGTCTCAAGGGGTCATTGGCACTCACCAGAATCCTTGGAAAGACATAGCTATGGAGCTCCCTTCTTTTTCTCATTTGGTTCATTGTATGGTGGGGGAGGGGAAGGATACTTATTTTGGGAAGATTAGTGGGTGGGGGGATAGATCTCTTTGCTCAATGTTTCCGTGTCTTTTTCATCTCTCATCCTTTAAACATTGTGTGGTGTCAGATTTTTTAATTTGGTTAGGAAGTTTCATCTCCTTTTCGTTTGGGTTTCGTCGCTCTTTGTCTGATAGGGAAATGGTGGATGTGGCCTCACTTTTGTCCTTGCTTGAGGTGGTGGTTTTTAGACAAGGACGAAAGAATTTTAGGGTGTGCAATCCCAGCCCTTTGAAGGGATTCTCGTGCGACCCTTTTTTCGTAGGCTTATTGATCCTTCTCCCTTAGATGGGTCGGTTTTCTCTGCTCTTTGGAGGATTAAGATCCCTAGTAGAGTTAAAGTTCTTTACCTGGCAGGTTTTACATGGAAGAGTTAACATTTTGGATCTCCTTCTGATGAAGATGCACTTGTTAGTTGGTCTATTTTGTTGTATTCTTTGTTGGAAGGCGAAGGAAGACTCCCCCCCCCCCCCCCCCCCCTACAACAGAAACATAACTTTTCAGATTTAGATCATATTCTTTGGAGATTCGAGTTCACGAGAGTCTTGTGGAGTGATTTCGTTCTTTGGTTTCTTGCTTGCACAGCCTAGCGAGATTCGTGATGTGTGCTTGGGGAGTTCCTTCTCCATCCGCCCTTTTGTGAGAAGAGTCAGTTTCTTTGCCTTGCAAGGGTGTGTGTTATTTTGTGGGATCTTTAGGGGGAGCGGAATAATTGTGTTTTTAGAGGTTCGGAGAGGGATCCAAGTGATGTTTGGTCCCTTGTTAGATTTCACGTTTCCCTCTAGTCGAAGTCCTTTTGTAATTATCTTATAGGTTCTATTTTATATAGTTGGAGGCCTCCCTTAGCTGAACTCTTTTTTTTGTGGGATGGTCTTTTTGTATGTCCGTGTGTTCTTTTATTTTTATCACAAGAAAGATCTCTTATCTGTTGGTTATGATAATTTCATATTGATAATTTGGTGATGGAATTGATCATTGTGGGGTGGTGGTGGTTATTTTTGAATCCCAAATTAGGAAATTTTCTCCATCATCTTTAACTTTGAGATGGTTTCATTTTACGTTACAATTTGCTCTTGATTGCTTATAATCCATTCTCCATTGTTTTAGGTGGACATTAGGGTAGCTCCTGGATCGCATGCTACTGAAGCAGCAGGTACCTCAGTAACCTCTTCCTATTTATTGTACATGCCTCGTGTGATGAGGTTTAATGCCTCCACGAGGGCTTCAATGCCTAGGTTTTTTTTTTTTTCTTTTGGTCCTTTTGTATATTCTTTCACATTGCTTAATGAAAGCTCGTTTGTATAACTATAATTTCTATTAAACTGATAAGAATGCTATTAAGAAATAATTAGAGTATTAAGGGCACATTAGCTATTAGTTAGAGAGTTGTTATGGTAGCTTGTTATAAATAGAAGGAGTGGGGAAGGGGGAAAGGGAAGCAATATTTTAATTTTTAGTTAGTGATTTAGTGCTCGAGAGAATTCTCAAGAGAAAGAGGGTCTAAGTACCTCAAATACTTGAGTTTATCTTGTACTTTGGTTATGCTTTGGATTCTATCATTACCCTTCAGTTTTAGATCATAAAAGTATTTGTGATTAGTTGCCATTGGGAAAACTGATTATGTTGGCTCCTCAAGTAATTTTTTTTCCATTTGCAGTAAACAAACAACTTAATGACAAAGAAAGAGTTGCAGCAGCATTGGAAAATCCAAATCTATTAGATATGGTTGATGAATGCTTGGCTCCATCTTATAGTTGATTGAGTTGGGAGTGACAAATGCAGTTAAGATCAATAATCATCTGAAATTCAATAACATGAAATCTTTTGGTCCCTTTTTATGAATATATGTATTATATGAGTTTATTAGAAACAGAATGTTCTGAAAATTTTCTGGAACATTTATTTCTCTGAACCAGTAGGATACACAACCATACAGATATCTCATTAAGGGGTTAGCTGCACTTGGATTCGTTGTTAAATAGGCTTGTATTTTATTATTATTAATTTTTTTTATTGCATTGATTATTGAATAAATTTTCTCATGTTCATTGATGGAATGTTAAACCACAAATATCATGAAAATTTTCATATGTTAGATATTGGCTGCGTTTGGATTCTTTGTAACATGGGGGTATTTTCTTCTATGGTTCTATTGCGTTGATTATTGAAGATGTGACACTATTCTACGTTTTATATACTTTAGCAATTAGCAATTTTTTTTTCTAATGTATATGTGTTAGTAGTTCTCAATTTTTGGTATTTGATTCATATTGAAAATGTGCTAATGTGTTATGAAAATTAGGTGCTCTTGCTGCTTAATTGGGCTAAGGGATCTAAAATTGATTCATATTGGAAATGTGCTAATGTATATTTGTGAAAAATATCAATTTATAGACTGGAATTATCAATTTAAATTTTGAATTTTTGTAAGTGTGTCAATTTACACATTTTTTTTTACCATGTTTTAGTTGGATAAATATCATGTGAGACTCATAATTTTATCAGTTACATTTTAAATTTTTATAAGTGGATCAATTTGAACGTCCAGTTAGGATTTTCTTTGAAAATTGTTCATGCATTGATTTTAATTATCTATTTTGTTAATGTGTAAGATTTGATGCATTGATGATTTTCAAAGATAATCTTAATAAAGAGTCAATTATAAGTTTCACATGATATTTTTTTATACTAAAATATAAAGGAAGTTATAAATTGATACAATTACTAATTTAGAGTTTTAATTGATACAAACTCTTAAGTTTAGAGATATAAATTGATATTTTTTTTTTGTAGTTCAATTTTTGAATGATGTTGACATGGCTGATAGTCAATGAAGTTGTTACGAGGCAGGCAACTAGATGTGGATTAAAAATTTTACGTGCTTCCTACTAACAATTGGATATATATTTGAGGTGTTTCGCTCTCTTCAGTGGTGAAAAACTGTTTATAAACTTAAGAAATCATGATATTTAACTCATGAATTCAGTTTGCATAGTTAATGTAATAAGTATATTTTTTAGCATGATTGAAAAATTCTTTTTAAACAAAAAATTAGTATAATTAAAAATCACAATGTTGTGAATACTGTACTTGTAAGAAAAATAATTTTGATCTTTTCCAACCTATTCAAACATAAATACATAATTATATGGAAAATTTTTATAAATAGAAAAAATGTCAAATTATTTACATAAAATAGCAAAAAAAACACTGATAGACTTCTATCCGCATCTATCAATAATAGACTTCTATTATTTTTATCACGGATAGACTTCTATTAGCATCTATCACAACTATCTAAAAATTTTATTATTTTGTGTAAATAGTTTTCCTTATTTTTCTACTTTTAAAAATTTTCCTAATTATATATATATAAATGTTTTAGCAACAAAAGCAAGATTTTTTTTTTTAAAATAATGTTAATTTAATAATATATGACAAAAATAGGGTAGAAGGCAAAATAATCCCAAAATTGGGGTTGTAAAATCATGTACCCGGTCCACGATTTACCAAAATCGTGAACCGGGTACACGATTTTGGTAAGGAAATCGTGGACCCGGTCCACGAGTTCCCTGCCAACTCTGCAGTCAACGCTGCCACGCCTGCAACGCTGCCACGCCTGCACGTCTGCCACGCTGCCACGCCTGCACGGCTGATGCCATGCAGCAAGGAAATCGTGGACCGGGTCCACGATTTCCATACTCGTGGACCGGGTCCACGAGTTCCACCCCTATAACCCGCCAGCTTCCTCCTTTCTTCTTCACTCCTTCTCTTTTTCTTCCACCGCCCAAAATCCTCCCGCCGTTGCCGTCGTCCGCCGCCTACCACCGTACTGCCGCCGCCGTCTCCACCGCCGCTGGTTTTTTTTTTTTTTTTTTTGTACATAAAAGTTGTTATGAAGTTATGAAGTTATTGTTATGAAGTTTGTTTTGGTTAATATTCAGTAAATCTAGAGTGTGAATATTTATTTGTTGTTGATTAATATTGAATATTTATTTGTTTTGTATAAGATTTAGTATTTTTTGACCATTAGTTTTGATTTTATAATTTTGTTTTTTGATTGCATGAGTTTGGGAATTTTTTTTAAAAATAATGTTATTTTAATAATATATGATGGGAAAATAGAGTAGATGAGAAAATAATATCAAGATTGAGGTTGTAAAATCATGTACCCGGTCCACGATTTTAGTAAATCGTGGACCGGGTACACGATTTTGACATGAAAAGTTGAGTTTTTTTTAAGTTTATTGGGTTGATGTTGGCATAAAAAGTTGAGTTGTTTTTTATTAACTTAGTAAATTAGACTAATATATGTAAATTGTAACAGTTGTGAACATTTGATTAGATATGTCGTTGCGTCCTGAAGATTTAATTGTTCTCGAACCTGGTAATGATGGGGATAGCGATATTGATCTAGAAATTGATGAATTGTTTGGAGAACAAGAAAGTGTTGAACATGACAATGAATTGGTACCGTCTGAGATGTTCACTAAAATTGATTGAGATGTTACTAATTCAATATGTGAACAAGGATCGACACTTGAATAAAGGAATAGAGATGTAGATAGTGCTAGTCTAGTACAAAAAGGAATGTTATTTGACACGAAAGAAGATCTCCAACTTGCTGTAAAAAAGTATTGCGTCACAAATCATTATCAGATTTTCGTAATAGAATCGAATCAGGATATTTGGTATGTGAGATGCAAACAATGGAAGGAGGGTTGCGATTGGAGATTACATGCTCGTCGACGTAAAACACATGGGATGTTCGAAATTACTAGACTTGAAGGGGAGCACTCATGTTTGTACTCAGAATTGACACAGGATCATTCACAACTTGATTCAAATTTTATGAGTGTTGAAATTCAAAATTTTGTGAAGGCTGATCCTGGTGTACCCGTTGCATTGCTTCAAGAAGCAATTAAAAAACAATATGGGTATAATGTGAATTATAGACGTGTGTGGCAAGCAAAGAGAAAAGGGAAATTAATGGCCTACAAAGGGAAATTATTGACTGCCTTATTGGTTGATGCAAATGGGCATATATTTCCCCTTGCTTTTGCTATTGTTGAAGGGGAAAACTCTTCCAGTTGGTCATGGTTTCTATGGGCATTGCGCGAATATGTTACCAAATGAGATGGTATTTGCTTAATTTCTGATAGACACAAAGGCATTTTTGCTGCAATTAACAATGAGGAGATTGGCTGGAGTGAACCTAGAGCATACCATCGATATTGTCTTCGTCATGTTGCTAGTAATTTTAATACGAAATACAAATCGAGGCAATTGAAAGATTTGGTGTTTAAGGCAGGAAATCAACACCAAAAGCGCAAGTTCATTAGGTGCATGAAACAGTTGAAGCAATTGAACCCCGAGTGTCTTGAATATTTTTCTGAGATTGACTTGGAAAAATGGACACAATCACACGACAATGGATATCGTTATGGGTGGATGACAAGCAATGCCGCTGAATGTATGAACGTAGTTTTCAAAGGAGCTAGAATGTTACCGATCACTTCTTTGGTTAGACTAACATTCTATCGTACAATACTGTATTTCGAACGTCGTAGGCAAGAGATAAGTGAAGCACTTGATCGTGGAGACGTATATACAGAATATGCTATGAAAAAGCTCAAGCGGTGGGAACAACGAGCATCTGCACATACAGTGGTCGCGATTGATACGGAAACCCAAACCTTTGAAGTACAAACTGGCATGAGTATGGTTTCTCCCTACAAAGGGCAGCATGTACAGGTGGTGAGCTTGACGGAAGGCACATGTTCCTGTAACAAGTGGCAGTCATTTAAAATTCCATGCTCGCATGTAATTTCTATTTGCAATTACATGCGTCTGACGTACGTACCGTTTATTGATGATTTCTACAAATTGTCGCATTTCAAGCAATGTTATGAAGGTCGCTTCCATCCAATACAACACCCAGATTATTGGCCAGAATTATCATTTACAGATGTTCGTCCAAATGCGAACTTACTAAGAGAGCACGGTCGGCCAAAAAGTACGAGAATTCATAATGAAATGGATTGGCGAGAGGCTAGCCAAAGAATTAGATGTAAAATATGTAAAGGAGAGGGGCATAACAAGCGTACTTGTCCACATCGTACATCAGGTGCTTCGTCTTCGGGTCATTGATGGATTCGTCTTTGTTATGTAATGAACCTTTGTAATTGGCTTTGTTATGTAGTGAATTTATTTGTTTTAATAATCGGAGTTGTTTTTTCTACTTATAATGGAATTTATTTATATAATAAAATTTATTTTTTCTACTTGAAATTCTGTTTCAGTGATTTCGCATCATGGATCCGGGTCCTTCTAATCCCATACAACTATATCAACAAAATTCTCATCGTTCACAATCAGTATGGGATAGTGATTCTACTACAATTTTGAGCTGCCGAAGGAGGGAGGCAATAGTTCAACGAACTATCCCATTCGATCCACGTATCATGCCATATGTACAACAGGCGGGTTTTATTGGGGTTGCACAAATTGGATTCATCCAACTAGATTGGCACCTAATTACTTCTTTAGTAGAGCGTTGGCGACCAGAAACCCACACATTCCATATGCCTTGTGGCGAATGCACTATTACGTTACAGGATATTGCAGTTCAGTTTGGACTACCAGTGGATGGAGAACCTGTGACAGGATCCTTACAATATGATTGGAAACAAACTTGTGAGGATTTTTTGGGGGTTCGACCTATGGATTTGAAAGGCTCGAGGTTGAGTATCCCATGGTTAGCCTCCCAGTTTACAGAGTTGTCCCCCAATACTGACGACATCAACATACAAAGATATGCCCGAGCATATATTTTGCAACTGATTGGAGGATTTTTATTCGCTGACAAGTCAAACACTCTTGTCCACCTAATGTTTTTTCCACTACTGGCAAATTTCGAGCAAGCTGGTAGATACTCGTGGGGTAGCGCCTGCCTTGCATGGCTCTACATAGAACTATGTCGAGCTAGTAATGCACAGGCTTTGGAAATAGCAGGGCCACTGATACTGCTACAAGTATGGGCGTATGATCGCTTTAACAACATAGCACCACAAATCCAGTTGGAGGCCCAGACGCAGGTCCACTAAGTGCCAGGTATTAATTTATTTATATATTCTTTTAATTATTATTTTATGGTACAACTATTTAATTATATACTTTTTTAAAATTTTAGATGGAGTGGTATTTTAGTTCCATCAGAACAGTCAGCGAACATGCTCCTGGTATATCGACAGATATTTGACCGATTAATGCACAGTCAGGTAATAAATGAATATACAAATGAATAGTGCAGTTTTTTTTTGTGTTTACTTATTTTTTTTTTCAGATTAATTGGACGCCATACACACAAACAATTATGGCATCCCTACCTGATTATTGTCATGATGGTCATGACATATGGTTGACCGTTAGCCCTCTCATATGTTTCCATATCATAGAGTGACATCAACCAGATCGTGTTCTATGACAGTTCAGTATGCGACAATTAGTCCCATCATTGTGTCAGACACTCCCAGCACTACACCAGATTGATCTGAGAGGTAAGCACGATCAAGACTGGCGCCGAATTCACGCAGAATATATAACATTCTGGCGTGCACGTCGTAACCGTTGCGTACAGAGAGAAATAACAAATGGCCCAGCTGTATCAGACGACTACTTTCCCTGGTACGATTCAATCACGAGGCGATTTATCACCCCTGACGGTGCTTACTACTACTGCATGGTAAGAGTTTTGTAATCTTATATTTTTTATTTATATGATATGAACATTATTTAATACTAAAATTTTTCACCATTCAGAATAATTTTGTCCACAATGTACATCAATATTCTGTACAACAAGATTTACCAGAGTTGACTACAATGTGTGATCAAAACTTGGTAAATGTACAAATATTATTTGACTTAATGTTGCTGACACTGATCGAAGACGTATTCGTCGTAGACGACAACGCCAACAGGGTGAAGTTATTCCAGAGGAACAAGTTGACCCAGAACCAGAACCTCCAATGTTTCATGATCCAGGTCCAACTTCTCCTAGAGCAGAGATCGGATCGAGTTCTGGCAATCAACAAGAGTATTATGAACATCAATCCGTCGTCACCCAAGAGGATATTGATGAATTAATTCATCAACAACAACACTTTGAAGTACATGTACCTCGTCGTCCACACCGTCAACGAAGACGTCCACCATGTGGCACATGACTCGTTTGTAATTTAAAGTTTAAGTTTTTATGAATTTTTAATCTTCAGACGCATTTATATGAGTATGCTATAAAACAAGAATATTAAGAAATGTAATTGTTGATTAAAAAAAAAAAGAAAGGGAAATCGTGTACCCCGTACACGATTTTGGTCTCATTGACCAACCACGTGGAAATCGTGTACGGGGTACACGATTTCACCACCCTATTTTTGTCAATATTTTCTTCAACCACACTATTTTTTAGATTTCTTTACTATGTACCCTATTTTTGTCAATATTTTCTTCAACCACACTATTTTTGAGATTTCTTTACTATGTACCCTATTTTTGTCAATAGTTCAAAATTTAACATTAGTTTTGAATTTTACCCCAAAAGCAACAAATTGTTTTGAATACAATACAATACTAACACAATAGTTCTTATTCAAGATTATACCATTGACTTATTAATGATAATGAAATTAGGACTAGGTCATGTCCAAATATTTCTCTAGTACTCATAAAACTTTAGTTGGCCATTTTCAATCTATATTTTATTTATCTACCTCCCCAACTAGTGTAATAACGTGACATATAAAGTGGTTTACATTTTGATTAGATAAGTTAAAAGTAGTAGTTGTCAAGTGTCACGAGACCTAAAACACAATCCAATTGAAGTCAATTTTGAGTTGGATTGCTTGTAGTCTAGTTTTAGGGCTGAAAACAAGTTCTTGTTTATCAATTCAAAAAAATGTATCAAATATTAAATCATTAGATATACTGAAAAAAAGGAGAAAAAGAAAACCTTTATACAAATATTACAAGACAATAGCTGAAATTATTATAAATGAAAAAAATATTAAATTATAAACAAATATTGAAAAATTTCACTTTCTATCAGCGATAGATCGTGATAGACCACGATAGACTTCTATCAATGAGTGATAGAAGGTCTATTGTGGTCTAGTTGATAGATAGTGAAACTTTTCTATATTTGTAAATATTTTGACACATTTTTATATTTGAAAACAACCAAAGGAGAACATTGTGAGAATAATATGTTATATTTATACTAATCAATCGTGACAAAAATAATAAAATGTACACTATTAGAACAAAAATACAAAAATACTTTATATTCAATAGAATAATTTATATGATAATGTACTACCTCTTGGTCTTTAAGACATACTATATTTCAGTTAAGCTATGTTTGTTTTGGTATAAAATATTGTATTTAAAAGTATATTAATTTACAACCTCATCCTATGAACTATATAATCACCATTTCCCTTGTTAAATAACAAGCTAAATTATATAATACTAAATTTGTCATTTGTTTAAAAAATACTTCTACTTTATTCTAAAAGTTGTAAGATTAGAAATTACAAAAATTAGGGCTTGAAATGAAATGAAACCGAACGAAAATTGAAATTTTGAGACCACTGCTACACTATTTTCTAGTCATCGCCACACTCGTTTTAGGTTTCAAGTTTAACATTCGTGATAGCTTTGTGAAAAAAAAAGTCAAGTGTAATTCTACAACCTTGAAAAGAACATAAGGATTTTTTTAATGGTTAAAATACCATATTGGTCTCTATATTTTGGGCTTAATTCCATTTTAGTCCATGAAATTTTAATTGTCAATTTTAGTTTCTATACTTTTAATAAATCTTAAATTTAATCTACTTTTAATAAATCTTAAATTTAATATTTTAAAGTCAATTTTTTAATCAAAATTGGTTAAATAATAATAATAACTTTCATAAAAATAGATATTTTCAAATATAGAAAAATAAGACAAATTATTTACAAATATATAAAATTTTTACTGTTTATCAGTGATAGACCGCGTGAGCGATAGACATTTATTGCTCAAGCGATAAAATTTTATCGCGGTTTATCACTAATAGACAGTAAAATTTTTCTATATTTATAAATAGTTTAATATTTTTTTCTTTTATTGTAATTTCTCTGAAAAAAATACTATATGAATATAATTTTATAATTAATAAAGAGCATGCTAACAAATACTATTTTTTCCTAAAAAAACAAAAACAATTGTAGAGATTAATTATAAAATTTGTTGATAGTACATCAATTAAAATTCGCCATTCAAGAATAGACCAAAATTATATTTTAATTTTTTTATAAAGTAAAATATGATAATTCTAATTTCCAATTCATTAGCCTTTGAAAAAAAAAAACTTCTTTTTTTCGTGAATCGTGAATCATAAACGTTTAACAGGAGGACAGTTGATGAATTTAAGTCAAGAATATTTAGAAAGAGGGAGGAGGAAGGTCAAACTGCTCTTAAATCATTCTCTTTCGCCGGAGAGCTCAAGATTGAAGGGTGAATTTCCAGTTACGCAGCTGCAAAGTGTTGAAAATCTTGTGAATTTCAACCTGGAAATCAACCAGAAAGCCGGAGTCGACGGTCGCTCTTCAGTCTTTTATAGTCGAGTTCTTAGAGCTCAACAATTTGATTCAACTATTGCTTCTGAGCCTCCAGTTGTACCATCACGATCTGTAAGCTGTTTCTACATTCTTCTCTCTCTCTGAAATTCTTTTTGTGCATTTGTTTCTGATATAAATACTTCCATTTGAATATCAATCATTGATTTCTTGTGCATTTGCAATCATACTTTAGTTTGAGTTGATTCAGCAGCTAATTTGAAGTCGAAGTTTACCGAGAAAGAGCAGAAATGGCTGTGTAAGTCTGTTCGTTCTTTGCGTTGTTTATATTGATTGCCTCATTTACGATTGATCGATTCAGGAATGTGTTTGTTTGTGATTCATTGTTGTTAGTTTGATTTTGATCTCGGGAAAAGAAATTAATTAGACTGTTTAATTTTTAGTCATACTTCAGCTCTGAAATTCTAGTCGAGGATACTGAACTGCTTTCAGTATGACCTCTAAAATTCTAGTTGACTGTTTTTACATGCTTTTTGTGATCTTATTTTTGCTGCAATTTTATATGTGGCAGGGTTGCTTCAGCTCCAGGGAAAGTGTTAATTGCCGGAGGTTACCTTGTCTTGGAGAAACCGAATGCAGGGCTCGTACTTAGTACTAATGCTCGTTTTTATGCAATTGTAAAACCCACTTACGAGGAAATCAAGCCTGACAGTTGGGCATGGGTGCGTGGTTCTTTGATAATTTTTCCCTGTGAAACTTATTGTTTCTTAATCCTTTAAACTTCAGCTTTGTTAACGGTATTTTGGTTTGGTAGTTGCATGTTGTTGGTGATATGTTCTTTATTTTGTTGTTTGTTCATGATTAAGTTTTCTGCTGAGTGGAAATAGTACATTGAGAATTGGGATCAAAATAATTTCCTGCTAATCTGAGAATCAGAACCAAAATATTGGTAGTCACATACTTCTGGATTTATGGTGTTTTCAACTGGGGGAATATCACATTGCTTGAACAACTTGCTATTTATGACTAGTTATGAGCTGAACTCTATTGCTTAGATAAATTTGTTAGAATAGGAAATGGGATTCATTCATTTTATTATTATGTGTATTACTCCTGGATTCACTGTCTATATAATGCTAATATTCAAACGAACTCTTGAGAAAAAGTTCAATCAACATATGTCAAATACCTTTTTGCTTAATGGTCCATATTTTTCAGTCATGGACAGATGTTAAGTTGACATCTCCCCAGCTCCTGAGAGAGAGCATCTACAAATTGTCATTGAAAAACCAATCTCTTCAGAGTGTCTCTCCAAGGCAAGTAAATTAGTTATTCTAGTTGAGCATTGGAAATTCTGTTTATAAGCACATGTCCGTGCTGTTATGTAAATAAAACAAGCTAAATTTAGTTGTTTGTTTCATTTTACATTCCTAACCAGTGATCACCATCATACTTAAATTTTCAGTGTTTTAAATTAGTGTGGTTTTATCATATTATGGATGGGCTTTTCTATTTTCTGTATCTCTAGTTAATGAATTTCGATTTATCGAGATCAGGGTTATTAGCAAGATAGAGATAAAATGCTTCTCATTTCGTAATTAATGTTCACTTATATGTACTGCATACTGTTTCAGTCAATCAAGAAACCCTTTTGTAGAAAGAGCAGTGGAATATTGTGTAGCAGCTGCGTGTGCAAAATTTGTTGACAAGGACAATAAGGATGCACTACACAAACTGCTCTTGCAAGGTATGTTTAGTTTTTTGCCCATTCCCTAATCTTCATCTTGCAATAATCAAATTGCTTGTATATCCTGCTAACTCCATGATTCATTTGGACTGAACTTGCAGGTCTTGATATCACTATTGTAGGTTGCAATGAGTTCTACTCTTATCGGAGTCAGGTACTGTCCCATTGCTCATTAGTAGAATGCTTCATGCCCTTGCTCTCTCTCTCTCTGTCAGTACCCTTTTGGGGGGCACAATATTTGGGTGTTAACCTCTTTTTAATTGATTTTCTTGCTTTGTTATTTGGCTGTACTCTAGAACGATGTTTTTACAGTTTATGCAATGTCTTTTTCATAGATTGAGGCTCGTGGACTCCCACTAACATCAGAATCATTGGCTTCCTTGCCTCCTTTTTCATCAATTACATTCAATGATGAGGAATCACATGGGAAAAATTGCAAGCCTGAAGTTGCAAAAACTGGATTGGGCTCATCTGCTGCAATGACAGCTGCTGTAGTTGCTGCTTTACTTAACTACCTAGGGGTTGTAAATCTTTCCTTATTGACAGGTGACCAAGAACAGAGAGGCAGTGCGGATCTTGATTTGGTGCATATAATAGCTCAAAGTGCCCACTGCATTGCACAGGGAAAAGTTGGCAGCGGCTTTGATGTCAGTTCTGCAGTTTATGGCAGTCAACGTTATGTTCGGTTTTCACCAGAAGTGCTTTCTTCTGCTCAGGTCTCTTCTTCATGGGCTATCCCTCTTTATGTGTTGTTTGGTCAGAGTGCATTCTGAACTTAAATAAAATGGTTTCATCACTTTTGGTGCATATTTCCTTGTAATATGAGAAGGTTGTTTGGTTTCCTACCTGTAGATTTATATTATTTAAAATATTTTTTGTTTAGATTAGATACATTTCTAATTTGATTTTACATTTATTAGTTAATATCTTTTGCTCATTTTAAGTTAGTTTCCTTTTCTGTAATTTCCTGTTTATTCTTTATGTAATTTGGTTATTCAGTGAATACAATTTCTCCCAAAAACTTCACTACCTAATGAAGACCTTTACTGATTTTTTTCACAGTAGGTTTGTTTTACTTTGGTTTTGACCGCATAGGAAGCTGATGGAAGTCCGAAGTATAGTGAGTCAGTGACTTTATAATTGTTGGTTGTTGGATGTATAATCCTTCTAGAGAACTCCTAGGGGACATTCCTCTGCTCTGGGGAAGTAAAATAGCAACTGAATTTTTGGGCATTACACTGTTTCTGACTGTCTGTAACCCCAATCATTTCATATACCTACCATTCGTCGGATTAAATTGCAAGTTGTGCCAATTTTATTATATCTATGAGACTTATATTAGCTATGTTCAAGATGTGACTAACAAACTCAATTACGTATTTGACCTTTAATCACTGAGTCTGATAATAATAAATTGTGTAAAGTAGGCTTCATACTGCACCCCTGTCGAGAATCTTATTTTTATTTTCCGATTAAAACTTCCATTACTTTCTGTTGCCTTATTGTCTATATGCAACCATGCAGGCTGCCAAGAATGGAATGCCCATAGAAGAGGTCATTGTTGATATCTTAAATCAGAAGTGGGACCATGAGAGGACTAAGTTCTCTTTGCCTCCATTAATGACTCTTGTAAGCTGCCGAAATCTGCCTGTTAAAAATAATTTTGGAAGGCATTTTTATATTACCACTTCAAAAAGTTGTACGTTTAGAAGTTAGTTTGTGTGCTAAAGAAATGAGGCTCTATTAGTGAAGACTGGTTTGAAGATTTTGTGATTTTCCCACTTAATCTAATATTATGAGACTCATACTTTCTTATCATACACTTTCTGGAGGGTTACGAGCACTTGTAATTATTTAATCGTAATTCAACTCTGCATGCTCCACACATGTTGCAAAATTCAGCTTTACTTGTTCCACAGGAATCTGAATTTCACCTTATTGTCACTTGATCTTGTCATCACAGGAACTCGTGTTTTGTAAGCCAATCAATTTTGATTTGTGATGTTCAGTACAGCTTGTTTTTCTGGTCTGCCTCTGTTGAATCACTATAATAGACAAACTTTGTCAATAGATTATAATCTTTTCCTCTACCATCACTTTATTTTGTAAATTTCTGGAAGTCATTAAGCTCGGTGATTTAGTAAACTTCATTTCACAACAACACGACACCCATGCTTCTCAGTTTTTGAAGTGAGTTCTCTCTCTTAACAAGTACGACAGATTTGGAGTGCATCTTGAATATATGTGTATGTGTGGATATATATATATATTATTTGTTATTTAATTTTGCTTTGCTAACAATTAGGAAATGTTGGGGGCAGTAGAAATTTGAAATTCCAAATTGTGTCCTCTCTTGGTCTTTGTACTTAAATAATATGCATTTGTATGACCTTGTATATTCTTTCACGTTCTTCAATGAAAGCTCAGTTTCTTATGCAATTGTTACTTCTGCATATACTTTTTCTTTTTTGTCCATCATCATGGTGCTTTGAACAGGTACTTGGGGAGCCAGGAGTGGGAGGATCATCCACGCCTTCAATGGTAGGTGCTGTCAAAAAATGGCAAAAATCTGACTCTCAAAGGTCCCTAGACACGTGGAGGAAGTTGTCAGAAGGGAATTCAGAACTTGAAACTCAACTCAATACGTTGAGTAAACTTGCAGCTGAACACTGGGATGCTTATAAATATATCATAAACGGTTGTTGCAAGCTGACCTCGGAGAAGGTATTTCTCTTACCTTTATAATCTAAATCTATCATTGAAGACTGAGGTAATAGCCTTTTTTGTGAAAAATAAAAAAAAAAAAAATACTACTATAATTGATCACTAATCGTGAAAGTTTTACATAATATGAGAGGTGGACCAGAAGTCTAAAATACCACATATACACAAAATATATTGTAGACCCAAAATTTGTATCTGACTTGGTCTTTGGCTTTTAGTCAGGATGCTATTACTTTCAACTTAGAGTACGTTAGCAAATTGTGTCTCTTTCCATATATATCTATCTGCATTAATGTTGAAGCAATTTAAAAAAAAAATCTGGCAGTGGATTCTTCAAGCCACAGAACCAAGCCAGCAAGCCATCATCAAAGCATTATTAGGAGCAAGAAATGCTATGCTTCAGATCAGGCATCATATGCGCTTAATGGGTGAAGCTGCTGGTGTTCCGGTTAGTTTTTCCTTCTTTAATTACTTTGTTCCCTTGTTATATTAACTAGCATTTTGTCTGCACAAGTACGTGTGTAGATAATTGTCAGGACATGGTGACGGTGACAAATACACGTATAGATAACTGAACTCCATTTTCTGGGATTTGTAGATTGAGCCAGATTCACAAACCAAGCTTTTAGATGCTACCATGAATATGGAAGGAGTACTGTTAGCCGGTGTTCCAGGGGCAGGTGGATTTGATGCTGTTTTTGCTGTGACCTTGGGAGACTCAACCAGCAATGTGATTAAATCATGGAGTTCACTGGATATTTTGGCTCTCCTTGTTAGAGAAGATCCCCGTGGTGTTGCTTTGGAAACTTGTGATCCACGAACCAAGGCAATTACATCAGCTGTTTCATCACTTCATATTTAGGAAAGGGAAGGTTTTCATCTTGTTCTATTTACATTGAATAATTTATTGTTTCAATTGAAAATGTGAATTTTCTTTGAAAAATTATTTCCAACTTATTAGATAATTAATAATTGCTTCACTCATTCACTGATTGGATGAACGTCAATGTAATCTTCTTTTATTTACATTATGTATTACTATTTCTTTATCAATAAGAGAACTAGCTAGCATTAGTTTCCTCTGGTTTTCCGTATCATTCTTTATCAATAAGAGAACTAGCTAGCATTAGTTTCCTTTGGAGCTTTGATTATTCTGGAGAGTTGATATTGCCAATGGTCTACTTATGTTCTGATTAATATTCTTTAATATACAGGGTAGTAGCATACTTGTTTTGGTGCCATTCTGAAGCAAAATTAGGGATCATCTTGTTAATGTCATCCATCTGCCTATTATTTGCTTCCTACCATTTCTTCATATAGAATTGTCAACAATTCACCTTCCCCTAGGTGCCAAGACATTCTAGAGATTCAAAATGAAAATATATGGGAAAGTTTTTCTCCCATAAATCATAGTTGAACAGTTCAGTGATTCACCAGTAATCCCTACAAGAGCAATTTCCATCTTTAAAATGGTGGAACCGATTCCGGTCTCTTACAGTAATTTCTCTTCCATAGATCATTGAAATGAGTTTAGTGTATGTATGACAGTCATTACACATTCTCAGGTTTCTAATTATCCTTATTGCAGATCCCTGTGATGTATGAATGAGAGCAAAAGCAATAGCCAACTTCTGGCTATGACCCTTCAATCTCTCTCTCTTTTCTTCTTCATCTACATCAAGCATAACTTGTGATGTATCTGGCATATAGCCTTCAAATCTCAGTTGCCATTCCATCTGATGAATCATCTCATTGATTTTACTCGATTTGCAGTTCGATTTATCCTGTGAAACAAATTTGTATACCTTGCTTTTCACCTCCACCAAGCTATACCCTGGTGTTTGGATCAAGCCATCGTCGACCATTTTTGTCCTGATCTTAGCTGCATTCTCCCATTGTTGAGCTCTTGCATACATATTAGACAAAACTAGGTAATCGCTAGGATTGTGCGAAGACAATCGGAATAGATTCTCTGCAGCTATCTCACCGAGTTTTAAGTTGTCATGAATCTTACAAGCACTTAGAAGGCTCCGCCAAACAACATCATTTGCTTTTATAGGCATACTTTGGACAAGCTCAAATGCTTCTTCAAGCAAACCTGCCCGTCCCTGTAGGTCTACCACGCAACCATAGTGCTGCATTGTTGGTTCAATCCGGTGCTCAAACTTCATCCTATTGAAAAGATCGAGACCCTCATCGACAAGGCCAGAGTGACTACAAGCGCTAAGCACACCGACATAGATAACATCATCAGGCTCTAAGCCTTCTTCAACCATTTCTGAGAAGATTTTTAGAGCTTGTCTACCATGTCCATGTAAGCCAAGCCCTGAAATTATGACACTATAGGATAGTTGATTCTTTTTGGTCATGTTCTGGAAGAGACACAATCCTTTTTGTAGAGACCCACATTTCACATACATATCCATTAAGGAAGTCATAACTGCAACATTTAATTCAGTGATGTTCTTCAACAGAGAACCATGGGCACATCTTCCTAAATGAAAGGCACCCAAATGAGTGCAAGCAGAAAGCACACTGACTAATATGCTTTCCTCAGCCCTCCAACATCCTTCTCTACTCATATCCTCAAACAACACCAAACATTCCCACCACATTCCAAGACTAGCATGAGCTGCAATTATAGCACTCCAAGAAGCCACACTCTTTTGCTCCATACGTCGAAAAATAGCACAAGACAGTTCGATATCCCGACACTTCCCATACATGTTGATTAAGCTATTTTGTACAAACAAATCATCTTCCAGACCTAGCTTGAATACATGACCATGAATCTGCATTCCTTCCTCAATTGCTGCTGACCGAGCACAAGCCTTGAGAACTGCCGGGTATGTGAAGTTGTCGGGTTCAACTTCTCTTTGAAGCATATCATTATACAGGTATATAGCATTCTCATAGTTCATATTATTAACAAACCCTCTGATCATTGTGTTGTAATCAAATGTGGTAGGTTCATCCAATTGCTGGAAAATGGAGCAGGCATAATCCATACTGTTCCAATCTGAGAGAGCACAAGTAGCCAAAAGACTGCTTGAGCAGAAAGAATCCCAGAAAAGACCCAACTTCAGAATTTGAACATGAACTTGTTTGAATTCTTCTAAACTCTTGCATTTCTTCAGAAGGCACAAATATTCCTGCTCCTTCTGCTTCAAACTCAACTCTGAACTATGTGGAAGATCTTTTGACGGCAATAAATGATGATTATAGTTAAGGACTGATGTCCCCATCATCTTCTTGTCCTCGCCATCTTAGAAATCTACAAAAAAGCACAGCAAAACAAATGCTATGCTTCCCATCCTGAAACAGTAGTAGTAGCTCTGAAAAGACTCTAGAATCATAATGAGTTGCTACGAACACGATTCACCATCTATATCGAGACGTCGAAACTGACAGAAACAAGGTTTGTTTAACTGGGAATTTGATGGTTTATGAATCCTAGATGGGGATTTTTGAGTTGGAGATGGCAAAAAAGGGTAGAGTTTGTTTGAGTATTTTTGTTAAAGGTTTTGGATGTTAGGGAGGAGAAGAGAGAGAGAGAGAGAGAGAGAGAGAGAGAGAGAGGAGAGAATTGGGAATGGGCTGTGAATCTCATCCATGAGATTTCAAACGAGGATTTCAGCCAGAAAATAATAGAAGTGTCAGATTATGGGAGATGTGGATTGTGGATAGGATAATGTGTTGGAAGGGCTTTGTGGGATATTTCTGTTATAATTTGAACCTCTTATGTTTTGCCAGGTCAACAACTGGGTTGCTTTATATATGTTTCTTGATTCCATGTGGTGTGGGCCTTGCTTGATGGGTGGTTCAAGAACCTGCATTATACTTCTCCATTGAAAAATGCAAAATGAATATATTAGCTTGCTTTGAAAATGAGTTATTTCACCGGGATAGTTGCAAATATAGTAATCAAGGCCAAAGTATTTGTAGATATAACATAATATAAAAAAAATTGTAAATATAACAAAATTTAAATCTAACTCTTAGAGTCTATTAGTGATAGACCATGCGTTAATAGAAGTATGTCAGTGATAGACCATATCACTGATATATTTTTCTATATTTGTAATTTTTTTAAATGTTGCTATACACCTAATTATTATCCCTAAATGTGCTATCCATTGCAATTACTCAATTTCATATGGTGTAAAATTTTACATGGGCTAAATTATGGGGGCAAAGTATTCTTGAATTTTGTCATTTGTTTAAAAAATACCCATAATTTTTAAAAAATTGCTATATTTAACTTTGACTTTTCAATACTATTTCAAAACTACCTCTTACACTAGAAATACGTTAGAATGTTGTAGAGAAATTACGATATGGAATGTTGAGTAACTTGAAACAGAAACGGGGACTCAAATATTGGTTCATTGTTTTAGGTCACTACTATACCTAATTGAGGCTTCAATTTTCATTAAACAAAAATAATAAAAATAAAGAAGAAAAACAACAACTTTAAGAATTTTCTACTATAAGGGTGGTCTTGAAACATTTATGGAAGGTTAAGGGTAATGTTGTAACTTTTGAAAAAGAATAAAGATATTTTGAGGCAAAGTAAAAGGTATTTTTTTTCTTCAATTTAGCCTTTTATGATTAAATTTTTCGCACTTTGTTTTGTTTTTGTGTGTGTGAACGAGAATTCATTAAAAAAAACTTAATTATGATTATTTATTTTTTTGTTTTTGAAAATAAGCCCATTTCTTTTCAATTATCTACAATAGTTTTCATCTTTTTTAAGTAAAAAAGCTGAATTCTTAGCTAAATTCTAAAACAAATTAAGGTTTTTAAAAACTACTTTTTTTAGTTTTCAAAATTTAACTTACTTTTTAAAAACATTAGTAAAAAATAGATAACAAAGTAAGAAATTTAGAGGCGAAAGAGGCATTTATTGACTTAGTTTTTAAAAACTAAAAATCAAATAATTAACAAACGGGGCCTCAGATATTAGTCTTATTTTCATAGAAATAATATTGTCAAAAAAGAAAAAGAAAAACTTCCTAACATTATTTTAAAAAAAGAAATCAAGACTATTTTAACGACGTAACAAAAGCATATACGTTTTTTAAAATAATGTTAGGAAGTTTTTTTTTTTTTTTTTTTTTAATGAGTGAATTGGATTTCTTTTTTTTTTTTTTTCTTTTTGAGTTAAAAAATGTAGATGGAAAATTGAATCTTCTGAATTTAGCAAAAACGACAATTGTCTTAACCACCATATTATACTTAATATTGATTATTAGGAGTAATATATATGTGAGTCAAATGAAAATTAATGGTTCGTTTGAAATGACTTTTTAGTTGTTCAAAAAAAATATTTTGTAAGTACAAAAAATATTTCAAGTACTTAAATAGTCATTCCAAAAATAAGCTAACCGACGGACATCCTATAGTAGTTAGTTTATCTCATCCATGTTAGAGCAATAATAACCTTTTTAACATTCAAAACTTTGCATAATTACTTAGACCTTTCACTGCCTTTTTATTGATCTTCTTCAATCAAATCATAGCAAACACACCAATTATGAATATTAGACCAACCAAATAGAAATATCAAAGTGAACATAATTCAATTGATATATGATATGTGTTATTGACTAAAATATTTGAATTTTCCTCTTTTATTGTACTAAAAAAATTAAAAAAAAAAAAAAAGCTTACAAAAATACATTAAACTCCATTTTTTATGAAGTTCTTTTTTCCTCTCTTATTTATATTTGCTTTTGTTGTGAATGGGATCAAAGTCCCACATCAGTTAAATAAAGGGATGATTCTGGATTTATAAGAGATGACAACTATCTCCATTGGTATGAAGTCTTTTGAGGTGGTACCAAAAGCAAAGTCATGAGAGTTTATGTCCAAAGTTGATAATATCATACAGAATTACAAATCTATCGTTGATAGACTTCTACCAGCAATAAAGTTTATCACCGATAAACCCCTATTAATGATATGCTCTATTATTAAGAGATTTTGAAAGCTGAATCTAAATTTTACTATATCTACAAATTCTTTTTAGTAACAATAAGTGAGAATTTACTATACTGCAATTCTTTTTAGTAACAATAAGTGAGAATATGAAGATTTGAAAACTTGTCCTTCATCAAAAAAAAAAGTTATATACTCGCTTTGACAAAATTAAGATAATAGAAAGCTGTAAAAAGTTAAAACCTAACATTGCAATAAAAGGATATATGCCATGATGAGATCATCTAAAACCATGAGTGTAACTAAGGCAAAAATAATTACCAACATGACTTGAAAACAAAGCAATCCCTTTGAAACCCTCTATATATATATATATATCCACCAATCTCACAAAAACAAACCCAAAAATTATTCGATGGCCAAATTCTCTTTCATTTTGATCTTTATTTTGGCCTTCATTTCAGTTGCAGCTGCCATTGGAGAGAGCAAAGAAAAAGATGTTGCAATGAATTTTCATGGTGAATTCATATGGGGAAGAAAGGAAAGAGTAAACCATGGAAGCTTTAGAGGTCCAAATAAACACCTTCTCAATAAGCCTCACCAATATGAGCCATTTGATCACTTTCAAGACCCTATTCTCTAAAAACTTTTCTTAAATTCTTTTGATTTTTTTTTTTTTTTGGTTTTTTATTTAATTTTTTAGAGGTCGGTGTTATATTGATTGCTTGGGAAAGTTCAAGTGATTATTTGTTTATATTTGATTTGTACTATAAGGTTGATTTTTTTTTTTTTTTTTGGCCTTTTAGTTTGATGTATATATAAGAACTTTGTAGTGGGCTTGTGATCTTGAATAAAAGTGTATTATATTTTTCCAATTTCTATTGATTCTATTGATTAGCTTTATAGGTATGCTTCCTATGTTATAAGATTATAAACGATTATATTGTGAATTCAAACATAGTTGATGTAGAAAGAATCTTGCAATATTCTTGAATCAATTTTTTTTATTGAATAATACCTTAATTACAACTTAGAGACTCCTATAAATAGGCTACAAACCGGTCTATGATAACAACTAAAC
Source organism: Lagenaria siceraria (assembly GCA_002890555.2). Classification (NCBI taxonomy): domain Eukaryota; kingdom Viridiplantae; phylum Streptophyta; class Magnoliopsida; order Cucurbitales; family Cucurbitaceae; genus Lagenaria; species Lagenaria siceraria. The sequence goes on along the minus strand of CM016483.1, from coordinate 18,532,908 downwards.
TTATGATAAAACATTTTAACCACAAGTAACTAATTAAAGAACTAAAAGATAGACTATTAAAATAAAGAAAAATTACTGTAAAGTAACACAGTAATTAAACTAAAAATAAAGCCAAACAAAACATAGTCATTTTACATCAATAATTCAATAGATAAATAGACTCAATTCTATTTTTTAACAAAAAAAATTGATGATCATTTAATCTCCAACTCTGTCATTGTTGAATGAATGGAGAGAGAATGTAAGAAAATATACATTCGAAGATTGACAAGAGAGAGAGAGAGAGAAAATGGTGATAGAGTGAGAAGAGGAAATTACGTTAGTCAATATATAATATAAAATTAATAAATTTGAACAATTTTTTTTTTTGAATAAATGTACAATAGCAAACGTCTAATCGTTATTTAATTGTTATGTCATATCTACCAACATAAACATAGTTCAATTAGTTAAGGTATATACTCACGAGTAAGATATTAGAGGTTCGAATTCTCTCACTTTTCCTTGTCATCGTTGAACTATAGAAATCAACTCATAATTACCCAACTTAATGAACGAAAGTTTGTGGATATATATTTTATGATCTCAAACGGTAGAAATCAAAAGTATAATATATATATATATATATTTATGGAAAATTTCATATTCACCTCATGCTTTGTGGCCAAGGAAAGCACAAAATGAGCGATTTTAGATTGGGCTTGCCACTGCCAATGGGCCTAAGAAAATGACCCAAAACTTAAATTTATAAGAGAAATAGCTATATAAAGGGACAATTAGATTTAAAGTGTTAGTTTATATAGCAAAATCTATCAGTGATATATTTCTATCGTTGATAGACTTTTATGGTTTAGGTGGTTTATCACTGATAGATCATAAGAGCCTATCAGCGATAGAAGTCTATCACTGATATGTTGGACCGGTATGGCAACTCTAGAGAGGATGAATAGGGTTTAATTAAACTTTTTAAGAAACATGCTCAATTTAAACTAATTAAATACTTTTTAAAATAAATTAATAAAAACCCTAATTTATGCCAAATAACAAGATTCATAAAAAGTATGTAATAATAAACTCAATCAATTTCAACCAACAAAAGCATGCAATTAAAATTAAATGCAAAAATAATTAGGAAAGAGTTAGAGAAGAAGACACCGTAATTTTTATAGTGGTTCGGTCAAACTCGACCTACATCCACTTTCCCAAGCGCCTCTTAGGATTTCAATTAAAAATCTCCTTTGACTCTTTCCAAGGATCAGAGCCGAACCGCTACCTTGCTCCTTTTTCGGGTTCAAGAGCAAACCTGATCCTTTCCACGGGTTAGGATCAAACCGTTACAATATTGTTGAAAGCTTTAAATCACACAATAAAATTCTCTAAAAAGAGTGGGTATACAAATTTGAGCTCACACACTTTGATTCTCACAATACAATAGAAAATTCTCTCAAGAATAAGATGAAAAGAATAAAAATTGGAAGCTTGGAGAGAGAGCAACAATGGTGACCTTTTGCTAATTTTGAGAATTGAAAAGTGTGAAAAAGTTGAAACAATTTTGAGAAGATGAAGTTTAAAAAGAGAGGAAAGTGGGCTAAAAAATTGAATTTGATTTTGATCCATTGGATTGTGTAAAAAGCAAATTGAGTGGTTGAGATTAAAAGTAAAAAAGTAATTTTCTTTTTAATTTTAAAATCAATTAGCCGTTAGACACAAACATATATAATATTAAATTCATTTACTTTAAAAACAAATAGCCGTTAGACACGTACATATATATAATATTAAATTCATTTATTTTTAAAATCATTTTTTTATTATTTTCAAAATCAATATATTTTAGTTTTATTAAATCCACCAATTATAAAATAAAGCCTCTTGTGTCACTCAAGTGACACTCCTTAATTAGTCTAATTTGATGATTAATTTTGGCCACGTCACCACCTCAGTATTTTTTCGTTAACTTTATTTCGACGATAACTTCTTCGTTTGAACTCCGATTTGGGTGATTCAAGAGGCATCGGAATCGTTGTTCCGAGCTCTACGCTATGGGCTATTCAAAATAATAAAATTGTTAGTAAATAAAATCAGGTCTGTTATCATCAAAACATTAATTAATTTGAGATTAAGAGCCAAAAAGCCAACATGATAGACTTTGCTATATTTGCAGTTTTTTTAAAATATTGCTATACACTTGATTTTGTAAAGTTTAGTCGTCTCGTAAAATCACAAACTTTACGAGATTTCTTAACTTAATGAAAAAAGTGACTTTATGAGACCCACTTAACGGAAAAATCACAAAAACATTTTATATTGGCTTTCTAAGTTACCCTAAAGTGGTTTTTGAAAAAACCACTACTAGCAACGGTTTTGGGTATTGATGAAATGTAACGACACATCTTTTTGACCTTTTTATTTCCCATCTCAAGCATCCACATTTTTTTAAAAAAAAATTAATGGGCATATTGGTTGGTTGGTTTTTTTCTTCTCATTTTTAGTATTTTGACCGACATCGGTTTAGTCGGACCGATTTTTGGTCCTCCCTTGCCTAACAAATACAAGATATGGGGGTGATCAATGTAATTCGTAAAATTGAAACTACCAACCGAAACTAGATTATAGAGGTGATAGTCGGTTCAGTTTTGTTGGTTTTGGAGTTAACCAAGAACCAAACCAAATTGATTGATTTTATAAAGAAGGAATCTAAATTGATGTCCAATAAATAACAAAATCAATGAATTAGTTTTTATTTGGTTCGATTTATTGTTGGTTTGGTTTTTAGTCCTTAGTTTTTTTTCTTTCGACTTTTTCTTTTTAGTTTTCTTTTTGTTTTGAATATGTTTTTTTTTTTTGCTATTTTCAAATTAAAATTAAGCCTATTTCTTTCTTCATAGATTGAAATTTGACATTTTTTTTGTTTTTTTTAGCATTTTTCTAAATAACAAACATAAATACCTTGTAATAATTATACATGCACATATTTTTTTTTATAAACAATGAATATGCATGCATTCTAATAATTAAAATACTAAAAGGTATCTAAGGTTAGAACTTATTTTCAAAGATATATATACCCTCGTTTTAGTTCCGTTTTGATTGGTTTTTTCCAAAAAAAATCCGATAAGAACCTATAATTCTTGGTTTTTTCCAAATACTAACTAAGATGTCTAATTTTATACTAAAAAAATAAAACCAAATCAATGGTTAAGTTTGGTTTAGTTTGATTTGTCTATTTGTCTATTTTTTATTTTTTTGTTGGTCTATCAGCTAGTTTATAATGAACAACATTCAATTTTGCAAAAGCAAAATTGACGGAAAAATCAGGACCCCAACCAACCGACCATAGAATAGTTTCTTTTCTTTTGTAATAAATAATTAATAGGCTAAATTATAAAAAAAACATGCCCCTAAACTATACACTTTGTGTAAAAAATACCCATAAACTTTTAAAAGTTTAAAAAATGCCCTTAAACTTTTAAAAAGAGTTCAAAAATACCCTTACCGTTAGTTTTGGATGGAAACTGTTAAATTTTTGTTTCAAAAATACTCCTGGACTTTTCAAAAGTTTCAAAAATACCATTAACTAAAAAAAAGTTAGAAAAATACACCATAAGTATATGAACACAAACGTTATTACCTCGTTGCAAAATAACTTAATTTTTTTTAAAAAATTAAAAAATTATAATTGCTCCTAACGTTAATATAGTGATCAATTTGTTTGAAGTTTTCTTAAGTTCGAAAAGAATGAATTTTAAAACAAATTATATAGATATCCTCATTTTTTTTTTCATATAGATACTCTTATTTTCTCTTATTTTTCTAATTCTTAACTTACACCAATTTTCTCACAAACCAAAATTTTAAGTTAAAAGCATAAAATTCCACAAAATCCCACAAAATTCTGAAATCAAAATCTTCCTTTATTTAATTTAAAATTTTAGTTGGGAGAAAATTGATGTAAGCTAAGAATTGAAAAATATGAGAAAAATAAGAGTATCTATATGAAAAAAAAATGAGGATATCTTTATAATTTGTTTTAAAGTCCATTCTTTTCTAACTTAAGAAAACTTTAAACAAATTGATCACCATATGAATGTTAGGAGCAATTAATTTTTTTTTTTTTATTATTGTTTTAAAGTTATTTTTGTAACGAGGTATTAACAGTTTCTATTCATAAACTTATGAATATATTTTTGAACTTTTTTGAGTTAAGATATTTTTTAAACTTTTGAAAAGTTCAGAGGTATTTTTGAAACAAAACTTTAAGGGTTTCCATCCAAAACTAACGACTGGGGTATTTTTGAATTTTTTTTGAATGTTTAAGGATATTTTTGAAACTTTTAAAAGTTTAGAGGTATTTTTGACACAAAATGCATAGTTTAGGAGCATTTTTTATAATTTAACCTAATTAAAAATATACAAAGGAAAAATACATATTATTTTAATAAATATTAAAAACATAAAAAATAAAGTTTCAATCATAGTATTAAATTTCTATCGATATGTCGATATTTCCATCGATATTTCTATGTTTTCATAGGTTCAAAAATTCACAAAACACACAAAATAAGTATTAAAATACCACTAATATAAATAATAAGTATGCTTACTTATTTGAAGCTTCCATCAAAATAGATATTTTATCGATATTTCTATTAAAAATTTGGTAAAATTAACCGCTCGATATTTTTATTGATATCAATATTTTAAACATTGGTCTCAATTGAAACTTGAAAAAGAAAATATCAGGAAACAAAATCACTCTAGACGTTCCTTCCCACCTTCGCAAGTCTCTCAGTCTCTCCCATCTGAACCCTAAACCCCATCTTCTCTGTCACGCGCACGCCGTACGCCGCCCTCCGCCCGCGCTCTCGCCGTCGCCGTCGCCGTCGTCCTCCAAGGATCGAGCCCTCTCTCTCGTCTCTCCCGTCTGAAGGCCGCCGCTCCTTCCCCCCATCTTCTCAATCTCTGTCACGCCGTTGGGATCACGCTGACAATTCAAAATTTCAAAATAAAGGTTTGTTTTTGAGTTGTGTTTCCATAAGTCTGTTTAATGTCCTGTGTCTATGAATATCTGTTCTATCCCTAAAAATGAACTAAACTATAGGTGAATTTATCTTGCAGATTAAATATGGAAAAGGAAAAGGCTACGGCTACAACGGAGGAGGTAAAGGAGACTACAAAAAGCAAAGCTACCATCAATCTTGACGAAGAGGAAGTTGATGAGACTCCAACAAAAAGGCGGAGGAACATGCCAGTATCCATAGTTTGGGAACATTTCGAGAGGTTGAAAGGTGATCCTAATGAACCTTATGCTAGGTGTAAATATTGTGGAGCTACTTATGCTTGTCATTCAAAGCGTAATGGTACTGGAACGATGAAAAATCACTTAGAAAATTGTAAGAAATACCCTTACTCAAGGAAGAAAGATTCATCTCATAAGACTTTAGCTTTCAAACCTAAGGAAGAAGCGGTTGGGGATAGTCCTTCACAACTTGTATGCGAAACTAAAGAAGAAACGATTGGAAATGGTCCTTTACAACTTGCATACGAATCATTTAATTTACAGAGTTGTCGCGAAACTTTGGCTGAAATGCTAATCATGGATGGATTGCCTTTTAAGTTTGTAGAGAGAAAAGGTTTTAAGAGATTTGTTAGTAAGTTAACATGTTCTCAAGAGCCTAAGTTTGTTATTCCATCTCGATTTACCATAGCTAGGGATATTCTGAAGATATATGTTGCTGAAAAACAAAAATTAAAAGACATGTTTGTGAAAATGAAATATAAAGTTTGTCTCACTACGGATTGTTGGATTTCAGAACAAAACATAAACTATATGGCATTGACTGCACACTTCATTGATTGTGATTGGAAGTTACATAAAAAGATTCTTAGCTTCGGTCAAATTGAAAATCATAAAGGAGAAACTATTGGTAAGACCATTGAAAAGAATTTGAAGGATTGGGGTATTAAAAAAGTTATGACTTTGACGGTTGATAATGCTAGTTCGAATGATACTGCTGTTGCCTTTCTTATCAAAAGATTCAATAAGGGGTTGATATGTAATGGTGAATATATGCATGTTAGATGTTATGCACAAATATTGAATCTTATTGTATGTGATGCTTTTAAGGAACATAATGAGAGCATCAGTAGAATTCGAAATGCTGTTAGATATGTGAGGTCTTCATCTGCACGTTTGATGAAATTTAAGAGGTGTGCTGAAAATGAAAAGATTTCTTGTAATAGTGTTATGTGTCTTGACATTCCCACCAGATGGAACTCTACGTATATGATGCTTGAGGCAGCTATAAAGTTTTCAAAAGCTTTTGATAGATTAGAGAATGATGAAGATGCTTATAGGAATGATTCGCCACCTACTAAAGAGGATTGGGCAAATGCCAGGATGTTGATTAGGTTTTTGAAAGTGTTTTACGATGTCACATTGAAAATTTCAGGGTCTTTGTATACTACTTCGAATTTGGTTTTCCATGAGATTTGTAGAATTCAGAATTGCATACAATTGAATGGTAATAGTGGAAATAAAGTGCTTTCTACTATGGCTAAAAATATGAAGGCTAAATTTGACAAATATTGGGGGAATGATGAGAGGAAGAACAATATATTGTTGTGCATTGCTGTGCTGTTGGATCCTCGATATAAGATGAAATGTTTAAAATATTGTTGGAATAACCTTTTTGGGCCAGACATTGCCAAGGCTAAGACGAGAATAGTGGAGAATGTTTTGAGACGTCTCTTTCATGAATACAATATTGGACCACCTAGTGGTAGCTGTAATAGTTCTAGTGCTAGTTGTAGTACTAGTGTCAGTGCTAGTGTCAGTGCCAGTGCTAGCGCGTGTGACTTTGCGAATGAAATTCATAGTTGTGGTTGTAGTCTTCCAATTGCTTTAGATCCCATTATGGATGTGGAAGACGAAGTGGAAGCGGACGTGGATTTGGATTATGGAATAACAAATTCGTTCAAAACTGTTGAGACTACAACTTTTGATAAGGAATCAGAGATTGATGAATATTTATTGGAATCCCTTGCTCCAGCTGATAGTAATTTTGACATACTTCATTGGTGGAAGCAGAATGAACATCGGTTTGAGGTTCTTAGTCGTATTAGTAGAGATATTTTGGCAATTCCAGTATCTACTGTAGCATCTGAGTCAACTTTTAATATTGGAGGACGTTGGGTTAATTTAAATCGTTGTTCATTGGTTCCAAGAATGATGGAGGCTCTTATATGCACTCAGAATTGGCTAAATCCTAACCCAATCAATCTTGAACTTCATAATCAAGACTTGGAAGAAGATCTAAGGTTTGAAGAAGGTATTATTTTATTCTTTATTTTTACCTATTTTTATATTTTTCAATTTTAAGTCTCAATATTGTAATATTGTTGTCTTTAAAACTTCTTTTTGCCTTCTATTTTTTATAGGATTCCGAGCTGTCATGGATGGAGAAAAAGACATTGAAGACCTGGAAGATTTTGTATAATTATGTGGATACTTTGTATGAATTTTGTAATCAGGACACTGAACACTACTAACACTTTAGTTTTTGTATAATTACGTTGGAACTTTGTATGGATTCATAACATTGGACACTACTAATAGTTTTAGGCTTTAGAGCTTTTATACTATTTGAGTGAACTAAAACATGGAAATGAGTCCAAAAAGGGTTGGCTTCACTTCCTTTAAATCGATTTGGTCGATTTCGACGTCGATTTTTGGGGTAAACTAACCCAACCGATTGTTGATCACTCCTACAAGATGTTTGCATTCATTATATATAGGTTAAATCATAAAAAATGTCTCTGAATTATGCACTTCGTATAAAAAATGCCTCTAAACTTTTGAAAGTTCCAAAAATAATCTTAAACTTTCAAAAAAAAAAGTTCAAAATTACTTTGTTGTTAGTTTTGGATGGAAATCGTTAAAGTTTAAAAAATATCTATAAACTTTTCAAAAATTTCAAAATATTATTAACTCAAAAAAAATTCAAAAATACTTTTACCATAAACAGAAATCATTAATACTTTCATTGTAAAAATAATTTTAAAATAAAAAAGTTTAATATGGTGATCAATTTGTTTGAACTTTTCTTTTGTTAAAAAAGAGTGAACTTTAAAACAAATTATAAAGATATTCTCATTTTTTTATATATATATAATTTCATTTTTCTCTTAATTTTTCAATTTTTAGCTTATACCATTTTTCTCACCAAAAATCAACTATTAACATTTTTTTTATCGTTTTAGTATGTTTAAGGGGAGATTTTGATTTTAGAATTTTGTGAGATTTTATGTTTTAACTTAAAATTTTGGTTAGTGAGAAAAATTGGTGTAAGTTAAGAATTAGAAAATTAAGACAAAATAATAGTATCTATATGAAAAAACGAGGATATCTATATAATTTGTTTTAAAATTCATTTTTTTCGAACTTAAAACTTCAAACAAATTGATTTATATTAACGTTAAGAGTAATTATAATTTTTTTTAATTTTAAAGTTATTTTGCAACGAGGTATTAATATGTTGTGTTCATATATTTATTGTGAAGGTATTTTTAAACTTTATTTAGTTAAGGGTATTTTTGAAACTTTTGAAAAATTCAAGGGTATTTTTGAAACAAAACTTTAACAGTTTTCATCCAAAACTAACAGTAATTATATTTTTTTTAACTCTTTTTAAAAGTTTAAGAGTATTTTTGAAACTTTTGAAAGTTCAAAGATATTTTTGACATAAATTGTATAGTTTATAAGCATTTTTTATAATTTAACCTCTTATATATATATATATATATATATATATATATATAAATAAAGTTAGATCCCGCACTATACATATTATCAAATAAAAGAATGATGCCAATGAATAAGTTCAACAACGGATTAAATCTTGACATATTCTAAATTTAAAAAAATTATAATTAATTAATTTTACTAATTTTTATCACTATTAAAATTAAAATTAAAATTTGTTATTGAGTGTGAGTATTTAGTGAAAAATTAGGGTTAGAAAATATAAATGTCGAAAATAAAATAGTCTTTAAAAAATTTGAAAAAGAAATTTAAAAAAGAAAAAAACTGAATCACAGTTCACACAAGGCGGGAGGCCATTATATTAAAAGAACTTCACTTTCCTTAGAGCATTTGAAGGCACCACCAAACTCTTACAATGCGAGCCGAAGACGAAGGGTTCGAAGATTGGGACGCTGATTTCTTGGACCAACTCATCCAAGTCGAAGAGCTTGCTATCTCCTCCACCGCCAACAATCCGATTCCGATTCCGAGTTCTTCTTTTACCTACTTCCCCCCGCCGCCGCCGGAACCGGAACCGGAACCGCAGCATTTGGTCGAAGTCTTTCACGACCGTGCCATTTCTTATTCGCCTCCTCGAGAACTCTCTCAGAGAGCAACTGGTTTACGTTCTCACGCCATTCGCTTTCCCAATGGCTTGGGCGAATTCGGTCCTTCTTCCTCGGCGCTTGCTCCGTGTTTGCATCGCCCCGATGCTGCAAAAGAACTTGAAATTTGTGATTTGAAGGTTAGTGAATGTGTTCGAGTCTATTAGAATCATGTTTCTTATGTTAATATATTGTGGCATGGTCTTTTAAGAGAGTGCTTAGAAGTTAGAGCTAGGTTTCGAATCGTGTGAGTTGCCTTTTCTTTGTTCGTTGTTGCTCAAAATTTCTTCAAAGTGCGGCGTCTTCTTCTCCTAGAAGGAAGGAGATGTAAAGAATACGTACTTGGATTAGTTTATCAGATCTCCCTGTGTTCTGAGTCTTCTGAGTTAGTGCTCATGCGTGCCAATTGTTTTTACTGCATTGGAGCCTTGCATTTTGATCACTTTATCCTTTTCAGTTTCGCATGCTTTCATCAATCGAACACGATATTTTTCTCATAATAAGGATGTTTCTCTCTGTGGATCATATTCGTTTAAGTTCATTTGATTGACGCGAACGCATTTTAATATTACGCGGTCTCGTTTTTGCAAAGAACATTTGAAATATATTTGGTTTTTTTTTTTTTGATTTAGTGGTGATCAGAGATTTCCATTTTAATGTTAGTAATAATAAGCCTTACTTTTAAAGTTTGATCGAGGTATTCGTATAATTGTTTGCATAATAAGGAGGGAGTTTTCGAAATTTAATCGCAAGTTTTGATGGTTTGTGGTGATTGGTGACAGAGGGAGCTGTATGTTCATTTTTTATTTAATTATTATTATATTCTTGTTTTTAGTTGTACATATGCAATAATAAAATGACAATTTCTCGTTGTCTTTTTACTTCTCTAAGTAAGAAAGACTGCGTGAAATTTATCCTCTCCTTTTTTGATGAGCAAAAAATTAATAATCGATTTTTTTAGCCAGCCGTAGGTTACCTTGGCACCTATACCACCTAAAACTGATTCTAAAAGGAAGCAAATAAATTATCTAAAAGACTGCGTTCCATTTGTGATTTTATCTTTTCATTTCAAACAAATAGAGGAACATTTGATCGTTGATACACTGGTTGCCATTTGCATGATTTTCTTCTGAATAGATTGTTTACTTCCTTGGTTTGGGAACTGATATCATATCGTCTTGATGAAGCTCTGTTTATTAAGAAGTTAAAGTGCCAATTATTCCGTTTGTAACAATGATATGTATTTAGAAATTTAGGTTTTATCTAATTAAAAGAACTTGTGAATGCTTTCAGGAACAAGAGTGTGTTGAACTCAGGAATAAAAGAGACAAAAAAGAGGAGCAGCTTAAAGTTGTCTCTTCCAACAAGGATGAGCAATATATTGGCCGTCATATTTCAGAAAGTACAGATTTGTGAGTAAAATTGTCAATTTTGGAAAATGGCCTGTAGTCACTATTTTGTTAGACAACCCAACGGTTCAAACGATTGTCAATAAGCTCCTTCCCCCTTTTGTAAAACATCATGAAACTTGGTTTCTTAACTCTACTCGTATAAATAGGGCATGTTTGGGAGTGATTTTAAAATGGTTAAAATCACTTTTGTCATTTTCAAAATTACCTTGTAACATGTTTTTAATCTTTCAAAACTAATTTTGATGATATGAAAATTGTATAAAAGTGTAAAATTGAAAACTAAATTAATTTTGAGTGATTAAAAATGTGTTTTTCGAGTAATTTTAAAAATGACAAAAGTGATTTTGACGATTTAAAAATTACTCCCAAACATGTACTAAAGCAACACACCTAGAACAAATATCTTGGGTATTATATCGATGACTCAACTATATATGAGGTTGCTATGATACATTAGTATATGTGTTCCTTCTCTAATTATATTATAGAATACTTGTTGTGCCTGGTTTCTTAATGGTACTGTGCTGTTCATTGAGACGGGAATGATATATTCTTAGTGCATTTATCTTCTGAATTTTATAGCTAATTCTTATTTTACATCATCAACAAAATCAGGAGAGTGGCGGGGAAAGATGGTGCACGTACTGGCATGAAGAGTGAAGATATTGCTGGTGACCTTGGTGGCCCTCACACTGGTAGTTATAAGGATAAGCTAAATATCATTGCCTCTTATATTTTATGATGCATAATGACTAATATTTTCCATTATTTTGCTGTTTTTGCATCTACAAGTTACTTCTAGGAGTAAAGCCAATGAACAGGGAGAAAAAGCCCATAGTTCTGTTGGAGAGAGAGCCAACGATGATTTACCTGCTTTTGACAAGCTCTCAAAGAAGTTGCAAGTCTTCTGGGTCCCTGAAAGTGACTCTAAGATGGGACAAAATTTGGTTTCAGAATTGCTTTTATCATGTGAAACAGATTTTCATGTGCTTTTTCACAGCATTGGCACGGAGTTATCTCCTAAATTTTCTGTGGATTCCCTGGCTGGTAATAACTCTTCTGATGTAGCTTTAAAGCAACCTTTGCAGTTTCTTCAGTGTCCGGAAGCTAAAAAAGTATCTAACCTCTACACCACCTTGACTAAGGTATCATATAGAATTTATCACTATTTTGTAGCTCCATTGAATGTTATAACATAGCTACTGCTGACATAAAGAAGATCCGAACTTTTTCTTTATTAAATATGGTAAGGGATCTTTTTGCCACCAAGTTGATAGGAATGTTATTGGGAAATAATTAGAGTATCAATTAGTTAAGGAGTTTGTTAGGGAAGTTTGGCAATATATACAATGACCAAAGAAGGAGGAAGGTTGGCATTATTTGGTGAAATGTATTAGGACTGGAGAGTATTTTCAAGATTGGAAGGGTCCAAGTACCTTGAACACTTGGTTTATCTTGTAATTCCATTATCTTTTATAGTTCAATATATTCTGATTCTATCACTAGTTTTTGTGGTTATCCAGAAATGGAGTGTTATCATGTTACTGAGGGTAATATGACCAAAGTAGGTATTATAGGTATTATTGTTTCTAAGCTTTCAGTTTAGGGTCGTGAGGACTGGGAGAACTGGCAGAACAAATGTCACTTTGTAGTTAAATGAAAGAGAATTGCTACAATCCATATTTACTAGTTCCTTTTGAATCGGTGAAATTACAGATAAATATTTAGTACGTGAACGATAACTTCGATGTTCTTAGACTATTAAAGTTCATAATTATCATTACATATGTCGCAAATTTCAACTTTATTTTTGAAACCAAGTTTAATAATATCTGAATTTTAGGACAATGATAATTAGTACATGGACAATTATCAAAGTGTCTCCAAAAAGTTGTGACATGTTCAGCCAATTTGCTAGCTTGGACATAGATGCAAATCCATGTCAAATAATAACTTGTAGGGTGCTTCAGTTGTGTAGGGCAGAGGCTTAGCGGACATTGGAAGTGGAACTAGTGTTTAGAAACTCTTGAGAAATAGAAGTATTTGTTAATGTGCCTTTTTAAGTAGTCACGTTCCTGTTCTTTAAATAAATTTCTATTAATTATTTTCCATCTGTTTGTTTCTGGTTGTAGGTAAGTAATGGAATAGTCAAGATGGAGGCTTTGTTTACTCCGTTGCTTGATCTCTGTAATCTTGACAATGTGAGTAAGAGTTGAAGTTTTTCTTGTTACACAAAAGAATTAAAATAAGGTTAAAGATTTAAGTACTTTGAATCTGCATTAGGACTAAGAAAATCGGGTCTGGAGTTCAATTTTTTTTAACATAGGTTTTTTGACGATGAAAATTTGCACCAATAGAGGAGAGGCTAAGACTAGCAGTCAAATCCATGCCCAAGTTAGTTAGGCGACAACAATGCTTTTTTCAACCCACAGTTCAACTGGCAATAATAGAAGCGAATAGAATTAAGGAAAAGATATACACAAAACACATGTAACGAAAATCACGTTTTCGAACATATCTACTCCTTTTTATTATATTCAGCTGAAATAATGCAAGAAATTTAACTAATAGTTGAGCAAGTTCAGTCACCATTAGTAACTTCTGTATTCATAGCACATTTGGGATTATTTCTTAGTAGTCCAGGATAGATTATTGGTGATTATGACCAATAAGATTGTAGCCTATTACCTATACAAGGCTGGAATGTCTTGTGGTTTCCATGTCCATGCATTGTGAATCATGTTTCTGGAGTTGGCTGTTTATTTTTACATTTAATTAAGACAATCAAATTTGAATGATGTGCATGTCACATCTTCTAAGTTTGTAAGGCATCTATTCATTAAAAGAAAAAACATTGAAGTTTATCTGGCATCAATATTTCTTAATGTGAAACTCAGTTGTGCATTTGAAAAAAAAAAATACATAAATTTCTTGCTTCATATTTCCTTGCCTTTTTAAAAAATGAGTTCCTTTATTTTTGGATGCAGGTTGCGATAGTTCATAGATCTCTGCATATATTGCATTTGTTTCTGAAACGCTTATTGTGGTTGGAGAGGAAATCAGAAAAAAGGTATAGTGCACTCTACTTTGCGACAAATGTATATTTTAACTCCCTAGAAGCATGTGTAATTAATGTGGAAGTAGAAATTTTCCAGCTTTATTCCAAATTGATAGGCAATTAAGAAGTTAATATTTTGACTTTATTCTACAACCAACGAGGTTCCTTGCTGATCGATTATTTAGAAAAAGCCAACAGAAATTTATGATTGTCCATACTCCATAGATGTTTTTTTAAAATTATTTTATTATTTTTTTAATGAGAAAACATTTAATTGATTGGTGAATGGAGGAGAAAAAAACTCCACACCTCCTGGTGAATTACAATAAACCTCTCCAATTGGAGATTAAATGCATACTCCATAGATGTTAGTCAAGTAATTCTATGCAACGACATTTTTCTGGCTGAGATGGAAGTTTGGCCGTACTATCAATGATGTTTCGAACTTAAATTAATTTATATTTCTTGCACTTTTTAACTCTGTGTCAATTCTTTTAGTATTTAGTTGGTGGTAGAAGGAATTAAGGTCTATTATGACATATATATTTGTTGGTGGCATCGGTCAACGTGTTGCATGTCTATATATGGTTTTATTATTTACGATTGTTACTCTTCTGATTTCCTTATTATCATTTAGGATCAAATCCCTCTTGAGTGATGCTGTATTGTTCAGTGGTCAAGAACTTCCATGTCTTCGTTTCGTTCTTATGAACTCTGATTTGATCTTTCCAGTGCAATCTGCTCAGGGAAACAGTCATGATTGGGGGACTTGTCTCTAGGAACAATGTTGTGGATTCTCATTACGATTGTTACTCTTCTGATTTCCTTATTATCATTTAGGATCAAATCCCTCTTGAGTGATGCTGTATTGTTCAGTGGTCAAGAACTTCCATGTCTTCGTTTCGTTCTTATGAACTCTGATTTGATCTTTCCAGTGCAATCTGCTCAGGGAAACAGTCATGATTGGGGGACTTGTCTCTAGGAACAATGTTGTGGATTCTCATGGATCACAGAGCGCAGAAGGTGAAGAATTTGCTTTCGCAAACATGGATCAGACATCTCATGGCAGCTGTGTCCCAGCTGGCACTAGACTCCCTGGTGCTGAATTGCGGTGCAAGAACAGAAACTTGAATAAGAATATAAATTTAGTTCCTCAAGTAAACTGGGTAGCTTTCTTTGAGGTGATGCATCAGGTTGCTAAGACGCATAGTGCAAAATGTGTGAGAATTGAGGCAGTTTCAGTCATGAATTTGATTCTGATGAGAAATAATACTTATCTGGAGAAGGAGAAGTAAGTTTGTGCTTTTTTAGTCTATATTTCAATATTTTAAAACAGAAACGACTCACATAATTGTTACAGATTTGGTCAGGCACTTCTATTTGATAGTGTAAGGGAGTTTATCAGAAAGGAATCCGGTTCAGCTATACAAAAGCATGCCGTGCGTATGCTATTCTTGATACTAAACTGTAAGGCTTAATAATTTCAGTTCATTGCCCTAAAAGATTCTTTTGGAACTTTGCAAGCTTATCACAATTCTGCTTAATAATTATTTGAGCTTTAAATCAGTAGGAAAAGCTATTATCTTTTTCTGTCTCCTGGACTTCAAATTTCAGAGTATATTGTATTCGAACTTCGAATTTTGGATGAAATTTTCATTTAGTGGATACAGGTTATTGGTTCCTTTAGTCTTGACATTTTTTTTAAAATGAGAATCTCTTGACATCTTGATTGAATTTTTTGACAACTTTGGAACTGGATATGGGGTTTGTTTTGAATTATTCAATTATCTTCACCTTATGCGAGAAACTGTAAATGCTTGCCTTGTATCCTGGTTGCAGCTAGTGCCAAAACCCTGGCTCCTCAGCGTTACAGCTGACTTTAGAAGGCTGCTTGTAGCCATATTTGATCGAATTTTTAATCATAGATCTTATTACAGTATTTACCTGAACTCAATTTTCGGTTTATGTCCTTCACTTCCTAATAATGTTTGCTTCAGGTCCCACATTTTTTGTCGTGTTCTGTTCTGGTTGCAAAGAAGCAGAAGCTGCTGATGCTGCAGAAGAAAATGTGAGATGTGCAGGAGGTTTCCAGAAATTCAGAACCATCCTTCATGGTTTGGCAAATTGTCTTACATGTTTTGGAAATGGTATTGAGGTAAGCATCATTAGAGATCCTTCATGCTCTCTCGTTTTTTTAACATCCCACCCAACCACAACTGATTGCTCTCAATTTCTTGGTGAAAAATTGAGGACTATCACTTGATCCTATTATAGATAGTCAAGAAACTTGGGATTTGAAACCTAAACACGTAGCTTCTTTAAAAGGGCCACTGCTACCATTGTTCAACACTTGCTGTGAAAATAAGGAACCTGTCAGTAATGATAATTCATCTGTCTTTGTCTTAGAGTTCGGTTACTCTTGCCATGAAATTGAGGAGGTTGATGAGAAAATTCTTGTGGGAGAGTGAAAGGAGGCAACCATTGGAATTTTCAATAGGCTGTGGTGGAAAAGAACTTGTTAGACTTTTGTGCGTGGAAGAAATCTCGTGTTTAGAGACAGGAGACCCACTCTTGCAAAAGCCAGTCCCTGCAAAATTGTTCTAACCTATTTCCATTCAATTTTTACTATTCCTACTTTGTAGACAAGAGGGTTGATGTTAGGAGAGGTGCACTATTTATAACCATATGTCGTTAGGGCTAAACAATTTGAATTTGCATTCTAACAAAATCAAATGGTTACTTTTAAGTAAATTGCCAATTTAGTCCTTATAATTTTGAGAAAATTAGAATTTAGTCTCTATAATTTGATTAAATCCTTAGTAGGGACTATGAGGTTTTATCAAACCATAAACTAAATTATAATTTTTTTCGTTTTTTCAGACCATAGGGATTAAATATGTAATTTAACCTAAATTTTATAATTGATTATTAGTTTTTTGTGTTGTATAGAACATAGGTAATTACCATTATATTACTGTGCTCCATAACCCACGCGTTTGACGTTAGGTAATATACCATGTTTTTGCAGGAGTTGAAACTTCGAAGAAACACCGTTCTTTTGCTCGCCTTTCTGTCATGGTCTGGGAAAGCTGGCTTTGAGATTCTCATAAGCAACAAGCTGAATACAGAGTCAAATTTTCTCACGTTGATTCTTCAAGTTGTGGCTTCAGAAGTCGAAGACAAAACAGTTCCAGAGCCCATGGAAAGTCTTGAGGAAAGGTAATTGATGAGCTTCTCTCTGTTAATTGTAGATAGCGAGATTCCAAAACTCCTTAAGATTATACAACTTTCCCTTTCCCTCTCCCTCTTTCATTTCATAATCTTCTCGTCCAAATCAAATCCTCATATATTTTTTTGGAAAGACGTTAACTTTGTTCCGCAAATATCATTATCTAGGGCATTGCTGTTGCGGGAAGTGTTTATACTTCTTAATAGACTTGCATCTCATTCATTATACTCGGCGACGGTCTTGCGAGTGTTGACAAGCAGCAGAGATAGGGCCAGCCTTAGCATTGATGTAACCAACAAGTTGTGCAGAAAAAACAACAAAAATTGCCAGTTTGACAGCAAGAAAAGAAAGATGAGGGAATCTGAAGTGTGTGAGTTAGCCCAGGTATTTAGGAGAAGACTTCTTTCATATTTGGGAATTAGCATACCATAAAAAAGCACTTTTTAGATGCTCATTTTACTATGCTTGCCATATGGCACAAATTTTTGGGAGACTTAACTCATTGATTTGAAATTTTGTCATCCCATTGGCTTATTTGGGAAATTTTGTAGCATGTATATTCAGGTAAAAAAAAAAAAAAAGGGTAGAGGTTCTTAAGTCCATGTAGGGATTTTTTTTTTCTTTTTTGTTTTTTGGGTCTCTTATTCTTTTTTGAATTTGCTCCCTGCTTGTACGGATGAATAGAGGATTATCATCTGCTTTACTTCAAGTGAGAAATTAGTGAGAATGGCTGCACATGCTAAAAAAAGCCATTGCTTGCAGCCGGTTATTCTTTTTTTTTTTTTTTTTTGTTGAGCAAATTAGCCTATAAGATTGCCTACTTTATTTTATTTTTTTTTGAAATAGCCTACTTTAATCAATTAATACCAATTAGTTTCCCTAGTTTAATATAAAATTCAAATGACGAGTTTCGTTTTCTTGTTTTGAAAAATATATATATTGAATCACATGATCATTTTATAGTTACTTGAATTTTGGGTTGCCTTTATTGCCGCTATTTATATGCGGATTAAAAAAAACAGAGAAGGCCCTCCTCTTCGCTCTTTATTGCACATCAACATAACTTAAAAAAGGTTTCCAATTTTTGTCAAGTTCATTGTTCTAATGACATTATCTGTCTTTCCAACACAATTAAAGACATGTTTGAGAGTGATTTTAAAATGACTAAAATCACTTTAGTGTGAAATATGTTTTTAAAGTTTCAACTGATTGAAAATTGTATTTAAAAAATTAAAAATTAAATTAATTTTAAATAATTAAAGTATATTTTTTTAGTGATTTTAAACTTAAAATCTCTCAAATAGGCCTTAAATGCACTTCATTTGTCGTCCCATCATTCTTAATCCAACTACCAACTTCGAACATTTTTCAATTGCTTTTCATTCTCACTAATAATAAGTTGATACAACTTTTAAATTGAACTTAAAGTTTGGCCTCCTTTTATAAAAGTTTGTTTTTCTTTTCCAACATGTCATCTCAAAAGTAAACCACCCTCATATGTACATGACCGATATTTTGAAATTTGAACAAAAAGTAAACTTTTAAAACTACAAGGACTTGGCTAATTGATACCTTACGGATTGCATTTTACAATATGGTAGAATTTCATTAATCATTGATCACTATTTTTTTCCCAATCATCATTGACCAAAATACATTAGCTCACAAGATCAAAATTGAATTAAACAGAAAAATACATGTTTTCCTATTATAAATTTAAATATTAAAAAAAAAAAAAAAGAAGCAATTTTACTTGCTTGAGGCCCTGGAAAAAATGGGAGGAATTTAAGCAATCAGGTCTTATTCATCGTCAGAATCATTGAATGTAATCTTCTTGGCCTTGGGGGCATCTGCCGTAATTTCCTTAAAGTGCGCTCCATAGAGCTTCGATTCCTGCAGTGAAGCATTGGCAATTAGCATTAGCATGGCCGTTAATGGAAAGCTTCTACAAATCTAATCATTCCTTTTTCATAAAAAAATCATTTCTACTATTCAAGCATTTAATTAATTCTCTCTACTTAAAATTCTAACTCAATCAGTCAACTCTTTCTTCAAGAAGCAATGAGTGAGACATATCCCTAACCTTCTAACATTCAAATCGATTTATCCTAACATTATACCAACCTATTATGAAAATCATGGAGAAGAAAAAACCTTGATTCAGATTAGAGACAGAATCTTTTACCTTTTTCTTCACATGAGTACCAAATTTCAGAAGTGCATCAGGTACAACTTGCTTGGCTTCACGGAGAACATTACCAGTCCCAGCAAGTCCCTAAAAGAATGGGACAAAGGTTAAAGATAGACCAAATTATTATTGTTATTATTTTTAAAAAAGGGGTGTAATATATATATATATATATAGCCAAGATAACCTTGTTTTGGTGCATGAAGAATGTGTGAGCAACACCCTTTTTACCAGCCCGTCCAGTCCTTCCAATTCTATGGACATAATCTTCGGTTGTGAGAGGAAAGCTATAGTTAATTACTACTTCTACATCTGGAATATCCAATCCTCGAGCGGCTACATCAGTAGCTATCTATAATTACAATAAGATGTACATTTTAGCGACCCATAATTGACTATTAAAAATAAAAATGAGAGTTATGCTTGTGAAGGCATTGAATATTTATTCCCATCACAACAGAAAAAACAGCCGCATGAAGAGTATACTTCTACTACAATCACACTATCATAAATTACAAACAATAGTACAATCAGTGCTATTATGAGATATAACAGGTATCTCACGGTTTGACATTTACAATTGCAATTTTTTGCAGGTAAACATAATGGTGTCGCAAGATATTAGTACAGTCACTACGATTGAATCAAAACAGACACAACTAGAAGGTTAAGTTCAAAAAACCAAAAAAAGAAACAAAAAATCTAATGAAAGAATATACGGGTATAAAAAAACAACCCCCAAAAATAACAAGTCTGACACTAGCTAAAAAAAGACTCCAGCTGCAGTTCAAAACAACAAAACAAAATCATAAATTCATAACTACAAAATAGTCTTGCTACTAAGTCCAAAACCCCTTTACTAGATTTCCTAAAGATCCTCCCTAAGAAGCACATGCACTTTAGTTTGGCTAGCGTGTCCGTGTCGTTCACTTGGACACTACGACACTTGTTGGGACACGTATAGGAATAGGGCACATGTTAATGCAACAAATATGTTAGACATGCATTGAACACTTGTTGAGTAGACCAAAAAGACATATATATGACAATAATAATAACTTTTGAGTTGAAATACATCAAGCTAAGTCTTTTAAGCATATAAATGCATCAACCCATTTACTTTGATATTTATTTTGGTATGAAAATGATATATATTTTAAAAATTGTATATTTGAATAAATGTGTCCATGTCGCCGTGTCCATGTCTTGTTGTATACGTGTCTTGTGTCTGTATCCGTGCTTCTTAGAATCCTCCTATTCTTCTCAGTTAAAATATCCCCACAAAATAGTCATAAACAGAAAGGAACAACTATTTGCAAATGCATACCATTAATGGATAGCTACCGCTTTTAAACAATGACAATGCTTTTGTGCGTTCAGTTTGTGCTTTGTCACCGTGTATAGAAACAGCCTTCCAACCCCTAGAGCATAATTAAAGGCAGAAAGAGAGTGAGAAAGAGAGAGATCATTCATTAGGAAATAAAACCATGCCATGAATTAAGAGGAGCCAAAATTGTTAACCCCAACATGCTACGATGTAATATTACCTTCTCTGAAGCATTTTTTCAACTCGTGAAGCCTCATTCTTGTACAAGACAAAAACTAATACTCTGTTCCTGAAAAGAATTACCCATTGATGCCAAACCATTATTCTCCAATGCATATAAATATTAATATCCCACCATAGGAATTAGGACATTCACAATAAATTAAATGATTGGGTGTTCGAAAATAAAATATCTCCCCTGTTCAGAATGCTTTAGATTGTTTACGATTGGTTGAAAGAATCCCTTGTTTATTCTTTTTATAAATTGGAGAGTTTACAATCACTAGACACTCACCCCACTCTAATGAAAGATGGTCTGAAAATGAGATTAAACGAAAGATGCAACTGTCTAACACAAACCTAGTTAATAGAAGAACGAATCAATAATTAAAATAGTTTCAGATTTATAAAAAGTGTAAATACCTTTGGGATTTATGGTATTTTTCAAGCAGAGCCACTAAACGGTCATCGCGTGATCGATCATCCAAGACCTATCCATGTCAATAATTAATGATCGTAAACTCTATTTTGCTTAATTTAGATGCACAAAGCTCATCTGGATAACAATGATATACCTCAACTATTTGCATGACATCATGATTGGCAGCCAAATCCTCTGAACCTACAACCACCTGTCATAAAATACTTCCTTCTTAAAAAGTTAAGGGAAAAAAAAATTCAATTGAATATTAGGAAAGTGTTCACACCTTTACTGGGTCAGGATCCATGAATTCTTGAGCCAATTGATTAACTTGTAGAGGCCATGTAGCACTAAACATAACCATCTGGCGTTCTGCAAAAAAGCTAGAGCATAATATGAGTCACGGCACCATGAATCTTTAGTCATGTAGAAACGAACTCAAGATATAACAGTCATTTAAAAGTGTGAGAGAATGATTGAGCAAAAAGTAACAAAGACAGTGCAAATGAAGACCAAATATGTCAACCTGTACAAGTTTGGCTTAATATAGAGCGCACTTCTGGTTCAAATCCCATGTCCAACATTCGATCAGCTTCATCAAGGACCTACAAGAATTTAAGCTGTCTTATTGATAGGTTTACAAAACAAAATTGGTAAAAGAATCACCATATACCCAACAACAAGATAATATATTGGACCTATAAAAATCCATTACCACTAATCAGTATTCTCTTTCAAAGTCATTTGGTAAAATAATCAATGAAATTATTAATTAAGGATAGCATGCAAACTGAGAGTACAAAAAGTGCCTAAAAAAGGTGAGCCCAGCAAAAGAAGCCTCACAGCTAACGAAAAATTAGGGGCTCCAATCCAAAATAGATCGGAGGGTAAAAAAAAACTCCCTAATGTTCAACCAAACTCCTCTGAGGAACTCGCTGAGTTGGATCAAATGATATTTTCAATCTCTATGGTACAAGATATTATAGTTCCCAGATTCCGATATAAATGCATCATGTCTGACTAGCAATCCTACCCTGTGCTTTAATACTTCAATATTTAATGACACAACTAAATAATAAAGATGTTATTCCATGCTGTAGTGCATATTTTTCTACATGAACACCTTGAACCCTACATAAATGCACAAAATGGCAAATAGAGCAACAAAAGAACTCGAAGAAGAGATAGACATCATTAGATTTAACTAAGAGTGACCATTTATCAGCTAAGATAAAGAAGATACAAGTTCTCATATGAATGGTACCAAAGATTGGTCACATACCACAAAGGATACTTCTGAGAGTCTGCAGACCTCCATTTCCATCAAATCCTTTAAACGTCCAGGAGTTCCAATCACAATGTCCTGAGTGTAAGAACATAAAGTGTGGTTGTCAGGGAGGATAGAGCGTGTGTGTATTTATTTATTTTTTTAAGGAGAAAAAAAAAAAAAAAAAAAGAAACATAGACTTGTATTAACCAAAAGGGGAGGGAAAAACATGAGAGGTATGAGTATGTGTGGTGATATAATTATAAAGTCATTGACACCTTATTATCATCCAAAATATGGAACAAGAAAAAGGTTCAATAAAGAAAATAACGTGAAATTCCCAAATTGGTTGATATCTACAACATAAAAAAAGAGTCGCAAAATCACAAAGAGGGAGCAGAAACATCATACAACACCAGATTTAAGACAAGATATTTGGCTGCCTTTGGAAACTCCTCCATACAAACAAGTAGACGTCACACCACAAGGTTTTCCGGCATTTTCCAGTACACTTGAAATCTGCCATAGCACATGAAGCTTATAATTAATCGCAAATCTGAGCGGTAAAACAAGACTTTTTTTTTCATTGTGAGAAATGAAAGAATGGTAAAACAAGTTCAATATAAGATGATGACAACATTGCAACAAGAACACAATTATGACTAATAGGTTCCTAAACTTCCACTTTCGCATCTAATAGGTCTTTTGAAGTTTCAATCTTGATCCTAATAGGTTCCTGACAAATTCAATTTTTTAAAAAATTAAATGATCTATAAGATGTAAATTTGAAATTTTTGTCTAATTGAACCTTTTTGCGTCAAGTAGATCCTTCAATTTCAAAAAGTCGAAAGTTCAATAAATATGTAATTTTTTAACGTTTAGAGACTGAATTCGTAATTTAACAAAAAAAAAAAATGTATATTTGACATAGATTTTCAATCCAAGTACAATATTCAATCCAAGTTTCAATTTCGAAAGCACATACTTGTTGAGCTAACTCCCTCGTAGGTGATAGAACTAAGCAGAGAGGACTCCGACCCTTCGGCATCTTGCCCTTTCTCTTGTTCAAGACATGCATAATACCAGGTACACCAAACGCCAGAGTCTTGCCTGAAACCACATTTAACTAAAACATCCGCTACTACTATACAATATAGATGATTATGATCTCATCACAAAATGCTAAAACCCAATTTCACAAATTACCTGATCCAGTTGCGGCGATTCCAATAAAGTCTCGACCATGCAACAAGAACGGCCAAGCGTGGGACTGAATAGGTGATGGGCTTTTGAAAGTTCGACAACACTCCAATACTTCATCTGGAAGTCCCGCTTCGACAAACGACTTAAGCGGTTCGAACTTCGCCTCCTTCACACCTTTACCAGTGACTACCACGGATCCATCGGCAGAATTTTCTTCCACCTTCGGCTCTTCTTCCTCGTCGGAGGTTTTAATGCCTACATTTTCCTCCTTCGATTTCTTGTGTTTTTTCTTCTTCTTGTGAAGCTCTGAGTCAGTTCCTTCCTGTACCTTCCTCTTGGGACTAACTTCATTGTCTTCTGGACAACCCGAGTCTCTGTCTCTCTCTTTTCTCTTCTTCTTCTTCTCGGCTTTGGTATCGGGTTTTTCGAAAGCTAGCCCTTGGGCCACTGGTTCGCTGATGGTAGAATCCTCTCTAAGCTTTCCAACCATGGCGGCGTCTGGTAGAGGACGACTCAGGTTGAGTCGAAGCAAATCAGCGAACGAAAGGCCAATTGTCTCAGGGAGAACTCGGAGGATTTTTAGGGTTTTGACTATTTGACTTTTGAATATTTCTAAATAATATATAATATAGTATAATTTGTTTCAAGAGATACTTATTTTTTTTAATCACTTAAATTATAAAAAATAGGGAAATTATTGTGTATAGAAAAAAAATAAAAGTAATTACCCAAATAGAAAAAGTGCATCCATGTTTTTGTATTTTCTACTCTTTTTTTATGTGTAATTACTTTTGTTTTTTTTCTATTTGTAAAAAGGCCCTTACAAAATACTACATTGTAGGTAGTCCAAACTTCTAATAGTTTCATTTTAGTTTTTTAACATTTTCAAGTTTTTTCGAAACAATATTTGAAGGTTTTTACCATTAGATTCATGGACATAAAAGTTTATATTTACTTATATTTAAATAAACAAATTTAAACACACACACAGAAAAGTAAATTAAGAAAGAAAATGAAATTAAGAAAGGGAGTCGAATGAAAGAAAACACAAATCTGCCACATTTTTACTTCTTTTTAATGTATATATTTAAATACAAAATTTTTTGTGTCTATAAATTTAATCGTAGATGTTTGTAATGATTGTTTTGAGACGAAACTTCAAATTCCAATAGTTAAAACGAAACTTTTTAAAGTTGGAGGATATATAAAAAACAAATCAGTTTTTAAACGTAAATTTTCAGAAACGTTTCTCAAATTTTAGAAACAAAAACGAGAACAATTATCAAATAAGTCAGTTTCTTAAAAAATGAGAAACAGAAATAGGAAATGGAAACATTATCAAACATGCCCTTTATAAGCTTATTTTTTTATATAAAAAAATCAAATAGTTATCAAGCAGACCTAAATATTTTTGTTAATTTGTTTTGCCATGGATGTCGAGTGTAGAATCCAATTTAGTTGTTGTAGTGCATGTTTTAACTTGATTCTAAAATGGTTAAATTACTTCTACGGTATTTAAAATCACTACGAAACATATCTTTAATCACTATAAATCAATAAAGTGTTTAATTTGTATACTTTTAAATGTAATTTTCATACGTTTAAATTTAATTTTGAACTATTAAAAGCATTTTTACAATGATTTTGAAAATGATAAAAATAGTTTTGGCCGTTTCAGAATTACTAACAAACACGCCATTAGTTATTTTCTATTTTTTTTAATTGGTTTTGTTGTTTTGATGAAAATATCATTGTGTAACCTGTTAGAAAGTTTGGGAATTTTCCATATGAGTCTAGCATCAAAAGCCCATAAAACTTAATGTAGAAACTCCCGAGGCCAACTATGCCTAGGTTTGAAGTTTGAATCTCCCACTTTGGATATTGTTGAACTTAAAAAAATTGGAGAAAATCTTGAGGAAGAATAACAAAAGCCAAATGTATATCATGTGAAAACCTCATTGTTTTAAAAAAACACATTTTAGAGTTAAATGAGTTTTAAATCTTTTAATTTTTCTCTATTTTGGAGCAAATTATATATAAATGTGATATATGAAGATCTGAACCTCGATCTCCAGATAATGAGAATATTGCATAGTGTTGAACTATGCTCGTGTTGATATGAAATTAAGTTGTAAGATGTATTCACTGTCTAATTTTAAAATGCGTTTTTCTTACCAATATATAAAAATATAATATCTTAATTGACTTCGTTTGAGAATCAAAATATAGCACATTGGTCGAGCTCTACTGATAATCACTAATATAAAACTGATATGACTACCTTCTAGCTTGTAGAACAAGTAGTATTAGGTCGAATCCCAATACAACCTATTGAATCAATTTCTCTAAGTAAAATTTGCAACAAAAAAAAGAATAGCGGGTTTTCTTTTTTTTTATTGTAAGAACAAGTAAGGAAAGTGATGAAAGGCAAAATAAGCAAAATAACAAGAAGAAAATAGAGGGGTTTAGATTGTAAGAACAAGTAAGGAAAGTAATGAAATGCAAATATGCAAAATAACAAGAAGAAAATAATTGCAAAGGATAAATCAAAATTTACCAAACTTGCTATCTACCGAGTACAATTGAATTTGTTGATACCAGATTGTGGAAGGAAAAAATGTATTTGACCTTCACATGACAACAACAATAAATTTGTAATTTAGAGAAGAAAAAATGACCTACAAAACAAAAAAGAATGACTCTGATGTCCAAGTTAGAGATAGAGAACAAGAGCATGAAGAAGAAGTAGAAGTTCAAGTTAACTTATATGGAGCTATAATGGTGTATTTATAGAGAAAGTTGATCTAAGTTGTTTCCTAAGGTTTCAGAGTTACCTTAAAATAATTAGAGAACCTACTAGGCTGAGGGGCATGTCCAATTTCACGTTTGGCTAGAGTCGGCCTCGGTCTAGGCCCATTTTGATCTTAGAGCGATATTTTGGGTGGGACATATATAGGATATGCCTATTAGTTATTTTACTAAGGTCGGCCTCGACCTTAGGCTTGGTTGAGGTCGAGGTGAGCGTCTCCTTCTAGGCTCATTTTGGTCCTAGGGCGATGCTTCTGGTCGGGACATATATAATATATGCTCATTAGCTATTTTGGGCTTTGACTAGGAGTAACCCTCTTTCCTTGACTCATTTTGGGTCCAAAGTGCTATTTTTGGCCCAAACCTCACTATTTTCTCGACTTTATTGTTTCTATTCTCATTTTATGTTGATTATACCCTTCAGTTGATCAAAATCACTCATAACATAATTCAATTGTAAAATCGATCATAAGTAGACAGAATAAACAAATATTTTCATTCAAGTACTTTGGTCAAGTCGGATTAGAATAGTCATTTAAGTATTAATACCCTAAATCCACTAACTCAAACAAAGAATTAGAGTCAAAACTTATGTCCAACCCATTAGACATGATGACGTTCCATATTAATTAGATAAAAGCACTAGGCCTTTTGTAACAAACCAAGGACAAATCAATCAATTACAACTTAACTAATTTATTTTTCTTTAATCCCTATAATTTACCATTGAAAGCTATGTGATTATGAAAAAGTCACCAAAATATACACACAAGCCAATTCTAATGCTTCTAAGTCAATCAATCACGACAATTACAGATCATAAAATCAAGATTAACTAAAAAATACACAACATCAACCAATACGTCAATTCAATTGACAATTGCATGCTCACCAATAAAGAACAAAAAAAAAAAAATCAAAGAACACTTACATTCAAAGAAAAAATTCAAATTAAATATCAATCCTCGCAACATTACAATTTGAATACAATTGGATACCCTAGATAGTAAAGGTAAAGTCTAGCTGCTAATCCTGATGTCACCACAACTTGACATGGGTTCAATTGATTACAATAAAAGAGGTGAAAAGGAAGAGAAAAATTTGAAATCTAGCCTAAAATTGTAGAGATGACCAATATTTTATGGTTGATGATATATACCTTAATCAATTATACTATTCTTAAGTTTACGATGATAAACAATATCTTCCGTCATAGAAATAAATAAAATGAATCATTCTAAGCAAAAATGTTATATGTTATATGGTATATGTTATATGTTATAACTTCACACTTCAATTGAATTAAGAAAAATTAAAGTAAGCTTAGTTCAATGGTAATGTATGCACTCCATTCTTTTAAGATCGATTATTCAACTTTCAACTTTTCTGGTAATTGCCGTACTGAATAATTGAAAGAAGTAATAAAAAAAATTTGGATATTTTTAATTGTTATTCAATGTTGGCCATAAACGACCTATTGATTTGACACAAACACATGGACCAATTAAATAGAGAACCTTCTTATTAAAGACACATGTTGTTCTTTGTAAATATGATGTTACTTAATTCAATGCTAGATCATAAAGGAGAAAAAAGAACTAAGATTAAAACTCCAAAAAATGATGTTCTAAAAAAAAATTCCAAAAGATGAAATACGCCCGTCTCAACTTTATTGCTATCGTTCTATTGCTCGTGAAGAACGTAATTTATGTTTTTTAGTACAACAACTTAAATGGAGAATTGAACCTATTCTAATTTCAAAAGATAGAGTGAATAACAATTATCATTAAGCTAAACTCACCTTAGCATGATCATGTATTTGTTATATCACACTTGTGTAGTTAATTGTACTTTTATCTTGTGTTTAAATTACATTACAATTCATAAAATGTCTCGCTACTCAAGTATAAAGTTTTGGTAGATTTAGACAAGAGGACATAATCGACTTTAAGCGAGTCCACAGGCTATAAAGCAAATAAAAGAATGAAGTTTGAGTTGAGGACTAGACCCTAGGGCCCAATTAGACATAGAAAAAGGAGAGTTTGGGTCGAAAGCCCAAACAAACCTGCTTAGCCGAGGCTGAGCCTTCCTTTCTAAGGAATGGGGCATGAATCCGACCCACTTGGGTCTAAAAAAGACGAGAGTTTGGGCCAAATGCCCAAATTGACCTAGGTCAAGGCCGAGTCTCGCCATTTGATTAATGAGATATGCTAAATGCATGGGACACCCTATCGGGATCCACAAGAAGCCTAATCTAACTCCAAACCCTTGGTTTAGATGCTCTAAGTCATGTTTTCCTATAAATACATCATTATAATTTTGTAAGAAATAAGTTTATTCTTATTCCTAAAACTCTTGTTACAACCAAAAAGTCTCTTACTAACTTAGCCATCAAAGGCATTGTGGTAAATACTACATTGGTGCTTAGATTCTCTTTGTTTTGCTGGTAATGTCTTCTCTTACTTACAAATTAACTATTACTGTCATGTGAAGTTTAGGTATGTTTTTCTTATTTAGATTTTGAAATTAACATTAAGTAGGTATTTATATTCTTAATTGTAGAGGTGAAGGTTCAAATTTACCCTCTGAATTTATGATTAAGGACAGGTTCACGAGGGGTCATAGAAGTACATGTTCCTTAACTTAAGGATAAATTTTATATGTTACCCATTTAATAGAAAGTACTTCTAGTTTGATGGTGATAATACTTATCTGATTTTCTTTTAAAGCCAATTTGTGTATGTATTATTTATGCTTGTTTTTTGGGTTCGAATATTACGACTTGCAAAATGGTAACTTAGAACTTTGGAAAATTTTCACAAATAAAAAAAAATGTCAAACTATTTATAGAAAATAGTAAAAAAAAGAAAAATACTAATAGACATTGATAGACTTCCATCAGCATCTATTAGTGATATATTTCTATCATTTCTATCACTAATAAACGCTGATAGTGATAGACCCTGATAGACTGCTATCAGCGTCTATTACAATTATCTAAAAAATGTAATATTTTGTGTAAATAGTTTTTCTTATTTTTCTATTTTTAAAAAGTTTCCTAAAACTTTTCTACAAAGTTCATGGACTTTGTAAGTTCGTAATTAAAAAAATAGTAAAAAGAAAAAGAAAAATAAAAAAAAGAATAACAAAAGTCAAATAGGCTAAAGATTCTTCTAAAACGTTAGAACACATTAAGCTTATACTTTTCTTAATCCTATATTACTAATACTTTTGTAATTTATTATTATTAGTATTAGTTTAACAATATGTGTAGCGATGGATTCAAATTTGACCTCTATGTCGAGTGTACATGCTTTTTATTAGTTGAACTATGTTCATGTTAACTATATTATTTTTTTTTTTTGTTAAATTACAAGTTTAGTCCTTACTTTTCATTTTGGGTCTATTTAGTCTTTAAACTTTCAAGTTTGTATTTAATAATTTTCTAAATTTTAAATTGTGTATAATAGGTTACTAAACTTTCAATTTTGTATCTAGTATATTCATTTTTTTAAAAAAAAAAATTAATCCACAATTGATCTATTGGATATAAAGTTAAAACTTATGTTTAATGAAACCCTAAAATATCAATTTCATGTTGGGAAATTTTCACAGATAGAAAAAATGTCAAAACTATTTTCAGAAAATAGCAAAAAAAATACTGATAGCAAAAAATACTGATAGACACTGATAGACTTCTATCAGCATCTATCAGTGATAGACTTCTATCATTTCTATTGCTGATAGACCCTGATAGACTTCTATCAGCGTCTATCACAACTATCTAAAAATTTTGTTATTTTGTGTAAATAGTTTACCTTGTTTTTCTATTTTTAAAAATCTCTCTTTCATGTCTAGTAAATATGTCAATTAAAAAAATAAATATATCAAATAGCACAATGACCTATTTGATACAAAATTAAAAAAATTTAGGAATTTATTGCCCACAAAATTAAAAATTAAGAATATATCAGTACTTTGGTAAAATTTAAGAACTTAATAGAAATAAAATTAAATGTTTAAAAATTTATTAGACACTTTTAAATGTGTTGAAACCCAAATGGATAGAAATCTAAAAATAAGATAAATTTTCACGTATAGAAAAAATGTTAAACTATTTATAAAAAATAATAAATAAAAAAATAGTGATAGACGTTGATAGACTTCTATTAGTGATAGACTTTTATCATTTCTATCATTGATAGATCCTGATAGATTTCTATCTGTGTCTATCACAACTACCTAAAAATTTTGCTATTTTGTATAAATAATTTCCCTTATTTTTTTATTTTTAAAAATTCTCCCAAAAATAAGACTATATACTTACTTTTTTAGAGTTATACCAATGAAATTATTTGACTGTAGTGTATCCAAGACGGATGCGTCTCATTGGATTGGGAAGGTGATACAAAGATCACTAGAAATACAATGAATTGTGCAAGCCAAGGCAAACACTTCTTTTAAACCCTAATTCCTTCTTTCTTTTTGTGATGATATAATACATATCTTTGTTTCATCATTTTCTTCCTCTAAGTTCTAATGTACATTCTTCTTGTTTTCCTTTTTGTTTTAACGTTGGATCGTGTTTCTCTTTGTTGTACTTAGTTACTGTGATAATAATGCTTATTTTTATACTTGTACATTTTTTGTTAAATAAGACGTCATCATCATTGATGGTAACGTAAGTCATGGAGTTATCGTTCGTAACTCTAATGATGACCCCATGCTGACTATGAAAAGGGTTATAAATACTCTTGGTTGGATCGATTGAACTTATTGAAGTCATTGTTCTCTTCATGGAGTCATTTTTAAAACTCTTAAAGTTGGCACTTTCCCTTTCAGGGTCGAAATAATAGATTCTTTTATTCTTTGAATCTCTTAACAAGAAAAGCTAGTTATACTAACGAGGTTTAGTCCTTCGTTGAATTCATTCGTGATTTGCTGCATTCTAATTCAGTCCCAAGTTTTCCCCTTCCCAATCACATGTGTAACTTAGCTGCTCATAATCTGGCTTCAAATATTCGTAAATATAGATTCTCCATTATCTATCATATCACATCATGAGTTTGCTACTCAACCTTTAATAGTGCCAACTACTAAAATTAAATAACAATACAAATTATAAAATATTTTGAGATCAATAAATTGATATAACATTTTAAAATTTATAGACTAAATAATTTAACCTTAACCTATCTTTTATTTTAGTTATCATTTTTCATTGATAAATCTTATACCTTTTGCCAATTTGAGTATAGTGTAATTGTTTAAAGCTTATATCCTCAATTAAGGATGTCATAAGTTCGAAATTTTCTCACCAACGTTGTTAAACTAAAAAAGCACTTTTAATTTCAATGCAAAATGGACATTAAATTAACGAAATGGACACTAAATTAACGAATGGGACACCCAAAGGAGTATTAGCTGTGGCAACAACTTGATATTTAATTTTTTTTTTTTAGAAAATGGATATTTGAAAGGGAAATTTTTTTAAATAGAAAATTATTTACACAACATAGAAAAATTTTATATAGTTGTGATGGACGCTGATAAAAGTCTATCAGGGTCAATCAATGATAGAAATGATAGCAGTCTATCACTGATAGATGCTAATAAAAGTATATCAATATTTATTTTGCTATTTTTTATAAATAATTTGACATTTTTTTCTATGGATAAAAATTTTCCTATTTAAAATTATTTGTCTTTATTTATTTATTTATTATTATTAGCATCATGTTTTTAGGTTCAAGTCCTAGGTTGTAGACTTAATAATTAAAAATTATTATTATCTCATTCACTCTTAATTGCTCTAGTCATAAAAAAAAAACGAACAAACAATATATTTAAAATAAGTTTGATATAATTTATGTCAAATCCTCCCTAAAAAAAATTAGAATTCGATCGTTTTAAAAGTTAGAATTTAATCTTTATAGTTTAATAAAATCGTCATAAATAGTTTCTGTTTGTGAACAATATGAAGATTTTCTCAAACCATATAGACTAAATTTTGATTTTCTCTCAAATATAGAAATTAAATTTAGATCAAATTTACTATTTAACCTTTTAATGCTATTCACTACCCACTATTAATAAGATTAAACCAAAATAGAATTTCTAAAAGACGGGAATCAAATTAACACAAAGATGAAGTACAAGAAAAGAAGATATAATTCAAAGTTCAAACATTGAAAAAAAAAAAATCCTTCCATTATTGTTTTCTTTTTCACGTGTAACATTTTTCCTTAATAAATAATAATATAAGTCATATACTATTTGTATGCATAAAAAAAGGAAGAAAAACTAAACTATAATGAAATTAAACTAAAAAAAAAAAATCTATAATGTAAAAAACATTATCGTCGAGCTCAAAATATAATGAATTGTCAAAATTAACATTGCTCAACTAACATATGAACGTATTAGTAATCAAAAAGTTTATAGTTCAAATTCCTCTATCCTTATTACTCAAAAAAAAAAAAAAAAAGAACCCATCCTTTCTTTCCTTCTTTTAATAAACATATATACTCGCTTTAGATAAATTAAGTTTCCTTATCAACAATTTGTGTTGGTTATCGATTTAACTTGATGAGTTATATTATTATTATTATTTTTAGATCATTGACTAGTTATATAAAGAGTTGTTTTCAACTATAGCAAATGAGTCAAACTTATTTATAAAAATATAACAAAATGTCATTGTTTATCAATGATAAACACTAATAAATCATAAATAATGACATTTCGCTATTTTTAAAAATATTTTCAACAGTTTTACTATTTGAAGCAATTACCCTTATATAAATAAATATATATGTGTGACTAAAATTTCATCAAAACTATTAAAAAAAAACATTATAGATAGGGAAATTTTCACAGATAAAAAAAATGTCAAACTATTTATAGAAAATAGCAAAAAAAACACAGATAGACATTGATAGACTTCTATCAGCATCTATCAGTGATAGATTTCTATCATTTCTATTAATGATAGACCATGATAAACTTCTATCGGCGTCTATCACAACTATCTAAAAATTTTGCTATTTTGTGTAAATAGTTTTCCTTATTTTTCTATTTTTAAAAACTCCCCTTATAAATATGGATTTAGTATTCCATTTTTTTTTTCTAAAAGAAATTAGAAAATTATTAGAAACAAAATTATTAAAACATAGAATGTGTATATTTCAAACCAAATATTACTTTACATAATTTTAACACTCAACTAAATTAACTTAGTTGTAGATTCCAAAGATTGAAAGGAATTGAATTGGATGGGGAAAGCAATTGCATTCTCTCCATCTTTCCTCCATTCCTCACCTCCCACACCCAATCCTGAACCAGCCATCCTCCTTCTGCCACGTGTCACTCAAATATCCAAAATGCCAAACAAATCCCCGCCTTGTTATTCTTCCATCCCTCTTTTCTTCACACAAATCACTCCTTCCTCATCAACTTCCACTCCTTCTCTTCTCTCCTCTTCTGATATGCAAACTCAAATATCCCTTTCTTTTCCATCTTCTTTTTTTTAATTAACATTAAAAAAAAAACAAATCATAATACTCGTCTACACACCGAGATCGATAGATCTCCTATGATTAATTACATTTTCATTGGTATATTACGGTTGCATTAAGTAGATAAAGTAAACTTTTACGACACTAAAAATACACCACATCAGATAATCAGCCAGTAAGAGTTCTTACTTCATCACATCACTCAATACAATTGATAAAAGAAAAAAGAAAAAAAAAAAGAAAAAAATTCTTTATTCCTAGTCTTCCCTCACAAGCACACAACTCAACTTTCTTTCCTTCCAAACAGAGAATTTGTGGCTCTTTTTAAATTTCCCTTCTCAACCTCCTATTTCAATTGTGTTCCTAATTTAGCCTTGGAAAACATATAAGAAAAAAAAAAAAAAAAAAAAAGAGAAAAACAAACCAAAGCCAAATCCCACACCCCCTTCATTTCATTTCTCCTCCATACACAAGAAGATAAGGAGAAAAAGAAAGCACCCCCCCTCTTCTTCTTCTTCTTCTTCACTCCCTCAACTACTGAGAAGAAAAAGGAAAATGGCAGTTTGTACAGTGTACACAACCCAATCTCTAAACTCAACCTTCTCATCAACAACAAAATCCCACTTGGGATTCCACCAAAAGAACCAACAACTAGTTTTCTTGAGTAGTAATGGGAAGAAATTGGGGAGCAGCAGTAAAAGAGATGGTCACAACACTGTGACTAACAACAACAACCCTTATGTGATAACCTGCTCTGCAGCTGACCAACAGACAGTAGTGATTGGTCTAGCAGCAGATTCAGGGTGTGGGAAAAGTACTTTCATGAGAAGGCTAACAAGTGTATTTGGAGGAGCAGCAGAACCACCAAAAGGTGGTAATCCAGATTCAAACACACTCATCAGTGACACTACTACTGTCATTTGTTTAGATGATTACCATTCATTAGACAGAACAGGGAGAAAAGAGAAAGGAGTTACAGCACTTGACCCAAGAGCCAATGATTTTGATCTCATGTATGAACAAGTTAAGGCTATTAAAAATGGTGTCTCTGTTGATAAGCCTATTTACAATCATGTCACTGGCCTTCTTGACCCTCCTGAGCTCATTAAACCCCCTAAAATCCTTGTCATTGAAGGCTTACACCCCATGTAAGTTCTTTCTTTTTCTCTCTTTTTCTCTTTTGACAATAAAAAAGGGTTATAAGACCATATTTAAATGTTTCTCCATTACATATTTGAAGCAGGGTATAATTGGGAAAGCTAATTGCAGTTAACTGAACTTCCTTTTCTTCTGTTTGAATAATGCCTAGCTTAACTGAGCATTTCCCTTTTTTCTTAAATAGGTATGATTCAAGAGTAAGAGACTTGTTGGACTTCAGTATCTACTTGGACATCAGCAATGAAGTAAAATTTGCATGGAAAATTCAGGTTCCTCTAAATAACTACCTTTTCCTTTGCTAATTCTACCTTTTTTAGTTTAGGAACTGTTTGTGTGTAATGGAATTATTATGTAGTGTTATCTGATCATTTTGTTTTAAATCGAGAAGTTATGAACTCGAAAATACTTATCTTAAAAATAGAACAAATTATTTAAGTTCTGTTCGATAACCATTTAGTTTTTGAATATTAAGCTTATAAACACTACTTTTATCTATGATTTTCTTTGTTTAGTTATCCTTTTTTAAGAACGTGTTTTTGTTTTTGAAATTTAGCAATGAATTCAAATGTTTTTTCAAGAAAGAACGGTGAGAAATCACGCACAAATCTTTAAAACCAAAAAACAAAAAATCAAATGGTTGTAATATCTTTTTAAAACAACATGATGTTTGTAAATAGTGATTTTAATATGCAATATTCTTACATTCTAAGTGTAATCTAATCATAATTTCTTAAGAAATAGGTTTAAATACAACATCAAGACATATTTGGAAAATAACTTCTCAAACAAGTCAAGCTTTCATTTCAAAAAGCACAAACCAGTTTCTAAATTCAACTTAAAAGCACATTTTTTCCTCACATTTGTCTACAAACTAACTAACTGCATCAAACACCATTTACAGAGGGACATGGCTGAGAGAGGACACAGTCTCGAAAGCATCAAAGCGAGTATCGAAGCCCGAAAACCCGACTTCGACGCCTATATCGGTAAGATTGGAAGGAATTTAAGATAGTACCAAGTGTTATAGATGAAGGGTTATGAGAAATAACTAATTAATGTGTGAAAATATATGAAATTGCAGACCCACAAAAGCAATATGCAGATGCAGTGATTGAAGTGCTGCCAACAAAACTGATTCCAGATGATAATGAAGGAAAAGTTTTGAGAGTTAGGCTGATAATGAAGGAAGGAGTGGAATTTTTTAACCCAGTTTATTTGTTTGATGAAGGCTCTACAATTTCATGGATACCATGTGGAAGAAAGCTCACTTGCTCTTACCCTGGCATCAAATTTTCCTATGGCCCTGAAACTTACTATGGCCATGAGGTAACAACTACCACTCAATTACTCACTTCAGTACTATTAAATTTCATCAAACTAATTCATAAGTTGTTTTTTTATTATGTTTGGGAGTGATAATTGAAGTAGTAATTTTAGAAAAAGAGATTTAGGTACACTTAGGGGTGTTCGTGGGTTGGGTTGGGTTGAAGGACTTTTTAAACCCAACCCAATCATTCGGGTTGTAAATTTCTTTAACCCAAATAACTCTTACCCAACTCAACCATGAAATATTTGGGTTTGGTTCGGGTTATTTAGGTCATTTATTTACATTTTAATTCTAAAAAGAAGTAAAATGTTAATACATAAAAAATTGATTTAATTATATAGATTAAAAACACAATTTCAATTTATATAATGAAATTTTTCTTTCCAACAAGCTAAAAAAAACTATTTTTAGGAGTCGTTGGGAATAAGTTATCCAAAAATTTAAAGAAATTAAATAAAAATAAAATAAATATATGTAGATACAATTATATCACGAGTAAAAATATATATATTTTAAAGTTAATAATAGGTTCGGATTATTTTAGGTAAACTCATGAACCAACCCAACTTAAAAAATTTCATTTATTTGAACCCAACCCAACTTAAATGAGTTGATAATCAAACCCAAACTGCACGGGTTGGGTTGGATTGGTCAATTTTTTTTAGGTCACCGTGTTTTTTGAACACCCCTGGGTACAACTGATTTTGTAAAATTTGTTTTCATAACGTATGTTTGGTTGGTTCAACTTTTAAAAGTGCTTTTGAATTATAATGTTTGGTTTAAGAAGTGATTTTAGAATTATCAAATTACTAAAAAAGACATTTTCTATTTGAAAAATTTTCCTTAAATACAAGGATAAATTCGATATTTCAATAAATGAACTAAATGAGGGCATAGTTTTGTGGTGATTCTCAGTCAATCACCCAATAAAAATCACTTCTCAACTAATTATTGAAAAAATAATTTTAATTTCTAAAACCAATGTTCAACATTTTCTACAAAACAATATTTGAAAGGAAAGTGATTTTGGACATTCCAAAATCACTCCCAACTATACTCTAGAATATTTCCGTTTTTTGTTTCTTGTTCTTCATTTTCAAAATTTGAGAACAGAAGCGTTTTCATTGAGCGCATGTTTGGTTATTTTATTCTTGTTGTTTTTTTTCTTGATAGTGGTATAATGTATAAATAATTTAGATTGATTTGGCTTCAAAAACATTTTCCAGTTCACATTATTTTAGGAATTGTTTCAATCTGATTTCTATGATTTAAAATTTCTCATTTTAATCTTTATAGTTTGAATTTGGTTACAATTTTGACCCCTATGGTTCAGTCTTAGTTATAATTTGATCCATATAATTTACCTTGGTAAAATTTAAACCCTATAGTTTAGACTTATTCTTAAGTTCTTAAAAAGTTGCTTTGGTTCATTTTGGTCTACTCTGAAATTTGGTTCATTTTGGTCAAGTAATTTCAAAATGTTCATTTTGGTCCTCAAATTTCAAGAAAAAAAAAGTCCTGGTCCCTTAAAAATGGAAAAAAAAATGAAAATGAAGGGACCAAAATAGTCATTTTTAAGAGTATAATGACCAAAATAAATATTTTGAAAGTATATGGACCAAAATGAATAAAAGTTAAAAGTATAAAAACCAAAATCAACCAAAATAAAAATGCAAAAAATAAAGTAGTATTTAAACATTTTTTTTTTTAATGTGGTCCACGTGATTTAGTTGTTGGATTAACCATCAACATGATTGACATAATGTTAAAAAAAGAAAAACTAGAAAATATATGGCCTAGCTTGAAATTTTTTTAAAACTCATAGGAACTACCTATGAAGAACGACATTTGTAATTTTAAATTAGTTGAATTAGTGAATATTTGGAAGTGATTTTAAAATTATCAAAATCACTTTTATTATTGGATAATTATTTTAAATGACAAAATTGCTGAAAATATTTTTCAAATATAGCAAAATGTCACTGATAGATAGTAACATTTTGCTATATTTATAAATATTTAGTCTCATTTTGCTATATTTGAAAACAACACTTTATTATTTTTAAAATCACTTTAAAACACCCTTTTAGAATCGCTCCTAAATATGCCTTAAAAAATTTGTTCTCTATAGTTGGGTAAAAGTTAGAATTTAGTACTTATGATTTGACAAAACTTAGGTATTTTGGGAATGATTTTAAAATTGTTAAAATCACTTTTGTCATTTTTAAAATCACTTAAAAAT
This sequence comes from Lagenaria siceraria, assembly GCA_002890555.2. Classification (NCBI taxonomy): domain Eukaryota; kingdom Viridiplantae; phylum Streptophyta; class Magnoliopsida; order Cucurbitales; family Cucurbitaceae; genus Lagenaria; species Lagenaria siceraria. The sequence goes on along the minus strand of CM016483.1, from coordinate 18,494,124 downwards.
ACACTTTAATCACTCAAAATTAATTAAATTTTCAATTTTACACTTTTAAATGCAATTTTCAATTATCAAAATTAGTTTTGAAGGATTAAAAATATATTTCACGGTAATTTTGAGGATGACAAAAGTGATTTTGGCCATTTTAAAATAACTCCCAAATATGCCATGTAAAATTTATCCAACCATAATAACTAAATTCTAATAATCAATCATAGGATTAAATTTACAATTTAACTATTTAAATTTGCATTTTCATAAAAAGAAAACCTCACATGAATACCAAAACTCAAAAGAAATACGAGAAAGAGAAGAAGAAAACTCACAGTTGAATCCGCACACCAAGTGTTTGATGAAATGTCTGAATGGCAATTTTCAGGTATCCGTACTGGAAATGGACGGGCAATTCGATAGACTGGACGAACTCATCTATGTCGAAAGCCATCTAAGCAACCTGTCGACAAAATTCTATGGTGAAGTGACTCAACAGATGCTGAAGCATTCAGACTTCCCTGGAAGCAACAATGGCACAGGCTTCTTTCAAACCATAGTCGGATTGAAGATCAGAGATCTGTACGAGTTTGTTCTGAATTTCCTGATCAGTGGAGATTTGTAATGTAAAAGAAAAAGAAAAAACCCAAAAAAGGAATCGAAAGTAGAAATGAAACGCAATTGTACCAGTTTTGATTTCATTGTTTCTTGTTCTTCTGCTTCCACTCCTCGGCTAGAATGGATACGATTTAATATTATTACTTAAAATTAAATTTGGGAACTGAAACGACAAATCGAGCATAGGGGAGAGAGATAAGAGTTTGGAAAGAGTTATGAAACTTTAGATTTCAAAAACCAAGTCAAATATGCTCAGTATTTTTAGACCATCTATCAAATATTTCAAATAAAAATAGGGGAGATAGATAAAAGGTAAAAAAAAGATATTTTCAAATATAGTAAAATGAGTCAACTTATTTAAAAATATAACAAAATGTCACTCTCTATCAGTTATGGATATTGATAGATATCTATCAATGTTTATCACCGATAGATAGTGACATTTTGCTATATTTAATAATATTTCCAACAGAATTGTCATTTAAAATAATTACCCTTAAAATGCTAGCCCCAATCATGGATAACTGATTTTAGGAACCAAGGAAACAAAATTTTCAAACTTCTTAAGGCCTCATTTGGTACTTATTTGATTTTTAGTTTTTGGTTTTTGAAAATTAAATCTATTTTATTTCAATTTCTTACCATGGTTTTCATCTTTCTTATGTAAATGAGTTGAAATTTTAGCCAAATTTCAAAAGCAAAAACAAGCTTATAAAAACTATTTTTTTTTTATATATATTTTTTAAAAAATTGGATTGGTTTTTGAAAACATTGATAGAAAGTAGATAACAAAAGCAATAAATTTAGAGGTAGAAGGGGTATTTATTAGCTTTCAAAAACTAAAAATTGAAAACCAAATGGTTACTAAACGGAGCTTAAAATGTCGAGTTTGAAACTTTGAAAATTCGATAACCTAATACGCTACCATCCAAAGGTGGATCTATGAAGGGGCAAGTGTCCCCCTCAAATTGTGACGTTTTACATTATTTGTATACCTTGTTTCATAAGAAACGAATGTAAAAAAGTTGTTTTAGTGGCGTTGCGGGGGTCACGTTTTTAGTTGCTTGGTGACATATCGGGTTCAAGATGCCCACTTTTTATTTCATTTTTTAACATATTCTTTCTAATTTTTTTTATACATATAAATGAATTATTCATGATTAAATATATTTACATTTTATTCTACTTTTTTTTTTAAAAAAAATATGTATATAATATTTTAATTTTTAATACACTTAAAATATATCCAAAAAACTTAATTTCATTTTAATTTTTTCGCATATATATATACAAATATATAAATATTTTTGAATCTTTATAAAATCATTTTATGAAAATTGATGAAAATTTTTGTTTAATTTAGAGGAATAATTCTATAAATAGTTATAATAATTTTGTAATTAATATTACTTAAATTTAGATATCATATATCAATGCATTTAAAATTACATTATATGAAGGTTAAAGTACAAGTTTAGTCTCTAAGTTTTGAAAAATGTTATTAATAAAGCCCTAAACTTTCAATTTTGATTATAGTCCCTTAAAATGTCTAATAAATCTATAAACTTCAATTTTATATCTAGGAGATCTCAACAATATTATTAACCATAGTTTATGTCTAATTAAACTTTAAGTTTGAAATTTTATACTTAATAAATTAATTAATTTTTTAAAAATATCTAACCATATCTATTAAGCAAAAAGTTAAATTTAATGTCTAATATAACGTCTAATTTTTAACATTTTCAAATATGTGAGAGACCTATTGAATGCGTAATTGAAATTTTTGGAATATATTAACACAAAAATCGATAATTAAGAGATCTGTTTAACATTTTTTAAAGTTTATGAACTATATATAAACAAAAATCTAGAAGTTTATGAGCTAAACTTTTAATATTATATATACATTTGTGTCTCCTCTGGCTTGAAGTTCTGGATCCGCCGCTGCTACCATCCAAACTCAAACTAAACCAAAAGTGTATTTTTCCTCAAATATTTTCAAGTTTATTAGTTTGTTTAAATTTTATGGGTTGTTTTCAAATATAAGAAAATGAAATAAAATATTTACGAATATAGCAAATAAACTTCGATAGACTATGATATACTACTATTTGTGTCGTGATAGACTACATATAAACACAGATAGTAGTCTATCACAGTCTATACTAGATAAACAGTTAAATTTTGCTATGTTTGTAAATATTTTCAACATTTTGTCATTTAAAGTGATTTCCCAAATTTTTTTTATCCTAATGAAGTTCAAATGAATTAAGTTATTTATTACCGCATGAAATAGAATGATTCTATGTTTTTACTATAAAAGTGGGAAGAAAACGAGACGTTTTATGAGTTTTTGGAAAATTGTTAGTTAACTCGTAAGATATGAAAATCAATTAAATTCAAGCCAACGAAATTTACAAATTTCCATTAGTATAATAATAATCTTTTATATTATTTTTAAAATTTCTTTTATTCAATTTGATATGGTAATAATGCTTTCATTTATAATTAAATTACGAAAAAAATAATAATCTATTTCTTTTCTAGAAAAACATACATGTATTATAATCGAGAGTTTGAAAAAAGAGTTAATTTAAAGAAAAATATAAATTTATATCTAAAGACTAAATATACACCAAAAAATGATCCTAATTTTGGTCGTCTCTTTTCCTCAAAAAAATAATAATATATATATATATTATAAATAATAATAATAATAATAATAATAATAATAATAAAAAATGATTGTCTCTTCGATGCAAGTCAATGTGGCTTGTGCTTTTTACAACTCTATATTTGTTGCATTTTTTTTAGAAAAAAAATATTTTTGCAAATAGTTTCAAAATTGCCCACATTTTTACCAATTTTTTTAAAGAGCTCTAACAAAGAATTAAATCTTTTTGCCTAGTAAATTTATAATCACCTAATTATTAATACATCACGGTTTGTAATCAAATCACACCATTTTTCTTTGATCAGTTAACATTTAAAAAAGCTTAATTAGAAACTATTTAGAACTATTTTAAAAACTTTAACAATGAAATCATGCAATATCAACTTTTCTGTGCAATGATTTTAACATTTCTTCTTTGCGCAATCATTTGACATGAACCACAATTTATTCAAGATATAATTCAGATGATTACATGTGAGTCTCTAGTTGTTGTGCGACTCAACCATGTATTTTCATTGAGCCTTGAGGGTTATCTTTGCCTCCCCAAAAGATGTTTGGATGATATCTCCACCTTGAATTATAGATATATAAGAATTAGGGTTGTTATTCCTTTGTACATTTTGATTACCTATGTTTGTTATCCTTATGCATAACCAAAATAATTAATAAAACGGTCAAATTATTGAACAAATTGACATAAAAGGAAGAGAGAAAATCATTTGGAAGAAAAAAAAACACTTTTAATATGGAAGTACTAATATGGACACTTCTGAGAGGATTTTTTCATTGTCGCAATACTCATGCACTTACTTTTCCATACTCTTTTTAAGTTTTCTAAATTTTCTTTCTTCATCTTATAGCTTGTCTTACAAATGCGGATACAATTCTATTTATAGATATGAGATCTTCGGAGCCCAAGTACAAAGATTTTTATAGGCCTCTTTTGGATTTAAAATATCCTCTTAAATATTTCTATGAAATTATCCTTATTTACATAATTCCTTTAGAATTCGTCGGAGCTTAAAGAAACATCAAAATGTTTCTAAAGCATTTCTTTTGGTATATATATTTACACACATCAACAAAATTATAAAAAAGTATAACTTATACATTTAGGTCACATTATATATACTCTAAAAAACTTTTAGAGTAGTTAGTGTTGCATTCTACATTATCATAAGGGATGTAGTTCATATGGTAGAGTACTTGCTTACCATGTGAGAAGTCTAAGGATTGATACCCTATATCTCCACTTTAATTAGATACAATACACAAACTGTATATAATAACAATGTTCAAATTAAACCCAAAAGTAAGTAAGATGATTCAATACAACTTATAAATTGAAATAACCAAGAACTTATAAAACCTCAAAACTTGTGGAGACACAAAAAATAATCGAGGCATGCTTCTAATAACTGTTGTCTTGAAGACAATTCTTCTCTTTACACGAGCTAAAAGAATATTATAGCGATCATCTCAGCAAGATACAATGATCACTAATTCCCGTAGAATTGCAATCTCGAACTACGCAAATTTGACAGAACTCTTGGATGTTCTCAACTCAATTCAAGTTCAAAAGAAAGAAAGGAGAGAACTCTTCAATTGGAATGAGAGTCTTCAAAGGAAGAAACAAGTTATTATTTATAGGCTACTAACTTAGTAACTCTAAAAAAATACAAAATTAAATATTTATCAAATTTAACTTAATTAAATTGTTAATTGACCAAAGTTAAACATAATGCATTCAAATTTAAGAAGTTACACATTTAACTTTCATATATATTAAAATTATACATGAAACATCATCTGATTTAATAGTTTCAATCCAATTTAAAGTTTATAACCATAAATTAAATTCATTATTTTATATTTAATGATAATGTTTCACTTTCTTTCATTATAATATAAATATCCAACACGACAAAGAAGTTTAAGAGTACCACCACTAAATGTTGATACACCCAAACGAAAGAATTTAACCTCTCTTTGTTCTTAGATATGGAAAGAACTATTTTAATTTTTTTGTTAGCCTAAATTTTCAAACCGTACGGATATTTATATAAGCATTATTATATTATTAATATGTTCATGTATTTTAAACAAAATTTAAAAGAAAAATAATTGTACGAAACCAATAAACTTTAGTTGAATGTTAAATAAACAAATGGGGATGTAGCTCGGATGGTAGAGTGTTTGCTTAGCATGTGAGAGGTATGGAAATCGATACCTTGCATCTCTATTATTTTACATCTTTTTTTTGTGTAATTTATTAATAATTATACAAATTTTCAAAAATTAAGAAAATATCATTTTAATTTTCATTTCAATTCCGAGTTCATTCAGACTTCCATGGATGCCAACAGGGCCTGGGTATTTTAAGCGTGTTGGGCCTGGGCTGCGGTGTGGTGTCCATATACATAAATACTGACGAATTTTCAAAAATTAAGAAAATATCATTTTAATTTTCATTTCAATTCCGAGTTCATTCAGTCCTTTAATTAAGTAATCTTTGACATTTCTTTAATTAAGTAATCTTTGACATTTCTTTAATATTTTTAAATAAGTAATCTCAATGGATGCCATTAGACTGCAGTGTCCATATACTTTGAACCCATGAATTTTCAAAATTAAAAAAAAACTATTTCATTTCAATCTTTAAAACTCTTTTGTGCCTTTTTTTTTTCTAGTGTAATTTTATTAGGGATGATTCGGGAAATCAGAGAGGAATTGATAATATAACTCAAGGTATGTTGAATTTTTTCTCTTTTATTTATAACTTTTATCTTAATATTTTTTTCTCTTTTATTTATGACTTTATCTTAATATTTCAAATATATTCTAGGCTTGGAAGACATAAAAGGCTTTGATGATGACGAGTGGATAAATGAATATTACAAAATTACAGTTCAAAGCAAAGGTAATTATATATATATATATATATTAATTTTTTAAATATTAACTTAGTTTGTTAATGTCAAATGTAGAGCCTTCAGAGTCTTCAACCCTTCGTGTATACAGTCGGCGGCGAAAGGGAAAGAATTGATGCTTCGAGTCAGTTATTTGGTTTCGGCTTGTAAAACTACGGCAAAGTATATACATTGTACATTCATTTACGTAGATACATTTCTATATACTTTTGCTTTTGATATGGCAAAGTATATTACATTGTACATTCATTTACATTTACTTATACTTTTGATATAATAGATTCATAGATTGGGATCTAATATAGAAGAAAATTTTGTTTTTATTTCCAACCATTCCGTTTTTTTTTGTTCGTTAACAAAGTTTTGAAATGTCAATTTCAACAAAAATGTTAGGTCCTACGTAAATCTGAAATCTGAAATATTCATAAAATGTCAATACATTAAACAACAAAAAAGAATGAAAGTTATAAAACTACTCTGAGACAAAGTTAAGAACAGAAGATAGACAAAGAATTTCAATCAAGAATTTGTACAACAAAGTGAAACAAAAGATACCAAAAAAACAACCAACCAATTGGAAACGCTTGTTGATAGAATGATAGGGATAGTCAAACTCAATTTTAATCCCTCAAAATCAATTAAATATTTAATTTTACATTTTTAAATGCAATCTCCATACTATTAAAATTGATTTTTAGATTGAAGAGCTCCCATGGGTACCCCATACTACAACAAATACAAAAGCAATCGGTCTTTAAGGACAATATTCCGAAAGATAACTCACTAAAACTGAAATCCGAACAAAGAAAGAGCGCAGGGAAATTACATTCACCCACACGCGGTTTGATCTAGAGGAGCAAGATGAGAACGCTGCTAATCTAAAGATATTCATCTTAATAGATTAGATCTGTTTGTGTAGAGCCCAAATTGAGGGCCGATCTCTGACGCTGAGCTCTCAATGAATCCTTCTAAGCTCAGATTGATGAAACTGCAGGGTAGGGTTTGGAGATTAGCCGCCGCCTGGTAGGGTTAGCGTGCGTTTGGAGAGAGAGAGGCAGCGTGCGTTCGTGGAAGGTAGAAGGTAGAAATAGCCGTTCCACATCTTCCAATTCTTAACTGGTCTATTAAAAAAAAGGCCCAAAAGCCTTCTTCCGAGGCAGCCCAAAAACTTTTTTAACCCTAAATATTTTTCCTATATATATACTTTTTCTTTTCTTTTTTAGTTTATGGGAAATTACTATTTTAGCTAAATTATTCCAAATACAAATAAAGAAGTAAAAATGGGATAAGCTCGGCACACGACTCCGTTGATAAGAACCAAATATGAAACATATTCCGCGTAATCAATCGCCTTGTCAATCCATTGATAAGAACCAAATACGAAACATATTCCACATAATCAATTACCTTGCCAACCTTTTGTTGCTGAAACTCATCTTGACCATAATTTTTTAAATGAAACTCCATTCAACTGCAAGGTTCGAAATATCGATGTTGATAGAATCGAGACTCAAATTTTATAAAAATATCGATGAAAATTATCAATATCAGTGGAAATTTCGGCACTTTATGGAAATTGATGGAAATTGTTATAATAAGTTAATGAAACTATGATTGTAATTGAGTTAGCTTATAATTGATCATTTTTAACCATTGTTTTTATAAAGTAAGACAATATTTAGATGTATATTATAAAATATTTGTGTAAATATCAATGCGAGAGCAAAAATTTAAAAAAATGGAAAAATAATTACAAAATTAAAGAAGATGAAATATTTACATATAAAATAATTGTAAATCGTTTATTATAAAATTAAATGTATACAAAAGTGAAAAATCATAACATTAAACTAACATAACATAATAAGGATAGAAAATCATAACATTAAAACAAAAAGAATGTAAAAAGCATAACATTAAACATAACACAACACAATGGAAAAAAAAAAAAGAAAAAAAAAAAAGCTCTAGAAGTAGATAGAGCTTGAGAGAAAATGAGAGGAATATTAAAGAACTCACAACAATTCCAATTTGAGGTGAAATTATGTGAAAATTCAATAGAAAAGATTTGAATGAAAACATGTTGTTTCTTGATGGTAAAAGAGAAAAAAAAAAAATATATTATTGAGCTAGCATAGCTAATTGTTAAAAAAAAAAAAAATCATCGAAGGCACCCCTCTCTTTCAAGAGGATTCGTGGCATGTCAAGCCCTAGTAAGGTTCTTCGCTTTGCATCGAATTAAACCACATGCTCCATTGCTTGTGTCCTCCATCAATTCTTTTGAGTTTCATTCTTGTGAACGTACTCCCCAGACGGGATACTTAATGCGTTAGCTACATCACTACATGGGTTGATATGCACAACGACTAGTATCCATCATTTACAGCTAGGACTACTAGGGTATCTAATCCCATTCGCTCCCCTAGCTTTCGTCTCTCAGTGTCAGTGTTGGCCCAGCAGAGTGCTTTCGCCGTTGATGTTCTTTACGATCTCTACGCATTTCACCGCTCCACCATAAATTTTCTCTGCCCCTACCATACTCTAGCTTGGTAGTTTCCATCGCCTGTCCAAGGTTGAGCCTTGGGATTTGACGGCGGACTTCAAAAGACACCTACAGACGCTTTACGCCCAATCATTCCGGATAACGCTTACATCCTCTATATTACAGTGGCTACTGGCACAAAGTTAATCAATGCTTATTCCATCAAAATTTAGAAATTTCGAGAAATTTCTTCCCTGCTAAAATTTCAAGCCTATTGAAATCTTGAAATTCCGATGAGAATTTTAAACTATGATTATATGTATTGCTTATGTCAAGTTTCATTGCAATCGCTCCCTTCCCTCTTTTGAAATTTATAGCATGGATACACTCGAACCCCATCAGTGCATTATTAGTTAGACATTTTCCTGGGTGGGGGGAGATAATCAAATCAAGAATCCTTTTAATATATTGCCCAACTCTTTGGATGACCTAAGAATTGGGCCCAAAATGCCAAATGAACTTCTGCTAATGTCACTGAAGTTACAAATTTTTCCTTTCATTTTCTCTTTCCTTTTTCTCCGGCGCGATTTCCTTATCTTCTTCGACTCCGACGCAATTTCCTTCTTCTTCAGCAAAATTCCACCCTTTCGCTCCATGACCAAGCACGACCATGCCATGGTTTCGACGATTGTCATCCATTTATTTCTTAGCGAGATTTGGCCAAAATTGACAACCCTCCTCCATTCCATGCTCAGATCTGACACTCTTAATGATGGAGAGAGAATTTGAAAAAAATTATATGAGAAATACTTAAGTGCATCCCACTAAATTGTTCGATCATATTTTGACACGTGACAAATTCTTCTTATTTATTGGTTTTTAAAAGAGGCACTTTAGTCCCTCAAGTTTATAGAATGAATCGTTCATCAAATAGTATGAGGTTCCATCTCAAAACCAATTGACAATGAGAGGAGTAGCTCATCTATCTTATTAAGAGTGTGAGGTTCCTTAATTTTTCGAATGTGGAATCCTGAACACCGTTAACTGGTTATGTGGATTGATGATATGTCATTTTTATTTTGTTTTTTGGCAAAATAAACTGAAATTTCAATCTGAAAATTAAAATAGTTTAAAGTATTAAATACCATCTTCTTCTCCAGCCCATCCTGGTCCTCATTCCCTCGTCGTCGTCTACTTGCTGCCCCTCACAGACCGTCGCACCTTCTTCAACACGACCAACATTGTTGTCCTGTGGCACTGCTCTTGGCATTCTAAATGTTTCTCTCTCTAGAAATTCTCAAATTGATTTCAATTTTAGTTTCTTAAAACTTAACCAATATAATTCTCAAACACACATGGATTTCTAAGTCTCTTTGGAGATTTGGTTAAGTCTCTACCACAATTTATAAAACAAAGATTGGAAACGAATCGGTCTATTTGAACTCCTCATCAATTGCTTTATAATCTCTCCAGTTATCTCACTATTTGCGCTCTCACTCTACTAACACGGATTGCTTTATAATCTCTCCAGTTATCTCACTATTTACGCTCTCACTCTACTAACACGGGCTCACTTCTTTCCTAATTTTTTTCTAAACATTTAACTCTATTTTAATAACCCCAATTAAAATCAATTACTTCCTTTCTAAAAATCGCAATTAAAGCAAAAATCTAACTCTGTTTTTCAAACCAAGTCTTGTTGGATATTTATAGTGAAAGAAAATGAGATTTTGATGAGCATTTGAAACATAAAAAAATTGGATTTAATTGTGTAAATTAAATTCATTGTTGGAAACTTCAAATTGGATTGAAACCATCAAACTAAGATGAAGTTTCATGTACAAATTTAACATGTATGAAAGTTAAATTTGTAGTTTCTTCAATTTTAATGAGTTATATGTGATTTTTGTCAAGTAACAACTAAATTAAGATTAATTTGTCAAATGTTTCAATTTTTGTATTTATTTGATTTTAATTTGTATTTTGAAAAGTTACTAAGTTGCTAGCCTATAAATAGCAACTTGTTTCTTCATTTGTAGCATCCCACTTCAAATTGAAGAATTCTCTCCTTTCTTTCTTTCTTTTCATCTTGTGTCAAGTTGAGAGCAAGTATCCAAGAGTTCTGCCAGATCTGAGTAGTTCAAGGTTGCAGTTCTACCGGAGTGAGTCGTTGTATCCTGCTGAGACGATCGCTATAGTCTGCTTGCATCTGGTGCAGAGCGAATAATTGCCTTCAGGACAACGCTTATCAGAAGCGTGCCTCGACTACATTTTGAGTCTCCAAAGGTTTTGAGGTTCTTTCAAGTATTTATCCTTGTTACACCATCTTGTTAAGTGTATTGTTTCTAGTTGAGTTGTAATAAGTTTGCTAGTGTATTCAGTTCATATATTCCATAATCTCCCAACATTCTGAAGACAATTAGTTTATATCTGAACTGATGACTGCAAACTCCTCCACCAATGTTGCTATGATGGGATCGCCCATTGTCAAATCGCATGCTGAAAAACCGGAGAAGTTCAAAGGTGACAACTTCAAAAGATGGCAACAGAAGATGATCTTCTACCTCACCACACTGAATCTTGCTCACATTTTGAAGGCAGATTGCCCAGTTACCCCACCAGAAGCTGTAACTCCCGAAACGGAAGCCGCGAAGCAAGCATGGATGCATTCGGACTTCCTGTGTCGTATTTATATACTTAGTGGTCTTGAGGGCACTTTGTATAATGTCTATTGCAATGCCTACAATACATCAAAATTATTGTGAGAGGCATTAGACAAGAAGTACAAGCTGGAAGATGTTGGTACTAAGAAATTCCTTGTAGGAAAATTCTTAGATTACAAGATGATTGATACCAAGTTGGTAGTCAATCAGATGGAAGAATTGCAAATTATCATCAGTGATTTGCAAAGCGAAGGATTGGAGATCAGTGAGCCATTCGAAGTTGCTGCTGTGATTGAGAAGTTGCTCCCTTCCTGGAAGGACTTTAAATGTTATCTCAAGCACAAGCGAAAAGAGTTATCCATGGAGAACCTTGCGGTGAAACTCTGTATAGAAGAGGATAACAGAAAGGGAGATAAAACTCCACTGGAAGTTGCAGCTAAAGTTCATGTTGCTGAAACTTCAAGACATAAACCCAAGAAGCAGAATTTCAAGAAGAAAACTGTGAACCATGGGTCGAGGAATGATGCTAGCAAGCGCATTCGAGGAAATTGTGGTAAGAGTGGTCATACCGCTGCAATGTGCAAACATAAGAAGGGACAAAGTTCCAACAATCAGGCCAACATTGTAGAAAATGACGATTTAGTTGTCGTCATTTCTGAGGTAAATATGGCTTCAGACACCAAAGGTTGGTGGATTGATACTGGTGCTACTAGGCACATTTGTAAGGACAAGTCATTGTTCGTTATATATGAGAAGCTAGATGGCAGTGATAAACTGTACATGGGAAATGCTTCAACTGCCTCTGTGGAAGGCAAAGGGAAGGTCCTACTGAAATGGACTTCTGGAAAAATACTTACCCTCAATGATGTGTGGCATGTGCCAGAGATTCGAAAGAATCTAGTGTCAGGAACTCTACTTAATAAAAATGGGTTCAAACTTGTATTTGAGTCAGATAAATTTATTCTGAAAAAGGGGGGTATGTATGTGGGAAAAGGCTATTTGAATGATAGCATGTTCAAATTGAATGTACTGGCACAAACGCCAAAGAATAATAATAATACCAACTCTTCTGCTTATATTGTTGAGTTATGTGATGTGTGACATTCTAGATTGGGGCATGTCAATTATCGTTCTTTAAATAGAATGGTAAGTTTAGGACTATTGCCAAATTTTAACGTTGATAATAGACACAAATGTGAAGTTTGTGTTGAATCAAAGTTTACTAGAAAGTCATTTTCATCTGTGGAAAGAAGTAATGAGTTACTTGATTTAATCCACAGTGATGTATGTGACATGAAAAGTACTCCCACAAGAGGTGGTAATAGATATTTTGTCACATTCATTGATGATTGTAGTAAATATTGCTATGTGTATTTATTACATAGTAAAGATGAAACCTTTAATGTTTTTAAAAACATATAAGACAGAAGTTGGAAATCAACTTGAGAAGAAAATTAAGGTGCTTAGATCAGATAGAGGTGGTGAATATGAATCATCATCATTTTATGATTTCTGTGAAGTTAATGGTATAATCCATCAAACTACTGCGCCTTATACTCCACAACAAAATGGTGTAGCTGAAAGAAAGAACCGAACTTTAAAGGACATGGTTAATTGCATGTTAAATAGTTCAGGTTTACCTCATAATTTGTGGGGGGAAGCTTTGCTTATAGCAAATTCTATACTAAATAGAATTCCACAAAAGAAGACTAATAAGTCACCTTATGAAGTGGGGAATGGAAAGTTACCCTCATATAAAATGCTAAAGGTGTGGGGGTGTTTGGCAAAGGTACAAGTTCCTTTACCAAAAAGGACCAAACTTGGACCTAAGACCATTGATTGTCTCTTTATAGGCTAGCAATGCATAGTGCTGCTTATAGATTCATGGTGATTAAATCTAAAATATCTGATATTAATGACAGTACCATCATGGAATCTATTGAAGCTGAATTCTTTGAGGATATATTTCCTTTAAATGAGGAAAGACACAAAAGTATTGGTGCCAAAAGAATTAATGAGGCTAGCTCTTCGAAAGGTCAAGACGATCAGAATACTGAGTCTGAACCTAGAAGAAGCAAAAGAGCTAAGAAAGCTACTTCTTTTGGACCTGATTTCATAACCTATATGATAGAAGGTGAGCCTCAAACGTTTCAAGAAGCTGTATCATCTCCTGATGCACCTTATTGAAAGGAAGCTATCAATAGTGAGCTAGAATCCATTTTACAGAACAATACCTGGGTATTGGTTGATTTACCTCCTGGAAGTAAACCAATTGGGAGTAAATGGATTTTTTAGAGAAAGCTAAAGGCTGACGGCACTATTGATAAGTATAAAGCCCGTTTAGTAGCTAAAGTCACCAAAAGGAAGGACTAGATTTCTTTGATACATATTCTCCAGTGACGAGGATTACATCTATAAGGATGTTAATTGCAATATCAGCTTTACAAAATTTGGAAATATACAAAATGGATGTAAAAACTGCATTCTTAAATGGAGATTTAGATGAGGAAATTTATATGGAACAACCTGAAGAGTTTGTTGTTAAAGGACTGGAAGACAAAGTTTGTAAACTTGTCAAGTCTCTTTATGGGTTGAAACAAGCACCCAAACAATGGCATGAAAAGTTTGATCACACTATGTTATCAAATGGATTTAAGATAAATGAGTGTGATAAATGTGTCTATGTCAAGACCATAGATCAAGAGTATGTCATTGTTTGCTTGTATGTGGATGATATGTTAATAATGGGCACAAATAGAAGTGTCATTGATTCCACTAAAAGGATGTTGAAATCCAACTTTGATATGAAAGACCTTGGTCTTGCTGATGTTATCCTTGGAATTCGAATAACAAGAAATTCAAGTGGATACATACTTTCTCAATCTCACTATATAGAGAAAGTGCTGAGAAAATTTGATCATTTTGAGAGTAAGCCGGCTGTTACTCCATTTGATCCAAATTATAAGTTGAAGAAAAACAATGATGAAGGTGTGTCTTCTCTAGAATATTCTAGAGTTATTGGCAGCTTAATGTATATAATGAATTGTACAAGACCTGATATTGCCTATTCAGTAGGAAGGTTAGCAAGATACACCAGCAATCCAGGGCATGATCATTGGAATGCTTTAGTCAGAGTTCTAAGGTACTTGAAGTACACTCTAGACTATGGATTGCATTATACAAGGTATCCACATGTATTGGAAGGATTTAGTGATGCTAATTGGATTTCTGATAGCATGGAGACTAAATCAACCAGTGGGTATATTTTTACCTTAGGTGGAGCTGCTGTATCATGGAAATCTTCAAAACAGACGTGTATAACACGTTCTACTATGGAATCAGAGTTCATAGCTCTTGATAAGGCAGGAGAAGAAGCTGAATGGCTTCGAAATTTTCTTGAAGATATTCCATTGTGGCCAAAGCCCGTAAGTGCAATATGTATTTATTGTGACAATTTAGCGGGTCTATAAGAGCCAAGAATAATGTCTATAATGGCAAGTCACGACATATTAGACGCAGACATAATACAATAAGGCAATTGCTCTCTAATGGAATAATTTTCATTGATTATGTGAAATCTAAAGAGAATATTGTAGATCCTTTGACGAAAGGATTGTCAAGAGAGCAAGTTGCATATACATCGAGGGAAATGGGGCTAAAGCCTATAAAATGAGTTGTCTGGTGGTAACCTAACCTAGTTGACTGGAGATCCCAAGATCTAGGTTCAATAGGCAAACTAGTTGGATAATTCATAGTTAACACACTAAGAAACTTATAGTTTCTTCCCATTTCTATGATGTTGTAGAGTGTGTGGTCTGTTGATGTTAAGGTCATATTGATATCCATTTTTACAAGAGGAGTAATGACAGAATACTCTTAATCAATATTACGTATGTGAGAGTAGAAGTGGAGTCGCTTCCCACTTCTATGAGAACTTTTCAAATGGCTTATGTTCTCTAAAGCTCTCATGAATTCAAGATTTTGTCCAGGACCAAAATGGACACAAACGTATAGAACTCAAAGATACAAGATGAGTTGTATGTGATATCTATTGTCTCAATTCACCAATGAGAAGGATAGTTCCAGAGCTTGGTCTCACTATTTCTTCGGTAAATTCGATGGATATTCACTAAGGAAGGTTCAAGTCCAGAAGACACCTCTCCTGATGCATAGCTTGTCTGTTTGCTCTCAACAGTTTTGTTTGATTTTTCTCACTTTCTTTCATGTGGGGGATTATTGGATATTTATAGTGAAAGAAAATGAGATTTTGATGAACATTTGAAACATAAAAAAATTGGATTTAATTGTGTAAATTAAATTCATTGTTGAAAACTTCAAATTGGATTGAAACCATCAAACTAAGATGAAGTTTCATGTACAAATTTAACATGTATGAAAGTTAAATTTGTAGTTTCTTCAATTTGAAGGAGTTATATGTGATTTTTGTCAAGTAACAACTAAATTAAGATTAATTTGTCAAATGTTTCAATTTTTGTATTTATTTGATTTTAATTTGTATTTTGGAAAGTTACTAAGTTGCTAGCCTATAAATAGCAACTTGTTTCTTCATTTGTAGCATCCCACTTCAAATTGAAGAATTCTCTCCTTTCTTTCTTTCTTTTCATCTTGTGTCAAGTTGAGAGCAAGTATCCAAGAGTTCTGCCAGATCCGAGTAGTTCAAGGTTGCAGTTCTACCGGAGTGAGTCGTTGTATCCTATTGAGACGATCGCTGTAGTCTGCTTGCATCCGGTGCAAGCGAATAATTGTCTTCAGGACAACGCTTATCAGAAGCGTGTCTCGACTACATTTTGAGTCTCCAAAGGTTTTGAGGTTCTTTCAAGTATTTATCTTTGTTACACCATCTTGTTAAGTGTATTGTTTTTAGTTGAGTTGTAATAAGTTTACTAGTGTACTCAATTCATATATTCCACAATCTCCCAACAAATCTTTCGATATTTAAATGCTTGCTGCATATCGTCAAATTCCAAGCAAAGCCATAGCTAGCTGTTGTGTTGCAAATTCTTCCAAAACGGATTGAGGTTAAAACTTAACACAAATATTATATTTCCTCTCCTCTTTCTCAAACCCTCTTTCTCTTGCTTAATCTACAATAACACAACAGTTGGGTGGCTGAACTCAATCGACTGGGATGAGTAGAAACGATGCTACAATATTTTAGAGAGAGAAAAAATATATTTTTTCAAATATTTTTAAAATGGTTAAAACTTCAACAAGCCCATTCAGTTTCGATGGAGGGGAGAGAGAAAGGGGAATGGAGGAGAGAAACTAAAGGGAGAGGAAAAAAATCCATCTAACACATAAAATAATAATAATAATAATAAAAGTACAAATGGCCACCTTATTTAAAATTTGCCCTCTCAACATGCTATGTCACTCTTCCGTTAGTCAACTAACCGTCAAATTCACTTAGAGACCATTTAGAAGTATTTTCTAAACATCAGAGATTAAAGTGTTCATTTTGAAACTTCAGAGACCAAATAGACAGTAAACTCAAACCTCGAGGACTAAAAGTGCATTTTGTCTTTTTTTTTTTTTTTTTTAAGTCATCTACTGAGTTAATTTTATATTTAAATTTAATAAATTTATTAGTTGATAGACCTTTTAAACCTATTATTAAAAACTCATAGACTAAAATGACTAATTTGAAACCTTAGTGATCATGCGCACCTATTCTTAAAAATTAAAGGATCAAAAAGGTATTTTCCCTTTCTATTAATTAATGTGTTGGAAAGAGAATATGCAATTATTATAGAATATTAATTAGTTGATATTTTTTTTCTATTTGCAATGAATATGATTTTCAATCCATTTTCACATAAGAAACATTTTTTTTGGCTTCTTTGTTCTTTTGACAGAATCACTACTATATTTTAAATATATCGTGTTATGTGTTTAAAAATATTCTAATCAATATATAAATCACAAATTGACTCAATATTCAACCTAAATCACAGTATATATCATAAATTTCATTTATAACACAATATATATTATACATTCTATTTAAGTGTCATAATTCCTAATAAATCAAAATTTAACAACTCTCTAATCAAGTGTAATTCAAAATATAAATCATAGATGTATCAATAACCAATATATGAAATATACCACAATATATAAATTACAAGTTGACTCAATGTTTAACATAAATTACAATATATAAAATAAATTTCATTTATATTATACATTCTATTTAAATAGTCAAAATTTCAATGTAATTCAAAATTAATTTAACAACTTCAATTTAGATTAATGTTCAACGTAAAACTTATATATAAGTGTGTATATCATAAAATAAGAGGGTAAATAAAAAAATTACATATATCACATATATCACAACATATCTAAAATCCTATAAAAGCTCTAAACACATACACCCAAATCCGTCGTCTATTCATTTTCAACCTCAAACTAGATCGACTAAATATATATGGTTATTTGAAATGAACTAGACATATATGGATTATTTAAAATAAACTAGTATATATATGGATGATTTGAAATAAAGCCGATCTGTCCAGCCTTTGCTTCAGTTTCGCACACGGCTTTGTCAGATGTCGTCTCATCGGCGCCAGATCCGTGCATAGTTATGTCGTCGATTCTTCTCCCGTCGCCAACTATTTGAGTTCGTCCTGATTCGCCTGTGCCACCCAGATTTGCACGCGTCGACCTACCAGAACCTCCCCATCGCTCAGATCCATCATGCCTCGTGCCGAATCTGTTCACCCAACACCGTTGATTAGCCCCACATTGTCGTCCAATATCCATCTCCCGTTGCCTGCAACTCGCCATCCGATTCGCCTCATTAACTTCCCAGTTGCCGTCGATTCACCCCATGCCGCCAGGAAGAAGAAAAAGAGAGTGAAGAGGAAGAGATGTGAGGGAATATCAAATAGAGAAGATGAAGTTTAAACCCTAATCTCTCTCACACGTACGAAACCCTAGGTTACCTCGAACTTTTAAATGCTTAATTGCGCATGCGAGACAAATAATTTTTTTTTTTTCTTTTTGGTCCTTTTTTAGATAAAAAAAATGTAGAAGAGGGTATAATTGTAAATGAATTATAATATCCGTGTAAATGATAAATGAATTAGGCCATTTATGAAATAAATAGAATTAAAAAAACATGTTGTAATATGGGCGTAGAATGAGGCCTTCTATGGAGAAAGCCCTCGATATTTTGGAGTGACTAAGATTTTTCCTTTTTTTTAAAAAAAATTATTTTTAAAAAAGATTTCTTGATTGGATATTTATAAAAATAACATTTAGCTCCAAATTTGCTGCTCCAAATCCACACCATCAACTCTTGTCTGAGTATAATTTAATTACTTCTTTTTTTAAAAAAAATAAATAAAACTATTTACACAAAATAACAAAATTTTTAAATAGTTGTGATAGATGCTTATAGAAAATAGTTTGACATTTTTTCTATGTGTGAAATTTTTTTTTTTTTTTTGTTATTGGGATTTCAGTTAATTATTTTATTTTATTTTTTTTTTGGGATTTCAGTTTTAGTCATTTATCTTTCCGAATCTTAGCCTTAAATCCATTGCTTTTGTATTGGTTGTATGGGTACCCATTGAAGCTCTTCAATCTAGGGCAAAATCACTTAAAAAAAAAATACTTTTTAACTTATTTTAAATCTTAGAAAAGTGAAAAATCACTAGAAAAATTATCATTTTATCAGATGATAATCAAGTTTAAATAATGTTTTAAAAGGCTAAAGGCCTTGAGGTGACGTAAGCCTTAAATAGTGAATTAAAAATATTTTACAAATCTTAAATTAATATAGGTATGATCAAGAACAATAAACATGATAGTCATATAAAAGTATTAAAAGAAAATCCACCCTACAATTTTCACTCAATAAAAAATTCTAAAAGGATATTTGCATAATCACTACCACCACTATTATAACATAGGATTGTTTTATACTATAAATTTTGCCTTCAATGTCTTTAAAATCACAAGATCAGAGTTAATCCTATTTCAAATTGTCACAACTCAAACCTTAATAATTTTGAAGAATTAGATAAACACAAAGGCGTAAGCCTCTTCTACGTAAGTCTCGAGGCTAAAACTTAGAGCTTGGCCTTCGCCTTGAGGCATAAGCCTCAATAACTTTTTAAAATACTGATTTTAAAATCAATTTTATGTGTGATAATCTAAATGTACAATTTTTAAAATCACTAAAAAGAATGTGATTATGATAATCAAGCCTCAAATAGCACACAACGAGGATACCTACTCACAATAACTAATGTTACTAACTAGGTTACAATATATTGCTAATCCAATTCGATGTAAATCACCTACGATTGGGAGGTGAATATATTGCCTAGGAAAGATAATTTCACTAATATCAATTATAAGACTATAGTGACTTGTGTATAGCTTAAAAATACTCTACCATGCATCTAGGGTCCCCTAGATTAGAGATCCACTCTCTTGGTAACTTAGGTTCCTCTAAGTAGTTATTTCAATGAAAAAATATCTCAGACTCCTTCTAAGATCGAGACTCCCTCTCAATTAGAAACAATATCTTTTCTCTTCGAACAAAGAATACTCCACTCAATATACTTAGGCTCTCCCTAAGCTTGATAAACACTTCTCAAAAGATTGATCAATGAACAACGCACTTTAAATATGCACAACGAAGACCTGATGAGTAGCTCTACCTTCCAAAAATACATGCACTCAAATAAGAGTGCAAATTGACCAAAATGTTGCCAACAGAAAGAGAACATCCAAATCTATATTACACAAGATACGAGGCAAGCCGACGATCCTCATCCCGAGAGACATATGATACTCTTAAACAAATATTACCAACCTCTCATTGAAATAACATGCCAAAATCAAGAACATATAGATTAAAATAACTTAAAATTATTAAAGTTAAGCACCGCAACTGACAAAGTCCTAAAACTTAGTCCTTGTGTCCTATAATCAAATCCTTTAACAAATGTCACAAATTTAATTTAAGATTAAAAAAAAAAAAAGTAGAAAAGAAGATAAAAAGCCGATTGTTAAAATGTTACTAATCTAATTGAGTCACATTCCCAGGCTACTTTCTTAATATTCCAAACCTCTGAACTTTGGTGGCGAACGAATTCATCAGGTTTCAACCAACTCACGAAGTGTATTTACCTGCTGCACAGAGGACAACATTTTTTCCTTTTAGCCCAAGTAAGAATGCACGATTTGTGATACACATTACCACACCCGATTCTAGTCACCTCCTCAAGTTCTTCCTCTTCCTCTTCCTCTTCCTCTTCCTCTTCCTCTTCCCCTTCAGTATCCAATTCTTCGTAACAAACACAGCAATGGCCCATTCTAATCTCCTCTTTTTCCTTTTCCCTTTCATTCAATTCCTCATAACAAACAGAGCAACAGTCAAATTTCTCATTATTATTATTATTGTTATTATTATTATTCACCCTCCAGACCAGTTCGATGTGATCGATGTCTACCTCGAAGCAGAACTTGGCGTCGTGGTATCCGGCGGCCAATAATTGAACGACAAGCGACGTGATTTTGTTAGCGATTTTATCGCAGTTTTGAGCATCGAGTTTCGTAAGGGACATACTCTTCCATTGGAAACAAGGAAGATTTTATGAGGACATAAAACCAGAGATGTAATCATAACAGAACTCCGGATCTTCCAGTTTTCGCAGCGGGAGAGGCAACTCGATTTCTCCCAACGGAAAAAACCAAGTTTCTCTCTTGATCTCGTACGGAAGTTGCGCGAACGGTGATCGGGAGATCAGACGTTTTCTATGCCGGAATCGGATTTTCAGAGATTGATCGTCACCGTCCATGCGTCGGAGATTCCGGCTGATGTACGCAACAGATGCGAAAGGCATTGCGAATATATATATTTATGGAAACAAGAACAAGCTATGGATTTTTATTTATAGTCGATTTTTAGTTTCCTTCTTTAAACTGTACATTATTTATTTAATTTATAAAATATTTTATCCAAACACAAAATCTCCCTAATTTACATTTTTTCCCCGTTATCTGTATTTCAACAATAAAATCTTATATAAAAAAATTAATATATTCTTTCTTTTTTTTCAAATTTTGATGTAAATTTTAAAACTCGTTATCCTTATGTGAATTTAATTTTTAAATTTAATTTCTACTCGTGAATCTACAAATTTATTGGCAAATGGCATTTTTAAATGGAAAAATTGAAATTATATTGTAGTTTTTAAAAATATTTATAAAAATATGGTACTTTTGAAAATATTTAAAAAAATATAGTAGATTTTTAATCATTACTTTCTCTCTCTTTTTTTCATTTCTCAATTTCCAATAATCTCCACTCATTACTCATCTTTTCCCTCTCTTTCTTCTCTCCTTTTCTCTTTCTTTCCTCTTTCAATCTTTCTTCTTCTTCATTCCATCATTTCTCTTCTTTCTCCCTTTCTCCTTCATTTTTCTCTATTAAAATATTTAACTTAAACCCTAACTTTTTTTTTTTCACAATTTAAACAATTATTTTGAATAGCTCAATTAATTTGAACAATTACCTAAATTAAAAAGTTTGAACATCAAAATTTCATTAAATCAATTTAATTATTAACTATAAAACCTAAATATTATGGGCCAATCTACTTTTGATTTATTTTGTTAACTTGAACTCAATCTTTTATTGTGGAAGTGATTTAAGGATGGGGAATGATGGTCCGTTTTACATATTATCGTTTGTTTTGTGGAAGAAAAAGAATTCAGTGTCAAAATTTAAATGTTCTTAAATCAATAGGTCAATTTAGAAAATTCAAATAGTTATGAAGTGAAATTTTAAATTTAATTTTAAAACTGATGAAAAATAGTGAAACTTAATTAATTATAATTAGTTTAAAATAGAAATTAGACTCAAAACTTAGTAACCATATGTATTTTTTTTCAAAAAAAGAGTCAAGGAGTTCGCAAGTACTCCAACTTACAAATTCATGCAAAACTACCACAATATCATAAATATTTTTCAAACAACCTAATTTTCCTAAATATTTTTAAAAATTCTAAAACATCCCCATGTAAAAATGTCAAAAAGTTCAACTTTTTCAATATATTACTAATCATTCTAAGTAAAATTAGTGGACAACTATATTTTATTTTAAATATAGATCATACTATGCTATTTGTCGAAGTTGTCAATGGAGAAGTAAGATGATGGTAGAAAGTTGATTGTGCAGGGATAAAAATTATAGCAAAAAATACAAAGGACCAATTTTTTTATTTATAATATAGAAATTGGAAAAACCAGTACACTACAATTATACAAAAAAAAAAACCTACCGTATTATTTAGGTTAAACATGAACAATAATAAAATAAAAAAAAACACATTTCCCTAATATTTGAGTAAAGAGGTTGAAGGTTGGTGGGAATAAAAAATAATGAGAATAAGGAATTTTGTGAGAGAATTTTAGAAGAGAAATATACAAATCTTTTCTGCAAAAATAAAAAATACAAACTATAATCATTTTGAGATTTACCTTTTGATTGGTTGTTAGAGAAGGTTGTGAGGAGAAAAACGTGGGATCAACCCATTAGTTAACCTCATTTTCCATAACTAGTTTGGTTAAAATAATAAATATAAATATAATTAAATTAATTAAATTAAAAAATAATTAATTAAATCTAATTTAATTAATATATTCATTTAAATAATATTTAAATAATTTATCTCCTATAACCTAAAGTTTTAATTGCATCAAATACCATAATTTAACCAATTTATATTATAAAGTTTGATTTATAAAAATTATATTATAATGTATCAGTATAGATTATGCTATTTCCCTAAGTTAATTTGAACATTTCAAATTTAATTCAAAACTTAATTACTTCGATACTCTTTACGAGCTAGGGACCTCATGGACCTACAGATCCTATATATATATATATATATATATAATCCTAAACCCTAATTGAAAACTTAAAAAAATAGTTTTAAAAAATTTGTTTTTTTTTTTAAATTTGATTTAAGAATTCAACTCTTTTACTCTAAATTTATTGATTTACTATGAAAAAAAATAAAACCAAATTTAAATTTCCTATATATATGTATATAAACTTACATTCGGTAAGCATAATGGAAAATTTCCATTAAAATCTAAAATTTTTGAGATTTCGAAGTCGTCCAAATCTTGATTGGGAAAAATTTTGGTTTCCTCAAATTTCTACGAAATTTAGAGATTTCTCGAAATTTGGAGAAAATTTCTAGACTTCGGAATACTCTCATTCCCTCATTTTCGACAAAATTTCAAGAAATTTCAATACTTCGAGAAAATTTGAATTTTTTTGTCTAAATTAACTATGTTAATTTTTAGCTTTATTTTCGGTAAAAAATTTTCATTTATAAAAAAAAGTTCACTATATCCACTTTTCTCTTTTAGGCACAAAAATAAAAATAAAGTGGAAATTTATAATTTTATTAGATATTTTATAAATTTATTAAATATAAAATTAATTATTTTATGTAATTATTTACATAATTATAAAAGTTGAGAGAGAGAGGAGAGGCCGGAGAGAGAGGGGCAAAAAAGGGGCTGTGGCAGCCTTTTTGTTCAAATATCATTTCTCCATAAAAAGAACCATATTTTTGTAAATATTTTCAAAACAACAATATTTTTTTAAATATTTTTTTCAAATCACAATATTTTTATAAAAGATACTCCTTCCCAAATTCTTTCTACATTTGAAAAGTCTTCAAAATTCTTTTTAGATTTGAATTCAATATTTATCTTTTTAAATATTTTTTTTTCTTAGATAGATTCTAATCAATTTTCATATTGGTTTTTTTTTTTAATACTAGTATTTCAAAACGTGCACGTGAAATTTCATTTTTTAAAAAAATAAATTGATAAAAAAAATGTATACTAATTGTTTTCAACTTTTCACATTTTTATCATCTTTGTAATTTTACAAATACATTTAAATTATAGATTTCAATGTATTTTTTAATATATCTTAAAAGTTATTTAATTATTACAATTTTAAAGCTTTAATCCATTAAAATACATTTGAGAAAAATTTGTCACATGCATTAGTGTTTTATTCTAAACAATTTTTATCCAAAGTTTAAATAAAAAAAAAAATTTTAAAAAATCTAAATTAATCCAAACATGCCCTATGCCCTAGTTTTTTTTTGTTGAATTTAGTAAGTTCTAGCAAAATTATTGGATACATCAATCAAATTTAATTATGTGCTAACACTTGATTTTCGTTAAAATAATTTTTTTTTTTTAAGTTTCTTACATTAACTTGGATGAATTTTGATTTATTTATATGAGATTTGATTTACGTTATCCTAACCCTTCTAACCCTACTAGGGTTAGGATATGAAATTCTTAATCTCAAGCAAGCTAGGTCGTCCACACCGATGATGCCAAATTTTGACCAAGGGTTGAAGTTCCTGGCTTCCAAATTTGTTATTTAAAAACGACCTGAAAAATAAGAACCTGAACACCGGTGTCAAGTCATACTGGCTTTGATTGCCTAAGTTGATGATCAATTTGATGAAACTAGAAGGAAGTTTTTTATTTTGGAATAGAAAGGTAGAGCACTCTCGTCCCTCAACGCCAACTGTTGATGTAAAATTTGGAACAAGAGAAAATACATCTAACCTTGACGTGACAACAACGGTAAATTGCGTCGTATTTTATTGTTACTATTTTTTTTAATACATGGGAGAAGGGGCCTTCCAACTGAGGATAAACTACAAGAGAAAAGAAATATTAAAATAAATTCCTTTTAAAATAAGGAATATACAGAGGAAATAAAATAAAATAAATAAATGAACTAGAAGATCAGCATGTTCTTCCCTGTACAAAGTTCATGCTTCCCTGATTCCCTTTTTACCAGACTGATTTGAAATGATAGTGAGGAAGAGGCTGGCTTTATATTTTTATCAGCCAGCAATGGCAATCAAGCTTTGCCTAACTAATGGAAGTGAGCAAAGCAAAGAGCCAAAAATTCCATTCAAAGCATAGGCAATGGCGCAGAACGGGAGAGCCTCGGGTTCCTTGGCCGATAATGCTGCTGTTCCGAGCCCGTGTGCACTGAAACACGAACAAATTGGTAAACACATTAATGATGAACAAGTAAACTCACTCTGTTCTTGACAACAATGCCTAACATAATGATGAACATCAATGACTTTCAAGGTTCTACTGACAAATCCAAGATTACTGAAAGTGAATCTGTAAGAAAAGAGCGGCCGAACTCGGGGAAATAAGGGAACTGAGTTATATGATAACAAAAAATCCCATTCCCCTTCCCTCATTGCAGAAAAAGAACAAAGGAAATGGGATCAAGGAGAATTTGAACTGATACAGTTCCATAAAATTGAATGTTGTATAATATATGACATGGATTTCACACACTGTATGCATAAAACCAAATTGCTACCATTGATTCAATGGCTGCATAGGACATACCTAGAAGCAGTTGCAATTCCCCGGGCGATAGGATCACGGAACTTCAGATTATCAAGGGTTGCTTGGACAAAATTTGCCCCAACCAAACCAGTTACGACGACCACAGCGGCGGTGACAGATGGATTGGTGCCTACAATCAGGACATAACAGAAATTGTCAGAAAGTTATGCTATGAACTGAGCTAGTTGAATATCATACAGAAAGAACAGCTTCAGATAACAATTAAGAGCATAGAAACATGTTGCGGCTAAGCATTTTATTAATTATTTTTTGTATAAATCACAGTTTCAATACATTTATAATGGTAAATAGACCTAAAACTACGAGACTATTATAATTATATGGTTGTACCTTCAAAAAATGTCACAATGCTAAGTGCCAATGCCACAGTTATACATCTCGGTAGGATTGAAACAGTCAAGTTCGGTTCTAAACCGATAAAACGTCCAACAAGAGCAGTTGAGTACAATGAGAATATAGTTGAGATAATGACAGAGGTAAAAATCTCAGCCGCATGCCTTTTGACGAGCTGCAAAATACAAGACAGATATCAAATATAGAAATACTAATATGGTGACTTGGTTACAGGTTGGTTTAAAAATTCATTCTGGGAAAAAACTCATAAAAGCTCAAATGAGAAAGGAGACTTTTGGAACTTAAAAATTCATTCTCATGGACATCATTATAAGATACGTGTTCCTCTATTTGTAAGTGTAACAGCCATGATAGTATTGCCATTAACAGCAAAAAGCAAAGTTTAATACTCGATTTGGTTGAAGGGTTTTAAGCTTTATAAGATTCAAATCAAAGCACAGAAAGGAAGCTCAGCTCATTGAATGTGATCAATAAGTAAGAAAATTACCTTTCTCTGTTTGAACATTGAGAAAGCAAAGGAGAGGATAACAGATCCCAAAAATCCCATTAGAATATCACCAGCTCCAGGGTTAGATGATGCTTTTGTCAAATATGAAGCTGAAATTGTGTAAAGGACTACCAGTCATACAAACAGAATGGAAAGACATTTGCAAAATAGTGAGATGTGAACGATAAAACTCAGTGCACCAAAAGAGTGAGCTCAAGTAAACTATCTGAACCGTTAATCTAAATATAGTGTGATATAGAAGCTATATTTTTCCTTATTCATTGCACTAATTACATGGGAGGACTACGGAGACACTTTTAAAAGTTTTACAATAAATTAATACCGGAAACAGATGTTGTATCGAGTAATAATACATATTTTAACATCTTTTTCGTTTTCCTGGTAACTAAAGAGAGATCAAAACATAAGGAAAATATCTTGACTTTAGATTATACCTAGAATTGGATCAAGCCCAGAGCGGGAAAGGTATCCAAAAGCCAGTGCAGCGAGATCTGCAGAGACTGCACAACAGATGATTGGGTGGAAAACTGTCTTCACGCTCCCTGGTAAACTGGCAATCATATATCAAAAAACTATAAGATGCAAAGTATAAGAAGTAGAACTCATACTATAAGAATAGTTTTAAATTTTAATCAACTGAATTTCCCAAAAGTATCCTTTTCAGCTTTCTAAAGTTAAGGATAATAGAACTTTACTTAGAACCAACAATGTAGCCTAACACAGTTGACGCAAGGAGGAACGGAAGGAATGTTCGAGCACTTGTCCCTAGTGCTGTTGGATAAAACAAAGCAGAAACAAATGACACCAGAAAAATTCCAGTCCAACTCCACATTTCAACTGAAGAAAAGGGAGATGGCTTTTTCATTGGCTCAGCATCAGTCATTTCTGTTTTTACAATATTTCTAATAGCTATAGCCGTATATCCTGCAACACACAGAGTAGCTAGCCAACCTACAACTGCAAAGGACCAAGAAATAGAAGTGGGTAAGCCATTAAACTGAAACTCAAAAACTCACAGAGTGGGAGAGTGGTAAAGTGGTAGCGAGCTAATATATATGAATTGAGAACTCAAACAAAAACATATTTCATGAGCAAAAGAGAGAGAGATAAGCCCTTCCATAAAGATGTTACCATCAGGGAAACAACTAAATAATGTTTACACCATTTTTCACTCTCTTATTTAAATTTTATCTACGTAGCTGTTTATTTATCGTTCTTGATGGTCATCATTTTTAAACATTCCCCCCTCACCCCACCGGAAAAAAAAACTCCGAGTTTAGAGACATCAAAAGTTTTGTTATCTATGAGTTTCTTCGTTTTGTTATCTATTTTCAACATATTTCAAATCCCTACCAAGTAAAGTAACTTTTGTTTTAGAATTTGGCTAAAAATTTAAATGGTTACCTCAACAAAGATGAAGACTAGAAAATAACCACAAATTTCAAAAACCAAAGATTAAAATTAAAATGATTATCAAACGGACCTAGGCCACCTCCAAAGGATATGAAAGGCACGTTTTAACATTTGCTTAATCAAATTCTCACACTTAAGTGCAGTAGACCATAACAAAATTACCTATTATAAAGCAAATTTTGATCCCAGATGCCGCAGGAATGTCCTTCACAGACAAAGGCAAAGTAACCAAGGATGGAACATAAAACAAAGGAAGCCACCTCTGAATAAACAAGAGAGCCGGTTCAAAGAAGTTCATAACGGCAGTTGCAGCAGCAGGAACAGTAGAATCAAGAATCAACAAAACAGAAAAGATACAGAACATCCCAAACAATGCACTAGGAAACTTAATCGCAGCAGCCACAAAAGCCCCTTTCAAAAGATTATCAGTCGCAAGAATAATTCCAAGAGAAACAACCAAATGAATTACCCCAAGCACCTACAGAGCATAAACGAAAAAAAAAAATCACAAAAAACAACAAGAATCATAATCCAAACTCCCCCCCAAAAAAAACCCAATTCTATTTTCCATTGCTTACAGTCTGAGAGAGAGAGGAAGAAGTGGTAGCACCATCTGAAGTGGCCGATTTCAGAAAAACTTCTCTGCAAGTAGGCAAAGATTCTGAAGAATCCATAGGGAGAAGAAACCTTCGATTGGAATAGGGGATTCTGAAGAGGGGTTTGTTTGATTTTTTGGGAGAGTGGGATTTGAGAATGGGTCGAGAGCTACCATTGAAAGCAATGGATGATTTTTTGGAATGGGAAGGAGAAAATTGAGACCATGGATTCAAATGGGGTGCGAGAGAAAGGGTTGGATGAAGGTAATTAGAAAGAGAGAGGGGAAAATGAAAGATGGGGTGTGGCGAAGGAGGCCGCCATGGAAATGTGTGAAGCAGAGACTGAGAAGCTGCAGGGAATTTTTTTGGAAATTTGGAAGTCGTTGAGTGGACGTTGATGAATCTTACATGACCAGAGGATGGACTGAACTCGGTTCGTTATAATCTGACGCGTCTCTTTGACGTGTAAAAGAAATGGTAAAATAAGTAAGAAAATCAATTTTCATTCTAGGTCAATAGAAAAAAAAAAAAAAAAAAAAACATTGATAGATATTGATAGACTTCTATCAGCATCTATTAGTGATAGACTTCTATTATTTCTATCCTTAATAGACCTTGATAAACTTCTATCGACGTCTATTGCAACTATTTAAAAATTTTGCTATTTTGTATAAATAGTTTTCCTTATTTTTCTATTTTTAAAAATTCTCCTAAAAATAAAAAATTCAAAAAATAAATTTAAATTAGTAAATAAATATTTTATAAATTTTAAACTAGTAAGCATGTCAATTACTTATATTATATCTGTATTAGTAACATTTTGTTATTTATATTATACTTGTATTAGTAATATTTTGTTGCTTATTATTATTATTATTATTATTATTATTATTATTATTATTATTATTATTATTATGTTTTGTGGATTTTTCTACGATATGATGGAAGTATCGATTCACTCCTCATGTCAATCCATGAAAATGTGAAATTATTGATGGAAATATTGACATATTGACAGAAATTTAAAACTATGCTTGTACTTCAGGTTCGATCCTCACTCACACGTATTGTGATATATATATATATATATATATATATAATTTATTTTTATTAATTTAAACGTATCTATCATATTTAAGTTTATAAAAAAGTGAGGTCTGAGTTAGGTTGTAATTGAATCTTTAAATTTTTAAATTCAACAATTTTAACGGAAAAATTTGCAGTTGGTTTCACTTTGGTCTCTCTATCAGTTTTTCTGTTAACTACTAATGAAGAGTTGTAAACCCATTTTTTAATTTTTAATTTTCTCTCTCCTTTATGCCTCTTCTTCTCCTCTCCTCTTTCTCCTTCTCCTCCTCTAAGCATCTTTCTTCACCATTAATGGCAGTTGTGTCCCCGTCACCATTGGAATCCCTTTCCTTATTTCTTCCCTCCTATCCAGAAGAAAGAAGATGGTCTGAAAAAGAAAAAAAAAATGTATTATCATTAGACTATAATTTAATAGTATGAAATGTATATGTGTTTATTTGATTGTTTCATTGTTAACAAGCAATTGAAGCAAAATTGTGAATCTAGAAGTATTTAATGAATAATTGGAGCTTTTGGAGAATTAATTAAAGTTTGAATATGAAGGTGAAGAGTTTTAAGACCCAAACATTAATATTTAGACACTCAGATAAGCATCGAAACACTCAAAAGTTGGATGTTGCAAGCTAAAGACCCGAGGGTGTAGCATCTCAATGCTATGCTATTTAGGGAGCATTTGGACACTCGTAACGTAATGAGTTTGTAATATAATGTAATCCAAAATCTAGTGTTTTGAGTCTGATTTGTAATACTAAACTCATTTCGTTCCAACAGTTTTCAATCTAACCCTCTTTTCTATTGTTTCACGATTCACAATCTCCTTTTTGTTCCGGCCTCGATTCCACGTGTATTCTAACACCCTTCTAATTTTTAATAATTATAATTAAATTCCAACTTCTCGAACAATTCCTTAAAAGTCACAATCAATTTCTACAAGTAGAAGAAGATTAGAGAGACTTTTTGAGAGCTGAAGAACAAAATTGGAAGCTCGAGATTGTGGATTTTACATATTATTATATTAGAAAAGTGTGAAGTGCGTTAGGAGTTCTTTTTACATCTTTTATTTATAGTTTTCTTTTAATATTTTTAAATGAGTTTCAGTTTTATACGGTGATTTTAAATTGTGAAACTCATACTTTAGTGCCTGTTGGTGAAAAAGATTGAAAAAAATAACTTTTAAAATCAAAAAAGAATTTTTTTTTTTTTTTTTTTTTGAAAAAGTGAGAATCCCACCTTGTTTAGTTTAGCATTGAGATCTCACTTTATTTACCATTCCCTTTAGTGATGAGCTTGGGCTACAAGGGTACCCATGTCTTGGAAAGGGTGAGGAGATAAGCAATGGTGGGCTTGTGGAGGTGAGGTGGCAATAAAGATAATTTTTTTTTAAATAATAAAATATTTTTCAGAAATTACGGTCTTGCCCCTCACCGCATGGTTCGCGTAGTCTTCAGTCGTCGCGTAGTCTTCGCGTCTGTGCCGTCTTTTCCGGCGCACGTGGTGTGGACGAGCGCTCACTGCGCGACGCACGTTCTGTGGCCGAGCGCTTGTCCCTCATGCGACCGTTGAGCTTCGCGTACTATAAATTCCTGCCATCTTCAGTTGAAATTATAACGAAAAAATA
The DNA here is from genome assembly GCA_002890555.2 of Lagenaria siceraria. Classification (NCBI taxonomy): domain Eukaryota; kingdom Viridiplantae; phylum Streptophyta; class Magnoliopsida; order Cucurbitales; family Cucurbitaceae; genus Lagenaria; species Lagenaria siceraria. The sequence continues at coordinate 18,462,697 of CM016483.1, read as the reverse complement.
TTTTCCTCTCTGAATACCGAGCAATCTAGAAAGAGTGTGAGTACCGATTGATTCTTGTGCGAGTTTCGACCGAGACAGTATTATCTGGGCTGTTTTATCCTGGGGACGGCGTGGCATTAAGTTGGAACTGCAAGCACCTTGGGCAGAGCCGTGAAATGTCTTAAAGAGAGCGAGCTCCGCAACTCAGCCATAACAAGCTTTTATTTTGCAGGTTCATCGCATAGTAGGCGTCCAGTTCACCGCATAGTACCAGTCCAGTTCATCGCACATCAGGCGTTGAGTTGACCATCAGGCGTTCACCACATTGCGTTGAACGCATAAAGCACAAGGTTCCAACGGTGTCCGGTGGCCTACAATTGCAACAGTAGACAAAAACCGGTGGAAATGACAACCATGAGAGAGAGGGTTGACGGAGGGAAGGAGAAAGAAAAGGAAGAGAGAGAAACGAAAAAAAATATTTAATTTAGGATTTTTTTTAAGAAAAAATCAAAACCAAGTTCCATGTCGGCTTTTAGTTAGTAATTAACGAAAAAACCAAAGATGCTACCAAAAGAAAACTTCAGGGATAAGATTGTTGAGTTTGAAAACTTAAGGATCAAAATGCAACCTAAACCAAATATCAGTGACTAAATGTTCATTTCTTTTCCCTATATTCTTCCATCCTTTATCCTTTATTCTTTGGTTCCTTAATTTATGATTTATTTATTATTTTACTTGTGTTACTAATGGTTCAGTCTCCTTTCTGTTTTCTTTGCTTAGGTTTTTAGGTGAAATGACTTCTTGGATGATCATATTTTGAATTTTAAAAGATGAAAACTTGAGAAATGCTTATTTGAAAACTCATCATAATACCCATGAGAGCGAGCGTGAGAGCGTGTGTCTAGTTATTGAGAGCAAGAACAAGAGCAAGTATCGAGTCATTGAAAGCGAGAGTGAGTATTGAGAGAGAGCGAAGTCGTAGCGAGAATTAATAGTTTTCTAATAAGTGGGCATTTTTTCATTCGGGCCTCTAAAAAGGGGCAATCCGTATAAATTTCTCCTTTCCATTCTAGAAGAAGAAAGAAGAGTGTTGGCAAGAAGAGTGTTGCCAACCATAGTGAAACCATACAGAGGTCATTGCTTGTCGTTGTCAAGATTGGGTTCCTCCTCATGTCACGTTCCCGCTCATACTACTCCAGCTTTGATTCCCACTCTTGGTGTGCATCTATGTCCCACTCCTACTCTCATTCCAAGACTATCCCATTGTCTTTGTCTCTCTCTCACAGCTCTAGTTCTCGAAGCCGAATTCGTCTTGTTGGGGTTGATGCCCTAAATATCGTGGTCTTATAGTTTGTAAACTTGTATTGTACAAACGATTTATTTATTTAATAAAATAACAGTTATTTTATTTGATATTTAAATGCATTAACCCAAAATCAATAAACTAAGATCCTAAGTTATTAGCTGTAATATAAACACGTATATGGAGACATACAAGTAGATCGTGTTTAAGTTTAACCTAAACGGTTTGTAGTAGATGGATAAGGTTGAGTACCTTATCCTTGTAACACTTCGAATACGACCCACTTTGTGATTGTTACAACTGTTGTAAAGTGTCACAAACGTTTTGATCCTAAATGTTCATATGGAGATATGTGAGTGAGGTTATCCTATACATGTGAGACATGTATAAGACCGGACTGCGAAATAGTTAGTCTCTCATTTTAACATCGTTGCTCGATGAGACTTACATTTCACTAAGATGATCATAGGTGACTCGACTTTAATCCTGAGTCAATTGTGAACTCCTGCCTGTGAGGGCAATCATTTAATTTGTATGGATGAGAGTGACTAGGTTCACCGACTCCATAAGCCTACCTTTTTGGAGATTTGTCCAAATAGGTAGCTGAGAACTCAACTGTACAAGATGGAATTCACATCTTATGAATTGCTCCCTTAAAAACTGGTATAAAGTCTTGAACAATGAAACGCCTCACTCTCTCACTAGCCAGACAAGGGTGTAGCTCATAGTTGGACTATGACTAAATTGTTCATTAGAGGAATCAATGGTGCTTAAGGAGTTAATGGTAACACAGAGGTAAAATAGTAATTTGACCCAACTATGGTTACGAGCAATCTATGAAGGCCAACTTGTTGTTGATCGATTATATCCGTGGACATAGAAATATATCTACAATGCGAGAATGCTGTTGTCGGTCTTTAGTGGAGTGACCGACATTTAATGAATGTTAATTAATTAATTAAAATTAATTTAAGAGTTTAATTAATTTAATCTCGTATAATTGGAGCTTCAATCTTATAGGCCCATTAGGTCCACTTGCTAGCTCATATAGGATAAGGTGACGGTCAGTTATTTTGGTTTAATTTGAATTGTTCAAATTAATTTTAAGGGAATTAATTGTATAAGATACGATTAGATAATATATATTGATACATTATATTATAAAGTTAACTTTATATGAGATGTAAAATTAAACTTTATAATATGTGAGAAAAAATATTTAAATAAGATTGAAATATTAATAATGTGAATAAGATTTATACTAAACTATAGGTTATGTGAGAATAATTAGTTAATTGTTAACTATTTATATATATATATATATATATATATAGGAAATTTTTAGAAATAGGAAAATAAGAGAAACTATTTACATAAAATAGCAAAATTTTTAGATAGTTGTGATAGACGCTAATAGAAGTCTATGAGGGTCTATCAGTGATAGAAATGATAGAAGTCTATCACTGATAGATGCTAATAGAAGTCTATTAATGTCTATTAGTGTTTTTTTTACTATTTTTTGTAAATACTTTGACATTTTTTCTACATGTAAAAATTTTCCTATATATATAACTCTTAATTTAATTATTTTTATTAAATATGATTTAATAAAATTATTTTTTAAATTAAAAAGTGGTAACTCCCACTTGGGAGTTATCAATCATGTTGGATAAGAGAGTTTATTAACTTCCTCACCACTAACTCTCACATGTAAAAAAAAAAAAATCTCTAGAATTCACTGTTCTTCCCAACCAAAACAATTTTAGAGATCACACATTTGAGGCCTAATTATCCCAGATATTAGTAAGTGCTCTGAGTAGTGTTGTCTCATATATAGTTATTTTTGTGTTTTTAGAAGATTGCAAAGCTCGTATCTTTGGAGAAGGATTATGTGAAGATAAAGGATAACTACAAGGGTAAGGTTTCTTTCCTTTTATTTTTTTTCTCCTAGGCATGCTTATTAACGTAGGTTTATCCTACTGCCTTATTCTGTGTTTCTCTGTTTTTCTCATAATACGTAATTTAAAATTGAAATCACAAGCGATCACACGCTTCCACCGGGATTCAATCCTTTCATGTCTATCATTTTAGTTCGCATTGTTCATTTTGGGGTTTTACGTTTGGTGCTTATTAGTTGTTAGTGTGAGAGGAAGTATCAGAATTAAGTGAATTACGCATTACCTTTTTGAAATCATTACACTATCAAGAAATAGAAGCCCTTTGTATACCAAAAATGTTAATCATTTTTCTATATGGAAAGGAACGCTTCAAATTTTATTTCAACAAAGTTGATTCCTAATTGTTCATATAAGCTAGCAGAAAGACCTTATCAACCTATAGATTATTAGCTCTAATGATCCAAAGTTATTTAATTAAACTTTTTCGTTAATCAATTTCATTCATTAACTATAGGTGACTCTATGCTAGACCTAAAGTTGCACTCTTATGCATTGTAGGATAAGCTGTGTTCATGAACATAGTCAGCACAAACAAATCAATCCTTCATGAGTTGTTCATAATTACAACATAGTCAAATGTCTATTTTATCTATATATATATAATACATTTTTGAACCTTAAGTAAAATTGATCCTCTAATAAATAATATATTTATGATCCAATCATAACCAAGTCCATATCGAGCTTGCATTGTTATCGTAACCATAATCAAGGGGAGTTCTCGTAATCCAAATTTGACTACATTTCCTTCAGGCAAGTTTGTTTCAGTTTCCTTGTACGATGTTATCGTTATGCTTTGAAGCCCCACGTTCCTAATGAATGCATATAGGACTAAAATTATTAATGGATTTCATTCACATACACACTGTAATTATTGTGTGAATTTGTACCATACAAATACACATTAATACTAAATATTGCATACCTCAGTTACCCTTGCATCCTTTTTCGTTGTGTCTGTTATAAGAATAATATCACCAAAAGATCATAAAAATATGTAACCTTGTATACATGAGAGAATCTGAGCCCAACGACTTTACGTTGTCTCCTTAAGACAATTTTACTCACTCCACTGCTTGAGTTTCATGAGTAATTTGTCTCACAGGATAGAACAGATTACATTTCTTATGGAAGCAGCACCTCGTCCACAAGATCCAACAAACTATACTTTGTAGAAATGAACCGAACTTCAAAAAGGGAGAGTTTTAAAATGGGAGAAAAATGCTTATGAAAAAGTTCGCTAGTGGAATTTGAAGAAGAGGCATATTTATAGACTATTCGTGGCCATTCGAATAGTCGTGTCTCTTCTTCAAGTTCGGTATTTTCGAAAGGACATGTTCAATATCACAAAACAATACAACTCTATGTGAATGGTCACATACCATTTATTCCAACAATATCTCCCTTTCACTCGTTGTTTTTCTTAGGTCCTTTGGCTTCCACACTTACTACAAGGTGGAATTCATAACTAAAACATACAAACAATTTGAATATAACACTTGCAACATACAAACACTATATCTTAGTCTTTTTGGGATGCTTTTCAAGTTTATGGTCTTCATTGATCCTCTTTTTGTCTCTTTTAATTATTTCACCTCCATCATTTACTCTCACCTCTTCTTCACTAGTCACCATTATGGGTCCCACGTCTATGGTTGGTTTTTTGGTATGAGTTACCCCCAACACGTTGTTACTTGCTCGAATGATTTGATATTGTCTTTGATTTTTTTTTCGATATTCGTGAGTATCCAGTCCAGCTTACGTGCACATCGACTAATCTCACGAAAATATCTATGAATAGATGGGTAAATATCCGTGAGTGTCCTTGTTACTTTTTTTTTTTTTTTTATTGTCTTTGATTTGTTATTTAAATTTGATTTGATTTTATTAACTTTTTTTTATCTCTCAATTTTTTTTTCCCTTCATATATTAGTTTTTTTGTTCAGGTTTTTTAGCAATTAATGTATTAGCAATTTTTTTCTAGGATATCTTTAGAAAAACTTTATTGTAATTTTCATATTTGTAAACAGTTTGAACTCCTCATCTTTTTATTTAATTTATTATTAGTTATTTAGAGAGGGTATTTTGGTTCAATTAATATTTAGATTTTTTTGTTACTTTTTACGCCATTTTCTCCAAAAATTATGTTCGTATATTTATCAATACTACTGATTTATTATGGTTATTCATATGGTAGCCCCTATTATTAAACAACCCAAATTGTTATTAAAGCATTAATTTAATTAATTCCAACACTTAGAAGCTATATACTTTACAAAAATGACTTTTTAGGTCGAGTTTTTCAAAATCATTGCTATGATTTTGTAACCTAATATATCTACCCATCCAATATGAACCTCAACCAACATGCTTAAGCCATCGGTTAAATTAATCAAAACTATAACAACCAAAAAAAAAAAAAAAAGAAAAGAAAAAAGGTATGATTTTCCAACAAATAAATATGCACTAAATCTAAAATTGACCAAATAGTTCTGATTCAAAATAAGGAATTTAGAAGAATGAAAGTGAAAAGTGAAGTTCAAAGTTGTTGAGGTAGTTGTAGAAATGTAGAACAAGAGTAAAAAGAATGTTTTTTTTTTTTTAAAGTTTTTATATGAGACAATTGCAAAAATGTCAAATTGATTTGTTAAAATTAGACTCATATACAATGTTTTATGACTTTGCAAAAAAGACAAAATCTTTTAAGTCCAACCCAATTGAAATGCCCGGATGACCAAAATGCCCCTCACAGTTAAAAATGTATGATTGTATTTAATTGCCCACTAATTACTATATGATTGTTATCTGATTATCATATAATTGCCAATGATATCAATTCTCATCTGATTGTTGTCTGATTATTGTTTGATTGTTATTAATTGTTAATGATACTGATTGATTGTTATTTGATATTGATTGTAATATGATTGTCAATGATACCATTGTTATCTGATTGTTCTCTAATTACTATATGATATTGATTATCAAGGATACTGATTGTTATCTGATTGTTGTCTAATTATTATCTGATACTAATTGCCAATGATTCCAATTGTTGTCTGATTGTTGTTTGATTAATATCTAAAATGGGTTTGTCAATGATACTGATTTTTACTTTATTATTATCTAATTATGATTGTCAATGATATGTGATTGCTATCTGATTTTCATTTGATATTGATTGTTATATGATTGTTTTCTGATTACTGATATACTAATTGTCAATGATTACCTGATTGTTGTCAACAATAAACTGCTAAAATAAGGCACTATATATTGTACTTACATAAAAAAAATGATTAACAAATATATTTTTGATGTCCACAATATGATTATTCAAATAGATACAAATTATTTACATGTTTTTCTATTATGACCAACACGCTTACAACGGCTACAGTTCATGTGTTTTGTCAATTCACCAATTGAAGGAATCCTTTGCTTTTTAGGTCTTCTTGCTTGACGAGGGTTGTTCACCTCTAAAATACAAGTACTAAAAAATCAAACATCAATCACATAACAATTAAATATAAATAAAAAAGTACTTAATATCTAATGATCAAAATCATATGGGAAACAAATAGCAGTGAGATAATATCAATCACATGGCAATCAAATAGAAATCATAAACTACTTAATATCTATGAAAATCACATGGTAATCAATGACAATCCGATATCAATCAGATGACAATCAAATAGAAATCACAAAATACTTAATATCTAATGAAGATCACATGACAATCAGATATCAATAATATGACAATCATATGACAATAAAATAGATATCAGACAGAAATCAGATATCAATTATATAGCCAATATTTGATTCTCTATGCTTAAATAATTCACCCGCACTTCTAATTTTTAATTTAATTTCCACATCTTGTATAACATATCTAACTAGCATTTTGCAAGCCACAACAAATTTTTGTGGGTTATCCTTAATAATCAATTATCTTAAGCTTGATACCATAGTCTGGTGAATGAAATTAATTGCTAACCATCCTCTCAAAAGAATGTTCAAGTAAAATATTGGAAAGAAACACATTCATACAGCAAGCCAGATATTCCTATGGGAGCCCAAAGAAGTCCTTTTCACATCAGAATTAACAATTCTAACTCTCCAAAGTACTAATAATAACACATGAATTTTCCTCTTACCCACGTTGCAACTCCCCTCCTTTTAATTTATCAATATACATAGCCTCAAATAAAAAGTTCGTAAAATCAAACTACAATAAACATAATAACCAAAGAACACAAATTATCTTGAATACAAATCAGAAATCTACACCCAATTTGTCGCAAACTGACAAATTTTCAATCAATACACATGATTATACATAAATAATTAACATCCTTATTCCGAAAATCTAACATTCATTCCTAAAAAAACTCTAGTAATGAAAAATTGGAGAAGATCTTTACGAAATCGAACCAGTAAAATTGTGAGCGCAATCCGTGAATGAGAGAAGGTGAGGACGAAATTCAAGCAAAAAAAATTGAATACAAACCGTAGAAGAGAAATCTTGAATGAAGGAGGTTTTGAAATCGTATGTTCAACTAATGAAATCAAAACAAGATTTCAAAAAAAAATATGTGCAATCGTGTGCATCAAAACAAATGTGTTTAATCATTAATTTTTCAAAATATATCTTCTTAATCTCCACATTTGTAAGAATATGGACATATTTGGAAAATATACATTTTATTACCCGGGTTTTTTAAATAGGTTTAAAAAAAATCCTTGAATTAATTTTTTTATTATTCTAAATAATTATATGTTAATTTAAAATAAACAATAATTATGCATAAAATATGAGGAAGTACTTCCCATACTCTTCTTCTCCTTCACCCTTCTCTTAAAAAGATGAGGGGATGAGGATATAGAAGAGAAAGAAGAGAAAAGTGAAGGAATAGTTTTTAGAACATCTTTTTCTAATTTATAATGTCATATAAAATTACATGTAAAAAACACCTTTTAAACATATTCTTAAAAACGTAAAAAACACCTTTTAAACATATTCTTAAAAACTCCATGACCAAATGCATTTTTTCGTTAAAATTTAGCGACTAAAAAAAGTACATTTTGGAACTAAATACTCCTATTATTGAAACCCGAGGACAAAGGCAATTGCTGCTTTAAAAAATATAATTAATGAGTTGACAACACAAAAGAAAAAATGTTTATAAGGTCAATTTTCACAAACTAAATAGTTATTAAATAGAATCTAAATACTCTTAGGGGTTGTTTGGCTCACCAACTTCTTAAGTTGGTGTAAACAAATCAACTTCAATAGTAAACACTACTGAATTTGAATTAGGAACTCCATCTTCCATTCTTTTTCTACTTTTTCATTTATCGAGAAATTTTATCTACTTTTCATAATTATTAAGTAACTTAATCTTATAACTCTACACTCCAAACATAAACTTATTAACTCTACTCTTATTAACCCTATTCAGTGGGCCAAACACCCCTTAAGATTGTGTATAGTATACCCTTGAACTTTAAAAGTATCTAAGTTTAAAATTTTTAAATTTGAGTGTATTGACATTTATTAATTATAAAAAAAAAAACGTTATGAAAACACAAAATTCAAAATTTAAAATTCACATTAGACATTTTTTAAAAAAACTATCAAGAGACCTATTAGACACAAAACTAAAACTTAGTTCGTGAACTTAAACTTCGAATTTAAGACGAATAATCTAAGGAACTTTTCAACGATAGGAATTGCAATAAGGAATCGTAGCAGAATACCATTATTACAAATTTTTGGGTAGTAGAGACAGAAAGAAAAACAATGGGAGACCTCATAGTTTAGAAGGCAAATGCTTCCCCAGTTCCCTACGAAGTACTTTGCCAGTAGCAGACTTTGGTAATGATTCTGTAAAAACCACTTTTCTGACTTTTTTATATGGTGCAACCTGCAGCAAACCCAAAATTGATACCACAAATTCAATGTGAGGTCACTTTTGATTTTTTTTTTAATGCTAAAAATGCATATAAACTTGAAAAATAGGAAACCTGTTGAGCAACATAATCAATAACATCTTTTTGTGAGAGTGTGCTTCCTGGCTTCTTTATCACAAATGCCACTGGAATTTCCCCACATTCTTCATCTTTGGCCCTGAAAAAACCACCAAGAAAGTATGGAAAAAAAGACTCTAAGATATGATCTGAAATAATCTGGAAAACAGCAAGAAAATTAACTTGGTTGATTATCAGAATTTGTAAGGATGGACACTGGATGCACTAAGAATAGACTTGACGTGACACAAGATTTTCAAAAGGTAGCTTTTTAGTCTCCGAGTTTTGAAGAATAAATGTGTTTGGTCCCTAAGTTTTCAAACTGTACCTTTCTAGTCCTCAAGTTTTCAAGAATAGGGGTTTTTGGTTTCTAAGTTTTCAGAATGTACCTTTTTAGTCACCGAGGCTTTAAGAATAGGTTTAGATCCCTCCAATAATTTATTATTATTATTATTTTAAATAACTATATAGCATTATAAATTAGAAAAATAATTTTTAAAAACTCTCTCTCTTTCAAAATTTATTCTTTAAAATATTTTTTTAATTTTCAAATATAGCAAAGTGAGTCAAATTTTTTACAAATATAGCAAAATGTCACTGTTTATTAGATAGTAAGTAGTCTATCAATGTCTATCACTAATAGACAATGACATTTTGCTATATTTGAAAATATTTCTAGCAGTTTGGTCCTTTAGAACAATTACCCTTTTAAGTATCATATAATTATTTAAAAAATTAAAAAACTTACTTCAAGGACCTCTTAAATCTATTCTTAAAAACTCAAGGACTAAAAAGAAACATTTCAAAAATTCAGGGATCAATTGCACCTATTTTTAAGAATTTGAGGACTAAAAGGTTACAATTTTAAAATTCAGGGACCAAATGTACATATTCTTCAAAACTAAGGGACTAAATAACAAACACTTTTTACATGAATTGGCTGCATTTTCTTGTCTGACACTTGTTCATACTTCCTAGTTAACAATCAGTTCATAGTTTATCCGAAAGTTGTGGAGATAACAGATAACTGCTTTCTTCTTTGCTAGACAAAACACATATAATACTTGTGCCTGCTCAATGTTGGATGTATCAATGTATACATTGAAAAACTAACAAGGTTTTGAAGTGTACTGGTTTTGATTGAAATGATAGAGTAATTTACTAAAAGATGTTTACTCTGGATCTTAATATGTGGTTACAAGAATACTTACGCTGCTACTACAGCATCAAGAACTTCTGGATGTGTCATCACCACAGCTTCTAAATCAGTAGGAGCAATCTACAAAGCAACAGATAAAGTAAATTACACCTAGTAACTTTATTTATCATAATACTCATGAACTTCATTCAAAGCATTGACACATCACAAGCAGGGGTAGAGTGAAGAAACAAGACGGTTAAAACTTATATTTAAGGCCCAGTTCGGTAACTATTTGGTTTTTGAAATTAAGCCAATTTCTTCTCAAGTTCTTGCCATATTTTACATCTTTCTCTTAAGTAAAAGAGTTGAGTTCTTAGCCAAGTTTCGAAAACTAAAAGTAGTAGTTTTTTAAAATTTAGTTTTGTTTTTGGAAGTTGGCTAAGAATTTAATTCTTTTTACTTAAGAAGATGAAAACCATTATAAAAAATTGAGAGAAATATGCTTATTTCACACTAGACTTGCACAAGAAGCATAAGCTGTACTAGTATCTTTAACAAAGTAAAAAACATGAAAGTGTCAGATTATTATATTGTACCTGAAAGCCTTTATACTTTATAACTTCTTTCAAACGATCAACAACATACAAGTATCCTTCTCGGTCAAAGTAAACGATGTCTCCAGTATGTAGCCAATTTTCTTGGTCTATTGTGGACATTGTTGCCTCTGGATTATTCAAGTACCCTGTAAAGGCCAAAAGAAAAACAAAACAATATATCAAAAGAAGCTTTCCAACAGTAGTTAGTGACATATCTTTGTGATCATGGTCAGGGTAGATAACAATAAGCTGCTGCAAATAACTAAGAAAGCAACTTTCCATGGGCTGAGTCTGATCTATTAAAGGTTTGGAGATTAAAGGTTTTTCAAATTGGGGATCTATAACAGAACTGAAGACAGCTATGGACTTTAGACTGATGAAATTGACAGAAAAATACAGAAGAGAAACGTGAAATTCACTACAGCCAGCAAATAGACTAAGAAGAACAGATACGGATATGACACGACATAGACATGGCGACACGCCATATTTTAAAAATCTAGGACACGACACGTTTATTAAAATATACATTTTTAAACCAAAAGAAAATTCAAAGTAAATGAGTTGATGCATTTATATGCTTAAAAAATTTAGCTTGATGTACTTCACACTCAGAAGTTATTATATTGTCATATATGTGTCTTTTTAGTCTACTCAATAAATGTTCTATGGATGACTAACACATTTGTTGCACTAACAAGTGTCCAATACGTGTCTAACAAGTGTTTTAGAAAGAATCTCCTTCAAACCTTTCATTGAACCAGGTCCGCGTAACAAAAGTTCGCCGGTTTTACCAGGAGGCATGAAAGATCCCGTAACCCAATCAACTACTTTAGCTTCCATGTTTGGAGCTAAAAGTCCCACTGACAAATAATTTCTAGCATATTTGGTATTGAAGCCGCGGGTTCCTAGAGCTGTGGACTCAGTCATGCCATATCCCTAACAACAAATACACCAAAACCAAGCATGTTCAAACTAACATGGCACATTAACATTATGAGCTAAAATTCCTCAAGACATTGCTTTTGATGCTTCACAAGTAAGTTATTCCCAGCCCATTATAAACAAAATTGGTTTAATGTAATGAAAGTGTCTGCAAGTAGTTTGTTTGAAGTTTGGCAATCAATACCTGAATGAAGTCGACATGAGGGAGAGCCTGCACAAAATCATCTATGGTCTTCTTGTTCAAAGAAGCAGCCCCAGAAGAAACTTGTTTCAAACTTCTAAATCTATGCACACCAATTTTCTCTGCAGTCCTAGCCATACTTGTCATTATTGGTGGAACAACTGGAAAATGTGTGACTTTAAATCTGTCAATAGCCTTGACCATGTCTTTGACATCAAATTTGCTCATTACAACAACACTAGACCCCAATGACATTAATCCCATCACAAATATGGAGAGACCATATATATGAAACATTGGTATAGCAGCCAAATACACATTCTCTGTAGGCAAATATTCATACTGTGAAGCTTCAAACCGGACGAAAAGCTCAATCGCAGATATAAAATTTCTCTGTGTTAACATAACCCCTTTGCTCACTCCAGTAGTACCTGAAGAAAACAATATAGCAGCTGTATCTTCTTGTCTAATCACTGGTCTTTTATTCAAATCAGAACCACCTGAAATAAGCTCATGAAAAGAAGAAAATCCCATAGGACGTATCAAATCCAAATTCGAATTTTCTGGTACCCCAATTGCCTGAATTCCCAATGTTTCAAAATTATTAATTTTCTGAGCTATTGTAAAAGCCAAACGCACATTGCATTCACTGGTTCGTTTTTTGATTTCTGAGGAACTGCTTTGAGGAAACATGGTCGTAATAACTGCTCCCAAGTACAGGACACCCAAAAGAATAATGGGATAGAAAATGGAATTTGGTAACACAAGCAAAACTACATCCCCTTGTGATACACCCAACTTGTGGAGCCCAGAAGCCACAGATTTGACCATACGAAACATTTCTCTGTAAGATATTGAATTTCCAGTTGAGGAATCAATGAAAGCTGTATGTCCATTGTGTTGGAAGGAGAAAATGAAGGAGACAACATCAAGAAATGGATCAGAGGGAACTTCTCTAGAGGCATGGACACTACGACAAATTCCGGTATCTGGTGAATACCAATTAGGATACTTGTGTTCAGAACGAGGAATTTTTTTAGTTATAACAGCCTCATTTTCTGGCGTTTGAAAACTGAAGTGATCGTTTAAGAGCCGTGCCATTTCTCATAAACTGAAAGACAAAAGATAAAAAAACAGACAACAAAAACGAAATCAAACATGATTCATAAACAGATATCACATCTGAACAATATTCAGTAAAAAGTAAACTTCATAATCACGATACACAATTTCCCACATGGTTTAACGATCTTCATCTAAGAGTTGATAGACACGAATCATTCACCTTAATGTGATGTGATGTAATATTCTTAGGTAATAAAATGCAAAATGTGACCCTTTATTTTACTATCAATATTTCTAAATATATTTTATAAAACGAATTACACTTTGACCTTTCAAATTGATTTTTATTTTATAGTTCAAAAAGTATTGTAACATTCTAGTTATTAAAGTTTAAGCATTGATGTAGGTGTTACGTGTTAGACTTTCTTTTTTGACAATATGTAGGATAAGCTTTATCAACGAACCCGAATCATAATAAACCCCTTTGCTCACTCTGGTAGTATCCGAGAAAGTTGCATTAGTGTTGGGCCATATATTAAAGTAGGGAAGAGAGAAAAAAAATAGAGAATAGAGAGGAGATAAACGGTAAGAGCATTTTGAACTTTCTTCTTCTTCTAAAATAAGAGTATTAATGCAACTTTTGAAAGTTTAGAATAATTTTTACAACGAGGTATTTAATTGCTTCTGTTCATATATTAATAGTAAGAGTATTTTCTTACCTTTTCATTAAGATTAAGCATATTTTTGAAACTTTTGAAACTTCAAAGGTATTTTTTGAAACAAAACTAACCGTTTTCATCCAAAACTGACGGTAAGGGTATTTTTTTAATTCTTTGAAAGTTTATAAATATTTTTGAAACTTTTAAAAATTTAAAGATATTTTTTAACTAAAGTAAAGAAGTGGATTTTTTATAATTTAACCTCAACTTTATCATGGAGAAATTTATATTGATAAAAACAATGTAATAAATATGATTGTCTTTTATAATAAATATTTAGATAATTTAACATTTCAAAATATACTAAAGTATTAGAGAAATTTTCACAGGTAGAAAAAATGTCAAACTATTTACAGAAAATAGCAAAAGAAACATTGATAGACATTGACAGGCTTTTATCAGCATCTATCAGTAATAGACTTCTATCATTTCTATCACAGATAGACTTTTATCAGCATCTATCATAACTATCTAAAAAAAATTTTATTTTGTGTAAATAGTTTTTCTTATTTTTCTATTTTTAAAAATTTCTAAAAGTATTATTCCTAATTTCTCAAATTTATAGAATGATACTAAATTATAATTTCTCAAATCTATTGAAATTAGAGGGTGAATTACCGTGAAAAAGAAAGGTTATAAAAGTAAGACAGAGACAAGCATATATTGGAACTTGATTTACAAATACGATAAAACAAAAGTACACATTTCAAAAAATAAAATAAAATAAAACAAATGCACGCAAACAGCCAAAGAGAGATTCACTGTAAAATAAAATTTTAAAAACGAAAAGAAAAAAGAAAAATATATATATTTTTTTGTCCCTAAAATTTGATTTAAGTTGTATTTGGGTCTTGTGATTTCGAACTAACAATTTTCATTTTTAATAGTATTCTTGGTCTCTCATTCAAATTTTTCGTTCATTCTTAATGGAATATCACCTCTTTGTCATTAAAAATAAAAATAAAATACATTTCTTAATTTTTAAGAATAACAATACTTTTATAATATTTTGAAAAAAATCCAACGAACCCGAATCATAAGAGTTCTAACGAGTTAGCTGAGATGGAAAAGTGACCCACTTAAATTCAAGTTGGTCTAAAAAAATTATTTTAATTCAACTCAACCTGGGTACACTATTCTAATGTGTTTTTTCTACTGATGTTGAAATAAAAGCTCCAAATAATTCATCCTTTTGGCTTACCTACCCCGTCCAAATTTTGTCTTCATTCATTTCACATGGCATTTGTTTGTCACTTTCAAAAAAATTTTTAGTACTACCTCTATTCATTTCTTGTCAGCATTTAAGAATTACGTAGAGTCTAAAAATTAAATGAATAATTAATAAATTATTTAATGATGTGTTAAATAATGAATGGAGGTAGTATATACTATCGTAGTACTAGATTTTTTCTTTTGAGTTTCTTCTCTTTCTAATCTTTTTTTTTTTTCCCCTCCCTTTGTCATCATCTTCTTGGAAAGGATGAATTTTGACCTAAAACTTTGGTAAATAATTTCATTTTTTAAATTTTAAATTTTTAAATTTTATCTATTTAAATCTTGCACTTGAATAAATTAATGGCTTAGAAGTCCAAAAAAACCTCAACATAACTTTTCCACTTTTTGAAACTTGAAGAATTTTGTCATTTTGCTCCTACCATCCTTAGCTAATATTACCAAAGTACCCTAATCACTTTGTCATCTTACTCTTCGGGCAATTTAGCCACTTTTCAGTGTTTCAAATAAAAATTGGCCCAAAGTTAAAAAACTCGAAAAATGACTTTCTGTTTACGTTAGTCAGATTACTACTTCGACCCCAAAAATCATGTTTAATGGCCTAACGCTCAATCATCGCTCTCACTTCTCGCTAGCGTTTCTCACTTCAATATATAGCTTCTTGCTCTAAATTTCTTCCTTCTTCAATCTACCTCACAAGTTTGCTTTGTTCGAATCCTCTTCTCCATCAATTCAATTTCTTTTTTTACAATTTGTTGCCCACACAAAAAAAAATTACACAGAAAGAAGATAGAAGATTTCTTCTTTCTTTGCTTCTCGCTCAATTTCTCTATTCGCGCTCCAATCTTTAATTTGAGAGGAGGAGGAGAATAAAAGAAGGTAGAAAAGAACACAAGAAGAAGAAAAAATTTCCAAATCGAGGGATCAAAAGAAGTGAAAATCATAAGCACCCCACATACTTTGGTCTATTGAGTAATCTCACTGTGTGCAAAAGGCAAAAAGAAACATAAATTTTTAAAAGTTAAGTCAAATCAAGAGCACCCCACATCCTTTGGTCCATTGGTGTCATTTTCTCTTATTCTTCCCAATTTTCTTCTTTCTCTACTTTTCTTCCGTTGTTGCATAGTGATCGCTAGCTATGTGTCCATCGAAGAGATCGAACTGGGATTTTCCAAATAGATTGGCCTCGCCAGAACATTACCAGAAAGAATAATAGTTGTAATTAAACCCATTTTCGAGATTGTTCATCTAATCTTGACATTCAGTGAATCAATTCCATCGGAATCATTTTGGTGGTGTCGTTTGATGATGGAACTAATGGTGAATTGGTGATGAAGAAGGCAAAAGAAGAAACTAAGAAATAGGAGCTCACGGGCCAAGATAGAGCACTCTGTGAGGATAGGGGAAAGAGAAACTATACATCAGCATGTTTTTTAAAATAGGGGTTTTTGCCGTGATGACCCCTTTTTAGGAACACCATTTTTGGCACAAGATTTAAATTTGCTCAAAAAATGGCATTTTGTTTACATCTTGTCCCCAAACTACATGCGAGGGTCTAGCGCTCAAACGAATTCTCGTTTCTTCTTCTCACTCCTCGTTTCTTCCTCTCGTTCTTTATCAGAAGTAACTACAAATTTTTTCCTTGGTTTTTTTTCCTTCGTTTGAATTTTTCCTCTCACTTATTCATCATCAAATTTGTAGTATTTTCTTGGCCTCACTCTCGTTTCTTCCTCCCGTTTTGGTTCACGCTCTAACTTAGATCTTTGATTTTAGAAGAAGAAAAAGATGGTAAAGAGAAGAAATCGTTGGAAAGAGAGCAACTAGAAATTCTAACGAAGTAGATCGGTGGTGGAAGTAAAAGCATGGAAGAAGAAATGCAACAAAAAAAACAAAAAAAACGCAAAAAAAATACAAAAGAAAAAGAAAAGAAAAAAAGGAAGAAGAAGAAATGTAGAAAAAACGAAAAAAAAAAAAAAAAAAAAGCTGCAAGACAAAGGAAGAAAGAGAAAAGGGTTTTCATAAGGTGATGATATCAGCAGACTACCAAATTCGGTTACTTAGGGGTCTTGTACAATTGTTTCTTTAAAGTAGTGTATATTCACGAGAAAATTTGAGTAGCTATCCCTTCATGTCAGGGTAGTATTGAAAAATTTTGCCAAAAAATGAATAGAGATGATGTGAAAAATATTCAATAACAAATTCTCCATTTATTGCTTACCACAAAAATTGAAAAATTATATGGATCCACAAAATAAATTAATAAATCATTTAAGGGAAATTTTCCGAGAGTTGTACTAACTATTGCTTTTTTTTCCCCCTACTTTTTCAAGTTCACAACACCCTGCAGCTCAGCCACGTGGCGATCTGGTCTGTTCTGCCCTTTGCCCTTGTTCCAATGCACCTGTGGTTTAGCTTATAAACGGGGATGGTTTTTTTTTTTTTTTTTTTTGAAACACGTAAACGGAGGATGGTTGGTTCAAGGAGGGTCTTCTTCTACATTTGTTCCACACCCTCGTAGATCAGGACGGCAGTCTGAAACAGAAGCTTGCCGCCGTGGAGATTTAAATCACTCCATTCCAGATCTGATACATTCCGACCAGATTTGAAGGTAGCGCCGCCGGCAAGCGAGAACGGCGAGGCGATAAGCTTCTTTCGGGGAAGAATAAGAGAGAAGAAGAAAATGGAAGATGAAGGAGAAGGAGAAGGACAAAGGAAGAGAGAAAAACACGTCGGCGTTGAGCGGTGGTGGGTGGCGGAGACTTCGGCCGGAGAAAGGAAAAGGAAAAAGTCACTGTCACATGAGTTATGACAAATATTTTCTTTCTAAAAAAAAAAAAAAAAAAAGTTTACCCATTTTTTAAAATTTATTGATTCTTCTCTTCTCGAGAATATATTCGTATCATTCAATATCTCATCTCCTTTCCCAGATGTATTTGGATGCATTTTGGGCATAGGTTTTGGGAGAATATTGATATGTATGAATCATTCTTCCACGTTGTTCAATGCAAAAGGCTAAAGAAAGTAAGGAATTTAAAATCAATTGTGGTTTGAACTTTTGTCTAAATAATAAATCCCCTTCAAAATGTATAGCAAGATCCAACTTCAATGGTTAATAGTTAAGATTTATTGGAAGTAGCAACACTAAATAGTTATGGGACCAGAGAAAAATATAAGTAAAAATAGGAGAGAGATTTTTTTTTCTTATTAAAAAGTAATGATAATAAATATCCAATACTTAATAATGGTTAGTAAAAAATGTCTTCCTAACTCAACCATGATTTTTTTTTTAAAATATTATTTTAGTTGATAAACTTTAAATTTTATTTCATTTTGATTTTGTACGTTTAATAAATCTTAAATTTAGTACTTTGAAGTAGAATTAAAGTTTGACATTTGAAAGCATGTGAGCTAATCTGAGATGAAAATCAAAGTATAAAGACTAAAAAGATATTTTAACCAAAAATAATAATAATTTTTGCATTTTTTATAATGTTTCGTAAAATATTCCTTCGAACCGAGTAGGTATATATTATTTTCTAAAAAAACAAAAACGACCCAAAAAAAAGTGAATAATAATTGGCTAGGTACACTACCTTAGTCATGTACTAAAAGTTTATATCATTTTTCATTAAACTTTTAAGAATCTTCTATTATATTTTAATTTGAACCTCAAATTTAAAAAAGTTAAGACGAAACAAATTTAAAGTAAAAAAAGTGACCTATCAAGGACCTTTATTGTTTCTTTGAAAGTCGAGAAACTAATATAAACGATTTGAAAGTTGAAGAGCAAAATAGAAAAATTCAAGAATATAATGACAAAAATAGAATAAATTTAAAGGTTTAATAGAAAAACAAGATTTAGACCAAATTTTTATTAAACCTACTCATTTATTAAAAATTTCATTCCCTAATCGGTACAAACAAAAGAAACAAAAGAGTTTGCTTTTTCTTTTTATTTTTAATTCACTTTTAATTTTTATAGGAACAAAAATTTACTTCGTGATATTATCCTATACTTTCAATTATTGTAATAAATTTTTTGTCTGCAAGAAAATATTTTTATATATTCGACATCAACATAAGAAGTGAATCAAAATTTCCCTAAAAAAAATATTACTAATGTAATATAATATAAATAATAAATATGAAATTATTTAAAAATCACTAAATATTTATTTATTTATTTAAATATGTTTTGAATTTTTTATTTTAATAAGATTTTTTAAAAAGAAATATCCATCCACATGTGTGAAGTTAAGCCCTCAACATTAAATTTCAATATTAAATGTCAATTTTTATAATTTAACTCTGTAAGAAATTTTACTAAGCCTTTGGAATTTCAAGATGAGAATTAAAATAGATTTTGAAGTAAAGACTAGTCTTTTGTTACTTGTACTCAGAGTATTAAATTTCCATCAATATTTTTATTATATCGTAGAAAAATCCACGAGACACAAAAAAATAAGCATCGAAATACCATTAATATAAATATAACATAAATAATAGACATGTATTACTTATTTGAAAATAATAAAATGTTTATTTACTAATTTAAATTTATTTTTTATCCATCGAAATCGATATTTCCATCGAAATTTCAATAAAATTAAAACTTCAATCTTTCCATATTTTAAATCTTGTTTGTCCTGAAATTGTTACAAAATTATAAAGTAAAGGACAAATTCAATAATTTCATGGCCCAAAAGCGTTTTAACCTTTCTTTCCCCCACCCAAAAAAAGAAAAGCGTTGTGTCAGGATTCAGTAGTGGCACCATGCATGACCAAGGTGACAATATAAATAAATTTATGGTAGGTAGGAACCTCAGAAAAATAAGTACATTTCCAATACTACCTATCTGATCTTTATACATTTTATCAAATTGTTAAATCATTTTAAATTCTTTTCTTTCTTATTTTGAAATATTTTAATTTTTGTATGTGAGTGACGAAGATGTGATCATAAAAATAAGGTGTTAATAAAATAAAAATAAAAATTAAGTTTAAAAGTTCCAAAACTTATTTCTCAATTCTACTTTCACCATAAAGTTGCATTTCAGCATTTCAGTAATGTATGTAATTATAAGTATGAATCGGTAAATGAGCAACTAAAAGCAAAAATTCAGAGATCGAAACCCAGAATATAGAACAAAACAAAACGCGAAAATTCATAAAAAAAAAATAAAAAAAAAATTTAAAATAATGTAATACCGTATTACAGCACACAGATCTTCTTGCTCTGTTCTGTTGGTTTCGAGGTCAACAAAATGAGGCGTTTCTGGACAAATCTTCCGGTTCCTAACCTACGCCAACGAATCGCACATTCTGTAGATATACTTAACAAATTTAGAAGAATGTGAATCAAGAACAGATCAGCGAACGGAAGAAGACGAATCAAGAGAAATGAATGCTAAGAATCGGAAAATCTCACAAAAATGAAACCGCCGAAGGTTAGAAATCTCGCGACTGTGAGGCGTAAGAGAGGCCGGCAGCGATTAGCTAGGTTTTCTCTGGCGGCATGGGAGTACCGGGAATCAGGACGAGCGAGCGTTAAGAGGTAACTGAATCAGCCCCTTACTCTGTTGGTTTTATAGGCGCAAATGTCATGTTCAAAGAAATTTGCCTCCTCGTCACATTTTTCGAAATTTTCGCTCATTATTATTATTTTTTAATTTTAAAATGGGAAATTTTTTTAAAAGAAAAATAAAGAAAATTATAATACTGATGGAAGTATATCGATGTAAATCAGTATTTTTTTTTGTTGCTATTTTCTATAAATAGTTTGACATTTTTTCTACATTTAAAAATTTTATTTTTAAAATAGCATTTTCGTCTATTTAAATGTAATCTCTCACTTTTCATAGATATTGAATTTGATCCCTACTACTAGTTTATTGTTGATTTTTTAAAAAATATTATATTAATTATTAATATTTTTACTATAAACTTTGAAAATATGTTCTATTTAAATTTTTTTCTATATAATTCAGGTAAAGTAATTAAAACCACATATTTGGTAGTAGTTACTAGCATTTCGTTTTCTAATTATTATTATTATTTAATCAATTTTGAACGTACTAAATTTAACCTTTATTGAAAATATAAATATTAAAATTAAAAGACAACGGAATGGTATTTAATTTTATTTATTTTTGCAAAAGCGCCCATAAGTATCTCAGAATTTGGAATGGAATGGAATGCAGTTGAGTAATTACCCGATTTGCCCTCCCAACCTAAATATGTAGTAAGTAGGTTTAAATTATTTGTCCTTCTATCAAAAAATGAATGGTCCTTCTCATCTTCGGCCATGCCGAGAGATTATATATATATATATATCTGAAAAGAGAGAGTGAAAATTGCAAAACAGACCCCGAATTATAGGGATTGTTAAAAAAGGACTTTAATATAATTTTGATATTGTATTTTTAGTTTTATTTCATTTCGATCTATTTACCATCAATTATTCAATTTTAGTATTTTTCAATAAATTTAGAAAAGTCTTTGTAGTGAGTTTCTATTGATTTTTTTTCGAAACTATTTAATATGTATGAGCATTCTCTTTGCAAATTGTAAAAATATATTCAATTATCTTTTTTTACATGAAAATTATTATTATTATTATTATTTAACTAATTTCGATCAAAGTTAACTTAAAATAAATAATTTTAAAATTTATTAAAAGTATAGGAGTTGAATTGAAAATTTATTAAATATATAGAGACTAAAATTAGATAATTAAAAATATAGAGAAAAAAAATGAAATGAAAGCCAAACGACAAGATTTTCAATTTTATTAATCAACCTCATAAATTTGGTGAATTGTTGCAATTAAATTCTAAGGTTGCAAGATGCACAAATTGTTGTTCTAATCAAATTTTTGAACTATAAAATTGTTACACAAAAAAGACTAAAATGGTTTATTTCATATCCGTTTGATAAACACTTAAATTAAGATTATAAACATTATCTCTACTTAGAAACTTCTTTATTGTATTGTCTATTTTTAGGAGTATATTTCAAAATTTAATCTACGTTTTGAAAACTAAATATATACATCTCGTTTGGTAACCATTTGATTTTTTTGTTTTAATTTTTTCAAATAAAGTCTATAAATACTCCATCTGCCTCTAAATTTCTTGTTTTGTTATATATTTTTTACCAATATTTTAAAAATTAAGCCGATTTTTAGAAACTAAAATAGTTTTAAAAATTTATTTTTGGAATTTAGGATTTGGCTAAGAATTCAACTCGATAACAAAACACATAAATCAAATGTTTATAGAACCCAACCTAACTTAAAAATTTGTGAAGAAAAGGTCGGTGAATAAAAAAATAATAGATAAAAATATTGTGTATATAGAGTAAACTTAGCGAAAGAAAGTGTATACAAATGATAATTAAATAGGCATAGGATATGATAACGTGGTTATGGATGTATCAATCTAGTTGAGATGTTCAGATACATCTACTGATCTCCCTTCCCTTTAATAACTTGTTAAAAAGAAAAAAAAAACTAAAGTGAGCACATATAGATGTATTAGCAATCAATAAGGATGTAGTTTGAATCTCCCCACTCTTATTTTCTATTTTTTTATTTTTAAACAAAAGCTTTCCTACTCTTGTTGTACTAACCAACGATAATTAAAACTAATGAGCATAGTTTAATTTACGTAATGTTATGGGTGATTTTGGACCTAAGGTTATAATTGACATCTAGCGCAAATAGGAACGACAAAATCAAGAAGAGAGCATGATACGAGCCAAAAGTGGCAACTTGAGACCATATTGGGCCAAGGATAAGGGACTGGCTTGGGCCACTTGGCCTCAACCAACCTTGCCAAACGCCTAACGGGGCATACTTTATGCATGCCCCGACCCAGGAGATCTTTTAGCCCAAAATATGGCCTAAGGGAGATGCTCGATGACCGATCCTAGCCAAACATGAAACTGCGCGCACCTTCTGCTGGTAGGTTATCTTATTATCATGAGGCGACTCTAAAACCTTAGGGGATGACCTAAGTCAACTTTCTCTATAAATATATCATTATAACTCCAATATGAGGTAACTTCAGTCCTGCTCTCAAACTCTCTCACTTCCACACTCTTTCACTCTCTATCGGGGTGTGTGTGGCAAATACCACATTAATGTGTAGGTTTTCTCTTTTGCAGACCACATTCTTCTTTTCAAACAAATTTACTGTTGCTGTCACATAGAGGTCAAGTGTGTTTTCTTTATCCAAAATTTGGCATCAACACATAATATGGCTACTCTTGACTAAATAGTTTGAGTAAAAGCGTCTTGTTCAATTTAAAGTACTAGTAAATGCACCCATCAATTGCATGTCCATTTAAGAAAGTGCTTTTACTGGGAGCGTTGTAATTGTTGAAAGTATTAGGCCCCTAGTAACTAAGGTAAGATGGTGAAAATTATCATATAATAAATGCATCCACTTAATGATTTTTACCAATTATTAGTGTTATATTAATGTTGAAAAAATCTAAGATACATGGAAGGAGGTTAGATTTTTTTTTTTTTTCAATAGATGGTCAATACTGTACAGAAAGACCTTATTCATCAAAGAAGGTTTTGCATTCTAAATACTGATTGCAATAAAGTTTTTTTTTTTTTTTTTTTTGGTCAGCATACAAGTCAACAAAAATTCATAAAATAGCTTAGATGCTTATAAGCTATCTTGTAGGGAATTGTATTTTTGAGGTGGACCGCCAAGATATTCAATGCATGGATGCATGTCGTTTCTAAGGATAGCATTCTACAACATACCTCGATCCAAATTACAGGTTTTTTCAAACTTTATTTAACTTATTCACTATTTTGTTATTGATTTGATTGGTTTTAGCATTCCTATCTGATTAGTTTTCACAAGTTTAATATTATTTTTCCAACCGTTATATTAAAATTTAGCTTCCATTAGTACTTTTGAGATTATTTTTAAAAAAGTTATTTTATTTGAAACGAGAATAATTTGAAATGAATGTATTTAAAATTTTGTGTTTGAATGATAATCGAATTTCATTTGAAACGAGAATAATTTGAAATGAATGTATTTAAAATTTTGTGTTTGCATGATAATCGAGAAATAAAAGAAAGTTGAAAAGTTTAATAATACGATTATGATTTATTCTTAAAAATTAAAATATGACAAAAGTTAAATAAGTAATTTTCTTAAAATTTAAAATATGACAAAAGTTAAATAAGTAATTATCTATAAATCTAACATTTTAGTTAAGAAATCTGTTAAAAAAAAAGAAAAAGGAAGATAGATTTCAAATTATTCTCCTCTTACGATAACAAACAAAAAAAATATATATAATTTAAATATGTTATGATTTGAAATCTTCGAAAATCATAAAGTTTCCGACAAAAAAAAGCAACAAATAATGTCTATAAATAAATATTTAAAATCAACTTTGCATTAAAAGCACTCCACAAAATTAATGCCATATGGCAAATTAACAATAGCTATAAGGTAAAATTATGATAAATTGTAAATATAACAATCAGACACAAAGTATTAGTAGATATAGACTGACATAACAAAATTTATATCCAGCTCTCGAAGTCTTATCACGGATAGATTTTGCTATATTTATAATTTTTTAAAAATGTTGCTATACAATAAATTATTAATCCTAAAAATACTATTCAATGCAAATTACCTAAAAATTTCTAAAACTTCGGTAACAATTAAGGTTAAGGTAACAATTTTCCAACAAGTGGAGGGCAAAATTTTTAAACTACGGTAATAAGTAAGATTTGGTAACTATTTTTTATTTTTGGCTTTTACAATTAAAGTTTATAAACCCTAAGCATAAATATTTGACCTAACATTGTACAAATATCTTATGACCAATTCAAATTTATTCGAATTTATTTCACTTATATTCTATATATTTGACGTAAAAAAAATCTTCATACGTTATTCCAACGTCTACAATCAAATCTTTCAACTGGTCCCGACATATTATTTCTCAATCTTCTTCCCTTCACCACCAAGGAAAACAAAAATGTAAGTCATCCTCAATAAGAGCAAACAAATATACGAAAAAGGTTAAACATAATCGATCTCGAGATCATGTAGTAAATGTCGGTCTAGAAATTAAAAAAAAATCTCGCCCAATATTTACTTTTTTTACATAATCTCGAGGCAAATATGTGTATCGTCTCGGCCGATATTTATAACTTTTCACCGAAATTACATGAAAAAAGAACTCCTGCCAGACAAATTCTTGGTGCAACAACATGGATTCCAAAAACGAAAAACGTTTAACAAAAAATAAAACGAGATATATACCTTGTTTTGTTTAATGCCTCATAATTGTGCAAAGCCAAATGTTGAAAATGGAAGCAAAACTCCAAATGTAAAAACGAGTGAAAGTCTAATCAAAACTTCTTTTGCAAGCCATTTGGTGGGTTACGGGAAAAAATTAATTAAGTACAGTAAATGAATTTGTGTACAAATTCAAAAAGTGAGTACGGGTAACGTGCAACTGCACGCGTCAAATTACAGTATAATTGAAACGGTTTGGTTGAGTATCGTCCTTGAGAAATCAGGTTTCAATTCTTTTATTAGCTATTAAAGAGATCAATCCAATTTTATTTAGGGGACCAAACCGTGATGCAAAATAAACTAAAATTAAACTAAGAAAACAAATAAAGTGATGAAGTATGGAGAATTTAAACTAAGAGATGCTCTAGGGTATTGATTTCATCAATGGATCTAATAAATTCAATTGTTTAGTTATGGAATCAACTAACACAACACCTAGATCTATAAATCTTTTATTTGGGTTGCTTCGGTCAAAGTCAACCTTTTCTTTCACCTAATTTCAATTCCTAAATCTCTACAACTAGTTAGTTAAGCAAAACATTAAGATTCTTTGTCATTGATCTCTATTGTTATCCTATTACACTAATATATTCAAACAATAGTCCAACATGCATAATCGAATCTAAAATCCTTTCGTTACAACAATATTATAGATCAAGAAATCAATCAAATGATGTATGAGCATTCAACATCAATATGAGTAATCATACTAAAATGTACCGGTGATAATTAAGATTCAAGATTCGCAACCAAATTTAGTAATAATGCATAACTATATCGAAAATCTTATAACTATAAGAAAGTTAGTCTAATATGGCTTTCATAGACATAACCATAATTATAATACAAAAAATACAAGCAACAGTATAATTAAAGACAAAGGAAGAGAAAAAGGCATTGTTCGACGATATGACCCTGTCTCCTAGGTGAAATCAACCCTCTCTAATGTTTTC
Organism: Lagenaria siceraria; assembly: GCA_002890555.2. Classification (NCBI taxonomy): domain Eukaryota; kingdom Viridiplantae; phylum Streptophyta; class Magnoliopsida; order Cucurbitales; family Cucurbitaceae; genus Lagenaria; species Lagenaria siceraria. The sequence goes on along the minus strand of CM016483.1, from coordinate 18,436,242 downwards.
TGATCGTCTCTAACTCAAAAAGCACTAAAAGTCAGCTCTGACCTCTCTCTCTCAACCTTCAAACCTCAAGAACTTGATTACACAATAGTGTTGCAATGCTAGCCCAAAATTTCCCCTACGCTCTGCAGCTCTGCACCATTGAGCACGACATAATCTTCTAAAATTCTTGTAGCGTCGTGGTGCTAGGGTACAATGTCATGATCCTGCCCTGTTTTGTAGCCACATGTTAATAGCACCGAGTTTAGCATTGAGATGCCACTTGCACACTTTTTTCCATTTTTTTGGCCTCTTTTTCATGATTTAAGACCATTTGCCCTTCCTAATGTTATTTTCTTCAATTAACCTTCAAAAGTCTTCTAATTTTGTCCATTTAATTGGTTCCTACATATCAATATAAAAACACATAAAAAAACACATTTAAGGTTAAAAAACTAACAAAAACCTACGCCAAAGAAATCACTTTTCGAGTGCTTTTCAAGTACTCATAAAAATATCGAAGTAATGGATGATAATGATATCTCGATATATTATGTGTCATGATAGGAAAAAAATGGAATCATATTTATATAAGTTGACAGCATTTTTGCATACAATGTTGCTCACCATATTATTTATGAAAACAAGATTTATGTAATTAGATCTATTGAAAATATCGACACAGAAAAGATTGACTTATGTGAAAAGAAATTATCCAATAGAAATAAATTCATTTTCAAATCGTGAGGACTAGTAGCCTAAACGTCAGAGAATGTCAAATATGTGGGATATGAGTGAATATTTGTCCGAAAAATAAATAGAATGAGGTCATAAGATATAAAAACGAGATAGGTTTCACAATAATTCTCACAATAAACTGGTATTGATTATGATGAGACATTCTCTCTGGTGGATATGATACCATTGTACATAATAGTTAAAATTTAATACTTTATTATGATATATTTATTTTAAGTCTTCATTTTAATACTTATAAAGAAGATCACATTTGATAATTTCTAACATTTCACTAATAAAAAATGAAGATTTTTAATTTCAATGAAAAAATTTAAGTTATATAATAAAAGAAAAAATGTTGGATATCTTTTATTTAAGGTGCTACATTATTTTAATTTCATATACTTGCAATTGATTACAATATCTGCCTCATTCTCAAATAAAAAGTATATTTTTTTAGGATAAAAAAGAGAGATTTCTTAAAAAAAATTTGTATTTGTGTAAAAAAAATAGTATAAGTAATAAATAAGAAGTGATTAACAGTAAATTTAAGTTTATTGAAAATGTATTTTAACACTAAATTTTAAATTTTGGTTTGAAAGAGTAACTTTCAAAATAGTTTAATCGTATTTTGAAATTAGATATAGGAAAATGAACTAAAATATTTATAAATATAGCAAAATTTTACTATCTATCTACGATAGACTGCGATATACTACTATCTGTTATTTGTGTTTATCTGTAGTTTATCAAGACACAAATAATAGTCTATTGTGATTTATCGCTGTTTACTATAGATAGATAGTGAAATTTTGCTATATTTGTAAATATTTCAGCAGTTTTGTCATTTAAAATAATTTCCGTTATTTATAACTTTTTTTTTGTTACTTTAATTAGTTGAATTTTTATGGCCTTTGAAAATCCATGAGACCTTTATTACTTTGGGTAATTACAAAAAAGACTAATAATTGAGTGTATAGCAACATTTTTAAAGAATTGTTAATATAAGTAAAATCTACCAATGATAGACTGTAATGGCCCGAGTTTAGAAGGGAGACATAAATGAACTGAGATCACATTCGAATGAGAGGGATCCTGAAGATATGAAAGTATGGTTAATAAAGATTTAAAAGAATTGAAAGTTACTACCTATACTAACAAGGTGCACCTTCCTTTTCGGTGGATCAATTATAGGAACTTCAAAACTAAGCGTGTTTAGCTTGGAGCAACATGTGAGTAAGAATAAAGTATGCTGAAAAGACCAGTGTTGATTTGTGGGAATAGTCTATATTTTATCGATATATCCATAAAATTGAAATATCGATATCGACATCGATATTTTAATCTTTAACTCTGAGAGCTGGATCGACATTTTGCTATATATACAAATTTTTTGCATTGTGCTATATTTTAATACTTTAGGCCTAATTGTTATATCTGCAATTGCTCTTATACTTTTTAAGATGGTTTTCTTTAATTATAAATTAAGACAATTATTAATAACTATTTATTGTTGTAAATTTATTGTTCTTTTCTTTAATTAATTAAATTTTTGTGACCTTTAAAAATGCAAGGTATCTTTAGGAAAATTATTGTGTATAGAAAAAAAAAACAAAAATAATTACACATATAGAAAAAAGTGCACCCCATGCTTTTGTATTTTCCACTTTTTTTTCTTCTATATGTGTAATTACTTATATTTTTTTTTTTATTTGTGAAAAGACCCCTTATCTTTACACTCTTCAAGATGTTTTGAAAATAGAAAATCAAGTGATTTTTACTTGAGTATAAATTTATATGAACTATCAATAACCAATTATTTAAGTTGATGGTAAAAAAATGTATATATTTAAAAATGAAGGATAGGATGGGCATGTAAAATTTGCCCTTTTTATCTCCTTTTATATATGGTAAGATCTCCTTTTCTGTTTAGTTTGATTGGTAAATTTTCTATTTTGTTCTTTTAAGTATAACTGGGAGTATGAAAATTCAAATCACAAATTTTGTAAATTCAACACACTCATATATCAATTGAACTATACTCCCTTTAGACTTTTGTTTAGATCTTTTTATTCGGACTAAATTGAATATTTTATGGTTGAGATTCAACATTCTTCTAAATGACAAACTCAATGTCTAAATTTAGTCACTATAACACTCTAAAATTAGTATTTATTATTAATTTGAAGTTAATTTTTATCGAACTCAATATAATAATAATAATAATAATATTATAATAATTAAAGATGTTGAGGATTCTACATTGGAAAGATGAAAATACCTAATTACAATTTTATAAGATACGTGAGTTACACTTCCCATTATCAACTAATTTCGAGATAAAATTGCATATTTATCTAATACAGTATCATAGCCCATGAAGCATAAACAAGTATTTCGAAAAAACAATTGGGATCGAACATGGAACTTCATAGTTTTTTTTTTAACAACTAACAATAAACTCTCTATAGTACTATTGTAAGATTTATTGAAAATATGAAAACTAAAATATGGTCATTTGAGAATAGAATAAATCTTAAAATACAGAAACCAAAATGATATTTTAGCGCGCACACATGTAAAAGCTATCATATGATGCTATAAAATAAAAATATATCAAATCTAACTATTTAAAACTCGTTTGACAAGTATTTGATTTTTTGTTTTCTATTTTTTAAAATTAAGCATATAAACACCACTTTCATCTATTAACTTCTACGTTTTGATGTCTGCACTTCAGGATTGTTTTCAAAAGGGGAATTACTAAAAATAAAAAAAATAAGAAAAACTATTTATACAACATAGCAAAATTCCTAGATAGTTGTGATAGACGTTGATAGAAGTTTATCACGGTCTATCAGTGATAGAAATGATGGAAGTCTATCACTGATGATGCTGATAGAAGTCTATCAATGTCTATCAGTATTTTTTTGCTATTTTCTGTAAATAGTTTGACATTTTTTCTATCTGAAAAAATTTTCTTTTTGAAAATCTAATCTACAATTTGAAAATTAGAAAATATAATCAAGACAAGATCTTAAAAATTAGAGTGAAATATTAATATGAACATAACTTAGTGAATAAATTACCAATATAATATTTTAAAATTGATGTTTTGATTCTCAATTATACAACTAATGACCCCAACAACAAAGGAAATGCAAAGGTAAGAGTAAGGTTTGAAATATCCATAAATATATTGATATATTTGTAAATTGGATTATTCGACATCGACATTAAGAATGAATTGATATCGATATTATTTTTTTTTTACTTTGTTTTGCAAGTCCTCTCTTCCTCAAATTACAAGTTTTCATTGCTATCACGTGAATGTCATATGCATTTTTTTCTTCTGTCCAAATCTTGGCATCAACAAAAGTAAAAACAACTTAATTATTAATTTAGTCTCCGGTAACCATTTGCTTTTTAGTTTTTGGTTTTTGAACATTCAGCATATTTCCTGTCAATTCCTTACTATAGTTTGCATTTTTATTTAAGTAAAAGAGTTGAAGTTTTAGCCAAATTTAAAAAACAAAAACAAGTTTTTAAAAACTAATTTTTAATGCTACATTTGGTACCCATTTGATATTTTGTTTTTGTTTTTTTAAAAATTAGGCATATTTCCCCCCAAGTTCTTACAATGATTTTAAAGCAAAAGAGTTCAAATCTTAGTCAAATTCTAAAAATATAACAATTTTTTAAACACAATTTTATTTAGTTTTCCAAACTTGATTTAATTTGTAAAAATTATCGGTAGAAAGTAGATAACAAAACAAATAATTCAGAGATGCAATTGATATTTTTAAGCTTAATTTTCAAAAACTAAAAACACAAAGTTAAAATCCAATATATCGTTATTTCCAAATTTTGGTTTAATGTTTGAAAATATTAAAAAAAGAGAGATTTTTAAAAATAGAAAAACATAAAACTATTTACACAAAATAGCAAAATTTTTAGATATTTGTGATAGATGTCTATCAGAGTCTATCAGTAATAAAAATGATAGAAGTCTATCGCTGATAAATGCTGATAGAAGTCTATCAATGTCTATTAATATTTTTTTTTGTTATTTTCTGTAAATAATTTGACATTTTTTCTATGAAAATTTCCAAAAAAAAATGAAAAAAAATAAAATTCGAGATAAGAAAACAAATAATTACCGAATGTTGACTTCATTAGTTACATTGTCGGATTCAACGTCGATATTTTTGTGAAATTGCATAAAGCAAGTGAAAAGAAGTGGGTAGTTGGATAGGGGCAGAATTGTCAATTCGTCTAACGAAGAATCTAGTTCTATAGCTGGCTCTTTTAGAATCACGCATAAAACACATGCAATATTCTTCAGACACTCACGTGAAGCTAAGCCACGTCGAATCGGACGGCCAAGATTACATAAACTCGAAGCCATGTGACTCAGGACAGAAAATTAGGATCCGTTCGATAGACCATTTAAAAACAAAAATTTAAAAACAATAATAAATTCAATCAACATGTTGAATATAATTATTATTATTAATTTTTAAAAATATTCTACGTAAAGGTTTTGTATCATTATTCTATTGTAATATGATATTATTTATAACGACATTATATATTAAGGTATTTAACTATGAATTGAATTTATAACATAAAATATTATATTTGTTAACGTAGGTATTTTAAAATTTAGATACATTAAAATTTATTTTCCAAATTAGATAGAATTTTTTATTTAAAAAAAATTAGACTCTAAGACGACACATCCAAAGATGACACTCGATCGTTGATTCTGTGAGATGACAACAATAAATGATACACTATGGTCTTTGAATATGTTTCTAAAATTCATAATAGGAAGATAGGTAATTTTTTTTCATTTTAATAAGGTTAACCATACACTAAATTTAAGGCATTTGTAAAATTATTAAAATTACTAATACGAAATTATACATTTAAAAATATGAAAATTAAAATAGGATAGGTTAATCTACAAGTTTAGTCTCCAAATTTTGTGTTTATTTGATCTTTTAACTTTCGAAATCATCTAAATATATTTTTAAATTTAATTTTTGTGTCTGATAAATCTTTAAAAATTTTAAAATTTTAAAAATCATTTAATTTATTAGATATAAATTTACTATACGCTAAATTTAAGAAAATTATAAAGTTCAAAAGACAACTTATAAAAAATCTAAGAGAGTAATATTTTAGAACGTAAAGAATTTAAAAATAGATTTATATCATATTTGCAGATATCTGTTTAGGTAGTAAATTTAGAAATTAGATTCTAATATTTAAAAAAAAATGTTTAAAATGTATTTTATACTATATATTTATAAATCATAAAACTAGTTAAACTTATCTAGTGATATTTAGTTGACAATAAATTATTAATAATTTATTTATGAATATAATTTATATTAAAAAAATTATATAATTATTATTTTGTAACATTATATAATTTATAATGCATTGGATAATACATATTATATAATTTTTTAAAAATAATTTGGGTTTATAACCTGACATATTATATTTTTTAATATTGTTTATCTTTTTTTAATATAATTCTGCATTTTAAAATTTAAAATTCAAAATTCAAAACTAATATATAATAAAAAACATAAAAATGTTGTTTTCAAAATTGTTTGGATCACAAGATCTAAAAACAGTTTTTCAAAAACAAAATGCAAATAGTATTTCAAATATATATTTTTTCAAAATATAAATAAAATCTGAATTTTCTAAAGAATCAACCCTTAGGCCTTACCCCTTTTCAAAATTATTCTAAGTCTTTTAGAAAGCTTCGTTGTTTCGTGGGGTTAATTAGGAAATGTGGGTAGTTTTAAGAAAAAATTGGTAAAAAATGGTGGTTTTAAAATTATTTAGGAAAATAGGGTAGTTTTGTGAAAATTCTTCTTGAAAGTTGGAATGAGACCTACATGAGAAAGAAAATGCCATTATTTTGATTTCTTTTATTTTTTTTACAAATTAATTTACTTTATTTTTGTTTAAAGAAATATAATATCACTTTTTTTTATCATTGTTATTTTATTATATCATATAATTTTCTTTCATTTTTTTAGCAATATTAATTAATTTAAAAATATTACATATTTAATCATTTTATTTGTAAAATAATAAATTATTAAATATAAATGAATATAATACCACCATTTTTTTTAATCTAACATCATATTGTAGTTTTATTTTAAAGCACGAAAAATTGTAATAGATAGCAAAATCAAGGGAAAAAATCTATACATATAGCACTTCTTTAAAATGTTTGCAAATATGGCAAATGTTGATAAGTCAACTTTTGAATTTTTTTTTAAACTTTTAAATTCTTCCTTGTTCTTATGTTAGGGAGCACATGTTTCTATCTTCTTCTTAATTTTTTTTTCTTTTTTTTTTTCTGGTTGTTGCAGTCTTCGATTTCATTATACTCGCTCATATTATACCATTATTTTTTTCTTCTCTTCATCTTCAACTTTTCCTACTTGAATCATGAAAGTTCAAGCTAATTCTTAATTAATTTTTTCAAAATTACAAGTTTTCCCTTCTTCTTCTTCTTCTTCCTCCTCATTCACGCAAATATTAGAATTGTCAAAACTCAAAAGATCAACAAGATATATTGATTGAGATTAATTTTAATTTGATCCTTCATTATGAACATATAATCATTATTGATTATTTATAATCAATTAATTATTTATTATGATTAATTTTTATTATTTCATTCATTATTAATATATCATATTTATATAAAAAAAATTAGTATTCTTTATTCACATATCATATTTTTATTTGTTTGTTTCACTTTTTATATAATTTGTTTATTAAAATATATTTTCTTATATTATTTAATTATATTAAAATTACTAGTGTTGAACTTAATTAATATAAAATGATTAAATAATATATAATTAATATGATGTTCATTAAATACATTAATTGGTTAATTTCAATTATTACTCAATTTTAAATATTTATAATTAGGTTATATTGATTTTTAACCAATTATTTTTATCAATGTATTTTATGATATCTATTTTTAATTAATTAATCTATTACATTATATAAGATTGTCATGCTTGATTTTATAAATCTTTAAACCAACGATCCTAACAGTTATGTTATCTAAGGACTAAAATTGAGCATTATTGAAATCTCAAAAACAAAGTGTTAGATTTTGAAGCATATGAACCAAATAGAAACTAAATCCAAATCTAAGAAACCAAAAGGTATTTTTTCGAAAAATATAACTATCCACTAATTTTACTTAGAAGGATTAGTATATATAGAAAAAATTAGAACTTTTGATATTTCCACGTAGTAAGGTTTTAGAATTTTACTTATCTATGTAAAAATTTATTTTACTATATAATTGTAGTTTTCTTTTTAAATATTACCTAGTTCACAAATTTAGTAAATAAAACTACAATAGACGTAAAAAAAAATTTGTGGTATTATCTTTATCCATAGATATAGTTTATTATTTTACCAATAAAATAATAAATATGTAATATTTTTTAATTAAATTCAATAAGATAATAATTATAGAAAAATGGTATTATGTTCCTTAAAATTTAAAGAATGAATTTGTAAAAAAAAAAAAAAAGAATCACATAATATCATTTCCTTCATTGTGGGTCTCATTCCAACTTTCAAAAAGTTTCACTAAAGACAAAAAAACTATCATACTTTCCTAAATAATTTTAAAATCACCTTTTTTCACTAATTTTTTCTTAAAACCACCCTCATTTTCTAATTGACCCTTGTTTCGTGTAAACCGAACCTCACTCCATACCTATTGTTTATTTCGTAATTCAAGGAAATAAAAACATTTTTTTTTAAATACGTTCTATTTTTCATATTTTAGAGTATAGCAGAGCAGTAGTAGTTAGCATGTTCTCTTGTTTTATTTTTTTTTTAAAAATATATATTAGCATAATATTAATACCTTTTACATTTATGCTGCTTATATAAATATCAATAAAGGTGTCAATTATTTGTTATCTTTTAAGCATATATTTGTGTATTTATTTATAGTATATTTGATAAAAATATTATAACCTTGTTAAAAGATAACGGTCCAGAAACTAGAAAGCTCCGTTATTGTTCTCCACGAGAAACACATGCGCATTATTTATTTTAAAGGTTTCATTGGCCACTAGAATAACACAGTATCAATTTTAAATGAGACTGTCCTTTTTTTTTTTAAAATTTTTATTTATAAAGTATATATATATATATTTTAATACATAAGACTTGTTCTTTTCCTCTCCTCCATTTTGGTCCGTTGATCCACCAACTACCACGGTGTGGTGGGCCAAGTTTATTGGCACGTGCAATTAATTTTTTTTTTGTATCTTTCAAATTTAATTTCATAATTATTTTCTTAATTGTGGAATAAGAGATTAAACGATGACTTATTCAAGTTAAAAAATCTTATTTTATTAATTATAAGTTCATACTCTTAATGATGTGATGTAATGTAATGTCTTAACCACACTTAAGGATGTTGATTTCGTACGGTGACTCTTAATAATTTCATTGGCAGAAAAAAAAAGAAGTTTTAATAATGATAAAAAAAAATTAGAGGAAATCCCTTTATTTCTTTTGGATGTTCAAACAATCGTATGAGTCTTTCCATTCCTTCGTTATCTAGTTTATGTTATTTATGTAACTTTCATGCTAAATGACTTAATGAAATTACGTCGATACTTGTAACATATGAGACACATCTCTATTTTTTCCTTGAAAATCTTTAGCTTTGACTATCAAATGAAATGTGAATAATCCTTCTTCTTCTCTTTTAAATAAGGATGCTTCTAGTTCTGTCGGTGGCTGAAATAATTTAGTTTTCTCCATATTACTCATTGCAACACGTTTAATAACGACGGAGCAAAATTTTACCATTTGATTTTTCATACATATAATATTTGAAAATTAAAATTTTAGGATGAATGATGAACAAAGCAACGAGAAAACTTGAAGACTTTAATGTTTTTATGTATTGTTCTTAAGTGTTATTTTCTTTAATCTTTGATTTGATGGGCTTGTTGTCTTTGACTTTATGCATGGCTTGTATTACTTTATTTGGAATATTTTCTTTCTTTTTTGGTTGCAGATTTCCTGAGGTTGATTCTTTATTGGCCAAGATTCCTTTGGATTATATATATTTTGTATTGTTTGCCTTTTAGGTTAAAGCCACCGAATACTTTTGTATTGGAAGAATTCTTGTACTTGTGGTTATTGTTTTCTGTGTTGAGAGTTCTTACTATTAGTTCTCTCCTGATACTGTGAATGTTGGTGTGCATCTGTGTTTGAGACATTCTGGTATAAGATTGATTGACTGGTTGTTGATTGTGAATGAGAAGGACAGTGAAGCTTTGCATGCCTTGTGGTGTTAGTGTTTAGGGAGAGCCTAAGCACGAAGCGTTATGTCAACACAAAATATCGAGTTTAGAGGGAGTACTCTAAACTATTCATTAGAAGTTAGTTGTTAATGATACAAGATAGTTAAACTATCAGTTGATTGTTCTTTTGTAATTGCTAAACTGTACTAGTGAAACTAGACACAGGTGTGATTACATCGAACTAGGATACCATCTCTGTGTGTCATTCTCTTCCGTGGTTGTTTATCTTGTTAAGATACTTGTTTGTGACATCGTGTGTGACGAGAGTGTGTAGTTGCTGGTTCATCTAATTTTCATAAAAAAAAGAGTAACAATTTTCTTTCTTTCTTTACTCCACTCTTGACTTTCAAGCCTAAATAAGAGACTAATATCAATTGGTTGGTAGTAATCGCTACTTCTATCAAAGAGTTTCTATGTTTTGTTGTCTATTTTTAAGAATTGTTTTCAAGATCAAAGCTTAGTTCAAAACCTAAAAAAGTCTTTATTTATTTATTTATCAGAATTTGACTAAAAGTTTGAATGTTGATTTAAAAAATGTGAAAACAAGTCAACTAAGGTAATTATGAAGAACAAGAAAATTTCAAAAACAAAAAACAAAAAAAGAAGGTCCGTTTGTGTAACGCTCCCCAGCATCCTAGGAAAATCTCCAGGAGGTCACCCAACATAGGATTGCTCCAAGCTAAGCACGCTTGGCTGTAGAGTTCTTATGATTAAGCCACCGAAAAGGAAGGTGCACCTTGTTGGTATAGGTAGTAACTTTCATTTTTTTTAAGCCTTTCTTAACCATGCTTTCATGTCCTCAAGATCTCTCTCATTCGGATGTGATCTCGGTTCATCCCCCTCCTGAACTCGGGTCGTTACAGTTTGATAACCATTTGAACTACTTATAGTTTTAAAAAACCAAGCCAAGTTTCTTTCTTTTACTTTTTTTGTTTTTTTTATCGTAGTTGCCAAAAACTTGTTTCATTCTTAGAATTTAACCAGAAATTCAAGTGTTTCGTTGACAAAGATGAAAACCATAATTGAAAAATTGGAAGAAAACAAGCATAATTTACTCCTCATTATTCCATTCCTTACTCCAAACACCTTCAATATTTTTATATAATTTTCTCAATATAGAATGAACTGAGTGAAGAAATTACGTCTCACTTCCTTCTTCGCTCTGCCCTTAACCTTCTTCAACTCGAAGAAGAAGAAGAAAAAATCTGTTGGTTGGTTTGTAGTGATATCCAGCTATGAACAGAAGCCAAAAAATAAGCTAACCATTGAGTCCATTGTAGTAAAAGCTTCAAATTTTGCTTTCCATTGACTAACTCCAAGAATTTTGGAGTTCAAAAAGTACACTCTTTGGTTTCAAGTTCCAAAGACATTATAGAAGGCGAGTGCGACTAAGGAATGCATCTATTATATACACGTTCTAGAAAAGGGCTAAATCGTAAAAAATATTTCTCAACTTTGTCAAATTTATTTAAAAAATAGGTTAAATTATCATTTCCGTCTATGTACTTAAAAGTTCGTTCAATTTTAGTTATTGTATTCCAAATTCTTGTTCATTGTTGGCTTAAAAAAAAAAAAAATTTCTTTTCACTATAAATTTTAAAAACTAAAACTACATTTCTTTTAGTACAACAATTGGGGCAGAGGATTCAAACCACAGACTTCATAGTTAGTTGAGTTAAGCTCTTGTTGGCAAAAAAATGTAACTATTCTTTAAAACGTTGTAATATGATCACTTTTGACATTTCATAAATGTTTCCGAATTATCTCTGGAGTAGAAATCTTTTATTATTATTATTTATATTATTATTATTATTATTATTAGAAATTAGGGCTTAGAATGGAGGTAGCGATGATCTGAGATGGTATAGAAGTATTTGAGTCTCAATTTCTGTTTCAAGTTATCCTCATTGGAAGAACTGATAACCTAAAATATCCGATCAACCCAACCCAACCCGCACAATTTAGGTTGGGTTATAAATGTATTTGGGTTGAGTTTGGTTTAATACTAAAAATATACAGATTGAATTTGTTCATGAGTTCACCTAAAATTAGTTTGATTCAACCAAACCAGACTTAAAAAAGAATTTATATAGGATAAAATTTATATACATATTTATTTTAATTTTATTTAATTTCAAATTCATTTTCGATTATTTATTTTCCAACCACTCTTAAAACAAAAAATTTTAGTCTTTTGAATGTAATTTTCAATATTATAGGTATATATTAAAATCAAGTTGCATATCTTAATTTAATTCAAAGTTTTGAAATAAATAAAATATATTTTACATATATATTAACATTTTACTTTTTCTCAAACCAAAAATGTGAATAAATGACCCTAACAACTCGAATCAATCAAAACTAAATGTTTCATTATTGGAATTGATTAGTTGGGTTAGGTTAAGTTCATTATTTAAAATGGTTGTTTGGGTTAAAACAAGGGTGATTTGCACAAACAAAAATCAGGCACAAAATAATAAAAGATATAGTACAAAGAAAAACATATTAGGGATACGACACAAAATTAGCGCTAGATATCACTAATAGCAGCTATAAGTGATAGTCATATTGGTAAATGACTAAAAAGCCCATGTACACCATTTCACGCTTCTTCTTCCAATTTTTTCAAATTGAAAGCTATCACTGATAGCACCTTTCAGTGATAGCCACTGATAGCTACTATCAATTTCTATCACTGATAGCTGCTATCAATAATAGCTTTTAATTTGAGAAATATTAATACGATCTTAAAATAGTAACAATTGGAATATTAGCTTTTAATTTTCTATCAGATATCGTTGGCTATTATTGATACACTTTCATCGATTGGAATCATTCTTGAAATATTAACACTTCAAGGCTATTAGCTATCAGTGATAAACTTTTATGAGTACTTATCAACTTTGAAAGGAAACTATCAACTTTCAAATATTAATATTTAAAACTATAAGTTATAGAAGTCTATCAATGAGAGGTTTATGAGTGACTATCACTGATATCTATCTAAGTCATATCACCAATCATTATATCATTCATTTAATTGATATCCATAAGTCATATCATTGATATATGGATATCACTGATAGTTTTTATCAGTGGCTATTATCGATAACTTTTAGCAGTGACTATCAATGATAGACTTTCATCAAATTGAATCGGCTTTTATATCATTGATATCATCGATATATGGATATCACCTAAGTTCTATCACTAATATCATTGATATAACTTATATCGTGGTTATTGGCGATAGCTTCTATCACTAATAATGCTCAAAGATAACTCCAATCATTCCTTTTTACCATAAAATAACATGCTATTGTTGATAGCTTCTGTCACTAATAACATGCTATTAGTGATAACTTCTAAGCATCCTACTTACACTTTAATTCGAGATTCAACTTTTAATTAAATTCATTAAGTTGGTTATCAATGATAGACTTCTATAAGTGGCTATTAAATCTGAAAGAAAATTATCAAAGATTAAGCTATCAATGATAGAAAATATTAGTGGCTATCTCTGATAGACTTTCATTAGTGACTATCAATTTCGAAAGATTAACACTCAAAGCTATCAGTGGCTATTATTGAGAAACTTTTATCATGATTATTGAGAAACTTTTATCATGATTATCTACCTATGTTCTATCACTAATATCACTGATAAATTGATATTACCGATACACAAATATTTAGTGAATTATTTTGTAACATTTAAAAATATGAGTAGCCAGTGAATTCTAAATAATGATAACATTCTTTGCGTGACTAATTTATGTATATTAGTGGCTATTACTGATGGATTTATATTATTATGTCATAATAGTGAAGTCTATCACTGATAGCTACTAATAGATTCTATAAGTTTTAGACTTTTAGTTTTATCTTGAGTATTTACATAATTAGTATACATTAGTTGATAAGAGCTTAAAAGTCATAGATTTCTATCGCTGATTGAAGTAGTTTGTCAGTGATAGAAGTCTATCATTGATGTATAATAGACTTAGTATATTAGTGATATCATAGGCCATCAGTGATAGAAGTTTATTAATTATTATTGATAGAATACATAATTTTAAAGTCCTAAAAAAAAATTATTGGCCTGTTTAATTGGAAGCAAAACAAAAAAAAAAAAGAGAAAGGAAAGAAAAAAATTAAAAAAGGAAGCAAAAACGGAGAAAGGGAAGAAATTTTTTTTAAAAAAAAACAGGGAAGAAGAATGGAAAAAAATGAAGAAAGAAGAGAAAATTAAAAAAAAAAAAAGAAGAAGAAGAATGAAAGCAAAATTGGAGAAAAAAATAATTTTTTTTAAAAAAAAGTGAAGAAGAATGGAAACAAAAAGGGAAAAATGAAAGAAAATTAAAAGGGAGACTAATGGAAGCAAAGCTGGAGAAAGAAATTAATTTAAAAAAAACAATAAAATAAAAGAGAGAGAAAGGGAAGAAGAAGTACAAGAAAACAATGGAGGGCAAAATTGGAAATTAAAAAAGATTTAAGAGTTGACTGGTCAACACTTCTATATTTGTAAATATTTTAAAGAGGTGACATATTTTTAGATTTTTTCTCTTATTGTTCTATCCATTATAAATATCCTTAAAACAATTCACAATCTGAACGGTTGAATTGAGTTTAAAATGTATCTCAAAGTAACCGAACTCACCCATTACTTTTATCTCTAAGGGTCAAACAGTAATAGTAATGGTAACGGTAACAATAAATGTGTCAAAATTCATAATTTTTTCATTTAGAACAATAATGGTAATGGTAAGATACAACGTAATTTTCAAACACAATTGGATTGAGCATCATCCACTCGCCAATCAGTTTTTATTTTTTTATTATAGATTTTGAAGTGGGTCCCATGTGTCAGTACGAATACAATACACAAGTAAAGCAACACCAAGTAATCAAATGAGATCCACTTTTACATTACCATTAATTTATTACGTTTTCACTGGAGTAAACATGACCTAAATGGATGAACGTGTCTAAAATTGACGAGAGAATTTCTAGTAATACGAGAGTACCATACTCTCTTTATCTTCATAAATACTAGTAGACCTTACATTAATAGCAATGAATCCGACCTTATTTTTAAAAAGATGGTGACATGACACACAATAAATAGAGAGAGTATAGACCATCTTTTGCACTCTCTTAATAATGTAGAAAACCTTCCCAAAATTGACCTGCCACCTAATCCTTAAGTAATAAAGTATGTGCATCACCATGCAAGAATTTACAATAAAAACAGGACTTATATAGGGGATATTTGAAATGAAGGATAATGAATGAGTGAACAAGAATAGGAATAAATAAGAGGACATTTTTTTTATAATAAACTTTTGTTTAGAGCAAGGTTTGCAAACTTGAGCAACCAATAAGATTATTCTTAATTCTGGTGCACCTATCATTTTCATTGTATAACAATATTTTGAAAGATAGACTCTATCACTGATATTCTTATCATTAGTCTATCAGTAATAGACTCTAAGAGTTGAATCTAAATTTTATTATATCTACAAATTTACAACCCGACCGATCCTACAACAGGTGGTAGGTGGCCACCATAGATTGAACCCACAATCCCTTAACCCTTTGACTTTTTTTAGATGTTCCCACTACCACTAGGTTAACCCATGATGTTTAACCGTTTCTTTTATTTCATCCACCATTAAATTCTTTACCAAACTGTTAATTTATCACAGTCAGAAGTATTATCCTTAGAAAAATATGGTTTTCTTAGTGTGTGATTAGCTTATAGATGTTTTAAAAAATTAAAAAAGAAATGAAAATAGAATCGAACTTTAAAATTTAGAAACTAAAATAGACATGTTGAAAGTTTGAAGATCAAAATAGAAAAAGGTCAAGATCTTATAAACAAAGATGTAATTCATAGCTTGTATTTAAAGATAAGGTTTAAAGATTAATTTAGTTTATTTACTTTCATTCGGTTCATTCTAGCATGACTCTTCATGTATTAAATTTTTTTAAGTGTAGCAATAACTTTGTACTAAAGAGTTTCTATTGTGTGATAAATGTAAATCAAAATAGTAATTTTTTTAGAGTACAAGAACTAAAATAAATATTTTGAAACGACATCAACTATAGTGGAAGAAAAATAATTAAAATGTATTAAAACATAAAAATAATTAATGTTTCACACTTGGAGAGAATTTGAACAGAGAATATGTAATAATGTAAAATTAGGCAAGAAAAAATTATCACAAAAAAAGGACCGTTGAATTTCAGGTGGTGTTTGTTTTATTATTATTATTATTATGTATTTTTTTTTCTTTTATAAAGTGGAAGGAAAATATGAGTAGAGAAAAAGGGGATTCGCTCGATTTTTGTGAATGGCGGGAGAGCGGATTAATCATTAAAAAAAATAATTTTTTTAAAGTAAGAAATGCGAAGATTCGAACTCCAAAAATTTTAATGGCTACTGAATTAAGCTATGCTCACTTGTCACTTTGACTCTTTTCTCATAATTTTTTTTAGCACATTTTGTATAACTTTCATTTTCTCAAAATAAGGTTAACGTACATATATAGTCTTATAATCAAGATAAATATTAATAAAAAAGAAATTTAAGCAATATGAACTTAAAATTTTTAATTTAGCTTCAATTCATTTAAGGAGTGTTTCGGCCACCAAGTTGAAGTTGGTGGAATGGACTACTGTAGTCCACTCTACGTTTGGAGTTCTTCGAATTATAATAGTTGGTGTTTCCAAATATTATAAACTACAATTAACTACAGTTTACTATTTTAAATTCTTCTTTGTTACAGTGTTTATTATTTCCTACTCATCATCTCTTTCCCTCTTAGTTATAGTGTATACTATTTCCTACCCACACTAAAATAATTTACACTCGAAACATAGACTATTATAACCTAAACTAAAATGGTCTGCATCAGTATTATAACCCACAAACTATAACAACCACTGACTATAATAATCAACTTAGTGCCCCAAACGCTCCTTAAAAATTTAATCTCAATTTGATTCCTATATTTTGAATTTAGTTTGAATTTAGTCTTTATGTCTAAAACATTTTAATAATTATATTATTGGACTATATTAGAACTTATGTGTTTGAGGTTGAGTAAAAAATAAAGGTAAATAAGTAGTGTGATATATGAATAAATTATAGGGGCCAAATTAAAATTAATACTAAACTAGAAAGACCAAACTAATGTTTTTTTTTAAAAAAAAAAAATTACAACAACAAAAATGAAACTTCTAAAATTACGTCAATCAAATTAAGAATTTCTTGATAAAGAATAAATAAAAAGCACTTTAGGATGGAAAAAAGCACTTTTTGTATGCTTCCACTGAATAATAAAAGCAAGGTAGCACAACAATTTGCAAATCACATCATCCCTTTCTTTCATAAGTAGACTCTTGGAGTTAGGTAGAATGAGTGGGCTAAAATAATCTATACTACAAATAATTTCATACTTCATCCCACCGATCTCAACGAGTTAGGTAGAATGAGTGGGCTAAAATAATCTATACTACAAATAATTTCATACTTCATCCCACCGATCTCAACAATATTTATTATTAAAGTCAACAAAAACTCTTGTCTTTCTTTCTTTTTCTCTTTCTATCTTTCACTCATAGTGTTAAATTTCGATATGTTGATATTTCCATCGATATTTCTACGTTTTCATGAGTTCGATATCGATATAAGAGGTGAATTGATATTTTCATTATATCGTAAAAAACTCCACGAAACACAAAAAATAAGCATCGAAATGCTAATTATATAAACATAATATAAATAATAGATATGTTTACTTATTTGAAAATTATAAAATGTTTATTTACTAATTTAAATTAATTTTTTTGAGAATATTCATCGAAATCAATATTTTATCGATATTTCCATCGAAATTTCCATAAAATTAAGACTTCAATATTTCCATCGACATCGATATTTTAAACCTTGTCTCACCCACCTTTGAGAAATTGAAAAAAAAAGGCCATTTTAGTTTATTATTTTTAATAATGGAACTACTTTTAAAAACTTTATTTTTGAAAACTTGATGAAGATGATAACGTAAAGGGGAATTTTAAAAAATAGAAAAATAAGAGAAACTATTTACACAAAATAGAATTTTTTTTAGATAATTGTGATAGATGCTGATAGAAATCTATCCTAGGTCTATCAGTGATAGAAATAATAGAAGTCTATCAATGTGTTTTTTTTTTTTTTTGTTATTTTCTGTAAATAATTTGACATTTTTTCTATTTGTGAAAATTTTCCAATAGTAAAAGTAATTTGTAGCATTGAGGGTATTTTTGACATTAGCAAAGTATCAATTAATTATTTATTAAATCTATTTGCCATTTCACCATATTTTGATACTTTTAAAAAGGAATCTTTATAATTTGTCACTTCTCCTGTCACCTCAAAAAAAGATTTCAATGAAACATACATTTAATCCAACAAAAACCAGAAAGAAATCATGAAAATCAATGTAAAAGAAAACCCTAAAATTCAACCAAGAATATTAACTTCTTGTTGATTAACCAGAAAGAAATCATGAAAATCAATGTAAAAGAAAACCCTAAAATTCAACCAAGAATATTAACTTCTTGTTGATTAGTTGAAGAGTTGTACAAGAAAATGGTTAAAAAAACGCTTGATTTCGTAAGATCATGGAGAGAGAGAGATCACACCAAGAGAAGACAACTGTAAAGGGAAAAATTAACGCCACATTTTCCTCTGTTATTTTATAATCCTTCTTGAAAATGATACTTGTTAATGTAGAGAATTAGTCGTGCAATTTCATGTCAAGTTAGGCGCGATGGTCGATTCTATATCTGACTAGTCCTGCAAGGTAAGATCTCACATTGGTGTGATGTTGTGACCAACACTATTCAATGATAATATTAATTATTTGACGTAAGATATCACAAACATTCAATATTCTAAATATTCAATATACATCTCCATATGTAATCCATATAGGTCATAGCAAGTAAGGATATGTTGGGTTAGTAATTTGAAAAAAGAAAAGAAAAAAAAAAACTTAAAAAAGAGTATGTATCATGTTTTACACATGCATTTATTAGTATACTTAAAAATTAAATTTCAATTTAAATAATAGTTGAAAATGTGTTCAATAATATATTTAAAAACAATAAAAATAGATGTAAAACCAACTAAATATTTTGATGAATCTTAACTATTATTAATTTATTACTGAACTTGTTTTATATTATAATTAAAAACTAAATTTCAATTTATTTCTGAATGTTTTAATTAATATTAAAAATCATAAAAATAGAGATGTAGCTACCAACCAAATATTATTAATTTATTTCAACTTATTTTTAATAAAACAGTACTATATTATTATCGCACCAATATCTAATACAGAAAATACTATATTTATCAAAATTTATATCTTTCTTGGTACAATTCCCTTTAAAATCTAAATACAATATTATTTTCAAAATTTCCATAATATATTGATATGTTTGGTTAGGGAAGTAAAAACGCAAAATACCAAATCCGCCCTAAATTTCTCACCTTTTTTCCAAACAATTGAAGTCAGTCATATCTTTGCGGAAGATAAAAAATAATCATTTGTGCTCCCTTGGGTAACAATTTCGCTTTTTATTTTTAAAAATCAAATTTATCACTTAATTTCTAAATGATTAGCTTCTTTTTTAAGTACATGACATTCTTAGCCAAATTCTACAACCAAAAGCAAGTTTTTTAAAAACTATATTTTTTAGTTTTTAAAATTTGACTTAATTTTTTCAAACATTGATAAAAAATAGATAACAAAGCAATAAATTTAGAAGTGAAATGAGTGTTTATATGCTTAATTTTCAAAAATAAAAACAAAAACCAAGATGCCAAGATCGGTACAACTAAGTCCCAATTTGGTACTATTTAGTTTTTAATTTTTGAAAATTAAGACTATAAACACTTCTTCCACCTTTAAATTTATTGCATTGTTATCTACTTTTTACCAATGTTTTAAAAAATCAAGCCAAATTTTGAATACTAAAAAATAAAAGTAGTAGTTAAAAACTTATTTTTGATTTTAGAATTTGACTAAAAAATCGACCTTTTTACTTAAAAAAGATGCAAACCATTGTAAGAATTTAAGAGGAAATATGCTTAATTTTTAAAAACAAAACGCCAAATAATTACCAAACACATCCTAAGATTAACACATGATGACAATAAAAAGGTAACACCTCGTTTTAAATCACAATCATCTCTATCATCAACTACATATAACAAAGAAATAATTATTCTCCATCTTAGTTTGTTCTAAGGCTCTGAATTTTAAATCCAAAGGAAGAAAAAGGAGAAGCTAGCTGAATGCTGATATTGAAGCTACAATCCGTACACTAGCACAAGAGGAGGATTATACCAAATGATCTAACCGCAAAAGTTGAGCTTCTTCATTACCTTGGCATAAGCTAATGGGACAATGGCAGGCTGTCTCAGTTTCCGCTTTGATCTTTTAGACTGCATAATGGATTACAAGTTACAACCAACCAAAATAAATAAATAAATAAAATAAATTAAGTAGCATTTTGCAATCTTTTAGGGTGTGTTTGGCCTAAGGAATTGTGGAGTAGGGAGTTCGAAAATAGGAGTTGTGAACTCCACTCCTTGTTTGGCTCAATGAGTAGGTGAGTCCCACTACTAAAAACCATTAATTTTATATCTTATCAACTCCTTACAAGCTCCCAGGAGTTCATAACTCCCTAGACTTCATAACTCTTTACTCTTCACTATTCCACTGTTTACTCCAAACACCCCCTTAAAGAATATTATAATGACGACAAAAGGTTGAGTTACGGTGTAGGATTTTGTAAAGCTGGCATTCACTAAAAAACAACGAACTACTAAGCCATAGCGAGACAAAGTGCATTTGCACACACACACGACGAGAAGAGAAAAAAAAAGACATTAAATTACACGTCTAGGGCGTGTTTGGGGGCACCAACTTGAAGTTGGTAGAGTGGGCTATTATAGCCACTCCACATTTGGAGCACCAATTATAATAGTTGGTGTTTTCAACTATTATAACTTACAATTAACTACAATATTACTATTTCAAGTCATTTTTTGCTACAATGTTTACTACTTCCTACACATCCTTTCTTTCCCACTTTGCTACAATGTTTACTATTTCCTACCTAGACTAAAATAGTCTGCACCCCAAACACAGACTATAACAACTTACAAACTATTATAGCCCATAGACTATAATAACCAAGTTAGTGCCTCAAACGCCCTCTTAGTCCTGAACTTTGAAATTTGTTTCTGTTTGATCTTAGAACTTTTAGAAATACAAATTTAGTCTAATAACTTACGGATCTACCAGACATAAAATTGAAAGTTCATTATTCCATTAGATATAAAACTTAAATATATGTTTAATAGTTAGAATAATTTTTAATTTGTCAAGAACTTATTAGACACAAAATTGAAAGCTCATAGACTTATTAGATATTTTAAAAGTTCAGAGACCAAATAGATCAAAATCTAGACTAAACTTATAATTCAACAAAAAAAAAAAAAAAAGAAAGAGAGAGAGAGAGAAAGGGAGAGAGAAGGACAAAGGAGGAAGAGCAAGAGCAAGAGAAACACATGGTATTCTAAACCGGGGGTAGGTAGCTAAAAAACTTGCTTCCATGACCACAAATTCTGAAAAGTTACCCAACTGATTCCTATCCCCACAAAGATGCAACACCGTCCTTCATGTTTTAATTATTACACAGTGAGTTGTCAGCAAAGAGAAAATTTTCCGAAATCTCAAAATTTTAAGATTTCGAACGTCTCAAAATCTTGTTGGAGGAAAATTTTGTTTTTCTCCCAAGTTCGACGAAATTTTGAGAAAATTTCGAAAATTTTTGAGATTTCAAGAATATTTCGATTCTCCCCATTTTGACGAAATTTCGAGAGTTCGAAAAAAATTTGAGAAATTTTGACATTTCGAGAAATTTTCAATTTTTTTTTCTGATTAACTATGTTAGCTTAGTTCAAAATTTTCAATTTTATGGTCTGATTATACACAATTCAATAGTTTCATACACCAATGTCATTTTGAACAAAAGATTAAGCATTTTTTATGTGCTATTTTTTTTTAATTTCCAACTTTTCTCAATTTTTAGATTTATTTTCCACCCAAAACTTTCATTTATAAAGAAATTGAATTTGAAACCCCCCCCCCAAAAAAATAATCTATATTTATTTTTAAGCTTAATCAAACTTTTTTCATTAAATTTTGTAATTATTTTTTCATTTCTTTTTTAAAATTCTGCTCTCGTATCAACCGTTACTCAGACATTTACAATAGACATCTAAATATTGTTTTAATTTATAGAAATTATGATTAAAAATAGTCAGTTATAGTTTAATTAAGCCATTATCAAAGTTTCATTAATTAATTATAACAATTTCTATAAATTTCCATAAATTTTCCCGAAATTTCCATCGATATTGATATTTCCATAAAATCGAGACGTCGATATTTCCATCGACATCGATATTTCGAACCTTGGTTGTCAAAGGCACGAAACGTTTTATAAAGAAGAAAACAAAGGCCCGACAACACAATATCTAACAGGTAGAGAGACATTGCTTTATTCCAGTTGGTTAGGTATGGGGGTGTTTAGGCTATGGGTTCCAATTAAAATAATTGATTTCCAATTATTATAACCTATAATTAACTGTAGTATTACTATTTCAAATCCCTCTTTGTTACAATGTTTGCTATTTCTTACTTATTTATCTTTTTCTCTCTTTGTTACCGTGTTTACTATTTCTCATCTAAACTAAAATAATTTGCATCTCAGACACAAACTATTATAACCTAGACTGAAACAGTCTACACTCCAAACATAGACTATAACCAACTTAAGCTTCAAATGCTCCCTAAAAGTTTAGTAGTCTTGTGTTTTCTATAGTAATTTTACTCATTACTATTATTAGTTTAGGACACGGATGCAACTCTAGTGTATAGATAAGAAAATATTCTCCCCCACACATTTTGTTGATGAAATTCTTATGATAAAATACAGAGGGCATAAAAAATATATTAAAAAAAAACCTCAAACAAAAGAAGCCAAACTAAAACAAAAATGACACTTGGAAGGAAAATTACAAAAAGCATTAAAAGCCATGGCCTAAAGTGAGAAATGGAACCTAAGAAGAAAAGCCTGCACATCCTCTCTTCAACCTTTCAACCTTTCAAGAACTCTATTGTTACAAGGCCCCACAAAATTGCTCAAGCCACCATAAACTACAAAAACCAATCTCCATATAGAGATGACAAAAATCACACCCAAAAGGGTGGTTGAATCCTCAGCCACACTCTTACAAAGAGAATAGGGCACTTTGGCCCAATCATACAAGATAAATTCCTTGAAACAGGGTCCAACGTGGCAATTCTCCTGCAAAAGATCTGCCAAACAAAGAATTTCACCTTCTTGGAAATTTTAACCTTCCACAACAAGGGAAAGCCAATAAGACTAAAGGGAGGAACTTTATTCCTCTCAAAACCCAAAATCATTAGGAAGAGTTCAACTCAGCCTTGTCATTGTCCGGTGTCTGCAATAGGACTCCAATCTAAACCCTCTATGAAAGGTCTAAAAGAACTACTGAAGCGTAGAGCGAGAGGAAAAAAAAGGAAACTATCTCGTCAATCTCTGTTCCTTCATAATGTCTCTCCATTATCGTTCTCTAAGGGGCTGTTTAGGAGGCTGGAATGTAATCATGATTATTGAGAATCAGAAGAGTGTTGGGATGTGTGAGAAATCGAAGGCGGAATGGAAATGGAATCATGAAGCGTGAAAACGGTAGAAAAGAGGGTTGAGATTAAAACTGTGGGAAGGAATAAGTTTGGTATTACAAATCGGGCCCAAAACACTTAATCTAAACTTGGGTTTTTGATTACATAACAACTCAATCTCATTCTAAACCTGATTCCGAACAGCCCTTAAAGGGCCTACGACATTCTTACTCCTTCCACAATCCACTAACAATTCTTCCTACCCACCTCACTCTGGCCCTTTGCCTCCAACTTGTCACCCCTTTAGTAACAAACTCTCCAAATTCTGCCTTTAGATAGGCTCGCTCATCTTCGAAAACCTCTGCAAGAGAGGCCTCCTTTTCAAGCCTATCTAGAAACTTAACCTTCCTCAAGATCTCTTGCTGCTTTGGAACCTTCCTGCTTCTTGATCCTAATATCCCCATACATTCCAAGATTTCAAGGCCTATTTCAAGGAGGCCCCAAGTGAATGTAACTTTTGCATAAAACGAAATCCTTCCCACCTGCTCGATACATTCACCAACCATCAATTCATTAAAGACAACTTGAAAGAAGGGTGACTTTGTCACATTCTCCCGCATTTTATCTCGCATTATGGTGACAACAATAATTTCTAGGTATAAGACTTTAGAGCTAATTGTTGGACATAAGATGCTGGATGATAACTTTAGGAGTAAAATGAAAATCATCCATTTGTAAACCTTAAAGGAAGAATCATAACATTTACTGGCATCCAGAGTCTTAACTAAACAGAATAGGTTTACGGGCATCACAAGAACAGGATGCTAAGAATTTAGCCTAAATTAACATGTCATGGACTTCCAATAAATAGAAAGATGCAGTCGCATCATGATTAGGTTTCATATAGGATATGGGAGCCCGATGAGAGGAATTTACACATTGCATGTGACATACAACCTTAACTGATTCTGGACATACAGTCAAAATATGATTCAAATGCCTTTCCACAAAGGGTACACTACTCAAGGAAAGCATAAGTGAAGTAGTGTTTTAAAAGGTTATTGAGGTTTATGCCTTAAGGCTTGCCTCAAAGCAAGCCTCTAGCTTTTTGCCTCAAGGCTTATGCCTCATTTGAACCATAAGAGGCTTACCCCTTTGTGAAAAGAAAACACAATGAGATTCGTATAATGATTACTACTTTTACTATTAATTTGCCCCATTTTTCAAAAACATAAAGGTTTGAGTTTGACAAATTGAACTATTACTACTTTTGCTATTGAGACTTTAAAAGCATTGAAGACAAGAATTTATAAAATTTATGTTACAAGTCAATCTCTATCATGACAAAAGTAGCAAGGTTGTTAAAGATATCCTTATAGAATTACTTTTTGTTTTAGTGGCAAATAACAAGGGTGTTGTCCCTTCTTTTATATGACCATTATACTTGATCATACTAATTTAAGATTTGTAAAATATTTTTAATTAATATCACCTTTCTTATTTATCATTATCATGGATTGTCTTAGTAGAATTCTATCTTTGGCGGCTGAAAGTGGATTCATTTGCGGTTATGACATGCCTCAAACATCCATCAACATTGATCATCTCCTTTTTGCTGACGATACTTTGCCTTTCTCCACCAACAATGAAGAGAAGATTGAAAATCTCATCATTTTGGTTAGTCTTTTTGAAGAAGCCTCTTGTCTCAATATTAATAGACAAAAATCAGAATTTTTGGGTATCCATTGTGAGGATTCTTGGGTGGAAAATATTGCTTTGAAGTTTGATTGTAGGGTGGATCAATGGCCGACCACCTACTTGGGGCTCCCTCTTTATGGTAAATCTTCCTCCCTATCTTTTTGGCACCCCGTTTTGGACAAGATTGACAAGAGATTGTGTTAGGATACCTCCTAACAAGAGAACTCAAGAACACAAAGAACAAACAAGAAAACTACAAGATAGAATTATATTGCAATATCAATGAAGAAATTACAATATACTTCAGCACATTCTAGAGGGTTGGGAATCCTCTCCCAAATTTCCAATTAGGAAATCCAACATAAAAGTCTTCACACCCTCCTACCACTCCCACTCCTTCTATTATAGCAATATTCAGTAACTAACTTCCTATCTAGTTACCCTTATACCTCTTACCCCTCATCATACTAATTATCCCAATAATAACTCCATATATCTCTAACTATGTCCCTTACAGACTGCATTCTTGGCAACACAACCATCTCTCCGAAGGAGGTAAACTGACGCTATTGAAAGCTACGTTAGCCAATCAACCCACATACTTTTGATCCCTCTTCAAAGTACCATTTAAAGTGGCCGAGAACATCACAAACTGTTTTAGAAACTTCTTGTGGTCTGGATACAGGGGCAGCAACTTATCCCACTTCTTTAATTGGAAAATTCTTAAGAAACCTTTGGAAGAAGGGGGTTTGGGGATCACTGATAAAAAGAAGCAAAATAGGGCACTCCTTGCAAAGTGGATTTGACGTTTTTCATTCAGAAAAAGAGCGTCCTCTAGAGAATTATGATTAAAGTCAAATTTGGTTCATGTCATTTTGATTTAATGGACTCGGATTTTCACCACACCTTATCTAGAAGTCCATGGAGTCAAATTATGAAACAGAAAGATCTTGTTTATAATAATATTCATTGCACTATTGGAGATGGCTCTACTACTGCATTTTGGCACATTTGGATTGGAGATGGCGCCCTCAAGCTAAAATTTCCCAAGCTTTATCAACTTGCTGATTCTAAAGAGGCATCTGTGGCTGAGCCCTGAGGTATGGACCATTGAGCTCTGTTCTTGGACATTGAATTTCAGAAGGCATTTCAAAGAGGAAGAAATTACAGAATGCGCTGCATTCACTCATTTTATCCCCAATATTGAGCTTACTGGCAGTAGTGACTCATGGACTTGGAAGCTTGACAAAAATTACTTCTCCACTAAACCTTTATACACATTCATTACGCCTAGTGGGCCATCAATTACAGAGGAGTTCTACAAGAAAATTTGGAGATGCCCCTGCCCTAAACGTATTCTTACTGTGGGAAGTCACTAAATCATGCCTAAGTACCATGGACCATCTACAGAAACAATACCCTTGGCTCAATATTTCTCCATCCTAGTGCTGCCTAAGCCATTCCAACAATGAATCCATTTTACACTCGTTTTTCAACTGTCCCTTCACTTCTGGGATTTGGTTGGAACTTTTTATAGCGTTTCAATGGGCTGTGACATCCCTTAATGACACACAAAGTTGGCTCCGTTTGTTGTTTGTTGACCTACCTTTCAAAGATACTAAAGAACACTTATGGACTTGCATTATATCAATGGTTTTGTGGAAGATATGGGATGAAAGAAATGCTCGAATTTTCTAGGAGAAATACAAGAATTCAAAGGATATTCTTGATTCCGTCTTCTTTTATGCTTTTTTTTGTGTGTAAAGATATACTGGTTAAATTTGATCCTTGTTGGCCTCTTCCAGAAGAAAAGCTTTAAGGCTTGGACAAATATTCTAATAAACTAATGTACATTATGAAGTTAGCCAACATGGAAAATATATAGATCTATAGAAACGTTTCAGGAAAATTTCTTTCAAGTGCAAGTGCCAATACTGAATGCTTGATTTTCTAATGCCCATGGCACAAATCTAAACAATAAAAGAACTTGAACATTACTACCAGGAAGAAGCCAAGAATTCCAAAAGTAAACAGAGATGTGCAGCGGATGGTAGTAACCTAAGCATGGGAGTTGTGAAATGCAAATGAAGAGCAGAAACCAACGATATTGTTTCTAATAGTAAAAAATAGAAATTTCTCAAAACTATCTCAGAAAGTTGTTATAAGATAAACAATACAATGCATCAATTAAACATGTGGTACAATTTAAACGTCTAGCTGAGAACTAAAATTAGCATTATGTTATTGACAAGGGAATATGTTATGATAATCTAAACTAAGCATCACATATATCTATTTAAACCCAGAGAAAATGTAGTGAACATGAGCTAACTTGAAACGATGCTCCAAATATTTACATTTCAACGCCAATATGATACTAAACCACGGAGAATATTTGATGAACAGAAAGACAAACCTTGGAATGTGCATTGTGCCTTTTCCCTTCCATTCGACGTTTAATGCTCCCATCCTTCATCATCCAAAACCTAGACTTGTAAGATCTGATCAACCAACAAAGCGACATTTACTCACAAACTTACAAGACAGTAATGATAAAGATCCAAAATTAAATAATAACAATCATAATATTACGAACTCACGAGTAAAATTTCAGTTTAGTTTTCTTCAATTTGGAAGTGGCTGGCGTCGTCGGCTTTCTCTTCTTCCGTCGGTCTCTTGATGAAACATGCCGCACTTGAACAACCTTAATTCAATGTAATCGAACATCGTTTTATATCAAGTGGAGCGAACAACATCGAAATAACAGGAATAGAGGCTCCACTGTATCAACTTTTCCTAAATAATTCCTCTCATCAGCTCAAAATCAAACGTTCCCCCTACCTTCCAAGCATTTCCCCGGCAATCCAAGATATAACTAAGAAAAAAACTCTCAACAAAATCAACCAAAGAAAACGAAACTAAACTAAACTTACAGAGAGAGGCAAGGGCGAAGACCGAATACACTGATAAGCCGCAAGTGGAGAATGAGTCTGCAGAGATGCATTGAAAAGGGACCTGGAATTCAAATTATTCGGAGAGAAATGGAGGGGCTGGTATAGTGATGGAGCAGAGTGAAAGATCCTGCGGGTGGAAGAAACGGAATTTACAATTTGAGATGGCTTCGCCGCCGCAGATCGGAGCTTGACGCACCACCTGAGCATCGTCGTCGCCGTCGTACTCGAAGGGCGAAGGTAGGGGGGAATTTTTCACACAGAAACCTGCGGTCGGCGAATTGTTGGCGCCTTTCCAATTTTCACAAATATGGGCCATATTCGTGGCCCAGGCCCAATTAACATTGGGCCAAATGTAACCCATGTTCGTCGTTTCTTCGCTCAATCTCACTCCCACTGTGTGCTCGAAATCGTCGAGGGCTAATTTGGCTAGAATATTTAGGGAGTGTTGGGGCCAAGAATTGAGAAGCAGAGAGTTTAGAAATAAGGAGGTGTGAACTTCACTCTTTTGGTCCAAATATTTTATGGATCCCACCGCTAAAAATATCAATTTTATACCTTATTAACTAAGAGTATTCGTGAGTTAGGTTGAAAGACTTTTAGACTCATCCCAATTATTCGGATTGTAAATTTTTTTTAACACAAATAATTCTTATTAAAAAATATGAACTCAACCCAACTCAACTTTGAAATATTTGGGTTAGGTTGATTCAAGTTACTCGGATCATTTATTAAAATTTTTGTTCTAAAAAAAAGTAAAATGTTGATATGTAAAAAAATTATTTAATGATTATCATATATTGAATTAGAATTAACAACTCAATTTTAATTTATATTATGAAAATTTTCTTTCAAAAGTACTAAAAAAGTTTTAGGAGTTGTTGGAGAAAAAATTACTAAAAAAAAATGATAATAAACAAAACTAAAATAAATATATGTATCTATAATTTTATCAGAAGTAAAAAAATATATACATTTTAAAATTAATAATAAGTTTGGGTTGGTTCGGGTTGGTTTGAATTATTTTAAATGAACCCATGAACCAACCCAACCCATAACATTTTCATTTATTTGATTATTCAACCCAACCTAAACCGTTCAGGTTGAGTTGGGTTGATTGAGTTTTTCGAATCATCAGTTTTTTTTTAACACCTCTATTATTAACTCCTTTCACTGTGGGCCCAGGAGTTTACGACTCCCTATATTTCATAGCTCTATGAATTTCACAACTCTACCTCCTGTCCCAAACATCCCCTCAAAGGTAACTACATAGATGAGCTCTTATAGAAAAGAAAAAAAAATAGATGGGCTATTTTAAGGACCAATTTTATACAAATATCTAGATTCTCCAATATTTACAGCTTTGTCAATGATTCAACCGATTGAAGCCTAAAATAGATGTGCAACACATGTATTCATTATGTTATATTTTATAGTTATTTTAAAGGAAAATTGTTGTGTATAGAAAAAAAAAACAAAGGTAATTACACAGATAGAAAAAAGTGCACCTCACGCTTTTGTATTTCCCACTTTTTTTTCTATAGTGTAATTACTTTTTTTTTTTTTCTATTTGTGAAAAGACCCATATTTTAAAACATAGAAAAGGTTTAATATAATGAGATATTTACCATAACTCTTCCCAAATCTTTCATCCAAAGTTTTTCACAATTTCTCTCTCTCCAATATAAAAACCTCAAGAATTTGAAACCCAATCTTTTTTTTTTTGTAAAAGTTTTAAACCTTGACTCTGATCATCAAAACTCATTTGTTTCTTGAATACTTCATTGAAGGAATCTGTTGGTAGTGGTTTGATTGGAGGTGTGGACGAGAGGTTTTGTTGAAGTTGTTTCTCTTGTTGTTTGGAGAGTTAAATAGGAGAAGAAACCAACAACCAAAGTCAAAAGAATAACACCAAAATAATGTGTTGTCAAGTAATAAGATCATCATGTTTATGTTTTCTTATCTACAAGTTTTTCAAGAATGAAAAGGTTGGGTTTGTTCACTTCATTACAAACTTGTATTGGGTTTTTTAACGAAGTCAAACCTCCTCATGAATTGACATTTAATGATCAAAACAATTGCTTGTAGGGTGACAATTGAAAAGGTCTTGCCAGAGTTAAGACAGTGTGTCTGACTCCTAAATCTCAATTAAACACATGGAGATTAGAGGGTGACCAATGGGATCACATGAGGTGATCGTCTAATGAAAAATTGTAGGAGGGCTATGTGGACCAAGTTAACTAAGGACTATTGACGGGTGCCAAAGGGGTGAACCCTTATGCCAGGAGTCGGGAACATGGCGTGGTGCAAAATCATTTTGTGGGCGACTGAGTGGTCACAAGGCGAATGGACAGGACCTCAGCGAAGCGAGTGGGGTGTGGGGTAGTGCGTGATAACACCTGAAATGTGCTATCTAGCTCTACTTAATGCAGAATTGTTCTTTGATTTAATGTGTTTATTTAGTGTTTTTACAAGCATTGAGCACCTAAGAAGTAGAATCGAGTATTGAGGTGCAAAAGGGTGTCTTATCCTTGTAGCACTGCTGATATGACCCACTTTGTAAATATTATAAAAGTTGTAAGTGTTACAAACGATTTGATCTAAATTGTTCATGTGGAGACATGTGAGTGGGGGTATCCTGTACAACCTGTACAAAGAGTTTGTACAAGACCAGACCACGAAATGATTAATCTTTCTTTATAACACCGTTAATTGAAGAGACTAACATTTCATAGGATGACCATAAATAACTCAATCTCAAGCCTGAGTGAGTTATGGACTCCCGTCCTTTTGATCTGTATAGGTGAGAGTCCCCCGTGTCGCCGACTCAATAAATCTACCATTTTGGAATTTTGTCTAAGTAAGAAGCTGGGAACATAGCTACATAAGAAGGAATTCACTCTTTCCCGACTTCAGGAAAGTAGATGAACTACTCCTTAAGTGCTGACTCTGGGTCTTGAACAAGGGGCCCCTCCCTCTCATTGGTCCGAGATGAATTTGTTTATGATAGGACCATAAACAAGTTGTTTATGAGAGCATCAGTGGGACTTAAAGAGAAAGAAGTAATTATAAGGATAAAACAGTAATTTTGATCCAGCTGTAATTATGAGCAATTGATGAGTTATTATATCTATGGACATAGAAACATATCTATTTAATTAATTAAACCGTCCATTAGGTTCTCTGCTAGCTCACTAAAGATAAAACAAGAATCAGTTAGTTTTGGAATAATTTGAATTGTTCATATTATTTTAAGAAATTTTATATAAAAGAGAATTAATATAAAGTATAATGTATAATAATACATTATAATATATAATTATTTATAAATATAATTTATAATTAAACTATATAATATAAGAGAATAATATTTGAATAAGATTAGAATATTAATACAAATTAGATTCATATTAAAACTATAAAGTAAAATTAATGTGAATAAAATTCATATTAATATTATAGGTTAAAGAGAGAGATTTGCATTTTTATATGATTTAAATGCATTGTTAATAAAAATGTAATATTTATTTAATAATTATATTATTGATCATATATATATATATTAAATAAATAATAATGTTTTTATAATAATAAAAATAGGAAATAACTCTCTGCAGTTTTCAAGTGAGGCGTAAGGTTGGTTTTTCTCAATCTCTTTGAGAAAATTCTCTCTCTCACAAAATTATCAATTCTCTGTCAATTTGGATCCTTTCTTCCTTGAGAGTTGGGTACCCAACTGTAGTATCACTGGTCCTGTTCTTTGGGAATTACACAGAAGATTTCTTGGAGAAGCGTTCTTCCAAAGGTAGTTTTTTAAAATCCTTGCACAGTATGCTTAATCTAATTTTTTTTAAAAAATTAATTACGTTTTTCTTTTCCCAATTCAAAGACAACAAAAGTGTTTAAACGCTTCCACATTGGAATTTAATATAATCCCTTCACATCCTCTTTGAATCTCTTCATCATCGTCCAATTGAGCAAGTGTGCCATGATGATGACTCGTGATCTTTCATGTAGATGGGATAAAAATTGGACTCAGATCATGGAATAGATAATTTTTCTGCCCTTAACCCTTATTTCATCCGCACAATGCTCAGAAGCAAAAACTCTTTGAATTTTGTCCTCACAAACGGCGCCAATTGTTGATGCCAACAAATGGATCGGATAAACTGTATATTTATTTTATAGAGGAGATTTGCCCAATGCCTGCAAGACAGAAAAGAGATTAAGCATCAATGTGGTGTTTAGCCACATATTCCAAATTAGTTTTGGGTTCATGAGTGACTAGATAGTAGAGAATAATATGGTATTTCGGCTAATGACTTTGGTCACTTATATAGAATGATAGAATGTAAAACTAATTATTGAAACTATCGAGTTAATATTTAGTGAAGACGACTTCACCTTCGCTCTGAGGTCTCCCATGGGTCCTCTGAACTTATTATTCTAATCTTCCTACGACTCCTCATGCATAAGCTTTCAATAGTCAAGCTCTTCAAGATCCATGCATAAGTTTTTAATAGTCAAGCTCTTCAAGACTCTCATAACTGAGTTCTCTTAAGCTCCCATAGATTTTCTTGGACTTCTATGGGTCCCATTAAATTCTTTTAGACTTACCCATGAGTCTTATTGAATAGCGAAATTTACCCCTAATAAAAACTAAACTTAAAACTAGAACCATTTTAAAATATGAGATTAAATTGGAACTATACTCAAGATAATTTTTCGAAAAAAGAAAAAAAAGAAAAAGAAGGAAGAAAGACGAAATGATAATGCGCTTAACCCGAAACTACATCGTATCGATTCAGAAATGCCCTTTTCGGCGATGCAACAAACCCACGCGCCACGTGACTCCGGGAATATTCCTTTACCCGTGTACGCCGGTCGAATAACCCACGCTGGCATCCACGTGGCACATAGAAGCCGTCGTCTACATTAGTCTCACGGTGAGCCTGCCTTCTCTCTCGGAATATCCGCATTCTCCTCCGTCCAATAGAAGACGTTGATGAATCGGACGGTTGGTAGTCGTGAAGGGGACCGGAAAGAAAAAGAGAATCGGCGCTTTGTATATTTTATTTGGTTTTTCTATTTGGATTTAGTGCTTCTTTCATATTCGTCGCCGTCCTTCGCTCCATTTGCTTCCCTTCTTCCCCGCCATTGATGATTCCTTGCACTGTCTTTGTTTCTGATTGAAATCGAGTCTATTTTTTGTATTGAATTTCTCTTCTTCAGCCATTTTATTCGACGTACATCTTTGTATTTGAAGTTTAATTGGTTGGATTAGTGTAAGTATTATGTGTTTAGGCAGAGGATCGAAGATTATAATCAGTACTCAAAGCCTCGAGGTCATTCGTGTTTAAAGTTTGATTGCATTGGACATTCCTGTGTTTGGAAGTAGATCGAGGTTCCGATTGAAGTCAAGGTGTGTTTCTGTGTTAAATTCGTCGGCTCTTGATCATTCATTTAGTTAACTTCCTTGTATTTGAAGTGTGATTGGATTGAATGTCTCCATGTTGGGAAGAAGAACGAGGATTATTAATCAGAGGTGAGTAGGGAGGGACTGAAATTAGAGGAGGAAGAAGAAAATGGTGCAGTTTCAATGAGTGGAATTTTCGATCCGTTAGAAAATGGAGCGGAATTACCCGTATGAGAATGGAGTGATGATGACGAGAGACCCGAAACCAAGGTTGAGATGGACTGCTGATCTTCACGACCGTTTTGTAGATGCGGTCACCAAGCTTGGTGGACCTGAAAGTAAGTTCGTATTCATCATTCTGACGGTTCGTTGATGTATTTGCAATATTTGCTTTAACCGTTTGAATGATCTTGAATATTATTAGCATCGTGTTTTTTTAATCAAATATCTGTTAAGCTTGTTCTGTGATCTTATATTGTTGAGACTGAGAGATATTAGCGATTTTCTAGGCGAGTCCTTCCAACTGTATCGGATATGGATAACTGATTATTGTTATGGGGAATGAAGAAGTGCTTAAATTGTGATGGCGGATGACAGGACACATAATTTAAGTTCATTTAGTCGTTTTCTTCTAGATGGAGCTTCTGCGAAGCATTATATAATCGGTTGTTAGATCAGCATTCTCAATTAGATGCTGTCAATGGCAATATTGTGGTCAACTTCTAGTCGGTAGTTCTTTTCCTTTTGTCCTTTTCCAATCCCCAATCTTCTAGGAACGAAGTTTGAAGAGAGAGACTCTGACCGATCCGCTTAGGGGTGTTTGGCGAAAGGATTTGCGGAGGTAAGAGTTGGGAGGAATGGAGTCGAACTCTACTACTTGTTTGGCCCAAGGAATGGACTCTACTACTTGTTTGGCCCAAGGAGTTCTTGGCCCCACGACTCAAAAATATCAATTTTATGCCTTATTAACTTCGTGGCCCAACTTTCTAAACTTCACAACGCCTCTTTCATGCTTCTCTAGACACTCATGTCTATTCATGGGACGTGAGAAATAGATAGTTAAAGTTAGTAGTTGAATTAAGAAATATAACTTTATGTGAATTGCTATACTTCATACTTGTAGTATACTATAGCTAGCCTTTATATCTGAGCTCTTTTTTCTTCCTAGCAATGAATTACGATAATTTAAGCTATTAGAGGGGGACTGTCTTTTTCAGAAGCAACTCCCAAGTCGGTGTTAAGATTGATGGGTTTAAAGGGCTTGACTTTGTACCACTTGAAGAGCCATTTACAGGTAAATATCGAAATTATTGCTTCATGATATCTCTTTTGTCTCATTACGGATTGCATAGGAACAAAATATTAACATCACTTTTTGACCTTCAGAAGTATAGACTTGGACTGCAAACACGAAAGCAAAATGTGGCTGAGCAAAGGAATGAAAGCAGCAGTAAGTCTATCTGGATACAGGACAATATGTTAGGACCTCATGTTGATTGCATTGTCAAAATTTACCCCAAATTTACCCTAATGACGGAGTGAATTTCTCGAGTATATTTTTTAAGTACTTGTGTGTTGTGTTTCCTTTTTCAGGTAGGCCAAAATACCATCTAGGATTTTATATTTTGATATTCTTTTAGAATTTGAAATTAATTAGGCTCCATTTGATAACCATTTCGTTTTTTATTTTTGAAAGTTATGCTTGTTTTCTCACAATTTCTTCTTAAGTCAAATTCTAAAAATAAAAACTTGTTTTTAAAAACTATTTTTTTTTTTAGTTTTCAAAAGTTGGTTTGGTTTTTCAAAACACCCCTAAAATGTAGATAACGAAACAAAGCATAACTTTTCAAAAAAAAGAAAAAAATGGTTATGGGTCTTACTTATCAATTAGTCTGTTACCATCTGGTTTTGATTCGTATATTCCTCTTGTTTGCATCTCAGTGTTCACCTCTAGAAAGCCCACTTATACGTTTTAATATTATCTATTTCAGGGAATCTTGGCAATTTCACAGGAGTAGAGGAAGATGACAGGTTTGTTTTCTTGTATCTCATCAAAATAAAATGTGCATATATGTTCTAATATTCTCTGTTTTACTGTCATCCCAATGGCTTCAATAGTATTTTCGTAAACATATAAAGTCAGCATAATACTGATTTTCTGATACTCTTATCCTGGATACTAAAATTAAATCATTAATGAAAACTAAGCTTCTTGTTAAGTAAGGTTTTTTCAGAAGTTTGAAGTTCTCCTACTAGGTAGAAATTAAGATAAAGAGAACAAAATGAGGCAAACATCCTTGAAACTGAGATTTTCTATTGCATTATTGACTTATAATATTCCATTTTATATTTAACTTTTCCATGCTCCATAATTTTAGTATATGGTCTAACTTGAACAGAGGGATGCAAATTGCTGTGGCTCTAAAATCACACGTCCAAGTGCAAAAAACAATACTAGAACAACTCGAGGTACATCTTGCTTAATCCTTCTAATAACATCAAATTCAATCTCAAGTTTGTGATCAATTTTCATTTTGTTGGCTCTTGTAAAGACAGGTACAAAATAAACTACAAATGAGAATAGAGGCTCAAGGAAAATACTTGCAAGATATCTTAGAGAAAGCACAAAAGAGTCTGGCACTTGCCATTAACAGTAACCTTGGTAGTCTTGAAAGCACAGGAATGCAGTTAATAAACTTTGATGCGGCTCTGTCAGATCAAATTGAAAAATTTAAGAAACAAGATATGAGAGGAAGCATAGCGAACATAAATGATGGTTGTAAGAAGACCGGTGATTCACTCATCCAGATATGCAAAATGGAGGCTGGAGAAGAAGACACAAACGAATTTAGCGTTGAAAAGAATATGATCAACTTTGATTTGAATTCCAAAGGTGGATATGATTACAGCACGAATGCGGCTGAAATACTTGACGCCAAAGTGCTTCCTTGTTCAAGGTAATACTCGTGCTATAAAGTGCATACTTCAGTGACATATGCATTATTACATGTAATAGTAAATTATTTTTGGGAGGGAATAAGAACTTCAATATAGCTCATTCCATATATTCATGCCTCATGCCCCCTAAATTCCAAGTTTTTTTTTTTCTCACCAAAATGTCAAAATAGACTTTAGTTCTTCTAATCTGTTT
Source organism: Lagenaria siceraria (assembly GCA_002890555.2). Lineage (NCBI taxonomy): Eukaryota > Viridiplantae > Streptophyta > Magnoliopsida > Cucurbitales > Cucurbitaceae > Lagenaria > Lagenaria siceraria. Next base: position 18,399,130 of record CM016483.1, on the reverse strand, counting down.
TAAACTTTCTTCTAGTAATAGACTAACAGTTCAGAATGAGTTCAAGCTCAATCTAGAGAAAATGTTTGTGATATTGTTTCAGCGGTTGCATTGAGATTAAATATTGAATGGGCTTCATCTCAAGGCTGCAAGTGTGAATATAAATTTACTTTCTTAGATCTTATTCGGAATGATTCTTTTTTAAGCCGTCAGACAGTCATTCCAAACGTAACATTACACACACATATTTGGGGAAAAGGGAATGAAAGAAGATAGTGTAATGTTCAAAGAGTACAAATACATGGAATCAAACAGAACAAAACAGGGGAAGAAATTAACATCTGTATGTTTATTTGCCTTGCATATGATGGAATGCCTTGAATCTATTATCTTGCACTTCGAACGATCAAGTACAGGATCTAGAGAAATACACTATATAAACTCTCTAACTCTTTCATATTTGGCATATTTAATTATTTATGGTTAGTTACGATTATCACTCTAAAATTTAGAGAAGTGCACTATATAAACTTTCTAACTCTTTGGACGTAGCTAACATACTTTAGTGAACTACGTAAATCTATGTGTCGATTCTCCTCTATTTTACGTTTTTCTTTTTGTATTCTTTTATTTGTCAATTTCGTAACAACATGTATACTTACGTTTTTTTTTTCTTTTTTTTTTTTTTTTTTTTTTTTAATTGGTCAATCTTCAGGTAATCATCCATGGGACTGTAGTTCATTTCTTATTCCAAAGTTTGTCAAGCAACCTTTGAAGAATATATGTGGTAAAAAATTTTCACTCCAGCCAGCTGTGCCAAGTCCACATCAGCATTTGCCACTTGCCTCTATTCATATGAATGAAGAATTTCAGAAGGTTGAAGTACCATAATTGCCACTCTTGGTCACCACTCAAGTATGGTATGCTAATTTTCACCCTTTTTGTTTGCTGCTCCTTATTTTTCTTTGGTTGTAAAATAGCATGTTTGGTTTGGTAATGTTCTTGTTTTTCTTTCTTCATTATTTATTGAAGTATTTATATTTGTATACAAATCCTTTTTGGCCCAGACTTTGGAGTTCTTATTAAGCTCACCTAATATGATGAGTAGGTCTTACTTAGAGAGTACAGGCCTTAGCTAATGGAGTTGCTCCTTTGGTTTTTACCGTATGATGTTTGTAACTTTTAAAATAGTTATTGGCATTTCTATCTACGGTAAAATAATATTTGGTAAATTTAAATTTTGAATTAGAAAAATTAGTTAAGGGTTCAATAATACTAAATTAAATTGGCGTAATTTAATTATAAAACTAAATGGCTCATTATTTCAGACAACTTATAATCTTATAAGATAATTAGTTTAAAATTTATATATGTATTAAATATATGGTATCAAATTTTTGTTTTATTGAAAATTTTATTATATTGTATAATGTAACATGAAAATTAAGCTTTTTTTAAGAAAATATAATTAATAATGTTAAGTAAAATATTTATTATTGCTGTTGTCATATGCTCGATTGTTAATCTCGTGTGCGCGATCGTTGAATTCTCGCTTTGCAATTTTATTTTGGTCATAACTTTCTCAATACACTTTTGTTTTAGCTAATTGACTAAACGATATTTCGTTTCCAACAAGAGTAAAATTTAAAATAATATTGAATATAATTTACTTTTGGAGTATTAAAGTCAAAGATTATTTAAGTTTTTATTCAGTTTACAAGTATGGTTGGAAAGAATACAAAAAAAACGTATGAAAACGAGTGGTTATGTAGCAAATATGAAGTTGTAATGATGGAAATATGTCCAAAACAAAATTGCAAAGGAGAACTTAACGATTGTATGCTCGAGGTGGCAGTTGCATGAGGTCAGCGATCACACACTTGATCGCTCATGATCACACACTTTTTCTGCGCAAACGATAATCACATGATCACACACTTGATCGCTCATGATCACACACTTTTTCTGCGCAAACGATAATTTTGTTTTAGTCATATATATCTTTGTCGATAAAATTTCATTTTAGCTAAATGACTACTCATTTATATATGCTTTTTCGTGTTCTTTCCAACCATGCTTATAAACGGAGAAAAATGTTAAAACACACTTACTTTTAAATGACTTCACAAAATTTAAACATGGTTAGAGAAAGTGAGAAGAATGTGAAAGAATGTTTTATAACGGGAGAAAGAGAAGTGTCAGACATTTCAAAATTGAAGGCAAAAGTGATATTTCACATGTGAAAAGGTTTAAAAAAATTAAAAAAAAAAAAAAAGATATGGAACGGTATAATTGAAAAATACTAAAACATAAATGGTCAATTGAAATAGTTTAAACCATACTGAGTAGAATCTAAAGTGGTGGAAATCTCTTTGGTCTGTTCAGATACCAAATAAAATTAAATTGATGGGAGGACTATCAAATTTATCCTCAAAACTTATAGGAAGAACTTCAAGTCAGTGTATTAACTTTTCAAAATCTTCTATTCTGTTCAATCCTAATGTTAATAAGGGATTGGAGGGGTTACTGGCTAGAGAGCTAATTGATGATTCTGGGAAGTGGGATGTTCCTATTTACTCAAAATGGTACGCTCATTATTAAGAGTTTCAAAAGCTTTTAATTAATTGTTCTTCGCTTGGGTCTAGTTCTATTTCCAATAGTTTGGTAAAGTGGTGGAAATCTCTTTGGTTTGTTCAGATATGAAATAACATTAAATTGATGGTGTGGAAGATGTTTCATAACATTTTACCTTCAAATTTTAATCTTCATAGAAGATACATCCCAATTAATCAGTAGTGGACGATGGAGCATACCTTTTAGAGGTGCAAAAAAACCAAAAAAAAAAAAAAAAAAAAAAAATTATGGATTTTGTTGGTTCTTGCAGTTTTGGAATTTTATTCAAATTGATCGACTATCCAAGATATTTGTGTGCGCGTGACTTTTGATTTGCCTGAGGTGGAAATGACAAGTTTCATGGTGAGTTCTTGAGCATTATGGGAGGATTGAAACTCGATTCTTAATGGGATTCCGGTTGCTAAGTTGAAGAGACGGGCTAATTGTGTTGTAGAGTATATTCGAGATTTTCAGGTACAATAGGGGAGGTCAATAGAGGGTGCAATGTTGGTAAACAGGGAGGAAGGGAGAGAGGCGGAGGTTGTTTGGTGGAGTGCTCCGATGCAGTCTGCTATCAAGTCGAACGTGGATGCTCTGTGCGTAGCGATGACCGACACAAAGTTCGGCGTTGTCTTTCAAAATTTGTAGGGTGAGGTGTTAATGGTAGCTTCAAAATTTTTTAATAGTCACGTAGAGCTAGTGGTTGTAGAAGTCACGACACTCTTATTTGGGCTTCAAAAAGTTGGAGAGATGAGTTATTCAAATTATTAGGTTGAATTTTATTCTCAAATTTTGGTTAGAGTTATCCATAATAACTTGATGAGAGGCACTCTCATTTTGGGATCATTTTGGAAGAAATTAAGGAATAGATGATTAGAACTCATACAATGAGTTTTAGTTTCATTCATCGATCTTGTAACGGGATGACTCATAAGTTTTAGTTGGGTGGTATATCTCAAATAATGAGGGATGTGTGTGTGGTGTGAACATTTTTCTTCTTGTCTTGGGCGTGTTACTGATAATGATGCCCATTTTTGTAACCCATTTAAGGGATGATTTAGTTGAGTGAAGGCGTATGATATCTTTTTTCTTAAAAAAAAAATAGAATGTAGACTAAATTGAAAAAGTAAATATAATAATCAAACATTTAAGTAAAAAAAAACACACACACACAATTATGCAAAACGTGTATACAAAATAGGGAAGTAGAGCTTTAAATATTTTTTTTAGAATGTTATTTTTCAATTTAAAAAATATTGTTTTTGTTATAAGTTACTGATTTTTCTATTAGATTCATTCGTCGGTATCTAATCCATAAATAAATATAAATGTTTGACATGTCAATACAAAATTAATATTCTAGTTTTGAAAAAGCACGCATACTAGGCCAAACATGAGCATAGCTCAATTGTCGTAGAGAATGCACCATTGACTAAGAGGCTATATGTTCAAATCTTAACTTCATACGTAAACTAAAATTTAAAAAATTAAAAGTACAAAGACTAAAATGGACCTTTTGAAAGTGTAGTAACCAAAATAAATAAAAAGAGTTTTAAAGACTAAAACAGTATCTAGAAGAAAAAAAAAACAATTTGTTTAAACAGGAAAAACAAATCAATTTAGAAACTCGGGACTAAAGAGGTACATTTTGAAAACTCAAGAACCAAATGCACTTATTCTTCAAGTTTAAGGGTATTAAACCTTTTTTTTTCCTACCAACATGACAATAGCTCACTAGCATAAATAATGTACGTATTATTGACAAAGAAGTCAAATGTTTAAATTCTCTGTCCGATATATTGTTGAATTAAAAAAGGAAAATAATTTTTTTAAAAAAATATTTAAATATAATAGTTAAACCTATATATTAATTTGTGGTGGGGTGGTTGGAAGGGTGGGTCACTTAGATATTGCCACCTCCATGGTGGGATTTGAAAGAGGCTTACTCTCATTTTTCTCATCAAATTTCTTCCTTTTCTGTCCTTCAATTATTGCACTTCCCATCCCACATTGAAAGAATCTCCATAATTCCTACCCCACCAAATTTCAATTGGAAAATATTAAAAGAAAATCCATTGAAAAAACGAGTAGGGGAATAAGAAAAAAATAAATTGGATTGAATTGCGAGTCGATTTGTTTGAGGTCTGGTTTGATAATTATTTAATTTTTAAGTATTTTTTTTAAAAAATAAAATTTATAAACATTGCATCTTCCTATAAATTTCTTTGTTTTGTTATTTAATTTATAGAGATATTTGAAAATTCAAGTTTTTTTTTTACCAGATATTAGATGAAATGGATCAGGAGGTGCATGGAGACATCTCAACCACATTTTTAATAGATGTTTTAAAAACAAGAAAATGTAATTTTTAAAACATTGTTTTTGTGATTTTAGAATTTATTAGATTTTGATTTGGTAAAGAAGTTTATATAGGAAGACTTGCAGAGGAACTTCCAAATTGTAATAGTGGTGGAAATAGAAACTTTCATCACATGTGCTAAAATTAATTCCTGAAATTAATTAGCAAACCTGAATTAATTATTGAATTAATATCATATCTAAAATGGTTTCCTTCCCTTTTTCTTCTTCATAAGCTTTTAAAAAAATGGTTTTGTAGAGGAAACATTCATCTTCTTCCTCTCTTCTCTCTATTTGATGAGCATTTTTCTATTGATTCCAATTCTCCGACAAGGGCATCGAGGCCTGTGTTAATCTTGAGGAGCGACCGACTTCTAGTGACGTAGCACTGTGTTAATTAAGTATTGAACTTGAGTTGTATATAATACTATGACACCGTTTGGTGGGGAGGGGGGGGGTTAGATGATATAGTATTGAATTTGCCTTCACCTATTAGATTAAGTTTTTCGATCAATTAGCGATTTAACATGGCATCAAAGCAGATGATTTAGGGAAGTCTTTTAAGAATCAACAATCATATTATTGTTAGCTTATTTTTTTCATTTTAATGAGATTTTTTTTCTTCCAAGGGTATTCTCATTTTCAAGGGTATTAATAAAATTCTTGAAAGTTGAAGGGTGTTTAAGAAGAAAGAAAAAAAAAAACGATTTTCATTAAAAAACTAACGGCCTTAAGGTTGCTTTTAAATTTTCATTAAGAATATTTTTTAAAATAAAGTATAAAGTTCAGGAATATTCTTTATATCCGCCGCTAATTTCTCGATGCGTTTAAAATTTTAAATAATCTTTTTCAAGCGGAAGATATCTAATTGAAAAGACACATTAATATATATATATATATATATATTTATTGGAAAGGGAAATGAAAGAAAGAAACATGGTGTAAGATGATAATAAATTTTTTTTTTTTAAATAAAAAAAAAAGAGAGTACAAATTAACCGTGATTGTTTTGCCAATAATAACCTCTCTTTGTTTGATTTGTTTATAAAAAGATCTTGAGATAATCATCCATGCGAGTGTAATTCACTTCTGGAAAAAGTTTAGAAGCTTCTTCTGCTCCTTCTCCTATTTCAAAATTTGTCAAACAACCTTCAAAGAATATGTGATAAAAATGTCCCACTCCAGCCTGCTGTGCTATGTCCAGATCTGCATCATCAATATATATATTTTAATTTTCTATTCTTTTCCCTATATATTTATATATATATATATACACATTAAAATACCGCTTTAGTTCTTATACTTTGAAATTTGTTCAATTTTAGTCAATGTACTTTCGATAAATCTTAAATTTAGCCATTCAAAGTTAATTTTTTTAATCGAAACTAGTTAAATGATAATAATAATTTTCAGGTAAAAGAAATACAATATGTGAATATATTTTCAAAATTTATAGTAAAAATGCTAATTAGATAAAAGTTTTTTTTTTTTTTTTTAACAAATCAAAAGTAAACTAGCAATAGAGACTAAATTTAAGATTTATTGAAAGTATAAGAACTAAAATTTAACAATTGAAAGTACAAGGAGTAAAATTAAACAAATTTCAAAATATAGAGACCAAAAATAATATTTTAACCCACCCATTTTATTACAGCTTCTCTCTGTATATATATATATATAGAGTTGACACGAGAAGGATGCAGTGCAAGATATATATATTTTGTTTATAATAATTTTCCATAACTAAGTGAGAAAAAAACCCCACAAATATTAAGAACTAAATTTTAAAACACCAAATATATTCACTTATTTTAGAATTTATTTTTCAAGTGAAGTTCTTATTATATATATTTGAAAGAAAAAATTATTGGAGAATAAGAAATGAAAAATGGTATTAAAGAATATTTTTTCTCCTTTCTATATACTACCTGAAAAGAACTAAAATGAAGAGCCATGTTTCTTATTTCTCGTTTTCTCTTCGTTATTTTTCATAAACTAGAAATCTTTGTTATTTCTCATAAACTAGAAACAAGAAATAAGAAACGAAAAAAAAAAAAAAAAAAAAAAAAAAAAAAAAAAAAAAACCACATGAAATTGAAATGGGGAATAAATTTTGTTTACCTTTCATCCTGGCAAGAAAGTCTTGAGCAGAAACACTTGTCTTTTCCAATACTTTTCCAGAAAGCTTTTCCCATTTCTGAATGAGTTCTATTTGGGAGAGTATGTTTTGTGGAGGCCTAATATACACTGTTTTATTCACTGTTCTTGGATCAGTTGCTGCCTTCACAATGTACATTGCAATGTCATCTTCATCCACGTATACCACTGTAAATTAACGCCACGTCTCATTATTCAAAAGAACACGACCAGATTTCAGCATTTCAAGAATTTAACTTGCTGGAACGACTCAAGCTAAGTTGTCGGTTTCAAAATTTTTATTTCTTTTTTAAAAAAATCCTTTCAAACTAGATCGAATTTGACTAAAATTTTAGATCCAAGTACAACCATGCGAGGATGATGAAGATTTTAACGACTAACTTAAGCTTAGTATATAGTTCTAGTTATGTTCAAGTAGACAGTTAATTCAACAAATAATCAACTAATTAAGATATGTATCATCTCAACCAAAAAGTCAAAAATTTGAATATCGTCACCTACACCTAGAGTTGAAAAAAAAAAAGTAAAATTCAAATTACTTGAAGGGGCCATTTGTTTCATAGAAATCCACGTTTATCATAGAATGAGCATCTAGATTATCGCGTTTGTTTTGTCATAATGTAAAATGTCAAAGCATCAAGAGATACCCGACCATACAAGGATGTCCTCATGGGGGCATCTCAAAAATTTTGGATGACCTTTGAAACATGAATTTTTCGAAATTCCTATGTTGGAGCATCATCTTTTTACTTTTCTACCATTTCTTTTTTTTTTAAATAAATACAACTCTTCTTAATTTGCATTTTATAATTCAAACCAATATTGTTAACTATGTATATCACTTTTTTTTTTTACAATTTACATATCACTCTTCTTGGTTATATATTGTAATTGTTTTCATTTTTTTTTTAGAAAGTTATTCAAATTTATATTTAAATTTAAATTACTATAAAAATTAAATTAATATAGATTAATTTGTTAATGGAAAATAACATATAAAAACAATATAAACTCTATCAATTAAAGAGTAATTATTTTAAATGGTAAAACTACTACCAATAGTCTATTAATAGTCTATTACTGATAGACAATGACATTTTGCTATATTTGAAAACAACCCTTAATTAAAACAAAAATTCAAATTAATAAAAATAAATTCAAATTATATTAAATTAAATTAAGTATAAACTAATGAATAGTCCAAATGTAATTTTTGGAACATTATATAAATTTAAGACATTACCAAATAAAAATTATAAGAAACAAACACACAGTCATCCAAGTATTCCTAACTATTTTAAAAAAAAATATATTCCTACGAAACAAAAACTTAAGTGCAGCCTGGACTGCACTTAATAATAATGTTACATGTGGCAAAAAAATATTAAAAAAATTTAGTTTTTTAATTTTATTTTTAGTGGATAAAAAAAACATGAAATTAAGTATAATTTAGGGTATACTTAATCATTACTCATCTAAAGACGTCGGACATATGTGATTTCAAATCTCGAAAGATTTCGATTACCATACTTTTTCGAAAAGCAAACCGTCCTTACTTGAGGGGCAATTGTGGTACTAAAAAAGGAAGGGTTAGTTTAATATAAATTAATAAAACAAACTAGATGTGGACAATAATTTGGTTAAGAATAATTGGTGGTGGGTTACCTTTAACATTTCCATCACCATAAAGTGTAACTTGATGAGTTGGAGGAACAAGAGTGAGCATTTGAGACAGGTTACCGGCAAAGTAACCGGCAAAGCAGTTGGCTGAAACATAGGTAAAAGGAATATTGGCTTCTTCAATTGCTTTTCTTATAATCATTTTTTGATCAAATGTTTCTCTTCCAGGTTCAAGTGCATTGCCCATTCTTGCTGGGTCTATTCCATACTCTGATGGCAAAAATCTCTGTATAAAATACACCACACCACCAAATTAATTTGTTAGTTTCAAGCATTCCGTTAAATTACCGATCAACCTAAAAATTTAGGTTATGATACATTACGGCATATTTAATTTTAAGTTAAGTTATAAGTTTATTTCATAAATTTTGAGAGTTGTGTCTATTTGGCTGATGAACTTTAAGAAACGTGTAATAATCAATAGATTTTTTAACTTTCAATTTTGTGTTTAATAAATCTTTTAAATTTTTAAGTTTGTGTTTAGAAAGTCCTTGGTGTTTTCGATATTTTCTTGTTTTTAAAATTCACGAATCTTCTAGATGCAATATTGATTAGAATGCAGTTTAGAGTTAAGTAGTTTAGCGGGCATTCTACGTTAAGACCAGACCTCATTTTAGATCATACTTCTCTTTAAGTTCAAGAAACTATTAGATAATTAAGACTAGATTAAATAACTATTTGATTTTTAGTTTTTAGTTTTGATAATTAAGCCTATAAACACACACTTTTGTCTAATTTCTATGTTTTGTTATCTAGTTTCTACTAATACTTTTAAAAATCAAGTATTGAAAACTAAAAAGAGTAGTTTCAACCAACTTTTTTTTTCTTTTCATTTTTTTGGAATTTAATTAGGAGTTCAAGTGTTTCTTTAAAACATGTGAAACAGTAATTGAAAAATTGAAACAAAAACAAACATAAATTATAAAAATAAAATTATTATCGAACGGAGCCTAAACGTTTGGAGACCCAATAAATACAAGGTTGAGTTTTCAAGGACTAAACTTTGTAATGTAAACAAACATTTTTTAATACTAATTCCCATCAATTATAGACATTTACTTAGATACGTTCCACGATAAATCTCCAATAACTAACCTAGTTGTTGACGGTAAATTTAATTAAAATAAAGACACTAGTTACCACCTCAAAAGTTAATGATTAGTTTTTGGTAAAGATAAAGAAAATCAAACCTTGAGATTCCCTGCAACTTGAATGGCTTCAACAAGCTTGAGTTGAAGGAGAAGATTATGGCTTCTAAAATGGACGCCAGACATGGCCGAAATCACGACATCGACACGCTTCACAGCGTCGACAAGGCTCTGAAAATCGGAGAAAGAAGCCGGGACAAGCACCGCCCCCTGTTTCTTAAAGGAAAGCAACAATTGAAGCTTCTCAATGTCGAGTCCAATCTCAGGCCTTTGAATTACATATGTCTCATGCCCCTCCAAAAGAATTGCCTTTACAATCCTCTTCCCCAAGTAGCCAGTTCCTCCAACCACAAGAACTCTCATTCTTTTCAATTCTTTCTTCTTCTTCCTCTCTTTCTTTTCTTTTCATCTTCTAATCAAACTCAACTTTCTCCTTTTATAGCCTTTCATTCTCTCTCTCTCGTTCTCTCTTTCTTTGCTTGCAATTCAAAATAGCTTCTACTTTTTAGGTCAAACTTTTTTTTTTCTTTCTTCAAGCATACGTCTTAGGGTTTTAATCATGACATAAGCATGGAAATTTTCATTAATTTTTAAGAATGATGTCAAGTCGGGTTAGACAGTGCTTAGGTTCGGTTTGAGTACACAAATCGAGCCAAGTCGGTTTCAAGTCGAACCGATGGTGGTTTCGGTTGATTTGAACACAAATACTAAGCAGAATCGAGATGGTGGGTTCGATTGGTTTGGACGGTTTCTTTAGTTTTTGGTTTTTTTTTCCTTGCACTCCTAGTAGACACATGGATGGAGTAATAGAAATATTTTTTACCTAATCCAATTGTTGTTGTTTTAATGGGTGAAGTTGGGGATTGAATTGTTTATTTGCAAGGATGAAAAAATTCGTCCATATGTCAATATATCGGTAAATCGAAGGGTTCGACATCAATATTAAATATTCATTGATATCTTTAGTATCTTTTATAAATGTTAGTAAATTCTAATATGAATACAAATAAATGCTAATAACAATTTTCATAACTTAGTATGAGATCAGTAACATTAACTTAATTATTATTTATATATATTTTATAAATTTGTTGACTTATAGATATATTCATCAATATTATTATATTCGTCGATATTTATGTAAAATTCAAATCTTAATATCGATATTGGTATTTTAATCTTTGGTTATATATTGATCGGGTTTAATTTCAATGGAGTGATATGATCAGCGTGGCTAATTTTAGAATGCTTAGTTGAGGTTGGTGCAAGAATTATTGTTAGATTTTTTTTTATTTTTTATTTTTATAAAGCATGTCTATTTGTATAGAGTGAGTGATTCAAACCTCTAATCCCTAATCGAAGATATTGTTTTAGCTAGTTGAACTACACTTAAACAACTAATATTTAAAATACTTGTAAATAATATATGAATGAGTATTAGGTGAATTAGGACATCCCATCTAAGGGGTGGTTGAAAATCAAAGCATAATTTAGATTTTAAAAACTTGGAAATTAAACAATAGCGGAAAATTGAAAATACAGAAATAAATATGTAAATCAATATTAAATGGAGTGGTTGTAAATTAAAACATTATTTACTTTTAAATAATTAAAAAATATCTAAAAATTAGAAAATATAGACAAAAATAGAATAAATGTAAATTAATACTTACTATTAATGATGTTAGATCGCCCTTTCGTTTATAAAGATGCTATTTAGATTTCTTTCCAAAAACCAAAATGCTATTTAGATTAAAAAATACTCTAAATTCATTTAGAAGGTAATTATGTATTTAGAATTGAAGTTTTTGTGTGAAGAAGTTCAACCTTACCTTTTTTATTCCCATATATTGTTGATGTTGAACTAAAATAAGAAATTATTTTATTTTCTTATTGAAAAATATGCATATATAATTATTTTATGGCAAAAAAAAAAAAAAAAAGAAAGAGATAATTTTAAAATTATTATTAATAATGGATTAGGTCTCTCTAATCCAAATTAAATTCAGAACAAAATAATGTACCAACTTGCTTAATCTGTAATATTCAATTTATTTAAATTCATTTAGATTTAAATGTCGAGTTTGAAAACTCAAGATAAAGATGTCCGGCAGGGTGGAGACAGAAAAAGGCTTCTCCCTTCCCGTCCTCACCACCTATTTCAATCCATATCTTTGAGAAATTTCCTATTTAGTTTCTCAGGGACCGAAACAGGAATGTTTCAAGAGAATTGACTTCCTTGTTGGAAAAAATTTTGAATTGACTTCCTTGTTGGAAAAAATTTCCATCTTGTATTTTAATTTATTATTCCTTTTTAATCAAATTTTCATCTTGGATTTTCTTTGAAGAAATGTTAGTAACTTCTTAGCAATTATTTAATTATGATCATAACCATTTTTGAAGTGCTAGAAGAAATTTTAGCATTGGTTTAGAAATTAGGCTTGAAATTCTACATTTAGTATATAAATATATATTCATACAAGTTGATCGTTTGTACAATTCAAAATTAAGTTAAAATATTTTACGTTTTGTATGTGAATTTACCCTATCACTTACATTGTGAAGGTGTATGTTAACCTTACATATACAATAATAAAACTAGATTTATGATGCTCACCTTTTATTTTGTAAAGTCAAGACCTATAATAATAGGTAATTGAGTAAATTGAAAGTTACCTTACCCAAGTACAAAAGTTCTTTGACCAAACACACACATAACACAACTAATAATGCAATTAATTCTTAATTTATTTAATTATTATGTTTTAATTTGGTTGGTCACCTAACAATCTCTTGAAAATAACAACAATCCAAAATGACCTAAACAGAAGCTGCTTAGAAGACAATGGAGATCTTGACATGGCTTGCACTTGAGGTTTAGCTTTATTTTTTTTGGCTATCCCAACAACTACACATATGTATGATCAAACATTTATTTATTTATGGTTTTTTCAGGTAAAAAAATAAAATAGAATGTAGGTCAATAAGTATAACAATGAGTAATTTTTAATCATAAATCAATTAATAAAGGTAAAACATAAAAGTTAAAGTAGTGAATTTAGTTCAAGAATAGTTGAAAATATATTCACGGCTTCGGTGTCGAAAGAGAGATTCCTATCACCACAATTATTGGGTTAATTATAAGTTTCAGTTTTAATTAATATCATTTTCAAAAGATTGATTGTTTTAAATGATAAAGTTGCTGAAAATATTTTCAAATATAACAAAATGTCAATGTTTATCAGTGATGGACATTGATATCTATCAATGTCTATTATTGTTCAGTGATAGATGTCTATTAGTATCTTTCACTGTCTATCATGATATTTTGCTATATTTGTAAATAAATTGACTCATTTTGTTATATTTAAAAACAACCCTTTCCAAAATTTAGAGATAAAATTTGTTTTTTTCCTTTATTAAATTAGCAAATAGCCATGTTTTGGTTATTTAAGATGAGGTTGTGACCTGTTTTTGAAAAGTTTGAGAACATTAGTTAGAACTATGAGTTAATAATTGTATTAATTTAAACCTTAAACTTTCATAAGTGTAGCAATTTATTCTCTCCTCTAGATTTCGTTCGACCAATATTATGTGAAACTTATAGTTTGAGTCAATTAAACTTTTAAATTTTCATAAGCCAATCAATTTAGACCTTTCATTACGGTACCTTTGAAAATCATCGATGAATTAATTTCCAAACATGGTGAAGACTTCTTCAAATGTCGGTTTTACAAAATAGACAATTAGAGTAAATGCATATGTACAATGTTCAAAGAAAACTTTGACTAAGAATTTAAATTGATTCATTTATGAAAGTTTAGGAGTTTAATTAATTGATACAACTATAATTTTACACGAGATTTTCACAAACGAAACATAATGAAGGGTAGTTTAGGGTTTAAATTGATAAAATTATTAGTTCACAGTTCAAATTGATACAACTTCTAAAGTTTATGGTATAGAATTGATATTTTTTCAAAAATATAATTATATTTTAGGGTGAAAAGGGTACTTTTTATCTTTTAACTTTTGTAAAAATAAAATAAAGGACACATGGCAAAACTAATTGGTAAATATATAGCTAAAGCTTCTAGAAGTTTAGACATTAACAATAGTCTCTTTGAATACTTGGACACTCATAAAAAATAATTTTAGGTTTTAGGTGCAGTTTAGATTATATCTAAATCCATATTTCTTATTTCCATACACACATAAAAAGTAATTTTTTAAATATATATATTTTTTTTTTTTATCTTTTTTCTTCTTTACCTTTTATCACACACTTGCTTTTAAATGGTTGGATGTTTCCTTTGTGGGACCAAAATGATGCTTGAAAGGAAAAGAAGGCCACTTTCTTTCATTTTGTCTACATCCTTCCATGGTTGTTGATTGCAAAGTCAAATGTATTGAAAAGGGAGCAAGGTTCTTTAATATAACTTTTTAATATAACTTTATTGCAATTTACCTCCCTCTACTTTTGTTAACATATTTTATGATCTAAGTAATTAGGATTTGGGTGGCTTAGATATGTTTTAATGAGTTTTGGGTTGCTATAATTTGAAAATCTTTTCTTGTTGACTTTTACAATTAAAATGTTGTTGAAAAGATTCTTCTAGTGCTTTTATCTTTAAAATTTATATTTTCTTTAATATATAATTCTATTAGAACTTTAAAAAAGAAAAGAAAACTTTTATCATCTTAGATGTTTTAAGCTTAGTATCTATTAAGCTGTGGTTTTAAAAGAGATACTTTTAGACTGAAGGGGGCTGTTAAGAAATCTGTATTTGGAGTGTAAAGTTGAACAATTAAGTTAAGGGTACCTGATGTTGTACTATCCCAAACTTTCAAGTAATTTTAATTTAATTATCTTGAATTATTTGGGTGTTAGTTTAAATTTTTGAGGTTGAAATTGAGTTGTTGGGTTATTTGTTTGGCCTAATTAGGGCTAATTTTGGAGTTCACCCATCTTGAAAGCCCTAGGTTTTCTTTTCTATGATATGGGTATAACCTAATGAGGTAGAGAGTGAGAAAAACAACAGAAAAATGGAGAAGGAAAAAGAGAGCAATGCAGTTTGGTTTTTCAACAACATCTCCCAGAAAGTTGTTGATTGCTAAAGTTTCAACCGTTGGATCGTGCTGAAATTTGGTCAGCCTGTTCAGGACAAATAGGGTCTCATTGTGAACGGTTGGTTTGTTGTTGTGAGATCTGGTTTATCCGTAATCGCTGCTGAATAGAACCCATAAAATTGGATGATATTTTTCGTTCTTTTATCTCCAAGCGTAGATCTTTTATGTATGAAAGTATTGGTGAGTTTTCTTACAATTCCTTGTTTGCCCTTTAGTTTGTGATCCATTTGAAGGAATTGAATTCCTAGTGGAAGTGATTTATCGCATTGTGATTTCAATTACTCAATTATGAAACTTAAAGAAATAGAAAAAAAAAGAATAAAATAGGATAAACTAGCATGCAATTTAAAGAAGAGAAAATTTAAATGAAGAAGAAGTTGCGTACCCTTGATGAATCTTCTTCACAAAATCATTCTAAAAATAGATAAAGACACTACTACCAAAGAGCACTCACTATTCTCAAGGTTATCAAAATCCATGGAGAGTGGTCTCCATTTGTCTATTTAAAGGGAAGAAGAAGAAGTTATCTTTTCATTAAAGAGAAATTATGGAGAGAGTTAGTGGAGAAGATTTATGAAAAAAAAAATCACACCATGTTCATAATAACTCCCATTATTATTTTCTTTAATTTAATTTAAATAAATTAATAATATAAATTAAATTAAATTTATATATATATATATATATATATATATATATATATATATTAAATCTCATTTAATATATAATAATAATTAGTTACTAATTAACCAATTTCTCTCACATTTATTTATTATTATGTGATCTTTCATCTATATTTATTTGTGTATGCTTTAATTAGATCTATTATTATTCTTAATTTTTCCCCACTCGTCCATCCCATCAACATAATTTTTTTTTTTATCTTTTACTTTATTATATTCTTTAGCTATTCTTTTGTTTATTGGTTTAAATTCTTAATTTTTTTAATTTATTTAATGTTTTACCTCTTTCATCTTTCTTACTTAATTTATTCAATTTTATTTGATTGCTACATTATGTCTTCTACATAGCATCTTTTAATCTATTGTGCTATTTGATTTAAATATGGTGTATTCACTATGTCATCAATTGAGTTTATGCTTGCTAATTTACAAATTTCATTGTAATTAAAATGCTTAATTCATAATTTTTTTTAAAAAAAATAAAGGCTAACTGACGACAGAATCTAGAAAATTTGGGAGTCTGATTTTCTAGAATTCTTGAGATGAGGAGTTGATTTTTTGGGAGTCCGAGATCGATCTCCAACATATTTTTATTAAATTTTATTATGCTCGTTTATGTTTCCTTAATTTATTATGCTGTTTCTTTAATTATATTTTTTTTTATAATGTTCCTATTAAGTCTTATTTGATTTCTAATTAAAATTTCATAAAGTTTTTAAATCTTTCTAATCTAAATTTCTCTAAGTTTTAAAATCTTTCATAAAACTATTTTTGAATCATTTAAAATTTTTCTTTAAAATTGCACCTTTTTGTGTTTTCAGATTTAAAAATTAATCTATTATTTCTAAAGGGTTTTCTAATTATTTGTTTTTTTAAGACCACATTTTCCTTAAAAAATTCCTATGATGGAATCTAGAAATATCTAGGAGTCCGTTTTTCTAGATTCTTGAAGTGAGGGATCACATCTTTGGAAGTCCGAGATTTTGATCTCAAGAAAAAATAAATTTAATTAATGTTTTAAAAAAATTATTTTATTAAAAGGGCTACTCCTATGAATGATTTGAGAAATTGTAATATTTTCTCAATTTATTAAGGTAAGGAATTTTTCCTTAATTCTAGCATAGCCTAATTGATGGAATTTTCTCCCACTTATTTTATGAGATCGTTACTTTAAATATTGGAGCGATGAGGGGTAAAATAAGACACTGTTTTTTTAATTAAAGAATATTTTCAATTCAAGATTTAAAACTTGGTCACCATTTTCTAAACGGTTGTTGTGGGGGTGCTAACACCTTCCCCATACACAAATGACTCCCGAACTCAACTCTAGTTTTTGCAGACCATTAATATTGATTTTTATTTAAAAATTGTTTACTTTATTTTGGTGTCTAATCACATCGTAAAAAAAAATTGGTGGCGACTCATTTTTATTTCTTTCTAAATTAACCATTTTTACGGATGTCGGTCGCTCCGCGTCGTCTTTGGCACGTGGCGACAATATAGTTACTCATGCTTTATTTTTTTGTAAGAGAGCTAGATAGGTTTGGCGGTTGCTTATTCCCAAGTTTGGCCAAGTTTGTCGCCCCTCTGTGAACATCCAAGAAATTTAGTTGGAAATGTCGAAAGTGTTAACAGATTCAGAGTTCCAAATGATGTCCCTTGGGGCGTGGGCGTTATGGAATGACAGGAATAGTTTAATTATACATAAGTCCATCCTTGATGTTAGTGTGGAATGTGAATGAATCTCTGATTATATTCAAAATTTTGTGCAGGAGAATCTGAAGCCTAAACCAAGTTTTGTTGTTGCTCCTATGGTTCCTATGGGTGAGGCACCTAGGTGAATTCCCGCGGTTGATGCATTCTGGGTTTTAAATTATGACACTAGGTGTGGTATTGGGCCTCTCGTTAAAGATCCTAATGACTATGTGGTTGCTGCTGTGCAAGGTTAAGACTAAGGCCTTCGTCGGCCCTCTTGACGGAGAGATATGCTATTTTGGACAGGATTTGGTTGGCTAAGCTAATGGAGAACCAAAATTGCCATCTTTTGTTAGACTCGCAGTTGGATAATGTAGATACTGAATAGTCAATTGAGTGTATTCTTTGAAGGGATTTGATTGTTAGGGTTATCATTTCTTCTTATTCTAATTTCATAGTCTAGTGTTTTATTATGCTCCTAGGGTGTATAACCATATCCTTGATGCTCTAGCTACTAGAGGTAGATGTGATAATATGGTATTGTGGACTGCTCCCTTTCCATCGTAGCTTGGGAACCTGATGGTTAATGGAGGTCTTGATATTGTAGCCAGTAGTGTTTGTCCTTAACCCTTGTTTATTGAGAGTTTTCTTCTTGTGTAAATAAAAAACAAAAAAAGAAAACATAAATTGGAAAAAGTAAATAGAAAAAAACGTCTCGGCTATTTGGGTGTGTCATAATTCTAAACAATGACCATATAGATAATTTTATTTCTTTGTGCAAAATGTAAGATAATAAATCAATCTAACTAGCTATAACATTGATACATTTATAAACAATATATTAATAGAAATAGCATTAATTCAAATGGATAAGATACCTATATATTTAACTCAAATATTTAACTAAAAAAACAAAAAAAAAAAGGAAAAAAAAATAATAGGCATAGCATATTTTGGGGTGTTTGTAGAAATATATTTTGAGTAATTATACAAAATACCTCTTAGAGTACGTAAATTTTAATTGTTCACAAACTTTTTCAAAAGCTTCCTTTTAACTTTTGAACTTTGAATTGTTAGAAAAGAAACTAAAAATTTTACTCAGTTTTTTTCTTGGTTAAAACGATTGTACAAAAATTAACATGGTAAATGTGTAGAAATTAACATGACAATAGTTAATTAGTGAAAGATGTTGTAAACCATATCAAGATATCTTTTAAATTGGAATAATAAATAGGTTAGTGGATCTTAGTCACCTAGAGTTGGAGAATGTGTCACATATATACAATGACTGTAGTATCCGTATGACAACTTTAGAGGGGTGAATAAGGTTTATATAAACTAATGAACTCAATTAAACAAATTAATAAACTTTTTGCTAATAAGTAATTTAAACAAGAATTTTATGAAAATAAATTTAATCCAAAATAACCAAGAAATTAAAACTAATAGCACCCTATTTAATTCTAATGATAAGAATGGTAGAAGATATGCAAATTTAAGAAGTAAACAAATATGATCTATTAGTTTCAATAATTAAAAAGTGCAATTAATTTCAAGCAATAAAATGTAATAATAAATTAATTGCAAAATTAAATAGGATAGAGATAGAGAAATTAGCACCGAAATTTTTTATAGTGGTTCGGTCAAACTCGACCTACATCCACTTTTTCAAGCGCCTCTTGGAATTTTGAATAAGTATCAACCAACTCTTTTCACGGATTAGAGTCCAACCGCGACACCGCTCTTTTTCTGAGTTCAAGAGCAAACTCAACCCTTTGCACGGATTAGGATCAAACCGTTACAACCGCTTTTTTTCGAGATCAAGAGCAACCCGTACAAAAGTTTGAAAATGAAGAATAAGATGAGAAAAAATCTCTCAAAGATTAGAATTACAAATTTAAGCACTCAACAAATAAATTTTTACAATACAATATAACTCTCTCAAGAATAAGATGAAAAGAAAAAAAAATGAGAACTTTGAGAGAATAACAATGGTGGCTTTGAGGATTGTAAAAATGTATAATTGCTGTTTTTAATTTTAGAGAAGATGAAGAGTTTAAGAAAAATTGGGATAGGTGAAAACCAATTTCACTTTAGGTCATTAGATGTTGGAAAAAAAAAATTGAATGGTGGAGATTTAAACTCAACTAGCCGTTAGACACAAACCTAAAATAATATATTTTTTTTGCACACTATGTGTCAAACTACCCATTAGACACAAACATAAAATAATATTAAATTTATTTTATTTTTAAAACCAATTCATAAATCTAAAGCCCACCATTTGTCATTTATCTATTGTTCCATTTGTCAACCTCTAGTAGGTCTACTTTGATGATTTGGCCGCCACGTCATCGACATCGGATATTCTTTCGTTAAGCTTGTTTTGGCAATATTTTTTTTGTTTGAGCTCCGATTTAAATGATTCAAATTACGTTGGAATCGTTATTTCGAGCTCTACATAATGGACACTCCAAAACACTAAAATTATTAGTGAATAAAAGCAAGTTTGTTATCATCAAAACATTAATTAATTAATTTAAATTAATTAAAATTAATTAATTTGAGATTAAGTGTAGAAAAAAGCGAATAATTTGTGAGGAGAGTTATATAGAATTAATTTTGAATGATATAATTAAGTATTAGTTTGTATATTTTGATATTAAATTAGAAAAATGATAGATTTTTGTCCTTGAACATTTAAGTTTTTTATAATGGATTTAAAAGGTTTCTTCTAAGTCCTTAAATTTCAGGATTTGGAAGAAACCTTTTAAAGTCAACCTTACTTTGTAGAAATTTTTGTAGAAAAAAAAAAGTAAGAGAAGAATGTGGTTGTCATAAAAATGTTAAGAAAAATTAAGTGAGAAAACTCAAAATCTTTAGCAAAAATGTAAATCTTTGTTTAAAAAAAAATGTAAATTCTTACAAGAAAATTTGGAAGATGGAGAGCGATACTAAAGCTTGAGAAGTTGAGAGAAACTAGTAAGAGAAAGGGTGAGAGAGATGAGAGTGAAATGAAGAAATTATGGGAGTTTTAGAAAAATAAAAATAGACGTTTTTACTTTTAAGGGCAAACTAGTCATTTCATATGCCCAAAAATCCTATTAGTCTTCAAAATTTAAAACCATCCTAAATGTCTTTACCCTCCTATTTTTGGTAATTTCTCAAAGTTTTTTTTTTTTTTTTTTTTTTTTTTTTTTTTTTTTTGTTTAAGAAAAGAAAGTAAAGTTTGGCTTTAAATACAAATTTTGATCTTTTGTGTGTATTCAACTTAATCAAATTTAAAATTTAAGAAAATTTTCACGGATAAAAAAAATGTTAAAAAAAATATTGATAGACTTCTATCAGCATCTATCAGTGATAGACATCTATCATTTCTATCAACGTCTATCACAATTATTAAAAATTTTGTTATTTTGTATAAATAGTTTCCTTATTTTTCTATTTTTAAAAATTTCCCTTTAATTTAGACCATCTCTCTTTAAATTTGATTTCCAGACATGAAATAGTCTATGTATATTAATCTAATTATATATCTCAACAAATTAAGATATTTGATTAAGCTTTCCTTATAGTTGATAATGTTTCAAATCTCCATTCTCACACATTTATAAATGTTATTATGATCTGAAAAAAGGAAAAAAAGTCAGATACATCATTTATATTGTAATCTACTTCAAAGTTTGAGAATCAAAATAAGATAATTTAAGGTTAAATTATAATTTTAGTCCTTGAATTTTCGAGTATGCATTTAATAATTCTCTCAACTTTGTTTACAAAATTAATAAAACTATATTATTAGATAAACATAAAGTTCCATTTCAATGTTGGAAAAAACATCAATTCTACCACAGGAATAACCATAAAATAATTGAAAACTTAAAAGGAAAATAACAACAAAATTAGGAACACAAGAATTTAGGTAGAAAACTCCAAACACAACAAAAAAAAAAAAAAAAAAAAAAAAAACCACAGACAAGCAATGCTTGATCTACGAAGGAGCTAGAGCCACATGGCTCCTCGAATGGTTGGATTTTATATAAATGTATATGGTTTTTTTTATTAAATATAAAAAATTAAAAAAATTATTATAAATGAAAAAAATATCAAACTATTTACCATAATATAGAAATATTTTACTATCTATCAGTGATAGAAGCTATTGCGGTCTATTAAGATGGTATCAGAGTGGTTAACTTTAACCGTCTCTCAAATCGTTAAAAACCCTAGTCTTCGACTCTAAACCGCTGGAACATTAGTTGTCAACTTTAAATGATGCAATCTACTCCGAGTTGGAGTATAATGTTTGCAAGTAAAGGTGATTGGTGTTTGGATTTTGCGTGGGCTTAGTAGCTTTCACCTATTTCCAACAGCTGGAGTTCAATTCCGACCATTGCATTGGCTTCATGCTCTGTCAGCTAGAACAGTTCGTTTTTTTATCACTGACAGTTTAGGGTCGCTGGTGTATGTGAATGATATGATGATTAATTTGTACTGTCTAATGCAAGCATACATTGTCACAAGTATAGTAATCTAATAGTATTATTCTAAGTATCATTTTCCACAAGACTAGTGAATGATTCAATTCTTTATAACAACAATTCCAATGTAAACAGAAGGCAACCAATGAAACAGACAAATTTTGAGTTTTGATTGTTAATAATAAAGATAAAACAATAAATGACAATAAGGATTAAAGGTTAAGTAATTTCAACTTATAGATAAATTGTCATATGTTATGCAATAGCTTCACAATCGCAACAACAGACTGTGAACAAAGAACAACTCCTATTTTATCTTATTTTACAAGTTATATCAGGAAACTAAGCCATTAATCTTATATCTCTATAACTAACTGAATCTTAGGCGAATTCAAACGATCTCTAAGTTCTATATGTTGGAATTGTGTAGATAAAACTTCATAGAGAAGCACACATGCATTGATTGAATATATATATATATATAATTGACCAAAGTCAAATAGGAAGCAAATATATTTTGACCAAAAGTCAAAATTGGAGATTTTTTTTTTTTTTTTTTACCTTGCCGTGAAGTTGGGCTTAGGCCCATTGGCCTTAGGTTTTTTCTTGGCTGCAGCAACCTATATATAGTTATATATGTTTATTTGGTTTGGGAGGTCAGTATGTGTCGGCAAAAGAAAAACCGAGAAATAGAATTTGACTTTTAGACTACTTTGGGAGATTTTTTTCGGTGTCGTCCTTTTTACTTTCTTAATTATTTGTTATTTTATGATTGATAACTTTTTAGCTCTAACTCGTGGAAGTAAGAATTTTATATATAATTTAGACTTTTAGACTACATTTAGGTGAGTTTTTTTCGGTGTCGTCCTTTTTACTTTCTTAATTATTTGTTATTTTATGATTGATAACTTTTTAGCTCTAACTCGTGGAAGTAAGAATTTTATATATAATTAGTTTCACATATTTATATCTAAATATAAATTTCCAATATTATAGTGTGACTTATGTCTAAGGTCACATGATAACTTATGTCTAACCTTTTTGTCCCATCCTTAATAGTATTAAAAATTCACTAACATGTTAACTCAAATTATTAGTTTAACTTAACAAGACATCAGTAGTTCAATTAAAAAAAATAGAAAGAGTGGATGCAAGTGATGCAGTTGCATTAGCTTAAGCCATATTATCAGTATCCGCATGACTAATTTGAAAAATTAGCCTGTAACATGAAATCAAATAGAAACTAAACCTAAAACTTAGAGACCACATTTTTCCCAAAATTCCAAATTTCATGAATTTATTAGACACAAAATTCTAAGCACATGATGATTGAACAACCTAGTAGATACAAAATTTAAAACTACAGAAACTAAAACATATATAATTTAACTTTAATTTAAGCATATTAAATAATGAACTAAAGATTAGAAGGAAAAGAAATTGTCTTCTCTTCACTTCAAAGATAAAGCAAAAGAGAGGAAAAAAAAAAAGGGTTGTAGGTGAGATTGATTTGTCAATAGTGGAGAACATTTCAAACAAAATCATTAAGAACCCACATTCTCTTTATATCTTATTCTTCTTCCACCATAAAAAACCACATATATTCACTTCCATTAATTAGAGAGAAAGAGAAAGAGAAAGAGAAGAGAGATGGGGAAGAGCAAAGTGCTAATAATTGGAGGAACAGGTTACTTAGGGAAGAGATTGGTTAAGGCAAGTTTGAGATTAGGGCATGAAACTTATGTCTTACAAAGGCAAGAAATTGGAGTTGATATTGAGAAAATAGAACTTCTTTTATCATTCAAAAGAAAAGGAGCCCATTTGGTTTGTGCTTCTTTTAATGACCATAATAGCCTTATTGAAGCTATTAAGCTTGTGGATGTTGTCATTTCTGCTATTTCTGGTGTTCATATTAGATCTCATCATATTCTTCATCAACTCAAGCTTGTTGATGCAATCAAAGAGGCTGGAAATCTTAAGGTAAAATTATATTTTAATTCTCTCTTTAACTCTGGTTATTCACTCTATAGTTGATATTGATTTTTTTTTTTTCTAAATTTGGTGGGAGGGAGAATATTTTTTACACTAAACTTGGTAGGTTGTGTCAATTTTCATCTTAAACTTTTCAACCATTTAAACCTCAAAGTTGGCAAAATTATATCGATTTTAACCTTTAAACTTTTAATTTCATTAATTTAAATCTTAAACTCGGCAAAGTATATCAAGTTTAACCCTAATGGGACATATCGAAGGTGTAGAATTGATACAATTACTTAATTGATGAAACTAAAAGTTTAAGGATAAAATTGATACAATTTCTCAAGTTTGGGGTAAAAAGTGAACTTTTCTCTTTTTTTTCCAATATGTAGAGTGGATGATCAAAATTTAGATCTTAACGTTGGTAGTACAAATTTATGTTAGTCGAACCTTTAAAAAAAAATTTAGTGGTAAATTGTATGAAATAGAGATGAGATTAAGAAGGAATATAAAAAATGTAACAAATAAATTGTTAAACTAAAACTTGCCGAACTAAGTAATGTTTGAATCGACTCTTTCAACACACATAAAGTTAATTCAAACAGCCCTAAATAACTCCTCTAACTCCTCTATTTTTTCTCTGTCAAATTCCTAAAATTTTTCCATCATATTTTTCCTCCTTTCCCATGCACTTTTCTCTCTAACCTCTAAAATTCTATTCTTTCAAAAATAATAATAATAAAACAAAAATAACAACAACAACCAAAAGAAAATAATGATTTCCCTATTTTATGCAAGACCTTGCACGTCCCACCTGGCAATATTGTCTCTTTCTAACATGCAAATTAAAATTAAAATTGGCTCCATTCATCTCCTCATTCAATCCACCATTGTATTGAAACTCTAATATTAAAAATAGATATATTTGGAAACAACAAATTAATATTCTCAAATTTCTGTTTGGTAGCTAATTTAAAATTTGAATTTTAAATTAAGAAATGGATTATAATGCATTTAGGAATTATATATTTCCGTACTAATTAAATATTTAGTTTAATCTCAATTATTATTACTTTATTATTTAAAATATTTTTATTTTAATTATTATTTTACATTATTACTTAACCTATAATATATTATATGTTATACATGTTTTTATTTTAATTAAACTAAAATGAAATTATTATATAATCATAGTCGAATGATAAATAGAGGGTATAACTTTAATAAAAGACTAAGAGGTAATAAGCTCAATCCATAATAAAATTTCATATATATCCAAAAAAAAAAAAAAAAACAAAAAATATTATTATTATTATATTATTTCTCTATTTTCTTTCACGGGTTAGATCTTAGATATACACATTGGTATATATATGAACCAAGAATAAGACAAAATTAAATATTAAAATCCTAACTTATTCATCAAACTTTTAGATTAAGTATTAATTTAGTACTAATATACTAAAGGTAAAGAAAATAACATAAAAATCATTTTAAAGTAAATTATTGGGGTCTTTTCAAAAACAGAAAAAAACCAAAACTAATTACACATGTAGAAAAAAAAACAGTGAGAAATAGAAAAGCATGGGCTGAACTTTTCTCTATATGTGTAATTAGTTTTGTTTTTTTTCTATACACAACAATTTTCCTAAATTATTCAATCTTTTTTCTTTAATTTTTTTTAATATTAATAAAAATACACTTTCATCTCTGTTTCTAGATACCCAACATGTTTAATTTTAGATATTTTTTTTTAGATTCAAATACTAAAACAAAAAACATCTAAAAAATTAAAATTTTAATACGAAAATATAATAAATGTCAAAGTTGAAAGACTAAAATTGAGATTAAAAATTATTTTTTATAGAGATTTTTACCGTCGGAATTCGGGACAGATCCCGCAAGAATGGAAAACGCAATGGAACCAGGGAGAGTGACATTTGATGATAAAATGGTGGTGAGGAAAGCCATAGAAGAGGCTAAAATTCCCTTCACTTACATCTCAGCAAATGTTTTTGCTGGTTACTTTCTTGGTGGTTTGTGTCAACCTGGTTCGATCCTTCCTTCCAAAGATCATGTTGTTCTCCTTGGAGATGGCAATCAAAAAGGTTATACACATAAATATATACACGTATCTACACACCTACATAAATATATATACATATATATACATACATATATATCGATTTTTTTAGACAATTTTTTTTTTAAAAAAATATATTTTATCTTTTCAAAAGTTGTAATATTACTTTTAACCTTTATTCAAAATTACATCTTGGAGTAGAGTCCGGTAGAAAATTTGGATGAAAATTATGGGACTTGGAACAGGTGTATGTCAGTTACCTAGAATTGACTTGTGATAGGTGTTATGGTCTCAATTTTTATTTTGAATCACTAACACACTTTCAAGTTCCAATTTTTATTTAACATTCTAATTAATTTCTACTCCAAATGTAATTTTAAAATTTTTGTGTAAAGTTAAGGGTAATATTGTAATTTTTTAAACAAAGGTATTTTTTAAGAGAAAGGCAAATGCAAGGTTGAAATGTACTTTTTAGACTTTTTCTTTAAGGTAACAATTTTAATAGTGAAACAATGATTCCCATCTATATCTTTGAATAATATTATTAAGGTTTGGCTTGGTAACCATTTTAGTTTTTAGTTTTTATAAATTAAGCCTATAGACACCCCTTTCAACTCTAAATTAAATTTCTTGCTTTGTTATCTATTTTTTTTACCAACGTTTTAAAATACTAAACTAAGTTTTGAAAACTAATTTTTTTAATTTATTATTATTATTATTATTTTTCAATTTGATTAATAATTCAACTTTTTAACTTAAAAGAAAAATGAAAACTATTGCAAAAAATTTAGAGGAAATAGGCTTAATTTTCAAAAATAAAAAACAAAAAATCAAATAGTTACTAGACGAGTCCTAACTTTTTTTTTATCAATTGATTTATGTTAAGAAGAGATATTAATGTTTTACTGATTGCAATGTGTTAAGTTGCTTCTTCATGTCAAAATGAACATAGCTCAACTGAGATCAAGTATGTATGATAACTTAGAGGTTAGAGGTTCAATCCCCACTCTACAATTGTCAAAAAAAAAAAAAAAAAAAAAAAAAAAAAATCCCTTGATCATATGGTTCTTAAAATATACATCATTCAAAAAAAAATTCTTTAAATTATACATTGTTTTAAAATTCTCAATTTGAAAAAGAAAATCAAAATTTTACCTTTAATAGTTTGAAGGTTCTATTTTTGTTAATGTTTCAAATCAAATTCCTTTGGGATGCCCTCATGAAACATGAGTTTTTTTGGATTCTCATGTTGAGGGCATCTCATTTTACTTGTTTGTCATTCTTTTTTTCTTTTATATATATATAAGTTCAAATTATAATAAATTAACTATAAATTAATTAAGCGTTGTAAGGGCATTCTTGGAACATTATATAAATTTAAAACATTTTCAAGTAGAAATCATATAAAATAAATAAAGTTAATCAAAGTATTCTTAGATATTTACAAAAATATTCCTACAAAATAAACATAGTTATCTAAAAGATGTCATACATCTGTAATTTATAATTCTAGATATTTAAAGATTTTGATACTCTGCATTCTCAAAAGAATAAACAGTCGTCAATTCTTCTTACAAGAGGAACCAATCAAACTGCCCCATCGACATTGGAAGGTAGGTTGGCCGATTCTTGTCCAGTGTAGGCCAAGGCTCTTCAGTTTGAGTAGTGATTTTTTTTTTTTTTTCTGCTTTAAGAGCCTATGTTATTCTACTTTTCAAAAGTAGAGGGCCGCCACTAGCAACAGCAACGTATTGTCACAGTGGATTCGACAATTTTATATCCGAAAGAGAGTACTTGAGTTTTTCCAATAACTAAAAATATCTACTCTATTAAAGAAAGTCCCTCGAACTCTAAACAAAACAGTGTACATTAGGCCACCCAAAAATATTTTATCACAAAGACAAGTTGTTGAGATTTGGGAGAAATTAATTGGAAAAAACCTCACAAAGACCTCCATCTCTGACCAAGAATTTCTAGCTAATATGAAAGGTGAGCTCATATTTATTTCTTTTTTTTTTCCTTTTTTTTTGTTGGCTAAAACATTTTACTCCATAATGTTTTAGGTGTTTTTGTTAAAATAGGTCCTTCTAATCTTAGAAATTTCAATGTAGTTCCTTAACTTTAATATTTGTCAATATTATATATTGTCTATATAGGTGAAGTATTAAATTAGGTAATTAGGATATTTAGGGAGTTAGCCAAAAATTAGAAGAGAATCAAACCACCCTAATAATAGGTATTAACAACTACACTATCTCAAATAACTTAATCCACATTTATCATGAGACAAGGTTAACATTTATTGACCAATGTTATAATTGGAAAATGCTAAAATATGAAGGATTAAATTGAAACTGATTTTTAAACACCATGGATTAAAAAATTTGAGAAAAATATTTTTTGGTCTCTAGATTTTAGGTGTAGCTTCCATTTGGTTCTAGCTTTCAAAATGTTACACATCTTTAAGTTTTAAGTTTGATTTCAATTTAGTCCATATTTTTTACTAAATACACATTTTCACAGTCTTCAGTGTTAGTATTTTAATTAATTAAGTTTTAGTATTTTTTTTTCATTACTATTAAAATTCATTTTAAATTTCACTTCAAAGTTATTTTAAAATAATTAATGGACATTAATGCCAAAGACTAAAGTGAGTATTTAGTGAAAAATCAAGGTCGAAAGTGTAAATCTTGAAATCCTAATGACCAAATTGAAACAAAACTCAAACCTCAAGGCTAAAATTGGAAAATAAATTAAAATCAAATTTAAAATTCAAGAACTATTAGAACCTAAAGACCAAATAAAAACTAGACACAAAGTCTAAAGGACCAAAAAAGTTTTTTTTTTTTTTTTGTTTCCTTTTTTAAAGAAATTCTATCACCTATTTAACAATAAAGACTAAAACATATATATTTAGTATATCTCAGCTGACATAGTGCTCGTACTATCAACTTCGAAATATTGTTAATATATATATATATATATATATAGCCTTCTTTATTTTTGCATGTAAAATCTCGATTGGTGATTGTATTGACTTTGACTTTTTTCTCTTTCTTTTTTGGGAAATCAAAACCATTTTTTTTTTTTTTTTTTGTTAAAAAAAGGTCAAGACTATGCAGAACAAGTTGGGTTAACTCATTATTATCATGTATGCTATGAGGGTTGTCTTGCAAACTTCGAAATAGGGAAAGATGCTGAAGAAGCTTGCAATCTCTATCCACAAGTCAATTACACAAGTGTTGAGGAATACATGAAACGCTACGTTTAAGGCCCAATATTGCAAACCCTAAAAATAAACCATTTGGGTTACAAAATTGAGGTGACTTCAATAAAAAGTTCCCTTTTCCCTTTGTGTTGTACATTAGTTAACTTGACCAATGTCCTAAAGTTTTATGTTTAGTGTCCAACTCTCATATTTATGTGTGTTTGAACTCTCAAAGTATGATGTTGAAATGTTGATCAGTCTCATCTCATTTATTTATTATAATATTTATTTACTTTTAAGTTCAACGAGGGTTTAGGAGGATTGATAAACTTTTATCTCCTTAGTCAAGAGTATATACTTGATACAAATTGAACTATACTTTTAAATCATTTTATGACCATGTAGATGTTGAGACCATAAAAACCATGAAGATCTCATAAAACATGATGTTTTTTTGTTACGCTAACACATGTGGATAGAAAACCTACCGCAAAGAAGGATTTGGTGAGAGACCGGCTTACAACTTGGGACGTATCGCTCAAATCATTTGTCCGGTAGAGAGTAGCTTTTTCTCCGGACAAAATGCCTAATATATACAACGCTTTGATAGTAAAAGGTTAAGATACTGCCGGTCAAGAAATTAATGTGACTTGTAAAGTATAGTAATTATTAGAAAATAATCGAGTTAGAGTTTGTAGCTATGAGTTATAGCCCTAGAGTTCATTTAGTTAGTTCATGTACTTTCTAACTTTTTTTCTACTTTAGTACACAACTTTCATAATGTCTATTTTGATTACAATATTGTTAAAAAAAAATGCCCATTTTATCCTAAAAAAATAGACCATTATTTTAATTCCTATTTGCTAAATTTCAACACAAATGTTAATTAAAAACAAAAAGTATAGGGGCTTTATACATTTTAAAAATGTATGGCTACATTTTAATCCCTATTTGTACAATGAGAACTTTAATATGTATGGTTACATTTCAAATCTTTTTGTAAATAAAGTGTCAAGCTAAATTTGTGATCAAAATAATGAAAATAATGAAAGGACCAAGATGAACCAAAATTAAAAGTACAATTGTTGGAAATTTATGCGAGATATAAATAAATGCGGAATAAATAAAATTATATCTCAAACTTCCACTTCACAGATTAGAGCCAAAATAAATAGTCGATCATAGAAGAGTAAACAAAATAGATAAGAGAAAAAGAGAACGACAACATAAAATATATTGGATCACTGCCGCAAAATTAAGACAGTACAGTCTTTTGCAACTGCAGGTTCTACTATGATGAAGATTGCAAAGAACACCCTCACACTTGCTCTACAAATCTCTCACAAATAGCTCAACACGTAGTATTAAAACTTTTGCTCACCTCCACACTTAACCAATAAAAACATTCTTATAGGGTAAGTAACAAAGGAAATGGGTTTGGAGTTTTGGGCTCCACAATTCTTAACAACAATAAATAAAATAATATTTAATCATAAAACTTATATGGATGAGTAAACATTTTTTTTTTTTTTTGTATTTTTTTTTCAACATTTCCATTTTGGAAAGAACTATAAAGTATAATGTATTGCCCCTTGTATCGATACAAATCTTGCATTCAGTGTATGAAAATGTTGGACGATGGCAATTATGCGAACAAGAGGGAAATTTTACTCCACGCTCTGAATATATGAATACATAAACAAAAAATGTTGGACAAAGACAGATGGAGAGGCGACCCTTTCTTACCAACCCAAATAGTTACCTAAATTGAAACTTCTGCCATCTGTGATGCAACCTCATGTGACAAAAGAGGAGAGAAACATTAAACTAGCAAGCCTTCCAACTTCATTCCCTTTGAATCAAGAAGCTGGTTTCTTTAAATTAGCTTGGTCCATGTCAGCCTCATCAACGGGCCCGAATCTCAGTTCATGCTCGATCCAAGTTCGACCAAAGTCAAAGTTCGACTGAACCAACCTAGTCCAATCCATTTATTTATTAGATTGGATATGAATCACCATTTTGATAATTGGGTCGGCCCGTTATTTAGACCATATTAGGATCAAATCGTGGGGCCGGCCCAATAGGCTTATCATTAGATCAACCTAAATATGTATGCATATGTATAGCACTTCATATATATATACTAAAAAAGTAAATTTTTTAAAATTCTTTTTTAAATATATTGAGAGTTATTGTAGTTTTTGTTGGATATTTATAGTGAAAGAAAGTGAAACTTTTGTGAATATTTGAAATATAAAAATGGATTTAATTGTGTAGATTAAATTCATTGTTAGGAACTTCAAATTGGATTGAAACAATCAAATTAAGATGATGTTTCATGTACAAATTTAACATGCATGAAAGTTAAGTTTGTAGTTTCTTCAATTTGAATGAGTTATGTTTGATTTTGGTCAAATAACAACTCAATTGAGTTAAATTTGACAAATATTTCAATTTTGTATTTATTTGATTTTATTTTGTGTTTTGAAAAGTTACTCAGTTGCTAACCTATAAGTAGCAACTTGTTTCTTCATTTGTAGTATCTCACTTCAAATTGAAGAGTTTTCTCATTTCTTTCTTTCTTTTGATCTTGAGTTAAATTGAGAGCAAGTATCTAAGAGTCCTGCTAGATCCGAGTAATTCTTGCTGAAATCATCGTTGTAGTATGCTTGTAGCCTATGCAAAGCGAATAATTGTCTTTAGAACAATGCTTATCAAAAGCGTGCCTCAACTACCTATTGAGGGTCACCTAGTAAGTCTAGGACTTCGAGTTGTATAATCTAGGGCAAGTGGGAGACAGACATGGGTATCTGATGCCCGAGTTTGTTGTATTTCTATTCTCTCGGTAAACTCAGCATTATGTATATACCCCACTAGGAGTTTTAGTCTAAGAGGGCGTTTGTTGGGTTTTATGTCCTAAAACTCGTAATTTGTAAACATTAACGTGTATTCTATTTATCAATAAAGTTGTTATCGATGCGATGTTATTCAGTAAACTTGTTATTGAATAAAGTAAATTGTTGTTAATATAACTCTAAATCCAATAAACTAACAACCCATGGCTTTATTATGAAAACTTGAACTTTGTGTAATGACATAAAAATGGATCAAGTTCGAATATATAGCCAAAACGGTCTATAGTATAGGGATAAGGTTGGGTACCTTATCTTGGGAACACTATCAAATGCGGCCCACTTTATATTTGGTACAAATGATGTGATCCTAAATCATTCATGTGGAAACATGTGAGTAGGGGCGTTCTATGCAATGAGTTTGCATAAAACCAGACCACGAAATAGTCACTATTACTTTATAACGTCATTTACTGTTAAATACTGACTATTTCAACTAGATGACCTAGGTAACTCGATCTTAATCCTAAGCTAACTATGAACTCCTGTTTATTCAGAATTATCCTTAGATCTGCATAGGTGAGAGTGACCCGGGTGCACCGACTCAATAAGTCTCCCATTTCAGGGGTAAGACCGAGTAGATAGCTAGGGACATAGTATTGCAAGATGGAATTCACTCCTACCCGACTTAAGGTTAGCATATGGTTGTTCCCTTAAGTACTGATTTCGGGTCTTGAACAAGAGGCCCCACCCTCTCATTGGTCCGAGAGGGACTCGGTTTAGTGATAGGATCACAAACCAATTGTTCATTAGAGGATCAGTGGGACTTAAGGAACAAGATGTAATCACAGGGGGACGGTAATCTTGACCTAGCTGTGGTTACGGACAACTTGTGAAGGGTCGACTTACTAATTATGGTTATATCAAGTGGACATAAATATATCTACAGTGAGGAGAGTGCAGCTACGACCTTTAGTGGAGTGTCCCATTAGTTAACGAATGTTGGTTAACTAGGTTAAAGAGTTTGACCGGTTAATCTCGGATAGTAGGAGCTCATGATCTGTAGGTTCATTAGGTCCCTCTACTAGCTCATAAATGGATAAAAACCTTAGATAGTGTCGTGAATAAGTTTGAATCGTTCAATCTTAGCTTAAGGAATGAAAGTCTGATATATACGATATCTCAACGTTTAATTACGAATTAAACGAACAAATAGAGTTAATTATAATATTTAAATATGATTTAAATATTAATTATATGAATAAGGATTCATATCGATTTTTAAAAAATCGGGATAAGTGAGAAAATAATATTATTTTATTATTTAATATTAAAATAATATTATATTTAATTAATTAAATATTAAATTATTTTGTATAATTAATTAATTTTAAATTAATTTTTGAAATTAAAAATTATTCTAAATTCAATTTTTGGAAATTCATTGAAAATTGAATTTAAAATTAATTTTTGAAGTTTGGATTTTCCCACTAACTAAGTAAGTAGCTTAGTTGTTATCTTCACAATTAACCAACAAATTCAACATTTGTATTGTCAATTTATGATGTAATTGGATTGCAGGTTGATCCTTAATAAATAAGGATGATTTTGGCTTAATATTGGTTAATAATTTTGTGAAATTAATGGTTAATTTTGTAAAATTTCATCCTTAGCTCATCTTCTTCCTAAACTTCATTCCTTTTCAAATTCACCACAAATTTGGACCCCACCATCCAATCTAAGGCCAGAGAATAGTAGCGAAGACTCTTATGGTGGTCTACAAACAAGTGGTGTGGATTTTCATCAAGAATTAAGGAAGAATTTTGAACTACAAGGGTAAGTGTTGTTGAAACTTTGTTTTCACCCTTTTAGTTGCATGATTTATCATCTAAATTGATCATCTTAGAGTAAAAATTGATCAAATTAATTTTCGTTGCATACTCATTTATCCTTCATTAAATTGGTTGGAGAGGAAGGAAGGTCGTAGTTGTGTGAAGTAGGCAACCACGAAAGGATAGTGTGGTTAAAAGAGGAGTTAGTAAGTTGGAAGTAGCAAAGAGGGTGAAATAAGGAAATTCAGATTCATTCAAACTTACATGTCGAGAGATGTAGATACAGCTAGAGGCATTGAGGCATCGATAACCTTTATGATGATTACTGTAACCAACAAAGATGCATTTCTTGGTATGAAAGTTAAATTTGTGCTATTGATAAGGGCGTAAATAGGGGTAGCAAGTGGAACAAATACACGTAGGAAGGTGTAGTCAGGATGTTGTTCTTTTAGAAGGAAATGTGGAGTGTGTCCTTCAACCGTAGGTGATGGCATACGGTTAATTAAGTAAACTACAGTGTGAAATGCTTCCCACCAAAAATGAAATGGCATTTTGGACTGAGCAAGTAGCCCGAGTCCGGTTTCAACAATATGTTGGTGTTTCCTCTCGATTCTATCATTCTATTCTGAACTATATGGACAAGTAAACTAAATTTTAATTCCCTATTCTTTGCCATAGTTAAGACAAGGCTAAAACTCATCCACATTATCACATCTAACAGTTTTAATTGAACGACCATATTGATTTTCTGCCTGAAGTTTAAATTGTTTGAACACCATAAGAGCATCTCATTTAGTCATGAAAGGGGATATCCATGTATATAACGTGAATAATCATCTAGGAAGGCTATATAATATTTGTATCCGCTGTTAGATTGGATGGGAGATGGTCCCTATAAATCTGTATGAATAAGTTCAAGCAGTTGCGAGGCATAAGAGTCAGATAGATTAAAAGGTAGCTTATGGAACTTTCCAAATTTACAAGCCTCACAAAATATCATTTTGTCATTACTGTTAATAGAAGCATTACACTTTGCCAAGATTTGATTCAAAATTCTAAGGGAAGGGTGGCCCAATCTATGATTCCAAATATCATTAGGTCAAAATAACAAAATTAACGATTTTCCTCAAATCTTGGTGATCAGTTCTGCCTGCAATCTTCATGGAGTTAGTTATTGTTATGAAGGTTGAATTTTTTGCTTCTTTATTTAATATCTTCATAGTTGAGGCTTCATTCACACTAATCAGCTTGTACATACCATTTTCAAGGCTCCCTACCAGACACACTACCTTGAACTTCTTTTCCTTAACAAAACATAAATTTTCATAAAATTCAACTGTCACAAGATTGTCTTTTGTTAGATAAAAGGAACAACATGAACATCTTTAAGGATTAAAGTTCCAGTTAAAGATTCCGCATGAACAGCCTCAATACAAGTAATAGACAACTTTGAACCATTACCCAAAACAACATTTTTTAAGACAGAATGTTTACCTTTGAGGGACAACTTTCCTCAGTCAAATGCTACATGATTAGTTGCTCCACTATCAAGGTACAAAGATGGATCTTGTAGAGTTTTAGGGAAAGCCAACAAGGCAGACGGAGAATGAGGTTCTTGATTGGATTGAGAAGGAGATGAGTTTCTTGGAGAATATTGAGAGGTAGTAGCATCAGATTTATCATATCGACGATAACAAATGATAGCTGTGTGACCCATCTTTCCACATAGCTGAAAAATGGGTCGAGAGTTTGGAGAAGAAGGGTACCTTCTTTTGCCTTTGGATTTTTCTCCTCTTTGAAAAGGTTGTGAGTTGCCACGATTTCCTTGGTTTGGATTGAACGAAGATGGGTTGTGTTTAGGTTTCTCCACACTTGCATAGTTGATTGAGGCTTGATTCACAATGACAGAGGCTTTGGAGGTTTGTAGATGGTTCATACGTTGTTCATAAGATAAGATTTCAAATTGGAGCTCACTCTAGACAAATCTAGACTTCTTATCACACAAATAATTGGAGTATATTCTTCATCAAGTCTAGCTCATATAGGGTGTAAATGTATGAATATCCATTGAAAAACTAGCTAGCAAGTTGTAAACTATCAAAGTAACCTTTCATAATAGTTAAATAATCTTCCATTTTGATGTTACCTTTCCTTGTTTGTTGGAGCACTTGACAATTGAAATCCTCTTAGGATCTTGAGTGCACTCCAAAGTATTCTTGAATAGACTCCCAAGCGCTATTGCTTCATCGTGTCCCATTACTTGAGCAACAGCGTGAGAGATTAAGTTGTATAACTAGCCCATCAATAGTTGATCAACAATCAACCATATGTCATATTCAGGATTGGGAAGAAGAATACCTGTTTGTTCATCTTCACTCGGTGGGATCACGATTGACAGCTCAGGGGGTGGAGTCTTTCTAGTTAGATGTCCCTCAAGCTTATAATTTCTTAGGATTGGCATAACTATATTCTGCCACAGGAGGAAGTTGTTCTTGTCGAGTTTAATAGAGGTCACATGATTTAGGAGGTTTGTGAAGGTTGGGGTCCCGACTGGCATGGTTCCAAATTTTACTTGATACCTATTGGGATCAAGTTGAATTTCTTGGCTGGCTTTGGGTTTAAGCTGGATGCGTACAAAGGTTGAAGGTGTGAGTGAGGGGGAATCAGTTCGTGGAGTTTTCTCTTGGGCGTCGGCCATGATTCAAGCTCTGATACCAAGTTTGATTTTTCAGTGAAGGAAGAAAACAAGAGAAAGAGGGAAATAAGTTTTTCTATGTTAATTTCATTATTCAATCCAGAGAATACAAGCTCCTTAAAAATGAAGCAAAGGGAATATTTGGTTCACCTAACCGACAGATATGACAAACGGTTAGGTGATCAACAAAATTTACCGAACAATATTTGAAAAAAAATACAACACAAATATGGAAACTAAAACAGAAACAAAGTACACTAGATA
Source organism: Lagenaria siceraria (assembly GCA_002890555.2). Classification (NCBI taxonomy): domain Eukaryota; kingdom Viridiplantae; phylum Streptophyta; class Magnoliopsida; order Cucurbitales; family Cucurbitaceae; genus Lagenaria; species Lagenaria siceraria. The sequence goes on along the minus strand of CM016483.1, from coordinate 18,362,292 downwards.
AACAGAGAAACATCAAGTCATAACAAGACACTCACAAATAAATAATTAACAAATGAATATTTGAGAGGAAACAACCACTTATATTTAAAAGGCTCTTCAAACTTAATTCACCTTTTATTTGAACTCTGTTTTCTTTTTTTTTTTCTTCACACACTTGTTTAGAACAATATAAAGATCAATCCTTATTTATAAGATTGTCATGCACAAATCTAGATCCATAATTTCACCTTAATTAAACACACGAAATATTTAAAGTCCTATACTTAAATTCATAAACGTATCTAACTCTCCAATACATAAGTTTACAAGCTTTCATCTATTAATATACTTAATTCTCAAATATCTTAATTCATGTATAACTTATCTTGAATTAAAATATGCTTCAACTTTCAACATAAAAAGATCTTGAGATAATCATCCATGCGAGTGTAATTCACTTCTGGAAAAAGTTTAGAAGCTTCTTCTGCTCCTTCTCCTATTTCAAAATTTGTCAAACAACCTTCAAAGAATATGTGATAAAAATGTCCCACTCCAGCCTGCCCTGCTTTGTCCAGATCTGCATCATCAAATATACATTTTAATTTTCTAATATTTTCACTATATATGGAGAAAAGTGGTTAAAATAACATTTTGGTCCCTATACTTTAAAGTTTGTTCGACATTAGTCTATGTACTTACATTATTAAATCTTAAATTTAGCTCCTTAAAGTTAATTTTTACTAAAATTGATTAAATAATAATAATAATAATTTTCATGTTGGAAATACGATATATGAATATGTTTTCAAAAGGGTTGTTTTCAAATATAGAAAAATGAATCAAACTATTTATAAATATAGAAAAATTTTACTTTCTATCAGCGATAGACCGCGATAGAAGTATATCACTCAAGCGATAGACAGAGATAGAATTCTATCGCGATAGAAGTATATCACTCAAGCATTGATAGACAACAATAAAATTCTATCACGGTCTATCGGTAATAGACAGTGAAATTTTTCTATATTTGTAAATCGTTTGATATTTTTTCTTTTTATAGTAATTTCTCTTTTCAAAATTTAAAGTAAAAGTGGTAATAGATTTTTAAATTTTGGTTAAGAATTCAAATCCTTAGAAAATATAAAAAGTATTATAATAGACGGGAAAAAAGATTAAGCATAAACAAAAAACTATCAAACAGAGCCTAAGAAACTGTCTTTTGCTCTCTTAATTAGTTGGCTTATTGTTAGCTTAAATTTTGTTCCTTCAATATCATATCAAAGTAATTTTATCATCACTCAATTTTAACATTCACCGTGGACTAAAAAATATAATTATAATAAAAATAACAACTTTGAATATATTATTATAAATATTATAATATATGTGTAATTTGGACACCAATACTTAGTATCAAAAGACCAAGTGGAATTTACCAATTACTCCATGTGTAGAACATGTGTCATAAAATTATACATGATTAATGTCAAAATATGTCACATCCAAGTTGCCAAGATCTCTATAAATACTAATCATTCGTGGAGTTTGTAGAGACACACATTGGTGAAAAATCTAAAAGGATTGAAAAAATTAGTGGAGAAATTTTCATTTTAAGTTATTTTATATATTTTATATTTTTATTATTTTATTATTTTATTTTTATTTTATCATTATATTATATTTTCTCCATTTCTGTGTTTTCGTTGTGCATCGTTGTACCCCTCAATTTTACAATATATATCTTATTCTTAGAAGTTATTAATTTTCAAGTGAAGTTCTCAGTCTATATTTTCAAAAGAAAAAATTATTGAAGAACAATAAACGAAAAAATAAAGAGATTTTTTTTCGTATCCTAAGAGTAGCTAGTAATGTAATATAAAGAAAAAGAACTAATAGTGAAGAGTCAAGTCGATAACATTTATGTATCTTATTTTTCGTTTCCCCTTTGTTATTTCTCATAAACTAAAAACAAAAAATAAAAAATGAGAAAAATAACATTTTTTTTCTTAAGAAAAACCACATTAAATTGAAGTAGGGCATATATTTTGTTTACCTTTCATACTGGCAAGAAAGTCTTGGGCAGAAACACTTGTCTTTTCCAATACTTTTCCAGAAAGCTTTTCCCATTTCTCAATGAGTTCTCTTTGGGAGAGAGTGTTTTGTGGAGGCCTAATGTACACTGTTTTATTCACTGTTCTTCGATCAGTTGCTGCCTTCACAATGTACCTTGCAATATCATCTTCGTCCATGTATACCACTGTCAATTATACCACATGTCATTATTCAAATTTGAACCACTTTCTTTGGAAATTTTTTTTTAAATAATATTATTTTAATAAATAAAGACAAAAATAAGATAGGGATAAAATATTTTTAAAATAGGTGAGAAAGTCGTAGATGGGGTCCACGATTTCATAAAATTGTCTACATGGCAAGCAAATCGTGGACTGGTTCCACGATTTTGTTCACATGTGTCTTGATCAACCCTACCACAACTGCACTCGTTTTTCTCACATGTCAAGATTTTACTGACCCACTTGGACCCCTTGACACTTGGCTGGGTAAATCGTGGACTTGGTCCACGATTTTAAGGACAGATAGAAACCATGGACCCCGTCCACAATTTTACTACCTTAGTTTTGTCAATATTTTCAACCCAATCCTATTTTTGTCATTCTTTATTAAAATAACATTATTTTTAGAAAAAGTCTCTTTCTTCGTGTTCAGGCAAAAGAACACGATACTTTGAAGAAAGAACTTGCTATAATGACTTAGGTAAGTTGTCGGTTTCAAAATATTTTTTAAAAGAAATTAAAATTATGAAGACTTTGTGTTCTGAAATTTCAGAATTGAACAAAGAGGAACATTTTAGTGATGTTCGTTTGCTTCAATACAAGGTAGGACAAATCTACGTTCTATCACTAGGTTGGAAAACTTATTTTTAAATTAGGAATTATTGATGAAACAATTGTTTGACAACAATAAATAAATTCACTCAAAAGTGGAAACAAGAGAAAAATTGCACACAGGATCAAATTTTAAATCTAAATTAAAAAACCGTTTCCAATTTTAGATCCAAAGATGAAGATTTTAACAACTAACTTAAGCTTAAGTATATAATCCCAGTTATATTACAATAAACTTTTAGATAAATAATATATCAACTCAACCAAAAAAAAAAAGTGAAATGTTTGAATATTAACCCCACCGGCGCCTACAGTTCAAAAAGAAAAAAAAAAGTTGGACTTTGAATTATCTTTAAGGGGCCTTTTTTTCGTGGAATCTTATATTCCCATGGAATGAGTATTGAATTATCACGTTTGTTTTGCAATAATGAAAGATGTCTAGACATTTGAAAAATGCTATTACGAGGAGCATCTAAAGAGTTTTAGATGTCCTCTTAAAACATGAGTTTTTAAGATTTTCATGTTGAGGGTATCCTCTCCTCTACTTACTTTTTTACTCTTTTTTTTCCTATTTATTATTATTATTATTATTATTATTATTATTATTATTATTATTATTATTTATTTGTATTTTATAATTAAAATTAATACTGTCAACCATATATATCATTCTTCTTAGTTATATTGTAATTGATTATATTTTTTAAGAAAGATATTCAAATTCTAATTCAAATTAATATTTATTTCATAAAAAATCTTAAACTAATATAGATTATTCGTTATTATTTTGTTGAGGTAAATAGCATAGAAAAATAATATAAACCATATTAATTCAAAAGGAAATGAAAAATAATAAAACAAATCTGTTATATAAAATTCAAATTATATGAAAGTAAATACAAATTAATGAATAGTCATAAAGAAATTCTTGGAACATTGTGTAAATATCTCTAAGATAGTCTAAGTAAAAATTCTATAAAAACAAATACAATTATCTAAATATTTTTAATTATTTAAAAAAAATATTCCTGCAAAATAAATGTGGTTTATTCAAAAGATGTTGAACATCATGATTCCAGATATATGTAATTCAAGACATCTAAAAATTATAATTATCTATTTTCGCAACAAGCAAATGGCTCGTAAGTGAGGGGTAATTGTTGTAATAAAAAAAATTGAGGGGTCATTTGATATAATTTAATAAAACAACATATATATGTGGGCAATAATTTGGTTAATTAATTAAGAATAATTGGTGGTGGGTTACCTTTAACATTGCCATCACCATAAAGTGTAACTTGATGAGTTGGAGGAACAAGAGTTTGCATCTGAGAGAGGTTACCGGCAAAGTAACCGGCAAAGCAGTTGCCAGAGACATAGGTAAAAGGAATATTGGCTTCTTCAATTGCTTTTCTTATTACCATTTTTTGATCAAATGTTTCTCTTCCTGGTTCAAGTGCATTTCCCATTCTTGCTGGATCTATTCCATACTCTGATGGCAAAAATCTCTGTATAAAATACACCATGCCACCAAATTAATTTGTAGGTTAATTATCGATTAATTTAAAAGCTCAAGTAAATGGATTACGGTATATTTAAGGAAAATTATTATAAAAAAAAAATATATTTCTATTGCTGTCTATCGCGACCGTAAAAGTTTTTTATATTTCTAAATAGTTTGGCTTTTTTTTTTTTATGTTTGACAATAGCCCTAAATTTAATTGTATGTTAAATTATAAGTTCATTTCATAAATTAACATTTAGGTTTGCGTTTGTTTGGTTGTTGAACTTTAACAAACGTCTAATAATCAATAGATGTAATTTTGTGTTCAAATAGATCTTTAAATTCTCAAGTTTGTGTTTAGTATGTCCTTGACCTTTTTGACATTTTTTTTTTTTAAATACATGAATCTTCTAGACACAATATTGAAAGTTTGGAGTTTTATTAAACCAAAAAATTAAACTAATATCTAATATGTACATCAATTAATTTCTAAAAATTTCAAATATGTCACAAATTAATTAGATACAAAACTAAAAGTTGGAGGTTTAGTAGACATTTTACTGTTTTTAGATCATACTTCTCCAAAGTTCAAGAACCTTATTAGATAATTAAGGGTTTGTTTGGTAGAGAATTTGAGAACATAAATCTAAAAATAAAGGATTCAATGAAAAGAGAGTTATATTTCATGTTTTCATATATGTGTTTGGTAGCATATTCAGAAATTGGATTGTAATTTAAATAATTGATTAAAATGTATTTGATACTATATATTTGTAAATCATAAAACTAATTGTAGTTAGTTACCTACTAATATTTAGTTGACAATAAATTATTATTAATTAATTTATGAATATGATTTATGTTAAAAAAAAGTGTATAATTATTATTTTGTATTATATAATTTATAATATATTACATAATACATATATTGGGTAATTGTAGTGAGTAGGAAATTTAGGAATAACAATAAAGTGTATAGCAACATTTTAAAAAAATTACAAATATAGCAAAGTCTATCCGTGATAGACTTCTATAGCTGATAGACTCTTATGGTCTATCAGTGATAGACCATAAAAGTCTATCAGCGGTAGAAGTCTATCACTGATACACTTTGTTATATTTGTAATTTTTTTAAAATGTTGTTATATATGTTAATACTTTGAATCTGATTGTCATATTTGCAACGGTCCCTATTATATTTTTTAAAAATGAATTAAGTTTATAGCATGACATATTATATTTCTAAATATTTTTATCTTTACTGAATATAATTCTGCATTTTAAATTTTAAAATTCAAAATCTGCATACAATGAAAATATAAAAATTTTGTTTCCAAAATCACAGAATCTGAAAACAGTTTTATAAACAAAATCTGGGTTGTCTGCCAAACAAATATTTGTTGAAGTCATTGAATCTGAAAACATAATACAGAATCTGACCCTAAGATTTTATTTGATAATCATTTGGTATTTAGTTTTTTATTTTTAAAAATTAAGCCTATAAACACTACTATTTTAGCCATAAAATTTTATGTTTTTGTTATCCACTTTCAAGTTTCTACTTATATTTTTTTAAAAAAAACAAACTAAGTTTTGAAAATTAAAAATGGTAGTTTCAAAAAACTTGTTTTTGTTTTTAGGAATTTAGTTAGAAGTTTAAGTGTTTCTTTAAAATATGTGAAACTATAATTGAAAAATTAAAACAAACCAAGCATATATTTTAAAATAGAAAATTACTAAAACCGAAATGGTTAACAAATAAAGTCTAAACATTGAGAGACTAAATAAACACGTAAATAAACTTTGTAATGTAACTAAACTTTTAATACTACTCTTGGCTATGTCACATATAGGCAAATTTTGTAGAAACTCAACAAATGAAAATCAAAACTAATTAGAAGGAGAAAACGACATTACACAAGTTCAAAACTAAATCTCTTAAAACCCAGTTGTTGGTGGTAAATTTAATCAAATAAAGACACTAATTACTATCTCAAAAGTCAATAGTTTGATGGAATAAAAAAAGAAAATTAAACCTTGAGATTTCCTGCAACTTGAATGGCTTCAACAAGCTTGAGTTGAAGGAGAATGCTATGGCTTCTAAAATGGACGCCAGACATGGCCGAAATCACGACATCGACACGCTTCACAGCGTCGACAAGACTCTGAAAATCGGAGAAAGAAGCCGGGACGAGCACCGCCCCCTGTTTCTTAAAGGAAAGCAACAATTGAAGCTTCTCAATGTCGAGTCCAATCTCAGGCCTTTGAATAACATATGTCTCATGCCCTTCCAAAAGACTTGCCTTTACAATCCTCTTCCCCAAGTAGCCAGTTCCTCCAACCACAAGAACTCTCATTCTTTTCAATTCTTTCTTCTTCTTCCTCTCTTTCTTTTCTTTTCATCTTCTAATCAAACTCAACTTTCTCCTTTTATAGCCTTTCAGTCTCTCTCTCTCTCTTTCAGTGTTTTTGCAATTCAAAATAGCTTTCACTTTTTAGGTCAAGCTCTTTTTTGTTTCTTCCTTCAAGCATACGTCTTGGGGTTATAAGCATGACATAAGCATGAAAATTTTCATTGGTTTTTAAGAATGATGTCAGGTTTAGTAGCATTGTACGAAACGAGTAGCCAGATAGTGCTCGGTTTGGTTTGAATTCACAAATCGAGTCAAGTCGGTTCCAAATTGAACCAACAGTAGTTTCGGTCGATTTGAGCATAAAAATTGAGCCAAATCGAGACCGCAGTTTGGATTGATTTGGGCGGTTTTTTCAGTTTTTGATTTTATCCTTGCACACCTAGTAGACACATTGTACCCACACTTATTTTTGTCCGGTTTAATTTTGTTACTTATTCATGTTAATTGTGATTCCTGCTAGTTTTCAAGGATAAAATAAACAAATAAATAAATAAGCTTTTAAGTAATTAATATTGAAATAATTATCTTTTTATTAATTAAAATAAAATAAAATATTTATTTTGGAGGGAGGATAAAGTTTTTAATATTTAAATCTTTATGTAAAATTTATATCTAATCAAATTCGGAAGGAATTAATTATGTCAAAATATTTTTCTACTCAATTACATAATCTTCCATCAATTTTATTATTTATTCTAATTTTTAATTTGATTTGATTGATTTTTTTTTCTAAATCAGAGAGTTTGAGTTTTCTATAAATTGGGTGACTATTAGGTCATTTAGGGGGAGAAAAAAAATTCTAGAGAGATTCAAAAAGAGAGGGAACAAAAAAAAGAGAAAAACCCTAGAGGATAAAAGGAAGAAAGCAGTGAGCTTTACACCAAAAGTCGTCAAAAATCCTCTCAAAATCCAAAAATTCATAGCACAAAGAAAGGTCTAGCGCTTCGTTAGAGGTTACACTCAGTAAGACATTTGTCCCTAGGATCCACACTTCTGACAATAAATAGCTTCTTACATTGGCTTCCAACCTTCAACTTTCTTACTCTCTATTTTTTAAGGTCTTTCTTCTCTTTTTAGAGACCTTAAAAAATATAGAGTAAGAAAATGTATTAGGAAAATTTACTAATGTTCTTGCTATTATTTTTTTTCTTTGTAGTTATTATTATGTGATCATTTATCTATTAATATTGTTTGTTTTATTTTATTTTATTTTTCGTTTATCTCCTCCATCACTTTATGGTTTTTCTTTACTTTTGTTATATTTAAAAAAAATTAAAATGTGTAGAAATGGACCAAATGTGTATATGAGATAGAAATATAGATAAGAATACAGTCTAAGCGCAAGCATACACTCTCAATGAAGTAATAAAACTTAGAGTATTCCAAGTGTCGAATTCCACGAGACTAGCTAGTTTTTATTTTAGCTCTTTCAAGACAATGCAATCAAAGTAACCGAAAGTAACCAAGTGTAAATAAATAGTGATTGGGCTGAATATTGATTAAAAATAGTAAAAAAAAAATGAGCGAACAAGAATACAACTACATTTCAACCAACCGAGAAATATGCTTTGAACAATGCAGCCGCATCATACCATGACAGTAAGTCATGGACAGAAAACTCCTTCTATTCGGTCTTGTGTCAAGTTCCTTTAGGAGCTTTAAGCAATTAATGAGTATATTTTTATGATTAGTTGGATCTTAAATTAATTTCATGCAATTTATTTATTGCTGCGTGACAATCCTATTTTTAAGCTCTTAGCCTCATATTTCTTTGTGACATCAATTTATATCCTAACATTCTCAACATTAAAACTCCACTAAATTGCTAAATTAAGTGGCCAATTTAACTTAACAATTTTTATCTATAACTTCAACAAAAGAAATGCACAAGTCAAAGAGGTATGAACCATAAGCATTGCTCAAGCCGTATCACCCTAGGGTATTCACATAACGGAAACCTAAGAGAATTTAGCTCATGATTAGGAATAAATGAATGGATTTCATTAACACAAAAACCATGATTACAAGATAGTGGTTCGGAAGAATAAACAATGAAAGGAAATAAATGTCTTAAAATAAAGTACAACAATGCTGGAAAATGCAGTAAAATATTGCCTAAGTTCTATCTTTAACTCTCCAAATCTCTCCCTAAGGTGGATTCTCCTTTTTTTAAAGGTGAATTCGTTCTCTACACACATTCTCACAAGGTAAGGATAGCCTAGAGCTAAAGTTCTTCAGAGGAACCACCATTCTCAAAGTCTTTCTAACTAGGAGGCGTAAGAACTTGTCTGAAGGTGTATGAATTTTCAGATTTTGTTCGTCGATAGAGGAGAGGCCGAAAATGGTGCTCTAGGGGTTTACCAGGTGATTCCGACGTTGAAAAATGGCTCTGGATCGAGAGAATAGCAACTGAAGATGACTCAGCATGATTATGGAAATTAGGATTTTTTATGCGGGTGCATCAACACAATTTCTACAAAATAGTCAAAGTTTCCTGCAAAAGCTCATAAAGTCAACTGAAATCAGTAAAAAACAACTTAGGAAATTGAAAGGACTTTCACATGACCACTTTATCCATTTAAGACCACATGTTGTGGAAAAACACATGTATATTTCTATTTTCACTAAGTAAAAGTCTCAAAATATTATCAAAAAAACATGCATTTCATGGCATGTATCATCTAGTAACAAGAAAAAGAGCCAAAAAAATAAAATAAAATAGAGAGCTACATACTTTAAGGAGAGAAAAAGATTTTCTCATTTGTACTCTAAGAAAAAAAAAGTGTGGGAAGAAGCTAAAGAAGGGAGGAAATTTGAAAAGATGAAAAATGAAGAAAAGTGGTTTGATTTGATGCTTCTTTTTAAAGGTTAAAATTTTTTGAATTACTTATAATTCTTAATATTATTATTATGTCTTGCCAATCATTATTAGTATTTTATGTATGACAAGTCTTTTCAATTGTAATTATTATTATTATAAAATAGCATTTTTATTTGAAGGTTTAAAATTTGACCACCATTTTCTAACGGGTGTTGTAGAATGCTAACACCTTCCCCATATACAAACGACTCCTTAGCTCAAGTCTAGTTTTTCCAAACTGTTTTTATTATTTTTATTTAAAAATTGTTTACTTCATTTTGGTGTTTAATCACATTGTAAAAATTAAAGGATTAGTGATGACTCCATTTTCCTTTTATTTTAAGTCTTTCACCCTTTTCGAGGACATTGGCCGCTCCGCATCGTCTCTGGTACGTGGCAACAGCTTGACGACTCCACTAGGGACATGAGGTTTCACCTTGGAAGGCTAGTTTTAGAGGTTTGCTTAGGGTTTGTTTAGGGCCTCCACCAGGAGTCAAATTCTAGGCAGAGATGACGACTTGGAGTTTCAGAGAAGTCAATGAACAACAAGATTGTTGGAGAGTGATTCGAGCTTGAGGACGATAGTGAAGAGCTTGACTTGATTCTCCTTCCCTCTTTAATCCTTAATTGTTAGAGATTTTGTGTTGGCAATATTTTTTAAGGATGTTGTAGCAGTTGTACCTTGTGACATTTGTCATCTTGTACCTTGGATTGTCCTTCAGGATGTCCCTGCATTTGTTGTTTCAAACAGTCTGATGTCCCACAGATTGCTAATTCTGTAGAATTTTTTTTCTTATCTAGAAAATTCTGGATGTTTATTCCTACAATTTTATTTCCTTTTGTGGCATATGTAGATTTTGTTTTAGAGTTGTTTCTTCCTTTTCGCTATGCATATTTAAGAGGATATGGTTCATATTAGGGTTTGTCGTTTTGAAGAATATTGGAGTCATTTGTCTTGTGTGTTTGCCAAAAACCACAAGTGTGTTAATCCTTAGCATTGTGGAAGCGTGTTGCTATTGTAGATCTTGAGTATTTATCTAGATCTTGTTGAATCCTTCTATTACAACTTGAGAATGGATTCTCAAACTTAGGGGGAGTCTAAGTTCATCAAGTGGAGTGGTCTTCATTTTAAGGTGAAAAGATAAAAGTCTTGGTGAGAGGGAGTCTCACACTTAGGGGAAGTTTAATTAATCATTCACTAATATTCTTATACTTAGGGGGAGCCTAGGTACGTTGAAGGTGAGAGGATCTCACACTTAGGGGGAGTGTAAGTTTCATTGAGAGAGAGTCTTGTACTCAAGGGGAGCCTAAGTGATCATTCTCTAAGTTAGGCTATTTGAGTGTCACTGTAATTGTTCCTTTCATTGGATGGATTAGTTGCATTAGTAAAATATATGATAGTTTGAGTTACTTACAACAATAGTACTCAAGTCATAGTGAAGGTACGTAGCGTTACCAATCTTAAAATTTAAGACATGAGAAGTTACATATATACAAACAAGAATTAAAAATGCATAAGAAAATTTAAAAGAACGTCAAATTCTTGTTAGGTGAATGATGATCAAAGAACATTTAAAGAAGTTAGATATATTCCCAAAGTTGGAAGTAGAATTTTATATTTTTAGGTCATTGAGTATTTGCTAATTTAGTTATATGATTGTGAATAGAACCAAAATGAATTAATAGTGGTCCTAAAAGGAAATTAACAAAGTGAATTTTTTAATTGAACTTCATATCCTAAAGGGAAATTGCAGCAGATGGATGGCCTAATATAAGGCGTCGATTTTGATTTTTGACCATTTTTTAAGATGACTGAATAATGGCCATTTAGTTTGTAGGTGGGGCTTGCGACTCAAATTTTTCCCCAAACTACCCCTTTTGATGTTGTTGTTTTCGGCTTGTCCATGAATCACAGAGATTGTTGATACGCGCAAGTACACACGTCGAGTAATAATATAGTTAAAACGTTATTGGTTGAGTATCGTCCTCTAGAAAATTAGTTTGATATACTTTTATCTATTCATAAATCCTTCTAATTTTATCTAGGAAACTGAACTGTGATGAAAATATAATTTAATCTAATCCTAGAAAGTAAATAAATGATAACAACTGGGGCAAAACTAGACAGAAACACGTCATATGGTAATGACCTTGTCAATGGATTAACTAGATTAAATTATTTAAATGAATGGAATTGGTAATGAAATAGAGCCACTTTGAGGTTCTCTATGAAATGAGGCATGGAACAGAGCCACTACGAAGAAGTTCTGGGAGTTACGAAGGAAACCTTGAGCTCATATTGGTCATGGGTTGAGAACGGGAATTGAATTCTCTGAGACCTAATTTACCGTTGTTCCTCAGTAGCTCAGTGGTAGAGCGCGCCCCTGATAATTGCGTTGTTGTGCCTGGGCTGTGAGGGCTCTCAGCCACATCTTAGGAAGTCCGAGATTTGATACCAAGAAAAACCAAATTTAATTAATGTTTAAAAATTACTAAACTCAACTTTGCACCTCAAACACAACTTTTAGACTCAACTCAACTCAACTCAGCACTACAAACACAAACATTCCAACTCAACCCAACCCAACCCAACTCTACACCCCAAACACACATAATCGAACTCCTCAGACAATCTAACTCCCCACATAATTATTACCAATTCAATTCAACTCAACTTTGCGCGAAAAACGCCCCCTTAGAGAAGAATGATAATCCCTCTTTGTCAAATAGTTGTAGAACTTAGACAAATTGAATTTACTCTCAATGGTTCATATTGATTTAATTTTTTTTCTTTTTTGAAAAAATACCTTTTTCGTCTCTAGAGTTTTAGATTTAGTTTCCATTTGGCCTTAGGTTTCAAAATTTTACACATTTTAGTCTTGAGTTTGGTTTCAATTTAGTCCCTAAGCTTCAAAATTTTCACTTTTAACTTTTATTTTTCATTAAATATTCCCTTTAAGTTATTGATTTTAATGTCTACTAATTAATTTAGAATAATTATGAAGTAAAATATTAAATTTAATTTTGATAGTGATGAAAATTAGTGAAACTTAATTATTATAATTCTTTTACTTTTTTAAAATTAATTAATAGACATTAATACTAAAGACAAAAAATGAGTATTTATTGAAAAGTCGATGTTAGAAGTGTAAATATTGAAATCTAGAGACCAAATTGAAACCAAATTCAAGTTTAAAAAATAAAATTGTAACATTGTGGAACCTACGGACCAAATAGAAATTAGATCCAAAATTTAGGGATTAAAAAAGTTTTTCTTTTTTTTTTTTTTTTTTTTTACAATTTGTAGAGTGGAAACTTCACATGCTCGTTCAAATTTATGTCGGTCAAATGTTTGGCTTTTAAGTTTTTTTTAGTGGTGATTTGTATCAATAAAGATGAAAGTAAGAAGGGAAAAAAATAATAAACAAATTATTGGACGAAAACTTGTCAAACTAAATGTATTATACGTTATACATGTTTTATTTTTAATTAAATTAAAATGAATTTATTACATGAATTAATATATTTATCGTATATATATGATTTTAACTAAACTAGACTTTTTATATTTTTCAAACCCTAACGGGCGAAAATGAATTTTTTTTCTCCAAAGGAAAATTTTCAAACCTTAATGAAGAAATCCTTTCGCTAGTAGAGAATGATTTTCTATTGTGGCCAAAGTGAGTTTAGGTTAGCAATAATTTGTATAACCTTCTATTTTAGAGGTGAGAGGTTCGATTCCTCATCCCAGCCAACGAGACACAACGGACATCCCAGCCAACGAGACACAACGGAAAAAGTAATTTGGGGTTTAAATACTTTAACCCTAAATTTCAAACGGCAGGGATATTAATATTATTATTTTTTCCTATTTTCCTTCACGTGTTAGATATCTTGAAAATAAAAATTGGTATATATATGAATCAAGAATAAGACAGAGTTAAGTATTAAAATTTTAACTTGTTCATCAAACTTTTAAATTTAATATTAATTAAGTACTAATATAATTAATGTAAATAAAATGACATAAACAAAAAAATCATTTTAAAGTAAATTATTCGATCTTTAAGAAAAATCAAAATTTTATATTTAATATTTTCTTTAGTTATTAGTTAATTTGAGCTTTAAAATTAGTTTTTTTTTTTCTTTGCGTAAAATATACTATTTGTTCCTAAAGTTTTAAAATTATGTCTATTTGGTCTCTAAAGTTTCAAATGGAAAATTTTCGATCACTAGAAAAATGTTAAAAATGGTCCTTTAACTTCTTTGACTGTTTTGACAGTTAGAAAAGATGATGTAGTAGTAGTAGGATTATTGGACTTAGTTGATGTGACCTTTTTGTAACGAGTTGGCTAAAAATATATTTTTTTTATTATTCTTATTCTTATTCTTGTTGGTTGTGTGGCATTCCATCGCTTCTCCCTCTTCTCTCTCTCCCCTTTTTTATACTTATTCAATCAACAGACCTCATGATCATTAACATATATTATATATTAGTTGAGCTATACTCGCTTTAACAAGTGAGATTCAAACATTTGACCTCTTCTCTTGATCAAATGTATATGTCTTAACTAGCTGAGCATATTTGGAACTTCTTATATTAACCTTATTTTGTGGTAAATGGTGACAGTAATATATGTGGATGAAGATGACATTGCAATGTATACAATGAAGACCATAGATGACCCTCGAACTCTAAACAAAACAATATAATGTACATTAGGCCACCCAAAAACATTTTATCACAAAGAGAAGTTGAGATTTGTGGGAAATTAATTGGAAAACACCTCACCTCACAAAGACCTTCATCTCTGACCAAGAATTTCTAGCTAATATGAAAGGTAAGCTCATATTTCTTTCTTTCTTTCTCTTTCTTTCTTTCTCTTTCTTTCTTTCTTTTTTTTTTTCTTTTTTTTTTCTTTTTTTTGATAAAACATTTACTCCCTAATCATTAGGATTTGAAGATTTACAATTTTGACCTGGATTTTTCACTAAATACTCACTTTAGTCTTTGGCACATTAATGTCCATTAATTATTTTAAAATAACTTTGAAGTGAAATTTTAAAATAAATTTTAATAGTGATAAAAAAATACTAAAACTTAATTAATTAATATACTAACACTAGAGACTATGAAAGTATATATTCAGTGAAAAAAAATTGAGGTTAAAAGTGTAAATCTTGATTCTTGAAACCCAGAAACCAAATTGAAACAAAACTAGCTCAAACCTCAAGGCTAAAATTATCACATTTTGAAACATGGAAACTAAATTAAAATCAAACTCAAAATTTTAGTACTAAAAGTGTAAGATTTTTTAACCTAAAGACCACATAAAAATTAGACCCAAAATCTAAAGGACAAAAAAAAATTCTTTTTCTAAAAAGTATCACTTATTTGACCATAGAGACTAAAACATATATATTTTGTATATCTCAGGCATAGTGCTTATACTTTCAACCTCTAAACTAGAGGTTAAATTCTCTCACCTCACATATTGTCAATATATATAACCTTCTTTATTCTTTGCATGTAAAATCTAGATTGGTGATTGTATTAACTTGGACTTTTTTCTCTTTCTTTTTTGGGAAATCAAAACCATTAAAAAAAATGTCAAGACCATGCAGAACAAGTTGGATTAACTCATTATTATCGTATGCTATGAGGGTTGTCTTGCAAACTTCAAAATAGGGAAAGATGCTGAAGAAGCTTGCAATCTCTATCCACAAGTCAATTACACAAGTGTTGAGGAATACATGAAACGCTACTTTTAAGGCCCAATATGCAAACCCTAAAAATAAACCCTTTGGGTTACAAATTTCAAGTGACTTCAATAAAAATTTCCCTTGTACATTAGTTAACTTGACCAATGTCCTAAAAGTCTTATGTTTAGTGTCCAAATCTCAAATATGTGTCTATGTTTAAATGCCATTATAGCCCATATACTTTTGACCTTGACCTTGATTCATTTGGTTAGTAACAAGTTCATTTGGTTACTTTCAACTTTTTATCCATTTTAGTACATAACTTAAAACGTCTATTCATACTATTGAAACGATTGTGTGGCTACATCTAAATTAAAATTAAAAAATAAAAATAAAAAAGTGTCAAGCTAAATTTTTATTAAAAGAAACGAGATAAAAATGAAAATGAAAGGACCAAAATGAACCAAAACCAAAACCAAAAGTACAATAACCATTTCCATTTTGGAAAGAACTAAAAAGTATAACGCATTGCCCCTTGTATCGATACAAATAATTTTGGACAAAGACTAAAGATTGAAAAGGAAACCCATTTTTACCAACCCAAATAGTTACCTAAATTGAAACTTCTGCCATCTGAAATGGAGGAGAGAAACATTAACCTAGCAAGCCTTCAGCTTCATTCCCTTTGAATCAACAAGCTGGTTTTCTTTAAATCAGCTTGGTCCATGGGAAAGAGCAGGAGCATCATTCACAACCTTAAAATATCCAAATACAGAACATGTACACAGAACAACACCACATACAAACATTACATTAAAATTTAGAAAGCAATTGATTATTTAATTAGTTGTGTTCCTAGAATAGGATTCTTTCTCCAGTTATGCCAAAACCCTGTTCAGTATGGAACAATAATGGATTCAATCAGCTCTTGAAGTGGAGCCAGCTCCTTTTTGTCAATTAAACCAAATTCCTGGAGAAATGGCATGGTAAAAGTGGATTGAATTAGATTTTTCCACCAGAAAGTTTATAATAAACAAGTAGTATTCATACCAGATACAAGGGTTAAAACCAAAAATCATAAATGAAGTATGAGAATTTAGAAAGACTCTCCTCAAGAGTGAACAATTTAAATCATCTGTCTTCCAAGTAATAACTTTTATATAAATCCTATTGGCAGAGTTTCTAAATCACTTCGTCAATATGTTCAAGAACCATTAATATCCATATAATTCATGAGTTTTTTTTAGATGCGGGCATGTTTGAGAGTGATTCTAAAACGATTAAAATCACTTTAGACATTTTCAAAATCACTCTGAAATATGCTTTTAATCCTTCAAAATTAATTGGGATGAAATGAAAATTGCATTTAAAAGTGTAAAATTAAATAATAAGTTAATTTTGAGTGATTAAAGACGTGTTTCGGAGATGACAAAAGTGGTTTTAATCATTTCAAAATCACTCCCGAACATGCACGCAATCAAAATGCCTAAAATGCATGCCTAGACTAATTCCAAGAAACAATTATGTAAATAGATTGATAGACATGTATCTAACTGCATTCAGTGCAATAGAAAACACCAACCCATAAACTACAAATCACCGTATTAAGTGCATATGGACCAAAGTAACCGAAATTTTTTTTAGTACAACAACTACAGAGAAGGGAATCGAACTCTAAACCTTTAGGAAGGAAGGTCATGTCAATTCCTGTTGAGCTAAGCTTATTTTGGCAAAACAAAACTTACGTTACAGTGTCTTCTTAATAAAGAAAAAACCTTGTTTAACATCAAGGAAACTAATTGCCAGTAAGATGTAAGAAGAGAGGTAATACAGTGTCTTCTTAATTTGTAAACTGATACATCGAATAGATTGAGTTGAGAGTATTTTATTTAAAAAAAAAGATACTACTAGTTGCAATAATAAATTATAAGAATAAGCTAATTTGAATAAGTGACTTACATGGGTAAAAAGTATGAAATGCTTGAAGCATGTATTTAAATGCGCCTCCTCCTTGAGGCTCACAATTTTCTGAAAGTGAGAGTGATAAATGTGGGCATATACACGGAATAACCTTTTGAATATCGTCTTCACAACCTCCTTAAAGTTGGGAGGAAATGGTGTGCCTAACAGAGGACATTGAACAATAAATAAGAACGAGACTGAAAAGTGGAAACTTTTTAGCAAACAAGACCGATGATTACCAAGCTTTTGAGGGAATATTGATTCATCGTCAAGCTGGGATTCAATCCAATCCATTAAATATTCAACATATTTTGGAGCAGAGACCTCAATAGGCTTTTTTATTTGTACACCATCAGCCCACCTATACTCATACCTGTAAAATTTTAATTTGAATCATTTCAGAAGAGGGGAGGACGAGAAAGAAAACACAACAAAACAATAAAAGAAAAAAACGAAAAGCTTCAAATACAAACTACGGATCTAAATAATTAAATAAAATATTGGAAAGCCATAACCTTGATATTGCTGCATCAATAAACTATATTTAGCCATACGAAAGCCGCTTATATGGACATGGTTTCAAATGATCTAGTTAAAAACTGAAACCATATTTAGGAGCTCAAATAGAACATTTCAAAACAAAGAGAAAAGTCATTCAAATGCAAGGATATCCATATTGCCACGAGCTGACACAAATCCTAACTCACACTCAAAAGTTTAACGTCTTAATTTATTGCAAATAGTAGTAGAATCAGCAAACAAGAGAATAACCTTACAAAATACACAACTTTTCCTTATACGAGTCAACAATCATATAAAACAGCAAACAATATTTAGAAAGCACGATAAGTTTATGGATAACTGTCGTCACACAAACAAAGAAGAAGAACAGGAAAAAAAGAAAAACAAGTTAGAAACAATAGATAGACTGTCTTGTACGGAGAACATTCTGAAATAGAAGCTAAACTAATTTGTCTTAATTCTTAAACATCAAAAAAAAAATTGATTATTTGTCCAGTATCCCGTACTTGGGTCCTGCAGTCATTGTAGGACAATTCTCAGGAGTACAGAACTCTGTGAGGGTACCATATAGCAAATTCACCTGGTTGAAGAAATCCACAGCTGAAATAAAAATTCAACCACATTTTAGATATTGATTTTACAGAAGAGATCCTGGCTAAATAGAAATGATGAATTAATTTTTTAGACATGGTGATTTACCCCTGGAAAAAGAGAATATTTATCCCCGGAAAAAAGAGAAAAATGGACAGAAAGAAAAAAAGAGCTGGAGAAAAAACATAAACAAGGCAGAATCTACAACTTACTGTTGACAGCCAGCCACTCATTCAAATCCTCCCCAGTTGGAAGTCTCACTGCTTCCCTTAAATTTCCACTACCGAGTGTCGCATCAATATGCTTTCTGAGTTGAGCCCCCTGCAATAAGAAATAACATCAATGAAACACTCATTAAGAGAAGCTACCGTAACATAGGACTTTCACAGGGGAAAAAAAACACACTTTTCAGTTATCCACATTTGAAACTTTGCATCATTTAGAAACAAGAAGATATATCATAGCTCGACCTAGAACTTTAGCAAATGGCTGACTGATAAAAATTAAACAAAATAAAACCTACATCATTAGAACAACCAATGATTGGTTTTTTCCCTGTCAAACAAGGCTTGAGAACTGTGTAAATGTTGAATAACAAAATAACTAACTTGACATTTTTTGTCTTTGGTAGGAAACAACTTCGCCTAAATGAAATGACAGAAAATGAGAACCCATCCAAAGAGATTAAACTATTTCTCCATTAGATAAAAGGGAATTTAAGCTGTAATTCTTAAAAGGATCCATATTTTAAAACCAATAGAAAGCATTAAAAAGTAAGAACTCATAGACTTCAGTCAAGGATCTTTCTTGGCCTTGGAAAATTTGCGAGTTTCTTTCGTGCCAAATCTTCCAAAGCACCGCCCTCATATGTTCAACCAAAGAATTTCCTTTGTTGATGTAAAAGGATATTCAGTCCACAGCAACCTTAACCAGCCGAGGGAGTATGATGGTGGAACAATGCACCATTCAAAAGAACCAAACAGCTCAGCCCAGATTTTTTATGTATAGAAGCAGCGGCTCTGTGTTTCACTAGTGTTATTACAAAAGATAGCACCAGATTGGAATAGATTAAATCAGGGGAATCTCTTTTGCAATCTATCATTTGTGTTGAGGCATGAGTGGCTAATCTCTCAAAGAAGGAACTTCATCCTTTTTCAGCAGTGGAACTTCCAAATATTTTGATAAAGCACCTTAGATAGCAAATAATTTCCAGACACACCGATTTTGTGGAAATACCCTTTGCTGTCAAGAGCTCACACCCGTTGCCCATTGGTCTTGTTGATCTGTAAGATGACGGAATAAGCTGGATGAAAGAGGCCCATTCCATGATTTCTTCCTATTTGAGATTCCCTTTAAAATTCAAAGTCCAGGAGCTGGATAACTAACTCGACATTTAAAATTGTATGACCCAGGTAATCAGAGATTTACTCAGATTATTTTCTAAGAAACTGTAGTTAGCCAGTCGATCAGGTGGTTGACTGGGAGCCCAAACTCCATGCAAACACTTGAGTGCAGAAAGGCCTTCCAGGTTTCAATGATAGAAAGCCATGTCTTTCGATAGGCCATGGTAATCTAAAATTGGGTATTACAACCCATTGATGCATAAAAACTGAGTCCTAGTCCACAGTTCAGACGGCTTTAAACAAGTTCAAATGAAAATACCTAATATCCTTTCGAGCAAAATCTCTGAAATAAAACTATTATTACAGTTGAGGCCTGCCTCACAAACTAAGTAGCCTGTTACACATGAACGCTACATCTTAGATTCTTAACAGCACCTCACAAGCAGCTAAGTAGACTCCATCAACATAAAGATTATGCCTTCTTTTTCTTTTTTTTTGAACTGGAGAGACATCGTAAAATGTACTATCAAAATGAAAAAGTTTACAAAAACACACCCAAATTTGAACTAATTACAAAGGGAATATAGTTCCGAAAGAATTACAAAAAGACAAGTTTCAAACATGCTCCATGTTTGGAACTGGTGGGGAAAGATCACCATTCACTCCGTTTCATCTCTGCCTTTCTTCTTCCTTAGGACCAATTTCTTAAAATAAAATAAGATCCTTTCAGAAAAGCTTGACATGATAATCATTCCCCAAATAATTAAAAGAATCAATACGTGATTCAAGGAGACCATTAACTTCAATTTTTTCAGCACTAAGTTTTTTTCCATGCCTCAGATCTCTTTCTCCTCATCGATGCAATGCCTAAAGTAAGAATCTCCTTAATAATCCACTTTCATTGGTAGCTCAAAACATAGATTAATATTAGTGATCCTCATACAAAGGCAAAGACACAACCAGCATGCAAGATCAATAATATTAATAATCCTCACAGAAGGAAGGAAAAGATCTGGATTATGCATCTTTCAATTCCTTGGTATATCTAGCGTTCTTTCCAACTCTTCAGATTGTTTTGGCAAACATTGAGATATAATTTCTGGTGCCAAAACCACCTTGGTGGTTTTGTTCATCGAATATAACAAAGCTAACAGGCCCTTACAAATCATGACTTATAGTTGGGAGACTGTTTCGAAAAAGCAGAGGCATTCTTACAAGATGCACTGCAGTGCTTTGATAACTTGGAAGCCACAGAAGTTATTAACAAATCAAGATTAATTTATTCAAACAATCAATGTTCAATAAATTCAAAGTTTGTTTTAGAAGTAATGAGGAGGCCAAACCTTACTCCCCGATGGTGCACTCTTCTTGGGGCGAAAAGTCCTTTGATTTCTGCTGAAAGACAATATTTTGGGATGCATTACAGACAACATGTATGATTGGGGCATAAATAATACAGGCAAATACCAAAATCAACAACAAACTTTCACTGGATCACAGAATTAAGATGCCATGACATTGATAGAATAGTGAGAACGAAAAAAGAGATAAAAGTGATAACTGTAGCATAGGTTTGACTGTGCCATGTTTCCCTCTATGTACTTTTCTCGTTCCATGTAATGCTGGGCCACCTTCTATACTTCACATAATTCTTGTTATCAATAACATCAACCGACTCAAGGACAAAGAAGTTTATAAAAAGCTACTCCAATTAAAAAACAAGAAATCATTGTTATTCCAAAATAGCTCAGAGGAATAGCCCCAATAAGAGCCCAAAAGTTTAATAATCTCCCATTTTCTTCCCAATCCCAGTCTTTGTACTCAAAATATATCTAGAAGCAATCTAACACATCTAAGGTCTACAAAATTAAGCGAAAGAAATTCAATTCAGTCCAATTTCCAACCCACGTAGACCATCTTCCTAAATTACAAGTACTCCATCGGATCATAATCTTATTTTTCTGACATAATAACTACGTTATTCCCATAACCATTTTAGATAGGAATACCTTCAAGCCACGACTTATTGACATTTATGTGAAACCTAATACTCACAGTGAAAATGTGAAATTCAGAGTTTTCAGTAGCATTGAATTGTTTTTCTGGCCTTATTCTCACACAACCCTTTTTTTCCTCCAAAGAAATTGACTTTTTATCCTAATATAATTCTTCAACTCTTCCCAGAAGGGAAACTTCCTGCAATACGCTCAGCTAAGTAACTACAGAACCCCCCATCTATACAATTGGCATCAGTACTTGCGTGTTACAAATGAACAGTGGGTAATTTGCAAGGAAAAATGAATAGATTACCGACTGAATTGCCAATACGGGAGTTGTGATAGACCAATCCATCGAAAAAAATAATTAATAATGATAATAAAATAACATAAAAACAAAAGCTGCTTTTCACAGTGAGATATGAACCTAAGCTCACAGGTATTAAGACAAGCATGAAAGATGCGGCTATCAGACACAAATCAAACAAACATAAATCAAAATCAACTCACATACAAGACGCATCTGCGCATGCATGGGGAATCAATACGTTAACTAAAAATCAAGATGCACAAATCGCACCACAAAAAAGAATTTCACACTCAAAATTGAAGAAACAAGATTGCAGATCTGATGAAGCTGAAAGGAGAAAATCCCAGGATCGTGAGTGAAACAATCAAAATCAAGGAAGCAGCTAAATTTGATTCCACAAGAAAGAGGGAAAGCGAAGGAGGAAGAGAACGAAATTGATTGTTTCGTTGAGGAAATTTTCCATGAAAGATCGTTAAAGATTTGAATTTACCTGCCTAGACCGAAAAGACTCATCGCTTCAGAGAAGGAAGAACAAGCGCGCGAGAGAGAGCTGGATTTCTGGTCTTCGCGTTATTTCGTTGGCTTAAACGGGGGGCAAAAAAAAAAAAAAAAAAAAAAAAAAAAAAAAAAAAAAAAAAAAAAAAAAAAAAAAGCGCTAACTTTTGTCTTTTTGCATTATTTCCCCTCTAATTTCGGAGAATCTAAAACATGGCCCTGTAATTGTTTCCAGCTATTTGGTTTGATTTTCCAGTGTTTTCTTTTCTTTTTTTTTTTTTTTTTTTGTTGAATTTTACTGATCTTTCAATGATTAAGAAAAATGATTAGCTGGTTGGCTAAATGTATATTTTAGCCCAAAAGAATTTTTTTTCTGAGAAATTGGAGAAAATGATAAAATTTGGGTGTCATTTTGATTTTTAACAAAAACGGTAAAATAATAATAATAATTTTCAAGCAAAAAAAAATGTACTATATGAATCTATTTTCACAATTTACAAAGGGATGCTCATAGACTAACTACAATAACTAATTTTAATATTTATTGAAAGTATAGGGATTAAAATTGGATAATTAAAAGTAAAAAACGAAAATAAATAAAACTCAAAATACAAGGATCAAAATGAAATTTTAAACTTTTGTTAAATATAACAAAAGAGATATGCAGATTTGAACCTTCAACCTTTAAAGAATGTAATACATGAGTTATCGTAGTTATGCTCATTTTGATTGACCTTAATCTTTTAATAGTTTTAATTTTTTTTTTCACAAATATTGATTTTTTCTTATGGGACATCGAGCCTTCAAGCTTAGGTAATAAGCATCTTATTCATTAAACTATGTTTAAAATAGAAAAAGTTGTTAATTGTGTGTGTGTGTTTTTTTTTTTTTTTTGGAAACAATTTGTTAAATGTTATTATAAAATTTTTTAATGCACCAATATTTTATAACAATAAACAATTTTGAATTAAAATAGTGGTTTTATTTGATTCAACATCTATGAAAATGGAAGATCAAACTTTCAACTATAGAGAAATAATAGATGTCTATCTATTGAGATATATCTATATTGACAAGTTACTAACAATTTTTAAGAAATAATTTTTTTTTACCTCAATAATTTCAACCATGCACTATCATTCTCTTGGCTAATTTTAACATTTTTGTATTATGACAACTTAATTGAAAAAAGAAAAATCAACACAAAAGATGAACTAAATTGAATAAGGGATTAAACAGAAAAAACGGCCAAAATGAAATAGCTCAATGAGTATAAAGCCTGTACTAGTATATTATATATACTTCACATATAATTTTAAAAAAAAAAATCTTGATATTAAGAATTCAAATAAATAATTAGATTTTCAAAACTTTATTTTTGATATTTTAACTTTTTATTTAATTTTGTCTGCTTTAATTTTTTTTTTTTATGAATAAAATCAAATAAAAGACTAGCACTATCAGAAAGGGAACGTGCAATTCCTCAAAATTATGAAAGCGCACACATTTTTTAGTATAAATTGCGGAACGAGACATAACAGACAGGCCAAGAAGTTTGCTTAATTATTAAAGTAGCCCTGATCTGGACGGATCAGAGCCAATTTCGAAGGTCAGTTTTATTCTTGGGCAGCGTACGTTTGAAGCAGAATAAAAATGATGCACGAAATCCAAGTACATCACAATCTTAATACATTATTAGTTGGAGTGCATTTCATAACACTAATCCGAAATTAACACTAATCCGAAATTTGGCCGTGTTAAATAACTCAACTCTACTATAATGTTCACTATTAAAGTTTGTACATTTATCGAAGAACTTTATCTTTATAACTCTACACCTAAACACGAATTTCCTAACTCCAAACTTAAGTTAACACAACTCTACTATAATGTTCACTATTAAAGTTTGTACATTTATCAAATAACTTTATCTTTACAACTCTACACCTAAACACGAACTTCCTAACTCCAAACTTAAGAATTCAACTCAGCACCCCAAACACCGACTAAGAATAGATGGAGATTTAAACTTCAAGAAAAAATCGAATATGTGTGTTTTAACCGGTTGAGTTATTTCCAAGTTGGCAATTGCAACATTCGATTAATGAGTTTGAAAGAGTTACTTGAACTGTATAATATTGATAAATGTGACTTAGAAGTGTAAGCCGAAATGGAAAATAGATGGCTAAAAAAAAAAAAAAATCCTCTTAAGCTTTACTATTTGTTTGAAACATACCCTTATTCTTCCAAAAGTTGCAATATTATCAAATCAAATAAAAGTTTCATAACTACCCTTAAAATTGAAATCCTTTTATAACGTTGCGCAAACATTGAGACTTGAACCATTGTGATAGTGACTTAGAATGGAAATTAGAACTTAGACTTCGTCACCCATATTTTCGCATCCCAATTTTCATCCAAAATTCTCACAGATTTTTACTTCAAGATGGTTTTCAAACATTTATGAAAAGAAAAATATCGCGACTTCTGAAATAATAGAGGTATTTTGTCAAACCACGAGACTGATTCAACTGCAATTTTTACCAAAAACTTTACCCTCTAAATCCGACTGAAAGGAGACCCTAAAATATTTTATTAAGAGCAAAAAAGAATACAAAGAAATATTGTTAAACAGTTACCAGCCATTGCCAAGAAAGAAGAGGTACATAATGGGTAAAATGCTTAGTTTTTACTCTACTCTTGGATAGCTGAAGCTCGCTCGCTATGTACAACAAAACAGTATACCAATAGCTTAGTGCTTAATATGTTAACCTTTTGAACCTGCAAGAGAGACAGCTTTCACAAGTTAACATCTATCTGTAGCATTAAGTTATGATAGAAAGAAAAAAGAACTTCAGAATATGAAGACATTGCAATCTATATATCTAAGTAAATATTGTTGATGGGAAGTGTTAACAGTATTGCAAAATTTACATACAAAAATTAAAAATAAAGATATCAAGAGAGTGCTTGAAGAAAATGAATGACCAGGGACTCTGGCTTCATAGAATGATTGTCCTCCTTTTAATGTATGTCAATTTAGTACATAGCATAGAATATTGATTGCCAAAGCCAAAGGCACCAACAAGAAAGTGGGTCTATGTGAGATACGTGGCTGATAATTGTGAGTTTTGTCTACCAAACTTCTTAAATCATCATTTGACCTAAAAGCTTAAACTGGTGGTAAACTTAATATTACATTATCTAACACTCCACGTCACTTGTGGACTTAAATATATAGAAAACCCAACAAGTGAAAATCAATATTAATTCGAGAGGGAATAACATTGCAAGAGTTTGAACACAAGATCTCTTGGACCACCTGTTCTGATACTACGTCAAATCATCGATTGACCCAAAAATTTAAGTTGATGAGTGATTATAAATTTAATATTATATCAACTCATAAGCTTCAACACAAGAGCAAGAGAAATAAGAAGTCTTCTCTGTTGCTGAAGTCACTCCCTATGTGTTACTGACAGGAATTGAACCCATCTTAAAACGATGGACAACTTTGACCAATTTTGAATTATTGTCAGTCCCATACCTCAGTTTTAATCTGTTGCCATGCAACTTAACAGTACACGTGAACATGCCAGCATACCAATTACAGAATGACAGGGCTCCGATTAAATTTACTTATGCTAGACACGGAAGAGGACAGAAATTAAATTAAGGCGCTGCAAGGTCTTGTGTATGAAAGAAATGAGCACGTGAAGTTGGTAAGGAGGGAGGAGAACAAACATTAGGTGAAGTAACTTCATTAGATTTGGAGATCCTGATAAGAAATGAAGTTATATTTATAACCAAAGAGAAGAAGCTACAAAACGTAGGGGTAGAGGCAACCCCCTAAAGAGATTACAAAAGAATTCCCCTTCAATCTATTATATAATCAAGAGGTGGCTATAATTACAAAAGAATTTAGTATGTTTTGAACGTGACCAAGAAGCTAAATGATACACGTTAGCACGAAAAAAAAAAATCAAAAGAAACAGAATTATTGAAGTCCTCTCCAAAACAGAGATCTGTGTTAAGGGATAATAAATACAGAGAAAGAGCATGAATTGGATGGGGAAGAGTACGGTTCGAGATAGAGTTTGGGGCCTCTTCAAAACATCTTTTTCTGCAAGTAGCTAGCGGGTTAGTGAATTTTTCTAATGAAGTCCTTTATCACATAAGTGTTTCTATCACTTCTACTAGAAACTTAAAGCTTCAAGTACAATTGAAACAAAACCATCTAGATGCCCTTTCCAGACCTGCCTTTTCCTTTTTTCTGAAGTCGCTATTGATCTTTATCTTTCCTAAATGGCCAGCACTTTTATTTAATTTTGGATTCTTTTTATATTCATGATCCACCTTTACAAATTTAAGAGTAAACTTGATGTTACAGGTTGCATGACTGCCCTGCACGATCACTCCATGTCATGCCTCAAATGACATGGATACAATTTACTTTTGGTTCCATGTCATTGAAAAAGCTTATTCCACCTTATTATCATAATATTAGTTATAAGATGGATACAATTTGACCAGCTCATATCATGCCTCAAATGAAAACATTGGAATATGAAGAGAACTAAGATATCATATTCACCAAAAAGACTGAGAGAAAATTACAGGTTTCCTCCAAAAAGAAAAGAAGATTTCAGACAAGAAAAACAATGAGAAATTCAGGTAACACATTATTCCATTCCAATTGATAACAAGAAATTCAAATTCCTTAGAGGTTAGTAATTTTTCATACTTGTTAGAGATGAAGAAAGAGCAAATATTAGATACCTTTGTGGAATTGAGAGAGGCGATGACCTAGTGTTCCTAAACTTTCACAGATAGACCTAGTAGGAAGGGCTGGTAAGATCTTCATATCAGGCAAATTAATCTTTTTGTTCAAGCAATCCAGCTTGATGTTTGTTAATTGTCTACTTGCTTCTCTTTGCAGCGCAAATATATGCTGTGTAAAGTCATTCCACCCATTACTAACAGAAAATTTTGTGGATCGAAGACTGTTGAATTGGATTAATTCCATTGCTCCACTTCTTGTGGCCAGGAGAGCTGTAAATTAGTTTGCCCATCAATTATTTCATTAAAGACTACAATAGGAAAGTTAGTTAAATAATCAAACACTCTCTTAAGCAGCTTGGACACAAGTATTCCATGAAATAAGCTTTCGAGTATTTTGATGGCGCTTAAGGAATAAAAGGGTATAACAACAAAGATGACAAAGATGGTGTACCACTGTATGGGACATGATAAAGCACATTTGCTGGAAGACCAATGCCAAGACCTGCAACTGTGAATCCCACACAAAATCCGAGACCACATCCAGCACCAACATAGCCAACTACTTCAGGACCAAAACCAGGACCCCATCCAACACCACAACCCATGCCTATTCCCATCCCCCAAAAGGCCCCAAGAGTTGGATGTACAGGATTCCATCTTTCGTACCTCCTAAATAGGCCTTTTATTATCATGTATACCTAGTTAAAGATAATAAAGAAGTCATGGTCTCATCAAATATTCTTTAAGAGATCCGATCAAAATATTTGATATTATATCAATTAAACAGTAACAGTTCTACGCTTCCTCCATAGTATAGACTATAGAAAACAAAGAGATGTTTATCTACATGTTTTAAAAACAACCACCATAACATTTTCAATGCTAAATGGTGTATAGATAAAAGTATAAAAATCTTGTAGACAAAAGATACCTATAACGTAGTATCATAATACAAAAAGCGCTCAAACTGCAATACGAACTGTCAAAAACTAGAACTACTAAACATAACCAAACCCACCCCATGCATGACCAAAATCAAGTCCAACTTGGACATTTTGACATAATGTCACTAGTATTCAATATAGTCACAAGAATACCATAGGGGTTCACAACTTCCTTCATTATTAACTACTAAGTAGTGAACATGAACAACTTGCTTCATTACTAACTCCCTTTTGATTCTATTCAAAACATATTATGTTTTGAATAGAACCAAAAGGGAAAATGAAATGTGCGAGTGGATAAAGCTCGAGCCTGGATAAAACAGTATGGCTCCCAATTGTGAAGAACTATGAAGATGCATGTATAAATCAACAGAAACAAATGATTGCTCCAAGCACATTATTTCCAATAAGCTTTTGCAAAACCCCATTTCAGCCCCATGACGCCAAAAGGGATAAATCCACCAACATTGGGGTAAAAATTGTTGTACATCTCAATTAGAATACACTAATACCTATACATCTTCCTAGCAACTTGACCGTCACTACGAAATCCCCTAACAGGAAATTAAAGAATACCAGGAGATTGTCACACGCCATCTCAAATATTATGATTTCAATTTAATGCTTCACAATCAACAACTAGATCCGGATTTTCAATAACAAGAACAGCTAAAGAATTATACGTCTTATTCAAACATTCAAGCTTGGGCAACAGCAAAATGTTCGAACCCAGCTGGGATAATTTGTAAAACTCGCTACAAGTATAAGAAATTCAATATCCCGAAATAAAATACTCCTGCTCTTTTGAAACCTCCATTTCTCGCTTCCTTCCTCCAAACCATACAAACACCAAATCTTCAATCAAAAAAAAAGCCACACTAGTTAACAACTTAAACCTATAGACAAGATTCCAGCAGATTATACGAAAAAGAAGGAAAATGGTGAGTTTATATAAGAATTTGCACACCATGAAAGTCTTCTTCAACTTCAAGTAGTGCAATCTTTCTCTACTCAGTTGCTGCGTTTCTTCTAGAAAATTCGCCCTGTGAATGGCGGAAGCTGGTCAGTCCGTAATAGATAAAACGATACGCCCGAAAGCGAAAAGGCGTTCAATTGAGTTTTCTGCCTTTTTTTATTTTTTTGTTTTTGTTTTTCTTTGAAAAAAAATACATTTTTGTCACTAAAATTTTAAGTTGATGTATATTTAGTCTCTAAAGTTTGAAAAAAAATTCTAAATAATCCTCAAATTAACTTGATCGTTAATATTGACTAATGAAAAAGTGATGTGGTATGTTGAATTGGTAAATTCTAAATAAGGTGAATTGGTAAAAAAAATATATAAAATTACTTAAATTTGTCAACTCACTTAAAATTTACCAACTCAACATGTCATATCACTTTTCTATTAAACTAATGCAATACTCAATAACCCTTTAGAAGTATTTTCCAAACTTCAGGGACTAGAGTGTCTCTTTTGAAACTTTAGAGATCAAAAAGATACTAACTTCAAACCTTAGAGCCCGTTTGATAACGTTATTCCATGTTTCTTGTTTTCCGTTTCTTCTTTTTTTTAGAACAAGAAATATGAACATGTTTGATAACTATTCCTGTTTTCTGTTTCTTGAAAAAAAAAACTCGTTTAATAACTATTTCTTGTTTCTTGTTTTTTTTTTCCATAATAATACAATATAAAAAAGAAGATAGGTCATACATTAAACATTGAAAATGATATTATCAAAAATTTATGTCATCTAATACAAGTAAGTCTCGATGACAACTAAATATAATAACAAAGTTGTGTCATATCCTTCATATATGTTATCCAATTTTGATTGGTGTTGTCATCTCTAATTCGACTCATTTGTCTTAAGTGATGTCGAGTCAAATCCAACTTAATTATATTTTATGTAAATTTTGTGATTGTAAACTATAAAAATAAAGCTAAATGAATGTCTTGGTGAACAAAATTTATATAATGTAAAATTCTACTCGATTTTATATATACTAAAAATATTAGAATTAAAATAATATATAAACATGCCTATTTGCAAATTTTAAAACTCAAAAGTTGAATTATAAACCCAAAATAATATACAAATTGAAAATTAAAATAATATATAAATTTAATTATTGGAGAATTTTTAAATTAAAAGTTAAAATAAAATATAAATATAACAAAATTAATAAATAAAATATAAAAGATGAAAATAAATATAAAACAAAAAAAATCAAAGTGCCCATCTTCAGAGTTGAATTTGAAATGTAAAAAAATTAATAAAAATATTGAAAATTAAAATAATATATAAATATAAATATTCGAGAATTAAAATTAATAAAGAAAATAAAAAAACAAATAAAAATGTCAATTTTGGGAGTTGAACACACAACCAAAATATGGAAAGGTGTAGGGGCATGCATGACCACCAACAAGCCAAGGATGAATTTTGCCTTTTAAAAGAAACAATATTGTATAAAATAGAAACGGAACAGGGAAAAACTATTTTTTGTAGTTTCTCAAATTTGACCCATTTTAAGAAACGTTTCTCAAATTTTAGAAACAATAAACGAGAATGGTTATCAAACAAGTCAGTTTCTTAAAAAATGTGAAACAAAAACAGAAAACGAAAACATTATCAAACGGGCCCTTAGCAACCAAAAGTACATTTTACACTAATATATTATAATATAATGATATAAATATATATCTATAGATTTTTGTAACGCCCACATTTGTAAGTAAGATTGTTTATTTCTCTTAAATATTAATTTTATACTTGGTTTAGTTAATTGATCTTAAAAAATTACATTGGGTTTAAATAAGGTTTTTTAATTAAAAACCTAAGTTTAATCTTTTAAACTTTTCCGTGTTTCAAAAAAAAAAAATTTAATCTTCTGTATATCTTATTGTGAAAAAAAAT
The DNA here is from genome assembly GCA_002890555.2 of Lagenaria siceraria. Lineage (NCBI taxonomy): Eukaryota > Viridiplantae > Streptophyta > Magnoliopsida > Cucurbitales > Cucurbitaceae > Lagenaria > Lagenaria siceraria. The sequence goes on along the minus strand of CM016483.1, from coordinate 18,331,062 downwards.
ACAAAATAAACCTATATCTTATCGGCCCAATTAGATAATTTGATTTAACATATTACTTATCAAAATAATAATAATAATAATATTATTATTAAAATAATAAAAAAACTTTAGTATATTAGAGTTCGATGGGTTGGAAATTTTAATATTTCCCGCCAATCCTTCCCTCTCCCTCACGCTCAGATCGTCAGACGCTACAACTTCACCCGTCTTCGCCGCACCCAACGCCGCTTATCATCACCTCCGCCGTTGGAAGTCTCACCAGCACTGCCGTGTCCAACGTCCAGTAGTAGATCCACGACGTCACCTTCGGTAATGGAGTTTTGTCCTATTTTCTTGGTTTATTTTCTCATCATCTCCATAATTTTTTTTTGGTTTAGTTTCGGATTACTCATTCTATTTTGTTATGTTTAGGTTTGTATCCTCGTTAGAATATTTGAGACATTAGATCACATCTTTGATAAATAATTCTTAGAAAGGAATAAGTCTAGGGTGCACTTAATCTCATACTTTATTTTCTCTACCCACAATAAAATAATCTTATAATAATTTTTTTTAAAAAAATAAATATCACATGACAATTTTTAATTTGATGTAGCAAGTGTTGCATCCAAGTTTTTTCCATTCTTGCAATACTTTCTAGAATGATATTACAATATGTATTTTCCTTAACTCAAACTTCTTTTTGCCTTTTGCGTAGCAATGGATTTTTCAACCGGTTGTTTACCATTGCCATTGAACCATTACGTGGGCGTCAAATTTAGGCCTACCGATCAACAACTTCTTCACTATCTTCATTGTAAGATTTATAGTCTCCCATATTTTCAAGGCGCTATTTTCGACTTTGATCTTTATGGTGGAACCGAGCCATGGGAAATCTGGCAACTTTTTGAAGGCATTGACGGTGAAGATCTCTATTTCTTCACCAAACTTAAGAGGTCGACAACAAACTTTGGACGTTTGTCAGCACACATCAATCGTAAGATTGGCCTAGCCAATGCCACTTGGAGTGGTGAGAACTCAGCCACTCCAATTTTTGTTGCTGCTGATTCTAATGAGCAAATAATCGGATATACCAAGCGCTTTAGGTACGTTCTTTAGTTTTACTTTTAAGACTCGTTTGGCTTGACTTTTTAAGTGTTTAAATAAATATGTTCATAAGTGCAAAAAAAAGTGTTAACATTTAAAAAGTAAATCCAAACGGGCCCTAGTATTTGCATTAGTCATTTGTGGAATTAATTCGGTTATCTAATTCCAGTTTAATTGTTTGGTTTTGTTATTACTCTTGAACCACATGTGTGTTTCTCCATATCCACCAATCTAAATCTAGTTTTTTAAGGTAGTTGCAATGGGTAGCACTTTTAAGGCTAATAATTTAAGTGTATAACAATATTTTTAAAGAATTATAAATATAACAAAATCTATCAATTATAGATTTCTATTAGTGATAGACTCTATTGTTGATAAATTCCTATCAATGTAAACTCTGAAAGCTGTATCTAAATTTTGTTTATCTGCAAATTGTTTTCCATTGAGTTATATCTGCTAATACTTTGGTTTGATTGCTATATTTGCAGTCGCCCGTTTTTTTAATTGTGTGTGTTTTTGTCCTTGGAAACTTTAAGTTGTAAGGAAACGGTCATGATATTTACTTCATTTGGTATTTTAAAATAAATGATATTATTTTGTAAATTATATTGTAGGTATGAGAATGACCAATTGCAAGAACACCATGGAAAATGGATAATGTATGAATATAGCTTGCATCCAAATTATTTGTTGTGCGAAGGTGCAGATCCCAATTATGTTTTATGTCGGATGAGGAAGAATGAAAGAGCTAAAAGAAAATTAGAACAGGGTGAATTGCAACAACCTAAAAAGAAAAGAATAACTGCACCTACGATCTCTTGTAATGAAAGTCCGAAGATAAAAGCAAGTAAAAGATGTTTTGTTGGGTTGGAACCGGCAAAGCAAAGAGTAATGACACATGATGATATCACCAAAGCACTTGTCGTGCCTGAAATGACTACTAATCAAGATATTAGTATTGTAGTCAACGTGTCTGATATGACCACTAATCAAGATATTAGTGTTGTAGCTGACGTGCCTGATATGACCACTAATCAAGACAACATTGATCTGCTTGACATGCCTCTTATCCTCACACACGAAAGCACTAGTTTTGGTATTAAAGATGTACCTTGTGCGTTCACTAATGACAAATGGATAGATTATTTAGATTTAGGTAACATAAAGGACGTTGACTTTCAACCTGATATTTAGAACAACTTTAAGGATACGCCATATATGCTCAAAGTTTGATTGGACATAGTCATTCATTGTATCTTTTTTTTTTTAATTAAGTACAATGAAATATCATTCTTTGGTTACAATAACTAACATCTTAGACTCTATTTATATATTCAAGTAGTGCGACCTTTTTATACTCTTGAGTTCATTATTTAAGGCTTGAAAATCTATCTTGTGAATGGATGGAGTTGGTAATTCCGTGTCGATGATCCCCCATTAAAAAAATCAAAGGACCTCACGCTCTTAATAACGTAGATAAGTGCTACTCCTCTCATTGCCAATTAATTTTGAGATGGAACCTGAAATTATCTAATATTTTGTGATAGTAATGTCAATAGAGTGTCAAAATTAATTGTATTATTATTAAAATTTTAATTATGGTTTAATTAGACTATAATTATTTGTATTAAAGTATCAATGGAAGTAATGGGGATGCTAACATAAGTTTTTTTTTTTTTTTTTAATTACAAAATTTGATAAGATTTAGCTTAAACACATTCAAAGTCAAGCATGCCAGAAAATGATGGCAAAGGAGTATAAGATGGTGCCTCAATGAAAAATCCAACGAGCAAAAAAGTTGATACATGATTATTATTAGTCAAATTTTAAATATTGAGTAAAAAATATATTTTTTGTGGCATAAGATATTTAAAATTTTGTGAAATTTGGACTAGAAAGAATTATGTAATTTCGTTCTTCGTTTTTCTCTTTTTTTTTTTAGAAAGGAAATACGTAAATTCCCTAACAGCTTTGGTAAGAGCTTTAGAGAAGAATAATTATGAAATAAGATGAAAATAGTTATAACTCGTTAATAAGAGTCTAAGACTTTATTTAATGTTTAAATTATTGTTACAATTATAACAATAATGTAATTAAACCAAATATTATTAATTTGTGCTTAATTTTAAGCTTTGATTATTATCTATTTTTTAATTTGTACATTTGATAGTTATGACGATTTTGTTTTTAATTTTTTTTTAATTTATGTTTAATTTTTTTTTCTTAAATTTTATACTATTGTTTTCGCATTCTATGAAGAAACGTTTGAATTCATAGACAAATTTTGAAAATAAAATTTTTCTTTCACTTTTGAAAAGGTTGGTGGATAGTGAAAATCAGGTATAAAATGCGTCATTAATTAAAAAATTGAGAAGTCCTAAAGTAGTAAGTTATTAGTTTGAGATGATTTGAACAATGTTGTAATTATTTTTCATATACTAATTTAGATTTTTTTTCCTTTTAAGGCGATTTAGAGTTTTATTTTTCTATTTTATAGACCTAGAAGAGATACCTGAAACATAACAATTAAACTTTTATGAAAGAAGAAGGAAAAGAAGAGATGTTACTGTTATCAAGATATATATATATATATATATATATATATATATATAGGGAAAAATACCTTTTTGGTCCCTGAGTTTTCAAGAATATTTGCATTTAGTCATTTTAAATTGGTCATTTTAGTCGTTGAGTTTTCAAGAATAAGTTTAAAAGGTCCCTCAACTAATAAATATATTATAATTAAACATAAAATTGAGTAAATAGATGATGTGGCAAGATGACTTGGAATATATATATATATATATATATATATATATATATTTATATATATTTATTTAAATATCTGTCACCGCTCTCTTATTTCTCTCCTCTTTTCTTCCCCTCTCTCTTCTCTCATTCTCTCTCATCCTTCTCCATCTTGGCATACTTTTTTTTTTAAAAAAAGATATATTTTAATTTTTTTTTTATCCTTTATGATTGAAACGGGTACATAGAAATAGGGTTGCACCCAAGTATAATTTTTTTAAAAAAGAAAAGTTTAAACGCACCAACTTGTGATTGAAGATTTAATTTGTGTGGGTTACACAAAATGTACATCTCGAAATGCACCTAAGTATTCCTTAGTAATTGAACTAAAAACACTATTAAAATATGAAAAATATTTGGGTCTTTTATCCTTGCACTCATCTTTATGGGTACCTATAAGTACTTAATCACAAATTGCGAACAAACTTTTTATTTAAGAGTAATATTTTTTTTTTAAAAAAATTCTCCTTTATGGTCAAAATGATGCATGAAAATAGTGCATGTATTCTCACAAGTATTTTTGTCTAAAATAATAATAATAATTATATTCTCACAAGTATTAATCCTAAAATATTAAACATGGATATTAGTAATAATAAATTACAATAAAATAAAGAAAAGCGAGGGAAATGCAACGATTTGGTATAAATATTCCCGCAAAATTGGCCATTAGCGATTTTGAGCTCACGGACTGAAATTGAGCGAAGAAGATGGGGAAGAAAAGGGGTGGAACTCGCCGGTCTTCAGCAGCGGAGCTTCTGGAAACGCCGCCGTTAACGCCTACTCCGGCCAGCGATTCTCCGAAGTCAGCGATCTTCAACAGAAAAATGAACAGCAATGGATGCAAATTTTCTTCACCAGAGAACACCAACATTGCGAAGAACAGAGTTCCCGCTGGTCTCTTCAAGTCACCTTCTCGAAATACTTCGAGTTTGAGCACTATATCTGATCTCAAGGATTTTGCGTCTTCACAACTCCTTGATCTCAAGCGCCACATTGATCATTCTCACTCACAAATCGTCAAAGACCTCGATTCCTCAAACTCACGCCTCCAAAAGCGATTTAAGGTATCCTTCTCTCTTTTTATGATTTTAACGATTAACGATGAATGCGAGCTACTGCATCTACTTTTTTTTTTCTCCTTTTTATTTTTCTTTGCGATTTCCGCTGATTAGAATCCTTAACTCGAGATTTCTCTCTGTTCGAAGAACATGAGCTCGATCAGAGGCAGTTAATTTAGTTCAGTCCATTTGAAATTAGTTCAAAAATCACTGGAAATTTGCATTCACTGTTCCGATACCGAAGATTCCATCGGGAAGCTGTGAAAATTTTAGGCAGGAGAGAGCAGTATAGTTCTCTCTTTCCGTGTTAAACGTAATACTGCCGTTGTACAAACCAAGATTTCCTTGGTGCTTTCATAACCATGCTTTTAAGCTTTTATACACGATTTTAGTTTAAAACTTGAAGTTAAATGAAAAACTACACGTCTGTACTAGTGAATTTCAGCTTCATAGATGTGATAGTTTCTATGATTTTAATATAAATTAGAACACACACGTGGAACATTTAAGGCTTAGATTATCCATGTAAAGTAGCTCAACATGAAGAGTTTCAATTGACCTTTATAAACATATTATAGGTTTGTATGTGTACTGATTGACTTTGTATGGACCAGCTAGGATATAAGATTAAGTAGTCGTCGCCATTACTGAAAATTTATCTAAGACAGAAGCATTTTCTTGGTTTCAATTCTCGATTTGTAACGGGAAGGATGAATAAGAAAATGATCTTGGAATGTCATGTCAATTATTTAACAGTTTCAAAATCAAGCATGCCAAAAAATGATGGATGAAGCAGAGAAGGAGTATAAGAAGATGTCTCAAAGAATTCATGAAAGTCAGGAAGCAATGAAGGTGCCTCAATGAAAAATCTAACTCGCAAAAGTGTTTACATGATTATTACTTTTTGTGCCAAAAAGCTCACTCTGTTTCGTTGTCTATTATTAGGCTTCATATGAAGAGTTTTTGGCACATGAACAGGAGAGTGCATCGCGAGGTTAGTCAATCTTGCAATAACATTGGTTAACTACGAATTGCTCTAAGATAATATTAATCAGTATAGATATTCTTCTGAAAATTGCATATTGTACTGGTTCTGGATGGCTTTTCATGATTTGATGTTCCATCAATGTCGATATCAAGGTTTCAATTCTACGGATATGTCTATGGATATTTTAATCATAATGTTTACATTGTTACCAGAAAAACCTTTTCATTGGTACAACTTTAGAGTTTATTTTTGAATATTTACATGGAACGATATATATTATTTTATATTTAAAAACTTGTCAATTACTACTTAGAACTAGAAGTCGGAACACTGAAAATATAATTTAAATTTTATAATAAAAAAATAAAATAAAATAAAGTTCGAATTCTTAAAATTATAGAGTTGGATTAAGAAGGTTCTGAAATCCTTTTTCCAGAATCTTCATAAGAACCAACCAACATATTTTTAGAACGTTTTTAAACATCATAGTTTCATAATGACATGAAGTTGACGTGATTTGCGGCTTTACCTATTTTCATTATTTCATTTTTGAAACTACCATATGAAATATGAAACCTTGGTTGTAACACTTTCTCATTAGCAGCTTGCAAAACATCCATAACTGAACTTTCGCAGTCGTTTGAGAGATCTATTGATGCTCTTCGTAGCCGTTTTGGGATCTCGTCCACCTAACCTCACTATGAATTAAAATCAGCTTCGTGGTGACTTGGTGAGTCTATTAATCTAATATAAGCACAACATGTTTAGAACTTCAACACCACAAAATAAGAACAGGCACTAAATGACTAATAATGATGGTTCCTTTCCACATTTCCTTGTTGTTCACCGGTTAAAATTTACAGTTCTTATAAAAGTGAACCTATGTAAGTCTATGATCCTGATATCTTTGAAGTACTTGTTTTTTAAGGAAACACGTTTCTTAAAGTTACATTGTTTGTAGTCTTTCTTTTCTGTGCATCTGTCCGTAGGTTCACATAAGTGCATTATTTCCTCGTAAAAATATATGCATTTTCTTCTCCACGCAATTCTCAGTTCAGTGTGGTTGTTCAGAAGCTCTAGAAAATCGGGGATCTTTGTTGAATTAGCCAAGCGATTGAACAGAGTCTTTAATTCCAAGAATTCTGTTCATTGCTTGTTATATTTTTTAGTCAAATAAAAACTATGTCTTCTCTTATTAGTGCAAACTAACCTCTCCTTTTCTTTTCTTTTTTTTTTTTCCCTTTTTTCCCCTTTTTTTGTGTTGTGTTTTAATTTTTCAGAGGAATAACTGTATATGACATCATGTGGTTCTCAAGAATATCTTTACTCAAGTAAGTTTACGGCACTCTAACCAGATGTAATATTCAATTGAAATAATTTGCAAATTCATTTTTACAGGAAATACTCACAAGTATTAACCTATCAAATGTCTGTTTTCTTTATAACTTGAAGATTTATACTATCAGCACTACCATGCATATGGATGCTGAACTAAATCATTTTATATAGTTTTCGTTGAATTGGCACATAAATTTTGTCAACGTTAATCATGTACAAATCCTATTATCCCTCGCTTTCAAAATAAAATTCTTAAATGGCTTCAATTGCTTATTTACAAACTGATGCGAGTACAGTATTTGATAATCCATCGCATCTGCTTGCCTTCTTATCTTATTTCATCCACAAAAAATCCCTTTCTTCCGTAGCTAGCTCTGACGATAGGGATTTCATTTTCTAGTATAGTTTCAAAGGAGTTGAAAATGATTGAGTTGTCGTGGCGCATTGGTCACGTGATTTGGTTATCTTGCTAATTACTTCCCAGCTCATGAATGACAAACTGCCTTTACTACTGTTCACAGCCTTAACATTGGAGCTGAATCTTTAGCTGCAATGACCCACTTACAGGGGAAAAGTTTTACCGACTCTAGTCCTAATGGAGCATTCATCCATGTGATTTCTTCTATATTTGTCTTCTTCCAGCTTTCTTCTCTCCCTTTTTCACTACCATCCTACCACTTATATAGCAAATTGGTGTTGCTCTTCCGGACTTCACCTGATCAAAATTATACCAACAAAAATTTGTTCCTCAAACCAACTAGTTTGATTTTTTTTCCCTTCTTTTTTTAATTCAAAAGCTTGAAGTCTAATTGAAATGTTCTGAAGATGTTAGATGGTTTGTATTGAATCCGTTTAGTTCTCTTTTGCTCTTCAGAGGGACAAAATTATAAACAAAACGAAAATCAAAAGACAAATCACAAGAATGGGACTTGTGGTCTGAACCTTCTAGCCCATATTTTGATATCTCAACAACCCATCAATTACATTAATGTAGAAGACAAAAAGTAGTATTGAACAGAAAAAGATACAGAAGAAAAGTTGAAAATTGACATACAATTTGCTCCCTTACAAAAGAATATATCTATATGAAAGAGGCCCTGTAAAATAAATATAACCACATTATTTGACACCCGATTCTTTAATCGTCGAAGATATTCGAGGAGAAATATCTAATTTCCCCAGTATTTTGTAAAAGTAAACTAATCTCTTTGTGCTTCTATCGAACTTGCTTCTCTTTGATTCTGAAAGTATAAGTACCTGGATTTGGCCAGCTTCTTTTTCTCCGTTTGTCATCTTGATTTCCGGCTAGAAGAATACCAAAGTTTTTTCTGGCAAATCAATATCTTCTCTTTCTCGGTACTGTATTCAGTTTCTTCTTTACGACATCCCCATCTCATCCCTTTAGCCATTGAGGCTACTGCATCTGCATAGTAGCTTGACTCTCGAATTATCGCATACCCATTAGGACGCAGGATTCGATCCATCTCCAAAAGCACATACTTCATCTCACATCTGCAAGGAACGCAGAATGGTCAGAAACTCCTTTCAATGGTTTCCCAATCATCTATTTACTAAAAAGGAAAACTTTCAAACCACATCATCTTTTATTACCTATGGCCTTCCGCGGTGAAAAGCCCATCAAGATGGAGCAAATCATAAGTTCGAGGATATGTTGAAAATGCTTCACACCTGCCAAATTAACCATTGCAAGTTAACCATAAGTTTTTCATTTGTGTATGTATATGAAGACCAACCAAAAAGTAACAAAGGAAAAGAAGAAACGGTTCTTTTATTTTACCAGTCATGGTAAGTTCCAATAAGGCCACGATCATAGACCACAGGAAGAGTATTAGCAGCATAGGAAGAAACCACATTCATAACCCACAAAGGATCATCAATGATGGCTGCAGCAAAACCTCCATAAACTGTATTCATGTCCATAACATTTCTGATCTTTTCAGTCCCAATTGCAGGAAGCAACTTCTTGTAGTGTTTTGCTCGGACCTTCCATTTACTATCATCGTGCTTGAAAGTGCCAGTACTCCCACCATAAACATCTGAACCGCGTTCCGGTGAGGTGTGCAAACGATCTGGCCATTTAGGGACAGCCATCAAACTTGTCCTCTTCAGTTTTGGGTTGGGAGCAACGACACAAGTGCGCAATGGACTGTACCATGCTGAATCTGGTTCAAGGCTGTCGTCGCACTTAGGAGGGTAAGCATCAACAGCGATCTTGTTGAAGCAATTAGGATCAGAAGATTTCTGCCAAACAGCAATATCATCCTTTTTGTTGTAAAGGGTGAAGCACATTGAAGTTAGGAGTTCCTGCAATTTTTCATAGTCTGATCTTTGTTCTTCCACAGTTGTATTCCATCCTCGCCAACGATTTTCATAGTTGACAGGGGGGCCAGATAGAACCCAGAAGCCTCCAGGACGAAGGATTCGGTTGATTTCTAGCAAGTATATTCCACCTGAAAAAAAAAAAGAATGATGATCACAAATCTAAGCGAAACTAAAAACACAACAAACAATCGAGCAACTCAATAACTCAATTGAGTAGAGACGGTAACACATCCTCATAATCTATGTTCAGTAAGTTTCTAATGATAGGTAAAACCAACATAGGCAACAAATCTTCGTTCATAAAAGAAATTAAAGATGATTTAATTTTTGAAAAATAGATATTTACCAAATTCAGTCCATGGGATAAGGCATCTTGAGCAATGAGCCATATCAAAGGAGCTCGATGGGAAAGGAAGTCGTTGTGTGGAAATAATGCCAAGAATTGCTGGAATTCCACGTTCCAATGCAAATTGGACTTGAGCTTCATGGTTATCTCTTGGTGCAAGAGAAACTGTTAAAATTCCACGGTCTAGCAAATCTCCTCCCCAGCTTGCAACCTAGAATGTGATTCATTTGATTAAAACATTTTTGTGCCTCCTTGATATAATTTAGAATATGATCCTCTCAAGTGACCATGAAAAGTTTGGAATTGTTGGAGATAAACAATGAAAATTTCCTCTAAATGCAAAGATCCCATCACGTGGCTTAGTGACTAACAAAGTTTTTTGTAGAAAGCACAAGATTGAATTGAAAGTAGGACTCACCCCACACCCAGTATCAATGGCTGTTCGAACAGTTCCATCCTTCATTTCTGGAATAAGATCTGTCATCAGATCAACGTACGCGCTAACACCATGTGGAAACATAGTTCCCCCACCAGGAAAAAGGAACTTTTCACCTTCTTTCCTCAACCAATTTTGGTTAGATTTCTGCTTATTGATCCAATCATATGGCACGTTCCTGAAGTCCAGTCAACATGAAATTAGTGAAACTTGGAGTTGGAACAGATCGAAGTTTTTTAAATCCATATTTGGTAAGAGGATGTTCATTGCAAAAGAAAAGAACATGAAAAAATACATTACCTGTACCAGCACTCATCCTTGCTTTTTGGCCATCTAACTGGTGGTTTATACCCATCTGGTGGTGGAACTAAGCATTCCTTTCTTTCGAACACAGGCGGGCAATGTCGTTCCATGAAAGTAAGGCGGTGCAACCCATACTTCTTCCATTTCTGCACTCACAAGTGTAGATTTACACAATGAGATACTCTTGACTAAGAAAATCCTGGAAGAACCAAAGATGTTAAATGGGGAAATACCCTTGGATCTGTGCAAGGAGTGTAATCTTGGTAATCACTGCTGCATTCCTGGAAGGCAACCGGTTTAAGTCGAAGAGGGGAAACGGCTGTATCCATCGGTGATGCGACGGAGTCTCCAACATCCATGGATGTTTTAACATTGACTCCCTCTTTCTCAGAACAAAAGATTCCACCCAGATAGAACGAGAATCCACATAACACAAACAACAGAATTGTCATAGGGAGAACTCTTGCATTCTTATCTGCATTATATCCTGGCTTCCCATCTTTATACTTCATGATTCCTTATCAACAATCTGCAAAAACGAAAAGAAAAAAAAAAATCCAAGGGGCCAGAGTATTAGTTACAGTCCATATCATGCATTCACGAGTTATATGAATGTTTGCATCTATTGATTAGGTTTGAAACACAAAATGTCGACTTCCATACTACAAAAAGCACATTAAAAACTGAAGCCTGTAACAAATCAATTGAATCTACAACAGAAAACAAAAGCTACCCTACAAGTTACAATCTGGTAAGATGGAGAAAACAACAGATCCAGTTAATTTGATCTTGAAGTAAAATCTTCAGATTTGAGTTGGAACACGGGGTGGGCTGGAAGAAAATAAAAGAAAAGAGAGAAAAACAATGAAGAATTTAGATAAAGGAGTCTGAAATAAAAAGCTATGGAGATCAAATTGTCAAATGATGAACATGAAAGAATATGAAGTGCAGCTGTAAAACTTGACATCCGACAATAACGACCGACAATTTCCACTTTCCTTTGCCCCTCTTGATTGGAATTTTCACACATGATGTTGGGCCCCCCCAAAAACACAAACACACCACACAGTCAAAAAAAAAAAAAAAAAAAAAAAAGGAAAACCCACCCCTTGAATCTAAGTATCAACGAGAGAAATTAAAAACCAAATGAAATTCAATAATCACCGTTTTGATAATGAGATGATTTCCTCTTCTGTTTCACCAATGTCAAGATGATAACTCTTTTTTTTAAAAAAAAAATAATATTCGTTTATCTTAAAGAACTAGAGGTTGTCAGAAGATGAAGCAAATCAGCCAAGTATTTTCTCAAATAGAGCAAAACCAGAAGACAAGGACGAGGGAAACCACCATCTGTAATTTCCCCAACATCAATCGATAATGTTAAAAAGGAAAAATCCCCAGAAGTGAGTTTTAAAAAAGAAAAAAGAAAATGGTATGTAAAAAATGAAGACACATCAGAATCTAATAATAGTAAGAAGAGAAAAGAATGGTGAAGCGTCCATAGTGAGATCTGTTGTGGAAGAAAAATAGAGAGCAAGAAAATAGAATAGAAAGCCATTTTATAGGTGGATAAAGCTTCAAGAGAGAAATAGAATGAAAGATTGTAGAACAAAATGGACTAAATGTCCAAAGAAGGGAATATAAGAAAGAGATTTACCTTGAGTTTGTGTGTGTTTGTAATTTGTATTCCCTTCCCCACCACCAAAGATTTTGAAACTGGGAATGAAGAATGGTAAGTAAAATGAGATGGGTCTGTCTCAAATCTCTCTCTGGTTTCAGTGTCCCAAGAGAAAACACACACAGAGAGAGAGAGAGAGAGAGTGTGTGTGTGTGTTTCGTTCAGCTTATGTAGATGCAGTTTAAATAAGTCAGCTTGTTGCCGGCCTTCTGCCTCTGTGTCCCCACTTCCTCGTCCCTTCCCTTTCCTTCCTCTCAACTGCCACCTCTCTCTCTTCCCCCATGTTTATCTGGCTACTGTATTTCATTTCATTTTTTTTTATTTTCCCTTCATTTTTTTTTCATTAATTTTTATTGTCATTTAAGTGTGAGAAGAGCGCTGAGAACAAGGGTTGAATTAAAGGGTGACAGGTTCCTTTAGGTACATTGAATTATTTTTATGGTTTAATTACAAATTTCGCCTTTCATCATTGAAAAAAAAAGGGTTAGAATTTGGTCCTAAATTAAAATTTAATTTGTAGGGTTTGATAAGAAATTTATAAAGAATTTTTATGGTTTGATAAAATCTTTTATAAGGACTACATTCTAACTTTCTTCAAACTATAGAGACCAAATTTATAATTGGTTTGATTACGAATTTAGATTTTTTTTTTTTTTTTTTTTTTGTGAATGTGGTGTTTAAATTTTTTAAAATTAACGGACTCACTAGACACCAAATTGAAAGTTTAGGATTCCATTGAAGGTCAAATTCAAATGTATATTTAGTAAATCAATTAATTTTTTAAAGAATTTGAAAGTTTTAGACTCCATTTGATAGCTATTTGGTTTTTTTTTTTTTTAATTAAGCTTAAACACTACTTTCAACTCTAAATTTTGTTTTTGAAATTTGGTTAATCAACTTTGTTACTTAAAAAGATGCAAATTATTATAAAAAAATTGAGAAAAAATAGATTTAATTTTTAAAAACTAAAATTAAAGAACGAAATAGTTAGAAAAGTATCTTTAGGGATCTATTAAACACTTTTAAAAACTTAGAAAAAGACATCAACTTTAAAATTTAAGAGCTAAACTTATGATTTAATTTTATTTATATTGATTTTGGGTCTCTTATTTATCTTTGATTTTACATATTTTTTGTTAAATTATTCGAATTTAATTCTTTTTAAGGAATGATTTGTTAGTTGATGTGTATTATTATTGATTGTTTGATTGGGGTATGTTTCTTTGATAAGTTCCTTATTTCAAAATATCTGAAGTTTGATTAAATGATCAATGAAAAATTAATTGAAGATAGTTTAACGAATAACTGAACTTATCCTGCAATGGTTGAAGTAAAATAGAAAATAACTGGAGCTAACATACTTTTTTATGTGAATATCAAATATTGAAATCTAACATTTGAAAAACAAAAATATAAAAGTTGCAAATTTAAAAATAAAAATAAAAATAAAACCTTTAAAACTTTAAATCTCACAGATAAAATAACCATAACATAGACTTTTTTTTTATTGATTGAATTTTGGTTTTGATTATTATTTTTTCCCCGGTTTTCCGTTTTTATTTTTTGACTTTTCATATCTTTGATTTCCATGATTGGCCCTTGCCTTTATAATTGCGTGGAAGATTGATTCATACGCGGTATGAAAAAAGAGAAGAAAAATGCAACAATTATCTGTTTATTAACTTTATTTATTTATTTATTTTAAATTTCCTGAAAAGGGGAAAAAAGACAATAAAACTTTTTCCGGTACACAACTGGCCCGACCTTTATCAACTTGAGGCCAATCAGAATATGCCACCACACTGTTGTCCAAATATGCTTATCGGTTTATTGAAAGTTATTTCTTTTCTTTTACTGTTTTCAATTATACTTCTGATGTTGTTTTTTAGTTTTTGTTAGTAATCGTTTGATTAAATAAAACGGTAAATTGCATAATTTGACTTGTTTTCTAATTATAATTCATTTTTTCTACAAAATCCAAAATTATCATTGAAGTTTTTATCATTTATGTGCATGTTATCGTTTTACTCCATTGAATTAGTTTTGAAGTTTCTTTATAATAAATTTATAAATATGTTATCAAACAAAATTTAAATATTTTTAGATATGAAATTAATTTTAATAATGATTCAAAATATGTTTGATAATTGCTTATTAGCTTCAATCTCAACAATTATTAATGTATTTATGAACATATTTTATGCTATATTTCTTGTACAATTATTATTTTATGATGTCGAATAATTTAAAATGTATGATGTTAAGCATATTTTAATATAACAAAAATGAAATTAGTTTATAATATAAAATACTGTATATATCATACTTTTCTAATTTTTATTTGTGTGATTTAGTATTTCAATTTTTTAAATTCTAAATTAGGATACATTAAAAATATAAAAATGGTTGTTTTCAGAATTTCTACTTATTTATTAATTAAAAAAATATTAATAATAAAAAAATTGTGGATTGAACTTCGGACCTCAATCGAAGGGGTGTGGATTGAACTTCGGACCTCAATCGAAGGGGTGATTTTTTTTTTTTTTTTTTTAGGAACAAACAATAAAAACAAACACATGCACAATTATCTGAAGAGAAAAGTAGGACAAACTATAGACTTCAAGGTAAGTTATTTGGAGAAGAGAAAAAAAAAAATTGCTCTTCCACTTCTTACTCGAAGTCTGTGTGCCAAAATATTGTGACAATGTTGTCATGGCAAAAGGAGATATCACCCAACTCGGGCACAAAGGACTTCACTTCATCAATGAAAAGAGAGACTTTAGTAAAATCTTCATAAACGTCATTTAGCATGTTGACGACTTCCATACAGTCATGCTCAGCTATGATATGCAAAGCATTAAGCGAAGTAATACTATGAAAACTATCACAAATAACTCACTCTGAGAACCTTGACCTCATTGCATCTTGGAAAGAATTTATAACCAACAAGGCGAATGCAATCCAAATGATCTAGAAGCACCCACCCCAACCCACTTGTCTCACTGACAGAACTCAGAGCAGTGTCAGTGTTCAACTTTCAAATGCTCGTCCAAGGAGGGCAGACAACTAACAGGAAAGGGCATTTGAGGGGGAAACTGAATCTTGGCCACGTTTTTGCCACTTGAATCCATACGAGAACTTCTACCCTCTTAGAAATGCTTTTCAATTGAACTCTGATTCGTTGCACTCTCTAGAATAACAATTTGTTTTTGCCATCTCAAATTTGTCATGCAATGCCACCACGTTTCCCAACTTCTTAAAGAATCCTGATTAAGAATCCACGACCAATGATCTTGATTACTCCATCTAGTCTTGTCATCACAAAGAGAGTCCACATTAGTAGAAAGAAACCAAAGCCATATATCCTTTGTACTAGTGATGAATCCAAAATTTCACGTGATGGGGGCATAAATGAATATAAGGTTAGAAGTTTCGCTTATGAACTTTTAGATGTGTTTGTACCGTTCTTAAACTTTAAAAAGTGTCTAATAGGTCTCTAAATTTTTTATTTTTATGTTTAATAGATTTCTATAGTATTAATTTTGCATCTAATATGTCTCTCACATATTTGAAAAGGTTAAGAGTTAAATGTTATATTAGATATTAAATTTAACTTTTAGCTTAATAGGTATGATTAGACATCTTTTTAAAATCAATATATCTATTAACTACAATATTTAAAATTTAAGGTTCAATTAGACACAACTATTTAATTGGTTTTCGTAAAATGATTTTATAAAAAACCAAAAAAGTATTTGTATATTTCTATATATATGTGTGGAAGAAAAATTAAAATAAAGGTAAGTTTTTCTTTTCAAGTGTACTAAAAATCTTATATATATATATATATATATATATATATATATATTAAAATAAATTAATACAATCAAAACTGTTTAAAAGGGGGGAAAAAAAACAACATACATATACGTAAGGAATTCCGTGCCTCAAGCCACTGAAGCATCTTCCTATAATATGCTTCTTTTGAGAACAATTATTATATATTTAACATATAACTACAATTTTTTATGTTTACTAAAAAAATAATATACATAAATGTAAAACGTCACCATTTGAAAGAGCATGTGCTATTTAATAGATCACTTTTACTTTGTAGATTGACATTTTCACGATAGATTTTCAAACTTTACTCCAAATTAGTATTAAGAAAGTGCACTATTTAAAATAATTAAAGAATATAATCATATTTCACCTTGTTATTTTTTTTAAAATTATGACGTGCTTATTTGGTTATTAGAGTTTAATTCGAATTATAAATTTGGGGACAACATTACTAGTAAAAATGAAGCCTGTCCAAACCTTTATCTCCCACTCAAGAAATCTGTTTCCCAATCTTAATTATCTGGAAAATAGGAAATTGTAAATCTTTTAGGACTAGGGCTAATGATGGAATTTCCATGCGTGATCTCGATAATTAGTGCTCACATGAATGGATCCACATGAGTATCACATGCATTAAAATTTAAATATATTCCTCATTTTTGGTAAATGACTAAAATGGACACGAATATTTACAATTTAACTAATAGTATTGGATATCTAATATTGAAACAAATAAAATATAGAAGTGTATTTCATATTCCCCAAAACCCTAATTTATCGTGATAGTAGATCATTTTAAGAATTATTTCTTAAAAAAAAAAACTTTAAAATGCATTTTTGTGAGTTGTGACCAAGGTTTAAAATGTCAATTTCGATAGAACTGATGAGGTCTCAATTTTATAGAAATGTCATTAAAAATATAGATAGAATGTCAATGTCGATGAATATTTAAAAAAATAAAAACTAAATAATTAGTAATTAAACATTCTACAGGTTTTTTAAAGTATAAATTATTAAACAAATTAAAATGTTTATATGTATACCATATTTACATTAATGATATTTTGTTATTCTTCTATGTTTCATGGTTTTTTTTTACGATATAATAAAAATGTGGCTTCGTCTCTCATGAAAATTTGAAAATGTCGATATGTCGATGAAAATTTAATACCATGATTATAACATAGAGATGACACCAATTAAGTCTAAAAAGCTTTTTATTCTTAAAAGAAAAAAAAAAAAGTAAATCTCCATACTACAATATATTTTTGAAAATTATTTAAAGTAATTTAATAAAATAGTTTCAAAAATAATATCTTGCTCAATGAGTTAAATAGTGTCTCAAAAATTTTAGCCTCTATTTCTAGAAATGAAAATTTTCATCTACTTTATCCAACATTAAAGTTTTTCATTTAATATATTCATTTCTAATGTGCAATATACATAACTGCATCATCTAATGGTAATGTAGCAGTAGCCATAGGCATCAAACTTTCAAGTCTTTTTTTTTTTTTTTTTTTTTTTTTTGCTCACTTAGCCTTGTACAAGGCTCAGACACGTGTTTTCTTTTAAATTTTAATTAAATTGTTACGAAAAACTTGTTTATAAGGGTTGGTTAAATTAAAAGTTTATTCCTTGATTTTTTTTTTTTTAAATTTGTTTATATTTAGTTGTTAAACTTTATACCGTACACGTGTCTAATAGATTCTTGAATTTTTTTATTTTATATTTATAGATATTAATATATTTTATATCTTTTAAAATCCATAGACTTATTAAACACAAAATTAAAATTTTATTGTCTACTAAACATAAAATTTAAAATTATATTTAATAAATCTACTAATTTTTAAAAATTTTAAAAATATTATAGATTTATTAGACATCAAATTGAAAGTGTAAGAACTTATTAGATATTTTTTAAAATTCAAAGACCTCTTAGTTAAAACATTAAAAGCTTAAATATTTATTAGAAATTTTTAAAAATTTTAAAGCTAAATAGATATAAACTTTTAAAATTCAAGAAGTAAACTCATAATTGAATTTAAAATAGAGTTGTCTTCAAATATAAAAAAAATGAGTCAAAATATTTACAAATATAAAAAAAATTCACTATCTATTAGCGATAGACTGCGATAGACTTCTATCATTGGAGATAAACTCCAATAGATTTCTATTGACAGAAGTCTATCTTAGTCTATTGCTGATAAACAGTTAAATTTTTCTATATTTATAAATAGTTTGATATTTTTTTTATTTATAAGAATTTCTTTAAAATATTTATAAATAGTTTTTTTTTTTTTTTAAATATCTTTCGAAAATGAATGTAGCCTGCAAACGACCTTTTCTTAATATAAAAATATTAAATGAAAGTTATACAATAAAGTGACATTCATAGAATATTCATAACCTAGTTTTCATGTATGATTACGATAGGGAGCGAAATAATCACCCATAATTTTGTATTATGATGGTATGAGTTGTAATTATAATTTGAAACAAAGTGTTTCTATACGAAGTAGTTGTAGGCATGTAGTACACATATTCTTTTTTTTTTTTTTTTAGGTATTTTTTGGTTTCTACCATTCATATATATTTTTCAACCATAAATGTAGGGTAGAGTTTAGTTTTAGTTTTAGTTTTTTTTTTTTTTACCATAAATGTATCTTAAGTTTTTTAACGTTAAAATACTATTTTGATTTCTATTGTTACTGCGTGTATATTGTATAGTATTTTTTTCAGAAAAGATTTTTGTTAATATGTTCTATATCAGCTAAAGTGAGCTTAGTTCAACGGTTATTGATATGACCTTTCTTCCTAGGGGTGGAAGGTTCAATCTCCCATCTCCACATTGTTATATTAAAAAAAATGATATATATCACGTTCTTTGTTTTATCAAGCATGTGGACCCATCTCTTGCAGCCTCGATATTTTTGTCTATATTTGAAAGATGTGGATGTGGCTTGTCTCGTTTAGGGTTACTACTTTTGCTACACAAATCGTGAGAGTCCCTTCCTAGCAAATTGTGAAGAAAAGTTTGATCGATGTATTGTTAGAAGACGTAGGCAAACCTCACTATTTGAGGATGTTGTCGATAGTCAATTAGACTAGGCTTTTGAGTCCATGAGTCAAATACCATTGTGAGTGAGAGTGAAGTTCTTCATATTTTTGTATTGAGAGCAACGTACATCTTCGTAGCTTGTATGAAACTAATATTATTGTGAGTGGTTCTCATACTTAGAAGGAACCTAAGTAAGTTTGTTTGAGGTAGTCATCATACAAGACAAGGAAAGATCATTATAATAGTTGAGATGGATTCTCAAACTTAAGGGGAGCCTAAGTTATTTTCACTAAGGAATAGGTTGTACAGGTCACTATAGAAAGTGTTTAAAAGATAATATATCGTTGTAATCGCTTAACTCTTTGCTAGTGAAGTTTCTTTCCTTTTTGCGTATTGCCCCCCAGACGTAGGTAATGTTGCACTGAACTGGGTTACCAATCTTTGTGTCTCTCTATCTTTGCTTATTGTTTACCCTGCATACTTGTTACGACATTGTGTGTAACTTGTGTCATTCTATGTTAGATTCAACTACTTTCACCTTTACTTTGAAATTTGTTCAATTTTAATTCATGTACTTTCAATTGTCTAATTTGGTCCTTGTACTTTCAATAAATCTTAAATTTAGTCACCATTGCTAGTTCATTGTTGATTTTTTTTATAAAAAAACTTTATATTATCTATTAGCATTTTTACTGTAAATTTTGAAAACATATTCACATATTTTATTTCTTTGCATGAATATTATTATTATATATTATTTAACCAATTTGGTTAAAAAAAAGAATTTTGAGGAACAAAGTTTAAGATTTATTAGAAGTACATGAACTAAAATTGAACAAACTTTAAAGTATAAGGACCAAAATGATATACTAACCTCTTTTTTCAGTATAACAAGCTTAGCTATAAGAATTTGAACCTCTAATCTCAAGAATATGGTACAGGTAAAAAATATGGTCATGTTCTCGTTTGATCATAACAGCCACTAGAGTAAATTGGATATAGAATTTAAATTAATAAACCTTTCACGTCTAACTATTATTATTGTTGTTGATGTTAATGAAACTATGCTATCAATGAATAGAAATTCAAGCTATTTATAGAATAGTTTTTTCTTTAATAATTATCAAACAAGTATTGAGTTAATTATTTTACTTAATGAAATTTGTCTTTTAATCTTATTTTAATGTTATATCGAAGTAATGTATTAGAATAAAAAAAAAATTCAAACTTCTGATCTTTTTGATAGGTGTTAACTTAGTCATACTTCAATTGATATCTACTTTTAAATTTAATTTTTAAAATATTATTCTACATGTAACAAAGTAGAGTATATTAAACATATGAAAAATTTTAGAATTTAAGAATTACGTGGAGTCCACGAAATAAATAAATAATAAATTAAAATATATCATTTAATGACGTGTCAAATTCTGAGTCAAGTAGTATAAATTTTTTCACTAAATATATTACTAAAATAATTTTTTTAGGTATAATTTATATGTTGGAATATAATTTTTAAAATTTAAAAGTAAAAATAAGATTAAAAGGTTGAAATATCAAATTGTATGCTAAACAAAAGGTTAGAAATATCAAAATATAATTTACAAATCAACAAAACCAAACCCTCCAACTTGAGAATTTTTGTCCCCTTTTTGTTGACTTTTTTAGGAGAGAGAATGAGACATTTGAGTAAATTTTCTTACATAATTGAGTCTCCCTTTCCCTTTCTAATATTAATGTTCTTTTCTAGGGTTGTAGAAACCTTACCCCTAAAGTTTTAGGGTGGGTGTCCTTAACATGGCAAGGACATTTAGTGAATTCCTAAGTAAAAGAAGTTAGATAAACACACAAAAAAGTCATTTCAATTAAAAGTACAAAAAAGAAAAGTTTGTTGGCACTCGGATGGAATCCACGTTGGGTGACGTTGTGGGTCCCTTATGGACTTGATCTCCGATCTACTTCTCCCTGGTTTAGTCTCAATTACTTTTAAGTTAATCTGCATAAGAAATCCTCGCACTGGTACAATGTCGAGTCTACTGCATTCTGATGTTTATAGTACAAGAAATCTCTAATTTAGTTAAGCATAAAAGAAGTAAGGTCGGGTTATTCTTTGGAGATTACTTACTGATCTCCTTTTTGAATGGTGGAATGAGGCTATTTATAGGTCATTCCTTTGACACACACCTTTTATAATGTGTGACGCCAACAGTGTTAGAGATGTTTCTGTGGCTTGAGGTTTGCAGGTGACAGTTCAGGTCCAACTCAGTTATTTCTCGATTGGAATATATTTACTAGCTCGACTTGTTGGTCCAAACCCAAAGGCATTGACATTTTTCTTTTGGGACGCTGGCTTCCTTATGCTTCCTCTCGGTACCCTATAGGCTTGAGCCCGTTCGTGGGCTTTGAGCTTTGCCTTGGGCAACCCTCAACAAAGTTAAATTACAAGTTTAATCCCAATGTTGCAGTTTGTGTTTATTAAATTGTTAGAACTTTCAAAAGTATAATAAATTCATAAACTTTCAATTTTGTGTCTAATAAGTTCTTTTAACTTTAAATTTAGTAGGTCACTGACACATTTAAAATTTTTAAAAACTAATTGCTTTTTAGATATAAATTTGAATTATGTCTGATGGAACTATATTTTAAAATTTTGTATCTAGCAATTTTTTAATTTTTAAAAAAACCTCAAATTTATGTTAGACAAATGTTGAAGAACTATGTTAGACAAAAAGCTCAAATCTATTAAATTTAAAGTTGAATTATATGTTTAATGAAACTTTAATATTTTATTTCGTGTTTAGTAAATTTATGAATGCCTTAGGTCAAGGCTCCAATTCTCTGTAAAAGGACTTCACTTAATCTCGAGGGCCTTTTTTTTCCTACCATTTACAACATTAAGACAAGACTTTCAAATTGTATTAGCAACCGATCGAGTAATGAGAATGAAAAGTCAAACACTCAAGCTTAATGAGATCAAGAAAAATTTCAGATGCTTATAGGGACAATTACAAGATACGTCTTTTTATATTCACCTTTTCTTTAACCCAACTATCAATCTAGCCATTTTCGTCTGAGATCATATCTCTCGAACGAAGTAGAGTGATAGAAAGAGTAGATAACTACAAAAATTTAAAAATATAAGGGTTAAATTTGTAATTTTTAAATATTTCATAACTAAAATTTTCAAATTTATTATTATTTTTTTTTTAATAATAGTAGTAATATCGAAAGAGAAAAGTGGAGAGATGCGTTCCATGTGGAGGGAGTGCCAAAATTGTTGATTTAATCAAAGCTTTGTCGGTGACATTGACTACAGCTTGCATTTTTAATTAATGTTTACTTATTCATCAATTTTTTTTTCCTTCACATAACTTTTTTTTTAATTAATTTTCTTTTTTCCTTTCTTAACGATAACTTACGTGCAATTATTTTACTCAATTTTTTTCTCGCCGACACTGAAAAAATTCAAATAAATAATTAGAAATTTTGGAGCTTATTTTACAAAAATTCCAAATATTCATGTGCAATTTTTCTCTGACATTCTTTTATTCAGTTTTAGCTCCTTCAAATTTTTAAATATTTTATTTTTTTCACTAAATTTGGCACAAAATTTTATGTCAGCCTTTATCATTAGATATTTTCATTTATATCTACCACAGATTTTAATATAAATCTACTGTTCTATAAATTAAAATCTTAAACTAATAATGATATTAATCTAAAAATATTAAATTTTAGAAGGATATGAATTTACATTTTCTTTTATCTTTCATTTGACCAATATTTTAAGTCATTTAAAATTATAAATTTTTATAATTCAATCAATTTAGATCATTTGTCTTTGAAAATTATTTATGTATTTGTGCATAGACTCTTTCAAATTTCGGTCTTACAAAATAGACAATTAGAATAAATATATGGACGTTCTTAAAGGAAATTTTGACTATGGATCTAAATTGATTCATTTATAAAAGTTTAAGGATTTAGTTTATACAATTGTAAATTTCCACACGAGGTTTTCCCAAACGAAACTTATTGAAAAGTGTAAAATGATACACTTACAAAAGTCCACGTTCAAATTGATACAATTATTAGTTAGAGTTTAAATTGACACGACCTTTAAAATTTAGGAGTAATATTTTCTCCAAATTTTATTTTTAAAAATAAGGGTTAATTTTCGTAAAAAAAAAAAAAAAAAAAAAAAACTTTTAAGTTTATTTAATTTTAATCTTTACATTTTAAATATCTTTTTTAGTCTTTCTACTTCCAATGAAGTCTATATACTTTAAGTTTTGTTCCATTTTAATCAAATATTTTCAAATATTTAAATTTAGTTTTTTTTTTTTTTGACATTGTGGGAATTAGATGGAGGATCAAACTTTCGACTTTTGGCTTGATAGTATATATTTTATATCAATTTTTTTACAATAATTATCTGGAAAAAAATATCATGTTAATTACCGTTGAATTAAATTCACTTAGACGAGCATAATATTTAATCAGTGCAAGTTTATATATATTTATATTTATTGCGTGTAATATTAGTATATAAGTCAAAATACATATTTTATCGTTATATAATATGCACACAACTCAAGAACACAGTACAAATTTCATACTATAATTTTAAAAATAATATAGTTTTTTTAACAAATAAATAAATTAATATATTCGAGATCTACAAGAGTTTTTGGTCAACATTTATTTTGCCTAGTTTATTATAATTATAGAATATCGTACACAACTCTGGACACAGTACAAAATTTTAGACTACAACTTTTCCAAATAGTATAAAATTACTAGAAACTAAAAATTATTTTTTTAAAAAATAACAAACAATATATTCAACATATTAAAAGATTTCTTGGTCAACTTATTAATGTTCTTCTTCCAAAAATGTCAATTTATATCCCTCATGAATTGTATCAACTTAAACCTAAACTTATAATTGAATCAATTTAAATCTTGAAATTTAAGTGTATTAATTTAAACATTTCATTCCATTCTATTTGGATAAATATCATGTGAGCGACTTATAATTTTACTAATTAAATCTCTAAACTTTCATAAACGAATCAATTTAGACTCTTAATTAAGATTTCCTTAAAGTTCATACATCAGTTTTAATCGCCAATTTTGTTAGTTCGACATTTAAAGAAGTTTACACACAGGTAAGAATTGAATGCAATAACAATTCTCAATTATAATCTTAATAAATGTTCTAAATTAATTTACTTATAATAATTTAGAAGTTTAATTGAAAAAATTAACTTTCTCACATAACATTTTTCAAATTAAATTTGAAGGAGGATATAAATTAAAAATATTTCCTTTTTTTTATCTCTTTTATTTGTAACGTTGACTCTTTTTATTAAAAAGAATTAAAAAATTATATTTATCTTCATACTTTCAAATTTGTTCTTTGTTCAATTAATTTTAGTTTATGTAGTTAAAAAATTTTAGTAACCATATATATTTTTAAAAAATTCACTTCTTTTATAATTAATATTCACCATTTAAAAAAAATGAAAAAAAAAAAAATTAAACGGTCAACACCGACCGCCATGGATAAATGCAAAGGGGAGACCCTCACATGTCTTTTGTTCACACCATGAAACCGCCGTCTATTACTCACTTAAGACAAAAACCAAAGCAGTCCTTACTTTTATCTCTCTCAACAAATTATTATGTGTCAAAACAAAACTACAATTAAACTAACTTTTACATCAGAAATTTCAAACTATTTACAAACATAGAAATTTTATTGTATATCGATAAAATTCTATTGCTTGAGTGATAGAAACTGATAGACTTCTATCGCGGGTAAATTTTTCCATATTTATAAATAGTTTGACTCATTTTTATATTTAAAAACAACCCAATATCTATATTGAGGTTAGTTTATACGTTTGTTATGATTTTAGTTCTTAAACTTTGATTTGATTACAATTTAGTTCTTTAGTGTCAAAATATTACAATTTTATCCTTGAAGTTTGAGTTTTGTTTCAATTTAATCCCAAAATTTTAAGATTTATACTTTTAACAACGATTTTTCACTAAATACTCATTCACTCTTTAATTTTAATGTTTATTCATTATTATTTTTTTTAGAAGAGAATTATAGTTAATTAAGGTTTAGTATTTTTTATCACTGTTAAAATTAGTTTTAATTTTTTACTTTATAATTTTTTATTTAAATTAATTAATAAACATTAACGTCAAAGAATAAAAGTGAGTATTTAGTGAAAAATCGAGATTAAAAGTGTAAATCTTGAAAATTAGGGACTAAATTGAAACAAAATTCAAACATCAAGGGTAAAATTGTAACATTTTAAAATCTAGAGACTAAATTGAAATCAAACTCAAAACTTAAGAACTAAAAGCGCAACATTTTGTTATCTATGAATCAAATAAAAATTAGACCATAAATTTAGGGATAAAAATGTATTTTTTTTCTCTATTTTTTCCTTTTTCTTTTGCGATAAATGTTTGGTGAAAATGTGTTTGACTTAATTTTTTAGTTAAAAAAATTGCATGACATGGTGAGAAAATGGAGCCATCAATTGTTTTATCATATAAGTATGTGTATGAATTGTATATTTATACAAAATGTATAATAACTAACTTTACAATCATTTTATTGTAATTTTCATAAGAGGTTTTTTCCCCTATTATGATCCTTTTAATTTCAAAACATGTGAGATGAAGAATTGAGGTTTGATCTTTTGGCCGTCGAGGAAATAATTTCTTAATCAGTCAAGCTCACTCAAGTTGGCAAAAGAATTATGTTTTTTTCATTATATTTTCTTTAAGAATTATGATTGAAAGTTGTTAAATTTTGATGATATCACCTTCACAACATGCCATCAGTGAATTTGTTGATTTTTGAGAGAAAAAAGTGATTTGCAAAACAAATAAGACTCTACAATGTAGTGGTGTGTTTCACTCACACTTTGATGCTTAAGTTGGAGATGTGAATACAACATCTGATGTAGCCAAGTTTAAGGAGTTGAGAAAGATGATTCAGTAGTACTGTCGAACTTACATGCTTTTAAGTTATAACTGTGCATTAATTTATACCAAGATTAACAATACCTTCATTTAAGCATTTTTCTGGTGCTACAATTGTCATAAACATTCAAAAGCAAGAAACTCAAGTAATTTTAGTCATTTTGTGCCAATGAAACTAATTTTAGAGTAAAAGAGTCGTTTTTAGTATTGGTTTTTTAATCTTAATGAAGTGTTTTGTCATATTCAATTTTATTGTGAGCTAAATTTCCTTGTGAGATTCAATTTGGTGGATTCCTTTAAAGAATGAGTTATATCTTAATTGATAGTTGCAATTGCTAATTTGCCTATTTCTTTGGTGTGATTCCACTTTATTGCTTTTAAAGTTTAAAGGTCTAAATTAATTAGATCACTTAGAGTTAGCATAAAATGTTGAGTTCAATATTGAAGGAATGGACAATAAACGATTCACGTAGTATGTATATATGTATGTATAGACATAAGACTTTGTTGTTTGACCCTAGACATAAGACGACGTCTATAAGATCAAAAGGATTGCATTGCATGTTTAATCATCTTAAAATGAATTGACCACACAAATATAGGACCAATTCCTTAGGACTTGTTTGGTAGAAAATTTGAAAACGGAAATTTGAAAAACGGAGATTCAATAAAAACAGAGTTGATATGTGTTTGGTAACATATTCAGAAATTAGATTATAATATAAACAATTGTTTAACATGTGTGTGATACTGTACGCTTATAAATCATAAAACTAGTCGTAGCTAACCTACTAATATTTAGTGGACAATAGTATTTATGTTTAAAAAGTTTTATAATTATTATTTTACAATATTATATAATTTATAATACATTACATAATACAGATTATATTTTTTTTAAAAATGAATTGAATTTATAACATGATATATTGTATTTATAAATGTTTTTATCATTATTTAATATAATTTTGAATTTTAAAATTAAACATTTAAAATTTGGATACAATGAATACATAAAATTGGTGTTTTTAGAATTTCCACAGTTTTTGATCACAAAATCCGAAAATAATTTTTAGAAATAGAATTCAAATTGTCACCTAAACACATATTTATTGAATTCAATTGATCTGAAAACATAAAACAAACATTCAAATTCTCCATTAGGAGGTAAGATTGTGATGAGCAATGTTGGAGCATTCTGTTGACGTTTTACTCAGGGTAGAAACTCACAATTGAATTCTATGTCTTTTTTGTTAGCGTTATTACATTATCATTACTCAATCCTCAAACTTTGTGTTATTATTTTGTAGTTATCTTTAGTTGCATCTAAGAAACATTTCCATTTAAACCAAAATTTTACAAATAGTACTTTGAAATATAATACCAATTGAATTTTTTTTTATATATGTATTATTACCTTGTTGATATTATGTACTTGCACTTGACCATTATTTTTCTTAAAATATTTTAAACAAACAAGCTCAAACACATTTCAATCATCACTTAACCTAAAGTTTTAATTTTTCCTCTTCGATTAGGCACCAGGAGACTAGACGAGGTCCATTAAAATCTCCCTAAACTTGGAAGCATGTGAGACACACTCCTTGGAACAAGAATGACTACCTAGGCTTCGACCTAGTTGACCTTGGTCGAGGTGGACTTTGGGACTTTTAATCTTCTACGTTCTTTCTTAGGGCCTATTTGGGCATTCAGTTTGATCTTTTGAGCATGAGTACTAGTTGGGTCTAGGCTCGATCCATTCTATTTTTTCTCCATTTCATTCATGGGTCCAACTACACCCATAACAATAATGGTTAATGACTTTATTATACAAAACAGGCACTAATATATCTTAAAAAACGATGTCATATTATTTTTAAATAAAAAATATAGATTAATTATAAATTTCATCACTTGATTTGGGATTTGTTTTGATTTAGTCATAATAGTCTAGTCAGAAACATATCCTTATACCAAACTATCACTATTATCATATTAGCATTTTTTTACCTAACAATGATCACGCTTTTTCTAGTAGAAGAGATAATTTACGGATGATTTGTGAGATCTAATCTAACTACCGGAGCTAAAGTGAAAATTTTACAACTATAAAAATTAAATTGCAACTAAACCCAAATGAGGGGAAAAAAAAAGTCTAATAGGTTTATAAAATTTTCATTTTGCCTTTAATAAATTCCTAAAATTTAATTATAAATGTTTAGTAAATATATGAATTTTCAATTTCGTGCTAACCTAACCATCAAACATTTTAAATAAATTACCAACCTATTAAACATAAGAAAAAATTTACTGTAACACTTTATATACACACTCTAGATCACATTTTAGATATTAAATTAAAAAGTAGGTCAAGTGACCAAACACTCTTCTGAAAATTAATAAAAGATAAGAAATTATAAATAAATAAAAGGTTAAATTACAAATCTTAATTCAAAAACTTTCAAATTTATGTTTATTTAATCTTTGTACGTCAAAAATTATAAATTTAGTCATTGATCTATTGAATTTTTAAAAATTTATGAATTAACTAGAAAAAGTTTAATGTTCTATTAAACATAAAATTTATATTTATATTTAATAAAACAATTAATTCTCAAAAATTAGATTACTAAATATATAAAATTAATGTTAAAGCGAACCTAGTTCAACTGACATACAATATGTATTAGCGACTAAAAGATTTATGGCCACTCGAATTCTCTCACTCCTATTGTTATATAAAATTGAAAGTTAAGAAATTTAATACATAGAAAATTGAAAATTTATAAATTTATTAGATATTATTAAGGAAAATTTTTAAAAATAGAAAAAATTATTTATACAAAATAGCAAAATTTTTAGATAATTATGATAGATGCTCATAGAAGTCTATTATTAATAAATGTTAATAGAAAGTTATTAATATCTTTCTCTATTTTTTTACTATTTTCTATAAATAGTTTTACATTATTTCTAATTTGAAAGCTTCACGACTATATTAGTAAATGGACAAAATTTCAAGTTGGACTACGTTATAATAATAATAATAAAAAAAAATGGTCACTCTCCAAGAGAGCGCGTGGAGATTGCCAAAGCTTGCAAAAGACGATAGTGAAAGGATACCAATATTCTTGTCCCTTTACTTCAGCAAACTTTTTATATTATTATTATTTTAACTATTTATTTATCATTTCTTTTATTAAAAAAAAAACAACTTAACAAACTTTTAAATATTTTGGAATCCAAAAACGTACATCACCGACACGACTATGATCTCTTTTTCTTTTTCTTTTTCTTTTTTTCTTTTTTCTTTTTTTCTCTCTCCCTTTTTTTATACAATTTTTTGGTGTCCATAGTTTAGAAATAGTTCATTTCTTTCCCTAGTTTATATGGCTAGTTTATTATTAATTTTTTTTAAAAGAAAATTATTATCCATTAACATTTTCGTACTTTTACTATAAATTTTGGAAGAACATTCGCATATTATTATTTTTTTATGAAATTTATTATTATTATTTAATAAATTTTAAAATATTAAATTTAAGATTTATGGAAAGCAATTGAAATTAAAAATAAAAAATCAAAATTATATTTTAACTATTTTCTTGTTTTTATAATATTTTCTTCCCACAGCCAAACGCGTGTCCCCCACAAGCATATACATGAAACGATGCCGTACTGCTACTGCCTCCGAAGTAGGAATCTCCCCCAAGCATGTTTCAAAAAATACATGCATACATGTATAGTTGCAAGAAACAAATTTGGTATTTAAGGTTGAATTGAGTTGTAAAATACCAATTCAAAAGTTGGTATATTTTACCAACTCTCCCTTCTTCCAATGTTTTCAATGGCTCCACCCATTAACTACTGTCGGCGGCTATCATTGTCACACTCTGAGAACCAACTCCAAGTTCCGGCAACCACATCCAATGACAACTCCGATTACCACTTTCGCGCGTTCGAGCTCCGACAACCACCTTTAACAACCAATTCCGATGAAAACTCTGATAACCATCGTTTCGTGTGACCAACTTTAGGCTCTGACAACCACTTCCGACTACAAACTCCAATGAAAATCACTTCCGATGATCAACTTCGGCGACCATCTTCGCGCGACCAATTCCCCGCTCCGAAAACCACCTCCGACGAAAAACTCTGACGACCAACAACAATACTGCTGTTATAAAAATAATGGTTTTCAAAATTTGGCTTTGGATTTTTAAGTGAAAAGTAAATAACTCAACAAAGAAAGTTATGGGTAAAAGTGATGATTATAAGTCTATTTTCAAAAATCAAAAGGATATCAAATATCGTAATAATGAGGGTTTTTTTTTTCGATTCATATTTGAATAAAAGATATAAAAAAATAAATAGATTCGAATAGGTATAAAACAGTTTAGGGATCATGTGTAGGATTTCATCAATCATAAAATTCAAATTGAAATTGAGTCTGAACATAAAGGATGAAATTTGTAATTTAATCAAATACATATATTAATTCTAAGATAATATTAAATTTATATATCCAATATATTGATATTTTACCCTAACACAGATGATTTTTACTGGGGTTATTAGTGTGTACCCATGTAATATCATATCACTTTGGATGTACAATCAAAATGTTCTACATAGACAATATTACTTGACAAATGGTATTTTTTTTTTTTAATTTCAACAATATATATGTTAGAGAAGAACATTCTAACCTCTAACAATCTTGTCGTTGAAGTTAAAATGCAATGAAATCTTTTATAAAGTAATTTTAATTATTATTTGAGTTATTTTACTGATCAAATTCTTCAACACCTTTGAATTTTATCTTGTTTGATGAAAAACAAATTCTCAAAACTAATTAAGAAACATCATTGTGTGATTTAATTCAAAGCTAATTTGATGGGATTCTCACCGATTAAAGAAATAACAGTTGATTTGTAAATTCAAAGTACATTAAAAAATAACATTGATTCTAAACGTCATGGTAGTTGCTTGATTAACGAAAAAGATCGACTACACTCAATTGACACTGCACTTTTCAAATGAATCAACCATCATTTAATACAATATAGCAATCTCAAATAAATCTACCAAGCCTTTTCTTTTTTTTTTAATAAATTTTGTAAGAAGCTTTTCAAAAAGTAGCATGAAAAAGATCAATGTTGAGAGGACCACAAAACTTTGCTTTGACAATAATGCAATGAAGTGATTTCTTTTTAGGAAAGATAAGCAAACAAGACCAATCAATTTTTTTTAAGTAAAGATTGGAAAAAAAAAATATTGGATTATATACCATACAACAATACATTTACTTAAGAAGAAAGACTCATCGATGGTTCATTAATTATATTTTTGCCACTTAGATGTCTTATAATTTAATTAAAGCAATATTTACCAATATAACAATCAGATTCAAAGTATTAGCATATATAGCAATATTTTTAAAAAAATTGCAAATATAGCAAAGTTTATTGTGGATAGACTTTGTTGTATTTGTAATTTTTTAAAAATATTGCTATGCACTTGGTTACTATTCCTAAAATTACTATCATTATAATTACCCTTAATTAAATAAATTGGGAGCAAATATCAATTTATACTCTTAAACTTTGGAGTTGTATCAATTTAAACCATGAATAAGTGTCAATTTAAACCTCAAACTAATAATTGTATAAATTTAAACTCTGAACTTTTATAAGTGTATCAATTTAAACCTTTCATTGTGTTTTATTTCGATACACTTATGAAAGTTTAAGGTTTAAGTCGATATACTTAATAAAGTTTAAGGTTCAAATTGATATATTTATGAAAATTTAAGGTTTTAATTAATATAATTATTAGTTTAGAGTTTATATTGACACAACCCCAAAGTTTATGGTTTAAATTGATAAAATTAAGGTATTTGCCCTCAATTTTATTTAATTTTGTACTATGATATTTTAAGCAATTGTGCTTTTCTTTTTAAATTAAAAACAAATTTTGTTTAATTGATTTTAACAACTCATAATGACATTTATTTGGTTAGTTGCAAACTTAATTCATGTCACAAATTTAATGATTATTATTGAGGGAAATTAATTTTAGCCTTGTATTAAAAGTATCCGTCATTTTTTTCTATTTTTGTCTAGACATTTTGTTTAGTTATAAACTTATATAACATATAGTATTTATGTAAAATGTTCAAAATTTTCTTTCCTACTTTCCCTCCTTTCTCCTATTCTTCCTAAATTTAGATGCAAAATTTAATGTCTTTGTAATTTTGGTTTCACAAAGTAAAAAAATAAAATTAGAAAATTAAATATTTATTTGTTCTTTTAGTTAGTATTAGTAGCCATTTATAAATTTGGCTCAATCAGAGCTTGAAATTGTAAAATTATATATATATATATAATAGATTTTTGGTGGGTGATTTGTTTCGATCCTATAGATGAAATTTGTTTATTTCTTTCTTGTTTTTGTGACCTTTTACAATTAGAAAAAATAATTGAAATCTTGTCGGGTGTTTAATAAGTGTCTTTAATCTTCGAAAATTTTTAATTGACTGATAAATTTTTAATTTTATATTTAATATATGTGATTTTAAACTTTAAAAATGTCGGATATATTTTTAATACTTCTAAACTTTTAAAATTTTCATTGTTACCTTAAAATTTAGAGTTGTTAAAAAAAAATTCTTTGAACTCTTGTAAGTAAAATGTTAAACATATATTGGCACGATAATTAGCATGTAAAAATTGAAATACATAATCTACAACATCATCTGTATAAATTGACACGACAACAAATTTATAAAAATTAATTTTATGAATGTGATGTTACAAACGACATCAACGATATTATTTGAGTTTAAAAGAAGGGCATGATAACAATTTTAATTTTAATCTTCTTATAATTGAAATTGAGTTGCAAGTGATGTTGCATTTCTTTTCAATTTTACAATTGGCCATACCAATTTATTTGGTTTATTTTAATGAAAACTCCGTAATATATAAATATATATACACCATTGTAAAACTAACCAAGGATTCTAAAATCTAAGAACACAATTGTAACAACTCTATAGTATAGGAGTTTTTTATTTTTTTTCCTTATGAAATAGTTGTAAATTCATTTGATTATACATAGTTTACTTTGGGGATGTTCAAAAAATCTGATGATTCAAAATAATCGATCAATTCAATCTAATTCATACGGTTTAGATTGAGTTTATCAACTTATTTGGATTGAATTTCGTTCAAATAAATGAAAATTTTATGGGTTGGGTTGATTCATAGGTTCACCTAAAGTAACTTAAACCAACCCGAAGTTATTATTAACTTTAAAATGTATGTTTTTTTTTACTTATGATACAATTAAATATAAATATATTTATTTTAGTTTTATTTAATTTTATTACTTTTTTAAATAATTTATTCTCTAACAACTTCTAAAACTAGTTTTTTAGCATTTTGAAAAGAAAAAAAAAACTCACTATAAAATTGAAATTGAGTTGTTAATCTTAATTCAATATATGAAAATAATTAAATCGAATTTTTACGTATTAATATTTTATTTAGAACAAAAGTTTAAATAAATGACCTGAATAATCCAAATCAATCAATCCAAATGTTTCATAGTTGGATTGGGTTGGGTTCATTTTCTAATAGAGGTTATTTGGGTTTAAGGAATATATCATCCGAACAATTGAGTTGAGTCTAAAAAGTCCTTCAATCTAATCAAACTAATCAACACCTTTAATTTTTATTTATTTTTAATTATTATTATTATTAGAGATATTTGGAATTCCAATGAAAAAGTATTCAATTTTATAGATGGAGATTGTCACCTCAATCACATCTACGTCATGATATTGCTTACTTCATGAGTTGGTATGTATTTTTAATGATATCACGTGGATGATTAAGTCTTGTTTTAATGAAGTGGAATAAATTTTGATTTTCAAAATCAAAATAATAATAATAATAATAATAATAATAATAAAACTTTGAAAAAGTTAACCATCAAAATCGAAGTAGAATAAGAATTTAGCTCAATTGATATCTTTACGTAAAGATTAAGATGTTCGGGATTCAATTTCTTTCGCCTCAATTTCTGCTAAAAATTCGAAGTAATAATTATTAGGAATAATTGAAAAGGACTATGAAGACCAAGATAGTCTTTTCATTTTTTTTTTTTTTAAAGATGGTTTTGAGTGAAGGATGTGAGAAGTCTAAATTTGTGCAATGGTACACATACATATACATGTTTCAATTATTCTAATGGTGAGATTTGCATTAGTAAACATTAAGCTAAGTAAAAGTTGTAATTTCAAAAAACAAAATGTTCACATACTAAAGATAAATTTGTTAAATTGAGACTAACTCAAGCATTATAGTACCGTTTAGTAGCATTTAACCATCTCTAATTTGTTAGGAATATGTTTAATAATTAAGTTTATTTTCTCTCAATTTCTTACCATGATTTGTATATTTTTTAAATATAAGAGTTGAATTCTTAGCCAAATATTAAAAACAAAAATAATTTTTTAATAACTACTTGTCTAGTTTTCAAAATTTGACTTGGTTTTAAAAAATATTGGTAAAAAATAAATAACTAAGAAAGAAATTTAAAAATGAAAAAAAAAATGTTTATAAGCTTAATTTTCAAAAACGAAAAACCAAAACTCAATGGTTAACCGACGAGACCTAAGTAACTGTCAACCATGCTCTCATCGTTATTGCATCTTTGACTTGGCCCATGTGTCTAACACAACCAGCTAATTATTCATCCTAAATCACTCCATAATAAAAGTTAAAAGTCAACCCATCATCTTAATATTGTTGAGGAAAATTCGTAATCTTAATAAGATAGATGAATTACTCTTCCAATTATCAATTGAAATGAAAATGAAACCTCATCTATATCCCATACAGAATCAGAGCCAATGAAAACCAAAATAGGTATTCGATAAAAAAAAATATAATCAAACAATTGTGAATTCAAATGGGCACCATCTCGATAGGCATGTCGAGAAGACCTTACAAGCTTTATAAGATAAATGAGTTACTCCTCGAATCAGCAATTGATTTGGAGATAGAACCTCATATTTATCTATATATGGTATCAATTCTCATAAAGCCCAAACTAATATTCGGTTAAAAAAAATCCGACGAAAAAAATGGTAAACCCAAATAAGCATCATTTTGAGGGGTATGTTAAGTAGACTCACAATCTTTATAAGATATGTTATGAGTGAATTTTGATCAAGCATAATAAAGCAAAAAATTAAGATAGAGGTAAGATAAAATATGATAAGATAAGATTTGATGTAGCTTGCTTGAGATTAGGAAAACCTGATATCCTAATTTTAAGAGGGTTAAGTTAAATCTTAGGTCAAATTTCTTATAAATAAACTCCATATGAAGTATCTAAAAAATTTTCTTTTCTCCCTTCTATAATTCTCATACTGATTTAAACATAAAGACTTTTTTCTTTATTTATCAATTAGTTTTGAGATAAATCTCGTGTTTATCTAACAAATATAAGGATTAAAAATTAATTTTTTTTTCTCCAAAGAAGAACTAATAATAGATTAGCAAAGAATTTTGAAGAAAAATGTGATGAGATAAAAGGAAAATAATGAAGCCTCTAATTTGTGTTGGTATTATTAAGAGGCATGGGATTTGGGAGTTAGCGCAGCTGTCACAATTGAGAGAAGTAAAGCAGCGGGCAGAAAAATGGTGCATGCCATGTGCTTGTGAAAATGCCACTGCGCCAACGCCAATCTCCCCATGTGACAGATCAAACACCCCATGACAACTCCACTTTCTCTTTGTTTTTTTTTTTTTTTTTTTCTGTCTCAATCTCAATCTCAATCATTTATGAATAACAACTTTGAAATTTTGACCATTTTTTTCCCACTTTCTTTTGATAATTATGAATGGGTCGTGCAGAGAAGTAAGGTCGAGTCCAAGCCCAAAGAATATTGGAATCATCACTTCTTGTTGACAATACGTCGAACACTTTGTGGGCAACACGTCTGTTTTGCTTTGTACTTGCATTTTGTAGGGGTATTGCCTTCAACCAAAGGATGGAGGCTTTTAATTCGTATATTACCCCCTCCCCGAGAAAAAAAAGTAATAAATGAATGGTAATCTAAAAGTGGGTCCCAATAAATTAACTAAAAAATGCAAACCGATTCACAATTAGAGGATGACTAATCTGTTTGTGTTTCGAAATTACCTTATCATTACCATTATAATTAATGTGTAGTTACAATATGAAAAGTATGAATTTGCCACATTTACGGTTATTGTTACCGTTTAGGGTCAAACGGTAACAATAAGGTAAATTCATAATTCTAAGTAAACATGATGAAAAGTAATGTATTTACGTTTGCGATTATGGTCTACTAATTGATCTATCAATGAAATCTCATTTCGATTACACCAATTTTCATTACAAATTAGTAAACGTGAACTCAGCTGGAATACATCATGGTGAATGCATGGGTAATATTCTAGGAGAGTTGTCCATGAATGGCTTTGGGCCTTGAAACCATTATCCATGGATCCCCTTGGGCCTTGCATCAGCCTATGTGTTTCCTTTGTAATGCTATTGAGCAATCATTTTATTCTTCCTTTATAAACAGTCTTTCATTATTTCAAGGAGCACAAAAGCGCAATAATAATAGTACTATGTTTCAAATGTATTGTTATTATTAGCTAATCTTTACATTTTGATATATCTCAATATTTGTGAAATTTTAACAAAATTTTAAATAAATTTTTGGGTAAATTACAAAAACCATGTCTAAAATATGGTGGTAGTTGTCATTATACCCTCAAACTTTCAATTGTAAAAATTGAGCCCTCAAACGTATAAAAAGGTTAAAATTCGACTTTCATACCTACATAATTGTAGAAATTGTAACAACGGTATAAGTTTGAGAGTTCGATTTTTATTATTTGGTGTCCAATATCTACAATTATTATAAGTTTATGGGTTCAATTTTAACACTAGTAAAAGTTTGAGGGTGTAATTGTAACTACTATTATACTATAGGTTGTTTTTGCAATTTGCCCTAAACTTTTTAAAACTTGGATTGTGCTTGGTCCATTCATTAAAGCTAAGGGTGAGCATTGAATAAAAAACTAAGCCGACCAAACTGAAGTCAATCGGTTATGTATGAGACTCGATCGGCATCGATTTTGTAGAATACAAAATTGGCCTGTTGATCGATCAACTTGAACAAAAGGGAGACGAAATCAATCAACCGACCAACTTTAAAAATATATGGTTTATCCTTTTTAAATCACTATGAAAATTAATTCTAAAATTTAATTTCATAACTATTTTAAATTAATTACCAGATATCAAGTAAAAAATTGAATTGAGTATTTAATAAAAAAGTTAACATTAAAAGTGTAAATTATAAAATCTAAAAAAGGTGGGAACTAGACTCAAAATTTAGGGACGAATTTTTTTAATTTAATTTAATTTTTTTCCTTCCTATTATTTACTTATCATAATATCTATAGAATATTGTATAGAAAAATATATAATATGTTTAAAATATTACCCCTGCAACATTAATATGGTATTTTGTAAAGTTTTTTTTTAATACATTTTGTTGATACCATTGCACAATCGCTCTCTGATCTATATCTTATATTTCCATCATTTTTCTATAAATATTTTGCTAACCTTGACACGTCCATCCACATTTCTATATAAATATTATATATATTTTAAATAAGATGGTTTAAAATAATAATCTATAGTATAATTGAGCCACAATTAAAATTTAATGAGATAATTCCATTGATTTTAATAAGTTTCTATAAATTTTCTCCAAAATTATTACTCGCACATTTAAATATTCTCTAGTTTTTTGAGATGGTAGGATTAAAGATGGTCAATTACCGTCTAATTAAACTGAAATTAAAGTTTAATGGACTAATTTCAACAATTTGCATATTAGTTTCTAAAAATTTTCATCCACCACATCATTGTTTCCATAAAATTTGGATGTTGACATTTTCATTGACATTGGCATTTCAATTCCGTTTGAGATTGCTTTTGAGAGTAATGACATAAAAATCTTAACCACTTTGAGTGTTTGGTTGGTAAGATTGATTATGAATAAATTTGTTAGATTCTCTCTTAATCACTCGTTGTTTCTCATTGTTTTTAAAATCTATTCCCTTTTAGCTTTTAAATATAGATTTTGAAGAATCGGCTATTATTTCCTAACAAATTTAATTTACTAAATCCTAATTTACTTCATTTTAGAGAGTTTTTTAGAATCACAATTACTACAACAATTTTAAGCCTTTATGCAGTCTTAAAATTTGTAATAGGGTAGCTCATAACTTGACTGCTCATACTTCTACTCATATGTTTTCTTTTACTTTGACCAATTATTTTTCCGATTGATTAGCCTAGGTTGTTAGGGGTAAGCCGTATGTAGTTGGCCTCTAATTTTGAATTAAGAAGAATGTCTTATATCTTCCACACACACACAAAAAAAAAAAAACTAATGATTCATTCCTTGATCATAACCTATAACGTGTGTCTTTGCTAGAAAAGAATTGATATATATTACATTTTGTGTTGTTACTTTATGTTTAAAAGATTAATAGTATTATAGCGATAATCAAAACAAAGAAGCACCAGTGGTCTAGTGGTAGAATAGTACCCTGCCACGGTACAGACCCGGGTTCGATTCCCGGCTGGTGCATTTCCAATTGTCTTGCTGTGATGAATTTGGTGCTACGGTGATCGTGGGTCGATCACAACTGTCTGATACCTTACGGACGAGAATCAATGGCACATCTGAGCTTGACATTTTTATTTTTTTTGTTTCTTGTTTTAACGAAATTTCAAATAAACTTTGGGGTATAATTGCAAAAACCATATCTAAAGTATGATGGTAATTATTGTAACTACTACAATAGTGGTTTTTGCAATTTGCCCTAAACTTTTTAAAACTTGGATTGTGCCTGATCCATTCATTAAAGCTAGGGGTGAGCATTGCGAATAAAAAACTAAGCCGACCAAACTGAAGTCAATTGGTTATGCATGAGACTCGATCAACATCGATTTTATAAAATACAAAATTGGCCGGTTGATCGATCAACTAAAACAAAGGGGATGGAATCGATCAACCGACCAACTTTAAAAATATATGGTTTATCCTTTTTAAGTCGTTATGAAAATTAATTCTAAAATTTAATTGCATAATTATTTTAAATCAATTAATTGATATCAACGTCAAAGACTGAATTGAGTATTTAGTAAAAAGTCAACATTAAAAGTGTGAATTTTAAAATATAAGGAATTGTTGGGTTTTATGTTCTAAAACTCTTGGTTTGTGAACAATAAACATATTCAATTTTCAATAAAGTTGTAATAAAATTTATCCATGATATTATTGAATATGTGAAATTGTGTATAACATAACCCTAAATCCAATAAACTAAGAACCCCTGGTATGAAACTTGGACTTTATGTAGAGACATAAAAATGGATAAGTTCGAGTAATAGACAAAATGTTCTATAATATAGGGATAAAGTTGGGTACCTTATCTTGGAGACACTATGGATGTGACCCACTTTGTATTTGATACAAACGATGTGATCCTAAATCGTTCATATAGAGACATGCAAGTGGGGGCATCCTATGCAATAAGTTTGCATAAGACCGGATCATGAAGTAATCACTTTAATTTATAACGCCATTTACTGTTAAGACTGACTATTTCAATGTGATGACCTAGGTAACTCGATCTTAATCCTGAGCTAACTATGAAGTCATGTTTATTCAGGATTATCCTTTAATCTGCATGAGTCAAAGTGACCCGAGTTCGCCGACTCAATAAGCCTACCATTTTAGGGATAAGACTGGGTAGATAACCGATGACATAGTCCTGCAAGATAGAATTCGCTCCTATCCGATTCTAGGGATAATAGATAGGTTGTTCCCTTAAGTGCTGACTCTGGGTCATGAACAAGGGGCCCCACCCTCTCATTGGCCTGAGAAGGACTCGATTTGGTGATTGGACCACAAACCAATTGTTCATTAGAGGATCAGTGGGACTTAAGCAGTAAAAAGTAACTATAGGGGTAAAACGGTAATTTTGACCCAACTGTAATTACGAACAACTTGTGAATGATTAACTTACTAATCATGGTAATATCAAGTAGACAGAAATATATCTACAGTGTCGAGTGCAGCTATTGGGCTATAGTGGAGTGTCCTAGTAGTTAACGAATGTTGATTAACTAGGTTAAAGAGTTTAGCCAGTTAATCTTGAATCATTGGAGCTCATGATCTGTAGATCCATTAGGTCCCTCTACTAGCTCATATCGAACTAAACCTTATGACTTTGTGATGAGAGAATTTGAATAGTTCAAATTCAGTTTGGAGAGCAAGCATTAAATATATTTAATGTCTTATTGTTTAAATTATGAATTAAACAAAAAAAGGAGAGTTGGAAATATTTAAATATGATTTAAATATTTTTCACATGAATAGGGATTTTTGTTTGGATTGAGAGAGATTGAGATTTGTGTTATTAATTTAATATTTAATATTCAATTATTATAATTAATTAATTATTTGAATTTGTTTTTATTTAAAATTAAAATTAATTTAAAAAAAGCATTTAAAATTTAATTTTGGAAATTCAAAAATTAAATGAATTTCAAGAGGTGGTGTATTTTTTTTATACTAATCTCACTTCTTGAGCATCTCCTTTAAACACATAATCTCACTCAATTTTGATCATTTTTTTGGTGTCATTGTGAGGTTAATTCAATTTGCACGATCTCTCTATAAGTAGAGAATGAAATGCTGAGAATTGGATGCTGAATTTTGGTGGAAAATTGCTGGAATTTTCTCTAAAAACTTCATAGCTCCAAACTCTCTTGAACTCCATTTTCACTTTCAATTCATCACAAATTTGGACCCCACAATCCGTTCTAAGGCCGGAGAATAGAGGAGAAGACTCTAGCGGTGGTCCACGAAGTGTTCGTGATCAAAATCAACCAAAGAGTTGCTTCAATTTTGAGTTACACTAAGGTTTATTTTTCAAACTCAGTTTTTCACTTTTTGAACAAGCATGTTTAATCCTAAAAATTGATGTAATTAGAGTGCTTTAGATCCAAATTGCTTCTGCATGCACATTCTATACTCTTTCAAGAACAAGTTTACACAAAACTCAAATTTATTTTTTCGGACGGTTTCTAGCATCAGAAGGAACCACATAGGTTGAGACTTTGTATCGCACGCTTGTTTATATTTTTTTTATGTAGTGTTCACACATTGTGCAGAAGCTAACTTGAGGAAAGCTCAAGGCAAGAGACAAACAATCGAGGCAAATTGAGCTCTCAAACGAGCTAGGACATGAGTAGAGGGCAAAATTGTAGCACTTTGAAACCTAAGAACTATATTTATGAAACCTAAATTTAGATCAAACTCAAAACTTAAAACTAAAAGTGTAACATTTTGAAATCTATAGGCCAATGGGAGCTAGACTCAAAACTTAGGGACCAAACAGTTGTTTTTTTTTTTCCTATTATTTACATATCATAATATCTATAGAATATTGTATAGGAAAATATATAATATATTAAAATATTACCCCTGCAACATTAATATGGTATTTTGTATATACATTTTGTTGATATCATTACACAATCACTCTCTGATTTATATCTTATATTTCCATCATTTTTCTATAAATATTTTACTAACCTTGACACATCCATCCACATTTCTATATAAATATTATATATATTTTAAATAAGATGGCTTAAAATAATAATCTATAGTATAGTTGAGCCACACTTAAAATTTAATGAGATAATTCCATTGATTTTAATCAATTTCTATAAATTTCTCCCAAAATTCTTACTCGCATCAACATTTACATTTAAATATTCACTATTTTTCTGAGATGATAGGATTAAAGGAGGAAGTTTAATGGACTAATTTCAATAATTTGCATATTAATTTCTAGAAATTTTCATCCACAACATTATTTTTTCCGTAAAATTTGGATATTGACATTTTCATCAATATTGACATTTGGATTACGTTTGGGATTGCTTTTGAAAGTAATGACGTAAAAATCTAAACCAATTTGAGTGTTTGGTTGGTAAGATTGATTATGAACAATATTGATATTTCGATTACGTTTGGGATTGCTTTTGAAAGTAATGACATAAAAATCTAAACCAATTTGAGTGTTTGGTTGGTAAGATTGATTATGAATAAATTTGTTAAATCACTCTCCTAATCCGTCATTGATTCTTACTGTTTTTAGAATCTATTCCCTTCTAGCTCTTAAAAATAGATTTTTAAAGAATTTGTTATTTCCTACTAAATTTAATTTACCAAACACTAATTTACTTCATTTTATAGAATTTTTTAGAAGCACAATTACTACAACAACTCTAAACTAAGCCTTCATGTACTCTTAAAATTTGTAATAGGATAGCCCATAACTTGACTGCTCATACTTCCACTCATAGTCTTCTTTTACTTTGACTCACTATTTTCCTGATTATCTAGCCCAAGTTGTTAAGAGATAAGAAGTATGTGGTTGGCCTATGATTTTGAATTAATAAAAAAAGAAAATTTTCACAAATATAAAAAATGTCAAACTATTTACAAAAAATAACAAAGAAAACACTAATAGACATTGATAGACTTCTATCAGCATCTATTGGTGATAAACTTCTATCATTTCTATTACTGATAGAC
The DNA here is from genome assembly GCA_002890555.2 of Lagenaria siceraria. NCBI lineage: Eukaryota > Viridiplantae > Streptophyta > Magnoliopsida > Cucurbitales > Cucurbitaceae > Lagenaria > Lagenaria siceraria. The sequence goes on along the minus strand of CM016483.1, from coordinate 18,288,013 downwards.
CCCGATAAACTTCTATCAGCGTCTATCACAACTATCTAAAAATTTTGTTATTTTGTGTAAATAGTTTCTCTTATTTTTTATTTTTAAAAATTTCCTAATAAGAATGTCTAAAAAGGAAAGAAAATCCAAACTAAGGCTTCATTCCTTGTTCATAAGTCATAACTTATAACGTGTGTCTTTGCTAAAAAAGAATTGATATATATTACATTTTGTGTTGTTACTTTATGTTTAAAAGATTAATAGTATTATAGCGATAATCAAAACAAAGAAGCACCAGTGGTCTAGTGGTAGAATAGTACCCTGCCACGGTACAGACCCGGGTTCGATTCCCGGCTGGTGCATTTCAAATTGTCTTGCTGTGATGAATTTGGTGCTACGGTGATCGTGGGTCGATCACAACCGTCTGATACCTTACGGACGAGAATCAATGGCACATCTGAGCTTGACATTTTTTTTTGTTTCTTGTTTTTCTTATTTAATAATTCACACAAAATTTATATTTTTTTCCAAACTTTTTGCTAGTATCTACACCTATAAATATTGTATTCATTGTTAGATATGATGATTTAAAATTATTCTAATTAATCCACAACCAAAATTTTATTGACAAATTCAAACAATTTCTATCCATTCTTATGATTTATATAATTTTTACAACGTTTCCACTTTCAGCAATATTTTTAAAATATAGAAATCTCGAACCATAAATTCAATACATGAAATGCAAAAGTTCAACACAATCTATCTAAACACAATGTAACAACAAGGCTTTATAAATGTCATATTTACTAAAGTTACGCCTAATTATTATTATCTCATCAAGTTTTTGACATACGAACATAAATAACTCAACTATCGTATAGTATGCATTTTTAACCAAAAAAAATTACAAATTATTATAGGGTTGACTCAAAATCTAGCCCAATAAAATCTGACAAATTTTTTAAGACTTAAATTTTAAACTTTTTTCTTACGTAATATCAATATTGAAATTAAGGTGATCCGTCACACAGAACACAAGTGTATCATAGATAGTCCTAGCAATCACATAAACGACAACAAAAAGTATGAAAGTAAACCAGGAGAATGAGCCATAGAGCTTGGTAACCCAACTAAGTGATATACCACTTACATCTGGAGGGCAGTGTGCCCCGGACAGATAATTTCACTAATTTGAAAAGTTAAGCGTTTACAACGTTGTACTTATATGTAAACTTGTGACAATTATAGTAACACACGTAGAGCCTAACTTGTAGTTGATCACTTAGGCTCCCCCTATACGTGAAACTCCTTCTCAATAGAACTTAGACTTCCCCTAAGTTTGTAAGTATTATGATGTGTTTGGATGGACTTTCTAAGTATTTATAAATGAAAAAAAAAGTGTTTATAAGTGAAAAAAAATGTTAATTATAAACACTTAAAAAGTCAAATCTAAACAGACCATTAATTTATGGTCGCTTAGGCTCCCCCTAAGTGTGAGACTCCCTTTTAAAGTACCATAGGATCCCCCTAAGTGCGAGACTGTTTCTCACCAAAACTATTATCTTTCCACTTGCAAATGAATACCATTTCACTTGATGAACTTAGACTCACCCTAGTATGAGAACTCCTTCGCTAAGGATGAAAATTCCTTCTCAAGCAATAAGGCCTTAGGGTTCCCCCAATGACAAGAATATCTTCTTAAGATCGATTTAAACTTCGAGACAAGTGCTACGATATATCACAACACTGTCCTAATCTCTTGCTTCACACAAACTCTGAATTAACAGAGAACTCATTGTTCGGCCACCATACAAAACACAATAATGTTTCTCAATTCAAAAGCAACAACCCTAACAAGATAATAACTTGCTCTTAAATACACATAACAGAAAAGGAAAAACAACCCCAATCAATATCGGCAAGGAATAAAAAAAATATCCAAATGATAGTAAAGGCACAAGATATTCCAAATAAGGAAAAAACAATCTTGTAGGATCAGCATTTTGAGAGACATCAAGACAACCATCAAACCAGAGCAACAACACCCCAACCACTCTTAAACAAACATATCAATTCATAACTCCAACAAAGGTGAAATTACGAAAATAGACAAGTGTGCATACGTGTTAGGATCTCACTTTTGCTACTCGTTCTCGCTCTCATTCTTTTTTAATCCGTTTCCTCTTCGTGATAATTACATGTCAGCATTTTTTTCTCTCGCTCTCATTCTTTGCTACTCTCAAGGAGCGAGAACAAAGAAGGAAGAGCGAGAGTGAGATAAAAGAACATTGATATTTAATTACCCCGAAGAAGAAACATAAAAAAGAAAAAAGAACGAGAGTGAAAAAACAAGAAAGGAAAATGAAATACTAACTTACATACACAATAATCTGTTTGCCTAATTTTACGTTGATATGGTTAAGAAAATAAACTAAACTTTCGTTTAGTCCTTTCAAGGCAGGTCATCCAAAAAAAAGAATAAAAAAGAATAATTATTTATATACTTTGCTACACCCTCATCTCCTTATAATCTCTTCATTTATCACACGATAAAAAAATAATAATTTAATTTTTTTAAAAGATTAAAATTTATTGCCACATACCATTTTTAATGTGTAGGGAGAAAACATGTAAATATTTTTTTTAAAAAAACCCAAAATCGCTTTGAATGTCGAACCCAAGGAGAAAGAAAATATCGATTTTGCGAGGAAGAAATTGGTTGGATAAAGAAGAGAGAGAAATTGAGAGGAAGAGAAGTGGGAACGATAAATTGAAGTCGAGTACTGTACAACAAGAAGCTGGAGTTTCGGGCTGTGGCGGCGTGGGGTCCTCTTATACTTTCAAATTCTCAAAATTTCCCAATTCTCCCTCTTCCATCTTCATCTTCACGCCCAGGTTTCACTCTTTTTCTCTCTAATTTCCTCTATTTTCTGCTTCTGTTCTATGATTTTCATTCCATTTTTGCCTTTCGTCCCACATAGGTATGTTCTCTGCTGCTTTTCTTCCGATTTTCCCTTCCCATTCATACCTATATCCCTTCATTAACTGAAAATGAAGTTACTAGTTCGCTTCTCCTTGCAATGCTGTGTGATTTCTTTCTTGTTTTAGAATTGAGAATGGAAGAGCATGTCTTCTAGCTCCACTGAGTACGCAATTTGTATGTAGGATTAGATTCGTACACTTTTTGAAGAAGAATTGAAGATGATTGAGAATTCGACTGGGGAATTGAAGAAAATTGTCTGATGGTTGATGATTTCGCGTGGAATTGGGAAAAAATTTAATTCCGATTTCAGTTTCTTCTCTTGCAGCCTTTAGGTTTGTGGTGTATGCTCACATGTAAATTCATTTCATCAAAATGTCCCTCCTTAGTAGATTCTTTTACCGAAGACCCCCAGATGGATTGCTGGAATTTGTTGAACGTGTATATAGTAAGTGAAATTGCCGCTTTTTTTTTTTTTTTTTTTTTTTGTTTATTTGTGCGATATAGCTCATTATGAGCATGGCTTAAAAGTTCCTCATTCGGTTTATGGATTTCATGAAATTGTGCAGTTTTTGATTCGTGCTTTTCAACCGAAGTATTGCCGGATGGTATGTACCAAATATATCTGCATGAAATCATAAACGAATTACATGAAGAATTCCCGGATTCTTCCTTTCTTGCATTTAATTTTCGTGAAGGGGAGAAAAGGAGCCAATTTGCAGAAATGTTGAGCGAATATGATGTCACTGTGATGGATTATCCTCGACAATATGAAGGTTGCCCTCTTCTTCCACTGTCATTGATACAGCACTTCCTCCGCGTTTGTGAAAGTTGGCTTCTGCTTGGTAACCAACAAAATGTCATTCTTCTCCACTGTGAGAGGGGAGGTTGGCCTCTCTTAGCATTCCTTTTGGCTAGCTTTTTGATATTTAGAAAAATGCACAGTGGTGAGAGGAAAACTCTTGAAATTGTACATCGAGAAGCTCCAAAAGGGTTTTTGCAGCTCTTGTCACCATTAAATCCATTTCCATCTCAGCTCCGCTACTTGCAATATGTTGCAAGGAGAAATATAGTCTCTGAGTGGCCACCACCTGAGCGAGCACTCTCTTTAGATTGTGTAATTCTTCGTGGCATTCCGGGTTTTGATTCTCAGAATGGCTGCAGACCAGTCATTCGTATTTTTGGGAGGAATCTTTTCAGCAAGGGTGGGCTTTCCACGCAGATGCTTTTCTCTATGCCCAAGAAGAACAAGGTCCTCCGTCACTACCGTCAGGTTAAAGTTTGACATACTGATTTTCTACTTTGATTTTGTAGAGACCTCCTAGACGACTTTAGATATGCTAACTATGAAAAGATGGACGTTTTGACTGTGCAGGCAGACTGTGATGTTATTAAAATAGACGTGCAGTGTTTGGTTCAAGGAGATGTAGTGTTGGAGTGTTCACATTTGGAATCGGAACCGGAAAGAGAAGTTATGATGTTTCGTATTATGTTCAATACAGCATTTATTCGATCAAACATACTGATGCTAACCTCTGAAAATTTGGACATTCTTTGGGATTCAAAGGAGCGTTATCCTAAAGGCTTTCGAGCTGAGGTGTGTATATTGACAGTCATTTGGAGAATCTCAATTCAAAGTTTATTGATTTTACTATCTATTACCATAAGAAATAAACGCCTAAGAACTCTAATTTAATGATTTATTTTCTCTCTTTAGCTGTCCATCTAATTAATTGCTTTAAAATTAGGTTTTGTTTGGGGAGATGGAAAACATCTCCCCTCCAAGGGCTCCAACCTCCATTTTGAATGGTGAAGAGAAAGGTGGATTACCAATTGAAGCTTTTTCCAGGGTGCAAGAACTTTTTAGTGGTGTCGAGTGGATTGATAGCAATGATGATGCTGCCTTGTGGCTACTTAAGAATCTTTCTGCCTTGAGTGACGTGAAAGAATTGACAAGATTGCAAAATAAAACAAGTTCGTACTCCTCACCAGTGGATTCTGAAGAGGAAAATAATACATCTAGCACTGCCGATAGTTCAGATGAAGTGTTCGATATTATTACAAAGCCTTTTGTTGATTCAACTTCTACCAACTTTACAATTCCGGCCATGGCACATTCTTCTGAATTATTGTCTGACAAGATTGGTGCTAATGAAGTGAATATTTCATCAGAGTCTCCTCAATCTTCTGATGAATTTCAAGACAAGATATTTTCAAATAAAGAACAAGAACCTCTACCCTCTTCATCACCTCCACTAACTTCTTCTGGCTCCCCACCCCTCCCTATAAGTTCTTTAATGTCATCACCCCTGTTGCCTCCATCTAATCTACCATCTACCAATGCTAGTGTGGAACTTGTCTCAAATAGAATGACACCCACTGTTAAAGTGATTGCTCCACCACCTCCACCACCTCCACCACCACCTCCTCTATCGCATAATGAGCCTTATGTAGAAACTTCCTTTAGTTCAGATTCGACCACCGTAACAATGCATGGGAGACCCCCTCCACCCCCTCCACCTCCACCTCCACCTCCACCTCCACCTCAATATCCTACTAGTAACAATCCTGTTATAGCCTCGACTCATTCACTTTCTCATGTTCCTAAATCTTCTGGTGCTCCTCCACCCCCACCTCCACCTCCTCCTTTTGTTCCAAAATCTTCTAGTGCTCCTCCACCTCCACCCCCCGTTCCAAAATCTTTTGGTGCTCCCCCACCTCCACCTCCACCTCCACCTCCACCTCCACCTGTAGTTCCAAATTCTTCTAGTGCTCCTCCACCTCCGCCTCCACCTCCAGTTTCAAAATCTTCTAGTGCTCCTCCGCCTCCGCCGCCTCCGCCGCCTCCGCTTCTAAAATCATCTAGTGCTCCTCCACCTCCTCCTCCTCCACCTTTGCTTCTAAAATCATCTAGTGCTCCTCCACCTCCACCTCCGCCTCTTAAATCTTCTAGTGCTCCTCCACCTCCACCTCCACCTCCAATTCCAAAACTTTCTGGTGCTCCTCCACCTCCACCTCCACCTCCTCTTCCACAATCAAATCGAGGTGCACCACTTCCACCTCCTCCACCACCCAAACCTCCCACTGCTGAGCTGCCAAGTCATGGTGCTAAATCAACTAGACCTCCCCCACCTCCTCCACCAGCAAGGCCCTTCAATGCTCATCCTCCGACAAGTCAAGGTGCTACACCAATGCCACCCCCTCCCCCCGGATCAAGAGGATCAAATGTACCACCACCTCCTCCTCCTTCTGCTGGAAGAGGCAAAGCTTCCCTAGGATCAACAACTCAAGGAAGAGGCCGAGTTGCTACAGGAGTTGTAACTGCTCCAAAAAAAACCACCTTAAAACCATTACACTGGGTAAAAGTTACTCGAGCAATGCAAGGGAGTTTATGGGCTGACTCACAAAAGCAGGAAAATCAATCAAGGTGCACTATGCATGAACTTTTTGAGTTTTCTACAAATTGGATGATCCATGTTGATTTTTTAGATTGTAGAGCCTGTACTTTAGCCCATAGCCAATTTACATTATTAATGAAATTCTCTTAATTTGATCCTTGCGAGCAATAAAAGCGGCTTATATATATGCTTTGATCCATCTATTTTCTAAAAAGATAAGTCTTGTTGTGCACTTTCTTTTTGGAACCTATTCTGGGTTCTGTGTTTTGCATTTGCTGGTTGCCTTTGTTCCACATTTCCTATCTTCACTCATATCATCTTGGCTGTCTCATTATTATTGAGTTGTATTCCATGGAGTTTCCTATGATTCTCATTCCAAATGATGGTCTTATAGGGCCCCGGAAATAGACATCTCTGAACTTGAAAGTCTATTCTCAGCAGCCTCTGCTTCTGATGGAAGTGGCAGTAGAGGTGGAGGACGACGTGGTTCCAACATCAACAAACCTGAAAAAGTGCAGCTGGTTAGTGATCTTTCATTTTTTTTATTCTTTCTCTGCATCATTGATGTAAGAAGAATGAGGTTAAATTGGGTAATTAGGTAATAGTTCAGGTTAATTTTCTTTTTACCCCACTTGTATTAAAACTCTATAAATAGGAGTCTTCCTCCTCACGTATGGACAATGAATAATTATACTTTTCCTTCAAGAATTTTTCAAGATTCATAGTCTACATCAATCATTCTTCTATGTTTCATATTTCCTTCTCATGATTTTGATTAATGGACTTCAAGGAGGGGAGTTTGGCAAGGAGCATTTGGTCAATTTCCTTCCTTTGTTTGGTGTTTTGGTCAAATTTGTGATGTGGTTCTGTTTCATTTTGTCAGATTGACCTGCGGAGAGCATATAACTGTGAAATAATGCTCTCAAAAATAAAGATTCCCTTACCGGATATGATAGTAAGTATTTGTTTGTTTGTTTGTTTTTTTTTTTTTTGGTTATTAGAAGGATAGTGATTTTCTCCACATCAAGTTCATGATATCTCTCCACTAATTATGTTCACTTTTTGCAGAATTCAGTTCTTGCTTTGGATTCTTCTGCTCTTGATATTGACCAGGTTGAGAATCTCATCAAGTTTTGTCCTACTAGGGAAGAGATGGAAACGTTGAAGGTACTTCCCTTCCGGGTTCCTTTCTCACTGTACATATTGTTACACATTGTCATTCCAAAACTTTGGGTACCTATCAATGTTGAATATGGTGAACCTTAGCTGTTATAATATTTGTACGTAAGAAATAAAATTTTGTTGATAAGTCATCTAGTAATAGTCCATTAACCAATTCCTTTTTCTCCCCCGTTAGGTTGTGCAATTCCAACTAGTTATGAGTTTATTGGCTCTACTGATGTGGGACATGGTTTAGAATTTTAATAAAAAAGAGCTTTACATTTAGCGGTTAGAGAAAAGGAGCAACTATTTTTGTTATCTGTTATTTTGTTCCCCTTTTATGTTCTTGGAACCTTAGGCCATCATTAGGGAGGTTTTGCCTTTTAGATGTTTAGGAAATTAATTTCTTATTTAATGTAAGTAATGTATTTCATATACAAAGCAGTATATCTACCTTTTTTCCCCTTCAAGGAGGATGATTTTCTCCCCTTATTATTTATCTTATACTAATAGTAGGAGATAGCATTTTATCATTATTGTCTTAGTTAACATGCAATTCTACTCATTTTTCTTGAGAAGCGTTTGATTTTACAACGTTTGGCATCCAAAAGCTCGTGGGATTGTAAATCATAACAAAACATTGGGGTTTACTAATTTGCTAATATGGTCGTTATGCAAAATAAATAAAATTGTTGCATCATGTCTGATTTTTGGACAATATTGGTATTAAGTAAAGAGATGTGATAAAGTCAGTTTTGGTATTTTGGTTTCTTTTATATATTGAGTAATCATGTTAAGACTTTGCTGAATTACATGTCTAGTTCACTCTAATAGATCCTAAATTTCATGTGCAATTTTAATTGTTTCCTTTTTCTTGCAAATGGTACATGTGCATATTACAGAATTATACAGGTGACAGAGAGATGCTTGGAAAGTGTGAGCAGGTACTTCAATTGCTTCTATCTCCTTAGTAGGTACAATCCTCAATGAAATTTCTGAAGCACATGCTACTTTGTTCCTTTTCAGTTTTTTCTCGAGCTAATGAAGGTCCCACGAATAGAGTCCAAGTTACGAGTATTTGCTTTCAAAATCACCTTTTCTAGTCAGGTATAATATCAAAATGTTTCACATAAACTTTTATGCTATTTACTTGTAGTAAACAGTTTTAGCTCTTATTTTGGTCAGGTGAATGATTTGAGATATCATTTGAACACAATAAATGATGCTACAAGAGAGGTACTCTATCACTTATTAATGTTTTCAAAGTGACCGTGTCAATTATTTCCGAGTCCGTATTTATTTTGTAATTTTAAGCAACAGGTCAAAGAATCTGCAAAGTTGCGTCAGATAATGCAAACAATTCTTACACTGGGAAATGCGTTAAACCAGGGTACTGCTCGAGGTAGATTTCTCACTCTTTTTGCCATTCTAATCTATATAGTTTTGTTAAAATATGTTCTTGAAGATTTGGTAGACGAGCTTGAAAGACTAACATGATGAATTATATCTGTCTTCAAAGACTTGATTTCTTTCTAATTGCAGTAATCACACTTATAAATTTCTCCAGTTATTTAATTGGAACTGTTAGTCCAAGCATGTCAGCATGTGTTCAATATGTGAAATGAGGAGGAATCAGGCTTCAGGCTTTGCTTGCTGGTCTAATGCATATGTTTTTTAAAAAAATTATCTTTGTATTTACTTTGCAGGCTCAGCTATAGGTTTTAAGTTGGACAGCCTCCTTAAATTGTCTGACACTCGAGCAAGAAACAACAAAATGACTTTGATGCATTATTTATGTAAGGTAGGAATCTAGATAGATTTTGTCTGTACTTGCACTTCAATATAATTATATTGTTTTTTAACCAAAATTTGGATCTATAACAAATGATTTCAGATGAGTATGTTCTTACTTATTTGGTAGATAACAGGGTCATGTCTGCAACTGTATATAGTGTGTCCACGTCTCTGTAGAATCATTGTTACAGTTCGTCTATTTGTTGGGAGAGGCTCTCTTCAAATTTCTTTCATTCTTCTGGGTTATTTTTACTCTTGAAGTCAATACTAAAATTTGAAGATTAAAGAACTTTGCACATTTGGCAAATAATTCATTCCTGAGATCAGCAGGAACAAATACCGTGATAGTATATTTTTTCCTTATATATATTTTTTTATCCGTTATTAATCTAGTTGTTTCCTCAATTATATCAACCTCATTCGTGCTACAAATATTCCTTTTCCACAACATGAATATATGTTGTGATGTTTATAGCGATTCAAAGGTATGTTTGGATTGGCTTTGACCCCTTCCACTGTTTGTTCAAGTTCAACTTCTTGGTGCATTTTAAGTGTTTCTGAGGAAATTTTCAAAGCAAAGGTTGAAACTAAGTAATATAGAGTGTTTATATACTCAAATGTTAGTCTCTTGTGCAAATAATTGTGTAAAAGTTAACTAGCTAGGAGCTCAATAACCAGATAACACTGAAATGTATTGAATTAGGAAAGTGCTAGAAAGGTTATGGTTTGGATGGTTCGAGGAATTAGAACCTAGAAATCTCTCGTAGACCTATCTGAATTCAGAGTCCTCACAAAATATCCACCAAACGTCGTAGGCCCATTCCCTCTATTTATATTGGTTATTTCGACCATCTCATACAGTTCTCAATTTCGTTGGTTTTTAATCCCTTGTTATTTTTTGTATTTGGATTTCATCAGTTCAGCTAACACCCCCCCCCCACCCCCCCCAAAAAAAAAAAGCTCATTGCAGAGAAAATGCCAGAGTTACTTGATTTTGACAAGGACCTTGTTCATTTAGAAGCTGCCTCTAAGGTATGTTATTGTGCTGCAATTTTCTATTTTGGAAATATGAATCATTTATGAATAAGATGTACATTTGTTTGCTCCTTTTATCTAATGCAATTGAATTTTGTAAAACTAGATTCAATTAAAAGCATTGGCCGAGGAAATGCAAGCAGTGAGTAAGGGTCTTGAAAAGGTGGAGCAAGAGCTAACTGCTTCAGAAAATGACGGTGCTATCTCTGTTGGTTTCCAGAAGGTGTGAAATTTAATGTTCATTTATCATTTGGTTCTTTGTGAAATCATTTACTGCTCAAATTTGTAACTTTGTTCTCATGAAATGATGGTAAGCATTCCAAATGGTTGAGATAGTCATATGAATTATAAGACATGCGCATCACACAATTCAGCATATTAAAGTCTATATGCTAATGCTCTGTTGTATACCTCCTGATTTTGATTAAAAAACCGTTACTCCATAGAAGAACTTATTGAACTTTTGATTGTAATTAACGTGATATATTTACTTATCATATGTACTTGGAATCTTTCAGACAACATTTTCTACACATATCCTCACCGTGTATCAAGTTTCCGAATGTCATGATTCATAATAGGTATTATAATAATTATGAAAATATTAGCAAAAAAAAAAAAAAGATTGATTCTCGATTATTTCAAAATGGGAAGCCTTACCTTTATAATTAGGATAGGCTTTTTAAGATTACGACAGGTCCAACCAAGGTAAAGGAAAAGCTAGATTAACTCTACAGTCAATCCTACTAACTGAACAAAATAAAATCATGACAATTACGAAATTAATCCCCAGGCCTACATCAATATTGCTTCTTTTTCGGGTGCTAAAACCTTGGCATCATATTTAGTCTGCAGTAAGACCTTATCCTTCAACTATTTTTTCATGAACATATCTTCTCATTCTATACTCATCCGATCAAACTGGCCTCATAAGATAGCAGATGAATCTGCCTTAGATCCTAAACATTGACATAAATTTTAGTTTCTTCTATATCAGCGTGTAGATCTTTTATCATGAACATAGTGTGGTTGTAGGAATTAGGAAATACTAGGTATTGTTCTTGATTTCACTTTTTTTTCATATTAGTTTCATCATCTTTCTTTCATTATAAAAAGTTTGTGTTTTTGATAAGAAAATCCTTTCAGGTGCTGAAGAATTTTCTTGATACGGCTGAAGCTGAAGTAAGGGCACTTATCTCCTTATATTCTGAAGTGGTAAGTCCCTCCTTTTCAATAAAAATCTCATTTCAGAAAATGTTCTGCTTCCCTCCTCTAAAGCTGACGTTTTGTTATGCAGGGGAGAAACGCAGATTCACTATCCCAGTACTTCGGCGAGGATCCAGCTCGGTGTCCCTTTGAGCAAGGTATTGTGAATTTTATATTTCAGATGCATAATCTTTTAAAGTAAGTGGTAAAAATGCAAAAAATATTTCACATGGAAATTCAAGTGATTCATATTAGAAACCTAGTCAATGGTTAAGATTTGCAGGGGTAAAATGGTTCAGTTCAGCTTGTTTGAGGCAAAAATCAAAACCTCCTCTAATATATCAGTTGGAATAGAAGTGAAAACCAGCCGAAACCAGAACTAATTGCAACTTAAAATCATCAATTACACCACACTTGACCATCCAACCAGAACTAGCCTCCTCATAATTACTGCCATACAACTTTAACCACAAGAGAACAACTTAAGATTCATCAGCAATAACAATACACAACTTGAGTTTGTGTATGTATGTGCTGGGTCAGGTATGTAACCATAAAAATTTAGCCCTACGTACATGTGTGTAAAAATCGCCCAAGAGTAAAAGTTGTTTTAGTAGCAGTAGTATGAGTTTATATTTTTTTTAGCTTTTTAAAAAAATGCCTACTATTTGAAAAAAGAAAATCTCTGCTGGATTGAAACTGCAGAGTACTAAAGAGTGACCAGGCCTGTTATCTTAATTTCATTGCAAGTAGTCACATAGGTGCCCAGATGGCAATCGCTGAGTGGCCTGCCGGTGATGGGGAAGTACCATATTATTGGGAAATAAATAAGATTTATAGTGTATCAAGAATGCTTCAAGATTTTCATTCAATAGAAAGTCGAACCAAATACTAAGGCCAACAGGTTATTTAAAGGGGATGGACAACTTGAGTTTGTCCCGCAGTAACCCCACGGTAAGCCATTACTTGAGCCATACTGACTTGAAAACTAAAACTAAAATTCAGAAGAGTAAAAAGATTAAATAACCCAATGGTTAAAAACAGTAACCGTAGAGCCCCCACATCTATTTTGGAAAAGTGGGCAGGGGGTCAGATATGAGCCAAATAGGAACGGGAGGAAATTTCTCTTGAATTGCAAGGAGTGTTGTGACATGTCAATTCTCATCACTCTCGGTGGTATCAAACCATGTGTGGGATGCAATCATGCAAGTGAAAAATAGTTGTAAAAATCGTTGATATGAGGACAATGAATTTACGTTGCCAATTGGTAGCTCTATTGATATGAGGACAATAAAAACAGTTGGTAGCTCTATTGCTCTTGCTCAGTTGCTGAATTCTTGGGTGGTAAACAGAAACAGGGACAGGTTACGTTAGAAGAATGACGCATCGGGCAAGTTTTCTACCAACTCCATGTTCCTAAAGCTGAGTATGGGTTCTCGAAAAATAATTTCCCTATGGTCAACCTTATCTGGAAGTTAAAATTCCTGAAAAAGTGAAGATTTTCCTCTAGTCCCTTGCTTATAGAAGTCTAAATACTCATGAGAAGCTTCAAAGGAAGTTCCCAAATTGGTCTCTCTCCCCCTCCATTTGCTGTTTTGTCTTAGAGAGATGGAAACTGTGGATCACTTATTTTTTACGTTGTGAGTTCGCTTCTAAAGGGTGGAGCATTTTTACTACTTTTGGGTTGGCTTGTTGTCTTCCTAAAAAGATTGACGAATGGATGATGGATGGTCTTGATGGTGGGAGCTTTTGTGGAAGAGGAAAAATTCTTTGGAGATGTGTTACTCGTGCGCTTTTGTGGTGTCTTTGGAAAGAAAGGAATTGTAGGATATTCGAAGATAAGTTTACTTCTTTTGATTCTTTGTGGGCTCTTGTCAACATACAGTCTCTTGATGGTGTACAAATTACACAAATTTATTTTGTAATTATAACCTTCTTATGATTATTAACAATTGGAGGGCTCTTCTTGTTTAGTTTAGTTTTAAGGGCAATTCTTTTAGATCTTTTGATAATATAATCCTTTGTTTCTTAAAAAAAAAAAATTACTTTGCCAACTGGTGTAGCCTAAGAGATTTAATCACAATCTTTATTATGAATCAAAGTCATTGGATACTTGAAAGAGATTCTCTATTTATAGATAATTGGTGAACAAACTAAGTGTAATAAAAATCCCAAAGGGACACTAAAGGATCAACCCTGGAATTGCTCAAGATTAACCCCTAATCCTACTACATCAATTCTCGAGTTTTAAAAAGAAATTAAAAATAGAAAGAAAAAGTGCTTCAGTTGATGGTCTACTACCTTGAGAGACTTTCCTTCTTTGCATGCAAATTTGTATCTTCACCTTCTCTTAGGGCTGTGTCAATCTCATTTTCTCTATTTTGGTGTCTTTTTTCCTTGAATTTTATTCACGTAATATTCCATTCGGCAAAGTAATTTTGCAAAGCAACTCATTTATCTTAGTAGTTTGTGTAGTTATGTTCCTTAAAATTTTATAGACAATTAGTTCCTATTCTCCATCACTTGCAACAATTAATTAGTGGTGACCTCAATTGTGCCCTCTTGAACGTGGGAAAGCAGCTCCAATATTTCTTGGATTGAGATTTTTGTTTTAATATTTCCTACAATATGGAAAATTTGCGTTGAACATATGCCTAATGAATTTGTGGGCTTTTTCTTTGCAGTGACTCAAATTTTGATAGTCTTCGTTAAGATGTTCAAGAAGTCACGAGAAGAAAATGAAAGGCAGGCCGATGCTGAAAAGAAAAAAATAGAGAAGGAAGCCATGAAAGAACGAAGTTCAGTTAAAGCAAAGTGAGACCGTATTATGTTTTTGGTAGAAGGTATTGCCGGATCAGCCTCATTGATTAATTCGGTCAAACGCCTCAAGAGGTGTGAATGTGAATATCGGATTTGTGATTCATGGACTTCCATCAAGGTAAGATTCTGAATGTCTTAACAAAATGGCATAATATGCATTCATTCTCAAGATTTGGTATGCAAACTTAGATTTGTCTGTTTTATGCTTTGAACAGCTGAACATGAGGCAATTTTGTTCCCAGGTTGGCTCTTCACCTTCCTGCACGGCCATTTCTTTCATCAATATCGTGCCTTGTAAATACGCCATGACGCAATTACAGACTCAGGGAGTGGTTGCCATTTGACAACAGAGGTTGGAGTTCTGTTGATCTCAACTTGACATTGTCATTATGGTAACAAAACTTCTCACATAGCAACATCTAGATATATTAATTGTTTAGATGGTTAAGATATATCCTTTGTACAGGTTTAATATCATTGCCAAATTCCAGTTTTGATATTGGATCATTTTGTGGTAGTTTAATTGACTCAGGGTGGCTTTTGCTGCTCATTTATTTTATAGAAATGGTTAGAATTTCTAGTTAAAATTATGTATCATTAGTTCATGTTGAAAAGTTCCTTTACATATAGCTAAACATCTTGAAGATTGATGCTCTATTCTTCTCTCTTCCTCTCTTTAAACAACAGTGTATTGATCTTTCATAATTCTTAGGTCAAAAATTACTTTTGAGACATATTCAATATTTGTTGGCCACATTTGACTTGGGATTCTATAAAAGTTGGAATATGTAAATTTTTGCTTATACAGAAATGTGATGGTATAAACTATAAAATCTGTTTTAGACTACTTGTTTTCAAATCTGTTTAGAAATTGTTTGTATTCTTTTTTATTTTATTCTATTTGTTATTTTGTTTTTCCCCTATCTCTCTCTGCATGTGATCTAAAAATATTGCCCATTTGAAATAGTGTCATGTGAAACCAATCGAAGTAATCGATTCTGTTTCCTTTTTTATTCTAAAAAGTTGTGTAAAAAGTACTCGTAAACTTTTAAAGGTTTAAAAAATGTACTGAAACTTTAAAAAAGAGTTTAAAGATACACTTAGTGCTAGTTTTGGATGGAAATCGTTGATGGTTTGTTTCACAACTATTCCTAAACTATTACAAGTTTCAAATATACCTTTAAACCTAAAAAAAAGTTTTAAAATAATATCCTTATTGTTAATATATGATTGAAACTATTAATACTTCGTCACAAAAAAAACTTTAAAATTAAAAAAAAAAACTTTAAAAATGTTTTTACCGACGGTATAGTGATCTATTTGTTTAAAGTTTTTTTTAGTTAAAAAAATTAATTTTAAAACTAATTATTATAGATATCTCCATTTTTTTTTTCTATAGATATATTTTTTTCCTTTTTTATTTGTCCAATTCTTACACTAATTTTCCTCCGCAATCAAAATAAAAACCAAAACCTTTAAAACATAAAATTCTACAAAATCTCATAAAATTTCAAAATTAAAATCTCCACTTTGTACCAAATCAATAAATAGCCAAATATAAAGAAAATGTATTTGGTTATTAACATACACTCAACTACCAATGCACAATCTTGTTAAAATATTGATTTTTCATTATTCTTTCTTTTTGTTATAATTTATATATTTAAGTAGGCAATTTTATTTATTTATTTAAATAAACAAACATCAAACAACTAACAAAAATGGGAGAAAGAGGGTATTCAGAAGAGATGGGAAGAGAAAGAGAAAAATAGAGAAGAGAGTATTAACGGTTTCTGTTCATATACCAACAATAATATTATTTTTTAATTTTTTTAAGTTCAAGGGTATTTTGGTACTTTTGAAAGTTTAAGGGTATTTTTTCACAAAACAATAATGATTTCCATCCAAAACTAACGATAATGGTATTTTCTAACTCTTTTTTAAAGTTTAAGGGTATTTCTTATACAAAATATAAAATTTAGGGTTATTTTGTATAATTTAATCAAAAAGTTATATTTTGAATTTTAGGTTAAACTACCATCTTGACTTCTATACTTTAGTCCCTATACTTTCTATAAAGTTTAAATTAATCTTTTGAAGCTAATGTTTATTGAAATTGCTTAAATAATAACAAGTTTACCCTAATTGAATATGTTTCCAAATTTTATAATGGAAAGGCTAGTCAATGATTAAAAAAAATAGAAGAAATGAACAATAAACTAGCAATAAGCTCTAAATTTGAGATTTATTAAAGACACAAAGACTACAATTGGACAATTGAAAGTATATTGGAGTAGAATTGAATAAGTTATAATGTATAAGGATCGAAATTGAATTTTAACAAAAAAATTATTCTCAATATCAAATCATTTTCAATTATAAAAGGATAGTAAACTATTTTAATTTCAGATTTTTCAAAAAGATCCTCCAAGTCTTCTTTGAGTAAATGTTTAATTAATCATTCTCCTTTTAAGATATAATGACATAACAATATGTGGGATGAAAATTTAAACATCTGAGATTGTTATACTCTAAGGCTCCGTTTAAAATTGTTGTAGCTTTTAAAATAATTGTTGGCAATTGTGCTTATAGAAAACTTTTAGATATGAAAAGGTTGGTTGCCGTGTTTGGTATTCTATATGATTGTGTTTTAGATATTATAACTAAATAAATCTACTATTAAAATTAAATTTATAATATTTAAATAAACCTACTATCACAATTTGTAACTTTTGAATAATTTAAAAAAATTTAAAAATTATTTAAAATGTTATGCTTTCGGTAGATTAATTGTTAAGTATTTAGGAAAAGAAAATTTTAATTTTTCTTTAAAAAATCAATATGGTATGATTTAAAAGTAATAGTTATAGTCTATGACAAATGATAGTTATGTGAGAAAAATATTATATATATATATATATATATATATATATCTTAATTTTGAAGGATAAAATTAAAAATTTATTAAAAAGTAAAATCTGATTTTTAAAAAATTTAAAAGTTGGTACGGAACTAATTTTAAAAATTGCGTGAAATGAGCGTGGGCTGCAAAAGTAATTTTAATGGATTAAATCAAAATTTATTTTACCAAACACAAAATACGGTTAAGATTTTTTTAAAATTACTTCTAATCCTCCTAAAATCAACCCCAAACGCACCTTAAGTTAGCTACATTATAATATCACTCATTGATTTGGTAATCGGTAACCAAAGCTAAATTTATCTAAATATCCTCGAATTTGTAGCTTGTTTAGGAAGAACATTATGCATATACTTTCTGTTTATAAAATTAAGAGAAATTATTATAAACATAAAAAATATCAAACTATTTACAAATATAGAACAATTTCACTGTCGATAGAATTCTATCACGGTTTATCGCTAGACCTATCGTTAATAGACAGTAAAATTTTTCTATATTTGTAAATAATTTGGTTCATTTTTCTATATTTAAAAATAGCCCTAACATTAATGGATTTTTTTTTTTTTTTTTTTTTTTTTTGCTTGTTAAGAACGACTTTTTCGATCTTGAATATCAATAATTCAGTGTGAAAGAGAGAATCTCATAGAATTATGTGTTTTGAGTCCCAAAAATAACTTTCCCTTTCATGTGGGAGAAAACTCCATTTTGTTCTTCATTGAGAAAGTTCATCATTTAATAGAAAGAAAAAAAAAAATATCCCTTTTGTTGATTTGAATCTATATAGTCTCATTCACTCGAGCCATTTTCGAGCTGTCCTTCAAATTTCACCTTTTTTTTCCTTTTTTTTTTTTTTTTTCGTGATGGTATTTGCATTCCTCACTTTATGGCCAAGCTGCCACATTTTAATTTTAATTTTTAGATAAATTTTCACATATAAAAAAATGTCAAATATTTTATAAGAAATAGCAAAAAAAAAAAAAAAAAAAAAAGAAAAAAACACTGATAACATTGGTAAACTTCTATCAACATCTATTAGTGATAGACTTCTATCATTTCTATCACTCATTAATGACTCTGTTTCTAGACTCTAATAGACTTTCTATTACAACTATTTAAAAATTTTGCTATTTTATGTAAATAGTCTTTCTTATTTTTCTATTTTTAATTTTTTTTTCACTTTTTTATTGTTTTCAAATAGGAAAAAAAACTTACGAAGATTTAAATTTCTAACTTCAATTACTACTTGTTCCTCTACTTTGGTTATATTTCATTTTTACCCTTAAATTTAAATTTTATTTCAAAAATATTCTTAAATAAAGATTTTCTTTTATCAATATATCCATATATGTAATATTATTCACAATTATATATAAAATTAAAAATTCTTTTACACGATAAATTTTTATACTTCAACACCCTCACCCACCTTGATTTACATTAATAATATTGTTAGTTGCACCTAAGCCTTTTATTTTATCTTATCTTAATGAAAAACTCTTTGATTGTATTTCTTTTATAATAAATTTCAAACTTCAAAATTAAAAATGAAAATTTCAAAATCTAGAGACAATTAAAATATACTCCAAAGAAGTACTTCATATAATTTAACTTTTTTTTTTTTTTCTTTCGAGAGAGTTTTAAAATGTAACTAAAATGAGCAAATATTCATTCAAGCAAAAGCTTACTAAAAACAGCTTTCGGAATTTAGTATTTCAAGCTTTTTAAATCCTCCACGGAATTTCAATACCTTTTGTAAACATACAAACAAGCTGTAGTGTCTTCCAAAAAAAGAAAAAAGAAAAAAGAAAAATAAAATAAAAAGAAAAAAGGAAAAAAGCTGTAGTAGAAAGATAGACGTAACCATAAGCTAAAAGGCCATTTGACTTTACTATTAATATAACCATATGAAATACCAATGTGATATTGCAATATTGCAAATTTTTTTCATCAATATGTAGGGTGGAAGAATCGAACCTTTGATTAGTATAACCATACGAGATCGATAATGCAAGTTTTATGTCAATTGAATGAAATTGGTAGAAGCATTATGACAAAAATGAAACAAATAAAAATATATGGATCAAACCATTAAAAATAGCAAAATAACTCTCCAATTCTAGCTTCACTTTGAATTCCATCAATTCTAATTATTATTATTATTAGTTTTTTTCTTTTTTTTGGGTGTGGAATTCAGAAAAGAAAAAGTTCAATCAAAATCTATAAAGAAATCAAGGATCCTTAAACAATCAAGGTCAAGCTAACCTAAACCTAGCTCAAGATATATATATTTGTAAGCATCTTTGAACCTTCAAGATCAAGTCAACCTAACCATAGCTCGACGAAACATGCAAACGAGATACATTCAACCTTAAATTTTAGTTTTGAAAGAATAAGCAATTTATAGTATTCAATGGAACTAGGATAACCACAGTTAGGTTCACGTGACAATACATAGCCAACCTTCTTCCAAATTCACCAATAATCATTTGGGGCGTTTGGCACAAGAGTGAAGTTGTTTAGTCTGGAGAATTGTTAAGGGATGGGACGACACTGTGTGTGTATATATATATATATTGAATATGAATTTTAGTGGAATATTTTAAGGACAGTGAATTGTGGAATTAGAACACTAACCCATAAGACATGTCAACAAGCAGTGTTACTAAGATGCTTAAATTAAGGAACTGAGATTGCTTCTCTTTCGTTTTTCTATTTATCATCATTCTAAAACTAGGATGATAAATGTGACTACGCTACAACTTAAGCACATATCAAAACAGAATGAACTTACAAGATCTTTGGCCTGCCATTGCATCGATTGATATCGATCTCCAATGCATCGTTATCGTCTCAGAATGAGATCTCCAATGCACCGTTATTGTCTCAGAATGAGTCTTCCTTTCTTTTGAAACTGAATGATTGGCGAAGTCCTGTTAATATACCAAGGTGTCAGACCGGTTTCGGTTGGCAAAATGGAGATCAGGGAGGTCAGCACTAACAGAGAATTTGAGCCATCTCCTCTTTTCGACATACTTGAGACCAGGTTGCAACAATAAGCCAATTGCCACAGCAGCTAGACTCACAATCATCACTTTGACTGTTGAAAGGGCCAACACTATGCATATTAATATTGTTGGAGGGATACACATCAGGATTGATCCAGCTGTCCCCACAGGAATCTTGTAAGGCCGAGATGCAGCTGGATGTTTAATCCTTAGCTTGATAAAGGCTAAGAATTCCAGAATCATTCCAAAGCAGTACAAGAAGTTCTCTGCCGCTACAATTTCTTGGAAGCTTAACCATGAAAGCAAAACAACACCTGAGGCTGAGAATAGTATCCCAATCAATGGTGTCCCATGACGAGACCGTATGCTGAAGAACTCAGGCAACATACCACGTTCTGCCATTCCAAGAAGTTGGAAAGAATCACTGCTCATCTCAGCCACAAACATTCCCATATTCGACATGGCAGCAGCCCCTTGGATCCACCAACCCAACCAAGCCCCTCCAATAATTTTAGCAACATCAGAGAAGTAGCCATCAGTCCACAGTTCGCGATTAAGCGCAATGGCTCCTGTCCCACTTAAAAGAGGCAAAAAATAACTGAGAACAACCAAAATCAAGGCATAAAAAAGTGCTTTGGGGAGTGTTTGGTTTGGGTTTTCCACTTCTCCAGCCAATGTGCTAATAGAATCCCAATAATTCAAATTCCAGAAAAGAGTGTTCAAATACAGATTCCAGTCAACATCCTTTAGGTTCACCACAAGCCATCTAGCTGGCTGTAGCTTGGGAATAGACACAAGTCCCATAACTGCAAAAGGGAGGATTGAGAAAACACCAAGGATTACAGCAACCCAACCAACAATTGTTAATCCTCTATAATTCATGTAAGTGAGGATCACTGTCAACGCCAAGACTGCAGCAACTCTCGGAAGACCTCCACCAAGAGCTGGGATCTCTGACTTCAAGTAATCAAGAAACAAGACAGGATATAAAGCATTATCAATAACTCCACTAAGCCATTTCATCCAACCCTGTTGAAATCCCCAAAATGGACCCAAAGCAGAAGAAACCCAAACAACATAACCACCATTTTCAGGGAACATAGTCCCCATCTCAGCAGTAATCAATGCCTCAGGAATACTCCATATAAGTGGAAAAACCAAGAATCCAAGAAGAGCTAACAGAGGACCAGCTGCCCCAACACTATCCTCAACTCCAAATGGACCCCCTGAAACCTCATAGAAGATGAGAAACACAAGTGGTAATACAGAAACTTTCTTTGCATTACTGACTGAAGGAGAAGGCGATTCGCCAACCGACACATACTCTGCACGATTAATCTCTCCCATTGGAACAGAAGCTTGTCTGGCTGGCGAAGTCCTCAATTTCTGCTCAACCCACAAAGCAACATCATGACTATGAAAGATAAAACTCAAATCTCACATTCAAACTCAAATACAGAAGAAACAAGAAACGCAATATACTCAATCACTTAATTCCAATCAGTTCATAAATACTTTTTGTTTCGTAAACCAAGGAAGTCCCTAACATACATCTTATAATTTCAGCCATAGGAAGTAGTTCCTTGTGATTAACGTCTCCAATTACGCATCAAACTCATGATTCATACTAATCAGAGACCACAAACTACATCTAGATGCCGTATTCATATTGCAAAAAACAAAAAAAAAAGAAGAACCCAAAAAAGATGAGAAAAACACAACAGAGAATTTCAAATGTAATACCAAACTAAACAAACAGAACAAAAATTCCAGGAAACCTAGAAATCGAGATATTAAAACAAACAAAGAAACGCAATCTTAGATAAAAATTTAGAGGATCTTGAGGTAAGACCGACATAGGAAGGAAGAAGAGAAGAAGAGGATGATGAAGCAGAAGAGAGAACAAACCATCAAGGAAAATCGATCGCCGGAGAAGAAGGATGCATTACTGCAATAACGCCTCCGCCGTGGAACAAAACGGAGAAAACTAGCGCTCCGCCGATGAGCCCTCAAAGTACTACGAATCTACGACGGTGTTTCAGAATCTAAACATATACAAATAATAAAGAACGATGTCGGAAATTCTACAATTTAGAATTATTGTGTTTCTAAAATAATAATAAAAAAAAAGAAATATGTTATTTATTTTTAGATCAAAAAGGTATTTGTTTTATTCTCTTTGTTTTAAAAAGTCGTATGTGGCATTTTCCAAATGAGAGAATATTGTTTTGCAGGTTTGCATTTGCAAGGTGTTCCACTTTTCAATCTCGGTGTGCCACGTCATTTAACCATTTTTCTATTAATATATATATATATATATATATCCACATACATACAACTTGAAAAATTGTAAAAAATAACCCTTTTTTAGTTTACCTTGTCACACTAGCACAATTTTTAAAAATTTGTTAAAACGGATTTTGTTGGTGCTTCTCGCCGAGACCAACTATCGAGATTTGTATAAAAAGTTAACCTTTTCAACTTATATCCAAACTATATCGATTCTTTTAAACTTTCTTGATAGAATCTCAATTCATGAGGACCGGACTCAAATAATTTCTAAATCTTAATCTTTTCAAACCTTAAAGATAATACAGCCAAATATTACAAAATATTTAAAAGAGAATTGGATAATCAATTTGACGTAAGATTTGCAAGATTAAACTAGATTTTATATAAGATTTAGAAAAGATTAGAAGAGAAAATTTGAAAAGAGGTAAGAATTGGTATAAGCTTTGAAAAAATTGCATAACATTTGAAAAAATTATATTGATCTCAATTCATCCCAGGTAAAATTTTATCGAGAAAGTCTAATCCTGAATTAGAGGCACCATACATTTTTCTTTGTCCCATTTACCACTGATTCACAGGCTTTTTATCGTAAAACAAGTGAATAAGTTTATATATATGTGCACAATCTGGATCACTTAAGGGGAGCGCGTGCCTCTTTGTCCCTACTTGGATCTGCTCCTGTTTGTCTCCCATTTATTTGGATTGAGATTATGCTTGTATTGAGATGCTAATGCTAATACAAATACTTAGAATTAGATTATTAATTTGTTAAAATAAAAATAATAAAATTAAATATTATTTTTTAAAATTTTAAAGATTAAAATAGACATTTTAAAAATTTTAGTAGAATAACACAAATAAGAATTTAAAGGCCAAAAACATTTTTCTTCTACCAAGAATTTCCTTGCCCTTTTGTTCAAAAATAAAGAGTGAGGAATCTATGTTGAGCCATTTTCATTTGTTTGTAGAATTCAACAACTAAAGTGAGAGATTTAAACTTTTGACTTTTCAATCGAAAGTATATATATTAAATCAATCCTCTAACTTCAATAAAGAATATACATGTCAATGACTATTCAATTAAATTCACTTTGCCTATATTGCTAGTTAAGGCTCTATTTGGTAACCCATTTGGTTTTTTGTTTTTGTTTTTAAAAATTGTACTTGTTTTCTCACAATTTCTTACTTATGATTCTCATATTTTCTAGGTAGACATTTGATTTCTTAACAAATTTCCAAAAACAACAAGTTTTTTAAAACTATTTTTCATAATTTTCAAATTTTGGTTTTGATTTTGAAAACAACTCTTAAAATGTAGACAATAAAACATAAAAATCAATAGATGTGTTTATATACTTAATTTGCAAAAAGAGAAAATAAAAAGCCAAACAGGACCTAAGTTATGCTCATGTTGGCAGCTAAAAAGTTTATATTTAGTTCCCCGACTTTTAAAAACATCTACTATTTGGAAAAAAAATTCAATGTATTTATCACCTTTGTAACTAAGAGATGATGTTTGACCAACCACGACTTGTGAATCAACACATCATCGTGCGAACATAATCAAAATGAAAAACACTTTGTCTATCTTACGCTACATCCATCTTTGTGCATCCCACAAAATTATCTAATCATAGTTTATCACATGACAAACTTTTCTTACTTCGTTTTCAAAATATTTTAATTTTTTTTTTATATAAATGATTAGAGTAGAATACATCCAAATATTACTCAACTGAAATAGGCGGTAAATTAGCGCATCGTTGAAGTTGAATCCCCTAACCTATTATATAATTATTTGTCACAATATATGATTTGATTGTCTTAGATTAATCTTTATCCCCAACTTACCATGTAATGATTCGAAAATGAATTTTATTTGTTTATTTATTTTAGCGTGAAAGAGATGCATATAAATATATAGTAAATATCCAAAATATTATTATCTAATTTACCTATAAAGAAAAAATAAATCAATGTAAATTAAAAGAATGGGGATAGTAATAAACATGCCTTTAGCATCATCCACCTTAGTTTTTAACATATATAATAATAATATTGCATTTTTTTTATTTTTCAGAAAAAGCGAATGGAAAAACATTTATTTAATAGAAATTCAATCCAACTTTATAACTTTATCTTCTGAATTTCTCAATAATTAATAAAATCTCATAGCCATGCCTAATTAATTACCTACGGAGCATGAAAGGCAAAAATTCAACCAGAAAGTGGGGCCAAAAATAATAAAAATATCTTCAGTTTTTCTACGAGCACTCCCTTTTATTTGTTCCGATCACCCTCGTAAAAAGAAAGGCCCACCGTATTGAAATTGTATATCTAAATTAAAATATTATTCTTAAATTTAATAATTGTTTATGGTTGATTTTTTTAAAAAAAAAATTATTATTTTGTTTAGTTTTTTGAATCACATATTATATTCATTACATAAAAATTATTATTATTATTTAATCAGTTTTAATAAAAATTAATTTTAAGAGACTAAATTTAAAATTTATTAAAAATATCTAGACTAAAATTGAATAAATTTAAAAATACATAGTCTAAAATGGTATTTAGACCTATTATTTATAGTCTCCTCCATAAATCAAGTTATTAAAAAAAAAAACTTTTCCACTTTTAGAAGACAAAAAAAAAAAAAACACAAATTAGATAAAACATCATATCCACTTTCCTAAAAATGAAAAACAAACGGATTGTACACTTGTTGGCGTCTTGTACTTATAAGTTTGAGATGCGTTCCGTAAACTTTTCTTTTAAGGGAGTAATAAACAAATACTAAAAGTGGATCCCAAAAAAATTAAAAATGAAACATTTTAAGTATTTTCTAAAAGTGAATTTACATATAGATTTTTTTTAAAACCACAATATTTAAAGTTGGAGACTCAAAATTGTAAGAGACTCAAACTATTTACAAATATAGAAAAATTTCACTGTCTATTAATGATAGACTCGATAAAATTATATTATTGATAGATAGTAAAAAATTTCTATATTTATAAATAGTTTGATATTTTTTCTATTTATAATAATTTTCCTTTAATTTGATCTAAAGTCTATTTTATGATTCTAATCAAATAATTATCGTCTACTTAAAAGATGTACTAGATAGGTTACTCATGTCTTTTTAGAGCTTTACTTAGAGTTTTTTTTTTTAAAAGGAATTGTTGTTTCTTACTTCATGAGTCATTGACTCGAGTATAGGCTTTCCATATAAAGGAAGTTCTTAAAAGCTTTTGGAGCGAGTAAAATGACGTTAGAATGCTCACACCTTATTTAAACTCAATTTAAAATAAAATTTAAAAAAAAAAAAAACTAGAGCTCACAATTACTCATAAAAACTGCATTTAATTGTCAGTATTTAAAGTTAAATTTTCGATTCCTCCCACTCATGTATTATAAAATATATATATTAGTTCTTTTCATATCATTGAAATTGAAAGCTTCAATATAAATTTGACTTCACCAAAATAACATTTTTTTTAAAAGGATAAGATAAGATTTTAAAAAATTAAATTTTAAAAACAAAAAAGATGGAACGTTTCTGAAGCATGAGCTACTGATTCGTAGCTAGGTTAGGTTCGCACTGAGAGAGAAATCGTTTCCGAATCCCAATTCAAACTGCCAAAGAGATTTCTTCTTTCCAGCGGTGGATCAAGAAATTCAATTCAAAGAACCGCAAAGAAGAAGCATAATCGCAAAAACAAAACAAAAACAAACCAGAAGAACAAGAAGAAGAACCGCGTCAACGAAACAATAATAAATCGAGTTTAAATTTCTTCGATTGTTACCTGGTGGTCGGAATCGCAAACGATCGGCGGTTCATTCTCTGCGCGGTGGAGCTCCTCCTTGGCACCGTTACAGTGAGGCGAAGCGGCGGCAGCGGTTGACTGAGGTTGAAATTCCTTCTGGCCGCCAAGCACCACCGCGTGCTCTGGTTTCCGATCGATCTGCGAAGCCGAAATCGGCGGTTGCTCTCCGTCTGTATTCATGAAATTGGAATGAAGATTTGAAATTATATATGATAGGAGTTGTTGAAGCTTTAATTGATGATTGAAGTTCAAGTACAGAGGCGGTTAGGAAAATGAATTGGCAAATAATTCACATCACATATATACAGAGGAGAGAGAAATTGGAATGAAGAAGGAAGATGAAGTTGGATTTGAAAGTTTGTGGAGTAATGGCAATTAGTTTGCTTGGGTTTATAGTAAGCTAAAAATGAAAAATATATGGCCAATTGGACGATACAACCAATTATGGACTATTAAATACAGCTTTTAAGTTTTAAATTAATTAATTTCCTTAATTTACTTTAACCTATACCTTAAAATATCATTAAATACATTTAATTTAGAAAAATTACTATAAACATAAAAAATATCAAACTATTTACAAATATAGAAAATTTTCACTGTATAGAATTCTATCGCTTTCTATCGCTCAAGTAAATATTTTTCTATATTTGTAAATAGTTTGACTCATTTTTCTATATTTGAAAACAACCCTTTAATTTATGTATGATTTAGTAAACCTTTGATTTTTTATTTTTTTAAAAAAAAATTGAGCTACATTACTTTCTTTATTTACTTTCTACTAATATTTTTAAAAATTAAGTCAATTTTTCAAAATAAAAAAATAGTTTTTTTTAATCATTGTATGAAATTTAGGAGAAAACGAGCATAAATTTAAAAAATATAAAAAACTAAAAACAAAGTCGCTATTAAACACGGCGTTAATCTTTGTCTTTTCAATTATGTTTATTTAATCATTAAACTTTGAAGGACAAAGATTATTTCTAAGTTTTAAAAAATTGTCACTGTTTTAATTGCATAATAGATGGGTGGAACCCCACCTAAGTTTTTTTTTCAACTTTAGATGTGTTTTTTTCTTAAACTTTCAATTGTGTACACACTTTATAATTTGTCTCGTAGGTTTTTAGATATAGCAAATATAAACTATATTAATTCGCTATACAACTTTCTCAATATATAAATAAGAAAAAGAGAAAAAAATATGAAAATCAAATTTAAAATTATTGCACTTATTTATTTATTTTTTTCTACTAATTAATAATAATTTTTCTATATATTAATAATAAGTTTTGAAAATGACCATATTAATAGAAAAAAAAGGTCGTTTTCAAATATAGTAAAATGTCACTATATATTAGTGATAGATAGTTATAGACTCTAATATACATCTAACAGTGTCTATCACTGTTAAGACTTTGATAGACATCTAATAGTGATAGATTGTAATAGTTTATTAGTGTCTATTTGTATCTATAATTGATAAACTGTGACATTTTTCTATATTTGAAAATATTTCTAGCAATTTTATCATTTAAAACAATTATCCATAGAAAAATCCTTTTTTGTAAACTGCTCGAGTAATTTTTTTTTTTCTTTTTAAACTTCTAGTATGTATGGTAGGCGATTTAATGTACTCTGAGAATTTAATTTAATTAAAGGATAAATTATAAAAGAAAACACTCCTGAATTTTGTACTTTGGGTAAAAAATACTCTTAAATTTTTAAAAGTTTCAAAAATACAATAAATTTTTTTAAAAGAGTTAAAAAATATCTTTACCGTTAGTTTTAGATGGAAACCATTAGTATTTTGTTTCAAAAATATCCTTAAACTTTTAAAAATTTAAAAAATACTCTTAAACTTTTAAAAAAGAAAAAAGTTCCAAAACCCTTGTCGTTAATATATAACCAGAATTCGTTAATACCTCATTGCATAAAATACCTATAAGCTTTCAAAAGTTACATTAGTACCCTTACCTTATATAAAAAGTTAAAAATGCCATTAACGTTCATTTACACTCCATCACCTTCCTCTTCTATTTCCTGTCTCGGCCCTACTTCAATCTATGACATAACAATTTTCTATTTTTCCTCTTTCTTCTTCCCTCTCTTCTTCAATATCTCCTACTCCCCTTTTTGTTAACTTGTTAATCTTTGTTTATCTAAAAAAAAAAAAATTAAAAAATGTCCCCTTCAACGCAAAGAAAAATAATAATGGAAGCACCATGAAACCTTAGAAATTAATTGTTTTAACAAAGTTGTATGTTAGTAGTTGAGTGTGTGTTAATAGCTAGTCAAATGTATCCTTTTGAATTTGGCTATTTATCGTTTTGGTAAGCTTTAAAGGGAGATTTATATTTTAAAATTTTGTGAGATTTTTTGGGATATTATGCTTTAACTTGAAGTTTTGGTTTATATTTGGTTGCTGTGAAAATTTGTGTAAGAGTTAGAAAAAATAGAGAAAAATGAGAGTATCTATCTGATAAAAAAAATGAGAATATCTATATAATTGTTTTGAAAATGGCTTTTTTCAAACTTAAGAAAAATTCAAACAAATTGACCACTGTACTAGAGGTAAGAGCATTTTTTAACTTTTTTTTTTTTGAAATGTTAAGAGTATCAATGCAACTTTCGAAAGTTCAAAGACACTTTTTATACTAGGTATTGACAGTTTCTGTTTATATACTAATAGTAAGGTATGTTTGAACTTTTTGTAAGATTTTTTTGGGATATTGCGCTTTAACTTGAAGTTTTGGTTTATATTTGATTGTTGTGAAAATTTGTGTAAGAGTTAGACAAATAGGAGAAAAAAATGAGAGTATCTATCTGTTAAAAAAAATGAGAATATCTATATAATTTTTTTTATATAAAATAAAAGTACTTTTCAAAAATAGGGAAATTATTATAAATGGAAAAAAAATATCAAACTATTTACAAATATTGAAAATTTCACTGTCTATCAATGATAGAATTTTTCTATATTGGTAAATATTTTGGCTCATTTTTTTTTATTTGAAAACAACTCTTTAAAATAAGTGACAAAATTTATGAGTATTTGAAAATAACACAAATAATTTGATACCATAACTCCTTTAATTTAAATCTTTAAATTGATCGGTAATTTAACAGAATATTAGAACAGATGACTTGTATTCGAAGTTGAACTCCTGTAAATCATTTTCTCTCTCAATTATTATTGATTTAATATATATAAGTATGTTTTTCCTTTTCCTTTTCTTTTTTAGAAAAAGAAAAAAGAGAAATTAAATTTAAAATAAACACAAGAGACATATGCCTAATTTTATTATTAATATCTCTTGGATTTAGTGGAAGGTAAATTAGTGTCATTGGTACCAATTTTTGCCTTTATGTGCCACATCCTTTATTGAAAATTTTGTTCACATTTGACTATTGTGTTAAATTTGTATAATTAAAGTTGACAATTTTAGCAAATCCAAACAAGTAGGATTTATTTTCTATAATAATTATCAGTTTGCCAATTCAAAACACCCTCTCAAGAGTCAAAAAGTTTGAACCCATATCCACATTTATACATTTTTTTTTAATTATTTAGTTTTTAAAAATTGTGCTTAGTATCTCATTATTTTTATTTAAATTATTATCTAAATTTCAAAAGTAAATTTTTAAAATTTAGAGTCTCGTTTGATATTTGTTTTTAGTTTTTAGTTTATGAAACTTGTGTTTATTTTTCTACAACTTTTTTGCCACGATTTTCATCATTTTTAACTGAACACTTGAATTATTAGCTAAATTCTAACAACAAAAATTACTTTTTAAAAACCTTTTTTTTTAATTTTAGTTTTCAAAACTTAGCTTCATTTTTAAAACCACTCATAAAAAGTAAATAATTAAAACAACTAAACTAATAGGTGAAAGTAGTATTTATAAAGTTAATTTTCAAATACTAAAAATTAAAATCCATAGCCATCAAAGGAGGCCAACTTTTTTTTTTTTAGTTCTTAAAATTTAGCTTGGATTTTGAAAATACTTATAAAATTTAGACCACATAACAAATCAATAAGTGAAAGTAGTGTATATAGAGTTAATTTTAAAAACCAAATAGTTATCAAATGGAGCCTATATTTAATCTCTAAATTGAAAGTTCAAATTAGCATATTTGATATTAATGATAATATTTTAAACATAAAATCAATTGTACAACTAGAATGAAGGTCATATAATTTTAGTGCATGTTTGTAAATAATTTTGAAATTATTAAAATCACTTTTGTTGTATTCAAAATCACTATAAAAATAGAGTTTCATCGCTCAAAATAAATTTAATATTTAATTTTACACTTTTAAATGTAATTTTCATATCATCAAATTTAATTTTGAATAATTAAAAGTATATTTTAGAATGAATTTAAAAATAACAAAAATGATTTTAACTATTTCAGAATTATTCTCAAACATGCCTCTCTTCTTTAGAATTTGATCTTTGTTTCAAATTTTGGTTCTTCACAAGTGGTCTATATGTTATTTATATTGGCACATCTTTTTTTTTTTTCTTTTTTTTTTCTCTTTTTTTTTTATTATTATTATTATTTATATTGGCACATTTTTTATATATTGTTAGTTTATATATTATATATATATATATATATTATATATATATATATATATTATATATATATATATATATCAGTGACATTATATCTCATCTTGAAATGATCATGTCGATTTGGGATGGAATCAGCTGGATCATGCGTGACTACCATTCAAAATTAAGGTAAGGAATGACAAATATGAAAATAAGGGTCTTTATTCAGAAAATTTGTTAAATATTTTTACTTGATATATACGTAAATATAAATTATGGTAATTTGTTCTAATCCAAGACATAAACAAAGATAAAGATAATTTTTAAAATAAAAAGGACCCTAAAGGCCACTCACAATATACACATAAAAATAACTTAAATGATTGATTTTGATATGAAATGAATTCTTTGTAATAATTATGACTCATATCCTTAGTCAATTTAGTTTTTAATACAGGATCATTCAAATATGTGTCTTTTAATAAGGATAGGTGAATTATTATGGATCCATCTTCTGAAAAGAATCGAACATGATAATTTTTCATCATCGGGCTTGAGCACAAATCAAACAAACTAGATCTACATAAAACTCGATATCTTATTCATATCCAAGCATATATAAAATGTCTTTGATTTATGCTGTTGTGCCAAAGTGGAGCGTAAGTGGTCCATCGAGAATCTTGAAGCTCTTGTCGTGCTTGAAGGTTTGTCCACTTTCTCTAACCAGGTTAGTGTTTCCCTGTTCACTTTATTTATGGATTCTAATTATGTTCATCTCGTCAGTGAACCATGAGGGGAGGAGGTGACATTTCGGAGTTGTCTGATTTGGTCTAGGAGATTATTTTAAAATACCATTTTAGTTTTTGTACCTTAAATTTTGTTCTATTTTAGTCCATGTATTTTCAATTGTTTAATTTTAGTCTATAAATTTTTAATAAATCTTAAATTGAGTCATTGAAAATTAAATTTTTATCGAAATTGATTAAATAATAATAATAATTTTCATACCTTATGTAAATACTTTATAAAAAGATGCTCGCAAAGACTAACTTTTTAAAAAAGAAAAATAAACAATCAAGTAACTGCATGGATTAATTTTAGATTTATTGTAAATACATCTACTTAAAATTATAATTATAAATAATTAAAAGTAGATATACTAAAATAGAATAAATTACAAATCTGAACTGTCGAGTGGTTGTTAAATTTTTTTAATTAATTAATTCGCATTATTCTTTTGACTAGCGAGTAAATCTAGGGAAATGAAAGAATGATTAAAAATGGGAAAAAAAAAAAAGACCCATCCCACGCCTCTTTGCACGTGCTGCACATTCCACTGGCTGGAAACTGAAGAAAAAGAAATATAATATATATATATATATATATATATATATATATATATATATATATATTAAATAAAACTTTTAATTTGAAGCTTTTCAAAAAAAAAAAATAATAATAATTCGAAGAATTTCAATTTTTTTTTTAATTCAAAGAATTAGACGCTGGTTTTGACTACTACCAACCAACGACGCAGATTCTTCGATCCTTCACTTTCCACCGCACGATTGCACTGCATTATTTCTTCCGAATGTTTTGAATGTGCCCAAATTTAATATTTTTATATTTTATTTTAAAATTATAATAGCTTTTTGTACGATAAATACATACAGAACAGCTAATATTGATTTTTCTTATTTTATTTAAAAAAATAATGATTTTTCTTATTTATTTATAGAAAATTTTCATAAATAGAAAAAATGTCAAACTATTTAAAGAAAATAGTAAAAAAAAAATACTGATAGATATTGATAGACTTCTATCATTTCTATTACGGATAGACTTCATCGTCTATTACAACCATCTAAAAATTTTGCTATTTTATATAAATAGTTTTCCTTATTTTTTTATTTTTAAAATTTTTCCTTCATTTATTGGCATCTAATTCTTTTAATATATATATATATATATATATATATATATATATATAATGAATTATTTATAGGATATTATATCATATATAAAACGAGGAATTCAAAATAATGAACTTTAAAAATGGATAGAATGTTTTAATTATTAAATTAGGTTTGTGTTGGTATTAAAAAAATGTTTTTTTTTTCTTTTTTAAAAAAAGTGATATATTTAAAGTGATACATATTACTTTTTCCAAAAGAGGAAAAAAAAGAAGTCCCACATTTTACATCAAAATGTGTTATTGGTTTAAGATTTATTTGATAAGATGTTAATTGACGACATTTAGAAGTTCTTTTTAATGACATGTTTAATAAGCATATATTCGTTTGGAAAGTAAATAAAAGGTTGTATGTATATGATGTCCTAGAAATGAAAGATTAAATTAAGGTCACGTTTACATCAGGTGGAAAATAATCCATCAATGATAATGTAAAAAGGAGGTCCTATTGATTACTTTTGTTGTTCTTTACTTGTGTTTGTAATCATAATGAGTTGTGAGACCCGCGTCAAAATTTGTAATCGAATCGTACAATCTAATTGAGGAATGAAGGGTGCTTAATCTAATTGTAGTTGGAAATTACTGGGACTAACTATCTTTATCGTTAACGTTACAGATATTATTACTGTAATAGTATGAAAATTACGAATCTGCTACATTTATTGTTACATTTATTGTAACAGTTATCGTTAGGGTCAAGGTAGCGATAACGGTAACAGTAGAATGTGACATATTCTTAATACTAGGTAAACGCGATAAAGAACCATTCAATTATTCTTAATACTTGTTGAATTTTAGTCTTTACTTTTTCAAATGTTTAATTTTAATTTATGTATTTTTAGTAAAATTTAAATTTAACCCTTTATTTAAAAAGTATTAAATAATAATAATAATAATAATAATTTTTGTACTAAAAAATATATTATGAGAATATGTTTCCAAATTTTATACTAAAAAGTCTAATAAATACTAATAATAAAAAAACAATCAATAAAATAACAAACAGTAGAGACTAAATTTAAGGTTGATTGGAAATAAATGAACTATATATAGCTGGACATTTAAAACTATAGAGACTAAAATTAATCAAATTTCAAGGTACATAGACCAAACAGTATTTTAACTAAAAAAATCGAGTTTTTTTTATTCAATTTGTCTAAGAAAAATGTGCTTAGTTCAACTGACATAAATTTTGTTTTGTCAACTTTGAGGTCAAAAGTTCGATTATCTCTTGTAAAAAAAAAAAAAAAAATCTTGCCGAGAAAAATTATTGTTTACATGGAACAAGTTTATCACTTAGTGTAATTATGCCCTGGAAAATTGTATTTTAGAGGTTGTCCTTGGAATGTGAAGTTTGAAGCCTTTGATTTCAAAGGCTTCAAACTTCATTATTTATTAATTTGGGTGTTGTAGTCATGGTATTAAATTTTTTGTAGATATTTTTATCGATATTTCTATGTTTTCATAGATTTGATATCGACATGAAGAGCGAATCCAAATATTGTATCATAGAAAAATTCATAAAATATAAAAAATAATCAACAAAATGTCATTAATAAGGTAAATATAATATAAATCATAAACATGTTAACTTGTTTAAAAATCATAAAATTTTTATTTATCAATTTAAATTTATTTTTTTAATCTTTTTTTTTTTATAATTTTTTCAGAAATATTCATCGAAATCGACATTTACCGAAATTTTCATCAAAATTTTCATAAAATTAGAACTTCAATATTTCCGTTGGCATCTACATTTTAAATCTTGGTTGTGGTTTAGTCATGAAGTTTTATTTTTTTATAAAAAAAAAAGTGAAAAATTCAATTCACACATTTCACATTTGTTAAACTAATATACATATAACTCTTTTTCAACCATCTACAGAATAATGAAAAATATTTCGATAATTGCTAAATTATAAATATATATAGGAGAATTTTTAAAAATAGAAAAATAAAAAAAATTATTTACACAAAATAGCAAAATTTTTAGATAGTTGTGATAGACGTTAATAGAAGTCTATTACGATCTATCAGTGATAGAAATGATAGAAGTCTATCAATGATAGATGCTGATAGAAGTCTATCAATGTCTATTAGTATTTTTTTGATAAATAATTTGACATTTTTTTTCATTTTAAAAATTTCTCATATATATATGCTTCACTATTTAGTATAGATATAAATGAAGGTTAGTGGTTAGAAAAAATAGAAAAAGAAAAGTGGTTCACCAAATAAACAGTTTGAAATGTCTTAGCCCTTTTTTCTATATATATATAAAATATATAATTATCTATGTATCAACTTTCACATGTGTTGAATTAAGAAAAGTAAAATGAAAAAAAAAAAAAAAAACATATGGGGCCAAAGGTGATGTGTCTATTTATAGTATCAAATTTTCATTAATATGTCGATATTTCTATGTTTCCATGGGTTTGATATCGACATGAGTGGTGAATCAATATTTCCAAAATATCGTAGGAAAATCCACGAAACATACAAAATAAGCAACACAATATCACTCATTTAAATATAATATAAACAATAGACATATTAACTTGTTTAAAAATATTAAAATGTTTATTTACTAATTTAAATTTATTTTTTTGAATTTTTTCGTTTTTATATTTTATTCATAAATATTCATCAAAATCGACATTTCATTGATATTTCTATCGAAATTTTCGTAAAATTAATATCTCAATATTTTCGTCGATATCAATATTTTAAACTTCGATCTATCATCTGTGTGAATATTTTATATTTTATTTTATTTAGGGTAAGAGATTCAAACATCAACTCCATAACCAAATATTGCATTGACCTATTAAAAGTACTTTAAATTTAATATATATATATATATATATAGTCAAAATCATTTTTCTAAACAAAAAAATTAGTACAATGGATAGGATATGAAAATTTGAACTAAAAAAGTACATGTTAATCACGGTTAAACTATGTTCACTTTGACATTTAAAAATAAAATAAATTGTAATTTTAGAGATTATGAGCTAAATTCACATCTTTTATATATATATAGTTGATATGGAATGCTAAAGATTATAGAGATTATAAAATAATTTTAGAGCCTGTTTGGATTGACTTTCTAAGTGTTTAAATTTGTGTTTATAAGTAAAAAAATAAGTTTACAAACACTCAGAAACTCAATTCAAACGGACCATAAGTCATGTCTCTTTTTTTTTTAATAAGAAAATGTCTCTTTTTTTTTAAGAAACAAAATGTCTCATTTTTTTTAAACCAATATTTGTTATATAAATTAATATAATTTGTTGAATAATAAAATAAATATGATTAATGATCGATTAAAGATCATTTCAAATAATG
Source organism: Lagenaria siceraria (assembly GCA_002890555.2). Taxonomy (NCBI): domain Eukaryota; kingdom Viridiplantae; phylum Streptophyta; class Magnoliopsida; order Cucurbitales; family Cucurbitaceae; genus Lagenaria; species Lagenaria siceraria. The sequence goes on along the minus strand of CM016483.1, from coordinate 18,251,707 downwards.
ATTTATAATACTAAGATATCGTAATGTAATAATAATTAACATAATTGTCACTAAGATAGTTCAATGAATAATTGAGGTATTTATTCATTATTGTCAGAGAAAAATACTCTCTCTACATTTGTTATACACATACTAAAAAAAAAAAAAGAGAACAATTAGCACAATTTATTGATGATAAAAAAAAATTATATATTTGTATTTGATTCATTAAAATATGGCTCGGCAAATTTTAGACAATTATTTTAGAATATTATTTTATCAATAATTATTGTGTCTTGTCAAAATGAGCATAGTTCAACTAGCATACGAGAGTGTTAGTAATCATGAGATTGGTCATTCAAATCTCTCACTCTCAATTATACTAAAAAAAATAATAATAGTAATAATAATAATTACTATGTCTTGAGTCCTTAATTGGTCATGTTAGTGACCACAAAATTAGTGGTTAGAATTTTTTTACCTCCAATTATATTAAAAAATAAAAAAAATTATTATGTCTTGGAGTAGTTATTATTTTTTTTGGATAAGAGTTGTATGATTACAAGCGTGTATTGTGTTCTTCTTGTCACACTTTAAATTAGTTGTAATTTTGTTCCCTACAAGGGGACAAATTTACAAACAAAATCAAGAGGAAACTCAATTTATTTACTCATTATTGTTATTGGATGATACCTTTTTTCTTTTCAAATGTGAGTTTTCTTTTAGATTTATTGATAGTGAAATTTAATTTAGCAGTAAATTTGTAATAAAAACCAAACTATGCCTATGGAACGAGAGAAAGAATTGTGTTTTACATCGATGTTGTGCTGAGCTTGTACACTATCACACGCTCAAGTTACTATCGTATTTGTGAGTAACTTGGTAGGAAATAATATTGTGTTTGAACTACCTATATATTGTTGTGGGTGTTCAACCCACTTGTTGGACAAGTAAAGATTTAATTTTTTTTAAACTTCTGTTTTATGAGCCCAAAATGTTGGGTTATATTTTTGGCTCAATTTGAGCTAGTTTTTGGGGTTGACACATCTTGAAAATCTCAAGTTTTCTTTTCAATGATATGGTAGGGGTGTTCGTGGGTTGTGTTGGGGTTTAGGGCTATTTTAGATCCAACCCAATGCTTTGGTTTGTGTATTTCTCTAACCCAAACTAACCCTTATTAAATTATGAACCCAAACCAAACCAACCCGTAAAAAATGGATTGGGTTGGTTCGGTTCAATCGGTTCTCTTTAAAAAAAAAAGTTAAAGAGGATCTTAATTCTTTACTCGTGATCCTATTATATGAAAGATTTAATAACCTAATAAAGTTGGAAGATATCAAGTAACCATTTAATATTCCATTAAATAAAAGAAGATATATATGAAGTCAAATTAAATAAGATTCACCAACAAAAGATTCAAAATGCTAGGACATAAGCAAGATTTCAAAATAACAATGTCCAAATCTACAAGAAAGATTATAATATCCACACAACCCATAAGCAAGACTATCACGTCTAAAAAAAATCTCCAAAATTCATAAACAAGATAAGACTATAATGTCTACAAAATCCACTAGAAAAAAGCAATCCATTGAATGTCTGAACTGAAGATATTGAATCTCAATTGCGGAAGCGCTTGATTGCTTTTGTCTTTGAATTGGGAAGGGAAAAACAAAATTAATTTATAGAAATTTAAGGCTAAGCATATTGTAGAAAGGAATTTAGAAAATTTACCTCAAAATTAATTTATAGAAATTTAAGGCTAAGCATATTGTAGAAAGGAATTTAGAAAATTTACCTTGAATGAACAACAATCCTTCTTAAAACTCATACATTCCTCTTTGTAATCTCCAAGATCACTAACGTATGAACACCACCAAATTAGAAACTTTACTATTCTTTGGGAGGATCAATTGTATTGTTGGATCCAATTTTAGGAGGGAGTTGGAAAAGAAAAAACGAGAGAGATTTTGAGAGAATTGAGAGTGAAAGCAAAAACTCCTAACATTCTTTTTTAGAGTGAAAGCAAAAACTCCTAACATTCTTTTTGTCATTCTTGTTTATGTATATACACAAACTTACGTGAGGAGAATTCCTCTCATCCCACTTTTCACTCCCCTACAAAACTGCGGGGAGTTATTTTATTTATTTTATTATTATTTAACTATTATTTATTTAAGGGAAATTGTTGTGTATAGAAAAAAAAACAAAAGTAATTACACATATAGAAAAAAGTGCACCCCATGCTTTTGTATTTCTCACTTTTTTTTTTCAATATGTGTAATTACTTTTGTTTTTTTTTCTATTTGTGAAAAGACCACTTTATTTAATTTATATATATATTAAATTATATTTAATATATACGATATATAAATAAATAATAATAATAATATAAATTAATTAACATTTAATGAATTTTAAATAATAATAATAATTAATTAAACTTTATAGGCAATTTCTCTCCTCTTAATAGACTTTGCTTTTAATCTTTCCGTTTTTTCTCTCCTCTTTCTTACTCTTCTCTTTTTTTCTCTCCTATCTCTCTCTCATTCTCTGAAAAAACTCTATAATAATGGATGAGAGAGAACACGAAAGAAGAGAAGAGAGACAACATGAGACAGGAGCAAGAGGAGAGAAAGAAAAAAAGGAAAAAAGAATAAAATAATAGTTATCGTTTTTTTAATTTAATAATTATTTTAGTAGAGAAATCTTTTAAACTTATTCTTAAAAATTCAAAACTAAAATAAACCGTTAAACTAAATATACCTATTTTTCATAATTTAATTTGGAGGAAGATATTTTTTTCTTGTATATACGCCTAGATCCGCTAAAGCTTAGGTTGTTTTCAAAGGATCTAGATGAAGATCAACCCTTTAACCTGTGGGTTGTCCAATGGGCTTGGGCCTCATTTGTGCTATTGTTATGACTTAAGTCTAAAATTCACTCTAACAAGGTTCTTTACCTAATGACTTATTATTAATTTTAATAATAATAATAATAAAACAAAAAAAAAAATAGGTAGTTTAATTTTTAAAGTGATATATATATAGAACAGCCACATACATTTTCTTTTAGTATTTAAAAAGTTTTGGTTTTATTGTCTCTCTTAAAAAAAAAATTGTTTTTGATTCGCGAAGTATGGTTTAGGTTGTATTTGAATACGATTTCTCAACATCTATAATTTTACTCTTGAATTTTACATTTGGTAGCATTCTTAGCACATTTATGAATGGAAAAGTACACCTATTTTTATTACAATAATTTTTTTAATTGTTTAATTCTTAAAATAAAGAAATTTTAACTTTTTTCTTTATTCTTTTTCTCCATTTGTTTTCTTCTTTCTCCCTCCTCCCAACCTTCTTCCCTCTCAATTTATGGTTGCCACCACCATAGATTGAAGTAGAGGGAGAAAGAAGAAATAAAAGACGGAGGTGGTGAAGAAGTATATAGATAAACGATTTCTGTACATATATAAATATTAAGGGTGTTTCCTTTTTAATGAAAGGTTAGGAGTACTAATGCATCTTTTGAAAGTTCAATATTATTTTTAAAATAAATTACTAACAGTTTTTGTTCATATATTAACAATAAGAGTATTTCAAATTTTTTTGAGGACATTGATGGAAATTTTAAAAATCAAGTGTATTTTTGAAATAAAGTACTAACTGTTGTCATAAAAAACTAACGATAGAGTAAATTTTTTTTTTAATTTATATGTATTAATGGAACTTTTGAAAGTTTAAAGGTACTTTTGAAACAAAATACAACGTTCATGAGTATTTTCTATAAGTTAACATTTTATATAGATGATATTATATTGTTCAATAGAAAAGATGTCTATCTTTTCTATATAAATATGTAAAGAAGAGAATTCAACTTCAAATAATAAAAAATTATTTTTATTTTTGAAAGTGAGTCGGGAATCAAAATGTTTGTTTAACACAAATGAATACCACACTAAAGAATTGGTGAGAAAGCAAATACAATTTAAAGGCAAATGAAATAGTTATCCAATAAAACCTTTCGTGTCTGTACTATTTTTGCAAATTTGATGCATTTGCCACCAAATGTTTGAATGTGTCTCAAATTATTACATCACTCAATCTTTTGAAATAATACAATTAACACATCATCATATCATTTAATAATTAAACAACATAATAATTATAACATAAATTATTAAATATAAATTGAAAGTTTAAACACAATTCATCAACTCCAACATAGTTGGACTAGTGCCTGTGTTGTACAATCCAAAAGGAAAAAGAAAGGAAAGAAATTGAAGGCATTATAAAATTGGACATCCAAGCTCAAGAAATATGCCAAATTAATCTGTTACTTTGATCTAAATATATATATTAAAAGTGCGTTGGCGCAGAGATCTAGTCTAAGGTCGCATATTCTTTGTCGGAGCTTCTTTTATTTGAATATATTATTGGAGATGACCTATAAGAGAACTCGTAACGGTGTGGTGTTGAGTCAAATATACTTCGATACTTAAAGTTAGTACATTAAAGTGTTTAGTTCGGGTAAGCACACAAAATATTGCTTACCTCTTGATGTGGTGGAATAAGACTATTTATAGAGTCCATCGTCTTACATCCCTTTGAGACATGTGCAATATTAGCGGTGTGAGTATAGGTGTAATACTTGAAGTTGTAGAGTTTTGGTGAACTCATCTTAGTTATATTATCCTTTTCGTGAAATGAAACAAGCTCAGCTAGGACTCGCCAGGACTTGGACATTGCCTTAGACAACCACCGATAAAAGGCATCAAATTTACGTTAAAAAGACATAACAAACAAGAAAGAGAAAGCTTAAAAGGAAAAATGATGGAAAAAAATACAAATAACAGATAATAGTTAATTAAAGATAAATTTTCACAGATAGAAAAAATGTCAAACTATTTACAGAAAATAGCAAAAAAAAAAAAAAAAAACTAATAGACATTGATAGACTTCTACAGCATCTATCAGTAACAGACTTATATAATTTCTATCACAACTATCTAAAATTTTGCTATTTTGTGTAAATAGTTTCTCTTATTTTTCTATTTTTAAAAATTCTCCTTAATTAAACATGATTAAGTTTATCATACATGATGTTGAATGGGTTGACAATGTTAGAAAGGGCAACTTGACATTTTCACTATATTGTAAAAAATTAACAAATAATATATATAAAAAAAATATAACTAATGTGGATTGAAATAGAAATTTTTAATTTTTCATGAATTTTTGTTTAATTACCTAATTTTTTAGAAATATCAATGTTGATTCATTATTTACTATATATTTGGATTCAAATTGAGATTTAGAAAAGTAAGTGTAACCATGGAAGGATGTTTATGTTCAAATCCTAATTCTCATGATATGTCACTTATACATTGTTCTAAGTTTTTGTCTAACAAGATTTTTACTCTAAAGTTAATTTCGAAATATTTGTAAAATGTCAAGTTTTACTATCCTTTTAAAACTAAGGTGGGTCTAGACATTGTCATGTAATGTTGCTTGGGACGCATTGAAATGTAAAGGCGATATTAGATGAGTGCTCTAAGAAAGTAGGAGTGCTCTTATTGCAGCTAGAGAAAGAGTTGTGTAGAATTCTTTTGATGTGTTGTTTGTAGAGGTTTGTGCGATTGCGACTAGGTTGCAGGATGCGACTGCGATGGTACATGCGTTGTTGGTGGTGGAGTCAGATAGTGTAATAGCAACTGTGTGATTGTTAACAGAAGAGGAAGATGTGTTTACTCCAGCGAAATCTGTGGTAGATAAAATTTTGTATGTAGAAGTGCAACTCTAGATTCAGTTTCATCACATTCCACGTTCTCAAAATAAGGTGATAGATGGGTTACCTTGTTGGGCTGCAAATGAGTAACATTCTCATTGTTGGCGTGATAATTTTCCGCTTGTTGAGGTAAATTTGTCTTTCAAGGCTTTGTAATTTTTGTTTGGGTTGCTTTTCTTAGGACAAAATTCAAAATTAATGTTGAATTTTGAACTATTGACAAAAATAAGGTACATAGTAAAGAAATCCAAAAAATAAAGTGGTTGAAGAAAATATTGACAAAAATAGGGTTGTAAAATCGTGTACCCCGTACACGATTTCCACATGGCATCCATGTGGTTGGTTAATGAGACCAAAATTGTGTACGGGGTACACGATTTCCTTTTTTTTAATCAACAATTACATTTCTTAATATTGTTATTTTATAGCATACTTATATAAATGCGTCTGAAGATTAGAAATTCATAAAAACTTAAACTTTAAATGACAAACGAGTCATGTGCCACATGGTGGACGTCTTCGTTGACAGTGCGGACGACGAGGTACAGGCACTTCAAAGTGTTGCTGTTGATGAATTAATTCATCAATATCCTCTTGGGTGACGATGGATGGATGTCCATAATACTCTTTTGATTGCCAGAACTCGGTGGTGGGCGGTGGCGGCGGACAACGGCAGCGGCGGGAGGAATTTGGGCGGCAGAAGAAGAAAGATTGAGGCAGAAGAAGAAAGGAGTGAAGAAGAAAAAGAAGAGAGGGGCAGTTATAAATGCTAAAATCGTGGACCCGGTCTACGATTTCACTTTCGGTGCAGGCTTGGCAGCAACGTGGCAGCAGAAATCTTTGACCTGCAGATGTGGCAGGTAACTCGTGGACCAGGTCTACGAGTTTCATGTCATAATCGTGTACCCAGTCCACGATTTTAGTAAGTGGACTGGGTACACGATTTTACAACCCTAATTTTGGGATTATTTTCCCTTCTACCCTATTTTTATCATATATTATTAAATTAACATTATTTAAAAAAAATTCCTTTTCTTAAAATAAAAACAATAATAAAACTGCATTTTTTTTTTAAAAAATAAAATTTGTTTTTGTTTTTTTGTTTATTTTTTTTATAAATAAAGTTTTGAAACTTATAATAATTTTTTTGGAAAAAAATACATTTTTAGTCTCTGAGTTTTCAAGGATAGATGCCATTGGTCCCTAAGTTTTTAAATTGACCATTTTAGTCCCCAAATTTTAAAAAATAGGTTTAAATGGTCCCTCACCTCATATTTGTGATTTACTACTATTTTCTTTTATTACTTTAATCATGAAGGGGCATTTTTAAATAAAAATAAAAATTCTCTCTCATCATAAATCCCTTCCTCTCTCCTCTCTCTACTTCCTCCATCTTCCCTGTTCATCTTCATCTTCCTCTCCCCATTTTCTTCACAAGAGCAAAATTCATAAAGCTGGAGAATGTAGAAACGAAAGATACAATTATTTGAATTTGGGTCAAAATCCAAAAGTTAAGTGAAGGGCATCGTCATTTGGCCTTTGTGATTTGAATCTTTTATCTCTCTCAGCATAAGATCAGCAAAATAAGACCATTTCTATATTTATTTTGCTGTTTCTTCAAAAACTGAAGATTATAGTTCCGAATTTGGGTTTTCAATCCACATTAACCATTGTTTACTGTTTGATTTGCAGCATTTTTGGGTACGAATCGATGGGTCTGTGTACTTTAAAATCGTGTCGATGATCATGGCTGTTCCGGCAAAGGGCAGTTCAGTTCAAGTAATCGAATGTCTGCTGCCATTGGAGCCACCGTCGCACTACTTCTCCCTTTTCAGTTCGAGTCCCGCTCACTGTCTCTTCCCAAAAAAGAAAATTTCATTCTCCTTTTATGAATCGTGTTTTTGTGAAGAGAATGGGGGATGGAAGATGAATAGGGAAGGTGGAGGGAGTAGAGAGAGGAGAGAGAAAGAGATGAGGGATGAGAGAGAATTTTAATTTTTATTTAAAAATGGTCATTCATAATTAAAGTAATAAAAGAAAATAATACTAAATGAGAAATATGAGGTTAAGGACCATTTAAATCTATTTTTTAAAATTTGGGGACTAAAATGACTAATTTAAAAACTAAGGAAGCAATTGTACTTATTATTGAAAACTCGTATTTTTCCTTTTTTTTTGTTTTTTTTAAAAACTAAAGACTCAGGAGAGGCGAATGCGACGACGGTAGGGCAGCCTAATCCCGGCGACGCGATCGGCGGAAACTCTGCAAAATCTTCTCGGTCCAGAACTCAAAATATTGCCAATTTCGTCAACGTCGGTTCATTTTCAGGTGTCTTAGGAGTCAATGGCTGTTGCTGTCTCGACCTTCATTTCCATCATCCACTCCTCTGAGCTCCTCACATTACTCTGACTCTTAAGAGTTTCTGTCTTGATTACCTTTGTTCAAAAGCTGGATTCTAATTTGCGATCTAGAGATGAACACTGAAGAAGTTTTAGAGGAGCTTCTCAACGTAGAAGTGCAGATAAACGAAGTCCAAGGTGCTTTGCAGTCATCATCTTCTCTCTTTTTGCGTTCCTTTATTCTTTATAATGTATGCCTAAATGTCCATTGTTTTCATTGCTGCTTTTGTGTTTAAACTCATGCTAACTTCTTGTAAGGAGTTAAAAGTTGGAGAAATTTTTTGCATGTACTAGTGGAAGTCCTCAACGGAACTGAAAATTTGTGTGTTGTTTCGGTTGAATCAATCTGTTACTTCCATTTTAGTGGTTATTTCGCATTGTATGTCCCGTAGCAGTTAAAATCTCCCACACTGCCGAAGCTGGCGTGGTATAGACTATCTTAGTGATCGAATCGATATGATCTTCAACAGTCTATTATGAAGATTGATGAATTTCTTTATAAATTGCGCGCCTTATATGTTGATGATATCTCAGTATAGAACTTACGGTTTTTAAAATTGATCGATTTTAATGTTAGCACAATAGATTATGTAATTTAGTTATTTTGGGTTGTCCTCATGTTTCGCCTCATGCCTAATCTTTCTGCAGCTGAAATAAATGTACTTCTGGAACGCCAAGACAACTTGTACCAAAGAAAATCCGAGCTGCAGTCTTTGTTAGAACTCTGCAAAGAAACAGATGATTCAGTTAGTCAGGGTACAGGCACTTCTACGAATTCAGAAAATTGGTCTGGTTCATTTAAATGGGATTCTGACGCGGACGACGTTAAGTTGAACATCTTTGGCATATCCTCATATCGTGCAAACCAGCGAGAGGTAAGTAGTTTCATTTGGTTTTTTTTTTTCTCATATATTGTTTATATCTTTGGTGCTGTTGTTTATTAACTGGAAATGGTCAAAGATAAAAAGTGAACAGAGAGCAAGCCATCTCGTTGTTAAATGCAGGTTTGCTTTGGTGAAGTATGTACTATAGTTTCACTGGAATATAAATAGAGTTGCTTACTTTCCCTTCATAGGTCTAAAGGAAAAAAGCCTAACTGAATATATGAATCAATATAAGTTACCTCTAAGTCTCTGACTGACTACCATGATGACCACTTACATGGCATACTCAACCAATGGACCAATGATGACTGCGAGTGTGATGGTACTCGGAAAACAATTCAAACCTATCTACGCTATTTGTTTGATTGTTCTTATTTAGAAGAACACCTTGATTTTTCCACTATTATTCAAATCAACGAATATTTACCAGTAATCAACTCAGGACAATATGTTAAACTGTTGAACTTGTCTTTGTGATGCTATTGTTTTCCATTCTTTGTGAGTGGATTTACTAATGGTCGCATTATAGTAGATTGTCAATGCTGTCATGAGTGGGCGAGATGTTTTGGTGATTATGGCTGCTGGAGGTGGGAAGAGTCTTTGTTACCAGCTACCAGCTCTTCTATATGATGGCCTTGCTCTGGTTGTCAGTCCCTTGCTTTCTTTAATTCAGGATCAGGTACCTCCTAGTTATATTTTTCGTGTTTTGATGTTAAGTTCTGTAAGTAGTGGTGTAAATTTCAATAGAAAGAAACTGAAAGATTGACCAAACTGGCATACTGAGTAGGTTCTGTGAGTTTGCCTAATGTTAAGTTCTGTCAGTAGAGGTTTAAATTACAATAAAAAGAAACTGAAAGATTGACCAAACTGGCATACTGAGTAGGTTCTGTCAAGTTTATATTTTTTCAATTTTATATGTGTTGGAATAGAAAATATGTCAGCCTGCTGGTTTTGATTTATTTGATTTAGAAGAAATTCTATACTCTTGGTTGTTTTTAATTTTTCTGTAATCAATATTTTTGTTCAACATTGATTTTTGGGAAAAAAGAGGAACTGTATTGCCTTGATTATGAACACCTGCATCTCACTTCTTGTAATTATTTAACTTTTGATCAAGAACATGAACACCTTTTTTCAGGTTATGGGTTTGGCTGCCTTAGGAATTTCAGCATCTATGCTTACATCCGCAACTAGTAAAGATGACGAGAAGTTCATATACAAGAATCTTGAAAAGGGTGAAGGGAGTATAAAAATATTATATGTCACACCAGAAAAAATATCAAAGAGCAAAAGATTTATGTCTAAACTTGAAAAGTGCTATCATGCTGGTCGTCTTTCTCTTATTGCAATTGACGTGAGTATATCTATCAACAGCAGAATTTCTTGCTTTAGTACCTATGTAAAATTCCCCAGAACTAAAGATTTTAGGTTAGAGTTAATATTTTTATTAAGTTAATGCTCACATTTCAATGAACAATGAGTTTTCACATGCAAGAAATGAAATTTTTTGGACTTATTTGTCTGTCTCTGTAGGAGGCTCATTGCTGTAGTCAGTGGGGCCACGACTTTCGACCTGACTACAAGAATCTTGGTATTCTGAAGACTCAGTTTCCAAATGCTCCTGTGATTGCTTTGACTGTATGTTATTCTACCTTTGTGGAAAATGGCTATCTTATATACTCTTTTAAACTGACTATGTTGTTAATTAAATATCTTGTTATACTCTTTTAGGCAACTGCCACTCAGAGGGTTCAAAATGATCTGGTTGAAATGCTTCGCATCCCCAAATATGTCAAATTCGTCAGTACAGTCAACAGGCCGAATCTCTTTTACATGGTATACTGTAAACCTTGTCAAGAAAAAGGGTCTTTGGGAGAGAGATTCCTACTAAATGATTCAGTCAATGTATTACAGGTAAGGGAGAAGTCATCTGTTAGCAAGGTAGTGATTGATCAAATAGCTGAATTTGTACAAGAATCTTATCCTAACAATGAATCTGGGATAATATACTGCTTTTCCCGAAAGGAGTGTGAGCAGGTCTGTATCTAACTCTCTATGCTCCATCTGCATTACTTCGATTATAGTAAACGTTTACATATTGGCTTAACGAAAAATAGTTCTAGAACCTGTTCAATCTGACTGATTTAGAGCAATATATTAAGCAGTCAACCCATAAGGAAATAATCTAGGATTCACACCCTAAGAAATATTTTAGGAATTATCAGCTAACTAAGGGAATAAAAATTAATCAATATAAGATGAAACTGTTTGGAACCACCATGGTTATGCCTAATGGTCAACAAAGGCCATGTAAATAAAGAAAGGCATAGAGGAATGGGTTTAAGCCCTGTTGCCACCTTTCTAGGATTTTATTTCCAGTCAGTTATTTGGCAACTGAATGCAGTAGGGTCAAATGGTTGTCACGTGAGAATAGTTGTGGTGCATGCAAGCTATCTTGAACACTCACAAATATATAGATATAAAAAATGAATGAAACTATTTGGTAGTGATTGAGAAGAATTCTTGCTGTCATAGATTTCTGCAGAACTTTTGCAATTAATGTGGAATATTTTTAGCTGACATGGTAATCTTCAGCACCAGCTGATAGAATTAGAATCATTCGTGATCAATGTTCCTTTAGCTTGGTATGGTGGATCATATCACTTCAATCTTCTCAGAGATGTGATTTGAATGAACCAAAGAATCTTCAATGATAAATTTTGAAATTTAGAAATGGGTATGGGCCCATTCGATAAATGTTATTCTTTTTAATAAAAGAAAATAGATGTCTTTAACAACCATAATTTGTTTTTTGAACATTTATGAAATTAGACGACAAAAGGAGAAAAAGAAATAGGAAAAAAAAGGTTATGACATGGGCCCAAATCTTTGGCTAATTGATGTGCCCTCAGTTTCTTTGAAACTGCAGTTTTTTTCTTTATGAAGTCTAATTGGATCACTTTTCAAATTTTTTTTTCCTGGGTGTTTTCTGGTACAATCAGCTATTCCTTGGTGCAAATGTACATCTTTCTTTAGTTCATATGATCTTACATCTCTTTTGACCAATTGGAGAAGTCTTCTGTAACTCCTTTGGTTCGGGCATCTTGCCCATCTAAGAAACACAGACACTTTAGTTAGGCTACTGTGTCCGTGTCCAACACGTGTCAGACACTGGACACTCCGACACTTGTTGGACATGTATTGGACACTTGTTAGTGCAACAAATGTGTTAAACATGCATTGAACACTTGTTGAGTAGACTAAAAAGACACATATATGACCATAATAATAACTTTTGAGTGTGAGATACATCAAGCTAAGTCTTTTAAGAATACAAATGCATCAAGCGATTTACTTTGAATTTTATTTTGGTATGAAAATGATATATATTTTTAAAAATATATATTTTAATAAACGTGTCCTTGCCGTGTCGTGTCCTAGATATTTAAAATATGGCGTGTCGCCGTGTCCGTGTCGTGATGTATCCGTATCCGTGCTTTTTCGTTGCCCATCTCTTGTAAATTTCATACATCAATGAAATTTGTTTCTTATTAAAATAATAATAATAATAATAATAATCATTTGTCCGTTTCACATAGTCAGTGAACAGTTTAATTTCCTATAAGAAATAGTTTAAAGGCAGATTTGCAAATTGTTTTGTCATACAATTGCTACTACTTTTCACGAGGGTTTGTAATTTGACTGTGGTTGTGCTTTGTGCATTGTCTGCCTCATCTAATTATAATGCGGGATCTTGTTTATACATGACACCGGAAGCTTGTGTTTCTCTTATTTCTTCAAGAATTATAGGTTGCAAAGGAGTTACGTGTGAGGGGTATTTCTGCTGACCATTATCATGCTGACATGGATTCTGTTGCGCGTGAGAAAATTCATATGCGGTAAAGTTATTCTGCTTGCCAGTCAATGTTATTGAAACTGTATTTACTATTTGTATGCGGTAATTTAGGAGAAAGCAGATTTGCTTGCCACTTGTTAAGGTGGGATATCTTTAATAATAATATAGAAGTATAAAACCAAGACGTAAGCATGGCCAATGATCACTTTCTAAAAAGCATGAGCAACACTGCTGTGTACGATATGGATTTAGATGGCAAAATCTCTAATGAAATAACATATCACATTTTAAACTTAAGGAGTAAAGCTACTTTGTTTGGACATCTTTATTTAAATCTCTGCTTGATTCTTGATTCCATTTATCAAGTTTCTTCAATATCTTATGAATGTTTCCTACCACAGGTGGAGCAATTCTAGGTTGCAGGTTATTGTTGGCACGGTATGCATTAATTTGATTTTATTCCAATAGATAAGAAGATACATTTACAAGTATTCAACCAAAGGTATCTCCTTCGATGAATAAAAAATGGGGTGTTCTGATAATCTCTGCTTTTGCAAATCTGGGTTGGGCATTTGTCGAGCATTAATGGGAATAGGGAGCTTGTACGTAGAATGGTGGAAACTGGAGAGTAAGATGACTATGATATGAGTAATTAAATTTTTTGTATTAACTATTTCTAGTGGGTTTAGGATGCCAATGCAATGCCCAACAGTAACATAGGTTTTTTAAACCTTCTCCCCCACTTCATTACTGCATGCCAAATGTTCCATATCCCAATGCTAAGGAACGGGTACTGGGAATGACATTTAAAAGAGGTAAGTTCTGGAACCCAGTTTAGGTGGCCTATTGAGATCATCCTATTATAAAGAGTGAACGAACATTCAATCTTGCAGCAACTTTTCATTTTCTAGCATCTTATTATGTAAAGGCATTGCATTTGTTAGCTGATCTGATAGCTTGAAGTACTTTGGCATTTCAGGTGGCCTTTGGTATGGGAATCAACAAACCAGATGGTTAGTTTCTCCGCTAATTTATGCCTTTGACAATGTTGCGTGACTTCTTCCTCTTTTTCTCTTTCAGCCAACAAATTTTCACTAATAATGCTAGTTCGTGATATTTGTGTTCGATTATGGCCCATCCTTCATTTTTGGATAGCCTCTAAAGTGATAATACTTGTTTGGTCATTTTTGAAAGCTGGTTGTTAAAATTTGTGCAAAATAGGGTATCCCTTTTGCTCTTGGATTATATTTCATTTTGCATGTCTTGAAAAAGTTGGGGCACAAAGGATGAACTCTACTCAATGTTCCTTATCTTTGAAAAAGGTGAACGAAAGATGGGGCAAACATAGAGGTGAATAGAAGGGAGAAGATGAGAGAATAGGAAGGTCAAGGGGTGTGTGTTTGTCTGTGTTTTAATCTTAATTTTTAAAATGCAGTACGGGGCTTTTTTTTATCTGACACATAATATTTGAACATTTGATACATATTTTGAAACCTAATTCTCGGTTACTGTTTGTAGTCAGGTTTGTCATCCATCACAGTCTGAGCAAATCAATGGAAACATACTATCAGGTCCTTCTCTTACTAAACATGCATTGTATTCAATGCTCTCCCTTTGTAACTTCTTGTGTTACAGGAAAGTGGACGAGCTGGACGGGATGGGCTTCCATCTGAATGCCTACTTTACTACAGGCCTGGTGATGTCCCAAGACAAGTAGGTAGTTTTTGAGGCATTGGGATGAGCTTATGTGTATTATTAAACCTCCTTTAAAATTTATTAATGTATGCTGTCATCCTTTGCAGAGTTCAATGGTATTTTATGAGAACTCTGGATTGGAGAATCTCTATGGTATTGTTCAATATTGTCAGGTATTATCTTTACATTAAATCAAGAAGTGTTTGAGTACTTTTTTTAAATTGTATTTTTTTAGTTAGTAAAAAAAATGATATAATTGCAGAGGTGTTAGTTCAATTAACAAAAATGTTTTACCTTTTCCCTTCCCTTTTTTTTTTTTTTTTTAAATCTATTTGTTTGGAAATAGACAAGATAATTTTGGAGATTTCAACCTACTTCAGATGAGAAGGAAATTTAGCATTAAATATCTTCATTTCATTTTTTTACTTTATGTTAGTTGACAGTTGAGATGATATAAACATCCTCATCTTCATTTCAATATGTTCTTATTTTTTATTTTTTAATTATTGCAGTCCAGAAGACAATGTCGCCGCAGTGCCTTTTTCCGACATTTCGCTGAGCCATTAAAAGACTGCAATGGTACCCCTTCCCCCCATTTTTTTAAAAATTATTACTTTATTTATTTGTGGGGCGGTGGTGGTTCTGTAAACACTTTCTATTTTTCTCTCTGGAAAAATAATCATACTTTAAAATTTTCAGGGATGTGCGATACGTGTGCAGTTGCCAGCGAGGTTAAGGAATTGGATGTCTGTAGTATGTTCCTTCAACTTTTGTTTCTAATGCCTATTTATTTTAAGTAAAGAGGTCATTCTTTACCACTTGTATGCCCCTTGCAAAATTTCTCTTTAGTAGAGGAAATGGCACAAACCACCTTATGGGTTGTTAAAATTGCATTGCACCCCTAAACTTTCAATTATAAAAATGGTTAAAATTTTATTTTAGTCACCGTACTTTGAAATCTGTTTAATTTTAGTCTTTGTACTTTCAATTGTCCAATTTTAGTCCTTGTATTTTCAATAGATCTTAAATTTAGTCATCAATGCTAGTTTATTGTTGATTTTTAAAAATATTTTTGTTATTTAATAGCATTTTTACTACAAATTTTGAAAACATATTCATATATTGTATTTCCTTGCAATAAAATTATTATTATTATTTAATCAATTTCGGTAAAAATTAACTTTGAGGGACTAAATTTAAGATTTAATGAAAGTATGGGAACTAAAATTGGATAATTAATAGTATTGGGACTAAAATTGAACAAACTTCAAAGTATGAGAACCAAAATAATATTTAACCTATAAAAATTAAACCTCAAACTTTGCATAATTGTAAAAATTGAGCTTGCAAATTTTTTATTGTAAAAATTAAACCCCAACAATGTACATTCCATCAAAAGACAACAAAAACAACCTAAGGGCAAGGGGTTGAGAAAGACCCCTCCCCAAAACACTAATGAAGAAGAGCCTTCCAATTGTTAAAATCATCAAAACGCTATAATTACAAAAGAATTTGGTGTAATTTGTGCACCACCAAGAGGCTGTATGTTGAACAAAAGCCCAAAAAGAACCAAAAGAAGCATACTTATCTTAACAAATTCTACTTTTCCTTTATTTCCAAAGGCACCACAAGAGAGACTGTGCAACGCATCTCCAAAGAACTTTCCCTTTGCCAACGAAAGCAAAACCCTTTAACTTACACGATTGTAAAAATTGAGCACTTTCTATTAAATTCGTCCTCCCATTTCTCCTTCTGCTTGGGACCTGCAATGGCAGCACTCACTCAATAATCAGCCTTGAACTGAAGAAGATGGAGGTGAGGGGATTTCAATTTGAATACCCAAATTGGAAGCAAAGGCATCTACCTCTGAGCTGGTAGGTATTGTTGTCTTCTACCTCCGAGGCTCTACTGGCTGGCTGAACTTCCCAGAATTGATGTTTGAAGAGGACCAGCTTCATGACATGTCGGCTGCCTCCACATGGAAACAAGCACTGCAGTTGGTGCTTGAATTTATGGCCACGGCAGATTCCTAGTGGAAGGAGAGAGGGGAGGCCGGCTGGCAGAACAGAAATAATGAACAAATTTAAACAAAAAAGGCCCAATTTTTACAATTATTAAGTTTAGGGATTTAATTCTTATAATTAAAAGTTTGAGGGGCCCATAATTGAGGGTTTAATCTTTACAATTGAATGTTTAGGGGTACAATGATTAGAACTACTCTGGTTTTGGGGTTTGTGTAATTTACTCTAGTGGAAGGGAGGGAGGGAGGGAACCTTGTCCAGTTGGAGATAACCTCAATGAGAGCAGAAAGGGACGTTGTCTTAAAAATTGTTTTAAAGGTCCTTCATGTCCTGACAACTATGAATTTGATGTCAATGAAACTTCCCAATTTTTTAAGCCAAATGGCAGAAGATTGCAATAATGAGTTTGAAAGCGCCTTGCTTTCTTCTCTCTGTGGCACCGCACCCTGTTTTGTAATTTTTTTTATTTCTTTTCTTTTCTAAGGAGGATTTTTTTTAGATTTAATGTCCTATACTTTATCTTTTTAATAGGTCATGCTAGAGTTATTATTTCGATGTTACAAGATGTACAGAAAAGCAATCAGAAGATGACAATGTTGCAATTAGTTGACAAATTGAAAGCAAAACACAACGAATTAGGTTGGTTTACTGATTTATGAATTATGATATTATTCACTGTCTCAAGTTAACTAGGATGAGGATTCAATTTATTGCACAAAAGACCTGTATGTATTGCTATCTCACATGGTTTTATATAGTTTTAGAATGGAAACTATCCAAATGTGGCTGTTTTTGAATTTTCACATGCTTGTGGTACATCTAATAAGCTCTTTAATTGATGTTATTACAAGTATTCAACACATATTGGGGGAGGACAAGAGAACACTTTCTTTCACTTCCGCCTTCCAAACTATAAAAATCGAACAATTGTCCATGATAGGGTCAAGAGCATTAAAACAAGATCTATAAGTGTGAGCTTCAGTTGCCATACTTGCAAGTATGTGCGGTTGCTTTGTCACTGGTATAATTTAGGGTGATCGTCAACACTCTTATTCTCTTCTAGTTGTCTGATAGAATTACCAACGGAAGAGAAAAATTCAAATCTTTTTACATTAAATTTCAGGCTTCAGCCAATGACTCCTACATACAAGGGCGAAATGAAACCTATACTCGAGTAACAATCAATGGTAGCCGATTTTAGAAGATAATAACCTAACCTTTTAGTTTAAACTAGACATTAATTGAAGGTCAAGGACACCTTTTGGTCAAACAGCAAGCTGAATCTCAAGGACACCTTTTGATCTCCTGTTCATCTGTTATATCCTTTTGGAATCACATCCTCTCTATGTTCAATTGGAAAGTTGTCGTCTTGGAAGATAGATGATTTGGGAGAATTTTATAGATGATTTGCTGGAATTTATGGCAAAAAAGAAATAGTAGAATCTTTCAAGGAAAAGAAGTCCCCTTCCATAGATTTTTTGATGCTTTAATTAATACGATTGTGACTTGGTGTAAATGTTCCCCTTATTTCACCACTATAGCTTTACCTTGCTCCTTTCCAATTGGAAAGGTCTTTTGTAAATCCCCTATGGGGTCGTCTCCCTCTTTTGTAATTTCACATTATCAATGAAATTGTTTCTTTCACCAAAAAAAAAAAAAAGTAAGATTCTAACTACCTTACGTGATGAAAATTCAAGTATCAAATAAGTAAATTGCAGCAAGTAGTTAGAAAACATCACGTTAAAATACTCCTTAACTAGCTTTTTTTTAAACCTTTGATTATCCATTAGTAAGCATTTTAAACTACTGAAGCTTCTCCATTTCCCTCCCCCTTACTATCACGTGCATTTGAGTGTACTGCCATCCTATTATAATTCAAGTTCTTTCTTGTTGTTTGATAAAAAGTTTGTGTTGCTTGGCAATATAGTTTGGGGAACTTCATTATTAAAGTCTTAACGTGTGTTTATAATTTCAGTTTCTGACCTAAGGAAAGAGGAAATAGAGCAACTTATCATACAACTTTTATTAGATCGTGTTTTGGTAAGGATTCTTCCTCTTTATGTAACTTGCTTTATACATTGAAGGCCTAGGGGAAGGTGGGGGGAGGTGGAACCATGGAGGAATTTAGCATTTTATTGCATCCTTGAGGTTCTCTCAAATAAAATATTTTTCTCCTGCCTTTTCCTAATTGAGAGAAATAAGGAGCATTGATGTAACCTCTTTACGTTCTATTGGGATTGGAGACCTTCTGTATTGATTTTATTATATATACACTTGTGCTCTAAAACGTTGCTTGGGTCCCCTCCAAAGCTAAAATATAGAATCAAACTTATGTCACGTAACTCACAGTATGAAACATTCTAATTGTTCTTTAAGATTAATACCCAATGCTTCTCGGTCAGCATTCAATCAAGAACTCTATAGCATCATAGGAAGTAGAAATTCTCTTCTATTCTTTTGATCGGAAGTTTTCTTCTATTTATCAGTCTAATTAATTACTATGACATGTAGTAAGTTCTTCCTGCTCGTTGATTGACTTACCTATGCTGCTATATTATTATCTCTTCTAATCCTTTGTGACAATGAAACAATTTTCTGTTGCTTCAGAAAGAAGAATTTCAGCATACAGCTTATGCTACGAATGCGTACGTTACAGTTGGGCCATTGGCCCGGCAAGTCTTGCAAGGTTAGGATGCTTTTTTCCAACAAATGATGGCCATATGTAAACACTGAGAATTAAAAGGATTATTTTCCCTTGTTATTGCTCTAAAGCCTGAAGTAGAAATGATTTTTGCGTTCTTTCAAGTTTCAACATACAAAAATTAAGGAAAACCACCGTACCTTAATTTTCAGTTGTTATATCTATCCTCAAAAGTCTCTCTAGTCCAATGACCTGATAAAAAAAAATTTGAACTTGGACGCCTCCAATCACATAATTTTGAATTTCAGAGAATCAGAAACACAATTTGGTTATCGAACTATAATGATTCCTACTTTTCTTGAAAAAATGTGAAACTGGAAAAGGATTACAAGAAGTATAATAGTTGACTTTGTTGCCATTGTTTTGCATACAGGGAAGAAGGTCGTGAAACTTGAGATTTCCGGCAAACAGAAGGTAACTGGTGTTAAATCTAGAAGAAAAAGTGTTGCTTCATCAGGTTTGGGGTATAAGCTTGATGAGCTACGCAAGGAACTTGCGTCCGTTGACGGAGGCATATTCCCTCATTCAGTGCTCTCGACCCAGCAAATCGGTCTCTTAAGTGCCCAAAAACCCACTTCCTTGGATCAGGCAAGCTTCTTACTATCAATTTTAAGTACTGAGTTCGAAAACGGTGGCTGCTGGTTGATTAGGAAGCCTTTATATACAGATGTCCTGTTCAATTAAATTATAAGCAACTGAATTTAAGGATTGCAAAAAGTTCCCACTGGCTGAGATCAATTAGGCCCATTTTGATAACTATTTTGTTTTTAGTTTCCTGCTTTATTTTGAAAACTATGCTTCTTTCCATGTAATTTTTTTATAAATTTTTTTCTTACTTAAAAACACATTTAAATTTTAAGCCAAATTCAAAAAACATAATCAAATTTTTTAAAATACTTTTTTTTTTTAGTTTTTAAAATTTGGCTTGGTTAGTGAAACATTTTTGAAAAGTAGGTAATAAATTATGAAAACTACAAATAAGTAGTGTTTATAAGCTCAATTCTGTTAAAGTTGTAGAAAGTGTTTGTCTGAGTTTAAGGTCTTAAAAATTCAACTTGTTTCTTGTTTTAAAAAAAATAGAAAGCCAACTAGTTTCTTTTATCACATTAGACTGCAGTTGTCATTCACCACTCCAAAATTCAGATAATGTTAAATGGCTTTAATTTGCAGTTGGAAACAATGATTGGAAAAGTGAAGGCAGAGAAGTACGGGAATAGAATTCTTGAAGAAATAGAGAAGTGGTCTATTGGTCAAAACCAAAGTGCTTCCCAAGAAGAGCAAGAAGATGAAAATAGGACTCCAAAAAGACCAAAAACCATCAACTCTCACGTTGTTATTGAGAGCAGCGATGAAGAAGCATGATGAGTTCAACTGAGATTTTTGTCGTCAAAATCCAATATAACAACTAATCCACTGGTTTGTAGCTATTTTCCTTATCTCTCCTCTTCTATTTCCTATTTAAGAACTGCTCTAATTAAATGCATATGGTCAGCCCTCAATTGTGAGAGAAATTCACTTGTTTTTTTGGTTGCTCCCTGTCCTGCCATGTGCCATACTTAATTTAAATGGTGATCCTAATCTTTTTTTTTAAGAAAAAAAAATGGCGATCCTAAATTATGCATGGATTCTTCATTACTAATAGAGCAGAACTTCAATTCCCTATGTGTGTGTATACACATATATTTGAGTTCAACATAGGGATGAAATGATTCGAACCTTTGATCTCGTATTGAGGTTAATGACACATTATTTATGCTAATTCACTATGTTCACTCTGGCCAATTCCCATGTGTTGATCTTTGTTTTATTAGGTTGATTTAAGATTTGATGCATTCAATTATTTTTCCTCAAGAATTCTTTGTTCTCCAAGGTTCAGAATGAGAAGTTTGGAAATGGCTTTATAATAAGATTATTGGGATTTGAATACGCATGTGATGTTCAGGAAGCATGGCTTTAGATGCATCAAAATGAAGTTTCTGTTTGGAAGGATTGCATTTTGCATTTTGGAATTTGGAATTTATTCTTTTACAATTGAATTGTAGATATTGTTTCATGAGTATGAATATTAAATATTTGGTATTTAAATCTCTAAATACATAAATTAATGTTTTCAAAATTTTTACATAGTTGTGATAGACCGAATAGAAGTCTGTCAGGTCTATCAGTGATAGAAATTATAGAAGTCTATCATTGATAGATGCTGATAGAAGTATATCAATGTCTATCAGTATTTTTTTTACTATTTTTATAAATAGATTGATATTTTTTTTTATGTGTGAAAATTTTCTTAAATAAAACAAAATTTATACTATATGCATTGTATACAAATAGAACTATTAGAAATTCAGTATATTTTTTAAAATGTTTAAATTCAATCATGTTTAAAAACAAAAGTTCCAACGATGAATTTTTCAACTAACTTTTCATCATCCTTTATCTTGGATCAATTTAAACTTATATTAAAAAATTTACATCAACATATAAATCTCATTCTATATTTTTAAATGTAATTTACAAAATAAATATATTAAAACCATCAAATATTTTCGGCCTACTTTTTAACTCTCCCCTAATAAATTAATATATATTAAATTATTAAAAGATTTTTATAACAATTTTTTTAGGTTTAATTAAAGAAATATATAATTTATTTATACTGGATAATTAATTAATGTTATACATAGTAAATTAAAGTAATAAAAATCATTTCACATTGATACAAAAACCAATTAATGTGAAATTTCTCTCTGTTCTCCCATTTATTTCTCAAGAAAAAAGTCCTATGGAAAGAAATCCAATCTCTAAAGTTGATTTTAAAAAAATCTAATAGTTTATAGGACATTTTAATTGAAGTATAATAATTACATCTATGAAACAAACTTTATTTTTATTTTTTTTAAAAATTGGCATGTTTCATTGAAAAGTTGGAGAGACTTCACAATCTATAAAATATATGAGTTACTTTTATCATATGAGTTACTTTTATCATTGTTGGTTAGTTTTAGAAAGATTTAGAAAATTAGCCTATTAAATAATTAATATTTCACAAATGTCCTAAAATGTAGTAATATTTCATAACTAGATTCCAACAACATTTTAGGACATTTTAACTTTTTGATAGAGTCTATCTCATATTTTATTTTCGTAATATTTAAAATAAAAATATATATTATTTCGGATTTACTATTAATTATATAAGAATTTTATTTTTTTAAATCATTAATTACATTGTTAAAATTTTAAAATATTTAATTCTTTCATTATTAACCTCATTTTCAAAATTTGACTTTGTTTTTGTTATTTATTAATTTTGGTTGATATTCATTTAATGTAGAATATTTTAAATTAATGTTTTCTTCATCTTAAGAGATCTTGTTTGTTTTCTTCTATATTCTTAATTGAAAATCGATCATATCTTCATTGAGATCTAATTATATGTCGAATATACTGGTAATATACTGAAAATGTAAATATACATCGTATATACATAGATATGCGTTTGTGGATCTCTATCTCGTTTTCATGTTGATTGTTCATCGGTTACATTTCAGATTTCTATGTAGATCTCTATTTTCAATCCATAAATTCTTTGTGGGTTTTTGTTTCCGGTCCAAAAATCCAAAAGATCTCTATCTATTTGTCTCCAACCCAAAAGTTCATTGTGAATCTCTGTTTTTGACCCAAAAATTTTTCGTGGTCTCTGTTTCAAGACATTATTTGATTCGAAATTTTTGTTCAATTTCCGTCATCGGTTTCTCTTAGCGCTTCACAAACTCAAATTTACCACCTTGAGTTTGAGGGAGGATATTAAAGTTAATTAGGATTTATTCTAATTATTATTTTCCTATTTCCTTTTCTTATCTAGTTTTTCTTTTTATGTTTCTTTCATTTGTTGGGTCTATTAATGTCTATTTAATATGTAATTCTTTGTATTCCAATTAAGTTATTATTTAATAATATATATAAGTTTAACATGTACTAAAAAGATTCTATTATTATTATTTTTTTTTTGTTAATTTCTTTTAATTTCTCAATAATTTTCAGCTTATTATTGTGCTATTGCATAAACATGGGTTTTATCTTTTTTTCGAAAGGGGTAACTAGGAAAAACTCATATTTATTTGCTTGTCCTTTAGGGATATTCTAATTTGAGTTCAAAGTTCAAATCATCAGCCTATACTTCCTTTCGATGTTAAATAAACCGGGTATTGAAAACAACCAAACCGTCGGTCGGTTTTCTTTTTGGTGTGAAGTGAAAACCGGATTCTTGGTCTCGCCATATTTTACGGTGGGAAGGAATCGAAACTCCATGCCCAGAAATCCAAGGCCAGTTCGAAGCTCTAGGGTTTCAAGTTTCAACCATGAAGCTATCCTTCTCTCTTCCTTCCAAATCCTCGTCTTCTTCTTCCAAGCCAAATCTCGTTAGACCTTCAAAGGAATTCGACGATAAAACCCTAGATCATGGAGGTTCAGGCGAGTCCAAAGAGTATGTTAACGAGTTTGACGCTTCAAAACCCTTGTCCGAAACCAGGGGCAAAAGAAACTTGGTTATTCCTTCCCTCGAGAATGAATGGAGGCCGCTGAAGAGAATGAAGAATCTCGAAGTTCCGCTTGATCAATCGGATGAGTCTGATCTCAAGTTCGAGTCCGCTTCTGGATTAGATCCGGCCGAAGATTCGAAGATGTCGTTTGGTCTTAATGTCAGGCAGTCTGTTGACGGTATGAAGAGTGCCGATGAGTCGAAATCTACGGAGGAGCCGCCGCGGCCTGCTCCTTTGGAGGTTATCATGCTGGAAAAATTTAAAGCGGATCTGCAGAGGCTACCTGAGGATAGAGGGTTCGAGGATTTTGAGGAGGTTCCTGTGGAAAGCTTTGCTGCTGCTTTGATGGAAGGCTATGGATGGCGTCAGGGTCGGGGAATTGGGAGGAATGCCAAAGAGGATGTTAAAGTTAAGGAATATAATAGAAGAACTGACAAACAAGGGCTAGGGTTTGTCAGCGATGTTCCTGTTGACATTCCAAAGGAGAAGGAAGAGAAAGATAGAGGGAGAGAGCGCGAGAGAAACAGGGATGGAGGCAGAGTGAAGGAAAACAGAGATCGAGAAAGTAATGGATTGGCTTCTATTGGGAAGCATGTAAGAATTGTTGGCGGAAGAGATGCGGGTTTGAAAGGTAGAATTGTGGAGAAAGTAGATTCCGATTGGCTTGTCCTTAAGCTTTCTAAAAGAGACGAAGATGTCAAACTGAAAGTTCGTGCAACTGATGTTACTGAATTGGGTTCCAAAGAAGAGGAAAGGTTCTTGAAGAAACTGGAGGAATTGAAAGTTAAAGATGAAAACAGAGGCCAGAAACGGAGAAGAGAAGTTGAGCGAGTAGTGGAAAAGCGTGAAAATGGTACAAGGGACAAAGAGAAGAGGAACAGTACATTGTCTTGGCTCACTAGTCATATTCGCGTTAGAATCATCAGCAAAGAATTGAAGGGAGGAAAGTTTTATCTGAAAAAGGGTGAGATAGTAGACGTAGTTGGACCCACTACTTGTGATATATCCATTGATGGGAGTAGAGAGCTTGTCCAAGGGGTCTCTCAAGAGCTTCTTGAGACTGCACTTCCCAGACGAGGGGGACCTGTTCTTGTTCTTTGTGGTAAGCACAAGGGAGTTTATGGGAGTTTAGTTGAGAGGGATCTTGACAAAGAGACAGGGGTAGTACGGGATGCAGATAGCCATGAATTACTTAATGTGCGTTTAGAACAGATTGCTGAATATATTGGTGACCCAAGTTACTTGGGATATTGATTCTTTGTACCCAAGATGGTGATGGACCTGTTTTAGTGCTTACTCTGTTCTTACCAGGTACTTCTGGTTCTGATAGAACTTCTTATGCTAACTTAATTGGTCAATCTGCTACTTTGTTTAACCTGTTGAAATGTTTTCTCGCAGTATTTATTTTTCCATGTTTGTTAGGAAACTCGTGTGTTTTATGTGAAAATTGAATGTATAGCATATAATGTCAAATGATGAGAGATGAGGATCCAATGGAGGAGCATAGCTTAATGTTGTTGTTGTTGATTTCTTTTTTCCAGTCTGGCATGCATTAAACCTAGCTAAATCGGAGGGAAATTGCTGGTTTTGGGGCTGAATAAATGAGCAAAATTCATTTTATCAAGTGAAAATGATCTACACTGCAAACTTTTGTTGGCAAGTTTGATTTCTAATCTTCCCAATATTTTATGTTCTCATCCGTACGTCAAGAGCTATTATTTTAGAACCCAAGGGAAGTGGTTGTACAAACTATATACCAATCCTGTTCAAGTAAAGTTGTATATCATGAGCTATTGCCTATCTTTCTGTTTTCTTTCATAAAAAAGTATTTAATACTAATCTTCCCAATATTTTACATTTTTTTTTGTTGGTTGTTAGCTCATATTTCTATGTAGATGTTTGAATTTCGAAGATATTAATCTAAGAGACAAACATATTATTTAAAACTTTGGGACCCAAAATTTTTTTTTTTAAAAAAAAAAAGATTGGTCCAATGTGCAACAAGAAAATCTAAGCTGTGATCCTTAAGAGGTTGGTAATCTTTATACCAAAAAATAGCAATAAAAATAGAAGAATAAAAATTATCCTTGGATGACTCCGATCTTTTGTAAGACACCAAAACTATATTTCAACTTTAAATTGTCTACCTTCTTTCAGCATATCGTATCCCTAGCTGTGAACTAACCATTATTTAGTCCATTTGTCACTATTTGCTGTTAGGATTAGGATTTTGTTCTTCTTCTTGTTGAGTTAGATGAGTTTGGGGATTGTGCAAATTGTTCCTACTTTCTGATTGATGATATTTACGTATCTTTCAGAGTTTCGATAAAAGCCATTCCGTGATATTTGACGATATCCAAACAAGTCTAACATAAACGAGCAGCTTATGTGCTAATATTCATAACAAGTCGTCTTAGAATGCTCAGAGCATGAAGGGTACGCAGAAAATTCCTGCACCTGCAAAATGGAGTGGTGATAATTATTCTCTTACCCGCAGTATGCTTCTGAATCTTTTGGTAATTTTCACTCCATTTGTTTGCAAATTGGCTTTTTCATACGTCCAAGAATAATCTGATTGTGTTGGTGATAATTAATCGTGGGGATAGCTAGGGTTAAATCTTTCAAATTACAATTTAATCCTAACACATATGCCACATTGTCGCCCAATGTTCTGAATTGTAATTGAGGCATAAAAACTGCGAATTCTATCTTCCTTTCCCATGTAATATTAGTAAGATTTATTATAATTATAATAGGTTTAGGTGTGAATTGATTTATTATGCTCTTTTGTGATGTAAATTAATTGATCAAGAAATAGCAGTGTGAAAGTGACAACTCTTGAATGGTTTTCTTTCATGGAATAGATGTATTATTGCACTATTCCACTCCATTGAAATACAGTAAGAAATAAGTTTGAAAGTGAAGGTATTTTCCTCCTTTTTAATGTCTGTTCTTTGACTAATATATTTCCAGATTCAAATCTTCACCAACGGCATCTCTCCTCCAAAGTCAAAAGTTGGTCACTGAGCACAGTTGGATGAGTCGTACATCACATTATCTTGCTAAATAAGTTTGGCATTTTGTCCGTTGAAATGTATTCTTCATCTGCAAGGTATATGAGAGATCGATCGACAGATGCTCATACTTAGCAGGGCGTAGTTGTGAGAACCATCTTTCAAACCCAATTATCTTGCTGATGTCTTTTAAGTTTGACGTTTTGTCCATTGAAATGTATTCTTCATCCATAAGGTATATGAGAGATCGATTGATTGAGGCTGATGCTCATACTTAATCAGGGCGTAGTCGTTAGAACCATCCTTCAAACCAATTTGTGTATACCTTTATTTGAATTTTTACACATAAATCATAATTCTTCAAATAAACAGTGGGCTTCCCTCCATTCAAAATTGTTCGGCTTTTATGTTGCCAAAAGAGAGATTCTTGCCCTGGCATCTAATACCAAAGAATTTGTTTACTTTTGTTTGGGCAATATTGTTGGCCTTTACATATCACTTAATTTGGGAGTGTATAGGGGGAATTGCTACATAAGTTTATATATTCATGACTGATCAGTAGTTTATACCATACTATAACAAGCGATAGGGAACCATTGGATGATTCTTTTGAATGAGCTGCATTCGTGCAACATTATCTTTAGTGATATATAAGAGCCAATCTCGAAGTAGTAATATCCGATGCAGACGAGAGGCCTCTGTTATTTCCAGGATCTAGCTTGGCTCGAAAAAGCTTGGAGGTATCAGACATCTGCCTCACAAAACGAGTAAATCGAATCCAGTTACTATACTCAAACATGTTCTTGTCCATCCTCACAAAATTGAAAGAAAACGAGGGCTTCTCTAACCCATCTGTATAAACCCTTGACATCTTTACAATCTGTTGAAATGAGTCATCATCCAACCTCGACGCAGAGTTTTCACCTTCCAAAGGTATGTCACACACCCGAGCAGCCGTCAGCAGCTGCCGAAGAAACCCTTCTGGGCTACTGACAGGATTCATCTGCTTTTCAACCACATCTTTCATTTCAAAGCATGAACAACGTATAGTGAACCTGTACTGACCAAACATGCGAACAATTGGGAGATATCCATCTCGGAATGAAGTATTGTAGTACCCAGCTGTTAACTCTGATGGGTGAGATTTTGTTCCATAATGCCAATGAATCCCACCTAATTTGGCTGACAAATTTACTTCAGTACCTCTAAAAATGGTTTCAGCTTCTTTGCAAAGTCTCTCCCCATGTAGTAGAAGCATTTCTGAGTACCATTTGAGAAAAAATTCCCCATAAGGAGTATTCCAAGAACCCACATCATCCTTAAAAAACTCTGTTTGTTCAGGATTGTTCATCAAATTACTAGCACCAATTGGACCTCCATTTCCCCATTCACGCATCCCAACATTTTGAGCACAGGCATTCAGAGATGCAAGCATATACTAAACCAACAGCAGTAAGAAAAGAAATCAGAATAAGTTCTTGAAAATGCAATTAGAATCAAAAGAAAGGGTGAAGAAGATCTACTCGTTCCTCTACCTTATCGTAACACTGAAATTCTCCAAGCTCACGAGAGTGCCACGACCATGTTAACTTTTGGGAAGGAGATGAAGGATATCTTAGTTCACCTGCAGGCCCCATTCCAACTTGAATTCCCTGTAATATTAACATTAAGAAATGGATATAAGTGACAAATTCAGAGATAGCGAGTTCGATAATTGATGTTGCAGATTAAGCGGAATTTACCGTTACAATGGCTCCAAGATAAGGTCTAAAAGTGTCTCTGAAATTTCTCATAAAATCTGCATATGCTTGGATAGGTGATCGTCCACGCAAAACAGGAAGAGTGTCACATCCAAGAGTAATATATTCCGAATTTCTCCTTCCAAATCTGTCAGAATATGCTAAATCGGGATCTTTATTAATCTCTTCAAGTACCCATTTAGGAAGGGGAATCCTTAATGTTTTATTGGGGAAACAAAGGGGAAATAAAGGAGAGACTTCAGATTCAATGGCAGATAAACCATTATCTTAGAATAATGAAAGTTCTATGTAAATTTAAAGTAGTTCACTTTTCCCGCTGGACAACTATTATTTCACATAAAGTATTACATGAACAAGTTTTCATTTTATATGAACTAAATCTATCAGCTTCCAATTTTATAGGTGGATAACAAACTTAGTTAATAAATGGAATGTACAAACAAAAGGAGGCAAAGCCTCAAGAAAGTCAATACAAAAGGCCTTTCAATTGGCTTTAGTCATAAGAGTATGATAATAATAATAATATAATACTAAAACAGCACAGCAGAAATTGACAGCAATATCTTGGCAACATACAAGGAAAGGGAAAAGTTATGGATAAGAAGAAAACTTTGATTGAGTTATGATAATAGTATGACTGACAGATACTGAAAAGCTCTGGAGCCATACAATGAATGGGCTGAAGGACTATGGAGCGATCAGCCATGTAATGAATCCTCAACTTCATTCTTTTTTTATCGTCTCGTCTTTCAGTAGGCATATCTTAGTGTTATTTGATGATCTATCGACGTCATTGAAAATGACTTTTTACCTTTGAAATTCTCTCTTAAAAGCACCGTCTTCTTTGGTTCTTGTCTTGAGACTATCTAGGAGTTTTAAGACTCCAGGGTTCACCTTTTGCATTATTTGAAGAGACACCTTTTTACTGATTTGATGATATATATATATATATATATATATATATTATATTGTTATTATTATTTAAAAAAAAAAGTGTAACAGAGAATGCATGAACGATTGAAGATAAAACCAAAACCTATAAACCTTCCAAAAAGAAGCTTACAAAAACACACAACTACCAAAAATATTAAGTAGGGAGGGAACCACCAAGAACAATGATATTGGGCCAACTTAAACATTTCCTCCCACCCTCACTTCTTATCCTTAAATATACTGTTATACTGTTATTCCTATATTCAAATATAAATTCATTATTCATTATTGCTCCTTTCTTTCCATAAAGGTGATAAGAGTTTTTTGCTTACTTTTCCAATACTTTCCAACATAGAAGCTGAGAGGCATTCTTCCCTATCAATGCACTCATGACCATGAGCTAAGAAGCAAGGGCACGAAGATGAGAGACGGACACAACATGACACGGATATGACGAGGCGTCAGTTTAAAAAAAGTACGACAGCAGACACATTTTTTAAAAATAGAATATGTGTATGTCTTGAATTATTAGTACTTTATAGATAAAACATGTAAATTTTACATTAAAAAAAATCTAATTCATTCACTAAAAACATACAAAGTTGAGTCAATTAACGATGTTTGAGAACTTCAAAGACGTAAAAGGATTTAGTTGGATGACTAGAGGAAGAGAAGATGTCATCCTAATACTTTAGGAATGATCAATTAAATAAATAAGGATTAGACTCTATAACTATATATTTTTTCCTACTTTTTAGGTTAAAATTAGTTGCAAAGTCAGGTCTAAGCTGTGCTCACAATTACAAAAAAATATAAAATAAAAGATTAAAAAATTCATACATGTTTGGATGTATCTGTATCTGATATGTGTTCATGCTTCCAAGACCATGAGTATCGGAATATTTGAAAGAGAGAATTTTAGTTGCATCTACCAAAAGAAGATTGAACAAAAATGTGGCATGGTACTTCTTTTTCTTCCTTTTTAGTACAACGAGTGGGGTATGGGAATTTAAAACCCTGACTTTAAAAGGAGCACCATGTCAATTACCATTGGACTATGCTACTTTGGTTCAATGTTGAATGTATGTGGCTTTACACTTTAGTATGACAAGTGGGGGTATGAAAATTTAGACCTCTAACTTTAAAAGGAGTACATGTCAATTACCACTAAGCTATGCTCATTTATGGAGTATATGTGGCTTTATATCCCTTCCCCCCACCCCACCAACCTCATAGTGGCATTAAAATCCAAATAAAGGCCTCTTCTTTCTTTGGATACTTCTGTTTCCATGTTATGGTTGATAAATTAACCTCTAGTGCAACATGCGCAACAGTCCAAGTGTGGGATAAATTACCCCACAATGGCATTAGAGTCCAAATAAAGACCTCTTGTTTTGTTGATTTTTGTGGGACATCCCTCCAAGAACAGCAAGCCTTTTTTGGTCCCTTTAGTCCGAACAGAATGAGGGATTTTCAATGATAAGTACTCAACCTTTGAGAGTTCTAGAGATTTGGTTGTTCTTATTCTTTGTATTGGTGTAAATGTTCACAACCTTTTGAAAATCGAAGTCTTTTTACTTTAAGATTTTCTTACAAAATGTTTACTGAGTTGTCCCAATTCTGAATGAGTTAGCACCCTCTTTGCTATTAGATTCATATTGCAATTTTATCCCACATATCACTTACATATCCGTTGAACATGATACCACATGCAGCAAAGAAAAAGATACCTTAAAGGCCAATCTCCAAAGCTAATAGTTTTTCTTTTTTTTTAAGGGAAACCGAACTTTCATTGAGAGAAATAAGCCTTAAAACAACAAGAATCCAACACTAACTACAAAAGGACTCTAATCCAAATGAATGAGACCAATATCATAGGTTAAGTTTTTAGCGCTGCGCTGTGACAAAATTAGACCAGCATCGCGACGCTGGCTTTCCTTTTCCATTTAGGAGAAGATTTTAAGAGATCGTTTTCTATAAATTGGGAGGTTCATAGCAACCCTAGTCATCAGATTTTGGAGTATTAGAGACCTAAAGAGAGAGTTTAGAGCAAAGTATGAAGATTCCATGATGCCAAAAGGTTCGAGGATCGTTGGAAGGCCAAATCCATCTCCAAGACGAGCTTGGAAGCCGGATAACTTCTCTTCCCTTTCTCTATTCTTGGTTTATTTGCTGTATTTTGTTATTCTAATGTGGATTTTGTCTATGGAAGCCATGTTAGGCTAAATTTCTTATAGTTTTAGGGGTAGATGAATTCTTAGATTTAAATTGTTGAACACTTGCTTCTTGAATGTTAATTTACATATACGCTTTCTAGCATGACCGTTCTTAATGCTTTTGAATATTTGATCAATGTTTGAATGATTTCATGATTTAGAATCTTGCTTGAAAAAGTGAGTTTCAGATTAGATCGTGCATGTTAGACTATCGTTTGAAATCACAGAAAGTAGTTAGATAACAGTAGAGATTGTTAACGAAGGGTCTTAATGCTTTGCTTAATCATCTAGTTTCAAGAGATTAGTAATTAGGGTTTAAGTAAAAGAAAATATTGTTTTCGAAAGATTCAATCCGAACAAAAGACTTCTAGATTTAAGTGTTGTGTTAATTACTCCAAGAGTTAAGCAATTGTGTTTAATGATACCTTTGATGAAATCTATTCTCTAAAACATCTCTTAGTTGATAATTCTCATATCTTGATCACTTTTATTTGCTTTCTTAGATTAGTTTACCCTAAGTTTCATTACGATCCGGTCCCCCTAAATAAAATTGGAACGATCTCTGAATAGCTAAAAGATTAATCAATCTGATTCCCTGAGGATGGTACTCGGCCAAGGCCGTTTTAACTATATTATTACTTGACGCGTGCACTTGCGACGTATCAATTTTATTACTCGACGCGTGAACATACAGGTCTAGTGATCGACGCCTATCGAGAGGAGTTAAATCTCACTACCTCTCAAACCTCCTCCCCCAATTTCTCAACCTCTCTAAAAATTCTATTGTCCTGCACAAGCCAACTACCCTACGAATTAGCAAAGAACCTCACATGTCACACCACTTTGCCCCTCCCCCTAAAGGAAGGGTGCATAAGCACCTCCTCCAGCAAAGATCGCACATCTCTATGGCGAGCCCCACTAACACAGAATTGCCCTCCCCAATGATCCCAAAGGTAGTTTACGAACTAGAAATCCCACATCAAATGATTTAGATCCAACCAATGCCTTCAGCAGAGAATGCACCATAACACGGAAGCAGTGTTGTTAAACACTCACTAGTCATGATAAGAGAGCAGTTCGAATGGCCAAAGCCTTCACACGCTTGACAACCTCCAAATGCTCCTCATCTATTACTGGTTTGCTTAATCCACAACTTTTATTTCTCATCCCCTTGAAGAATTTTTTACTGAGGGGGTTGAGGGCAATGGTTTGACGGGTTCAGAGTGCCACTGTATAGCTCTAACGTATAGAGATGGAGTATGAGTTATTGCTATCATATTCAATGCTTTTAACTCCACTTCTTCAACTGCGACTCATGCCAACCTCCACGGACAAGGATTTCCATTCAGTCTAGCCAGAGTGTTTTGAAGTTACAGGCAGGGGGCAATTGAACGAGAAGCTCAACGTGGAAAAAAAGGGACATGGAGGAAGAGGGATGTTTAGAATTTGACGCTGGGAGTAAGGAGAGAGTGAGTCATTTTCCACTTCTTCTCTAGTTCGCTTAGTGCTGAATTTTAAAATTGTATGGATACATGTGTATGTCAGCTTTTTTATTTCTCTTCTTTTTTAACTCGCCATTAAATATTACAGGGCTATGGCACTTATATTCATATAACACTGCACTATACTCCAAATCTCTGACCTCCCAAAAACTTTTGCTCAAAAATTGTAATTTTAACTCTATTTAATCGAATGCAGCAGCCAAGAAGACAATTCTTACAGAAAACCATTTATCTGCAGATTCTTGTTCTTTTTTTACTTATGTTTTATAGACCAACTTCTGTGTGCTGTCCCTCAATCCAGAGGCTATCCAGAAAGATGAAATGCGAGAAATATTAAACTACGAACATGGAAGTACATCCCTATGGTGATGCTACGCGGTATTAACTAGCCAAAACAGAACATTAAAAACAGAGAAATTAAACCGACTAACCAGTGAGGATCGTCGGGCCCCATGCCATGTTGATTGAATGTAAACACAGCTCGAACTTTAAGACCAAACCGACGAGCCATAGCCACAATTTCCAAATACCCTTTCCAATTATAACTACAAGGCACATCCGTCTCCACCAAACCCCACCAGACTTCAATCACAACGCCTTCAACTCCAGCTGCCGCAAGGGCCCTGAAGGATTGCGACATTGCCTTCCTCCTCCGCAGCTGGCCATCCGGAGACACAGCATCAAGAGGAAGCGTAACGAACACAGCAGCGCCTGAGTTTCGACGCTCCAGAGAAAACCCATGATGGAGAAGCTCGTACTGAACATCTCCATTGTCCGGAGCACCAAAAAAACCAGCGGCGGCGGAGAAGATGGAGGAATTGAGACGGGAAGAGATGAAAAGGCTCCGAGGAGAAATGGAAGGGAATGGAGAGAAAGAAGAAGGGTCAGTCCAGGAGGAGGAGAAAGAAGCAGAAGGGGAAAAGGTTGGAGGAGATGGAGAAGCGATGGCCATTGAAGATCAAAGGAAAAAGATTGGAAGAAGAATGGAATTAAGATTAGGGTTTGGAATGGTGTGGTTCAGAGAAGAAGGAAAGAGTGGAGGGAGAGAATCCATTTGGGAAACAAAGGACAGTGAGCCCCGCCATAAACCAAGCAGCCTCAACTCCCAAACTGCCGCCTTCCCAATTATTATTATTATTATTATTATTGCAAATAATTATCGAGATGAATGACTCGTTTGGACTCTCCTCCAACTTTCTAAATTGCATTTAAGTTACAAATTATGTTGATTAGTCTTTGATATTTTAAATTTTAGAGTAATAGTAATGAATAGCAATTTTGCAAATATAGCAAAGTCTATCGATGATAGACTTCTATCACGGATAAACTTTTATAGTCTAGGTGGTCTATCACGGATAGAATTTGTTATATTTGCAATTTTTTTTAAAAATGTTGTTATATATGTTAATACTTTGAATCTGATTGCTATATTTGCAAATGTCCTTTAAATTTATGTCTC
Organism: Lagenaria siceraria; assembly: GCA_002890555.2. Taxonomy (NCBI): domain Eukaryota; kingdom Viridiplantae; phylum Streptophyta; class Magnoliopsida; order Cucurbitales; family Cucurbitaceae; genus Lagenaria; species Lagenaria siceraria. Next base: position 18,216,959 of record CM016483.1, on the reverse strand, counting down.
AAAAGTTCTTGAACTTTAAAATGTGTTTAATTAGTTTTAGGTTAAAATTCTATTTTGGTTATTATACTTTGAAATTTGTTCAATTTTAGTTACTATACTTTCAAATGTCCAATTTTAAGTTTTTGTACTTTTAGTAAATTTTAAATTTAGTCATCAAAGTTAATTTTTATCGAAATTGATTAAATAATCACAATAAATTTATGCAAAGAGATACAATATGTGAATATGTTTTCAAAATTTTGTAATGAAAATGCTAATAAAAATTTTGAAAAAATAAAGAAAAAATCCACAATAAACTAGTAGTAGATACTAAATTTAAGATTTGTTGAAAGTATATGGCAAAAATTGGACATTTGAAAGTATAGGAGCTAAAATAGAACAAAACTCCAAAATATAGGGACCAAAATGATATTTTAACCTACGTTTTAATAGATATTCACAAACAAAATACTAAAAACTAAAATCATGTTTGGTAACCATTTGGTTTTTAGTTTTTAAAAATTAAGTCTATTTCCTCACATTTTCTTACCATGCTTTGCATCTTTCTTGATTACAAGAGTTGAATTCTTAGCCAAATTTCAAAAACAAAAATAAATTTTTAAAAACTACTTTTGTTAGAAATTTTGGCTTGGTTTTTGAAAACATGGATAAAGAATAGATAAGAAAGCAAGATATTTAGGGGTGAAAGAGTTTTTATAGGCTTAATTTTCAAAAAACCAAAGACCAGATGATTACCAAATAGAGCGTAATAATTCCAATAGAACTTAATGTAATTAATACATACTTTTTTTAATTTCAGAAACTGGATTGACATAAACTTAAAAGTTCATGTACGCCTTGAATGGCCTTCCTCTTGGGAAGAAATTCATGTTCTTCTAGTCTCAAAAGAAGTTGCTCTTGATTGTTATAATCGGGTGAATTATAACTTTTTAATCTTCTTGTATACCTCATATTTTTTTCTAATCTTTTCTCTGTTAATTGTCTTTGTTCCTATAACACTTGTTATCATTTTCGATTCTGATTTTTTCTTCACTCAAAACCAATCTTCTAACAAAATTCTATTCAAAGGACCTACCATCACTGGACTTTATCTTGTTTCAATTTCTCTCATTGCTCATGTTGGAACACGTACATTCTCTATTTGGCATGATCATTTAGGTCACCCTAATAACCCTATTCTTTGCTTGGTCCTTAAATCTATGAATTTACCTTATACTTTTTCTTCCAAAAGTTGCATAAACTTCCTTTTTATTCCTCTATATATCGTTCGTTGTATCCTCTTAAAATAATTCATGCTGATGTGTGGTCTCATATAAATGGATTCAACTTTTATGTCCCCTTTATTGATGATATGTTTAGATTCACTTGGTTATTTCTCATTATTTGAAAATCTGATGTTACGTCTATTTTCCAATCCTTTAAACCACTAGTTGAAAACCAAATTTTTGCTTGCATTGAAGTCTTTCGTAGTGATGGATGTGGTGAATTCATTAACCATTCTCTTGGCTCTTTTCTTTAAACAAATAGTATATCTCATCAAAAGAGTTGTCCATACACTCTCAAAAGAAAATGGCGTCACTAAACGAAAACATATACATATCATCGACGAGCCTCTATTTCTGTGAATTTTTGGCCTTTTGCTTTTAGTATTGTTGTTCATCTTGTCAATCACCTCCTCTTGATCAAAAATTACCTTATGAACTATTGTATAAAAAGCCTCATGATTACTCTCAACTTAAAACTTTTGGTTGTGCTTGTTATTCACTGTCAAAACCTTATAACTCACACAAATTGCACTCCAAAACTACTCGTTGTGTTTTTCTAAGTTATCCAAATGGCTCAAAAGGATTCTTGTATTATAACATGAACATTGAATGTCTCTATACTTTTCGTCATGTTATTTGATGAAACCTTATTTCTCTTTGCTCGATTTGAACAATCTACATCAAAATTCTCTGCCTCACAAAATCGTCAAACCCTACCTTTTATATTCTTACCTATCCTCTCTTTTTCTTAAATCCTAATACCACAAATTCTTCTCCTTCTGATCAAAATACCTTAACACAACTTGTTGCAACGTTTTAAAGTGACTTGCCCATTACTCATAAAATTTCTACAATTGCACATGTTACAAATGATATGAAATGGTACTGCCATTGATATACTTTACCTTATAATTCATTCAATGTTGCTCTCTAATGATGATATTGCCAGGTAATGTTGAAACTTGTGTTGTCACTTACTACAAATTACTTGAATACACAAAGGGAAACTTCAAACAATACTTCTACAATTGTTCACAACTCTCATCCTATGCAGAGATGAGGGAAAAGTCTGGAATTGTGTCTAGAAGAAAGTTTTTATGGCTATTATTCTTAATACCAGTGACACAGAATCATCCTCATTTTACACAAGCTTCTAAGATTCAACTATGGCAAAAGGCAATTACTCTCATTAGTGAGACAATGTACTTGGTTTTTTACACCTTTGCCTCCTAAAAAATGGGTTTATCATATAAAATGAAACATCGATGGTTCTATTGCACACTACAAAGCAAGGTTTGTTGCCAAGGGATACCACCAAGAGGAGGGAATTGATTATGATGAAACGTCTAGTTCGATGATTAAGAAGCCATCAGTACATATCATCCTCTCATTTGCTACTTAATTCAGTTAGGAATTAAGGCAACCCCATGTTAAGAACATTTTTCTTCATGGAGATAAACTTATTGAAGAAGTTCTATGCAACAACCAAAGGTTTTGCCGATTCATCTCAGCCCAAGCTAGTTAGGTCATTGTATGGACTTAAACAGGCACCAAGGGCATGGTTTTGGGTGCTTTACGTCCACTCTCGGGTTTAAAGCTTCTCATGTGGATTCTTCCATTTTTGTATGGATAGTAAATAATTATGTAACATACCTCTTGTTGTATGTAGATGACATCATTGTTACTAAAAATTATTCCTCTTATATGACTAATCTTGGGGTACTCAAGTTCTTCCTTGGTTTAGAAATAAAACGTTTTTAACAATGGTATCTTTGTTACTCAATCAAAGTGTATCAAAGATCTTTTTGTCAAGTATGGCATGGTTGGAGTTAAAGCTAGTAATGCTCCCATGCCTTACAATCAGATAATCATCCTTCAGTTGCTTGTTTATTTGATGATGCTCAGTCCTTTAAAACTATTGTTGGTGGTCTTCATTATCTTGCCTTTAGTAGACGAGATATTGCTTTTGTTGTCAGCAAATTATCTCAAACCACCACTCCCCCTTTGTTTCTGATATGGCTGCAACAAAAAGAGTGTTACGCTTTTTAACTGTCTTTTTTTTTCCAGAAAATATGTTAAGTCATTCTTTCTCACTGCCTACTCTAACTCAAATTGGGCAGGAGATCAACTTGCTGATATATGCTCTACTACTTGCTTTGTAGTATTTTTGGGTTCTAATCTCATCTCTTGGGTAGTAAAGAAACAAACAACCGTCTCATCAAGCTCACCTGAAGCTGAATATAGGGCTCTTGCCACAACAACTACTGAACTTTTTTTTGTTAAGACAACTTCTCCAATATCTCTGTCTTTTTAGTTCATATGCTCTTGTCCTTCTTTGTGATAACAACTCTGCTATTTAGTTAGCTCGGAATCCAATTTTTCATGGACGAACTAAACACGTTGTAATCGATTTTCACTTCATAAAGGAGCGTGTTGTGCGAAAGGATATTGACTTGTGCTACATATCTTCCACTCATCAGCTTGCAAAGCTCCTAACCAAACCCCTCACTATTGATCGTCTAAGTTTTCTTCGTGACAAACTTCTGCCTTCTCATACGGTTCTTATGTATTTGTTTAGAGTATGTTAAGCAATTATTAGTTTGTTTAAGTATAACTATAATCTCACTATATAATCAATACCTTTGTAACTCACACTTTGAAATAATAAGAAGTCCTCTTTCAAATTCTCAAAGATTATAACAATTCTCAATAAATCACTTCATTAAGATCACCTTTCAACTAATGCTTCTAGATTTTTCTAAAATCAATTACGATATTTTTTCAAAAGTCTATTTTTGAAAAAGAAGTACTAATTTTGGCAATGACAACCATGATTTTGATCATGCTAAAATTATTGTTTTTTTTTTTAAAGAAGAATGCTAAATCACTCTCCACCATATTCTAAAAAGTTTATTTTAAAAAATATATATTAATTTTTATAAAGTTGTTTTAGGCTAGTTTTAGCAATTTTCTCAATGTGAGCATGCCTCAGTAGTTGTTTTTTTTTAAATGAAATAAAAATTATGAATTTAATAACTGCCAATTGTCATTTAATTGGCGGACTAAGCTTATAAATAATTGTTTTTTTTTTTTTTTTTTTTTGAAAATTAGCTTATAAATAATTTTGAAAAATTGTTCCGACAAATTCCCAATAATTCTCAAAAAGTTACCAAATTATCTTGTAATTAAAAAGCATGGAAGGTCCACCCGACAATTTGCTGCCACTAAGATCGCATAAAACGACATCCTCTTTTTCTACATTTATTCTCTCTCTTTGTTTTTCCATAAATTTTCTATTCCATTTCTTCCAACTCTTAATTTATATAAAAAAATAATTATATGTTTAAATTTGCTTTAAATTCTCAAATTTTCAAACTCGACAATTTTACTTTAGGTAACATTTTTTCGTTTCTTCGTCAAATTTTTCGTGAATTACTAATGGAAAGGTGTGACATGACACCTATTTTTTAACTTATAAAAGTTTTTGTTCTTAATCTTGTAGTTATTTAATTAAAAATATTTAGGTCTCGTTTGATAATCATTTAGTTTTTGTATTGGAAAATTAAGGATATAAACATCATTTCAACTCTAATTTTCTTGCTTTGTTATCTATTTTTTTACTAATGTTTTCAAAAATTAAGCCAGATTTTGAAAATTAAAAAAGATAGTTTTATTTTTGGAATTTGGTTAAGAATTCAACTCTTATACTTAAAAAAGATGCAAATCATGGTAAGATCAAATTGTGAGAAATCATGCTTAATTTACATAAAGCAAAAATTAAAAACAAAATGGTTACCAAACGGGATCTTATTTATTTATTTTTCATTTTTCTCTCTTCCTCTCTTTGTTGTCTCCTTCTTTCTCCTTCCATCTTTTTCTTTCTTTCATTCAGACTAGATGCCACCATCAGTAACTGGTGTTGTCGCTAGCGGTTGTAATTTTTCTTTTCCTTCTTTCCTCTTCCATCTTCCTCCTTTTCTTCTTCTCTTCCCGTTTCTTTGTTTATTTTGTTAAAATAAATGTACGAAGGGGGAAACATTGCAATATGAATGCAATACAACGATAATTGACATGCACTCGCATTCCTTTAGAGATCCTTTAGAGATGTAAGGTTCAAAGCCCAATATCTTAGCCACCTTTATTATACTAAAAGAATGAGGCATTTGATTCTAAACACAATGATGTTTAATTAAAGCTAACATGAACATTGTTTCAACGGTAATTGACATATACTCTTTCGCTTAAGGTTAGAGGTCCAAATCTTCCTATTAGATCTATATTTGTTGTCCTTTAGTTAAAATATTATTATTATTATTTATTATTATTATTATTATTATTATGTTTTGTGTGCGGCTCTAGGAGTGAGGGAAGTGCCATTTACTTGACAATGAGAATAAATTATTTAGTGGAAGAATTTATAATTAATAAGACGCAATCTTTTCATATAATTGGAGCCCTTGCATAGGAAGGAAGGATTGGATGTCTTGTAGACAATTAAGGCAATAAATTATAAATATTCCTTTGCAAAAAAAAAAAAAAAAGTATTAATTAGAATTATTTATTAAAGTATGCATATAAAAGTTGATGTTTGTCTTTTAACTTTTTAAAAATCCGGTCAAACCATGTATATATTTTTTGTCCACTCTCATATTTACCAATATTACAGGGAAAAAAAAGTAAGCTAATGAAATTTTCTCAAAATTTAGGCAGTATAATTATTTTAATTTAAGTTTGGGCTATTTTTAAATATAGAAAAATGAGTCAAAATATTTATAAATATAAAAAAAAAATTTCACTGTCTATCATCAATAGACTGCAATAATATACAAATTTGTCTATATTTACAAATAGTTTGATATTTTTTATGTTTATAATAATTTCTTTAAGTTTTTGTTTTACACGCTTGATAAATGAAATAAAAAATATTTAGATTGAGAATATTAGTTAGACTTTATGTAAAATATTATTAGCCCAGCAAAAGAAAGAAAAGTTCAGGATAAAGAGATTTTAGAGAGAGAAAAGAAAGTTAAATAAAAAGAGAAAAAATAAAGTAAGAGTAAAAGATATGTAAGAAAAATAAAGATATATAAATGAGAAAAAAAAATCTTTCGGACAAAAAAAAATAGAAACATAATTATTAGAAGAAAAAAAAAAGAACTTAAGGAGAAAGATATTACACATGTAAATTAATAAACTAACTCTAGTATTGATGAAAAATTTAAAATACTGTTTTCAAATACAGAAAAATGAGCCAAATTATTTACAAATATAGAAAAATTTTACTATCTATTAGCTATAGACTGCGATAGACTTATATCAATGATAAACAATAAAAAAAAAATTTATATTGGTAAATAATTTGGTTCAACTTTCCATTTATAATAATTTTCCAAATTTAAACTAGGGAAGATAAAAATTTTAAAAAAGAAAAATTTTGCAAAAAGAAAATTTAGGGGAGAGATGTGTTAAAGAAGGAAAAATGAACATTATACTTGTAACTATTTGTGAAATTTACATGAACATTATAGTTATTTGATAACTATTTGTGAATTTTACTTGTAATTTTAAAAATATTTTAAAAAAATTAAACAAAAACTGTTATCAAACACCGTGCATCTTAAAAAAAAAAAAAAAAAAATGGTCATCAAATATTCCCTTTATATCTTTCAAGTGAGCAGTACTCCGTTTTACTTAAACTAAATTTTGTTTAGAATTGACAGATAACCATATTGTTTCCTGCATGCAGACACAATATCTCTCATATCTCAAAACACTATTTTTCACCAATAATTTAATTGATTTTGCGTTCTATTTTGTAAATATGACAAATTCTAACGAAGAATAAGTGATAGCAACAATCAAACATCTTATTTTAAAAAAAAGACATTAATCAATCTACATTGTCACTCCAATCCATATAGACAACAAAAATGTTGGATTTGGATTAATCCAAAGAGGTTATAAATATAACAACTTACAAAGACCTTGCTCTTGAAGGCCAAGTTGTCATCCATGTGAGTGTTTAAAAAAAAAAAAAAGCATATAATAATGATTAAATATCATGCAATTTTGTAGTGTAAGGACAAGAAAAAAGGTTGTAAAGAAGAAAAAAAAAGAGTTTAATTATATTTCAAGTGGAAAATAATTAAACTCTTCCATCTTTAATATGATAATAGGTATCCAATTTCATTTGCTTTATTTAAGTTTGAATTTGACATAATTGCTAATGAAATTATAATGGGCATGACTTTGTGTGTTTTGGCAATCATGAGAAGTTTGTTATGGGTCCTTCTATTTTGATATTTAGGGTTTAAATAATTACACGTTAGATCCCTAAATTTATAAGTTTGTGTCTAATAAGTCGTCGAACTTTAAAAATTATCTAATAAGTTCTAAACTTTTACTTTTGGTATATAATAAGTCACTAACACTTTTAAATTTGTGTCGATTAGGTCTTTGATATATTCAACATTTTTTAAAATTTAGGAACTTATTAGACATAAATTTTAATTTTTTTAAATATATATTCATTAGTTTAAAAAAAATAAGTTAAAATACTATTTTTGTCCCTATACTTTGAAGTTTGTTCAATTTTAGTCATTGTACTTTAGTTGTCCAATTTTAATCTTGATAATTTTAATAAATCTTAAATTTAGTCTTAAATGCTAATTTATTGTTGATTTTTTAAAATAAACTTTTTGTTATATATAGTAATTTTACCATAAACTTTGAAAACATATTCACATATTTTATTTTTTTTGCATTTATTATCATTTAATCAATTTTGGTAAAAAATTAATTTTGAGAGACTAAATTTAAGATTTATTGAAAATACATAAACTAAAATTGAACAATTGAAAGTCTATAAACTAAAATTGAACAAACTTTAAAGTATGAGGACCAAAATGATAATTTAACATAAAAAATATTATGTTGACCATTACAGGGACATAAACGTAAAATTGAAATTTCAAGAATCTATTTACTATTTGATATTTTTAAGGTTTAAAGACTTATATCGGATGCGTTGTAAAGTTTAAGAATTTATTATATACATAAAAGTTGAAGGACTAAACTTATAATTTTAAGTTGATTATTTAATCTTTCCAAATTCATCCACCAATTTTCACCTAATTAATTACATTGCTTCCTTTTGAATTAACGTCCTTTTTCTTATTTTTTGCCCGTTGTAAACTATTTTTTTGCTCATTTTCTTTTTGACTTGTTAGGTTGAAATTTATACACTTTTGATACTTTTTAAAGTGTCTATGATATAACTTTTATACTAAGAGGCGTTGTATTTAATTGTTTGTATATATTTTAGTCAAAAAAGTGAATAAAAACAATAAATTTCGGGAAGAAAAAACAAAAAAAGAATTGCAAAGGTGTAAATTCCTTTTTTTTTTTTTCCTTTGGATTATTCAAAAAAGTGAATATTTCATCATCATCAAGCTGTTGGTATCACTGCCAAGATAATAAAGTTGATGAAGGATTTTTCTTTCTTTTTCTTCTTTTATCTAAAGGGTTTTAATTTGATATTTGATTATAGGTTGTCGAATTCAAGGATTAGAATATTGATGTATATCGATGGATATTTTTGTAAATAAAAAAAATTATAAAAATGACTTAAATGAATAATTATTGATATAAAGTTATAGATATTATTATAAATGTATATCTTTATATCAAAATTAATAGATAATTTTTTTCTATTTTTTTTATATTATATGGATATTTATCAAAAGATATTGGAAATATTCCTTTTATTTTTTTTTTGTTTAATTTTCTGCTTTTTCTTGGGATTATTAGAAAAAGTGAATATTTCATCATCTTCAGGAAGCTATTGGTATCACTATCAAGATAATTAAGTTGATGAAGGATTTTTTTTTTTTTTTTTTTTTTTATCTAAGAGGATTTTCATATGATATTTGATTATATGGTGTCAAATTCAAGACTATAATTTTGATGTCGATGTGAGTATGGAAATTTTAATTTTATTAATATATTGATAAAAGATGAAATTGACAGGTATTTTTGTTTACTAAAAAATATTTAAATTAATACTTAAGTTGTTTTCACTATTAAACTAAGCTATACATTTTTTTTAATGATTATAGACCTTGTTATTAATGTATATCTTGATATTTAAATTTAATAGTTTTTTTTAATGTTTTATAGATACTTATCAAAGATATTGGAGATATTTGTTAATTCTTAGTAATGATATATATTTGTTGATGCCAAATTTCGAACAAGAGAAAATGCATCTGACATTGACCTCTACATGATAGCTACAATAAATTTATAATTTTGGAAGGAACGTGAACTGCAAGATGAAAACAACTACACAGCGCTGTGGTACTTGCCACATAGGCTTCAATGCTTAAGTCAGAAAACGTAGTTGTGCAACAAGTATAAGGTTTTTGTATTAGAGTGGACTTACTAACTTTGGAGCTCCTCAATCCTATTTATAGAATTCTCCTCTTTTCTATGTCCTCTAGGGTTTCCGAGTGATCCCCTCTTTCCTGACTCCCTCCTGGGCCTCCCCTTCGCGTGCAGCTCCACTTGGGGGCATATGGGTCGGGTTGGCTTCGACCCATTCCACTTACTTTTTCTTAACCTTGACTGGTTCCGGGCCTTACCTTTGGCCCAATCTCCTATTGACGCCCGACCTTTTATACTTTTGTCCTTTGTTCCAAAATTACCTATAAACTTAGTAACCACTCTTGAGTTTGGATTTGACGAGCCGCTTAGTTTTGTGCATTGATGCAAACTTACGAGTGTTATATTCACTTCTTCTTCAATGAACACGATCTCTTCGTTGTACGACATACCAATTTTTCTGCCTTAAGCCATATCGAACTTGACCTTCTTTGAGATCATTCCCGGATCTTGGCCCATGCTTCCCCGGTCTTCATATTATACGACATACCTAATTTGTTATCCTTAGTATAATCATATCAAACTTGGCTCTTCCAAGTTCAGTTTTGTATTTTCGGCCATGTCGGGAATATCCAACTAGACCTTTGTTTGAAGATCCTAGTTGGGTTAGCATTGAGCGTAATATTAACATTGTGCCCCCTTTCTCTTTTTGGGCATAGGTGTATGATCTTGGTCCTTTTTTCCTTCAATAAGAAATTTTTCCTTTTGAACAGACCTAATTAGGAATACTAGTTAAATCGTCACTGTACCTACCTAGTTCCTTAATTTTTATCCTCCTACACTTAAGTAGAGTTAGCTTGTCCACAACGGGCTTTGGCACCTTGACTTAGACTCAATTTGAAGTAGAATTCTGGTACCTGCAAGCTTCCCGTGCAGCCCCCAGTTGGGGGCATATGGGTCAGGTTGGCTTCGGCCAAGCAAACCCATACCACTTACTTTTTCTTAACCTTGACTGGTACTTCTGGGCCTTACTATTTGGCCTATTCTCCTGTTGACGCTCGTCGTTTTATACTTTTTTCCTTTGTTCCAAAATTACCCATAACAACGTTAAATCTTTCGATTTATGATATAGCGGTGTATGGACGAATATTCTAATCTATAATACAATCCAATCCGTCTTAATTATGAATTTTTATATATATCTTATTTAAAAATTAAAAAAACAACTCAAATGTTTAGTATTTTGATAGATGTACAAGATTATTCTGTGATATTCATTTTTTAGTTGAATTTGGTTGATTGATAGAAATTTATTTTTAAAAGATAATAATGCAAATAGAATTCTAACCAACAAGAGAGAGTGTGTGAAGAGAATTGAGCTGTGTTCACATCAATTTCAAAAAAAAAAAAAAAAATTGTCACCCTCATTATGATTTTTCAATTCATTGTTAAACATGTTGACTTGAGTATATATCAAAATTAAAAATCATATAAACTAGTTTACACTATAAAATTATGATAATTTTAAAAAATTATAAATTGGCAAGCTAAGAAATATTTGTATCATATCAACCAAAAGCTTAAAATTTTGAATCTAAAAAAGAAAAAATTGAAAAAATCATTTGGAAGTTTGAGAATAAAGAAAAAAAAAGGGAACTAATTTTTTTGGTGTTTAAGTTTTGGGTCTAATTTTTATTTGGTCTCTAGATTTTAAAAGTTACACTTTGCGTACTTAAATTTTGAGTTTGATTTCAATTTAGTCTCTAGATTTCATAATGTTACAGTTTTAGTCTTTAAATTATTACTTTTGTTTCAAATTAGTATCTAAATTTCAAGATTTATATTTCTAATCTCATTTTTTCACTAAGTACTCTCTTTCAATTTTGGTGTCAATGTCTATTAATTAATTTAAAATAATATAAAAATGATATTTTTTAAAATTAATTTTAATAGTGATGGAAAAATGAGTAAAACTTAATTAATCATAATTATTTTTAAATTAATTAATAGATATTAAACACTAAAAACTGAAAGTGAATATCTAGCAAAAAAAAAAAAAAAAATCGAAGTTAAAAGTATAAATTTTAAAACGTACAAGACCAAATTGAAACAAAATTCAAATCTCTAAGGTAAAATTGTAACATTCTAAACTTACGACGGGATTGAAATCAAACTCAAAACTTACGGTCTAGTTTTATAACCATTTAGTTTTTGGTTTTTTATTTTTGAAAATTAAGCCTATAGACACTACTTTTACCTCCAAATTTCTTCGTTTGTTGTCTATTTTTTACCAATAATTTAAAAAGTCGAGCCAAAATTTGAAAGCTAAAAAAAATAGCTTTTAAAAATTTATTTTGTTTTTTAGAATTTAACTAAGAATTCAATCATTAGACTAAGATTCAATCCAAAAATTTAGAAAAAAACAATTTTTTTTCTAAAAAATTATAAATAAAAAAAGATTTAAATTAGTGGGAAAGAATCTCAATCAGAATATACAGACTTTTTGACCTCTGCCTCAGCGTTGGGCTCAGCACAAGGGGGGGCCGCCATATGAGACTTTTGAGAAGCATTATTAATTATAATAATATTAATAACCATTTTGTTTAATAAAAAAAAATTGTATTAAAAATTACCCAAATAGAAAAAGAAAAAAAAAAAAAAAAGGAAATATATAAAAACTATTGGGTTTCAACTCAAAGTCTCAAATCATTGAGCTCAAATTAAATTAATTACTTCTTTACTGTGACAGATAATAACTCCAATTTTATTTTTATTTATAATATGATGGAATTGACCTTTCCATGCAGCTTATATGTATAAGTCCATTCAATTTCCTTATACTATTCCCATCACATGTTAGCCTAACAAGTGGCTAACTACCTCTTTTTTTTTTTTTTTTTTTAAAAAAAAAAAGAAGTCGGTAACGGATTCTAATTAGAGTCTACAGTGAGTTTAGCTTATATATAATTGGCATATACTTTCTCTATTGAAGTCGGAAGTTTGATCTTCATCTCCGTAACTATTGTAATAAAAATAAAAACTAATTCTAATTAAGGATATTTACGAGGAAGAGTAGAAACATAAAATGTCTATGTCTCCACAACGTCGTCCCCGCAAAATTTTCAGTTAAATTTTGTGGGAAACGAGATGGGATTTCCTATAGAGAATTCACGAGATGAGTCGTATATGAGGAAATTAAACATTGTTTAGAAAATTTTCAAGCTCAAAATGTCGTCCCTGTTATTGGAACATTTCCCCTTTTACCCCCTTGAGGAGAAATTTTCCTTCGATTTTTCAAGCTCAAAATCGATTGAAGCTACTAAATTTCTAGAAGTGGTCGAGCTAAATTTTTATAAGAGATTGAGAAAATATCATGTGTTCACCTAGATAAATATCTCATATCATATCTACACGAATGAAATGCTTTAGTCGCTTAGTTAGCAATTTGGAAACTTTTTTTTAATACGAAAAAGAATTGTTTTGAATTTAAAAAATTAAATTGCCCTAAAAAGATATAAATTTCTTAAATCTCGTAATATAAATAAAATAGAAAAATTTTTGCAGATAGAAAAAATGTAAAACTATTTACAGAAATTAGCAAAAAAAAAAAAACAATTAATAGACTTCTATCAGCATCTATCAGTGATAGACTTCTATCATTTCTATCACTAATAGACCTTGATTGACTTCTATCAACGTCTATCAAAACTATCTAAAAATTTTACTATTTTGTATAAATAGTTTTTCTTTATTTTTCTATTTTTAAAAATAGAAAAATAAAATAATTAACCAGTCAAATTGCATAATATTTTAAATAAGACAAAATTGTAACACTTTCTATGAATATACATTAAATTAGATTTTAGGTTTGAATAAATAAAATGCTTAAATGAAAAATCATGAAACATGCATACTCAATAATGAATTTAGAGAAGATTTTATTTTATTTTCATGAACGAAGGTAGAAATTCACTGAAAAAAAAAAAAAAAAAACAGACGTCTTAAAAAATAGAGCCCACAACGTCTTTCATAAATTAAGACGGAAACTAATCACTCAAAAAAAAGAGTCCACACACATCTTTCTAGTTAGACAATTAACAACTCTATTGTACATCAACCACTTTACTCATCGCAGAAAAGGTCCAAGACACTTTGTTCAACAGAATAAATTAATTTTCAAATTATTATTTTTAAATGTTGTCTAATTTAAATTAATGAGTCAATATCACTGTGGATATTTTGGGCTTTTTGTATATTATTTATTCCCAATAAAATTAATTTTAATTATATATATATATTACTCTTTATTGTAACCACCTAGCTATTATAAGCATATGATGACGTACAAATATGTGTCGGTGCACGTGTCTGCATGTACTACGTCGATAATTATTGCCTTAATTTTATAATTATATTTCTATCACACTCTTGTTCATGGCTAATTATTGAATAAAATACCCCCCCCCCCCAAAAAAAAAAAAAAAAAAAAAAAAAAACTCAAAAAAATGAATCACATTCATTTGATTTTATAATCATTTAACATTTTGATTAGAGTGTCCAAATGGATTACAAATACTAGGGTTTTGATGATAATTTGTTTAAATTCTTTTGCTATTACATATTAAATATTTCTTAAGAAAATATTATAATTTTAGGGAAACGGTAATGAGTTGTAATTACGGTCTATCAGTGATGGACCACTTAGACTACTAATAAACTTTGTTATATTTGCAATTTTTTTTAAAATGTTGTTATATATGTTAATACTTTGAATCTGATTGCTATATTTGCAGCTGTCTCTATCTTATTTATTTTTAGTATGGTTCTTTTATTCACCATATTAATCATTGAATTGAAAGAAACAATTTATAAATAATGAAATTCAATTTTTTAACAAAGATTAATTGTCAAAATATTAGAGATTAAATTATATATTTAGCTCTTAGATGTATCACTTTTTCACTTCTAAACTTTCATACAAGTAACAATTTAGGTTTTAAACTTTAGTTTCTAATAATTTAGTTCACGTACTTTCAATTATGTGACAACTAAGTCTACGTTGTGAAAAATATTGTTACGATTACATGAGAATCTTACATAATGTAGATTAATAAATTGATTATGGACTAAATGTGTGTGTTTATAAACTACAATGTCTATGTCATTTAATTACATAATAAAAATTGACACTTAATTGTGATAGATTTTTTTTAATATGTGTTAACTTTTTATAAATTTTAAAGTATAGAGACTAAATTGTTATAAAACTAACGTGAACTAAATTGTTACAAATTAAATAGACTAAATTTGCAACTTTTACAAAAGTTCAAGGACTACAAGTCTACAAGCATTTAATAATTTTATAACATTTTTTTAAAAGAAAAAACATCAAGACAAACCACCTTACAGAATTACATCATGTGACAACTAAATTACATCATGTGTTGCCTAGTGGTAGGGGGAACATAAAAAAAAAGTCAAAGGGCTAAGGGGTTGTGGGTTCAATCCATCATGTGACAACTAAATTAATCCACACAAAAATAATATGCATTGAGAGATGTAAATTCAGCATTTTTAATTCAATTATATGAGATTGTAAACTCGAATATTTGGCACTTAAAGACAAATATTAGTATATTTTAGATGATACGAACCCACGTCAACATTGTTAATAATAGCATATTTTAGATGAATTGAAAAAATAATTTGAATGAATAGACTATAGAGAGATGTAAATTAAAGAAAAATACTTATTCATTAATATAATGTTTTGAGAAAATTTGTTTTTAAAAATGTCTAAATGTAATTTCTATATATTTATATATTTTTGGGTTGGTGGGAGAAAAAGAGTAGATAAGGGGATGTCTACTTTTGTCAGGTAAGATCTTTTACCTTTAAATATGTGCTTTTGATAAAATTTTATGCTTTTGATGTGCTTTCAATAAAAAGGAAAAAAAAAAAAAAAAAAAAAAAAAAACCATCCAATGGTAGTTGATAATTTTCTAATTTACACATGGCTTGCACCTTATTTCGTTAACTTTTTATTTATTTATTTTTACTTTTCATTTGTTAGACAATTTATCTTCATTTCTTATCTGTGTCCATATGCCACCTAAAGTAAACAAAAGTTGTCCCTCCATCTTTGTTAGTACACTGTTAAAATTAAAAAGTAAATTGAAAATAAAAATAATCAAATGAAACCTATTAAAAAAAAGTAAAAAAAATAATCAAATGAAACCTATTAAAACAAAAGTCATATTTCAATTTCAATTGGTGTGGTTTTGGTATAGTTTTTTTTAAAAAAAATTTCTCACAAATTATTTTTAAGTTGTTTTTTATCCACTTGAAAAACCTATGAGTCTATTATATATAATTAATAATATTAGCTAAATTGAATATCACTCAACTAGTTAAGATAAATATTTTCAACTAAAAAGTCAAAAGTTCGAATCTCTGACTTTTATGTTTGGTTGAACTAAAAAATAATTTGCTAAATTGAAAAAACATTGTTGGTTCATTACTATGTAAAAAATGGCATTCTTATAGTTATGACATCAAGGACAATTTGGGAAGCTTGATTGATGCATAAAAATCAAATCGAAATAGAGTTATTTATAAGATTAAAATGAAACTGTCAACCTCAGCATAGCTTAATTTATTAAGAATTGAACTCGTAAAAGAAAAAAAATAAAAATAAAGCTTGTGAAATTGTTGTGATCATATTGAGGGTATATTTGAAATACCTTTTCAAGTGTTTAATTTAAAAAAATAAGCTATTTTGAAGGGAAAAAAAATC
The DNA here is from genome assembly GCA_002890555.2 of Lagenaria siceraria. Lineage (NCBI taxonomy): Eukaryota > Viridiplantae > Streptophyta > Magnoliopsida > Cucurbitales > Cucurbitaceae > Lagenaria > Lagenaria siceraria. The sequence goes on along the minus strand of CM016483.1, from coordinate 18,200,516 downwards.
AAGTGTTTAACAATCACTCAAAATAGATTTTGAAAAATGAGTTAATAAAATAAATTGGTTTAGGATAAACACTTGAAACCAACTTTTAGAAAAATGAATTTTAGTGTTTGATGTTTTATCTCTTCTTACTTCCTCACTTTTACTATGTTGTTGTGTCTACCATTGTCCTTCTTTGGTGACCACCACCAACAACCTACTCCGACGACCATCACTGGTGGCCAATTCTGATGACAACCATTTTTCGACAAACAACCATTGGCAAACTCCACCCCCAACCTCTACGTGACTACTGCTAGCCAACTCCACTCACACTTCCGGCAACAACTGCCGACCAACCTCTAACAACCACTTCCGAAGACCGCCGCCCCGGCAATCTTCGGCCACAACCTCTGCGCGACGGAAATCTCGGAATCTCGGCGCAATCAAGAGACTGTCGCTAGGTCCAACCCCAATCACCGCAACCGACGATCAACTCTAGCCACCACCCCATACAACCAACTCCGACGACTATTATTTTAAATTATTAGTTCATAGTATTTTGGAGTCATTCTTTAGTTGACATTAATAAAAACACTTTTAGTATATAACAAACCAAACAAACTTGTATATAAAAATACTTTTGACAAAGAGTTGCTAAACACATGTGTGCTTTTTTTTTTTTTTTAAGGAGTTTTTATCAAAAACGTTTAAATGAAAATGAATTTTTGAAAAACATTTTTTTCTAAGTCATTTCAAACCGATCTTGAATCATTGTTAGAACTATACAGGTTATATTTGTAATTTTGACCAAAAGCAAATATAAAAAAGTGCAATTTAGCTAGAGAAAAAAAAATCCCCTGACATATACTTAGACGTTTTTCTTTTAATGTGAGATTAAATTACAAGTTTGAACTCTTGTGTGATTGGGACTTTGAAGAGACAATTAGAATTTAGTTCTTATAATTTTAAATGATAAAATTCTATTTATATAGTTGGAATAAAATCTCATAAATAGTTACTATTGCATTAGAAATCACTTACAAACTGAGTAGGTGATAGTTAGCTCAATAAAAAATCATCTTGGTTAGCATGGATGAATAACTAAGTGTCTTTTTTATTGACAATCTAGATACTATTTTTATATTTTCAAATTCACTAACCAGTTATATATATATATATATATATATATATTTTGATCGACAATTTGGATTTTTTTTATGAAAATAGTGCAAATTTTAAAAAAAAAACATTTTTATATTTCAGGGTATCAGATTTTGAATATTAAAATTTTAAAATGTATAATTATATTAAGTAAAAACAACCACATTTATAAATATAGTATTTCATATTATAAACTCAATTAATTTTTAAAATCAAAATATGTATTATATAATGTATTATAAATTATATAATATTACAAAATAATAATTATACAAAAAAATTAACATAAAACAAGTTCATAAATTAATTTATAATAATTTATACTCAATTTAATATTTAGTGGGTAACTACAACTAGGTTTATGATTTATAAATATAGTATTAAACACATTTAAAACAATTATTTAAATTAGAATCTAATTTCTGAATCAACTACCAAATACATATCAAAAAACATGATAAATAAAACATTGTTTTCATTGAATCAATTGTTTTTAAATTTATGTTTTTAGATTCACGTACTAAATTCATTAGTGGCTTAGAGTAGAGACTATTTATGAAGTTATATCGACGATCTGCTAACTTTTAAAATTATATCGATTAAATTCTAACATTCTTCGAATTATAAAGACTAAAATTTGTAGTTTAAATCTAAATTAAACTTAACTAAAAGGGAAAAGAAGTAATCAGAAAATATAATACATAAAAAATAGTGATATATTGATAACCTAAACGAATATTATTATATATTAAAGGCAAATCGAGGACTTGAAATGTCAATGTCCCATAAAGGAAAACAGTGGCACGAGCACTGAGCTGGCTTTTCAACTCTCTCTCTAAAACTTTATTGTTATTATTATTTCTTTATGTATATATTATACTTTGGGTGACACATTACATAATTAAGCATCTTTGAAGTAATAATAATAATAATAATAATACCAATGTCAAATGATGTAACTATAATTGAATTAAATTAAATATTTCTTTACCAGCAAATATTCATGATCACGTAAATTAGAATAAAATAAAATCTGGTCACTATATCCTAAAATTTATTCAATTTTAATTTTTTATATTTTTAAATTACTAATTTATAGCAACATTTTAAAAAAATTATAAATATAGCAAAATCTATTAGTGGTAGACTTCTATCATTGATAGACTTTTACAGTATAAATAGTCTATTACTGATAGAATTTACTATAATTGCAATTTTTTAAAAATGTTACTATACACTTACTTATTATCTCTAAAATTGATACTCTTTATTCAAATTAAAAAGGTTAAAATTCAACATTTAAAATTACATAAACAATTTTTTAAAAAAATGAATTGGAATAGATCCGTTGAAGAATCCATGTGAAGCAACAAAATCATGATAAGGTAAAATTCATTCATTATTACTCCTCCAATTACCCGTGCAAAATACCTAAATATTAGGGCTTTTTTGTTGGGAAAATGGCCAAATGAGAACAAAAGATGCAATTAAATTAAGTTTTTATTTTTATGCTAAATTAGATTTTCACATTCCAAACTTTTAGTTTCCATTAAATTATTATTTGGATCTTAATTTAAGATAAACTGTTACAATTCTTTAAAAAAACGTGTTGCAATTTTTAAGTTTTATCAATTCATCTACTAATTTTTGTATAAAAGTAAGGTAAAGATCTCCATAAATTCATTAATTTCAATGTAATCACGTTTTAGACAAAATTAAAATTAATTAATGCACAAATTAATTAGAGAATAAACTTGCAAAATCATTAATTGTTGAGGTTTGTCAACATCTTAACTAATAAGACATCATTAATTCATCTATATAATTTTATTTGACAAAAAAGTTTAAAAATAATAAAGCTGAATATACCTTAGTAATTATCATTTTAAACATTGATAGTTTGTTAGTATTATCAATAATTATTAAAAAAAAAAAAAGAAAAAGAAAAAAAATTCTCTTAAAGAAGATAAGTTTGCAGTGTAAATATACTAAAATATAATAGAAAATAATGGTGCTTGTTTGGATAGAGAATATCATTAGACCCAAAGAATTAACCAATGAATCACAACACACGACAGTCTCAATAATTTACATTAGCATGTTTTGTTTATTACATACTCAAATACTTATATATTTTGAAAATTCCTTCAAAGGAGTTTAGATATTTGGTTTTAGTTCAATGAATCGAACACAAATATTTATTTATTTTTATTTGAATTACTATTTAGTTCATTGCTTTTGGGATGGTTGCTTGTCCATGAGGGTATTTACTAAGTCCAATGAAAGGTTTTGTGTCACGTTGCTATTTATTTTGATTTTTTCTTTTCTCTATACATGAACGAATGCATTCATAAATATACGTGTAGTCATCTAGTCATGTTCTATTAACATAAATTTCATCTCTATTATTATAATACATGTTAATAAACAATTAAATTCGAAGGGTCGTCTCCAAAGACAATTGAAGTGCATCAATAAACACCTAAATTTGAAGGTCACCTTTTCATGCATGAATCATATTCAAACATGAACGGATGCACTGATTTATTGTGTAGTCACATGCACCAAAAAGCCGTATTCCACGAGCACAAAAATATTGTACCTTTATTGTCCTAACATCTCTCAACAAACACTTAAATTCGAAGAGTCTTGTCACAAAGATTGAAGGGTAAAATGGGTATTTACTAAGAATGTAGGGACAAAAGAGGAAAACAAATATTCTACACTCTATAGTCCCATATGTATAGATGATTATTAGAGTGCTAACCCGAGCATAACTCAACTAGTTAAACATACATTTTCAAATACAAGGCTAGATGCATATTCAAATCTACATCCTTCCTTGTCATTGAACTAAATAAAAAAAAAAAAGTTATAAAGCTAATTCAAGCATAGCTTAATTGTTAAGATATATCTATTACCATCTTAAAGGTTGAAAGTTCTTACATTTTTGCTCTGCAATTTAAAATATATATAGGTTTAAATAATACTTTAGTTTTTGTACTTTTTGTTTTAGTTCATTTTGATCTCTATACTTTCAAAATGTTCATTTTAAAAAGTGACCACTTTGACTCCTTGATTTTCAATTTAATTTCATTTTTAAAGGACCAAAATAGTCACTTTTTAAAATCTCGAAAATCAAAATCAGCCAAAGTTGAAAGTAAACCGATTAAAAGGAACATCTTAAAAGTATACTAATCAAAATTAACTAAATCTTTTTAAGGATAAAATAAACTAAATTTGAAAGTATTAAAAAAAAATAATATTTATTTAACCTAAAATGTATAAATTAGATTAAATAAAAACTTGGCACATTCTTGAATATTTTAAATAAATAATTTATATAATAAAAAAGTGAATTCAACGGCGGTCGTGGCCGGTGCGGTCTTCAGCGGCGTCGAATGCCGAGGAGAACAAAATTTCGTCGGTGCACCCCATTCGAAGCACAAGCATTATCGATCGTTATATATATATATATATAATAGTAATATGGAAAAAAAAAAAGTACTTAATTTTAAAAATATATAATAATAAAACTTTGAGATTCAAAAACAAGAAAAATACGTCAAAATATTACAAGAGAAAAATTAAAATAATACCTATTGGAATTTTTATATTTCTACGAATTATTAATTTTTTTTTTTCATGAAAAGGATAAAAAGAAAAGCTTTGAAAGCAACGTATATAATAAATACACTCTTTTTAAAAACGTATGATTTTTCTAAAAAGTGGCATATGAGATTTCTTTTCTCTTTTTAATTAATATCTTAAACAACATCTAATCATGACATTACCATTTAAAAGGTGATTTAACACTCATTAGTTGAGTTTTTTTTCTTCTTTCTTTTGATATTATTTTATCGATTTAGATCGGCCTCACTATTTGAGCTATATTTTTGTTGTCGATATACCAACTAATTGAATTTACATAACTCAAAATTGCAAAACTTCGGTGACATTTAAAGTGTATGAATTTGTTTATTTTAACTGTTGGGACAAACCAGATAAAAGATAACTCAACATATTAGGGCAAGTTAACATTTTTTAAAGGTAAGAAATTTGATTCTTCCCTCCTACGTTGTTAAACCAATAAAAACAGGTTATGAGACAAGTCAAACATAACTCAAGTTGTTAGGACACTACATATCTAAAGTTCAAATGTTTGAGACTTCATAATCCCTACTTTGAGTTTAGTACTCATCGTTCGATACATTGGTTATCTCAATCTCAAAAAAAGTCAATTTGAACACATTTGATTCAACTATATTATTCGTCAAGTTAGACTTTGTTAAAATGCTTTCAATTTGTTATCTAAGCGCACTAAATAACCAAATACGGGAGTCTCGTTGGTTAAACATGAGTTATAAGAAGTATTCATTTTTTATTTTGAACTTTTATTTTAGGGAAATTTTTACTGATAGAAAAAATGTCAAACTATTTATAGAAAATGACAAAAAAAAAAAAAAAAAAAAATACGATAGACTTCTATCAGCATCTATCAGTGATAGACTTCTATAATTTCTATTGTTGATAGACCCTGATAGACTTTTATCAGCGTCTATCACAACTATCTAAAAATTTTGTTATTTTGTGTAAATAGTTTTACTTATTATTCCATTTTAAAAATTTCTCCTTTATTTTAGGGCCCATAATGTTTAAGGTTTACGAGAGGTGTTATGTATAAATTCTTTGATCCTTACGTACATACATTATTTTTATATTTTGTACTTGGTACTATGTTACTCTTAAAGATAATATTCAGTGTTAGTGAATTACGTAAATCTGTGTATTGATTTCTTCTTGTTTGATTCTTTGTTTGTTGATTATTTGAGTGAGTATCGAGTGATTAAGGGTAATAAACTCATTATCCATAATTGGGATTTTCTAGATAAAAAAAAAAAAAAAAAAAAAGGAAAAATTGAGAGAAGAAGGTGAAAAGGGTATAGAAAAAGAAGAGGAGAGAAAGAAAAGAGAAAGAAAGATATGGAAAAGAAAGAAGATGATGAAGATTGATGTTGAAAATCAATGGAGGGTTAAAGAAGAAGAGAGACCAACAGAAGAATCTTAGCTGGACGCATCACCCCCCCACCCATACCCACTCAAATTAACTCTATTCTTTCTTTTTTGTAATTTTTCTCTCTATGATTCCACCTTTTCACACAATATTATCATCACTCACAATTTCTCTCTCTGTTTGGTGAGAGAAAAAATGAAGGAAAAGAAAAAGTGCCCCACAAAAATCACTAAACCATTGCTGCAATCTTGTCTCCCCTGATTCTGATCTTCCTTTGTTCTTTCATTTCTCACAGAAACAATCTCACAATGTTTAATTACTTCTTCTTCTTCTTCTTCATTCTGTTAGTTCACTGTAAATCTTCTGAAATTGCTGCTGGTGCTCGTAGATTGCTTCACCAGCCATTTTTCCCACTTGATTCTGTTCCTCCGGCCGAGCCGCCGTCGACTCCGATACCGCCGCCACCGAATCCCAAGTACCCATTTTCAACTACCCCTCCTGCTAATCCTGATGGGTCTCCATTTTTTCCGACGTATCCTGGAACCCCACCTCCTCCGGCCCCGGCGAGTTTCGCATCGTTTCCGGCTAATATTTCTTCTCTGATTCTACCTCATTTCCTCTCCTCTGGTTCAGGTTCCAAGAAGCTTGTTTCCGTTTTTATTGCTGGGGTTGTTTCTGTTCTCTTGGTTGTCTGCATTGCTGGGTTTTTGTACTGGCGGAGGCGGCGTGGTCGTGGGTTGGGCGATGACAAGACGTACAGATCCGAAAATAGTAGCCGGTTGTGTCCGGTACCGAATGTTGAAGTCGGTAATGGAATCCCTAAGTTGAGACATCCCTCTGCTACTAGCTCTGAGTTTCTGTATTTGGGTACTCTTGTAAACTCGAGAGCTATCGATGAGCGTTCCGTTGGGGGAGCTCGTGTTGCTGATCCTAGGCCGTTGGATTCGCCGGAGCTTCATCCACTTCCGCCGCTGAATTTTGGTCGGTCGAGTGAGAAGCAAAATTGCGGAAATGGAGAGGAGAGATCGATGGGAGATGAGGAGGAAGAGGAATTTTACTCTCCTAAGGGTTCTCTCGGCGCAATTGGCTCGGGATCTCGAAGAGTGCTCGCAACAATGGCGGCTGAAGATTTGCTTGGGAAAACCAGTGATTCGAGCACCACTTCCTATTCCACATCCAGCGGTTCCGTTTCGCCGGCGAGATCACGTTCTAAGAGTCTCTCTCTATCTCCACCGGCGAGTTTGAGCCCTAGAAGATCCGTTCAAAATGAATCTTCTAATTTCTCTGTTTCTGCCACTGTAGCGACGGAGCAGCATTCGCCACCATTAACGCCGCCGCTTTCCCACGGCGGGGTGGAATCAGACGACGGCGTTAAATCCCATTGCCCATCTCCAATGCGTTTATCGACGGACAAAGTTCCGGAGAAAAACTCCACGGCATCTTCATCCCGGAGATATTCTAATGTTTCAATTCACAGTGTGATGTTCCCAATTTCAACAACCGATAAGGATTTAGTTAATCATGCTGATACGAACAATAATCACGAAGAATCTCCAAGACAATCCCATAATTCAGATCCAGACGAGCCGTTTCCATTTTCTCCTTGTTTATTTCCTCTTTCAGATGGAATTTTAGGGCAAATTCAGATTCAATTGCCCACAGTTTCAAACATTCCCGATTCGGATTCTGAAGCAAAACTTAAGCAACTTCCTTATTCGTTTACTTCATCTTCACCATCATCGTCACCGGAGAGAGTAATTATGGACTCGTCTCCGTCAAGAGCATCCATTATTTCAGATCAAAACAGGTCTTCTCCACCATCACCAGAGAGAATCGTGTTGGATGATTCAGATTCATCAAAGAAAACCTCAAACCATTTTGATCAAGATGTGAAATCTTCACCAGAGAGAATTGTGTTGAGTGATTCAGATTCATCAAAGATAACCTCAGACCATTTTGATCAAGATGTGAAATCTTCTTCTGCTGACATCAATACCACTGATGTGGGTCAGCTGCAATCTCATTCGGGTGCATCCACCGCTCCTCCGCCACCTCCACCACCTCCACCGCCTCCTCCACCACCCCCACCACTGGTAGCCCCTCTGCCAGAACGCTGGGAAATCCCCATTTCTCCTTCAACACCAATGGACCAATCCATTCCAAAGGCGCCTCCTCCATTAGTGCCTCCATTAAGGCCATTTATAATGGAGAATGTGAAAAATGTCTCACCAATTCAGTTGCCATCCTGCAAAAGCAATGGTGAGTCCTCTGAAGACACCCCCAAGCCCAAGTTGAAGCCATTGCATTGGGACAAAGTAAGGGCCAGTTCTGATCGTGAGATGGTGTGGGATCAACTCAGATCAAGCTCTTTTAAGTAAGTGTTTTCATGTTCTCTCTGTCTTCCAATAGTTTGTTTGATGGCTAGATGAAATATTGTATTTAATTGTTGATCCTGAGCTTACTAGAATTGGTTTTCTTGCAGAGTGAATGAGGAAATGATTGAAACTCTGTTTATTGTGAACACTTCCAATTCAAAGGAGACAACTCCACGCACTGTGCTTCCTCCACCTAACCAAGAGATCGGAGTTCTCGATCCCAAAAAGTCGCAGAACATTGCAATTGCGTTACGGGCACTTAATGTGACCATAGAAGAAGTTTGTGATGCCCTTTTAGAAGGTATGGTAAAGATTTCTTGGCACCATGCTAAAGCTTTTGCATCTTTCATTTTGCTTTAAAGAAAAAATCTGTGCTGTAAGCTGCATGTCTGTTGGCCTATTCATTTAGAAAATGGATGAAGAGTTCTCTCTTCTTCCTTTTCTATAGTATATGTTTTGGTTAGTAAACTATCCATAGGAAATCTGCAAGTTTCTCAGATCTTCCTTTGTTGTGAACATTAGCTTTTAGTAAAAGAACAAGTCAACTCTTGATTTCTGAAATTTTCTTTTCGGAGTATCTGATGTTTACATGAATGCGTTGTCATGTCTGGTCTAAAACAACACCAAACAATCTGAGATTTGATAAATACCTTAATTCTTTCGCATTTCCAATCGAAAGTGAGGATAAAAACTTGAGTGATATGGATGCAGGTAATGCAGATGCACTTGGTGCAGAGCTACTTGAAAGTTTATTGAAGATGGCTCCTACGAAGGAAGAAGAACGTAAACTAAAGGCATCCAAGGATGTCTCACCTACAAAGTTTGGCCCTGCTGAGAAATTTTTGAAGGCAGTCCTTGATGTTCCTTTTGCATTTAAAAGGGTGGATGCAATGCTTTACATAGCAAATTTCGAGTCCGAGATTGAGTACCTAAAGAAATCGTTCGAAAATCTCGAGGTACATAAAATATTATCATTTTCTTTTTAAGCCCATCACCCTCCTTGAGAAATTATTGAAAGTGTGACGGTCACTCCTATGATTGTTGGACACAGCTAAAATGTATTCTAGCATCTCTTCTGCATCTTATAGTTATGAAAATGTCGACTTCCCTCTTCCTTGTGAAATACTTTGATGTCCTTCCATGTTTTAGTTTTAGATTTTGATGTCAATTCGTTTTCTCAAATTGCAGACTGCTTGCGAGGAATTGAGGAATAGCAGGATGTTCTTGAAACTTTTGGAAGCTGTGCTCAAGACCGGGAATCGAATGAATGTTGGCACCAACCGTGGCGATGCCCACGCCTTCAAACTCGACACACTTTTGAAACTTGTTGATGTCAAGGGTGCAGATGGAAAAACCACTCTTCTGCATTTTGTTGTACAAGAAATCATAAGAAGTGAAGGAGCTCGTCTTTGTGTCACGAGTCAAATTCCAAACTCCAACCCGAGTGATGATGCCAAATGCAGGAAACTCGGCCTGCAAGTTGTTTCAGGTCTCAGCTCGGAGCTTGCCAACGTAAAGAAGGCAGCTTCAATGGATTCCGATGTGCTCAGTGGCGAGGTCATCAAGCTTTCGAGAGGACTCGACAACATCAGAGAGGCTCTACGTCTAAATGAAGCAGAAGGGCCAAATGAAAGCACAGAAAAGTTCTCAGAGTCGATGAGCAGATTCTTGAAAATGGCAGAAGAGGATATTATCAGAGTCCAAGCCCATGAAAGTGTTGCTTTATCTCTAGTAAAGGAGATCACAGAGTATTTCCATGGCAACTCTGCCAAAGAAGAAGCTCATCCATTTAGAATTTTCATGGTGGTGAGAGATTTCCTAACAATTCTTGATGGAGTCTGCAAAGAAGTTGGGATGATAAACGAGCGGACGATCGTAAGTTCCGCCCATAAATTTCCAGTTCCAGTGAATCCAACATTACCACAAGCATTTCAAGCTCTTCATAGAGTGCAGAAATACAATTGTTCTGATGAAGAAAGTGAACAATCCCCATAAGGGAGGGGGGGAGGTAAAATATGATGATCAGATAGCTTTTTCTTCTTATTTTAGCTGTGTTTTTGTTTTTCTAGAAAATTGTGTGGAAGTTGGTGGTTTGAAGAGGGAGGGTAAAATTCCACTTGCTCCTCAATTTCTACTTGTGTAAATGCCATGTAAAAGATTTTGAACTGAGTTCTTGTAGAAGATATATATAAAGAAAAATGATATAATACCAAGTGAAGTGAAGTTCCTATTTACCTTCTTTCTTTCTTTCTTTCCTTCCTTCTTCTCTCTCTACAGCCAATTTGCTAAAATAGGGGGACTTTTTTCTTGAAGCAATTATTGTTTCTAATGGTGGAATTTTGGAACCCCCAATATCCTCACAATGATGAACAAGAAGAAAGAAACCTACTCTGTGTAGTATTATTTTTAAATTGGGGAAAAAGTACACTTTCCACTCAATTTTGGGGGTTTTTTTTTTTTTTTTTTGGAGGGGGGGTGAGTTTTCTAATGGTACATTTTAACCCGTTGAAATTTGAGCTTGGTAATACTTTGGTCAATGTTTGGATGGTTAGTCTTTTGTTACAGTAGCTAACGAAAGTTGGCATGACAATATTTTGTTTTAGTTTTTTTCTTCTTTCTCCTCCCTCCATCTACTAATCTTAAAGTTCATCGTGGGGCTTCTGTCGTCATCTTGGTGCTCGTGAGGGTGAGAACCGTCAGGGAGGAGCTTGTCGAGGTCGCAATTAGTGATCAAGGATTTCATGTTAGTGTTGAAGAGAATGTGACAACGACCATGGATGTGAGGAGGGAAAGGAAGTAGGATTCTTTTTTCATTGTAAAAAATTTTAAAATGTTTTTTTTTATATAAAAAAAGTACCATGTCAACTTTTGATAGCTACAACAAAAAAAAATGTCGGCATATGTCGGCATGCATTGAAATGCTACCAACTCCTCATTATTGGACTGAATGAGACCTCTATAGAAGAAATTTTTGTGACTAATATGAACTACTCCTCACTTTGCAGACTTTCACCCTCACAAGGATTGGAACCATAGACATTAGGTAGACCAACGTTCTAGCTAACAACTGAACTAAGAGCCCTTATTACTATTATATTACACACAACTGTAACACCGCGATAAAGTAAGTCGTCCTGGATGGGAGGAAGGACGAGATAGCCAACACGTCAGATAAGATGATGAGAAATCCTTAGACTTACGGGTTGGAATGTGTCGCTTCGCTTAGTCGACTGAAAGAGAATTGAAGCAACCTACTTCACTGTAAATGCCGCCACAAATTCCTTCCAACGAGCTAGAGTGCAATTTTTCATTAAAAATTAATTAAGAGTATAGATTTGAACACTTAACATTGATAATAGACGAATAATATTTCGAGTCATGCTCGACATGAAAAAGAAAAAGAAAGAGAAAAAAAAAAAACTCAATAAGAGGAACGTGGAAAAAGTAATTCTTATGTTGGCCCAGTTTCAAATTTATTTTCTATTTTGCACCCATTTGGAATCCAATTTCTAATAGAACTCTCCTCCTTTCTCATGCTCGAGTCCAAACCCCTTTATATTTTTGCTAATACAAACAAACTACAAGTCTACAGCAAATCATGTACTAATTTCAGTCTTCTCCACAATCTCTCATTTTCAATAATATTTGGCTTCTTTGACAATAATACAAGGTTTGATTTTTTTTTTTTTTTTTTTTTTAATTTTTATAATAGGTTGAAATTCTTGAGCTTGTTTAGCCTTGATTTATACCCCCAATTGGATTAATTATGATAAGACTTATAAAAACTTAAATTTAAATTGTATTTAGTTTGAATAATTCATGATTTGTAAAATTTTTCATTCTGTAGTACGATGAGAATTCTAATTTTTAATCTTTTAGTCAAAGATAAGTATAGAACTAATAGAATGAACAAATTTCGAGAATAAAGTATACTTATTAAAATTTATATAAAGATGAGAGAGGAAAAATAAATAATGATTTTATTAATAAAATATTTGATTTTTTAAATTCTTTTAAAAAAAATTACCATTTTAGTATTTGAGTTTTAAAAAATATGTTTATTTGGTAGGGAGGTTTCAAAGTCTACAATATTTTTAATCCTTAAGTTTTGAAAAATAAGTGTAGAATGTCTTTGACATTAATTTTCCATATGCTATATTAATTGATCAATTTATAATTTTATTTTTTATGTTGACGTGAAAATTATCAAATAAAAAAGAATTAGGGCTGCTTGCATATATAGCAAAATGAGTCTAAAACATTGCAAAAATAACAAAACCTAAAACTAATTACAAATATAGCAAAAAATTTATGCTCAACGCATATAAAATGTCCAAAAATCCCATTGAAGGCACAAAAATAAATGTTAAAGACCCGAAATTCACAATTTTAGTGATAGACAATGATAGACGTCTATCACTAATCTGATAGACAGTGATAGATTAAATCTATCACTTATATAATTATTCAAACTTTATTTGTTTATAGTTTGTGTTTAGTGATAAATTTATTGTTTGTCTTTACATGTACCATTTTGATAATATATTTTCAAAATAAGTCAATTTTGGTCAATTGAAATTTGATTTTGGATTTCATCTTGGTTGTGTAATTTGGATTAAATTGTTGTCACTGGTAGAACTATAAACATATGACTGGTAAACTCTTTTATTGATAGACTCAAGGTAGACTCTGATATATTATATCTTGTTTATGTTTGATAGATTCTAATAGATGTATATAGAATTTTATCATTGATATATATATATATATATATATATATATAATTATATATAATGTCAACTTTATCAGCTACCTTCATTAATACACTCCATTTAAAAAATAAAAGTCGATCAACTTTACTGTATATCACTGATTTATCAGTGACATACTTTTAATGTTCCTCTAAAGTTAGGGTTTAGATCAATGTCCACCTCGTGAGATAGAGTTGTGAGCAGTGGCGGAGCCAGAAATTTTATATAGGGGCACTATGTAATTGTCCTCTGCGAGTTTTTATGTTTTGAAATCGATCCAAATTTCTTGAATTGAAAAATATGATTATGAGGTTGATAAAGATATTGTTGTAAATATGTTCTATGAACCTGATCTTAAATATTATCATTATATTTAGAAATTTTAGTTCTTAGACCAAGATCTGCAGGTAGTTCTCCTAAATTGATTTCTATATAAGATATATCAGAATCATGTGTATATTTTCTTTTGGAAAATAATGACTCAGTAGTTCCTATTCTTATCTTTCTTTTAAAATATCTCTTCTTATTGATATAAAGTTAACTCTACAAAAGTATTGTCAATAAAAGTATTATGATTTATTACATAGATTTAAAGTGTGATAATTAAAAAGATTGAGAAAAAATTGAAACTTACTTGTAAATGATATAATACGTATATTCTGACAAGAAACGAGAAAATTATCTTGTAGTTTTAGTTATGGAATTAATTAAAATAAATATATACTAAGTAATACTAACTTAAAAAAAAAGTTATCGAAATTTGAGAGTAAAAATTTTGGTTGAAAAAAATATCCTATACCAAAAGAAATTACTGCTATCTTTTTTTTCTTTAAATTTAAGTTAATGGTTGTTTTTTTTAAACCTAAACTTCCTTTTTATTATTATCTTTTTTTTTTTTATATACTATACTAAATTTCAAATTTGATTTTAAAATAATTAAAAATTCAAGTTACATGAAGAGGGTTGAACCCATTTTAAAATAATTATAAATTAAAGTTACATGAAGAGGGTTGAACCCACGCACTCAACAATCAATATGCACCCCTGTACCACTACACTCACCCAAGTTTCCAGGACTTTATAAATATATATTGTTAAATATTACATAAATTTTATATTCAAAATGCAAAGTACGATAAATTGAGGGGGGCACCATTGGCGGAGTTTGTGAGGCGAGATTCTCATTGAAAAAGGTTGAATCGAGCCATAGGTAACACTATTTGAGTGTGAAAATTGTTATAAATGTTGAAGCACATTCTTTTCCAGATTTCTTAGTTGTTATTTATTTTTTTCTATTGCTTTATTAAAAAAAATTTCTATCTTGTATTCATGAATTCTTTATTAATGAAATCAACATTTATTCTTTTCATTATGAGTTAAATTCTTTAATGGATTTATTTTTGTTGATGCCTTAATTAAAAAGGATAAGATAGCTTGAGATCATATTGAATTGCATTGCACCCACTTATTTATGTTATTTCCTTTATTGATTTTATGAAGCATCTTATTAATTTAAAATGATCACTTAAGTAGCATGCTAGTTGAGTTTTAATGTTGAGAAGGTTAAGACAACATACGAGGTTCACAATGGAATAAGAGAGTAAGAGCCTAAACATAGCATGTCATGTGACCTTAGAGATAAGGCATGTCCTAGGACTAAAGGTATGCACATTAATTATCTAAGTCATAATTAGTCATAGACATATAGGTCTAATCACTCTAGTTTCTAAGTGTGTTAATCGAGGTTGAATATAGGTTTAACCTGGTTCATAATATAAAGGATAGTGTGGTTGCAATAGTGCAAGTCACAACGTTTCAGTTACTTATCTTAAAGGGTGTAACTTAAACTGAATCCCATGTTTTCCATCCTTCTTTATCTTTAAATTGCATCGACCAACCTCCAACTACTTTTTATTGGTTACCTTTTGGTCTCAACTCAAAAACTCTTTCTTTTTAAATTTGAATTTTGCAAAATGGACTCTTGGGACTAACAAAAAATGTCAATAAAAACCTTTGTTGATGGTCAAAAAAATCAATATTGACCTTGTGAACAAAACCCGAACGTCAACAAAGGTTGTGTTAATGTTTTTTGGCCATCAACTACAACGTCTTTGTTGACACTTTTTGAATGTCAATGTAAGGTAGTATTGACATTTTTAGGGTGTCAATCATTACAAAAAAACCCGTCAACTTTACTTTTTTTTTTTTTTATATACATTTTGGCCGTCAAAAAAGGGGAATATTGGTATTTTCAGCTATCAACTATTTCTAAAATTGTTTACTATACACTTTTTGTTGACATTTTTTAGCCGTTAACTATACATATTTTTTTAAAAAAATTAGGTCATTGGGACCCTCATATGCAACCTGTAATTTACCCCAAACATGCTTAAAACCTGAAATTTACATTATCACAATCATATATAACTAATGGTTGTCAACCTATATTTTACACAACTAATGAATATCTCAAATCACTTATATAAAATTTAGCTAGCACATAGAGGTGTCCATTACTCCTTAATGGTTAAACGGGGATAGTAACAAGGATTATATTCCCCGTCCACGTCCCCACTCTGTCTCGCCTTGTCCTGCCCTGCCGGCTTCACTTCAATTAATTAATTAGTTAATTAATTATATATGCATATAAGCTTAGTATGATTAGTATTAAGAAAAAAATCATTGTGATTCTTTTTTAGAAAGAGCTCACTATGAACTAACATTCATGGCTATGTACAGTGATTATTTATTTATGTAATACTTTACAAAAAAATCGTAACTTCAATCATTAGCCATTTTCTAATTTTCATCTCAATTTTTTAATATTTTAATAGATTTCTAAAATATGATTGTTTTAATATTTAAGACTTTCTTATTTACAATTAATGTTGTAAAATTTAAGTTAAAAGGCTAGACTATAATATTGTAATATTTAAAATTTAACTTTTAAAAACTATTAGATTAAATATTTTAATTATATCTTTGTACATGAAATACTATTGTTCTTATTAAGAAAATTTATAACGTTTCTTTGAATAAAAAATCTATTGAAAATAAATTATTTAATATAGAAAATTTTATTTTGGTTGAGAGTAAATTAAAAAAATTTTAAAAATGAATAAATTAAAAAAATAAACAGTAATTTTTCCCTTGGGAGAATCCTATCCTAGTGAATTCTAGTAAAGAATCCCTACCATGATCCCTGCGTAAATTTTCGCAGGAATGAAGATCGAAATAGGGGATGAGGACGGAAAAGCCCTGTCCCTGTCCCGCTCCTTGAACATCTCTACTATCGCACTTGTAAACCAACGACTACAAAACTAGCTAAAATTGGATGCAATTTTTGTCACTAATCAAAGAGTAGAAAAATGTTCTAAACAACCCCCACATAATAGCTAATAATTTAAAATAATATATTATTACAAAAGAAATGAAATTGATACAACAAATGAAAAGGTGCGATAGAGAAAAGCAACATGCAATAACCAATCTCTTTCACTGCAAAATAGACAATGGAGAAAACCCAAAAATATTCACTAAATTCACCATCAAGAAAAGGATGGCACAAGAAGCAAGCATGCCAAACTAAAATCTTTGTCATGACATGCTTAAAGTTTAAATTAAATTCATAATATGAAAATAAAACATTATTAAATGTAAATAGAGGTTTGGAGAACAGAGATATGAAGAAATTCAATAAAAAGGAAAAAAAAAAAAAAAACTCAACCCCTATAGACTTATATGGATCTTCACCTCCACTTGAAAAACTAAAAGAAAATCGAATGCATAATAAGCATATATCAATCATTGTTGAATGTTGATTTTATTTTAGCAGATGCATGTCTACTTTGCTTCTTCAAGTAGTCAACTATACTATCTACGTCATGAAGTCCCTTGTAATCTTGACCTAATTTGTCCCATTTATGAGTATCTTAATGGTGGGAAAACTCCTAATTTCAAATTGACTTGTCTGATTTTTGTTTGACTTTTCATTTGGATCAATTTTGGCTAAAGCAATTGAAGGACGTGACTGCTCAAAACAAATGCAACTTTTTCATACGTTAAATAAAGAAAAGATTAGATAAAGCCATAAGTAACAAGATGCTCAAGCGATGGCTTGACGACATCAACGACGAGGCAACTTCCACGGCGACTGGAAACTGAAGGCGGTGGCTTGACGTCAACAAGGTCATTTTGTGTGTGAATGGGAAGGAAGGATCCAAATTGAAGAAGATGATGAAGGAAATTGAGCACATAAGTTTGATGGGAATGGGAAATATATAATCAAAACAACGTTGGTTTTGACACTTTTATTGATAGTCTTTGATCGTTAATAAAAAGGCATTTGTTGATGGGCAATGCCCATCAACATGTACAGTGAATGATAATTTAATCTGTCATTTTAAAATGATTATTTTCAAGGCGTTTCTCCCTTCTCATCCTCGGCCTCGACTTTACGGTTTTTACCTTTTCTTTTGATCAAATTTTGTAAATCTGTTTCCCCTCGAGTTTTACCTTCAGTATTGTTGTACAAGTAGCCTCGACCTCGACCTCAACTTCGACTTTGTGCTTTACTTTACTTTATTACCTGAGCTACTGACTTTAGCCCTCTCCTTGTGCTGATGATTGTTTGGGTGTTTTCATGGAACTTTGTCGTATCGTTTCTCTGTGAAACTTTGTAATCTCAGCAATCCTCTTCTTCTCTTGTTCGTTTTCCCTCTGGTTATGAGGGATGAGGATCCAACTCTCTCATACCTTCATCCATCGGGGCTTTTCCCTTATCAAGATCGCATTTTAATCTATCTGTTGGTGAATTAACCGACTCTTGGAACTCTAACATTCGTGCTATGTTACGATTTTTTCCATCCACCTTGTGCTCCAAGGCAGTGACCTCTCCCTCCATCTGAGGTCAAGGCAATTGTTCTACCCTATTTCTTCTAGGGTGGCGATCTTTATTTAAATCCTCTCCATTGAAACTATTGGCTTGTGCTTTGCTCATTTTCGTAGTGGTATATTGGATTTTCCTTTATTATGCTCTATCGATTCTTATAGATGACACCAACTGTTGATGCCTAAATTTTGTTAAGGCTCTGCTACTAACTTTCGATAGGCAGCAACGGTAAATTTATTTGATTGGGGAAGAAAACAAGCCTGCAAAATAAAAGAAATTATCTTTGCACTGGTGTGGCAACTGCCACACGTGCTTCGATGCCTAAGTTAGAAGAGGATCAAAGCACTAAACTTAGTAGAACTTGTAATTAGAGAGAACTTACTTGGTTTCTCTAAGGCCTTTGGTGCCCTTTTTATAGGGTTTGGTCTCCTTATCCTATTAGTGCTTAATTTTTTAATCCACTTTGGACTTGCTTTAGGCTTTCCAAGTTCGGGGGAGTTGACTTATCTCTGTATAGGTTTCGACCCAGTTTTGCCCGTTTGATAACCATTTGATTTTTAGTTTTCGGTTTTTAGTTTTTGAAAATCTGTTTTTGGTATTCAATTTTCAAAACTAAATCTATACATGTTTGATTACTGTTTTTTAAAAACAAAAAACAAAAAACATGTTCGTTAATTAGTTTTGGTTTTCTGTTTTTAAAACTAAAGAACAAAAACAATTGATACTTTTGTTTTTGTTTTCTATTTTAGAAAAAATCAAAATAAGTTTTAATGACGGTTGAATAAGAAATTTTGGACCAATTACAAATTGTCACGCCATTTTTCAAATTAATGACAAAAATACGAATAATTGAATTTGGGACTAATTAAAAGTTACACATTTGTCCTAAATTAAAATTGGATAAATAAGTTGGCAAATCTCGAGGGTGTCAAGTGTTTTCATCCTGACCGTTGAATCCAATAAAATAATTTGATCCAATTTTATATTAATATTTGGGCTAAAGTTCAATTGAGCCCAAAAGTTGACTTAATTTGGGTCAAAGGCCAACTAAGGTTCAAATCCAATTAGTTGAGTCGAAGGGCCAGGTTAATGGACCAACTAAGCCCAAGCCCATAAAGCCCACTTGAGAACCCTATAAATAAAGAAATTCTCTTCATTTGAAAAGCTCAAAAATTTTGTACTCCATAGAGCTTGGATAGAATTCCCTCAACATTAAAAAAACTACCTAACTTTTGAAACTGAATCACACTTGAAGATGAATCAGAGGATCAAGTACATTACACGATCAAATACATTACACGAATTTAGATCTCCATTTTATATTAAATAAAAAACACGCGCGTTTTAGAAAATGGAAATGCATTTCTAATAACATTTTTTTTTCGTTTTTGAAAATTAGTAACAATTTTAAAAATGTTTATAAATTAGAAAAGTAGAAAACTAAATTGAATAGCAAACATACCCATTTTTAAAAAACAAAAAAATCAAATGGTTATCAAACTACCTCTTAATTTTCAAATTTTTGCTTTGTTTTTTAAAACGATAGTAAAAAATAGATAAAAAAAAAGCAAGAAATCTAGAGGTAAAAATGGTGTTTATAGGCTTAATTTTCAAAAACTAAAACCAAAAAACGAAATAGTTACCAAACGAGGCCCCAAATAATCATTGTTATAGTATTTCTATTTTATTGATAATGTATATCTATAATAAACCTAAAAGAAAATGAACATGAAAAGAAATACCTAATAGTAAATGAAGTGAAATAATATGATTTTTTATATATCATACTTATATTTTATTAATGAGAGACATCTATCCGCGATAAATTTTTATTGGTGATAAATATGGATAGAAGTTAAAATTATGTTAAATTAAAAAAAAAATTATAGATTGTGATGGATTTATTATTTAGATTTTGATTTCCATATATGCAACGACCTTATTTACTATTTAGATTTCCATATATGCAACGACATTTGAAGAAAAAGGGGAAAAAACGATTGAAACCTCAGTTGTTGGTTTCTCAAAACTAGTTGCTAATTTTTAGGCAATGATTACTTTTTCTTTCTTGCTTGCTTGAAATGATGTTTAACTCGATTCATATGAGAAAATTTCTTAATACTACAGTAGTAGTATGGAAAATTTTCTATATTATCTTTGGATTTTTTTTTATCATATTCACATGCATAACTATTTCTTTTATATAAAAAAAGTATATATTTTTTTATTTTATTGCGTGTTTCCCTTTTTTGCTTCTTTCTCCCTTTCTCCATTTCTTATCTTCTCTCTTCTATCTTCTCTCTTTTTAGCAGCCTTGTGCCGAAAGGAGCTCATCGACTCCATGAGTATAATAAAATAGTTTAAGAAATTATATAAATTAAATTTAGCCAATCAAAGCATAACCTAATAGATAAAATACTTATTTACATTTTTTAAGATGGAAGGTTATATTAGATATTCAATTGATAATTAAGATTAAATTATTTTTTTAGTACAATTAGGGTAGGAGATTCGAACCACAAATCTCGTGGTCATTAGCAAACTCGTACCAGTTGAGTTATGCTCGAATTAATTTCTATCAATGACTTTCCGTGGAGTCTTTTCATCTTAGAAAAATTTCCAGGAGGTCATCCAATATAGGACTGCGTCAAGCTAAGCGCACTTAACTTTGGAGTTCTTATGATCGAACCACCGAAAAAGAAGGTGCACCTTTGTTGTATAGGTAATAACTTTCAATTTTTTATGCCTTTTTTAACCATACTTTCATGTCCTTAAGATCCCTCTCATTCGGATGTGATCTCGGTTCATTCATGTCCCCTCCTAAACTCGGATCGTCACACCTTTAGAAAATAGCTCTAAGCAGTTAACATTTATTTATTTTAATGATCAATTTGCTTAGCTTATATGGCATTTCCTTTCTCTATCTTTCCTTATTTTTTTTTCTTTTATATACAATATAAAAAATTAAAAAACTTATATAGACAAAGCAGAACTATAGATAGGTAAGCCCCTCAACTTGAAAAAAAGTTTTGTATTAGTATATTTTGTTGAGAAAATGTCTAGTAGTACGCTCCATAAATTGCTTGCTACAAAAGTAACATTTAAAAATTATATGAAATCTACAAAATAAATAAATAATTCATTAAATGACATATCAAATAATAAATGAAAATAGTATGTAGGTATCGGATTTCTTTCCCCCTATTTTGTTTCCTTTTTGGCATGGTGGTGGGGACATCGAAAACTTTGAACTAGGTTCGAGTCTCTCATCAGGTAAGTTGTGCATTGTTTTTATTTTCTTTTATTAATTTTTGTTTACACAACTTTTTTTTAAAGAAAAATAAAAAAAACGATGTTTTAATCATAAGAAAAATAGAAACGATATTTTTACAATAAGAAAAATTAAAAATAACGTTAATGTTTTCTTCTCTTTCATCTTCTTTTTTAATAAAAATGTTTTCTTTAAATTATTTTCTTATTCCAAATACAAATATATGTGAATAAAAATATTTTAAATTTTAGTATATTACTTTTAAGAAATTAATCTCACAAAAACCTAGAACTTTAAACAAAAAAAGTGTACTTATTATTTTTAATTTTTTTTTGTAAGTTTATATAGTTCTTTTTAGGTTTAAATACTACTTTGGTTTCTATACTTTTAGTTTTAGTTCATTTTAGTCCTTATACTTTCAACTTTGGTTCATTTTGGTCTCTATAGGCTCGTTTGATAACGTTCATGTTCTCTGTTTCCTGTTTCTCGTTTCTTATTCCTTGTTTCCTGTTTCTTCTTTTTCGAGAACAAGAAACAAGAATATGTTTGATAACTATTCCTATTTCTTGTTTCTTGTTTTTTTTTTTAACAATATAATATAAAAATGAAGATGTGTCATACATTAAACATAAAAAATGATATTATCAAAAGTTTATGTCATCTAATACAAGTAAGTCTCGATGACAACTAAATATAATAACAAAGTTGTATTCTATCCTTCATATATGTTGCCCAAATTTGATCGTCGTTGTGATCTTAACTCGAGTCATTTGTCTTAAATGATGTTGAGTCAAATCCAACTTAGTTATATTATTATGTAAATGTCGTGGTTGTAAAAATATTAAAATTAAGCTAAATGAATTATTGTCTTAGTCAGCAAAATTTATATATTGTAAAATTCTACTCAATTTTAGATATACTAAAAATATTATAATTAAAATAATATATAACATGCAAATTGCAAAATTTAATACTCAAAAGTTGAAATATAAAAAATTAATATATATTGAAAATTAAAATAATATACAAATCTAAATATTGGAGAATTTTAAAATTTAATATTAAAATAAAATATTAACATGATAGAATTATTTTTGTAATAGTAAAATTAATAAATAAATATAAAAGATGGTAATAAATATACAAAAATAAAATAAAAGTGCCCAACTTTGGAGTTGAATTTTGAAATATACAAAAATTAGTGAAGAAAAATAAATAAAACACAAGATATGGAAATAACTATAAAAGTAAAAAAACTAAATAAAAGTGTCCAACTTGGAAGTTGAACACACAACCAAGAGGTGAAAGGATAATAAAGGCATGAACGAAAACCAATAGACCAAGATTAAATTTTATTGAATAAAGGAAACAGTATTATATAAAATAGAAACGGAACATGGAAACAAATTTTTGTAGTTTCTCAAATTTGGCCTTATTTTCAGAAACGTTTCTCAAATTCTAGAAACAAGAAATGAGAACGGTTATCAAACAAGTCAGTTTCTTAAAAAATGAGAAACAGAAACAGGAAACGGGAAACAGGAACGTTATCAAACGGGCCCTATACTTTCATAATGTTCATTTTGGTCCTTGTACTTTCAAAATGTGACCATTTTGGTCCCTCCATTTTCATTTTTACTTCATTTTTAAGATATCAAAATGGCCACTTTTTGAAAGTTCAAGAACTAAAATGAACCAAAGTTGAATGTTCAAGGACCAAAATGAACCAAAGTTGAAAGTATAGGGACTAGAATGAACATTTTAAAAGTACATGGATCAAAATGAACCAAAACCAAAAGTACACGGACCAAAGTCGTAGTATTTAAGCTGTTTTTTTTTTTTTTTTTTTTTTTTTTTTTTTTTTTTTTTTTATAAACAGTTGTCGTCTTTGTAACAATATTTATTCTATAATTTTAGTTTATAATTTTAATTTTGTGATAGTTTAGGCTTTAAACTTTACTAAATAAATAATGGTTGAATCTATGTACTAAATTTGTAACAATAATGTATTTATAAATAACAAAAACTAAGTTGTTACATAATAAAATATGATATTTAGTTTTGATGAAAATTTTCTTGGTAATTGTAAATTACTATGAATTTTAGAGAAATTACTATATACAGAAAAAATATCAAATTATTTACAAATATAGAAACATTTTACTGTCTATCAATGATAAACCGCGATATAATTCTATCGCTCAAACGATAGAATTCTATCGCAGTCTATCGCGGTCTCACGTTGATAGATAGTAAAAATTTTCTATATTTGTAAATGGTTTGACTCATTTTTTTATATTTGAAAACAGTCCTAAATTTTAAAGTATAGTAACAAAATTGTTATATATTAAAATTTAAAGATTATGAAAGGTTGTAACTTTAAACGTAGGACTAAGTTGTTCCAATGCATAGATCAAAGAATAAATTCTAATTTTCTTGAAAGTTCTAAAGAATCAACCCCATTTTTTAACCACCAAAGTTAGTGTGAAATCAACCGTAATTGACATAAACTACCTTCCTTGAAGTTAAAATTTCAAATCCTCATTTATCATTTGTTGTACAAAAAAAAAAAAAATTTAACCCACCAACAAGTAGATACATTTTTTTTTAAAAAAAATAAAACTAACATCAAAATATATAAATGACATATCGACAAACAAATTGAAATTTCAAAAATTATTACACTTATTAACATTTAGAGATCAAATAAAAAGTTGGACTAAATTTGTAATTTAATTAACAGATAAAGTTGAAGTCTCTTTCATTTGAGCACGATAAATGTTTTTTAGCATGTGTTTTGAATGTTAGATATATTAATGTATTATTTTGACTATGTGGCATAAATGTTGGTTGAAATTTTTGGTGGGTTGTTGGTAGATGAAAATTGTTTGGTGATGGGACATTGGAGAATTTAAGATTCAAAGTTTAATTATGAAACAAGATTTAGTGCTCTTCCATTAAAGGCATACAATTATTAGGGTAATTACAATGGATAGCACTTTTACGACTAATAATGAAGTGTATAACAATATTTTTAAAGAATGATTACAAATATAGCAAAATCTAAATTTTGTTATATCTACACATTATTCTTTTACATTGGGTTATATCTGCTAATATTTTGGGCCTGATTGCTATATTTGCAACTGTTCCTTAAAATTATTCAATTATTTCTAGAGTTGATATGAGTTTTTTGGTTTGATTAATTTAGCTTTCTATTCCCTTCAATTGGGTTTTTTTTTTTAATCAATGAAATTGTTTCTTATTCAAGAATAATAATAAAAAAATCTTTGATAATATCGTATTTGTTCTCTCTTAGAGAAATTTAGTTGTGGTGAAAAACTTAAGATTGCAGTAAAAGAATACATTGGTCTATGAAAATTATGAGAGCGATGTTTTGTGGAAGGAGTAGGTTCAAGGAAACGAAAAGGCTTAATTATGAGTATTTCTAGTGTTTAAGAGTATTTCTAGTGTTTAATTATGAGTATTCTCATATAATTTAGAATTACATATTTATTTGAATTGATTTATTTTGGTAGACTTAAATTATTTTGCTAATGACAAGAATCTTTTTAAAATGTTTGTTGACATTGATTATTTTGGTAGACTTAAGTTCTTTTGCTAATGAAGAAAATCTCTTTCAAAATATGTTGAGTAATTTATTTTTATAGACGTAAGTTCTTTTGATAATGATGAAAATAGCTTTTAAATATTTGTTGGCATTGATTTACTTGGGTAGACTTGGGTTGTAGATAGTAGAATATTCTGAATATTTAAATTTTGTTCTAGGAAGACTATATGAGATTAATGTTTTGAGAATTATGAGAAATATTTTTGGTATTCGATAGGTCCATGTTTCGAATTACATGTTTCACTTGTTAACCCCGTCTCCGGACCATCCCTCTTCAAGGAAATGAAAAAGTAGAGTTTTAATTTAATTTGATACGATATTTACCTCATTTGAATATATTCTTTGCAATATATAAACTCATTCGTGGGTATTCTACTTTGTAGAAGTAGGTTTAACATCAATGTCTTGAGTAAGATTGATGTTTAATGAGTTGAGAGAATTGTAAACATTTAGAAGATATACCTTATGAATATTGTTATTATTGTTGACATTGATGTATTGGGTTAAATTCTAAATCGAATATCGTTTTTTTATTAGATCTTGCGCAAACGCATTGAAGTGAGAAAATTGTCAAACAAATTATTTGTATATGTGTTTTTTTTTTTTTTTTGTTAGGATAGTGCTGACGTATATTTGCTTTTTTGCAAACAATTGTTGTATTAGTTTCTATGTAAATAAATTAACCAAAGTTTGGTTATTAGTTTCCTTGTATACAATTTCTTGGTATAAACGTTACCAACTTATTGTTATCTATAAAAGTTCATATTTATGTTTGTATGTATTATATGTCAGAATTGGAGGAAACATAGGTGTATTGATAGGTATGAAACAAAAGATTTTCCATTTATATAAGGATTTTGTTGACATTTTACAAATGTCACGAGATGAATTTATTTGACATTGGAATATTCAATTGAACTTTGGTGACTATAATTAAATGTCATTGTATGTAATTTTGTGAAGCCTAAAAAATGTCATGATCAAAGCATTATTGACATTATAAATGTGACACTATTGATGTTTTTGTGATAGTTTCTCATTGTCAATATAAAAGTTTAATTGATTAAAGAAATCACTTTTGGATCATTTATTGACAATGATAAATTGTTATATAAAATATTTTATGATAAGTAATGAATGTCGTCAAAGATTTTAGATATGTCATTGATGCACTTTCCTTGACGACTAATTCAAAGATTGAAAAAAAGAGTAAAAAAGATGTGTATATGACAATTTTTCTAGAGTTATGGAAACCTGTTATTGTTGTAATGTCAACTTTCAAATTGTATATCTCCACATAGCGATCGACATGACATTTACTAGTTGAGCTATGCTCATGTTGGCAAAATAATGATTTAAATTTTTGTTGATATGTCAACATTTTTATGGGTTCGATATCGACATGAAAGGTGAATCAAAATTTCTATTATATCTTAAAGAAAATCATTAAATATAAGAAAATAAACAACAAAATGTTAATAATGAAAATACAATAAAAATAATAAACATGTTAACTTGGGTTAAAAAACATAAAGTGTTCATTTATGTAATTTTCTAGTAATAATTTATTTAAAATTGAGATCTCGACAGTAACATTGACATGACATTTTAAACCTTAGACAACATCAAGATTATCCCTTTTTTTCCTTAGGTTTCAAAATGCTACAATTTTAGTTCTTATGTTTTGAGCTTGGTTTCAATTTAGTCCCTATGTTTCAAAATATTACAATTTAACCCTTGAGATTTGAGTTTTGCTTCAATTTGGTTCTTAGGTTTCAAGATTGATACTTCTAACCTCAAATTTTCACTAAATAGTCACTTTTTGTCTTTAAT
Source organism: Lagenaria siceraria (assembly GCA_002890555.2). NCBI lineage: Eukaryota > Viridiplantae > Streptophyta > Magnoliopsida > Cucurbitales > Cucurbitaceae > Lagenaria > Lagenaria siceraria. The sequence goes on along the minus strand of CM016483.1, from coordinate 18,173,613 downwards.
GTTAATGCCTATTAATTAATTTAAAAGAACCCTAATTAATAAAGTTTCACAATATTTCATCATTATTAAAACTAAATTCAAAATTTCACCTCATAATTAATTTAAATTAATTAATTAATTTGGTAATAAAGATGAAATGGATCTTTATTGAAAAATCAAGATTAAAAGTATCAATTTTGAAATTTAATAACCAAAGTAAACATTTCAAATCTAAGATAATTTTGTAACCAAATAGAAACAAAAATCAAATTCTAAAGATAATTTTGTAACATTTTGAAACGGAACGTCAAAATTAAAATTAAACTCAAAAACCAAACGTTTAACCTTTTGAAATATAGAGACCAAATTAAAACAAAACTCAAATCTTAAAGATAAATTCATAATATTTTCAAATTTAAAGAGTTAAAATTAAATCAAAGAGGAATCCAATTAAATAGTACTAATATGAACAAGAATATTATTAAAGAATGTGGCATGTTAATTGCAATTGTATGTCTTCTTCTTGTTTGGCTGCTCTGCATTTTCTTTATACCCACACACACACACACAGAGCTGTTTCCATTTCAATGGCGGACGCCACTGACAGAGACGACCGTACACCGCATATCCTTGTCGTCCTCTATCCAGCGCAGGGCCACATCAATCCGATGCTCCAATTCTCGAAGCGCCTGCCAAAAAGAGGACTCAAAATCAGCCTCGTCACAACCAATTTCATCGCTCGTACTTCTCACTCCATTCCTTCTTCTTTCCCCCTCCTCAGGATCTCCGATGGTTACGACCACGGCGGTTTCGCCTCCGCCGAGAGCGCCCAAATCTACCTCGATTCCCTCCGCCGATTCGGATCTCAGTCACTTCGGGAGCTTCTACGCCAACTCTCCTCCTCTGCTTCCCCTCCCGATTGCCTCGTCTACGACAGCTTCCTCTCTTGGACTCTGGATGTCGCGAACGAGTTCGAGATTAGTACGGCGGTGTTTTTCACTCAATCTTGCGCCGTCGCTGACATTTATTACCACGTTTACAGAGGATTAATAGAGTTACCTCTTTCGGATAGAGCGATTGAGATTCCTGGTTTGCCGCCGCTGCAACCGCCGGAATTTCCGTCGTTTATTTATCAATTAGGAACATATCCAGCGTATTACGATTTGATTGTCAATCAGTACGCCAACGTTCATAAAGCCGATTGGATTTTCTGCAACACGTTTTACGAATTGGAGCGAGAGGTAATCGAAATTCGTTACTCAAATCGGTGAAATCGACCTTGAATTTTTGAGTAATTTGGTTCTAATGATGAATGATTTTTTAGGTTTTGGACTTTTTGAAGAGAATATGGCCGGCGATTAGGGCGGTCGGACCGAGTATTCCTTCAGGATTCTTGGACGGGCGGATCGAAGACGACAGAGACTACGGCTTCAGTCTCTTCGATCCGGAGGGCGATGTTAGTCTGCAATGGCTTGACGGCCGCCGGAAAGGGTCGGTGGTTTATGTGTCGTTTGGGAGTTTAGGGAGGGTGGCGGCGGAGCAAATGGAGGAGATGGCCGGCTGCTTGAAGAGCAGTGATTGGCACTTTCTGTGGGTGGTAATCTCATAAATCTATTCTGTTCTTTTTTTTTTTGATACATTATTTTAAATTTTTTATTTTTTTTAATACAGTGGAATTAGGGATTCCAACATATACCTAACACGACATTTTAAAATTTTGATTGACATCTCAAAACATAATTTAATAAATACAATGAATATATTATATTTGGGTGATGAATTACGATATTTGTAGTTCTGAGTTAGTTATTATAGTTTGTATTTAAGTGTAGATTATTTTAGTCGAGTATTAAATAGTTTCCTATAACAAAAAGAAAGAGAGGATGAGTAAAAAATACAAAACAACGATAGTCTATCACTCAAGCGATCATGGTTTATCGCTAATAGATAGTGAAGTTTTTCTATATTTATAAATAGTTTGATATTTCTTCTGTTTATAATAATTTTCCTTATTTTTAAGTAAGCTTTAATAGCCCACTTCAGTCACTTGAACTTGGAGGCCCAAACACCCTATAAGGATTTTGAATCTTACAAGGGATGTTTGGGCCACAACTTCGAGTGAGATTTTAATATAAATACTTGGTGTTTTCAACTATTATAATTTGCAATTAACTTCAGTATTACTATTTTAAATCACTCTTTGTCATGATGTTTACTATTTCATACCCAAACTGTTTTAAATCACTCTTTGTCATGGTGTTTACTTATCCTCCAGTCTCTTTACCTCTTTATTTTAGTGTTTACTATTTCATATCTAAAATAAAACAATTTACACCTAAAAAATACTATTATAGTATAGACTAAAATTTTCTGCATCCCAGATACAAATTATTGTAACTTACATACTATAATAACCAACCCAACACTCAAAACACCCCAAATAGTTTGCTGTCTACCATTGAACATAGGCGAGAATAACATGATATCTCAAGTAGGTATTCAAATTCAATAGTAGATTTACAAATTTCTGACTAAAAAAAGAGAAGATTTCAAATCTACATCCCACAGTTATTAAAAGATAATGTCATTATAGCAACAATAATTTCTTAAATAAATATTAGGAAATGTTTTTAAAATAAAAAAATAAGGGAAACTATTTATACAAAATAGCAAAATTTTTAGATAGTTGTGATAAACGCTGATAGAAGTCTATCAAGGTCTATTAGTGATAGAAATGATAGAAGTCTATCACTGATAGAGGTTGATAGAAGTCTATCAATTTCTATTAGTATTTTTTTTTTGTTATTTTCTGTAAATAGTTTGTCATTTTTTCTATCCGTAAAAATTTTCCTAAATATTTAATTTACTTTTTTTTAATTGATTAAACAATAATAATGATTTTCATATATGGAAATATACGTTTTCTGAAAATGCTAATTGATATCAAATTCTTTTTTTGAAAAAAATTAAACTATGAACTAGTAGTTGGGACTAAATTTAAAATTTATTGACAGTATAAGGACTAAAATTAAACATTTGAAACTATTAAAAACACACAAATTATTCAAAGTAGACGCCCAAAATAGCATTTTAACCTAATTTTCTTTATAACTTGTGTTTCTTATTAAACTTATTATAAGTATTAGATTGTGGCATTAAAATTTTGTTCAAATAATTTTCCATAATGACTTACTATCCTTTTTTTTCTCTAAAAAAAGTTAAAAGGATTACTACAAATTATCTTCAACCGTCTAAAATTCTTTATTTTAGTCCTTACTGTTTGTAAATGTTAACATTGACCAATGATGAAAAGTATTACTGACAATTTCACTCCTAAGCTTGATACGGTAACTTTTTATATCATAATACACTTTAACATTCCTTTAATCGTGGACCAAAAATTTATAGAATGCTTGGTAAGTTAAATCTAAGGTAATTGTAATGAATAGTAATTTTAGGGATAATAATCAAGTATATAGCAACATTTTTAAATAAATTATAAATATAGCAAAATCTATCAGTAATAGACTTCTGTAGCTGATAGATTCTTATGGTCTACTAGTGATAGACTGCGTAGACCATAAAAGTCTAACAACAATAGAAGTCTATCATTGATAGACTTTGCTATATTTGCAATTTTTTTAAAAATTTTGCTACATATGCTAATACTTTGAATCTGATTGCTATATTTGCAATTGTCTCTTAAATTTATTATGATTTAGAAGGAAAATGACATTAGAGAAGTTTGAACATGATATATTCTATACTCTAATACAAATTTAATTAACCATCTAACCATCAATCGATTCACACAAGGTTGAAGTTAAATTATAATAAGATTAAGGTTTAAATATCATTTTAGTTTTTATACTTTGAGTTTTATCTCATATTAGTTCTCCTAGTTTCAATTGTCAAATTTTAGTATCCAAACTTTGACAAATTTTTTTAAAGAAAAAGTCAACTTTAAACGAACCATAAATAGACTAATTTTAAGACTGTTTTCAAATATAGAAAATGAGTTAAACTAATTATAAATATAGAAAATTTTTATGGTCTATCAGAGATAGATTGCGGTAGAGTTGCAGTCAAATTTTTCTATATTTGTAAATAGTTTGATCTTTTTATATATTTACAGTATTTTAACCTAAATTTAATTATCATTAATTGGCTAAAGCGAATTGCCATGCATTTCCCGGTTAAAGTCAGAGTCGGAGGTTTTATTCCTCGTACACAATTCTTGTACTGAATAAAAATAAAAGAAAAAGAAAAAAAAAACCATTAATTGTTAGAACTTTTGGAACCTTTTTGAATTCATATAATCTACCAATCAAATAATATATGGGTTTGATTTATTGAATTCTCTGTATTTTAGACTTTTGAAGGAGCTATTTCAAATTGCAGGTTATAACATCGGAGGTGCCGAAACTTCCAAAGGATTTTACGGCAGAGACGGCGGAGAAAGGACTGGTGGTTTCGTGGTGTCAACAATTGGAGGTTCTAACACACGAAGCAATAGGATGCTTCGTGACACACTGTGGCTGGAATTCCACGTTGGAAGGAGTCAGTTTGGGAGTTCCGATGGTGGTGGTGCCGGGATGGACCGACCAGGCTACAAATGCCAAGTTCATCACTGATGTCTGGAAAGTAGGCCTCAAAGCTCCGGCTGACGGCGGCGGAGTTGTGAAACGAGAAGCTCTATTGCAGTGCATAGAGGAAGTGATGGTCGGAGAAAGAGGTGGTGAGGTTAGACAAAACGCCGCCGTATGGAAGGCATGGGCCCAAAAGGCGTTTGAGATTGGTGGAAGCTTCGACGGAGTTGTCGATGAATTTCTCGCCAAAATGGTTAATTAGTCGCTTTTATTAGACAATTTTCCTACAAACTTAACTTTTATTTTTTGTTCTAATTTTATTAGATGAAATAATAAAGGTTTAAATACTAGGGTTCTTTTCAAATATAGAAAAATAAGTCAAACTATTTACAAATATAGAAAAATTTTACAGTCTATCACTGATAGATCGCGATAGAATTCTATCGTTGAGCGATAGAATTTATTTGCTTGAGCGATAGAAAGCGATAGAACTCTATCGCAGTCTATCACTGATAGACAGTGAAACTTTTCTATATTTGTAAATAGTTTGATATTTTTTCTGTTTATAGTAATTTCCCTAAATACTACCTTATATATAGGAGAATTTTTAAAAATAGAAAAATAAATGAAATTATTTACACAAAATAATAGCAAAATTTTTAGATAGTTGTGATAGACGCTGATAGAAGTCTATCAAAGTCTATTCGTGATAAAAATGATAAAAGTCTATTATTGATAGATGCTGATAGAAGTCTATCAATGTCTATCAGTATTTTTTTTTGCTATTTTCTGTAAATAGTTTGACATTTTTTCTATGTGTAAAAATTTTTCTTACATATATGTTTGCTTTTGTTTCGTTTGATCAATGTTTATTTTGATCTTTATACTAGATTTTTTTTTTAAAAAAATATGAATACTAAAATGAATTAAAGTTGAAAATTTAGTAACAAAGGTGAACATTTTCTTCCAATTATATGGACCCTAATAAGCTAAAATAAAGCAGTATTTAACCCAATATAAAATTTAAGTAAAAGAATTTGAGAGTGAATTGAAGAAAAAAAAAGAGATGCGAACATAAAAGATGTATAATATGTAAGTTATGTTTTGGGAAATTATTATAAACAGAAAAAATATCAAACTATTTACAAACATAGAAAAATTTTACTATTTATCAGTGATAGACTGCGATAAAATTCCATCGCTTTCTATCGCTCAAGCAAATAAATTTTATCGCTTGAGCGATAGAAAGCGATAGAATTCTATCACGTTCTATCATTGATAAACTATAAAAATTTTCTATATTTATAAATAGTTTGGCTCATTTTTCTATATTTGAAAATATCCCTTATGTTTTTTAGTTAAACTATTATGGGTGAAAATCAAATTATTGTGCTTTTAATGGTAATTAATGTTTTTATAAATCATGGCCTCATTTACTATTCCGTTTGAGATTTGGGTATAATTGTAATTGGATTATATTGTAAAGTAATTGAAATATAACAGTAAATGGATTACCTTTAGTTGTATTTATGAACGTGTAGAAATAATGAACTCAAGCATAATGGAACTAGTTTTGATTGTATTTACCAACATATGTAATCGTTAATAGAAAAGTGTATGTTTTACCATAATACCATCAATCTTTTAAACAAAATTTAATACCCAAACCAAAGGATTTTTTTTTTTTAAAAAAAAAAAGTAATTATTTTAAATTTCGTTAATCTAATTCACATTTTAATTTTATCGTAGATTTATTTTTTCAAAATAATCTTTTTTTAATTGATAGAATATTTCTAACATATATTTTTTAGATGATTGTATGTATATTTTTTAACAAAATCTTTAATTATATAAAATCTATATAACGAATAATATATTCTTTTTGGTTTTAAAAAAATAACAATAATCTTGATCAGTAATCTTAAACTAGAACTAGAAATACCTAGCGTGTTTGATTTCCATAAAGTGAGTTGGAGCAAGAGCGAGATCAAGCCTGAGTGAGAGTGAGAACAAGAGAGGAATTTATCAATGAAATCATGTATTTGAAACTCAATTTCTAGTTTGGAAGCCCAAAAAATCACTATAATCTCGCTCTACAATCTTAAACTAGAACGAGAATCCTAGCAATTCTGGCTTTAGCCACATAGCAAGGGTTGGAGAAAGAGTGAGAGCGAGATCAAGAGCAATAGCAAAAAAATACATAGAAAAATTTGAGGTGTACACACTAAGGGAAGACAACGGCAAAGTACGTCAAAATTCAGGTGGATCCCATGTAGTTTATCCATTGTAATCAGATTGATAACTCATGTGGGAGCAATCAAATTGCAAGAATGGGGTAATGTTAAAACATGGGCCCCACCAATGCTTTATGTCTACGGGATTGGGTAAACTGCATAAAAAGTAATCAAGTGGGTCTTGCATCCATGAATTGGGCTGCATTTGTTTGGATTGTGGGATAGTAAACGCATGGATCCAGTGGTATTAGAGCAGGTTGTTATTGTTGTTTCCTCTCCCGTTAATATCCATTTATACTTGCTTGACTTTTCTTCATATTTCAAGTCCACAAGTGAGAGAGAGTGTCAAATATTATATTAAATTTGCCACCATCTATAAGCTTAAGCTTTTGGGTCAATCACTTGTGGGCTTGAAATATGAAGAAGAGCCAAAGGAGCTTGAACACAGGACATCCGCGACCACCCGCTCTGAAATCATGTTAAATCGCCAATTGACCCAAAAACTTAAGCTTATAGGTGAAGACAAATTTAATATAATATCTAACAAACACACACATTTTTAGGGTTGTTTTCAAATATAGGAAAATGAACCAAATTATTTACAAATATAGCAAAATTTTACTATCTATCGGCGATAGATCGCGATAAACTACTATTTGTGTCTATATGTAGTCTATAGCAACATAGATAGTCTACTATCTCAATCTATCGCAGATTGATAGTGAAATTTTGCTATATTTGTAAATATTTTCATCATTTTGTTATTTAAAATAATTTTCCTTGTTATAGTTGTACGAACGAGGTGGCATCAATATCTTATAAATGTTTTAATAGATTTTTTTTTTATTATTTTTGTAACTGATCAACAACTATCTTTTTTTTCTCTCATCTCTAGTCATAGAAAATAAATATGATTTTTTTTAAAATTTATATTTTTATATTTTTAATTAGCATTTTTTAAGTATTAAACAAGAAAAAAAACAACTTAAAACATTTTTTTCATGTACATAGGATCATTTTTAAAATTTTGTCTCATACATAAAATTTTTTTTTCAATTGATCAAATATCTTTATTTTTTTTTATCATCTTCTAACTATAAAAAATAAATATGATTTTCTTTATCGTCACCTTTCATTTTATATTTTTAATTTCTAAAAAAAACACGTACAATACACGTAGTAAACACGAGTATAATATGTGCACATACACTAACATTAAAATAAATACCTTAATTACAGGGCACATGTTTTTTTTTTAGACAGGCACAGACATTTAAATATGTACAAACTACATGTATACAAACCACCTACACATATGTATCAAGATCCATTTGATCATCGAATGTGTACATTGTATTCAACATTCTTATTGCATTGGTATTGAAAATTTAATTTTCATTTTTATTAATTTTGCATTATAAACAGTAGTTTAAATATGGAAGAAAAACAATTGAGAAGTTATTATTTTCTATAATGTCTCTAGAACAGTTGAAGATTAAAAAATCGATAACCAAATTGATAATAAACCGAACAAAATAAAAACCAATTCATTAATTTTGTTATTTATTGGACACTGGTTTAAATCTCTCATTTATAAAACTATTGGTTTGGTTCGATTTTTGAGTTAACCCAAAATCCGATAAAATCGGATCGAATATCACTCCTATTTTTTTTTATTAATAAAAGAAAAATTTTTAAAAATAGAAAAATAAGAAAAACTATTTACACAAAATAGCAAAATTTTTAGATAATTGTGATAGATGCCGTTAGAAGTTTATCACGGTCTATCAATGATAGAAATTATAGAAGTCTATCAATGTCGGTATTTTTTTTACTATTTTCTGTAAATAATTTGTCATTGTTTTATCTATGAAAATTTCTCTCAATAAAAACACATTTTTCTTATTATTAAAAAATAGAACAGGAAATAAAAGTACATTTTTTCTATTAAAAAAAGGAAAGAGGGAAATGAAAAGAATGAGGTTATAAAGAAGAAGAGGAGAAAAAGAAATTGCACTCGACCATTATAAAAAAAACAAAAAAATATTAAAATAAAAATCAAATGAACACCCGACCAATTAAAAAAAAAATCAAACTATAATATTTTTTATAATAATTTTAAAACTATAATATTTCTCTAAATATTTTCTAAATCTATAATATCTATTCAATTTTCACCCACATCAATCCTTTTTCTTTGTGTAGCCAATGTCAGCGGCAGCGACAAGAGTAGATCTATGAAGGGACAAGGGGGCACGTGGCCCCCTCAATAGGTGACGTTTTATACTTGTATATATTGTTTTTCATTAAATATAAAAAAATATATTTATCTATATATTAAATATACAAGCTTGCCACAAAATATATATATAAAAAAAAACTCTGATGTTGAAGCGGTGGTGATGCACGCTAAGATATTCTTCTTCTTTTGTAGCCAGTTTTTTGTAATTAGTATTCTTTAATAAAAACAGTATATAACATCATTTAAAATTATATTTATATGAAGATTAAATTATAAGTTTAGTCTCTAAAATTTGAAAATTGTGACTAATAAATTCATAAACTTTCAATTTTGACTTTAGGTCTCTTAAAAATGTCTAATAAAAAATCTATAGATTACCCTCAATTTATTTCTAAGAGATCTCATAAATGCTAAAAAAGTTTAAAAAGTAACTGTTTTATAAGACAATATAATTGTATCTATTTGAACCTTAAATTTAAAATTTTAATAGCTAATTAATACACTAATTTTAAAAAGATGTCTAATCATACCTATGAAGCACACATTAAATGTTATGTCTAATATAACATTTAACTTTTTAACATAATCTAACATGTAAGAGATACAAAATTAATATTTTAAAAATCTATTAAACACTAAAAACGAAAATTAAGAAATGTGTCAGACAATTTTAAGTTTATGAATTATATATAAACACAAGACTGTAAATTAACGAGCTAAACAGTTAAATATTATATACATTTGTGCCCCCTCTCACTTGAATTTCTGGATCCGTAACTCGGCAGTGACACATTGATTTTCTTTTTTTCTTTTCTTTTCTTTTTACATATGATATAATATTTATTTTCTTTTTTCTTTTATCCATTATCTGGCGTTTTTTTTTGTTGAGAAATTGCAAGAAAGGTCCAAAATGGGAAGGTGGTTTTGAAATATGTCAAAATTTAGTTTATAATGCAAAAATGTCTTAACTGGCTGTGAGGTGGGCCTAATACATTTGTTTTATTTCCAATCTTGCCCTCTATCTACCCTACGCGCCACATTGAACACTTTTTTTAGTGGCTTCAAAATTTGATTTTTTTTTTTTTTGAAAAAAATATTTTTTCATCAATTAGATAAAAATTTTGTTTTCAAATATAGAAAAATGAGCCAAACTATTTACAAATATAAAATTTTTTCACTATCTATCAGCAATAGAATTCTATCGCAGTCTATCGCTGATAAACAGTTGAATTTTTTTATATTTGTAAATAATTTAATAGTTTTTCTGTTTATAATAATTTTCCTACATAAAATATTTTTGCTGTATTTATATCTATTTTTCAGGTTGGGTTGTACGTTTGAGGGACGAGGTCTTATTGTAATCATTTCTCATTTTCTTTTCTAGACTTTCTATCACTATTCCATCATTCTTTGATGCTATGTTGCTAGAGTGTTCGTAGATTTGTGTAATGTTACTGAGTTGTTCAAAGTCGCTACGTAAAGTCGTTCCTCCTTATCTTTTTTAGGTATTTAATTATTCACATATAATGTTTTTTCACGCTGTTTGCAGTGTTTCTCACCTTTTCTACTTAGTTGCAATGTTTTTTTTTAACACAGTCATAGGTTGTAAATGGGATGTCCCATGCACGAGATCACAATCTTGTATAGGAGGTGGGAAAAGGATAACCAATACCATAATTTCAATACAACCTATTATCATCCTAAAAAGAACTGAAAAACAAAAAAACAATGTAAATATATTTATAGTGGGAAATAACAACAACGACTAAACTAAAGTTTGGTGGTGCACGCACCTCACTAGTCTCTTTGAAACGCGATTCATTTTTTCCTTGTGGTTCTTATGTGTCTCTTTGCTTTATTCTTGTCTTTATCTTTGACCTTTCAAAGTTGTACATAAGCATAGAGTTGTTTAAAGTTTATCCAATATGACACATGACCATAGATGTTCATACATTCTCTATACTCTAAATTAAATGTATCACAAAACGAAATCTAACTACTTATATGTGTGTATAAACTGTCATTAAGATGATAGTTATGTTTATTTCAGAATACAGACATTGAAAGAGGTACGAGTACGAATTGCATGGACTATAGTATGGAGGCACTATTCATATTATATGTGGATGTTTTATAGTGTATACAATGCAATTCATACATGTATATACTTTAAGAATATCAGTGTATTGCATAATGGAATATAACTACATCTATACTATATTAAAATGGAAGAATATTTGAAAAACATTTTTGAACTACTATATCTTTACCTTAATTGTTGAAATTACCATTATGTCATTTATATTGATTTATTAATAATTCTTAAAAAGCATTCATTCTTAAAAATATGTGTAATTGATTCTTTGAAAAAACTAATTATTATTATAATTATTAGAAAATAGATGCCCCAATTGCTTAGTGTCCTTAAAAGATCAATGTCATTCTTTCATCCCCCCAAGTGTCAATCTTTAAATTATCCCATGTGTCTAATGCCAAAACATCCTTAGTGTCCATAAAATGCTACATCCTAATTGCCCATTGTCTATAAATAGTGGCTTATTATGGATATTGTAAACACCCACATTGGTGGAAAATCCAAAAATTTGGAGATAGTGGAAATTTTAGAGAAGTTCTTTATTTAAGTTATTTTATATTTTTATTATTTTATTATATATATTATTATTATATTATATTTCTCCAATATTTGTATTGTTGTGGTGCCCGTTTTTCTCCTCGTTTTTACAACACGTTATCAGCACGAGCTCTTGTCGTTTTCTCCGTTGAAGGTAAGTCCTAGAGGTAGTCGTTTTTATGTTTTATTATAATTAAATATTATTTTGTATGTCTAGTATATATATTAAATTTCTAATATAAATAAATGTTTTTTATGATAGTGTTACTATGACAATCTTACAAAATTAGAATTCGCAGCCCTTGACATTAATGACAATAATTATTTGTCATGGTTGCTCGATGCTGAAATTCACCTGGATGCTATGAACTTGGGAGAAACAATTAAGGAAGGAAATACGACATCCATTTAGGAGAAGGCAAAAGCCATGATTTTCCTTCGTCATCATCTCCCCGAGATTAAAAATGGAAATTTAACAGTAAAAGATCCTCGTATCTTGTGGAAGAATTTGAAAAAAGATATGATCATCAAAAACGGTTATTTTGCCTAAAGCTCGTTTGATGGATGCTTTGAGGCTCCAAGATTTCAAATCATAAGTGATTACAACTCCGCATTATTTAAGATCAGTTCAAAATTGTTGTTATGCGGAGAGAAAATTACTGATGCGGATATGTTAGAGAAGACATTTTCAACTTTTCATGTCTCGAATATGCTCCTGCAGCAGCAATATCGAGAGAAAGGTTTTTAAAAAATATTATGAATTAATTTCATGTCTTCTCGTGGCTGAACAAAATAACGAGTTATTGATGAAGCCCCACGAATCTCGACCAACCAGAGCAACACCATTCCCTGAAGCGAATACTGTGAATTTTAATCGTGGTCGAGGTCGAGGTCGTGACCGTGGCAGAGGAAAAAACTGGTGGTCGTTCTAGTCATCCAAATTTCAAAAGAACACACGAAATGATGATCATAAAGGAAAAGCTCCACAAGATAATAATTCAAAAGGTGATGAACATAAATGCTTCCGATGCGAATGACTGGGCATTGGTCACGTTTTGTTTCGTACATCGAAACACCGGTTGATCTTTATCAAGCATCTTTAAAGGAAAAAGGGAAGAATGTGGAAGCAAATTTTGCATACCATGATAATGATATATTTGACCCATCCCATGACAATTTGGATGTGGCAGACTTCCTTGAATCTCCTGAAGAGAAGATTGGCACAATTTGATGGAACTCAAGTGTTTCTTTTGATGTTGAAAATATTTAGAATTAATGTTTGTTTGTTTTTCTATCTTTTATTTTCCTTTAGCTAAGGTTAAATTTCATATTTCAAGCTTTCCTCTTATTGTATTATTTTTGTTTAAATGAAGAATTATGGACAGTTTTCATATGTTGAGACTCAAAAATGAAGAATGAAGATATATGTCTGGCAGACTGTGCAACTACACATACAATACTAAGAGTAGAAAATATTTTCTAACTAACAATGCTGGAAGCAAAAGTCAATACATATCAGGTTCTGCAACCCTAATTGAAGGATTTGGAAAAGCAAATATTATTTTACCTAGATAACAAAATTTATAATTGACAATGTATTGTCTCTAGTCAATCAAAAGAAATCTACTAAGTTTTAAAGATATACGTTGCAATGGTTATCATATTGAGACGATAGAAAGAATGAGATAGAATATCTTTACATTATATCTACTGTCTCATATAAAAACGTATACTGGAAAATTTGCCTGCTTTATCTTCTGGATTATATTATACTCATATACGAGTAATCGAAACATATGCATAATGAACCTGAAGTTCATGATCCAGATATAATTGCTATTTTGGCACGACAGATTAGTCATCCAGGATCTATAATGATGAGAAGAATTATTGAGAATTCACATGACATCCATGAAGAGCCAGAAGATTCTTCAATCTAATGAATTGTCATGTGATGTTTGCTCTCAAGGCAAATTAATAATTAGACCATCACCAGCTAAAGTGGGACTGAATCACGACATTTTTGGAACGAATTCATGGTGATATATGTGAACCTATTAACCCACCTAGTGGACCATTTAAATATTTATGGTATTAATAGACGCATCCAGTAGATGGTCGCACGTATGCTTATTATCAGTCGAAACTTGCATTGGCAAGATTACTTGCTCAGATAATTAAGTTAAGAGCCAATTTTCTGATTATTCACATTAAGACCCTTCGTCGTCTTAATGCTGGTGAATTTACATCCCAAGCTTTTGATAATTATTGTATGTCAGTTGGGATAAATGTTGAACATCCTGTAGCTCATGTTCATACACAAAATGGGTTGTAGAATCATTTATAAAACGTTTGCAATTAATTGCTAGACCATTGCTTATGAGAGCTAAACTACCTACATCTGTATGGGGTCATGCTATTTTGCATGCAGCGTCACTTATGGTCAAGAGCCAAATATTTCTCATCTAAGAATTTTTTGATGTGCAGTATATGTTCCAATTGCTCCATCACAACGTACTAAGATGGATCATCAAAGGAGGTTAGGAATATATGTTGGATATGATTCCCCATCAATTATTATCTTGAACCCCTGACGGTGATGTATTTACTGCAAGATTTGCTGATTGTCATTTTAATGAGACAAATTTTTCAAATTAGGGGAGAAATTAAGAAGTTGGAAAAAGAATTACATGGAATGCATCTTTATTGTCTCATTTAGATCCTCGTACAGATCATGTGAACTGGAAGTTCAGAAAATAATTCATTTGCAAAATATAGCAAATCAGTTACCAGATGCATTTATAGATGCAAAGAAAGTAACTAAATCACATATACCAGCGGTAATGTCCATCAAAAATTGATATCCCAACGCAGCAGTTGTCACTAATGAGTCTGGAACACGCCAGAAGCGTGGTAGACCAGCAGATTCTAAAGATAAAAATCCCCGAAAAAGAAAAATAGTCAATAGCCAAAAGACTTGGTTGAGAAAGTAAAACCTCATGAAGAAATCCTTGACATGACTAGTGAAGAGGTGAAATACCTAAAGATAATAATGAGATTTCAAAAACTATGTCATGACAGGAAAAGATGGAACCGAACTAATGTAGTTATTGACAACATTTTTTACATATATGTTGCTCTTGATATTATATCTAAATAAAGATTCTGAACCAAATCTGTTGAAGAATGTCGACATAGACAGATGGCTTAAATGGAAAGAAGCAATGAAGTTAGAATTAAACTCACTTTCAAAACGTCAGGTTTTTTGACCAGTAGTCCAAACACCAGAAGATGTCAAACCTTTGGTACAAATGGGTATTTGTGAGAAAAAGAAATGAAAAAAATTAGGTCGTAAGATAAAGCAAGACTAGTTGCACAAAGATTTTCACAAAGACCTGTATTGATTATGAGGAGACATATTCTCCAGTGGTGTATGCAATTACACTAAGATTTTTAATTGGTCTAACTGTATATGAAATCTAGATATGCATCTTATGGATGTAGTCACGCATACTTATATGATCTCTTGATAATGATATTTATATGAGAATCCCGAAGGATTTAAATACCTGAAGCATATAAATCAAGTTCCCGAGAATTATATTCAATAAAGTTACAGAGATCATTGTATGGATTAAAACAATCCGGACGAATGTGGTATAATCGTCTAAGTGGATATTTGTTGAAAGAAGGATATCAAATAATCCAATATGTCCGTGTGTTTTTATAAGAAATCACAGTCAGGGTTTGCTATTATAACTGTATATGTTGACGACTTAAATATAAGTGGAACTCCTGAAGAGCTTTCAAAGGCAATAGAATATCTTAAGAAAGAATTTGAGATGAAAGATCTTGGAAAAACAAAATTTGCCTTGGCTTGCAAATTGCATTTAGCAGATGAGATATTTGTTCATCAGTTAACTTATACAGAGAAATTTTGAAAAGATTCTATATGGATAAAGCACATCCATTAAACATTCCAATGGAAGTTCGTTAACTAGATGTAAGAAAGACATATTTCGACCTCGAGATGATAATAAGAACTTCTTGGTCCGAAGTACATATCTTAGTACAATTGGTGCACTTATGTATCTTGCTATAATACAAGACCAGATATTGCATTTTCGTAAATTTATTAGCTAGGTATAGTTCTTCTCCAACAAAAAGACATTGTAATGGAATTAAACTATACTTCGTTATCTCCAAGAACGATCGATATGAGTTTGTTTTATTCAAATAAATCAATTTTGATTTAGTTGTTATGCAGAGTTCGGGATATTTATCTGATCCACACAAAGCGAAATCTCAAACAGGTTATCTGTTCACATGTGGAGGAACTGCTATATCATGGCGATCGGTGAAACAAACTATAACAGCTACTTCCTCAAATCATGCCAAAATTCTTGCAATTCATGAGGCTAGCAGAGAATGTGTATGGCTAAGATCAATGTCTCAACACATTCGTGAAACATTGGCTTGTCTTCTAGTAAAAGTCTTCCGACAATATTATACGAAACAACACAGCATGTATAGCCCAAATCAAAGGAGGATATATTAAAGGAGATAGAACAAAGCATATTTCACCCAAGCTTTTCTATACTCATGATCTTGAAGAAAATGGCGATATCTTCGAAGGATAACTTGGCGGACTTATTTACAAAATCATTACCAACCACAAATTTTGAAAAATTGGTACACGACATTGGACTGCGGCGACTCAAAGATCTTAAGTGAGGTTTCCATGAGGGGGAGCAGAATGTTGTATTTTATAAGAGTATAAATTATATGAAATATGTACTCTTTTTCCTTCATTAGGATTTTTTTTTCCCATTGTGTTTTTTCCTAGTAAGGTTTTAACGAGGCATATTTCATATATATATTGGGCATCTAAGGGGGAGTATTATAAATATTAGAAAATAGATGCCCCAATTGCTTAGTGTCCTTAAAAGATCAATGTCATTCTTTCATCCACCCAAGTGTCAATCTTTAAATCATCCCATGTGTCTAATGCCAAAGCACCCTTAGTGTCCATAAAATGCTACATCCTAATTGCCCATTGTCTATAAATAGTGGCTTATTATGGATATTGTAAACACACACATTGGTGAAAAATCCAAAAAATTTTTAGAGAAGTTCTTTATTTAAATTATTTTATATTTTTATTATTTTATTATATATATTATTATTATATTATATTTCTCCAATATTTATATTGTTGTGGTGCCCGTTTTTCTCTTCGTTTTTACAACAATTATAAAGAAATAGTGTAATTGATTATAAGTAATTATATGCTTAAATTAAAATTTTATAACCTACGTGCAATTTCTCTTTCATTATTTAAAGCAATTAATTATTAATTATTTAAATTTCTATGAAAGTGACAATGAACATTTTCTTAACTAACCGCGATAACACTTTGGTGGAGTTATTATTTATTTATAACCAAAAAATGTGCAAACAAAAGAAAATGTGTATGCCTTAAATTTATATTTTATTGAAATGATAATATTTAATTTTTTAGATAAGTAAACTATAAATAATGAAATTTTCAATATTTTGATGCTGATTAAGATTTAAATTAATAAAATAATATTTTAAAAAATAGTATAAACAGAAAAAAATGATAGAAATCTATTGTGAATAGTTTGACTCATTTTTTTATATTTGAAAACAACCTTTTAAAAAAGTGATATAAAGTTAGTAAAAATAAAAAAATAAAAGATACATATTAAAAAAAGAATACAAGTAGAAAGGTTAGAAGACGAAAAAGTAGAATATAAAAAGTTTTATAGAATTTAATTTTCAAACATTAATTACAAAATTAATGATTTTAAATTTAATAATTTTATATTTTCATACCTTTAATTAGCATTTTCTAAGTATTAAACAAGGAAAAAAAAACAACTTAAACATTTTTGTCATGTATATGATCATTTTTAAAATTTTGTCTCCTACATAATTTTTTATTCAATTGATCAAAAATCTTTATTTTTCTATCATCTTCTAACTATAAAAATAAATATAATTAATAAATATGACTTTCTTTATCATCGACTTTATCTTATATTTTTAATTTCTAAAAAACACACGTGCAATTTGTGTACATACACTAATATTAAGATAAATACCTTAATTACAGGGCATATATATATATATATATATTATTTTTTTTTTTTTTTTTTTTTTTTTTTTTTTTTGACAGGCACAGACATTCTACATGTATACAAACCATATACATATGTATCCATATCCATTTGATCGTAGAATGTGTTTACACTGTATTCAATATTATTAATTCATGCATATGCACTGTTGAGAAATTTGAAAAATATATAAACCATTGAAATATTAAAATATTTTTAAATATACAAAAATGAGCTAAAATATTTACAAATATAATAAAATGTCGTGACAAACACTAATAGACTACTATCATCTATCATTATCTATCAGTGATAGACACTGATAGATGTGTATCAGTGTCTGTCACTAATAGACATTGACATTTTGTTATATTTTAAAATATTTTTAAGCAAGTTTACCATTTAAAATAATTATTCTAAAAAATTTAAATTATTAATTATTTTATTGACTATCTAGTTTTTGAAATAGATATAGTTTGATAGGATTATTTCATATTTAGAAAAGGAAAAAAAATTTAAATGCACTTAAGATGTACCCATCTTCTATGCATCCAATATTATATCCAATAAAATATTGTCATGTGGCAATTTGGTTTTTTTTTAAAAAAAATTTTAAAAAAATCTTTTTATTTTGTGGTAAATAAGACAGTATAGTGGTTGGTTGAAGCCTAATCATTACTCTTTCAAAATTTGCATGCCTAACCAATCCATGAATGTGAACTTGGAAGGTTGAAAAATATGGGAAGGGGATTAGAAACATTTGGGTCCTATTTGATGACTATTTAGTTTTTTATTTTTAGTTTTTAAAAATTAAGCTTACAAACACATTACACACCCCGACATTTCTTGTTTTCTTATCTATTTTTTATCTATGTTCTTAAAAAAAAATAAAAATTTTAAAAATTAAAAAAAATAGTTTTTAAAAACTTATTTTTATTTTTTTAAATTGAATTAAAAATTCAACTCTTATACTTAAGAAAAATACATTATTTTAAGAAAATATGAAAAAGTAATTTTAATTTTTAAAAATAAAAAATAAAAAACAAAATAGTTAGGGTTATTGGGAACTGTGCAGTATGGGATTTTAATTAAGGTTGATGGGACGCGTGTCAGTGGGTGCAGCCTTTTTCAAAAGTGGTAGGGGTCATTATTTTGATTTATATGCTTGAAAGTATTGAGTGCAATATCCCTATTAAATAAAAGTTTTTTTTTTTCAAAATAAATAAAGTTTTTTCATGCAATAATATTAAAAAAGAAAAAAAAAGTTACTAAATTGTGGACATTGTATGTGTCTCTTCATTTGTTTTGTATCTAATATATTTTTTCTTAGATCTGCTCTAACTTCTTTTTTTTTTTTTTTTTTTTTTTTTGGTTTGCTTTTAAAAATTTGTTTAGCTTTTGAATTTTTTAAGATTTTGTAATCTAAAATGGTAAACTTAATCTTTTTGTTTGATTTGATAATTTGGGAAGGGTATAATTGTCCAGTAAAAAAAATACATAAATTTAATATTTTATGACTTTAGACATTTTTTTAAATGAAAAATAGATTTAGATATTTTTCAAAATCATCAAGCCAATTATATATATATATATAATTGGAATATCAACAAGAATATTAAAGAAGAAAAAATTTTACCTACACCCATATGTAGCTTAGAAACCATCCAATAAAAATATGTCATTTATTTAAAGAATAATCATATACTTTGAATTTTTACAATATTATCTTCATAACGTTTTCAAAACTATTTGATGTAGCGAGGGAAGTTCATCCTTAAAGGTTGAGAGACTCTGAAAAGAACTTGTTTTATATTCAAAATGATAATCAAAAGATCTCTATTACAGTTCTAAAGTGATTATTTATAGCCTTACAAAGAAATAAGAGAATTAACTAACTAACTCTTTAAATACTAATTAATCTAAATCAACACCTAAACAAATGTTAAGCTCGAATTTAATAATTATTCACCACTATCTTGATGTAGAAATCTATTATAATTTAAGACAAAAATTAAGACATGAAATGATGTGATGAATTGTGTGGTGATCCAAATTTTTGTTTAAGTTCTTTATTGTACTGTTTTTTGTCTCAGGTTTCGTCTTAAATTTCTAAAAATTTATACTCCAAAAATCGTTTAGGAACATTTATGAAAGTTGAAAAGTAATACTGTGAATTTTGAATGTTTAAATAGATATATATATATTTATATATATATATATATTATATATTTATTTTTTTATTTTTTTTGTAATAGATACAAAATTCAACAGTGTTTTTTTTTTTTTAATAATTAACCTTAATACAATTGTATATATAAGTGCTAAGAGCATACAAATATTTTGATCAACATAAAATTTTGAGAAAAATATTTTTTTATATTATGACTTACTATGCATACCATTTTTTTTCCCCTAATAAGATAGTGAAACACATTAAAAGTATATTGTCATTTATATGTAAGCATATCTCAACCGTTAAGTATATATTCCTCTTTTCAAAATATGATGGTCAAACTTTTATCTTTATATTAGATATATCAATTTAAATATATCTTAACTGATTAAGACATTATATTCTTAGTTAAAATGCTCAAAGCTCCAACTTTAATATGTTGTCAGTTCCGAATCATCTTCACCTTATTTTATTGTTGGATTAAAGTTATATATGTATATGGTTCTAATATTCTTTTCAATATAGTTTTTTATGATTTAAAATTATTTTACTTAGCCTCTAATGTTGGAGAAAGTTTAACATTGGCTAATGATAAACATGAATAACTTAGATAATTTTAATACATTTCATCCTATTTAGATAATCTACAATATTAATCGAAAAGAAAAGTGATATTACTAGAGATATATTTAAAGCACACGACCCCTTACTCTGATAACAAGTTAAATTATTATTCTAACAAATGAGTTACAATAAATTTAATATTATATTAGATAATGCATTTTAATGTCTTTTTGTAATCCCTATATAATTTCAAAATATATCACACAATTTTTTCTTTCATGAAAATTATTATTATTATTATTGAACTAATTTTGATTAAAAATTAACTTTCAATGAGTAACTTTAAGATTTATTGAAATTACATCGATTAAATTTAAGATTTATTTAAAATGCATAGACTAACTTTAAGAATGATTACATAAAGAGACTAAAATTGGATAACTAGAAGTATATAAACTAAAATAGAATGAAAATCCAATGCAAACAAAAATGCTCTACTCTAAACAATGAGATGGTGTTTTGCCAAAGAGTTAGAGTTGGGAGAAAGGGAGATATGAACTCTACTTTTTGTTTAGTTCAAGGAGTTTAGAGCTCCACGACTAAACTTTATTAACTCCTTTTGTATATTTTCGACTTCACAACTTCATTAACACCGAAGCTTTTTCAAAATATTCTAATATATCAATAAAAAACAGGTTCACAAGATGGTCCTTGGTCGAGGTAGGGAAGGTATCTTTGCCCCGACCCTGCCCGAAATAAAAACAGCTTGTTTTGTTATATTTTTTTAAAACTTTTTTTTAAAAAAAATCATTTCATAATAATACATTACAATAAAAAATGCTAAAATATTTTTTAATTATCAATTTAAATAAATAAAATAATAATAGTACTAACTTATTACCTAAATATTTTATAATTTCAATACAAATACTAAAATTTTAATTTGATTTTAAAATTAAAAAAAGTGGAATTTGTTCCTGTGAGGATCTGATCCGCGAACAGGAATCCCTTGACCATGACTCCCAAAACGTAGAATGGGGTGGGGACGAAAATGAGAAATCCCCAAAGGAACAGGGATGGGGAAAGCATTCCTAACCTCGCCAGGCTCTGCTGTCATCCCTAGCTATAATAATCCATTCCACTAACTTGCCTCAAACTCCCCCTGAAAAATTTTCTTTAGAAAGTTAAGAAAATGACACTCACAAGATAATCTTAGTTAAATTATGAATTTGTTTCTTATGGTTTGAAAAAAGGTCAGAAATTAATCTCTATGATTTAAAAAGATAGAATTGGTCCTATATTTTAAAAAAAAAAAAAACTTAAAATTTAGTCTCTATAATTTAGAAAAAGTTAGTTTTTTATTTTCAACTTAAGGATTAGTTATTAAGGTTTTTATCAAATCATAAAAATTAAATTATAATTTTAAATTATAGAGATTAAAGTCTAATTTTTTTCAAATCTTTAATTTTCATGTTTTCCTTTACAAGAAAATCAGCTTACCATTTTGAACCCTTTCTTAGAGACTTTTCAGACCAATTTTCCGACCATTCATCTCTTCTCTATTGCACATTTCCGCTTTTAGAGAAAGCCATTATTTTTTTGCCTTTATTATTATTTTTTATTATTTTTTCCTTTTTTCTAATACTAACTAGAAGCTTCTACTATAATTTTTTTTTCAAGTACTTTTTCCTTCTAAAATTTCAATTTCCTTTAATTTAATTTACCTTCAAAATTGTCCTCCAACCACACATTTCAAATCCAACATTCAAAATACTTTTTTTTTCCCTCAAATGCTAGAGGTCTAAAGTGGATCTTACACTTAGTCAAAAGTACATATTTTATACCAGTAGAGTTATACTTATGTTGGCAAAATATTAATTTTAAATTTTCGTCAATATACCAACATTTTTACATTTTTATGAGTTTGGCATCAAATAAAAAGGTGATGAATAGAGATTTCTATTACAGTGTAAAGAAAACCATGAAATATAAAAAAAATAAAAATAAAAATAAGTAACAAAATCTCACTGATGAAAATATAATATTAATACTAAACAAGTTAACTTGGGTTAAAAAATGTAAAATATTTATCAATTCATTTTAATTTTTCTAGAAATTTCTTGTCAATATTTATATCAAAATTGATTCTACATCAACATTTACGTCATGTTTACCAAATCCTAATAAAAATTGGTGTAATCACAATAGAATTTCATTGATAGATCAATTGTAATGAGCCCGAATCGCAAATTTAATTGGATTGATTTTGATCACTTTTTTTTAGAATTATGAATTTTGTCACATTTACTATTACTATTACCGTTCTCTTTATCTCTAATGGTCAAACGATAACGATAATAGTAAAAATGTCAAAATTCATAATTCTTTTTTTGGAACAGTAATGGTAATGACAATTATACAACGTAATTTCAATTGAAATAAACATCCTCTGTTCTCCAATCAATTTACATTTTTTTTATTATCAATTTTGAGGTAGGCTCACGTGTTAGTACAAATGCATTACACAAGTAAATAATACGAAAGGAAATCAAATACGGCCCACTTTTCAAATTATTATTCACAAACCTTTTGCAAAATCATGCTTATCCTTTTTTTTTTTTTTCTTTTTTCTTTTTTGTTATCAACAAGAATATAAGAGAACAGCTTGGAAAGCACCCAATAAATAAAAATAACGTTGCCCTTAAATAATTGCACATCTTTCTTCTTCCTTTGGCCGCTCTTCAATCTCTACACCTAAAATTTCTGATACAGAGAGAGAAATAACTGTTTCCATTTCAATGGCGGACGCCACTGACAGAGACCACCGTACACCTCA
The DNA here is from genome assembly GCA_002890555.2 of Lagenaria siceraria. Lineage (NCBI taxonomy): Eukaryota > Viridiplantae > Streptophyta > Magnoliopsida > Cucurbitales > Cucurbitaceae > Lagenaria > Lagenaria siceraria. Next base: position 18,150,221 of record CM016483.1, on the reverse strand, counting down.
TATCCTCCTGGTGCCGTACCCAGCGCAAGGCCACATCAATCCGATCCTCCATATCTCGAGCGCGCCTGCAGCAAAGAGGAGTCAAAATCAGCCTCGTCACAACCAAATTCATCGCTCGCACTTCTCACTCCATTCCTTCTTCTTTCCCCGTCCTCACCATCTCCGACGGCTACGACGACGGCGGTATCGACTCCGCTGAGAGCGTCAAGATCTACCTCGATTCCCTCCGCCGATGTGGATCTGAGTCCTCGAGGGAGCTTCTGCAGCAGCTCTCCTCCTCTGCTTCCCCTGCCGATTGCGTCATCTACGACGGCTTCAACGCTTGGGCTCTGGATGTCGCGAATGAGTTCAAGGTTATTACAGCGGTGTTTTTCACTCAGTCTTGCGCCGTCGCTGACATTTATTACCACGTTTACAAAGGATTAATCGAGTTACCTCTTCCGGATAGAGAGATTGAGGTTCCTGGTTTGCCGCTGATGAAACCGCCGGATTGTCCGTCGTTTATATATCAATTGGGATCATATCCAGCGTATTACGATGTGATTGTGAATCAGTACGCCAACGTTCATAAAGCCGATTGGGTTTTCTTCAACACCTTTTACGAATTGGAGAGAGAGGTAACTGAAATTCGTTACTCAATCGGTGAAATCGACTTCGAATTTTGGAGTATTTTGGTTCTAATGATGATCGATTTTTAGGTTTTGGAGTGTTTGAAGAAAATTTGGCCGGCGATTAAGGCGGTCGGACCCAGTATTCCTTCAGCATTCTTGGACGGGCGGATCGAAGACGACAGAGAATACGGCCTCAGCTTCTTCAATCCGAACGGCGATGCTAGTCTGGAATGGCTTGACGGTCGCCGGAAAGGCTCGGTGGTTTTTGTGTCGTTTGGGAGTTTAGGGGAGTTACCGGCGGAGCAAATGGAGGAGACGGCCAACTGCTTGAAGAACTCTAAATGGCCGTTTTTGTGGGTGGTAATCTCTAAATTATCCTTTCTATTTTTTGTTTTTTAAGAAAAATTCTAATTTTTCTTTTAAAAATATAATTTTAATTTTTTTTATTGAAATCTCAAACATAATTTAACGAATACTATATATATATATAAAGGCAAATATAACTAAGTATATATCTCTTAAAACTTTGTAGTTTTATTAATTAAAGTGTTATCTTTAAATATAGAAAAATAAGTCAAATCATTTACAAATATAGAAAAATTTTACTGTTTATCAGCGATAGACCGCCAAAAATAGAAATTTATCGTGATCTATCACTGATAAGATAGTACAATTTTTCTATATTTGTAAATATTTTGATATTTTTTCCTTTTATAATAATTTATCTTAGTTAAAACTCTGAACTAATAATAATTATATTAGTTTAAATTCTAAACTTTTGTAAGTATATCAATTTATACTCCTAAATTTTTATAAGCCAATCAATTTAGATCCTTCATTTTGATTATCGTTGAAAATCATCAATGCATTAATTCTCAAACACGTGTAGACTTTTTTGAATGTTTGTTTTATATAATAGACGGTTAGAGTAGATGCATGGACGATTCTCAAATGAAATTCTAACGAAGTGTCTAAATTGATTCATATATAAAAATTAAGGAGTATGATTGATTCAATTATAAGTTTCACACGGGGTTTTTCTAAATGGAACACAATGGAGAATGTAAATTGAGACATTTTAAAAGTTTAAGGTTTAAATTGATAAAAAATATTTTTTTTGATATAATTATTAATTCAGAGTTTAGATTGATACAAACTCTAAAGTTCAAGGAGTATAAATTGATATTTTCCCAAATATTTTTTGTCAGTTTCTTATCTTTGTTATTTGTTAGAATTTCTACTTCAAAGATAGTTTTAAAACCATCATGGATTGAATTAGTGGTAGTGGGAACATCCAAAAAAGGGTTAAGGGGTTGTGGGTTCGATCCATGTGGCCACTTACCTAAGATTTAATATCCGACGTAGAAATTGACACCAAAATGTTGTAGAGTCAAGTGGGTTGTCCCGACCACTCACGAATATAAAAGTTAAAAAGTAGTATTGCAAATTTTGAAAATTTAAAATTATTTTTTAATAGATACAAAATTAAGGAGCGTTCTTCTAATAAGTTAACCTTAATACAACTAAGAGCTAAGAGCATACAAATTTTTTTATCAACATAGAATTTTCTTAAAATATTTTTCTATATTATGACTTTCTATACATACCATCTTGAATTATCTAAAGCCCCCAAATTCTCTAGATATTTTTTCCCCTATAGGAATATATTGTCATTTCAAGAGTCAAGCATATATTCCTCCTTCATACCTCTATTTTTATCCTCACACTTCTACTAACTTAAAATAAACGATTGTTTTTTTTAATAAAAAAGAAAAAAAAAACTTTGAATAAACTATAGATTAAATATATGCTTTGACTAAGATATTATATTCTCAGTGAAGCTTCAACTTTAATATGTTATCAAATTCAACAAAAACAAAATTTATCACTATTTATAAAAAATAATATTCTTACTCTAAATAAGGGAAATTTTTAAAAATAAAAAAAACTATTTATAAAAAATAACAAATAGTTGTGATAGACTGTGATAGAAGTATATCAGGGTCTATCAATGATAGAAATATATCACTGATAGATGCTAATAAAAGTCTATCAATGTTGTCAGTGTTTTTTTTGCTATTTTCGGTAAATAGTTTAACATTTTTTCTATTTGTGAATTCTATTTTTTGTTTGGTCAAAGGAGTTCATAGTTTATGAGTAAGTTTTATTAAATTTTTTTTTTTTTTTTTTTTTTCATATTTTACAACTCTCAACTTCACAACTCTATGAACACATGAAGCTTTTTAAAAATACTCTAATCTATCAATAAAAGATGCATATTCTATCGGTTGGATTCATCAAGATTCTCTCGATTTCAAATTACAGGTTAGAACATCGGAGGCGGCGAAGCTTCCGACAAATTTTATAGCGGAGACGGCGGAGAAAGGACTAGTGGTTTCATGGTGCAAACAATTGGAGGTTCTGGCGCATGAAGCAATTGGATGCTTTGTGACACACTGTGGCTGGAACTCCACGTTGGAGGCAGTGAGTTTAGGAGTTCCGATGGTGGCGGTGCCGGGATGGACCGACCAGAATACAAACGCCAAGTTCATCGCTGACGTTTGGAAAGTAGGCCTTAAAGCTCTGGCTGGCGAAGGCGGGCTTGTGAAACAAGAAGTTCTATTGCATTGCATAGAGGAAGTGATGGCCGGAAAAATAGGTGATGGGATTAAAAAAAACGCCGCCGTATGGAAGGCATTGGCCCGAAAGGCATTTGAGGATGGTGGAAGCTTCGACGGAGTTGTCGATAAATTTCTTGCCAAAATTTTTAGTCGCTTTTAATAAATAGTTTTCTAGTGAACTTAATAAACTTTTTATTTCCATGTTTGTTAGAGTATTTAATATAATATTAGGAAAATTATTATAAATATAAAAAAATATCAAATTATTTATAAATATAGAAAAATTTAACTGTCTAAACGCGATAGAATCTTATGGCTGGTAGATGATAAACTTCTTCTATATTTATAAATAATTTTTTATTTTTTCTATATTTAAAAACAATCCATATTATTGTATTTTATATTATGTTATGCTATTTTACTTGTGTTCATTTCCGATATATATGTAAAAGTCCATTGGGCTTTTTCAATCTTAGTAGTATTTAAGAATGTTTTTAGTAGCATTATATTAAGGTTGAAACCCTAATATAAAATCGTTGATTATCTATCTCTCTCTAAAATATTTCAATGTCAATTATATCAAATGAAATAATAATAAAGGGTTAAATGCTAGTAATTTTGGCATTTTAGTTTCTATACGTTCAAAATGTTTGTTAAAAAGTTCAAAATAGTTCCTCTTTAAAAGTTGACCGAAATACATGAAAGTACAAAAATCAAAATGAATATTTTGAATTTGAAAGTACAGGTACCAAAAAGAACAGTAAAAAATACAATGATAAAAGTAGTATTTAAACCAATAATAAATTTAGAAAGATTTAGAGAAATAACCTACTTCACAAAGAATATTTCACAAATATCTTAAATTTTAATTATATTACATAATTAGATTAATTCTCTGTATCCTAAATCCATGTTTGTTTCAAGTTCTCAACACTTGCCTGAGAATAAGCTATTCCTAGACATCCTCTTTTCCCACAGACAAGAGTTTTCTTTTTCCTTCCAAAACTATGAATTTTCTCTTTTCCCTTCGTCTTCTAATTTTCCTTTTGAATATATATAGTTAATTAATTAATTGATTAATTTTAATTTAACAAAATTAATATAAATATTTATTTTAATAAATCAATAATAATTTATTAAAATATTTACTTAGTTTATTTTTCACACAATAAAAAATTGTTAGATGAATATTACTTCTTTACATAATTATTAATTAATTATATAACAATATCTTAAATATATTTAATTAGTAAACTATGATTAATTAAATTTAGTTAGAATTCATTTTTACATAATAATAATTTACTTATTATTTTTTTATAATAAAAAATTATTTATTGAAATTAATTTTAATTTGATATTTCATTATGAATATAGGATCGTTATTGATTATTTATAATTAGTTAATTATTTATAATTTGTATTACTTCATTCATTATTAACCTATCATATCTATACAACTTTTTTTTTGTAGTATTTTTATAATATATCATACTTTTATCTCATTTTTTACTTTTGTATAATATATTTTTTTATTAAAATATATTTTCTTATATTGTTTAATTAAAATTAACATTACTAATATTGAACTTAATTAATTAAAATGATTAAGTATTAGATTATAATTACTATGACATTCATTAAATATATTATTTGGTTAACTCTAATTATAAATTACTCAATTTTTAAATATTTATAATTCAAATTATTATTCATCCCTAGTTAATTTATTTCTATCAATATATTGAATAATATGTATTGTTTAATTAATTAATCTATTAAATTTATATAAGATTGTCATTAATTTCATAAATTAAATATAACCAAATTTTAATAACATTTTTTATTCCTAGATATTCTTTGTTTCCAGGCATCTGTAATACCTTAAACCATACAACCCCTGATTTCATGAGTTTATTAGCGAGGGTAATTGTTTTTTTTTTTTTTGATATCCACTACAAGAAAATTTACCTATGCTGACGAAAATCATGCCGACGCTAGAAAATGGCGTTGGCAAAGAGTGGCTCTACCGACGGTTCAAAGCTCCGTCGGTTAAAAACAGCTCTGCTGACAGTAGAAATGTAGGCGTCGGTAGAGAGGAGCTTATGCCGACGACATTTTAATTAGCGTCGGCATAAATGGTCCTTTGTCATTGATTGATTATTGCCATCGGAAAATGGATCAATGCCGACGGCATATTACTCGGCGTCGACATATGGTGGGCTATACCGACGCATCACTTATGGCGTCAGCAAAACTACATACAAATCCCTAATTTTATTTTCCCTCCCCCTCATATTCTCAAAACATTTCTTCCCTCTCCCAAGTTGCCGCCGCCCCTCCCTCTCCCTCTTGTTGCAAATTCTCCCTCTCCCTCTCTCTCAAACTCTCCCTCTCCCACCCGCCGCCCGCTGCCCGTCGCCAGCCGCCCGACGCCAGCCGCCCGCTCGGTTTCGTTCCCTTGCCGCCTACTTGGTTTTCCACATCCCGTCGCCCTATCTTTCCCCTTCCCACCACCCACGCCGGATTCGTCGCCATCTTCTCCCTATTTCTCTATAAGTCTTTCATAAAATATTTAGAAAATTTGGTATTGTTGTTTAGATTTACATTTTGTTTAATTTTTAATTTGGTGTAATTTTTATTTGTTGTTGTTGTTTTTTTCTTCATGTTGGTGTGATTTGAATTTTTTGTTGTTAAATTATTTAGAAAAACTTAATTTGATTGTTGAGATTTACATTTATAAGTGTGATTTATATGTTTGGTTTAGTTCTTTAGACTAATTGATGTCTTGTTGGTTATGCATTGTTCTTTATTATTATTATTATTTTTTTTTTGGTAAAAGATTTAGGGATGTAATTTAAGTATGCTTTTTTATTTAAGTTTTGATTCTAATTCGTATAAATATTTATGAATATTTTGTTGGTTATGATTATTATTATGATTATTATTTATGATTTTATTATTGGTTTGTGGTTAAATATTATTGCTGTGTATGTTGGAGTTAATTTTTTTTGTTAATTTTTATATTAATTAGGAAGAGAAAATGAAAATTTTCATGTCTTCCCTCTATTTCTCACCAAAAGCAATCAACTTTGAAGTTAGGAAAAAAAGAAAAAAAAATAATAAACAAATAAATAAAAGAATGAAAAGGAAAAAGAATGTAAGTTTAGATGTTTAAGAGTTTGAAACCTCTCAATAATGTTTTTTAACTTTATATATTAGTTAAAACTAACTTCATCTTTCATGTAATTCCTATAGGTTTAAGATTTACTATAGGAATCAAGAGTTTAGTTGGAAAGAATATCATTAAAAAATGAATAGAGATTGGATTCAATTTCGAGATAAGTTCTCAATGGCTTATGTGAAAGGAGTAACCCGATTCCTTGATAAAGCAAAGTCTCATGTTAATAACTTTGGAACTCATTAGATCGTTATTTTGTCTTCAATGTGGGGTGATAAATGTGGGTTGAGATGTGTTACTTGACTTAAAGATTGTATATGTAGAGTGCTTACATACATGGTTGTTTGAGATTTGTTGTTATCCTGCAGTTATGGTAGCAATTGAGATGTTATTTGTATTAAATATGATATGAGATATTGATTGTTTATACATGTAGATCTATGTTAAATATAGGGTGAAAGTTGGGATGAGATGTTTTATGGTTTATTTTATAAGTTTAGATCGTTATTTTGTCTTCCATGTGGGGTGATAAATGTGGGTTGATATGTGTTACTTGACTTGAAGATTGTATATGTAGAGTGCTTACATACATTAGTTGTTTGGGATTTGTTGCTATCCTGTAGTTATGGTAGCAATTGAGATGTTATTTGTATTAAATATGATGTGAGATATTGATTATTTATAGAGGTAGATCTATATATGTTGAATATAGGGTGAAAGTTGGGATGAGATGTTTTATGGTTTAGATCGTTATGTTGTTATTTTGTCTTCACATGTGATAAATGTGGGTTGGGATGACTTTGAAGGTTTATCTTTGTTGTTTCTATGTGGGTTGAGTTGTTATTAGTGTTAAAGTTGGGGTGTTACTAGATGTTTATGATGTTAAAGTTGTTTTTTGTGACTTATTACTTTGTTACATGTGTTTTTTACTTTTGTTTTTGTTAATTGTTTTTAAGGACCAACTTTCAATGAAAATCACTTTTCTTAGCAAGTTAACTACAAGCCAGAGTCTGAACTTTGTTTTGTAATGTGTTTAGAGACCAAATTACTTAATTGTTATGTGTTTTGAGGACTAAATTATTATTTTTGTGATGTAACTTTATTTATGTGTTATGTAAAACATTTGTAAGACTTTTATGATAATGTTGAATTGCAGCTTTATTATGTAATTTGTTTACTTTTAGGTACAAAATAAAGTAATCAACAAAGGATTACATTAAAAAAATAATACAATTATAAAATAGTTTTTTGGAAAAAAAATATGCATATGCCGACGCAACAAAGTATTATTAGGCAACAACATTTCAAGGATATGCCGACGACAAACTGTAATCGTCAGAATAGAAGAACTACCAACGCCAAGTGTATATCGTCGGCATTGCGAGGATATGTCGACGGTACTTTCGAACCGTTGGCATTTAATAACTGCCGACGCCATATTTCTGCGTCGGCATATATACCTTTTGCCAACGCATTTTGCTAGCGTCAGCATCGGTCGGACTTGACGACGACCGTCGGTAGTTCCAACATACGCCGACGCCTCTTTTTTACGCGTCGGCGAAGGATATGCCGACGAAATTTGTCGACGGAGGTTTAGCGTTGGTATAGGTTATGCCGACACATTTTTTGACTTACGCTGACGATTTGTGGCGCCGAAAAAAGGGCAAATTCTTGTAGTGAACCGTGAGTGTCCGGGTTAGCTTACGCGCACCTCGACTAATCTCATGGGACAACCCACCCGACCCTACAACAGGCGGGCTTCCAACTTACCCGTAGGATATTAAGTCCTAGGTAGGTGGCCACCAAGGGTAATTGTAATGAGTAGCAATTTTAGAGATAATAACCAAGTGTATAGTAATATTTTAAAAAAATTGCAAATATAGCAAAGTCTATCAGTAATAGATAGACCACTTAAACTACAAAAGTCTATCAGTAATAGAAGTTTATCACTAATAGAGTTTGTTATATTTATATTTTTTTTAAAATTTTGCTATATATAATAATACTTTAAATCTTATTGTTATATTTACAACCATCCATATTGGTAATGGACGACAAAAATTTCAGTACTAGCATTATAGTTTTTTTCATAAGTAATATATCATGTCAAAATGTGAGTGTTAAGAAAAGTTGGTATAAATTTTTGGACTATTTGTGTTGGACACTTTTATTATTGAGAGTGATGCTTTAATTAATTGGATTTAGTCTTTTAGGGGGAAAAAAGTTAAAAAGTGTTTTTAGGTTTGTGGTTAAATTTGAGCATTTTTACTATTTATCTAATTTTTTTATGGGTTGTTAATTAAATCAAATAAGAAATTCAATAATAGGTTTCAAAAAGAGAGAAAAATTTCAATACTATTTTTCAAAGTATTGCATTACACTATTTAAACTTATAATTTCTTGACGAAAGTTGCTGACTCGATATTCGTATAAGTAATTTAATCTATGTGTCTAATCTAAAAAATTTAGAAAAATTCAGTTCATTTTACAATTAATGTGAGCTTCATACATATTACGGATTTTTATGGTCATGTATCCGATCCTATCACACCAATTCAAATAAAATTTAGCACTTCAAAAGAAAAAGTATACCTTCAAATCAATTTATTAAGGAGCATTCGATTTAAGGTTTTATAGATATTTGAAGATAACATGTTTGGAAATTGTTGATGGCAAAATCTAAAGAGGTTACTTGCAAATAGTAAAACTTACAAAAAAAAAAAAAAAAAAAAAAAAAACACTAATGTGGTGCTTCAGACACTCTTAGGGATGATAAAATTTTCCGCAAGTCTCTGACCCGATCGGGATGGGGAATCTCCTATTTGACCAGGTAGTAGGTCAAACAAGGGATCTAAATTGGGTCTCTGGTTCGGTAGGGGGAGGGGATCCCTGCCCCGTCCCCGACCCCTGCCCCAATTATATATATAGCTACTAGTTAGGGATGGGGAGTGCATCTCTGGCCCCGCCCCGTTGGCATCCCTAGACACTCTGATGTTTAGTTGAATCTCACGCATTTAAGGAAAGGCTCTTTACTCTCGCTCTCTCCAGTTTTACAAGTCTTTAGAAGTGCTCTTGTACATATACTTTCTCACCACTCCTTAATTCTCCAATGTGAAACAAATAAAAAAGTGAAACTCGCATATACCTTTTTTGACTTTGGGTCTAAGATAATGTGGGTCATTCCGAACAATAAATTCTCTCCATTAAAACCAATTTCAATCTACTTCTTTCCCGACAATAAATTAATGCGAGTGATATCTATCTACCTACCTATATAAAATCTTTTCAAATCAAAGTCATCAAATCACATTTTTCCTCTCACTTGCCCACATTTTGACTATCACTCCAACTAAAATATCCCATGAAAAAAACTCATCCTTGACTCTTTAAAAAAAATATGGATATTTTTTTAATATTTTAAAAAATTTGGAGATATTAATAAAACTTTTGAAAGTATTAAAGCATGTTTAAAACAAAAGTGCACAAAAATAAGTTGTAGCTTACAACCATTTTAGATGTTGGTTTGTCTTATTCATCAATACTACAAAATAATAAAATTATTTTAGACCTTCAACCTTTCATAGTCTCCAAGCATCCTACGGAACTTCAAATTCAAAATAATAAAATTAAAAAAAAAAAAAAAAAAAAAAAAAAAAAAAAAACGTAGGAAACTTCACAAACAAAAATAGAAATTTTATCCTACTATTTCCATTTATTGTTTATCACAAAAGTAAAATTTAAGAATCATATAGTCTATAAAATAAATAAATAAAATTTTTTACATATAGAAAATATGTCAAACTATTTACAGAACATAGCAAAAAAATACTGATAGACATTGATAGACTTCTTTCAGCATCTACCAGTGATAGACTTCTATCATTTCTATTACTGATAGACCCTGATAGACTTCTATCAGCGTCTTTCGTAACTATCTAAAATTTTTTTTATTTTGTATAAATAGTTTCCTTTATTTTTCTATTTTAAAAAATTCTTCATAAATAAATAATATATTACCTATGAAATTGGTGAATGAGAGTAGTAGATCAATTAAAAATTAGCATATGACAAGAAAATTTAGCTTTTAAAAAAATAAAATTATTATTTTTATGCTATATAATAAATGAAGGAATGTACAGAGATAGGTACCGTCTATGTTGCATCGAGTCATGTACATCACAAATTACATTGTGTACAAATTGTTTCTTTCTTCTCCATTGTCTTTTCCACATTATGATTTATGACATCAATTATATGTAGAAATTTATGTTAGGAAAGTAGAGCCCAAAACTCCTTCAAGCTCATCTTCTTTTTCTTAACATATAAGATTGGGTAATGTGGGAGTGATTATAAAAGTTTTTATTGGTTAAAATAGGAGGTGTTCTTGAAGTAAGAAATTGAGATGGTGGAAATAATGCTGAAGGTTTATTTTGTTTTATTTATTTTATTTTTTTTTGGAGAAATTGGATCAAATATCAAAAAAGTGAAGTTTCGTTAGGATATTTAGCACAAACAAAAAATAAAAAGATTTATGACAAAACGTGTGCAAAGAACATAGATTACTTTTTCATAATACTTGTTTTGGCCTTAGTTGATTCATATGTCCAGACTATTAAATATAGTATATGTGGAGAACTTGATGAAAAACTAAGATATAAATACAATATAATTGAAGAACTTGATTGATAGCCAAATTAATCAGATTACAATCTAATAAATTTTATTAGCATCATATTATGTGAATTTCGCCCTCTTTTTTAATTTGAATCATTTTTTAATATTCAAACTAGATTTTGATAACTATTTTAACAAATGATTCAAATAAACAAATTACTTCCTTATTTTGATAACTACCTTAGTAAATAATTTTATACATCATTTCAAGTTCATGACTTGAGTTTTATCGAGTATGTATGGGTAGTTTTTGCTCATTTGTATTTTTTATTTAAAATAATCATTTTGTTTTTTTCACAATTTTGAAAAGTTTTTGCTATTTTTCCAAATGAAACTTTAGATTTTGCTATTTATTTGGCCAACCCTTTTTTACTTGTTTTAGGCCTTGGCCCATTTGGCTACTCCACACTAATAACAACCAATTAACACAGAATAGCAATTTTAGGGATAATAACCAAGTGTATAAAATTATTTTTAAAAAATTGCAAATATAGCAAAGTTTATCAGTGATAGACTTCTATCGCTGATAGACTCAGTGATAGACCACCTAGATCATAAAATTCTATCAGCAATCAAAGCTTTAGAGTCCGTTTGGATTGACTTTTGAAGTGTTGTTTATGAGAAAAAGAAAGATATAGTGGGTCTTTTTCTTGGGATTGAGGGTTTCTCTTATTATTTATTTCAAGATACCGAGTTATGGTACTTAAAATTAAATAGAGGAAGAGATTTGTAGCGTGAGTTCGAGAGGGTTCTTGGTAGAACCTGTAGTTGCAAAAGATTGGACGTAGTCCCGAATTTAGGACGGACCAGTATATTTTTTGATGTCGTACTTGTTTATTTGCTATTTTATGATCGATTACTTAGTTGACTCTAGAAATGGGTGTTTCAGATATAATTTACTTAATTTTGCATTTATGTATATCTAGCATAAATTCTAAGCATTTCTGTTTGTTGGCCAGAAAGAAAATTCATTTTATCCCATAAATAAACCGAGTGTCTGATAGAAAAAATTTTAAAAAAAAGCTTGGGAACCATTTCCATGGCGGACGGCGAGGGCAAAACAGTCAACAATGGTAAAAAGGTTCATATTCTGGTGGTAACATACCCAGCTCAAGGCCACATAAACCCCCTTTTACAATTCTCCAAACGTCTCCACCACAAAGGCGCCGCCGTGACCTTCGTCATCACCAAATTCCTTTTCAACAACAGCCCCGCCGCCGATCGCCCTCCGCCCTTCCCCGTCGAGACCATCTCCGACGGCCACGACGCCGGCGGATTTCTCTCCGCCGTCTCCATCTCCGACTACCACGACTGCCTTGAGCGCGTCGGGTCGCAGACTCTCCGGGATCTACTCCGGCGGATGGGCGACGCCGGCCGCCGCTTCGACGCGGTGGTATACGACGGATTTATGCCGTGGGTTTTGGAAGTGGGGAAGGAGTGGCGGCTGAAGACGGCGGTGTATTTCACACAGTCCTGCGCCGTGAATAACATTTATTTCCATGTTTACAGAGGAGAAATTAAGCTGCCGTTGGCGGCAGAGAAGGAGATTCGGATCGGCGGAATGCCGCTGCTGACGACGGCGGAGGTACCGTCGTTTGTGAAAGATGTGAAATCGTATCCGGGGTTTTTGGATTTGGTGATTAATCAGTTTCGGAACGTTGAGGAAGCCGATTGGTTAATGTGCAACAGTTTCTACGAACAAGAACAACAGGTTTGTGCTCCAAAATTCCGACCTCCATTATTCTCAAATTTAGAGAAGAAATACGTAATTACTATAAACAGACAAAATATCAAACTATTTATAAATATAGAAAAATTTCACGAAAGCGATAGAATTGATCTCTCCTAGATTGTAAAATTTTTCTATAATTGTAAATAGTTTGATATTTTTTTATATTTGAAAAGAGCCCTTAAACTTTTCATTGTCATCCTTTTAAAAAGTTTGTTAAAATAGTTTTTCTCCGATTATTGAGATTAGTTATAAAAAAATTATTACTATTGATATTCTACCAAAATTTATATCAAATCTTACTAATTTTTACAAAATTTTCACCCAAAATCAATTTTTTTTTTAAAAAAATAATAATGGATTAAATATAGAGAATCTCGTGTTAAGCAGGGCTACATTAACACAAGATTCTATATATTTGGATTTTATTGGTAAAATCTTGGACATATTAATATTATATTTTTTTATATTTTTCGAGATCTTATCCAAAATTGCGCAAAATTTGATTTTTTTTAAATTTAGCACCTTAGATCCACTTGAAAAAAATAAATTCACTTGTAAATTTGAAAATTCATATAATGGTAGAAAATTTATGTAAAAATTTAATATAAGATTTGAGAGAGAGTCAAATTTGGAGAAATTTGAAAAATTAAATAAGATTTGGTATAAATTTTAGAAAAATTACCTAATATTTGAACAAAATTTGGTAGAATTTCAAAAATTTCATCACGAGGACCAAAACAATCGATAAGTTAGAAAAAGTTAATTTTTTTAACTAAATCCAATGATCCGCAAACTATTTGAACCATTTTTTTGAAAAAAAAAAAAGTAATTTTGTAAGATGAAAACTTCAATGTGTTATTTCTGATAATTTCCATTATCTTTTGGGATAAATTATAATTTATAATAAATATTTTGTATTTTCTTTCTAAAAGATTTCTATATTTTCAAGAATTAATTATTATAATATGGGTAATTTTAATGAGTAACAATTTTAGTGATAATAACCAAATGTATAGCAACATTTTAAAAAAATTGCAAATATAGTAAAGTCTATCATTGATAGACTTCTATTGCTGATAAAAAAATTTGGTCCATTAGTGATAGACTACCTAGACCATAAAAGTCTATCAGCGATACATAAAAGTCTATCAGGGATAGACTCCATTGCGAATAGAATTTGTTGTATTTGTAATTTTTTAAAAATGTTGCTATATATACTAATATTTTGAATCTGATTGTTATATTTGCAACTGTTTCTTATAATATTACTCTTCAACTTTTGTAAAGGCTTACTTAGATTGACTTAGAAATAAGAGTATTTTTTTAAAAAAAAGTTCATTTTCAATTAAAAAGTTTTGATAAAAACTATTTAAAATAAAAATACCATGTGTTTAGCAACTTTTGTTTTTATATGCTAAGTCTTGTTTGGTTTGTTTTATACCAAAAGTATTTTTATTAATGTCAAATTAAGACCAATATAAAATACTATAAATTAATAATTTAAAATAATCATCGTCGGGGTTGGTCATATGGTTGGTCACCTCAAGAGTTGGTGGTGATTGTTTTTGGAGGTGGTCGCTGGAGTTGGCCACCAGTGATAGTGGCTGAAGTTTGCCGGCAGCGACAACAGCCAAATGTCTCTATTTAAATATGTAGGATAATTCATAAGTTTTGTTCATTAAATTTAAATAATATGTGAACCAATCAAATTAAAAAATGGCTAAGCACATTCTCAAAATTTTATTTGAGTGATTTTTTTTTTTTTTGTTCATCTTATAACCCATTAAAATCAAAATTATACCATTATTATATCACTAAATACAAAGTATGAAAATCTAATCATATTTAAGAAATAAATGTGTTTTAATTATAAATTTTTTACCAAAGTTTTTTTCTATTATTATTTGCTACTTTCTTAACCATTTAAATAAATATATTATAACAATATTCTTCCATGTTAATATATTTTTCACATATATTTTTAAATTTTACTTATTCAAGTTTTTTATGACCATTATTTTTTTAAAACTTTTATCAAATAATTTAGATTAAACAAAATTAATTGAAATTCAAATCATATAAATTTTTTAAATATATATATTAATAATAAATTATAAAATAATTATCAATCTGAAAAATAATTAAAATAATAAGCCTACTTTAATTCATATAATTAAATTATACCAATTTAGTATTAATTTATCATCTAAACTAGTTTAATTTAGAATTAAAATTTACCAAACACTATTTTACTTCATTTCAAAGTTGTTTTTTCATAAAGAAAAGCTGACACCAATTATTTTAAAAGCTACACCAAACAAGCATGACCTAAACGGACAATTAACTCTTAATCAATTTTTGAGAAACAAAACAAGTTTTAAAAAAGGTTTAAAATTTCCACAATGATATGATATTGTTTACTTTGTTCATAAATCCCCATGACTTTGGTCTTGGTTTCACCCCAAAAGATCTCATGCCAATGATGATAGTTGTCTTCACTTATATATCCATGATCGTCCCCTTATCTAACCAATGTAAGACTTTGGTCGCATTCTCAACACTTCTTCCTTTCTGACTCGTGATATTCTTGACTTTTTCATAATTACACTTGACAATGACATAAGCAAATGGTAAAAAAGCTTAGAATTTCAAAAGTTGTGTGAGATTTTATTTGGATCTCTCAAAATAGGTCATTTATACGTAAAAAAAAAACCTTAAACTTTTGATTTTGTGTCTAATATGTCTTTGATTTTTTTCTCTCTAATAGATCTTTGACCTTTTAATATTTTTTAAAACACACGGATCTTCTACACATAAAAATGAAAATTCAAAATTTAAGAATCATTTGGTTTGTTATGTATTTATGTGACTATATGTAAAAGGTGTAAGTTAGAATTTGTGGGTACAAAAAAATTTTAAGGACAATTTTTAATTTCTTTTCTTTTTTTTTTTTAATAAGAGACTTTTAAACCACAATGTTTACATTGTAAAACATATATATTTTCTTTTATTTTCTTTTATTTGTTTCATGGGACGTTATTCAGGTTCTAGAGTGGATGGAGAAGGTCAAATGGAGGATGAAGACGGTCGGACCGAACATACCGTCAATGTATGCCGATGGGCGAATAGACGACGATAAGGAGTACGGGTTCAACTTCTTCAAACCCAACGATGAGGCCTGCCGGAAATGGCTCGACGACCGTCGGAAAGCGTCGGTTGTTTTCGTGGCGTTCGGGAGTTTTGCAGCTCTAAGCGTTGAGCAGATGGAGGAATTGGCTTGGGGTTTGGCACAAAGCAATTCTTTTTTCTTGTGGGTGGTAAGTTTTACACTAACCTTATGCTAATTTATTCAGTCATGTTAATAATAACTAAAAAAAAAAAAAAAAAGTTAAATTGCACATTTTTCTTAAATTCTTAATTTTGTATCTAATAGGTTTTTTTTATAAGTTTATCAACATTAAATTTTATATTTAATAGATATCTATCTTATTCGAGTAAGTCATATTACCATTTTTGTCATAACAAAATTTAGCTCACAAAATTAGTAGTTATTTTATTTTTTCCTTTTTTGTTTTTGAGTTCTTCAACCACTGTGTGGGGCTAGAAATTCAAACTTCGTAGGCAAAAGAAATTTGTGGTCTACATGACTAAAAAACTTCACAACTCTACCTTTTGTCCTCAAACACCACCTTAAAGTTGTTACGTTATTACAATCCTCACTTATCATTGAAAAACTAAAGAGATATTAGTTGTAAATTTGATATTATAGAGATTTATTAGGCATTTTTTTAATTATACCCATAAATTTTAGAGGTTGTATTAATTAAAACAAGAATTAATAATGGTATCAATTTAAACCTTGAAAAATTTGTAAATATATATCAATTTACACCTTTCATTACGTCCCCTTCGAAAAAGATCATTTATAATGGTATCGATTAATATAGACTTTAAATTAGGATTTCCTTCAAAAATCATTCATGCATCAATTCTACTCGTACAATTTGTACAAGTCGCATTTATAAATATACATGTATTAGAATTGATGCATGAATAATTTTTTAAGGTAATCATGATGAAGTGTTTACATTAATTTGCTTTTAAAAATTTAAGAGTTTTTATAAAACTTTTATTTATTTATTTTGAGAAGATTAAAAATGTGGGTTTGAATGTAAGAGCGTGAACAAAATTCGGGGTGACGTTAATGGAAGAATTGGACAGGTAAGGGCAGAGGAGGTGGCCAAGCTTCCGGCCAAATTTGCAGAGACGACGGCGGAGAAAGGGCTATTAGTTCCTTGGTGCCTTCAATTGGAAGTTTTATCTCATGAATCCATCGGCTGTTTTGTGACGCATTGTGGATGGAACTCGACGCTTGAAGCTCTAACCATCGGTGTTCCCATGGTGGCAATGCCGCAGTGGACGGACCAAACCACCAATGCCAAGTTTGTAATGGACATTTGGAAGACCGGAATTAGAGCTCTACCTGACCGTACTGGAATCGTGCGACGAACGACAGTTGCAGATTGCGTCTTGAAGATCATGGATGGCGACGGTGGAAAGGAGATTCAGAGAAATGCCGCTTATTGGGGAATGTTGGCGAAACGGGCAGTGGATCGCAGGGGAAGTTCCGATCGAAATGTTGATGAGATTCTTGCCCAATTGGCTTCTAGTTTAAATATTTAATAGAAAATATCTATTTATATTCCTAAATAATTGTCGAGTAATGCACCAAAATATGACTTTTAAAATGACAATCGTGTATCACGCCGATTGAGCTATGTTTGAATTTGCCAAAAAAGTAATTATTTTAGTTTCAACAAATTAATGACATAGTAGCATGTTAGTATGAGCCATAATTTCAAGTCATACATATTGAAGATATACATTTATCAAGTGGATATGAAAACATAATATTACAAGGACCAAATGGTTGCACCCAAATTGGGTACCATTTCTTTATTGCAGGTTGAGAGGGAGTCAAAATTTCTTGGCGCACTCCCTTGCAAATAGGGCTTTAATTGAGCATCCTTATCTAGAGTAGTTTGTTATACTTATTGCTAAGGATGTTGTCTAGTTGGTTCACTGGTTTGTTTTCTAAAAAAAAAAAAAAAAAAAAAAATCTTACAAGTGTTTTTATACACAAGTTTATTTGATTTACTATACTCAAAGTGTTTCTATTAATGTCAAGTTACTATTAGAAAAGACTATTAAACACTATGAACTAGTCGTCAGAGGTGATGGTTAAAGTTGGCCGCTAAAGGAAGTCTTTGGAGCCGGTCGTTACCAAAATTGGGGGTTGGAGGTGGTCATGAGTTAACCATCAAAGTTTGTTGCATAAGTGGTCGTGGAAGGTGATCACGGAGTTGGCCTTTGGAGTTGGTCGCTGAAGTGCTTGCAGGAGTTGGTAACATATAAAATTATGAATGAGAGTAATAAGTACTATCGTAGTATTATAAATTTTTCCTTGTACAGCTCCCTAATTACCTAATTAAAATTTTTCACATGGCAATAAATTTTGGGTTTTTTACATAAATTATATTTTATATAATAAATGAGGAGCTATGTGAGAATAGGTGCACTCTAGACTATACCAAATCATTGCCTCTCACAAAACAGAAAATATTTAATGTGAGTGATGAGAGAAGATATAATATAATTATATCAATTTTTTTACGTTTTCTTAAAAATATTTTAATTATTTTTTGACGTGAGTGATGAGAGAAGATATAATATAATTTTAAAATAGGTGTATTACCCAAACATTGCACGTTTTTCTTCATCCTTGTCTTTTCCATGTTATGATTTATGACCTCAGTTATAGGTAGAGATTTCTGTTTATTGGCCAGAATGAACTTTCATTTTATCAGATAAATAAACAACTGAGTGTCTGAAAGAAAGAAAAAAAAAAAAAAAGGAAACAAAAGAAAAAGCTTGGGAACCATTTCCATGGCGGACGGCGAGGGCAAAACAGTCAACAATGGTAAAAAAGTTCAGATTCTGGTGGTTACATACCCAGCTCAAGGCCACATAAATCCCCTTTTACAATTCTCCAAACGCCTCCACCACAAAGGCGCCGCCGTGACCTTCGTCATCACCAAATTCCTTTTCAACAACAGCCCCGCCGCCGATCGCCCTCCGCCCTTCCCTGTCGAGACCATCTCCGACGACCATGACGCCGGCGGATTTCTCTCCGCAGTCTCCGTCCCTGACTACCACGAACGCCTCGAGCGTGTTGGGTCGCAGACTCTCCGGGATCTGCTCCGGCGGCTGGACGACGCCGGCCGCCGCTTCGACGCCGTGGTGTACGATGGATTATGCCGTGGGTTTTGGAGGTGGGGAAGGAGTGGGGGCTGAAGACGGCGGTGTATTTCACACAGACCTGCGCCGTGAACAACATTTATTTCCATATTTATAGAGGAGAAATTAAGCTGCCGTTGGCGGCGGAGGAGGAGATTCGGATCGGCGGAATGCCGCCGCTGACGGCGGCGGAGATGCCGTCGTTTGTGAAAGACGTGAAATCGTGTCCGGGGTTTTTGGATTTGGTGATTAATCAGTTTCGGAACATTGAGGAAGCCGATTGGTTAATGTGCAATAGTTTCTATGAACAAGAACAACAGGTTTGTGCCTAACTTACGTTATCTTTTCTTTTAGCCAAAGATAAAATACCCTTCAACTTTATCTTATTTTTGGAAAATACTTCTATATTTTCTAAAATTACGATATTATCCCTTAATTTTCATTAACGTTTCGATACTATATTTGGAATATAAATCCCTTAGAAGTTCAAACACAAATCGAGACTTAAGACTATATAACAATGATCCAAAATGATGTGATGATTTAAATTTTCGTTCTATGTCACATGCATACCATTTCATATCTTAATTTTCGTCTATAATTTTAGAGAATTTATACTCTAAAAGTATTTTTAAAACGTTTATGAAAGTTCATGAGTATTTTTTTAAGTAGATGACAAATTTAACGGTGTTTTCTTTTAAAAATCTAATCATATCTTTTTATTTATAAAACAATAGGCAAATTGCAAAAATCATCCCTAAAATATGGTGGTATTTACAATTATACTCATAAACTTACAATTGTAAAAATTAAACTCATGTTAAAATTAGACCCTCTCAAACTTACATAATCGTAGAAATTGTACTATTGTATTAGTTTGAGGATTCAATTGTTATTGTCCAATTTTTAACCAAAAAAAACATTTGAAAGACAATTTGTAAAGTTTGTTTTTTTATTTTTGGGACGCTTATTCTTAGGTGTTGGAGTGGATGAAGAAGACCCAATTGAGGATAAAGACGGTCGGACCAAACATACCGTCGATGTACGCCGACGGGCGAATACACAATGATAGGGAGTATGGGTTCAACTTCTTCAAACCCAAAGACGAGGTTTGCCGGAAATGGCTCGACGGTCGTCCGAAAGCGTCGGTGGTTTTCGTGGCGTTTGGGAGTTTTTCAGCTTTGAGCGTTGAGCAGATGGAGGAATTGGCTTGGGGTTTGGCACAAAGCAATTCTTTCTTCCTGTGGGTGGTAAGTTTTACACTAACCCTATGCAAATTTATTCAGTCATATCAATAATAATTAAAAAAAAAGTAAAAAATAAATGTTAAATGGCGCGTTTGTCCCTAAATTTTTAGTTTCGCATCTAATAAATTCTTGATAAATTTATAAATTTTCTAACTTTATATTTAATAGATGTCTAATCTATTCGTGTAAGTATAAGATGCAAAATTGAATATTGTGTCTAGTACATTTATGGTCTTACCATTTTTCCATAATAAAATTTAGAACACAAAATTGATTTTTTTTTTTTTTTTTTTTTTTTTGAGTTCTTCAATGACAGTGTGGGAATAGGAATTTAAAGTTCTTAAGAAAAGATATAATGCATTATTTAATTGAATTTTGCTCATGTTGACTATTGTCGTTTTGTTCTTCTACTAATTTATCGCTTGTGTCGTACTTGTGTGAACTTTTGAAAATGCAAGAAAAACAAACGAAGGTCAGAGGATTTAATTGAGAAATTTCAACTAATTACAAATTGTCACGTTATTAATTTAAATTATTGATCAATAAATTTGAGACAAATTACAGATTTTCTTGTGTTCTGAAATTAAATTAAAAGATATGAAAATTGACAAATCAAATGATGTCAACGGTCTAAGTATTGATCCATGACTCAATGTCAATTAGTCCAGTCAAATTATGCCACATGGTGGTTAAATTTTAAGCTAAGTTAACTCAGGCTTACTAAAATTGGTTGGGTCAAATTTAAACAATGCCTATTAAATTTTTTTATTAAGCTTAAGCCCAAAAGTTGGATTCAAAGTAAATAAGCTCAAGCTTATTCAGGTCTTCCAAAAATTTATAGATATAGAAGATCACCCTTCATTTGAGACATTCAACATTTAGACATCCATGGAATCATCACCATTTAATTTACTTAGAGGAATCAAAAGTCTAAGAGCCTTCAATTAGAGTTTAACATAAGTTAGAGAATTTCAAGATTTAATGCTTAGAAGCTTAAAGACTATAAGACTTCAATAAATTGATAATCTCTTCACAATCTATAAATTGAAGATTCAATCTCCCCTAACTCAAGAACAAGCTGAAGACCTATTCAAGTCGATTAACAAACTAAACGCGGATCCAATTAAATCAACAAATTACAAGCTGATTCAAACCTATAAACAAGCCAGAGGTTGATTCAAGTTGGTCGTCAAGCCAAAAGCCAAATCAAACTAACCAATAAGTTAGAGGTCGATCCGAGAAAATCAACAAGTTCACAAGTCAATCATCTAAGAACATCAACAAGCCCAAGGACTGGTCATCTAAGAAGATTAACAAGTCTAAGGGTCGATCGTAAAAGAAGACCAATAATCTCAAAGGTCAATAATTTAAGAAGATCAATAAGTCCAAAGATTAATGATCTAAGAAGAACAACAAGCCTAAGATTAAAGTTTATGTATTTGAAAGAAAAAAATTAGATGATAAAAATTTGCGACTCTAACACTTATACTACATATCAATAAAATCAACTTTATTTCCATGAGTTAAATTTCTGTTTGAAATCTCGTGTGAACAAATTGGCAGCCCAGTTGGATGGAAGAAGATATGCATGTAATATATGTCAATTTGTTGAAGTCATTTAGTCTTTTAATCTTCTAAGCATTGAATCTTGGAATTTTCTAGTTTCTATTAAACTCTAATCGAAGAGTTTGGCTTCTGATTCCTCTTAGTGAAAGGTGAAAGTGATTTTCTACCGTTTTTTATGGTGATGTAAAAAATGATAAAAGTGATTTAACGATCTTAAAATCACTCCCAAACATTGTCTCAAATGAAAGATTGTCTTCTCTATTTATAGAGTTTTGGGAGACCCTACATGGGCTTGGACTTAGTTGACTTTGGGCCCAATTTAAATTCAGTCTTTTTTTTTATCAACCAATAACATGATTGTTCAAAATGTAAAGATATAAATCAGAAATGTTATATATAAAGGTTAAAAGTTACGAGTTTGGTTCAAAAATCTTAAAATTCAGTGCATATTTGGGAGTGATTTAAAATCATTGTTTTCATATTCAAAATAATTTGAAACATGTATATAATCACTCAAAATTAATTTAACATTTAATTCTGCACACAAATTAGAATGATTGCATGAACGATTTTCAAAGGTAATCATAATTAAGTGTTCAAATTAATTTTCTTTTAAAAATTTAGTAGTCTAATCGATACAAATTTTAAGCTTCACATATCTTTTCGAAATAAATCAAAAGATGGTTTATATATTTTGAAAGGATTAAAGAAAAAGATTTGATGTGAGCAAAATTAGGGGTGAAGTTAATGGTAGGATTGGACAGGTAAGGGCAGAGGAGGTGGCCAAGCTTCCGGCCAAATTTACAGAGGTAACGGCAGAGAAAGGTCTAGTAGTTCCTTGGTGCCTTCAATTGGAAGTTTTATCTCATGAATCCATCGGTTGTTTTGTGACGCATTGTGGCTGGAACTCGACGCTCGAGGCTCTAACCATTGGTGTTCCCATGGTGGCGATGCCACAATGGACGGATCAAACCGTCAATGCCAAGTTTGTAATGGATGTTTGGAAGATCGGAATTATGGCTCTACCTGACCGTATTGGAATCGTGCGGCGGATGACGATTGCAGATTGTGTCTTGAAGATCATGGATGATGATAGAGGAAAGGAGATTTGGAGAAACGCTGCAAAATGGGGAATGTTGGCAAAACAAGCAGTGGATCGCGGTGGAAGTTCCGATCAGAATGTTGATGAGATTCTTGCCCAATTGGCTTCTGATTTAAATATTTAGAAGTAAATATGTATTTATATTTCTAAACTTTGAGAGTTGTATAAATGAAAATTTCAAACTTATAATTGTTGAGTGGGGGACTGAACTATGACTTTTAAATTGACACTTGTGTGCCTTGTTGATTGAGCTATGCTTGAATTTGCCAAAAAGTAATTATCTTGTTTTTAACAAATTAATGACGTACTTGCTGGGATTAAAACCCAAAACGCAGCGGAAACGTATCAGAACCGTATCTCAAAATTAATTTTAATAATTTTGAAATACTTTTACATTGGCCAAAAAAAAAAAAAAAAAACCTTAAAAAATCTAGGTTAAGCAAAAAAAATTAGAGAAGAAAAATTTACGTGTCACCACCACTTGGAGACTTTCCTTTTCTCTGAATCTTGAGGAAAGGTTTGTGGGAACCTTTTGGCAAAGGAAAAAATACAGAACTCTTCTGAGAGGATTTTTTGTGGAGAGAACGCTACCAAAAGAATTTTTCTGTTTAAGCACTATATAAGGAAGCGAGAGAAAAATGGGAAACGTGGGTGTTATCCGTATTAAGTAACTCCCCTACGTGGGAGTTACAACTAATTTAATTAATATTAAATTAATAATTAAATTAATTATTAATTATTAATTAATTAAATCTAACTTAATTAATCAATTCATTTAAATCATATTTAAATGAACATCTCTCACATAACCTATAGTTTTAATTCAATTAATTTAATTAAATCAAATTTAATTAAATTAGATTAAATTAAATAACTAATTAATTCTCCAATTAATTAATTACCAAATTAAATATCAACTTGCATTTGAATCAAATTCAAATACATTTCTCTTATAACCTATAGTTTTAAATGCGCATTAATTTTAACCTATAGTTTTAATATAAATCTAATTCATATTAAAATAATATTTGAACAATTTCAAATATTTAATTCTCTTACAAATTAACTTTGAATCATATCCAAAATTATATTTATATTATAAAGTTTAATTTGTAAAATAAACTTTATATTATAATGTATCATTATACATTATATTTTTCCCTTAGTAAATTTGAACTTTTCAAATTTCATCCAAGAATAAATTTCCTCAATATTCTTTACGAGCTAGGAAGGGGACCTAATGGACCTACAGATCAGAAGCTCCAACGATATGAGATTAACGGGCTAAACTCATTAACCATATTAATCAATATTCGTTAACTGTGGGTGCACTCCACTAAAGACCCACAGTTACACTCTTCTCACTGTAGATATATTTCTGTGTCCACGGATATAGACCAATAACAGCAAGTTAGTCCTTCACAAGTGTTCGTAACACCAGGTGGGTCAAATTACCGTTATACCCCTGGGTTACTTCTAAATCCTTAAGTATCAATGCTCCTCTAATGAACAACCTGTTTATGATCCAACCATCAAACAGAAACCCCTCTCGGGCCAGTGAGAGGGTAGGGCCCTTTGTTCAAGTCCTGGAGACACCACTTAAGGGAACACTTATCTATTTACCCTAAAGTCGGGAAGGAGTGAAATCCATCTTGTATAATTATGTTCCCAGCTCCCCACTCAGTCTTGTCTCCAAAATGGTAGGCATATCGAGTCGACAAACGGGCCACTCTCACCCATACAAATCAAAGGACAATCCCTCATGAACAGGAGTTCACAATATACTCAAGATTAAGACTAAGTTGCCTAGGTCAACCTATTGAAATAGAAACCTAACCAGTCAACGGAGTTATATCTAGTGGTTATTATTTTGTGGTCCAGTCTTATGCAAACTCATTGCATAGGATACCCCCACTCGCATGTCTCCTACACGAACGCGTTGGATCATTGCGTTTGTATCAAATACAAAGTGGGCCGTATCCATAGTGTTACCAGGATAAGGTGGAGCCCTATCCTTATACTATAGACCCTTTAGGCTGTAACTTGAACATTGATCTCTATATGTCTCTACATATTGTTCAAGACTCATAAAACAGCCTAGGATGTTAGTTTATTGGATTTTAGGGTTATTAAAACAAGATAAAATAATCAATAACATTTATTGAATAATAATGAATAACCATTTATTAATGGCGGTCAAAATACAACATTTACTATCTACGAGTTTTACGGCATAAAACCCAACAGTACTATACTAACATGTTAGTATAAGCCATGATTTCAAGTCATATAGATTAAAAATATATATTTATCAAGTGAGTATGAAGAAATAATAATACAAGGACCAAATGGTTATCTTCTAAAATTTAGGGGTTGTTTGAGGCACTAAGT
Organism: Lagenaria siceraria; assembly: GCA_002890555.2. Classification (NCBI taxonomy): domain Eukaryota; kingdom Viridiplantae; phylum Streptophyta; class Magnoliopsida; order Cucurbitales; family Cucurbitaceae; genus Lagenaria; species Lagenaria siceraria. The sequence continues at coordinate 18,124,799 of CM016483.1, read as the reverse complement.
TGATTATTATAGTTAGTGATTATAATAGTATGTGTTTACGGTATAGATCAAAATAGTTTATGTTATAATAGTCTATGATTGGGTGCATCTCTACTCTAGTCCAAAGGCGGATCTATGAAGGGGTCAGGGGGCACGTGCCCCCTCAAATTGTGATGTTTTACCTATTTGTATATTGATTTTCATTAAATATTAAAATTTTGTAGTTATATTTAATATATATATATCTTGTTCATCAAGAAGCAAATGTTGAAAACATGGCTTCAGTGGCATTGCGGGGCTCATGTTTTTAGCCACTTGGTGTTAGGTCGTGGGTGCAATTCTCCTCAATTGCCAATTTTTTGTTTTTATAATTTTTCTAGAAATATTCATCGATATTTTAAATATTGATTACATCTTTCTAATTTTTTTTAATATATAAATTAATTATTCACAAAATATATTTTACATTTTATTCTATTTTTTTTAAATATGTATATAATATTTTAATTTTTAATATGCTTAAAATATGTATGGAAAACTTAATTCCATTTTACTTAATTCCATTTTAATTTTTTCGCATATATATATACAAATATATAAATATTTATAATAATTTTATAATTAATATTACTTAAATCTAGATATCATATATCAATGCATTTAAAATTACATTATATGAAGGTTAAAATACAAGTTTAGTTTCTAAGTTTTGAAAAATGCTATTAATAAAGTGCTAAACTTTCAATTTTGACTATAGTCTCTTAAAATGTCTAATAAATCTACAAACTTTAATTTTATATCTAATAGATCTCAGCAATATTAAAAATTAACTGGTTTATAAGAGAAAATAAATATTTTGTGTTTAATTAAACTTTAAGTTTTAAATTTTATACTTAATAAATAAATTAATTTAAAAAAAATACCTAACCATTTCTATTAAGCAAGAAGTTAAATTTCATGTTTAATATAACGTCTAATTTTTAACATTTTTAAATATGTGAGAGGCCTATTAAATGCATAATTGATATTTTAGGAATCTATTAAACACAAAAATCGAGAATTAAGAGAATTGTTTAACATTTTTTTAAGTTTATGAACTATATATAAACAAAAATATAGAAGTTTATGAGCTAAACTTTTAACATTATATATACATTTGTGTCCCCTCTGACTTGAAGTTTTGGATCCGCCACTGCTCTAGTCTAAGTTATAATAATAGTCTGTATTTGGGGTATAGGTTATTTTAGTCCCAGTTTAGGTTTTTTTCAACTGATTTTTATTTATTATACAAGTTATGATACGTTAAATATCATAATTTGTCAACCACATAAATTAAGCAAACTTATTTCTTAATTTGTGCATAGCTCAACTGATTAAAGCATATATTCATAATCAATAGATAAAAATTTTTAGAGAAAACTATCATTTTAGTCCTCAAGTTTTAAATAATATGTGCATTTGGTCCCTGAATTTTAAAAATGTACTTTTTTAGTCCCTGAGTTTATAAGAATATGTTCATTTGGTCCCTATGTTTTCAAAATATACCTTCTTAGTCACTGAATTGTTAAAAATAGGTTTAAGAGATCCCTCAAATCATTTTTTATTATTAATTTAAATAATTATATGATATTTTAAATTAGAAGAATAATTTTTAAAAACCATTTCGTCTTTAAAACTATTTTTTCTAAATTTAAATATCATACAATTATTTTTCAAAAATCAAAGAAAAAAATACTTGGAGGACCTTTTAGATCTATTTTTAAAAATTCAAGGACTGAAAAGGTATATTTTGAAAATTCAAGGACCAAATGGACCTATTCTTATAAACTCAATGACTAAAAAGGTACATTTTTAAAACTCAGGGACCAAACGCACATATTGTTCAAAACTTGAGGACTAAAAAGGTAATTTTCCCAAAATTTTAAGACACTCAAACTTTTATGATTATTAAAATTGGGCCCCGAAACTTGCAAACCTATAGAACTTTGACCCTTAAACTTTTAAAGGATAACAACACATAAGACCTTAATATAAACCCTATATTTCATTTATGTTCAGCATTTCCATTATTTACAAGAATGTCTAATTGCTTTCAAAATTACAAAAAAGAAAAAAAAAAATGGGGGGGTCCAATTACCATTTGAACCCTGACCATCAATTAGTTACACACTTTTTAAAATAGGAAAGAGAAATGGGTTTTAAATGAGACACGCTCTTTTAGAAAAAAAATATTAATCCATAAGATTTCTGAAATTAGAGGTCAGAGGTGGTCTTAGCTGGAGTTGGTCTCGTTGGAGTTAGCCGTTGAAGTTCGTCACATAGGTAGTCACCAGAGGTGATCATCGAGGTTGGATATGGAGGTAGTTGTCACGTCAGATGTGATCGTCACCAAAATTGGACGTCAGAGGTGGTCTTAGCTGGAGTTGGTCGCACAGAGTGATTACCAGAGTTGGTCACCAAAGATGATCATCGGGGTTGGTCGCCGAAGTGATTGTGGAGTTGGTCGCATAGGTGGTCGCCAGAAGTGATCGCCGAAGTTGGCCGCCAGAAGTAGTCGTCAAAAGTAGTCATCATCAAAATTAGGCGCCAGAGGTGATCCTCGCTAGAGTTGGCCGCCAGAGGTGATCACCTAAGTTGGTCGTCAGTTGTTGGAGTTATTAAAAACATTGGAGAAAGAGAGTTATTTTAGTCACTGAGTTGTAAATAGTTCTACCTTAGCAAATCAAGAATTAAAAACCACCGACAAGTTTGAGGGCTCAATTAATTATAGTGTGTGTGTGGTGTGTGAGGAAAAGAATAAGATGGAAAAAGATAATAAAATAAAGAACAAGCAAGATGCCAATTAGCCCTAAAATTCCAAAGGCAAGAAGTCTACCATTACCAAGCCACTTCGGGCCCGTTTGATAACGTTCCCGTTTCTTCTTTCTTGTTTCTCGTTCTCTATTTCTTATTTCCTGTTTCTTATTTTTTTAGAACAAGAAACGGGAACATGTTTGATAACTATTCTCGTTTCCTATTTCTTGAAAAAAAGAAACAGAAACGTGTTTGATAACTATTTCTTGTTTCTTCTTTTTTTTTTTTAACTATACAATATAAAATATATATATGTCATACATTAAACATCGAAAAAGATATTATCAAAAGTTCGTGTCATCTAATACAAGTAAGTCTCGATGACAACTAAATATAATAACAAAGTTGTATCTTATCCTTCATATAGGTTGCCCAAATTTGATAGGTGTTGTCGTATCTAATTCGAGTTATTTGTCTTAAGTGATGTCAAGTCAAATCCAACTCATTTATAATATTATGTAAATTTCGTGATTGTAAAATATTAAAGTAAAGTTAAATGAATGTCTTAGTCAACAAAATTTATATAATGTAAAATTCTATTTGATTTCATATATATTAAAAAAAATTAGAATTAAAATAATATATAAACATGCATATTGTAAATTTTAATACTCAAAAGTTGAAATATAAAATCAAATTAATATACAAATTGAAAATTAAAATAATATATAAATTTAATTATTGGAGACTTTTAAAATTCAAAATTAAAACAAAATATAAATATAGCAAAATTATTTTTGTAAATAGAAAAATTAATAAATAAAAGGGAAATCACTATAAACAGAAAAAATATTAAACTATTTACAAATATAGAAAAAATTTACTGTATATTGGAGAATTTTAAAATTTAAAATTAAATTAAAATATAAATATAGTAGAATTAATTTTGTAAATAACATTAATAAAGAAATTAAAAAAATATAAAAAAAATTAAAAAAATATAAAAAAAAAAAACCAAATAAATATGTCAATTTTAGGAGTTGATCACACAACCAAGAGGTAGAAAGGTATGATAGGCATGCATGCTACCAACAAGCCAAGGATAAATATTGATAAACAGAAGAAACAATATGATATAAAATATAAACGAAACAAGGAGAAAATACTTTTTATTGTTTCTCAAATTTGGCCCCATTTTAAAAAACGTTTCTCAAATTCTAGAAACAAGAAATGGAAACGATTATCAAACAAGTCATTTTCTTAAAAAATGAGAAACAAAAAGAGGAAACAGGAAACGAAAATGTTATCAAATGGGTCATTCAATTCTCATTCCAGTGAAAACCAGGCAATAACAATGGCGGTCTTCTTCCTTGAAGATGAGAAAAAACGGTGACTCCGTGGCTACCTCCTCGTTCAGGCAATGTTTTCTTGAAGACACCCATCTTCGGCTGTCCCGAACGGTGCTGTTGCTGGTATTATAAGGCTCTAGTTCGACGTAATTCCCTGTTCTTCCTTATTCTAAAGACGCTGCAAACACCAAAAGATGCAATGAGAGAATTGGTTGTGGATGCACCAGCATACATCAAATCCATCATTGAAATAACAAGAGCAGAGAATCAACATTTATGTCTCGATAACACTTTCCAAATGGCTTGTTTCAGATTCGGAACGTGAACTGATTCAGTTTGAATCATTAGCCAAAGAAATGGCACTAGCTTTCGGTTTGGTTACATTGGATTTAGCTTTCTTTCGTTTAGAAGAAAGCACACATAATCCAACTGCGCAAGAGTTGCAGAAGTGTAGTGTGAGCCTTCCATTACGAAACCTCCACCTACCTGAGCTTGAGAGTTCTATGAGCATCCATAACCGGTCAACTCAACGCTTAGTCCGTTTGAGCTAGAACAAAGAAGTCACAATCTACACATTTGGCGTCTAAACAAGCTAATAGATCCTGAAATCTTAAGGTTCAGTCAGAAAATACATTGTAGCAGTTAGAAGACCTGCTCAAGATCTAATCCTCAATAGATCCTTACAAGTACAGGGTGAACCTTCCATTACAAAACCTCCAGCATCCATAACCGGTCGACTCAACACGTAGTCCATTGGAGCTAGAATAGTGGAGTCACTCTCTTCAACAATTTGCTTCTAAACAAGCTAAATAGATCCTGAAATCTTCAAGGTTCAGTAACAAAATTCATTCCAGCATTCAGAAGACTTACTCAAGATCTAATCCTAAATGGTTAACCAGCATAGGAGCGAGTTATATCCATTAATCAAATCCAGCAAAACAAAGAACTTCAATGGAATAGGCTGAGGACAATCCTCATAAACTAATCTCTACCAACAATATGCAGCCCATTTAATAGAGTATTGAATGTCTTCTCATTCATCAGTTTATCCCTCTTCCTCAATTCATCAAGTAAATCAAATGGTTCGCTATCCCGTCCTTCCCGACATAATCCTTCTAACAGGGTCCTGTAAGTAAGCAAATCCGGTGCCATAGAATTACTCAACATGTCAAAACAAACCTCAATGGCTTCCTCAAATCTGTGTTCCATTGCTAGACTACAAATCAAAATCATATAAGTACTGCTACTAGGAATCAAACCTTTAACTCTCATTTCCTTGTAAAATTCCAAACCTTGTCCAACTCTTCCTTTCTCACACAACCCTTTTGCAATGTAGCCATAAGTATACGCATTTGGTTGGCAACCATACAACCCCATTTCCCGAAAAACCCGAATCGCTTCATCAACTTCAAGACACTTAGAGTAAGCTTTAATGATCATGTTCAACACAAAAGTATCAGGAATCACACCAGAGGATTTCATTTGCTTCGTTAATGACCGAACCGAATGTAAATACACATAACAAACATTCAACTTATTGAATCTCCTAAGCAGTGTATTGAACAGCATTGCATAAGTTTCAAGCGTAGGTTTACAGTCATCAGATTTCCACATTTTCTTGTACACATCAAAAGCTCGATTAAACAGAAATTTCCGGCCACAGCAAAACCTAATCACAGAATTGTAAAGCGGCACACTCATTTCACAAGCACCAGCAAGTACCTCTTCGACTAGGGTTTCGGCGAGGTGGTATCTCCGGCGGGTAATTAGGATCTTAATGATTGTTAGATAGGTTAAATCGTTATGTTTGTAGCCGCGCTGTTGCGCCGTCCACCGGAAAAGGTCGAGGGCGAGATCCGGGTCGGATTGGGCTTGCAGAGCCTCGTCGACGTCGGAAGGGGAGAATCCGGGCTTGAGCTTCTGGACCCATGTTTCGAATTGCTTCTCCAGAGGAGTTTGGCTTCGAATTTTTGGGATTGGGAGATTGAGATTGTCGGAGTTTTGAGAAGGGAAAAAGGTGGATGATGGTGGCGAGCAAAGAAAACGGCGGTGGAGATGGGATGGAAGAATGGGATTGAGAAGTGATTGAAATGGTGATGAAAAGGGATGGCGTCTGCGGGAAGCTGAGAGGATCGGGCGGAGGAATTTTCCGAGCATGGTCTGACGGCGGTGGGGGTGGCGGTTGTTTGAACCTGCAGGGAAAATGGATGATTAGAGGGCTGAAAATGGACAAATATGGGTTTTGATCCACTACAAATTATGGGCTTTGAATTGGGCTGAGGTGGATGATTGAGCTCAACTTTTTTTGTTTTTTGTCGTTTTTTTTTTTTTAGAAATTTTTAAGCTCAACCATTTTAGATGACTTCAATCTAAATATTTCTCTAGAAAGAGTCCCACGAATGAATGACTCAAAAATGAAAGAGAAATGAAAATTGCCGAGCTTTCTAAAAACAAGGTTGACTGTTTGCTGACGCCAAGTTCGAGTTAAATTATCAAAATGAACTCGTGCATGTGGAAAAGTTCATCTCGCTCTCTTCCTTTCATCACTCACAAATCCCTTCCTCTCTCGCTCTCTAGTTTCGCCGAAGTAGCTCTTGCACTCGGAGTTGGTCGCACCGGACATCAGCAGAAGTGTTGGTCGTTGGTTGGAGATGTAGGGTCGCACCAGACATCAGTAGAAAGTGTTGGTCGTTGGCCAGAGCGACAGAACTTCGCCGAAAAAGAAGAAGGAAATCAAGTCGGAGAAGAAGGAAAGAGAAAAAAAGAAAGGACAAATTTATAACTGCACTCGTTCGTGACATCAACAAAAGGTCAGTCAACATTATTTTTGAAAAGTGGGGCATCTTTCATCTTGGGCCCTTAAAATGGGTTGGTTGTGCAATTAATTCACTAGAAATATGGTCTCAATCATCATATATTAGGACTATTCGAATAAGTTCTTTAACTTTACCATGATGTTTAAGGTCTGTTTGGATTGACTAGTAAAAAAGATGTTTTTTAAAAATTCATTTTCATGTGTTTGATTATACTTTAGGAGCCATTTGGTTTAAGGTTTTATAGATACCTCAAAATAAATGGTGTTTGAGAATAAAAAATTATAAATTGTTGTACTTGATTGTGCATATAAAATACTATCACAATTTTATATATTTGTATTTAATTTATGAAATCAAGCATGACAATTTTATATAATTTTAATAGATTAATTAATTAAACAATAAATATTATTCAATCAAGAACCAATAATAACTTGAATTATAAATATTTGAAAACTGAGTAATTTATAATTAAAATTAATTCATTAATATATTTAATGAATGTCATATTAATTATAATCTAATACTTAATTATTTTTATAATTAATTAAGTTCAACATTAGTAATTTTAATTAATATAAAAAATATATTTTTATTAAACAACATATTATATAAAAAGTAAAAAATGATATAAAAGTATGATAGATTAATAAAGAATACTAATAAATAATACTAAAAAAAAGTTTTATAAATATGATATGTTAATAATGCATGAAGTAATAAAAATTAATAATAAAATAATTAACTAATTATAATAATCAATAATGATTGTATGTTCATAATGAATGATCAAATTAAAATTAATCTAAATAAATAATTATTTGATTATAAAAAAAATAATAACTAATCAATTATTATTATTAAAAAATAAATTTTTGTACTAATCCTAGTTTAGTTAATAATTTATGCAAATAAGTAATTGCATTCATTTAATAGATTTTTATTGTAAAAATAAGTTAAGTAAATATTTTATTAGATTATTATTGATTTATTAAAACATATATTCATATTAATTTTGTTTGATTAATATTAATTCAATTTACTATATTCAAAATGAAATTATATATAAAATAAAAGACAAGAGAAGAGAGAAAAATAAAACTCACAGTTTTGAAAGGGAAAAGAAAATCCTTGTCTCTAAGAAAAGAGGAGGTAAACTGTGAAACAAATATGAGTTTTGGTTGTCTGTGTCAATTCCTATCCAAAAAAACTCCAACCAATAATTTAAAGTATTTTATATAAAAGTTTGTTTGAGTAGCTATATATTAAAAATATTCCTATTAATGTTAAATTACTATTAAAAAATGACTATTAAACATTATAAACTAATAATTTAAAATACTTTCATTGGGCGAAGGTGGTCGGAGATGGTCACTGGAGGTGGCGAGCGGAAGGCGGTGGTAACTGAGGGCAACCATGGTGGAGGTGAAGTAGAGGACTAGTGGGGGTATCTTGAAAATTTTATGTATTACACAAATTATGAAGAGATTAACCATTAAACACTCATAAATCATTTTTCTCGAAATTGATTTTAGTGTTTCTCTCAAACCAACCTATTTCATAAACACGGGTGAATTTAGTATAGGCCTAGGGGCTACTTTTATGCTCTTTATATAATATATACATAAAAAACTAAAAAAGTATTAATAACTTTAGCTAGCTTAGTGATAAAAGTGTCTCTTAGCCCTCCTTAGACCTAAGTTTGAATCTCATTGACTATTCAACTTCATTTTTAAATTACTTTTTTTGTTCTTTTTTTTTATAAAGCTTCAACTTCAATAATTCTTCATTTTTTTAATTTATTCTCCAACTTATTCTCGGCTTCTTTTCAACTTATTCTCTAGTTTGTGAGGTAAAATTTTAAATTTATTTTTCTTTTTTTTTTTAGTTTGTTATTTTATTTCTATGCATTTGATTTTAATGTTTTAAATCATCCTTATTTTTTGTTTTAGTTTCTTTATTTTATATTTATTTTATTAATTTTTTAAATAATTTATGGATCTTAAGTAAACATCTTAAAATATGTTTGTTGGTTTGTTTAAGTTATGATAAGTTATGAATTTTTATAACTACTCACTTATAAATTATGTTTACTGAATTATAAAGTCTCTTGTCAATAAAATTTTTGGATCCGTCATTGTTCATAATTTTTTTTTATCTCAAAATCTATTTTGAGTGGTTGCCAAAAACTCTATGATTTTCTAAATGACTTATTGTTTTAAAATTAAATACTTAAAAACTTAAACCAAACACACCGATACTCTAGGTTGCTATTGTGCATCCAAATGAAAATATGTTCCATGAAATAACTTCTTAGATGTATTACCAAGTCTCAAAGATTAGGACCACCTTTTATAGGTCAATTGAATCTTTATGATCAAGAATGTGTTTCAAATAATCATTTATTTATTTTGAAAAACAATGTAAAAAGATATTGAATAACTTGAATAGATGGGATGACTACGATTATACTCTTTTGAAAAATATTTTTTAAAAAAAAACATTAAAAGATGACGAGAACATTTTGTTTAGAATCGAATTTCTGACCTCAATATTGATTGTACAAGCTTTATGTGAGATGAGTTGTGCTCATGCTAGCTTTTTTTAGGTAATTGTTAGAAATAGCTCTTTTTTGCTCAATTGTTTTAATGACTAGTCTGAGTGAATCTCGGTCAGGATCAATACCAAGACCAAAATAAAAACTTTAACTTCTTTTAATAATACATTTGAATCACCAACTTTTAGGACTTTCGCCGTAGAATCTTGGTCAGAACTACTGAGGTTGAATAAAAAGGGAGAAAGAAATGAAGCGAAAGATTTGGTCAATTGTTCTTGCATTCTCTATTGTCAATTTTCCTCCCATAAAGAGGGATTATTTATTTATTTATTTTTATCCTTAATTTGGTTTCTGGTTGTTCACACTAGATTTATTTATTTTAAATTTTGAAGAAAAAAAATTGCTCACATTTACCTTTCGGACACAAAAAATCTCAAAAACTCCTAAAATCTCTAGAAAGCACTCAAATCTCAATTAGAAAATCAAAACTTTAAAATCTTAAAAACTTCTATTCCATAAGTCTTATTTTGGTTCTCATCCTGGTCGTGTCCTAAACCTAGACGGAATTTTTACCAAGTACAAAAGTGACGGTTTCAATGTGCCACTTTTAAAAATTTTATTTTAGTTTCAATACTTATCCAAATCGAAATAAGCATTAGGATGTGCGGTAAAAAAAATCACTTTTGATTGTAAAAACAATAATTAAAAAAAAAATTAAAAAGAGATCCTATTTGTGGGAGTTGAAAAGTTTTGTAGGCTATTACTCACAATTATCCTACTAATTTTTTTATATTTGTAAGTAGTTTGATATATATATATTTTTTTTCTCTTTATAGTAATTTCCTAAAAAAAATCTCGTCTATATGAACTTTTCTCTAAAATTTTGCTAATGATCTTCTTGAAACTAGCGGCAATGGCGAATAGCATGATTTCATTTTTAGGAAAAGAAAAAAATAAAATAAAAACATAGTTTCATGAGGGTTCAATTATACAACACTTTACTAAAAGAAGAAAAGTCTTTTATAAATGGAAGCCAAAATACCTATAAAAAAATTAAAATCCAAAATTAATACTGCAATCCCATTAGCTAGGGTTTTTAATCGTCCCTCGTGTCACGAAGATTTTTGCTATTTTAGTACAAAGGTTTAAATTTATGTGAGAAATATCAATCTTGATGGAAATATCGAAGTCCTAATTTTATGAAAATATTAATATCGATAGAAATTTTGAGAAATTTTATGAGAATTGAAGAAAATTAATGGAAATTGTTATGATTAATTAATGAGACGTTTGATTGTGCCTTAATTAAACTATAATTGACTATTTTTAATTATTATTTTTATAAAGTAAAGCAACATTTAGATGTATATTATAAATACATGTGTAAACGTCGATGCGAGAGCATAAATTTAAAAATAAAATGAAAAAATAATTACAAAATAATATTAAATATTGGAAAGTTATTACAAAATTAAAATGAAATATTTGCATACAAAGTAATTTTAAATTGTTTATTATAAAATGAGGTGGATACAAAAATCTTAGCATCAAACTTAATTACATAACATAATAAGGATACAAAAATCATAACATTAAACATAAGGGGATACAAAAAGCACATTAAACATAACACAACATAAGGAAAAAAAAAATCTCTACAAGTAGATAGAGGGTGAGAGAAAATAAGAAGAATATTAGAGAACTTGGAGATTTGAGAGTTGTGTGGAAGAAGTGATTTGGTGGCAATATTACAAAATAAATTATGGGTTTTTATTTGGGTAATTGCATTAGGTAGCACTTTTAGGTATAATAATCAAGTGTATAGCAACATTTTTAAAAAATTGCAAATATAGCAAAATCTATCAGTGATAGAATCTAAAAATCTATTAGAGATAAAATCTATCGCTAATAGACTCTATTGTTAATAGACTCCTACCAGCGATATTATCTATCACTAATAGACCCCTACTAGTGATATGGTCTATCACTGATAGATTTCGAAAGCATAATTTAAATTTTGCTATATCTGCAAATTCTTTTACATTATGCTATATCTGCAAATATTTTGGCTCTGATTGCTATATTTGCAACTACCCCTTTTTTATTTTATTTTTTCAAAGCATTTTTCTTAGAAATAAAACTTGGGATGGTAAAAGAAGCAAGACTCGCATCAATTCAAGTTTGAGGTGAAATGATCCAAAAATTCAATGAAAAGAAATGTTTGAATGAAGTTAAAAATAAATATGTGGTTTCTTGAAAATAAAAATTTTGGATAGTAAACGAAACAAAACTCACATCAATCTAATTTTGAGGTAAAATTATTCGTTGACGTGCAGAGTCTAGCTAATTGTTAAAAAAAGAAAAGAAAAAAAAAAAAAAAAAAAAAAAAAAAAAAAAAACTCAAAATGTCGAAAAATGGGAGAAAAGCAAAATCTCTCCTATTAAAATTTTAAGCTTATCAAAATTTTGAGATTTGGACGAAAATTTAAAACTATAATGCTATACGAAAATTTTGTGCATCAATTTTTTCTTCATCTTTAATTTTGTTTTTTGTAAAAAAATTATGCTTTTAAATCTTTTCAATTTTAGTTTTCTAACATTTATTTTCAATTTTGAATGAGCTTTAATCATAGGTTCGACTTTATTTTTGCCATCTTGTTTTTCTATTTTGTTTTATATCCCATAATTCTAGGGTTCGATTTATTTGATATTCTAGTCCAATGTATTATTTTAATTACATTCTCAACTTTTCTTTTGACCATTTTATTCAATAAAATAGTTTATTAGCCATTTATCAAAATATATATATATTTAAATGGACAAAATACATTTTCATCTCTCAATTTGGTGTTGATATTTATTTGATTTTTTAAGTTTCAAAACAAACAATTTTATTTAAAATAGTACTAAATAGATATTAAATTAAGTTGACTAACGGAAAAAAATGACATAGTATTAATGACTAAGTAATTTTTAGAAAAAATTTCACAGATAGAAAAAAAGATCAAATTATTTACAGAAAATAGCAAAAAAAAAAATACTGATAGACTTCTATCAGCATTTATCCGTGATAAACTTCTATCATTTCTATCGCTAACAGACTTTGATAGACTTTTATCGGCGTCTATCACAATTATTTAAAAATTTAATTATTTTGTGTAAATAATTTTCTTTATAATTTTTATTTTTAAAAATACCTCTAATTTTTAAATGGTGTGACAATATATATTTAGTAAATTTATATTTCTTTGACCACATATGACAAGTTTTCCTCCTCTCTTTATTCCCTCCCCTTCTCTCTCTTCCCTCTCCTTTTTCTTCATCATTCTAGACCCATAGAAAAAAATTTAGAGTATTGTTTTTTTTTCCCCCTAAGATTGAATTACTTTATAGGAATATTTTTATTTTTATTTTCTTTTTAATTTTATTGGGAGAAATGTTTTGGAAATCAATGTTTGGCCCCTAATGGAGGTTTTGTTTTCTTAGGTTTGTTAAGCTTTTCTTCTAACTTAAGTTTAAAATGTCGACTCGATAGAAAATGTCTATTCGACAAAAATAACAATATTTTAAATTTACGAAAATGTCGATAAAAATATCGATATCGATGGATTATTTTTAAAAAGTTATAAAAACAAAAAAAATGTTTAAATTAATAAATAAACAATTTACGAATTTCAAACTAGTAAACGGTTATCAAAAATTTAAACATTTTGGTCGAAAACATATTCATTAATCAATTGAACTATACTTAATTGACATTTGCATCCAAAGTTCTAAACTAACCAAATATAACATATAAATTTACCTTCACGACTTCACCCATCCGTTTAAGTTTTCTAGTCAATGAGTGATTTAACCGATTTTATTTTTTCAGTCATGATATTTTTTTCTCTCTTTTTTAACCTTACTCAAAATTTTCTAATAGTAAAAGTGTAAAATTACAGTAAATATTGTACTATTATTAGGCATAGTATTTTAATATGAATATTAACATAATTGTGAGAGAAGAAATTAATAGTAGAAAGTTTTTTTTTTTTTTTCATTTTTAAGAAAAATAGTAGAAAGTATAAACTTTATTCGTGGACATGAAATTATAGGGGAGTTGAAAGATAGAAAAGTGTTACCATAATTATCTTTTAAAATAGTAAATAATAATGATGATGATGATGATGAAGTGAGGAAGAATTTTCTTTTTTCTCTCTTTTTTTTTTCTATCTTTTTTTCTCCTTTACTAGACAAAATATGTCATTTTGAAAAGAAATTACCTTTTCTTTTCTTCTTTTATTTTCTTTTAATTTTAATTTTAACTTTTCCTTTTCTTGGGAATGAAAAGAAATGACTCTTGAAAGTAGAAGAACAAAGATACAAAGGTAGTGCTTTTTAATTTGAACTTTCTTTTCCAACGAATCATTTTTACTTCATAAAGTGTTAAAATATTTTAGATTAAAATATTATTTTCAGTTTATGTAGTTTCAATTCTTCCGCTTTTAGTTGTCGAAATTTAGTTTCTGAATTTTTAATAAATATTAAATTTAATTTATTTTTAACGAAATTAGTTAAATAGTAATAATGTAGTAATAATTTTCATAAAAAAGATAGAGTATTAATATGTTTCAAAATAATCAACAAAACAAGAAATTAATAGTAGAGACTAAATTTAAGATTTGTTGAAAATACAAATACTAAATTTGAACATTTAAAAGTATACAAATTAAAATAGAATAAAACTCAAAATATAACCAAAATAATATTTTATCCGATCTTTTATTACACTTTAAACTTGTTTGATTAAATATACCATTTTTACTTCCAAAATATATCACTTTCTAATTTTTCTTTAGATACTTTTAAATCTTAATTAATCCTCAACTCAACCCTTTCCGCACAAGATTTGACAATATTATGGTATTCTAATTTCATGCGACATTTCTATATTTTCTTGAATTCAACATCGTTATAAAGAATGAATTGATATTTTCATTATATTGTAAAATTATTGAACAATAAAAATGTAAATATAATAAAAATAATAAACATTTAAACTTAGCTAAAAAGTATACTATGTTTATTTATTAATTTATATTTTTCTAGATTTTTTTGTTTTAACAATTTTTTTCAAAAATATCACTTGACGTGGATATGTTCATAAAAAATTTTGTAAAATTGAAACTATTTTTCATCGATATCAATATTTTAACCTCGAATAAAATTTTAAAAATGGGAACATGGACTGACGTGTGATATTTTTTTTCTTTTGCCACGTCACCCAAAAATATTAATAAATTCTTTGCAAATATAGCATTTAAAATATTGCATTATCTTTATATAAAATTTGGCTAATGTATATTCTTTCCATAAAAAAAAAAATTAAAAGATTCAAGTCTTCACTCCACATATCGTTAAATTCTCTAAAAAAAACTAAAATAGAGTATTATTTATTAGTGAAATCGTTAGAAGAAAAATTTAAAATTCAAATACAACTTTTTCCCAAAATTTCAAGGCCTTATTCGAAATAATTTTGAAATGTTTCACAGTAGTTTTTTAATATTATGAACACTTGGTTAATATTTCTTATCAAAATAGGATTCGAACAAGTAATATTTTTATTCTAGCTATAAAAAAAAGGAAAATTATCATAAATGAAAAAAATATAAAATTATATACAAATATAGAAAAATCGATAGACTTCTATCACATAACGATATAAGTCTATCTCAGTCTATCTTTCAAGTCTATTGCGGTCTATATTGTTGATAGACAGTGAAATTATTCTATATTTATAAATATTTTGGCTCATTTTTTTATATTTGAAAACAACCAAAATAAATTTTATATATATATTTATTTGAAATCTTGTATAATTCTTTTTAATAATTTGGCTCGACGGAATATATAAAATAGTCCCTAATTCTCAATTTAGTAGTTTAGTCTCCCTTTAATCTTTTGAATTCTCAAATTTATCCTTAATAATGTATTAAAAATTTTCAATTAAGTTCTAAAAAAAAAAAAAAAAAAAAACAAAAAACTCTTCAAATTTGTTAATAAAAAATTGATACTCCATAAATTATAGTTTCGTTAACTTTTTTTTTTTTTTTTTTTTTTAACAAATGGTTTTATCACCATATTTAAACAAAGACTTGACAAGAAATAAATTTTGTTTATGGACATGTTAGATTTTAGGAGTGTTCGTGGGTTGGGTTGAAACAATTTTTAAACTCAATCCATTAGGCTCAATCCAATTAATCGGGTTGTAATTTTCTTCAACCCAAATAACCCTTAGTAAATAATAAACCCAACTCAACCCAATCACGAAACATTTGGGTTGAGTTAGTTCGGGTTACTTCGATCACTTTTTAAATTTTTGTTCTAAAAATAAGTAAAATATCAATATGTAAAAATTTTATTTAATTATTTTCATATATTGAATTAAGATTAACAACTAAATTTCAATTTATACTACAAAAATATTCTTTCCAAAGTGCTAAAATAACTGCGGTTAGATTTTGTTAGCCATGAAATTGGGTTTATAGTATGAAGTAATAAATTATTATTTGAATAACATGTTTATAAATAAAACGTTCAAATATGTTAATAAAATAAAGTAATTTGATGTGCTATGATTAAATTTGAGGATTTTGAAAGATGGAAGCCCCAAATTAAAAGTTTTCAAAGGAGACTTGAACAGAGAATATATTTTGTATTATTATTCTTGTTTTTTTTTTTTTTTTATTGGTTAACCCTTTTTTATTATTATTATTAGGAGAGATTTTTTGTTTTCTTTTTATTTTGTATTGTTTATATAATAAATAATGGAACAATTTCAAAACCTTAATTTCAGGAACGGTTTGCTTTTGTTAGATTAACGGGACATGTCCTCCAATATTTTATAGGTTTAACATATAAATTTGGATGTTTTGTTTTAATAAAGCGTAGAATTTTGGTTTCTGCTTTAGTTTTATTTTACTTCAAATATTTAAATTCTCTTTATGGTTTGATGAATCTTAAATTTAGTTCTTCCAATCCTAAATAGACAAGTGGTTGGTTTTAAGTTTTCAAATGGTCTCTGATTATCTCTCATTTGTTTTTTTTTTTTATGCTTGATTTTTTTTGCTCTTAATCTCAAATTAATTAATTTTAATTAAGTAATTATTTAATATTTTAAAGATAATCAATCTGATTTTGTTTACTTAGAATTTTAATATTTTGAATAGTCCATAGAGTAGAGCTCAAAACAATGATTCCGACATCTCTTAAATCACCCAAATCAGAGTTCACATGAAAAAATTATATCCTATAAAAACTTAACAAAAAAGTATTCAAAGGGTGACATGCCAATCAAATCATCAAATTGGACCAATTAGAAAGTGTCACTTGGAGTTATGGAGTGAGTGACATATGAGCCTTAAATTTGTATTCGATGGATTTTGGTTTTCTAAAAAAATATATATATATAAAAAAATTCAAATTTGATTTTGCTAAAAAAAACAAAAGATTAAAATGAAAAAGTGACCGTTGGTCACTAAACGAAGAAAAGACGCTACAGCAGGTTTCCGTTGGTTTTTAAAAAAATTATGGGAAAATTACTTTTTTAGTCTCCAAGTTTTGAACAATATGTGCATTTAGTCCATAAGTTTTAAAAATATACCATTTTAGTCCTCAAATTTATAAGAATAGGTCTATTTGGTCTCTATGTTTTTAAAATGTACCTTTTTAGTCCCTAAGTTTTTAAAAATATGTTTAAGAGGTCCCTCAAATAATTTTTTATTATTATTTTAAATAATTATTTAACATTTTAAATTAGAAGAATAATTTTTTAAAAACCATCCCCTCTCGAAAACTATTTTTTCTAATTTTAAATATCATATAATTATTTTTGAAAAATCAAAGACAAAAAAATACTTGAAGGACCTTTTAAACCTATTTTTAAAAACTAAAGAACTAAAAAGGTATATATTAAAAACTTAGGGACCAATAGACCTATTCTTATAAACTTGTGGACTAAAAAGGTACATTTTTAAAACTTAGGGACCAACGGTTAAGGTAGAGATTAAAAGTAAAAAAGTAAAAATAAAATTAAAAATATAATAACTTTTCATCTACTTCTCTTGGCAAGGTCTCGATCTCATAAAATGCTACGTCATGTATGAGTGGAGCGACACCCCAAACTTGCAATAAAAAGATGGGAGTGTGGAAAATACTTTGCGTTTAAAGTTTGCTTTTAACCTCGAACTTTTTTTTTAATAAATACTCACTTTAGTCTTTGACACTAATGTCTATTAATTAATTTAAAATAATTATGAAGTAAAATTTTAAAATTAATTTTAATAGTGATGAAAAAAATAGTGCAACCTAATCCTTCTTTTTCTTTCTTTTAAATTAACTAATAGATATTGCACTAAAAACTTAAAGTGAGTATTGAGTGAAAATTCGAAGTTAAAAAGTATAAATCTTAAAACCAAATAATCAAATTGAAACAAAACTCAGATTTCAATGGTAAAATTGTAACATTTAGAAACTTAGAGACTAAAAATGTGAGATTTTGAAACTTATAAATCAAATAGAAACTAAACTCAAAACTTAGAGACTAAAAATGTATTTTTCTCTAAAAGTATGGTATGAGAAAAAATTTGATATTTAGATTTTTTTGGAGATTTATCTTATTGAGATCCGTGTTTTTTTGAATGTCTTAGATAACAAAAATACATCTCTACAACTTTAATACAACTTTTAAATTATAGTTTTATGTGTGTTTTTTTTTTTGTTTCTTTTTGTTTTTTTACTTTTATCGTTTTTGGGACCATCAACCACGTGTAATAAGATTAAATATATCATCTAAATGATATAATCGTATATAATTCAATTGTTCTCGTTTAAACTATTTAGATACTATTAATTTTTTTTAGAAAAGATATTAGATTGCTAAAAGAAAAGAGTGACCTCACAGCTCGAGATCAAGACACAAACAAATACCACAAAAACAAGAAAATGAAACAAAGAGCCAACAAAACAACAAAATAAAGCATACACGATTCAAGAGAAAAAGTCCCAATAAGAAGAGAGTGCTTGGGTTCGCACAAGAGAAACCCTAAGCCACTTAGAATAACAAATAAACACCTCAGACCGAACATTCAGACTAATCACTTGAGGAAAACGCAAAGTAGCACCATGGATACACATATTACACTCACACCATATATGATAGATATAAGTATACACCAAATAACTTTCTAAACTTTACGTTTTAACCGATTACTAATGCTAGAGTGATAAATCATAAATCCAATTGAGTTCGGGATACTTTTTATTTAAAGAAAATGTTGAACAAAACTATGAGATATAATATAACATCTTTGAAACATCAAATAAAATAACTACAACTAAATCTTCTCTCAAAAAAAAAATACAACTAAATCTTTATTAATAATAAATACCACAATTAAAATAAATTAAGAGTATTCTTATAATTAAATACAAAATTAAGTATTATTCTAAAGGAAAAACAAAATTCAGCTTTTGCGAATGTCGAAACTCCAAAATCGAAGTGCGAAACTTCGAGTCCGATTAGCGTGTTAAAGTAATTCCTCAAAATATATATATATATATATAATATGTGGGGGTGGATTTATAATTATATTTAATGTGGTTTTAAAAAAATTTTAAAAAAATTTAATTGACTAAGATTAAGAAGTTTGTGGTCTAAATTCTCTTTCAAAAAAAAATTAAAGTTATAAACTATAGTGAACATTTATCATTATTAGGATTTAGGTCTAATTTTCATTTGATCATTAAGCTTCAAAATGTTATACTTTTTATATTTGAGTTTGATTTCAATTTAGTTCATAAATTTCAAAATGTTACAATTTTACCCTAAGGATTTGAGTCTTTATTTTAATTTGGTACGTAGACTTCAAGATTTACATTTTTAACTTTGGGTTTTCACTAAATACTGCTTTTAGTATTTGGTGTTAATGTATATTGATTTAAAATAATCATCAAGTGTCATTTTAAAATTAATTTTAATAATGATGAAAAAGTAGTTAAACTTAATTAATTATAATTCTTTTCATTATTTTAAATCAATTAATAGACTTTAACACTAAAGACTGAAAATTAGCATTTAGTTAAAAATCAAGGTTAATAAGTATAAATCTTGAAATTTATGAACTAAATTGGAATAAATTTCACACTTCAAAGGTAAAATTGCAAGATTTTGAAATCTAGTAACTAAAATTTGAAATTAAACTCAAAGCTTAAGAACTAAAGGTGTATCATTTCGGAATTGTATTTTTTTTCAAATGGGATTTTATGGTTAAGGAAGAAATTAGAGTTTAAAAATTTTAGAGTATTTTTAAGAATAGATGAGTTACGTTGGTTGAGTGGGAAGATTGAATTGGACCTAATCAAGTCAAGTATGTTGTAATTCTAGTCTATAACATAAACCTTAAACATGAACATGTAGCCAACATAAGCATAGCTATATTTCTGACAGAAATACATCTCTACAACTTTAATACAACTTTTAAATTATGAATTAAAGTTGTTCAATTTTAAAGAAAAAAAACTCATCCTTATGATATTAAATATTCGTTGACATACCAACATTTCAATCAATATTTCTACATTTTTTATAGATTTAATATCTATACAAGAGTTGAATCAATATTTCTATTATATCATAAGAAAATTTATAAAACATAAAAAATAAACAACAAAATATCGTTAATGTGAATATGATATAAATAATAAATATTTTAATTCATTAAAAGCGTAAAATGATTATTTATTAATTTAAATAATTTCTTTTATAAATTTTTTTAGAAAGGACTATCAAACATGGACACTTTAAACTTTGCTCATTCCTAATTAAATGGGCCCACACTATCCTTTCCTTCCCACCATATTCTTCAGATGTTTCTTATCTATATTCCACAACACTTTTTTTTAACTCCTCCCACATTATTTCATTAATTAATTAAATAGATTTCAATTGACAAAGAAGTATATTAAATTGAAACTCGGAATTAATAATCGTATCATTAAAAATCCTAAATTTTTATAAGTGTATCAATTTACATACTCTTTTATATTTTCTTCGACAAATATCACTTGAAGCTTATCATTTGAGTAAGTTAAACTCCTAAGTTTTTAGAACTCAATCAATTAGACTTTGATTACGATTTGCTCTATAAAAATCATTTGTGCATTAACTTTCAAACGTGCATAGACTTTTTCAAATGTCGATTAGAGTAAATGCATGAACGACTCTAAAATAAATTTGAATAAGAGTCTAACTTGATTCATTTATGAAAGTTTAGAAGTTTAATTGACACACTTATAAGTTTCACACGAAATTTTTTCAAACAAAATGTAACAAAGGGTGCAAAATTTTATATTTACAAAAATTCAAGGTTTAAATTGATACAATATGAATTTAGAGTTTAAATTGATACAACCCTTAAAATTTAGAAATATCGTTAGACTTTTTTAATTGAGTTAGATAAAAAAAATAATATTCGACCTAAAGAAAATAGAAAAAAAAAGGAAATCAATCTGAAAAGATAACATTTTTAAAAGATTAGAAAACAAATTAGACATGTTTGGTAGTTACCTAATAAGAAATTTTGGTATTTAAAAAATTAAATAATTCTTTTTTTAAAAAATAGAATAATATAGACAAAACTTATGCACTTATGTTTAGCCTTTATTTCAAAGTCAACATTATTGTTTTTTAGTTACTGACCCCTTTTTTTTCTTTTTCTTTTTCTTTTTCTTTTTAATTATATATATATATATATATATATATATATAATATTAAAAAAGAAAAAAAAAAACATGGGATACTGAAGCATCCGCGGCAGCCGAGGCTACGAAAGAAAGCTGAAGAACGCAAAGTCTGTCGCTGCAGAGGAAATAATTTAAAGTGACAGTCGGTGACCATTCACTTTTTAACAGCTAAATTCCCCCTCTTTTTTTCTTCCCAAATTGCCCTTTTCTCTTTTCACTGCCTACTTTTTGAACTCTTTTTTTTTTTCCAAAGTAGTAAGTGCAAGTGACCGAACGCACTCGAGAGAGTAAGGGAGTAAGAGTTCAAGGGGCTATTTGGAGAGCTAAAATGTAATCAGAATTACTGAAAATAAAAAAGACATTGGAATACGTGTGGAATCGAGGGTGAAACGAAAATGAGATCGTGATGCGTGAAAACGATGAAAAAAGGGTTAGATTGAAAACTGCCAGAACGAAATGAGTTTAGTATTACAAATCGGGCTCAAAACGCTCAATCAAAACATGAATTTTTTTATTATATTACATTACAAGCTGATTACATTATGAGTGTCCAAACACCTCCAAATGTGTAAGAGTACCATTGTATTGGATTTAGTTCAATAAAGGTAGGGTATGACGCAAGCCAAATGTTATATATTCTTATTTTCAAAATATAAGTCAAATAATATTTCGGTCATGAAATTTGAGTAATTTTGTATAAAAATCTACAAATTTGGCTAGTTTTAAAAAAATAAGAATAAGAATAATGATGCTATAGTTATTTTGTGTTAGACTAGATGAGTTAACATGAGTATAGTTCAACTAGCATGAATTTGTTCTATCAACCTTAAATTCTGAGGTTCAAATTTCTTCTTCTTAAAAATTAAAAAAAAAAACTAGACTTAAATTAAGAAAAATCAAATTATTCAACAATGTAAAAATTAGGCTAAATTATGCACAAATTTGAAAAATTTTATAGTATCTTTAAAGAAGGGGACTTTTTAAAAATAAAAAAATAAAGGAAACTATTTACACAAAATAGCACAATTTTTAGATAGTTAGATAGATGATGATAGAAGTCTATCAAGGTCTATCGGTGATAAAAACAATAGAAGTCTATAAATGTCTATCAATAATTTTTTTGCTATTTTCTATAAATAGTTTGACATTTTTTTATTTGTGAAAATTTCCTTTTAAAGAATAATAAAAAAAAAGAGTCAAGTTGAAACTTTATTAGTATACATTGATTAATAACAAAAAAAAAAAATTTTAAAATTTTTTTAAAAAAAATGTAAAAAAGGAAGTGCACATTAATTGCTTAAACAATACAATTATTTTTTGAATAATTCTAAAAGATGTCGTCGAGGAAAATTATTAAAAGGAATGGCAAAATATAGTTGTCACTTTTACCGTAAAATGTTTTTAATTTTTGCTTTTATATGCTTAATAACAAAAAGTAGTTATAACAACCATGTTAAATAATTTGTGATGGATAATCACATTACCCTCAAACTTTAATAAATGATAACGACTAACGAATAATTATTAAAAATTACATCTCTATCATTAAAAAAAATATGAAATTTTTTTAAAAAAATAAAATCTCTACGATCTTGTTTGATTGACTTCCTTTGATAATCATTTAAGCTTCGTCTCGTAACCATTTTGTTTTCTATTTTTTGATTTTTTTTTAATTTAAGTCTATTTTTTCATATTTTCTTAGTATAGTTTGCATATTTCTCGAGTACAATAGTTGAATTCTTAGCCAAATTCTAAAAATAAAGACAAATTTATTTTTTTTAGTTTTTAAAATTTGGCTTGGTTTTTTAAAACATGGTTAGAACGAAGATAAGAAAACATGAAATTTGGCTTAATTTTCAAAAATAAAAACCAAATGGTTATCAAATGGGGCTTAGTTTTCTATTTTTAGTTTTTAAAAATTTTGCTATTTTGTGTAAATAATTTTGCTTATTTTTTTATTTGTAAATTATATATATATATATATATATATTTATAAACAGTGACTCATTTATCTATATTAAAAACAACTCTAAAATAAAAATAGAAAGAAAAAAAAAATTGGAAAGAGTATAAATAAATATCCGATCGGGCCAATTTAACTTTTGTGCTTTTACTTCATCTCACTTAGCATAGATTCTCTCACTCTCTTTTTGAAGTGCACATGGCCCCAATTCCCTTCTCTTTTTATTTGTAACTTAAAAATCAATTTTACTCCAAACTACATTGTTATATGCTTCCAATTCGAGGATTAAATTATTACATATTTGTCCCAGACGAGCCATTCATTGACTCTCAAGTCTCCTATTACGCACTCATCTTCCTTCTCCTATATCATCTTCCTCCATTTCCGCTCTCTCCATTTCCACCATTGTTGCTCAGCTTCTTCTGCAACAATGGCGATTCCCTTTCTTTCTCTACTCTTATCATTCTTTTTCCTCTCACTCTCAAGTAAACCTCAATCCCCTACTTCTTCTTCTTCTCCATTTCTGTATTTCTCTCTAACTTCCTCCTCCTTCCTTTCTTGCAGGTGCAGAACTCTCCAGTCTCGTCGGGATCAACTACGGCCAGCTCGGCAACAACCTCCCTCCCCCGTCCGATTCCGTCAGTTTAATCAAATCCCTAAACGCCCAAATCGTCAAAATCTACGACACTAATCCCCAAATTCTCAAATCCCTAAAAAACACTGATCTACGAGTCTCCGTTATGGTCCCTAACGACCTCATCATCAACATTTCTTCTAACCAGAATCTCGCCGACGAATGGGTTCGGACAAATGTCTTCCCGTTTTACCCCCAAACCAAAATCCGTTACCTCCTCGTCGGAAACGAAATCATCTCCTCCACTGGAAACGAAACCTGGTTCAGTTTAGTGCCGGCGATGCGCCGAATCAAACGCTCTTTGAAAACTTACGGGATTCGTAAAGTGAAAGTTGGAACGTCCTCCGCCATGGATGTTCTTCAATCGTCTTTTCCGCCGTCGAACGGGACGTTCCGAGCGGATATTGCCGATCGAGTTATGAAACCCATGTTGCAGTTTCTGAACCGGACGAAATCGTTCTTCTTCCTTGATGCGTATCCGTATTTCCCTTGGGCTTTGGATTCCGTCAACATCAAACTAGATTACGCTCTGTTTGAATCGAAGAACATCACGTATTCGGATCCGGGTTCGGGTTTAATCTACACGAATCTCTTCGATCAAATGGTGGATTCGGTAATTTTCGCTATGAAGCGTCTCGGGTTTCCCGATATCCGAGTTTTTATCGCCGAAACCGGTTGGCCTAACGGCGGCGATTACGACCAAATCGGTGCCAACATTCACAACGCCGCCGTGTACAACCGGAATATCGTCAAACGGGTCACTTCCAAGCCGCCGGTTGGTACACCGGCTCGACCGGGCCGAATCCTGCCGACGATTATATTCTCATTGTATAATGAGAATCAGAAACCGGGTCCGGGCACGGAAAGGCATTTCGGACTGTTGTATCCGAACCGGAAGGCGGTGTATGAGATAGATTTGAGTGGGTCGACGCCGGAGACGAAGTTTAAGCCGCTGCCGGCGGCGGAAACCAATGAGCCGTACAAGGGAAAGATTTGGTGCATAGTGGGGAAGGGGGCGAATATGAGTGATGTTGTTGGGGCTTTATCATACGCTTGCTCGCAGGGGAATAAAACCTGTGAACCGATCCGGAAGGGCGGTCCATGTTATGAACCGGATTCTTTAAAACGACACGCGAGTTTTGCGTTTAGTTCGTACTGGGCCCAGTTTAGAAAGGTTGGTGGGACCTGTTACTTCAATGGCTTAGCAACTCAAACAATCAAAGACCCAAGTAAGTTATTTTTATTATTATTTTTATAATTTTTAAAATTTAAACTCCGATCTCACACGATAAAAATAAATATGTCAATTATCGTTAAATTAAAAAGACTATTATTTTTTAAAATTTAAATTCCAATGGTATATGTTAAATACTGCACTTAAAAATTGATTTTATAATATAAATGAGAATTATTTTGAAACAGTTAAAATTATTTTTGTTATTTTTAAAATTAGTAAAAAATTTATTTTAATTATGATAATAGAGATTTTAATCACGTCAAAATCACTCTCAACCATTTTACTTATTTTTTACGCCATTCTTATTTTTACTTTAATTCTTCTAAATTTCTTCATTCTATCATTAATGTTTGAAAAGTTATTAAGTTTCTATATAAAAAATGTAAAAGTTTGGTGTGTCATTAAATAGTGGTTTTATTAACATATTTAGATATGGTTGCACACCAATTTAATGAATTTTGTTGATGAGTTAGATTTTCTGTCGAGTAGCATTCAATTGCTATATTCTCATGTTCAAATAAAATAATAATTTAATGACATGAATGGTTTTTATGAACCATATATGTAAAATCAATTTTTTTTTTAGTATAATAAATATTGTATAATGAAGATTCGAGTCTTTGAACTCAAGAAAAAAAGTACATATAAGTTTATGATATTTAATATATTTAGCCTATATATCATTTCCTTTGCATTTAAATAATTTTTAAAAGTAGAAAAATAATAAAAAAAAAAATATTTACACAAAATAGTAAAATTTGTAGGTAGTTTTGATAGAATAAAAGTCTACCAGGGTCTATAAGGGATAAAAATGATAAAAGTCTATTACTTAATAGAAGTCTATCAATGTCTAATAGTATTTTTTTTGCTATTTTCTGTAAATTGTTTGACATTTTTTCTATTGGTAAAAATTTCTCTTTGAAAAAGTATGCATTTAAATAATTAATGTTGTTCCAAATTTATTATTTCTAATATTATCGCTAAAAAATTTAGTCAAATAATATATTATATTGTACGAAGATTTAAATCTACTATAGTAAAATTATTAGGCTGTGTTGATATAGTATCTTTGAGATTAGGTTTAAATGACTAACTAGAGCTTAACTCAATTAATTAAGTAGTTTGTTATAAATTAAAAAAATTAAAGATTTTAATTTCTCACAAAAAAAAAAAACATTTATATTTTGCAGGTTATGGAAAATGCAAGTTCCCGAGCGTGACGTTGCAAGGATAATAACGTAATTGTGGAATTTCTAGTTTTTATTTTCGTTTATTATAAATAAGTTCTAAATTTGATTGTTGAATTAGGAGGGTGGTTTGGGCATCCCATTTCCTTTTTTTTTTTTAAATATTAATTAACGACCGAAGGGCTGATTTGGAAAAAAAAAATTACATAATTAGATGGTACTTTGATGCTTAAAAAAAGGAAAAAAAAAAAAGAAAAAGATTGTTATTCTTATTTTGGAAAAGTGGGGTAATTATAATTTTATTTTGTTGGTGAGAATTGAAATGGGGCGCCCAAATCACTTTGCCAATTTTTTGATGTAAAATTTGACTAATTCCACTCTCTATTTTGTCTTCTTTTGTGACCTTGTCTTTTTCATCCACGCGTGTAACACTTTTTCAACGGCCATTTTTATGCAATCCAACGGCTACTTTATTTATTTATTTTAACAGCAAATATGAAAATTAAAACTTTACTATAAACCTCTGACCTAAAAAATGTTTATAAAACTTGTAAATCTATAATTTAGCAAGATATTAATTATCATTTTTAAAGAATGATGATAAACATTTTATTTTATTTTTATTTTTTTTTAAAAAAATTATTATAGTTTTTTTACCAGTTTTGATAAGTATCACATTTTTTAATTCTTAGCAAAATTGTAAAAATCAAATCTGTAAAATATATATAGTTTTGATATGATTTTTCAAAGTATTTTTAAGAAAGAAGAATAAAGAGATGGTGTTTATAAATTTAATTTTAAAACCAACAAATAAAAAATAAAATGATTACCAACATCTTAATAGCAAATATAAAATGCGATATACTATATATTTTTTTCATTTAAATTAGATTTTGTTCTTGTATAAATATAGAAAATTAATTTTAAATTTTTTTATTTGTTGTCAATTATTTTAAGGAAGAAACTATAGGGTATATAAAATGAAAAAAAAAAAATACAATGATTTCAAATTACATTATCTTTGTTATATATATTTAAACACTAAACCAATCATATACAAACTAATACCAAAATGTAGTTAAAAAGAAAGTAATATGAAGAAGGTTAGCACTTTGGGCTTTTATTTCTATTTCATTATACATACTTTTAATTGACCAAAAAACTAACAACTATTATTTTTAAGATTTATTGAGATTACAACTAAAATTGGATATTTAAAAGTATATGTATGCATGCAATAATAAGATGAAATATTTAACTTTTAGATATTGAACCTTGAACGAGTTAAAAATTAAAGGAAAAAATATTTTTTTGGTCCTAGGTTTTGGATCTAGTTTTCATTTTGATCTCTAAATTTCAAAATGTTATACTTAGTCCTTTAAGTTTTGAGCTTGAATTTAATTTAGTCCATAGGTTACAAAATGTTACAATTTTTCCTTTAAGACTATAGTTTTGTTTCAATTTTGTCTCTAGATTCAAAGATTTACACTTTATTAAATAATAAAATAAAACACATTCTTATATCATGTAACCAACCTTAAAATTACATTTTTTTTTGTAAATAAATAAGAAAAATATTAGTGCATCATGCACCATACATCTTTTTGTAGCCCACTTAATTATCCAATTTTGATTGAGGATACACTCAAGTATTATTTACTGGGTCTCTTATCACGACAACCGTTGATAGCTGAGCAACCACGATCATATTTGGGAACATTTGGCAAATTATCCAACTTTTCCTTTCTCATAAACTCGCAAAATGGAGGTGGTGTTGGTTGATTGCAACTCACAAAATCAAGATATTTTCTATCGGCCGCTTCAACTTCTTGGGACATCACCACCATACCAATCAAAATCAAACATATCATCCACGATCTCATCTTATTTTATTTTTAGAGAATTTCTCCTTTTTTTTTTTTTTTTTTAATGATGATTTGTGGATGATTTGTTGTTTTCCCCCTTAATTCCTTACCCTATTTATAAGTTTTTAGAAATCAAATTTTAGGGAGATATTGCCTAAATTTGGCCAATACTTAAATTTAGAGAGTGAATTTGTTATACAATTGTCTATTTAAGAGTGATCTAAAATTGGCTTAAATAATTATGTGGTGGTGTTGTCTTTTTTATAAAAGCCAAATTTTGTATTATAAAAGTGAGGTCTAAAAATTGATAAATTAAAATTAATATTTTTCATTAATTACTGATATTATTTATTGGAAATAAATATGAGACAAAATTCTTTTTTTTCAATTAAATTATCTAGGGATCTTTTTTTTGTATCATAATTATTTCAATTTTTTTTAGATTTGTTTTAGTGTAGCAGGTCGATCTATGAGAATTTGAACCTTCCACGTCACATGAAGTACATAACAATTACCATGTAAAAAATAATAGTTGTTTTAAAATATAGTAAAATGAGCCAATTTATTTATAAATATAGTAAAATGTCTCTGATTATCAGTAATATACCATGATAGTTAGACACCGTAGACTACTATCATTTATCACTGTCTATCGGTGATAGACACTCTATATCTGTTTGACAATATTTTCAACAGTTTTGTTATTTAAAATAATTAACTAAAAATAATGATATGATATGTCGTTCTATACCGACTTCTAGCCATATATATATATATATATATATATATATATACCTTGTCTTTTTCATTAACGCATGGAACACTTTTTCAATGCAATTCAATGGCTACTTATTTATTTTATTAGCAAATATGAAAATTGAAATTTTACTGTAAACCACCGACCTAAAAAATGGTTACTTTGACAATTTTCTTTTTGACTTAGTGACTATGAAACTTGTTAATTTAAAATTCGGAACACAAGTTAGCAAGATATTAGTTATCAGTTTTAAAGAAGGATGATAAACCTTTTATTTTTGGTTTATTTATTTATTTTTTAAAAAAATTATTTTAGTTTTCTCGTATCACATTTAAAACATTTTTTAATTCTAAGCAAAATTTTAAAAATCAAATCTAATTTTTTTTTTTATAATATATATAGTTTTGGCATGATTTTTTAAAGTATTTGTAAGAAGTGAGCAATGCAACAAGAAAAATATGTATGTAGAGATGGTGTTTATAAGTTTAATTTTAAAAACAAACAAATCAAAAATAAAATGATTACCAGCTTCTTAGTAACAAATATATAAGGAAAATTTTCATGCATAGAAAAAATGTCAAACTACTTACAGAAAATAGCAAAAAAAAAAAAAAAAACACTGATAGACATTGATAGACTTCTATCAGCATCTATCAACGACAGACTTCTATCATTTATATGACTGATAGACCTTGATAGACTTCTATCAGCGTCTATCACAACTAGTTAAAAATTTTGCTATTTTGTGTAAATAATTTCCCTTCTTTTTTTATTTTTAAGAATTCCCCATTATATAATGCTATAAACTATACTTCTTTTTTTTTTTTTCATTTTTAAAAATTTAAATTAGATTTTGTTCTTGGTATAAATATAGATGAAAACTAATTTTGAAAAATTAAATTTGTTGTCGATTATTTTTAGGAAGAAACTATAAGGTATATAAAATGAAAAAAAAATCTAATGATTTCAAATTACATTATCTTTGTTATATATATAAACCCTAAACCAATCATACCTTATAGTAAACAAACTAATACCAAAGTGTACTAAAAAAATGTAATATGAATAAGGTAAACACTTTGGGCTTTTTTTTCCTATATATTTTTAATTGAAATTTAGTCCATATACTTTTAATAAATCTATCTATCTAGTCTTCAAAATTAAATTTTATCGAAATTAGTTAAATAATAATAATAACTTTCATGTAAAAAAATACACTATCAAAATATATTTTCAAAATTTATAAAAAGAATGCTAAAAGAAACTAAACATTTTAAAAATATATATAACAATAAACTAACAACGGTTATTTTTAAGATTTATTGATAGTACATCGACTAAAAGTAAACATTTGAAAGTATATTTATGTATGCAATAAATAAGGTGAAATATTAAAGGGAAAAATATCTTTTTTGTCATAGATTTTGGGTCTAGTTTTCATTTGATCCCTAAAATCTAAAATGCTACAAAATGTTAAAGATTTAAGTTTTGTTTCAATTTGGTCTTTAAATTTCAAGATTTACACTTTTAACTTGACTTTTTACTAAATTCTCATTCTCTAATGTTAAGAAGATTTTAGAACGCTATAATAATATGTGTTCGAAGGAGAGAAATAAGAAAGAGTAGAAATAAGAAAGAGTAGTCATTGTAAGAAAAGAAGGATTTCAAGTAGTAGTACAGTTAATTGTAGGTTATTAATATTTGTAAACGCGACTAGAGTGGATTATAATAACTCACCCCGTTAACTTCACTATTTTTCATCACTATTAAAATTAATTCTACACATTCACTTCATAATTATTTTATATTATAATTAAGTATATGAGAAACAATTCATTGTTATTACTATTCCTTATTTAAACTAATTAATATTAATTTTATATCATTACATGTTTTCTATTTTTTTAAAAAAATATTGTGCTAGTTTGACAATAAAATTAAACTTTTAGTGAAGAGACAAATTTCTTTAAAATTACAATATCTTTCCATATAATATTAAATTTTAAAATGTGTGTATATATATATATACCATATTTTTTAAATAAAAGAGTCGAATACATACATAAATATCATGACCTTATGATTGTTTTTATTATTTATTTTCCTTTTGTAAATAAAAAAAAATATTTAAATACATATTGCGCTTGTATCCCTCACTCTTATTTTTGATAATTTTTCATGCTCCAACTCCTTGGACACCACCACGTGAATCAAAACCGTATACATATCATTAACGAATTCTCATCTTATTTCTCTTTTCAAAGGTTTTTTAAAATGAAATTTTGAGAGACAACATAATTTTGTAAATAAGATCTTTTTTATATATGAAAATCATTCTATTTTTTAAAAGATTTTTTTTTAGGATGCAGGGTACGCAATTTTGAACCTTTGACATTAAAAATTATTATTGGCCATATTTTAAATATTTGAAAACCTATGTATAATTAACTATATTTGCAAAATCTTTAAAAATAATTTGCTACCTATTATAATTAGATAAAATATGAAATGTATATCTAAAATCCTCTCGCCCAGCCACCACCATGTCTCGCCTAATCTAGATTAAGAAAACGGTGAGTCGAATCCTCTCACATTCTATTATACTAAAACAAATTTGTTCTTTTTATTTGATGGTCATAATCTACAAAGTTACCGTAGATAATTTAAATTATGAAGACTAAAATTAAGGTTGTCACCAATAAAATCATTTGTTAATAATTTGGCAAAATTCTTGAGAATTAAATTAGAAAAAAAAAACACTCAAATTTTAAACTTTAGTGTCACAACAAGATATATTATTAAATAATGAAATAAAATACATACTTATATCATGTAACCAACTTTAAAATTACATTTTTTGGTAAATAAATAAGAAAAATACTTAGTGCATCATGCACCATACATCTTTGTGTAGCTCACGTCCAATTTCGATTTAGGATGCACCCAAGTATTATTCAATAAATAATAAAACTTATGGTAGCAGATCATTGGGTCTCTTATCACGACAACGATTGATAGCTAAGCAACCACGATCATAGTTGGAAACGTTTGGCACGTTTGGCAAATTATCCAACTTTTCATTTCTCATAAATTGACAAAATGGAGGTAGGCTTGGTTGATTGCAATTCAAAAAATCAAGATATTTTCTATCTGCCGCTTCAATTCCTTGGGACATCACTACCATACTAACGAAAATCAAACATATGATCTACGACCTCAATCTTATTATTTTTTTTTTTTAATGATGATTTGTGGATGATTTGTTGTTTTTCCCCTTCATTCCATACCCTATTTATAAGTTTTTAAAAATCAAATTTTGGGGAGAGGTTGCCTAAATTTAGCTCATATTTAAATTTAGAGTGAATTTGTTATACAATTGTCTATTCAATTTAAGAGTGATCTAAAATTGGCTTAAATAATTATGGGGTGGTGGTGTCTCTTTTTTTAAAAGCCAAATTTTGTACTATAAAAGTGAGGTCTAAAAATTTATAAATATTTTTCAATAATTATTGATATTATTTATTGGAAATAAATGTGAGACAAAAAAAAAAAAAAATTCGATTAATTCATCAATATACAAAAATACTATTATTTTAAAACTATCCAGGGATCTTTTTTTGTATCATAGTTATTTCATTTTTTTTAGATGTGTTTTAGTATAGCAGGTCAATCTATGAGAATTTGAACCTTCCACGTCACACAAAGTACATAACAATTACCATGTAAAAAATAATAGTTGTTTTCAAATATAACAAAATGAGCAACTTATTTAATATATATAGTAAAATGTCTCTGTCTATCATTAATATACAATGATAGACACCGATAAACTACTATCATTTATCGGGGATAGACACTCTATATCTGTTTGAAAATATTTTCAACAGTTTTTCCATTTAAAACAATTACCTAAAAATAATGATATGGTATGTCGTTATATACCGACTTCTAGTCATATATATATATATATATATATATATATATATATACACACACACACATACACATACATACACTTTGTCTTTTCATTAACGCATGAAACACTTTTCAACAATCGTTTTTATGCAATCTAATAGCTGCTTATTTATTTGTTTAGTTTAGTAGCAAATATGAAATTGAAACTTTACTGTAAACCTCCGACTTAAAAAATGGTTACTTTGACAATTTACTTTTTGACTTGGTGACTATGAAACTTGTTAATCTGAAATTCTAACACAATTTAACAATATATTAATTATCATTTTTAAAGGATGATGATAAACATTTTATTTTTGATTTATTTATTTAAAAAATTATTCTAGTTTTCTCGTATCACATTTCTTAAAACATTATTTAATTCTAAACAAAATTTTAAAAATCAAATCTAATTTTTTTATAATATATATATAGTTTTGGCATGATTTTTTATGGTATTTTTAAGAAGTGAGCAACAGAGCAAGAAAAATGTATGTAGAGATAGTGCTTATAAATTTAATTTTAAAAACAACAAATCAAAAATAAAATTATTACCAGCTCCTTAATAACAAATACATAATGCTATAAACTATTTTTTTTCATTTTTTAATATTTAATTTTGAAAAATTAAATTTGTTGTCGATTATTTTTAGGAAGAAACTATAACGTATAATAAATGAAAAAAAAATCTAATGATTTCAAATTACATTATCTTTGTTATATATAACCCTAAACCAATCATACTTTATAGTAAAAAACTAATACCAAAGTGTACTAAAAAAAATTAGTATGAATAAGGTTAACACTTTGGGCTTTTTTTTTCCTATTTATTTTCCATTGAAATTTAGTCCGTATATTTTTAATAAATCTATCTATTTAGTCTTCAAAATTAAGTATATTATGTGCAAAATATTAAGGAAAAAAAAATACCTTTTTTGTCTTAAATTTTGGGTCTAGTTTTCATTTGATCCTAAATTCTAAAATGTTACACTTAGTCTATAAGTTATAAAATTTTTAAGATTTAAGTTTTGTTTCAATTTAGATTTACACTTTTAACTTTGACTTTTCACTAAATTCTCATTCCCAATCTTTAGTGTTAAGAAGATTTTAGAACGCTATTATAGTCTGTGTTATAATAGATTGTGTTTGATGTGCAAACTATTTTAACATGAGTTATAATAATCTGTGGAGGGGGAGAAGATGAAAATAAGAAATAGTAGTCATTGTAAGAAAGAAGGATTTCAAATAGTAGTACTCCAGTTAATTGTAGGTTATTAATATTTACGCCACTATTATATTGGGAGTCCAAAATATAGAGTGGATTATAATAACTATCCGGCTAACTTCACTATTTTCATCATATATAAAATAATCTACAAATCACTTCATAATATTTTATATTAATTAGTGTATATGAAACAATTCATTGTTATTACTATTCCTTATTTAAACTAATTAATATTAATTTTATACCGTTACATGTTTTTATTATTTTTCAATATTGTAATAGTTTGACAATAAAACTATTTGTTCATAATATTGTGCTAGTCTGACAATAAAATTAAATTTGTAGTGAAGAGACAAATTTCTTTAAAATTACAATATTTTTCTATACATATTAAAATTTAAATATAATAATATATATATAATAATATATATATAATTTTAAATAATAGAGTTGAATACGTACATGATATATGAAAATAAAAAAATATTTGAGTACATATTGCGCCAGCTATCTTTGTATCCCTCACTCAATTGTCTAATTTTCAGATAGGCATTGTGAGAAGTTAAAAAATTTATTATTTTCGATAATTTTTCATGCTCCAACTCTTTGAACACCACCACATGAATTAAAATCATATACATATCATTAACAAAATCATCTTATTTTTTTTAGGACATAGGGGTATGCAATTTTGAACCTTTGACATTAAAAATGATCATTTGTCACATTTTCAATATTTGAAAACTTATGTATAATTAACTATATTTACAAAATCTTTAAAAAGAATTTGCTAACTATTATAATTAGATAAAATATAAAATTTATATCTAAATTCACTCGGTCAACCACCACCATGTCTAGCCTAATCTAGGTTGGAGATGAGTTAGTGATTGAGTGAACCGTGAGTCCAATCCTAACACCTTCTATTATACTAAAAAAAAATTGTTTGTTTTATTTGATGGTCATAATCTATAAAGTTACCGTAGATAATTTAAATTATAAAGACTAAAACTAAGGTTGTTGCCAATAAAATCATTTGGTAATAATTTGGCAAAATTCTTGAGAATTAAATTTTTAAAAGAAAAAACACTCACAATTGTAAACTTTAGTATCATAACAAGATATATTATTAAATAATGAGATAAAATACATACTTATATCATGTAATCAACTTTAAAATTACATTTTTATAATAAATAAGAAAAATACTTAGTGCATCATCATACATCTTTTTGTGGCCCACTTAACTTTCCAATTTCAATTTAGGATGCACCCAAGTATTATTCAATAAATAACAAAACTTATGATAGCGGATTATTGGGTCTCTCATCACGACAACGGGTGATAGCTGAGCAACCACGATCATATTTGGGAACGTCTGGCACGTTTGGCAAATTATCCAACTTTTCTTTTCTCATAAATTGGCAAAATGGAGGTGGTGTTGGTTGATTGCAATTAAAAAAATCACATATTTTCTATCGGCCGCTTCAACTTCTTGAGACATCACTACCATGCTAATGAAAATCAAACATATCATCCACGACCTCATCTTAACTTTTAAGAGAATTTCTCTTTTTTTTTTTTTTTTTTTTTTTTTTTTTTACGATGATTTGTGGATGATTTGTGCCTAAATTTGGCCAATAGTTAAATTTAGAGTGAATTTGTTATACAATTGTCTATTTAAGAGTGATCTAAAATTGGCTTAAATAATTACGTGGTGGTGGTGTATTGGCTTAAATAATTACGTGGTGGTGGTGTCTCTTTTTTTAAAAGCCAAATTTTGTACTATAAAAGTGAGGTCTAAAAATTGATAAATTAAAATTAATATTTTTCATTAATTTATTCATATTGTTTATTGGAAATAAATTTGAGACAAAATTCTTTTTTTTTTCTATTAAATTCATCAATAATACAAAATTACTATTATTTTTAAACTATCTAGGGATCTTTTTTATAGCCTAATTATTTCATCCTTTTAAGATTTGTTTTAGTATAGCAGGTAGATCTATGAGAATTTGAACCTTCTACATCACGCGAAGTACGTATTAATTATGATGTATACTCACACGTGAAAATAACAGATTATATTTATTTTAATAGCAAATATGAAAATTGAAACTTTATTGTAAACCTCCTACCTAAAAAATGGTTACTTTAACAATTTTCTTTTTGACTTAGTGACTATGAAACTTGTTAATATGAGATTCTCAACACAATTTAGCAAGATATTAATTATCATTTTTAAAGGATGATGATAAACATTTTATTTATTTATTTTTTTTAAAAAATTATTCTAGTTTTCTCGTATCACATTTCTTAAAACATTTTTTAATTCTAAGCAAAAATTTAAAAATCGAATCTAATTTTTTTATAATATATAGTTTTTGTTGGACCAATATGACAATCCTAAAGAGTGAATCTGGTTTAATTAAACTTTTTGAAAAATATGCTCAATTTAAACTAAAATAAATTAATAAACAGTCTAATTATTGTCAAATAACAAGATTGATAAAACGTATGTAATAATAAACTCAATCAATCTCAACCAACAAGAGCATGAAATTAAAATAAATGTAAAAATAATTGGGAAAGAGTTAGAGATGAAGACCGTAATTTTTAGTGGTTCGGTCAAACTCGACCTACATCTACTTTCACAAGGGCCTCTTGGAATTTCGATTAAAAATCTACTTTTGACTCTTTCCATGGATGAGAGCCGAACGCTATTAAAATCACACAACAAAACTGTCAGTGTATACCAATTTTGAGCTCACACACTTTAATTCTCACAATATACTGAAATTTTCTCTCAATAATAAGACGAAAAGAATAAAAATTGGAAGCTTGGAGAGAGAGCAACAATGGTGGCCTTTTGTTAATTTTGAGAATTGAAAAGTGTGAACAAATTGAAACAATTTTGGGAAGATGAAGTTTAAAAAGGGAGGAAAGTGGGCTAAAAAAGTTGAATTTGAATTTGGAACATTGGATTGTGTAAAAAGGAAATTGAGTGGTTGAGATTAAAAAGTAAAAAAGTAATAATTTTTTTTTTAACTTTAAAATCAACTAACCGTTAGACACAAACATATATAATATTAAATTTATTTGCTTTTAAAAATAACTAGCCATTAGACACAAACATATATATAATATTAAATTCATTTTTTTTAAATCATTTTTTTAAAAAAATTCAATATCTTTTTAGTTTCCTTTTCTTTTAAATAAAATTAAAATCCATCAATAATAAAATTAAGCCCCATGTGTCACTCCTCTTATGGATCAAGTGACACTCCCTAGTTAGTCTAATTTGATGATTAATTTGGTCACATTCACCACCTCATGTATTTTTCGTTAACTTTATTTTGTTAATAACTTCTTCGTTTGAACTCCGATTTGGGTGATTCAAGAGGCGTCAGAATCGTTGTTCCAAGCTCTACGCTTTGGGCTATTCAAAATAATGAAATTTTAGGTAAAACAAAGTTTATTATCATCAAAACATTAATTAATTGATTAAAATTAATTAATTTGAGATGATGGGCAAAAAGCCAATAGTTTTGGCATGATTTTTTAAAGTATTTTTAAGAAGTGAGCAATACAGCAAGAAAAATGTAAGTAGAGATCGTGTTTATAAGTTTAATTTTAAAAACAACAAATTAAAAATAAAATGATTTACCAGCTTCTTAATAACAAATATATAATACTATAAATTACTCTTTTTTTTCATTTTTTAAATTTAAATTAGATTTTGTTCTTGGTATAAATATAAATGAAAATTAAATTTGTTGTCGGTTATTTTTAGGAAGAAACTATATGGTATATAAGATGAAAAAAAAAATCTATTGATTTCAAATTACATTATCTTTGTTATATATATAAACCCTAAACCAATCATACTTTATAGTAAAGTCAGTATATTTTTATTAAATCTATCTATAGGAAAAAAATACTTTTTTTCTCTTAGATTTTGGATTTAGTTTTCATTTGATCTTAAATTCTAAAATGCTACACTTAGTCCATAAGTTACAAAATGTTTAAAATTTAAGTTTTGTTTCAATTTGGTCTCTAGATTTCAAATTTTATATTTTTAACCTTGACTTTTCACTAAATTCTCATTCTCACTCTTTAGTGTTTGAGG
Source organism: Lagenaria siceraria (assembly GCA_002890555.2). NCBI lineage: Eukaryota > Viridiplantae > Streptophyta > Magnoliopsida > Cucurbitales > Cucurbitaceae > Lagenaria > Lagenaria siceraria. The sequence goes on along the minus strand of CM016483.1, from coordinate 18,086,567 downwards.
ATTTTAGAACGCTATTTATTATAGTCGGTGTACCTATTTTAACATGAGTTATAATAAATCTGTGTTCGATGAATTAGAAATAGTAATCATTGTAAGAATTTCAAGTAGTAGCGTACTCCAGTTAATTGTAGGTTATTAATATTTGTAAACATCAGTATTATATTTGGAGTACAGCGATAATATATAATAACTCATCTAGCTAACTTTACTATTTTTCATCACTATTAAAATTAATTCTACAAATTCACTTCATAATTATTTTATATTATAATTAAGTGTATGAAACAATTCATTGTTATTACTATTCCTTATTTAAACTAATTAATATTAATTTTATACCATTACATGTTTTCTATTTTTTTTAAATATTGTACTAGTTTGACAACAAAACTATTTGTTCATAATATTGTATTAATTTGACAATAAAATTAAATTTTTAGTGAAGAAACAAATTTCTTTAAAATTACAATATTTTTTCATATAGATTAAATTTTGAAATGTATATATCCACCATATTTTTTAAATAATAGAGTCGAATACGTACATAAATATGGTCTAACTGACTTTATGATTGTCGTTTTTATTTATTTTCCTTTTGTAAATAAAAATCTATTTGAGTACATATCATATCTTTTTGTATTCCTCACTCAATTGTCTAATTTTCAGATAGACTTTGAGAGAAAGTTCAAAAATTTGTTATTTTCGATAATTTTTCATGCTCCAACTCCTTGGACACCACCACTGATCAAACTGTGTAACTATCATTAAATTTATCTTATTTCTCTTTTCAAGGGTTTTTTAAAATAAAATTTTTAGAGACTACATAATTTTGTAAATAGGGATCTTTTTTATATATGATAATCATTCTATTTTTTAAAAGATTTTTTTTAGTATGTAGGGGTATGCAATTTTGAACATTTGACATTAAAAATTATTATTTGTTTCATTTTCAATATTTGAAAACTTTATGTATAATTAACTATATTTGCAAAACTTTTAAAAAGAATTTGCTACCTATTATAATTGTCTTGCCTAATCTGGATTTAAGATTATGAGTTAGTGACTGAGTGAACGGTGAGTCGAATCCTCTCACCTTCTATTATACTAGAGAAAATTTGTTCGTATTATTTGATGGTCATAATCTATAAAGTTACCGTAGATAATTTAAATTATAAAGACTAAAGTTTAGGTTGTACCCAATACAATCATTTGTTAATAATTTGACAAAATTATAGAAAATTTGTTCGTATTATTTGATGGTCATAATCTATAAAGTTACCGTAGATAATTTAAATTATAAAGACTAAAGTTAAGGTTGTACCCAATAAAATCATTTGTTAATAATTTGACAAAATTATTGAGAATTAAATTAAAAAAAAAACACTCAGAATTTAAAACTTTAGTGTCATAACAAGATAACAATATTATTAAATAATGAAATAAAATCCTTAAAATTACATTTTTTTTTATAAATAAATAAGAAAAATACTTAGTGCATCATGTACCATACATTTTTTTGTAGCCCACGTCCAATTTCGATTTAGGATACACCCAAGTATTATTCAATAAATAATAAAACTTATGGTAGCGGATTATTTGGTCTCTTATCACGACAACGAGTGATAGCTGAGCAACCACGATCATATTTGGGAACGTCCGGCACGTTTGGCAAATTATCCAACTTTTCCTTTCTCATAAATTGGCAAAATGGAGGTGGCGTTGGTTGATTGCAATTAAAAAAATCACGATATTTTCTATCGACCGCTTCAACTTCTTGAGACATCACTACCATGCTAATGAAAATCAAACATACCATCCACGACCTCATCTTATTTTTTAAGAGAATTTCTCTCTCTGTTTTTTTTTTTTCATTTTTTATGATGATTTGTGGATGATTTGTTGTTTTTTTTCCCCTCATTCCTCACCCTATTTATAAGTTTTTAAAAAAAAATTTTAGGGAGAGATTGCCTAAATTTGGCCAATAGTTAAATTTAGAGTGAATTTGTTATACAATTGTCTATTTAAGAGTGATCTAAACTTGGCTTAAATAATTATGTGGTGGTGGTGTCTTTTTTATAAAAGCCAAATTTTGTACTAGAAAAGTGAGGTCTAAAAATGATAAATAAAATTAATATTTTTCAATAATTATTGATATTATTTATTGGAAATAAATGTGAGACAATTTTTTTTTTCCAATTAATTCATCAATATACAAAATTACTATTATTTTTAAATTATCTAGGGATCTTTTTTATTGTTGGAAAAAACCTCCCACTTTTACCGCAGGAATAAGCAGAAAAATAATAGACAAATTAAAAGAAAACAATAAAAATTGAAACACAAGAATGAACGTGGAGCACTCTCTCACACCTTCTTCCCACTCTCAAACTAGAGAATACAAAAGGAATTTAATTAGAGTTAGCAGACTAAGCTTAAAGTGTTTCTAACTGAGACGAATTGAAACTAGAGGCATAGGCTCCTTTTATAGGCTTGGAGTCCACCCTCATTCTTCAATTTAACCGATGTGGGACAACTGCACTTCTAATATTTTGCCAAAAACCCAACATTTATATCATAATTATTTCATTTTTTTAATATTTGTTTTAGTGTAGCAAGTAGATCTATGAGAATTTGATCTTCCACGATGTACACTCACACTTAAAATAACATATTATATGTCAAATAGTTGTTTTCGAATATAGCAAAATGAGTCAACTTATTTATAAATATAGTAAAATGTCTCGTCTATCAATAATAGACACTGATAGACAAATATCATCTATTACTGTCTATCATAGACACTATATATTTGAAAATATTTCCAGCAGTTTTGTCATTTAAAACAATTACCAAAAAAAATGAATCATTTTATTAATTTCAAAATAATATATACACTATATTATTATTACGATACTAATTTCTTATATCTAAATAATTTAAGTTTTATCAATTTCAAAATAATACATAAACTAAATTTCATCATTATGTTAAAAATAACATTTGATTTAAATTCAACCTTGATTTTTTTTTTAAAATTATAATTAGATTCATCAATTCTCCCATCATAATTTACATTTTTATTTTCTTAACTATAAATTTAAATATTTCAAGATTCAAGTATACCTTTAAATATTTCTATATTCAATTATACATATGTCTCTCATATTTCTTTTCTTTTTTTCACCTTCTTTTTGTCTTTAATTTCCGTAACACTAACCATTCTTTTCCTCCAAGTTTATATAGGAATTTTCTTTTAGACTTTTTCCTCCTTAAGTGTGTTCTACCACGTGCACTTGCACGTATAGCATTTTTTTTAAAAAAAATCAAACATGTAATTTAGATAAAATATTATTAAAAAGATTTATTTTAAAAATGAGTTAAGATTAATTTTATATATTTTTATAATATATTATTGTTTATTTAGTAACATGTTATTAGAGTTAATATGAATGTAATGTTAATCTAACGTATTTAATAATTATATTCTAATTAATTTATTTCCTAAAAATTGTAATCTTTTTTAAATTATATTAAATTTAGGTAGGAATATCTTATTTTTAAATTACTGATTTATATTTTTATTTATATATAAAAATACATAAATAAAACTAATAAAACCAATACGTGTATTTTACAACTTGAACATAAAACCAATATCATGAGAGGCTTTAGAAATTGAAAAGATCTTGAGAGCAATGAATTAAGAAAAAAAAAATGAAGAAAGAATGAAACTTGACTGTTGATGAAAAAAATTATGGATAAACACCCATTTTTTTTGGAAAAATTACAAAAACCACCTTCAAACTATGGAGTTTGTTACAATCACACCCATGAACTTTTAATTTGAGCAATTATCTCTCTGTAACTTTTTAATGGTTGCAATAGCCCCTTTGGTCAAATTAATATTTATTTATGAACAACTCACACAATAATAAGGGCAAACTTGTCATTGGCTTCGAATGACTGTATGTAATGTGGAAAGTGCAGACGCGCTTAACGCCCTCTGGAGATTCAAGTCTTCAATGATCTATTTGCCCTCGTTTAAAGAGGTGAGAGCTTTGTCCATTCGTTTCTCAACCAAGACAAAATTAAGACACAAAATTACAAGCGAAATGATTGGAATTGATCACCGAATGAAAGCTCCATGATTGGCGTAAATACTTTTTTGTATTTCCTCTACAGAGGCCTTCTTGAGCTTAATGAGGTAGGAGCATAAAAGTTTCATTTAGTTCAAAATCAATCAACAACTCATTTTCATCTTCAAAAATTATATCAACCCATCCATGAAACTAAAAATGCTCAAGACTATCAAAGATTCAAAGAGTCGAATCAAACACTCAATACCTCGACTTAGAGCTTCCTAACACCCAAAAATCTTATCAGCCGACAAAACCCAAATGGAATATAATGGACGCCTCGCAAGTAATGGGTTTTACTTTTTAAGGTGTAATAATCTTCCTCTGCACGTATTTTTTTAATTCCTAGTTTGAACCCCATGATGTGGAAGGAAAATCATTTCAATTCCATTACCTTAATTTGGAGGGTTTAGATCTGGGTTGAATATAGAAGGAGAAGAAAAGAAATGGAGAGAATAGGCAGAATGCACGGTCTTATATATATATATAGATATATATATATATATATATGACAAGTTTGCCCTCCTTGTTATTGTGTGAGTTATTTATAAATAAATATTAATTTGACCAAAGGAGCTCATTGCAACCATTAAAAAGTTATAGGAGGATAATTGCTCAAATTGTCAAATTGAAAGTTCACGAGTGTAATTGTAACTAAACCTATAGTTCAGGAGTAGTTTTTGCAATTTTTTTTTAATAGTGGTAGAAGTTGATAGTTATAAAACTATTAGAATTCTAAAACTTTTAAAATTCTATTATAAATTATAGTTAATGAGAAAATAACTTTTAAGTTGCAATACTTTTTACATTCCAACATTTAAGTTTTTATAACTTATTATTGATAATTAATGATTAATTATTAATAATATTTAATAAGAAAATATTTTTTAATTTTAAAATAATTTAACTTGGGTGAGAGTGCATGTTTATTGTTGAGAAGCTTCACCTTAACCTCTTTGACAAAATATTAAAATCCTATATTTTAGTTTTATATATTTGTTGAGTTTTGAAATATAGGATTATCCTTAACAACTTTAATAAAAAAAAAAAAAACTGATTTTTGAAAAATTTACATTTATTTATATATGTGATGGTGCATTTTCCATAACCGTACTGTCTTTCTTTGAGCAATGGTTCAATTAGCATTCAACATATTAGGTGTGAATCAAATCGATATAATTATAAATTTTTACAATTACATCTAGTGAAGTTATTAAATTACTAAATTACTAAAAAATTTTAAAAAAATCTAAGAGAGAGAAAAAAAGTTCAAAAATTATATCTATGGAACGCTTTTTAAAATTTGAAAAAAAAGATTTATTAAACATAATCTTGAAATTTAACTTATAATTTAGTAAATTAGTTAAAATAAAAAAAATATAAGTGTAGATTAAATTTGGGGGCTAAATAAGTGGTTTTCATGCCGGTACTTGTTTTCTTAAACAAAAATAAAAGGAAAGAATGCAAATCAAAGTTGATTTGTAAGTTGGTATATCCCTGTTGCTTGAAAAATATAATTTTGGATTATATTATCCATTTCTCTCCTACAATATTACCATTTTTTTAGTATGAGAGAATTTGATAATTTACAAAGGTAAAAGTAAAACTTCTAAAAAAGAAATGAAATCCTGTGTTTGGTGATGCTCTCCATGAGCTATTTTTTCTTTTCATGACCATACTAATCTTCATTTAGTGAGTCTATTTCTTATTTTGTCGCTCTCTTTACAATATATATATACATAAATATATAGACAATTTAATATACACATAAATATATAGACAATTTAATATAAAATATTCTCTAAATCTCAACTGCTCCAGAAAGACATATGCTTAAAGAGATCAGTTGGCTTGTGATGATGATGCTCGAGTTTGATCTTTGATAATGTTATTGCAGAGCAACATTGAATTTGGAAAATTAATTTTGTAACTGTTTATTATTAAATTTTGTAATTGACATTAAAAAATAGTAATTATTATTTAATTACTTTTACATAAATTGTAATAAGATAAAATTAAAAGTGATAATTTAGTCTAAAAATGTTTTAAAAAAATGATAACTTTTTAATATATTATTATGGATATGTTGAAGTATATGCACCAAACTCCATTAAAAAAATTGTACTTCTTTGTTTTTGTTTTTTTTTTTTCCTCTCAAACATACTTTTAATTTGCCTTTTTGGCATGAAAAATGGTGAATTGCTCCAGAGTTGAAACGAAACATCTATTTGTTTGTTCGTTTGTTTTCTTTTTTTTTTTTTTTTTTAATTTTTTAATTTGAATCGGTAAAAAAAAAGACACTTTTTATGATATTATAAATTTATTATATTTAAAAATAATATTATTTATAAAGTAAAAGAAAACTTGTATTGTAATTACAACTTTTCATGTTTGGTTTAATATATATTATTTAAGTAAATATTTAAATTTAATTGTTATTAGATAATATATATAGTAAATTCCAAATAACAATTAAAAAGTAAATATTATTAGATTGTAGTTATAATTTCTGTATTTAAATTGTAAATAATAATAATAATTTGAAAAAATATTATAAATGAAAAAATATCAAATTATTTACAAATATATAAAAATTACAATAAAATTTTTCTTTCTATGTTTAAAAATCGCTCTAATAACTTCTATATTTTATATATATCATGTAAGTAATTTAATTATTTGTTGCTAAAAAATTGCATCTTTTTCACATTAAAAGATTTGTTAGGTAAATAAGAAAATAAACAGTTTTGAGTGGAAAGTGAAATAAATGCCATCAATTTTTCTCATCTTTTCAATGAAAATAGGGAACAATAATTAAGATTACATTTATTTAAATTAGTTTAAATTAAAATTTGCGGTAAATTTTGAGGTTTGTTCTAATTGATTCTTTTTACTCTGAAAAGTGTTAGATAAATTCTTAAACTAATTTCAATTTTGTATCGTTTCTTGAAAATTATAAAAAAATAAAAATTAATTTTTTTTAGATATAAATTTTAATTTTATGTTTAATAAATCGTTGGATAGATTTGTGATTAAAAAAAATTTAATTGATAAACTATATGTGGTGTGGCCGTACTCAAAAGACTAATTAAACTATAAAAAGCCAAAAAATAACTAAACTAGAAAACAATTAAATTAAACTCCTGATTGCTTCTAGGCAGTGCAACATATTTCACCAGATTCGTGCAAGATAACAAATGTTTTATCATTTTGTTTAATTTTGAGAAATAGTTAAATTAATACATTTGTTATGATTTTTTTCATAAATAAGTAAGAAAAATACTCAGTACATCCTATACTTTTTTTTTTTTTTTTTTTTTTTTTTTTTATATATAATCACTCGATTATCCAATTTCAACATTACAAGGATGTATAAGTATTGAGATAAATAACAAAACTTATGGCTTATTTCGTCGTGTCCCAGTTCCAGTACCTCCGCGACAACCAATTGATGAGCAACCACGATCAAGTTTGGGAAGGTTCGGAAACCTATCACTTCTCATAAGTTGGCAAAATGGGGAGGGCTTAGATGGATCGCAATCTAAAAATTTAAGATATTTTCTATCTGCTTCAACTTCTTGGGACATCACCACAATGCTAATTAAAACCAAACAAATCATCCACGACTTCATCTTGTTTCTTTTTGAGAGAATTTCCCTCTTTTTGTTGATTTTTTTTTTTTTTTTTTTTTTTTTTGATGATTTGTGGATGATTTGTTGGTTTTTTCTCTCTTCAATTATCTCCCTATTTATAAGTTTTTGAAAATGAAATTATAGTGAGATTGCCTATATTTGGTAAATAGTTAAATTTGGAGTGAATTTGTTTTACAATTATCTATTTAAGGGTTTGATCTAAAATTAGCTTAACTAATCTTGACCATTTATTTGGTGGTAGTGCTTTTTTTAAAATTAAATTTTGTGGTAGAAAAGTCAGATCTAAACAAAAAAAAAAGAAAAAAAGAAAAAGAAGATAAATTCAACAATTAATTCATTAATACATAATAGACCTTGCACAACTCAATATAGATATAAAAATATTATTATATTAAAATGATGTACGGATATTTTATATATATAATAACAAGCACAGCTCAATTGACATCTGAAATTCAATCTTCATCCCACATATTGTCAAATAATAGTATCATTAGAGTATTATTAGGTTAGGTCAGGTCATTAAGTCCAGTCCAATCTAAATTTTCTATTCATATATAAATATATTTAGATTTAATTTATATTAATTTCAAAATGGGTTAGACTCATTAGTACATGAAAAATTTAGTTTAAATCCAGTTTTAGATATGTTTTCATTGTCATTAGATTCATTATTTCTCCAATATTATTGAAGTTAAATTTACAAATTTCTTTATTTTAATTAGGATTTTAAATATTGGGAACACTACATTTTTAATCCTCGAGTTTTGAAGAATAGGTACTTTGGTTTATGAGTTTAAAAAATATATATTTTTTTTAGTTCCCAAGTGTTTTTAGAATAGGTACTTTTGGCCCCCTTAATTTTCAAAATGTAACCTTTTTAATTCCAAGATTCTAATATAAAAGATTCCTTAAATATATAAGTTTTTAATTATATTATATAATTACATGACATTTCGAGTTAAAAAATTAAATTTAAAAAATAATTTAAGAGAGAATAGAGAATTTTTGGGTTGTTTTCAAATATAACAAAATGGTCCAAATATTTATAAATATAGCAAAATATCACTATATATCAATGATACAATATCTATCACTGATAGATCAGACATTTTGTTATATTTAAAAGAATTTTATTTAAAATAATTATCATAATTTTTTTTTAATTTTTTAAAATTTAAAATAACAAAAAAAGTATACTCTAGCACCTTTTAAACTCTATTTTAAAAAACCTGAAAAGTAGAAAAATGTATTAAAAACTCAGGAAGCGGTTCTATTCTAAAAATCTCAAGGATTAAAAAAAAAAAAAAAAAAAAAAGTATATTATGAAAACTTGGATCAAATGCACATATTTTTCAAAATTGATGATTGAAAAATGTAATTTTGTATTAAATATTTTAACATCTAGGTATAATTACTTAATTTAAATTATATATGTCTCTCACAACTCAATTATTTACCAACTATTTTTTTTTCTTTTTTCTTTGTCCAATTTTGTTAACACTAGCCTTCTTTTTTTTTTTTTCTTATCATTTCTTTTGTCCTTTTTTCTTCTCCCTATGTTATCTTTTAGGTTTATTTTGTTTTTTAGTTCATTTTCCTTCAATTTTCCTTGTTTTTCAAGCATATATATATATATATATATACTAGCTAGTTTTTTTTTCTTTGAACAAGGCTTTCTTAAATTGTAAGAGTTATGAGTTAGGACAGCTTGCATTTTCCAACCGATGAAGAAGAGGTGGAAATTGTAAGATCGGTATGGCAACTGAATAAGGTTTATTTAAACTAATTAAAAAAATTTCCTAAAGTAGGTCCAATTAAACAAATCAATAAATTTTTTGCTAATAAATAATTTAAACAAGAATTTCATGCAAATAAATTCAACTCGAAATAATCAAGAAATTAAAACTAACACTTTTAAGCATCCTATTTAATTATAATAATAAAATGGGTAAATGATATGGAATTTAAGAACTACCAATCAAAGTAAACATAACCAATTAATTTCAAGGAAATAAATTTTGCAATTAATTTCATGCAATAAAATGTAATAACAAATTAATTACAAAAATAAGTAGGAAAGGGATAGAGAAATTGACACCGAAAATTTTATAGTGGTTCGGCACAACCGGTCTACATCCACTTCCCAAGCTCCTCTTGTGTATGTTACTACGAACTTGAGTCTTTCCACAGCTTAGAGTCGAACCGTTACAACGTTCCTTTTCCTTGCGCAAGAACACACCCGATTCTTTCTACGGTTTTCACGGTTGAGGATCAAACCGTTGCAACAACTCTTTTTCCAGGATCTTACAAAAATTTGAAAATGAAGAACAAGATGAAGAAAACTCCTCAAAGAGTAGATTTACAAATTTGTAAATGAAGAACAAGATGAAGAAAACTCCTCAAAGAGTAGATTTACAAATTTGTAGCACTCAACAAATCAATCCTCACAATACAATAAATCTCTCTCAAGAATTAGATGAAAAAAAATAAAATTGAAGCTTTGAGAGAGAGCAACAATGGAAGTTTAATAAATTATGGAGGATTGTAAAAAGATGTGATATTATTGTCAAAATTTGGAGAAGATAAAAAGAGTTTAAAAAGAGGTGCGGTAAGTGAAAACCAAATTTAATTTGGACCATTAGATCTTGAAAAAGAAAAATTAATTGTAGAGATTTTTCTTCATTTTTCAATCAACTAGCCATTAGACACAAACAAAAAATAATATAATAAAATCTATCACTTTCTAAACCATTTATTTTAAAATTCAACAAAAATTAAAAGCCCATCATATGTCCAAAACTAGTTGTTAGACACAAACATAAAATAATATTAAATTTATTTTCTTTTTAAAGTCATTTTCTTTTTTTAAAACCAATCCAAAAATCAAAAGTTTCATGTGTCACTTATCTATTGCTCCACTTATCATCATCCTCTAGTAGATCCACTTTGATGATTTGGCCGCCACGTCGACGTTAGGTATTTTTTCGTTAAGCTTGTTTTGACAATATCTTTTTCGTTTGAGTTTCGATTTAAGTGATTCAAATTGCGTTGGAATTATTATTTCAAGCCCTGCATAATGGACACTTCAAAATACTAAAATTCTAAGTGAATAAAAGCAGGTTTGTTATCATCAAAATATTAATTAATTAATTAATTAGAGATTAAAGGTAAAAAAAAACTAACAGAAATAGGCAGCGACGAAGGTCCGACAACGACGGCTAGGAACGATCCGGTGGTGGGTGAGTAGTAGAAGTGGAATAGACGCAGAGAGGAAGTTATAGAAGTGAAAAACGGACAAGGAATAACAAATCGTGAGAGGGAAAAATAGAAAGAAGAAAGAAAAATAGGGTTTATAAGGGACTTTTCTCAACGCTAAACCTCAACATCGTCTGGAAAAGCCATTTTTCATGACGCATCTAAGGTGACATCGGATAAAGTTCTCTTTCCTGACATTAACTCAAACTTTTCAGAAAAGACACTTTTTGTGACCGGCAAAACCCATTGTCTTTTAAGCAATGATGTATACACATCATCTGAAACACTTTTTCTCCCTTTTTTTCCAACCTAACGTCATTAAAGGTAGCGTCGGTAGAGACAACATCTCTCGACGCCTTTAAAAGTGGCATCAAGAGAAGTTGTTTTCTTCCAATGCTTAATATACCGACAGGAGAGATTATTACTCCTGACGATATTTTATGTGTTGGGAGAAATATCGAATGATGAATTTGTCATAATATAGGCACTAAATCGACTTGTTTTTTCACCTTTATATTAAATTACAATTTCAATTATTGAAGTTAAAAGAATATCTAATATATAATTGAATTTTCTATTTTGTATTCAATATATTATCAATCTTCAATTTTGTGTTTAATGAATTTTGACCTATTCGACATTTTGTAAAATTTACATACCTTTTATATTACACTATTAAATTTAGTGTTTAATGAACTTGTACTCAAAAGCTACAAATTTATTTGACAAAATTGAAAGTTAGCACGTCTCATCTATCATATATACAACATAAAATTCTAAATACATATTAAATACTTTTTAAAGTTTATAGTAAAAATATTCATATTCTTTTGAAGGTTACAATATTATCTTTGACCTTTTACAAACGTTTTAAACTACCACTGGAGTAGAAAATTGTCAGGATGTTGGATGAAAAGTAGACGTATTGGAATGTTGTTCTTCCAAATTTAAAAATATCATATTTTAGTTTTTTGGATGAAAAGTAGACGTATTTCAAAGTTTTTTAGTCATCGCCATGTTATTCAACGTAATTGATACGTTGATTTTTGCAAAAGTCTAAAGGAATTCTACTCCAAGGATGGACCCGTTTAGATTGACTTGAGAAAAAAATGTTTTTAAAAAAAACTCATTTTTATTTAAACTGTTCTGATAAAACTCTATTTAAAATACCGTTCAAAAGCTATTTTGAGTAGTTACCAAACAATTTAATATTTTTCAAAAGAACTTATTTTTTAAATTAAACACTTGAAAGTGTATTACAAACACACCCATAGTTTTAAAACGTCATTTACGAATTATCAATGGTAATCTTGCAACTTTTGAAGAATAATAAATATTTTTAAACCAAGGCTAAGATTTAGTAAAAATTTTTTTATAGTTTAGCCAAATTTATATCAATATATTAAACAAAACCCGAACGATTCACAAACTAAACTCGTAATTTAACCTATTGGAATGATTAGGGTAGATGCTATCCCACTAGCATATTCTCTCCTTATTACTAAATTTACATAAGAAGAGAGAGACTTGAAACAACCCATTTCAAAATTAAAGGAAAAAAAAAAAGGAATATTCCATTTTCAAATTCCTTTCTTCCCATCATAAAGAAAAAAAATTCAGTCCAAATTCCTCTATTCTTTGACATATTCCTTAATTTATTCCTCCAATCAAACCCTCTTATAATGTATATAATATAACCCAAATCGCCTTCTAAAATCACCAAAATAATAATAATAATAATAGTAATGGCGGCTCTTCACCGGCTCATCGGAAGTGATGACCTGCGCCGGCAGCCGCCGTCGAGCTCCGATAGCGGAAGCGAACACTCGGCTGAAGAATGTCTTTCCGAGATGGTGGTTGATTTTCTTGAAGAGTACGGCAGTTGCCGGAGTTGTTCGCCGGCGGAAGATTTTTCCGACACGGCGGCAATGGATGTTACGGCGGCGGAGGCGGTCGATTTTACGGAGGCGGTGGGGGAAATTCGAAGAATGGTGAGTGTAAACGGCGGGAATGTGGAGGCTTATAGAGAAGTGCTTGTGGGTAATGTTCAGGAAGCGGCGGAAATGGCGGCGGCTTTATCGTCGGACGGCGTCGTTTCACGGCGGAGTTTGATGTTGATTCTTCGTGAGCTTCATTATAATGCGGCGATCTGTAAGACAAAATGGGGAAATTCTCGTGGTGTCGCCGCCGGTGACTATGAGTTCGTCGACGTCGTCAATGGGAATATCCGGTATTCATAAATTCAAATGTTATTTATTTATTTATTATTTTTGCATGTTGAAAGTAATTTAACATTTAAAATCACGAAGGTTATATTCAATCTCACTAGCTTTTAGTGATTAAAAATAATTTATATTAGTATCATAATTAATAATTAAGCACCAATACCTTATTTAATGTTGAAGTTTGCTTCATCTCAGAACAATAATTATTGAACTAATGAACTAAAAAAAAATTATTGAACTAAGAAAAACACTAAACACATAAAGTATTTAAATACATAATTCTAAAATTTTTCATATAGATTAATCAGACTTCAGTCTTGTGATTAAGACCTCAAAGATTGTTGGTTTTATTATGATGATGTAATTATTGAATTGAACTTATAGTTTAACTTAAAATTCTCAAATTGCGGATTTTAATCGAACTCATTTATCTTACAAGGTATTTGATCGACATTGACTTCCCAGCGCCATTTGAGATCGCGAGGCCGACGGTCCAGTACAAAGAGTTATTAAAATCCTTGCCTTTAATTTTCATTGGAACGGCAGAGGAGTTGAAGAAGATGGTGGGGATCATGTGCGACGCCGCAAAAAGATCACTAAATCATATGAATCTTTCAGTGCCTCCATGGAGAAAAAACATATACATGAAGAACAAATGGTTGGGACCATATCGTCGAACTATAAATCCAATTTACAATAACTCTCCGATGCCAGAAAATTCAAAAGGTTGGCCAGTTAAACGCAGGTGGATTGGCTTCGACACCGTCGTCGTAGAGGCAAACGTCAATGCATCTGTTTGTGTGAGATCGATTAAGGCAGGTTGATGACAAATGATGGATAAATAAACTGAGTGATTAAAATGAGAGTTTTTGTTTTTTTCTCTCTCGTACACATAAAATATATATATAGAGTAAATAAAGTATGTTTTTTTTTTTAGCGGAGTAGAAGATTTGAATCTCAAAGCTTCGAAACCTTGTTGAGCTATATTATTGTTGGTCTGTAGAATCTTTTTTTTTTTTTTTTTAATTATTATTAGAAATAGATTGTACACAAATATGTGTCTAAGCTCTAATTGAAACTTTCGTTTTGGTGTATAGTTATTGCATTAGAATTTATAATATTTAAGTTTAGTATTGGTCAATTCTAAAAGGTCAACATGAACCTAGCTTAATGTTAATTAACACATATTTCTCCTATCGAAATCAAAGGTTCAAATCTCCGTATTTTCATATTTGTTGTACTCAAATCTTTTTAAACGAGTAACCATTTTCGATAATGTTACTTGGTTGTCAATTGTTTAATAGAGGTTGTAATTTTGAATAAATGTATTGTTTGTAGATATGATCAAAATGGACTAGACAAATTAAACAATAAGCTTTCTTTTTCTTATGACTAAAAACAATTACTCACCCTTTAAGCCATTTGCAACTAGAATAAATTGGGTGCACGTAGGATATTCTAATTAATTTATAATAAATAAAACATTGTCATATCTCAACGCGTACGTTATTAAATGGAAACAAATAAAGATGCATAAGATTAAGCAATAGATTGTCAAAATAAGTTTAGCTCAATAGTAATTGGCATAACTTTCATTTCTAGAGTAAAATTTGGGTAAGATTTCAATATTAATTTAATTAGATTCATATTGAAATTATAGAGTAAAATTAATATGAATGAGATTCGTATTAAAACTCTAGGTTATGAGAGAGATGTATTTTTATGATATTTATTTCTTAATTTTTTAATTAATTATTAATTATTTAATTATATATAATATATATTTAAAATCAACAACGGCCAAAAACAAAGTCTCAGAACACAAAGTCTCGAGTCCTTCTTTTTACATTCTATCAATTCCCTCAAAAGGTTCTTTTAATTTCCTGCCAAAAACTGGATCCCACCATCCTTTGATCTTCCATGGACATAGCATGGAAGCTTAAGTGGTTGTGTTTATATTGCTATTCGAGTTCGTGGAAGCTCGTGCTGAGGAATTTTTTAGATTTAAGAAGAATTATTCATTCATTCAAGGTAAATTTTTTGAATTCCTGCCTACAGTGTGCTTATCCTAAATTTTTAAATTAGTTTTCATTTTTTCCTTCCCAATTCAAAGACAAAAGTGAATCAATCGCTTCCACAATTGGGATTCAATCTCTTCATAACTAATATTGTGCAACTCATCTCGATGACATGTGCTTGTTCGGGAGAAAGATAGTTACTAGTTGATGCATCCATCCATTTATATATGGGTGCAATTCATATATTAAAGAAGAAAATTGTCAATACATACATGTTACCATCTAAAAAGAGAGTGATCCCCAAATACTTTTAAAAGAAAAATATTAGCAAATTTTATAGAGAGAAAAATTAGAGACAAATATGAGGCAAAATTTAAAGATAAATGATAGTATGAAATAGACATATATGATCAATTATATAACAATTATTATTAGACCACATATGTGGGTGAGGATTCAAATGAGTTTTTTGGGGTAATGTTTTTTTTCCTTATTAGGCAGGCCATGTTTTTTTATGATAGTTTTAGGCTTGATTTAAAACATTATTTTAGTTTAAAAGAAAAGAAAGGATTAACCAAAAAGAGAGAAAAGATAGCTTAAAGCTATGGAAATTGGAGAGAATGATAAACTAAAAAATTTGGGTGCTGCCCAATCAGCTCCTAATGAAATTGTGCCACATGACATAAATTTTTTTTATTTTTTTTTTGTGAGTAAAAGAAAGCCGTAATATAGGAATAGGCTGCACCTAATTATTCTCTACGGACAAAAACCTTTAAGGAATGATAAGAAAAAACAAAACAAAAAAAAACGTGAGAAAATACTCACGAAGCTTAAGGAAAAATAAGAAAGAAAAAAAAACATGGAGAGTTGATGTCGTTAATGAAGAATGACATGCCTACTTCTAGAAGGAGAGGAAAAAAAAACCAATTTGACCTTTCAGGGGTCTTTGAAAATGGTCCAAGTTTAAAAAAAAAGAAAAAAAAGAAAAGAATGTACGGCTGGTCCTTTCAGGATCCAAATGAAAATTGTTCAAACTCAAAAATACTTAAAAAATGACCTACTTACAATTTGACCCCAAAATATACACATGAGCTTGATACTATTATGAATTCTCGTTCATTCCTCTTGCTTCAGGTTCCTTCCTCTCGTTTCTCATTAAACACAACTGCAATTCTTTTCTTTGATCTTTTCCTTTGTTTAGATTCTTCCTCTCGCTCCTGTGTCTCGCGACTTCTTTCCTCTCCCATCGTAATTGACTTTTTCATCTTTCACTACAAGAAAATTGACTTTTCCCAACGAAAGTTTTTCCGACGCTTTGTAAGGCATCGGGCAAAGTACTTTTTTCCGATAGTTTTTTAACCGTGGGGAGAAAAAAGTATTCCCGACGGATATTTTAAAAACCGTTGGGAAAAATTAGTTTTACCGACGGTTATTTTAAAAATCGTCGGGAAAGCTTTGAGGGAGAAAAAAATTAGGTGTTTAGCCCGACGCTTGACATAGGCTGTCAAGATATGTCAATTTATCCCGACGGTATTTTTAAAAAATCATCGGGAGAGCTTTTAAAACACCCTCCAATTTTAATTCCCTCTCCCATCCAATTTTTTTCCCCAATTTTTCCCTCCCTCTTCTCTTCTCTTTTCCCTCCATCCTCACCACCCCACCAGATTTCCCACTCCCCATTTTCGGTCAACCCCCATGCTTCCCACCCCACAGCCCCCTATTCCCACTCCCTAAACTAGGGATGGCAACGGGGCGGGGCCGGAGATGTACTCCTCATCCCTGTCTCCGTGGGGATCTTTAATCCTCGTCCCCGCTCCATTCTCCATTTTGGAAAATCGGGGTCGGGGTCGGAGAATCCCCGTTCGAGGATTCGGGTCCCCATGGGGAAAAATCCTCGTTTATGTTTTTTTTTATAATTTTTATTATTTGAAATTTAGAATTTATATTGAAATTAGAAATATTTTAATACTTTTTTATTATAAATTTAATAAATTTTAAATTTATTATATTTAAAAATTAAAATTAAAAACAAAAATAGCTACTGTTTTAGTAGTTTATATATATATTATAGTATAATAATTATATATATAATTAAAAAAATTTAGTATTTTTTTATTTTATATATAAATATAAATAAACAATTAAAAAAAATCGGGGCGGGGCGGGAGTCGAGTTCGGGGTCGGGGACCCGACCCCGCGGGAAATTTTGTCATCCTTACCCCTATTCTCACCCAAGCCCTCCCCGATTCTCCCCATTCTCACCCCCAACCCCCTGATTCCCACCCCCCTCAGCCCCACCAGTCTCCCTCCTTTTCCATCGGTAGCCATCCACAAGATTTTTTTTTTTTAAAAAAAATTAATGTTCTTAATTTCAAGTTTAAGTTTTGTTATTTATTTTTTTCTTAATGTTCTTAATTTTAAGTTTAAATTTTTTTTTATTTAATTTTCATTATTAATGTTCTTAATTTTAATTTTAAGTTTTGTTATTTAACTTTTATTTTTAATATTCTTAATTTTAAGTTTAAATTTTGTTATTTAATTTTCATTTTTAATGTTGTTAATTTCAAGTTTAAGTTTTGTTATTTAATTTTCATTTTTAATGTTCTTAAGTTTTTATTCAATCAATGTGACTTCATCTGTATAAAGTTGTCATATAAATAATTTTTCAAATTATCGTTGTAGAGTCGAATGGTTGAGTTGAGAGAGGCCTCCACCCACGAAGGATCTGATCCAATATTGGGAGAAAAGATATGCGAGCAAGTATTGGGTACACGAGCGGGTTGGGGGCCGACGCCTTAAAAATCAAGAAAAGAGAACTCATTATCGGTTGCATCCTCATCATAAATTATAGAGGAGCAATGAAATGAGATACAATCCTTGAAGGCTAGAGTGGAAGAATTAGAAGAAAAAAAAACAAACTGAGATGGATGACTTAAAAGCCATGGTCTTACAACTCATGAAACCACAAGGAGATAAATCACAATAGGTATGAACTCTTCAACTTTTGTGGTAAACTAATTAGAAAAATGTATATGTTGTTATCCTGCAGTTATGGTAACAACATAAATGTATTGGTTATGTTTAAGTTTGAGTTAAATTTTAGGTTGAGCATTCAATTTTGAGATTGATACATGTTATATTGAGTTTTAGATTAAAGTATGCATGTATTGGTTATGTTTAAGTGCATATGAATATTTTTAGGTTGAGCATTTAATTTTATATTGAGTTTAAAGTTGGATTCATAGTTATGTTTGAGTTTGAGTTGAATTTAAGTGGTAGATTAATGTTATTAAATTTAGGTTTATGTTTTATATTGAACTTAAGATTAGTATATGGATAAATGTATAGTTATGTTTGAATTTTTTATTATTATTGCTAGTAATGTATGGGTAAATGCATAATTGTTTAAGTTTGAGTTAAATTTTATATTATAGTCCATATACTTATATAAATTTAATTATTTGGTAGCATTAAAACTATTTAAATTTGTATTTTGTAGGTAGCTCGAAGGACTAGCTTCAAAGATGATCTCTAGACGAGCAAAGTTAGGTCATAAATTTGTATTTTGTAGATTTGTAATACTAAAGATAATATGTAATGTTTAAGATGATTTGTAATGTTATTTTGGTGTTATGTCTTAATCTATGTAATGTTGAAGATAATATGTAATGTTATTATGGTGTTAATGTTATGAAAGAAAATTAATTAAAGGTTGAAGATTTTAGTTTATTTGACTACATTTTTAAGATTTAAACAGGTTTTATATTTAGTAAATTATAGAAATTTAATTTGAAAAAAAAAACTTACCCGAACGGAAAATTTAAAGGTGTCAAGAAAAATAACATTATCATACAAATTGTCGAGACTTTTCCCGACATCATACCCATGTTTCGTCGAAAAATACAGCTTCTCCCGATGAATATTTAAGAATTTTAGCATCAGGATAAAATTAAGCACACATTTTCGATTTTTCCCGACGCATACACGTGTGGCGTCGGGACGCCAAAAGCACATTTTGTGTGTTGGAAAAATGATTTTTACCCAACGACCATATGGTTGCTGTCAGGATAAGTCTCTTTTCTCGACGCTAACAATTGGGTTTTTGTGTCGGGAGAGGTAACGTCTCCCGATGCTAGACTATGGGCGTTGGGAGACAGTCGCTCCACTCCTTCCGTCGGAAATTTTTTTATTCCCGATGAAGTGACTTTTTTGTGTCGGAAAAAGGCTTTCCCGACGAGGCTATCCCGATGATACTGCCGACGGTAAAAAGTGCATCGAGAAAGGCTATTCCGACGAGTTTTGGACTTTTCCCGACAATTTTAGCCATAAGAAAAGGGTAAATTTCTTGTAGTGTTTGTTTTCGCACGTTCATCTTCTATAAGGTAGCAATATAGGGTTTTTTTTTCGTTCTTTTGTTCCTCTTCATTTTTCATTTTTTAATCAGACTTTTTTTTTTATTGTATCATTTTTTCGGATCTTGATTATCGCGCTTGCTTCGTGATGGTTAGTTTTTTTTCATGTTTATTTTCATGGGTTCATCTTCTACAAGGCAACAATGGAGTTTTTTTTCTCCATTTTTTCCATTTTGTTCATCCTCCTTTTCCATTCTTCAATACAATTTTTGTTTGTTTTTTATTTTTTCAACTTTTCAAGCCAAGTCTAACACTTCCATCAAGCTAAGCAATTTTTTTTTAAAAAAAAAAATCAATCTTTTTTCATGAGAGAGAAGAAGATCTTGAGAAATCAGAGAGAATAAGATTTTGAGAGAGAGAAGAATAAACGAGGAGAGAAATGGAGAGAGAAGTAAAAAGAGAGAAGCAAGGAGAGATTGGAATTGACTTAAGAGAGGAAATACAAAAAAAAAAATCAAAGAGAAAAAAATTGGATGATGAGAAGAAGCGAGATGAGGGAATGAGGAGAGAGAAGGAAGGAACGTGACCTCATGAGATCCTCGGCCCTCGCGTGCATATTGAGATCAAATGGATACTTTACGTCAGCAAAAAACTATTTTTCATTCATCAAATTTCATCTAGACTCTTAAAAAGGGGTCAATTTAAACTAGTTAGAATTCTATTTCTAAAACAGTAATACATAATTTTAAGTGTATATAACCTATTAATCAAATATTAGAGAGACATGCTAGAATAAAATGAATGACCATGGTTTTTCATTAATATGAGCTTATATATATATATATATATATATATATATATTTTCATTGATTTTCTACTAAATACTAGTCTTTGAATTTAATGTCTATTAATTAATTTTAAATAATTATGAAGTGAAATTTTTAAAATTAATTTTAATGGTGACGAAAAAGTAGTGAAACTTAATTTATTATAATTATTTTAATTTAATTAATAAATATTAACATTAAAGATGGAAAGTAAGTATTTAGTGAAAAATCAAAATTAAAAGTGTAAATCTTAAAATCCACATACTAAATTGAAACAAACCTCAAATCTAAAGGGTAAAATGGTAACATTTTGAAACATAGGGACTAAATTTAAAATCAAACTTAAAACTTAAAGCTTAAAGTAGGGTTCGACGGATGAATGACCCAAAAATTGGGGGGGGGGGGGGGGGAGAATAAAAATTTCTCTAACTTTTGAATTTGAGGTTTTTTGACCCTTTTCTGACGTTACATTCGGCTGAAATTACCAAAATAGAACCTCACGCACACGAATTAGCCTTTGCTCTCTCTCTTTGCTCTCCCAACATCCTCTTTCTCTTGATTTCATCTCTTTCTCGCACTCTCGCTCTCTAGCTTCTGGTGTTCATTCTCGTTCTACATCACAAACTGAAATGAGGGAGAGAAGAAGCAGTCAATTAAAGGGTTGCGTGGACTTGTCGGAGCTGGTCGGAGAAGAAGAAGGGGGAGAAAAAGGAAAAAGGAAAACGCACGGAGGAGAAAAAAAGAAACGAAGAGTAATTTTGTAAAATTACTTGAGAAGGATAAGCAAAAAAATAAAAAATCTTAAGTTTAAAAAAGCGGGTAAAAACCATTTTGGACTTAAAAAATAGGTCTTTTAATCAATTATCTCCTCAAAAAAATACAATATTTTGAAACATTGAGAATAGATGGAACTAGTTTAGAATGGCGGGTAGGCGGGTTCAATTCACTGCAAGAATTGGAATCGGAAACTTTCTTTCAGTTTTTCAACTCTCACTGGCGAAATAGCCATAGTCTTTGAATGAACACTGCTTCAGATTCTCCATTATCTTCATCTTTATGCCTCTTTTAATTCTTCTTCCTTCTTAATTCCCAATTCTTATCTCATAAAATGCGATTCCAAGCCCTAAAAATGAACCCCAACCCGGGTTAAAACTTCCATTGAAGCCATCTGAATCCACTCTCAATCTCTCTATCATGAGCAACTATAATCCCTATATTCAACACACGCCTTCCTCGTCCTTATCTCCCCAACCTGGGAAAAGTTCGCTTTCTTTAACTCCTCTCTCGATTGTTTGTCTCTGTAATGATTTAGGGTTTTGATCGTTTTTTTTCAATAATGAAATTTTTCAGGAGATAGGATGTGGGATGCGCTGGGTCGCTGCGGGAAGATGTTGGAAGGTTATGGAAAATTGGCAGGGGAAGCTGCTGAAAACGTCTGGCATCACAGTTAGTTTTTTTTTTTTTTTTTCTTTCTCTCTTCAATCTAATTTTGTTTTAATGTTTGATTTTTATATTTTTTAGATGTGTTTTTTTGTACCATCAAAATTGATTTTGAATAACTGAAAGCATTTTTAATGATTTTGAACCTGAGAAAAATGATATTAACCATAAATGCATGTTTAGGAGTGATTTTGAAATTGTTAAAATCACTTAAGATGTGTCTCTAAACACTCAAATATAATTTAATGTTTAATTTTAGAATTTTAAACGTAATTTTTATGTCATTAAAATTAATTTTGAATGATGAAAAACATATTATTGGTTAATTTTGAAAATGATAAAAGTGATTTTAACCATTTCGGATCACTTTCAAACATGTTCTTAATCTTTCATATCCAGTTAGAAGATGATTTGTTCCATCAATGATCCGATTCTAATAGTGAAACAGTTTCTGTTGGATCAGGTTTTTTTTGTATTGAACTTGGTGATACCCAACCAGCCATGTTGTTAATAAATGATAGTTTAAATATTACTTTGGCCACGTACTTTTAAAATGTTCATTTTGGTCATTAAACATTCAACTTTGGTTCATCTTTGTTCTTGTACTTTCAAAATGTGCGTTTTGGACTTGTACTTTTAACAAAGGACCATTTCGGTCCCTTAAAAATTAAATAAAAATAAAAATGAAGGGACAAGGACAAAAATAGCCACTTTTTAAAAGTACAACCAAAGTAGAAAGTACATGGACTAAGTACCAACAAGAATTATGTTTGGAAGTCACAGACCAAAATGAACAAAAGTTGAAAATATAGAGACGAAAATTTATGTTTTGGAAGTACCGGGACCAAAATGAACTCAAGTTGAAAATATAGGACCAAAATGAATCAAAATTGAAAGTATAGGGATTAAAATGAACCGAAGTCGAAAGTACAAGGATCAAAGTAGTATTTAATCCTAAATGATGATATCTCCCTTTGGTGGAGGCATGTGGTTGAAGGAGCTGATAAATAACAAGTAAAATGAGATCAGTTTTGTTTTGGAGGGCCGCTAATGGTTCTATTTCGTTTGCTTTTGTCTAAAATAATGCCTTGAATGCTGACTTATTAGCTCCTAATATGCAATATGTGTTTGTCAACAGTAAGAGTTAGTCCTAGCATTGGTGATGTTGCAAAGGCCAGGTTTGTTCAAGGGACAAAATTACTTGCTGAAGGAGGACCTGAAAGATTATTCCAGCATACATTTGGTGTTATTCCTGAAGAAAAGTACTTGCACTCGTATGCTTGCTATTTGGCAACTCCATCTGGGCCTGTGAATGGGACTCTTTACATATCCACAAAAAGATTGGCTTTCTGTAGTGAATCCCCTGTCTGTTACCCTTCATCTCCTGGCCAGTCAGAGTGGCTCTATTACAAGGTATGTTTGACCCATTACTATCAGGGATGTCTGTAGTTTTGATATTATCAGAAATAGACGTATTTTTCAAATTTACGACCTAGGTTGTACAACTGTGTCCTTGAGTTCTAAGAAGTATTTCTCAAATTAAATTCAGGTTTAGTTACTTTTACCTTTCATGTCTTTTAGTATGGTTTTGAGTGGAATACTCTAAAGCTTTCCTGTATTATAAGCATTAAAATGTGTTCTACGTCTAGGACAGAGCGAATATAAGTGTGACAAATAATTGATGTTAATTTAGTATTCCTATACTTGTTTTGATAGTTTCATGGATTTGGTTATGTCTACTGGGTTGCACTGGTGCAAAAGCATAACTAAGCACCCTTTAAGAATTTTAATCTTTTTTATGTAGTTTCCAATTGAAAATCTCTTTTCTTCTTTTGTAATTACCTATTGGTGCTTGGGTCTCCCATTGTTTCCTTTTTTTAATGAAATGTTTCTTCAAAAATGAAAATTTGATCGTAAATTAAATAAAAAATTTCATGAACCCTTACTCGTGCTTAGCTACTCGAGCATTCACTGCTCCAGATTATATTGCACATGTTTGAACTTTATTTGCTCTCTATCCCTCTCAGGTATCAGAACACTGTTAAATTGAACTAATTAGGATGTTGCATTAGTTGTGGAATGTTTTTGGTTTAAATACTACTTTAGTCTCTGTACTTTTGATTTTTGGTGCATTATGGTTCCTGTCATTTTGGTCCTTGTACTTTCAACTTTGGTTCAATTTGGTCTATGTACTTTTAGAAAGTGATTATTTTGGTCCCTTAAAAATGAAAATGAATGGATCAAATTGGTCACTTTTGAAAAGCACAAGGACCAAAATAAACATTTTCAAAGTACAAGGATCAAAATGAACATTTTGAAAGTATAGAGACCAAAATGAACTAAAGCCAAAAGTAGATGGAGAAGTTGTTGAGGGATCTCTCATGTGTATTTGTACCCATTTTGTAGGTGGTGATAGGGCTGAATCAGGTGGCAAATTTACGGCCTTCTCCAAATCTTCTAAACCCCTCTGAAAAAGACATTCACATAGTCACTAAGGATGGACATGAATTCTGGTTCCTGGGATTTATATCGTTTAGCAGGGCTCTAAAGAGTTTAAATGAAGCATTAAACCGCTCCTATGCCTAAGTTTAAATGGTCTGATACTTTCTGCCTCCTCTCTACATCCCATGCCTATGTCTTCTTACTTTATTACAGTACTTGTAAAAACTATGTATCTTATGCTGGTGAAAATAAAGAACCAATGGTTCCTTAGTTTTTATATACTGATGATCTAAAAATTTGTGCTCGGAGTGGGATTTGATCTAACTTTTTTCATTTTTGTTTTTCTAACCTTTTGTTAATGTTAGTTAACTTTTTTTTTCAATTTTTTTTCTTCTTCCCCCTTTTTTTTCTCTCGCTCCTATTGCATGTAGATTTGTTGCATTATGTACATCTAGGCGTTCTCATTACTCGTTGTTGCTTACTTTCTCGCTCCCTTTGTAATCAGCCAAATCTCAATTTGGCTTGCACAAACTAACTACTAACAAATATTCTAGGTCACGTTTACTAAATCATAATGAAAATTGGTATAATCATAATAGAATTTTATTGATGGATTAATTGTAATGAGCCTGAATTGCAAATGTAATTTGATTGTTTTTTTACCGCGTTTACTTAGAATTATGAATTTTGTTACATTTACCGTTATCGTTACCTTTACCTTTGAGGGTCAAACGGTAACAGTAAGGATATCAAAATTCTTAGTTTATCATTTAGAACGGTAACGGTAATGATTCAGTGTAATTTTCAAATGCTATTGGTTTGAGTATTCGTCAATTAATTTATATTTTTTATTACGAGGGTCAACTTTTTACATTATCATTAATTTATTACGTTTATACAGGTAAATGTGGCTCTAGTTCATCAACGTTATCATTAAATTATTGAACCTCATATCTAATTATTACAATCATGTATGGCTAAGTATTATTTACCTTTCATCGTAAATGAGATTACGAAAATTTAGCGAAAAATTCACGTCCACATTCAATGACACCAAGTCCAGGGCGATGGAACCTCACAAGTCATGGTAGAGTCATCTGAAGCTTCCCCTGTTTCTCATCTCTGTAGGTCAAGCATGAGTACATCACTTATCATCAGTCAATCTAACCGTTCTGTAAATTATTTTCTCACTGGACCAATAATCGCAGAGTTTCTATCATCATCAAAGAATTCCCGATTGATGGTCGAAGAAATTCTGTCACTTGTTCGAATTCTTTGTTACCTCAGCGTATTCCCCAAACCCCATTGTTTATTTCATTCCGTGGATTCTTTCTTCTTTTCTCCCCCAATAACTCCCTCATCTTCATCTTCACAGTGTTCTGATTCCTCCTGTTTGATTCCCAGCTCTGATTAGACCCATTTCGTCACAATGAAGCATAAGAAGGATTAGACTCCAATCGGGGTCGACCCAATTTACAGCATGAGCAATCGCCTTGACGCCAAAGACAGTCCCTATGTTCAGTATTCCTCTGCTTCCGCATCTTCAAATGGGAAATGTTTGCTTTCTTCTGTTCTGCACTTAAGGTGTTTGTAAAAATTCCTCTGTGGATGCTGATACTTTTTTTTTGCATATGTCCAACAGATAAGATGTGGGAAGTGTTGAATCGGTGTGAGAAGAGGTTTGAAGATTGTTCTAAGATGGTAGAGGCTGCAGCAGATGGCGTCTGGAATCACTGTTAGTTCTTTCCTGAATGTGTTGTTTTCACCAAGAATTCTAATTAGAAACTCATTGCTGCTTCATTTTGATGCTGAAATAAGTTCAGTTCTCTCTATCTCTCTAATATGATTGGTCGAGTTTTAATGAATTGGTTTCAGGTTTGTCATGATTTATCATTGATTCTAAATAATCAGTGATATTTAGTAATTTAATTGGTAGAGCTTTCAATTATTGGTTTCAAACGATTAAAACTGTTTCTTTCTGTACAGAAATGGTTTCAAGTTTCCCTTTAAGGTGACATTGATCCAAACAATCAATAAGAAATGGTTTCAAGTTTCCCTTTAAGGTGACATTGATCCAAACAATCAATAATAACTTCCATTAACAAATGACATGTTAAAAGTTAAAACTGAACCAACTTTTCTTGGCAAGGATTTGCTTTGTTCCTTTTGGTCCCTTTCTAGAATTATGAAATTTGGACCCTGGATTTGTATACCTGTTTGATGTCCTCTTTAGCTTATTAGCGTTTAACCTGCACTGCAATATTTGCTTTTCCCAACAGTGAAACTTAGTTCTAGTGTCACTGATGCGGCCATGGCCAGGCTTCATCAAGGGACAAAGTTACTTACAGAAGGTGGCTATAACAAAGTATTCCAACAGACGTTTGGTTTCGTTGATGCAGACAAATACTTGGATTCCTTTGCTTGTTATCTGTCCACTTCCTCTGGGCCTGTGAATGGGACTCTGTACATATCCACAAAAAGAGTGGCCTTTTGTAGTGAGTTTCCTCTTTGTTACTATCCATCTCCTGGCCAACCACAGTGGATCCTTTACAAGGTACGTCTGGCCCATTGTTCTTGAAGATATTTTGATCTGATGGATCTGAAATAGGACTTTAGGATACAAAACTTAGCTGTTTACTGATAAGTAGTTCATTGAGTTTATTTAAGGCGAGTTTGAAAACAATTTGGTTTTGGGTTCCTAGTTTTTTAAAATTAAGCTTGTAAACACTTCTTCAACGTATGGAGTTTCTTTGTTTACTATCTACTTCTTAACCATGTTTTCAAAATCCATGTCAAGTTTTGAAGACTAAAAAAAGTAGGCCCAGCTTAATAATCATTTTGTTTTTGAAGTATATACGAGTTTTCTCAAAATTTATTGGTAAGTTTTTCACCTACTAAAAAATACATGTGAATTCTAAGTCAAATTTCATAAATAAAATCATGTTCTCAAAAACTACATTTTTTTAATTTTCAAAATTTGACTTGGCTTTTGAGAACAGTAGGTAATAAAGCAAAAAAACTTATAGGTAAAACAAAAACAAAACGGTTGTCAAACGGGGCGTACTTTTAAAATCACGTCTTCGTTTTATGAATTTAGCTAAAACAAGCACAATTTTTAAAAATTAAAACTTGATTGAACAGGGCCTTAGAGGATGGATAAAAGACTTCTCATATGTTTGATGAGAGGTCTGAGACACTTCATAAAAGATTATA
Organism: Lagenaria siceraria; assembly: GCA_002890555.2. Classification (NCBI taxonomy): domain Eukaryota; kingdom Viridiplantae; phylum Streptophyta; class Magnoliopsida; order Cucurbitales; family Cucurbitaceae; genus Lagenaria; species Lagenaria siceraria. The sequence goes on along the minus strand of CM016483.1, from coordinate 18,059,003 downwards.
CTGGCTTAACTCTCTCTGTTAACGTCACTACTCACATATACTTCTCTTATCTAACACGTGGTGAGGGCCCTGCTGCCTTCACTCTCAAAGATACTCCTATTACAGTTACAGATTACCAATTTCTCTCTCCCTCTAACTTCCATTTGTATTTCCCACCCTTTCTTCTTTGAACACGTGATATGCATACATGGCTTCTTGAGTGTAAGAAAAATTTCTAGCGTTCGTTGTTGGTTTAAATCCTATTTTGGTCCCTGAACTTTGAATCATGTTCTACTTTGGTCCCTAAACTTTCAAAAAGGCCCATTTTAGTCTCTGAACTTTTAAAAATTGTTTATTTTGGTCCCTGCTGTTAATATTCTTTAACAGACTACTTTTCATGGCTATTGTGTAACTTAGGAAATGAAGAATTTCTCTCAAAGTGTCATCAACATTTTTATTTTCTCTGTTTTTTCTTTTCATCCGCCCATTTTTCATGTAACTATATCAAGTTTCCTTTTTTACAATCATTTCGTAAGAAAAGAAGTTAACGTATTGTTCAAAATCTTGAATGACTAAAATTGATTTACCCTCTAATTCAAAATTGAAACCCTAGATTTTTTTAGGGTGGCTAACTTATTTGGTAGCCTTGTCATCCAAAAAATCACCCTTCTATTAAATCTTAACAAGGACCAAGGTACGCACTTTTCAAAAGTTCAGGGGCTAAAACGGACATTTTTGAAAGTTTAGAAACCAAAATGGAACAAGATTCAAAGTTCAGGGACCAAAATAGGATTTAAACCATTCATTGTTTGTCATAAAAGAAGCATTGAAGAATGGTGTGGAATCCATAAAATCAAATTCATATATCATTTAATGATGTCTTAAAAGTTGAATGGAAGGAGTATGTACTACTAGGTGGCTACACTACTATTATTTTTTCCCTCAAATGCAGATCCTGCTTTTTTCTCTTAGTTTACAATGAAGAGATAAGAAAAAGAAGAAGAGATAGTTATTAATTGATTGCTAGCCAAGTTTTCTATAAAATTATTCTCTAAACTTGCTTTACTATGATTATGTTTAATGTTTTTTTGGAATTTAAAGCATGGGGGCACTGCAGTTTGGGAAATAACTATATGAAGTATTGCAATAGTTTGATTTTTGACCCCAGTGAATCACAATTTCACTCGGTTTCTCCTGTGAAATTCTATATAAAAAAATTTCCATTTCTTTTCCTTATTGTGATAGAAAATAATTGAAGTTCAAATTCATTAGAATAAAATTTATATGACATAAGATAATAGAAGTATCTAGTCTTATAGTATAGTTCATAATCTCTCAATGGAGTAAAATAGTCGACTCTCATTCACTGTTTGATGAGAGGATAGTGTATTGGGGACTAGAATTTAATACCATTTAATATACCCATTAAATAGCCTAACATAATTACCCTTTCTTTGTTACCCACTGTGAATTAATTATTAAATTGGGCACCATGGGATCACTAGCAATGGGTGGAGGAACTGGAAATGTAAGAATGCAGGGTCTGATCTTCCTGTAGGATACCATTGATGGATTGTCAGTCCACAGAGACTATAAGCTGTTGTGCAAGAACCTGTTTCTGGTTTGAAGAATAATAAATGAAACCATTTAGAGAGTGAAAGAAGAGTCTGCAGCTTTATAAAGCTCTTTCTTGGACATCCATCAATTAATACATCCAGAATAGACCCCCCTCCCCCCCCCCCCAAAGGAATTTTAGCAAGGCCAAGGAGACTCTCTCTCCCTCTCTCTGCAATTTGTCTAATGACATCTCTTGATGATTATTGAAAAGTAAGTTTAGTGAAATGTGTTCTTGCTAGTTCGGTCCCGTTATTGCACGTCGGTACATAAAACTAACTCAGAATTTATAAAACTATGCTAAAGACAATGTTGGCAGTCCAATCTCCTATCTCCTTTCTGTGTGTTTCCATGAAGTATAGTTTAGTGGGCTTGTGTTACTACTTGATCTTGCATTTTATCCCCTTCTCAAATGATTGATATTTGAGTAGAATCAACTGGAATGATTAGCAAAACGAATCGCCGAGTTTCGTTGAGTTTCTTTGTCCCTTTATCTATCTTTTTTGCCTGAGTTTTCAATGATGGATCTTCTGTTAATGTCTTTAGTTGGATTCTTTTTCATGACTATGATGAATATGTATGTAGGTGGTGATAGCGGTTGATCAGTTGGGAAAAATCAATGCTTCTTCAAACCTTATGGACCCCTCACAAAAGTACATCCAAGTAATCACGAGGGACTCTCATGAATTCTGGTTCATGGGATTCATATCATATAACAAGGCTGTCAAGACTTTAACTGATGCATTGCAGCGATCCCGTGCCTAGGTCGAACTCGGAGGATACCAAAATGCATCTGTTCCCTCTCGCAATCTCGTACCTACCTAAATCAACACTTCCTTCTATACACTTCACATATATTTTTCTATTTTAGTCAAATGAGATAACCGATAATAATCATTAGATGTGGATTCTAAAATATGCATGTCCCCTGATAACTACGAGACACATATTCAAGGCTCTCTTAGTGCTGTTTCTCTCGTACATTTAATGATGCACGAGACACATATTCAAGGCTCTCTTAGTGCTGTTTCTCTCGTACATTTAATGATGCAAAACTGTCAGTCACATGTGACGGCCGCTGATAAGAAGATTCTCTTATTTTTGTAAATAGTTTTATAAAATAAAGTTGTTTGTATCATACACTTGTGAAATCTAAGCAACCCATGCTTTGACTAGGATTATTATTGATTACTTTACCGCAGGTTGTGCAGAAATTCTAGTGGAGGTCTTTATGATCTTTATTTCACTTTTTTTTTTTTTTTTTTTTTTTGGTATCTTCCAAAGCCAAATTCATTTGTTATGCCCTAACTTTTAGGGCATATTTCATCTTCCATTTCATTACAATAACAATATTTTCTTTTTTGGACAAACTCCAAGCAAGAATATTGATCCATGAGCAATAAACACCTTATTGTATAAATATCTAGAAAGAAAAGAACACAAAAAATATATATATATACACAATAAATTGAATGAAACAAAACATGTGAATGAGAATTAGATGCTTGCAATTTCACTTTAGGGCTCTTTTTATAGGTCTTTTTGCAGAAATGCTGTGTGCCACTGAAGTTGAAGAATCTGTTCTGATTTGGAAAAACCCCATCAATTAAAAATTAAAATAAGAATATGAATATTTATTTTTTGTTTCTTTAAAATAATAATAATAATAATAATAATAACCATTACCTCTCCTTCATGCTTTTTGGAGATATTTTTGAAAACACAAGCAATGGAATGGAGAGTATGAAAATAGAAATTTTGGGAATATGAAAACATCATTGAGAATGAGATGTTTGTATTTGGAATATGATGGAATAGAAAAGAAATGATGAAGTGCATTTAATATTGCAAGAATTGGAAAAAAAAATATTATAATTTGCACCAAAATAAGGAGTTCAAGAAAAATTAATTTTGTAGACTCATCAATATATGGAATACACTTTGATTTTTTTTTTTGGGGGTCTAATAAAATACGGAAGAGAGGATTTGAACTTCTGATTTCTTTGTTGCGAGTAAATTATATATAATATGTCAGTTGAACTATACTCATATTTCCTTATATATACTTTTTAAGTGCTTAAAATTTTACTCTAGAAACACTTTTTTTAATAGAAAATTATTATAAATGGAAAAAAAATATCAAACTATATACAAATATAGAAAAACATCTCGCCTAGTGATTGAAGTCTATTGCGAAATTTTTCTATATTTATAAATGTTTTGGCTTAGTTTTCTATATTTGAAAACAGCCATTTTTTAGTCACTTATAAAGTTGATTCCTACCTGCTTTTAAGATAATGTTAAATTTTCTTTCACAAATAGAATACCTAATTACTTTGTATATTTTGACAAGACACGGTTAATTGCTTAACTTTTATGAATCTCACCAACCTAAACATAGTTTAGTTGATTAAGATATATATTTTCACCAAAGAAGTTAAAATTTTGAATTCTCCACCCTGCATGTTCTTAAACTAAAAAAAAAAAAAAAAAAAAAAAAAAAAAAAAAAAAAAAAAACTAATTTTTTTCTCTAAATCTTTAAATTTTTTATTAAAATATAGATTATATTTGTTTTCTAATAATTTAAATCATGAATAATTACCTGATGAGGGTAAGAATATTCGAACTTCTAAACTTTTGATTAATAGCACGTCTTGAACCAATATTCAAGTTGCCGACACTTTAACTTTATTTAATTTGTATTTATTCGTGGAATTATGATTTGTAAAGTTGTGGAAACCCTAAAGTGTATTTTGCAAAAATAACAATTTCTTAATTCAGAACAACGAAACTCACACATATGTAACATAGAGTCATAGACTTGACTTTTGAATTTCAAACCCTAAAAATGTTGCCGACAAGTAACCCAAGTTCTTTAGGATTGAAAATTGTACCGTTATTTTCTAAAAGAATGATGAGTTTCCCATCTGATTAAGGCGTTTATTAAGGACTTAATCTCATCATTTTAACTTTTGAAACAAATCTTGGTCTCTTTCTTTTGAGATTATGATCCACTAAACCAAATTACTCAAACTTTTGGTTCAATATATGCCAAAAGTAGAGCAATAGAAAAAAAAAAAAGGGGGGCATTGGAGAATAGAATTGCTTTCTCCCTTTTCCCTTTTGCCAAGCAACTTCAAAATTGCTTTAATAAATTCCTTACCAAAAACGAAAATAGAAAAATGTCTTTTTTGTCCCTGTATGTCAAAACGTTACACTTTTACTTTTGAGTTTTTACTAATGCTCACTTTTTATCCTTTATTAGTGTTAAAATTAGTTTAAAACAAATCAGGTCTTGATTATTTTAAATTAATCAGGGGCAGTTACAAATATAGCAATCAGATTCAAAATATTAACCGATATAGTACAATGCAAAAGAATTTGTAGTTATATCAAACTTTAGATCTAGCTTTCAAAATCTATCAGTAATATACTATATGGCTGGTAGAAGTCTATCAACAATAGAGTCTACCACTGATAGATTTTGCTATATCTACAGTTCTTTAAAAATGTTGTTATACACTTAATTATTATGGGTTGTTTTCAAACATAGAAAAATGAGCCAAACTATCTACAAATATATAAAAATGAGCCAAACTATTTACAAATATAGAATTCTATTGTGATCTATCGCTGATAGACAATAAAAAATTTCTATATTTGTAAATAGTTTGATATTTTTTCTGTTTATAATAATTTTCTTAATTATTAGTCTTAAAAGTGCTCCCATTGTAATTACCTATCTTAAAATTTAGGAACTAAATGGAAAATGAATTCCATGTAAAAATTTAAGCTTGGAAATCATATCAAAATGAACTCAAAATTCTAAGAACACAAATAGAAATTAAAAACAAAATGTAGGGACGAAAAGATTTATTTTATTTTATTTTATTTCGTTTGAAAACCTCTTAATTTTTTATTTTCTTTATGGGAGGATTATTTTTCATTTTTTTTTTCTTTTAATCTTTAAATTTGTCCTCATTGGACAAATTCATTTTGGTCACTGGCCAAATTTAAATATAATGTGTTAGTTCCTAACTTTTTGTTTTATTATATACGAAATCACTAATTTAATACATGTGGCTACTACTGTTGAACAAAAAATATATATTTTAAATTCCAAGCTTTTTTAAAAAAAATATATAGTTCTTAAAAATTATTAGCAAAGATTGAAATAGTTTTTATACAAATTCAAATCAGCATGGAATTTAAGGGTTAGAACATGATTTTAAAAAAATTTCTCATTAAACTAAAATTAAGGAGGTTTATATACTAATTTTTGGTCATATACTTTCAGATTGATTTCTATACTTTCAACTTTGATTCATTTTGGTTATTGTAATTTAAAAAGTGGTCATTTTGATCCCTTAAAAATAAAATTATATGGACCAAATGGACATTTTGCTCCCTTCGATCTTAATATTCTGAAAAGTCAAAGATATTTTGTTAGCTGCCAGTCTATAAATCTCCTTAGAAATAGATGGGATTTCTATAAGAATAAGATCCTCGTAATTATGAATGCGAACCACTCCGAGAGAGTTCAACTCCATCGTTATAGCAAGATGAGACCATGAAGTTGAACGTCTAAGGTTTGTTAAATCACCAATTGACCCAAAGCTTAAGCTGATGGGTGAAAGGTAAACTTAATATTATATCATCTAACACTCTTTCTTACTTGTGGGCTTGAAATATGTAGAAGAACCAACAAGTGAAAATCAATATTAATTGGAGAGAAATAACATTGTAGGGGGTTTGAGGGGTTTAAATACAAGACCTTCTGGATCACTTGCTCTGATACTATGTTAAATCGCCAATTAACCCAAAAGCTTAAGTTGATGGGTGAAGATAAATTTAATATTATATCATCTAACAATATCGTCCTCTATGGCCAACAACACAGATGCAAGAATGGAGAAATAGCCAAGTACCAAGCACATAATTTCATGTCATGGGAGTACAAAATTCATATAAAGTTAGAAGTTCAATCTGTGAGCTTATGAGTGGGGCACATGCCCCCTACCCAACAGCAACAAAATCACATGAACCATAAAAAAATACTTAATTAATATCATCTTTAAATATGCCACATCGTAAGATAAAAAACAAATTTAGTGTATGAAAACCGAATGAAATATCAAATTAAAATAAATTAAAATTGAAAGTACAATAACTAAAATGTAGATTTTAAAAATATAAAATAAATAAAAATGAACTAAAATTGATGGAGAAAAATAATACTTAAACCAAATAAAGATTAAGAAAATGGTAACTATTAAGTAATATTTGGAAAGAATTGTTTAGATGGAAATTATAACCTTCCCTTTGGGTGTGTTTGGACAAACAGTATTAAAAACAATAAAATGAGACTGACATACCACCAAATTTTTACTTTTTTATTATTTAATATTTATTATTTTGTGAATTTTAGTGAAAGAGAAAAAGAGAAACTTCTCTTGCTGTTTTGATGCTTCTTAATATTATTAAAAATTACAATTAGTAATAATATTAATCAAAATAATCATTGAAGGTGACGTGGCGCCGCCCCACTAAAACTCAGAGTAAGTAGCCTATTTTTGCCACCAAACAAGGGATTAATCCACTTGGGTAGTTTTGTAATTTTATAATTTGATTTTTTTTTTTAGTATAATAATAAAGAGTGTAATATTCAAATTCAATCTTTGACTTTAAAGGAAATAATTGATGTCCTTATTTACTTAGTTTTGTTTGGTTTGGTATCTTATAATTAACTTAAACGATAAAAATATCATATGAATATTATATTTATATAATCTCTTAATTGATTATCAATCATTGGTCATAACGATTTAATTAAATTTTATATGTTTTTCAATTTTTTAATATAATATTATAACTTTCGAAGTTAAGATTCAAACCAATGATTTTTAAGAGAAGTGATTTAATATCCACTTAATTATGTTTAGGTTGATTATCTATTTACAAATTACGTAGTTATGAGTTAGTGTCTTCTAATTGACTTATTGTATTAGAATTGAGCAAAAGAATATGAAAATGTATGTGAATTGTTTTTTTTAAGAACTCTTAACAAATTTTGAAAACAAAAATTAGTTTTTAAAAGCTAGACCTTATTTTGATAACCAATTTGTTTTGGTTTTCTATTTATAAATTTTTGCTCGTTTCCTAACAATTTGGTAGTAAGTTTTTCACTTTCTTTAAAAAAAATATGAATTCTAAACCAAATTTAAAAAACGAAATCAAGTTTTCAAACTTTTTTTTTCAAACGTTGGCTTGTAAAACGTGTTTAAAACGTAGGTATTAGAGCAAGAAAATTATATTAAAAAAATATTGTTTGTACGTCTATTTTTTTCTTTTTTTAAGAAGTTATCAAACAGAACTTATTCTTTTTTAGTTCTTAAAAACTTAGTTTTGTTTTTGGAATTTGAATAAGAATTTAAATGTTTCTTTAAAAAACATTTTATAAATTTGGTTTTGTTTTTAAATTTTGAACAAGAATTCAAATTATTACCACAATTATGTTGGCTAAGTCTTTTTTATCTAGGCTTTGTTTTTGCATCTTGTTGCTATAATTGTCAAGAATATCATGGTAGTTTGAATTGTCCTTTTCTAGAGAATATTTTTTTCTTATTTGTTGCAGATTTTAGGAAGATACTTTCTATTTTCAGGTCTTTAAACGCTTTGTTGCTTTTTAAGGATTGTTTTTTTGAAATCATATTTAGTTGTGCTCCTGGTGTTTTCTAGGGTTACGACTTTGAAAAATTCGACTTGCATGTCATGGAGAAAAAGTCGGTGTGCCAAGTGAAATATGTGTTCCTCACTATCAAGTTGTGCCTATTGTTCTTATTACTGTGTTTGTAGAAGGTTCTATTCTTATTAGGTGTGAGCATCGGTCGGGCGGGATCGATTTTGGACAAAAACCACAACCGACCACCGACTACTCAATTTTAATCAGATGGTTTCGGCGGTTTATGGACAATTTCTTATAAGGAACTTTCGTATTGGCTTTGTACTTAGCAATGTCTAAATTCTAGCATTGAAAAGGATTTTCGATCGTAGGAGGAGCCTAAGCTATCTTTTCTTGAAGGGTGTTCCAAACAAGAAGGTGAAAAAAGTAACAGAGTATTATGAGAGGGAGTCTCAAGTTTAAGGAGAGGCTAAACTATTCATTAGGAGTAAGTTGTGTGAGAGTCTCAGTAGATGATATCTATGATATAAGTATTTCATCGTAAACGTTTGTCTCTCATTAGTGAATATCTTTTCCTTGAGCACACTGCCCACCGGACATAAGTGTAATTACACTGAACTGCTTTATCAATCTTTGTGTGTTTATCTCTGTTATTCTAACATGTTGTTTCATTGTCTTTTGCATTGTTTGTGACATTGTGTTTGACTTGTGTAGTCATCTATTCGATTCACCTAAATTTCATGAATGTTTTCCTAAAAATATGAAACCGTATTTAAGAAATAGTGAGTAAGCAAGCCTAAATTTTAAAAACAAAATACTAAAAATGAAATCGTTGTCAAACTCAATCAAAATAATTTAACTAATTTTTTATTTGGTCTTCAAACTTTCCATTAGAAACCCTCTATTTTTCTTTTATGGAAAAGGAGGGCATATATACACTTTTTAAGAATAAATTTAATGAAATATGTAGGTCTGTTTGATAACTATTTCATTTTTTTTTTTAATTTATGATTGTCTTTTCAATTTATTTGTCGTGATTTTTATTTGTCAAAATTAAAAAACAAATTTTAAAAACGGTTATTTTTTAGGTTGACTTTATTTTTTTAATAGTGATAACAAAAAAAATAGGGTGAAAGTAGATGTCCTGTGCTTAATTTTTTTTAAAAAAATAAAAAATCAAAATCAAATTCATTATTAAACGACACCTAAATTTCTTTTTTGTCAAATAGAATAATAATATGACACGTTTATTTATCCATTCACTAACTATCCCATCACGTTAACATTTCAATTATTCTTATTATAATGCACAAAATATCAAAATTAAGTTGAAAAATAAATTATTTTCGATTTAAATATTTTGATGATGAATTATTCCACATGTATTGCTCAAATTTATCCAACCAATTTCTTTTTATTTATATTATACATATAAATAATTTTGAATTTTGACAAAGACACCTAATTTTTGCCATATATTTGAGTGTGATTTGTTGAAATTTTGAAAATAGTGAAAAAAAATAAATTAAATTGAAGAGGACAAACCCGAAAATGTGTATGAATGAGACACCTGGCATGGGACACGCTGTCAGAGTGAGGGAATTATTTGGCAATGGTGGGGGCAGGAATGACGACACGTGGCAGAAAGGGACCCGCCACGAGCCTCATTGGTGTATGTGGGCCCGCTTCTCCTATTTGGCGGCAAAATTGTCGTGTATTGCGGGACCCACCATCGCTCCACCTCATTCCTTCCAAGCACGATAACGACGGATCCGTATTATTTGTATATAACCCTTCCAAAAGATACTATTTTCTCGGATTAAGTGTTAAAATAGAGTGATTTTAAAAATAATTTGTAAAAATAGAGTTTCTTTTTTGTTTTATTCAATTTTAGTTTTTTTTTTTAATTAATATATAAATATTTTATTATTATTTTTCAGTTCAGTTCACTTTTTCCCTTTCTTAATTTTTTTTTTTTTTAAATTATAAAAAATACTTCAAACTTTGTACATTGTGTAAAAGAAATATCTTCAAATTTTCAAAAGTTTCAAAAATACTCTTAAATTTTTCAAAAAAACTTAAAAAATATTAGGAAAAATTACCTTTTTAGTCCTCAAGTTTTGAACAATATGTGCGTTTGGTCCCAAGTTTTAAAAATGTACCTTTTTAGTCCTCAGTTTATAAGAATAGGTCCATTTGGTCCCTGAGTTTTCAAAATATACCTTTTTAGTCCCTGAGTTTTTAAAAATAGGTCTAAAAGGTCCTCTAAGTATTTTTTTCTTTAATTTTTTAAAAATAATTATATGATATTTAAAATTAGAAAAAATAGTTTTAGAGACGAAATGGTTTTTAAAAATTATTCTTATAATTTAAAATGTCATATAATTATTTAAATTAATAATAGAAAATTATTTGAGGGATCTCTTACACCTATTTTTAAAAACTCAGGGACTGAAAAGGTATATTTTGAAAACTCAGGGACCAAATGGACCTATTCTTCTAAACTAAGGGACTAAAAATGTACATTTTTAAAACTTAGGGACCAAACGCACATATTGTTCAAAACTTGGGAACTAAAAAGGTAATTTTCCCAAAATATTATTACCACTAATTCCATATGGAAACCGTTGATGTTTTGTTTCATAAATACTTTTAAAGTTTTAAAAATACCTTTAAACTTAAAAAAAAAGTTTTAAGAAAAAACTTATTAGTATATAAAAAGAAGTCGTTAATATCTTGTTGTAAAAATAACTCTAGAATTTTAAAAAAAAAAACAGCTTAAAAATGTTTCTATAAATAGTATAGTGATCAATTTATTTGAAGTTTTCTTGAGTTTAGAAATAACTAATTTTAAAACAAATTATATAGATATGTTTTTTCTTTTTCACATAGATACTCTCTTTTTTTTTTTTTTTTTTAATTCTTATCGTTTCAATTAATATAAAATTTTCTTTCGTGGATTCATTAGATATAAAACTCAAATTTATATTTAATGTATTAATTAATTTTAAACATTTTTTAATTTATCATAGACCTAACAACCCTATAATTGAACATTTATAAATTTATTAGACATTTTTTAAAATTTTAAGAACCAAATGGACATAAATCTCAAAATTTAAGGAGTAAACTATTAAGTTAACTTCTAAATATTTATCTAAATTCTAAAAGTTGTTAAGCTTAATTTGGGATTATTGTAGCTTTTAAAATAATTGTTGGTAGTCGTATTTCTAGAAAAATCAACTGTGTGAAAAAGTACAGTAGTGTTTGGTAAAGTTTACTTTTAAATTAAAAAAAAAAATTGGTTACCATGTTTAGTAAATTAATACTAAATTTGTGTAAGTTAGTTATATGAACGAAAACATATTATCATTTCAATTATTTTTTATATTCATATTTAATTTATAATTTATTATAATATAATTATTTGAAAATATATATGATTTTAAGTTAGCATGACATGTATTTATTGAATTTACAATAGGTCGAACCCTTTCTTAAATGTCTTTAAATTCTTCAATTTTTGCAATTTTTAGACAAATATATCACATGAATTAAAAAATAATAATAATACAAATGTGAGAGTAGAGTGATCCAACAATTGACTTAAGTAATTGAAATCTTCTCCATTAAAGCATATTCAAATGAATTTATCACTATCACATCACATTAATATTTAGTAAACTATATGTTAAAGTCAAAATCTAAAGTTAAAAGAATCTAATCCATTTTTTTACCCACTAAATACTATATAAACTCCATAATTAAAATCAAATTTTATTGACTAAACTAATATGTATACATTTTATAATCACTAAATTGGAAAAGTACTTTTTTAGTCCCTACATTTTAGGTATAGTTTTTATCTAGTCCATAAATTTTAAAGTGTTATAGTTTTAGTCTTTACATTTTGAGTTTGATTTTAATTTAGTATAGGTTTCAAAATATTAAAATTTTATATTTAAATTTTGAATTTTGTTTTAATTTGGTTCATAGATTTCAAGAATTATACTTTTACCTTTGATTTTCAATAAATACTCACCCTCAATCTTTAATATTAATGTTTATTAATTAATTTAAAAAATTTATAATTAATTAAGTTTCATTATTTTTATAGAAATGATTATAAATGGAAAAAAATATGAAAATATTTACAAATATAGAAAAATTTCACTGTCCATCGACGATAGACTGTAATAGACTTTTATTACTAAGTCTATCGCGGTCTATCGCTGATAGACAATAAAAATTTTCTATATTTGTAAATAGTTTAATATTTTTTCCACTTTTAAAAATGACCTTATTTTTAACAAATCATGGATTTGCCGAGTGGGAGTAGAAACATAAAAAATGTCAAAGGGCTAAGGGGTCATGGATTCAATCCATGGTGGCTAATATCCTATGGTTTCCTTAACACCTAAATGTTGCAAAGTTAGGCGGGTTGTCCCATGAGACACAGATACAAAAAAAAATGTTTCACTGTTTAATTAATTTTAAAATCACTTAATAACTACTTTAAATTAAGTAATAGACATTAATGCTAAAGACGGGAGTGAGTACCTATTATTTTAAAATTAAAAAAAAAAAAAAAAAAAAAAAAAAAAAAAAAAAACTCAAATTTCAAAAATAAAATTGTAGCATTTTAGTATTTTAAAATTTAAGGACTAAATTGAAATAAAACACCAAATTTAAATTCAAATACTTAAATTGTAACATTTAGAATTATTGGGACTAAATAGAAACTAATTCAAAATCTAACTACTAAAACCCGTATTTTACGCATTATAATTTTGACCTAATTGATCTGCATAATCATGCTTTATGCTTGAGTCAACCAGCCGTCGGTGGCGGTGGGGGCGGCGGCGGCGCGTGCTGAGGAATGGCTTAAACGACATCGTATCAAGTACGATGAAGACCGCTCAATACGCGTTGAAAATCTCTCTCACATACATGTTGGCACTTTAAAACTTGACACGTGTCCTTTTATTTATTTATTATTTTTTTCCTTCGACAAAAGGTTTAATTTCTTTGAATAAATATTAAATTGGATTTTAGGATTTTTTATTTTATGTGTTTTGGATCTTGATTGCAATATTTTATTTCTTCTATCAATCCCTCATAAATCATTAGATCTACTTTCCTCGTTTAAGATGTTTATGACTCTCATTAAAGAAAATTCATATTTTTTTTATAATAGAATAGTCTTTATTTTTTGTATACTTTTTTTTATGCTATAATATTATAATTCAAATAAATTGATAGTGATTTGTATTCATAATTGGTTAGGTCAATATTCATCTTTTTACCAATTGAATTATGTTCGAGCTAATATAACTAATTAAAGGGATAAATTTAGTAGTTATAGTATCAATATCTTTCTTCAATTCAATAGTTTGAATCTTTATTATCAAATGTGGTGAGATAAAAAATAAGTAATCTGTATGTAATTTCATCCATTTACTCGAGATATTTATTTTATTTATAAAAAATTATTACATCACATATGAAATGAGAGATTTGAAGAACGATCTCCAACCTCTTACATCACGTATAAAAATTATTTAATTATGTTGATACACACAAATAATGATATCAACTTGAACATGGCTCAAGTAATCAAGGTCTTAATAGTATATATATTTTTTTAAAAGATCAAATCTTCACATTTATTTTTTTTAAAGAAAAAATTACATTTTTTATTCTCTAAGTTTTTAATAATAGGTTAAAAAACGGAAATTTTTAAAAATAAAAAAATAAGGGAAACTATTTACACAAAATAGCAAAATTCTTAAATAATTGTGATAGACGCGGATAGAAATTATGGTCTACTAGTGATAGAAATGATAGGAGTCTATCACTGATAGATGCTAATACAAGTCTATCAATGTCTATTTTTTTTTTTTGGTTATTTTCTATAAATAGTTTGACATTTTTTTTTATCCGTAAAAATTTTTCTATGAAATGTGAAATAATTTTTATGGTAATAATGATATTACATTTTGATTAAAAATAAAAATTAAAAAAATTGTCTCTTCTCTCTCTTTCGATATTTTATGCTCAAATATCTTAATTGACATAAAATTTATATTATCAAATTCAAAGTTAGAGGTTCAATCTTTCACCCTATATTGTGAAAAAAAAATCTTAAAATCTTTCCATATGTTTGGCAATGTATATATTTATAATTAAAATGAGAAGCTAGAGAGATTAAAATGTAAAAGGAAAAGAAAAAGTAAAAAGAATGTATAGAGAAAAAAAATAGGGTTAATAAGAAATAATGGAACATTATTAATCACATGGTTCAAATAATGTATCTCAAAAGAAAAAAAAAAAAGAAATTGTGCAAATAATGTCACATACTCTCTCTCACATGGAGGGAAGCTTAATGATTGAACTGAAAAAACAAAATCAAGAATAGGAGAATTTAAAAAATAATAATTTGAAAGTTGTATTTTAAAAAAAATATAATAATAATAATAATAATAATAATAAATTTGAAAGTGGTAGATTTTAAAATTATATTATTATTAATATTATTATTTTGTGTGTAAAATTTATGTGGATAATTTTGAGGGATAAATAAGACAAATAAAAAATGTTAAAAAGAAAAAAAAAATAGTAAGAGGAAAGAAAATAATCCCCACGCGGCATGCCAGCTGTATGGGCATAGATTCCGTGATTACCTACATCCCTACCCCACCTGGGCCCCACTTTACTTTTTACTGTCATCTATTTCTTCTCATTTTTATACAATTAATCATCATTTCACCCTCTCCCCACCATTCATTTTTTTACCCTTTTCTATAATTTTTTTTTCAAAAAGAAGTTATTTATTCAAAATAGTAAAGAAAATTTTTACAAATAGAATAAATGTCAAACTATTTTAAAAAAATAGTAAAAAAAGAAAATACTGATAAATATTGACAGACTTCTATCCGCATCTATCAACGACAGACTTCTAGATCCGGATAGAATTCTATCAGCGTCTATCACAACTATCTAAAATTTTTTCTATTTTGTGTAAATAGTTTTTCTTATTTTTTATTTTTAAAAATTCTCCAAATAATAATAAAAAAATAAAATTTAGGTTTAAATACTATTTTGGTCCTTATATTTTTTTGGGTTCATTTTGGTGCCTATACTTTTAACTTTGGTTCATTTTAGTCCCTGTACTTTCATAATGTTTATTTCGGTCTTTATACTTTTAAAAAGTTATCATTTTGATGCCTTAAAAATGAAAGTGAAAGGACCAAAATGAACCAAAGTTAAAAGTTCAGGATCAAAATGAACATTTTGAAAGTATAGGGACCAAATTGAATCAAAGTTGAAATTAGGGACAAGAATGAACATTTTAAAAGTACATAGACCAACATAAACCAAACCAAAAAGTACAATGACAAAAGTAGTATTTAAACCATAAACCAAATCGAAAGTACAAGGACCAAAGTAGTATTTAAACCTAGAATTTATAATTTTAGATTATGTTTAAATACGATTAAACTTTGAGAGACATAATTGAATCATAACATTTTGTTATCTTGTGTGGGATGGGAGAAACGGACCTCTATCTCAATATCAATAATATGTGAATTTGGTTAAAATAAAGTTTATATCAGTTGATTTACAACTTAGAATTGACATAATTTTGTTTTTTATTTGTTTAATAAGTAAATGTTTATGTGAACAAATATTTAAAGTCATATCCACTACTTTAGACTCTGTTTGATAGTTATTTATTTATTTTTTTCTTTTTAAAAATTAAATTTATAAATACTGCTTCCACTCACAAATTTTTATGTTTTGTTATTCATTTATTGTCCTTATTTTAAAAAATCAAGCGAAGTTTTGAAAACTAAAAAAATAATAATAATTTAAAAAAAACTTGTTTTGAATTTTTTATAATTTATTAGAAATTCATGTTTTCTTTAAATAAGAAAACCCATAATAGATAAATTAAAAGGAAAAAAGCTAAATTTCAAAAACAAAAAATTATAAACGAAATCGTTATCAAACCAGGAAAAATCTAAATCTCAACCCATTTTTTAGGAATTCAAACTTTGGAAATCTTAATTCTTACAAAAAGCATTTTGAACTAAAACTATAAGGTAAGAAAGGAATTTGATGGTTTGAAAAACCTAAAAAATGGGGAGACAAAACATTTAAAAGTGGAGAGATCAAGAAAATAAACAGTTGAAAGTTGAACCAATAAAACTATGGTAGAATCATTATTTTTCATTTGTCTCGTTTGACTTTTATTTTTTTAATAATTTAAATTGCAGTTTTGGTCAAAAATTTTCTAAACTTTGGTTTTAATTTCTATTTAGTTTCTAGATTTTAAAATGTTACATTTTTAATTTTAAAATTTTGAGTTTGATTTCAATTTAGTTCACAAGTTTCAAAATATTACAAACTTACTTTTGAGATTTGAGCTGTGTTTCAATTTAGTCTCTAAATTTCTAGATTTACATTTCTAACCTCAATTTTCCACTAAATACTCACATTCAGTTTTTAACATTAATGTCTATTAATTAATTTACAGTATATATTTTTTATATTCGTGAGTTTCCAAGCCAGCTTACGCTCACCTCGACTAATGTCACGATACAACCTATCTGACCCTATAATATATGGGTGTCAAGAAAACTTGTAGGATATTAAATCTTAGGTAGGTGGCCACCATAGATTGAACATTTAAAATAATTATGAAGTGAAGTTTTAAACTTAGTTTTAATAGTGATAAAAAATAGTGAAACTTAATTAATTATATATATATATATATATATATATATAATTCTCTTAAATTAATTAAAAATATACACATTAACCCTAAAGACTAAAAGTGAGTATTTAGTCGGTCTAAAAATGAGTATTTAGTGAAAATTAAGAGTTAAAATTGTAAAATCTTGAAACCTAAGGACCAAATTGAAACACATCTCAAATTTTAATGATAAAATTGCATTTTAAAATCTAAGAACTAAATTGAAATTAAATTCAAAATAAAAGAACTAAAAATGTAATATTTTAAGATTTAGAGACAAAAAAAAAAAAAAAAAAATTAGGATTTGGAGTCCAAAGTGATTTTCCCTAAAATTTAATGGGTCAAAATGGGGGCCAATAAAATTTTTAGGATTTGGTATAAATATTTTTAAAGTTTGGAAAAGAGGAAATTACTCAAATTGTATTTAAAACTTTTTTATTTTATTTTATTATAAATTGTATTTAAGACTTCAACTTTTACATTTGGGTCAAAGACGTCTTTTCTAGTTTATTCATTTAATTTACATGTTTTAATACGGTAATAATTATTCTGTTAGAAAAAAAACGGCAATTATTATTATGTTGCCTGTTATATAAAAAAAAAAGAAATAAAATTACCAATTTGAGAAGACTAAAATTGGATAACTAAAATTACATTCATTAAAATGGAAAAGTTGTACAATAATCAAAATAATATTAAAAAAAAAATCACTATTTAAAATTTTTATTGAAAAGAAAGTCATACATTGGAACAGTTTTAAAATTAATTTATTAATTAACCATTATTCACTTTGAAATTCTTTCCAAAAAATTTAACATTAAATAGACGTTACGCGTGTGAAATTCCTGGCGGTGTCTCTTAACTACTCATAAAATTAAATGAAAATTAAATGCATAGAAAATTCTATGTATACAAATTATGGAAATTACTTGATTATTTAGTATTTAATTAATGAGCCAGCTAAATTCCACGTCCCTTTCTTTCGGCCATATTTTATTATCACGCGGTTATAAAATAAAAATTCCATTCCCATTTTGATACATGAAATTGAATATTGTTTTATTTAATATTTTCTTCACAAGGTTTATTTTAGATCATTAAAAGAATTAATAAAAAAAAAAGTAGTAGTAGATCATCGTAAGCCAAAATAACAATATTGTTAATGATTTTTTTTTTTAAATTTTTTTTTTTTATTTTAATCTATAAACTTTAAAAAATATTAAATTTAATTTTTGTTGAACTAAGAAAATCTGAATAAAGATTACGATACTTAAAGTTGAAAGAATTTGTAGAAGACTTCTTTTAATACAAAAAAAAAAAAAAAAATATGCGTGGCATGAGAATCTAAACATAATATTTAAGAAATTAGTACATGTTAATTAATGTTAATTACTGTTGCCGGTAATTTTTAAAAGATGGAAAGTTTAATCCTTATTCCTACATGTGTTAAATTTAAAAAATAAAATCACTCTTAAAATACATATCTAAAGTCATGTCATTAGAATAAATTTGTCAGCATAAATATAATTCAACAGCATAAATATAATTCAACAGTTAAGACATTTATTCTTTCATATTCTATATTTGTTGCACTAGAAAAAAGACAACAGAATAATTTTTTTAATTATTTAGTTTAAGGACTAGAAAAAAAAAATATATATATATATATCAATTATCATTGAACTAGATTTATTTAGTTCTTATATTTTACAATTTGTAACAATTTAATCCATATCGTTAAAAATACTTTT
This sequence comes from Lagenaria siceraria, assembly GCA_002890555.2. Classification (NCBI taxonomy): domain Eukaryota; kingdom Viridiplantae; phylum Streptophyta; class Magnoliopsida; order Cucurbitales; family Cucurbitaceae; genus Lagenaria; species Lagenaria siceraria. Next base: position 18,040,218 of record CM016483.1, on the reverse strand, counting down.
AAGAATCAAATATGTTTAGAAATTATAAAGATTAAGTCATTGCGTAATAAAAATTGACACATAATTTTGATGAGATTTATCCTAGTAAAGACTAAATTGTTACCAAATTGAAAGTATAAGTACCAAATTTTTACATATTAAAGTTTACAGACTAAATTACTACCAATCGAAAAAATGACTAATTCATTACAAACTAAAGTTAAGTTACAATTTGTTAATTTTATGAAAGTACATAAAGTATTTTTATAATCAATAAATTAAACCTGATCTTTTAAAAGTTAAAATACCACTTTAGTCCTTATATGTTGGAGATTATTCAACTTTAGTCTCTCTACTTTTACATATCCAACATTAGTATCTTAAAATTAATTTTTTTTTTTTTATCGAAATTGCCTTGATCATAATAATAATTTTCAGGTAAGACAATTTAAATTTTATAACGAAAAATGACAAAAGATAACAAAAGAATTTTTTAAAAATCAATCTAAGAATTAAATTTAAGATTAGACGAAAAATTAGTTATTTAAAAAATATATATATGAACTAAAAACAAACTCAAAGTTGAAGAGAAAAATGATTCTTTTTTTTTTAAATGAGGAAAATGATATTTGAAATTAAAAAAAAAAAAAGAGAGAGAGAGACAAAAATAAAATAAAATAAAAAATAAAATAAAAGGATAATTGGATTAAAAGAAGCCTTGAGAAATTAGAGAGAGAGAGTATTATGTAGTAGCTGTAGATTTTATCAGTTTTTTTAAGTTCAAAGAATTCCTGAGAATGGAAGCTCATCAAAACTGGTGCTCTCTTCTCTGCCTTTAATGGCGGATTGAGAGAGACAAACCCAATTTCTTCAACTAATGAGGAGAAGCTTTTCAAACATGGGAAGTTTCATTTTCAATCATCATTATCATCATCTTTTGTAGCAGTGTTTTCTGTTCTTCAACTCTTCTCACTCGGTTCTTCCTGTTCTTGCTGCTGTATACCGAACTTTCCCCTTCCATGGCGAAAACAGGCGTGTTTGATTCTGATCCTAAAGTTATGGGGAAAGCCACGGAGTTGAAGAGGGAGTTACAGAGACTTATCGTTGCTATAATTGATGACGATAATTATTCCACCGACACCATTGATAACGCTAAAGAGATTCTTTCTGCACTTAAGGAGTTGAAACTCAGGAAGAGATCGCGTTCTTCTTCTAATCTTTTTGAGAATCTCATTTGTCCTGAGGAATTTCGTTGTCCGCTTTCTAGAGAACTCATGAGAGATCCTGTCATTGTGTCTACTGGCGAGGTTTGTGATTATATATATATATATATATATATATATATATTTTTCCCTCCTCTTCTAGGTCTTGAAATTAATTCCTAATTCGTGGTCCTTGCTCCTTTGTTCTTGAGAATACGAGTGTGAAATTTAGTCGTCTTCTTCTTCTTCTTCAATCAGTGTTCTTGAGAAGGTTTCCAGGTTTCTATGGTTTTAGATTAGGATTTTCAATTTAACTTGCTGAATGTTCATTGACATTGCATCTTTTGTATTTAATTTTAGAATTTAGAGGGCGAACGATTCAAACCCTTAGCATCTTGAGTTACTGTGTATTCATGTTGTTGACTGTGAATAAATATGAATGGTTTACCTGGAATTCTATAGAATAGAGGAGGAGGAGAAGTTTTTTTTATAGATCTTTTGTTATATGTATGGTTTTGGGGGGACTGGATCTTATTGCCCATTATGAATTCTTTGTTTTCATTATGTTGGTTTTTGAGTTTTCTTGTTCTTATTGTTGTGTTTCATCTTATTTGCAGACATATGATAGACCTTTCATTCACAAATGGTTAAAATCAGGGAACAGGACTTGCCCCAGAACTCAGCAAGTTCTTTCACACACCAATCTCACTCCCAATCACTTGATTCGTGAAATGATATCTCAGTGGTGTACAAGTCGGGGAATTGAGTTGCAAGATCGTGTCCGTGTTCATTATCTTGACGATGATGTGATAACGGAGGCTGATCGAGACCGTTTTCTCACGTTAATAGAGAAAATGTCAATGACAATATCTGAACAGAAAGCAGCTGCTAAGGAGCTTCGAATGTTGACGAAGCGAATGCCCTCATTTCGAGCACTTTTTGGTGAGTCCCTTGATGCCATATCTTTGTTGCTTAGTCCACTTTGTGGAGATAAGTCACAAAGTATTAGTATTCACACGGATCTGCAAGAAGATGTGATCACAACCCTCTTGAATTTGTCGATCCATGACAACAACAAGAAGCTTGTTGCGGAAACACCCAAGGTAATACCTCTTCTAATGGAAGCGTTGAGATCAGGAACCATGGAAACAAGAAGCAATGCAGCTGCAGCCCTATTTACTCTGTCAGCTCTCGACTCAAACAAAGCGATCATCGGGAAAGCTGGTGCGTTGAAACCACTTATCGACCTTTTAGATGAGGGGCATCCTTTATCAATCAAAGATGCTGCTTCAGCAATTTTCAATCTTTGTATAATTCATGAAAACAAAGCAAGAGCTGTGCGAGATGGTGCAGTCCGAGTGCTTCTGAAAAAGATCATGAACCAGATGCATGTTGATGAGTTGTTGGCTATTCTTGCAATGTTATCAAGCCATCAAAAAGCTATCGAAGAAATTGGAGAACTTGGAGCTGTCCCTTTCTTACTCAGAATTATCAGGGAAAGTCCTTGTTCACGTAACAAGGAGAATTGCATTGTGATCATCCATGCTATCTGCTTATACGATCGAACCAAGTGGAAGGATATGAGGGAGGAAGAGAAATGTTATCGAACTATATCTGAACTTGCTCAGAATGGAACTTCAAGGGCCAAGAGAAAGGCCAGTGGCATACTTGAAAGACTAAACAGGGTAGTTAATATAACCCATACCGCCTAATGAAATTCCTTGGCGTTAAAAACTTGTAGATTCTGCGTCTAAATCCGGCACTCTCGTCTTTGCTAAAACTCGGTCATCTGTTTGGGTAATTTTCAATCATCTTTTTTGTATATTCTCTTATCCTGTGGAGTCTAATGTCGATTTCACTGCCAGGTTCATCAGTTAGTCACTGTGAATAAATGTGAAGTGAGTTCTGTTGATATAAGTTTTTCTTTTTGTTTCTGTTTTAGTTTTACTTGTTCTTTTGACATTGTTCAGTTTATCACTATTGCACTTTGGAAATGCTAGTTTTTTCTTCTTCTTCTTCTCTGTTTCATTGAACTGAACTGATAAGTTTAGACTTTAGAGCCTGTTCAAAAGGAAGTGAGGAAATGTGATTGGAGAGAATAAAAGGAGAGAGAGAGGATGTGATTGTTGCATTGCATATGTTCCTAAGTGGTACCAAATGGATCTAACATTGGACAAGAAAGAGTCAGTGAATGGTAACAGGAAAAGTAATGTGCATCATTTTGAATGGTGTCTGTGATATATCTCTAGTAATGTGTGGTCCCTTTGAAGATGGAGGGAATAGGAATATTGGATGCCTTACACCTTTTTGTGAAGATAGTTCACTCTTTTAACCTCCCCTTTTGTTCATAGTGGAGTGACCCTGCTTTACCTTAGACTTACCCCAACATCTCTTTGATTGCTTTGTAAATTCCTTGTCATTTCTTCATTCTCCTCAGGAAGGAATTTTATTCCATAACAAATCTGGTCTAAAACTGGGGATACAATTATAACAGAAGTAGTAAAAGGTACTAAATACTAATCTCTCTCCTAATGAGTGATAAAGGTTTAATCTCCTCCCACTTATTGATAAGTTACAAATTTTTCTTTGTATAGGAAGAGTCCATTTGAAATAACTTCTAAGTGCTTAAAAAGGTATCATTAAGTGAAAAAAATTGTTTGGAGCACAAGTCATTCCAAACCGATCTTGCCAATGGGTGTTTTTGCCTTTATTTTCTTTCGAGTTTTTATAATTTGGTTTTGCTTCGTGGCTTTTGGCTTCATAATTTGGTGCAATTGAGGCCAAAACGATACTACTACTTGTTATAATTGCCTACAAGTTAGTTCAGTGAAATACATTAGACTATTTATTTGGTAATTGCAATGGGTAGCACTTTTAAAGTTAATAGTCAAGTGTACAACATTTTAAAAAAACCGCAAATATAGTGATAGACTTTTATTAGTGATATGGTCTTACCACTGATAGACTCCTCTTAACGATATGGTCTATCAGAATTGAACCTAAATTTTGTTATATTTGCAAATTCTTTTGGTTTGTGTTATATTTACTAATACTTTAAATCTGATTGTTATATTTTGAGCTGTCCCTAGACTTTTAGTATGCAGATATAGCTCCCTCACTCTCTTTGTTTGTTTATTTGTTTTTTTTTCCTCTGAAAAGTTGTTTTCTTTAAAATATTAACAGAAATAGTAACATCAAATCAAAGCAGGTTGGTTTCCAGTCCCCTTTTTTTCTGTATTTATGGGAGAGAAAAGTCCCTTCATGTCCCTGCTAGCTGGATATTTGGATTCTTTTACAATTTTATTTTTTTATATACCCTTCATTTAAACATTTATAATTATATTTTTTAAATGTCAGAGGAATAAAATGTCAAAAATAATTATAATAAAAGAATGAAGAACTCTATTTTTTTCCCTTTTAAGTTCAACTGTTCTAGGGTGTAAGATCGAATCATCGATTTTTGAAATGGTAATTCGATTAATTTGTACAATATATAATTTATAAGTATCTATACTGTATATGACAATTAATTATATTTTGGTGAAGTCTAACTATTCCTTTTTAGCCAAGACTTTAAAATATTTCATAAGAACACCAATTTTTTCTTCAATTCCTTTCAATGTACCACAATTTTTTTAAAAAAAAAATTTATAATTTGTATAGGTAAAATTCAATCATTCTTATATTTGCATATTGTCACTTCCATCCTTAAGCCTAACCCAATAAATTCAATGGGGCCTTGTTAGGTATTAAAAAATTATTGAGCATTTAAGATTATATCAAGTCACGTTTGTATTGGCATCAATTTCATATAACATTCAATATCATTCATTTTGGTGAACTTGGAACCAAAAAAAGTACATTTAGGTAATTATGAGCCATTGAAATTCAAATATTGAGAATTGAACTATATATATTTCTTTTCGTTATTCATTATTCAACAACTTCATAAATGATGTCAACATGAGTATAGTTCAACTAGCATAAAAACTATATTAAACAAACTGTAAAAACCACCTTTGAAGTAGGGTGTAGTTGCAACTACACCTTCATACTTTCAACAGTAAAAATTGAGCCCTTAAACTTATACAAATGTTAAAATTGGACTCTTAAACTTACATGAATATAGGAATTGGAACCCCAAATCTTTAATGATAAAATTGAACCCTCAAACTTATACAATTGTTAAAATTGCGCCCTTAAACTTGCAAACTTGTAAAAATTTGACCCTTAAACATTTAAAATTTGATCTTTTACTTCATTTAATCCAAAATTTAAAATTAAATGTTTAAAGTTCAAATTTCTACAAATTTAGAAGCCTAGTTTTAATAATTGTATAGTTTGAGGGTTCATCTATATATGTTTAAGGGCTCAATTTTTATAATTGAAAATTTTTGGGTATAATTACAACTACCACCCTATTTCAGAAGTAGTTCTTACAATTTGCCCTAAAATATTTACCTTCGGCATAAAGTACTTAGGTTTTACCGACTAGTTTTTGACAATGTCTCTCAATTTTCTTATTGACATAAAACAATATGAAGAGAGAAAAGTATAGATTCAATAGCCATGGTTAACAATTGAAAAACTAATGACAGAATTTGAAATTTTAGTGTAGGGGAGAGATGAGAGTGTTCGAGATAAAGAGTGGAGTTGTGAAATTTGGGGAGTTACGAAGCTCTGTGGCCCACAGTGTAAAAAGTTAATAAAATACAAAATTGATGTATTTTTAAGTCAAACATAAATTTGAGGTTTAAATACTATTTTGGTCCCTCTATTTTTGAGTTGGTTCATTTTGGTCCCTATACTTTCAATTTTGGTTTATTTGGTCCATGTACTTTCAAAAAATGACCATTTTGATGCCTTAATAGAAGTGAAGGGACCAAAATGGTCACTTTTTAAAAGTACAAGGACCAAAATGAACATTATAAAATTATAAGGATCAAAATGAACCAAAGTTGAAAGTATACGAACCAAAATGAACATTTTGAAAGTATAAAGACCAAAATGAACCAAAATCAAAAGTATAGAGACCAAAGTAGTATTTAAACCTAAAATTGATTTTTTTTTAGTTGTGGGGCCTACGAATTCTTTGGATCAAACAGGGAGTGGAGTTCACAACTCCGCTCGTCCCAACTCTAACTCGTTAGACCAAACAATCCAGAATTGAAACTATCAAGTTTGGGAGAAAGAAGAAATAGGAAAATTAATATTATATATAATTAGAAAATTTAGGTATAAGTTTGAGGAGAAAGAGAGAGAAGAAAGAAATCCAAAAGAAAAGAAGGGGTCTACCATGTGGCATATATAATGCAAAGTATGGGGTTTTGGCAGCATACCCAAAGAGCATAGCATTATGTTCATATTAATCCATCTCATTACACAACAATATAATGGGGACACCCCCTTCTCTCTTTTGTTTCTCTATTTTCACTCTCTCTCAAAAAATAAAAAAATAAAAAAAAATCAAGTTTTCCTTTCCTTTTTTAACTAAATTAAGTAAAAACAATGTTATGCCATATAAACAAAATCCACAACCAAAGAATAGAACAACAACACGTAGATTTACGTGATTCATTAATACTGTGTTTGCTACATCATGAACAGAGGAGAACGACAATTTTATATATTTTAAAAAGCAACAGAGTACAAAATACAAAAAGATACTGTACATGTAGGGTTATGAGGGCCGAAAATAGTAACATAATCTCAATATAAATTAGTTTATAGAGGGTGGTTATATATGACACTTCTCTTAAATCAATAGTTCAAAAGAAATCTCCAAAACGAAAATATGAATTTAAACTTATATTAACTTAAGTTTTGGGGCACTAGAGAACATCGCCCTTTGATTCCATACTTGGTCATTCGAAACGTCATATAACAAATTTAAGGCATCTCAATAAACAAGATTTGTAATAATTTTTGCATAAAAATTACAACTTTAAAATCGTAGGATTTGTGATAATAATGTTGATTTGGGAAAAAAAAATTATTTAAAATTAATCATTGTCGTACAATAGTGTGTCTAGTGAATGTGCGGTTGGTGCTAGAAGATACAACTTCCTATTGGTTTTTCTTGTCTATAATAATGTTTCATTTTAATCAAAAATTGATATGTTATGTCTGTTCATATGGACAAAGTTTAGATGATCTGTTCCATCATTTTTTTTTAAAAAAAAAAAAGCATCAAATTTAACCCTAAACGTATTGAACGTTGTATCTATTTGGACTATAAATTTAAACTTTCATCAATTTTGATTGTAAAAGGACATAAATGTTGCAATTTTAACTTTCGATTCAATTTGAGCTAATTCACCTACTAATCTTAGCAAAAAAAAAAAAAAAAAAAATCTTCATACACCCATAAATTTAATAAAGTTTTTGCACAAAAATAAGTTTGATCAAAACACAAATTAACCATCTAATAGCATTTCAAGGCTTGAAATAAAGGTTACCTAACACATGACATATCTTTTTACACAAGATGTTGCAACATTTCTAAAAACATCATAAATAAACGCATAAAACTAAAGAATCAAAACAGAACACAGAGTTTGGTAACCCAATTCAGTGCAATACCACCTATGTTTGGAGTAGTATGCTCGTGGAAAGATATTTTTACTAATATAAAGTCAAACAATTACAACAATATACTTATCTGTAAATAAACCGCAATTATAGTGACACTCAAATAGCCCAACTTAGAAAACGATCACTTAGACTCTCCCTAAGTGTGGACTCCCTCTCAATAAAACTTCGACTCTCCCTAAGTGTGAGATCTTCTCATCTTCAACGTACTTAGGTTCCTCTAAGTATAAGAATATTTGTGAATGATCACTTAGGCTCCCTTTAAGTGTGGGAACTCCTCACCAAGATGTTTATTTTTCCACCTTCAAATGAAAACACTCTACTTGATGAACTTGAGCTCCCCTAAGTTTGAGAATCCTTCTCTAGTTGTTGAAGAATAAACCACCTCAATCTAGAGTAAATCTCAAGATCTACAACAATATAATCTTTTTCAATGAAAGATGGACACACTTATGGTTTGAGAGAAAATGCACCAGATAATTGACTTCAAAGAATCTTCAAAACAACCAACCCTAAAAATGAACAAAACTACAATATATATATATATATATAATATTGTGTGGAAAACAAAATGTGGGTTTGTTTTATTATTATCATTATTTTGGCTTGGTTATGAACTTGGATAGAAATGAAAAAACATGTGATGTGCTGGCAATTTTGAAGTGATGTGGCAGTCCAATAATTTTGGGGAGTTTGGAGTTCAACAACAATCAATAGTGTTGGTTCATGAGACCATCATAAGAGTTCAGAGTGAAATTTTTCTAACAATAATGCTTTGACATAATGAATTTTGAATATAAATATCTTCTTCCAATTCATTTCAACATTACCTAGACTCAATTTGTTGGTTTGATTACCCTTTACTATTTCATGAGTATTGAGAAAAGAAAAAGGTGAAAACTATAGATAATAAAACAAATCAATCATATTATTATTCTATGACTTCGTAATTTTATCATAATAATAATAGTAATGTCATTTATAATATAATATTTTCAAAATTTAAACATGACTTTGAGGTCAGAACTTTGACAAAATATGCTTAATAACAATTGAAGATTCAACGACCGTAAAAATAATTCTACAGTTTAAGTTATACTCCCCTTCCTTTGAGGTTTAGGTTCAAATTTGCACCTCTACTTAGTTGCACTCGAGAATAAGGGAGAAAAGCAAATTAAACTAGCCTTTGAGTGGTAGCTTATCCATTTCCCTCGTGCTTGATTAATAAAATACTTGAAGAACCACAAGAAGATGAACATACGTCGTAATACTTTAAGTCAATCCACATATTGACTTGTTAATTATCTTGTTATATTAAAAATAACTCACTAACAATAAACAAATTATATCCAACAAAGTTAGTTTTCCATCAAGAAAACACATTTGCATGTGAAAGATGCATCAATTTAAACCTAACTCAATTGGTTAAGACACAACCTTCTCATCAAGAAGTATTCAAAATCCTCACAAGAACTAAAAAAAATATGGAGTTTGTTCAATTTTATGTCTAATTCAGTCTCTATACTTTTAATAAATCTTATATTTAGTCCCTCAAAATTAATTTCCATCGAAATTGGTTAAATAATAATAATAATATTTCATACCAAAAAATATAATATGTGAATATGTTTCCAAAACTTATAATGAAAATGCTAATAAATAATTGAAAAAAATAAACAATAAACTAGTGGTAAGAGCTAAATCTAAATTACACGAACCAAAAGAGGGATCAAAATGGTATTTAAAAAAAAATAGAAAAGAAAAAAATGATGGAAATGGGCAGTTTATCCAACTTTAAAGGCAAAACTTTAGAAAGGAAGAAATGCCAGCTGAACAGAGCCTTCCAACAACTAAGCCATAATCAAAGGTTTAAGTAATAACTGTACAGGAAGATTAACAAGTTCATAGTAACAATCTGCACAAGAGCAAATCAAAAGACAGGACCTCACATACTTAATTGACAGTACAGCCTCAGAATGTCATGGAAAGCATGATATCTTACGACAAACCGTAATCGACGATCCATACAGACAAATCGAGGAGTTAATTACGACATTAGCGAGATGGGGTCGAAGTATTTCCATTCATTCTTGACAGGGCATAACCATCAACTTGATTGAGTTCCCATTCAAAATACAAAGTTCTTTAATCTGTATTATAAGCCCATCCATGCTTATCTAGAAATGATTGCACTGCTTCCTTGATGGCTAAGTTTGGTACTAGCTGGGACTCGTCGAGCAGCTCACGTGTTATGGGATCGAAGTTACCAACCTAGACAAAAGGGAAAGTAGTCAGAATTGTAGCTACATGACATGTAGTAGTAGGATCGCGATGCGAGAAAATGTCGACCTTTCGAAAATGGTCGAGAATCACTGCTCTCTCATATGTAACCCCGCTTGGAGTAATAACGGGATCACGTAGAATATCGAGTGTGATTTTACAGCAAAGATAATCAGGCACCTGAAAATATCAAATTAGTACCCTCCACAGGATTTAAATGGCAACTGTTATGCCTAAAAGTTTGTAACAACAACGAAATAAACTGAAAAAAGTAGTAACCAACATGCTTACCTCGGACGGCGCATCTGCCTCGGCAACTTTTTCAAACACACTTCTTAGCGATTTTAATTGTTTCCGGTGAGCAATTTTGGCTTCATCAACAAACCCTTCTAGTTCAGATTGGTCAAGAAAGTATTTTTGTTCAAGGGCAGCCTCACAAGCTTCTCTGAGAACACATACATGTAAATTGACTAAAATCAAAAAAGGAAACAGAATGGACAATACCAGAGAAACCCATCTTTCTTTCTTTCTTTCTTCTCTAATGTCTAATCATCACAATTGACATTTTCAGTATTTCAGGTGGGGAAAAGAAAACTTATTTCAAGGTTTGCAAAATGTGCTGATCATTGATTTCAATAGTGTACATGCATCCAACCAACCAGGGGTGTTCATAGGTTGAGTTGAAACACTTTTTAGACCCAAACTAATTGTTCAAGTTAGTAAGTTTCTTAAACCAAATAACTCTTATTAAATAATGAACCAAACCCAACCCAACCATGAAACATTTGGGTTGGATTAGTTCGGGTTACTCGGGTCATTCATTTAAATGTTTGTCCTAAAAATAAGTAGAATGTTAATTTGTAACACTTTTATTTAATTATTTTCATATATTGAGTTAAGATTAACAACTCAATTTCAATTTATATTATGAAATTTTCTTTCCAAAGTGCTAAAAAATAGTTTTTAGGAGTTGTTGGAGAATAAGTGATCCAAAAAATCATGAAATTAAATAAAATTAAATAAATATACGTAGATATAATTGTATCGTTTTAGTAAAAGACATACTTTAAAAATTAATAATAAATTCGGATGGGTTCAAGTTGGTTTGGATTATTTTAGGATGAACTCATCAACTAACCTAACTCATAAAATTTTCATTTATTTGAACTCAACCTAACCCAAACTGTACGAGTTCGGTTGGGTTGATCAAGTTTTTTTAACACCCCTACAAACTCTGAAAAGTGAAAACGAAAAAGCCTGAACTCAGAGAAAAACAACTTACTTCAATGTCTGCAATTCCCATGACCGTTCGGTGGATGCTTGTTCCCACTCTCTGTATTTTGCTTTAGCAAGTTCCTGCCATATCTCCTCTACTATGTAACTCTTTGGATTTGCACCCCTACCAAGATCCAAAGCCTATAAAAAATGAGGTTGAATTAAATTTATGTTAGCATAATAAACATGTCATCTTTACGAAAGCTACACTGCCAAGATGCAACATGCATGCGAACTGAAAGTCTATAATATTGTTACATTCAAAACCAATCACCGATGCCTTCTTAAATTCTTGAAAGAACTAACTTAAACCAAAGGGTTCTCAGTAGAAATATCATTCTGAACTTTTGCCTTTAAGTTCTTGATTAATGATTTTACATTTTTCCCTTGAACATATATTCATTTTCATTATAACAATGAGAGGTTGTTTCTAGTAAAAAAGATAAATAAGTAAATATGTCAACACTCCAGTCAGAATGCTTTATATTTATTAGTGGAACTAGTTGTGAATATGGGAGTTGCAAATTCTTACAAATTTGATTGCTCTGTTTCCTAATGATCCCGCAGTTAATTTTATTTATTTTACAGTCTTGAGAAAATTAATTTAACTGAAACATTCTCAGAAGAAATAAGTGAACACAACAAAAGTTTTGATCAGTTTCTGTATACTAATTAGTGGTACTAAAAGTATGATTAGGGAATTTGCATACTCTTCCAATTTTGATTGTCTGTATTTTCTAATAATGGAGTAGTTAATAGGTATTCATTTAACTTCAAGTCTTTGAGAAAAGTTCTGATTGTGTTACCATTGTGATGGTAAGACTTATGATAGGACACAAAGTGACAGGACAACGTGAGTGCATCAGGGAAAAGAAGATTTTTTGGCTTCAACTTATTAGAGCCTCCTTTTGGAATCTATGGCTATAAAAAAACAAAAGAACATTTGACAGCTTAGAGAAGGCTTCTGACACTTTCTTGACAGCTTGTCTTTTGTGGCTCTCTCCTGACGTATAAATCACATGGACCCTTCACTAAACGACTATTAAGCCAATTGAAAGTGAATATTGATCCAAAACAGCCGAATAGAAGAAAAATGGAAGTATTCAGGACCCCCCCTCTCTCTTGTGCTGACAGGAACAGCTTTAATCTTCCATGATTCTCTCCTCCCCTTCTTTGTAGTTCATACTATCCATGAAACTTCAGCTTTCTTATATATATACATAATACAGCCAAATATGAAATGAAAATGTTCAGAGGCCTACTTCTCCTACTCTCTTAAAAATGTAATGTCTAGACAAGTGGCAGCTGCTTTTCAATTGGTACTCCCCCCTTCATCTTATCTTACCAACTGCTATCACTCTCTCCGTTACAACCCCCCGCCTCCCACTACTGACAGAATAATTTCTCAACAGAAAACCAAGGTACACATAATCTCCCTTATCAAACCAAAAATCCCTTTGCTGTGCTGCGCAGCAGGTGCCCCCAAGAAAATCAAGCATTGTGCACCTGTCAAGTTGCTATTTCTAAACTGTTGAAACTACAGTTGAATTAGCTGCAGGACAAAACTGGAGAAGGATCTCGTCTGGAAAGGACCATGAAAAGAGTTCAGTGGGTGGCTGTGAGAATGAGGTGTTGTAGCTTGACCGTCCAAGCAGCACCTAGCCCTTTGCTCAGTTTGGTAAACACGATCACATCTTAATCTTAAATATCCTTCCAGACCTCTGTTAACCACCCTCACAATCCATGCAAGGAAGGTGAGTTGTGTACTAGCAAACAATAATCTTTTGTCATAGTACAACAAATTTTAGCCATACTGGCTACTGCATATAGTTAAAACTGAACAAGTCTTAAATGTTTCAAATCGACCTAATTGTGCATCAGACCCTTACTTTCTTCTCCTATTAGAAGGAACCCAGTGCATCCCTCCTCCATTCAAAGTCATTACAACAAATTTCTCCTCCATTTGAATGATTAATTAATATGCATTTCTAAGATCAGATGTTCAGAACCTAAGCATCTCAATCTTTTTCCTAATTTTTAGGTTAGTTATTTTTATAGAGTCGTGTTGAAGCCGTGTCTGAAATTGGAAAAAGAAAATGTCTTGTTAGATGCACTTTTTAGCGTGTTGGACACGTGTCTAGACATATTTGCGTATGATACGTGTCCAACACAGACACTTTGCCGAAAACAAAGTGTCCGTGCTTCATAGTTCATAATAGTAATCCATCAAGATCATGTCCATAAAATATAAGATCTCGAACATTTTCACCTTTTGCTCAACCGTTGGTGCATAGCCCTTTCCACCACAACCTCCATTGAGAGCTGCTAGGGAACTTTTCGAAGTACTTCCAATTGATGATTGTCCACGTTATATCCATCATAATTTCAACATTCCTCCCTAATAATTGACTTATCTCTTCCCCAATAAGGGTCAAAGATAATTTCTTACATGGATGGCTCAAATTATACTTGATTTTTCTTGTTTCTAGACATTCTTCAGAATCATATTGCTCTCATTTCTTCAAGTTCTAAGTCCTCAAGCGTTATTGTCATTGAAATATCTAAATACAAGCAAAATGAGAGTACAGACTCCCTACCATCTCATCAATCACTCTTAAACAAAAAATGAACGTTTGGCTAATGGCAGTTGCTTTCACATAACGATCCCATTTCATTGAACTACTTGCTATCACTATCTATGTCACCCCGTTACTACAACAAACTATAAGAGACTCCCACATTTTCCTTGCGGTATTAACGCCTAGTTTCCCTCTTCTCTCGTGAAATTTGCATATATCATAGTAGATAATACAATTCCTTCGGGGAAAAGTTGTTTTTTTCTTTGCTTTTTTGGTGAAATTTTTTGTGTTCACCACCAAAAGATTGACATCTTCCTACACACGGCTAACAGAAAAGCTGGCGTAGTAGGAATGATATTTTCACATTGACTAAGTTGCATGAGCATATTTGTAATGCATATGAGCCTTCCAATATGTTGAGTCAACTTTCCAATTAGGATTTTCAGAAAAGTTTAGTCAAGGGAAACAATACACAAACTTCTGGAGTGAACAAGTTTATGATCGATTGATTTCAAAAAATATATATAGCAAAGGGAAATCAAGTGCATGAGCCAAGGGAGTTTCCATAGGGAGAAGAAAACTTTTACATCTAAACTACTTTTATCTATAGTCTCTCAATTCTGAAAATTCAGGAGAGGAAAATTAGAGAGAAGTTGAAAATCTTCTTAATTTGAATCTCTAATCCAATTTTCTACCAGATGCCATTGATTCTTTTCTACCCAAAGAGAAGGGAAAAAAATAGGGAACAATAGAAAAATGAACAGTTACCTTCTCCAAATGTTTGATTCCTTCCGGATATTCTTTATTTTGCATTAATGCTAATCCTAACATGTAATGTGCCTGCACATAAAAAATTGCCAACAAATTTAAAAACAAATAAATAGAGGAAAACATTAGAAAAAAGAGTTGAAAAAGAGAGAAGGGAGGATTATAGATCAAGAATCCAAGATAACATGTGGGGGGGGGGGGGGGGGGGGGGGGGTCCTTTCATTGAGAAAAATGAAAGAATATACAGGGGCATACAAAAAATAAACCCAACAAAAGGGGTGACCCACAAAACTCAAAATCGAACTAAGATCATACTTACAAAAAGTTCTAGTGTGAAATGTCCATCTGACCGATGCCCACAAGAGAGCATTAAAACTCACCATCTCCCAAACCTCCTCATAGGACCTCTCCAGCTCTCTAAAATACTTATTGTTTCTCTTGAGCCAAGCTCCCCACAAAATATCAAAGAAACTAATGTGCCACAACTTACCCTTCTTTCTCTAAAAGGCAAACTCAGGAGCACCTCTCAATGTAAGAAGTGCTCATTCAGGAGCACCTCCTTAAAATTACTTGACGTTGTTAACTTTTAATGTAAGAAGCACTTCCAAACTCAAGTAAGACATCCAACTTCCATCCATATAGAGCATTGTGATAGAAATTTTTTCTAAACTTTAAGACATTCTATTCATATTGATTGGAATATTCTTATATCCACTATTACCTTTATTAGCATCTACTACTTGCTATTTGCATCATGGATACTTCTTTTGGATTCGAGCTCCATTTGTAAAATTAATTCTAAGTTTGGCTCTGTATGCTACTCTATATTTCCGTACACTCTTTGTATTTTTTTAATGTATCATACACACACACACACGTTGGACATATGTTGGACACATGTGTGTGTGGTAAGAAGCACTAACACTTTAGTTTAGTTAACACGCAATAAAGACTTTGACACTCCTACAATTGTTGGACACTTCAATTTGTTCATCTATATATAAAAAGTAAGTAGCACAAACACTTTAGTTTGGGTAACGCACAATATAGACTGACACTCCAACACTTGTTAGACACTTGTGATTTGTTCATACAAAAAGTGTGGGTCATCAACGAGTTGTATAAAGTGTGAATATGAGTCAGAAAACTTGTGAAGCATGTTTTCAACCGCTGTTGCGCATGATAAATAGACATAAATAGTGATACAGGAAAAAACTCACAGATTCTGAAAGAAAAATAAATACAAAAGTTCATTGAATCTGAATTCCATTCCAATATAAAAACGACATATACTTAAAAGAAATGTATATTGATAAACAGGTCCATGCCCTAGATTTTTAGAAAATTAGGTCTCATCACATCAATGTCATGTTGTGTTAGTATCTTCATCATCATTTCCTTATTGGACTCTAAGAAACAACCAAAATTTCAATGGTTATAGAATACAGCAAAGCAGTACCTTGACAGAACTGCTATCAAGCTGAATAGCTCTCCGACAGTCGTCCTCCACCTTCTTCCAATCACTATACACCATTGAAAAAGAGGTTATCATAACAATAAATTCTCACTTCTCTCCGCCATAAGGAAGGAAGAGTGGCAAGAAATAAAGAGAAACAATGTAAAAGAAAGTAAAATAAAAATGGAAAGGACTAAGGATAGGTGCCCGTACATACTTCCGCTTGCGATGACACAAAGCACGGTTCGTCAAATAAACAGGAACATTCGGGCATAGTGTAATCGCCTTAAAATCCAAACACCAAGAATATCAGAAAATTAACAGAGACAAGTAAAACCAAACAACCCCACAAGCAAATAATTCGATCCTGATATAACCCCAGACGTTCTATCTACAAATTCTGACGAAACCCAAACAAAAAGCAGAGAAAGAAATTGGAGAGATAGAGAGAAACCTCGGTATAAGCTTCAATGGCAGCTCCAATTCGACCCTTTTGAAAATAGTGGTTGCCATCTTTTCTGAGAAGCTCGGCCTGTTTTGCAGCGCCAGAAAAGGGCACTCCGGGCCCCATAACCAATCAAGGAAATCAAAGCGAGGGTGCTGAATGTAACTATGGGGGTTTTCTTTGGTTCCGCAAATCCAGAAACAGGGAGAATTTTGCAGAAATGGGATTTTACAGTGATTGATTTTGGAAATGAGGATGAGGATGAGGATGAGGAAGAAGAAGAAAAGAGGAAGAAGGAAGAAGAGGCGTTTGCTTGAGAAGAAAGGGTTCAGGTTCAGGACATTTACAAGCAAAAAGATGAGTTGACACCAAATTTGACATCTTCCTCTCCTTTATTTATTTTCTAACTATAACATAAAGTGGTTAAATGGAATAGATGGCCAAAATAAGGGCCAAATAAAAAATGGTTATTTTTTAAAGAAAAATACTTAAAAGGACCTATTTTTATGTCTCCTGTCATAATGTGATATATAGCAAAATATTTTTATTTATTTTCAAAATATTTTAATTATTTTTTTTAGTATGAGTGATGGAAAGGAAGCATAGAAATAAGTGCATCTTGGAATGTATCCAGTATTACTTTTTTTAAAATCATTGTATTTTGGCCTTTTGTTTATATCATTATGGTGTTAATTTACCATTTAACCCTAAATCCATTCTTCTATTTTTTTTTTCGAATTGCAGTGTTTTTATTATTTTTTTTGTTTTCTTCTTTTTTTTTTTGTGTTTTTTGTGTTTTTTTTTTTTCATTTTTTCTTTTACTTTTGTTCTTTTTTCTTCATTTGTTCTTCTTTTTTTCCCGTTTTTTCTGCGATTCTTTTTCTCCCTATTTTTTTCTGATTTCTTTGCATCGCATATAGAGTATCGAGTATTAAGTATCAAGTATCGAAGATCAAGTAGCAAGTATATAGCATAGAGCATAAAGTGTAGAGCATCAAGCATCGAGTATCAAGAAAACTTATGAATCACAATGTGTTGATGGTTTTCAAGGGTAAATGAGTAAATTCACAGGGTTATGATGCAAGCAGAAGGCCACTTTTCATTCAATTTAAAAAAGGTACTCCTTTTTCATTTTTGCCCCCAAAAAAGGGTCGTTCATACAAAAAAACTCCAATATAGAATCCTTTATCTTTAGTAAAATTATTATAGATGGAAAAAAAATATCAAACTATTTACAAATATAAAAAAATGTGACTTCTATTAGTGATAGACCGCTTGATAGAAGTTTATCACTTATAGACAATGAAATTTTTTTATATTGGTAAATATTTTTGCTCATTTTTCTATATTTATTTTATGAGTTTTTTTTATATTAATATTTGATATCAATGGAGATATCAAGGTCTCAGTTTTATGAAAATATCAATGAAAGTAGAAATTTTGAAAAACTTTATGGGAATTGATGGAAATTGTTATAATTAGTTAATGAAACTTTGATTACGACTTAATTCGACTATAATTGACTATATTTAATTATCGTTTCTATAAAATAAGATAACATTTAGATGTAAATGTCGATGATTTAAAAAAAGAAATAGAAAAATAATTAAAAAAAATATATATATAAAGTTTAGAAATATTTTGAGTTAAAATGATGTGAAAATGAAAGTTTTGGATGGTAAAAGAAAAAAAAATACATCAATTCACACTTTTGCGGTGAAATAATATGAGAACATTTCATGGAAAAAAATGAATAATGTTAAAATTAAATATAGGTTTTTTTTTTGTGGTTTTTCCAAATTTAATTTTTAAAAAATAAAAATTTTGGATTAAAAATAAAGTTGAAAATTCAGAAAAGTTTGAAATTAAAAAAAAAAGTAGCACATCAAAATTAAGAAAATAGAGTTGTTTTAAAACTTATTATTTAAATATTATAGTTTTAATATCCTTGTATCGAAAAATCCTTTTTTATGTATCAATTAATGTATTAATGGTATAGTTAAAAAGCATTTTTTTTTCCTCTCTAATAATTTAGCCTATGTAATTTATAATGATGTATTCTTTACTGTAAAAAATATTATTAAGGTCTAATTGAAATTATTTCTTACACATGTAGATCTAATTGATTGGGAATTCAATTTTTTATAAAATACAAAGATGAAATCATTATGTAATAAAAGTTGACATATAAATTTAAAGAGTTTTTTTTTTTCATGATAGAAATTAAATTGTTACAAATTTCAAAATATAAAAACTAAATTATTATAATTTTTAAAGTATAAGGACTAAATTGATACAAATTTAAAAGTTGAGGAACTAGATCATTACCGACTAAAGTTTAATGACTAAATTGTTACTTTTACGAAAGTTTAGTGACAAAAAGTATTTTTTAACCTAATTCATTTGAATTATGAATTTTTGCAAAAGTATCAATTTATACTCGTAATTAGATTTTGTTTGAAACATTTGTGTGAAAATTATAATTGTTTCAATTAAACTCTTAAATTGTCATAAGTGAATCAATTTCGACAATTTATTAAGATTGTATTTAAAAATCATAATGCTTCAATTCTTCTACATTTGTGGACTTTTTCAAATGTCAGATTAACAAAATGAATGATTAAAATTGATATACGGACGATTTTCATAAGATATTCAAACTTCCAAACTAAGAGTCAAAATTGATCCTTTTATGAAGGTTTAGGAGTTTAGTTGATAAAATTATAAATCTCGGATGTTGTTTATCCAAACGAATATAATCGAAGGTGTAAGTTGATACACTTCTAAAACTTTAAGGCTTAAATTAATATAATTATTAGTCATAATTTTAATTGACATACTCCAAAATTTAGGGGTAATTCTCAAATATATTTGTTAGTGTATACATTTTGAAGGTTGCCATATCTATTCATAAGTGAATTCATAAGAATTATACTTAATATATGTTAATATTCTAAATAAAATTTCATTATAATATGAAATTAACTATTAAAATCTATTTTCATTCTAAAAAAAAAAAAAAAACTAGTTTAAATTTTATATGATAAACACAAACATTTATATAGTGAAAAGAAAATGTGAAGAAACTAGTATCTTACATAATTTGAAAAATTGCACTATCATTAATTAAGTAAAAAACTAAATGATATTATTACCAATTTAATTAAAATGATGCTATTAAAAATTGACAATCTTAATAATGTTTTGTACCTTATATTATTTTATATATCATAATTTAAATAAATAATACCGACTTCACAACGTCCGTTGTAGTCTAGTTGGTTAGGATACTCGGCTCTCACCCGAGAGATCCGGGTTCGATTCCCGGCAACGGAATTTTTATTTATTTGTATACATATATATATTTTATAAATTACTTGTTTTTCCATGTAATTATACATTAATATGCCCGAAGGTTTTTTTTTTTTTTTTTTTTTTTTTTTTTGAAAAAAAAGGACAGTTTTATTGATGATAGAAATTGTAATAATTTTATAAATTTGAGAGTTTAACTCTAACAGTTGTATAAATTTGAGGGCTCAAGGGTGATTTTCGCAATTTACCCTAATATATAAAAGTTGTAGCAATCATAGTATAATTAGAAGAAATTATTAATAAAGTATTAAAAGAAACGAAGTATATTTTAGAGTCCTTTGTCAACAAGAAAAATTCTTACGATGAGAGAGAAAGAAGAAACTCTTCTTCTTTATTATTATTTTTTTAAAAAGAAGTAATATTAATTAAACAGAGTCCGAAATACAGGCTTCCTCACAGATAGCAGATGAGAACCAAACCGACAACCTAAAAGAATACCCAACAAATTTTTAAGAGAAAGAAGAAAAGAAAAGAAATTTACAAAGCAAGCCCCAAAGTTACTATAAGACACCACCATATGAGCAAGACAATGTGTCGTCCCATTCACTACTCTCAGACAAGGAGGTAACTCCTCCACCAAGTTACACACCTCAGATAGATCACTACCCCATGATCAACGACATTAATTGAAGAGTTAGAAGAAAGAGAATAATGGAACTACCATAAGGGACCTTAAGACTTACATGCTTTAACAAAGTTGTACGCTAGTAGTTGAGTGTATGTTAAAAATTTGCAGTTCAAATTTTAATACATAAAAAAAAAAAAAGACACATTAAAAATTTGGACTAAAATATCGAGGATAACCAGTAGAAGGTAAAATAAATAAATCATGTTCATTACAAAATTTTAATGATGAAGACTTATTGGTCATTGTTGCAGTTCAAATTAGCCTATTTATTGTGATTAGTTAAGAAGGTTCGAAGATAATATTCCTTTCCGACCCTTTCTTTTATCCGATGGTTCATCGTTTTTGCTAAATTTTGAAGAAAGGTTTTGATTTCTTGATTTTGTGTGATTTTGTGCTTTAACTTAAAGTACTATATTCTGTTTGGTTATCTAGAAATTTGGTGTAAGATTTAGACAATTGGAGAAAGTGAGAAAACAATGAGAGCATCTATATTTAAAAAAGAAAAAAAAGATGAATGTATCTATATCAGTTGTTTTCAAATTGATTCCTTTTCAACTCAAGATAACTTCAAATAATTTGACTATACTAATGGTAAAAATATTTTCATTGCATTTTAAAAAAAAATATGTTTTGAGCATTATTGTAACTTTTAAATATTTAGAGGTATTTTCTAAACGACATACTATCGATCTTTGTCCATATATTAGGTAACGGTATTATTGTAATTTAAAAACGTTCAGGTATACTTTTGAAACAAAGTACTTATAATTTTCATCTTAAACTAAGGTAAGAATATTTTTGAACTTTTCCTTAAAAGTTTAAGAGTATTTAAAAACAATGTACAAAGTTACTTAGTATTTTCAATACTAAAATAAATCCACTTTTTATTTTTAAAAAGTTTGAATTTTATTATCGTTCTCGAATTTTTAAAAAAACCACTTTTTATTTTTAAAAAGTTTGAATTTTATTATCGTTCTCGAATTTTTAAAAAAATTATTTTGTTTTGGTTCATGAAGTTTGAAAATGTTTATTCTGATATATAAAATTTTAGGTTTATTTTGAATATCATTGAATTTTCAAATTATTTATTTTAATTCCTAAAATTTTAAAATAATCATCTTAGTCTTGTTCTTGTTTTTGCAACATTTCCTTAGTTTAAAAGGATATGTTGGACCAGATCTTTTGCCCTCTATATCCATTCAACCATATTTGGATATCCTATTTTTGTTTTCTAATTATCAAATGGGTAACATATTTTTTTTTAGGAAAAAAATGAATGACTCTTTAAAAAAAGCCAAAATAGGATACAAATTTAAAATAATATTATAGTTTAAATATTTATCTTTCACATGTAGTTTCTTAACGTTCAAAAAGTAATAATTTCGTTTCTACATTTTTATTTGTAATTTTTTTATGGAACGAATTTGTCCTTGCAATTTCAAATTTTAACAATGTTTTAGTCATTGAATTTTACTAAATTTTAATTTTTATTCTTTAAAATGTACAATGATTTAGAGCATGTTTGGGAGTGATTTAAAAATAACTTTTTTTCATTTTCAAAATCACCGTAAAATATGTTTTTAATCATTCAAAAATAATTTTGATGATTGAAAATTGCACTTAAAATTATAAAATTGAAAATTAAATTAATTTTGAGTGATTAAAGTGTGTTTTTGAGTGATTTTAAAAATCACAAAAGTGATTTTAACGATTTTAAAATTACTTCCAAACATGTCCTTACTATATTGTTAAGACTTAATAAAATTTCTTTATAAACTGGCTGGGACCAAATGCATTCACAAATTACCAAAAATAAGTCTTGTAATAATGAAAATTTGTGTTCTAAGTATAATTTTCACAAATGTCATTATTTTTTTAAAAATTGCACATTTAGATATGCTAGACCTTTTTTTGTTATTTTTCTTTACTATTAATTTTACCCTCCAATTATGATTCTTCCTCATTTAATAAAGTTGATTCAAATTATACACTCTTTTGTAGACTAAAAACAATTAAGGCAAGAAGGGTCTTATTCTCCAACAATTTTGTGTTTCGTGTTCTATGGGTAGTCTTGGTATTCAACACATTTCTTTTTCTTGGAATGTTGTTGCGTTTCTTTGGCTTATTTTAATTCGCTCGGGATCTTGTAGGTTGTTTGGGTGGAAGACTATAATTATGTGATCGAAGTATTTGGGCGATTAGTCCATTTCATATTTCATCTTGGTGTTGGAAGGTTATCTTTCATGTGTCAGACAGATTGCGACTCTTCGTGCGGTTTTCTATTGGAGATAGGTATCGCTGTTCAATTTGGTTTGACCCTTGGTTAGAACCCTATTCTCCAACAATTTAGCACGATTGTTATCTTCGATGCGCATATTTTCCTCCATGCTAAGTTTTATGAATTTCTTCGTCTAGATGGGTGTGGGCCGACAATCTAATTTTAGAGAGTTGGTTGAACTCTCGAGACAAGTTCAACCTATCGTGGCCGAGATCGGGAGCGAAGATCGTGTAATGCGGCTCCGTTGTTGATTAGGGTTCTTTTTTTCTTTTTCTGTTGTTAGTACTTAGGAATCCTTGCGGCTTAGGCATCCTGTGGTACCTTGGGCAAATCTCCCTTGGTTTGGAGGCAACATTCTCAAGCATTCTTTTACTGTCTGGCTTGCTGTCTAGGATCGACTTATGAAGAGTGATTCATAGTAGTCAGTGGAATTATATTCTAATATTCCTAGGGTTTGTATTTTATGTCATGGGTGTGTTGAATCCCAAGATCATTTATTTTTTTATTACCCCTTCAGCCAAGCTATCTAGGGGGGTGGGCTTATGTGAGGGTGCGTATTCCCATGGAATTTCTTATTGGGACATTGAGCTTGACTGAATTTGTTATTTTAGTATTGAGAATCGACTAAGGCATAAAGTTGAAGAGTTGTTTGGTGTGCTATTATTTATCATATTTGGATATAGTATAACCTTTGTGTCCATTGGACCACTTTTGCGTCATCACTAGGTATTTAGTTAGGTCATGCACTCTGATGTTTTCTTCTATGTTCTAAATTGGCAATGAGCTTTTGTTAAGAGGATTCAATGATAGCTTTCCTCCTTAGCATTTTCCTCCTAAATTTAAGTTGTGTGTTGCATGTTTGGTCGTTATGTTGCATTGTTTTAGTTCTTCAGTGCGTGTTTTATTTATGCCTTGACTCAGACTGTGAGATCCAATTTTCTATTGCATGTAATATAATTCCTTTGGAAAGTATAATAATAGGGTAAGTAATGATTTTTTTTTTTTGAAAAAAATAAGGTAAGTAATTTTGAGTAGTAGTAAAAAGGAACATTATTGCTATTAAATATAGAATTAAGATCTTCTATATATATATATATATGAAATTAAGATTTGAAAATATTGTTCCATGGTGGCCACCTACTTAGGAATTAATTTTCTACAAGTTTTCTTGACACTCAAATGTTGTAGGATCAGGCGGGTTGTCCTATGAGATTAGTTGAGTTGCGCGTAAGCTGGTCCAGACACTCACGAATATCAAAAAAAAAATTGAAAAATTTGTTTCTTTTCACTTTTGCTTCTTTACAATTTGAAAGTAAAATAATATTATTAAATTGTCATATGCTTTTTTCTCAATATATCATATACATAAGAATCAATGGTAAGGTTTTATATACTCCCCATGTTTAATGATTGACTTCTCTATATGTGCTTGTTCATTTGCAAGATATACTTTACTCTCACTATTATCTAGAATGATATGGTGAATTGTTAAACTTTTAATACCACACATGCCCACACACAACCCATGGGATAGTAGAATTCCTCATGATTGCATCTTCTTACGAGCTCGAAGAAGAAAAAGAAAAGAAAAGGAAAGAAAAGAAAGAAAGAAAAAAACCAAAAAAACATGGTCCCTTAGATATGACAATTTGACATTTGTGTTGTTATCATTTTAATAACAGCTAACCTGAACTGAACAAAGGTCAACGACAATTTAATATGTACTTCTTCTCTTGAGGTCAAATGTTCAAATTTTCATATCTTACATTTCTTGTACCGAAATAAAAGTCATTACGTAATAAAAATTACCTAATTTTAATGACATTTTTCATGATGGAGATTTAATAGTTACGAATTTTAAAATACACCAACGTAATTCTCACCTTTAAAGTTTAAAGAGATTAAGTTATTACTTTCATTAAATGACATCAATTTTTTTATAAAAAAAATCACCATAAATGTTCATTAAAAAATTAGGTTAAATTACAAACAAGTTTAGTCTTTGAATTTTATGAGGTTTGTGTCTATTTGATCTCGAAACTTAAAAAAATGTCTAATAGATTCTTGAATTTTCAGTTATGTGACTAAGAGATCGTTGTAATTTCAATTTGTGTGTCTAAAAGGTTCATGAACTTGAACTTTCAATTTTGTATCTAGAAAATCCGTGAATTTAAAATATTTGAAAATTCATTGACTAAATTTGTAATTTTAAAAGTTTAGAGACCAAATAGACATATAATAAAAATTGCTGCAATTACAATCAAAATTGTTGCAATGGTATAGAATATCAATCATATAGTGTGTTGACGAAAACAAAATGTTTTTTGTTTTTTTATTTTTTGGCAAACGTATTGAATTTCTAAGAGAAAAAATGGATGTCACTTAAGATAAAAAAGCACAAACAAAACACCACCAAATTAATAAGGAAACCGATGTACAATACACGATTTAGGTCAATCTAACATACATTGTACACAAGGTTGGTGCTGTCAAAAACTATACCCTAAATTTGTCATTAATTTACTCCCTACTCCAATTTTAGAATTCATTTTTTAAATTAACATTATTTAAATTATTATTATTATTACCAAAACTACTCTAAATTTATACTTTTTTCCTTGATTATTTCTAAAAATTTCTATATAAAAAAAAAAGAAAAATATCGGATGAGTTCATTTCACCATATCTCTTAGAATTTCAATTCATTGATTCCTTCCTCCATAAATGTGCTTCTCTGCATAAATGGCAACCGTTTCAATGCCGTCGGAAAATCGTTCACATTAAATTCCCCTAATTTTCTCCTCTCAATAACGCTTCTTTCTCTCTCAATTCATCCTTTAATTAATTTCAATTCAATCGCTCTCCATTTCTCTCTGTAGATGGCTTCCTTGGGTTCCTATCCGATCAATTTCGGTACCGGTAGGGTTCCGATCTCGAGCGACAGCGATGAATTGAAGAAAAACCGCCCGATTTGGAGGAGAAGGATTAGCCAAGCGGCGGCGGAATGGCTGAAGCGGCGATCCTTTGCGGCGAAGATTGGTCTTGTGGTGGCCGTGACGTTGTTTTTGTTGGTGGTTGTGAAGCACACTGTTAAGAATCATAATTACCTCTTTATGGCCTGTGAATCCATTCACGCCGCCGGACTTCTCGTCCTCGCTTACAAGCTCACCACTCATAAAACCTGCTCCGGCGAGTTCTTCTTTCTCTCTCTCTTAGCGCTTAATTTTTAATTTTTTTTTCTTTTTTATTTAGGGCTGTCTGTTTGAAAATACCGCCAAGATTTGGAACTTTTAGGGATATTTTAGACCAGGTTTAAAATGTGAAATGTGAAGACTTAATTTGGATAAAATATCGATTTTGATAGATATTATTAAAAAAAGTGATAAAATAAAAAATAAATTTAAATTGATAAATAAACATTTTATGATTTTTAAACATATTATATTTGTATTAATGACATTTTGTTGATTATTTTTTATGTTTCATAGATTTTTTTATGATATAATGTCAATTTCAATTCACCTCTTATGTCGATATTGAACCGATGGAAATATCGACACGTCGATAAAAATTTAATACTATAGTTTTAGACGAGGATTAAAAATATCTAAATATGAGGGTTGTTGTCAATATTAGAGGTGAATCGCTTGTTTTTAAACAAAAAAAATACTTTTGTTTTGTTTTTACGTTTCAAAATGTCATATTTTTATCTATGAGTTTTGAATTTAATTTTTATTAAAAATGAAAATTTTGTAGAAAAGAATTACTCTAAAATTACTTTTGAATATATTCTTAATAATCTTTAATGTTTAGAACACAAAATGATTACTAAACGAACCCGATAAACATAATGTGGTTGTTTCTTATAAGGGTATTTTGGTAATTAAAACAGGTCTATCTTCAAAAAGTCAAGAACTCACAGCTTTGTTCCTTGTTGTAAGATTAGTGTGTGGTACAATAATGGAAATTGATATTTACACACTTTTGGACTTCATTACCTTCCTCTCCACTGCTTGGGTCATCTACATGATTCGCTTCAAGTTGAAAAATACCTATGTCAAATCCCTTGACAACTTCCCTTTGTATTATGTGGTAATCTTTCTCTCTTCTTTTCTTTCTAATCACTATCTCGAGAAAATATTTATATCACTAAGTTTATCGTAACCTATCAGCTTAAGTTTTTAAGTTTATTAGTGATATATATAATATGTGGTATTAAATAACAGGAGGTTTGGTCTTTCAGTTTTGGTTTATTTTTAGTCTCTGTATTTTCAAAATGTTTATTCTGGTGTATATGTACCAATTTTGAGAAAATGTCAATTTATACTGTTAAACTTTGGGAGTTGTATCAATTTACACGCTCCTTTAGATTTTGTTTGGAAAATATTGTGTGAGACTTGTAATTGTTTGAATTAACCTCTTTATATTATCATAAGTTAATCAATTTAGACTCATTATTAAGATTACTTTTGAAAATTGTCAATGCATCAATTCTTATATATTTAGGCTTCTTCACATGTTGAATTTTACAAAAATGGACAATTAGAATTGATGCATGGAAAATTCTAACTTGAGAGTTCAAATTGATTCCTTTATATAAAAGTTAAAGGGTTTAATTGATAAAATAATAAGCCTCAAACGATATTTATTTAAACGAAACTTAATGAAGGATATAAGTTGTACTTATGAAAGCTTAAGTTTAAATTGATACAATTATTGGTTCATGATTTTAATTGATACAACCTCCAAAGTTTAAGGTTATATATTGATATTTTTGCTTGTACTCTTAAAAAAAAGAAAATTTTCAATATAGAAAAAATGTCAAACTATTTACCGAAAATAGCAAAAGAACATAGATAGATATTATTAGACTTTTATCAGCATCTATAAGTGATAGACTTCTATCATTTCTATCACTGATAGACCCTGATAGACTTCTATCAGCATCTATCACAATTATTTCAAGATTTTGCTTTTTTTGTGTAAATAGTTTCCCTATTTTTCTATTCTTAAAATTCTCCCTTAAAAATCTCTATTTACACAATATTAACATGAATTTTATACCCAATAAAAATCCTTTAATTTCAATATACACTACTTCTTAAGAAATTTAGTAAATAATAAGCGTTTCATATTACATTTTACTAGTATAGAGACTAAAATGAACTAAAATTGAAAGTACGGAGATTAAATTAATATTTAAACTTAATTAAAATTTACCGTAACTCATCAGTTAACTGTAACTTTTTTATATGTTATTTTGACAATTTTTTATTGTGTGATTGTCTCAAATAGGTGGTGCCTTCCCTAATTCTTTCATTCTTTATCTTTCCCCACACACATCATAATCACTTGGTTCGTATGTTGTGGGCATTTGGTGTTTACTTAGAATCTTTTTCAGTGTTGCCTCAACTTAGGCTTATGCAAAATGCTAAGGTAATTTAATTTAACCTTCAATTCTTTCCATTTTTCATTTCATTCATCAAAATACTTTAATTTCTTGCTTCATTTTCATCATATATTTTTCTTCTTTTTTCGCAGTTGATTGAGCCTTTCACAGCCCATTATGTGTTTGCTCTGGGGATTTCTAGATTCCTGGCTTTTGCTCATTGGGTTATTCAGGTTTGATTCGATAACAATTTTGGTTTTTCGTTTTTTAATGACATTTTGATTGTTAAGAGCTCTGTTTAATAACAGCTCTGTTTAATAACCATTTAGTTTTTTGTTTTAAAAAATTAAGCCTATAAACACCACCTTCATCCATTGATCTCTATGTTTTGTTATCTACATTTTAGCAGTGTTTTCAAAATCAAAGTCAAATTTTGTAAAACTAAAAAATGTCGTAGTTTACAAAAATTTGTTTTTGTTTTTGAAAATTGACTAAAAATTTAAATGTTAATGGAAAATATGAAAACTACTAAGAAATGAGGAGAAAACATGCATAAATTTCATTGTTTATAATTTTATGATCTTTTTAATTGTATTAAAATTTGTTTTAGGTTTACGAAACTCGCGGAGAATATTTGCTATTGGTTGGCAATGGTTATTTTTGGTTCATGACGGCTTTCCTTGCAGAAATGATTCAATCCTTTATCTTGGCTGACTTTTGTTATTACTATATAAAAAGGTAAACTCCTCTCAGTTTTTGTACAAATGATCCAATTGAGACATTTATACAGATGACACAATATTTAAAAACGAATGAAAACTAACTTTTAGTTGATGTCACAAAGCACTATCACGTTAGGGGCATCTTTCCCAACGAAATAGTTAAAGCCCTAATACAATTCATTTCAATCGTTTTTTTTTAAAAAAAAAAAATCAACCGTCCAGTAATCAAAAATGAAAATTGCATTAGAGCTCAATGGGAGAAACATCCTTAATAGTGGTGGAATGCTCTATGACGTAAGTAGAAGATTAGTTTTCATTGATTTTTTAAAATTGGGTCATTTGTACAAAAATTTTCTTTTAATTTTTTTTATTATATATTTTTCTCGAGAGCTTATTAGTTGAGTTATGGTTAGGTTAATTTAAATTATTTATGTTTTTTTTAATTTAATTTTATTATTTTGAATTGCAGTGTGGTGCAAGGCAAATTGAGGATGCCTGTTTAAAGTGTTATTTCTCTCATAAGTAAATTGAAAATTGAACATTTTAGAGGTTTCAAATTTGACATACTAATTTAATTTAAACCTTTTATTGCTACACTTACTAGCTTGTGGAAATTTAATAATGTATCCTTTTTCCTTCATTACTAATAATTTCCAATGGCAATTTTTTTTTAAGAAGCATTATTTTGCCATTTGTTTCATATCTATGACCACTAAAATTTATAAAAGAAATTCCACGTCATATTTAATTAAACTTTAATTATATTACTGATTAAGATGAATAATTTAGGGTGAAATACGCATATGATGGCTTGGATTTCAACTTATTTTCTAATTAGTTACCAATTAAAGTTATAAATTGATTTCCTTACGAAAAATTATAATATAAATTGATACCATTATTAATCTGGTGTTTTAATTGAAATAACTTCAAAATTTAGTGTAAATTGATTTTTTTTTTATATTCTTTTTAAAATTTCAAATTGAATTATTTTCAAAGAAAAACTTTCATGCCTAACTCAGAAAAACTTTAAAATTAAGGATTTTTATCAACACCTTTTGTTTTAGCACCAAACTTTCACGCACTTGTTGGTTTTAATAGAAAAAAGAAATCTCAAGGAAAAAAGAATCAAATTTGAACTTCTTAGGCCAAATAAGGATTGGAGTTATTAATTGTACTCCACCCAACTACTTCTTCCAAATTTTTAAGTTGTATCAAATTTCAAGTTTAACGTTCTAATAAATTCTTGCTCCAAATATCATTAAAAAGATTCCTTTTATTTGTTTAATGAAAATAAAAAACATATGCACGATATGAAATTCATAAAATTTCTAGAGAAAACCGACATTAGAGCTTTTTCTCGCTGAAATTAAAAAATTTTGAAATTTTTTATTATAGTGGTTAATTTGCACAAAACTTTATTCTATTAATAGTAACAAGTTAATGAAGCTTTTAATTGTTGTTATTTAATGAGTGTGTGAATTAACAAAAAAATCAAATTTGTTACGGGTGATTTTGGACCAAATGGTATAATTGACATCTAACGTAAATAGAAATGACAAAATCAAGAAAAGAGCATGATATGGGTCAAAAGTGACAACTTGGGACCAAATTAGGCTAAGGATAAGGGGTTGGCTTAGGCCAATGCCCAAGCCAGTGTGCTTGGCCTCGACCAAGGCTGAGGTGGAGCCTTGCCAAACGTTTGATGGGACATGCTTTAAGCATGCCCTTACCCAAAATATGGCCTAAGAGAGATGCTCGACCTCAGTCAAGGTCGAGATCGATCCTAGCCAAACATGAAACCGAGCACACTCCTGACTCGGTAGGTTATCTTATTATCATGAGACTCTGAAATCATAGGAATGACCTAGGTCGATTTTCTCTATAAATACATTATTATAACTTTATATGAGGTAACTTGAGTCCTACTCTCAAACTCTTTAATTTCTACAATCTTTCACTCTCTGACTTAAGTATCGGAGTGTGTGGCAAGCACTACACTAGTGTGCATGTTTTCTCTTTTTCAAGTCACGTTCTTCCCCTCTTCAAACAAATTCATTGCTAGTTGGTGTAACGTGAAGGACATGTGCGTTTCCTCAGTCCAAAATTTGGCATCAACAAGATAAAAGTTGCAATAACTATTCAATTAATTTAAATATTTAAGATTGAAATTAATACAACATAACGTGCATGTTTGGAAGTTATCTTGAAATTGTTAAAATCATTTAGTTATATTCAATATCACTTTGAAACATGTTTTTAATCACTCAAAATTAATTTAATATTTAATTTTATATTTTTAAATGTAATTCTTAATTCATCAAAATTGAGATTAAACTATTAAAAATATGTTGATAATAATTTTAACAATTTTGAAATGATTTTTAATAATTTTAACAATTTTAAAATCACTTTCAAATGTGACAAACAAGTTAGAGTTGAAATTGATTTTTTCCATCCCGCATAGACGATTTCAAATGATGCATAAAAATTACGTGGTCACTCCATCGCCGTCGATTTTGTCTACGTTTCCGCGTCCAAAGAAAGCCACGTGGCGACTCAAGTAAAATCGAAAAAAATATTATTCAACTCGCCGTGTTAAAAAACTGGGGCCCACAGAATTATTCGACCAGTACTTGTACGTTCCGGATCTCATCCAAAGAAATTCTGCCACATGTCCGACAGTGTTGCAGCGTGACGTCGCCGTGTCAATATCAACAGCCTTCTCATAAGAGTTGGCGCTTCTTAGCTGTAATATCTCCACGTGGCATTCTTAGCGGATCCTGCCGAAGCGGGGCCCACTTTGTAAACAACAACTACACGTGGCATATTATGGTTGGCTTACTGTATGAGATTTTGACGTGAAAAGAAAAGAAAAGACCGTAGAGATTCGTGGGGACGGGAAAATCTCCCACCACGTGTCCCTCTTGGCCAGCCTGTCAGATAGACTCCTTTTCCCGCTCAAAATTCGTAACGTGTCGCTTAGTAATTTCCACGTGTCCTATTCTCAAGGCTCATCCGTGTTAAACGTGGACCCCACGGCTCTGTCTTCATTTTTTTAGAAACTCTCCATTGATTATAATTTGGTAACCACAAATTAGGTCGAAATAATCTCATATTTAGGATAATATAAAATAATGATAATAATAAAAAAAGAAATGATTTCATTTTTTTAAAAAACAGTAGTTTTAAATTTCAAAATTTGTATCTAATAAAACCATTCTACTCTCGGATTTTTTTTTTTTTTTTTTTTTAAATTTTAGTTTTATTGACTTATTAAACTCAAAATTAAATAGTTAATTAGAATTTAGATACGGTTAAAAGTAGATTTCAATTAACATAACAAATGTGAAGATGAAGGCAACAAATTTAATTGACGGGAAATTATTCAAGTAACATAATTAAACACCAATTAATCACTTAAAAATCAATTAATCAGATTGAAAATATAATAACATGAGTATAGTTCAATTGACATTAACTTGTACTATCAACCTTGAGTTTTAAGGTTCAATCTCATTCAAAAGTAAGTGTAAATGAAGTGACATAGAAATTTATCTATTCCATCGAGAAAATTTCTAGTACATCATTCATTCTTGTCACAAAATTAATATTTAAGAATTATGTGAGGTGTACCTAATAAATGAATAAATTATTCAATGTAGCGTAAAATAATGAATGAGGGTAGAAAGAAAGAACAACGGTGCAATAAGAAGGTGACACGTCGAAAGTAGTCAACGAGAGAGATAGAGAAAGGGATTTGAAGAAGAAGAATAAGGAGGAGAGATAGATTAATGGCGTAGGCGCAGGCTTCGGTTTCGCTAAAAATATCTTTGCTTCTTCTTCTTCTTCTTCCTTCTCCCTCCTACGTGTTTCCTTCCTAACCCCACCGCCCCTTTCATCTTCTCCCTGCCGCCACGTCGTCGATTCTCAATCACTCCATCCATATAATCCAAACCCACCAATCTTCTTTCCCCAAATTCATTCATCCCACGCTTGTTCTTCAAAGATGAAATCCATGGAGCTACTTGAACAAGACGACGATCTACACCTCGATTTAGCGCTTTCAATCGGCGGAACTTTCAGAAATTTACCGGAAAAATCAAATGGGTCTGATGAAGAAAGCGGAGTTACGGATGTTAAAAACAGAGGCGAGATCCGGCGACGACAAGCTAAGAGGAAACGAGAAGAGGATCGGAACAATCCGCCATTGAAGAGGGAAAAAACCCTTGAAGGTAATTTAACGAACAATGTAGATCTTGATAAACCAGATCCTGCTCTGCAAATTCCGTATCCTTACTCATCGTTGCAGTACGTGCCGTTTTTCAATGGCTATGGCTATGCGTTTCCCTGTTTCGTACCGTACTGTGCCGTCAGTGAGTCTCCGGTGGGTTGCCGGAGTGTTTCCGACGTTGGGTTTTCGAATAAGAAATCTGGGTCTTCTGGATCTTCCCCTGTTTGCAGTTCCTCTGTTATTTCTGATAATCATCAGAGTTCTTCCTCTCATGAAGGTACTTTTCAATTTCTTTCAAACCCTAATGAAAAACAAAAAAAAACCTTAATCTGGGTTTTGCTTAATGGGTTTCTATTTTGCTTTCAAGTAGATGATTCTGGTTGTTCATCTTCTTTCAGGAGGTAGTATCAATTCATGTAATTCATCAAGATCTATGAATCATGTTAAACCAAAGACTTCCAGTGAGAAATTTGTTGAAGAATCCTCTCATGTGAAGAAGATTTCTTCATCTTCTTCTTCAATGGAGAATGGGAAACCTCCAAAGCCTAAAATTCAAAGCCAGAATGTGGCAAGCTTTGATCAAATGCCTTGTGTTTCAACCACAGGGATTGGTCCTAATGGTACCAAAATCATAACTAATGGCTTCTTGTATAGATACTCAAACATGGAGGTCAGTATTTTGTGTGTCTGCCATGGACAATCCTTTTCGCCGGCCGAGTTTGTTAAGCACGGCGGCGGCGGAGAAGTTTCTCACCCTTTGAAACACATTACTGTTCTTCCACCTAATGGAAGTCTACCATCTTCAATCAGATGAAACCTCATAGATTTCATATAGATCTTTTAGAGCTTAACATTATTTTTTAGGTGTTGTCACAATGTGGCTGGCGATTTTGCTTCGATAGTATTTTATATTTGTAATTAGTGGTTATTAGAGATGTGTAAATTTTTTAATCCGTGTCTAACAAATATTAAGAGACAGTCACATTACGACCACTCCAATGAATGATTCAATATAAGAATGGACTTGCAACAAATATTGCAACCAGTCATTAGCTTATTTACTTGAATTATTTAAGATTGAGAAGAAAATATGGGCATGGTGGTAAGTTGAAAAAAAAAAACCATATCGTTTCAATAGATTTCTTATATTTCAGGTCCAAAATGGTTTTTTATTATTATTTAGGTCCTGTTTGGTAATTAAATTTTTTGTTGGAAAATTTTCACCGATAGAAAAACTATCAAACTATTTACAGAAAATACTGATAGACATTGATAAACTTCTATCAGCGTCTATTAATGATAGACTTCTATCAGCATCTATTAATGATAGACTTCTATAATTTTTATCACTGATAGACCCTAATAGAGTTCTATCAGCGTCTATCACAATTATTTAAAAAAAAATTCTATTTTGTGTAAATAGTATCTCTTATTTTTCTATTTTTAAAAATTTTCCTTTTTTGTTTTTAGTTTTTGAAAATTAAACCAACAAACACCATTTTCCCAAATAATAGATAAAGTGGAATATGACTCAAATAGAAAGAAGAAATGCACGCTTTGGTTGAATTGTTTTTTTATCTACTTTTTACTTATGTTTTCAAAAATCAAACTAAAATTTAAAAATTAAAGTAAGTAGTTTTAAAAACTTGTTTTTGTTTTTGAAATTTGAATTAAGAATTAAACTCATGTACTTAAGAAAGAGGTAAACTATTGTAAGAAATGTGAGGAAATAGGTTTACCAAACGAGGTTTTAGTCTTTTCTTTGCTATTCTATTAGCTTCCCATAAACTATATTCATAATTAAAGAGGTTGTCGATTTTTACGTGGTGCATGTCTTTTTTATAATATGGGACTTTTCCCTAGAGAAATTATTTTATTTTTAATGTGTCTAAACCCCCTTTTTTATATGTCATCTAAAAAAATTACGTTCATGTAAAACCTTTATAATATGTGACTTCTCCATTGACGGACTTGATTATCTTAATGAAACAATATTTTTTTGTAGCCATGAAATTGGCTCATTATTGGTCATGCTTGTGTGTTTGATGAACATGTAAATAGACTCCTAATGATAACCCTATTTTTTGTGCATGTTCAACTCCTTCGTTCTACAACCGTTAAAATATGTTGTAAGGTTGAATTTGGGAAAGTATGTGAATAGATGAATGGTTAAACAAAAAGTTTTTTTTTTTTTTAAAAAAAAATAATAACAGAAAAAACCCATAAAAATGCATTTTTTTAGGTTACAAAAAACTCCATCAGATATCAACAACTCAACCCAACTTAACTCTGCACTTCAAGTACGGACTTTCAACCTTTTTTTTTAAAACGAAAAAGTGGAGCTTCAATTTCGTTATTCCGACCCTTAAGTATTGAAAATGGTTTAAAAACAACCTTTTCGTTAGGGAGAAAGAAAGAGATAAACAAAAAAATTAAATATAATGAAAATTGTCATTTTTTTTAAAGAAAATTACTGTAAATAGAAAAAATATCAAACTATTTACAAATATAGAAAAATTTCACTGTCTATCGATAGATTGCGATAAAATTCTATTATTCTATTACTATCTATCGCTCAAGTAATAGAATTCTATCGCTGATGAATAAAATTTTTCTATATTTATAAATAGTTTAACTCATTTTTCTATATTTGAAAATTGAATTTTTATAATTAATGATGAAAACTAAAACTATTTTCTTCATTATTCAATCTCTTTTTTGGTTATTTTCCTAGCTTCCACAAACTAGCAATTTCACAATACTCTTCCCCAATTATTCTCTCATTAATTTATTTATTCATCTCATGAAGCTTTTTCTCTTGACTTTTCTCTCCTTGGGCAAATTTTATTATTGTATGACTTTTCAAGCATTTGATTTTTCATACTCAAGAGGTTGCCAATTTTTATTATCGTGTGACTTTTCTTATAATATGTGACTTTCCCCCACTTTTTTTTTTAACAAAAATTCTACCTTCTAAAAACTACTTTATCCTTTAATTAAGATAATTTTATTGGTGATTAAAACCCTTCAAAGTATGTCCACATCAAACCTTCAATTTCGCCACACTATTTTCAACTTTATTAAAACGAAAAAGTTAATGAAATAGTTGTTTTGATTATTTGTAACACTTTGATAGGTGAACGAGTTAAAATAAAACTTTTGAAACGACAAGAGAATAATTGAAATTTAACCAAAATTTCAAGACATGTCAAAACCTATCACTTAGGCTACATGTAACACTATTTTTTAAGCCATCACCAAGTCACTTAATCATCCTCATTTTAATTTAATCAGTGATCTATTGCTTGGATTTAACAAAATTCTTAAATGCTTTTTTTAGATTTTTTTTTTAAAGGTTACTTGGTTTCATATACTATTTCTACAAAATAATGACAATTAAACGATTGTAGAACCTGCCAAAATGAACATAACTTAACTAGCATAAAGTTTGTATGATTGACCTCAAGGTTAGAAGTTAAATTCACCCATTCCACATATTGTCGAAAAAAATTACATTTTGCAGAACCTGATTACAGATTGACACCATGACAGAGACCACAATTTGACCCCTCACTTAACAACAAAAATGTTTGCGACGACCATGGCTAGGCTACTATAAAGAATACCACCAAGTCTTGCAACGTGGGAGGCTGCATGATGCCGACCTCCATGAATCTGTTTCAACTTCTAGCATTTTCTAATTCACAACTTGTCGTTCTTCTGTCTGGAATCAACCTTTTCCGTGGCCTAGAAAGAGACAGAAGGAGATGGGGAAAAGAAGATGAGAGAAATGTAAGGAGTTGGCAATAAAAATTGAGAAAAACAGCACTAACTTGAAGCATAATACGCAAAGTCATTTAGAACATCAGATAAATATGAGGTTTCATCTCAAAACCAATTGGCCATGAGAAGACTGAGGAGTAATATCTTATAAAGACTGTGAGGACTCCCATCACAATGTGATCCTCAACACCTATCTAATGTTGTAATTCGAAAACACATAATGGAAAGAACATCCATTCGGGAGTACTGAGCAAAAATATTAAGAAAATACATTATCTAACTGATTTGCTACATGAGTGCTATCATGAAAGTTCATATGAATAGAAGGTTTTATGAATACCAAAAGGTTAATATAGTTGCCAAAAGGTTTTTTCTTCTCCTGTTAATATGAAAGTTATAAAATAACAAGGCAATAATTAACATGAGGTTTTGATATGCTTCCCAACAATGTGGGGTCTCAAACAATACAATAACAGCTACTTGTAGATCGTACCAACCTTTTTCCAGGTTTCTTCCTTCTGTCTGAGCAGATACTTTCCATTATCTCATCAATTGACAAAATTTTCTCAAGATTGTTGTCTAATAAGTTGCACCCATTTAAGGTAGCAGATTGAGACAGGTCCGGAACATCTGACGCCCTAAGTTCTCCTTTAAGATGTTCCATCAAAACAAACCCTACATTTATAGTGCCAGAAATCCAAAATTAGTTCAGCAACTAATATGGTAGATAGCTAACGAGGTGGCTGTATGATAACGATGCTAGAGAGAGTATTTACACCAACTTTCTAAACAAGTTTTTTTCCTAGTTCAACAATGTTAGAGTGGGAGATTGAATCATCGACTTTTGGAATGGTACTCAGTTCAGAAAACTGATATAGTAGATAGCACTAATAACAAAATCTCGTAGCTATGTGATCATGATGCTAGAGCAAGATTTAAAATTTTTCTTTTAGTTCAACAATGGTAGGATGGAGGATTGAACCATTGACTTTTGAGATGATAATAAGTGTCTCATCCAATTAGCTATGCTTAAATTGGCAACTTTTTAGACAAAAGACATAACTAGAGGTAATACAAACAGAAGAAACACAACATACCAATAGCACGTAGCGTCTTCAAATCAAATTTCTCAGCTAAATCTTTATGACCAATTACTTTTGCACGTTGGAGAACTAGCATTTTAATGCTAATCAGCATGTCCTGCCATATACACCATAACCATAATACAGTGTCAATAAAAATGATCGGAAAATGATAGTAAAAGATTCTCATAAATCAATATCTGAGGAAGAAAAGCCCACACAGCTCATAATGTCTGTACTTTCGGCAAAACATGAGAATGCTAAAACATATCATCGTCCATTGTTATCAAAGTCAAGTAGAAGATATTAATCCCTTCCAAGAAAAAAAAAAACATTATAAAGAACAGGAAACAATGTAGCTATAAAACATCCACAAAAAGAACGCTCGGATTTTCATAAGCGAAGTTAGCACATAGACGAAGGCATGCAATGAATCAATGACTAATGCAAACATTATTGGAATAACAAGAAATAAGCTCTGATTCCAAATGAACTTACAAGTTCTGATTCAGATAGTGAACAAAGCCAATTGATATCTTCAATTCTGTTATTCTTCAAAATTTCTTTCGCCTCTTCCATAGAAATCCTCCGCAAATTTACTCCAGAGAAAACTTCAAAGTCAAAGATTCAACTGTCAAAACAAGAATCAATTTTCATCTACTTTCACTGATCTTCCCTAAATTAAAAAAGTAATACACAAAATGTCAGATGATCCTTATCAAGCTAACACGATTTCCTTCCATGGCACAAACAAAGTCTTGTCACTCGTATATATTTACATGCATGTAAATCATAATAACTTTCGTTATTACATGTATGAGCATCACAATCACGTAGAACTTTATCAAATTGAACAAAAACCACTTCAGTAATTAACCCAAAGATCACTCACACAAAAATTTGTTTGACCTATCCGGTACTTGCCCAATCTAAGGAAGATTTCAAGGTTACTATACCCAATTAGATTTCAAATTCACTAAAAATCAAATGGCTTCAAATAATTACCCAAATAGATTTAACTCCAACAATCAACAGATTGCCCAACATTAAGCACAGCAAAAATTGGAGGTTAGAGTCCAATCTACCATAGCCACAATACAAAATCATCAAAAATTGACGGCGGCCGGCAACGCTCAACTGCAGCGACGCTCGACTGGGCTGGCGGTGGACAATGGTAGGGGACGGCGGATTTTAAAAAAATAAACGAGAGAGAGAGAGAGAGAGACCGGCGAGACTTACCCGCGACGACTCCGGCGGACGGTGGCTGGATGCGCGGCTGGTGGTGGCCGGCGGCTTTTTCTTGGGTGTGTTTTGCGCGAGGAGGAGAGGGAACTCGTGTGAGAGTTCAATTTTTTTTTTTTTGCTTAATAAAAAATTCTCTTTTATATATATATATATATATATATTTTAATTCTTTTAACCTAATTAAAGTCAAACCTCAACCTTGACTTATTCAAATTCCCATTTTAGCCTTTCTAACCCAAACAAAGCCCATCAATTCTTTTCCTTTTAGTCCAATAAGTTCAATAAATCCAAAGAAACGTATTATATTTCCAAATTATCTTTATTTTGACTCTAAAAATTCAATATTTAAGATAATTATTTTAAATTTATTTAAAGCTCGGGATGTTACATTTTTAATACTTATGGAATTGTCAACTTATTATTTTTCTTTAAGAAGCCAACATTAATTTGTGTGTCTAATAAATTCATGAACTGTAATTTTAATTCTTTGTCTAATAAATTATTTAATAAGATAATGACCTATTAGGTATGAAACCGAAATTTAAAAAAAAATTATTAAATATTTTTAAAGCTTTAATAATTTCTCGATAAAAAGTTGAAAATTTAGGTTATGTTTGATAACTATTTAGATTATGAAAATTAAGTTTATAAACTCTATTTTCACCCGTGAATTTTTTTGCTTTGTTATCTACTTTCTAGCAATTTTTTTAAAAAATTTATGTCAAGTTTTAAAAATTAAAAATTAGTTTTGGAATTTAAAGAAGAATTCAAATATTAGCTTAAAAAAGATAAAGATTATTGCAAAGAATTGGTGAAAAAATAAACATAATTTTCAAAAATAAAAATAAATAACCAAATGGTCAGTTATCACAAACCAATTTTATAATGTCAAAGTGAGTTTAGCTCAAGGTAATTGGTACAACTTTTCTCGATCTTTCATCTCTGCCGTTGTACTTAAAAAATACGAAAATTTTAATTTATTTAAAATAAAATCAATAAATTTACACATATAGACTAGAGAGTGAATTTGGGTGGGTGGTTAAAAGTCAGAAAAGTGAAAGATGAAAAGGGGATTAAAGGTTGATTCAAGTTGGAAGCATTTCAAGATTCAACAAATTTGTACTTTAACTTTTTAGAT
Source organism: Lagenaria siceraria (assembly GCA_002890555.2). Classification (NCBI taxonomy): domain Eukaryota; kingdom Viridiplantae; phylum Streptophyta; class Magnoliopsida; order Cucurbitales; family Cucurbitaceae; genus Lagenaria; species Lagenaria siceraria. Next base: position 17,999,772 of record CM016483.1, on the reverse strand, counting down.
TGGTTAAAGAAAACAAACAATTATATGGTAATTTTGAGAATGAACTAGTAACAACTTAAGGTTTGATTTGATAAAACTAAAATTTTAGAGTAATAAATTCGACTAGCTAATTTTACGAGTATATAAAAAAAATGATTATAAATGGAAAAAATATTAAACTATTTACAAATTTAGAAAAATTTTGCTGATAAAATGTGAAATATTTCTATATTTGTAAATAGTTTGACTCATTTTTCTATCTTTGAAAGTGGTCTAAAAAACTATTTTTTGTTATTCTTAATTTAATGTGAGCTTTCTTTTGAAAAAGAAAAAGATACATTTTGAATCTCGATATATGTCTCACTATAAGTAATTTCAAAGAACATTGATTCTTTTTAATTCAACGACATATGAGATTGAGAGATTCAAACACTTTGACCTCTTGATCGAGAGCATATAACCTTGAACTAGTTGAGCTATATTCCTACTGAGAATGTGAACTCATTTACATTTTTATTATTATTATTATTACATACATGTTCACAATTATCCAACAATATTTCTCAAAATTTATTGTATAAAAACTCATTTTAAACATCTATCAATAAATTTTTAAATATAAATCCAATAAAATTATTTCGTGATTACAAATGAGCATGTCTTTAAAACCAAACATTTCGAGTTAAAAATATTCTCGAAAAGAAAAGAGTTTAAGATCTAGGGTTTAGTGTTTAGTGTTGAATGCAAAACCAAACTTTATCAATGAAGACTTAACTAGTTTTTTTTTTCTTTTTCTTTTTTTTTCATGCAACGACTTAAAATATATTTTAAACCAACATCTTAAAAAATTCTATATTTTTTTATAACTATATAAAAAAAATTAATAATAAAACATTCGGTATTAATATCACTCTACCAACAAACTAGGAAACATCACATTCTCAAAATTAAAAAGGATCACATAAATTATAAACAAAGAAAATAACCTACCGACTAACCAACCAATCTCTTATGATCACAAGTCAAAATTCAACTAGAATTTTAGACCTTATTGGATAATCGTTTTAGTGTTTAATCTTGTATCAATTAAAATTTTAAACTAATAATTATATCAATTTATAACTTTCATAATATTTTGTTTGAAAAAAAATATAATACAAGACTAATAATTATATTGGTTAAACACTTAAAGATTTATAAGTAAATCAATTTAGATTTTCAGTTAGAATTCTCTTTGATAATTGTCTACGTATGAACTCTAATTGTCCATTTTGTAAATCTAACATTTAAAAAGTTTACGCATGTGTGATAATTGACATAAAGATGATTTTTTCAAATATAATGGAGGAAGGTATAAATTAAAATGTTTAAGGCATAAATTGATACAAACTCTAAGTTAAAGAGTATAAATTGATATTTTTCCTAAAAACTATAGGCATGTTTGGATTGACTTTTAAGTATTTATAAACACTTCAAAAGTCAATCCAAACGGACCCTAAGTTTATAAACTCTATTCCACCTCTGAGTTTTTTTTTATTATTATTATTATTATATACTTTCTTGAGATGTATTTGAAGCCTAATCAAGTTTTAAAAACTTAAAAAAAAAGTTTTTAAAAACATGCTAATGTTTTCAGAATATGGTTAGGAATTCAACAGTTTTCTTAACAAAGATGAGGTCTATGGTAAACATTTTTTTTAAAAATAAAACAAGCACGATTTTCAGAAACCAATTGGTTAACAAATCAAGTCTTAGTCTTTCTTTTCCATTCTTTTAAGCGTTTAAATAATCGCACAACTAACTAACTAAGAACATTGTATTATCTTTTTACACACACAAAAAAAAAAAAAAAAACTCGAGCAAAGTTTAAAGATTCAAATCTCTAGTTCTTAATACGCAACCATATATATTCTAGGAATGAAAAGATTAAGGAAAAAAGAAATGTAGATTGAACATCACTCAACCAAAATATGTAACGAGTAATTCCCAAAGAACAAAAGAGAAAACAAAACAAGACTAATAAAGGTAAAAAAAAAAAAAAAAAAAAAGATGATTGAAAGAAGAAAGTAAAATGGGTTAAGATTAGATAGATCTCCAATTAGCAAACCATAACAAAAATATTTACTTTCACTATTTGAACAGTTTAATCAAAGAGAAAAAACCAAACCAACAAAGAAAAAAAAAATGGAGAATTAGGATGAGGAAGAACATAGAAGAACTGTAAAATGAAGAACCAAAAGAAAAAGAAAAACCCAAAAACATTCATCAATGGATCAATCTCTTTCTACTTCCATTTCTGCTCAACCATCCAAATCCCTTCAAAGCTTTAGTCATTTTCAAAAGATTTGGTCTTCCCATTCCCAAATTCATCTTCCCTGCTGAGAATTTCAGTGCTTGTAAACAGCAAAGTTGCCCTTCTCTATCTTCTTCTTCTTCTTCTTCATCTTCTTCTTTTTTGTTTTGAATTTCCTTTCCTTTCTTCGTTTTTCCATTGATTTTCTCTTTCTTCTGCAACGTCTTTGATTCACTATTCTCGTATGTTTCCCATAGCGAATCCATTCCTTCTGTTCCCTCTGAATTATGCCGCTCTTCAAAGAGCTTACAAGCGAGTGTTCTTCGCCATTCTTTCTCCTTCCTCATCGATCCATAGCTTCCTAATGAATTATACTCTCTACTGCTGAAACTCCCTGGTGAACTCCATGGACTCGATTCTGATCTTGAAGAAATCGATGATTCTTCTGTGATTTTTCTCAAATCTTTCGTCATTTCCTTCTCCATCGCCTTCGATGAGTCTTGGCTTTCGTCTCTGTTTTCGATTTGGGCTTCTTTTAATTCCTCTGTTTTTGCTTCAATTTCATCGAGCAGATGATTTTCTGGGAGAATTTGGATTTCCTCGGGAAAATGCTCCATGGGTTCTTGAAAATCGACTTCCACTTCCACTTCTGGGTCATCATCGCCATATGGGGTTTGTTCAGAGCCAAAAGTGTAAGTCTCAAACACGATTTTATAAGCTTTGTTCAGATGGGGGGAGTGTAAATCGTTTTTCTTCTCTTCTGGTATTCTTGGTCTCAAACTGTCAAAAACAACTTGGTAAGTAGTAGCAAGAAACCCCATCTTGGAAGAATCAGCAAATTGATGAAAATGGTGATGAAGATGATGATGATGATGGTCAGAGGAAGAGGAGAAAAACAGAGAGAAGAAAGCAAAGAGGAGGAGAAAAGTGGTGATAAAGAGAGGAGAAAGAAAGGAAAGAAGTTTGAGAAAGTAAGGGAAGAAGAAGATGAAGTAAGAGAAGTAAAGAGGGTGAGAGAGAAGAAAGAAGAAGAAATGGAACAAGTGAGAAACACAGGACAATCCAAATCCTTTCTTGGAGATGGAAATTTCAGACATTGTTTTATTATTCTTTCTTTTCTCTTTTCTCTCCGTTTCTTTTGAAGTTCTATAACAATGGCGATGATGGAATTTGTTAGGGGGGAAAGTTCAGTGGCAGAGAAGATTTTTGGGTATTGGAATGGAATGGAATGGAGAAGAGAGAAAAAGGAAGTGTTGGAGAATTGAGAGAGAAAGCGGCGTGAATAAAGGAAAGAGACTGAAACAGAGAGAGAGAGAGAGAGAGAGAGGAGAAGGAATGAACAATGGAAAGAAAATGGCAGACTTTTAGAAACTTTTGTCTGCCTATTATATTATATATTAATTAACTAACTCCCTTATTATTTTAATTTTTTCCACAATCTTTTTTTTTCACTCTCATTGTTATTAATATTATCTGATTGCCTACTTGCGATGAAATTTTTTTACTTCTTGTCACATGGGTTTCTTTGGTTTGGTTCTAATTTTTATGTTATTTATCATATTTTAGAAATTTTCAAATGATGAATAAACGAATTTGTCAAACATCAAAATAGTAAGTCATAAAAGATTTTACTCAAAAGATATAATCTTTGTTATGCGGTATAGATTAATTCTTGTAATAGAAGTTTAATTGTCATTAATGATTATAAGGGCTAGTGATGAGTTAGATTCAATATATTAATATGAATAAGAATAATTAGTTAAATTCAATATTATAATATAAATAAGAATAATTAGTAGTGTTTTAACACCAAAAAAACATACACTCTTGACTAAGAGGTCAGGAGTTTAAATCTCCCGACTCTTAATTGGGTCACTAAAAAAATTGGTGTTTTAATAGAGTCAACTTGAATATAACTAAAAAAGGAACTCATAGCTTGCACGGATAAGAGAAGGTGAAAGAAAAAATCTATAGATTAAAAATGTATTTAAAAAAAAAATAACTAGTATTCTAATACTCATTTTGTGGGATTGAAAAATATTAGCAAGAATTTTAAAAGGGAAAAAATACACACTTTAAAACACACAAAGAAGAATTAACTCACTTTCTACAAACTGCTAATAAAGAATAATAGGGAAAAATTGTTCTAAGCAACTTAATTTTCAACACTTTTTAGAATAAAAGGCTAAAATTGTGCCATGATTGAAAAATTGACAGGTTTAAATTAAGAAGAATGAATACAATTGCAATGGCTATGATGATTATTCAGATTTCAGATGACAAACCCGTAAATTAGGAACAATATCATACCATAATTTTGTCTCTCTTTTGAAGTTGATAAAATATAATTATCAACTTAAGGCAAAAGGTAAAAATTAAAATAATCAATTTAGCAGTAATTTTAGCCTTTGTTTGTTGAATTAGCTTTCTAGCACTTACCATAACCACCAACCCTACACTTTTGCCCTTTCATTATTACATATTAACTAATTGAGAGATGAAATTGGTTTACAACTTCAATCAGCCCAAGATTACCATATTGTTTAATCACAATTTATTAAATCATAGTAATTTCATTACAAAATTATTTTATTTCTTTTCTGAGCAAGAAAATTTGTTCATAAAATTTATGAAACAATGTATGAGAAAATAATGATTGGACCTTTCACTATTCCCTTGATGCATATGAAAAAGCAAATTGTGGTAATGCGGTTTTAGTAAGTTTTTGACTTTATAATTTCAATTGACTCAACTTCAAATATAGCAAAGCACATTTGATAAACTTCATTGAGCTATCATGTTTGATAACAACTTAACTTTTGGCCTTTCAATTTTTTAAAATTGAACTTATAATTATTATTTCATCCCTAAGTTTAGCTATTTTGTTATGCCCATTCTCCAATGTTTTAAAAATCAATCCAAGTTTTGAAAACTACAACTTTTCAAAAATTTTATTTTAATTTTAGAATTTGAGTAAGAATTCAAATGTTTCTATAAGAAATGTGAAAAATCATAATATCCAATTTAGAAGAAAACAAACAAAAATTTCAAAAACTAAAAACTAAAAATGGTCACATTTGGTAACCGTTTGATTTTCTTTTAAATTAAGCTTATAAACATTCATTCCATCTCTAAATTTCTTACTTTGTTATCTACTTTCTACCAATATCTTCAAAACCTAGGTAATTCTTGAAAACTTACAAAAGTAGTTTTTAAAAATTTGTTTTTATTTTTAGAATTTAGCTAAGAATTCAACTACCAACTTAAGAAAGATGATGAAAATCATTGCAAAAAATTGAAAGAAAATAGGCTTCATTTTTAAAAACTAAATGATTACTAAACAAAGCTGAAATAACTCTCATATGAGACCTTGATATTGAAGTTGTTATCAAATGAATTGAAATCGAGCTTGTATCTATGTAAAACGCCAAATACTATAAAGGAAAAGAACTAAGGAAAAAAAAGACTTTTAAGAAGAAACAACAGAAAAAACAGAAGGGAAGGAAAGGTCAGACTTGTAAAGGCAAAAATGAGGCACGTTTGTGGACATCAGACCTCGCAAGAGATTGAATCTCCACAGAAAGAAACTTATCTCTAACTAAATTACATAAAAGTAGCAGAAACAAGATAAAGAGAAGGGATAAATCTCTCATTTTCAACAAGAATTGTCAAACTTGGTATAGAAAACAAAACAAAACAAAACTTTATAGTCATGGGGTCTAAGTATATGGTCAGATTATAAGTTTATGTCCAAATTACTCAATTTCTGTCTATTTGATCCCCCAACTTACAAAAGTGTCTAAAATAGATCTAACTAGATACTGAGTTTTAAAAAATATCTCACATGTCCTTCAAGTGTAAATTTATATTTAATAGATCCATATACATGACCTATTTGTGATTTTTTTTTTTTTTTTTTAAATTCACATATATCTACTCCACAAAATAAAAAAGTCAAATTTATGTCTAGTGGCATATGATAAACTTCCAATTTATATATAATAGATCAATTAATTATAAAAAATTTCAAATGCTAGAAATCTATTAGACATGCAATTAGAAGCTCAAAGACCTATTAATTAAACATTTTAAAAATTAAACATATTCCACACAAAATAGAAAGAAACTAAACTTGTAATTTAACCTAGATATATTTATATACAGAGCTGCCATTGATTAAAAAAAAACTTTTAAGTTGTAACCTAAATGCTAAATCTAAGAAACATTCTTATTATTGGACTGGATTCATCCACTATAACTCAGTTACTCACATCCTAAAGCAAATCCTTATGGAAGTAGGGTTGTGTAGTGTGGGAATAGGACTTTTGAGGGATAAAAAAGGAACAACATCATGATAATGCAACTACTGATTATGGCTACTTGAAAGCATGTCTTTGCAACAGGAGCTGCAAATTTAGACACATGTCCTAACTGTCCATGGCAATTCTTCATGAATGGGAAAAGGAGGTAAAAATTCTACAAAGTGAACAAGGTGGGGTTTCTTTTTTCCTTTTACCACCTAATGAATGCTTTTTTCCATCCCCTTTACATGTAGACATATGTATTTAATTCAATAAGAAAAATACAGACAAGAAAAGCAAAGTTCTAAAGTCACGAGGGAAGTTTCTGTGCAATTAAATATTGTTACTTACAATGCTTGTGTCATAGCCAATAATGGTGCTTCGGATGCTTTACGGAGATGGGCCCATCAAGGTTGACAATGTTAAGATATGTTCCCATCGCCCAAGAAAGAAGGGATTCTTCTCCATTTGTATTTGTCCAATGCGAATGTTACATAATTATATTCCTGCTTGTCCTGCATTCAATCAACAGTCAAAAAGGAATGGAAAGGATGAATCGACCCAATTATCATTCCTTTCTCCAGTCATCAACCGACCCCATTGAATAATCATTAAAGACATTAAGCCTTTGCTTCATCATTCCATCAACCGTACAAGCAAAGCATTTAGCAGAGACAAAAACACTCATAAATTGATATTAAAGGCTTGGCCACCAACAGATAAAATCATAAAAGAAAGAGGTGCCTGGATTAAAGAAGTTTTTGGGTAGATTGACTCAATGTCGAACTTTTTGGCTGGCAGGAAATAAACTTGCTCACTGCAAAGCCAGAGGCTTCAGTGGCAGAATGTTCTAACATACAAGGAATATGAAAAATGGTTCCATTGAAGAAATTCAAACTTGACTACAATACGGCCTATAACCTACATATTCATGTTGTTATTACTCTGTCATGACAGGCTTGTTCTCGTTGGCCTTGAATCTCTGCTCTTTGGGCTTATGCTCCTCAGTTTTTCTGAAGTAAACATCACAAACAACATGATCAGACGCCAAAATGCTCATTTCTAACATGACAATGTGATTATTACAAATCAAGGAATTACATTCTGGAAAACAGAATATATTCTTGTTATTAATACTTTTTGGATAACGCATTGTGGAAAGTAAGGCCATACTCTTGCGTAATTCAAACAGTAGTGACAAGCATTCAACACAATAATAAAATCATTTCCCCTTTCAACTGCTGACTTCATGATTAGCAACAACAATTAAGGATATTCTGGAAGTTGAATAATGAGATGAAATCAAAAGGATTGAGGGGTACAATCTTTAATCTTTAGGTTTCGTCTAATAAGATATTCACTACAGTTCAATCATAATCTTTAAACCAAGGTAATAATATCGCATAGAATAAGCAGTAAGCCAGGCCAGATCCAAAAGATCTAAAATAAAGGAAGAAAAGTCAGTCATGCCCTTTTGAAGGATTCAATATGCACTTTTTTTCTGCTTCTTTCTTTTGCATATGTGTGTGTGTGAAACAGATTGGTAGTATGAATTATAACGAAAAGGGAGGAAACCTAAACTCCAGGATAAAGAAATTACCAAAGAAAAGGGCCTAAAATCATTGAGACTAAAATTGCTAAAGGCGGTGTAGTAACATTCACACCAAGATAAAAGCAGCCACTAAAACTAATTCAAGAAAAATATTGCTAAAGGCAGTGTTGTTTAATGTCTGTTCTTCCTTTCAGCAGAAGATTCCAAAAGAAAGTTTAATTTACACTTGAAAACCTTAAAGAAAAAGAATATAATTGTACTAGAAAGTTTAAATCAACCTGTTGTCGCTAGCTATATACTGAATTCAAATCAGGTAAATCCAAAGTCTAAAAGAATCTAAAACGCAAGTAATTAAACTAGGCTAAGAAGTTTTCCGTAGAAGTTAATGGTACAGTACAGTTCGCCTGTCAAAATTCTGTTTGATCATTAATATCAATCAAAATCTGCATGACGCTAAAATAGAGTGTCTACTTAAATTATGCTTCATTCTTTCATTCACTAACAAGTAACAAGTACGCTCGAAGTGCATAAAACTTTGAAGATTCGAGAGCAAACAACGATCATAAAAGCAATACGAAGACCGAACAGAAAGCTACATGACCAAATAATAAGCTACCAATTCCAAGAGCATTCATACTCCGTTAGTTTCGCTTTCGAGATCAATTTCAAACAAATTTCGATATCCATTCCACAACCTAAACTTCTAGAGCCTCTAGTTCAATTTACTCAGTCCTAAAGAAAATAAAAAAGCAGCACAATCAAACAAACCAATAACAGACTAATTAGATAACTTCCAGAGCTCAAAAGTCGAAACAAAAGCAAAATGAAGTAAACAAAAATCAAAACAACCTAGAATCCAAAATCAAACTGATAGAGAGTAACAGAGAAGAGAGAAGATCAAGTTAACAAACTACATTACGGGAAAAAAAATCTCTACAAACAGGTTTCTGAATGTAAACATGGTGAAAAGAAGAGCATCACTTACCTTTTGTCGTAGGCTCCTCCTCCCTTCTGGCTGAGGAAAGAGCGAAACAGAGGAGAGTTGACGTCGTAGATCATCTTGAAGCGATTGGGAGAAACAGCAACAATATTTTTCCAAGCAAAGAAACCCTAATCTGTCGCCGGACTCGAAATCTGCAACTTTCGTTTGTATAAATAGTATCGGCGATATAGAGAAATAGGCGGATGAATGAATTCAAACACGCCTGACAGCCACAGTCCGCCGTAACTTGAAAAATAAAGCCCTTATTAATTTGTAATCAAAATCGTGAATTTAATAGGTTTTCGAGTTTGAAAATTTGGATGGAAATATTAAAATGTTTAGGGAAATTATTCAAAAAAAAAAAAAAAAAAAAATATATATATATATATATATATATATATATCAATTATTTACGAATATAGAAATATTTTATTGTTTATAAGCAATAGACAGTGATAGAATTTTACCACTTAGCGGTAGAATTCTATTAATGTTTATCGCAATTTATCGCTGATAGACAATAAAAAAAATTTATATTTGTAAATAGTTTTGTTCATTTTTCTATATTTGAAAATAACACAAATGTTTGTGTCCATAGATATTTATATATATATTTTTAATTTAACTTAGCAAATAAACAATCTATAATTTATGTTTATTATTAAGGTAGTTGTTTTAAATAGCAAGATTATTGAAAATATTTTTAATAACAAAATGTTACTGTTTGTCCGTAATAGACATGATAGATAGTGATAGACAATGAAATTTTGCTATATTTATAAATTATTTGACTCATTTTGCTATATTTTAAAATAATTCTTATTATTATATAATATTTACATTGATAACATTTTACTGCTTATTTTTTCTTTATGCTTCATTATATTTTTAAGATATAAAGAAAATGTCGATTCACCCTATACCGTGATATCAAAACTTTTTTGAGAATGTGAAAATATTAATGAAAATGTTGCCATGTCGAAGGATTTACTCAAGTCTAAAATATTACACTTTCTTAGTTATTGTGTTTTGATTATGACTTGGGATTAAATGTTATACTTTTTATTTTTAGTTTTGAGTTTAGTTTACATCTAGTTCATACACTTCAAGATTTTATATTTTTACCTTGAGTATTTCACTAATGCCCACTTTTAGTCATTTGGGTTAATTTTCTATTAATTATCTTAAAACAATTAAATTAAGTATAATTAAATTAGTTTTCATTAAAATTTTGTCACTATTAAAATTAATTAAAAAAATTACATCATAATTATTTTAAATTAACTAATTGAAACTTAACACCAAGGACCAAAAACGAGCATTTGTTACTCAAGGGTAAAAGTGTAAGATACAGAAATCTAAAGACTAAATAGAAACTAAACTCAAAACTCAAAGTCATAGAAATGTAAAATTTCGAAACCTAGGGACTAAAGGAAAACCAAACTCAAAGCTTAGAGGTCAAAATATAATATTTTAAAACTTAGACATCAAATAAAAAATATACTCAATATTTAGGGACTGAAAGATATTCTTACCATTTTTATTTTGTCTAATAAGGTCTTAATCTATTCAACAAATTTTAAAATTTACGGATATATCATACACAAATTGAAATATTAGGATCTAATAAATATAAAAAAATTGTCATAGTTTATAGGTAAAAAAGATGTTTATAGGTTTAATTTTCAAAAACTAACTAAAAAAACTAACTTGGGATCATAGTTACTCAAATAAAAAATTGTCACAGGAAGAATATTGTTCATATAATAACGATAGAGATGATTTGTGCTGTTTGACTAAATCTTAGGTATTAAATAGAAAATTTTTAAAATTATAGAGATTAAATTTTAATTAAATTCAAATTATAGAGACGAAACTTAAAGCTAAAACCAATGCATGAAATAAAATGAAAATTTTTAAAACTCTAGAAATGAAATTGAAACTTTTCTTGAATCAATTTATTTTTTAAAACTATGAAATCGATGAAAAAAATTGAATATCCTATTTCTTCTTTATTACAAAACACATTTAGATTAATTCAAAAAAGAGAAGATTGGGGAAAAACCACATTTAACTATTAATTGAAACTTTCTTTTAACTTTGTTAATGTAGATGGGTAGGAGAAAAGTAGACCTTCTTATTAATATATTTATATTTTCTTTAATATTTTATGAACCACATTCTTTCATTTCCTTCATTTTTGCTCCTTTCGTTAAGACGAGTATAGCTCAACTCGCATAATATTTATATTATCAACCTCGAAGTCAGAAGTTTGATTCTTTCACTCTATCTTACATATTGTCAAAAAAAAAAAAAAATTATCCTCCCTTTCTCCCTTCTTCCATCTCTTGTTCTTTCTCTTTTCGTTCACTCTTTTTTTCTCTCTCTCCATGATTCACTAAAGTTACCTCTTTATGTTAGTTTCAACTAAAACTGGTCGATTCTCATTGTAGTTAGTTGATTGGCATAACCAACATCTCCAAAATCGACTATGAAAATTGATCTATTAGTAATCAATACTGATTTAGGTCCACTACCAACGTCAATAGACCGAAGAGAAAATCTCTACTAAAGTTTATTGTTTTGAAATGATTCAACTTAGTAAAGATACAACCTATATAACTTAGGAATGGTATGATATATAATTAAAAATATAAATAGGTAATGAAAAATGTCAACAATTTTGCAATATTGTTATTTTGACAATCATAACTTTAGGGAAGGTGAGTGAATAATTTTCTTCCTACTTATATCTTTGGTGTATACGTGTTTTGTTGTACCGTTGGTCCTTAACCAAAAATTGATATATATATTTTTTTAAAAAAAATCATTTTCACAAGTGGCCTATTTTTCTAGTCAAAGGACTCTATCCAAACTAAAGTTGATTTCAATAAGGTCACATTTACTAGACTCTAATGAAAATTGGTGTAATCAAAATGAGATTTTATTGTTGAATGAATCGTAATAGGCTTGAATCACAAACATAATTAGGTTGCTTTTGATCATGTTTACCTAGAATTATGAATCCGTCACATTTTACTGTTATCGTTATCTTTGCCGTTACTGCTTGACTCTAACGATAATAGTAAAGATAAAGGTAACAATAAATGTGACAGATTCATAATTTTCATACTGTTACAATAGTAATATATGTAACAGTAACAGTAAAAAGTAGTGAGTCCTACGTAATTTTCAACCACAATCAAACTGAGCACCCTTCATTCCTCAATTAGATTGCATAATTTGATTACAAATTTTGAGGCGGACTCCACAACTCATTACGATTACGAAACACAAATAAACAACAACAAAAGTAATCAATTAAGACCCACTTTTTAAATTACCATTGATGGACGTAGCCTAAATGTAAAATCCATATGTAAATGACATTCCAATCTGCCACCCCAAGCAAGATGAAATAAGGTAAATAACTCAATAAGATTGGTGGATAAAATGAATTTTTCTCGCATCTAAATTAAATAAAATGTATTTTGAATCAAAATTTTAGAACAATTCGTGATACAAATTTATCTACAACTATAAGATCAAACCTCTAATCTTAAAGGAAAAATACATGTCAATTATCATTAAGTTAAATTCACTATATCAAAAGTTAGAAGTTAAGCTAAATTACAGATTTTGTCACTACAGTTAGGAGAATGTTAAATTTTAATCTTTGTAATCTTAAAAAATTAGAAATTAATCTTTATAGTTTGATAAAATCTCATAAATAATTTATATGGTTTGATAAACTTTTAAAAATTAATTTTTATTATAAAAACTGTTTAGTCTTATCAAACATTCTAATTATACTTATAAAAACTAAATTCTAACTTTATGAGAAATCATATGAACTAAATGGATAATTTAACAAAGATTTGAACCTAATCTCAAAAGCTCACCAATTTGAACGAAGGCGTAGGTGGGTGGCCGACTATCCTATCACCGATTCGTCAGTACCTGCAGGCACCAACTCACTCCTATTATTTTACTTTCCACAACTACCCTTCCTCATTTCTTTAAATCCCCAATATGTCCTTTCTAATCCATTCCTTCTTCAATTTACGAAAATACCCTCCACCTTGACCAAGTAAAATTAATATTATATCGCACTCTTTTAGAAGGAGATTTATAATAATAATATTAATTAAACTCTTAAATTATAATAAATGAATATATTTAGATTTTTTTTTTGAAAATGGTCAAGAATTAATGCATAAAATTATAAATCTCTCAGAATGTTAAGAAGTAATAGAGGGTACAAATCGATAAAAAATTCAGATTTTAAATTAATATAATTATTAGTTTTGGTTTTAATGGAATATTTTTCGAATAATTATAATCCCAATTTTCCTTATGTATTATTTATCATTTTTTTGTTTGTATATTAAATTTGAGACCTCGTTGTTTGACTCAGAGGTCGTCTTAGAATGGGTCAATAATTATTAGCGATTATTTTTTCCTTCACACGTTTGTATTTTAGATAATGTTATTAATGTATTCCTGAAAGATAATTGGATTTTTTTTTTTTCCCTTTTTATTTTCTATACTGTGGCATATCATTAGATCTTAACCATATTAATTATTATTATTAATAATTTTTTAAAGGAAAATGTAAAGATCTTTACCATATATTTGAATATATTTTGCTGATTTTTTTAGGACATTTTGGGTAAAGATGTTCTAGATTAGTAGATTAGAATCAAGGTTGGAAATATTCAATTGAAATATGGAGTTTCCGATTTTATGAAAACATCATAGAAATTTTGAGAAAAATTATGAAAATAGATGGAAACAGTTATAATTAATGAATGAAATTTTGATTGTGGCTCAATTAAACTATAGCTGACTATTTTTAATCACAATTTCTATAAAGTAAAACAATACTTAAATATCTATTGTAAATGACGGTATAAATGTTGATGCGAGAGCAGGAATTTAAAAAAAAAATGGAAAAATAATTACAAAATAATAAAAAAATTTGAAATATTTTGAGTTGAAATGATGTGAAAATTATAAAAGTTTTGGATGGTAAAAGAAAAAAAACTCACATCAATTTAATTTTAAGGTGAAATGATGTGAAAATTTAATGAAAAAAGTTTGATTGTGGTTAAAAATAAATATAAGTTATTTTTTGTGGTTTTTTCAAATTCAGTTTCTTTATAAATGAAAGTTTTAGGCTGAAAACAAAGTTAAAAATTGAGAAAAGTTGAAAATTAAAAAAAGTAGCACATAAAAAATGCTTAAATATCTTTTGTCAAAAATAACATTGGCGTGAAGCTATATAAATTATGTGTAATGAGAACCATAAAATTGAAAATTTTGAATTGAGCTGACATAGTTAATTCAGAAAAAAATGAAATTGAGGGAAAAACGAATTTTCTCCAATCAAGATTTTGAGGTGCTCAAAATCTCGAAATTTTGATGAAAATTTTGACATTTCAATGAAATTGTTTCACTATGATTATAATTAGTTGATTAGATCATTAATAAGTACTCAATTAGACAAATTTACTTGTTTGTTATTTTTTACAAAGAATTTGACTAAATGTTCATAATCAGTTGGCTCTACAAATCTAAAAAAAAAAAAAAAAAGTTTAGCTCTACAAATAAATGCAATTATTAAGTTCATAACATCATCTAAGAAGAAAAAAAAGTTCCCAACATTGTAATAAATCCGTGACACTATGATTAAGAATATGTCTTAAATATTTGTGTTCTTTTATCAATTATTGTTATTTTTCTAGTTCAACATGGGGTGGAAGATCACCTATGGTCCAATGATTTGGGAGGGAGTCAATAGATTTCTGTTCAAGAGCAATTCACCCTTCTCGAATGCAACACATACGACTATTAGAATAACAGATAAGGAATCAGTAACTGCCTTTGAAAAAAAAAAAAAAAACAAATTATACTGCCAAAATCGTCATGGTCGTGCATGCTGCACTGTAAAGTTCAACTTTTTATAAGCATGTTGAATAGCATAGTAAGGTTAGGAGTACAATTAAATTAGACAACTGGCGTTACTTGCACTTTCGTGTCTTTTAATATGGTCAACATACTAGGTATTTTCGATTAGGACTTTATGTCAATTATATTATGCTCACTTTGACAACAACAATCAAACCGTTAACTTATAAATAAAACAAATACATTCATGCAAACTATGTATTATGAATTTCACATAATTATAGAAGTTGGTTTGTTTTTTCTCCTAGATATTAAAGTTATACAAACATGTCTATCCTAGATATATAATTTGTATTTGCTATAGTCTAAATTCTTCACATGGTAATTCTTTAGTTGACTAAATTATTACAAAATATTTTTGAAGAATTATGATGATTAATGTGAAAAAATAAGATAGAAATTGATGTAACGACTAATGTCTAAGATGAAATAAATAGTAACAATGAACTTATTATTATTATTTTTATACGGAATATTGAGATATGGAGTTTTAAGCCTTCACTCTCAATAAAAATGATAACATGCCAATTATCATTTTTTTTTTAGTAAATATCAATTACCATCCAATTCAGATAATGTTGGCAATAACGACCTTAATCTTACATATAATTGTAAATAATATCACGCATATTTATAATTTTTATACATTAGATTATCCCATCAATTTTTATTTTCAAAGTATTTATTCTTTTTTAAACAAATTGAAAGTTCAAAGATAAAAATGAGTTTTTTAAAGTCTAGGGACACATTTGAAACCTATTCTAAAAGTTTGGAGTAATTTGATATAAGCGAATTTATGTTAAAAGACCAATTTGGCTCTTGCATTTTGAATTTTGAACCATTTTAGTCTCTAGTCAATTTTAGTCTATATAGTTTTAACAAATTTTAAATTCAATATTTATACTTTCAATGAATCTTAAATATAGTCCATCAATGTCAATTTTTTTTTCAAAATTAGTTAAATAATAATAATAATTTTCATGTAGAAAAGAAAATATTATAAAAATATAATTTTCATAATTTAAAAAATAGATGCTCATAAATGCTATTTTTTTAAAAAAGAAACTACTAGTAATGACTAATTTTAAGATTTATTAAAAATATATATACTAAAGGGTTGTTTTCAAATATAGAAAAATGAGTAAAACTATTTACAAATATAGAAATTTTTTACTGTCTATTAGCCATAGACCGTGATAGACTAGTCTATCGCCTAGTGATAGAAGTTTATCGCAATGTATCGCTGATTGACAGTATAATTTGTTTATATTTATAAATAGTTTTATATTTTTTCCATTTATAATAATTTTCATAAACTAAAATTGGATTATTGAAAGTACGATAATTAAAATGAAACATAGTTTAAAGTACAAGGGACCAAAATGATATTTTAACCTTTAATCTAACTCATTTAGCTCTACTTGAGTTGAGAATTCGAACTTCAACTTTTCATGGAAATAAGTAACGTTTTATTTATTATACTTATATCTAGAGATGTCCATTTTCCCCACGGAGCTGAGCCTGACCCGCGCCGCTCGGGGCGGGAAATCCTGATTACATGGGGAATGGGGAGGGAGCGGACGGTCATAATTTTTTCATACTTCTAAAATAGAGATATTGAATGTTTCTTACTTTTAATACATGTAAATTGTAATGTTTAATTTGAAACTAGTGATTAATATTTTAACTTTTAGAAATAAGGAGATAAAATATTTTATTTATATTTTTGTACATAATATATTGTTATTTTTGTAAGAAAATTTTATAGTGTTTTATTTAAATAGAAATGTATCATATATTTAATATAGAAAATTTTAAAAATTTTATTTTCTCGCGGGAACTCCATCCCTAAAAATTTTCTGTGGGAAATTCTCGCCCCAATCTCCGCAGAAATAAAGATTTAAACATTTGATCTTTTTAGTTTACTCGATTGGCACATAATATTTTTTTAAAAGCTATTATTTTAGCATAATTCTTGTTTAGTGGAAAAGTTGACAATTATAGCTCTTTCTTATACACATGAAATTTCAAGAAAAAATGTAAAATGTTGGAAAATTTCCAGCATTCATATGCACTATGGTTGAAAATTCTTTTGAAGTGCAGAGAAGATACGCCTTCCTTTTTCTCATTCAACCTTTCTCTCTCTAAAACCAAAATTTCTCTCTCTCTCAATATAGCCATTGTAAAGTTCATCACTCCAAACACAGCAAATTTTGCAAAACCAGGGATTTTTATAAAGGTGATAGAGATTATTATGATGATGATGCATGAGTTAAGGATTTTTCATATAATCTCTTAAAATTTTTAGATGTTTACCACCTTCTCCCTCTCTTCGTAATCTCAATCCCCTCTTGGTTTTTTCAATTGTTCTTCTCCGCCGTCTCCTCCGCCACGGCTGCCGCCTCCTCCTCAGGTACGAACGGTGGCTCTCTCTGTTTGATCGCTTTTGTTTGGTCTCCGGTTATCGGCATTTGGCGTTGACGGGCGGAATCGAATGCTGATGTGTTGTTTGTTGTTTTTTCTCTTTTGGGTTTCTGAGTTGGCGTTTTTTAGTATTGGGTTTGTTTAGATTGGCGATTTCAAGAATTGGGTCTGTGGATTTTTGGTTGACTTGTAGCGAGAAGAATGAGTCTGAGAATTCCCACCACCGAATTTGATAGTTGTTTTTTCTTGTGTTTACATTGAATTTTGAGTTCAACGTTTAGGATGGGAGTTTTAGGAGAAGGTTTGGTTACTGAAGTTGACTTGGGAGATTTCGATTTGTTTTGAGCTTATTAATACTTTTAACTAGTTCAGCAGTATTCAGCTTGGTTTGACAACTTAGATTTGTAAATAGAGCCAGCCAAATGATGTAGGTTTGCTGTGTTTGTGTTTGTTTTTGCTCAATTCAAGTTGCTATTGGCTGCTAACTGTTAGCTTTGTACTACTCTTTAATGCTTCTTGGCACTACGTTTAGATTATTGATTCACTGTATGATGCTTGAATAGTGTATTAGTACGTTATATTGCACATCCGAACTCTATTCAGAGTGCTTCAGTTGAGAGGAAATGAAGTTAAACACTAGTATTATTTAGGGTCTGTTTGGAACGACGTTTTAAGTGCTTAAGAAAGAAAGTTATTCCAAAGAGGCCCTTAGTGTAGATTCTCTTTCCTGACATTGGCTAGAAAAGAAGAATAGACTTCACCATCATGTCTTCTTCTTCTTCCTCTTTATTTTATATTTCAAAATATAAACTCAATTTATATTCATGCATTTGGGTTGAGTCCTCTCGAACATATGAATCGACGTTAGAATAGGTCATCCTTATTGGTCATTCTTAGAAACTTGCATTCTTTATACTGTTATGATCGAACCGGTTCTGTTCTTTTGGCCTTATCCATCAGTTTATTATTTGTCATTATGTAGCTACATGTTGGCCAGTGTTTTGGAGATGTCTTTTTTCTTCTCATGGAACCTGATTGAGTTTGTTCTGCTTGTCTGGTCTAGATGTGAGGTGATCCAGGAAAAAGAACCAAACAATACCATTGATAACAGGATTTAAACTAATTATGGTGAGCTTAAGAAGGCGAAAACTGCTGGGACTTTGCACTGGTAAAGAGAGAAGGCTTTGACTCATTTTGCTTAGGCTAATTAATGTGTTGAAAGAACTGACTTTTTTTAAAAGATATATAACCATATAATTTTTCTCAATTTGATTCATGATTTTGAATTAAATTGACTCATAGGAATTGAAATTTTATGACTTACCCATGTGGGACTTGTAGGCAAAGGCTCATTTGTTGCTCCAGTTTTGAAGTTTTCTGAAAATTTGACTGCCGAAGATCGTGTGCACTGTTCGAACTTCGTTAGTGTCTATCCCATCTGTTCAGACAAAGTTAACAAGATAAAGGAGGTCAGTAAATTAAGATCTCCAATTTCTTTAATCACTACATAATTACATCATGTTGTTAATAAAAGAACTGGCTACCTTGACTGTTCCTCTTAGTACATAGCTTCTCACTTTCAAAACCTTATTTCTTTCTTTTTGTTTCATAGCTTAATTTGCTGTCATTTTTTGTACTTCACAATTCTTGTCCGAGGGAAGATTATCTGTAAAATAAAATCGGACATGTTTTTTCTTTTTTAATTGCAATTACTATATTGATGTTAGATCAATGTACAAGGTTGCATAAGTTTCCTGTTTCCCTCTAATAACGTGACACTCATGCTAAGAAAATACTATTAGCTATTCCCATATTCTTCATGATAGCTAACTTATAGGGAATGGATCATATTATTTATCTTGGTATGATAGCTAACTTATAGGGAATGGATCATATTATTTATCTTGGTATGTCATTTTTGTAGAATAGCACAGGATATAAGTCATCCTGTGTCCCCAAATTAACTTAGAATTATGGACATTTAGTTATTGATGTAAGGTTCAGATTTTGGTACATTTTGCAAAACTTTCATCTAATCTGCTTTAAGTTGGCAGGGTGTTTACTTATAGAGGTGTTTTTTTTTTTGGGTTAAAAAGGAATAGCTTTAATAAGAAATGATATGACATAGAACCTAGTTTGCAGGAGGTTTTGCAATGTTCTTATGGGAATATAGCGTCACAACGCTATTCCTTCAGGTGCTCTCTGGTTTGGAACATCGAGCAATGCTCGTTTGAGCATTGCAACGCCCCAGACACTTGTTTTTCAGCCTCTTTTTCTCTCTCTTCATGCCTAAGACCCACAATTGAGTCTTTAGACCCTCTTTTCTTCATTATTCTTCAAATTTCTTCAATTCTGCCCAATTGCTCGATTTCAAAGCATACATTTATCTAACAAAAACTAACTCAATTCTAAACCCTAGAAAGCACTTTTAGTGCTTTTCAATGCTACACATGTTTCATAAATACAAAAAGACTAATTATCCTTTCTCTTTCCTTTCTTTTTTTCCTCCCAAATGCAAGACTGGTTTGTCTTAGTACATAACATGGACATTTATGCTGGATACTCATCTCAATAATATGATGTTTTTCAGAATCCAATTGCAAATAAAGAGCCTGAATCATCAGGGGTATCTGTTTTGGATACATCAAAAGAGAAAAATGATATGACAAATGACGAGCCAATTGCAGGTTTGTTTGGTTTCAAATCATCCCTTCACATTTATGAGTTACATGAATGGATGTGATATTAGAATAGTATAGGATATAAGTCTATCCTTTGATGTGACATTTTTTTAGATTATGCTATTGATTCATCTTTGGGTGGGGAAGGGTGGGGGTAGGTTGCACTTGCTTTATGCTAGCCACTAAGATTCTCACACATGTTTAGGGATTTTGACATTTCTTTTTTGCTTGGTTTGCTGTGTAGATGGATAAATATACGTCTTATGTGACTTCATTGAATGCTATACTCAATAGTTGAATTCTAGAAAGTAATAGGGTTGGCCAACACGAGCATAGCTCAACAACTAAGTCATCTCTACTTTCTCTAAGTCTTGTAGGTTCCGATCAGTAATGGATTTGTAAAGAGCTCGGTTGGCTGTTTTGCTCGTGTTTGAAGTTGTTATTTTGTAAACGACATAGCTTTCCTTTCCCTTATTACCACCATTTCCAAAATGAAAATACTATACAACCTTCAGAGAATTTCTGGCCCCAGTTGGACTAATTTAGCAGTTCTACTAACTGAAGGAGACAAAAATCTAATTACCCGTTTCTTCTTCTGTGGCTTTCCATCTTGTGTATGCCGCTAGGAAGATGTGATGTTTTTCTTTTCACTGAATTTTAAAACCAAATCTTTCTGGTTACATAGTATAAAATGCAATTTTGATAACAATTTACATATCCTTGCATCCAGAGATAAGGATGGCTCTTTTAATCTACATTTAGACATAATATAATCATGTATTTAGCCGTATTTACTCATTCCCTGTCTACACTGATGAGGAAATTCTCTATTATGACTCAAGCTGCATGCTATAGTGTTTGCAGACCCGCCTATAAAGCGCAGAAAGAAACACCGGAGAAAGCATTATCCCAATGAACCTTTCTTAATGAGAGGTGTTTATTTCAAGAACATGAAATGGCAGGCTGCTATAAAGGTTGACAAAAAACAGATACACTTGGGAACTGTGGGATCACAAGAAGAAGCTGCTCATTTGTATGACAGGTAAAATCTTGAAGTGACATAAATTTCCAGCTGATTGATGAATAGAATATATAATGGCATTTTGTACTTAAGATCATCAACAAAAAAACGAATGTTTATCAAATGCTTATCAAACGTGGCCAACATCTTAACCTGTTTATATGCTTATGGAGTATTAATTATTCCATTGATACTTGAATGCCTTATTTTTAGCATTTCAATAAAAAGAAAAGAAAAAGGGAAAAAAGAACAGCCCCAATGAGCTGATCATCAGTCTTTTGCTATACTAGAGCTGCTTTCATGCGTGGAAGGGAACCCAACTTTGAGCTCCCAGAAGAGGAGAAGCAAGAACTGAGAAAGTTTAATTGGGACGAATTTCTAGCAAGGACTCGCCACGCGATTACTAATAGAAGTAAGTCTCTCTACTCTACAATTTGGCAAATGTTTTCACTTCCCAATATAGATCATGTGGAGTTATTTATCATCATGATCTTCAGAACAGAAGAGGCTCATCCCAGAATCAAAGAAGTCTAAACTTTCTTCGCCGGGTAATGACGATGACGACTCTAACAAAAGACATGATGAGTTCATTGATCTCTCAGCTCTAGAAGATGTGGAACCAGTTGCCTCTACATCTTGAAATTCAAGAAGAAAAAGTATAGTTTTCCCATCTCTAACGTCTCAATTTAAGTATGGAGACATGCAGTTTTGATTTTTCATGTTCAAAGGCCTGCCAAATCAACCTTCTAGAAATTTTGGATGTACATCATTTTAGTAGTTTAGGCAAATCCTTCCGGCCTTGAGCCGATCGAAAGAGCGATTTACAGTGATAGCCGGCAATACGAGAGGGCCCTTTCTGAATCTACTCGACGATGCTTCAAGTCTCAAGATGCCTCTTATGATGAGTTTGGGCTATATTTGAGCTCAGAATCCATAGCTTAGCTATCCCTTTTTCCCATGGAGGAAGAAGATACCAACTTATAGCCATCTTATGTTAATAGTTAAATGCCTTTAATATTGGTTTCCATTGTTATTATTTGAAGGTCTCTTTGTATACCACAGAATTTTGACATTTTATATTTCTAATCATTTTCTTCTAGGAAAATAAAAGTGGCAAACTAAATGCCATTTAAAGTCTTTTATTTCACTACTGACCAGTAATGATTGAATCGATAAGTTTTCAGCCTAAAAAAAGGATAGATCTTCAATAGGATTTCGTTATTTTTTTAAATTGTACTTATTTTCTCTCTTTTTTTTTTTTTGACTTAAAATTTAGAAAGCCAATAACAAAACAAATAACCTAGTTGAAGTACAAAGTAATATTTATAAACTTAGTTATCAACAATTAGGATCACAAGAATTTAGACATATGAACAAAGTCAGAAACTTCAGTGGCTAAAATCTCCATCCAAAATGATTTAGATGAAAAGCTATTTTAGATTGATAGTAGGAATTATAATTTACATATATTGAGTTCATGAAATCACTGCAAGTTGGACAAAAATAAGGAATGACAAGCAAAGTGTGAGAATGCCATCTCATTACATATGTGGTTATGTCAAAACGCCCAGATCCCAGGAAAACCCCTATTCTAGTTTCTGGCTCTATGAAAGCAGTGAGACGAGCGAGACGAACTCGAGTGTTACACGACCCTTGGATCTTGTGTTAATCACAAAGTGTTCTGGGTATTTTCTCAACAACATAAGCAGGCCATACCATGGTTTATCCTTCGCTTCTGGACCGTGCCAATCCTCTGATGTGAGGTACTTCCTTACACGACTATGGTGCCAAACATTGCCATAATGCTCAACCAGCTGTGAGAAACAAATCAGAAAAAATGTGAACAATGAGAAGGACTAAGTAATGGTTTGACATAATCATATAAAGCTAACTGAAATTGTTTGCTTGTTTTTTTTTTGTTCTTTTTTTTTGAGGGGTAGGAAATTGAACTTTCATTAAAAAAAAAAAAAGTAATGCTTGAGTGTAGCTTAAGCTGCACCCATGCATCCCCTTCAATCACAGAGAGAAGAAAATATATTAAAAAAATTATTTTTTGAAAAAAGAAAGTTGGACACGTAACAACTTGTGATTGGACACTTGGGTGGGCTACACAAAGATAGGTGCAGCCCGGGATACACCCAAATATTTTTCTTGAGAAAATGAAATGACCTACAAAAACAACTCAAAAATAAGAGTTTGGGACTAACTACAAAGGACTCCAATCCAAAAGAACAAAACCAATTTTATAAGTACAAAATGGTCTAATAACGCGCCCAAACAAAAGCATTAAACCTCACCAAATCTCATACCTCCTCTCCAGATTTCTCAAAATCTTTAAAGATCCTATCCTACCATCCACTCAAGTCAAATACCCTACAAAATGGCAAAGACACTTGCCTGCCACAAACACTATACCCTTCTCTCTTAAGGAAGAATGCAAAAGCACCTCCTCCAACAAAGACCGGCCATCCCCCACCAACCCCAAAAGACCTCCCGATGATCCCAGAAGCTAAATGAAATTGTTTGTAGTGATAGGGAAACCGTATTTTGATGCCAGCAAGAAAATATCATTTGGGTGTCGATTTTCTCCATGTCCAAGCATTTGCAAACGAAAGCAGACCAGTCCCTTAAATGGAAAGAGGAAAAATTTGAATATCTACAGATAACCTGTCACCAGAACTTTGATATGTAATTCCAAGTCCCAACTTCCCATTTCTTTGGAAGGCTGAATTTTGGGATTCTACGTTTTGGTATCATCAAGTATGCAGCTCAAAGAGTAGATGATAACATTACTAACAACTCTAATGAGTGAATATGAGAACTGTATAGGCTGACCACAATAGAAGTCATGTGCGGCAGAAAAATCAAGCCGTATGAAGAAAGAGGAACCCTAAAAGCAATAGTAAACAGCCTGCTTATAGCCTATTTCCCCCATCTTTACCTAATAAATTGCCTTTCCCAACCTTCTAATAGTCTCTGTCTTAACTAAACAGTAAAGATTCGACAGCAGAGTAATCAGAAAGTACCAAAAGGAGTCCTAAAAATTTAATTGGTCACTTTCTAAATGATATTCTATATCCAAATTCCCATCTTTTTTCATTTTCTACAGGTATGGGAATAAGACTGTTCATACTTATATAAGCATCAAGAGAATCCTTCATAATCAAAACATACCTCAGCGTGGAGTTTCTCCATAGGCATCCATTCTCCCGGGCCACAAAGATCAGACAGCACGGTAGCTACTGATGACACCACATCCTTTTCTTCCTGGAGAAGCTGATTATCAGCTTCTCTATCAACTCTTGATCTTCCATCTAACTTCTTGTCCATGGGAACTGTAGATTATGGTACAAGAGAAAGACAGTGTATCAAATGGTTATGCAATAATAGTTCAAGGCAGGCACTCATTCAATTGTTACGTTCACTTTAATCCCAGCATATGGAAACAGATATCACTTTTTTTTTAAATAATCATAATCATGAATGGGAAGGAGTTTGCAACTTCTTTTCTCCCCTTTCTGGTAAAAGCTAGAATCTCAACAGCAGGAAGAAACAATAGCAGTCATCATACAGAAAGGAAATATTTAAAATAGACTCCCAGCATAAGGCCATACACGATCACAGAAATACTCCCAATTACTATTAACTCAAAAGATGTATTTACAAAAACTATTAGCAAAGAAAAACACCAAGAAGAGGATATATTAAGGTTCTCAAATTGAAAGACAAAGAAGCAAATTTCTCTATTTCTTGAGATTCCATTTTTATTCCTCTCTATCTAAACAAGAATTCTAAAGGAGGCCCTTATCACATTCAACCAAAGTATTCAAGCTTTGTTCCTTAAGCAATTACCCACATACAATTTGGGAAAAATATGAAGTTTTCAGAATAGGAAGTAAACCAAAGCCATACTAGCACAAAAAATTTAGCAGCTACTTGCATGACTTGAAGTGTGACAATTATATTGAAATACTTTAAGGATTCCAAACTCTAAACCCACAAGTAATGCAAAGACTTCCTTCTGTTGTTCTTGTGTCTTTCAGTTTACTTATTAACTTCTAATAGACTTGTAAGTTGTAAAGCAAACAAATTCTTAGGTATTGCTTTTGAAAAGTACTCTACCTCTTTCATTAAGCTACATTTCTTATAAGGAAAAAAAAACAGAAATTCACTAGCTCTAATCCAAATAATAAGAGATTCAGGATAAATACATAGAAGAAAGGCATCAAAGAAAAAACATCATGAATCCATAGAATCGTGAAGTCAAACGTGCTTTTAAACCTCTTCAATCAACGTTCAGCAACTTAAAGACCAATGAGACAACCAAAAAATAAAAACGCATAGACAAAGATATAAACATTGAACATAGCTGAACATCACATAAACTCCATCCATCATCCATAACACGGCTTCTCATCAAAATAAAACCAAGATTTTCTGGCAGTACACAATAAAATCTGGCAATATAAGATAATTCTACTATGATTAAAGAATTTTCCACTTCCAGATTCAATTGTCTAATAGCGAAAATCAAAGTGACACAACGAAGAACTTAAACATAGATTATCTCTAAACCTCTAAAAACAGTCAATCAAAAAATGCACAGGAAACACAATAAAGATGCTAACCCAATCCGCCAGAAAATCCGGCTTTGCCTCCTGAACCACCAGGTCCATATCCCTCTCGCCTGAACTTCTTGCCACTACTTCCACCAATGTCATCCTCATCCTCATATCCCTCTTCATAATATTCTCTTCCTCTCCCTTTCTTCACCATCGCCCCTGCAGCAGCGGCTCCTCCAGAGCCAGCCAAATGAAAATTATAGTGAGGATGCGACGGCACCACCGTCCCAGCGACGGCAGGACCCGCCGACGCCGATCCAGGATGACCCATATAGCTCCTCGGCCCAACCGGACCACCCAAAATATTCCTCAC
This sequence comes from Lagenaria siceraria, assembly GCA_002890555.2. Classification (NCBI taxonomy): domain Eukaryota; kingdom Viridiplantae; phylum Streptophyta; class Magnoliopsida; order Cucurbitales; family Cucurbitaceae; genus Lagenaria; species Lagenaria siceraria. The sequence goes on along the minus strand of CM016483.1, from coordinate 17,973,634 downwards.
GGGTAACAGGAAATAGAACTCCTTATCCCCAATCTGAAGAAGATCTTGAGAATCGAGCTTAACTGGGGCGTTTCCAGGCAAATGAAGAACCCCTTCAACGAGGCAGCCATTTTTGCCCAGAACTTCTAGGGCAAAACGGCGGCGCGTGAAATCGTAGAAGATACGAGCATGGTGGCGAGATATGTTCATGCCGCCGCCGAGGCTGGAGAGGTCGACGTCAACGGTGGATTTCTTGGAATTCCGGCCGAGGATTATGGAGTAAGTTTGCATATAGTATTCGAAATCCTCACCTTGGAGCTTCGCGAACCCTGCTTCTACATCACTGCCCGCTGTACCCATCACAGAGAAAATTGGGAATTGGAATCGAAAATTGAAGAATTTGGAATTGAAAGAGGCGAAGAAATTGGAGATGGAAGTCCCCAATTAAGATCAATGAACAATATTCTTCTCGCCTCCGCTATTCCTCCGCCGTCGACCCATCCAATTTCTTCCCCTTTTCTACCACGAAGGAGTTCTTAATTTTATGAAAATGTCATTGAAAATATGGATAAAATATCACGACAATTTCCTTAAATATTATAATTTTTTTAAAATTTTTTAAAATTTTTTTAAAAATAAAAAATTATTTAAATTAATAAAAAAAACAGGAAAAATATCTTTTGGTCATAAATATTGGATCTAGTTTCTATTTAGTTCATGAGTTTCAAAATGTTACACTTTACTTAGGTTTTGATTTTGGTTTCAATTTAGTCCTTTAAGTTTCAAAATGTTACAATTTTTACGTTTGAGATTTGAGTTTTGTTTCAATATGGTCTCTAGGTTTCAACATTTTACGTTTCAACCTCAATTTTTCATTAAATACTCACTTTCAATCATTGACATTAATATCTATTAATTATTTAAAATTAATTATGAAGTGAGATTTTAAATTTAATTTTAAAAGTGATGAAAAATTGTTAAACTTAATTAATTATAATTTTTTAAAATTATTTTAAATTTATTAACACACATTAACACTAAAGATGAAAAATGAGTATTTAGTGAAAAATTGAAGTTAAAATTGTAAATTTTGAAACTTAAGGACCCAATTAAAACAAAACTCAAACGTCAAGGATAAAATTGTAACATTTTGAAACCTAGGGACTAAATTGAAATCAAACTCAAAACTTAAAAACTAAATGTAACATTTTAGACGCATGGACCAAATAGAAACTAGACCCAAAATTTAAAGACTAACTTAAAAATATATTTTTATTTTCGATCTCAAGATTTTAAATATAGTTTATATTCGGTTTTAAGGTGACAACTAGTTACACTTTTACTTCTAGATTTTGAGTTTGATTTCAATTTGTTTTTAATATGTTACATTTTTTTATTAGAGTAAATTAGTATTTTTTTTTAAATATTAGATTTACATATATCCTTAAAAAAAATACATTCCCGATGTATTCATGCTCTAATTATTTAGAAATTGACGTATCATTGTATGATACGTCTGGTCATGTCCATGTTCGTGTCCATGCTCATAATCGGGTTTCTTTAGGCCCCGACATTGAAACACAAGCTCAAAAAGTAAAACCAAATCAAGAATGTGGATGAAACTCATAGTATTAATCAACCATAAGAAGTCAACTAAGCAAAAACGTCAATCTACTGTATTAAAGAAGAAAAAGTAGGGAAGAAAGAGGAAGAAAAATGAAAAAAAAAGAAGAAAAACAAAAGAAAAATAGTAACCAATATAAAACTTATAAATAATGCCACATGATTAATAAAAATCAACTCACATTGTCACAATATTGTGACAATATTTTTTCGTTAGTCAACTAATGTAAACTAAATTTATGGACCATTTAAAATCATTTCTCAAACTTCAGAAATTAAAAGTGCCCATTTTTAAACCTCAAGAACTAAATAGACATCAATTTCAAATCTTAAGAATCAAAAATATAATTTTTTCAAACAAAAATTACTAAAATTACCAAAACAAATACAAATAGAAGAAAAAGGAGAAAAGGACAAAGCACGAGAAATAAAATCAATGTAGATCTAACGTGTATAGGCCTGAGCTCTTGCTAAAATAAAGTGAACAATCCAATGAAGAGACTTCTTTTGTAAAGACGATCGAACTCTTTCGAAACAAAACTAAGCTTTGGAAAAAACACATAAAAAGCTAGGTTGCAAGACTAAGCAAACAAAGATAAAGTCTCATTTACATCCTTATTAAAAGCTTACTCATGTAATGTACATTGGCTTCCTTAATCCTACCACAAAAGTTGTTTGCAAGACAAATCTCGTGCCACATTTCCATCGTTCCTGAACTTTTACTTCTATGACAACCTAAATTACTTTGCTAAGAGTATGAGTTCTCGAGGCTTGACCAAATTTCTAAACGACTCGAAAAGATCTCTTGAAACTCATGAAAAATTCTGAATTGATTCACAAAAGTCTATTTTAGGGATCTAAATTGTAGGATTGATGCCTTCATCTTCCATGACCTTCTCTAAACAAATTGAAAATATCGCTTACAATTAAAGTATCATAAACTATAATGGGAGGGTCCATAAATTCAATGTCACCAAAATGAAGGAAAATATTTCCTCTAATTTTATTCTTAATTTTAGTTGTTTCTAGCATAAAACAACAAGATTATGTTGGACTCGAATACGAGCCACAAAGCAATTAATCAAATTAAGAGTATCTATGCCCCACTAGTCTCACAACACCAATAATCTAAGGACAGATTTTTAATTGAGATCCAATCTCCATATCCTTTTATAAATATCGAGTGACTTAAGATTAGTTTCATTTGGTTTTTAAGTTTTAGTATTTTACACATTTATCCCTAAATTTTCGTTAAGGTTTACTTTGGTCTTTAGCTTTGACATTTAGTTAATAATTATGAAAATAAATTTTAACAGCGCAGAAAATTAGTGAAAATAAATCGATTATAACTCTTTTATTAATGAAAAAAAGAAAAATAAAAAATTTCTCAAAATCTCCAAATGTCGTTGAAATGGGGGAAAACGAATTTTTCCTACTGAAATTTCAAGGCCCTTCGATCATTTTTTTATCCATCGAAATTTCCAACCATGGTATTTTGTATAACTTAGCCAATATAATAATTATAAAAAAAATAGCATAATAACACTAAATTATGGCAATAAATTAAAAAGAAAAAAGAAAAAAAAAGAGGGGACGAAAACGTGATTGTGATGGAGAATTTTTATTGGCACCAAATTTAAAATGATAACTCATTATATAATCTTCCTTTTCATTCTCACGTTACACATATGACTGTTTTTAAATATAGAAAAATGAGTCAAACTATTTATAAATATAAAAAAAATATAATTGTCTATCAGTGACAGATTGCAATAGACTTCTATCGCGGTCTATTGCAAATAGATAGTGAAATTTTTCTATATTTATAAATAATTTAATATTTTTTCTATTTATAATAATTTTTATTACACATATAATTCAAAGCAACTCATCCAACAAAAAAATTCCTCTCCAAGAAATGAATAGTTTGAAGAGGAAATTGCCACAAAAATTATGATCCCTCGCAACCAATAATATCAGTTTGGTTGTATAATATAGTCAATATTAATTTTGTGAATGAAATTGTACATTTTCATACCATTGTCTATAATATATGGATATTCGTTAATAAAATTTTACACATTTCAATTTCATTTATATTTTAGTTAAAAGCTTTCACGGAAATTCTTTTTGAAGTCATGGTTAAAAGTTTAAAAGGGTCCTTTGCTTTAAAGTTTTATAAATGCTAAGAAAAAAATTAAGAATATCCACTAATAATATGTCTAGAAATAAAATTTGTCGAAATGAAAATTTTTTGTGTTTAGTTATACATGAGATTGTTATCTAGATTTGGAGTTAACAAATTATTGTTTAGGTTTATTTTTCTGAAATTAATCCTAGTAATTTCATCTAATTTTAATTGATTACTTAATGATAAAAGAATTATTTTAATTGGATAATTACTTATAATTACGAAAAATTACTATAAACAGAAAAAATATCAAACTATTTACAAATATAGAAAAATTTGACTGTCTATCAGTGATAGGCTGCGATAGAATTCTATCGCTTTCTATTGCTCAAACAAAATAAATTCTATCGTCTGAGCGATAGAAAGCGATAGAATTCTATCGCAATCTATCAGTGATAGACTGTAAAATTTTTCTATATTTATAAATAGTTTGACTCATTTTTCTATATTTGAAAAGAGCCCTCTAATTACTTATTATTTTTTATTTGAAACTAATACTAAACTTAACCCATTAATATTTTTTAATAAATATCCCTAGTTGTATAAATTGAAGAAGAAAAAACCCCACAACTTTGGGAGGGTAAAGAAAATTCTTGTGAGATAACAAAATATAAATTTAGCTTGTGTGAGCCAATTCTTATTAAAAAAAATATATTGTTTTCAAATATAGAAAAATGAGTCAAACTATTTACAAATATAAAAAATTTTATTGTCTATTAGCGACAGATCGCGATACAATTATATCGCTGTCTATGGTTCATAGACAATAAAAATTTTCTATATTTATAAATAGTTTGATATTTTTTTTTTTTTTATAATAATTCTTTTAAAAAATCCTCCAACCAACTCTAAAAGTTTTAACCGTTAATTGAAGTTGTTAAAAATTTTTTTTTTTTTTTTTTTTTTTTTTTTTTTTTTTTTTTTTTTTCTGTTCTTAGAGCAAAGCATTTTGTTCTCTCTTTTCTTATAATAGTCCATCTTTTCTTTGAAAGACATTTATATGCAATTCACGAAATAATTAAATTAGAAATCCAACTAAGATCTATGTTGATGCAATTTATAACTTACCTTGTTCGAGTCTACCACAATGTATTATTAAAAAAAAAAAATTAAGAACATTTTGCTAATATGAACAAGTGCAGTAATGACATCAAGAGAGATGAGACAATTATCTTTTACGTGATACTCATTGAGGCTATTTTGAAAAGTGGGTTTCAGTTGATTACGTTTGTTGTTGTATACCTGTGTTCCATAATTGTAATAAACTATGTGGTCCACCTCCGAATTTGTAATCAAAACGCTTAATCTGATTGAGGAACAAAACGTGTTCAATCTGATTGGGGTTGAAAATTACGTGAGACCCACTACCTTTACCGTTATTGATACCGTTACAGATATTGTTACTATAACAGTATGAATATTATGAAATTAATCTGCTACATTTATTGTTACCTTTACCTTTACCATTACCATTACCATATCATTACTGTTCGGATCAACAGTAATGGTAATAGTAAAATGTGACAGATTCATAATTTTAAGTAAACGCGATCAAAAGCAATCTAAATACATTTGCAATTCAGGTTCATTACAATTGATCTATCAATGAAATCTTATTACGATTACACCAATTTTTATTATGAATTGGTAAACGTGACCTTAGACTTTTAATATGAATATTTTTATCCTCATTATGAACAAAATAATTATTGTAACTCTTTTGGTTTTAAGGGTCCATTTGGATTGATTTGAGAAAAAAATATTTTTTTTTCAAAAAAACTCATTTTTATTTAAACTCTTTTGATAAAAATTGTTTAAAATACACTTTAATGTGATCTTAAAGGCCCGTTTGGATTAACCTAAAGGTGTATTTGGAATGGATTTTCAAGTGTTTAATTTAAAAAATAAGTTATTTTGAAAAAAATTTGAATGTTGACAACCATTCAAAATAGATTTTGAAGTGTATTTTAACAATTTTTTTATCAAAAGAGTTCAAATAAAAATGAATGTTTTGAAAAACACTTTTATCAAGTCAATCCAAATGAACTCTAAATTAACGATGACAGAATATTAAACATGAATTTATATTTGGGTGATTGCTAACAAAAATTAGCAATTTCTCTGAAATCAAAACAACCTCAAACCATATGAATACACACAATAGAAGTATATGGGGCCATGCAAATTTAAAGGTAATGAATTGCAAAGAGGGGCCACTCAACTACTTGTTTCTATTGGAACAAAGATTCTCATGCAGAGAAACTCATAACTAATTACTTTATGCAAAAAGACTACCAAAATTCCTTTGTTAGCTATAAATTTTGAGGCCTCAAACTCATTCACTACAAGAAAAAAAAGAAGATAGAATAACCAAAGCCAAGAGAATTGATGACGATGGGTAAGTTTCTCGTCGTCGTGCTCGTAGTCTCTGCAATGACAATGATGCTACTGGAAAATGTTGAAGGAGGAAGAGAGATGGCTCTGAAGGAAGCAACTGCAAAAGCTTATCCCCATGTTTTAAATGAAAATTATGAAGGATACAAACCCAAAGAGGAATATGAGTGTGATGGATACAAATACAAAGATAAAGATTGCTATGAATATGGCAACTGTGACAAATCTCCCTACCATGACGACGACGACCGTCAATACAACTGGAGTCCGTATAAGAAATCGATGCCAAAGTCGAAAGAGATGGCCGGAAAGTATGAAGTTCACCAGAATTTCCCTTGAAACTAATATTAGAGTTAGTTATAGTTTGTTATTGTTTGTTATAGTTTGTTATAGTTTGGTTAATTAACTCTTGTATAAACTCTGCATATTAACTCTAGTCCATATGGTTATATATATGAATGCCCTCTGCATAATTAAAGCAAGACAAGTATTTTATCATTTCTGGTGTTAATATGGTATCAGAAGAAAACTTTCGCGCCCTCCTTTCTTGATTTTTCGACTTGTCCTTCGTCTTCGCCATGGCTACCAATCCAGAAGATCTATCTTCTTCACATCCGGCTGCTTCTGCAACCATTTCTTCCATGGCAACTACATCCTCTGGTCAGATTTCTCAACCATTACATCCCACCGTCCTTGAGCAGTATGCCAACCCCTACTTTCTTCACCACTCCGATAGTACCAACATTGTGCTCATCTCCAATTTGCTTACTGAAACGAATTACACTTCCTGGAGTCAAGCCATGGTGATCGGTCTTACTGTGAAGAATAAGCTAGGCTTTGTCGATGGATCTATTCCAAGACCGACTGGTGCATTGCTCAGCTCATGGATCATTTGTAATGGAGTTGTTACCGCCTGGATCCTCAATTCATTGTCCAAAGAAATCTCTGTGAGTTTCAACTTTGCTGATTCTGCACGAGATATCTGGCTTGATCTTCAAGAGCGCTATCAGCGCAAAAATCGGCCTCGAGTATTTCAACTTCGCCGCGAATTGTTAAATCTTTCTCAAGATCAGACATCTGTAACTACGTATTACGTGAAATTGAAAGCTTTGTGGAACGAACTTTCTTCCTACAGACCGATGTGTTCTTGTGGACGTTGTACTTGTGGTGGAGTCAAGAACCTGATTGATTACTTTCAAACAGAGTATGTCATGAATTTCCTCATGGGCCTAAACGATTCTTTTAGCCAAATTCGCACTCAACTGCTGTTAATGGAACCTGAACCTACAATCAATCGTGCGTTCTCTCTTGTTGTTCAAGAAGCAGAACAACGAGCAATACCACTCTCTCAATCGACACCCTCTGTTTCTTCATCTACTGCTCTCTTGGTGAAGAATTCCTCCAACAACACATCGACTGCTATGACTATGCCTTCTCGACCTCAGTCCAATACTTCTAAAAAGAAAGAGAAGCCTATTTGTTCCCATTGTGGCATACATGGACACACTATTGATCGGTGTTACAAACTCCATGGATACCCACCTGGACACCGATTGCACAAGGCCAAACCCGAGTCTTCTGAAACTCCTTCTTCACTTACTTCTGAACAGTGTCATGAGTTGCTGACTCTTCTCCAATCACATTTAGCTACTGCAAAGGCTAAACCAGAACCTGACACAACTCCTGCACATAATGCTCACATTGCAAGTATTTGTCATGTTTTTGCTACTCATGATACTCGGTCTGATGCGTGGTTCTTAGATTCAGGAGTTACTGCTCACATTTGCCATAAACAGGACTTTTTTACTTCACTTAATCCAGTTTTTGATGCCTATGTATCTTTACCAAATCAAGCTAAGATCTCAGTCTCGTTTATGGGTTATGTGAAGCTGTCTGATGATCTTATTCTCGAAGATGTCTTGTTTGTCCCTGATTTTCGGTTTAATCTAATCTCTGTCTGTGCACTTACTAAGAAATTACCTATTATTGTAAATTTCTCTGAGGATTCATGTCTTCTTCAGGACAAGTCATCTTTGAGAATGATTGGCAAGGCTAGCTCTCGACATGGTCTTTACTCGTTGCAAGGTGATCAGTTGATGAATTCTGTGGTTCCTACTACTGCTACTGTTTGTTCTACAACACACTGCTCGTTGGATACTTGGTATGAGAGGCTTGGACACCCTTCTACAAAACACTTGAATGCTCTAAAAGTTTTGTTGTCTGTTAAGTCTTTTAAAGCTTCTTCTTGTGATTCTTGCTTGATTTGCCCTTTGGCTAAACAAAAACAGTTATCTTTTCGGTGTAATCATCATTTGGCAAATAAAATGTTTGACTTAGTGCATTGTGATACATGGGGTCCTTATTCGGTTGAAACTCATGCTGGTTATCGATACTTTTTGACAATAGTTGATGATTATTCGAGGCATACTTGGGTCTTTTTGATGAAAACTAAGTCAGATGCTCTACGCATTGTCCCACAGTTTTTTACCTTAATCGAAAAACAATATGAAACTAGAATAAAAGTCTTTCGGTCAGATAACGCCCCTGAATTATCCTTTACTGACTTTTTCTTATCCAAAGGAGTTGTCCATCAATTCTCCTGTGTTGGTCGTCCTGAGCAGAATTCAGTGGTCGAAAGGAAACACCAACATTTGTTAAATGTAGCCAGGGCCTTGATGTTTCAGTCTCGGATGCCCATTAAGTTTTGGGGAGAGTGTTTATTAACTGCTACTTTTTTTATCAATCGAACCCCCTCCCCTGTCCTGAATTGGCAAACACCATTCTATCTGTTACACCAATCACATGCTGATTATCACTCCCTTCGAGTATTTGGGTGCCTCTGTTTTGCTTCCACCCTGACTCCCAACAGATCCAAGTTTCATCCTCGGGCTGTTCCTTCTGTTTTTGTGGGTTATCCTCCTGGCATAAAGGGCTATCGACTCTATGATATCGAGAACAGCAGGTTTTTTGTTTCAAGAGATGTGGTCTTTCATGAAAATGTCTATCCTTTTCATCAAATCACACCACCAGACAATGTGACTGACTTATTCCCAGACTTAGTCTTACCATCTTCCTTTGGCACTGTGGTTACTGGCACTGCTGGTTATGATGGTAGTGTTTACCCTCAGTCTAGTGTTGAGACTTTATCTGCTGACCAGCCACAATGTGTTGAAAGGAATACTCAGTCACATGAAGTTCCATCAGATTCCTTGTTATCTCCAGATCTTGATGTTACTACTGACATGGATTTTGATGTCTCACTTGATGATCCTCCCTTACACACATCCATACAGAACACAAGTCCTTTTGTACCTCGAAGGACAACTAGATCCATCAAGCCTCCCTCATATTTGAAAGACTTTTACTGCAACTTACTACAGTCTAGCTCCCCAACTCCTTCACAATTAAAGTTTTCCTTACATAAGTATCTTACTTATGACAAGCTAGCTCCTTCATACAAACATTTTGCTCTCACAGTGTCCTCCACCTTTGAATCTGATTTCTATCATCAAGCAGTCCCTCATGAGCATTGGCGTGTGGCTATGAAGGATGAGTTGCAAGCCATGGAGACGAACAATACATGGTCTATTGTCCCTTTACCTCCACAAAAGCACTCCATTGGTTGCAAGTGGGTTTATAAAGTCAAATATAAAGCTGATGGCACCATTGAGAGATACAAGGCTCGACTAGTTGCTAAGGGATACACACGGCAAGAAGGGCTCGATTATGTTGAGACATTCTCACCAGTTGCTAAACTTGTAACAGTGAAGGTGCTGCTAACTGTGGCTACTTTCTTGAACTGGTCGCTAGTCCAACAGGATGTGAACAATGTCTTCCTACATGGTGATCTCATTGAGGAAGTCTATATGGACCTTCCTCTCGGATATAAATGTGACCGCACTACACCTAAGGGGGAGAAGTTAGTATGCAAACTTCACAAATCAATCTATGGTTTGAAACAAGCTTCGAGGCAATGGTTTGATAAGTTTTCATGTGCTCTCCTACAGCTGGGTTTTAAACAGTCCAAGAGTGATTACTCTTTGTTTGTTCGTGGTACTGGTTCTTCCTTCATTGCACTACTGGTCTACGTTGATGACATTATCATCACAGGAGCTTCTGTTGATGAGATCAGTATATTGAAGAAGCATCTCAATGATGTTTTCAAATTAAAAGACTTAGGCTCATTATGATACTTTCTGGGATTGGAAATTGCTCGGTCAGCTGATGGCATCTTCTTGTCTCAAAGGAACTATACCTTGAATCTGCTTGAAGATACTGGTTTTTTGGCTTCTAAGCCTTCGCCCTTTCCTATGGATCCTAATGTCAAACTTTCCTCTGATGAAGGTTTATTGTTAGAAGATCTAACGTTATATCGATGGCTCATTGGCAGGCTTCTTTATCTCACCATCTCCCGTCCAGATGTAACATTCGCAGTTCACAAACTTAGCCAATTTGTTGCTAAGCCACGACATTCTCATCTGAGTGCTGCGTATACCTTGTTGAGATACTTGAAGTCTTCACCAGGCCAAGGCATTCTTTTGAAGCCATCTTCCTCCTTCCAGTTCAAGGCCTTTTCTGATGCAGATTGGGCGTCTTGTATTGATTCACGCAAGTCTACTGGTTTCTGTATTTTCTTGGGTGAATCACTTGTTTCCTGGAAAGCAAAGAAGCAAAGCACTGTCTCTCGCTCGTCAGCAGAAGCCGAGTATCGTGCTCTAGCAGCAACAACAAGTGAATTGGTCTGGCTTAATTAGTTGTTCTCTGATTTCCAGATACCAATTGCTCAACCTTCTCTCATTTTTTGTGACAATAATGTGGCCATTCATATTGCTTCTAATCCAATGTTTCATGAGCGCACGAAACATATAGAATTGGATTATCATTTTATCCGGGATCATGTTGTCAAAGGGACTGTCAAGCTAATGCCCATTCAGTCGAATCTCCAGCTTGCTGATGTCTTCACCAAAGCACTGATGCCTTCTTCTTTTAATCCCTTGTTGTGCAAGATGGGTGTTGTAAATTTTCTAAGTCCATCTTGAGGGGGAGTATTAGAGTTAGTTATAGTTTGTTATCGTTTGTTATAGTTTGTTATAGTTTGGTTAATTAACTCTTGTATAAACTCTGCATATTAACTCTAGTCCATATGGTTATATATATGAATGCCCTCTGCATAATTAAAGCAATGCAAGTATTTTATCATTTCTGGTGTTAATAACTAAAGCAACCTATAAGCATAATATTGCTTATATGGTTTTTATGAATAAAATGTGTGAAAGATAAGTAGGTCTTGCTTAATGAGATTGTGCTTTAACTAAATATGTAAGTAAGGCCAAAGTAATTGAATGAAAAAATCTTCCTTAAAAAGGTTCATATTTTCAGTCGTTTTTAGAGGTTGTCGGATAACATTCTTGTTTCTTATTTCCATTTCTTCATTTTTTAAGAAACAAACTTATTTGATAACCATATTTACACAAAGTAGTTTCTCTTATTTCGTTTCTAGTTTTATATTTATGGAAACGAAATTAATTCAAATATGATAACTGTCACAGAGGCACTTGTGCTTGTCCTTGGAAGAAAGGTTTGGGTTTTGAAATTTGGAATTGTCACAAAGGCGCTTGTGCTTGTCCTTGGAAGAAAAGTTTGAGGTTTGGAATTTGGAATTGGGTAGTTACTCGTTATTTTATTTTATTTTTTCACAATATATTTTTATTTTATTTCTTTAATTTATCATATTTATATAATTTACATATTTTTTTAAATTCTTAATTTTGCAATATATTTAGTTGCATATTATTTTATTTCTTTAATTTGTAATATGTATATTTATTTATCATTTGAATGCTAAATTTTAAATTTTGTTTTATATATATATATATATATATATCATTTTAATTTTAATTTTAAGATAGGGAGAAAAGATTCGAACCTTTGCCCTCTAGGTGGCAGATTAAATATGCTCATTTTGACTTTTAATTTTGAATTTAAATTTTGCAATACGTAAACTTCAATATTTTTTATCATACATAATTGAGTTGATCATTTCTTTTGTAATTTTAGAGGAAAAATCAATGAATATATATATACGTGTAACACTGACTAAATATTTAAAAATAATTGTAGTAAATGTAATAAAAACCAATGATTCTATACATGGTAAAATTTCAAAGGTTTTAATTTAAACTTTTATCTCCCACTAGAGTTTTTTTTTTTTTTTTTTTTTCAAAATGTTTTTTACAAATACTTTGCTTAGCGGTTATTAATCAATGAAAATGCACAAGAAGAAATTAAAAACACGTGCAAAAAAGTGTTTTAACGATGAAGGGGGGTGGGGGAGAACTACGAAGCTTTGTAGACTCGCAAAATTACTCCGACAATTACAAACTGTCATAAAAAAAAGGATGTTATAATAACGGTTCTAAACTGCCATTTGCTTAGCGGCTTGCCGTGGGTTTGGGTTCTTCTTGGGTTCATTGGTCGTGTCCGTTCGTTTAGTCCGTCGGTTGTCCTTTTTTGTTTTCTTTCTGGTGCCGTTTGCCGACTATCGTCATTGGAATTTGTAGTATGACCACTATTGGTTCTTCTTCTGTTATTCTTATTTTTTGGTCTCTGTTTGTTGGTTTTTAGTCTGATTTTCCTTACTTACGGCAATAATGTCTAACAATGTAAGTTATCTATTACTAAAGTTTCACAATTGAACCCACTCCAAGGATCCTACTATCTAAATAACCACCATTTAACTTAATGGGGATAGTTTTCTTTGTTGCTCCCAAAGCATTCAGATGTATATTCGTGGACAATGAAAGGTTTGTTACATTACTGAAAAAAACTGCACCAAAGACAAATAACCCTTTATTTGTTGAGTGGGATGCTGAAAACTCAATGACAATGACTTGGTGCATAAATTCTATGAGAAAGGATATTGGTTGTAACTATATGTGTTACTCTACTGCTAAAGAATTATGAGACAGTGTGACTGAGATGTATTCTGATTTGAAAAGCCAGTCATAAGTGTTTGAGTTGAATCTTAAATTAGGTGACATATGATAGAGAGGTAATTCAATTACTCAATATTTTCATTCCTTAAAAGCACTATCGAAAAACTCTAGAAAATGGCCATATTTACAAAGTTCTTGCGGGTCTTAATGTTGAGTTTAATGAAGTTAGAGGCAGGATACATGGAAAAATTGCTCTTCTAACTATTCATTTTTCATCTATGCAAAATTCTCCATTTAATTTCCTGACAATTGGGACTAGATTTCCTGTGGGAGTTTAAGGGATCAAGTTACCCAATGAATTCTTCTCCGTTTAGTTTTTTTTTTTAAAAAAAAAAATCAATCAATTTAAATAACTATAACTGAAAAGTTTTCATTAAAGAGTTAATTACTTCAATTAGTTACCGTATGGGCATGCGTGCACACACACAAAATTTAAATTTAAACAATTTAAGTTTAGGGTAATTGTAATGAGTAGCAATTTTAAGAATAATAATCATGTGTATAGCAACATTTTAAAAAAAATTGCAAATATAGCAAAATCTATCAGTGATAGACTTTTATCGCTAATAGACTCTTATGGTCTATCAGTGATAGACCACCTAAACTATAAAAGTCTATCAGAGATAGAAATCTATCACTGATAGACTTTGCTATATTTGTAGTTTTTTTTTAAATGTTGATATATATGCTAATACTTTAAATCTAGTTGTTATATTTATAGCTGTCTCTTAAATTTAAATGTTTCATTCAAACATTAAATCAATTTCAAGGGTTTTAAACTTTTATCTCCCATTAAGATTTTTTTTTTTTAAACAAATACTTGAGTTTTATCTACAGTTTAAGTTTGCTTTGTTCGTTTATTTCATTGTCTTACTTTACTTTATTAATATGTTACCACGTGCATTGCACGTGAATACTTTTGATTTTAAAATAACTTAATTTGGGTTAAAGTACCTATGCATATTTATGAGTAAACTTTACCTTAGATTAACAGTCGTTTTGACAAAATGTTACTAAATATTGTCGAAAAAGTTACCTATATTTTAATTTTACATATTTGTTGAGTTTTGAAATCTAAGATTATCCTATAATAGTTTTAATTAAAAAAAGTATTTGAAACTTTTGCTTTTATTTATAATAATTTTACATATTTTTTTTTTCAAACCAATGAATAGTATTTAACATATTTTTTTGTTGATCGAGTCGATATAATTATATATTTTATTATTACATCTAATAAAGTGATTAAACTTTCAAATTACGTCACGTCTAATAAATTACTACATCACTAAATTTAAAATAAAGAAAAAGTCTAAAAGAAAAAAATAAAATGTTCAAAAATCATATTTATTAAATGCTTTTTAAAATTTTGAAACAAACACTTGTTAAACATAATCTTAATTTAAAATTATAATTCAATAAATAATTTATTATTATTTTAATAGAAAATATAAAAACGTTGATTAAATCTAGTGGCTAATTAAGTGATTTCAATGCAAGTCTTTGGTTTTTTGAAAAAAAAACCAGAGAAAGAAAACTATGATAATTATGCAAATTATTTTTTTTTCATGTCCACAATCATCGTTTAGTGAGTTTATTTCTTATTGTAGGTCTACAATATTTTATTTCAGAATCTTACAATATTTTTACATTTCTCAAACTTACAATATTTTTAGATTATATATATAATATATATATAAACCATTAAAAAATAATCAAAATTAGAAAACTTCTCCAGCATATTCTAAAAGCCACCTTGACTAAGGTAAAATATTCCCGTAACATATTTGTCCCACAAACTTCAACGTCTCCATAAAGACACGCTCAACCGGTAGAGATCAATTGGCTTGTGATGATATGCTTGAATTGATTCTGATAGGGTTATTATAATGGAGGAGCAACAATGATTTTTTTTAGAAGAGGCTAGGTGATTAAACTAAGGGAGGAAACTTATGGGCATTGCATGAAAGTATTCTATCTGATTTCTATCAGATTGCTATTAAGTACTTTGTGACTTTTGTTTGATTATCATCTGATTTCTATTTGTTTTTTATCTAATTGTCATCACTAGTATTATATACTTATATATCAATGTGAGTTATACCTTATTTTAATATCAGATAGCTAATAATCATGCAACAATTAGATAGCAATCAATATGAAATAAGAATGTAAGTTATAACTAATTATATGTTGATTTCATTATGCTTTTTGAATAGCATATCAGTAGCATGATGTACTTATGTTATGTATATATGTACTTACATATCAAATGTGAGTTATAACTAATTTTAGTATCAGATAGAAATCAGACAACAATCAGATAATAATTGGTATCATTGGCGACAATCAATATAAAATAACAATTAGACAAAAACCAAAAATAGTAAATTATTATCGTCAACTATTAGATAACAATTAGTATCAAATAACAATCATTATCAAATAGTAATTATTACCATTAAAAATCAATATCAAATAATAATAAGATAGTAACTAGATAACAATCAATATCATTTACAATCAATATTAGATAGTAATTGAATAAGAATCAGATAATAATCAGACAACAATTAATATCATTAGCAATCACTATCATATAGTAATTAGAGAATAATCGGATAATAATAAGACGACCATAAGATAACCATGGATATCATTTAAAATTTGTATCAAATAATAATTAGACAACGATCAAATAGTAATCAGAGAACAATCACAAACTTCTTAATATTAAATAGCAATCAGATTACAAACACAAACTATTTAGTATAAAATAGAGAATATACATTAGAATATAATGTGATGACAATTAGAAGGCAATCATATGGTTAATAAATGACAATATTATAAATAATTAACTATGTGTCAAAGAATAGAAGTTAATCAAATGACAATAAGAAGGCAATCAGATGGATATCAGAAATGGCTAACTAATTGACAAAAAAAAAAAAAAAAATAGAAGGTAATCGATGGCAATCACATAGCAATCAAATTCCATTCGTAAGTCAGTGATCAGTTTTCAGTTTCAATGCCTCATTGAATTGGGTTAGGCTAACCAATTTTGTCATTTTGACAAAATTTATACATGTTGGGCTATGGGTCTAATTTCTGTAAGTTATTTTGTCATTTTTGTAAGTGTCCATAAATATATTATTAAACACATTTTAAAAAATTATTTAAATTAGAATTTTTTGAAAATATGAAATACAACTTTGTGGGAAACGAAGTAGGGAGTTCAAGTATATTAGGTTACCCATAGGAAATTTCTCTTTATTTTGTTTTTTTTTTTATTTTTAAAAATTAATTAATTTAAATAACTATTATTAAAAAAGTTGTAATTAAATAGTTAAATTTCTAGAAATTACTCAAATTTTATAATAGAAATAAATAATGACCCATTATATTATATATATATATATATATATATATATATATATATATATATATATTTAAATTTAAATTCTTAATTCAAACCTTAAATATAATATTTATATAATATTCATAACAGAGACACAAAATTTATCATATCCAAACTTTGGCGCCAAATTTAAGTGAGAAACTCAATATATATAATTTCACACTTTATGTCCACGCTATTCATACATCAAAGAACGAAAAAGAATGAAGAATCAGATAGGGAAATCGCCTGAAAGAAATCAGAGAAGAAAGAATAAGACAAGTGGAGAATCGCGGATCAGTCCATCCGATTGGAAACGAGAGGTTTGGTCTGAGAATCTCCGGGAAGAAACAGAGCTTCTGAAACAATATCTTCCAAAATTTCCGATAGTCGCCATTGATACAGAATTTCCAGGTATATTTATATGTGTAAATTGATGGATACATCGTTTAGATTTTAGAGTTTGGTTTTACCGTTAGGAATGGATAGATTGTTTCTTCTAGGATTTCTTCGATACACTCCAAAAGGAGGAAGAATTTTACCATTGCCTTCAATTCAATGTGAATCGATTGAGAATACTTCAATTGGGTCTCACAGTATGTGACGAGAAGGGAAATATAGGAATGACTTGGGAGTTTAATTTCAGAGATTTCGATCAGATTTCCGATATGGAAGGGGTTTCTTCGTTGGAGTTCTTTTTGAAGAACAAAGGTTTTGATTTTGAGAAATTGAGAAGCAATGGAATTGTGCCAGAGGAATTTGGTAAACTGTTCGAACCCATTCTTCGAATTGGTGGAATCCAAATCTGGATTACCTTTCATGGATTTTACGACATTGCTTATCTTATGAAGCTTCTCGATATTAGATCTATGCTGACTTCCATGGCTGCCTTTGCTATCACTGTACTGCAACGGCTTGCTCGACGGCAACTTAGGTCTAAAAAAACTGGCTAAATTGCTCCATGTTAACCGAATCGGTATTGCACATTTTGCTGGTTCTGATAGTTTGCTCACGGCCTCTGTTTATGCCAATATGAAGACCCTGTTCAAGCTCCAGGAAAGCCTCTCTGAAGGCTTTTTGTACGGATTGCCTCACCCGATTCGAGCTCTCTGACGACCCGCCGTCCCTATCGTCGATCCATCTCCGTCGTCCAGATGCTTGGTGTCATCTTCCGGCCGATCGTCGCCATTGTTCGTCGGCGATTTTCTTATTCTCGGTTGAGGATTTTGATTATTGTTGTTTTTTTATTTACAGTATTTAGAATATTATAGTCATTCTTTTATAAATTATTGGTACGAGGACAGATGATGAGGGTGCTAAGAATGTGCCGACATAGTCAGGATGTTTGGGTGCACCTACTAATCCCTCGTAACCAATAATATTAGTTTGGTTGTAGAATATATTCAATGTCAATTTTGTAACTAAAATTGTATAGTTTCTTATATCTGTTATATTTGTATATGTTCATATTTGTTAATAAAATTAAATATCTTACATTTTCATTCTTGTTTTGGTTAAAAACTTTCATGGAAATTTCTTTGAGTTGGGATTAAAGGTAGGAGTGTACATGGAATAGGTTGGGTTGAAGGTGTTTTTTTGGACCAACATGTGTTGGTTGGGTTGACAATCCAAAAGACTCAAATAAAGTCTACCGGTTGGGTTGGGTGGTCAGTTATAACTTTTTTTTTTTTTTAATTAAGAATGTGTAAATTTATCTATAACACAAGACTAATAACTAAAATTTCATAAAATTCAAATGTTAAATACCAAATATCTATAATATTTATTACAAACTTTAAACAAAAACAAATAGCATAACAATTTCAAAAGAAAATATTAAAAATTCACAAATTAATCGATACAAAGTAATTAAACTTTAAATAAAGAGAAATATATATTTTTTTTATTAAAAATTAAATAAAGAATAAGTAATTTTTTAATATATATTTTTAAAATTTAGAATTATTTTAATTGGACAATTACTTATAATTACTTATTATTTTTTATTCGAAACTAATACTAAACTTAACCCATTAGTATTTTTAATAAACATCCCCTAGCTATATAAATTGAAGAAGAATAAGAAAACCCAAAGGTAAAGAAAATCCTTGTGAGAGAAAAAAAAAAGATAAAAACTATGTAAAAAAAAAAAATTAATTTAGCTTGTGTGGCAATTCCCATTAAAACAATTACAGTTTTCAAATATAGAAAAATGAGTCAAACAATTTATAAATATAAAAAAAAAATTACTGTTTATCAGCGACAAATCGCGATAGAATTCTATCGCGGTCTACCGTTCATAGATAGTGAAACTTTTATATATTTATAAATAGTTTGATATTTTTTCTGTTTATAATAATTTTTATTTTCTTGTTAGAGCAAACCATTTTGTTCTCTCTTTTCTTATAATAGTCCACCTTTTCTTTGAAAGACATTTATATGCAATTCGCGAAATAATTAAATTAGAAATCCAACTAAGATCTACGTTGATGCAATTTAGAACTTACCTTGCTCGAATCTACCACGATGTATTATTAAAAAACAAATTAAGAACATATTAATATATGAATAAGTGGAGTAATGACTTCAAGATAGATAAAGACAATTATCTTTATATTATACTCATTAAGGCCACATTTCCTCCAGGTGAAATGTAATCAAAAAGTGGGTCTCAATTAATTATTTTTTTTTTTTTTGTTATTTACATGTATTTCGTAATCGTAATAAACTGTGGGACCCACCTTCAAATCTGTAATCAAAATGCTTAATCTGATCGAAGAACGGAGGGTGTTCAATCTGATTGTGGTTGAAAATTACGTGGGACCCATTACCTTTACTATTACCATTACAGTTACAAATATTGTTACTATAACAGTATGAATATTATGAATTTGCCACATTTATTGTTACATTTACCTTTACCGTTACCGTTCGGGCCAAACTGTAATGATAAGAGTAAAATGTGATAGATTCATAATTTTAAGTAAACGCAATCAAAAGCAATCCAAATACATTTGTGATTCAGGTTCATTACAATTGATCTATCAATGAAATCTCTTTACGATTACATCAATTTTTATATTATGGATTGGTAAACGTGGCCTTATACTTTCAATATATGAATATTTTGATCCTCGTTATCAACAAAAGAATTATTGTAACTCTTTTGATCTTAAGGGCCTATTTGGATTGATTTGAAAGAAAAATATTTTAAAAAAAAACATATTTTTATTTAAACTCTTTTGATAAAAAAAAATGTTTAAAATACACTTCAAAAGTTATTTTCACTAGTTGCCAAACACTGTAATTTTTTTAAAAATTGATTATTTTTTAAATTAAACAATTGAAAATGTATTCCAAACCTTTAAATGACAGAATATTAAATGTGAATTTATATTTGGGTGATTGCTAAGAAGAATTAGCAATTTTTCTGAAATCAAAACAACCTCAAACCATATGAATACACACAATAGAAGTATATGGGGCCATGCAAATTTAAAGGCAATGAATTGCAAAGAGGGGCCACTCAACTACTTGTTTCTATTAGAACAAAGAGTCCCATGCAGAGAAACTCGTAACTAATTACTTAATGCAAAAAGACTACAAAAATTCCTTTATTAGCTATAAATTTGGAGGCCTCAAAATCATTTTCACTACAAGAAAAAAAAGAAGATAGAATAACCAAAGCCAAGAGAATTGATGACGATCGGTAAGTTTCTCGTCGTCGTGCTCGTAGTCTCCGCAATGGCAATGATGCTACTAAAAAATGTTGAAGGAGGAAGAGAGATGGCTCTGAAGGAAGCAACTGCAAAAGCTTATCCCCATGTTTTAAATGAAAATTATGAAGGATACAAATCTAAAGAGGAATATGAGTGTGATGGATACAAATACAAAGATAAAGATTGCTATGAATATGGTAACTGTGACAAATCTCCCTACAATGACGACGATGACCGTCAATACAACTGGAGTCCGTATAAGAAATCAATGTCAAAGCCGAAAGAGATGGCCGGAAAGTATGGAGTTCACCTGAATTTCCCTTGAAACTAAAGCAACCCATAAGCATATAGTATTATTGCTTATGTTTTCTATATGAATAAAATGTGTGAAATATAAGTAGGTCTTGCTTAATGAGATTGTGCCTTTAACTAAATATGTAAGTAAGGCCGAAGTAATGGAATGAAAAATCTTGGTTAAAGATTTATATTTTCAGTTGTTTAGGAGTCGTTTGATAACATTATTGTTTCTTAATTCCATTTTTCATTTTTCAAAAACAAACTTGTTTGATAACTATTTTTTTCTTGTTTCTAATTCTTTCCTTTTTAAAAAAAGAACGTTTCTAAAATTGGGTCAAATTTGAGAAACTAATTTCTCTTATTTTGTTTCTAATTTTATATTCATGGAAACGAAAATAATTCAAATATGCCTAATTGTAATAGAGGCGCTTGTGCCTTGAAAGAAAGGTTTGGATTTGGAACTGGGCAGCTACTCGTACTTTTATTTTATTTCTTCATATATTATTTTTATTTAATTTCTTTAATTTACCATATTTATATTTACATATTTTTTAAATTCTTAATTTTGAAATATGTTTAGTTACATATTATTTAACTTATTTCTTAATTTTATTTCTTTAATTTGTAATATGTATATTTATTTATCATTTGAATGATAAATTTTAAATTTTGTAATATATATAATTTTAATTTTTAATCTTATTTGACAATAAGTTGGGGAGAAAAAATTTGAACCTTTGCCCTCTAGGTCAATAGTACAAGCTTTATGACCGTTTAAATACACTCATTTTGACCTTTAATTTTGAATTTAAATTTTGCAATATGTAAATTTCAATATTTTCTACCATATATAATTGAGTTGGATCTAAGTCGATATCTCATTTAAGGAAAATGGCCTGAAGAGAGAGAGAAAATATTGCATAGCAAAATATTTTGGCAACATTTGAAGATATAAAATTTTTTATTAATCTTTTTATTTTTACATCCTTTGTATTAGATAACGTATTTTTGATAAATTACTTTTAATATGTTTGGATGCATATTATGTACTTTCTATATTATACAACTAAATTATATTTAAACCTTAAAAAGAGAAAAATAAAAACAAAAAACAAGAAATAGTTATATCAAACAAGATTTTGTTAGATATTATATTCAATTTGTCTTTACTTATGAACTTAAGTTTTTAGGTCAATTAGTGATTTAAGATGGTATTAGAGCCGGAGAGGGAGTGTTAGATGATATAATTAAATTTATCTTTACCTACTAACTTAAGCTTTTGGGTCAACTGATAATTAGAAATCTCGACGTTTCTTGTTCTTAAAAAACAGAAAATAGAAAATAGGAAACGAGAAACTAAAACAGTTATCAAAAGAACCCTTAGTTCGACCTTTTCCCAACAACATCGAAAAGGCTAATTGGCAAGAGATGATATCTTTGTCTTTCAAGATATGGGCGGCTCTCTTAAACAGATGCAAACATATAATTATCATTGACATACAAATTTGGACAAAACAACCCAAAACTGATTCTCTACTTTAGGTTTTTGTTTAAGATAGTAAGATGAGGTATAAGAAAGAAAAAAAAAAAAAAAAGAGTATCATTTCTTTTTTATGTGATTTTAGGGGAAAAATCAATGAATATATACATGTAATACTGGCTAAATATTAACAAAAAAAAATTGTAGTACATGTAATAAAAATCAATGATTATGTCACAAGTCATCGCGACGCGGAGCGGCCGACGTCCTTCCCTGAGGATGTCTTTCGAGGTGAAAGATTTGGAGTCGCCACCAACCATTTTGGGGTGTGATTGGTCACCCATTTTAAAATCAATAAAAATAAAAAGGTCTACTTTTCGAAAGATAGGTTCGGGAGTCGTTGAGTGTAGGGAAGATATTAGCACCTACAATACCCGTTTGAAAACATTTTATTTTGTTATCCAAAATTATAATAAAAATTAATAAAATGAAACCTCATAAAAATTGACCAAATAATTCGCAAGTAGAGGTGTTCCCTTACGGTCAACTTAAGTAGCTAAGACAGAATTATTATCTTAGTCAATTATTTTATAAAAATTTGATATAGTTTAAATAAAGGAAATGTCTCACCAAATTTCATTATAGCTTTAAGGATAAAGTATAATTTTGTATTGTGTGAGTGACAATGATTGTCAATTTATATTTAGATTATTTATGAAATATTTCCCTCTAGAGCAAAATTTGACTCCATCATGGGATTTATGAAAAATCTAAAAATGTTTGAAATTCATTTGACATTTGAAATTCACATTAAGCTAGAGTTTATCTTGAATATTGCACCGTTAACTTGAATTTTGTTTGAATATTCAATGCATAAAAGAATAAGAAATTTGGAGAAATTTTCTAAATTAAACCAAACATAGGGAATACTTGAAAACTTTATTAGCTAGTAAAATTAAAATTTATTTTGCCGATGCAAATGTGACTGTAATAAGAAAATTGTATTTAAAGTTTGAAATTCAAGAAATTTGAAATGCTATTAAGAAATTTCAACATTAAAAAACTAGAGCATATTTATATTTAAGAATAATAAAAGCTTTGATTAAATGTTTTAAATAAATTTTAAATTTCAATCCATTAAGACTACAAAATCATAGAAATCTCATATTTAAAATAAATAAATACGATCCACAACTTAAAATTATATAATGCAGTGAAGAATCTAATGGTTAGTAGAATAATATATATATAATAATAATAATAATAATAATAAAAAATAAACAAATAGGGTGAAAATCGAAAATGGGAGAAAACAAATAATAATATAAAAGTACGTGGGGCCCACTATATTATTAAATAAATAAACAAATAAAATATGGTATGGGGCCCACACCTTTACCAAGTGTCTTCTTCTCTCCTCTTTCTTCTTCTTCCTCACCGATTTCTTCCTCTCTTCTTCCTCCTTCTCTCTTCTCTTCTCCTTCCTTTCAATCTCTTTATTTCTTTTTTCTTCCTTCAAATTTTTTCATCCTTCAAATTCCCTTTTTTTTTTTCTTCCTTCTTCCTCCAATCATTTTTTTAATATTTTCTTCCCTGCTTTTTATTCACTCTTCTCATTCTTCAAATTCCTCTTCTCACCTCTTTTTTTTTCTCAATCTTTCTTCAATCCTTTCTTCCCTTCTTCATCACTTCTTTTTTTTCTCTGCCTTTTGTTACTTCTCATTCACTGCCTTCCTTTTTTACTTCTTCTTCCTTCTCTTTATAGAGATTAGAGTTTAAAAATAGCTTTAACAGTATAATAAAAAGGTTACAGAGAAGGGGAGTGAGCTTTGAATAACAGGAAAATTTATTCCTTTAAAAATGGATCTAATATTTAATTAATTTTAAATCAAATCTTTTTCTTTTTTTAAATTCATTTTTTTTAATAATTCAACCAAATTCATTAACAAAACACTTTTTGAAAATTATTTATTTTATATTCCCTTTGTACTTTTTTTTAACTCAATTAAAATTTATTAAAAAAATCTTTTTTGAAAACTATTTATTTTTTTCCCCTTTTATACCATTTTTTTAAACTCAATTAAAATCTCAATTTTCATTAAATTTCAAAACTCGATTAATAATTAATAAATATCAAAAATAAAAATAAATTAAATTAAATTAAAAATAAGTCGGACCAAATGCAGTGTCTACACTATACATGGTGAAATTCCAAAGGTTTTAATTTAAACTTTTATCTCCCACTAGAGTTTTTTTTTTTTTTTCAAATTTTTTTTTTACAAATACTTGAGTTTTATCTACTGTTTAGGTTTGCTTTTCCCGTTCACTTCATTGTCTTGCTTTACTTTACTAATATGTTACCACGTGCATTGCACA
The DNA here is from genome assembly GCA_002890555.2 of Lagenaria siceraria. Classification (NCBI taxonomy): domain Eukaryota; kingdom Viridiplantae; phylum Streptophyta; class Magnoliopsida; order Cucurbitales; family Cucurbitaceae; genus Lagenaria; species Lagenaria siceraria. The sequence goes on along the minus strand of CM016483.1, from coordinate 17,949,180 downwards.
TGAATACTTTTGATTTTAAAATAACTTAATTTGGATTAGAGTGCAGTGCAATATTTATGAGTAAACTTTACCTTAGATTAACCGTCATCTTGACAAAATGTTACTAAATATTGTCGAAAAAGTTACCTATATTTTAATTTTACATATTCATTGAGTTTTAAAATTTAAGATTATCCTATAATAATTTTAATTAAAAATGTATTTGAAAATTTTGCTTTTATTTATAATAGTTTTACATATTTTTTTTTTCAAACCAATGAAGGATAATGGTTCAATTAGTGTTTAGGTCAAGTCGATATAATTATATATTTTATTATTACATCTAATAAAGTCATTAAACTTTTAAATGTTGTGTCTAATAAATTACTAGACCATTAAATTTAAAATAAAGCAAAAGTCTAAAAGAGAGACAAAAATAAAAAGTTAAAAAATCATATTTACTAAACGATTTTTAAAATTTTGAAACAAACACTTATTAAACATAATCTTGAATTTAAAATTATAATTCAATAAATAATTTGTTGTTATTTTAATAGAAAATATAAAAACATAGATTAAATCTAGTGGTAATTAAGTGATTTCAATGCAAGTCTTTGGTTCTTTTAGGAAAAAAAAAAAAAAAAAAAGGAGAGAAAGAAAACTACAATAATTATGCGAATTATTGTTGCTTTGTAAGTTGGTATATCACTACCATGCTTGAAAAACTTATAAAAATAAAATTAAATATAGTGGTCGGTCTTGGGTAAGCTTTTGTTGGCAACGATGACTGTGACACTCTCCATGAACTATTTTTTCCTTTAATTTTCATCAAGGTTCATTTTCTTTCATGCCTACAATCTTCATTCAGCGACTTTATTTCCTATTGTCACTCTACAATATTTTTATTTCTCAATCTTATAATACTTTTACACTTCTCAAATTTACAATATTTTTACATTATATATATAATTAAAATAATTAAAATTAGAAAACTCTCAAACAAGCTCTAAAAGCCACCTTGAGTAAGGTAAAATATTCTCGTAACACACTTGTCCCACAAACCTCAATGTCTCTATAAAGACATGTTCAACTGGTAGAGATCAATTAGCTTGTGATGATATGCTTGAGTTGATTCCTGATGGGGTTATTATAATGGAGGAGAAACAATGATTTTTGTTTAGAAGAGGCTAGGTGATTAAAATAAGGGAGGAGACTTAGGGGCATTGCATGAAAGTATTATATCTGATTTCTATCATATTGCTATTAAGTACTTTGTGACTTTTGTTTGATTATCATGTGATTTCTATTTGTTTTCGATCTAATTGTCATCACTAGTATTCTATACTTATATATCAATGTGAGTTATACCTTATTTTAGTATCAGATAGCTAGTAATCACGAAACAATTAGATAGCAATCAATATGAAATAAGAATGTAAGTTATAACTAATTATATGTTGATTTCATTATGCTTTTTGAATAGTATATCAGTAGCATGATGTACTTATATTTTGTATATTTGTACTTACATATCAAATGTGAGTTATAACTAATTTTAGTATGAGATAAAAATCAGACAAAAATCAGATAATTGGTATCATTGGCAATTAGATGACAATCAATATGAAATAACAATTAGACAATAACAAAAAATAGTAAATTATTATCATCAACTATTAGATAACAATTAGTATCAAATAACAATCATTATCAAATAGTAATTATTATCATTAAAAATCAATATCAAATAATAATAAGATAGCAACCAGATAACAATCATTATCATTTACAATCAATATTAGATAGTAATTGAATAAGAATCAGATAATAATCAGACAACAATTAATATCATTGACAATCACTATCATATAGTAATTAGACAACAATCAGATAATAATTAGACGACAATAAGATAAGGATGGATATCACTGACAATTTATATTAGATAATAATTAGACAACGATCAAATAGTAATCAGACAACAATCACAAACTTCTTAATATTAAATAGCAATCAGATTGCAAACACAAACTATTTAGTATAAAAGTTTCGTAAAAATCGTTTGCTTGGTTTAAGGATTTATAAATGTGGGTAAAAATATGTTCCACCTCATGTTCCCATTGGAAGTAGTCCTCAGGGTCGGACGTACCATAAAATTTTGGAAATTTAACTTTAATGTTTCCAAAACCTCGATCGCTATAATGGCTCTCTTCTACCTTGCGGCCTTCTATTGTGAAAACCTCCTCTTCCCCTTTGGCCTTGTCGCTCCCCCCTTCTAGGCCCATCTATAGCAGGGTCAGAATCAGATTCATCTTGCTCTGAGTCTTCTTTCTCCTCAGGAACCTCTACAACCCGCCTCCTTACTTGAGGTCTTTCCCTAGCTTGAAGCCTTTGCTCTATTCTATCCAATCTTGCATTTGTTGGGTTTAATGCCCTAAAACTCGTAGATAGTAAATGTTGTATTTTGATCGTCATTAATAAATGATTATTCATTATTATTCAATAAATGTTATTGATTATTTTATCTTGTTTTAATAACCCTAAAATCCAATAAACTAACATCCTAGGTTGTTTTATGAGTCTTGAACAATATGTAGAGACATATAGAGATCAATGTTCAAGTTACAACCTAAAGGGTCTATAGTATAAAGATAGGGTTGGGTACCTTATCCTGGTAACACTATGGATACGGCCCACTTTGTATTTGATACAAACGCAATGATCCAACGCGTTCATGTAGGAGACATGCGAGTGGGGGTATCCTATGCAATGAGTTTGCATAAGACTGGACCACGAAATAGTAATCACTAGATGTAACTCCGTTGACTGGTTAGGTTTCTATTTCAATAGGTTGACCTAGGCAACTTAGTCTTAATCTTGAGTATATTGTGAACTCCTGTTCACGAGGGATTGTCCTTGATTTGTATGGGTGAGAGTGGCCCGTTTGTCGACTCGATATGCCTACCATTTTGGGGACAAGACTGAGTGGGGAGCTGGGAACATAATTATACAAGATGGATTTCACTCCTTCTCGACTGTAGGGTAAGTAGATAAGTGTTCCCTTAAGTGGTGTCTCCGGGACTTGAACATAGGGCCCTACCCTCTCACTGGCCCGAGAGGGGTTTCTGTTTGATGGTTGGACCATAAACAGGTTGTTCATTAGAGGAGCACTGGTACTTAAGGATTTAGAAGTAACCCAGGAGTATAACGGTAATTTGACCCAGCTGGTGTTACGAACACTTGTGAAGGACTAACTTGCTGTCATTGGTCTATATCCGTGGACACAGAAATATATCTACAGTGAGAAGAGTACAACTGTGGGTCTTTAGTGGAGTGTACCCACAGTTAACGAATATTGATTAATGTGGTTAATGAGTTTAGCCCGTTAATCTCATATCGTTGGAGCTTCTGATCTGTAGGTCCATTAGGTCCCCTTCCTAGCTCGTAAAGAATATTGAGATTATTATTGGTTGAAATTTGAATAGTTCAAATTTTCTAAGGGAAAAGTATAATGTATAATGATACATTATAATATAAAGTTTATTTTACAAATTAAACTTTATAGTATAAATATAATTTTGGATATGATTCAAAGTTAATTTGTAAGAGAATTAAATATTTGAAATTGTTCAAATATTATTTTATTAAAACTATAGGTTAAAATTAATGCGCATTAGATGTACATTAAAACTATAGGTTATGAGAGAAATGTATTTGAATTTGATTCAAATGCAGGTTAAAATTAAATATTTGATATTTAATTTGGTAATTAATTAATTGGAGAATTAATTAGTTATTTAATTTAATCTAATTTAATTAAATTTGATTTAATTAAATTAATTGAATTAAAACTATAGGTTATGTGAGAGATGTTCATTTAAATATGATTTAAATGAATTGATTAATTAAATTAGATTTAATTAATTATTAATTAATTAATATTGATTTAGTTAATTAATTTAATTTTAATCGATTAAGTTTGTTGTAACTCCCACGTAGGGGAGTTACTTAAGACGTGGGATAACACCCACGTTTCCCATTTTTCTCTCGCTTCTTTATATAGTGCAAAAACAGAATTTTGTTTGGTGTGAACCATTCTCTCAACAAAAAACAAAATTCTCAGCGTTCTCTAAAAAAAATATCCAGAAGAGTTCTGTATTTTTTTTCCTGTGCCAAAAAGGTTCCACAAACCTTCCCTCAAGATTCAGAGAATAGGAAGGTCTCCAAGTGGTGGTGACACAACACGTAAGAGTTTTTATTCTCTAATTTTTTGCTTAACCTAGATTAATTTAAGTCTTTTTTGCCAATGTAAAAGTATTTCAAAATTATTAAAATTAATTTTGAGATACGGTTCTGATACGTTTCCGCTGCGTTTTGGGTTTTAATCCCAGCAGCATTGATTACGGTTTCCAAGTTTCGCATGGCTCCCTCATTGAATCCTCCCCTGTGGAGCACCTCCATTGCCTGACATTGCTGCAAAACAAAAAAATAAGTGAAAGTAAAGTGGACCTCACAAGTCACTCTCTTCCGTGTTTCACTCGATAGGTGATGTTCACTCGTGTTTACACTCTTTAATGTAGGCACTCTCTCACAAAAGGGAAAGCTCTAAAAAAAGGCAATGAGCCAAAATTGCAATTAAGATCAAAAGAGCACGCCAAAAAACAAACCAAGCAAGAATGACGGTAAAGTGTCAAACTCAAGCAAAGAACCAGTAGAATTCCACAAAAGAAAAGAAAACTAAAAATCAAGAATCTAATATTCAAGATTCGACAAACTAGACAAGAAAATCAAGAAAAACAAGATATTTAGAATCAAGAATTTAAGATTCAAGATTCAAAGAGTTGTGCAAGATGAACAAAAAAAATGGCAAACAACTAGACAAATCAAGAAACAAGAAACACTACTTTTACCCCAAACCCTAATTTAAAGAAATTTCAAAGTTTAATTTGAAACAACTAACTTTTCTTATAAATTTCAGCCGCTTAAAACTCATGAAAATTGAGCAGCCTGTTCTTTTTTTTAATCAATTACGAATGACAGACGGCATACTTTTTTTCTTTTTTTAGATTGACATGCTTGCTTGACGTGCTTGCTTTTTTTTTTCAATTCGAATCACAGAATCGTCGGCAATTTTTTTAAAAAAAAAATTGATGTGCTTGCTTTTTTTTTCACAATAAGAACACAATAAGAACCCTAATCAATAAATAGACCAACAAAAAAAAGACAATTGAAATAAGCATATACCCAATCTAGAGCCTAGGCTCTGATACCAAATGATATCAAACCCCTAACAATTTAAAAATTAGGAACCCAACTGTTGAACCCGTAACAACAAATTCCAAAACCCCTAAATCAATTGACGTCAATCCAAAGGAAAAGACTAGAATTGGATTACCTTTTGATCAAAAACCAAGAGATAAGGAGAACTAGTTTCTTACTCCAAGTTCGAACACTCCACAAGCAAGATGATCAGACTTACCTAAATGTTCTTGGCATGCAACCCTGATTCAAGAATTGCAGAAGTGGCAGGATGAAACTCTGTCATCTACCAGAGAATTCTTATTCAAGAAAACCCTAAAGTTATAAAAACATCAAAACTCTCCCAACAACTTAATGGCTAGACTTTAAATAGTCTCCCAATAAAAGAAACCCTAATGCAACTTAGTAAAAAGACAAAATTACCCCTACTTAAATGTTATAAAAAAAAGGATAAAATTAGAAATTATTAAATTACATCAAAATTATTAAATAATAATTTGATGCCTTGGGCGGTTCATATCATTAATACTCAAAGCTATCAGTGGCTATTATTGACAAACTTTTATCATGATTATCAATAATAGACTTTTATCACTAATAGACTTCTATTATTGATATCTACCTAAGTTCGATATCACTAATACATCAATATGACTTATATCTATCTAAGTTCTATCACTAATATCACTAATAATTGATATTACCGATACACAAATATTTAGTAAATTCTTTTCTAACATTTAAAAACATGAGTAGCCAAAGAATTCTGTAATCAATGATAGAATTTTTTGAATGACTAATTTATAAGTATATCAGTGGCTATCATTGGTAGAGTTATATTATTATGTCATAATAGTGAAGTCTATCACTGATAGCTACTAATGGATTCTATAAGTTTTAGACTTTTAGTTTAATCTTGAGTATTTACTAATAAATTAGTATACATTAGTTGATTAGAGTTTATAAGTCATAGACTTCTATCACTGATTGAAGTAGTTTGTCAGTGATAAAAACCTATCATTGATAGACTACAATAGACTTAATATATTAGTGATATCATAGGTCATCAATGATAGAAGTTTATTACTAATAGACTTCATAATTTTATAGTCCTATAAAAAGAAAAAAGAAACTATTGGTCTGTTTAATTGGAAAGGTTCGGAGGGAGGATGGGATTGAAGGGATAGAAACAAAAAAACGGAGAAAGGAAAGAAAAAATTTTTTAAAAAAAAAAGAAAGAAAGAGAAGGAGAATGGAAACAAAAACGGAGAAAGAAAAGAAAAAAAAAAAAAAAAAAAAAAAAAAAAAAAAAAAAAAAAGCAAAATGGAAGCAAAAACGGAGAAATAAAAAAAAAAAACTAAAAAAAAAAAAAGAAGAAGAATGGAAGTAAAAATGGAAAAAGGAAAGAAATTTTTTTTAAAAAAAAAGTGAAGAAGAATGAAAGCAAAAAACGAGAGGAAAAAATTGGAGGAAAAATAATGGAAACAAAATTTGAAAAATGAAAGAAAACGAGAGAAAAAAATGCAACAAAATAAAGGAGCAAAATTGAGAATTAGAAAAGATTAAAAAGCTGACTAGTCAACACTTTCATATTTGCAAATATTTTAAAAAGGTGCTATATTTTTAGATTTTTCCCTTATTATTCTATCTATTATCAATATTCTTATTTATATTATATTTATATTAGTGGCACTTGTTTCGTGGACTTTTCTACGATATAATTGAAATATCGATTCACCTCCCATATCGATATCGAACCTATAGAAACGTGGAAATATCAACATATTAATAAAAATTTAATACTATGCTGTAAACAAATAATTATTTTTAACTCTTTCACGTGGAAATGTCGTTATAGAAAACTGTAAAAGTGTAACAACAATGACAATTTATATTTGGGTGATATGCTAAGATTTAGCAATTTCTCTGAAATCAAAAGAACCTTAAACCATATAAATTAATACACAATAGAAGCATATGGGGCCAAGCAAATTTAAAGGCAATGAATTGCAGATGGGCCACTCAACTACTTGTTTCTATTAGAACAAAGATTCCCATTCAGAAACTCATAAATTACTTGATCCAAAAAGGCTACCAAAATTCCCTTGCTGGCTATAAATTTGAAGGCCTCAAATCCATTTTCACTCGTACAGAAAAGAAAACGATAGAAAAACGAAAGGAAGAGAAGATGACGCTCAGTAAGGTTCTCGTTGCCATGCTCGCGGTCTCTGCCATGACAATGGTGCTTCTAAAAAATGTTGAAGGAGGAAGAGAGATGGCTCTGAAGGAAGCAACTGCAAAAGCTTATCCTCATGTTTTAAACGAAAATTACGAGGGATACAAACCTAAGGAGGAATATGACTGTGATGGATACAAATACAAAAATAAAGATTGCTATGAATATGGCAACTGTGACAAATCTCCCTACTATGACGACGACGACCGTAAATACAACTGGAGTCCGTATAAGAAACCGATGCCAAAGCCAAAAGAGATGGCTGGGAAGTATGGAGTTCACCAGAATTCCCCTTGAAATGCAGTGCCTAAAGCAACCCCATAGTATAGTATTGCTTATGGTGGTTTCTATGAATAAAATGTGTGAAATATAAGTAGACCTTGCTTAATGGGATTGTGCTTTAACTAGATATGTAAGCAAGGCCAAGGTAATGGAATGAAAATCTATATGCTATTTGCCAAAAATACTTTCCCCCTCTCTTCATATTTCCAGTCATTTAGTTGAAACGTACTGAAACAAAGGCTCTCAAACAGATGCAAACATATAATATGAACATCTAATCAGATATATAAATGTACATAAATAACATAGATAGACAACCAGAAGTTGACCAACAAAAGCAACTTTCTTGATTTAATTATGTAATCTCATTGCATTACTGTTGGATTTCATAGTTCAGTTCGTTTACAACTCCATAAAACCACCAAAGTTGAAAACAAAAAATATGGAAATTAGAATTTCATGCTACTTCCTCCTAATGCAACTCTCAGATCATCAAGATGCTGTAGCAATCAGCAGAATACATTGGAAATTTCCACCTAAAAATTAGCTTTTCTTACTTACAAGAAAACTTCAGCCATTTCCTCTCGAAGTCTTCAAAAACCAAAATCCTCTGAGCTGTAGCATATTAAAAGACAAATTTAGAAGGAAAAAAGGGTTCAGATGACTGGACTTCGCATAAAATGATTAAGGATCTCAATGTGTTCACACAGTTATGCTGTCTACTTTTCCTATTTTCCACAGTTTTGAATCAACCAAAATCTAAAATTTCCATCCATCATATAGTCCTCTAAGAATGTGGTGCATTCATATTCCTACCAGTCCCTGATGAGAAACAGTGTATGAAGAAAGAAAGAGAGTAGTAATTTACAAACTGTCAATATGACATGAAATATTAATTTACAAAAGGCCCATATGACATGAAATATTAATAGAATGATCTTTCATTGCCATGAAGACATTTTTGTAGTTTTTTCTTTATTGAATCTGAGCAATGTAAACGAATGAAAGGTTAAATTATAAAAGATACCCTTGAACTTTATCCTTTGTTTTAAAAATACTCTAAAAAATTACAATATTATCCTTGCACTTTCATAAACGTTACAACACTATTAGAATAGAAATGCTATAAAATTTCAGATAAAAATTGGAAGCTAAAATGTTGTGGCGGTGACTTGGAATGAAAATTTGAATCACCACACTATTTTAGGTGATAGCCACATCAAGTCTTGATTTTTGTCCAACATCCTATAGGGTTTCTATTCCAAGAATAGTTTTAAAACATTAAGGAACGTTCAAGGGATAACTTTAAAAATTACAGGGTTACAGAGGTTAAAGCTCACAGTAGTTTTTTTATGATTTAGCCTAAATGAAATACAAGAGTGGCATAGAAAAACTGAGCTATAAAGGATTTATTTGATATATACCTCCCTCATATACAAAACTAATTTTCTGAATTATTCCCAATAATCAAACTTTTCATAAATACAACTATTTCAAATGACCCTTTAATCAAACTCATGCAATTACACCTCTACGCTTACAGCAAACGTAAATGCTCCAGCCCCAAATTACAATTGGATGTCCATCCTAAACACTAAACTATAATACCAAAAAAAAAAAAAAAAAAAAAAAAAAAAAAAAAAAAAAAAAAAAAAGTCACCCATAACCCTTGACAGGGTTATTTATGAAAGAAATCTGAGACCTAGGCCAATAGCCAAAAAGCATATTAAAAATGGGGCATATGCAACTTTTTTGTACCATGAGAACAAGAGAATGACCAAGCAATTAAGCAACTTACATGTAAGCCTCACTCCAAGCTTGTCCCAGGAAGGAATACTCTAATCAGTTCTTTGGCAGTTACTCTCTTTCTACATGTTGGGCATTTACTTTGGACGGCTATTGCAGCCCTGATGCATGCCTTGCAGAAAATATGACCACACCTTGTTGATGTTTCTTCTACTAACGGACCCATGCATATTGGACAACTGAATTTGGGCTCCTTCGGTGGAGAAGGCTTCACTTTCTGCCAATGGCACAGAAATCACATGTTGGCTCAATATTAAGCACTAGAGACATAATCCCATTTTCAACACATTTTATTTATCTTTACAAAATCCCATTTTCAACACTAACAGCTAATAAGATGCTACAACTAAAAATAAAGATCACCAATCCATGATGGTTCCAAAGATTAAAGAGTTTATTGACAAGTAGGGGTGAACATAATTGGACTGAAAACAGCTTTGACCGATGGAAACCAACATCGAACGATTGGTTTTATGGATACACTGGTCAGAGTCTGTTTTTCTTATAGAAAAACCGACTGCCACACCCAATGTTAAAAAATGAGAAGAAAAGATAAGACGGAAACCAGTTGCTGGTTCTTTGAAACCAGCAGCTATATCGGTAATCATTGCCTTAAAAAAACAAACAAAAAAAGAAAAAAGAAAACATAGTTTTTAATTCTCTCTATTCTTCCTCTCTCATTTGTCTCCCTCTCCTTGAACCCTCCCAAAAATTCTTCTCCATCTTCGTTTTTCAATTATTCCTCTCGACCTTGCGCCAGATGCATAGATTCAATTCCCCTGCACGCCACTAGGCCATTTTCTAGTTATTATTTTTCAATTATTCCTCAAAAAACGAACATCACCAACCGACAAAAATTGATTAGTCGCTGGTTGGCGAGGCCGACGCCGACTGACCGATGAACACTGCTAGTCACAACCAGACTAATGAAGGCATCTTTTGGTTTAGTTTTCAATTATTTTGCACAAATCATCCATCCTAATGTTTTTCAAATATAATCAAATGAAATCAAACCAAAACATATGGTTTGGTTCTCCGTTACGTGATAAACCAAATCAATTCGACCTGTGAACAATACTAACTTTGAAGATAAATCAACCAAAAGAACAGCAGCACTCAAACATACAGACACACACACACATATAGAGAGAGAGAAGGGGGGAGGTAAGTGAATTATTGTTAAAAAAACCATAAAACAATCTTAACTTTTCCAAAATGGGAGAAAGAAAAGCTACCAAACCCAATCAGCTGATAAACCCAGTACCATAAGAGAGAGCTCATTGGGGGAAATGCAAACTAGAATTACCATTCCAATGGCGGCACACAAAACTTGGTCTGTCTTCAAGAGATATACATAATTTGTTACTCAATATTCAAGTTCTCACAAAATGACCAAATATGTTATCTCAATGTTTCAAAACTTACAGACCAATACCATAAAATTTTTAAACGGTGTATAATCCAACTTGTTTGAAGCATTGGAAATTTGTGGAAGTATTTGAAGAAAAATATTTCAAATACACCTTTGTTATGTGCCACCTACCTAAGATTTAATTTCTTACGGGTTTCCTTGACTTGTTGTAGGGTCAGGCGGGTTGTCCCATGAGATTAGTTGAGATGTGTGTAAGCTGGCCAAGACACTCACGGATATTAATAAAAAAAAACCTATGTTATGTCTATGCCCTGAGTTTCCCCAAATACGGCATGCACCATTTTCTATCTTGCCAAGTCCTTGTCTCATGCCCTGGTTCGTGTCACGGCTATTCCCCATCTCCACATCCGTGCTTCTAGGTTGGTATCATTTCTCACAAACCTAATAACTCCAAAAGCAAGCTCACCCTATCCATTTGTTATCAACTTTTTCTTGATTGTCTGATCATATAATAAATGATGATGTATTGTATACGCAAGAAATAGCCATGAGAACTAGTCCAGGAGAAAGACACAGACGTAGGTAAGGGAGAACATGCCAAAATTGGTTTTGTGCTTAAAACTACAATCTCAAGAAAGGACAGTTATATGATCTACACTACACCTAACAACACAGTAAAAATTTGCACAAAAAGTAGAGTAACAAAGATATAAGTTGTCCCAGTACCATAGAGCTGTTGCTGGCTTCCAAATTGATTAATAAATCAGAATTTACAGGTTGTTGATTAGACACATCTCTCCTACGCTTGCTCCGGTTATTATTTGACACCTTGCTCCGCTCTTCTGCAACAATTAGAAGATGAGAGAATGAGAGAAGCAAGCATCATAACAAGTGATTGACAGACAAATCAATTGAACAAGAGGCTCTTGAGAGCTACAGTCCATAGATGGTACAATCAAGTATTAAAATATCGAGGTCGAAACCAACAACATCGTAATTTCAATTTTACGGATATTTCGATAAAATATTTGATATTGACAAACATTTCTACAAATAAAGAAATTTATAAACTAATACTGGTTATTTTTACTTCTAAACTAATTTAATATGTTATATATGTACTTATTAAAGAAATCGGACAGATTGATTAACCCATAATTCGATGTCAAACCATCCAACTAAGGGATATATTGACATATCGACGGATATTCCAATCATTGGGATGGTACAACCATAAATATAAATAATAAACATCTATATAAAAAATAAAAAAGGAGGTTTCCTAGTAGTTCACCAACAAGTTATATGTTTCAGCCCAAATTTTGTCATCCTCCACAGGAAACAAAATCTTTCAAATAGGAGAACTTTGGTTCAGCCACACTTGATTCTTGTAGTTCTTTGAGGGGTATCATTGTTTGTAATGTGGTCTGATCCTTCCTATGGCATTAAGAATAATTGCTTTTTGTTCACTGGAATTTATGGCCAAGCTTCGAATGAAGGAAGAACCAAATTCATGAAGCTTCTAATGAAGGATCTCAAAGATTTGGGAGGCCTCTGTTCAAAGCAGCAATGATGATGGCTACATATTCCTTTGAGCAATAAAAGGGACACGTCCTCAAGATTAGAGAGTACACTAGTAACATTTTTTTTAATGAAAAAACCTGACTTCCATTTTTAAAAAATGAAAGAATACACAGACATCCTAGTAACATCTTACTCTCAATCACTTCCCACTTCTTGTTAAGCACAATAAGTTCAACTGGGGTCTTCTTCCTTTTGGATATGAGAATATGTGAGTGAATGATTCTGATATCCTTACTTCCATGGATGATTGGTAGAAGAATCTAGTTTTTTTATGGATAGTTCAACGTTCAGTCATGCCATGATGATGAAGTTGAAAGATTCAATAGAGAAGCTAGCTAAACCCAACAACAATTTTTTAACCAAATGGCTATGAAGGTACCCATTGTAAGTGGTGCCATGTGGCATACAGTCATGTCATAGCAAAAGAGTATGTAATGGCGGAATTATGGTGGGTGGTTTGCTAATGGCAAGATCTAGACAAGAAATTGAAAACCGGAGTTACAAATATCCAAGCTAAAAACTATTATGATCATTAGCTCCGACCTTCAGATGGTCAATGGCAATTGGGTATAATGATGTATTAATTTCTCTTACCATGCTCTAGACATGAGTATAAGGTATTCCAAAAATCAGTGCTACAATGGATGTAACTACTAATGGATGCTAAGATTTAGACGAAATCTCAATGATGGAATAACAAATACACCTTCTGTGCCTTCACAATTTCTAAGTCATTAATGCTTCAAGATGTCTAACATCTTAAACATCCTAAAATTAAGATCTTCGTAATGTGGATATGTTTGAAAACACGAATCACTAAATCTAAAGGCTGTTCCAACTGTTGCTTCTGTGACCACCAATCCCAAAAAACTACTTTCCTAATTAATACCAATGTTTGACATTCTATTATAACGAAGTTCCAAGCTTCCTTTCATAATGAAAAAGCTAACTATATGCCTTTAGAATGTATAAAAAATAAATAGAGAATAAAATAAATAAAATTGCATTGCAAGGGATAAGTCATTAAAATAGATAGACCAACATGCTACCAATTTCTTCCCCAATTAACAAAGGGGGAAAGTAACGAAAAAAATCTACTTAGCTATAGTCCTCCACCTGCTGAAATAAACATACCTGCATCCACGTCAACTATATTCTTCCTAGCATTCCGCCTGGATTTATTTTTAGCCTGACAGATAATCAATGGAATTCAGAAATACAGATCAGAATCAATAGAACAAGAATATAATATGGATAGAATAATCGTGAGTGTTAAACATTCAAGTGAAGCCACAGGAAACATACTTCAGCAAAAGCTCTGGCGGATGATTCAATGACATCGTCATCAATTGCCTCAATGTCAATCATTGCAGGTTGTACGGGCTGTTGTTGATTAACCTGTGCTTCCTGAAACCTCAATTGAGATGTCTCTCCTTGATCTCGATTCTCAGTCGGTGGCATGCTATTTAGGTCCAAGTCCATTGATTTCCTACGATGATAACCTCTTGCCGTATGTCCCCTCATTGTCTGAGTACTCATCGATATTTTGGAGCTCCTCAGCAACCTGCTATACATGCACTCAATATATTCAAAATCTGAATGCAAATAAGAGCCCAACTTATTGTATCATGTAAGATAAAGTGAACAAAGGAAATTTTGAGAAAGAATTTGATGACTTCCAACAAAGAAAAAACCACAACTACCACCATTCAAATACAGTTTGAGAACCTTGGATAAGAAAACACTAAAAAAGTTTCAGTTATCATTCACTGAAATGGCACACAAAACAAAAACTTGATATCTTTATTAATCACACTTATTCCCAACAACCACCCCATATGCGTGAAGTCTAGTCATGCAATAAACACAAGGAGATTCACAGGGAGCAAAAAAACACAAGAAACAAATCCCTGTAACTCAGAATCCAAGACAACAATAAAATCCTCCTTGATCAACAAACACTTTGTTCCCAGATTTTTAATTAAAAAGCAAATCTCACATTATTAAAAAAAACACACTCTTTATAATCAACCACTACCCTTTCCCCCTAAACATTCATTAATAATCAGTTACACCACACGATTCAAATACATCAAATATTCGGATTAATCATAAGACTTACAATAAACCACAAAATTCATACCCGATCATAAAAATCCATCTCCAAACAATACCTACTCCATCGGATCGTTTGCCCCAACTACACAAACCAACTCGATCACGAACCAAAACATCAAGTCTTCAATCTCACATCGGTCAAAACATTCACAAAAACAAAATTTTCAAAAATAAACCCCAGAGATCATGACTAAGATTAACAAGATAAAATACCCAGTTAAAAAAAATTACAAAATTCGTCGAATCTCAAGACAAGACGGTGTACCTGAAATAAGCGGTTGAAAAGTATCTTGAAATTTGAGGTGGTAAATAGATTAGATTAGATGAGATGATTAGTTCTAGGGTTTGTGATATCTGTAGTTGGGGTTCTAAGGGTTGAGAGATGGGTGGGAAAAAGAAAGGAAAATGGGCATTATAAAGGGAAAAATGAAGAAAAGGGTTGGGATTGACGACGAAAATGGAGATACGGCAGAGGGAAGTTCCAGGGTTCTTGCGGGACAGTGAAAGAGGAGCCCGAGCCTGAAATGCGCCACGTCTTCTTCTCATACCCAATAGTTCTGTGACACGTGTTTGCTTGGTTTCTTCCTTCGTTCTGTCGCAGGTGCCTACGTCATCCCTTAGTTTTACATTGAGAATTTTTTTTTTTAGTATTTCACTATAAATTTACCTTCCTAAATATTAGTGGAGCTAAAATTGTTAATAAATCTTACCCTATTTTTAAAAGCGCATTAGCGTGACACACAATAAATAGAGGTAGTATGAAAATTGTTCATACTACGATAATGTAGGAAATTTTCACTTTGACACCCGACTCTCCTCAATTTTGAAACCATAGAAGGTGTTTGAGAGGTTGAAATGAGGCTATGTTGAAAGTCATTACAGTTCACATTTATTACAACCACATCACCCACTACAAACTCACATTCGTTACAACCCATATTTCTCTTCTCCCATTTAAAGATTGTCATAGTAAGTGATCATGGTATTAAATTTTCATTATTTTGTGATGTACAAGATTATTGCAAAATCTCTTGCAAACTGGCTCAAAAAAAAAACTGGCTCAAAAAAGTGTTGGCGTCAATCATTTTTCCTTCCCAATCTACTTTTGTCCTTGGGCTACTTATTACCGATAATGTGGTGGTTGGGTTGGAGTGCATTCATGCCAACAAAAGAGTAGGGAGGGGAAAATGGTGCTTAAACTTGACATGAATAAGGCAGGGATTTAAAAGTAAACGGGTGAATTGTGTGGAGTCTGTAAGGTTTGCCCCTCAATTGAGTGATCCAAGAATAGTTCAAACCTAGGAGAGGGCTTTGCATGGGGACCTATTGTTCATCGTTTCTTTTTATCATTTGTGCTAAAGGACTTTCGGCGATCCTGCGAAGGAAAGAATCTCTTTCTAACATTCATGAGATATTCAAAGGCCAGTACTTCAACAATGGTGATTTTCTCAATACATCTCTTGGTTGCAATCCCTCTCTGATGTAGAGAAGCATTGTGTGGGAAAAGGATCTATTTTGAAAAAGTTACAATGGAAAATTTTGAAAACTTTATAGAAATTAATGAATTTTTTCATAATTAATTCTTGAAACTTTGATTGCATGCCGATTTATGTAAAGTAAGATAACTGCATTGAGATGTATATTGCAAATGCATGTCTAAATGTCGTTGTGAGAGTGAAAATTTTAAAAAAGAAATGAAAAAATAATTACAAAATAATATAAAGTTTATGAATATTTTGAGGTGAAATGACGTGAAAATGAAAGTTTTGGATGGTAAAAGAAACAAATTTCACATCAATTTAATTTTTTTAAGATGAAATGATATGGAAATTTTTTTAATAGGGTTAAAAATAATTAAAGGTTATTTTTTGCGGCTTTTTTTAAATTCAATTTATTTGCGAATAAAAGTTTTACATTGAAAATAAAGCTCAAAATTGAAAAAAAGTTGGAAACTAGAAAAAAAAAATAGCACATTGACAAATCAAAATGTTTCCGAAATATTCTCAAAATTTCGTCGAAATGGAGGAAAACGAAATTCTCTTTATCAAAAGTTCGAGGTCATTGAGATTTCAATGAAAATTTTCTACCATCATATTGACCAAGATCCATGGTTAAACTCAAAAGGTTCTAGAATTCCGCTAAGGGTTGTAGTGGATCTCAAGGACAAGAGAGTCAAAGAGATGTTGAAGAATGGAGACTAAAATGTTGATAGAATCTCGACGAGCTTTGATTCTCAAGATGTCGAGTTTGTTTTTAGCATTCCTATTAGGGGGAGAGTTAGAGACGAAATTCGTAAGTGTATCAATTTACACCTTCAATTACGTTCCACCTAGATAAACATTTTATTAATTAAATGTGAGACTTATAATTTTATTAATTAAACTCCTAGGCTTTCATAAGCTAAGCATTTTAAACTTTCAATTAAAATTTCCTTTGAAAATTTTTCATGAATCAATTCTAATTGTTCATTTCAATAATCCGATATTTGAAGAAGTCCACACACTTGTAAGAGTTGATTGTAGGGATGATTTTTAAATATAATATTAATAAAGAGTATAAATTAGTTCACCTATAATATTTTAAAAGTTTAATTTAAAACAATTATATATTTTACATGATATTTTTCGTACTAATTTTAAAGGAAGATGTTAATTGATACACTTGCGAAAGTTCAGAATTTAAATTTTAAGTTTTAGTTAATACAACTTCCAAAATTTAAGGGTATAAATTGAAAATTTCTTAAAAATCTATGAAACATAAAATATGAGCAACAAAATATCACTAATGTGAATATAATATAAATAACAAACTTACTAGCTTATTTAAAAAGTATGAAATGTTTATTTATTAGTTTAAACATTTTTTTTGAAATAGGATCATAAAACATGAAAACGGTGGGAAAAAAGGTTTGTTAAAAATTGTCGGAACATAATGAGTTTAATATTACAAATCGGGCCCAAAATGCTCAATCCAAACATGGGTTTTAGAATATATTATAATCTAAACTCATTCAATCACCGGCCCTCAAACAGTCTCTTAATGTTTCTGCTTTTAAATGTTTTAATTTCTTTTAAGAGCCTTTTAAATGTTTTAATTTAACGTTAAAAAGCTTTCCAATACATCCAACATGGTTTAAGTAGTCGCAAGATGAGCAAATTGAGATGGATGTTACATTATAAACAACGTGTTACCATTCATTTTTAAAAGCATAAATAAATGGTAAAACTATTAAGCCATTAATTAATCCTTTTACTTTAAAAAGTTTGAATATATTTAAGAGTTACAAAATTGAAACTTAAAAGACGTTTTTAAACCTTTGCAACTTACCAGACATAAAATTAAAAGTTTAAAAATTTATTAGACACTTTTCAAATTTTAAAAAATAAGTAAATACAAACTTTAAAGTCTAATGACTGAACTTATAATTTAACTAAAAAAATTGCTTTAAATTATTTACAAAGTTGACTTGTAGTATCAATTTGGCTGTCTTAATTTAGTTCTCTTGTGGATGTAACAAGCCTACAAAGATGTTTATATAGTTCGAATGAATTATTTTGTAAAAAATTTAGCAATCGTCTAGTGAGTTGTTTTCAAATATAGCAAAATGAGTCAACTTATTTATAAATATACAAAATATCATAGTGATAGACACAGATAGAGTCTATTAGTGGTATTGATAGAAGATAGTATCTAATAATATATGATAGTAGTCTATCAAGATCAATCACTATCTATATCACTGATACATAGTGACATTTTGCTATATTTGAAAATAATGTTTTAATCAATTTTGTCATTTAAAACAAGTACCCTTCTTTTTATTGGTTTTTATTAATATATATTATATACACACACAAATTTATCTCAAGAATCACATATCTATTTAATGTTAGATGAAAAGAAACTATTAAAATGAGATTAGCTCAACAATAGTTGACACACACTCCCTCTTTTGAGGTTGAAGTTTTAATCTTTCATCTCTATAATCGTATTGTTTGTAATAAAAAATTGAAATGAACTTTTTATATGTGTGTGTGGATCGTGGGATCGACTTATTAGACCTCGAAATTGATAATACAGCTATGCTTGCATTATCTCAAGAATCACATATCTATTTAATGTTAGATGAAAAGAAACTATTAAAATGAGATTAGCTCAACAATTGTTGACACACACTCCCTCTTTTGAGGTTGAAGTTTTAATCTTTCATCTCTATAATCGTATTGTTTGTAATAAAAAATTGAAATGAAACTTTTATATGTGTGTGTGGATAGTGGGATCGACTTTAGACCTCGAAATTGATAATACAGCTATGCTTGCAAAACAAACTTTCCCTTATTAAAAAAAAAAAAAAAAAAAAAAAAAAAGAAGTGGTGGTGGGGCAACAAATCCTCAACAAAAGGGGATTGATGAATTATGGATGTTTGTTAAAGATAAATGCAAATAAGATATCATTGGGAATAATTTAAATGCATAAGAAAGTATATTCTTTTCAATCTCTCAAAATATCAACTACGATCATGAACTAATATGTTCGCTAAATAGTAATCAAATAGGACCGACCTCATAATTGATAATACAATTATTAGAGTGAAGAATATATCACAAACAGAATAATTTTTTTTCAAGTAAAATAACAGAAACTATAGCCTCAAACACTCCAATTATTGTCTTTGCTCACAACTTTATTTGCCTACAAACGAACACTTACATTATATATGTTGTATTCACATGTCCATGTACTTTAAAACTGTGCTTATGAAGATGAAGAACAATATCATTTTCTTGGCCATGGAAAACAACAGCATTTCTGAAAAGTTTTAAAGGCAGGCAACAATGTAAGACAATGGATATCAGAATCTCAATAATCTCATGTGGTTGGTTCAGAAATGGAAGAAAGCTCTTCATTACCTTTTGATTTTGTTCATGATTTTGGTTGTTTGTGCTGTCGGTCGACTGTGATTGTGTTGATGCTCGTGTTCTTGGATCTTGTCTCCCTTCCCGCACCTGGTTGAAAATAGCCGTGTAGTTGTCTGGTGCTTTGGCATCTTTGTCGTCCCACTCACCAAATTTTGGAACTGCAGCTTCGTTATCCTTTCATTTGCAACCATTTCACTTCCGTGTCAATTAGAAATAAAAAGAAAGCTATAGATTTATAGGGATCAGATATATGTATTGATAAGTAACAAGGCCTTTTGGAAGATTTCAATAGCAAAATCTATACTGACTTTGGACCTGTTTGAAATGACATCTTAAGAGGGTATTTAGCCCACCAAGTTCATAAGTCGGGGTTAAATAACTCAATTTTAATAAGTGTTCACTATTGAAGTTTGCACATTTATCGAGGAACTCTACTTTAGCCTCTTTCTCTTTTTTGTACATTTTACAACTCTGCACTTCAAACAAAGACTTCTTAACTCTAACCTATTAACTTCAAAATTCAACTAAGTATTTGAAAAAGTGTTTTTAAGGCCTTAAATTCAAAGTAAAGTAGACAATATGAAACAAAAACTTGTGATTGTTCGAGCTGCCTCTAAATAATTTATTATCATTATCTACAACTGACTTGACGGACGCACCACAAATCTAAAATCTTCAAGACAGTGTTTGGAGGAGTGAATATCCAAATGCATATAGTTACCGACCGATCCCCAAAGAAAAGACAACATCATTAACCACAAAAATAAGCTTGAAGGGTACTCAAAAAACTTCACTCACAATTGATACCTATGAATAAGCTTGAGATGAAATAACATATTGTCAATCCTAATAGTTTTTCCTTTCCCTTCAAGAATTTACACTATAGAAATTAGACAAAAGTATTTGAACAAGAGAAGGTTCAAATGTGAAATAAGAAGGATGATCAGTGATTTCCTAAGCTGTTTTGCACATATATTCCAGCTTTCACATGGAAAATATCAAAATTATATCATTGAGTAAGAGGAGCATTGAGCTTGGTTTTTATGGAGTTCGTAAAGGATTCGACAAAAATCACACATATTAAGAGACAAGATCTTTCGAAAGATTCAAAATGGAAAATACCAAAAACAAATATATATAGCAGATGTGGATAAGAACAAATAAATAGATGATTGATTAAAGAAAGTACCCAAAAATAGTTTTACAATAAAATAATAATAATAATAATAAACTACTAAAATTCAGAAGTATATTTAATATAGGGACAGTTGCAAATATAGCCATTAGATTCAAAATATTAGTATACATAGCAACATTTTTTTAAAAATGTAAATATAGCAAAGTCTATGTATGATAGACTTTCATGATCTAGGTGGTCTATTATTAATAGGCCATAAGAGTCTATCAACGATAGAAGTCTATCACGAAATAGGGTGCTATGTTGTAATTTTTTTAAAATGTTGTTATACACGTTTATCATTCCTAAAATTGCTACTCATTACGATTACCATCTTAAATGAGCACAACTTATTTATATTCTAAAGAGGGATATTGTAATATATTCAAGTATGTACGCATCCTTTTTTATAATGATGAACTAGAATGACCCAAAAGTAGTAATAATTTAATCCTAAAAGTGAATCAAATGCTCGTGATTGAACATTTCTTCAAGAAATAAGCACACAGCGACAGACCCACTACTAGTCGGGTAAAAAATTAAAATCCAGCATATATGAACAGAAAGAAAAAAGCATTAAAAAATAGCAATAATTTGATCCGTACGAGGACTTCGACAGAGGAAACCATTTTTAAATCTCTGAGACTGAAATTGCATCTAGAAAGCTTTCTAGTTCTATCTCATATCTCAGCTTTTGAACAGTTCTTGATTCAATCTTCAAAAACCATTCGGTTTCGGTTCATCATCACAGAGAATGAAATTTGTTTAAGATCTTCACGCATCAGTTTAGGGCAAACGAAATGAAGAAACACACCTCGCTTGACTAGTTCTGTTCGGAAAGAAATGTTGAAACTCTCATTCTCTATTTTCCCGCTAACCGGGGGATTTTCCGAGCAGCCAAACAGAGTATGAAAAGAAACACATAGTCAAATAGTCAAATCAAGGAAAGAAGAGGAATGGTAGCTTACAGCCATGGTGGTTTTTTTTCTCCTTGTCCAGCGAAGATGGAGGCGCGGCGGCGGGAACTGGTCCGAAATGGGAAAGATCTACTGAACTCCGACGAGAAATCACGGCGAAGATGGTGGCCGGAATCGGAGCATATGGAAGCGATGAGTTTAGAGAGAGGAAGAGAGGGAGGAGAGAGAGATGGGTTGATGAAGAAAGGAAGGAAGGATTAAGGAAGTTCCATTGTTAATTAAATAAAGAAATAAAGGAAAGAAAAGACCAAAGGAGTAGCAACTGTACCAGTCTTCGTCTCTTCTGCCCTCTCCAATAACACACATTAAATTTCAGTCGACGAGTAATAGATATTTTATTGTAGAAAAATTTACAAAAGGTAAAAAATCAGGAGAATTTTTTAAAATAGAAAAATAAGTGAAATTATTCATAAAATAGCCAAATTTTTAGATTATTGTGATGTCTATCCGTATAGACGCTAATAAAAGTCTATCAATGTTTATCAGTATAGTTTTAAATTTTTTTCTATATGTGAAATTTTCTCAATAATAAACCTGTTAATTTATTTAAAAATCATAAAATACTTAAGAAAATTATTATAAAAAAAATCAAATTATTTACAAATATATAAAAATTATGCTATCTATCGGTGAAATTCTATCACTTGTTTCTATATTTGTAAATAGTTTGACTCATTTTTCTATACTTGAAAACAATTCAAATATTTATTTACTACTTTAAATTTTTTTAGAAATATTTATTAAAATTGACATTTTATCGAAATTTTCATAAAATTAAGAACTTGATATTTCTATGACATCGACATTTAAAACTTTCATTAAACTTCTTTGTGGTTTTTTTAATTATTATATATTATTATTATTATTATTGAAAATATTACACAAATCTCCTAAATCGTGTTTGTTATAGTTACATTCTTGAATTTTTAAATTTGATCAATTACAACTAAACTTTGTAGCTAGATATAATTACACAAACTACTCTTGAATGGTGAGGTTTGCTAAAGCGAGAGGAATGAGCAAAGAACAAGAGGAAAGAGCACTGACATTTAATCATTGCAAAGAGGAAACATTAAAAAAAATGGAAAAAGAATGAAAGCAAAAAACGAGAAAGTTGGGCAGATTCCATTTTGGAATAAATATGTTATCATTTATTAATGGATTAACATGTTTATTATTTTTATTATATCCATAGTAATGACATTTTTTTTTATGTTACATCAATTTCTTAAAGGTAATTGTTTTAAATGATAAAACTGTTGAAAATATTTTCAAATGTAGCAAAATGTCATTGTCTATTGGTGATAGACACAAATAAACATCTATTAATGTCTATCACTAATAAATAGTGATAGATGATATGTAAAATATCAATGAAAATATTGATATTAGTGTCTATCACTAATAAACGGTGATAGATGATAGTAGTTTGTCAATGTCTATTACTGTCTATTAATACATTTTGCTATATCTGAAAATACCTCATTTTTTAATTATACAATAGAAATATCAATTTACCTTTAAGTTGATATCCAACTATAGATATGTAAAATATAATCGATATATTGATATATGGACTAAAATTTAATACCTTAATTTTAATATTTTAAAGTATATTACAATGAAGGACTAAATTTGAAAGGAAAAAGAAATGATATTCTTAAACCTAACAATAATTTGGATGTTTGAGAATGGGTGGCCAAAGACAGATGAGACGACGGACGTGAGTGCTGTTAGGAATAAATGAAATGTGAAACGAGGAAGAGTTAACGGCGTCAGAGTTAAAGGCGGCTGTTAGGACGAGGCAGATTATTTTCGCGCCCATGAAAATGAGAAAAAAAAAAAAAAGAAAAAAAAAAAACTTTGAAAAGTAATATGTGCCTTTTTTGGTAGACCCATGCACCACTTATTTCTTTTATTTATTAATTATTTATAATTATTTACGTTAAAAATAAATATATTGGTCCCACAATTTTGGATTTAGTTACATTTTAGTTCTCTCACATTCTATTATCTAATTTTAGTTAATGTATTATCAATAAATTTAATATAGTTTTTATATTTTCAATAAATTTTACATTTTATCTTTTTAAATTAAAATTTTTTAATAATAATTTTCACACAATAAAAGTTTTTATGCGAATATATTTCACAAATTATCAAAAGAAGGCTAATAAAGACTTTTTTTTTAGAAAAAAAAAATACTCAACCATAAATTTGTTGTAAGTATGTTATGATTAATTTTAAGATTTATTAAAAATATAAAGACTAAAATTAGATATTTAAATCTACAATAATGACCAAATGAAATCAATGGGAAAAATGAATATAAGATAATTTAAATTATAAACGTTTTAATATTTGTTATTACAAATTTCTATAAATATTTATCAGCATTGGCATTTTATCAATATTGACATCCAACATTTTTAGTAAAATTAAGATTTCGAAATTTTTGTTGTGTCAACTATCTTAAGTTGATGGTTGGGTTTAACACGACTTTATATACTTAAAAGAATAATTAATCTAGTATTTTTGTTTTCTGACAATATGTTGGGTGGGGGAAATCAAAGCTTTGACTCGAGATTTTTGTTTTTCTTAGTACAATAGAGGATGAGGGATCTTAACCACATAGGTCTTAGTCACTAAAAAAATATAACATATACCAGTTGAGCTAAATTCACTTTAGTTTGACCTAAAGATTGATGGTAAAAATTTTACGATAGTCAACTATACACATTTAACAACCTAATATTATAGTTATGAATGTACTAGAAGGAGTTTTGACAATAAAACTTACCAATCATTAAGCATAGTATAGCAATTAAATGATAATTAAACCACTTATTAATCCATTGTTTGACCTACATATTATAGGGGGTTTGTAAAATGATAGTTTCTGAATGTACGATAATCATTTAGTTTCTGAATGTTTAGCTTATAAATATTATTTGCCTATTATTTTCATCATCATTTTTTTTAGTGTTTTCAAGATATAAATTATGTTTTGAAATATATATATATATAATTTGGTTAAAAATTCAAATCTTTATTCAAAAGAAAATATCAAGAAAACTATGGTAAATAAAGTATAAGAAAGCAAGCGCAATTTTCAAAAATCAAAAACTAAAAAATGAAATAGGTATCAGATGAGGTATAAGTTATTATTGGTCAAGAAATATTTTGGGTCCCGTAACTTTTATGAAAGTAACACCTTAGTCTCTATTATTGTAAAATATCATTAAGATTTAATGGAATTTCTTATACATGTAGAATGATAAATTGATTATAGGTTCAAATTTATTTTAAAGACTATAAAGACTAAGTTACATAATAAATATTGATCCTCGATTTTGATAAAACTTATCACAGTATAAACTAAATTGTTACACATTTAAAAGTATAGAAACTAAACTGTTAAATGCTAAAGTTTAAAAACTAAATTGTTACAAATTTAGAAATACATAAACTAAATCATTGCAAATTTAAATTGATTAAATTGTTACTATTATGAAAGTCAAACTAAAGTATTTTTTTTTGTAACCTAAATTATTTTAGGTTACCCATAACAATAAACAAAACAAGATGCACTTACAATTTATAAGAAAATATGTAACCATTGGGTAACTAACAACGTGATCTATAACTTACTTTTTCGGGATGTATAACAAATAGTAAATACTAATAAAGAGGGATTTAAAATAATAATAATGTTGTTAATTTTAGGTTATAATAGTTGGAAACAATTACTATTATAATTGGAGTCTCGAACAAGGAGATAACCCACTCCACCAAAAGTTGGTAGCCCAAACACCGAATTTTCACAAAAACTCTTTCAACAATACACACTAGAATGAGAAAAATATCTAGTATTACGATAGAATAACTCATTACATTCAGTATTTGACATGCCAATAAATGATATATTATTTTTATTCTATGGATTACACACAAGTATTAAATGACTCTTTCATCAGAAGCAATGAATAAAGGTACTCTTTCCATTTATGATTTGTTATGTCGATATTACTTCAAAATGATAGAAAATACTAAAATATTTACGAACAAAAATTTACCAAGTGAACTGAATAGTAGTTGCTAAATTAAATATAAAGGTCGAACGAAAGAATTTTGCCATGGTTGAACGAGAAAAATTCAAATACTACGAGAGTATCATACTCCTTTTGTTCACACTAGAAAATTTTATTCATAAATAATTAAATATTAATAGATCCCATCCTAATCTTTTGAGGGGTTGTTTTCAAATATAAAAAAAAATGAACTAAACTATTTACAAATATAGAAAAAATTCACTGTCTATTGAAAATTTTTCAATATTTGTAAATAATTTGATATATTTTTTTTTGTTTATAATAATTTTTCTTTTTTAAGTGCTTAACTTTTTTTTTTTTTTTTTTTTTTTTTTTTTCATGGTTGAACTTATGAGACAACAACTCCAATACTTCAACGAGCTTGTCATTATTATTGTAATGAAATTACCTCGTTTTACACCTCTTTGACTATTGAGTGCCTCTTCCTTAAATAAACTAATGCTCCTTGATTGTGCTTCTTCTCTTTTGTCTAATCCCCAATTGTCCATTGTCTCTGTTTGCTTTCTTTTTCCTCCTTTTTTTTTCCCTCACTTTTCACACTTTACATCTCCCCATTTTCTTTTTCATTCTCAAGAAAAAGTTAATACCCACTTCAAATCCTAAACCTAAAACCAAAACCCATTATTCCTTTTCACAAAAGTAAGACGTGGGCTTTCCTCAGGAGGAGCTTTCATCTTCTCATTTGGGCTAATTTTGCAGATCTGTGGCCTTTCATCTCCCTCCTTTTCTGGGTGTAAGCTTGCTTACAAATTTACTTCTTATGTCTGCTTGCAAGTAGTTTGAGACCTTTTGAAGTAGTTCTGTCTCAAAAACTTCATTTCTCTCCCTCCCTTTTGGTTTTTGGAGCTTGAAGGGAAGAAGAAGCTCCTTCAGGTGGAATTAGTCAATTAGATAGCAAAAATGGCTAATGGGTTTTCAAAAGATTGCCATTTTCTGTTGGGGAAGTGAAACTGGGGTTTTGAGGTTGTTTCAATTTTGTTTTTATAAGATCGAAATCGAACACCCTTTGAGGGATTTAGGGCTTTTTTTTCTTTTGGAATTTTTAATAGTAATAGAGTAAGTGGCGGATTTTGATTTGCCAGTGGCAAAGATGATTCAGTTATTGTTCTTGGTTCTTTTTGCTGAGGGAGTGGTGGCATTTCTCTTGCTGGTAAAGATTGGGTTACTGAGAGAGTTTGTTATAAAGAGTTTAGATCAGCTGAAAATGGGTAAAGGTCCAGCAACTGTTAAAACAATTGCAGCTACTATGTCTGTCATTCTCTTGTCTAGTCTTATGAACATTGTTAAGATCCAGAACAAAGGTGCAAAGCTTGGGACAATGTCACCCATGGATCAGGTTCTTTGGAGGACACAATTGCTTGAGGCTTCACTCATTGGTATGTTCCAGTTCATTGACTGTTTAGATTTGTGTGCTTTGTTTGATATTTTTGTTCTGTAGTCTTTGCACTCTTCTTTTAAGTCAGTTTTCCATTTCTTGCCCTGCAATGTTCTACTTGTTTGAAGATAAATAATTGGTCTCTCTGTCAAGTGAAAAGAAATATTACTAATGCTTTAAGTAGCTAATTCTAATGCTCATTACTAGGATTGAAAACTAAATAGTCAGTCGAAGCATTGGGCGAATTGGTGTTCTGAGTGGAAAACTATAATGATTTTAACTGATAGTCATTTGTTCATCCATTGAGATGTCTTAAGATGGTGAAGTTTGAGTTCCAACCTAACAGCTGAATAGGTATGAATAATTCTACTACTAATAAGGGGTTCTTCTTATCTTCTGCTAAGCATCAAGAGTTTAACTACAGTTTTTCTTTCCTAATTCTTCCTCCTGATGATACCATCCTAGAATGAAGTTTTGACAAAGACATCATTCTTGTCTGTTGAATTCTGATGCGACTGTAGGTTAGAACATCTACAAACCATGTCAAGAATGTAATTGTGCTAAGAGATTGTTTGTTTGTTTGTGTTGGCAACAACAACAAACATTTCATTGTTATGCGAAGAATTAGCTACAAACGTCAAGAATAAGCTTAGTATTAAGTAAAAAAAAAGACTATAGCCAAAGAACCCGACCACAATCCACGGAATTTTTTGCTAATTACAATGGAAACCCAATTTGAACACCTCCCACGAATCATTTGCCTTTCCATAGACAATTCTATTATACTATGAGATCTGATTTAGTCATGTACGAGAAATTTCTTTCAGCTCTCATGTCACAGTAAGCTTATCCAATCAAATCCAATCTTTATGAATTCCACTTATGTGCCCTTTTCTGCCATTTTCTTGAGAACGCCACATCATAGCTTCATAATAGAGAAGAAATTATATTGAGTTGGCTTAATGGTCAATAAGGGTCATGTTAATAATAAAGGGCTTAGAGAAAATGGGTTCAAGTCATGGTGACCACTTACCTTGAATTTAGTATGTTACAAGTTAACTTTGTTGTGACATATGGTAGGGCCAAGTGGTTATCTTGTAAGAATAGTAAAGGGGTGTGTGCAAACTATCGTAAACGCTCACAGATATTAAAAAAAGAAAAAAGAATTGAAGTAATATCTCAAACTTTCTCGCACCATTGATCTAAGCCTCAATGACCTTACCCTTAGTTGTTGGTTTTCTACTCTTCTTATTGCACACAAACACAAACTCACATTAAATGGATTTTTTAAAGAGGTTGACCCTACAACATTTGGGTGTCAAGGAAACCCGTAGGATATTAAATCCTAGGTAGGTGGCCATCATAGACGGAACCCATGACCTCTTTTTAGTATGTTACAAGTTAACTTTGTTGTGACATATGGTAGGGCCAAGTGGTTATCTTGTAAGAATAGTAAAGGGGTGTGTGCAAACTATCGTAAACGCTCACAGATATTAAAAAAAGAAAAAAGAATTGAAGTAATATCTCAAACTTTCTCGCACCATTGATCTAAGCCTCAATGACCTTACCCTTAGTTGTTGGTTTTCTACTCTTCTTATTGCACACAAACACAAACTCACATTAAATGGATTTTTTAAAGAGGTTGACCCTACAACATTTGGGTGTCAAGGAAACCTGTAGGATATTAAATCCTAGGTAGGTGGCCATCATAGACGGAACCCATGACCTCTTTTTAGTATGTTACAAGTTAACTTTGTTGTGACATATGGTAGGGCCAAGTGGTTATCTTGTAAGAATAGTAAAGGGGTGTGTGCAAACTATCGTAAACGCTCACAGATATTAAAAAAAGAAAAAAGAATTGAAGTAATATCTCAAACTTTCTCGCACCATTGATCTAAGCCTCAATGACCTTACCCTTAGTTGTTGGTTTTCTACTCTTCTTATTGCACACAAACACAAACTCACATTAAATGGATTTTTTAAAGAGGTTGACCCTACAACATTTGGGTGTCAAGGAAACCCGTAGGATATTAAATCCTAGGTAGGTGGCCATCATAGACTGAACCCATGACCTCTTAGTCCTTTGACCTTTTTTTGATGTTCTCACTACCATTAGGCTAACCCATTATAGTTTATGCTTAATTTATTGTTCAATTATTATTCATTATTTTTTTAGGATAAGAAACATTTTATTAATAAACTGAAATTACGATGGGCTGCCTAGTTACTTGTCACCAGCCATCAAAATACCATAAAATCCATTCTTTGGCATCAGGAACTGATTTACCAATTTAGAAGATTGTGTGATCTAGATATCCATTAAAAGTCATTCCTAGGGAATATCTCATCTGGCTGAGTTATTTTTTACACTCTGAAACAATATTTATATGTAAAATTTTTATCAATAATTATTATACTTGGCAACCTTAAGTCCTTACATAATTATTCTCTTTCCTCCACCCAAAAAAAAAAAAAACTCAAGTTTTCTTTCTTTGTTTATCATTTCTACAAGGATAAAGAAAAAAAATAAATTAGAACTCTTTCTAAAAAGGAATCAAAATTCTTTCAACACATTTTCAGAAAAAGTTAATTCTAAACCTGTGATCGGAAAGCAAGAGTTACAATAAAGAGAGTTCAGCATTTATCAGTGAATTAAAAATGAACGGAAAGGGTTAATTGTTGATTTCACCTTTGTAGCTCATTATTATTATTTGAGCTCCTACATGTTTAAGGATGAACATCAGTCGGAACATTGGTCAATCAATGCCGTTTTGGGCACAAACGATGCCGAAAACTGACCTATTAGTTTTGGTTGGTCAGAGGTTGATGGTTTTGGAAGGCTTTATGAGACTCACTGACCGACTACGCCGTTGGTCAAGGCCGAAACCGAGGAAAGAGTGAGAGGAGCTGTACAGCTTCCAGTGAAGAGGGAGACAAACAAGTTTAGCGCGAGACTGTAGAATTAACTTATCTTTCCTTTTGGCCTTTCCTTTCCAAACTAGAAATGGTGAGGTGTGTGTTTGATTTATAATGGGACTCGTTCAGATGAGATGCGACAGATTTACTACATAAAACAAACAGATAATGTTTTCCCGGATAATAGACAATCTAATCCACTCATCCACCTCTTTGTCAAATCGTCCTGCCTAGTCAGATCCCAGACTTTATTTGTATCTTTGAGGGCTCGGAGATATCTCCACAATGGTATGATATTGTCTTCTTTGAGTATAAAACCACATGACTTTGCTTTTGGTTTCACTCTAAAAGGCCTCATACAATTGAAGATAGTTGTCATCCCTTATAAACCCATAATCATCTCCTTATTTAACTGATGTGGGACTTTGATTGCATTCCCACCCAACAGTATCATTTTGACATTCTGTAACTGTCCTTTATTTCAAGATGTTGCTACCATCTTCCAGCTTGAGCCTAATTCCTTCTTTCAAAGTGATTTTTGCACCAAAATATTAGAAGGCCAAAGACACTTGGAAGATATTAATTTGGAGGGACACGATTATTGTAAACCAACCACATTAACAAATTCCATGGAAACTAATAATGATCATCCCTCAAGGCTCAAAGGGTATTTCTTTGTGAGCAACCACCCAATGATTTTCAAAACAATTTTGAGATGGACGCTTTGTTTTTCATTAATAAATTACAAATACCAAGCAAGACCTCCAAGATCCTATGCAAGAGAGGGACTCATTTTCAAACGACCAAGTAGCTAACTTTATAAAAATTAGGACCCTCCTCTAGATGAAAGATGAAACCAGAACAACCTTCTCCATCTTTTTACTACATGAAGAGAGAACAATGAGAAGTAAAGACTTTTTTCCGGGGCGAGAGCGGGTATGTTTGGGAGTGATTTTGAAAATGTTAAAATCACCTTTGTCATTTTTAAAATTACTTGAAACACGCCTTTAATCACTACCAAACATGCCTTTTAAATCAAGAACTGAACTTGTGCTTTTGTTAATGGAATTAGAAATTGACGAAAGCTGCTCTGCCATAACTAAATTTCCTCATGTGTTAAATTTTAGTTTCACAATTGGTTCTAGCTCTGGAATTACTAAGCATTATGTTGTCTGGATGTTACAGGTTTTACCTTATTCCTCGGTTTTATAATCGATCGCATGCACTATTATTTTCAAAAGCTTATTGGATTAAGAGAGAACATTGGAAGTTCAAAAGAGGAAGTAGAAAGGCTACAAAAAGAGAAAACAGAGTTGGCACAAAAGGAAGAGAAATGTTCAAAGCAAATAAAGGAGCTGCGAGAAGAAATATCAATTTTGTCAGAAAACTTGAAGAAACTAAAGCAGGAAAGTGAAGAAAAAGATAAGAGGATTGAAACTGCTGATGCCCACGTAACTTCTCTCCAGAAACAAGCTGCCGATCTACTTCTCGAATACGATCGTCTTCTTGAAGACAACCAAAATCTTCAAAATCAAACACTAGGAGGATACAAAAAGTGAGGAACTTTGCAGGATAATTTTTCACTTAAATGGAATAGATATGGGGCTACTGGCATTAGCATCTCTTGTTTCTTGAAAATGAGTTTAATTGAGATTGGGAAAGAAAGAAAAGAAAGAAATGGAGACTGAAGAGATTCTATTGATTGATGTCTTCGTTCAAGAGTTTTGTGATTCTAAGGAACCTCAATTTGCCATATTTTTGGTGGCTTCTTAAATGGAAATGCCAACTTTTACTCCCATTTTCTTCACTTTGAACATTTGTCTAAACATCCATTACTCAACATTAAACTTGAAGGGCTTCCCTTAATCAAAATATGCTACTTATATTCAACCAAAAAATGATTAAGTACGTGTAAACAAAATGACGAATATTGGTGATAGAAATCAGTAAATGCACTCAAATATTTCATCGTTAAACTTTAATGATAGTTTGTTATTTTTTTAGAGCTTTGAGATTAGATTGTTTATCGATTAAACGTGTACTTGAGAATTATGTTTTAGCTTTAGGTTAGGTTACTAATTTTGGTAAATCTCTCGTTATGTTGGATAGGAATAGGTGTATGTTTATTTAAGTATATTTATTATTCAGTTGTGATTTTGATTATTCTACAAATTGGTCTATTTTTTATTTTATTTTTCTTCTTCTTCTACCCTTTCTATTTCACTTTTTTTTCTTCTTCTTCTGCTTAATACAAAATTCAATGATTTATAAGACAATTAAAAGTTTAAAGCCTATTAGACACGGACTAAATTGGTAATTAAAATTTCTTTTTACTAACTTTAATACTTTTTTGGTTATTACAAACTTCAACCATTATATATTTAATTTGAAGCTAAGGTTTTTTCAAAACCTAATTCACATTCAAAATATTGGAGAAACCCATATTCAATTCAAGAACATGAAGCCATAGACGAACTAAGATTCATTCGGAATGGTTACAGCCCATTGAAAGTCATCAAGAAATTAGCAGAGAGTTTGAAACTGAAAATGAATAAAAAGATGGTCTCTTTGTTCCATTATCTCACAGTTTGAAACATTCATCCGTCTAAGGGGTCAACATTAGTCCAAACATTCATCACTCAACATTAAACTTTAGGGACTTCATTAAATCAAAATATGGTACTTATATACAAAAAAAAAAAAAACAATAATTAGGCACGTGTAAACAAAATGAATAATATTGGTGATAGGAATCAGTAGATGCACCTAAATATCTCAACTAGGTTGACACATTCTTAGCACCCTCATCATCTATCCCATCCCAATATTCGTTTATTACAAACTATAAACTACTCTAAAAAAGTAAACTTATACACATTTCATCATAATAGTTACTGCAAATCAAACAATTAAAATGAAATACTCTATGCCGTATGAACTTAATTCTTTATCCATCGGTTGATAGTAGTTCTCATCTTCTTACTAGTCACTTCAAGCACGTAAAGCACGCCACAAGTATTTTGGTTGGTGATAATCTCAAGCACACAAGACACGTCAATAGTACCTAATCGGTGGTCATCTCAAGCATATTGCAAATCACATCTCACTAATGCCTTGGTTGGTGGTCATATCTGACACCCAAAGCTCAATCTCATCACTAGTCATTTCAACCAAGCAAGGCAAAATATCACACGTATCCTGCTTCATCTCAGGCACCCAAAACACATCATCACTAGTGTAAAGCATAATCTCATCACTTGTACTCTGATTCATCTCAGGCGTGCAAAACACATCATTAGTCTTTTGGTTGGTGGTCACATATGGCGTTGAAAGTTGAATCTCATCATTAGTCGTCTCAGGCAAGTACGACACAATATCACTGGTACCAACTTGGTTCATCTCAGGCGCCCATAACACATCACTAGTGCCTTGGTTGGTGGTCATATCTAACACCTGAAGTTCAATCTCATCATTCATCATTTGAGGCTTGCAAGGCATATCATTGGTGCCTTGGTTGATGGTCATATCTGACCCTCGAAGCTCAATCTCGTCATTCGTCATATGAGGCTTGAAAGGCACATCACTGCTACCTTGGAGAGTGCTCATATCTGATCCTCGAAGTTCAATCTCATCATTCGTCATTTGAGGGTTATAGTCACTAATACCTTGGTTGGTGGTCATATGAGAGTCGCAAGGTATATTGGAAACTATCGTAGGGACCATAACTCTTTGCTTTTTGGGTAGGAACTCAAAAATACAACTTTTATTTACTTTTCTTTTATGTTTCTCAGTATCATTGTTCTTCTCAGCCATATCATTATTAATCATAGGTGGTGACATGACTTTCTTGCTTATAGATCGAACTTGATTGGTACATTTATTGTTTCGTAGTACTTTTCTTTTGGGTCTTTCATTCTTCCTTAGACGACACAAAACGTAGTTGGAATCCAAACAATTAGGCAGGATACAACCCTCATGCAGGCTGTACTCATGCATGATCCACTCACCATGGTGTTCTGGCAGATGAGGATTCTCATATCTAAAACGCTTGCAATAGGCAATGATTAGATCATCCCGACCTATAGGATAAATAGGGGTGGCTGAATTCTCACCACTCCAAGTGCCATCGGCGGAGCCAATCTTGCGATTGATATGTGAAGAAATATGTCCAGATTTGGTGGTGGATCTCTTAAGCTTAGTGAAGAAAAAAAGATCTTGACCATCAACACCTCCGAAGGAATTCCAAATATCCCAAGGATCAAGAAGGCCGTAGAGATCACAGTCGAAAACAACGGCTTGAGAATATGGGAAGCCATGAATCTTGTTGAAAAGGTAATTCTCAACAAGAATCTGATCCGTTGGCATGAATCTAAACCCAATCGGTAATATTTTTTGTAGTAATGAAGGATCCATTATCATCGAATCACAGCATGGAATATCCAAAGCCTCCGTTGCCATTCTCAAACTCTATCAACAATCTTGATGCTGAGATATAAAATCTTGATCAATGCCCTTTGCGATAACTTTTCTAAATGATTTTCTGATAACTCTAAATTCATTTTATACCTTTCTGTGTAAATAACTTTATCTTTTATCTTAAAAAATTAATAACTTTATCTTTCAAACTAAATACGGCGGGAACTATTCATTGTTGGGCGCCCTTTTTTTATTTTTCATTCCCGCCAAAATTTCATTTTTATCTCCTTAATTAAAATCTTCAACCTTTTCAATTAAATACTAAATTCTCAATTTTTTTATCTTTATTTTTTCAAGAAAAAACATTCAATTTAAACTCTTATTTGTATTAATTTAAATTCTAAACTTTCGATTGTATCCAATTTAGACTCTTAATTATTAATTGTGTCAATTTAAACCCTAAATTTTGGGGTTGTATCAATTAGAAGTCATTCAATTTATATTCTCTATTAAGAATTCTTTTGAAAATTATTGTCTACGTATCCATTTTAATTCTTCATTTTGAGAACTTTACATATATTTAAGAATCGATCCACTTACGAAATTTTATATATGTTTAATTGAAACAATTATGTCTTACATGATATTTTTCGAACTAAATCTCTAAAGAGGAGGGTGTATATTAATAAACTTATAAAAGTTAATAGTTTCAATCACACAAATTATTCATTCAGAGTTTAAAATTGGTAAAACCCCTAAAATTTAGGGGTATAATATGAATAATTATACATTCCTTTACTACATTATTCAGAAAATTTTTAACAGTTGTAAAATAATCAAAACATTTCTAATTAACGTAGAAGAGACTTTTTAAATCTATTTTTAAGAGACAAAATTATAGAAAATGCCTCTAAACTTTTGTGCTTTGCACAAAAAAATATTCCGTTTAATTTTTTTTTTTAAAATACTCTTAAACTTCAAAAAATAGTTAAAAAAAATACTCGTACTTTTAGCTTCGAATAAAAATCGTTAGTGTTTTGGGTCAAAAGTATCCTTGGACTTTCAAATGTTTAAAAAATACCCGTAAACTAAAGAAAAGTTTTTTAAAAAATATAATATGAAGAGAAATTGTTAATACCCTCCTACTTCTCTATTTCCTTTGTTCTTCTTTAATACTTTTTACTCCCCTTTTTGTCAACTCTTAGACATTATATATATTAATATTAATTTAATGAATATTTTAATTATATAAGTTTAAAAATTTATTTACTTTAATTCCTTAGATGTTATACTGTTTAAGATAAAATGTTCTAATGGTTGAATTTTAATTTTTATAAATGATGAGAATTTAACATTTTAATTCTATTTTTTCAAACTGCATATGTATTATTATTTTTGTTAAAAAAATTAATAATATTTTATTTAAATGAAAATTTTAATGGAAATGTCAAATAAGAAATTGTTAAAAAATATATTTAATTGAGAAAAAATTATTAAATTTCTCCCAAAAAAAATAAAGGCGGAGAATTTTTTTCCGTGGAGAAGCCAATCTCCTCGGAATCCCCGCGGGATATCTCGCCCCGTTTCCTACAAGAAAATTCGTGGAGACGAGAAATGGAATGGGGGGCGACGGGAACAGGCCCCATTCTCGTCTTTGAGTTGTAAACATCTCTACTAACAATTATAGTGTTGCATCAATTATGCTGCTCATGGGATTAGATTCTCTTCGATGGCTGCCCACCTAGTATCTCTGGTCACCTCAAAATTACACCAACATAAAACTTTGTTGGATTTGCATGATCAAATACTATTGATAATTCGTTTCATGAATTGCATGTGTCTTTAAGAAAAAAGTGGACTTTTGAAAGAAAAGAGAAAACAAAATGGGTTGCTCCAAGAAGAAAATAAGAAGTGTTTTAACGAATGGAGGAAACTTTTTTAACCATAATTCCAAAAGAAATTTTAAGGAAACTTTTGAACCAAACTGAAAAGTCTCGAATAAAATGTAAATTACGAAAGACGATAACACATATGAAGATGAAATGCGTATAATTTCAGTTCTCAAAATACTATTTTAAAATTTGGGTAAATAATAATAATAATCGTCATGTAATAAAATATAATATTTGAATATGTTTTCAAAGTTTATGGAAAAAATGCTAATCGATAAGAAAAAGTTCTTTCAAAATATCAACAACAATATGCATATGGACTAAATTTAAGATTTATTATAACTACCAGTACTAAAATTGACTAAAACTTCAAAGTATTAGAGACCAAAACAATATTTTAGTCATAATTTTATTAATGGCTATGAGCGTAAACATATTGTATAGACACGAATCTAAAACTATAATCTTACCCACAAAATTAATATTAATATATTGTACAACAAAACTAATTTATTGGTTACGAGGGATTAATAGGTGCCCCTGAACTTGCCGACTAGGTTAATATGCACCTTCATCATTTGCCCTATTATCAACAAATTTACCAAAAAGAACTATAGTAATGTTCCAATATATCTAAAATTAATACTGCAAATCAAAAGTAAAATAGGAACTCTGATCAAGTCTCAACCAATGATAAATAAATTGTTGATGAACACTAGTGGCGATCGACTGAAGAATGATAACGATCAGCATCTGAGCGGTGGCAACCGCGACAAGAACTTTGTATCGATGGCGACTGTCGAAAACTCTCCAACACACTACTTCATAAGCTCAATCTCTTTCCGAAGGTTCTTTGCTGCAATGAAGGGCACCTCTATCATCTCGGAGCATCCATCCAATACCGCCCTTACATTCCAATGCGACCCAAGCAACATTACATGACAATGTCAACCAATACTCAGATTGGTACGTGATCAACCGAAAATGCTTTAGCTAATTTGAAATTTTTTTTGAAGAAAAGTCTCCAGACTAGTGCAAGTGCACACTATCAATAAATAGTAAAAATTGGAAGAATTCCAAGTCGTCTCCCAAGGGAACGATTTTTCAACAAAATTCTTAAAAACAACAAATTTTTTTTCTCAAAATTTCAACTTTTGTAACAAGAGAACATTGATTTGGATTTTTGTTAGAAAATTAGTTTGACAAATAATGAGGAGAAAATAGGGATTCAAACATGTTCATGCTCCTTTTTTATAGTAAGCGTAGCCTAATATGAAAAATTATAACGTAGCTCAATTTCAATGCATTGGTGAATCAGATTCAACTCATATTCGATCTACTAAGAAGTATGAGGAGGTTAGACCACTAAACTTATATTTCTATGACTATTGTGAACTTAGGTAATTTAAAAATATAATCTCTTGGTTTTAAAGGTTTTGTCCTATGTCTAGAGTAAAAAATAAAGTTCTATTTCTAAGCTCTTTCTCTAAATCACTTTTATGAGAACCAAATTCATCTAGCCCTTTCGGTATTAGATTCAGTTTTAGTATACTAATCTAGGTGATCAAGTTAGACTAATAATGATGAAATTAAAATCAATAAAAGCAAACCAAGTTATGAATTGAGCCAAGTTATTTTATTTTATAAGAATAAACTCAAAATAATTTGACTTCAACAATTTTTTTTTTTGGTAAAAATACACCAATGAAGAACTAAGAAGAGAAGAACAATGAAGAACTAAATAAACTCAAAATAAGAACACTTTATTAGATAAATTGCTCTAAATTGAAATGAACATACATATACTAAATTGCTAGAAAATTAAACTAAAATTAAAATGGAAACTATGAAATAACAAGAAAAGAAACTAAAATTTGAAGAAAAAGTTGCACACTAGTCTTGATCTACCTCGATTCAAGCTTTTTCAAGATGAATCGAGATATAACAGTTCCAAACTTTCGAATGAACTTCAAGAAAAAGATAGGAAAAATAACCGTTAACTGAAACAAAAGTGCAAAAATTTTGTGTGTTGTAGAAGGAAAATTGGATGATCTTTAGCGAGCTTTTGGAGTCTTTTTATAGAGTTCAAGAGGTGGTGGTGGCTGCTGCAGAATGACCTTCATGGGTTGCCCTAATTTGTCAAGATTGGTTGAGAAATACTGATATTAAGCCCAAAATTGAACTTGAAAAATTAATTTTGCTGCTTTCGATTGCTGTAGCAATTTGCTTTTCTCTGGAATCCAGCAGCAATTTGACTTCAACAAATTTTCTATAAAAATACACCAAAATTATTATTATTATTATTATTTATTTTTTATTTTTTGTCAACTTCAACTATTTTTTTCACAACTAAGACTAAAAAATGCCATCTATAAATGACTTATTATTTAAACTTAGTTTTGCAATACAAAAGACTAAATAAATGCACTTTTCTACCAAAATACTTAGGGTTTAGAATCTAAATAATTCTAAAAAATGAGAATTACTTGTAAGCCCACCTAGCGTTGACACTGTTGCCCATCGTCATCGCTCACTCCACCCATGCCAAAACAACACAAGGGAATCCTAAATCGAGTCAATCAAGTTCCCCAAAAAGTTGTCTCCTACCAAAAAAAACCACATTATTGAGACACTCTTGAATGCACTATAGTGCCGCAATAAAAACAAACAAATGATCCAGTGTGTCACATGCTCCTTTATCACCTTAAAATGGCCTACCGCAACCCACCTTTTCCTGCCACAAATAAATGACACAATATTAGCTGAGAAAAAAATGAGACCAAATAGCTTACTAGAACATGAAGGGCAATGAGTGTCCCCAGGAAAAATTCCTTCCTAACCCTGTCTGCTGCCCAACCGGTGCCGCCACCAACTCCTCCCTCAACGACTCATGAACCCAAAGTGATTTACCTCTTCGTGTCCTCAATATCCAGGGGTCATCCCATATACCGATAGAGTGACATACCCCACATGCCACACCTAAACCTCGGTCGAAAAAGCTCACGTCCACATAGGATGTTTGCATTGTATTATGACTAAGATGGGCTTTTGTATGCGATGGGTAGATCTCGTTATTTGTTGTATGGAGACCGTTCGGTTCTTGCTCAACAGTTCCCTATCTAGGAATTTTGAGCCAAGGTAGAGGGTTGCGATAAGGTGATCCTCTTTCCCCTTATTTTTTAGGAAAAATTACCGCCCCCAAGTTTTGAAGAATGTGTATGTTTGGTCTTAAGCTCTTAAATCATAACCTTTATAATATAGTCTCTGAGTTTTTCAAAATAGATTTAAAAGGTCCCTACATTAATTTTAAATTAGAAAAAGTATTTTTTTAAATGAGCTCTTCCCTCTAAAATTATTTTTATTTTTTTTTAATTAAAAATGTCATATAATTATATAAAATAATAAAATAAAATAAGTCAGGGACATTTTAGACCTATTCTTAAAAATTTGAGGAAAACGGAGAGACCAAATGCCTATATTCTAAAAACATTGAAGAACTAAAAAGATATACTTTGAAAATTCAGGACTAAAAGGGTCGTTTCCCCATCTTTTTATTATTTATGTGCAAGGTTTATTTGAGTCGATGTAATTTTATGGGGTTTCAAATGACTAAATTATGTCATGGGATTTCACACTTATTTTATCTTAATGATAGTTTGTTATTTTTTTTTAGAGCTTTAAGATCAGATTGTTTAACAATTAAACGTGTACTGCTTGAGAATTATGATTTAACTTTAGGTTAGGTTACTAATTTTGATAAATCTCTCGTTATGTTGAATAGGAATACGTATATGTTTATTTAAGTATATTTATCAAAACTTATTTATTATTCAGTTGTGATTCTGATTCAAAGATTTGCATTTAAATCCTCTCTATTCTATAAATTGATCTATTTTTAATTTTTTTTCTTCTTCTTCTACAATTTCTATTTCACATTTTTTTTCTTAGACACAATTAAAAGTTTAAAGCCCGTTAAATATAAAATTGAAAGTTTAAATTGTTAATCAAAAGATAAAAAAATACATAACTTTGTATACTAGAGAAATAAGAGCCCAACGAAGTAGAAAAAAACTTATTTATTATTAAATTGTTATGAACTAAATTTGTAATTAAATTTTCTTTTTACTAACGTTAATACATTTTTGGTTATTACAAAGTTCAATCACTATATATTTAATTTAATTTGAAAGCTAAGGTTTTTCAAAACCTATTATAATAGGACCTTGGAAGTGCACAAAAACTTAATTCACATTCAAAATATTGGAGAAACCCATATTCAATTCAAGGACACGAAGCCATAGACGAACCAAGATTCATTCTGAATGGTTACAACCCATTGAATCAATTTTAGATTAACTTAATTCTTTTTTCTTTTTTAAAAAAGAAAATTATAAAGAGCAGAAGAAAAACTATCTCTTGTAAGATGTCTTGAATTCCAATGGGGAAACTAAACATCAAACAATTCAGAATGAAAGTAATCAAGAAATTTGCAGAGAGTTTGAAATTGAATGAAAAGATGGTCTCTTTGTTCCATTATCTCACAATTAAGGCAAAATTGAAACATTCATCGGTCTAAGGGGTCAACATTATTAGTCTAAACATCCATCACTCAACATTAAACTTTAAGGATTTCATTAAATCAAAATATGGTACTTATATACAAAAAAAAAAAAAAAAAAAAAAAAAAAAAAAACAATAATTCAGCACGTATAAACAAAATGAATAATATTGGTGATAGGAATCAGTAGATGCACCCAAATATCTCAACTAGGTTGACACATTCTTAACACCCTCATCATATTCATTTATTACAAACTATAAACTACTCTAAAAATGTAAACTTATACATATTTCATCATAATAGTTACTACAAACCAAACAATTAAAATGAAATACTCTATGTGTCGTACGAACTTAATTCTTTATCCATCGGTTGATAGTAGTTCTCATCTTCTTAGTGGTCACTCTAAGCACATAAATCGTGCCACAAGTACTTTGGTTGGTGATAATCTCAAGCACACAAGGCATGTCAATACTACCTTAGTTGGTGGTCATCTCAAGCATATTGCAAATCACATCTCACTAACGCCTTGGTTGGTGGTCATATCTAACACCCAAAGCTCAATCTCATCACTAGTCATTTCAATCAAGCAAGGCAAAATATCACACGTATCCTGCTTCATCTCAGGCACCCAAAACACATCATCACTAGTGCAAAGCATAATCTCATCACTTGTACTCTGATTCATCTCAGGCGTGCAAAACACATCATTAGTCTTTTGGTTGGTGGTCACATATGGCGTTGAAAGTTGAATCTCATCATTAGTCGTCTCAGGCAAGTACGACACAATATCACCGGTACCAACTTGGTTCATCTCAGGTGCCCATAACACATCACCAATGTCTTGGTTGGTGGTCATATCTAACACCTGAAGTTCAATCTCATCATTCATCATTTGAGGCTTGCAAGGGATATCATTGGTGCCTTGGTTGATGGTCATATCAGACACTCGAAGTTCAATCTCGTCATTCGTCATCTGAGGCTTGAAGGGCACATCATTGCTATCTTGGAGAGTGCTCAAATCTGACCCTCGAAGTTCAATCTCATCATTCGTCATTTGAGGGTTATAGTCACTAATACCTTGGTTGGTGGTCATATGAGAGTCGCAAGGTATATTGGAAATTATCGTAGGGACCACAACTCTTTGCTTTTTCGGTAGGAACTCAGAAATACAACTTTTATTTACTTTTCTTTTACGTTTCTCAGTATCATTGTTCTTCTCAGCCATATCATTATTAATCATAGGTGGTGACATGACTTTCTTGCTCATAGATTGAACTTGATTGGAACATTTATTGTTTTGTAGTGCTTTTCTTTTGGATCTTTCATTCTTCCTTAGGCGACACAAAACGTAACAATCAGGCAGGATACAACCCTCATGCAAGCTGTACTCATGCATGATCCACTCACCATAGTGTTCTGGCAGATGAGGATTCTCATATCTAAAACGCTTGCAATAGGCAATGATTAGATCATCTCAACCTGTAGGATAAATAGGGGTGGCTGAATTCTCACCACTCCAAGTGTCATCGGTGGAGCCAATCTTGCGATTGATATGTGAAGAAATATGTCCAGATTTGGTGGTGAATCTCTTAAGCTTAGTGAAGAAAAAAAGATCTTGACCATCAACACCTCCGAAGAAATTCCAAATATCCCAAAGATCGAGAAGGCCGTAGAGATCACAGTCGAAAACAACGGCTTGAGAATATGGGAAGCCATGAATCTTGTTGAAAAGGTAATTCTCAACAAGAATCTGATCCGTTGGCATGAATCTAAACCCAGTCGGTAATATTTTTTTTTAGTAATGAAGGATCCATTATCAGCATGGATTATCCAAAGCCTCCGTTGCCATTCTCAGATATCAAATCTTGATTAATTGATTACTGCCCTTTGCGATTCTTTAACTTTTCTAAATGATTTTCTGATAAACTGATCTTTCTTTTTATACCTTTCTGTGTAAATAACCTTATCTTTTATCTCAAAAAATTAATAATTTTATCATTCAAACCAAATACCGCGGGAACTAATAATTGTTTCGCGCCCTTTTTTATTTTCCATTCCCTCCAAATTTCATTTTTATCTCCCTAATTAAAAATCTTCAACCTTTTCAATTAAATATTAAAATTCTGGTTTTTATTTTTTTAAAACCCTCAACTATTTTAATTGTATCAATTTAAACTCTAAATTTTCGTTTGTATGCAATTTAGACTCTTAACTATTACTTGTATCACATTAAACACTAAACTTTGGAGTTGTATATCAATTATAATTCATTCAATTTATACTCTCTATTATGGATTCTTTTGAAAATTATTGTCTATGCATCCATTCTAATACATTGTTCTATTAATTCAACATTTCAAGAACTCTACACACATTTAAGAATTCAATGCATGGACGATTTTCAAAAGTACGTAGCTTAATAAAGGTTTGAAATTGTTCCACTTACGAAATTTTATATTTGTTTAATTGAAACGATTATGTGTCACACACTATTTTTTTAGCTTAAATTGGTACAACCCCTAAAGTTTAGGGGTATAAAATGAATAATTACACATTCGTCTACTACATTCTTTTGAGAGTTTTTTTTAACTGTTTTAAAATAATAAAAACATCTCTAATCAATGTAGAAAAGACCTTTTAAGTCTATCTTTTAAAAAACTAAATTATTGGAAACACTCCTATTAAACCATATCCTTTGCATAAAAAGTATCCCTCAACTTTTAAAAGTTTCGAAAATACTCTTAAATTTCTAAAAAAAAGTTTAACCTATACATATATATATAGACAAGATAAGAAACTATACAATTTTACTCGAAAAATTAATATTGAATATATTGTACTACTAAACTAATATTATTTGTTACGAGGGATCAGTAGGTAGGTACATATGTGGACATCTCGACTATGTCGACATGACCTTAGCACGCTTGTCATTTGCCACCATATCAATAATTTATAAAAGAAATTACTGTAATGTTCTAATCTAACGTGAATATTGTAAATTAAAAGAATAAGAAAAA
This sequence comes from Lagenaria siceraria, assembly GCA_002890555.2. Classification (NCBI taxonomy): domain Eukaryota; kingdom Viridiplantae; phylum Streptophyta; class Magnoliopsida; order Cucurbitales; family Cucurbitaceae; genus Lagenaria; species Lagenaria siceraria. The sequence goes on along the minus strand of CM016483.1, from coordinate 17,905,174 downwards.
CATTAATCAAGCCTCAACCAAAAATAAGAAAATTGACAATAAAGACCATCTAATGAGACAAAGGGAGCTTGAACAAGTGACCAAACTATAACGATGATCCGGCTACGTCATCCTTACTTGTCATGAATGCTCTAAGCTAAGCACGCTTATCTGTAGAGTTCTTATGATTGAGCCACCGAAAAATAAGATGCACCTTGTTGGTATAGGGTGTAACTTTCAATTCTTTTAAACCTTTCTTAACTACACTTTTATGTCCTTACGATCCCCTCGGATGTGATATCGATTCATTCATGTCCCCCTTCTGAAATCGGGTCGTTATATCTATCAGCAAAATGGAGTGGGCCGATTTGGTTAACATGAAGCAATTTAGTTAGTTTTTTAAGGCCCAAGTTTTAAGTCGTCATAGTAGTGAGACATTGTGTGTTTGCGATTGGTGTGACTGCGAGCTGGTGGCAAAGACAGCCATGGAAGTAGCTAGGCAAAAATCTGATCTCCACAAGCTTCATAAGATAAGCAATGTCATAATATCCATGAAATACTATAATAAATATCTCTTTTTATAGCTTTTTATTAGAATATTTTATAAAATCACTACAGACTTTTCTTGATTCATGAAGTGGCAAAAATAGTGAAGAAAGAGAAAAAACAGTCATTTTGTTGTATTTAGTTTTTTTTTGTAAACAACTTAAACAAATTTTGGTTACTAGTTCTCTTATATATAATTTCTTTGTATAATTGACTAACATTACTATTATATATGAAAGTTCATATTTATGTTTGTGTACATATTTTGTGTCAAAATGGGATAAAACATGGGGTAATGACATATTTAAGCAAATAATTATCCATTATTATAAATATTCTTTTTTGATATATTACAATGTTATGAGATGTACTAATCTGACATTGGAATACTGTCATCAACTAGACTTCAATGATTATAAATAAGTGTTAATGTACATAATTCAATTACATTTAAAAAATGTCATAATTGAGGCATTATTGACAATGTAAAAGTGTCATTATTAATGTTTTTGTGACAAATTTTCAATGTTAAGGTAAAGGTTTAATTGACAGAAAAGTCAGCTTTTGGGTCTTTTATTGACAATGATAAATTGTCATAGAAAATGTTACCATGATAAGTAATAAATGTTAATAAATGTTTATTGTTGACTAAATAGAAAAGTCAAGAAACAAACAATAATGACATATTTTTCATGAGTCATCTATATACTGTCTTTGATGGTGGATTCAAAAACTTAAAAAAAAAAGATTCAAGAAATATGCTAATGATAGTTTTTTAAAGCCATAAAAACTAGTTTTTGTTGTAGGAATATGCTATGAAAGAGAGGAAAGAAAATGCAGAAGATGGGTTTTCGAAAAACATTAGTGCATGTTGATAGATGACAAGTTTTCCCACTTAATAAAGAGAACGATTTGTTCATCTCAAATGTGAGTTGCATCCCTCTTGCTCTCGAAAGAACGCTTGCCCTCTCACAAGTTTCTCTCCTACTTTTCTCTCATCTTCACCTCTTGCTTCTCTGGTTAATCCCATTTGTTTCATCAGAATCTAGTCTTAATATTGAATCTTTTCGATATGATGTTGAATTGTCCTTTTTTTTTTAATTATTATTTCAGTAACTAATTGTTTGGTTTGTTATTTGTTCAAATCTATGAGTGAAATATTTTTCCGCAAAGCGATGACTCTACTGAGCGTCTCTCATTGTTTAAATTTTCTTGTAACGAAATAATTTTAGAAAATGTGGATTTTTTATCGTCTGGTCAAGGTTTCTACGCTTATAATATAATGTTATAATCTTAGGTTTAAATTTAAAAATTTATTATTTAATGGTCAAGATAATGAATATGATTGGATTTAGATTATATATATATATATATATATATATATATATATATATATATATATATATATATATATATATTTGAATAATTTGATAGATAATTAATTCATTAAATTTGAGTAATTTCTCTTTAAATTTAAATTATTCATTTTAAATTAATTATATAAAAAAAAATCGGTTACTCGTTAAATTAACTGGCCTGGCCCGACCAAGTGAACATCTCTACTTTTGGTTCTATTGAATGTCGTCCTTGCATTTTAGTTTATATAAATTTTGACCTATAATATATTTGAATTGAAGTAAACTAAATAATATTAAAACTTTCTTTTATTAAAACATTTTTAACAATTTAATCCCTAAATTTGGGAGTTTATTAATTAAAATTGTAAACAAAAACTATTTTTTTTGGTAAATGATGAAGGTAACCCAAACTAAATAGAGAATATATATATATATATATATTTTTGGAAAAAATCTCAAATCAATCACCATGAAAACTAAATTTTGTGAGCATGAGAAATAAAATAGTTGCATCTCTCCCCGTACTCGGCCCGGATAACTTCCTTATTTAGTAACTTCTCTCGTAGTAAATTAAAATGGATCAAACCTATATAAAAGTTTTAAATAAAAAACTTTGAATTAGATTTAACCAATTTGAAAAAAATAAAACAAAGAAAAGGATATATAAATATTTAAATACAAAAATTAAAATTAAAATTAAAAAACTATCCATCTATAAATTCTAGCATAAATATGAATACTAATAAAAAAATCCAAAACTTAGTCAATATATCCATTGATTGAAATGAGGATATGAATATTGATATCTATATTTTAATTGTTGAAATCTAAAGTTTTCCTCCAAATTCTTTAGTAAACTCACAATACACAAAAACTTCTTACTCAAAATCTTGGAGAAAACTTGAGAACAAAAATCAATAAAGAGAAAAGATAATTCAGCAAAACGCATTCCACCTATAACAAAGAATGATCAAATCATTAGCTATTGCAAGCGTTTCCGTTACTTCCATCATTCCTATCATTTTCTTTGTTTCTACTAAAACTTAATTATTAGCACTTCTCTATTATTATTTTTTGTTGATCATCATATCATAAGGAAAATAAAACAACAATTCAAAAGTATATTATATAGTATCCTATATAAATTTTAGGTATAAGTATTCTTAATTGCTTGAAAACCATGATGTGTGGATCGTGCATAAGTACAACTTACATAAGAGTTTCATCATACTAACGGTTAAGATTCGAACTATGTTTTGTGTCGCATGAGGAAGAATGAAAGACCCGAAAGAAAAAAGAATAATAAATATTGATCAAATTCAATTTATGAAAAAGAGAGTCATGACACCTGAGATTAATGATATGGAGAAAAATAGTGAAGACCTAAAAGAAAAGCAAATAAAAGATTTATCTTTGAATTGGAGAAGAGTAGAGAGTCTTTGGCACTTACTATAATCTACTACATATATCTTGCAAGCCTGAGATAACCACCAACCAAAGTAATAGTTATGTGTCTGGCTAGTTCGGATGACAAATGATGAGATTGAGTTTCGGATGACAAATGATGAGATTGAGTTTCGGTGGCAGATATGACTACCAATCAAGGCACCAATGATGTGCTTTAGGTGCATAACATGAACAAGGTTACCAATGATATTGTGTCTGACTTCGTGTAATGACTAGTGATGAGATTGAGCTTTAGATTTCAGATTTGACCATCAACCAAGACATTAGTGATGTTCTTTGTGTGCTTAAGATGAATTTGCTCTTGGTAATGTACCTTATATTCTTACTACTAATGAGACTGGGCTTTAACTGCCATATATGTCCACCAACCAAGGAATGATGAACTAGGGTAGCAGTGACATGTTTTGTTTGCCTGAGATGTTTAATTATGAGATTGAGCTTTAGATGCCCAACATTAGTGATATGTTTGGATGACCACCGGCCAAGTTACTAATCACATGTAATTACAGTACGTGTGCGACTACTAATAAGATGAAATCTACTACAGTGGATAAAGACTTAGGTTCAAATGATAGAGAGTATGCTCTTTTGTTTGATTTACAGTAATAATTATGATGAGAAGCGTAGAAGTTTACATTTCCTAGAGTATTTTCTAGTTGAGATGATGGTGGTGACTTTACTAATTCTTATCACCAATATTCTTCATTTTTCTTACACACATGACATATGTAATCATCTCTCTAAAATTTAAATTTTAATATTTAAATTTAAAATTTTAGAGTTTAATTATTATTTAAAATTTTAATCTATAAGTAATTTTTCTTTAAATTTAAATTGTCCAGGTAAAATTAATCATATAAAAAAATTAATTCTGATTAGCAACCAACCTGGCCCGACCTGACATCTATACCTTCAGTTACTAATTCCATTGAATGCTCGGTCCATTTTAGTTTATATAATTTTTTTACTACAATATATTTGAATTGAAGTAAACTAAATAATATCAAAACTTCTTTTATTAAAACATTTAACAATATAACCTCTTAATTGTGGAGTTTATCAATTAAAATCCTAAAAAAATAATTAAATCGATTTAAAAAAGTTAACGAGGAATTTAACCCAAACTAAATGGAGAATAATTTATTGGAAACCATTTGAAATCAATCAACATAAAAATTGAGTTGTGTGGGGATAAAATATATAATAGTTGCATTCTCGTCCTCGGCCCTACCTGGATAACGTCCTTAATTAGTAATTCTTCTAAAATGGGTGGTAAATTAAAATGGTTTAAACCTTTGATAAAAGTTTTAAATGAATTTTTTTTAATTATATTTAATCAGTTTTAAAATATAATAATAAAGAGAAATATGAGATAGATATTTAAATGAAATATCAAAATAAGAAATAAAAAATATCTATCTATAAATTATTCAATAGGAATATTAGTAACAAAATCCAGTTTGGAAAACAACTAAATTATTAATTTAAATAATTTTTTATTTACTCGATTATTTGTCAAGATCATAACGAGTCAATATATTTATTTGAAATGAGGATATGAATATTGAAACTATATTTTATTGATTGAAACCCAAATTTTTTTATAAAAGTCCTTCCAAATTTTTGAGTAACTCATAACACACATACACTCTACCCTCAAAATCTTGGATAAAACAAAAATCATTAAAACAGAAAAAAAAAAAAAATTACTTAAACAATATTTGGAGCAACCAAGAATTCAAGAAAATGCATTCCACATATGAGAAAGAATGATCAAATCATTGGCTATTGCGAGCATTTCCAACACCGATAATCCCCATCATTTTCTTTCTTTCTACTCAAATTTAATTATTACCACTTCTCTATTATTATTTTTTGTTAATCATCATATCGAAAGAAAACAAAACAACTAAATTCAAAAGTATATTATATTGTATCGACCTATATAATTTTAAGTATCCTAACTGCTCGAACATCATGGTGGAAGAATAAAAGACAAAAAAAACCAGAAAATAATAAATATTACTTAAAATTCAATCTATGAAAAAGAGAGTCATGACAGCTAAGATTAATGATATGAAGAAAAATAGTGAAAGACTTAAAAAGAAAAGCAAATAAAAGATGTATGTTTGAGTTGCAGCCTGAAGAGCAAAAGAGTTGTGACACTAGCTATAGTCTACATCATATCTTGCGAGTTTGAGATAACCACCTGCTAAGGTCATAATGATATGCTCTGCAAGGCTTCTATGACAAATGACAAGACTAGCTTCGAGTGCTAAATATGACCACCAACGCTTTACCCAGATGAACTAGGATAGCAGTGATGTGTTTTGCATGCACAAGATGACCACTGGCCAAGGTATTAATGGCGTGCCTTATGTGCTTGAGATGTCCACCAGTCAAAGTACTAGTGGCGTTCTTTACATCTCTAAAATGACCACTAATGGATAGAGAATTAGGTACAAACTAGAGTATGTCCTCCTTTTGTTTGATTTACCATAATAATTATGATGAGAAGTGTAGAAATTTATATTTCTAGAATACTTCCTAGTTTGTAAACAAATATTGTGATGTGATAGATGATGAGGATGTTAAGGATATGTGAACCAAATATTTGAGTGGATTTACTAATTTCTAGTACGAATATTCTTCTTTTTCCTACCCGTATTTAATCATTTTTTGTTGCATATATGAGTATCCTATTTTAATCTAATAAAATCCTAAATGGAATCATACCAAGTTAGTAATAAGACAATATAATTGTTAATTAGTAACCTTTTAGGTTAATTAAAGATTAAACTTCGAGTTTAATCAATTTTTAGACTTATGTCCACTTAATCCTCGAATTTTTAATTTGAAAAAAATTAAAAGAACGAATTATTATTACTTTAAAAAAGGTTTTTGCATAAGTAAACTTTTAATTTTCTATCTAATAAATTATTGAATTTTTAGTTCTGTGCTATGTCTTTAACCTATTCAACATTTTATAAATTAAAAAAAAAATCAACCCATCATAAGATATTAAAAAAATCATACTAAAAATATAAATATACAATTTATCAAAGTGAGCATAGCTCCACTCGTTACCCTCAATATATAATAAATAACTGGGCAAGAAGAACGTCTCCCTCTGTCCATATGTTTGGACTCACAAGCTTACCTTCACATTGAGAAAAAGAAAAAGAAAAAGATCATAAATTATCCTTTGTATTTGAACCACTAAATAGATCCCTTCCCCAAACTCTAGTATAAGGGTTATGAAAAGATAATGGTTTACCCTTTTTGGGGTTTCAAGCTTGTGCTGATGAATTGTCAATGTAATCTCATCATAACATGAAAATAGATAGCCACACCTACAATGTATCTAAACCCCTCAAAGACATCACAAAACTTCTAAAGATTGCTTAAAAATTGCTAAGGATGGAGATTGAGAATCTTTACAGCACAAACTTACAGGCATGTATTCTCTATTGATTTAGTAGTAATAAAAGTACCTGCACTCTCAAAAACCATTTAAACAGAGCGAACAATACGCGTTCGGGAGGGTTCAAGAAAGATCAGGATTTTGTGGTAACTGTGAACTAAAAAAACAAATACAACTGAATGTCATAAGTGAAGTGACTTCTCCTTTAGATATATATATATTCTTCCGAGTTCTTAAGCTGGCAACTGGAGTTTTTGGTTGTTCTTCCAACTGCAGAGATTGAATGTTCAAAAAGTAAATGTCAGATAACATAATTCAAAGAAAAATTACTCGCTTGGATCATATATAAGAAATCAAGGAGTATTTGGAGAAAAAGATCTACGTCACCTCTGAAAATAATAATAGAAGAAGTCCGCGTAAAGTAGCGTCTGCACGAGCCCAGAAATCCAAGCTGCAAATTCACAAAGTGTGTTTGTTAGGGAGTTAGCCAATTTCTCCAAGAACATGTAACAATACATTTTCCTCTAGGTGATTGATTGTGTGCCGGCCTTTTCGACTAAAGTGAGCAAAACAAGCTTTTCATACTATATCTCCACGAACTAAGGGCTATATGACACAAATTTTTCGAGAAATAAACCAACATGGTAGAAGAATCTCCCCCACTACTTTTCATTAATTCCAGATATGCTACTCTGCTACTTTAAAATAAAAGATGTAACATGACTAAAAGAAGCTTTAAAATAAAATTCCAAATCAAACTATGATGACAATAACAAAAAAGTTGCTTCCTTTTTTACTATTTTCCTGCATCAGAAGCCTATATACAGAAGTTTCCAATAAATAAAATTCCAATTAGGTTGTGAACTGAATGCTGATTATAGTTATACAGCCCATTGCATCAATTTTAAATTGACTTTCATCTGCATCTTTTTTTTTTTCAATTATAAAATGCAGAAGAAAAACCATCTCCTGGAAAATGTATTGAATTCCAATGGGGAAACTAAACATCAAACAATTCAGAATGAAAGTAATCAAGAGAGCAGAGAGTTCGTGTCATATTATACAATGCCACCCAAAAGTTTCAAGGAAATGTTGTCCCAAAAAATTGAACTATGATTGCATCAATATTAGCTTAGGATGCATCTGTGTCTTTTTCTTGAAATGTAATGAGACGAAGTTGCTATTTATTAACAAAATCTTGCACAAAACAAAACACCATACAACTTGCCACTAAGACCGAACAGAGGGGAGAAGAAAGGGATGACTTACTTATCCAGTGTATAAAGTGAGGCTCAGTGAAGTATCGGTAGATCCAGTTGACAATGTATAAAGCTCGGTACGCACTGCATCGAGAAAAGTTAGGATGCAATAAGGAATTTTGTTCATAAAGTTCTGAGGTTGACATAACTGAGTCAAAGAAGTGGATAATAGATGGGCTAATAGAAGCTACTACATGTTCATAAAAGAGGAAGAAGCTTTTCAGTTTTCACAAGGTAGTCTTCTCCATTTGACTCCAGTATAACCCAAACTAAACAAACCCATCACACAGGTAAAGAAAATAGGTTTGTCCGTTATGGAAATCCAACAGACTTGTTCAAATGATAATCAATCAACCCCCTTCAAAACTATCAGTATCAACTTAGACAGTGCACAACTTAATTTTTACATGAATTCGGATGTTTAGTTTACAAGTCAAGTAGGAGTATGGCAGCCTAAGCCTTTATAAAAGAAATGTCTTGTCCTTAAAATATCTTTACAGGGCAAATCTTGATGTAGGAGAATCATTAGATAATTTCTATAATTTAGTTAATAGTAGCTTAGTTGTTAATCAAGATTATTTTGTATTTTAGAATTAATTAGTTCATCGTTTTATATCCTTGTAAGGCTATAAATAGCCACTTTAAGGGCAATGGAACCACGAGAGATTACATTATGCTATTCCACTTTAAGGTTGTGTTTGGAAACTTCTTGAATAATTTTGAATATAGAAGTTTTGTTCTGGGAGGACTCTATCTCAACTTAGGGATGAACTTCCTTTGTTTGTCCTGGATTTGACCTAATACCTTCAATCTACTATATAATCTGAAAAACTTGATTAGAGAATTAGATCATTTCCAAACACTGGTCCATCCAGGTTCTGTTTCTAGTTTATTTGTGAATTACATTCTATTGGTATTTATCTAACTGCAAGTATATAAATATTGAAGCCAAATCTAACTGAAACAGAGTGTGTAGATTCTTTGCTCTAAACTATTCCAAGCTCACATGCAATTCCAGTTTTTATCTTTTCATAGACAGTGCTCTGGTACCTCCACTACTATTTCTAGCATGAGTAGGAAATTAGGAACGCCGTGGGAGTCACTAGAGAAGGAAAATATCCAGAGAAAAGAGTTTTACACTAAAGCATACACCACATATCACATATGAGGAACAATTTTTTGTTTTTTTTATAAGACACATATGAGGAACAATTTGATTTATGGTCTAATTTACATGAAACCATTCAAACCATTCAGAATACATACATTACAACCTTCTATTTTTCCAATTGTTTGATGTTCATTGGCACACTATCTAAAATAGTCAAGGTTCTAAGTTCTAAACCAAGAAAAGAAAAGGTTCATTTGCTCCTACTTCATGGATTTAAACTCACAATAAGTGTTAGAATTACATAGACGCCTACATTCAGCCACCGTGTAATTACATATTGAAAGAAAGCCAACACAAAATTGTATTCGAATTCCTAATTGTCTAGTACTTATGGTTGGTACGATTCTAAACAACAGGTACAGATAAAAATAAGAAAGTAGCAATATAAGGAAAGGTGGAAACTGAGTCATGGATTCAAGTGCTATAACATCAATGGTAATTATTAAATGTTATTGGTAGTGAAATCATACCCAAGAAGAAATACATATTGCCCAGTCAAATTGTCAATATTCTTTGTTCGTTGTAGAAGTACAAGCTGAGGGAGAATGGCAACAGCTTCCAAGTACAAAGAAAATGTCCACATTACCTGTTCCATTTATTTACCTCAATATAAGAAAGAGATGTGCAACAATTCCTTAATTAAAACCTTAAAAATAGACATGCCATCTCTTACATTTCTTTTTTCTTTTTTCCTTGAATAGTTTCAAATTTCAATGTGAATTTTTATAGCTAAGAGAAAATCATAAAAAGAGCTAACCTCCTTGAATGTTAATTTTTCATTGATAAGTAGGGCCAAGACAAAACAAGGTAAGATCAGGAAAAGATGGCGGAAAGTGTCTTGGTTCTTGTCATATGACCGACGAACAATCTTGTGGCGTCTAATATACCAAACAATTGAATATGAACTTCCCAAGAATATTAACTTCATGACCGTATTATACAGAGATATGAAGTCGGTAAAGATATCCAAGTAGCGGGTCGTAAAAACAATTGCATATAGCTCTTGAGTCTTCAAAGAAACACCTACATCAAGTGAAGTATATTAAAATAGAAGAAATTGCAGCCAAAACCTAACCAATAAACAACATGATAAAGACCTTTGCACAAAACCCATAAAGAACAAAGACCCTCTAAAACATTGAGATTCCGGTATCCTTATCAAATCTTACGAAATGTTAACAGAAATCCACATTGTTTAATTACTCCAAGCCTTCATTGTCTGATAAATATGTTGGAACTATCATCAAATTAAACAAAATTTTCCCTTTTGCAATTCTTAGGCAATTCTAGCACATTTCTACTCCAAAACCATGTATGTAATACATCAAATGGAACAAATCTTCTCAGAACCTACAAATCCTAGATAATGGGTACCCATACAACAAATACAAAAGCTATTTGTCTTAAGGGCAAGATTCCAAAAGATAAGAAATCCCAACAAAGAAATGGAGGAGGGGAAAAAAATCCATACCAGCACATGATTTAATGGTGTGGATCTTGAGGAGCAAGACGAGAACGCTTGCAAGATGGGTCATATCACCGGCTAATCTAAAGATATTCATCTTAATAGATTAGATCTGTTTGTGTAGAATATAAATTGGGGGCCGATCTCCAAAGCTGAGCTCTCAATGGAATCCTTCTGGGCTGAGATTGATGAAACTTCAACCTCAGAAATCGGAAAAAATGGTGTAGAGAAGCTTCCCGATTGCCGTTTTCGGTTGTTCCCCCCTTTCCCCACGACGCATCAAAGTTATTCTTAAGAATCTTTTACCGCATAATTAACATTTGCCGTATGCGGTACCGGTGAATTCGAAAAATGGCGTTCATATAATTTTTTGAAAACTAGCTTCCTCTCTTTGAAAAATAGTTTTTAAAATTGTGCTTTGTTTTAATTTTTAGGCAAATATCAATTTACCCATAAACTTTAAAGTTTTATCAATTTAAACATCAAACTAATAATTGTACCAATTTAAACTCTGAATTTTTATATGTATGTCAATTTAAACCCAAAACTAATAATTGTATCAATTTAAACACATTCATAAGTGTGTCAATTAAAACTATGAACTTTCGTAAGTGTATCAATCTAAACCCTCATTATATTTTATTTGAATACACTTATGAAAGTTTAGGATTTAAATTGATATACTTATGAAAGTTTAAGATTTAAATTGATATACTTATGAAAGTTCAAGGTTTTAATTGATATAATTATTAGTTTGGGGTTTAAATTGATACAACCCTCATAATTCAATATTTAAATTGATAAAATTATTAGTTTAAGGTTTAAATTGATACAACCCCAAAGTTCAAGGGTATAAATTGATATTTGTCATAATTTTTTTTTCCAAGCACAACAAGGTTTAACATGTCGATTGACAGAAATATCAAATTCTTGATTTTACAAAAATTTCAATGGAAAATATCGATAAAATGTCAATTTTGATTTATATTTTTGGAAAATGATAAAAACAAAAAACATTTTATGATTTCCAAACAAATTACCATGCTTATTATTTATATTATATTTATATTTATGGCACTCTTATGCTTATTTTTTTGTGTTTTGTGAATTTTTCTACTATGTAATGGAAATATCAATTCACCTTCGATGACAAACCCATAAAAAGGTAGAAATATCAATAAAAATATTGATATGTCGATGAAAGTTTAATACTATGAGCAAAACCATCACGGACCGCGGTGATAAAAGATCCAACCTGACCTCATAGAAGTTAAACCAAAAAAAATTGGCTGAACCCTCTTGTCAATTTGGTTTGAAACCAACCAGTTTGACAGTTTCGATTTGAGTAATTGATTGGTTTACGGTAAAAATATGAATATATGATGAATATAGTAGAAACAGAAAATTTACAGCCAGTTCGGTTTGACAAAAAGGAAAATTTTGGGTAAATATATAAATATTGATATAGATATCAGTATAGATAAATTATAGATTAGTGAGAAATAAAGAATATAGTTATATGTTTTTTTTTAGTAAATTTGTTTTATTATTATCAGTTAGTAAATTTTTATTTAATGTAAAATAGATAAAAAAAATTGACACTCCATCTCATTGATAATTTTAATAATCGGTTAGATTATAACAAATACCTCTCAACTTTAGCTTTTGTGTCAAAAATGCCCATAAACTTTTAAAAGTTTCAAAAATATCCTTAGTCTTTCAAATTTGATTCAAAACTACCATTTATTGTTAATGGAGAAAACGGAATGATGAAATGGACGTTAAAAATTTGATGTGGCATGTGACATGTCTGATTTGATTTGAAATTATTTTAAAAATATCTTTATTAAAAGATTTTGGTTTCAAAAATATCTTTGCTAGTATCAAAATATACATTTTAACAACTAAATTGATTCTAACTAAGAATTAAAATATTGATGTCAATGTTGATATTGATACCAAATTTTCGATTTTATGGATATATAGGTGGATATATCGATATCGACAAATTTTGTTTTTCAAAATTAAAAAATTTAAGACAAAATGCACTCTTGGTTTCTAAGATTTGAGATTAGTGTCTATTTAGTCTCTGAAGTTTCAAAAGATACACTTTAATCCTTGAGATTTAGAAAATACATCTAAATGATCTCAGAGTTAATTTGATCATCGATTAACAAAAAAAAAAAATATGACGTGGCATGTTATGTGACATGTTTTAAAAGCTTTTTTTTTTTTATTGAGATTTGAGAAAAATGGGTTCTGCATTTTGAGCTTCTTTTAGTTTTGCTCTTCATCTTATTTCTTGTGCATGTTCTTCTTGTGATAGAATTTCTAAAATTAGGATTTTGTTCCAATTTGAAACATAAATTCCAAGATTTACCACAATTAATTACTTTAAAATAATTATTAAGTAAAATTAAATTTAATTTTAATGGTGACTGAGGCTTAATTAATTATAATTCTTTTAAATTTTTTAAATTAATTAATAAATACTAAAGATGAAAAGTTATTACTTAGTAAAAAAAATCATGGTTAAAAACGGTACATCTTGAAACTTAAGCATAGGTAAATTGGGATTAAATTAAACCAAACTTATTAACTTGTGTAATATTTTGAAACACAAAATTTCACAAAAAAATCCATGAAACATGATATTTCCATTATATCGTAGAAAAATCTATGAAATATGAAAAATAAGCATCAAAATTTACTAATATAAATATAATATAAATAATTGAAATATTTAATTATTTAAATTAATAAAATATTTATTTACTAATTTAAATTTATTTTTTAAATCTTTTGTTTTTATAATTTTTTTAGAAATATCCATCAAAATCAATATTTTATCGATATTCCCGAAATTTATGAGAGATTAAGACTTCGATATTTCCATCCACATCAATATTTTTTTTTTTTTTTGGTTGAAAGATGAAGCATGAACTTAATCAAAACAAAATAAAATTGAAATTGGAGTACAAATTGGTTTCTAAGAAAATTAAATATAATGGAATTCAAATTTGACAATCTTAAAGTAGTGTAATATATACTACTCTAAATTTCGCACATCAATTATATATTTGATGTACCATTAAATTTTGATCTGAAACCAGAAAAAAATAGAATGATTCATCTGGACCTAATAGATAACCAAAACGGAATACCCAATTAAAAAAATTATCATTTTTTTGAAGTTTGATTTATGGCAAAAAAAAAAAAAAAAAAAAATTATGGATTGGTATATCTCCCCACAATTTGAGCAAAATACAATTTTTATAAATATACAACAATCTCAAATTTCCTCACTCATAAATTTCTTATTTATATATTTCTTTTTAAGTTATATTATATCTCTAAATATATTAGTTTAATTAAAAAAAAAAATCCCTCAATTTCTTCTTCTTCAGCTCCATACCTTCTCGCTCTACCCATGCAAGAAGGAGAAGCCACCAGTCGCCTCTAGCCAGTATCCACCCTCCGCCACCACTGCAATGTGCCGCCTTACCAGTCCAACGCGCCGCTTGCCTGCAAAGTCCCTATAGTAGGTTCTCTATCATATTTTGTTGTCTTTGTTGGTAAAGAAATGGTTGGTAGGATTGCTTCCAATTTGCAACAAAGACAATAAATTTTTGGAGAGATGACACTTGAAGAGTTTTTATTTAGAGCAGGAGTGGTGAGAGAGGATATTCAAGTGACTGGAAATACAAAGTCTTCTTTACACTATTTTCAACTATTTGCATTTAGAGGATACTTAGGTATTTGTATTTTTTCTCTCAAATTTATTAAAGTCTCCTTTACACTATTTTCTTTTTTTTTTTTTTTTTTTTTTTTTGTTATTCCAACACTTAGATTTTTCGATGTGGTATTTGCATGCACTAAAGTGGTGTTTGGGAACCGTAATGGAATGAGTTTGGATTGTAATATAATCTAAAACTCATGTTTTGATTGAGCATTTTAGGCCCGATTTATAATATTAAACTCATCTCATTCCAAAAGTTTTTAATCAAACCCTCTTTCCTACCATTTTCACATTTCACGATCCTATTTCCGTTCTGCACTCGATACCCATGCATTCCAACACTAATCCTGATTACATTTCAGCCTCCCAAACAATCTATAAAAAAAAGCTTTAAATCATTCCAATCCATCATATGTTCTTAGAAACCTAACTTATTTATTCATTTGATCTTCAATCAATGTCTTCCACTCTCTAAACTTGACCTTAAGCGTAGAGACATGTAAGGCCCATTAAACCATCTCCACATCTTTTATCACCATTCATTTTTGCCCCAATTAGAATTTTCCCTTTTTTTTTCTTTTTTTTGGGTCTTTAATGACCTTAAAAGTGCCACCACAACCTTGGTAATTCACATCCAATTGAATCTAACTTGCCTAAAGGTAACACATTTCTCTCCAGTTTAGGCACATGCCTCACGGTTTGAAGCAATTTTACTGATCCATCTTTGAATTTTAGTGAAACCGATCCAATCCCTACAATAAGGCTGCTTCGGTTTGTTTCTCCCTTTTGTTTTTCTGATTTTGTTTCTTCTTTAGAAAGAAACAATCCTCTTTAAATGTCCATCCTTCTGACAGTTAGCTCACTTCACTTTTGGCCTGTTTCTATTATCTCCTTGCTGGTTTTTGCCCATTTTTCCACTAATTCTTTGATTTTCCCCAATACTTCATTTTCATCTTCTATATATATATAATATATTTTGACGACTCTTGAATTGTGTGGTTAGTTTATTGAAACTATCAAGGTTCTTTGTCAAGGATTTTGAAGAATGCATTTGAAATGTAAAACAAATTTTTCCTCAAGTAATCTTATTACGAAGATCTTTAGTTTCAAACAGCTCATTCAATCTTAAAAAAGTCTCCTGCTAGCAAGAGGAAAATTACAAAAAGTACTTAACAAAAAACTAAAATATTACTAAGCAATCTTTACAGAAAATACTAAGAAAGTAATTACATCTGACGTTCAAAACCCAAAAAGTAATGGGGTCTATCTATATTCTCTATCCCCACAAAAAATGGAAATCAATCTAATCTTTGGAGTTATGCTTCCCTTATACTTATTACAGTATTTAGTGGTTGAGATTATGTGTGAGTGATTGATCAAATGGGTCATTCTCCAATTGTGCAAACATGTTAGTGGACGATTCTCCAGTTTAGATTGATACTTGTGCAAACTTGTTAGTGGACGATTCTCCAATTTGGATTTATGAGGGTGGAAGGGTATGTATTCTTTGATTAAATTTGCCGATTGCTTTACTGACTTTAATAATGTCAAATAGTTTTACTGATAAAGATGTCTATTTCTGTCATGTATCTACGACTTGTGCATATATTTAATCATGTGATTAGTAAAGTATTAATAGAAATAAATATGACTCAATAAAAAATAAAGTATAATTTGAACCTTTCAATTTTTTGTCGTGTGTATTAAGAGAGAGCATTTTATCAGAATCTTTTGCATGCTATAATTTTTTTTTTTTTTTGCATGCTATAATAAACTAATGTTATCTTTTAAAATATGTCAATTGAAATATAATTTTTTTTAAAAAAAAGTAAAATATAATTCTAAGTCTTTTGTTGTCTAGGATTTGAGTTGTGATTACATTGGATGCATTATCTTGAATCCTCTGTTGCATAAAGCATTAACATTTTTATTATTTTGAATAGGGTGTTTTATAAAGTATTAACATTTTTATATAATTTGGACTAATAATGCAAAACAAAATATTTGGGATACACAAAAGACATACGAAAGAATTTACATGTTGGCCAGCATAATTAAAACACCTAGCAATGCAATCTGGCAAGTGACCTAAGATTAAGTCATCTAAAATAAATACAATAAACTTCGAAGACAAAAGCATAGAATATATTTTTAACATTTATTAATTTTATTGATATATTGTTTAAGACAAACCTGAAACTCCAAAATACATGAAAATGTCATTTGAATTTTCATGGAAGACTATTCGACTCGATATATGTTGATTAATCTGATACGTAATAAATTTTCACAAATTTTATCATACATGTACAGAATCTTAGCTTTTGTATCTATTAAAAGAATCTAGCAATGATAAACCTAATTTTGGTCTAGTTCATTTCACATAAAATATTAACTTTGAGAAGAAAAAAAATATAAAAAACTATGTGGTCGATTATCATTCAAAAGAATATACAATATAACAAATAAGATAATTGACTATCATTCAGAAGAATATTATAAATTATATACTTGGATCATCATTAAAAAATGAAAAATAACAAATCATAAGGTTGATTATCATTCAAAAGAATATAAAAATTATAGAAGTGAATGTTTGGCTAAGTCTATCTAAATCCTAATGGAGTTGCAAAGTATGCTCTATCTAGTGAAGCATCAATTGTAGTTTGCAAGACCGTCAATTCTTGAATTGAAGTTCTTTCACCAAACAAAGATGAAAATTCTTCATTTGAGAGGTGTCATCTCATAAGAATCTTGATAAAGTTGGTATGACAATGAAAAAAAATGATTAAGTTTACACATAATAATAATAAATAAATGATAAAATAATTTCACTTATATACAAGAAAATGTAAAAGAAATTATTTTTTTTAAAATAATGCGAAAGATAAGATACAAAAATTCACTTTAAAACAAATTTTTACTTCGTTGTCATGTACACATAACTCATTCTTGATTACCTTCGTTGTTATCATCCAAAATACACAGTTCTTTCTCGATTCTATAAATCACTAATAATAATAAAATTACAAATAAAAGCAATAAAAAATACACAACTAAAACAAGTTAAATTATTAGGAGATGATTAAGCAAAGTCAAATTTCTTATAAATTTTCTCAACAAAATAAAAACATATTTCGTTAATTTGTTGAGAAAATTCCCAAAAAGTTTGACTTTACTTAATTGAGATTATCTTATAGTAGTTTGACTTGTTTTAGTTGTTTGTTTTATTGCTATTATTTGTAATTTTATTAGTGATTATTGGAATCGAGAAAAAGTTGTGCATACAAATCAGGATGATAACGACGAAGGTAATCAAGGAGCTATGATTCACGATGATGACGACGAAGGTAAAATTTTGTTTTCAAGTAAATTTTTGTATCTCATCTTTGACATTAGTTTGACAAAAAGATTTCTTTTAGATTTTCTTGTATATAAGTGTGATTTCTCACATGAATGAAGACATTTTCCCTTATTTATTTATTATGTGTAAACTTAATTTTTTTTTTCTTATTGTCACGTAAAGACTTAAGTTTTGTATGGAATGACACCACTGAAAATGAAAATTTTTCATCTTTGTTTGGCGAAAGAACTCCAGCTCAAGAATTGACAATCTTGCAAACTAGAGCCGACTTTGCAACTACAATAGGATTTAGATAGACTTAGTAAAATATTCACTTCTATAATTTTTATGTTCTTTTAAATGATAATCAACCATATAATTTATTATTTTTCATTTTTGAATGATCAATTACATAATTTATAATATTATTTTGAATGATAGTGAATTCTCTAGTATTGGTTAATTTGTTATATTGTTAGATTCTCTTGAATTATAATCAAACTCGTAATTTAGTTTGTTATATATATTTTTTTCTTTTTAAAGTTAATATTTTATGTGAAATAAACTAAACCTCTTTAATTGTTAAATATATAAATACCAAAATTAGGCTTATCATTATTAAATCCCCTTCATAGATATCAAAGCTAAAATTCTTCATAAATTTGTGAAAATTTCTTACGTATTAGATTAATAACATGTATAGAGTCTAATAGCCTCCTATAAAAATTCAAATGACATTTTCACAGTATTTTGGAGTTTCAAGTTTGTCTTAAACAATATATATTAATAAATATCAAAAATATATTCTATGCTTTTGTTTTTTAAGTTTATTGTATTTGTTTTTGATGATGTAATCTTAAGTCGATTGGATTGTTGGGTGCTTTAACTATGATGACCAAGATGTGAATTCTTATACCAAATATTTTGTTTTGTATTATTAGTCTAAATTATATTATATAAAAATACTAATACTTTATGTAACACAAAATTCAAAATAATATAAAAATGATAATGCTTTATGCAACATAGGATTCAAGATAATGCTTTATGATTCAAGATAATGTGTCTAATACAATCACAACTCAAACCCAGGGCAACAAAAGATATCTAATGCAATCACAACTCAAACACATAGCAACAAAAGATTTAGAGGTTTATATTTTACTTTTCTTTTAAATTATATTTCAATTGACATATTTTGAAAAATGACATTAATTTATTAACATGCAGAAAATTTTGACCTTATAACCAAAATGCTCCCTCTTAATACACATAACAAAAAAAAATGGAAAGATTGGAAAGTTCCAATTATACTTTACTTTTTATTGAGTGATCATATTTATTTACATGAATGTTTTACTAACCACACGATTACCTATATGCAGAGGCTGGGAGACATGTCAGAAATAGACATTCTTTATAATAAAACTATTTGACATTATTAAACTCAGTAAAACACTCAACAAACTTACATTGGAGGATAAGAATCAAAGAATACGCACACCTCCACCATCATCAGTCCAAATTGGAGAGTCGTCCACTAGCAAAATGACCAGTATGATTAATCACACATAATCTCAACCACTAAATACTATAACAAGGACAAGGGAAGCATAACTATAAAGAATACCAAGATTAGTTGATTTCCTACTCCCAAACTAAAACACATTTTCTACATAATTTTCAGAACAACTCATAGCACTAAAAATACCATAAATCCTCTTAAAATTATTGATAGGATACTGTTATCAAAATTTGCTTTTGATCAATCTAAATTAGGTCATACTTAAAAAAATCAAGTAAAAATGGCAGAATGATTAATTTTCACGAGAAGAGTCACTCACAGCCACTTTTATTCATTCAAACGCATGTCATGACGACAAAATCAATTCAAAACATGACCAAAAAGAGTCACTCAATTTTCAGGGCGAGAACCAACTGGATCGTATGCGTTCCCGATCTCTGTTTGCTCTGAAAATAATGGAACCAACACATAAATTTAGTTCCATTCAACAACTCATCTCACATAAATCAACAATTCCTTATGTCAAATGGAGCATAAACTAATTCATTATCTGTTCTTAAACACTTAGAGTCCGTTTGGATTGATTTAAGAAAAAAATTGTTTTTCAAAAAACTCATTTTTATTTAAACTCTTCTATAAAAGTTATTTAAAATATGCGTTAAAAGCTATTTTGAGTTGTTGTCAAACACTCTAATTTTTTCTAAAATGACTTATTTTTTAAATTAAACACTTGAAAATATATTCTCAAACACACCCTTAACTTATTTGTTCATTTTCTTTTCTTTGAACTTGTCTAATGTTTGATCTTTGGTTTTAAAAAATCAAACAACTTTCTCTATAATAATCTATTAGTGGGAGATAGAAAATACCTTGATCCAAAGATCCGACTGTTTGTGGCAAAGCTATGTTTACAGTAATTCACTCTCTTTTTCCTGAGAAAGAGGTAAAGAAAAAAAGTGTCTTGGAAGATGAAGGGGCAAAGCTTTTAAAGCAAAAGAAATGAATGCTCTCTCTCTTCAGAATCAATGAGGAATTAATACCTCCCAGTGGTAGTCTGAACAAATCTCACCATTAAAACCTGCTGATATTTCTGGTATTTCAAACTATTTCCCTTTTAGCCAGGTTCAAAAGGATGGAAATATCGAGATCTCAATTTTATGAAAATTTTGAGAAATTTTATAGAAATTAATAAAAATTATTATAATTAGTTAATAAAATACTATTCAAACTATAATTGACCATTTTTAATCATTATTTCTATAAATAAGATAATATTTAGATGTATATTATAAAATATTTGTGTAAATGTCGATGAGAGAGCAAAAATTTTAAAAAGAAAATGGAAAAATAATTACAAAATTAAAAATATTTGCACATAAAATAATTGTAAATTGTTTATTATAAAATAAAATGGATGAAAAAAATGAAAATTCATAGTATTAAACTAACATAACATAACATAATTAGGATAGAAAAGTCATAACATTAAAATAAAAGGGAGGTAAAAAGCATAACATTAAACATAAGTACATAACACAACATAATAGAAAAGAAAAAAAGAAAAAGAAAACTCTAGAAATAGATAGAGCTTGGGAGAAAATGAGATAAATATTAAAAAACTCATATTAATTCAAGTTTGAAGTGAAATGATGTGAAATTCAATAGAAAATATTTGAATGAAAATATGTTGTTTCTTGGTAAAAGAGAAAAATATTATTGAGCTAACATAGCTAATTGTAAAAAAAAAAAAAAAAAAAAAAAATCAAAATTTCGATGAAAATTT
This sequence comes from Lagenaria siceraria, assembly GCA_002890555.2. Classification (NCBI taxonomy): domain Eukaryota; kingdom Viridiplantae; phylum Streptophyta; class Magnoliopsida; order Cucurbitales; family Cucurbitaceae; genus Lagenaria; species Lagenaria siceraria. The sequence goes on along the minus strand of CM016483.1, from coordinate 17,884,115 downwards.
CAAATTTTTGAAAAATTGGGGTGAAATTTTGAACCTATCGAAATAATTTTGAAATTTCGATGAAAATTTTAAATTATGCTTTCTAGGAGGGTAAGAAAGGAATTACACACGCAGCCTGCAGATCAAATCCATTCATTAATGTCATCCCTGGTATGCAATGGAAGCGGTTCATTAACTTCAGGGGAGAGGGAAATTAATTGGTAGGTTTAATCTTGGTAGAGTTAGGAAGGAGGAAAGCAAAGTAAAAATATGTCTAAGAGTGATTTTAAAGTTGTTAAAATTACTTTTGTTATTTTCAAAATCATCATAAAATATGTTTTTAATCCTTCAAAAATAATTTTGATGATTGAAAATTAGATTAACTTTGAGTGATTAAAGCGTGTTTTTTTAGTGATTTTAAAAATGACAAAAGTGATTTTAACGATTTTAAAATTACCCAAAACATGCCCTCAAGTTTTAAATCCAAGCTTATTCCTACATCCGTTTTGTTTTTATTTAACAAAATCTTTTTTTTATTTGTTATTTTCGGATTAATGTTTTTTTTTATGGTCATGGGGTATTTATATTTTCTTATCAATCATCTATAAGGTATTTTTGTCCTAAAAATCATTTTGATATATTTTTTTTAATTTTGAATGCTATTTTTCAAAATAAATCTTTAAAAATTGATATTTCTCTTGTGAGTCGAGTGCCAAGATTTTAGTATTAGAATGTTTGTAATGTTTTTTTTTTTTAATGGTCATGGGGTATTTATATTTTCTTATCAGTCAGTTTTTGGCGTCTATAATGTATTTTTGTCCTAAAAATCATTTTGATATATTTTTTAAAATTTAGAATGCTATTTTCAAAATAAATCTGTAAAAATTGATAGTCCTCTTGTGAGTCGAGTGCTAAGATTTTAGTACTAGAATGTTTAGAAATTTAAAAAAAAAAAAAAAGAAAAAAAAAAGGAATATTTAAGAATATGGTCTATAAAATAAAAAGAAATCAATCAGTACCCTTAAATTAGGTTACATGAGTAGTAAATACTAAATAGTAATTTGTATTAATGAAAAGTGTAAAGTAAATGAATTAATTTGAACCAATTTTTGGAAATTGATTTTCGTAATTATAGCGTTTTGACAATTTTTAGAATACTTCTTCTGCACAAAGGACAAGTGTTGCTCTGTCTAAACCAATTAAAAATGCAGGATTTATGATAGGCATGACCGCACTTGATTCTGCACATCTGGTCCTTCAGTAGTTCTTGAAGACAAACAGAGCAATCTCCATCTTCAAAATTCTCCTTCTTCAAACTCTTACTCGCCGGATCTTCTTCCACATCCACCCGCCAGAACAGTTCGATGCGCTTGATTTCTGCCATAACGCAGAACTTGGCGTCGTAGTCTCCGGCGGCCAATAATTCAACGACGGACGACGTGATGTTGCGACAGATTTGATCCGAGATTACGGCGGGGAGTTTGAAGAAGGAAAGAAAGGAAGCGATGTAAGCATGGCAGAACAGGGGATCTTCGAGCTTTCTCAGAGGGAGAGGGAGCGTATCATTCTCCACTGGAATCAAGGAAGTTTCTGTCCGGATCTTGTACGGAATTCTGGTGAATGGGCTTTCGTAGATCAGACGTATCAATCGCCCCAATCGGATTTCGAGAGATTGATCGGTTCCGTCAATGCGGTGGAGATCGCACTGGAAGTAGGCAGTAGTTGCCACAGACATTATTACTATTAATTACTAACTACTGCTAGGGTTTTTTTATTATATATAAATTTTTCTCTAATTAGTATTTTCCTTTAATGTATTATTTCCTTTTCTCCAATTTTCCTTTAGTGTATTTATCAAGTCTATTATCTAATTAATTCAATATACACCAATTATCAAGTGTATTTATGAAATCTATTATCTAATTAATTCAATATACACCAATTATTAAGTGTATTTATGAAATATATTATCTAATTAATTCAATATACACCAATTATTAATCAAACACAACAATATGATCCAACAATACAGAGTCCTCGTTACTATTTTTTTAAGTGTAAATGGGAAGAGACAGTTATGAGATTTCAACCTAACGAATTGGAGGCAGATTTTTCGAGTCAATTTGAATTTTGAATAGGTTTTTAATACAAAATTTGATTTGATATAACCACTTTTCCAAAATATTCCGAATGAATTAATCTCTAATTTGGTATATCACTATTTTGATTTTAATTTATAATAAATATTTAGATTTTATATTATTTTATTAATATTTTATTACTTTAAATTTAAATTAATATATTTGCTTATGATTAAAATTTTACTCATTACTTTATACATATTATCATTTTTTATATTTTTTAATCATGTTTTATTCATTATCATCTTATTATATTATTACAAAAACAAATAAATATTCACTTTTACAATCTTGTTATTTTTGCTATGTCTTTACATCGAGATTTTGTGGTTGATGGGGTTATGAATACAGTGTAATTATAAATAAACAAGCCTCCTTCCTAATTTTTCTTCCCCAAATTATATTTGAACTTAGATTTTATTCTCAAATTAGATTTTATCTAACTACGAATTAATCACAATAAACATAAACTTCCTGATTTTTCTCTCTAATTTATATTCGAATTTATCTTATCAAGTTTGATTTTATCTAACTAACTTTCCATTAGAACTTCCTGATTTTTCTCTCTAATTTATATTCGAATTTATCTTATCAAGTTTGATTTTATCTAACTAACTTTCGATTTGTTCTAAATATTTTTCATTATTTTATACATACTGTTATTAAATTAATTTAATTTTTTTCTTCATATTTTCGATATTTTCAATTTTTTATATAGAAACACATAAAAATAATTGTTGTACTTAAAAAAAACATATAAATAGGAATTAAACTTTAAATGTTTGAAACATGTGAGTATATATAATAATAATAATAAATAAATAAATAAATAAATAAATATGGATTGATTCATTCTTAAATACAATAATAAATTTAGAATGGGGCTTAGAATCTAGAATTGGGATGAGGTAATGGGCTTGAAACTTGCTATAATATAAATATAAAAAATATATATTTCATTTCGGTCTTTTTCGATTTTATCTAACTAAAAATGTTAAAAAATACTTTTGATCACTGACGGAAAAAAATTCAAAATTAGTTAAAAAGCCACTTTTAGTCTCTAAACTTTTATAAAAGTAACAATTTAGTCCATAAACTTTAGTTTGTAACTATTTAATTAATGTACTTTCAATTTTGTAAAAATTTAGTCTAAAACTTTAGTATGTAACTACTTGGTACATGTAATATCAAATTTTGTAACAATTTAGTATCTAATGTAAAAAAAATAAAAATTAATTATATGTCATTTTTTATTATTTTATGATTTAGACTTTGTATTTTATAAATATATTGAGTCTCTAATTGTTTTACTAGTTTATTTAGTCAGGAAATCTCATTAAATCTTAAGACTAATTTCTAAAATAGAGACTCAATTGTTACAAATTTTAAAGTAAGGACTAAATTGTTACAAATTTTAAAATACAACGATTAAATTGTTACATGGTAAAGTTCATAGACTAAATTGTTAGAAAATTAAAAGTTTATAGACTAAATTGTTACCAACTAAAATTTATGGACTAAATTGTTATTTTTAACAAAGAACTGGATTTTAACTCATAAAATTAAAAAAAAAATTAGAAAAATCGAAATTGAAATCATTATCAAAACACCCAAATGGAAAACAAAAATCCAATCAAATGAATGTGCCCATAAAAAATGAATTAAAGTTTTCGAGGGAATAATCATGGAGATGCAACCTTACATTAATTAGAATGGAATTTGAAGTATTAATAAATAAATATATTTGGAAATAAAATATTGTTTAAATGAACCTTATTCTCCGGATACCCATTGGCTCAAGAATTTAATGCTCCAACGGCTCCATTCAATGTGCGCGTGAGACTAGTTAGTATAAATGATCGTCATCCTGCCGTACACGTGTGCGGTGCAGTGGCTATTTATTATATTTTAAATCTTACTTTTAATAATAATTATTTTTTAGGGTGAAAAGTCCAATTTTCAAATTTAAGTTTTAACGATGTTAATTGATCGTAAATTCAAGCCTACAATGAATAAAATCTCAATTATTAGTTTTAGGGTTGATAATTCAATTCTTCACACTTTTGTTATTTTCGAATTGAGAAAACAATAATTTTTGGGCGAAGAGTTTAAGAAAGGGTAATTTTTAAAAATGGAAAAATAAAGAAAATATTTACATAAAATAGCAAAAATTTTAAAATAGTTGTGATAGACGTTTATAGAAGTCTATTGGGGTCTATCAGTGATAGAAATTATAGAAGTCTATTGCTGATAGATGCTGATAGAAGTCTATCAATGTCTATCAATAGATTTTTTTTACTATTTTCTGTAAATAGTTTGATATTTTTTCTATATGGAAAAAAAAAATTCTTTGAAAAAATAATAAAAATAATAATAAAAAAAACAAGTGGTATTTTTCTATGTTTTAAATATATTTGGTCAATATAGTTTTGGCTTCAAGTCATTGAGCAATGATTATGTATAGCTAAGTTGTAATCTCATGCATCACTCTCTTTGTTACAAAAATATTTTAAAATAGTTGTGATAGACGCTTATAGAAGTCTATCGGAGTCTATCAGCGATAGAAATGATAGAAGATTGCTGATAGATACTGATAGAAGTCTATCAATGATTTTCTTTACTATTTTCTATAAATAGTTTTACATTTTTTCTATACGTGAAAATTTTCTTTAAAAAACAATAATAACAAAAAGGAGAAAAAGTGGTATTTTTTATGTTTTAAATATATTTGGTCAATATATTTTTGGCTTCAAGTCATTGAGCAATGATCATGTGTAGCTAAGTTGTAATCTCATGCATCACTCTTTTTGTTACAAAAAAAATTTAAAAATTATTTTTAAAAAAATTAATTACTACGTGACAAATTTTTATTGGAAACTATTTGAATTCGATCAAGATAGATGCAGTTCAACAACACCCAAGTTCTACAGTTTACAAAATGTTTATTTTGGTCATTATATTTTTAAAAAAGTAATCAATTTAGTTCCTCCATTTTCATTTTTATTTCATATTTAAGGGGCTATTTTAATAGTTAAAGGACCACATAAATCATAGTTGAAAGTATACAGATTAAAATGAATATTTTAAAAGTATATTGACGAAAATACACTATAATTGAAAATACAGAGACCAAAATAAACATTTTAAAATTATAAAAATCAAAATGAGACAATGTCAAAAATAGTACTTTAAATCTTTATCTATTTGAATAAGGATATTGTTTTTCTAGAGATAAATAATTATTTCTCATATCCACACTAATATCTAATATACATCTTTCTATAAAAATTTTAAAAGTTAATATTAACCTTTATTTATTTATCTATTTATTGGGAGATGAGGAAGGTGAAATTCTAAATAAATAACCAAATTATGGTAAATTAGGGTTTTTAGATGCTATTTATGTCTTTGACTTAGGTGGAAATTTTTTAATTTACTTTTCATTCACTAATTTAAAGAATTTAAATTTAAGATAAGAATTAAAAAAAAAAAAGTTATTGATGGATTAAAACCTGTGTGATGTGATTTGTATAGATGCATACTATATAGTGTGTGTGTGAATCTAGAGATTTCTTTTACCAAATATATTTGAATCAAAAGATTTGAAATACAAGCCACTTCAAAGTTGATTCATCGTTATTGTACATTAATTATTTTAAAAGTATATTATATTATTTTAATTTGTTGTTCTATTTTTGTGAAAAATTGCTATCACATTATATTTACAATTATATATATATATTTTTAAAAAAATTACAATTTATTATATTTTCTTTTTTATTCTTTCTCTAAATTCTATGTTTGTTATAAAGAATCATATATGTATAAATATAGGAGAAAAAGAAAATAAAAAGTTGATATATGAATTTAGAAAAATATTTATTGACATTCATCTTCTAAATCAAAGTACTATGCTTTTTTTTTTTCCTTTTTATCCTTTTACCTAATTTGACTTTCTAATTTTAGTTGGATCAATTCTTAACTATTATTGAAGATATACCTTTTAAACTAATTACTACTTTTACTTTAATTTAAGTAAAAAAAAGACAACAAAAATGAAGTGATCACAAAAAAAAAAAAAAAAAGAGAAAAAAATGCATTAATTTTTCAAATAATCAAGTCTTTAGATGGCTGAAAAACCCCACCATATGATAATGTTTTTATTTTTAAAATTATATTTGTTTGTTATACATATAAATTTAATTTATTTTCACTTTTTAAAATCACAACTAAAATAAAGAAAGAAAAAAAATTGAATAGAAGAGGTTTAAAGTCTTTAAAATTTAGATAGGGTCATAAAAACGTATTAAGAAAATATATTATTATAAACAGATTTTTTTTGAAGCATTACATTTTAAAAAATTTATTGAAGTTAGTCGAGGTGTGCGTAAGTTGGCCCGGACATTTACAGATATAAAAAAAAAATATTTTAAAAAATCAATAGGAAGTTTAAATATTTTTCTAGACTCTTTTCATATATAGCAAAATGACCAATTTATTTACGAATTTAGTAAAATTATAAAAAAATTTCAGTTTACCATTTTGTAGTTTTGCTATATTTTAAAATATTTCTAACAGTTTTACCATTTTAAATAATTTTTTCTATTTTTTTAGTATAGGAAATTCAAATATACTATTAACAAATAAAGACACTACAGTTGACATTTAAATTATACTTAGGTAGGTGAAAGATTTATTTATTTTTTTTCATTTTTTTTAAGTTCAACCAGGAATGGAAATGATATTTAATCTTTGACTTTTTAGTCGAAGATATATTAACTAGTTGAACTATATAGTTAAGTTCGCATACAAAAAGTAGTTAGAAACTAAAACTTGGTCAATTATTGTAAGAAAAACTCTAAGTATCGATACAATTGTATATTATAAAATAGTTACAACCATTTGAGCATAATCTAGTAGTTATAATATATAATTAGTTTATCTTATATCATAAATACATTAAAAATTCGAATCTTCACACACACTCTTATAAAGTTACTTTTCAAAAGAAAAAAAACAACAAAATAACCTTAAATTGACTTGATAAGGTTGATAATAGTTAAGGTACGTTTAGTTTAACATTTTAAGTGTTTAATTTTAAAAATAAGTCATTTTAAAAAAAAGTATAATTGAAGTATTTAACCATAATTTAAAATAGCTTTTAAAACCATTTCAAAGTTTATTTAAACAAATTTTATCAAAAGAATTTAAATAAAATATTTTTTTTTAAAAATACATTTCCCTACCTCCTTACTAAAATGCATGAATTAAATCAATTATTGATGAGAGCCACAATCAATTTTGTAATTTTTTATTTCATAAAATGAGTAATTTCAACCAATTATGGATTGACCTAATGGTAAAAAAAAAGACATAATCTCAATATTAAAAAACCAGAACCACATAAAAAGAAATAAAAAAATAAAATAAAATGAGTAAACTCATTTCTCATACTTTATCCATTCCAAGCCCTACTTTTCCTAGGTCTCACAATTTTGTCATGAGTTATTTTACAATTTTTCCCCTATTTCTAATTTAGACTAATAACATTTTTTCCCTTTAAAAACATATTATAAATTCTCTTTTATTAATTAAAATTTTATTTAATTTGTTAAATTTAATCCATATTAATGTTTAGAAATAAAATATTTAAATTATATAACATATACAAGTATAATTAACTTATATAATAAAATTTTGTACTCTTCTTTTAGCTGATGTATGTAATTATATTTTTTTTTTGTAATACTATATAAATGGTTAAAATAAAAGTTATTATAAAATTAATTTAAGAACGAAGGACAAAAAAGTAAAAATTAGATATAGACATAATAGAGAGACTCGAGATCAAGAGGAGGCGTGTGGCTTGGGCCGGCTGAGACAGATCCGACCAACATCCTCCCCTAAACAATAAATTTATCGTTGTTGTCACTTAGAGCTCAAGTATTTTTTTTTATGGGCCAATATTTGATATTAACATTAATAATAATCACAAATTTCATTTCTATTGATTTACATTATGATTTATGATTTATGGTAAGTAATTAATTTTTTTGGCAAATTATTTACATGTATGGTAAATAAATAAAAATAAAAATTATAGTTGAATGATTAATGGTAAAAAAAAGGTGGAACCCATAGAGTAAAAGCGTGCTGTCACTGTCACGTGGCTCTGTGTTTTCTCTTTGATATCTCTTTGTGTCCCTTTGAGAAGAGGAAAATTGAAAATTGAAAATTAAAAAAAAAGAAGAGAAAATATCGAAAAAAAGAAAAAAAGAAAATTAAAGAAAGAGAGGACTAAGCGCTGGTTTGCGAGTTACTCGGTTAGTGGGCACTTTTCTCCTTCTTCTCCGCCCATAATCCCCCATTATCTAGCAAAACACAACACAAACGTCTCAGCCACCGAACTCTTTCTCTCTTCAAACCCCTCTTTTCCGATCGCACTCACCGGCAATTCAACAGGGTCGTTCTTGTTTCACTCTTTCAATCATGGATGATACCGCCAAGAACAAGTAAAATCATTGCCTTCTTGCTTAATCTGTTTGTTTCTTTGATTGCTTTGGTTTCTGGATGTTTATTCTGTGATTTCGGGTCTTTCCAGGAAGATCCTTCCTTCTTTTTTGATTCCTTATTTTGGGGTTTGTTTTTAGATGGGTTGGTGTCAGAGGAGAGTTTTGGGGTGGGATTGAGTTGTTTTTTTGGATTAACCCTGATTTTCGTGCTCACTAATTGGTTATTTGAGGTTGTAATGGGGATGAGGATGAGGCGATTGGATTTAATTGAAGTAATGGGTCATTGCATTACTGTTTCCTTCGTGCCTTTCTTGTTTGTGTTTGACTACTTGTTTTGTCACCAATGTAGTATATCATTGTGAGCTAATTAGTTCTTATTGTTTGCAGTGTTCTTGCTGTCCTATTCGGATCCCAATTGTTTAATCGGTTTTTTTTTGTTTTTTGTTTTTGAGATAAATGTTATTTTGTTATTTTGCTCAGAAAATCCTCCAACATGGTTTAATTTTCTCCCTTTTCAACGTTGGTATTCCTTTAGTTTGACTTGCTTAGTTAAGATTGAACTGATTATTTTCCATTTCTCTTATGCTAATAAGTGCTGCATGTGTATAATTGTACATTTCTTTTAATTGCTTTTATGTATAATTTTATTAGTGATACTTGGAATTGGGATGGAGATGGGTATACCATTCAGAAGGATACTGATATAGGTGAGTGTTATCTGGATTAATTTGTTTGTTATGCATCATCTAATTATGTAGTGTTAAACTTGCTCATTCTTGAGACATCCTTTTGTTTTCATTATCACGAGCAGAGATATCAGAATGCCTGTGGGATGGTACAGTCTCTGAAAATGGCGATCTTTCGTATGTGTTTGATGAAACAACTCCTGTTAAAGCTTGTGGGGACTTGGCATATCATGTTACGAGTAGTGGTAAGGACTTCACACCTTCCTCTAACCCCTCAATTCCTTTCAAGTACATCATTTTTTTTCTGTGATGTATACACTTGTATTTGGTGTAAAGAGTGCTTGGTTCTTTGTCATTTTTAATGTGGAGAAGTGGGATTCAGATGATAGGAATAAGAAATCAGAAGAATCCAGAGAAACTCATTCACAAGCGAAGAGACGGCGGATGTTGCAGTTTACTGCACAAGATTTGGAAACTTCCCTCTGCCGTGAAGATTTGTCTTCTAGATTTCTAAAATCACATGTAAGTGATATGGACATCCTGTTTTGTTTTGTTTTTTGTGTTTTTTTTTAAAATTCAAATTAAGCAAGCATGTTGTATGACCGACGATTTCTAAGATCACATGTAAGTGATATGCACATCCTGTTTGTTTCGTTTTCTAGTCAAATCAAATGAGCATGTTGTATGAACGAAGAATTCGAATGGACTTGAGTCAAACTTGTCAATTTTATAATTTGTTATACGCTATTGCTTATCACGTGTTTTTCATTTTTTTTTGTTGATATTTTAAGTGAAATGAACTTTATGTTGTTTGTAAGGAGCTTACATCTTTAATGTTTAGGAGATATGCTTTAATGAGGAGCTCCATTGACAGGGGTCCATTTTCTTTTCTAAATCTTCTAAAGAATGTAAAATATTTAGAGGCCAAAAGTAGGCTTCTCATTTGTATTTTCTTAAAGCTATGTTATCTACTATCTCATTGTTCACCTGTAAGTTCAGTTTTCTTTCAACTCTTGCTTGTGGTAGATCCTCTTAGATACAAAAACTTAAGTTCTCCAATATGATGTGAGACTTATCAATGAGAGACAAATATATTATAGAATTTGTGTGAAATTTGAAGTGTCCTTTTGCTTTATATCCAGAATAAGGATGTTTCCCACCCAGCTGTTCTCCCTGAAGTTTCATACGGGATTCCTGAGTGTTCTGGACTATCAGTTTTGTCTCAAACAAGACACTACTTGAATGTAAAAAATATATATTGATGTGCTTCTTTGCTTCTTGGATTTGTCTAATCATTATGTATTTGTCTTAGATAATGTGCTCATTTCTTGTCATGAGAACTTGGATCACTCACCCGAAGGTTGGATTGCTGAATGCCTTAATGATGCTGATATGCATTGTAGCCCCGAGGATTTGTATGTATTTTGCGTCCATCCAAATTGTTTTGTTTGAAATTATTAATTTGAATTATATGAATGCCTTATAATGTGGAACTCAGGAACTTTGCTGGGACTTCGGACATTCAAATCGATGTATCAGGTGACATTTGGTTATGTTTTGTTTTTCTTTCATAGTAAACTTTTTTTTTTTGAAACGTCACTCTTGTTACAGAAGATGACATTATTTTATTCGAACTTGTAGAGTTTTGTGATGGTGCACCCGAGTTCAAACCCAATGCGGTCCAACATCATCCTTCCCGAGCTCCTCCGAACATAATTTTTAAAGGTTCTATTCTGCTCAACATTTTTATAGTGTATCATTTTTCTTGAAGACTACGAGACCACTGTATGTTTTATATCAATGTTAATTTATGACATCTTTTGGAGGTTTCTTTACAGTGTTGACACACCACGTTCCATTTCCTCTTGTCACTGACAATTCTTTCACTTTTAACCTTCCAAATTAATGTCTCGTAAACCATTTGCTTGTATGTGCAGGTCGGAAGTCGTATATTAGAACTCCCACTAAATTGGCTTCTTCAGTTGCCTACCCATTTGCCTTTATCAAGCCCTGTGGATTCCATGGAGATGTGACCTTGAAGGACATAAACCAGCGGATCCGCACACCTCCACCATCAAAATTGAAGCATCAACCCGAAGATCCATCTCAATCTTACCCAACTTCAGCTTTCTCTGGTAAGCCTGTAGTAGGCAAAACCAAGATTCACACTGAAGGCGGAAAGGGAAGCATCACAATCATGAGGACTAGAGGATGAACGAACAATGGATAACGGTTCTCGCTATCCGAACTTTCCTTTTTGCTGCCCGTTGGTCCATCCTTGAGGGATTTGTAAAATGTCATGGCCATCTTAAGTAAGTAGAGTACAGAACGCGATTAATTTCCATTTTTTGGTGGGATAGATAGAGAGAAAGAAGAGAGAGTTGTGTAGAAGTATTAGAGTTGCTCTTGGAATCCCTAATCATATAACTTCATTAATATGTTTATGCTTCCAAGTGAACTCTTGTAGGTTGTTCGAGTTCGAGTTTGACACCGATAAGATTTATGTCATTTTTAGACTTGAAAACACTCCTTATCATTATGTTTATTATCAAATCATTCCATTTCTTACGCCTTGTGAAACTCTTCTGTAATGCTTTTGCTGAAAAGCTTAAAAATTGCAGTCTCTCTATCTCTCTCTCTGCTTTTGTTTGGTTGACCATGGAAATATGAGAATCAAGTAGGATCTTGTTTCACAGGCTTTGGTTAAAGAGAATAGAGGGAGGTGAAAAGATGTGCTTGAGAAGCTTTGCTCTCTGAGCTTGTGCATTGGACTCTTCTTTTTATGCTTCATAAAGAAGATTGGATAATGTTTTTCCACTTTGAAACTTTCATCTCAGGATCTGCCCTCTGCCTCTCATGAGATTCTTTATTTTTTTAACTGTTACTCCTTTTGTTTTGTTTGAAACTTTTAGTATGGCATAATAAATAGCTTTTACTATATGTACTAGGTAGACTTATTTTTGGCAAGTGGGCTAATTGGGCCTGAACTTCTTTTAGAGATTTGGCCTAATTCTCTAAACCCTAAATTTGTCAAATATAGCAGATTGATAGATTTTGTTATATTTGTAATTTTTTTTAAATATTACTATACACTTGGTTATTATTCTTAAAATTGCTATTCATTACCATTATCCTTTGTCAACCTAATTAGATTTAAGTCGACTTATGTAAATGTTAAATCTAAAAAGTTAAAAGTATTTTTTTTAGTCTAACAATGGGATGAAGGATTATATCTTTTAAAATTTAATTTTTTTTGATATAGGACTAGGGAGGATTTGAACTTTTGATTTAGACAGAAAATATGAGCCTTTTCTAGTTGAAGAAGTCTACGTTGTTCGCATGTTATTAATCCTTATAATCATTCGCCTATTTTTTTTTGTCGTTGACAATATGTGTGGTGGAGGAATCGAACCGATTTCAAGGTTGACAATACAAATATTAGTTGAACTATATTCATTTTGGCTACTCATTCACCTACTGTTATACTCAAAGTATAGTTAACTTATGACCTAAAATTTGAAAGATTAAGACTATATAAAAGAAAAAAAGTGCACAAATATTCCATTTTTATGCTCATCAAACAAATTAAATTAAGGCAAAATTATTTTAAAAAATACATTTGAAACTTACTCCGGGTCTTTCGTTTCAAAATTATACTTGAAATTTAAGAAATCGATGTGGTAGTGAAGCAAAACAATGTGCATTTAAATACGTACACTTTCGTCCAAGGTTCTAATAGTTGTTTTCTAACGTGGAAGAAAGTCATTACAACTTTTTGAAAGAATAAATGTATTTTTGAAACAAAGAAGAAAGTAACATGTATTTAAATAATTGATATACACATACAATTAAGAATACAAAGATTCAAAACTCTTTGAGGGATATTTTACATCAACTAATTTTTGTGGGGGCAAAAATATACCTACTCAAACTTAGCAATTTTAAATCCCCAAATAATAAAACAAATGAGTTGAAAAAAATAAAATAAAAAAAATAAAAATCAAAAAGCATCGAGGATTTCCAAGATGAAATTGCTGCAACTGGGACAGTTCCCGCGGCTGACCATCATCTCCTTCGAACAGAGCCGGCAAAAAGTATGGCCGCAAGACGCCAATGGTGCGTTCTTATGCTTCACCATACAAACGCAGCAGGTAAATTCTCCGCCAGTACCATCATCTTCATCTTCTTCGTATTCATCATCTTCATCGTCGTCGAAGAAATCTGCTCCAAATCCCATTCCGTAACCCGATCCTTCGAACCCCATTTCTCTGTCCGTTTCGTGCAACAGGTCCATCAACGACATCCTCACCGGCTCCGACGTCGGCGAAGACTCCTCCTCTTCCTCTGATCCGGTTGTTGATTCTTCGTTTTCGTTTTCACTTCCGTTCTCGTTGTTTTCATTTTGTTCTTTTGCTTCTTCTGCGGCTTCCGCCGCAGCGGCGGCGGCGGCAGCAGCAGCAGCAGCAGCAGCGGAAGCTGCATCTGCTGCTTCTTGTGCTGCGACGGCTTCTCTAGCGGACATCATTCTGTGATCTGAAAAATGGGAGTGTCGAACTCGGTTATCGCGATCTGGTTCCGTTGGATCGGTGTAGTTTTCCATTGGATTCGAGACACGGACTGAGTTATGGCGGGACATTTGCGGTCTCATGAGTCGAGTTGGCGCTGCATCTGGAGACGATGAGTAATCGGAGGATTCATCGTAATGGAACGCGGACGAATCGCTTGAGCTGTTCATTGTGGAAGTCTGTCGAGACATTTGGCGGCGAGTGGATTTGGAAGATTCCTCAGACGGATTACGAGTCGAATACTCGGTGGAGTTTCTGGACGGAGGTGTGTTGAAACGGACTTGATTTCGCCTTCCGATTAGAGAGCGCTTGGTGTGAACAGGAATATCGGAGGTCGGAATCGGAACCGTCGAGACCCAAGCAGATCCGGCGCGTTTCAGCCGGAGTTTATCCCTAAAAGACTTCCAAGTCCTTTTGTCCTTTCCGAAAAACCCCTTGCCGACGCTCGGCTCCTCGTCGCGGATTATGTCCAGTAGGGTTCGGCCACGGATTTCGGCGGCCCTTGCAGTGGCCGGTGGCCCTAATCTATTGTTAGCCAAAACGTCGTCGAGTGTATAGCCTGCCAGGCTACGGCCATCCTCAACCAACGACATCTGGTCGGAAATTTGAGAATCGAAACAACCTTCCGTGTTAACGAATCATTGCAGATCACAGAAAGAAGAAGAAATGTCAAAATGGAATTGAAATTGAATGCAGGTTAGTAGAAATCAATAGATCATTATTATTATTTTTTTCCCAGTAAAACCTAATTAGTGATGCAAATTGATGCGATCATCAAAAACACAATCAAATTAAGCTTCACGAATTCATGCTTTATTATCTGATATCGACTCATTTTGGGATATTGTTAACGGAAAGGTCCATTGTAAAATGTAACAGGAATGGCTTCTGTAAGAACTTGGATCTTAGCAGGAAGAAGAAGAAGACCAACAACAAATTCAGGTATTTCAGATGAATTCCTCTGGTTTTTCGATCAATTTACCGATATAAATAGATGATCATCAAATAAAAAATCAAATTAAGCTTCAAGTTCATGCATTAATCATCTTACTTTCTATATCCGGTGGAATCAAAGCATTTGGAAATTGCAAAAGATAAAAGAAACCCACCTTGGGATAGTAAGTGAACAAGGGATCCAATGTAAATATGACAGGAATGGCTTCTGCAAGAACTTTGGAGCTTGGCAGGAAGAAGAAGAATGAAGAAATTCAGGTATTTCAGATGAATTCCCCTGCTTTTTTGATCAATTACTGATACAAATAGATGATCATCAAAATCAAAAATCAAATTTAAGCTTCAGGAATTCATGCATTAATCATCTTAATTTCTTTATCCTCTGAAATTAAAGCATTTGGAAATTTCCAAAGAAAAAAGAAACCCCACCTTGTGATAGTGAGAAACAATGGATCCAATATAAATTTGACAGGAATATGGCTTCTGCAAGAACTTTGAGGCTTGGAAGGAAGGAAGGAAGAAGAAGAAGATATTCAGGTATTTTAGTTCAATTTCCCTTGTTCTTAGATCGATTTCATTTTTGTTGTTTTGTCTTAATTTTTTTTTGAAAAATGGAGTTAAATTAGAAAGGGAATGAAGAATGTGGAAGGGAAGCAATTGGTTAGGAGAGGTTGTCCCAATTTTCGGAAAGTTGTGAGGTTGTAGAAAATTGTTTAAACCAAGAGGAGAGAAATGGTGGAAAATTAAAAAAAGAAAAAATCAAAATTTTTGTAACATTTAAAAAAAAAAAAAAATTATTGAACGAGGCAATGGAATGAGAAGCTATCAAAAACTTCCTTTGAAACTCCAATATTTTAAAATGTTTCATTTTAACTATGGTTCTAAGAAAATACTCATAAAGTGTTTTTCCATTAAAGTGTGGGCTAAGAATTAACGTAACGTTGATATGTATGAATTGAAAGACACATGTGACAATATTTACAACTAAAGTTTAACTCTATAGTTGATGAATGTCGTTATTACCATTCATTTTAATTCAAAGGACATTGTTTATAACAACGTTCATATGATAAAATTTGATACATTAGGTATCATGTTAATTTACAAGAATGATATTGTAGATAATAATATATGCCTTTCAATTTTACACATTAATTATTACATTAGTTTTCGTTGATCATTTTTGCTTGAAAAATTCTCCAAGAAAAAATAATTACAAAATTCAAGCGATAAAATAAAATTTTTAAAAGATTAGAGGCATTTTTTTTTTGACAATATATGAGGTGGGGGATCGATCTAGGTTACAATTGAACTATGTTCTTTTCGACATTAGAGGCATAATTGATACACGTACATTTTGTATAACTTAACTTTTTTTAAAAAAAAATCTATTAATCGATTAGTTCACAAAATATGAAATAGAATGCTTACTTTAATTTGTTTGATAATTTTTCTCTCTGTCTCTATTTATTATTATCATTTTTAGAATATACTTATTCTCCTCCCTCTTGAGTCTAGAGTTCTTTTAGTTCAAGATTCGAAAGATGGTTGAAGTAATAGTATCATCTTATTAGGGTATAGTTCATCGAGCATTAAGCATTAAATTTTTTTTTTGACAATCATTAAGCATAAATTAAAAGTTAGACTATGCCAAAATGTATATAGTCCTTAAATTTAGAGGTTTAGTTCTTCCATTTTATATATTGTCAATAATAATAATAATTAAAAACGAATAAAATAAAGGTAGATTATGTGCTAAAATAAAGGGCTCGTTTGGATGTTTAAACAAGTGTTTACCAGTGTAAAAAAAGTGTTTATAAACACTTAGAATGTCAATCTAAATGGACCCAAACATAACTTAATTGACTAAAATTTATATCATCCACTACACTTAAAAGAGCTTCAAATCCAAAATATGCATTAAAAAATAAAACATTATAAGAAATAGCATGTTTCCAATACCAACATCAATTTTTACGAAATATTTTGGCATTGGCTTTAACTTAGATTCTGTTTTTTCTTTTAATTTCATTTTTAACTTTTAAGGAGACATTTGGGACCATGAGTGAAGTAATAAGAGTTATGAACTCTTGGACTCATAGGGTAAGAAGTTACATAAAAATAATGTTTTTTTTTTTTTTTATCGTGGGGTCCATGAACTCTTTTTACCTAACAATGAGTGGAGTTGTAGAGTTGAACTTTAAAACTGATAAAATCAAAATAATTTACAAAATTGAACCAAATCAAACCGATTAGATTTTTATTGAAGCGTCGATTAAGTTTAAATTATAAGAAAATTGAAATGTTTGGTTCAGTTTGGTATTGGGTTTGAGAATCGAACCGAATGGTTTATATATATATATATATATAATTTAAAATTGAATCGAATCAAATTGAATATACCAAACAAATAGTCTCAGCTTTAATGGCTTAGAGAAATGGACATTTGTGTAAAATTGAGCTTGAAGACGCTAGTTGTCCTAACCAAACTAAACCAA
Source organism: Lagenaria siceraria (assembly GCA_002890555.2). Lineage (NCBI taxonomy): Eukaryota > Viridiplantae > Streptophyta > Magnoliopsida > Cucurbitales > Cucurbitaceae > Lagenaria > Lagenaria siceraria. The sequence continues at coordinate 17,866,780 of CM016483.1, read as the reverse complement.
TTGATATGATTTAGTTTTTTTAGTATAAAATTGGACATTTTTTATTTATATTTGTAGAAAACAAAAAATTATTGATTTGGATCAATTTTTTATTGAAAAACCAATCAAAACTAATCCAAACCAATGATATATATATTCTCTTAAAAATAAACTCTAACCTTAGGTCTCTTTTAATATTTTTAATTATTATGGTGCATTGTTTGTTTAGAAAAAGGAATAATTATTATGGCCTATATATGTTTGTTATTTAGAAAAGCCCCAAAATAGGCCCAATTTTAATTTGAAAAGAGAAAAAAGGACTAATTTAAAATAAAAATGAAAAATTAGGGGAAAAAAAGAAAAGTCCAAAAACCAAGAATCAAATTGATAAAATATTGAATGGAATAAAAACTAATCAATTGGTTTTGTTCTTTATTATACATTGATTTGGTTCACTTATATTGTCCCGAAAATACTGACTTTTCCCCTAGTTTCAAAAACAATTTTTGTGAAACAATTTTTTTTTTTAAATTTTCAAAATATAACTTAGGTATTGAAAGCATCCCTAAAAAGTATAATAAATAAAAAAAAAACACAGAGATGGAACTACTATTTATAAGTTTAATTTTTAAAAACAAAAACTTAAATGATTGTCAAATGAGACATTTGTTTTAGTTTTCTATTTATAAAAACTAAACTTATAAACACCACGTGTTTCTTTGTTAGTTATCCAATTCTGAATAACTTTTTGAATATCTAAGCTAAAATTTAAAAATTTAAAAATAACAAATGTTCTCTCATAGAGGAATGCCTATGATTAAATGCGTTTTTTCATGCCTTCTAGTTGGTTTTCACGTCGAAAATCAATAAGATGGTATCATTTATCTCTACAAAGGCCTAAATATCCTTTAATTTGTGAATTACGGAATCTACAAGATAATATTTTCCTATAAAAACAATGAAGTAAATCCTTACTAATAGAAATAAAATTAAATTACCATTGTTGTCTATGTATTTTGAAGTTTGCTCAATTTTAGTTTCTATACTTTCAATTGTCCAATTTTAGTTAATGTACTTTCAATAAATCTTAAATTTAGTCTTCACTACTAGTTTATTATTGATTTTTTTAATTAAAAAATTATTATCTATTAGCATTTTTACCATAAATTTTGAAAACATATTCACATAATATATTTCATTGAAGAAAACTTTCCGTAAAAATTAATTTTGAGAGACTAAATTTAGGATTTATAGAAAGTACAAAGACTAAAATTGGACAATTGAAAGTATAAGGATTAAAATTGAAGAAACTTCAAAGTATAGAGACCCAAGTGATATTTTAACCTAGAAATAAATACCTAATGTAATTAGCATTAATACACTTGTTCTTCCATACTAATCTCACGTGGATGTGAAAATCCCAAACGTTGCCTTTCCAATGGCTCCACAAAAATTCAAGCATTATGAGCGACACCATCCCATCCAATCCAAATATATTATAAAACACACGTTAAAATCATATACTAATATAATGTTTTGGGTGGTAATACTTTTTCAATTAATATACATGCTTTCCATTGGGTGCTACACTAGTATATGAGTGCACCATCAATAATCTCAATACAATATTTGAAATAGGCTCAATATCGAATGTCATCTTTAATTTTATCTTAAAATTTGAATTTTGGATAACATCCATAGTCATAGACTACAAACAATATGTAGCACTATATCAAACCACCTTGGATACAATTTTAATGACATCTATCTCATAATCACTCAAGATCTCCTTAACAAATTTATGACCAGTATGAAAAGATGTCCTACAAGGTTCTTAATAAACTTACATAGCAAAATGATGCACTACAAACAACACATCCCATTTTTATTAATTGATCAAGTTCATATTCGATAACTATCTAAACATTTCAAGGTCAAAACAAAATAAAATATTTTAATTCTAGTAATTTAGAATTAAACTTTCTTCTACTTAAAGCTACACAAATTCAATATTAGGCTTTTGGAATATTACAGACATTTCTCTATTTTCACTTTTTGTAATGATGTTTGCAACTTTCATGAATATTTCAGTCTTTAACGATTTGAGTTACGTCTCGTAAGACATTCATCACTTCAAGAATGGTACATCTGAGTACATCTCTTGTGCTAGCACCCAACGAAAAATGTATGTTGTATATATTGGTCAAAAGAGTATTGCCAAGAACATCATACTAGTATGTGGTTTCAACATCAACGCATCAAATTATTATTTAATAATTTCTAAATTTATCATTTTAAGTAGGGTTATTTTAGACATTTTACTATGAATTATGATAAGCCATTAGGGTTTTATTTGGAGGCTATTTAAAGTCTTGCCTTTAGGTTGTTGGAGAACAGTCTTTGATGTTTTTAGAACTTTAGGGTTTTCTTGAATGAGAATTCTCTAGTAGATGACAGAGTTTCATCCCGCCACTTTTGTAATTCTTGAATCAGGTAAGTCTGATCATCTTGGTTGTGGAGTGTTCGAACTTGGATTAAGAAACTAGTTCTCCTTATCTCTTGCTCTTCGATCAAAAGGTAATCCAATTATAGTCTTTTCCTTTTGTATTGACATCAATTGATTTGGGAGTTTTGGGATTTATTGTTAGGAGTTCAACAATTGAGTTCCTAATTTTCAAATTGCTAGAGTTTTCATATCATATGTTTTACATTTGTTTGGGCGGGATTGGAGGGTATTAACTATAACGCTCGAATTTTTGTGGAGGCATTCAGAAAATCACATTAAAATTCAGAAAATCACATTAAAAATACATTATACATCCATCTAGAGGTTAACATACAAGAACAAATACATTAATGTTTATTAAATTTTTTTTGCTATTTATTTTATTAAGTGTTAATTTGATTGTTTTACAGGAAAACAATATCTTGTAGATTCTAGTTATCCACAACATAGACATGAACGATACCAACTTTGTTGTGTAAGTCAACCAAGACCCATATGAAAGTATTTAATCATAAGCATTCTTCCTTAAGAAGCGCAATTGAGATAACATTTGATATTTGAAAGAATAGATGAAAATTGGTCGATAAATGCCTAGTTTTGTATTTGACAAATACAAAAAAATTATTGTTGTTTCAATGGTTCTCCATAATTTTATAAGAGTTCAGTCAAAGATAAATTTGAATTTAAGCCTTATGATGACAACGAGATGTTGACTTCAAATGATGAAAGAAGTCAATAAATCATGAAGCAACTAATGAAGAACGTAAGGTTCATCAATTCGTGCAATGGAGATGGATGAAGAATGTAATTGTATCACAATTTCTTGTGTTTTGTTGACATTGTATTGTCTAGCAAAATTATAATTTAATGTTTTATTGTTCAGGATTAAATTGTCTTTTTTATGATTATATATATATAACAATTTGAATTTAATTAGTTCAATGTGTTTAATAGTTCTTTTATATAGTAATTTAATATTAGTAGAAATGTTTTAGGTGTAGAACAAATTAAACAAGAAAATTAACAATATATTATGAGTTATATGTTTTTTTTTTTGAAGGAGAACTCATAAGAGATATTAGGAAGAAAGCAAAACTTTTGTCCTCCTTGGCAAGTTGGAGCAGCCAAAGGGGAAATCACCTCGACCAAAATCTATAGTGTTCAGGGCCTGTTTGGATTGACTTGAGAAAAAAGTGTTTTTAAAAAAACTTATTTTTACTTTAACTCTTTTGATAAAAACTGTTTAAAATACACTTTAAAAGCTATTTTGAATGGTTGCCAAACACTCCAATTTTTTTCAAAATAACTTATTTTAAATTAAACACAGAGTCAATATGATGAAATTCCTTCAAAATTCAGCTCTACTACAAGATTGAGAACATAGTAGCCACCATTTTAACGCAAGTCAAAATTTTCACCTCCTTGACTGCTCGGTTTATCCAATTCCTTCATGAAAATCAACCAACAAAAGACAGCAAGTGGTCGACGTCGGTTTGAGTTGAAAATTGACGTTGACCAACTAATAAACACTCTTACTTATACTTACCTTTTTCAATAGTCGATTGTTGTCAAACTAAGCATAAGACAACTAGTTAAAGTATTGTATCATTAATCTAAAAATCAAATTTTCAAATCCCTACCTTCACATTATGTTGAATTAAAAAAAAAAAAGTCAACAAATGGAACTATCCTACACAAAAAAGTCGATATGGGCACTTAAGTAAAATCTTGAAGAGGGGCTCACATGTGATTAGATAGTTGGTGAGGCAATAGCTTATCAAGGAAGTGACCAGTAACTAGTCCTAGAAAATGATCGGATAGATGTGACCCAAACTCTTATGGGAGGTGGCATAGGTAAATTTTTTGCAATGGGAAAGCTTGATGGAGCAGTGCCAAGTGGAGGTAGAAGGCATACGTAGGTTGTGAACTTTTCCAAGAGAAAAAACAATGACAATATCTGGGGAATAAGCATCAACTAATTTTGTGTCAGCAGCTGCGATAATACAGAAGATGCAAGCATTAATCGGAATGATTGTATGTAAAACGTTTGTAGGTGACTTTTTAAGTTTGTTGCTAAATCTTAGGGCTCAACCCTAGACAAGTGATGTAAACTACCAAGCTGAAGTATGGTAGAAGCAGAAGGAATCTCAGATGGAGTGGAGAAATATGTAAAGATTGAAAAGAACATCAATAACAAAGCACTCCACTGGATTGATACTCACACTGGGAGATGAACGTTAAGGGAGCAAATGAGATTAGATATACCTTAGTAGTCCTAGTTGTAAACGAAGGATACTAAGCGTTGTGTGTAGTGACCCATGCAACGTTTGTAGGTAAGGGGAGTAAAGTATCCCACCTGGAGAGTATGTTCACAAGAATGAAGCTCAAAGTGAAGAACCTTGTCAGAGCTTGACATACTGCAAATCATCTTAAAAGAGAGAGCTTTATTTAGAAATGCAGACACAAGTGATGCATCAAGAATGACTATCATCTCAGCTTGTATCATAAGGTGTTGGATTAAGTACTTCAACGAGCACAACCTCGCATTTAGTTGCCACCGTTGAAACTGGAACCTTGGGCAGACTATCGATGATAAGCTAAGCTGGAGGAAGACAAGAATGACGTCAAGTTATCATGTCCCTTATGTTATGTTGCGCGACACACGTGTTACAACGACTGAGACAAAGGGCCATGATGTCAGGCCTTCTTGAAGACGGGCACCCTAGGCCCTAGGGCCAATGCTTAACGCGGAACATTTGACTATTGATCAGTACATAGATGTCATGAGTCTAATGGCATATAGAATATATAATCTGGTTGCACAAAGCTTGTTTGTTCATATTAATTCCTTTCCCATCAAACCAAGTTCTGACCTTGTGGGCTTATTCCTGGTATATATATATATATATAGAACTTGGATGAAGTATGGCAAGCAAAATATTAACTTATATTAATCATGAATGGTCAATATTCAAAGTGGGTTATTTGACTCATGAGTTGAGCTTCTATTAATCTAAATTGACAAAAACCTTGAAAATCCAAACATATGTTTATTAAATTATTATGTGATTTTTGTTCCTTCTATTTTTTTTTATAGCAGAATACATCATAAAAAAAATACTACCATAAGGCCAGACTCCTCCCTATTAGATAAAAAAAAGAGAGATAATTTAAGAGTTGTTTTTAAATATAGAAAAATGAGCTGAATTAATTGTTGTCTATTTATCTAGCGATAGAATTTTATTGCGGTATTAGACAATGATATTTTTCTATATTTATAAATAGTTTGATATTTTTTTTTGGTTTATAATAATTTTCCATAATTTAACCATACTAATTGGAGTGTACATATATTAAATTTATTTAAAAAAGCACCCAAGGACTATATAGAACAAAAGTCTCAGAGAAAGTTATCTACCAAACATAGGAAACATTAAAATCAATAGCACACCAACATAGCGTTGTAATTGTAAGATCTTGTGGAATGTACTAGGATAAAGGAAAATAATTTGAAAAATAACGCACAGTTGACAAGGATTTAGAAAGTAAAGAGGAGCTCGAACGTGAGGGAGTGAAGGAGGAAGAATCCTTAGTGTGTGAGAGTACTATTGTACATATGATCTTAATTTCACACTTACTAAAATCATAAGGGATAATATAAATAAATAATACAGTTTTTTTGTGCATTATGACTATAGTGGAAAATTTTCATCGAAATCTCAAAATTTCGATCAAAATTTAGGGAAAATTTCGTTTTTTCCCAATTTCGAGAAATTTCGACATTTCGAGAAAATTTCGATTTTTTTTTTCTGATTAATTATATTAACTCCGTTCAAAATTTTTAATTTTATGGTCCTTTCACATACAATTCTATAGTTCACAGGCCAATGTCATTTTTGACAAAAGAGTAAGCATTTTTTATGTGCTACTTTTTAAAATTTCTAAATTTTCTCAAGTTTTAACTTTATTTTCGACCAAAAAATTTCATTTCTAAAGAAATTGAATTTGAAAAAATTACAAAAAATACCTTAAAATTAAATTAATGTGAGTTTAAAAAATTTCATTTCTAAAGAAATTGAATTTGAAAAAATTACAAAAAATACCTTAAAATTAAATTAATGTGAGTTTTTTCTTTTACCATCCAAAACTTTCATAATTTTCACATCATTTTACTTCAAAATATTCATAAACTTTTAATTAATTTGTCATTTCTTTTTTAAATTTCTGCTCTCGTATCAACAGTTACTCAGATATTTACAATAGACATCTAAATATGGTTTTACTTCATAGAAATTGTGATTAAAATAAGTATAGTATAAGTTTAATTAAGCCATAATTAAAGTTTCATTAATTAATTATAACAATTTCTATAAATTTTTCTAAAATTTCAATCGATATCGATATTTTTATAAAATCGAGACATCGATGTTTCGAATTTTGATTACGACAATGAATTGTTATTTTCAAAAAGCAGCTGCATAGCGCCCGTTTGGTGGGCTCAAATAGTTTTGAAAATAACGTAGCTTCAATATTAAACATCAATATCAATTTCACAAAAATACAAATTTACTTTCCATAAAAACTCTCAATTTTTCACTTTATTAAATTTCTCTTTCTGTAATTCAGATGATTATTATATTTACGGGCACGAGTAAATAGCTAACATTGGTTTTTATTGACTTTTTATTAAAAAAAATAATTTAAATACTACTTTAGTCTCTGTACGATTGAATTTTTATTTATTTTGGTCTTTATCTTTTTAAATTGTTTATTTTGGTCCTTATATTTTTAACTTTAGTTCATTTTGGTTCCTATACTTTTAAAATGTTCATTTTGTACTTTTAACTTTAGTTCATTTTGATCCTTAGACTTTTAAAAAGTTGTCATTTTGGTCCCTTCATTTTCACTTTTAAAGGATAAAAATGGTCACATTTTTTAAAGTTCAAGGATTAAAATGAACCAAAGTTGAAAGTACAATAACCAAAATGAACACTTTTAAAGTATAATGACCAAAATGAATATTTTTAAAGTATAGTGACGAAAATGAACCGAAGTTGAAAGTATAGGGACCAAAATGAACATTTTAAAAGTAGAGAGACCAAAATGAACAAAACCAAAAAATATAAGGACCAAAGTAGTATTTAAAGTTATCCATTTTTTTATAGGAAGAAAATCAACTTTAAAAATTACAAGAACATATAAAGATGATGGGGTAAAGTACTATTTTAGTCCTTGTATTTAGATTTTGTTTCATTTAAGTTTATATATTTTCAAATTTTCAAATTTATTATTTTGAAGTATAGTAGGGAATTGAGTTATCACATAATATATGTCAGTTGAGCTATGCTTGCTTGGGCTTAAATTTGGTACTTGTACTTTCACAAATCTCAAAATCAATTCTTACTACTAGTTCAGTGTTAAAATTTTCAAATAAAATTTATTTCTTGTTTAATTATAACTATTTAAAAATAATTGATAGACATTAATACTAAAGAAGATGAAAAGTGAGTATTTTTAGTGAAAAATTAAGTTTAATAGTGTAAATCTTGAAATATAGGGACCAAGTTAAAACAAAACTAAAATGTCAAAGATAAAATTGTAACATTTTAAACCCTAGAATTGTAACATTTCAAAATACTCATTTTGGTCCTTATATTTTCAACTTTGGTTCATTTTGGTCATTATACTTTCATAATATTCATTTTGGTCCTCTACTTCTAAAAGTGACTATTTTGGTCCCTTCGAACTAAAATTGAAAGTTCAAGAACTAAATCAACCAAAATTGAAAGTATAAGTACTCTATCAAAATAAACCCGAGCCAAAAGTATAGGACCAAAATATTATTTAAACTTATTATTAATTTTTCTTTTTATAAATTTTCATACTATGGTACTACTAAAAATTATGTGACAAAATAGAAAGGAAAGGAAGTAAAAGGGAAGAATGGTTGGTATGAGAATGGCATTGCATCAGCCATACCTTACCTACCCAACGCTCAATAGGAAATAAAATGATGTTAGATTCATTGTCTCACCAACCCCATTGATTTCCCACCATTACCCTTCAAAACCTCTGTCTCTATTATCCCTTTTTCCTTCAAAACAACAAAGATTTGCCTCTCAGATTACACTATACTTTCATTCTCCGACCATGGGCGGCCGCACGTTGTTCACTCTGGCTGAGGTTGCCTCCCATGACAATCGCAACGACTGCTGGTTGATCATTGAGGACAAGGTGTTTGATCATTTGTCTCTCTCTCACCCCCAATGTGCTTTCAAATTCTTTTCTCTTTGATGGGTTTTGCTCCTCTTTGGATCATCTTTTCTTGTTTTTAGCTTACATGGTTAAACATTCCACTGGGTCTATTTGATTTTGACTGTGAATTTCATGAATGGGATTACTATTCTGTGTTCTGTTTGAGCCTGAATTTGGCTTCTGAATCTTACTTTGGTGTATGTAGTAGACAAGTATCACTGAACTTTGTGGGTTTGTAGAGAGAGTTCTTGCGGTGATGTTTGGTTAGTTTGTTAGATAACTTAGATTCTCTATTTATTTTTTAGCCTCGGTTTCTAGGCTTTTTTTTTTTTTTTTTTTTTTTTTTTTTTTTTTTTTTTTTTTTTTTGTTTTAATTATTGGTTAGGTCTCATTTTTCTCCCTGATGATGGGTTCCTGTTTTTTGCTCTTCTTTGGATCATCCTTTTCTAAGTTTTAGCTTACATGGTTACACATTCCTTTGGGGGATTTTCGTTTTTTTTTAATGCTTCAATGAAAGTCAGGTTTTTCATTAAAGAAATAAACTGTCTGTTCAAGCTCTCTGGTTTAAGAGTTTTTGACTTCCCATCCATATATAATGTTTTCTTTTAATTTCTGTGGTAGAATAGCAGGCAAACAAAATTATATGTTTTTCTTTTAACCTTTAGAATTTGTACTTCTCTTTGTTAGCTGCATATTGTTTGTGGTGAAATAACTATGGAGCAGTATGAAGCTGCATATTGTTTGTGGTGAAATAACTATGGAGCAGTATGAATGAGTATTTAGCTCCACAAAAGATAACCCTTTAGGCACCATTTGGTAACTATTTGACTTTTGGTTTTTAGTTTTTGAAAATTAAGCCTATTTCTTCTCAACTTGTTACAATAATTTGTATTTCTCTTAAGTAAAAGAGTTGAATTCTTAGCCAAATTCCAAAAACAAAGACAAGTTTCTTAAAAACTACTTTTATTAGGTTTCAAAACTTGACTTAGTTTTTGAAAACATTGGTAAAATGTAGATAACAAATTAAAAAATTTAGAGGTGAAAAGGGTGTTTATAGGCTTAATTGTCCATAACTAAAAATAAAAAATCAAATGGTTATGAAACGGAGTCGTATAGTACTGATCAATTTTTGCTTGGCATCATTTTGATTCTGTTCATTTGCCTTAATCCAACAGGTGTATGATGTAACAAAATTCCTTGAAGACCATCCTGGTGGTGATGAAGTCTTGTTGTCAGGCGTTGGTATGGAAACAAACAAACAACGATAACTTTTCATTAAAATATGCTTCTACTAAGATTTGTTTGAAATACCAATAATGGTGGTTCTTCTCATGATAAAAATCTTGTTATCTACAGGTAAGGATGCAACCAATGATTTTTTCGATGTCGGGCACAGTAGCGCTGCTAGAGCAATGATGGAAGAATTTTACGTAGGCGATATCGATAGCTCGACTATTCCTACAAAAAGAAAGTACACTCCTCCAAAGCAGCCCCTATACAACCAAGACAAGACACCAGAATTCATTATCAAGGTCCTCCAGTTTCTAGCACCCCTTGTGATTTTGGGATTGGCTTTTGGCATCCACCTCTATACCAAAACAACTTAAACATTGAAACTATATCTATATCTCTTTTTTTTTTTTTTTTTTGAAAAAAATTGGTTCATTTTGTTCCAATGAGTGTATTTTGCTTGAAACTTGTTGTATGATGCCACTGAAGAATATGTCAACTTCCTTTGTTTAGCATTTCCTTCTTGTCTTTCTGAGTCTGAAGCTTATTTTCTGTTGTTTACTGTTTGCTTGCAAAGGTTTATTGGGAGTAAAAATTTATTCTATGGTTTTTTCTCTCCTTGAACTTCATTAATGGACTGACTTCTAGTTTCCCATGAAGGAGATGAGACTTTATAAAATTTGAGCATGTGTACCTCGCTTGCACACTTGCACCTGTTATTTGACATCCCCCTCTTGATCCCAAAAACTACACGAAAACAATCTTTTCTCGAGTACGACAATTACATAGATGAGAGATCGGACCTCCAACTACAAGGGAGGGAATACATGCCAATTAGCACTGAGTCAAGAACATTTAAAGCATACAATTTTTAACAGAGAAAAAAATTACGATAAAATATTATGTTGGTCTTGGTACTTTGGACTACATTCTATTTTAGTCTTAGTGTTTTCGTTTATCCCAATTTAGTCGAAAATAGTCTCTAAAGTTAGTTTATTGTTGATTTTTCAAAAAGAAAAAAGAAAAAAATTGTTATTAGCATTCCCTTTATATATTCAGTCTTTTCTTACATGAAATTATATTATTATTTAACTAATTCAATAAAAATCAATTTTGAATGACTAAATTTAATATTTATTCAAAGTACATACACTAAACTTAGACAATTGAAAATATAAAGACTAAAATGAAATGAAATTCAATATACATAGACCAAAATAATATTTAACCTTCTTTTTAAATAATCACCAGAAATTGAGATTAGATTAAAAATGATGATGAAAACTGTTTTGAAGAAGACAAGAAGTCTGCATTAAAAGATGCAAAATGAGCAGGAAAATGAGAAGCAAATAAATTAATCTTTGAGTTTGTGATGATGAAACTGTTCTTTTATGGATTATTGAGATGATTTTTTGAATGTTAATCAAAAAGTGAAATCAAGTGATAGGATCTTAGTTATGAATTTGTCAAAAACATAGTAATTTATACCAATAAGAAACATTCTAAACAATGGCATTTTGAACATTTAAGAAAAAGTTGGTCTATAACATTCAATACTATTGAGATTTAGTTACCAAAAACATCATCAACAATGAAGAGTTCTTGGCAATACTAATCATTTACAAATTACAAGTAGATTAAAAAAAGAAAAAAGAAGAAGAACTTGCATTATACTTAACAAAGAAAAGAGACTCTGCATTGCACTGAGTGATGTAAATTGGAACTATTCTGCACTTGTACATGTTCTTTCAATCACTTTAGAATCTGTCCTCTGTGAATGTTTTGATGGCGAACTCGAACCCCTTGAAGAGCTATGCCCAAAAAAGCTCATTTTACTAAATTTCCTTGAGAAAGAACTCATAAATTTACGAGAACTGGACTTTTGCATATCCCTCCTCATACAAACATGTTCTTTTTCAAGATCATTCAATCTCATCCGTAGCCGAGTCAGTTCAAGTTTTAATTCGCGATTTTCTCGTCTAAGTGATGCATAATTGTCTCGTGGAGACATTGCTGCACTCAATGCACCACTACTAATCCGCCATGTTTGGTGTGAAGGTTTGTAGTCTTCGTCACCGCAAGAATTCGACAATGCATTACGAAGCCTTAGTTGCTCGAAATAAAGGACTTGAACCATACATTGGAGAGGAAGGCGCTCATTTTGAGCCGCATGAGCACCGGCCTCCGGTGAGAGCTTCTGAAAATCTATTAGTTTGCAAAGCTTCTTCTTGTCTAAATCTGGTAGACCTTGATGAGCCTGTGGCAAACCAAAAATAAATCATTCAGTTAAAATGAAACCAAAAGATACACAATTATAGAACTTGGTGCAGCATGTGAGGTATTGAAACCATGAAGAGTTGAACAACCAATTTAAGATGTTCAACTATAATCCCCTTCGCGGACTGTTCAAGGGTCACCAAGATCTCCTAAGTCGACTCTTAAGGGCCACCACGTAAATTATAAGACTCATTATCTCAACTGCTATTCAACAATAATATTTTTTCCCTAAAGTTTGTGTTGGCTCCAAGGCCTAAAATTTGACGACAACAAGTGTTTTTCTTATTAAGATCACCTAAAGATTCAAACAAACGACTGTCTGTGAGTAGGTATTAATTAGAGACCATGGACCTTAGCCAACGGCATCCTTGGGGGCTAGAGCCCAACAATAATATTCTTCAAACCTAGTTAACTAGAGCAAGTTATGGTGTATACACTTATATACACAAGAGTAACCTTTTAACAGTCGAATAGTTGGTCCAATCAACTCAAATGGTACTCTAACTTAGGGAGGACCGGAGGAAGTTTTTTGGCTTCAAAGTGTTTTCATTTCCAGAGTTATCACTCACTTCAAACTTGGTCTGCAGGAAAAGAGAACATGATCGTGAAAAAAGATGCACATACGTACTTTGAGATAGATATCGATGGCTCGATATAATCCATCATGGATGGTTCGTGCATGTGAAGGTAAGGAATCTGCAATGACCACGAACTTTGAAAGCTTGAGGTTTGCATCAGGGGCAATTTCAGCAAGGTAGTTGTCCACTAGTTTGGATACTTTAAACAATGCACTTTGAGATGGCGAACGAGGACTATCCGATTCAAAAACAGAGGCGTCGTCCATATCTTCCTCGCTGTCATCTTGTTGATAGAAGTTTACCAAAATCCTGTGAACTGTGTCAACATCAAATAAAGTATCAGCTGAATGTTTGAAGGATTGAATCAGAAGGTCATCAAGAGTAGCAACATCCAACTGGGATCCTATCCTTCTCTCGAGGTCAAGTCTGCAAGCAACAGAGCAATCAAGCATCACAGCACTCCTCAGAAGCCCGAAAAGGAAATTGATTGGAACAGCCAATTTTTCAACTGGCAAAAGGCTGACTATTGTCTCAACAACAATTTTTTCTTGCCCATTTGAACCCGTAACAAAATCAACTTTTGTCTGGCCAGATTGGTTCCATAAGCTGGATTTCTTTGTTAACTCTTTTTGAGCATAATTCACCAAGGATGCACCTATGCTCTCAGGACGAACCCCTCGACATTTCATGGCAGTAATGACTCTTTCATACAAGTCGACACGAAGAACAGAGATATCTTCAATCCACCAGTCAATATCACACTTGGCCTGCTTGCTCATGTGAAGTCTCCCTGAACTGCTATACTCCAAGCGTGAGAAGCTTGAAGCAATTTGCTCTGAACAAGCTTTCGATGCTATTGCATCAATGCAGCGGCTAACTACTTTCAGCTCATCGGCAAGAGGGAGTAAATTCTCACATTGCTGCAACACTTCAACTCGAGTATTCTTCAGCTCGTGAACCAAGATTATCCTTTGAGAACTCTTCAGTCATTTCAAGATAATCAGATACACAACATAGCTGAGCAACATTTCCCGGAGTAATTTCAAAGTTGATCCCATAACAGAATTTTGCTGCCAGCTCAAAAGATTCAGCCCCTCCTGGTAGATTGAGAAGCTCCACCTTCGAGATGTCAGAATCTCTATGTTCTGCAACTAACCTTCGAATCCGCCCACTTCGAGAGACAAGAGGGAACTGCATTTAGTAGTTGAGTTAAACCAGAAATTCATGAGGAACTATTGATTTGATCTAGCCGAGGCAGAACATATGTTCAAGAAATAGTCTAAAACTCTAATGGATTTTTCTCTATATATATACCACGCGTTTTTGCAGGATGAAAAACGCATTATGGAGGTATTATTTAGAAAAACACGGTGGGAAACAAAATAATTCAAGTTCTTAGTGTCACCTTATGCAAGGAGAATGTCACTCCAGCCACTTCTATTGTAATATCGCTAGGAACATCACGAAAAATCCTACACGAACCAATAGCCAATTATTCAAAAGAAGAAGTGCGTACATTTGCAGAGAGAATTGATAATCATCATCAATTTGCACCCAAGTAGATTCCACTAATATTAGCACACGGCACAGAAAACAAAAAGTAGAGAACATTGTGTAGCCAAAATATATCTAGAATTTCGATATAGTAAACATTGTACCCACAAACATCTTTGAGATGACAGTCAATCAAAGCAGCGTATAGATCATCTTGAAATACTCAGAAGCCAGAGTGAGACGAGGCATCAATTGATGTACCGTAAACAAATCCTAAACAGGACAGAACTTGCTTGCATAGAAAAGCTCCAACTTGAGTGAATACCAGCACATGTTGATGACTCCTCAGAACATTCAAATTCAAGCATAGAAAAGCTCCAACTTGAGTGAATACCAGCACATGTTGATGACTCCTCAGAACATTCAAATTCAAGAGAGAATTTTTTTGGAACCGGGAGAAATGAAAGATTATACAAGGGCATCCAAAAAAAAAAAAAAAAGATTCCGACATTAACTACAGATAGGGACTTCAAACCAAAAGAACTAGACCAAGCTCAAAATTAAAGGGACAATTAGAACAAAAAACAATCTAGACCAAATAATAAGCACCCCCATAACAAAATTTCAGAGATCCTGAAGGGCTAGAATAGCAGAAAGAACAAATGAACAATGACCAAAATGACAGCATTACACCATAGGTAGTAGGAAGTACACACAAACTGCACAAAAGCTAAATTAACATGTACTCAAGAGCTAGCTAATGACTACAGATACCAAAAGATCATCAAAGATAACAAACAAACAAACAAACAAACCATTCGTTGCAGCGGTGGCGCACAGACTTAGCAAGAGACAACTGTTGCTGGAGCTGCAGCATGTCGCTTCGGTCCATTTGGAGGAAATGTACCGAGGGAGATCAAAGTGGAAGGTCAGTAGGGGAAAAAAAACGATGGTGGGGTTTAGGAAACAGAGAGTGTAAAGAGACAGAGACAGAGATAGAGACCCAGTTGGGGAAAGGTGAAGAAGTTCTTTGGCCATTTTCGTCAAACAGGTGGAGTGCATTTTTGCAAATCAATAGATTGCAATTGTCCAAAGCAATGGGGCCTTATTGGTGGGTCATGCCTTTGATTAACACGCCACAAATTGTTTGCAATCCCATCAGATTACTAGATTCACTAATTTTGTGCCTTCTTTTTGGGGTTCTTTCTTTCTATTTTTTTTTTCTTTTTTCTCTGTGATCATTTCTTCCCTGTTTGAGCAGGCAAACAAGCGCGATAAAGGGGCAAGAAAATATGCAATCTTTGAACGGAAAAGTCAAAAATCAATTCGAAACTGTAAGATCAAAGAATCGATAAAAGAAAGAACAAAAGAGCGGGAAAAAGGTCGTTATTTAGTTTGACAAATTATGATCTCATTTTCAAACTCTTTCCCTTCAGCCTTATGAACTGTAAAAAGAAATCTTTTTCCTCGCTTTTTTGTCAATCAAGAATTTCAAAATATCACATAGGCCCTCGAGCTTTTACTTATTACCATGCACAACCAAAACTGAGTAACTAAAAATCAACCTTATAAACATTACATTATAAAAATTTGGCCAAATTTTAAAGATTACAAAAAAAAAAAAAAAATTGTTTTATAAAAATTGTTATTGTTTTTAAAATTTGACTACGTATTCAAATCTTCATATAAGAAATTGGATACCGTTGCAATGAAATTGGAAAAAAATAAACATTAATTTCAAAAACTAAAAACTAGAAACAAAATAGATATCGAAAAGGATCTAAAAATTCAAAAATTCTAAAATTATCATGTGATTTATGCGATAATTATTAGGCTAATTTGAAAATATCCACATTCTTTTAAAACATTGCAATATTATATGTTCTTTCATAATTGTTTCAAAACTGGAGTATTTTTTAAACAAAAGATATAATTTAGAATTTTTTTTTAATTAATCTAATTATTAATTTTCTAATTTTTCTCCTAAACAATTTCTACATATTTTGGAAAAGGAAATTCCACCAAAAGTACAGGCCCATAGCCATAAGCTTTGATTTGATAGTTAAAATTATTATTGTGGTTGTAATTTTGCTTATTAATTATATATTGTAATTATTGATAAATTGGCAGCATCAATTTGACAGTTGACACTTCAAACTAATTAATGAAATTTCATGAAATTTAAGATCACTTTATATTTTTTTCAAAAGGGCAAAAATGGACTTGAATGAAAATTATTATTGTTTAATTTCTTTTAGATACGAATCATTACCAAATTAAAAGTTTCTTTCCCTTCATAAGTTGATCTTTCAAAGTTTATATTGTAAATAGATAAGCACTTGCATGGATCGAGGTAAATTTTGAATTTTATATTAAATCAATCTTAATTCGAAGAGGAATTTTTAAAAGTAAAAAAATAAAGAAAACTATTTACATAAAATAGCAAAATTTTTAGATAGCTATGATAGACACTCATAGAAGTCTATCAAGGTCTATTAGTGATAGAAATTATAGAAATCTATAACTGATAGATGCTGATAGAAATCTATCAAGTCCATTGGTATATTTTTGTTATTTTCTATAAATAGTTTGACATTTTTTTTGTCTGTAAAAATTTTTCTAATTTTAAATTTTATGAAATTTTATGTCAAGGTAGATCTTCAAACTCTTAAAAATATTTAATGAGTACATAAGCTTTCGATTATGTATATGATAAATTCATGAACATTCGACATTTTTTTAATAAATTAAATTTACGAACATATTATTAGACACAAAATTTAATGTTTAATGTCTTATTAAATACAAATTGAATTAATTATATATATAATAGATTCATTAATTTTAAAAATTGATCAATACACTAGGGACCTATTATGTAACACCTGAGTTTAGGAAGGGCGTACATGAATGACTCGAAATCACAACTGAATAAGAGAGATTCTGAGGATGTGAAAGTATGATTAAGAAAGACATAAAAGAAATAGTTGAAAGTTACTACCTATACCAACAAAATGCACTTTCCTTTTCGATGACTCAATCATAGGAACTCCAAAGTTAAACGTGCTTGAAGCAATTCAAGTTGCTCCAAAGTTAGCTTGGAGCAAATCTAAGTTGGGTGACCTCTTGGAAACTTTCTAAGGAAGCATGTGAGTGAGAACAAAGCATACTTCAAGGACTAGTGTGGGTTTATGGGGATAGTTTTTATTCTTCGAAGCAGTTCAAGAAAAGTAGATATTGTTACAAAGTCGCAAGGCATCAATCAAAGTGCTGAATCTGGATTTCGATTCCTGGGTCTGGGATGTTACATATTAAACACAAATTTAAAAGTTCAAGAACCTATTAGCCCGATCTATTAAAGTTTAGGGACAAAATCAGTTATTTAACCACTAGATATATAATACTCAAACAAAGTAAAATTGATTCAAATACATCAATTTTGTGGAATTATTTACTTTCGTCCTCTAACCCTAAAATCTATAATATGAAAGGCATGTATTAACCTTTTTTCGATTAATTGTCAATTTGAACATAGTATTCAATTACCACCATAAAAAGTCGATGATTTGATCCCTCACCAAATTTTTTTTTTTTTTTGAAAGGAATATATTCACCAATTTGTTGGAGATGTGAAGTAGGAAAGAAGCAAAAAATGGGAGTGGGAGACAAAATAACAAAACTTATATAAGATGCCAATATGGAAAAGTAGCAAAAAAGTAGAAAAAAAAAAAAAAGTAGATTGTTTTCCTTTCGGCACTTAGCCAAATAATCATCATCATCTTTTCTTTCTTTCACTTTCCCACGACATAAAGCAAACAAACAAAAGAGTCAAAAAGAAACGATTGCAATTGAGGAATACTTTAAGAAATTTTAAGGTATATAAATTAGGACTGCAACAAAAAAAAAAAAAAATGGAACCAAATTAAATTAATTTACAGATTTGATTTAGTTTGATTTTTAGTATAAAATTAAACATCTTGATTTATATTTGAAGAAAAAAATATTGGTTCAGATTGGTTTTGATTGGTTAGAATCCTAACCCTAACTCTAACCTTAGGTTTCTTTTAGTATTTTAATTATTATGGTGCATCTATATTTTGCATTTAAAAAAAGGATCAATTTATTAATCTATATAAAAAAGAAATAGACCCAATTTTAATTTAAAAGTAGTAAAATTGATCAATTCAAAATAATAAAAAAAAGTAAAAATGAAAAATTGGAAGAAAAAAAGAAAATGTCAACCATCAAGAACCAACCCAATAATAAACCAAACCCAAAAAAAACTAATTTATTGGTTTTTTTTTTTTTTTTTGTTGGACATTGGTTTAGTTTCCTTCTTTATAAAATTGATCAATTTGCTTTAATTCTTTGTTAACCCAAAAATCGAAGAAATCGAACCGAATTTCACACTAATACAAATATAAATGGATTTGATTCAACAAGTTATAAATCAAATTCTTGAAAAATTAAATCTAATTTAGACTAAAGTTGACTTAATTGAATTAATCAAAACTATGCTTAAATATCTCATTGAGTTGATTTACTATTTTTTGTTTTTTAAAATTTATGAAAGCTAAACTTAATTAAAGTTAAAAGTCTTCTTTTTTAACCATTAAAAAAGTGGATTATATTAAAAAGAGGATTAGGGTTAGAAATGAAAAAGGACAATATAATTATTAAAAAGCATATAGAATATGATTGTCCACCACCCTCTAAAGTGGGGTCACTTTAGGGATCATTATTTTTGGACCCATACCCTTATAATTGCATTTTAAGACCTCCAATTTCATATGACATATCTCTTCCACCACCATAGATATATATATATAATATATATATATATATATATATATATATATTATATATATATTATATTTAATTATTAATTATTAATTATTATTATATATAATACATCTTCCCCACATGAAGACAAAAAAATCTTTGAGCTTAAGACAGTCTTTTAAATGTATGTTTGACATGCATGTATGGGTTATATTATATATGAATTACAAAATAATAATAATAATAATAATAGTAGATCTATGATTTTTGTTTCTAAAAGTATTATAATTAAAAAGAAATTTCAAATTTGTACCTACCACATGTAAATGGGAAATTGGAAATTAATATTCCAAGTAAGATAAATATAGATCAATTAGAAATGCATGAATTTATTATATGGGGCATGTGATTTTCTTGATTTTTTTGTTTAATTATAAGACTATAGAGATGTACAATGTCACAAGTCAAAGTTTTCCATATCCTTGCTTTTGTCTCTTGTGCTATGGTTTTGAAAATGTGGATATCCTAATTACATGCATGCATATATATATATATATATATCTGTGTTTTTGCTCTAGGTTCATCCATTTTATCAAAGATGGAACACATCTCAATTTTGGAACTTCTCAACATTTGGCTATTAAGATGAATCTTCACCAAATATTCTTATTATTTTAACCCGTAACAATTTAGTCACTAAATTTTAGTTTGTAATGATATAGTCTTTACACTTTTAATTTCGTAACAATTTGTTAGATAATATTAAATGAATTTGCTTTCACCTATAAGTTTAAGCTTTTGAGTCAATTGACAATTTTAAATGCTTCAAGCGGTGGTCCAGGATGTCCTGTGTTTTCAAGTCCCTTCAAGTGAAGGTTGTCTTCAACTATGAGAAATAAGTGTTTTCTAAAAAAAACTCATTTTATTTTGAACTGTTTAAAATACATTTTAAAATCTATTTTGAGTGGTTGTCAACACACTCATTTTTTTTTCTTTCTAAAATAACTTATTTTTAAAATTTAACATTTGAAAATGTGTTCCAAACCCATCCTTGATCTTTGAGCTTTAGTGTGTAACTATTTAGTTGTTCTTGTGCTTTAAAATTTATAATGATTTAAATATTAGTCTCTATTGTTAAAAGCTTTTTTAAATTTTAATCAAATTTCTAACTTAAAGTAGATGAATAATTAATTAGGAACCAAATTTACTTATTATATATAAGCTACAAAGATTAAATCGTGACATGTAATAAAAATCAATATTCGATCAGATTAATATGTTAAAAATTTGCCAAAATAAGCATATCAACTAGCATTGGGTATGCACCAATCAACCTAACGTTAGAGGTTCGATCATCCACCCCACATATTGTTAAAAAAATGTTAAATTTGAAAATATTGAGACTAGGGGCCCGCTTTGATTGAATTGAGAAAACAATGTTTTTCAAAAGATATTCTGAGTGGTTTCCAAACCTTCAAATTTTTTTCAAAATGACTTATTTTGTAAATTAAACACTTGAAAACATATTCCAAACACACCCTAAATTGATTCAAATTTGAAAATATAATGATTAAATAGTTTCTTATTGAAGTTCAATAACTAAATTGTTACCATAATAATTTTGAAAACCATAGAAATTAATTAATTTTTACAAACTAAAGTTTATTGGCTAAGGCCTCGATTTGGTAAGCACTTGAGTTTTTGCTTTTGATTTTTGAAAATTAAGCTTATAAGCACTACTTCTACCTTTAGTTTCTTTTTGTGTGTCATCTATTTTCCATTATGCTAAAAAATTAAGCCAACTTTTGAAAATCAAAACAAGTAGTTTTCAAAAACTTACTTTTGTTTTTTAGAATTTGACTAAGAATTCAAGTATTTCTTTAAGAATTTCAAGAACTATAGTATGAAATTCAAGAGGAAACAAGCTTGAATTTTAAAAATAGAAAATTAAAAATAAAATTGTTACCAAATGGAGCTTATATTGTTAAAGACCAATTAACCTCTTTTATATATAGATATATATATATATATATATATATATATTATATATATATATATCCTAAAGATTTCATTTCAATTGGAATTTGGTTAGAAGTGCTAATTTTGTTCGTCTCGACTTCATTCAAGAACGTCGCCACCCTTGGAATCAATAAGTAAACAACTGCTAAATTTCAGATCAATGAATAAACCCAAACAAAAGAAGAGACGTTTCTCACTCGGTGTCTAAAACGCACTATAACAAATGAGAGTTTTCGGTGGAACTGGTGAACCACACGAACGTTTTAAATGCGTGGAACAAAGGGCTCATAGTACCTGCTAGCGCAGCTATGCAGTGGAAGGGAAGGAGCCTAAATCGACTCCCTTTTATTATTATTTTTTTCTTTGAAAAAAGAACAGTACAAAGAGATTAGCTTCTTGGATGAGACTAAACAGTCACCAACCGTTCTGATGCAGCCCTGACCTATCTTAATTAAGACCGCAAATCTATAAAAAAAAATGGAGCCCAGTTTGGGCTATATATATAATTTGGATAAACACTTTACACAATAGAAACTAAATTCCTTCGTTTGTTCATGTATATAAAGCTCAAATTTAAAAAAGAGTTTTCTTTTATTTGTAGTTTTTTCATTGTATTTAGTGATTTATGATTTTTCCACCTCAAGTTTAACTCAATCATGAACTTAAGAAAGTTCTTTGAATTTAAAGACTTTTTTAGTATAGAAAAAGGTTGATTATCTTGTTATTTGTTTATTATTAAAAAAAGAAATAACAACAAAAATGCACATGATAATAATTTTTGGGTTCTTTTACTTTTACAAAATGTGATATAAAAATCTATTATTGTCAAATGCATAGTGCTTTTATGAAAATCTAAAACATATATAAAAATCAAAATAAAATACGAGAGTTACACAGAACATTAAAAAGAGGGAATAATTTTGAATGGCAAAATTAATTATTTTACATTCTGATTTCAATCTCTATTTATATAATCTTTCAAATTTGAAATTTGGCTCAGAATTCAAATGTTTACTTAAGAAAGATGAAAAAAACTGTGAAGAAATTATGAAAAAACAAATATAGTTTTCAAAAATCAAATGATCATCAAACGAAACTTTAACTTTTCTATACGACTCTTTTGCATAAGAAGAGATCTAAAGACAAACCGCTTTGTCTATGGTTAAATTAGCTTAAAATATTAAACTTTCTTTTTATAGGTAGAAAGTTTTAAACCTCATCTCATGAACATAAAAGAGAAAAAAAACATGTTTATATACAAATCATTTAGCTAATGATCCAAATCAATTCAAATTAATTAATTTATGACAAACACACAACAAATCAAAATCTAAAAATTTTGACCAACAAGATTCATGCATTAGCCAAAAAAGAAAAAGAAAGAAAATGTTACAAAATATATAAAATTGATATATCATGAAAAAAATTAAAATAAGGTTTTGATTTGATACGTGGAGAACACATCATGAACAAGAGATAAGTTAGCAACTTGGACACCAATAATTCCATAAATTTGTATAAATAATTATTTTTTCTTTCAAAAAAAAAAGGAAAAAGAAAAAAAGAAAAATGCCTTTTTTGAGAAGAAAATGTGAGAGAGAAAGTGAGTTTTGCATCATTTGGTCTATTGCATGCGAACTCACAAGTCATAATCCAAATATTTGATAAGACATACATTAAAAGCATCCAATGTTTTGTTTTGTTTGTTTGTTTTTTTTCTTTATTTTTATTTTTGTGAAATGTAATTCTTTTTCCCCATTATGAACTTTATTTGAAAATAGTTTTATTTTACTTTCTTTATTTTCATTATTTTCTGATTCACTGTTGATTGATTATTTTTAAAAGCCAAAAACATATTCTGGAAAGAAAATCATCTTATAAAGCTCAATAATCATTTAATTTGAAGGGAAAAAAAACAAATCCTTGAATTAGAAATGACTAGAACGAGATTTACTATAATCATTTTAATCCTTGCAATATTATTTTTCCATCCCCTTGTCAAAATATTATTTCAAACTTATCATACTCGTATTAAACGTGTTAGTACACAAAGTCAAAAACCCATGTCAGTAATTGGTTAAAAACAAAATAAAAGTAACAACTCAAATGGTTGTTTATTTTAAAGTTCAATGACTAATCAGATATTTTAAGAGTTTAGAGATAATAAAAAAAAATTAAAAGTTCGAGATTCAGAATATATAGTCTAAAAGTTTAAGGACTAGAATGGAACAAATTTGAAAGTTAAAAGGACCAAAATGAGATTTAAATTCTATTTATAGCTTTAAAACTTAAAAAAATTACTATAAATAGACAAATATCAAACTATTTACAAATATAGAAAATTTCCGTTGTCTATCAACGATAGATCGCGATAGAATTCTATTGATTGAGCGATATACAGTAAAATTTTTTTATATTTGTAAATAGTTTGACTCATTTTTCTATATATGAAAACAACTCTAAAACTTAACTAGGGTTTTGAAAAGGATGGATGTGGAATGAGAATGTCCAAGGGGGAGAGGATTGTGTGTTGGACTGACAGCTAGGGGTAGAGCTGCAGATAAACAAGAATAATATATACATATATGCATACATACATATCATCTAGCAGTTTTTTTTCTTTGGATGAAATATCACACTTTTATTGAGAAAAAATGAAAGAATAGACAGCTTACAACGAGAGCGAACTACAAGAAGAAACTCCAATTAAGTGAATGAAGAATGAATATTACACCAACATGCAAAATAGTTCGTATTTCGGAAATGAATTTGTATCAAGTCATAATAATTGAGATGGAAAGTGTTTATGTAACGCTTTTGTTTTTTATTTTGAAAATTAGAAACAAAGTTGCTATTAGATGAGCCTAATATGTTTAATCTCAGCAGATGAACAGTTATTATCTCAATAGTATTTCCCAACTGTACATGAACCAAAGTTTTTAACTACTTATATGAATATCCTCGAACTATCCTAGAACCACATTGGAGGAAGAAGGATGTCATGTTACCTTCTAGTCCTGTGAAGCTGCAGCACTTGTATGGCTATTATATTTGCTCATCACTCTCTTTGCTGCAAGTGCAGCAGCTTCACTTGCACGATACTTCCCAGTCGCCATGCTTGATGCAAATTCAACCTTGATCCTGTCTCGAATCATGGCACGAGCATCCCTGACAAGACTTTCATCAATTGTTTTCCCAGGCAACTTCTGCTGCTGCCCTGCCCCTGCAGCAGGCTCTATAGACAGATGTGTCAAATCCTTGGTTGTGTTAGACTGCATTGCCTTGCTACTACCGCCACCAGACGGTCCGACATCACCGCCTGCTGATTCCTCAACGTTAGAATCCAAGACTGATATTGGCGCTGATGTCGTTGCGGGTTGACTATGTCTAACCTGTGGAACTTTTGGAACTGAACCAGATTTTAATGTTGTTTCGAGATTCTGAATCATCGGCACTGTCAACACAAACATTCATTACCATGAATAAATAATAGTTGTATAGACTAAAATGAATCTATGATTATTATCTCTATCCCGACTTACGCATGAGTCTGCCGATGGGACTGCTTCTAACTCCGTTGGGAAGCTGAAGAATATACTCCGGGATGGTCGAGCCAACCAAAAACTGAGCAACCTCATTACTGAAGTTGTTGCAATTGTGACCCAACAAGCTGTAAGTTTCAGCTGTATAACGCGGGCTGATTTCGATCAAATAAGTTTCAAACACATCTTTCGGGATATGTGTAATGCCCAAATCAATGACACGGATTGGTGTTCCAAAGGGTGTATTTCCAGAAAGACTGTGATGGATTCCACCCCCATAGTAGTATTCATTGTCATACACTACAATCCCAGTGTGCCTGAAATGCATTAGAGAATCAACCACTCACAAAATCAGTATATGTTAATTGTAGCCCAACATCTTCAATATATGGGGTATTTTGACTAGAGAATATTAGCAAACCTGGACAAAATTGTATCATTATAATCCACAATAGATTGTTTTTGAATGGATGGTACCTTACATATTTGTTTGAAGAGAGGTTCAATTATTCTCTTTTTAAGTAGAGGATTGTGCAACCAAAAAATGGTTAGTATTAGTGTATATAATATTGAGTAATTGTTTTAGTTAGTCGGTTTATTTTTCTGTTACTCCACTTGTATCCTTCTTTAGCTATTTATATAGCTCTCCTTCAATAAGATTCACACCCAAGTTTAATTTACTCTCCAAAGTTGTAATATGGTATCAGTTGAAATTTCGTTCTCTCTATAGAGTTTCTTCATTCTCATGTGTTGTCTTCTTTGCTGAACGCTCATGGCTAGTACTGAGATTCCGAAACCTACCACGGATTCGTCTTCTTTGGCAAATCCTCCTACAAGGCAATTTGTTGTTGAACGGTATATGAATCCTTATTTAGCCCCGATTATCCCATAATGAAATCACGGTTGAGCTCCATCAGACAGAATTTGGGTTATGAAGTTGAGGATTAACATAAATAAGAGGTAACAATCAAATCAATGTAGAAGAGAATTAGCATATAGATGAATATTGAAGGATAGGTTCAGTTTATTTGAGGTGAGAACTATCTTCGAGTTCAAAGACATGTGATGTCAGAGGATTAAACCGTCTGACCTCTAGGTTGAGGGTATATGCCAAGTTGACTTTGAGTTGAGAATTATCAAGAGAGCAATATCATTTAACAATCAGGAATATTATTACACGGACTTTTTGAACATAAATTGAAAGCAAATTCACGTGCTGTTAAGAGTATATCATACTAGTGTAGAGGTAAGTAATACTTATTTTTCTAACACCAGTTCAAGTTAGGGAGGAAAAGACTATATATATAATGATATCACAACAGTAGCACAATTTATACTGTCCGAACTTCTCATAAAAGAGGCTTATAAATTTTGATTCACAAGATCAACTCATCAAAGTATACATGTAAACAAAGCTAATGATAATCTAAACAGCATTATATCTTAAAAAAGCTCAACACTTACCATATGCCTTCAATGGGTTTCCCCAACAATGCTGTGGAGAACTGTCGAGCCAATCCACAGCTAAGGTCGTATAAATTCAATACAACCCTGTGAGACTCCTCCTTGTGTTGTGAAGTTGCAAACACAAACAAAATAAAAATAACTCAATTTTTACATGTTGGCAATTGTCAAAGGAATTTAAGAGTGAAATGGCTGTGGAGCTTGAGCCATGGCCCCTTTCAAGTAAAGATTGAAGTGAAACTAAAACTATATCATACCTCAGCCATCTTGCCCAAGGAAATTTTCAAGGGCCAAGAAGTCTGTTCAAAATAATGCAAGTAAAGAATCAGAAATTCAGAATGGAACCCATTTTCATTTCATTGAGTAAAAAAATCAAACACTTCAGTGCAACTTTTTAAATCATCTACAAGCAGAGCAACCAACAATAGAAAGAAAGAAAATGGCAAAGCTCATATAAACCAATTAAAATCACAATTAAATATTATACTGAAAACCCACTTCCATAAATCAAACACACTTTCACTAAACCCAAATGGAAAATTTGGCTGTGCAACATAAACTATGAAAAGATAGACAAATGCAACAATCAAATCTGAAAACGTAGAGAAACAAAGATATTTTCAAGAAGAAAAAATCTAAGTGTGATGAGGAAAATGGAGAAAGGGAGAAGAAAATTGATACCGATTGAAGAAAGGGATAAAACGAAGATGTGGGGTCGAATGTTTATTTCCATTGACAATCAGAAACCAGGCCGATGGAGGAAGCGGCGAAGAAACCGACGTGTATTCATAGATACGTGTTGTGTGGTGAAGTAGCTTCAAGATTCATGGAATTTTCTTCGGCGGCTCATTGTTTTAAATAATAAAATTGTATAATAAAATGTAACTATCTATCACTAATTTAAATTTAAATGAATTAAAAAGGTATTCAATATAAAATTGAAGATGACATATTAGAAATTAAATTAAAATTTTAAAAATATATTAAATATTCTCTAAAGTTTTAAATTTAAATAATTAAAAAGGTATTCAATACAAAATTGAAGATGCAGATACATATTAGAAATTAAATTAAAATTTTAAAAATATATTAAATATTCTTCAAATTTTTAGATATTTTATAGACTATTTTAAAAATTCGGATACTAAATAAAAATAAGCCTCAAAACTTATGTAAACTTGTAATATATATATAGTATTAGCTACCTAACATTTTTTAAAAATAAATTAAGGGACTTATGTTTCCTAAAATTAGTTAAATTTAAAAATTATAGTTCTTTTTACCAAAATACCCTTTGTTAGTTTAAAATAAATTAAAAAATCATTGCAAATATAATTTAATCCTAGATTAAGTAACATAATTTTTTTTAAAAAAAAATACATAATTTTAAAGCAAAATAAATTAGCTTTCAACAACACAAAATAACAAAATGATAAAACACGAATTATAAGACTGAACATAATGTCTGTCAAAATTTTACCAAACATATGAAAAAAAAAAAAAAAAAAAAAATCAAATCAAATCAAATCAAGAATCGAGAATTGCACTAATCCGAAAAAAGTATGAAAATATTGCGTATGCTTCCAAATAACTTCAATCTTCGAGTGTGGGTGAACTTCGAACTCCTCTATTTATAGAGTTTTCATGTGGGCGTTTGAGTTTGGCTAGTCTATGGATGTGGCCTGTAATTAGATTTGAGCCCAAATATTAATAATTAATTGAACAAAAAATAATTAATTTGATTCAACAAAACACGTGACACCAATCATTTGCTAATTTTAAATTTAATTATTTTTTAGGAATGACGTGGCAATTTGCAATTGGTCCAAATTTTCTGTTTCGATAAAATTCTATTGCTCGAGTTAATAGAATTTGGTGTAGATAACAGTAATTATTTTTTTTATATTTATAAATAGTTTGACAAAAAAGTCTTATCAAATTTCGACTTTAGAATCAAGAAGACCGTCATTAAAAAATTTGGAAACTATGACTAACATATTTATACAAATACAATGGGAAAAAAGTACATTGAAATTAGGCGTTGGAATCAAATTATTATGCAAAAATAGGGCAATAGACTTGTTGGAAAACTTCAACTTGAAATTCTTCTATGAACAAGATTTTTTGAAGACGAATTGAAGCAATAACAAGCCAGAAAAAAATATAAATCCAAAAAAAAATTATCTATTATATATTCTCTCCTTCCTCTATACATCCCACATAAGGATGACCACTAACTCCCCAACCTTTGAGGTACCCCATAAAATCTATAGTATTTGGTGATAAATAAATAAATAACTCAAGAAAATAAAGGAAAAAAAGATTTGTATATCTAACCTCAAGAAAAGCAGTATATGTCCATTATTATTGAGATATATTTATTTTTAGTTAATTAATATATGGTTAAATTATAAATTTATTTTTCAATCTTAAGGTTTGTGTCTCTTTAACGAAGAATTATTGATTATGAAAAACATTTTGGAGCATGGAGGTGTGATTTTTTTTATTATTATTATTATTATTATTATTTTTTTTTACCCTTGAGGTAAAAGCAAACATGAAATACCCTCTTCTCTCCTGTTGGCCTTCTTCATCTCTATCTTTTTATCATCTCCTCTTACAACTTTCTTTTTTTCCTTTCTTTCTCGTGAATCAACTACGTAAACTAAATATTAAAAGTTTCTGTTTGATAACTATTTCATTTTTTTATTTTTGATTTTTAAAAATTAAATATATTTTTTTTAATTTCTTACAGTAATTTCTACCCTACTATCTAAGTACAAAAGTTGTATTTATAACCAAATTTTAAAAAAATAATAATTTTTTTTAAATAAATTAATTTTCAAAACTTGACTTGGCCCATTTTTTAAATAATTGTACAAAGGGGCCCAAATGAAAATTAACCCCAAGTTTCAAAACCAATGAATTTTGGCTGTTTACTTATGTCATCACTATTGAAATTACCACTTTAACCTCAAATTGCATCCTTCTCCCTTCTGTTTTTTTGCATTTTTCTTCTTCCCTTTCTTCTTTCTTTTTCTTTCTGCAATTCTTCTTTTTACTTTTTTTTTTTTTTTTTTTGCGTTTCTTTTTTCGTTGCTTATTGGTTACGTCGTCTTCTTCTTCATCTTCTTGTTCTTCCAGTTTTTATGTGTTTTCTTCTAGTTCTTTCTTTTTTTCCTTGTGTTTCTCTTCTTTTTCTTCTTCTTTTTCCTTGCATTTTCTTCTTCTTTCTCTTCATTCTTCGTTCTACAATTTTTTTCTAAAGAAAAAATTACACTTGTGTATGATGAGGAACAAGAGGAAGGAGTGAGAAGCGAGAAGAATGTGCAAGAAGCGGGAGGAATAATCTGGAAAAAAATCAAAGAAAAAAAATGCAGTTGTCTGATGAGGAACAAGAGGAAGGAGGAGAAACGAGAGTCAGACCCTCACACGCATTTTGAGGTCAAATGGGTACTTTCACATGTGCTAACGTCAACAAAAGACTATTTTTCATTTGTTTTTTAACCTTGGGCTAAAATTCAGTTGGAGAGACCATTCATACAAATTTTCCTTAGTTTTTGAAAACATTGGTAAAAAGTATATTAAAAAAAAAAAAAGACATTTAGAGGTGGAATGAGTGCTTAATTTTAAAAAATTAAAAATAAAAAATCGAACGGTTACCAAACTAAGCCAAAGGAAGAGAAAAAAGAACAAATAATCCCAGCATAAAGCATATTTGCAAATCTTTGATTTCAAATCAAAGCTTTGATGATTTTGGGATCAAAATTTGCAGTGGAAAATTTGTGTAAACTAAACAGAGAGATTGAGAAAGAGGAAAGAAGAAAGAAAAGAGAGAAGAGGAGTATCAATTTGTTATATTAAGAAATCCATTTTTTTTTTATATAAACAGAAAAGCCTGAGGGGAGTGGAAGATGAAGATTACACAGGGGAGAAATGTGAGAGATAAATGACAAATGGTGTCGTAATTAAGGAATCGTAATTTCGTTATACCTATTTGGTGGATAATTCTATATTAATTTATTATATTTTTGTAATTAGTATTATTTAATTCCACAAGTGTGGTTAGTTTAGTGATAATTGACATGCACTCTTTTATTTGAAGTCAAAGGTTTAATCTCTTATTCTTACAATTGTTGTACTAAAAAATGCATCTAAAATTATATTTATATAGACAATATGAATATAGCTTGACGTTAATTGACAACTGCTCTTCTTAGAGCCCGTTTGGATTGACTTTCTAAAGTGTTTACAAACACTTTTTTTGTACTTATAAACACTTATTTAAACCGTTAGAAAGTCAATCCAAATGAACTCTCAGAAAATAGTAAAAATTGGCATATTTATTTAAGAAAGACTCGAGTCAAATTGACATAATTGTTTCTAATAAGTAGTTAAACTTTTTAAATAAGTGTCCTTTCAATGTTGTGTCAAATAGATCTTTATACTTTTTTAAAAATTGTCTAATAGGAATTTTTAGCACAAGTGAGATTGAAACCTCCAACCTCAAAGAAAGGAGTACATACCACTTATGACCGAATTATGTTCATTTTGACTTGTCTAATAAATTCTTAAACTATTAATTTTATGTCCAATAATTTTTTTAGGACAAAAAAGAAACAAAACAAGAAAAACAGACAAACTACAAAAATGCATCACAGGACAATCATAGAAAACCACTTAGGATAAGGAGTATAAAGGAGGGAAGATTGTTGCTCCGTTAAAGCCTTAATTACTAGAGAATGCGAAACACATTTTGCCAGCGGCGAATATGTGAGAAAGACGTAACTCCTAGGTCCTTGCCCAAAGCTTGGCCTCTTTGATGAATAAAAAGACGTTAGAAATGTCGACCATAACATTATTTAGTAAGTTGACCACTTCCTAACAGTCAAATTCAACCAAGAGATTTGATTTAATGATTGTTGAAGTTTAAGAACCTATTAGATACGTCTTAAAGGTTAAAAGACCTTCTTAGCATAAACTTAAAAGTTCACAAACATATTAGATAGGTTAAATTACAAACTTTGTCCTTAAACTTTAAGGTCTCTGTCTATTTGGTTCTCAAACTTTTAAGATTACAAATTTAGTCCTTGATCATTTGAATTTACAAAAATTCTAAATCTACTAGACATGAAATTGAACATTTAGTTTTCTATTCAAATGTAAATTTATATCTAAATAGAACCTTGAACTCGAGAACTGAATTGAATATTCAATTCGCCATAACCCAACCCAATTTTGGGTTGAATAGTTCAAGTTGTTCAAGTCCTCGGGTCATCGACATCGACATTTCAAACTTCGGGTAAAAATTAGACTAAACTTGTAATTTAGGTTAAATTAATTTGTTTGCCAATATATATATATAAAAGGTGAATTGTTCCCCCAATCCCCAACCCTAAGTTTTCCCAATTTCTCCCGCGCTCTCTCTCTCTCTCTCGTCTCTTTCCTACAAACTTCCCTCTCTCTCTCTCTCTCACAGTCCTCTGTTCATTCAGAACGGAAGAAAGAGAACCCTCAAAACCCTACTCTCAGTCTTCAGTTTCACACATTTATGGGAAAGTACTTCAAGAAATCCAAACTTACTGCCGCCATTGCTGTTATGGAAGTCTCACCGCACCCCTCTCCGGGACTCCGTACCAGAGCCGCTAAAACCCTTGCCTTACAGCGCCTCAACAAATCTTCTTCTTCTTCTTCTTCTTCTTCTTCTTCTTCTTCTTCTTCTTCTTACTTGCAGCTTCGGAGCCGCCGGCTTGAAAAGCCTCCGATACTCAGGCAGCACCAGAAGGCGCAGCCAGACGGCGACTGTTGCAGAGGTCGCTTGACTCTTGAATGTTCCTCGACGGACTCTCGCTTGAAGCGGGATTTAGCGAACTCGGTGAAGAGGAAGCTTGGTGTGGGAGAAACACAGAGTGGGAATGTTTGGGATGTCGAGGATTGTTTTAGCGAGAACTGTAACGAATTTGGAGGTGAAAATTGGTATGATTTCGAGAAAATTTTCTTATATTGTTGTTATTTTAGTTCAATTTTAGCTTGAGATGCATCAAAATTGGTTGTGTTCTGCTATTGTACTAGATAAATGTTTGTCTAGTTCATGGGTTTCATTGATTTTTCCCTTTCTAAATCATATTATTTGTATGTCTTCGGAATTTTGTTTGCTCGTAGGAGGGTTTATGTATCGATTTCTATTGAAATAGATGGTCTCACTCTGTGACCATGTGCTCTTGTTTGACTATTACTATTGCTCGTACTAGTCTTTTTCCCTTTTATGTACCTTCACTTTCCACTTCACATCCAGTCGTTGTTCTATTGTTTCTATCTGTGGTTGTAGTGCATCTTTCATGAAAGGCTAGTTATGCTTATGAGATGTGACTTTAAGAGTGTTTCTTTCTTTAGTATAAGTAGTAGATATGCATTTGTTTTATGTCTGGCCCAACTGCCCTGTGGGGCTTTTAAACATTACAGGTTTTATTTGCCAATATATGACAAATTCTCTTTAATTTTTCATGGACACCAAGAATATGTTATAAACAACTACATTAGTATCCTCCTTGCTGACATAATTGTTGAATTTTCTGGTTGCTACCTCAATTTTTGGGATGAAACGTAGAGACAAAATCAAGTTTTACTTGCATTAATTTAGTGCACCTTTTCTTTTTTGGCAATAAATTCGAAGAATTCAATAAAGGTGGTAGTTGCCTATGGGAATACTGATTGCAATAGTTATTGCCTTTTTGTAATTTGCAGCATATGTCGTTGGTGTAAACGTGTAGATGACACGAAGTTATAAATTAGAAATCTATTTTATGCCATATTTTGAACTACCAGCCAAATTATAGTTTGTCCCATTAGACACTAATGGTATATTCCTTCCAAGAGATTCGATACTGTGCAGTGTGTTTGTCAATTTGGTTTTGCTGTGGTTTAAGTAGACACTAATTAGGAAAAAGAAAAGGTATTGAATTTAATTAATGTAAAGCAGAAAATGACTTTGGTACCTTGAGTGTTTTATACCTCTTCTGACGATTACAAATGTTCTCTGGAGTAAGTGATACAGCACTGTTTTGTAGGGGAACTGCAGGAAAAATACATAGCAGCTTGGCTAGGGATTCAAGCACCAACGAAACATCTCACACAACGAGTATGGAGACGATATCAAATTCAACCAAATCAAGAGTAGAGATGGAGTTGTGTAAAAGTTTCCCTACTGCAAATGATATAGAGGAGTTCTTCGCACACGAAGAGCTATGGCATCAAAGAACGTTTATTCAGAAGTAGGCGATTTAATTGATCTTTGTGATATGTTTATGTACTTAGATTTAGAAAATCATTATCAAGACCCTTCCATCATGTCAATCACCTTACATTTGTGTGGATTTTTGCAGGTATAACTTCGACTTTGCAAGTGATATGCCTCTCCAAGGACGATATGAATGGGTGCAAGTGGTTCCTTAAGTAGCTACAATCTCGAATATTTCTATCGAGCTCTTTTTGGGGATCACATGAGGGGTTGAAGGCGTGCATTGAGGTTTCTGCAGTAACACAAAGTTAGGGCATCTCATACTAACCAGCTTTTAATCCATCCTTAGTTAGAGACATATGGGGAAACGGGTAGTATATATGTGCTAAAGCACAGCATCTATCGTTGTAATATGTAATGTTTATGTCAACTGTTTCTACTGTCTATATTTGGTTAGTTTGTCTTGGAAATTAGTAAAATAAATGAAGTTACTTTACCACCCGTCTTCATAATCTAAGCAAAAATGTGGCATCAGTTGGCCAAAACTCCCTATTTTTGGATTAAAAATACTTTCGAGCTTTGCTTTTTGCTTCAAAAGTATATCTATTCAACCAAAAACAGCAACGTTAATTTAAACCTTTCATAAATACTTCAAAACTACCATTGAAGTATGAATTCTTTAAAATTTTGAATGGAAATTGTTTGATGGAGTGAGTGTGACCCAGAAATGGAAAAGATGATATCCTGTTTCAAGTTTTAATTTTTGTCCAAGAATCAAACAAATTATTTCTCCAATACGCATTTATGGAAGATCAAAGCATTTTTTTTAAAGCCAAAAAAAACAAAAATTGGATACCTTCGCTAATTTAGCCATCCTTCAATTGTCGGCATGCACTTACTTCGATGCAATGCTTAGCATTTTCACGTGGGTCATTGCACGGCTCTGCATATTACGGTTAGTACAATTCTGTTCAATGCAGAAAGAATTGTCATTTTCGTTACATATTATTAAATGCTCCAAGTCCCTGGATAACATAACAAAACTTTTGACACATTCTCAGGACTCAGATTGTGTATAAGACCTTTAAATCATGCAATCACATACTCATATTCTTGGAAAATAGTATCTATCCACTTCAATTTTTCAGCATTTTAAAGTTTGATGAGACTACCTTCAACTTCTAGACAACCAATCTATGCTCATAATATTCCTTTAGCAAAAGCTCCTCTTTTTCTAGAGTGATGTTTTCTGATTTGATGACCTTACTACTTGAACTTAGGTTGTACAACTGCAACTGCATCCTTGTCAAACCATGAGCATGGCCACAAGTTTGAGGGCAAAAATTTGGTTTCCAGTACGGTTAATCTTGTTAAGAATGAGATTCCAAAATACAGGCTTTGGTTCTATGGTGATGGTGGACATACAGAAGTTAAATGTGATGCAGTATTTGTCTCTGACATTTCAACTTCATATGGAGTGCAGTTGGAAGATTCTTCATTCCCTAAAGCCATCCTCCTGAGTTTATCAAGTTGAATTGCACGCAGTTCATATCTGCCACACAATAGAAACAATAGGATGAAGAATTCTGTGCTAAATGCGCAGGAAATTAGAGGACAATGGCAATTTTCCACACTATCTTGGGAATTTCCAGAGAAAAAAGAAAATAAGTGCAGGTATGACTAAAGAAACTACTCTACTTACGAAATCTTGGCCTGTAATATGCACAGCAGAAGTATCAAACATAAAGATTAAGGCCTTGTTTGGTAACCATTTGATTTTTTGTTTTTAATTTTTGAAAATGAAGCCTACAAACCTCCCTCTCACTCCTAAATGTCTTGCTTTATTATCTACTTTTTATCCATGTTTTCAAAAACCAAACCAAATTTTGAAAACTAAAAAATATAGTTTTTGAAAACTTGTTTTTGTTTTTGGAATTTGGCTAAGAATTCAACTCTTATACTCAATAAATATGCAAACCATTGTAAGAAAATGTGAGAAAATAGGCTTAATTTTCAAAAACTAAAAACAAAAAACGAAAAGGTTACCAAACGGGGCCTAAACGAACAGAAAATTGTAGGAAAACAGAATGCAAGTAACATGTAATTGTTTGCAGTTTTTCGTCTTGAAGTTTCAATTTCACAAAGTTCTAGCAATTGTAATACAAAAAGAGGAAATAGAATCAAGTTTTTGTCTTAATCTGTTAATAGACTCTCAAGCTAAATTATCTGACAAATTACACAGCTGAAATCTGCATGTAGGTATGTAGCATTAGCAATAATTGGAACTGGTCTTTGCAAAGTTTAATGTTTGAAGCATCAGAAACGTGAATTATAATATATAATGCTTGATCATTCCTTAAGATGGAATTAGCACGACCATATTAGCATGCTCTCCTCAATACACACTGATAGCATTTCAAGGTAAAAGGAGAGCATAATGCTCAAGGAGAAAGAAACCAAATATAAAAGTAAACAGACATCTGAGAGGTTCATGGCTTCCCTACAAGTTCCATTGTTACTTCGCTTCCTATTCTACGTCATAATATCCTTTGACCCCGTTTAATAACTATTTCATTGTTGGTCTTTGGGTTTTGAAAATTAGGCCTATAAACACCTCTTCCACCTTTAAATCTCTTGCTTTAATATCTACTTTTTACTCATGTTTTTCAAAAACCAAGTCAAAATTTGAAAACTAAAAAAAATAGTTCCTAAAAACTTGTTTTTGTTTTTTAAATTTGGCTAAGAATGCAACTCTTCTACTTAAGATTAATACAAACCATGGTAAGAAAATGAAACGAAATAGGCTTAATTTTCAAAAACCAAAAACAAAAAACGAAATGGTTACCAAACGAGGCCTTTACTATGAGGATTTTCAAAACATGGTCCCATACTCTCTCTCCTCGTGGAAACCAGTAGACCCAACAAAAACAAACCAGTAGGCCCAGATTTTCTGTCAACTGTAGGTAAATTAAATTAGGGGCTTTCCTTCCTATCAACACTTATGTTCAAACTATTACCTTGTCTTGAAGGTGGATTACTTACTACTGATTCTGCACTAGTTTATGAGATTCCCAGATTTCCTCCTCAAGTGACCGACCCTTCCATTGAATAAGAGCTTCTAACTCGTTTCCTAGAATTGCCTCCAGAGTTAAGTATTGATCTAATGTAGGTATGGTAAATGGACTCTGATTATTTTGGGCCATCTTCAACTAAGATAACGAGAGTATCTCTTTTCATTGCATCAATGAAAAGTTTCGTTACAAGTTTAAAAAAAAAATATAATAATAATAAAAATAAAAATAATAATAATAATTATTATTATTATTAAATTAAAAAAATAAAAAGCCCCGATGGGGAGGCTTCATGAAGTTGATGGCAGCTAATAAAGCTATAAGTACTCCTCCTCTCACCATGCATTCAGTACTTTGGAACAGACCATATTACCATTAAGCCAGCCTTTCATACCTTTCAGAGGACAAGAATTGTCCCA
Source organism: Lagenaria siceraria (assembly GCA_002890555.2). Lineage (NCBI taxonomy): Eukaryota > Viridiplantae > Streptophyta > Magnoliopsida > Cucurbitales > Cucurbitaceae > Lagenaria > Lagenaria siceraria. Next base: position 17,829,927 of record CM016483.1, on the reverse strand, counting down.
ACTTCAATTTTGGCCATGTCTCCTACCTGAAATTCCACTTGCCTCGTATACTTATCAGTACTACTTTCATTATTTTTGTGCACCACTAAGTAAACTTGAAGTCATCCAAGATAGCTCCGTAATACCTGGCCAACAAACTAAACTTGAGAAGAGGTTTTTCTGCAGTCCACAGGGAAGGGGGAATACGACAACAGAAATGGAGAGTTCTAGCCTTCTAGGTAGAAACACGGTACGATTTCAATATACGTTACCCATTTAGCTAAAGTCCTGTGCTTGTCACAAGCGAAACAACATTAATTGGTTTCCAAGCACCGAAAGCCCCCCACAAACTGGCCTTCTATTTGACGATGATATGCTTTTATGGTTCCCACCTAAGAAGCACGGTGTCACGGGGCTAAAAATCGAAATAAATTTTTTTTTACCTTACACCTCGTGCGGCCTAAGAGGTTCACCACTCTTAGTCAACCTACTCGTCCCAAGGATCGTCGGGGCTCTTTACTTTGTGGAATTCACCAACAAAAATGCACACCAATAAACTCACGTTTTGGTAAAGGGAGAAAATCCCTTTGTTATCTTTATTGCTCTCAAATAAAGTATTACAAGTTATGTGAGTGAAGTGGGAATGATTTCCAAAGTGAATTCATTCCCCTTTTATACTACACAAAGTATAACTAAACTCCCTACTTCTAAGGAAGTGTCCCTTTACTTGGGGAAGTCAGTTTACTATAAATAGTAAGTTGACTTCCTCAAGTCATGCCTAAAGAATAGCACCCTAGCTATTTTTAGCAAATTACCAAGTCCACTCTTATTTACTAGGATATAGACTTGCTCTCCACTCTACCTCAGCAACATACAATTATTCTGTCCATTTTCATCCTCAGAAGCTTAAGCAATATCTATTCTCCAAACTCGATGGGCGTCTTACAGAATAATTGTATGCTGCTGAGGTAGAGTGGAGAGCAAGTCTATGTCCTAGTAAATAGGAGTGGAGTTGGTAATTTGTTAAAAATAGCTAGAGAGCTATTCTTTAAGCATGACTTGAGGAAGTCAGCTTACTATTTATAGTAAACTGACTTCCCCAAGGGACACTTCCTTAGAAGTAGGGAGTTTAGTTGTACTTTGTGTAGCATAAAAGGGGAATGAATTCACTTTGGAAATCATTCCCACTTCACTCACATAACTTGTAATACTTTATTTGAGAGCAATAAAGATAACAAAGGGATTTTCCCCTTTTACCAAAACGTGAGTTTATTGGTGTGCATTTTTGTTGGCGAATTCCTCAAAGTAAAGAGCCCTGGCGATCCTTGGGACGAGTAGGCTGACTAAGAGTGGTGAACCTCTTAGGCCGCACGAGGTGTAAGGTAAAAAAATTTTACTTCGATTTTTAGCCCCGTGACACACGAACACTTTAGTTTGGCTAGCGTGTCATGTCAGACACTTGGACACTCCTACATTTGTTGGACATGTATCGAACACTTGTTGAGTAGATTCATTGCTCTTTCATTAGAATAATAAATTTTGAGTGTGAAATACATCAAACTAATTTTTTAAGCATATAAATGCATCAACCCATTTACTTTGAATTTTCTTTTGGTATAAAAATGATATATATTTTTAAAATGTATATTTTAATAGTCATGTCATTGCCTTGCCGTCTCCTAGATTTTTTTAAAAGGTGACGTGTCATCGTGTCCATGTCGTATCCGTATTTGTGCTTCTTAGTTTCGCACAGCTTAAACTCATGCCACTCAATATAAATTAACCACACCCAATCCCAATATGAAAAGATTGATTAGAAGGGTTCATGCAGTCTAGATGCTTCCTTGATGGTACATGCAGTCACTGATGGAGCTATGTAAGGGTGCCTCAGAGAAATACTGTGTGTACTTTCTCAACCTGTTCACCATGACCAAAACCAAGTCCTTTCCCCTCAAAATCAATCGTCATGCTATTCCATGGCCATTTGATTGAAATTTGAAGGTTAGGGGTGTAAACTTGCAAGGGACATAACCTGGTACCTGTCCTACTGGCAGATTTCATAACTTGCTGCAAGATTAGCTTTGTAGTTACTATTGGATTGCTCAGCATGGCCACATGCAAGCTGCCTAAAACATCCAATTATTCATATCCATCACAGAAAATGGAGGTAAATCCACTCTCCTCATTATCGGTTCCATGTGATTGACTTCTTCTCTATGAACATCACTCAATTCACACTTCAAGTCTAATTGAATTCCACCATCATACCTCTAGCCTAATCTAGAAGTGGCTTCCTTTATGACATTAAACACCAAGGGATCCATGTTGTGTGCACCTATTCCTTCTGGCTTCTAGTCCAAAGTCTGATTAATCTCTTCCACCAATGTAACTACATTCTTCTTCAAAGTTGACATCCTCTACATCCCTCAGTCGCTCCCAATCTAGATTCTACAGTATTCATTTTGGTGTCCATTTTTCTCCCTTTGGGCATGATCCAAGATGATAGAATTAAGTAGAATGGCACAGGAAGAAGCAGCCAAATAAGAAAGAGAACATAGTATGTGGCTCCGACTTTCTAGTCTAACATTGTACTACACCGCCTCATTCCATAACTAACAGAATTACAAAAATATGGCCCAACGCTGTACTTTCTCCTCATATGGACACCCAAGGTCCAACAAGAACAAGTTAACTTTTAAAGCCCACGTCCACATATTCTCCTTCTATTCTAGGCATTAGTAAACCAACTCAGGGGCCTCTCCTTCCTCTCACATGCCTAAAAATTATATGTGATGGAGTAGGGGAGGGAGGTGGGACCTCTGGTAATGCACAAACAACTTCAAGCTACAGCTCTGAACAAGGTTAGAGGAGCTGTAAAGAAGACAGGTATTTGCACATTTAAATGATCCCTATCCCTATCTATGAACAACAAATGAACACGTTTCTGCTCTAATTTCAGAGAGAAATTCATTAAATAAATGCTTGAGTATATTAAAAGAATTATAAACCATTCTCTTTAAGATAATATCGTTCTAATATCAAAAGGAAGCTATGACTTCTAAATTTCTAATGATGCAGAAACATTTTCGAAACATCACACTGAATCAGCTGAGAGAAACAGAAAATATTCTATAAGAAAGTGGAAAAGATGATTGAAACTTAGTGAACTCTCACGCGCAGGCACAAACACATGCTTCAAGAACTACACAAGGACGACTTGACAATCAAGAGCCAACATTTTAAATACAATTAAATGGAAACAACAAGTTTCTCAAAACAATAGGACTTACTCAAATACAAGGCTCTTTACAAGGGCAAAGTAAATTTTCCAGAATTGTTGTTCCTTCAAGTGTCCAGGGCAAAGCTTATATCTTAGTTGGGAAATTTCCTTCAAAATGAAAAAAGAAGACAGTTTCAGAAAGCAGAATCACTTCTAGAATCAATATAGAATGATACCACACCCATGAAGTGTATGAATAATAGACTTCCACTTAAATAAATTTCATATTTATACAACTCAATTGATCAGGAAACTTCCATCTATCTCCCCAATGATATAATATTGTCCACTTTGGACATTTAGTTTTGTTTTTGAACCACTCAAAAAGTCTTATACCAACGGTGATAATTGTCCACTCCACATTTATATATCCATAATCACTTCCTTTCGTAACTTATTATGTGGGACTCTGTTTGCGCTCCTAACACCAACAACACTAGGGTTTTATTTTGATAGATTCGAAATCATTTCTACATGAGTAACAAGAAACAAACCTTGACTTTTGACAGCACAACAACCGCATGTCGCTCCTGCCAATCCGAGAGATTCTCATCACCACGAGGTGCTTCCCCTTCATCTGAACAACAAATACAAGTTGAGAAACAAATCTGAAATGTTCTAATTCGTTAAAAAGAACCCCAAGAATCCAAACGAAACTTAAAAGAAACATACTCCCGTGATGTGTGATTTTGAATTGGAATTGAAAAGGCAAAGAGAAGGAAACAGTGAAATACCCTGAAGAGGAAAGTTCTTGAAGGTGTCAAAAGTGAAGGACTTAACAAATTCGATCAATCTGTCTGTGACTCCAAGGAATTGCTCTTCTTTCTCAAGATGGGATTGTTGTAAGGGAATCGAAGCTTTGGTAAACTGGCCGTTTTCCCTCAAAAGTTTTCGTCGAAACCAAGAAGACAAACTCATTGTTCTGTGGGTTTGATTTGTAGTCGCAGGCGCTAGCTAAATCAAGAAGATAAGCATATTTTATCCTATGAAGAGCAATGAGTTGCAGTTTGGGAAGCCATAATCATCGAAATCCATGGCAATAACATCATCATCCGCAGCCGGGAATTGAACCCGATTCATTGTAAATTTATAATTTGAATTTAGTTCATATAATTTAGAATTTATAATTTAGTCGACTATGAGATAAATCATAAGGATGAGGTTTATCAAACTAAATTCCAACTTTTTTTTTTTTCAAACCATAGAAGTCTTGGACTAAATTTGTAATTAAACTAATAATATCCATTAACCAGCCCAAGCTAGTCATTAGAGTTTTTCTTCCTCTCCCCAATATATTTCTAGGAGACGTTTATTTTACGTGCATCCTAGATTTTCATGAAGTAGACATCTAAATTATCGTATTTGTTTTATGGTGTTGTAAGATGTCTTAGTATCTAAAGATTCTTGGACATCTGAGGATGTTTTGGATGGCCCTCATAAAACATGGATTCTTCAAATTTCGAAGGCATCCTCATTTTATATTTTTGTCCTTTTTTTTTAATTTTACATATATATATTAATCTTCATTTACATTATATAATTAAAATAAATATTTGTCAACCATTTATATCATTTTTGTTGGGTTGTTTTCAAATATAGAAAAATAAGCCAAACTATTTACAAATATAGAAAAATTTTACAGCCTATTAGTGACTAGAACGTGATAGAATTATATCGCTTTCTATGGCTCAAGCGATAGAATTTTTTTGCTTGAGCGATAGAAAGCGATAGAATTCTATCGCAGTCTATCACTGATAGACAATAAAAAAATTTTTTTTTTGTTTATAGTAATTTCCCTTTTTTTTTTGTTATATCGTAATTCTTATTATTTTTTAGTAAGATATTTAAATTCAAATTCAAATTAATATTTATTTTATAAAAAATCTTAAATTGTGATATATTATTTTGTTGAGAAAAAAACATACAAAAACAATATAAATTGTATAAATTTAAAAAGAAATACGTTCTATAAGTTTAAATTATATCAAATTAATTATAAATTAAAAAACCATCGTAAGGGCATTCTTAGAACAGTATGTAAATTTAAGACATTCTCGAGTAGAATTCTACAAAACAAACACAATTATTAAAATATTCCCAGATATCTGCATAAATATTCATACAAAACAAATATAGTTATCTAAAGATGTCAGACATATATAATTTTGTATATCAATAATTCCAGACATCTAAGATTCCGATGATACCCTTAAAGTTACCCACTAAGAATAATTTTAAAATTATTAATGCATAGCCTGATACTTTCCGTGACTAATTTGCTCAAATTTTGAAAAAAACATAAGAACAATTTTTGTTCATGTGGCTTTAACCTATTTTTAAATAAAATTGAGGAAAAATAAATATAAATCACCTACTAAAATTGATTTACTTAAATCTGGTCGAATAATGATTAATTTAGACAGTAATTATTAGTTTGAAGCAAGTATAAATCAACTTACATATGGAGGGTAAGCAATCCAGAGTTGGTTCAAATCTTCCAACTTCTATTCAACTTTAAAAAAGACAAAACAAAACTTTTCAACTCCTTTGTAAGAATCTTATTGTGAAGAAAAGAAGTTGTCTTATGAGATTGATTTCGTACAACAAATGGAACAGAGATAGAAGAGATTTGACCTTCCATTGATAGTACATGTCCATTACGATTGTGCTCTCTTTCATATCTTAAACTATGTTCTTCATTCCATCTCTATATGTGTAGAGCTACAGCCCTATTGGATATGAAATAAATCTTGTAGGATTAGATTCCAAATCCTGTATTTTCCAATCCTATACTCATTCAGCTTTAGATTAATTTGTTTGAAGTAGAACGTTTGCATCACTTTAACCAAATGTCGTTTGATGATATAAAAAAAACATGAGTGGATTTATAAACAATCATACCATTGTAACAATACACAAAAAAAAAAAAAAAAAAAAAAAAAAAAAAAAACTACCATAACAACATTATGAGCTCAAATCATGTCTTCTGTCTTCGAACGATCAAATCGAGTCGATGCACATCGCTCGAACAACCCTACTTTGTCCATCTGGGATCACACTGCAACTTAGAGGAGATAAATCAACCAAGTGAGTAGACATACAAAGACAAGTGCCAAAATCAAAGCAAATAAGTGATAGAGAAACTATATTAACACCAACGAATCTATATTAACACAAAACTGTCAATTCACCATAACACAATTAGCTGATTTCTTTCAGAGATGAAAAACTCTTACTTGAAAGCTATATTTACTTCCATCCTGTATGTGCTGAAAACCCTCTTGAGCATGTATTCATATGCTGGTATATCATATTTCTGAATCAGGAAAAAGAATGGTATTCTTTTAGAGAAGCTATTCGACATTCTTCTATCTGCGTATGGCACACTTTTGCAGATTTAATCTCGACTTGCAGGTGTAAAATGGCAAATACAAACCAGCTTTTGCATACTATGAAACACTAGCTTGATCTTGCCTAACTGATGTTGTGTGATCGTGATCATCAGAAATTACACTCTCACTTGGCAATTCGATAGAGACGTCTTTGGAACAGCTAAATGCATCAGATGGAATGTTGATGCCAACAAAACCGATCATGACAGCCACAGTGCCAAGATAATCCATGAGATGTGGGGCATTTCCTGTTATCGAATCAACAATGGCAGCCAATGGAACTTGAATTGTGAGACCAGCTGTTGCTACAGTAGTCGTGGTTAGAAGAACGGCTTTTGCCCATAAGTAATCACTCAGCACATTATCCAACAATCCTGAACAACAAGAAGTCCCAGTTTAGAAGTCCCAGTTCAATATAAACTATGAATATGATACAAACATGTGGAAGAAGGATAAAAAGAAACATATAAATCCCTACAAACTTGAAAAGAAAGCATCAGCAGATCGACAACGTAACTATATTTCTCCATCCATACACAACTTTTCTGAAACAAACGCGGTGAAAATGAGACAATATAAGATTCCTCAAGAGCTACGAGAAAACAGTAGAAGCACTTTGGGGGTGCTAAAAGTAAATTGTAAGCAGTTATTACAAGTACAATATTTTTATTGTCTTACATTAAAAGTTTGGGACAGCCTTTGGAATAGTGAAAAAATATGTTCGGGCCGTTTAAAAACACTTCAAAAGTACTCAAATTATTTTTAGTGCTTCCAAAAGTACTTGTAGAATACATGCCATCGCTTAAAAGTAAATTTTTTTAAGAGTCGTCCCAATCTCTACATTAGAAGGCTAGCCCTCTCTCACACTGCAAGCTACCTTAATGCGTCCTTCATCATGCATAATTTATGAGGTCGCAAAATGCTGAAATAACAAAGACCAAGTTTCTCAAACCACTCCATGCACGACATCTATGAGCGTAGGTTTAAAATAATTAAGTGCCCAGACACCATGAATTAGAGATTTGATTTTTGGAAGTTTATTTCAAATGTCTACTAAATAGTGCTTTCGTTGTTGTAATTAGCCACCTAAAAATTCTGCACTCCTAATGCACCATGTTCTAGGGAAAGATTCTTGCAAATCATGTGTATTTTATGAAAGTATGTTTTTTCAAGATTTAATATGTCCAACCTCCAAACATCCAAAAGAGAAAGCATACAGATTCCAATAGGTACAGATAGCTAACAGTCCCAAAAAAATCGACGAAAAAGAATAACTAAGTCTTGCAAAGAAGTTTACTGACCTTTAGCAACAATCATGCCGACTTCCTTCCATGTCCGCAAGTGAAATGGTTCCACTCTAGTGAATTTTATTATAAGGGCAACAGGAAGGAAAATGACAAGGTTGAAAAGCCCAAGGAACCCAAGAAATTGTGCCATACTAGCTTTGCCAGTTGTCTCATCATCATCAGGTAGTTTCTTGCGAATAAGGGTAATGTATACAGCATATAAGCCTGCTGAGACAAGAGAAAGAACATCACCAAGTAGAGGATTGGAAGCAGTCTTCAACGTTGTTTCAGATTGCGAGTCCCCCAGGCTGACAATTATTGTGCCCCCCATACAAAGGAGAACACTAGCGAGCTTCACCCATGTAAACTTCTCACCCAGAAATGCTAGAGAAACCAAAAATGTAAAGAGGCTGGAAGCACTGCTTAAGATGGTATTTGACTACAGTAAAACAAAGGAAATGGAGCTATAAAATCCAATATAATAAAATCAGCAATGACCAATACAATAAAAGAGAGGAACTGGATCATCGCTTACTGTAACACTAGTATACTTCAATGATAGATTAAAAGTGAGCTGAGCAAGGAACCAAAAAGGGCATATCAATAAGCTAACTTTCGCTACTCTAATACGCGTCCAACGCCCTTTTTCATCCACTTGTTTGTCATAAGATGAGTATCCTGTCTCTAACAGAGTACTTTCTCCCTTCAAAATTGGTTGTCCATCTTCCATATGCATATGCATGGCAGTGTTGTAATGATCAACATTTGTAACAAGATTGGTTTCTCCGAGAAGTATTGCTTGCTCTGGTTCCTCCTCCCTCAATTCTTGTAATGCATCCAATTTTTTGTCTTTCCAAAACAACAAGTTTCCATACTTATCCTCCAAGTAACGTGCAATTTCAACAATTGGGATGTAAATAACAAACAATGAATTGCAGATGTATGTAACAAGAAATGGTGAAACACCTTCATCAACAACGGATTGAACTACAAAACTAGCAGCTATCCATATGGTTGCAACCAAAAATATATAAAACAAACCGATTCCCCATCTCCAAACTTCATTTTTCATCTCTTACAGATCTCAATACAGCCTCCAACGTTATCCCAGAAATTTATCCCAAATCCCAACCTCAAAAAACCTAAAAGAGTCAAAATACAACCTCTTCTGTATTTATAACAAAATGCAGCCACAAATTCCACTCTCGGACGCAAATTTAACCTGAACGCAAACAAAAAGGCACTCAGATACAAGGAAGAAGAAAAGAACACGAATTATAACAGATAGCAATCAAATTCCAAAAGAAGGTAACGATTACAAGTATCGAAAACGGGAAAAAAAATCATTGAATTGCAATCAAAATGACGATCGAGGTCCGAAGACAAACACATGCATCAGAAATTATAGAAGGTTTGTAGAATTATCATTTTCCTATACACACCATGAATTCCAGTCGTCGATTCTTGTAATCCTTGTGATAGAGATGCATCAAACCACGGGAATTTTGGGCTAATGATGATTCAAGCTGTAGAATGAAAGGATTGGAGAAGAAAAATTGAGCACGGCGGCGAATCAACAGGAACCCAAAGAAGAGATTGGTAGAAAATATTCTTCGGACGTCATGGAAATTTCAGTGACTTTGACCCCAAGAATCGTCAAAGGATTGTTTGTCAAAGATACATCCATATAATTTCTTTTTAATGTTTATTTCCCCTAATGTTCTATTGGAAATTTTTTTTTTTTTCAATATTTTCTGATATAAAAAATGAGTTAAATTATTTATCAATAAAAAATATTTGACTGTAACCACGATAAAATTTTATTGTTTTAAGTGTTAGACTTTGACATTTACGTTTATAAATAATTTGATATTTTTTCTATTTATAATAATTTTCTTTTTTCTATTTATTTCTTTTTTAAGAAATTTGAAGACCATCTCATTTTAATTTTTGGACTTTAAAAGTAAAAGTTTACAAAATATTATTTTCATCTATTAATTACTTTGTTTCTAAAAAAGAATTGTAATTTGATTAAAAATTAAATGTTTATAAAAATGAAAGTCATGATAAGAAAATGGTGAAAAACAAGAGTTTCATACCACATCTATTCATTGCATGTCATAAAATAACATTTTAGAATTGTATTTTTTTTATAACATGTAGGATTGATGACTCATCGTGTTAGTTGAGTTATGCTCATTTTGACATTTAAGAATTGTATTTGAACGTATGAAATAAAACAATATATCATCTAAATGACGTGTTAAGTATTAAATAAAAGTAGCATGTACTATTGTTATTCTAGAAAATTTTCCCAAAGCAAATTAATTTTCAAAAATAAAAATTGAATGTTTATCGAAAGATACTTTAGTTCCTTAATTATACGACACCATAATTTAACTACTTCATATGCAACCCAATCTCAATTCTATATAGATATATAAACTTATTTTTAAAGTTAACAATTGTGGGGTGCAATGTTAAAGTGACCATAGCTTAGTGACCTCTTTTAAGTTTTAAAGTCGGGGTTCAAATTCTCCTACCCTATTTAAAAAAGAAAATTGTGGAGGTGTGCTATCAGTTCAAAAATGTGTGCATGAATTTAACAAATAGTTCGATTGATTAAGACATATATCTTCTACTAAAAAATTAGAAGTTTGATTCTCATTGTCTATCCTTTACGCTCTCTCTTTATATACATATGTCAGCTTTATGAGCTTCAATTTTACTATATGTTTTGATGATAACAAACTTTCATTTACTAATGATTTTAGTGTTCTAAAGCATCCATAGCATAGAGCTCGGGGAGACAATTCCAACGCATTTTGAATCACTCAAATTGGACATCAAATGAAGAAGTTACAGTCAAAATAAGATTTGAAAGAAAAATCCTATATGGTGATGACGTGGTACATGTAGATCAATCACATGACAATATGAGCTAAAGAGATAATCATGATATGGCAAAATGATCAAATCAATTGGATGGCTCAAATTATGACCCATGGCGCTATTCAAGAAATACTCATTTTTAAAATTAAAAAAAAATTAAAAAAATCATCCTGAATTGACCTAGATAGTAGAACATCAAAAAAGAGCCAAATCCTTAAACCTAACGACACTTTCTTTTTTTTTCTTATTATTATTATTATTATTTTCTTTTAAATCTAAATTCAATTTCTTTTTAAATCTCACTCTCTCTCTTTTCAACATAACTTTCATCCCCTAATTATTTTGAAAAATTCTCTCCAAATTCTCCATTGGTTTTTTTTTCTTCAAATTCTCCATTATTCATCAATCTTTTAAAAGCTTCATTTCTTTGATAAATTTGCTTTTGGGAGAGAAATTTATTTTTAAGAGATAGATTATTTTGAGTGCTCAAAATTGTCGTTTGAGTATGTTTTTTTTTTTTTAATTTTTCAATTTCATCAATTCACTTGAAAATTTGTAATAAAGTTTGGGTGTATCTTAGATTTAAGTATAGCAATTTAATTCTGAACCCAAAAAAAGAAAAAAGATTTGTACTGGTTTGATCTTGAACCCGTTGAAAAAGATCGAAATAGATTGGATCTTGAACCTACAAAAAGATTAAAAGTAGTTTGACTCTTAAACTCTTAAAAAGAGTGATAAATTGGTTTGGTTCTTATCTTAAGAGAATCTGTGCGGTAAAAATCACTGGTGTCATTTCCTTCTCTCTATTCTTTTAATTTCTGCAATTTATTTATTTGTATCCCTAATTATTTTACTAATTTAAATTGCTTTAATTTAGTTGAAAAAGTTTTAATTTGTAAAAGCAACCCTATTCACCTACCTCTAGTGTTGTCATACAATCCTACAACATGGATATACAGTTTCATCATTGTTCAATTGGTTAAGAAAGTTAGTTCAACTTTGCACTCGAGAAAAGAGAAAATTGTACAATAGGCCCAATCCCAAAGCCCAAAATGAATTTTGCCCCACTTTTTAAAACATAAGAATTTTGACCTTTTGCTTACATTAATCACCCAAATTTACAAATTAGTTTCTTTTTTCTCTTCCTTCATCTTCTTTCCTTTTCTGATTTCTTTCTTCTTCTTCTTTTCTCGTTCTCTCCTTCTTTTCATCCACGAGGCCTTCAGTTCCCAAATTCTTCTTTTTTCTTCTCTTCCTTTTTTCATCCATGCTACCCTTCCTCTTCGTTCTCGATTTCATTTTTTTTTCTTCCCCGACGACCTCCTCTCTCTCTGTTAAGTCTATGTTGTGGAGCAAAGAGAGAAACAGTGAGGAAAGAAGAGAGAGGAGAGTGACTACGTGGGAGAGAGGAAAAGGAACTTGGAGCGAGAGACCCAATCCGCATGCACAAGGATCCATTTTAGTAATTTCCTCTAAATTTAACATTAGAAAAGGGTCCAGAAATCTCATTTTCAAAAAGTATGAAACCCTTCATTTTTTTTCCCAAAATTTTAGGTCATTCATCCACGGGATCCTTGAGAAAATATATGCGATAATTTTTTCAAAAATAAAATTTAAAACATGAATTGATATAATCTTTTACATCAATATCTTTATGGTTTAAAATTTTAAAAACAAAATCATATCTCAAATATAGTTCAAAGATCACACCTAGTTAATTAAGCTCCTCAAATCCTCCACCTTGTTGAACTCAAAACAAAGGTTAAAATACTACTTTAGTTTATATAGTTTTAATTTCTAATCATTTTGGTTCTTGTACTTTAAAAAATATTCATTTTAGTTTATTCATTTTGGTTCCCATACTTTTAAAATGTCAATTTTGATCCATGTATAGATAATTCTAATTCATTTTGGTCCCTATACTACTAAGTCAATTTTCCCTATATTTTTAAGAAGGGGGCCAAAATACGTCTTAACAAAAATTTAAAAAAATTTAGTGAGTGAAATGTTATGCTAAACTTTCTATTGAGAGAGGCATGAAAATTGACATTTTGTAAGCATTAGAAATAAAATAAACGAAAGTTGAAAATACAATGACCAAAATGTATATTTTAAAAGTATAGGGACCAAGTAGTATATAATCCTTAATCCTTAAATAAATAAATATAAAAAATATTATAAAATAAATCTTACAAATAATATGTTGAATAGTTTATTGTGTAAAGTTGGATGAAAAAACTATAATAAATACTCAATTTAGAAAGTAATGATGGAGTAATTTGCATTTTGCCGTAAAGAAAGACAGGTCTCATCCTCCTCGTCCCCTTATGATAGAACATTTTAAATATATAAATTATAATTTGATAGCTAACAATATTTTAGTACTTGTCCTAAAATAATAATAATAAATAAATAAATAAATAATTAGTACTCTTGGAAGATTTTAAAAATCTCTATGAAAGAGGATTTTTCATAAAGACTTAGCCATTTCATTGAAATTTTTTCTTAGAAACTCGACTATTTAATTAAAATTTAAACCAAAAAAGAAAAAGAAAAAAAAAAGTAAGTTAAAATTCTTGGTAGAGACTCTCCAACTCAAGACACAAAAATTTAACGAAATTTCTTCACAATGAGCAGAAATGAATGGGAGACCAAAATGGAGAAAGTTATCCCATCTCCATTCCTACTTGCAAGATAAAAAATTAAGGTAATTGTAATGAGTAATATTTATAGGACAAATAATTAATGTATAGCAACACTTTTAAAGAATTACAAATATAGCAAAATCTATCGACTCTTGTCAGCAATAAAGTCTATCACCAAGAGCTAGATTTAAATTTTGCTATATTTATAAATTCTTTGACAATGTACTATATCCGCTATTATTTTAGACTTGATTGCTATATTTGCAATTATGCCTCAAAATCAATAATTTAACCTTTTCATCTCTTTGTGCTAAACTTTGAATTGGTCTCTAATACTCAATTAAAATAATAATAATAAAAACATAAAGGTGTAGTGCCTTTATTGTGCCACATTATAACAATATAGAATGATCATAGGAAAAAGAAGTCAAAGAGAATAGGTACCATATAATGATACAATCAATTGGTACAAGGAACATAAATTAGTGAACCTTAGGAGGCAAGTGACACATTGACTTCAACTGAGGAGTCAGTGAGGATAATACCTTTGGAATTTTCAGCTTTAGGGTGATCCAGAGAATCCAACTTTATCCTGACATGCAAAGGTTTCACAAAAATGAGCTCTCTCAAATCTCTTTTACAATTCATAAGGAACTGAATGCAACTCTCTTTTATCATCTTCCCTCTGCTTCCTGGGTACAGAAAATCTGCTATCCTCACTGCATGATGTTTCTCCTCATTGCCTTCAGAATCTTGGTTTCTTCTAAGCCTTAAATATAGGGCTGCATAAACTATAACCTGTTTCGAAATTATGCCAGCATTACAACTTCCATATTATTTTTCCTAAAACAGTAGAGGAAAACTCATGAAAAACATCTTTTTATAGAACAACGTTTTGGGATGGTTTACCAACGCTCTCGAATTGACATTCTTTTTACCATTCAATAGAATGACTGGCTGAATCTATCATTATGAGATTCCAAAAGTCTACTCTATTTAATTGGAACAAAATTGATGACTATAGATGAGAAGAGTTTGCAGCTTGATTCTTGATGATTCTAGGGTACTTGCAATTGTGTTTCTCGCATATGAGCTAGACATGTTTAGAGTATGCCTCTTCAACTTCTAATTTGCGCATTTTATAAGAAAAATCAGAGTACAATTGTGTCCTGATGGTCCAATAGGCAGCAAAGTAATGTTTCTACCATTAGAAATGAGAAAACTTCTTTGGGACTTACTATGGAATAATGGTATTCTTGGTAGATGCATAAGCACGTCTAATTGGGAAAGCTACATCGATGAAATATTTTCCCTTACAACCATACAGGAGCAATAGCTAATCTATTTTGGTTCAAAGGAGATGCCATGCCAGTTTGCTTTTCTTCTCTTCTAAGAAAAAATTTTGGTTATACTTTGGTTTCACTCCATTTAGTCCTACACTTTCAATAAATGAAATTAGTCCTCTGCTATTAGTTTGTGTTGATTTTTTCAGGAAAAAGAAAAAAAAAGAATAAAATAAAATCTAGCATGTATTAGCATTCCGAAAATATATTCTTATGGTGTCTTTCTTGCATGAAAATCATTAATATTATACCAATTTCGATAAAAGTTAACTTCAAAAGACTAAATTTAAAATTTATTGAAGGTATAGGGACTAAATTTGAATGAAACCTAAAGTACAAGACCAACATGGTGTATTTTAACCAAAAATTTAACGATACTACTATGTTTCCTAAAAATGAAGAAAAGATAGCACTCATACCTCGCTAGTTCCAGGACTCGTATTGACAGCACACTCAATGTGAACTTTATTGTCTCCAATATAATTATGAGCTCCTACATTATCTTCCACCATTTCTGATTCTTGCGGTGAAAAGGCAAGACTATCCAATTCATCATACCACTGTTGAGCAGAACCAACCTGCAACACACCAACGCTAACAGGTGTCCTAGAACAAGAAAATGTCGCATGAACAAAAAATGTGTAGTAAGATTTACCTTTTCTGAGGGCCCAGCTACTTCCTCGACAATTGAGATTTCAGTTGCGGTTCCTCTTGCCTGTTGCCATATGCTGTCTTCATGTAATGATTCCACTAGTTCAATATCTGTAGGAAGATCAACATTGATCTGTATACCAACCTTACCTGTATGCACGATGAAAATTCGTATAATTTGCATGCAAAAATATAAAAGATTCACAATTTCAGCATGTTATATAGAGGATAAGCACAACTAGATCTAAAATGAAGACTGATGTCGTAACACAAAATCTCCTGGGCCCAAACCAGGTCCAAGAGGAAACTGTACTAGAAATACGACTGAACTAAACGGATATCAAGGAAATCGTAAATTTAACACTTCCATATCAAGGAGAGTACCAGGCAGCAGTCTGAAGAAGTGAAGATGATCAATCCCTGCTCCGTGGAAACTATCAGCACTGCAGTATCAACAAGATGGATAAACAAAATATTAGCGAGATTGAAAACAAAAAAAAAACGCAGAAAGGACCAAACCTACGTCATCAAGATGATGAAAATGATAAATGAGTTTGAAGAATACAAATTAACCCCATCAGGTGACTAGGTCCATAGTCAGTCAGTCACTTAATTCTATCAATGTCAGAAGCATAAACAAAGCTACAAACACCCAAATCAAGTAAATACACTTACGTGGCTATAACCTTCTCCGGAGGTGGAGCAAACCAATACGGTAATCCAAGGACCCCAAAATTTGAAAATTGGAAGCTTGAGCTCTCACCAGATTTTCTATTATATTTCAAAACCACCTGTCCAACTTCAAGAGTGAAGTAAGGGCTAAATAAACTAGCAAAAGAAGATGGGTTGAGCAGCAAAACAACAATTCATCAATTGAAACATTGATACCCGAGTCGCAAATGATTATGCAATTTTGAAAGGGCGTTAGAGAAGATAAAAGATCCAAGTATGGTAGCCCCCCTGTGGCAATATTTGCATCACTTCGCCGCTGCAACATACCATCAGGTATCTGTTTCAGAACAGACAATCTGTCCATGATCAACTGCCCATAGTTCTCCATAATCC
Organism: Lagenaria siceraria; assembly: GCA_002890555.2. NCBI lineage: Eukaryota > Viridiplantae > Streptophyta > Magnoliopsida > Cucurbitales > Cucurbitaceae > Lagenaria > Lagenaria siceraria. The sequence continues at coordinate 17,813,394 of CM016483.1, read as the reverse complement.
TTGAAAGCCCTATTCACAATACAGATCATCTAATTAAAATTTCCCATCAACATCAGTGTTAGCAAAGGAATCTATCGATTTTGTACCTCTAACAACTTCGATAATTTTTCCTGAAGCCAAATCCATGGTCCATAGTGTCCCAAGACTACAAATTTATGAAGAAAAACAAAAGTAGATTATAAGAACCAGCACCCATATTGATTGTGATGTCGTGCTGTAAATACACTACTTCAGATAAGAAACATATGGTATCAAGTATCATGCACAGTAAGGGAAAAAAACTGCAGAAACATATAACAAATGATTAACTCGTTGAGAAAATAAAAATGTACTGCACGCACTTTCATTCTACCTGCGATTTAAAATTAATAATCTATCATCCATATATCTAATCATGTGCCAAGGAAACATCAGAGACTGCAGATTGAAGTCTTCTACTTCTCTGTCAGGAATGCTTCCCAGACCAAATTTGTCCATAATCCAGCTCCATAACTGAGTACTCTTCTTATTTGAGTAGTTTTCTGGATAAAGAGTTTCCACAACACGCTTACCCAAATCAGCTTTCCTAATGGCATGGTTCTGGATAGTCAAAATTCAGTAACAGTAAATATTTAAGAGATTATTAAAATTGCTGAGAGATAAACTGACTAATGACATTGAAGTTAACAGAGAGGGAGAGGTAAGTGGTGGCATTTTCAAGAACAAACAACTAAAATGTCTACAAATGGATGGGAACATTATTTGAGGTCATTTGTTCAAAGGAAACCTTTAAATGGGACAAAATCCAACTACCCTGGCAACAATCAATTTGAATTCTAAAAAAAAAAAAAAAAACAATGCTTCTAATTTGACGGTGATGTTTAATGACAAAAAGGTCTCCATCCTGTCGCCTCATTTCTCATGGCTGTCTATTTCTTATCATCTCGAATGTTTATTCACATGACTGAAATATAGAATCTACAGCTTACACAATGGAGAGTTATAGGGCTTTTCCTATTACTTAGAGCTTCCCCTGGGGCACAACCCCATCCTTCTATCTTTCTGGAACTCAATTGTGAGAAAAAGTTCAAATATGTGTTGACTGAGATTCCCACTTTCTTTATTTTAAGATTCCTTCCATGGTTAGCAATAGACTCAGGAAGATCATGAGGGACTTTATGTGGGTTGGAGTTGATGAGGGTGGGAGGGCTCATTGGGTTAGGTGGGCCTTGGGAGGTTATCGTGAGACTAATAGAGTCATGTGGTCTAGGCACAAGAAAGTTGAAATATAAGGTTACTACGAGTATGTCCCTCAACTTGGTGAGTGGGTCTCTAACTTCTTGAAATTTACTGGGGTTGGTTGGGTTGCTCACTTTTGGGAGGATTGTTGGATTGGAGAAAGTACCCTTTGTCTTCTTTTCCCTACGAGAATTAACACGATTAGCTACATTTAGAGGCATTCTTCTGGGTGATTGGAGTTGTAACGGTGCATTCTTTGCAAGGGAGATCTAAGGATTTGGATTACGTTTTAGTAGGTCATACAATAGCATGTGTTCGGCTTGTAACATAGGGATTGCAATTTGACAATGGATGTGTGTTTCATTGATCATTTCAAGATAAGAGGGGGGCCCTTTGGTGTGTAGCTCTCATTGCTATTTTATGGAATCTTTGGCTTGAGAAGGACTACAGAATTTTTAAAGAAGTTTTTTGCACCATGTGGGGAAGTGTACACTATGATTAAGTTTGATTAAACATACGAACTTTTTCATTATTATAAATGGAAGACCGAGGGGGAAAACAGTTGCTAAAAGGGGGGCTTCATCAAGGAGATCCCTTTTCCCGTTTCTTTTCATGATTCTTGGGGATGCTTTCAGTAACCTATTGCACTATTGCAGTGAGAGAAGAATCATCAAAGGATTCTCTTTCAGTCATCAGGCTATTGAGATCACGCACCTCGAGTATGTGGATGATACTTTACTTTTTGCTCTTGGGATGATGGGAATGCGATGGCTTGGTGGCTTGTTGTCAATTTTTTTTGCTTGGTTCGAATTTGTCCCTAAATGTTTCCAAAACAACATTCATTGGGATTAACCTTAACAATGAAGAAGTGGATTATCAGGCTTCCTTTTCATTCCAAATAATTGAATGGGAAATTCTTCACTTTACAACCGAATAAACTAACCGACCAACAGGCGGTTGACAGCCACATCAAATTTTCTGGTCGGCATCGTTGCCAGTTTCCTCCCAAAATCAACACCAACCGACCGATGTATACCCCTATTAGATACAGTTCAAGACAAGCAAGAATGACGTAGCCAAGTCGCAGGGGATGCAGGGGAATGTCGGGGTCATCAGGTACTGAATCTGAATTCCGAATCCTGGACCTAGGGCATTACATCCTTAGTCGGTTGTAAAGTGAAGAATTTCCCATTCAATTATTTGGAGTTTCCCATTGGGGGAAAGCATGGTGTGGTAGTGGCTTGGGAAGCTCTCAAGGAGAAATTTAAAATAAAGATGGATAAGTGGCATGGTTTGTCTCTTTCGAAAGGAGGTCATCTAACTCTTGTTCAGTCGGCTCTCAACAACCTCCCTTGTTACTTCTCTCTTTCGCAAGCTCCAGTAAGAAATATTGATCGTTTGGAGAAGATTGTTAGAGACTTTGTGTGGGATGGGGGTGTTTGCAACCCAGCTACCCATCGTGTTAATTAGAATTGTACCTCTCTTCCAACAATCTATGGGGCTCTTCGATAGGCTCTCTTCAAACAAAAAAAAAAAAAAAACCGTTGCTCTATTTTTAAATGGTTGTCGAGATTTTGCCATGAGGAGAATGCCCCCCTTGGAGATGTGTCATAAGTGCTATTTATGGTGCTGATAACCGACCTCCAGCGTGCCTAGAGATAAAAGCAAGTCTAGACTATGGGCTGGATTATGAAGCATAAGTCGCAGTTCTTCAAGTTCATTGACTTTGTTGTGGGAGATGGGAGAAAAATTAGATTGTGGGAAGATTGTTGTTGTGCCTCTCAACCTCTTGCACCATCTCCACTAAAAAAGTAGTGATTGTTGATTGTTGCTTCTAAAGGGTGGGCTATGTTTTAATATCTTTGGGGTAGCTTGTTGTCTTCCTAAGAAAATCGATGGTGGTTGCTTTTATGGAAAAGGAAAAATCCTATGGAGATGTGCTACTCGTTCTCTTCTGTGGTGTATTTGGAAAGAAAGAAATAGCATGACGTTAGAAGATAAGTTTGCTTCTTTTGATTCTTTTTGGGCTTTTGCTCAGCATACAACCTTGGTGGTGCACAAATTATACCGAACTTTTTTGTAATTATATCCTTCTAATAGTTATTAACAATTGAAGGGATTTTCTTGATTAGTTTTGTGAGAGGGGGTTTCCTCTACCCCTGCCGTAGGTTATCCTTTTGTCTCTTTTGATGAATATACTTATTCATTTCTTAAAAAAAAAAAAAAAAAAAAAAAAAAAACATACTGTAGCTATATTTGTCTATGATATGGAGTTTTAATCCCCTCAATGTCAATGCAAATGGTTCTTTTGTAGTGGGCTTCTTTTTGTGCTTGTTTGCATGCCTTTCACTAGTCTAGATGGAAGCTCGACTTTTTTATCAAAATGCAATGCAATATTGTCAAATAGTACAAATAGATGTAGGTATCCTGCCAGCAAATAGACTTCTAATCATCTAGCAAGTGTATCAACACGTTTAGACACATTAGTTGTCTCACATGGATTTGAAAGTTCAAATATAAATATTGAGAAGAACTAGAGCATACCTCAGAGTCCACAAAATACAAGCAATTCTCTGTAGAATGATAGAAGGAAGCTGCTGGACGAGCTAATTTGACTGATTCAAATTCTCCGTCCTCAAAACCTGGATAAGAACCAATCTGACATATAAAAATGTAAGCATGTAACCAATGTAATGCAATAATACGGTAATGGTATGGTAAGTAAATATTGTAGAAATCTAAGATCAATGAAGGTAAATTAGTAGTCTCAAAACTACACCATTTCAATAGAAGTAGAACTGCGTAAAAGTATATTAAATAGAACTCAAAGCACATAGCTGTACAAATCTATAGAACAAATCTGGTCCAATATCATATTTAATATATCAGAAATAATCAAGTTATAATGACGCATAATGATCACTATTTATGACAGTATTTTGGTGGTCGTCCGAGGAATAAAGAGAATTGAGGAAGAAAAGTAACTGCAATAAATAAATAATATTATTTCATAAGAGGAATAATAAATAGAATACCATATCCTTTTTACTCACCAAGTTGTTATTAATATACCTAGAAAAACAGGGATATTTGGTACCTAATCATCACCTCTGGATCAATATTTTGATATTAAACATACCATGTCCAGAATCTTTCCATAGCTATTGAATATAACAATCCGGTTATGATTGCTGTCGGAAAGGAAGAGTCGGCCACCCTCTTCATCTGCAGATATACAACCTGTGATAGTGGAAAATTTTTGGTAAAAGAAACATTTATTGATAATAATAGTGGGGGTTTATAAATAACTCCAACGAATACAAATTACAGGAGGGATAGTCAATTACTGACTAAAAAAGATAAACTATAATGAGTGAAAGGATGCTTCGTTTTACAACAAGAAAAAGCAGTAGATAAAACGAGTTCCATAAAGCAATGAAAAGAGGAGAAAGAATCATGAAAAAACCGCCTATTCCGTTCACCCCAAAGACTCCAAAGGAAAGCGCGAATGAGGGCCAACCAAATTGTTTTCTTAGTACCATCAAAAGGATGACCCACCAACAAAGATGCCAATGCGTCTCAGATACTATTAGGGCGCGTATAAGACCATCCAAAAGCAGGCAAAACAGTGTTCCAAAAATGCTAGCAAAGGAACAGTGTAAAAACAGATGAATCGGCGTTTCAACATGTCTACAGCACATATGACACCAAGATGGAGAGAGAGACCAATAAGGGAAGCGGCGCTGCAAACGATCGGCAGTATTTATGGCACCCCAACTAAGCTTCCATAGAAAAATTTTAATCTTTTTTGGACATCTTCAGATAAAACACAATCCAATGCACCCACTAAATCAGCCATAAGAGATTTGACAGTGAATATTGACAAAGGGTCAAGTGGCCACAACCAAGTATCAGAAGAGTTTCGCAATATGATGGAAAATTTATGGGGACATTTAGAATTTAATAGAGTATCTAGTTGTAGTAACTAGTTTGTTGAGCGAAAAACTAGGGCACGCGGGATGTCTACTCTAGGGAGTATATGATCAGAGAATGACATAGTTTTCACAACGAAGAAAGTAACACCCCCCCCCCCCCCCCCCCACCAAAAAATAATAATAATAATAAAAGGAGAGAGAGTGTGTGTTTAGAGTATGACCCATCTTAAGTATAAAGGAGATGCATGAAGACAATATGATAACTTGTAGACTTGTAAACTAACAGTAAGCAGTAAACCACCTGTACCTGGAAAATGGAGAAAAAAATTCTGCATGAAAGAACATGAATTCGGTTCTTTGATGATTTCCCCTTGTTTCAGATAAGTGGTTCTCCCCTTATTGGGCAGACCAGATTTCTCATTTCCTGGTTCATGCAACTCCTCAATAGCTGAATGTGCATAAAATGTGAGAATAATGCACACTGAGAAATATATATGCATGCACAATGTTTTTTGAAGTTCAAGGCTTAAAAGCGCAATAGTTTTTTGGGGCTTAAGCGCAAGGCGAAGAAAAAGTGCGAGCTTTTTTTGTGAGGCGCATTATATATATAAAAGTACTACATTAAGAAGAGAAAGCATAGGTGAAGCAAAAATATGAAAAAGAAAGACCCCTAAACACAAGAAATTTTGCATTTAAACTTAGTAAATTAAAATTTTTTAGTTAATAGAAAAGGAAAACCCCTAATTATTACTATTTTTAAAAAATAATGAAAAGGCCCCAAGGTACAAGACTTCGAGCCTTGGGGGTTCACAAACGGCACGCGTAGAGCAAGAAAAAGGGAGAGAGAGAGAAAAAAAAAAAGATAAGAGATGTTCCGCACTAAAATGGTACGTACTTGTAAAGAACTCAAACGATTTATTCAAAATAAATAACAACAACATGGCTACAAGGATAAAATGCATATGAATGACCAGAATCTAGACTCAACAGTAATTAAAAACATTGTTGCAGTAAAAGCACGTAGAGCAAGAAAAAAGATGGATACCTTTCCGAAGAATGCTAAGGTCCATGTCCCTCTCACTGACGAGCAAAGGATTACTCAAGTCCTTGGAGATAATATAACAGACCCCCCTGCCACTATTGCACAAACCAGTGATCCAGAAACCAAATCAGCCAACAGTACTAAAACTGGACACTCTTGCAATACATGTTCAAAACAAAAAACAAAAACAAAAACAAAAAAGTTCTTCTGAAGATTTGAAATAACAGAATTTCACAGATAAATAATTTCAAGAGAAGAGACTAAAAAAAATACATGATCTTCTGAAGTGCCATTGACTTTTTTTGAAGATGAAAAATTCATGAACATCATTCAATTCAATCAAAAATGATATGTTAACATATCAATGCCTAGAACCTCCAAGGTGACCTTGATGGTAAGGGAGATGTCTAGAAATCCTCCAAAATTGTGTGTTTAAGCCAAACTTAATAATTTAAAATCGTTGCTGTCTTCCAATGCTGGCCTCATGGTGGGCAAAGCCGCTCTAGAGATTAGAAGGTTTGGCCATGAGCATAATAAATACTAAAAAGAGTAGGCCCCGATACAACCAAGAATGACATGAACTAATTTCACCCTTTTGCAGTTCTACCATTTTTAAAAAGGTTTAATCACATCATAGTTCCATAACAGATACCCAACTCAGGTGAGATGTTATACAAGTCTCAACCATAACCCAGGAGGCAAGAAGAATCACTATTCTTTATCTCAACCTAAAAACATACACAAAGCAGAAAAAGAAACACTTTAACCTCACCTCAAAATTCTTGTTGGATAACAAAATGGGAAAGGGAATATATTCCCTCATTATAAATTGGATCATGTCACTTTTTTCAGCGGCAGATAGAGTACTGGAACACTGAAACCCAATCACATGAAGATGAGGAAACCTACACAGAAAGACATTACACTTAGCAAGTGAACATGACCAAGATAAAAAAAGAATAAGACTACTCAAGAAAACTCCAGATCCGTCTGCTGCAGTACAGCAGTAGGGAGAACCTAAACTGGACTCTTCCATTACCTTTGCTGAAGGAACTTTACATTTTCAACCAAAACAACAGAAAGAGGAAGGGAAAAGGTACTGAAAAAAGTTCAGTTGCATTTTGATCATATCAAATATTTTTTGGATAAGATGATCATATCAAATATAGTAGTCATCTTTTATACATTAAATAGCAAATCCGAGAAGTTGGCAAGCTCAAAAACCCAAAAAAACATTACCCCATAAAACGAACAAGAAAAAAAAAAGTCTGAACTACTATTACTTAGCTCAACAAACGGGAAAATTCATTCCATTGCCATTTTAAACAACACTTTTCAAATGGTAAAGTACAAAAATTACATACTTCTACGGAGGTAATGAGTATAGGACGGATATAGCAAAACAGCAAATGGATGCTTTGGGGTTAACTTGAGAATTTATCAGCACAGAAGTACACAACACATCCCCCCAAAGTTTGCTAATGCTTGAAAAAAAAACGACAGGTTTCAACTAATAGAATGTGAATCAAATTGGGTGATTCATGCTTCTGCAGTCCAGCAGCTTACTATTTCTAAAAGAACAAACAAAATAGCATGTAAAATCTCCAAATAAAAATATAACAAATGATTGTCTCTCTTGAAATGGAATGGAGGAAAATTGATTATATCTAAGAAGATGCATGGCTTGTCGGAACTTGAAATTAAACCTTTACTACGGCAGGTAGGGATATGGATAGAAAAGAACAGATATGAAGAAAAGGGAGAATGTACGACCTTCAGACTCATCTAAGGTTGACTTAATGAAGGAAAAAATGTCATTTGCAGGAGAAGACTCGCATTGCAGCTCAGTTGTTGTGGAAAACCTGAAAAGGATGCAAATATAAGTCAGAGAGACAACCAAGTTATGAAATTGAAACTACTAAGTGCGAACCAAGTAACACTACCACCTTACCAACTCAAGTTCATCTATGAAAGCATTACCGAAGAATCGAAGATTAACATAAACCACATTTTCCTACTAAACACGAGGTTCAAAGAGAATTCTAAAGAACCCCAAGGAATTTTCTGTTAGGATTCGTCAACCTGCAATCAGAAAATCCCAACAATTCCCAAGAACAGAGCAAGCTCTGGATAATCTTTATTTATAAACTTCTCAGGAACATCACTCAAACAAGAATAAGAAATAACAAAGGAAGCACAAGCAAGAACCCTAATTCCAGCACAATCCAGAGGGATGGAAATCCTCTCCCTTCAAGCATAACTTGCCCGAAAATCAACTTCCCTCTCTCTTGCCAAACCCTTTCTTAAACCCTCACCCTTACATGGTCCCCATCCCATAATCCTACTCAGCTTGGTCCCCTTTTCCTCTAACGAATCCACTACCTTGGCTATTCTTAACTGTTTTTTCCCATCTTGCCCCTCCTTTTATATGTGTGTGTAATGGGAGGTCTTACAATACCCCCGGGTTGTCAGTACCTTGTCCTCAAGGTGAAACATGGGAAATTGTTGCTTCAGCAATCCGCGATCTCCCAAGTTGCTTCACTCTCGGTTGCCTCTGACACTTGATAACCATTCCTCTTTATCATCTCGTTATTCCACCTAACTCCCAGCACCTTTTTCGGAATCATTGTAGTTCGAATTCACGGATAGATCGGTGGGGTACATAAATTTGCTGGTCGACCCTACATATTTCTTGAGTTGAGATACATGAATACATTATGTTCCTGCTGCTAGGTAATTCCAGCTTGTATGCTACTTCCCCAATCCTCTCTAAGATTTTAAATGGACCATAAAACCTGGTGCTAATTTTTCACATCTCCTTCTTGCTAAAGTACGTTGTCGATAGGGCCGAAGCTTCAAGAACACCTGTGTCCACTTCGAATTGCACATCTCTCCTTTTTTTCTGCATATTCTTCATCTTACCTTGGGCTGGAACAAATGCTCCTTTAATGCTCCAGTGCTCGGTCCCTGTCTATGAGTTGTGCTCCAGGTATCATTAGTAGTTCTTCTGTCTCGTATGATGTTAATGTAGGAATGGTTCTTCCATATAATGCCTGTACGGGGTCGAATTTATGGAGCTCTGAAACGTGGTGTTGTACCAATACTCGCCCAAGGAATCCATTTATACCAGTTTTGGGTTGTTCATTACAGAAGCAACGCAAATATGTTCCACGCAACGATTCACCTCTCGGTTTGCCCATCAGTTGAGGATGGAAGGCGTACTTCGTTTAGCGCCGTGTCATGTACTGCACACAACTCTACCCAAAACTACTGACAAAGATTTTATCACGATCCAAAACGATAGATTTAGGGAAACCGTGGTGTCGCACTACGCCCAAATGAATTCCTCAGCAACCATCTTCGCGGTATACGGATGTTTCAAGGGTATAAGTGCCCATACTTACTCAGTCTGTCCACTACTACCATTAGAGAATTGTGACCTGAGAAAGCGGTAGCTTCGATGAAATCCATCGAAATATCTCCCAAACGCGATTGGTATGGGCAATGGTTGTAGAAGGCCTGCTGGAAGAACTGCTTCACTTTGTTCCTTGGCAAATACAGGCAGCCACATACTTCTGACATCTTCTTTCATTCCCTTCCAATATAATTCCCCAGACATTCTTTTGTAGGTTCTAAGGAATCCTGATGACCACCAAGTACCGAATCATGGAAGGTTTGTAATAGTGAAGGAATGAATGTGATGTCTTTGATAATACCAATCTTCCTTTATATAAAGTGTGTCCTTGTTCAAGGTGAATTTGGCCGCATATCTGGATCCTCTTCAAGCTGTTGCCGTATTTTCTTAAGCTCGTGATCCTTAACACTTCCTGTGAACTGTTGATACATCAATCAGGGACACATCAGTTATAGCCATCAATTCAGTTTGCATCGATCTCCTTGATAAGGCATCTGCGGCCTTGTTATTCAACCCAGGTTGGTATAAAATCTCGAAATCATACCCCAACAACTTAGTCAACCATTTTTGGAATTGAGGTGTGAATTTGGCCCGCCTATCTGGATCCTCTTCAAGCTGTTGCCGTATTTTCTTAAGCTCGTGATCCTCTAACACTTCCTGTTGAACTGTTGCTACATCAATCAGGGACACATCAGTTATAGCCATCAATTCAGTTTGCATCGATCTCCTTGATAAGGCATCTGCGGCCTTGTTATTCAACCCAGGTTGGTATAAAATCTCGAAATCATACCCCAACAACTTAGTCAACCATTTTTGGAATTGAGGTTGGACCTCCCGTTGTTCCAACAAGAACTTTAGAGCTTTTTGGTCGGATATCACAGTGAATTTCCTTCCTAACAGATACGGTCTCCACTTTTGGACTGATAGCACCACGGCCATTAACTCCCGTTCGTAAATTGATTGTGCTTGAGCTCGGGCTGATAAGTTTTGGCTAAAATAGGCTATGGGCCTCTGACCTTGCATTAATACCGCTCCCAATCCAAAACCCGAAGCATCTGTCTCAATGGTAAAAGGCAGATCAAAATTAGGTAACGCCAACACCGGTAAAGTTACCATGGCTTGTTTCAGTGCGTTAAAGGCGATCTCAGCTGACTCGTCCCACTTGTAAGCATCTTTTCTTAGTAGTTGTGTTAATGGTGCTGCTATGGAACCATATTTCTTCACAAACCTCCAATAGTATCCTGTTAACCCCAAAAATCCTCTCAATTCAGAAATATTCTTGGGCGTTGGCCATTGGCACATCACTTTAATTTTCTCACCATCCACTTCCACGCCCTGTGCTGACACCCAGTGGCCTAAGTAGTGTATTCTCTGCTGCCCGAATTCACACTTTTTCTTATTGGCATACAATTGGTTATCCCTCATCACATTCAATACCATTCCCAGATGTTTAATGTGTGTGTCTTCGTCCGGACTATAAATCAGTATATCATCAAAGAACACCAACACGCATCTACGCAAAAAAGGTCTAAATACCTGGTTCATTAGAGATTGGAAGGTCGCTGGCGCATTCGTCAAACCGAACGGCATGACTAGAAACTCGTAATCTCCCTCGTGTGTTCTAAACGCTGTTTTCTCCACGTCTGCATCGTGCATTCTAATCTGATGGTATCCGGATTTCAAATCCAGCTTCGAGAAAATCACCGATCTGTGAAGCTCATCTATCAATTCTTCTATCACCGGGATAGGAAACTTGTCCGATATCGTTGATTGATTCAACTTACGATAATCCACACAGAACCTCCACCCCCCATCTTTTTTTTTAACCAGTAGTACAGGGCTTGAATATGGACTATTGCACGGCCTTATGATCTCTGCTTCCAACATCTCACTCACTAATCGTTCTATTTCGTTCTTTTGAGAATGGTTGTAGCGATAAGGCCTCACATTCACCAGATTCGCCCCTTCTGTCATCTTAATTCGATGATCCACCGCCCTTCTGGGTGGTAACTTGTTGGGTGTTTCAAACACGTCTCTAAACTCCTCAAGGATCCCCTGAATTCCCACTGATATCAGTTGATCTCCTTGGTCTCGCCGTTCTCCCTCCGACTACCCGGATTCTAACTGCTGAATTTCAATCATGAATCCCATGTCGTCTTCGTCCCATGTATGTGTAAGTGTTTTCAAAGAATCTCTGTGCTGTCAGTGATGCATCTCCATTTAAAGTTATTTTCTTTCTCCGGACGTGAAGGTCATGGTCAAGGTTGGCCATATACCTCTATATCCCATCTTACACAGCCAGCCCATGCCCAAGATTACATCCACTCGCCCTAGTTCGAAAGGTAGAAATTCTTCGGTGATCGTCAATTCCGGTACCACTACAACCACAGCCTTGCATATTCCTTTCCCCCGGAAGGCATTACCATTTTCGATTACGATACTGTAGTTAGATGTCTGGGTTACTGGTATTTCAAGTTCCTTCACCAGCTTCTGATGAATAAAGTTGTGGGTAGCTCCACAATCTATCATTATCACCACTTCTCTTCCAGCGATTAGCCCTTTCAATTTCATGGTTCCCTTCCCGGAAAATCCCAAAATCGATCGTAGCGCTATTTCCACGTTGTCTGCCGCTTCAATCACTCGTGCTTCCGGATTCTCCTCTTCCTTCGATTGCATCCGTAATCTCCTCTACATCTTCATCTTGCACAATCAGCAAATTTAATTCTCGTTTCTCCTTAGTTTTGCATTTGTGGCCATGGAAGTATCGATCATCACAGCGGAAACACAGCCCTTTTTCTCTTTTCTCTCGAATTTCAAAGTCCGATAACTTCCGATACGGCTGCTCCTTTCTTTGCGTTCCCCCTTTTTGTAGTTCTGAGTGTTGAGCTTCTTGATTCCTCCAACAACTTGAAGGTCTCCCATCATCTTGTAGTGATGAATACACTCCACGAGTAGCTGTGTCCCAGACAACAAGCTTCATAGTCCCAGACTATACTCGATCTTCAGAAGCTCCACCACAAGTTTTGCCTTTGGAGATACGACTTCATGCATGTGGACCATGTTTTGTAGTTCTGAGTATTGAGCTTCTTGATTCCTCCAACAACTTGAAAGTCTCCCATCATCTTGTAGTTAGGGATGGCAAAGGGGCGGGGCGGGGCCGGGGATGTATTCCCCATCCCCGTCCCCGTGGGATCTTTAATCCCCGTCCCCGCCCCATTCCCCGTTTTGAAAAGTCGGGGTCGGGGTCAGGGAATCCTTGTTTGGGGATTCGGGTCCCCACGAGGAAAAATCCCCGTTTATGTTTATTTTTATGATTTTTATTATTTGAAATTTAGAATTTATATTGAAATTAGAAATATTTTAATACTTTTTATTATAAATTTAATAAAAAAATTAAATTTATTATATTTAAAAATAAAATTAAAACAAAAACAAAAACTAACTAAAACAGTAGCTTTTTAGCTACTGTTTTAGTAGTATATATATATATAATATATATAATAGTATAATAATTATATATAATTAAAAAAAATAGTTTATTTTTTTATTTTATATATAAATAAATAATTAAAAAAATCGGGGCGGGGATCCCGTCCCCGCCCCGTCCCAATCGGGGATTCCCGGCCCCGTTCGGATCGGGGACCCGACTCCGTGGGGAATTTTGTCATCCCTACTTGTAGTGATGAATACACTCCACGAGTAGTTGTGTCCCAGACAACAAGCTTCACAGTCCCAGACTATATTCGATCTTCAGAAGCTCTCCACCACAGCAAGCTATGCTAACTTGGCTTTGATACCACTTGTTGAAAAAATTGGCACAAAAGGAAAAGAGACAATCTCTTGGAAAGAAAAAAACTTTTATTATGAATGTACAAGGATGGACATTTAGAGATAATACTCTTTTACACTCTCTAACACTCACACACTTTTCTTCACTAACTCTCTAGCTTTTTGCTTTGCTTCGCTCACATATGGGGCCACACCTCCTATTTATAGGCATGAGATCCTTAAAGCCCAAGCAAAATGATGTATCTAGGTTGTTCTTGGATTCTAAAGATTCTAGATATTTCTTGGTTTATTTTTATCTAAAGGAACTCTCTAGAATTCCTTAAACCTAAAGAAAACCTAGGATAATTCTAGATCTTTACTTTTGTGGTGTTTATTTACAATTTACATATTTCAACACAATTTTAGAAAATCCTAATTTACACATTTATGTTATTTTGTTGATGCTTCAAAAACTCTCTAGATTAGTTAGTGTTGCTTTATATTTTAACCGTCTATCCATTAACCACCTACCTTTTGCGGACGGTGCCATCCTTTTCTCATCTCCGAATAAAGTCTCCTCAAAGACTTTATCAACATTATTCATTCCTTTGAGAATGCCTTTGGTCTTTGTATAAACCCCCAAAAATTTGAATTCTTGGGAACTAATGTAGAGGAGGACTCCTTGACTCCCCTAGATGCTTATTTTGGGTGCAAAATGGGGGATTGTCTGACTATTTATTTGGATTTTCCCCTAAATAGAAGGCCGAGGATAAATAGTTGGAATACTACCGAAACTTTATGTGAAGTGGTAACCAAAATAAAGAAAGACCTCATCTCATTTGAGGCGAAAGGTTAAACTTCCAAAATCTGAAGGTGTCTTAGGCATAACGAAGGTGTCTTAGGCATAACAAACTTAAAGTTGAAGAAAACGTTATGGAGGAAAGTTATAACTAAAATGTATGGTACATTATACGAGAATAAGCCTTTATCTTTAAAAATACTGTTGTGATGATTGGAAATGGTAAATCTACCTATTTTTCGGTCTGATTTAAGGCTTGGAAATTCCCCTCTCAAGGTAGCCTTTCCTAGGCTTTTTGACTTATTGTTAAAGAAAGCTGGCACTGAAGCTGATTTATGGAATATGGATACTGCCAACTGGGATTTGGGCTTAAGAAGGAACTTAATGGAAAATGAAATTGAGGAATGGGAAAGTCTATCTAATACTCTCCCAATCTTGACCGTGACCAGCTTTGGAGACCAATAGCGTTGGCTGATCAACAAAAAGGGTGTTCTCTCAATCAAATCCCTCCGCCACTCTATTTCTTTTTCTGGTTCACAACCCACATGACGCCTTTTACACCTCTCTATGGAAGGGTTCCTATCCAAATAAGGTTAAATTTCTTGTGGGAGCTTAGTTATGGTTGTATCATCACTGCCGATGTATTACAGAGAATGTCTCCTTGGACTGTTTCTTCTCCAAATTGGTGTGTCCTTTGAAAGCATAATGGAGAATCGGTGATGCATCTCTTTGTTCAGTCCCCTTCTTCTGACCCTTTTGAAAGTTTTGCCTATCATCGTTCAGTTGGCCCACTGCCATACCCGGAGATCTTCTGACCTTGATGGAAAATATTCATATGGGTCATCCATTTTCCAAAGAAAATGAATTGTTGTAGTTAAATTTACCCAAGGCGTTTTTTCTGGTCGATTTAGCTGGAGAGAGACCGACATCTCCTCGATGATAAGGCCATCAATTTTGAAAGTTTCTTTGATCATTTATCCTTAATTGCTGTCTCTTGGTGTAAATTCTACCCTATCTTTAATAGCCATACTCTCACAACACTCGTGCCCACTATAAACGTTTATGTAGCTTTGATGGCATTTCTGCACTTCTGTAATTTCATTTATTCAATGAAATGATATTATCACTGTTTCTCATTTTACCCTTCTAAGATAGAATTTTAAGCAATTAGTTCTGCTTCGTAAAGCTGTAATATTCATAGGGTACAAGCAGGGAGACAAAAGGTAAATCTAGCTTAGCTTTCAACAGATGAATCATATATACCGCAGAAGGTGGCGTCGATTGTCTAAAATCCTTCTATCAATTCCTTCAGAAACATGAAATGGAGCGACGGACAACGCCAATGAGCTAACAGCATGCTTATGATGATGCTGATGGTAATACCCTGGCTCAAAGAAAGAAAAATTGCAATCAGAATTTTTTAAAAGGAAAAAAATGAAGATGACCAAATGCAACCAAGCAAACGAAGCTACTCAAATAAAATTCCAATTGAAGAGAGAAAACGGATCGGCGGAGGATTACCGGAGTAGATTTGAGGCAAAGACCTTGAGATTTCTTTGAGTCGCCGGAACCTGAAAGCCATATTCGTTACAGAAGAACAAAGAAATGACGTCAAGCCGACGGGAACTTCATAGCCTGAAGACGGCTTCGACGGCGGCTGGGTTTATTGTTTGCAGAGGGTTTTAGCGGGGTTTCGGGTGATTTGAGAGAAGGGAGCGGGAAAGGGTAAAGTAGTATTTTCGAAGAATTTAGAGAGAGAAAATGTATGTGTGCAGCGGTGGGGAGGGAAAGTTTAGATGCGGCGCTGCGGAAAAAGAAGCAACCATGTCAAATTTTCTTTTTATTTTTCTTTTATAATTATTAGGGTTGGCTGACTGCGGCTTCTAACTACTATAACCCGTTAAGAATTGGGCAGCTTCAATTCACCAAATTAAAGTTGGCAACGAGACGGAACAGAGCGGGGATGCACTCCCCATTCCTATCTCCGTAGAGATTTGTGATTCTCGTCCCCGCCCCATTCTCCGTTTTGAGGAGTCGGGATCGAAGTCGGGAATCTCCGTTCGGAGATTGGGTCTTCGAAGAAAAAAATTCTGTGTTTTTATTTTTATTTTTAATTATTTTTTATTTAAAATTGATTAAAATTTTAATATTTATATTGAAATTGTAAATATTTTAGGTAAATTTTTTTTATACTCGTTTGTGTAATTGTAGTCAAGCTATCCCAACTGATTTTTATGTTTTATTTTCTTTTATCAAAAGCTCATCTTTTGCCAAATAAGTTATTATTATTTTATTTTTTAAGTTGTTATTAAAAAAAATTATTTTGGATACTATTGTGCATAATTCATGGGTTCGATTTTTACCTCGATATATTGTAATATTTACAAATGAATCATTTTAAATACAAATTTATATTTTTGTTTTAAGATTTTTTTTTATTGCGAGCATACATTTTTTTATCTCATTACAATTTTCTAATATCTTTATTTTAATTTAACAAAATCTCCAATCATACCGTATTTCAATATTCAAATCTCAATTGAATTAATAAATTGTATTTTTTAAAGTTTAGAGAGGGAGAAATGTTTAGTTATGCATTGTTTGATAACTCTCATAGTCGTCCATCTACAGTCAAAGCAATGAGTTTCCAACACATCAAATAAATTTGTGGTATCCTCGTTGTCGGTTGTAGGTTGTAGTAGGAGGAGTTGTGGGTATATCTGCATCAACAAATGATGATGCACATGAAAATAGCGAGGAATTTTCTGTTTATGTTGGAGATTTTGGATGAAGGATTTTACAAAGGGATTCAAAATGCTTGGGAGGGGTAGTTTTCTTGTAAATTTCTTCGATCCAAACAACCTTTATTAAATAATGAACTCAACCATGCAGCATTTGGGTTGGGTTGGTTTAGGTTAGTCGGGTTATTTATTTAAATTTTGTTTTTAACAATAAGTAAAATGTTAATATGTAAAAAAAATTATTTAATTATTTTGATATATTGAATTAAGAATTAAGGACTAAATTTCAATTTATATTATGACATTTGTTACTTTTCAAAGTGCTCAAAATTATTTTTAGGAGTTGTTGGAGAATAAATTATCCCAAAAAAATCATTAAATTAAAATGAATATATTTATATATAATTATATCATAAGTAAAAGATATTTTTTAAAAGTAATAAGAAGTTCGGGTTGGTCCGAGTTGAATTGGGTTATTTAGGTGACCCCGAACCAATCCAAACTATAAAATTTTAATTTATTTGAACTCAACCCAACCCAAATGAGTTTATAACCCAACTAAAACTGGAGTTTTTCATGTCATCGAGTTTTTTTTAACTCCCCTAATATTAGAGATTTTTACCTAAATGATCATCTTTGGGCTCTATATTTCAAAAATGTTTTTAAATTTAAAATTTTTCAAGAAAGACTTGTAGTGTTATTTTTTAAAAAATTTACCCTTTTTTTATGTTTAAATTTTATATTTATTTTTTTTTTTATTTTTTTACATAATGATAGAGAGAGAAAGTGAATTTATGATGGAGGGAGAAAATGTATTTAATATGAATTTCTTCTCATTTCAAATGGAGAGAGAAAATATTTATAATACTTTTTTCATTCTCAATTGGGGAGAGAAAATGCATTTAATATATATTTTTTATTTTCCATTTCACGTATCAATCATTTCTTTGATATTGTTTGATATTATTTATCTTTTACTTTTTGATACTGTGTGATATATTCCACCGTTTGTTTTGAGTTCTATTTGTTTTCATGTAATATTCCATTGTTTATTTGGTATATATCTGAGTTATTCTAATATGTATGCACTTTTAAATTAGACAACGCTTATGTGTGCTTGTAATATATTCACTGAATGTCTGATATATATGTCACTCTAATGCAATTTGTATATGATGGTTTGTCTTATTTGAGTTTGTCTATTATAATTACTTGTTTATTTTGAGTTCATTTATATTTTGTGTTATTATCTCATATATATACTATAGTTTAGATTCTATCTAACATGGTTTATAAATCTCAAATTAACTTAATGTTCAACATATACTAGTGTATATATCATAAAATAGAATGTCTCAATAAAAAATTGAAGATATATATCACAGTATATATCGAAAAATCATCTTATATATCAAAATGATTATAGAAAAGTACATATAAATCCACGATGGCGGCAACGATTGATGACAAGTGCGAGATCTTGGGGGCGCGCGAGTTGGAGTGAGATCGAAGAAGTTTGGCCAAAAAAATCGAGAAAAAAAAATTCACCATCGGTCGAAACTTGAATAGCAGGAACGGTGGGCAAAACTTGAACGACGACGGGTGAAACTTGAACGGCGGGAACAACAGACGACGTGTTGAACGATGGGAACAGCATCGTCAACGGTGGTTGGGTAGTCCGAGGGAGGGAAGAGGCGGCCGAAAAGATGAGAGAGAGAGTCTTGAGAGAGTGTGTTTTGAGAGAGAAACTGAAGAAGATGTAATGACTAGGGTTTTGAGAGAGATTGAAAAGATTGAAGATACACGAATTACTAGGCTATGTATGGGGGAGATACACAAAAACTTAGGTTTATTTATTTATATATATAATGTAGGCGAGACTTAAATTATAAATAGCCATTAATATTAATGAAAATAGGGAGGTTAATAGTTTTTCGTAAAAAATGAAAAGTTTAAGACATTAAAAACCCCTAATATTAACCCTAAAATCTCACATCCCTATTTCCTCGAGTCAATCTGCCACTAGAGCCTTTACTCTCTTTCTCTCTCCCCTTCCCTCCTTCTCCTTCTCCTTCAATATTTCATTCCTCTTTCATTCTCCTTCCTATTGAATTATTATTGACTTCAAACTAAATTTTATTTTTTTAATGGAAGATTAAACTTACAATCTTAAAATATATATATATATATATATACACACGTGTCTCAACTACTAAGTTATTGTGAGAGTTTGTAGTCAAATTTAATTTTGTAATGATATAATATTGGCATGCTTCTAGTAGTTAATATGAAATGCATATGTAATACTTGGGATGAATGTTTATGGATGAAGATCTCACATATTGAAAAGAAAGAGATCTCGCAATTTTAATAAGATACATGAACTGCTCTTTTGATTGGCAATTAAATTTTGAGATAGAACCTTTATTTATCTTATATATATATATATATATATATATATATATATATATATATATATATATATATATATTCATATATAGTTCTTTTTAATTAATTAATTAGAATTTCCTATCAAGCTAAACCATTTTTAAGAGCAACGAGTTATTTCATTACAAAACAAATGATTTATATAAAGAGTGGTTTGAAGTTCATAGATGGTAAAATTGTATGGCACCGTACTTGAAATAACTCTTAAAAAGGATGGCATTCTTCTCCACACGATTGAAACAATGAGGCCCGTTTGGTAATCATTTAGTTTTTGGTATTTGGTTTTAAAAATTAGGCCTATAATCATCTCTCCTACATCTAAATTTTTTGGTTTGTGTTCTACTTTTTACCCATGTTTTAAAAAAACAAGTCAAATTTTGAAAACTAAAAAAATAGGCTCCGTTCGATTTTTGATTTTTTGTTTTTGAAAATTAAGCCTACAAACACTCCTGTCACCTTTAATTTCTTGTTTGATGTATACTTTTTACCTATGTTTTAAAAAACCAAGTCAATTTTTGAAAACTAAAAAAAGTAATCTTTAAAAATTTATTTTTATTTTTTGAATTTGACTAAGAATTCAACTCTTCTACTCAAAATTGATACAAACCATGGTAAGAAAATAAGAGTAAATAAGCTTAGTTTTTAAAAATAAAAAACAAAAAAATAAAATGATTACCAAATGAGGTCTTAGTTTTTAAAAACTTATTTTTGTTTTTGAAATTTAGCTAAAAATGCAAATTTTGTACTTAAGAAATATGCAAACCGTTGTAAAAAATGTGAGAAAATAGACATAATTTTTATAAATAAAAAATAAAAAACTAAATGATTATCAAATTAGACTTAAATTATCAAACCATCCATTTTTTTTTGTTGGAAAGTTATGTATTCTATCTACTCAGCCATGCTCCACCGTTTTTTTTCCTTCATATTCACAATCTCAATATTCACTCTTTTTCTTAGTAAAATATTAATAATTCATTATAATTTTATTTTCCACATCGAAAAGAAAACTATCTAGAATTAATACATTTGAAAAAACAAGTAGATACATGTACGGAATTTTTTATTATTAAATCATTATAAATACACGATATCAACGAAATACAAACGTACAGCTAAAACTGACAGATTTAACTGTTAACTACATCACTCACTTTACTAATCTAACAGACTTCCTCATTGATATTTCATTAATAACCACGTCAATAGAAAATTAATGGCTAAATTATAAGAAATGCGCCAATTTGTATAAAAAATACTCTTAAACTTTCAAAAGTTTCAAAAATATTCTTAAACTTTCAAAAAGAGTTCAAAAACACCCCTACAGTTAGTTTTGGATGGAAATCGTTAAAGTTTTGTTTCAAAAATACTCTTGAACTTTTTAAAAAGTTTCAAAAATAGCCTTAGCTAAAAAAAAAGTTCAAAAATACCTTTGCCGTAAGTATATGAATACAAGCTATTAATACCTTGTTTAAAAAATAACTTTAAAATTTTAAAAAAATATAATTGCTCATAACATTAATATAGTGATGAATTTGTTCGAAGTTTTATTAAATTTAAAAATAATGAATTTTAAAACAAATTATATATGTATTCTCATTTTTTTTATATAGATACTCGTATTTTCTCTTAATTTTCCAATTCTTAACTTACACCAATTTTCTCACCAACCAAAATTTTGAGTTAAAATATAAGATCTCATAAAATCTCACAAAATTCTAAAATCAAAATCTCCTCTTAAACATACCAAAACGATTAAAAAAAGCGTTAGTAGTTGAGTGTGTATTAATAACTTAATACTTTTCTTTATTTGACTATTTATCCTTTTGATATGTTTAAGGGAAGATTTTGATTTTAGAATTTTGTGAGATTTTATGTTTTAACTTAAAAAATTGGTTGGTGAGAAAATTTGTGTAAGCTGAAAATTGAAAAATTAAGAAAAAAAAATGAGAGTATCTATATGAAAAAAATGAGGATATTTTTATAATTTGTTTTAAAATTCATTCTTTCCGAACTTTAGAAAACTTCAAACAAATTGATCACCATATTAATGTTAGGAGCAATTTTTTTTTTTTAATTTTAAAGTTATTTTTGGAACGAGATATTAACGTTTATGTTTATAAACATACGGTGAAGGTACTTTTTAACTTTTTTTTTTTTAGTTAAGGGTATTTTTGAAACAAAACTTTAACAGTTTCCATCCTAAACTAATGACAGGGGTATTTTTTAACTCTTTTTGAAAGTTTAGGGGTATTTTTGAAACTTTTAAAAGTTCAGGGGTATTTTTGACACAAATTGCATAGTTCAGGGCATTTTTTATAATTTAACCAAAACTAATAAATAATAATAATAATAATAATTAATCAATGATGTAATTTCAAATTTATTAAAATTTTCAACACGAAGGGAAATATTATATGTGTCCTAAAGTTTAAATATTTAACCTCTTTTTTTTTTTTTTTTTTTTTTTAAACAATGGAATATTTAAATTTAACTCCAAGCTTTTTCAATATAGTAAATGTAGAGTATGGAGATTTAAGTGATCAAAATTAAATAAAGAAATTCGATTAATTACGGTTGAATTATGTTGATGTTGACCTCACCTTACAAATAAAATATAATAGTAATTATTTTTTAAAGGAATATAATAGTAATGTAAGGTCAAAATAAACCAAAACCAATAGACGGTTTGGCTCCCAGCTTCAATTAGTTGGAGTAAATTATTACCGTTCATTTAGTACTTTCAATTATAATAGTTAGTATTTTAAACTGCTATAACTTACCATCAGTGTCGTTAAATTTATATTATACACACGAGTTATATCGTACGAGTCAGAACAAAATATAGGCAGAATAAGTTAAATCGTATTTGTGACTTAGAAATAACATGTATGGTCCGTTTTTTACATTGAATTGTAAGAAAATGAAACGAATCGAATCGATTTTGAGAAAAAAAAAGTGTGACTCACCTAAATTTTAAATTGAGATTGGAGCATAAGTGAAATTGAGATTGAAGATGCAATAGGAGATTAGGGCAAAAATGAAGAATAAAATTGAAGAATATGAAGACGCGTGTGGCACATGCACGGGTAAATGGAAGGGCCAAATGATTATTTTTTGGGAATTCGAAAGAAATAAATAAAATTTTCTTCCATTTTGAGATTGAGTTAGCTTTAATAAGGTTAAAGGCCAAAATAGGAATTCAATTGGAGACTTGAGAGAACTAAAGAGTCTTCTAATTTAAAGGACTATGAAAAGGTCATATTTGCAAGATTTCATTAATAACTCATTATTAATTATTCTCTATAATTAATTACACTATTACTATTTTAAATCCTTATTCGTTATAGAATTTATTATTTTTTACTTATCTTCATTAACTCAGATTAAAATAATCGACACCTAAAATACCGTCTATTATAACTTATATTAAAATAATATGTACCTCAAATATAGAATGTTACAAAAAATCGAAAATTCGAAAATCCAAACCAATCCAAACTGATGCACTGATTTGGTTTGGTTTGGTTTTTAATATAAAATTGGACATGTTTGTTTTTATTTGAAGAAAACAAAAAAAATATTGGTTTGGATCGGTTTTTGATTGAAAAAAATTAATCAAAACTAATCCAAACCGATAGTATGTATACTCTTAAAAATAAACTCTAACAATATTAGGTATTTTTTAGTGTTTTAATTATTATGGTGCATATATATTTATTTAGAGTGTATATGATATTTATTTAGAAAGTACCAAGAAAAAAAAATATCCAATTTCAATATATGAAAAAAGAAATTGACCCAATTTTAAATTAAAATTGGTAAGAATGATCAATCCAAAACAAAATTGAAAATAAAAATTAAATTTTGGAAGAGAAAAAAAGAAAATGTCAAAATCGAAAACCAAATTGATAATAAACCGAACTAAATAAAAATCAATTTATTAGTTTTATTTTTTATTGGACATCGGTTTGGATCTCTTCTTTATAAAACTAATTGATTTAGTTTGGCTCTTAATTGACTCTAAAATCGACGAAATCGAACCGACTATCACTCTTAATAATAACTATAGATTATAATAATTAATTGAGCACTTCAACCACCAAAAAAAATGAAAATGGAATCCAATAATAAGAAAAAAGAAACCTCATTGTCATTGCTAGATTGAGTGTCAGCTTTAGTTGTGATTTGTGAAAGAGAGGACAAAGCAAAAGCCAACGCCCAACCAAAAACAAAAAGGGTCTTATTGCTTCAATCTGCTGCATGCCGTTGTACAGACATATCTTACACCTCTGCCCCCACCTTTCAATCCTCACCCTCCATTTTCTCTGCAGTCATCCACCAATCAGACGTCTCAGATTTCACCAACTCACATGCACTCCAAAAATCTTCCATTACACTTTTCATCCTCCCCACCACCATCCATCACCAATGCCATGGTCATGTCAATCAACCGTGTTTGTCATTTTAGTGGATGATATACCCATTATAATTTTATTCATCGATGATTTACGATCCGTTTGAATTGGTTTGAGAAAAAAAATATTTTTTAAAAAATTTATTCTTTTGATAAAAATTGTTTAAAATACACTTCAAAATCTATTTTGTGAAGTTAGTAAACACACTAATTTAAAAATTCTATATTTTCAAGAACAAGGTCAAAATTTGAAAACTAAGATCTCGTTGGATAACTCTTTGGTTTTTGAAAATCATGTTTGTTTTCTTACAATTTCTTTATCAGCGTTTTCGGACCTATTTGGATTGACTTTATACGTGTTTATAAACATTTTTTTTGTACTTATTTAAACACTTAGAAAGTTAATCCAAATGTGCCCTTCCTCTTTCCTAACTAAATACTTGAATTATGGGTCAAATTTCAATTTTGTTAGGGTAATTACAATGAGTAGCACTTTTAAAGCTAATAATTAAGTGTATGACAACATTTAAAAGAATTGTAAATATAGCAAAATTTTCAGTGATAGACTCCTATCAACAATATAGTATAGTCCAAAGTTGGGTCTAAAATTTGCTATATCCAAAAATTATTTTATATTGTGCTATATTTTTTAATATTCTAGACTTGATTACCATTTTTTTGGTAAGGATTTGGGGAAACGGTATCAAGAAAACTAGAAAAAAAATAAACATAAATTTCAAAAAAGAAAACTAAAAATAAAAGTTAATCCGACCAAACATAAATTTGTAAAAGTTTAGTTTTCGTACCTACCTCTAAACTTTAAAAAAAAATGTTAAAACTTATATATTACACACAAAAACAAAATCTTAGCCTAAAGTTAAAAAGCTACACAAAGACTCGTATAACTAAAAAGACTCTCGAATAAAATTGGACAATCTTAAAACATTGTACCTGTTAAATTAAAAAAAAAAAAAAAAGCAATAGAACAATCAAAATGCTAAATTTAAACTTTATACCATTTATCTTTAAATTTCATTAAAAGCAGAGAAATTTTTAAAAATAGAAAAATAAGGGAAATTATTTATACATGATAAAAATCTATTACATGATTTATGAGTGATAGAAATGATAGAAGTCTATCACATATAAATACTTATAAAAGTCCTATTAATATTTTTTTTTTACTATTTTCTGTAAATAGTTTGATTTTTTTTTTTTTTTTTTTTTTTTTTTTTTTTTTTTTGGCTATTTTAGGGTTGATTGAAATTTGAAACAAACAATTTAAAACAATTTTTTTTTTAAAAAAAAAGAAGCGTAATATCTAAAGACAGTATAAATATATTTTTGCGAATATATGACTCTTCGTATATGTTTATATATAATATAAATAACGAAACAAAAACCACACAAAAACAGGGGAAAGAAAAAGGAAGATTAAAAATGGAGATGCAGAGCAGTGTACGAGAGAAGCTTCAATGGCGGATTCAGTCGTTAATCAGTTAGCTTAGCATCCACACGAAGATGAAAAATCAGTGCAGCTCGCCATTAATTTCCAGAAGAAAAACACTTCCACATCTCCGCTCAAAACCGCGCCGATTGACGAAGTTTCGTTTCCGTTAATTCGAAATCGGATTCGGCCCGCTCGGAACTTCGTGCGCCGCGGATTCAAATCGACGGTCATATCTCCGCCGCCTGCCGCCTGATTCCGAGTCCGACTTCTGTTTTCGCGACGGATTGTTCGAAGCGTGATTTGTTCGGCCGTTTGAAACTTCGAGAGCTACGGATTCAAATTGACGATAGTCTCTCCGCCGCCTGCCGCTTGATTCAGACTCCAATATCTGTTTCCGCAGCGGATTGTTCGAACTAGGTTTCCGTCCGCTCGGAACTTCGAGAGCAGCGGATTCAAAACGAAGATCGTCTCTCCGCCTCCTGCCGCTGGATTCCGACTCCATCTTCTGTTTCTGCGGCGGATTGTTCGAACTAGGTTTCAGTCCGCTCGGAACCTGTAGAGCGGCAGATTCGAATCGACGATCATCTCTCCGACGCTTTCCGCCGGATTCCGACTCCGACTTCTGTATCTGCCGCGAATTGTTGGAGGAATGTTGAATTAAACGTCTCTGCGGCTCCGAGGCAGCCATGGAAGGGCTGCCAAGGACGGCGGTGGTTGTGAGAAAGAGGAAGAGAAGAGTTAGAGATGGAATTAGGTGAAAGAGATGATGAGAATGGCGTTGTTTAAGGAATTCAGAATTTGATGAACTTGAAATTGTTGTTGCGGCCATGCAAGTTCTGGAGAAGATTTAAGGATGTGAAGAGTTTTGAAGGTTCAAATACCCATAAAAGAGAGAGAGAGAGAGAGAGAAAAAAAAGAGAAAAGAGAAAAGGCAAAGTGAAAAGCAGAGAAGATTTGAAATTCGATGCACATTTAATTTGTCTGAGAGAGAAAGAACCAAAGCTAACTTGACGTGGGAAGTGAATGCAATTGAAAGGTGCTGATTTATTTATTTATTTATTACGGTCAAATAAAAATAAAAGTTTTGAATTTTTTTATTTTCTTTCTAAAAAAAATAATATTTTTTTTATAGTTTCTATTTGGTGTTAGATTTGAAAATGTAGTTTCAATTAAGGTTTTAAAATGAAAATACTCCCTTTCCTCGTGTCTTTAGTGCTAATATCTATTAAGTAATTTAAAAGAACTAAAAAGAATTTTGATTAATTAGGTTTCACTATTAAATTAACTAACACAAGAAACTTGAAGTTAGTTTTTAGTAAAAAATTGAGTTAAAGTTTAAAAATCTTAAGACCTAAGGACCAAATTGAAATATAACTCAAATTTCAAAGATAAAATTGTAACATTTTAAAATTTATGGACTAAATTGAAATTAAACTCAAAACATAAAAATTAAAATTGTAACATGTTGAAACTTAAAAATCATATGAAAATCAGACCGAAAACATATGGACTAAAAAAGTTTTTTTTTTAATTGTGATGTTACTTTGACCATGACCTTCTATAGGGGATTGAAAGCAGTCATTGAAGTAAAAATTTGTTAAAATTGAAACTTAAAACGATGTGTTAATGATCTATAATGAAAATTGAGACGAAATATATCGCCACATTATTCTGGATCATCAATGTCTCAATTTCTATTGAAAATTCTAACGAATTGGGTAATTCTGAATACATTTATAAAATGTCAAGAGTAACCATTTTAAAAGGATACGAATATTTTTGTAATAAGTGACAAAGTTCATTTGGGAAAATTTCAACACTCTTAAACTTTGGGTGTCGTATCAATTTAAATTTGAAACTAATAATTGTATCAATTTACATTGAACTTTCGTAAGTGTATCAATTAACGCTCTCCTTTAAACCTAGTTTGAAAAATATCTTGAGAAACATATAGTTGTTTCAATTAGACTTCTAAATTGTTATAAATGAATCAATTTAGACCATTTATTAAGATTACATTTGAAGATCGTTCATGCATTCAATTCTTACACATGTGTAGGCTTCTTCAAATGTCGAATTGATAAATTGATTTGCTTATAAAAGTCTAGGAGTTTAATTGATAAGATTATAAGTCTTACACGATGTTTGTCTTAACATAATGTAATGAAGGGTGTACATTGATACACTTGTGAAAGTTCATTGTTTAAATTGATACAATTACTAGTTTATTGTTTAAGTTGATACAACCTCCAAAGTTTAAGAATGTAAATTGATATTTTTCCTTATTTTTTTTAATAAAAAAATCTAGTACTATTGTTGTATGTACTTCCTTCTTCTATCCATATTTTGACATGTCACTAAATGTTAAATTAATTTATTTCATTAACCACATTATTCTTAATACCGCTAATATGACAAAATAATGAATGGAGTATTTCTATATTGTCGTGCTACTATAAATTCGATTGACCTAAAAATTTAAGCTGATGGGTGAAATCAAATTTAATTATATCTTACTCTAATACCATCTTAAATCGTTGATTGACCAAAAAGTTTAAGCTGATGAGTGAAGACAAATTTAATTATATCATCTGACACAGGGCATTTCACAGAGTACCTAGAGATAATTAATTAACATTACTCCTTTTCAGTATTTGGGATCTTGAGTGGTCCAATTACATCCACTCCATTGTATCTTTCGTCTTACAACACTTCTACAGATGATTATATATGTGGTAAAAAAGTTTATAGATATTTATATTTTATGTAGAATATATGGTAAAATGTTTCTAGATTCATTTTTGTTTATATATTTTTAGTGATTTATATCATATTTTTATTAATAATTAGTGATTCTAGCACAAGAAGTCTTTGCTAACGTGGGGTTTGAGGTGTAGCTGAGTCAGTGGTCCTTTATTAGCGTGGGATATGAGGCAAAGTTGAGTCAGCTCAAGCTTGTGTTGGTTTAGTGTAATGTCCAACACAATTTGATTATTAAGTTAATACTTATGTGGTTGAAGTTGTGTCGATCAAGTCAAGAAAGAGAACTACATACCTACACGTAAGAAGCGATTTCTTATCGTTTATAAAGAGTTGTGTGGAAATTGATATGCCGTACAGTTAGTTTATATTCACATCACAATATAATCATCGATGACAAATATGTGGGAGGAGTTGGCTAATCACTGAGTTGTGTGTTGAGTCGGTAATGAGTGTCAACACTTCCCATACTTAGATTCATGGGAGAGAGACAAATATAAGATTTTCTTCCTCACACATAACAATTTAGGCATACTGCACCTATCTCTATGCATCACGCTTCAATCATAAAAGAAAAAAATTTATTTATTTTTAAATGAAAATTTTGCCACATGATAACTTGTGATTAGGTACCTGAATGAGCTGCACAAATATAAGTACAGTCTGGGATCGATGCACCCAAATACTTTTCTAACAATTTTAGTACCTTTTTTTTCTGTTATATGATTGTAATAAATTTTCTAATAAAATATAATTTATTTGACAAATTAAACTATGTTCACCTTTTACCTTTCAAATTTATTACACTTTATTTTTATTTTTTATTTTTTTGAGGAATCATCAATTGACAAGTACATTATAAAACAACGTCAATAGACACAAGCGAAACAAACCACGCAAGGTAGGGAGAAAAAAGTAACAAAAAGGAAAACTCTTGCATCGACCAATGTGCAAATGAGTGTGCACTAAGAAATTGTAACATCGCCTCACATAGGAGAAAGAAATGATGTCTAGATTCATAACAAAAGACTATGCCTCATCCAATGAAAAAAGATACTTCAGTAAGATCCACAGTGCCACCATTAAGCAAATTAACGACTTAAAGACAATTGGACTCCACCAGAATATTATAGATGTTTATGGACAGAATACTCGCCAAGTTGTTAGAAATACCCATCGCTTCGAAAACATAAACCTCATTGCATCGAGTAATGAACTTAAAGCCTGCCAGTTAAGCACGACCTTAATGGTCTTGAAACACCCAACTCAGCTTCCCATCTGCCTATCGAATTCCATGCTACATCTGTGTTAGACTTCCACTGATGCATTGTGGGCAAAAACCAATTGACACAGGCAGGCCTTTGATTAGGAATATGAAGTACCACATAAGCTTTCTTAACTTGCTTCAAATAAACAAACTCTTTATCAATCATATGTTTGACAATTAAAGAACAATTTTAGTCAGAATCAGATGGAAATCTTTGAAACAACTTCTTATTTATGGCCTCCTAAATCTTTCAAGCAATGATTACAATCTTGTCCAACTCATGGGTGAAGTCCTTTTTATAATCCAAGACCAATGGTCCATATGGCTCAATGGCATCCTGTCGTTGCTGGACATTTCCACATAATGTGGTTAGCTATTTCAATGCTTCTTCTGCACAGAACACACTCGAGTTCATAATGGACACATTTTGTACGATTATGGGACGAACAATTTATTTATATTTTTGTTAATGAACGATTGTGGGACAAGAAATCCTTGCAGGCATGGGAGTAACAAAATCAACAGACCCTCCTAATGTGAGATTTGAGATAAAGTTAAGCATCAATACTTAGGTGCATACTCCCCTTTCTTTACCTGCACAAAAAAAAAAAACAAATTTTAAATAATTTTTCTTAAAAAAAAATTAATTGCCACGTGTAATTTTTCATTGGGTGCAGCAGAGGTTGCACAACGGCTGCACTCGAGTTTTTTTCAAAGTTAAGTAAGTTGAGCTGACAACCTTCACTAAAAAACTCGCATGATGCATGTGTTACAATGTCCAACACACTTCAATCATTAAGTTAGTACTCGTACTAAACTTGTGTCGAGTTAAGCAAGAACGAAATCATGTACCTAAGCATGTCACTGAAGGGATTGAATGCTTCGATCCCGCAGCGGAAGCTATGGAATGACGTTCTTCGATTTTTTAAAAGAATTAAAAATACATAATAGTTAAAAGAAGGTCAAGCATCATACCTTTGCCAATCCATAACTGCAATAATATATTTTCCTCAAATCGGTAGTCTTCTCTTTGATGTCTTCCTTTTCCACGAGATCTTCCTCGTTATGACTCTGGCAAGGATCCGACTTGTGGGAACCGATCATGAAAGATGAGAGGAAATAGGGAAGGAGAATTTTCAAATGACCCTTCTCTAAAAGTTAGGAGAATTTTCTTGGAAGACATCTCGATGGCGGTAGAGATTGAGTTGTAGTAGTCTTGTGTTCCATGAGGGCTCTCTAGGGCTCCATTTATAGAACTCTACAACGTAACTCCTAATCCATAACCCATCTGCAGAGAGTTTAAATTAATTATTTATTAATATCCAACATTAAAAGATAATTACCCATTTAATATCTCATATTAAAAAGTTCTAAATATTTAAATCATATATTTATTCTCTGTCGTATTTATTTAATTTGAATTTCATTCAAATCAAATAATTAATTACTTGACATATATTCAAATAAATTAATTCTCCCATTATTTATTTAATTCAAATCTCACTTAAATTAAATAATTTATTTATTTGAATCTCATCCAAATAAATTAGTTCTCCATATTTTCCACATTATAAAGTTATAGTTTAAATCTCATTCAAATAAACTTTATAGTAAAAGATGTATTTAATTGTATTATACAATTAATATTTTTCATCATAAATTTTAAACATTTTAAATTTTCTTTCAATATATTTAATCTTTGGTTTATGGTGAGCTAGGAAGGGGATCTTGTGGATCTACAAATTACAAACTCTAATGATCCAAAATTAAGTAATTAAACTCTTTAATTAAATTAACCTTCATTCATTTAAGGCAAACCACTATAGACCCATAGTTGAACTCTTATGCACTGTAGAACACGTTGTGTCCATGGATATAATCAATATAAGCAAGTTGATCATTCACGAGCTGTTCATAATTACAGTTGAGTCAAATGTCCGTTTTACCTTACAACTACCTCTTTTCCTTAAGTACTACTAATTCCTCTAATGAACAATTTGTTTATTGTTCAACCATAAACCAAGTCTCTCCCAAGCAGTGAGAGGGTGGGGCCCCTTGTTCAAGTTCTGAAGTCAACACTTGGAACTATTCATCTACTTACTCTATGCGAGAATGAGTGAATTCCATCTTGTGAGGTTATGTTCCTAGCTCCCTATTCGGTCAAGTGCCTAGAATGGTAGGCTTATTGAGTCGGTGACTTGGGCCACTCTCACCAGTGCAAATTAAAAGACAAGGCCTCACAGAGACATAAGTTTATAACTCACTCAAGATTAAGATCGAGTCACACATGATCATCCTATGGAATATTAATCTCATAAACTAATGAATTTACAAAGAGAGATCAATTAGTTCGCAGTCCAGTCTTATACAAACTCTTTGTATATGATATCTTCACTCACATGTCCACATGAACGGTTTGGATCAAACTATTTTTAACTATTATAAAGTGGGTAGTATCCATAATGTCATAAGGATAAGACATCAAACCTTATCCATGTTTGAAAAAATATTTACAAAAAAAAAAAAAAAACGGGTGGCCTAAAAACTGTTTGCAAAAATAAGATAGTTTTTTGTCCTCTTCATTTTAGTCATTTGTGTAGATGAGTCCTTTTATATATATATATAAAATTCAATTCAGTCTTTTCAAAATACTGAATTAAATGTATAGTTTGTTTAATTTTTTCATCTCAGATTATATTGTTTGTTTAAAAAAAAAAAAAACTAGACACGGTTGGAGTGAGAGAATATTACCAAATACGATAAAAAAAAAATAGAGAAGAAAAGTAGAGATAAAATTTATACTTAAAAAATGCGAAAAAAAATTAAGAAAAATTTGTCAAATCTAAATCAAATATAATGGAAAAAATTGATAATCAAACTGATTGAAAAAAAAAAAAAACAATTGGTATGGATATTTAATTCCCACACAAAATAAAAAATCTAACACTCTGTATATAGAAGGTGGAAAAGACTGAAATGAATAAGGACAAAAAAAAAAAAAAAAAAAATTGCCTTATTTTTATAAATAGTTTTCAGGCAACCTGTTTTTTTTCAAATTGCCTTAGTTTGAATGAAACCAAAAGTAAAGTCATAAAAGTTTAAGCTTGAAGGGGTCAATATCATACCAAAAGTAAAAATATTTTTCAAAAAGTCATTTGTATCTAGACATTTTTTAAAACCTCTTTAAAACAAAATCGAATATCTTTACCTAATTATAGTGAAATTACTATAAACAGAAAAAATATCAAACTATTTACAAATATAGAAAATTTTTACTGTTTATCCGTGATAGACCGCGGTAGAATTCTATCGCTAGACTTCGATATCACACTCAAGTGATAGAATTATGGTTTATCGGTGATAAACAGTAAATTTTTTTATATTTGTAAATAGTTTGTCTTATTTTTTTTATATTAGAAAACAAACCCCTAATGTGTTTTTTTATTTAAGAAAAATTAAATGTTTATATTTTAGTCGGATCTTTCTTTAAAGTTTAAAAGCCAAACAAAGGTAATTCCAGTTCCCTTTGTCGGCTGAAAAAAAAAAGTTAAAGAAATAAACATTTTAATTCTTAATTAAAGAATCAAACTAAGAAAGCATAAAATTATAGAATATAAAATTTTCAGTGAAATATATTCACAACTGACAGTTTTCTTTTCACATATGATATTATATCTGTTTATTCTTTCCCCACTTAGGCAACCTGCATATATGCCTATTGACTTAAATTTACATTTATAACATTTGATATTTAGGGTTTTGAATATTCAACTAATTAATTTAAAACTAAATTATTAAAAAAACCTTTATTTAGAAAAAAAAACATATCTCTATTCTTTTAAATATTACAATATTACCTTTGATCTTTCCTAAACATTTCAAATCTATTATTAAACTATAAATTCTTTAAAGTTTTCACGAAAAATTAATGTGGGTGGTGATTTGTAACGATGTGGGTTGACTAAGATGCTTACTTGAAATAACCAATGGCTTGGATTAAGCTTCAAAAACTTTTTATCCAACATTCTAACAAATTTTATACTCTAAATAAAATTTTAAAATATTTGTAAACAACCAAATATAATATTAAAACTTTTAAAAATGTAAAGATATTTTTGAAATAATTGACAAAGTTTAAGGATTTTTTTTCTACTTCAGCCCTAATCTAAAATTGGACTGATTGAATGAAACTTTTCTTTCTTTAAAAGAAGTAAAATTATTTTTCTTGTGTTATTATTTATTCTAAATGAGTTAAAATATAGTGGGTTTTAGTTTTCCTCCTAGATTTTGTAATAGGATGACCCATAATTTAGATGTCCATGTGTTTAGTGTTGCATTGTCGTTGGAAAGCACATATAAAAAAATTGTTTACTATTTATTTTTCCACGTTTGAGGACATGGATTTTCGACGAATCTGGCTTCAAAATCATTCTCTATAGGTAGATTATGTTCTTTTTAATTTTCACATCCTTGAAAATTTTTAGCACCATTTAGCATTTGGTAACTATTTGATTTTTAAAACTAGCATATTTTCTCCCATTTTTATACAATTTACATAATTTTTAGGTAAAAGAGTTGAATTTTTTAACCAAATTTTAAAAACAAAAACAATCTTTTAAAAAATTACTTTTCTTTTAGTTTTCAAAACTCTGTTTAACTTTTGAAAATAATGATAAAAAGGTGGACAACAAAATAAAAAAATTTGTAAGTGAAAAGAGGAATTGATTGACTTAATTTTCAAAAATCAAAAATTAAAAATTAAATGGTTACCTAACCATAGTTATTGTTTAATATATATATATATATATATAATATCTTTAAAAAAAAAAACTTAAGATTTAAGATAAGAGGTTAAAAAACTAAATAAGTGTCAAATGAGATCAAATAGATTTCAACTTATCCTAATTTAATCCACGTATCATCTATTTATCCTTAATAAATAAGGACAAAAATATAATTTTGAACCATCTAATAGTATTTTCAATTTTTTTTTGAAAATTAATTTCATGAAAAATTTAACTTAATTATTAATTTAGTAATTTAACTGATTTTTTTAAATTTATTATAGAATTTTTTTTAGAAATATTATTATTTTAAGAATTAGTATTTAATCTATAGTTTTAAAAATTTAATCTTGAATTTGAATTTAATATTATTTCATTATAAAAAGGGACCAAACTGCCCCTTTAAACGTTTTCATTTTAATAGAGTTTTTTTTTTTTTAAATAAAAAAGTTATATCGTTTAAATTTGAGTGGATCAAATCTAATAATAAATATAAATAAATTGGAAAGGTAAAACAAAAATAAAGAATTTGTTTTTTTAAGAAACAAACAGATTTGTTATAACTTCCTTTGAAAAAGATTTTTTTATAAAAAAAAAACGAGATTTCAGCGGATTTGTAGTTAAGATCCAACTAATCGAATGAAAATTAATTTCAACAAAATTTTACGATAAACCATGTTATTTTAGTAAAAAGAAATATTAATTTTTAATTGAAACAAATAATAGATATTAATTTAAGTTTTAAAAAAATGATCAAACCGACCTATTATTTACACCTGTCTAATCAATTACGATTTACGACGTACTTTAAAATCAATTAATTTTCCTTTAAAGTGACCAAATTTGTTCAGCGGTCAAAACGCTGCGTCTTACTACGACTCGCCAACGTTGAAAATTATATTTGTTGCGTTTTGCGTGTAGAGATGAACTTTCCACGTCATCACGCTGTTTGAACCTTAAAACAACAAATTTTAAATTATGACTTTAATTTCTGAAATTTTAAATATATTTACTAATTCTAAAAAACTTATTTATAATAGGATTGTTTTCACGTATAGAAAAATGAACAAAAATATTTATAAATATAGACAAATTTTACTGTGATAGACTACTATCTCTGTCTATTTGTAGTCATAGTCTATCGCAAATAGACTGTGAAATTTTGCTATATTTACAAATATTTTCAGCATTTTGTCATTTAAAACAACTTATAAACTTCTAACTTTTAGTCTAGTATCTAATAAATCTCTAGCATTTTTTTATTACAAAATATGTAGGGGAGAGGAATCGAATCTCTAACATCAAGGTTGAAAACACAAATCTCATGTTAGATGAGCTATGCTCTTTTTGACAAGTTTATGACATATTTAATATTTTTAAAATTCTAAAAAGTAAACATTTTGTGTCTAAGAAGTGCCTAAACTTTAAATTTTATATAGAATAGATCTATAAATTTTAATAAATGTGAAATAAGTTTTTGACTAAATACCAAATTGAAAGTTGAAGGATCTATTAGAAGTTATTGTAAAATTCATGACCTTGTTAGACACAAATCTAAATATTCAAGTACTAAACTTATAAATTTTATATATGTCTTAAATTACAAGTTCAAGTATATTTTAAATTACAAGTTTAATTTCAAATCATTCCATATGTCTATCACGTTATGACAGTAGTTAATAGATTCGTAAAATAAGTTATTGAAATGTCATTCTTACATTTAATAAGTTATGAGCTATTTAATAATTTTTTAAGATATATATATATATATATATATATATAATATGGGTGGGAGAATTAAACCTTTAAAATTGAAATTGATAATATAAATTCTATGTCAATTTGACTATGTTCCTATGGAATAAAAATTATGAAATTATTAGATATAAAATTTATTTTTTTAGCAAAAATAAAATCAATGGCCATTTAATTTAACCCTATAAATTAGTAAATATAACCCACAAAATGTTTATTGAACGTGGAATTGAAAGTTTACATATGTTTTAAACTTTTTTTTTTTAGTTTTACAAACTAATTAAATAATTTTTTTTTTAATTTTTAAAAATATACAAAATTACAGGTTTAGGCTCTATTTGGTAATTATTTCGCTTTTGGTTTTTAGTTTTTTTTTTAAAATTAATTATATTTCCTCACATTTTCCTACAATAGTTTGCACACTTGTTGAGTATAAGTGTTAACTCTTAGCCAAATTTTAAAATAAAAAATATTTTTTTTTAATTTTCAAAATTTGGCTTAATTTTTTAAAACATGAGTAAAAAGTAGATAAGAAAGCAAAACATTTATGGGTGAAAAAGGTGTTTGTAGACTTAATTTTTAAAAACTAAAAACTAAAAGCCGAATGCTTACCAAAGGAGGCCTTAGTCTCCTATTAGATAATTATTTATTCGATAAAATATTTGAATTTCTAATCAGATTAAAAAAAAAAACTATTTTTTTATATAGTTTTCAGAACTTAAATGAGTTTTTTAAAACACTACCAAAAACTAGATTACGTAATAAAGAAAAGCTTAATTTTAAAAATCTAAAATTTTAAAAAACTTATGGCTATTAAGTCAATTCTACAATTTCAAGACTAAAAATGTAATTTACACAATTAAATAT
The DNA here is from genome assembly GCA_002890555.2 of Lagenaria siceraria. Lineage (NCBI taxonomy): Eukaryota > Viridiplantae > Streptophyta > Magnoliopsida > Cucurbitales > Cucurbitaceae > Lagenaria > Lagenaria siceraria. The sequence continues at coordinate 17,776,728 of CM016483.1, read as the reverse complement.
ATAATTTTGAGAGAAAAAAAAGAGAAGAAAAGTAGCGTGGCATTTCCGTTATTTTCGATGAGATCAAAGGGTAGCTACAACTAACTCAAGAGAACACAGACATGCCAACTTTTCGAGCTTCCCCTTGAAGCAAAGCCTTCATTTTCTCTCCATTTTTTCCCTTTCTCTCTTTCTAATTCTCCTCCGGTTCGAATTAGGGCAAAGATTCATCGTCTTCCATGGGGCAACAATCCTTGATCTACAGCTTCGTTGCGCGTGGGACTGTAATTCTCGCGGAGTATACGGAATTCACCGGCAATTTCACCAGTATAGCCTCCCAGTGCCTCCAGAAGCTTCCCGCCACCAATAACAAGTTCACTTACAATTGCGATGGCCACACCTTCAACTATCTCGTCGATAATGGATTCAGTAACTTTCTCTGTCTCCTCTTTTTTTTTTTTTTTTTTTTTTCATCGATTCCATCTCTTTTTTCTACGGTTTTCATGGCGTTCGTCTTTTGATCGATTGTTTTATATCTATACAACTGTTATGCATGTATATTATGCGATTCTTTCTGATTCTCCTGTTTAGTTTTTAACGTGCTTCCGTATTGATATTTGCGTCAGATGCGATTCTTAACGCGTTGTTATCTTCCAGTGGAAATAATAGGAAACTAGAATCATAAGCATCGTTTTGTGATACGCTGATGAGATAACTAATGGAGGATTTGGTTCTATAAATATCATTCTATTTTGAAAGATATTACGTATTGAAATGAACGATCGTTAAAATTCCTTGGTAGATTCTTGAACGAGTCCTTTAATTATGCCACAGCTCGAATTTATTCCACATCGCTATCGTTTTAGAAACCGTTTTCTTGGAGATTTATTTCGCTTTTGTCTTTTTGAGGTTGTTTTCTGAGTTCGTCAATGCGAGAGAACTGTTGCAGATGTGGTACCCGAAACTGTCATTCTTCGTATCAATATTTCTGGAGCCTTGAAACTGCCGCCTCCTCTGTTTATGATGACAACAAATTCTTTTATACTAATTTCAGTTTTGATGTTCTTTTCTCTAATCGCATTTCTGTAAAATTAGCATTCTCCTGTTTTGTTAATCATCCCCTTTCCTCGTTCTGTAAGTTAATGTTTCAGTTCTTTGATTGAAGATTGTGTTGTCCTGAGGATGTTTCTCATCTCAGTTCATGTACATGGTTCCTGAGTGTGTTTCATCATTGTCATTAATTACTATTTCAGTTTAAGGTCCAGTCAAGAAATTCACCTTCAATTCAGACTAATGGAGAAAATAATTGAGAACCAAGATTATCTAGATATGGAAAAACATACAATGCAATGAAGCTGTACTATTTAATCTATAAAGCATATACATGTGTGCTTCCACGAGAAAGACCATACTTAAAACTCTTGAACGACTGGATGTGGATCCTAAAGATCTGTGTTTGCTTGTGCTCCATACAGACTCTATGCTTACATAAGTAAATCTAATTGATTCCATCTCTTCCACATCGCAGCTTACTGTGTGGTTGCAGTTGAGGCTGCTGGCCGACAGATCCCTATTGCATTCCTTGAACGAGTTAATGAGGACTTTGTGAAGAGATATGGAGGTGGAAAGGCCATGACAGCAACTGCCAACAGCCTGAACAAAGAATTTGGGTACATTGTTTCATGGGAATTATTAAATGAATGCCACATTATCTCTTATCTAACATTATATATAAAGAATGAATGTGCCATTACCTGGATTTTGATTCCAACAACATTATATTTTTAAATAGGTCTAAACTGAAGGAGCATATGAAGTATTGTGTGGAGCACCCAGAGGAGATCAGTAAGCTTGCCAAAGTGAAAGCACAGGTTTCTGAAGTCAAAGGAGTAATGATGGAAAACATTGAGAAGGTAAAAGAAATCTTTGCTATCTACTGCTTGCTACCTACAGCCATTACATTCCGCCTTGCCTTTCAATCTTAAAATTTAGGAAAAGGCCAAATTCTGGTTATTATAACATTTGATCTAATTTAATCTTTTATTGTATTTTACTGGATATGCAAATGTTGTGTTTATTCACTAATTGTTCTCTCAACAGGTTCTTGATCGTGGAGAGAAGATTGAGCTTCTAGTGGATAAGACAGAAAACCTTCGATCTCAGGTCATTGCCAGATTCTTTTGCATGACTAACTAAATTATGATTGGCAATCTGAGAAATGATACATTCTCTATAATGAACAAGTATAGATGCTATATGAATTAGAGGGAATTTAGTTCATGAATGAATGGCATTCATATTTGTTTGCAATACTTTCCTACTTATGGATAAATTGAAGTTGTTACTAAGTTATATACCTTAAGAAAAAGGGGATTGCATTCAAAACTTGCGAGTGAGCACGAGCAGCAACATCATAGAGCGTGTCTGTGCTATATGCTTCCAATTATTTAGCTTATTCGTGTCATAGTCTCATGTTAGACGTAGCACTATGCTTAGTTCTGTGATTCCAATGGATTATTGGCCTTGTGAGGTTTAGAACAATCCCAAGTAACTTGAATAAGGAGAAAATTGTAATAAAAAGAAAACAGGAGACTATGTTTACAAAAGAGGAAATACACAATTTTTTTTTACTGTGAATACAAAATTTAATTGAAAATGGTATCTGCAGGCACAAGATTTTAGGCAGCAAGGAACCAAAATGAGGAGAAAGATGTGGTATCAGAACATGAAGATGAAGCTGATAGTTCTTGCGATCGTACTCGCGTTGATTCTGATTATCATTTTGTCTGTCTGCGGCGGCTTCAATTGTTGATGGATTATTCTCTGCAGCATTAGGATTTTGGTGATGGGATCAGTCTTACTCGGACAGTTTTATACATGCTTGTTTATTGTACAAATCTTTCAGTTCCAAGTTCAACTTACCCATACGTTACCTAAGGACTCTGCTTTTGTATAGGTTGTGCGGTTATATTCTTTTGACATTTTGTATGGAAATATATCATTCGTTTGCTAAATAATAAATACGCTTGGATATCAATAACGCATGGATTATGCACAGTTTTTGGTCCATTTACATGCTGGATTTGACAGCATATCGTCTATGCGTTTTGATTTTTTTTTTTTTTTTTTTTTTTTTTTTTTTTTTTTTTTTTTTTTTTTTTTTTTTTTTTTTTTGATATTGTGATATATGGTTCAGTTGTTCACTTGTCCTATTTGAAGTTTTGAACTGTTTGGAACTTGCAGGGAGGGTAAAATTTCGACTTAATCGTACGAGTTTGTTTTTATCTACTTGTGCTAGAGCCTCCCGATTCGTGGATCCAGGTATTTTGAGAACTTTGGGAGTGATTTTGAATGGTTTACATCATTTTTGTCATATTCAACGTCACTATAAAATATGTCTTTAGTCATTTGAAATCATTTTATTTTTTTTATTCTTTTCTAAATTTGATTTTTTCAATTCTGAACTAGCTATGCACTATGGAAAATGATCATTATTGTCCATGCTCTAGCTATGCTAGGACTCTATCCTAAAATAGAATATGACACCGACGTTTTTAGGGTGTAAACTTTTGAGTGAATCAAATTGGATTCTAAACTTAAATAAATGTTGCAATTCTGATCTTTGGTTCAATTTTCGTTAGTTTACTCATTAATTTTAACAAAAAAAAAAAAGTGTAAATATCTTCATAAACTCATTAATTTTAATAAAATAAAGTTTGGTACAAAAGCAAGTTTAATCAAATGCATAAACTAATTTATTGAACCCATAAAGATAACTTTTGTTTCCTAATGATATTTGAAGCAATAGTTTAAAATTGCTAACACTTTTAAAGTTTAAGGTCAAGATTGCAACATATATTTATCCAAATTGGAGGTGCAATTTGATGAAATTGAAAGTTTAGGGTGAAAATTGACGGAACATGACAAATTAAGTTTAGGGATCAAAATTGAGTACTTCTTTTCTCTAAGTTTTATGTAACTTGGCATTCAAAAAAAAAAAAAAAAGAAAAAAAAAAAGAAAAAAAAAACAAAAAATAATTCATGTAATTTGGAATTAGAAAGTCCATAATCAATGTAGGTATAAAGAAATGACATGAGTTAACTTAGAATCTAAAATACAAATTTATTGAATTTGGAATTAAATCAATGCTATCGAGAAAGATTAGGAGAAATTTAAATTCTACATCTAAACACCTTTATCATAAACTTTTAATTTTATCAAATTGAATCATAGGCTTAGTTACATGTTACAATTTTTACCATCTATTTAATTTTCACTAATTTTAATAAAAAGCAACATAAAAATTTCCTTTGATTCACTATTTTTTTTTTCATACAACAATTGCGAATCTCAAGGAAAGAAGTGTATACCAATTGGAACTAAATTCACTTTAACTAATTCACTAATTTTAGTACTATCAAGTTTTATATAAATTTAAATTTGATTAATGTACAAATTAACGATGGAATAACTTTGTCAAGATTCACAATTCTTAATCCCCCAAAGAAGAAAGAAAAACAGCTATAATGTCATATTTATTTGAAATATGTACCATACATATATTTTATAATTCATTGAAAGTCTATAAAAATTGCCAATATGAGCTTAGCTTAATTAACATAAAATTTCCAACATCCTTAGCCAATAATGAAATTCCCAACAACCTTTTAACAACCATATAGACCGGGTGTTTCAATTATAGACTAATTTTTCAAAATTGAATATTGTCTAAGTGCATGTTTGAGAGTGATTTTGAAATTGTTAAAATCATTTTTTATCGATATTCAAAACCACTCTGAAAACATATCTATAATCACTCAAAATTAAAATAATATTTAATTTTACACTTTTAAATGCAATTTTTTCATATAATCAAAATTAATTTTGAATGATTAAATGATTCTAATCATTTCAGAATCACTCCCAAACATGCCTTAAATGACAAATATAATTAATAATAGACAATGGCGTAAGAATGAAGAAATGGATTCAAATTTTATAAATCATAGGACTTTTCTTTATTCTTTTCATCTCCATTGGAGTCTTTGAGTTTGAATTATTTTGGTACACATAAAGAGGGGTTTAAACTTCTATATTATGAAGTCTTACATTAGACTAATAAATATGGGTGGCTTTCAAAAGGTGTTGCCTTGTTCTAAAATAAGCCTATAAAAAGATGGAACATAAGGAAAAAGAATGTAAATACTCAAATGTTTATTTCCATGTTGTCTATGAGCCTGACTTTGCCAAACAAGGCAGCAATCAAAATCACAACTGGACTCTTGATCTCCTCCACCACCTCCAAACTCTCTTGTTCCACAATCTGCCACCAACAAAGAACAACATGAAACTTTTAACTGTTAAAACTTTCTTGTTGTTTCGAAGTGTCATCGGAAAATAACGTCGATGCTTTCCGAAACAAATAATTTCAGCAAATACATGTGTGGATAGCAATAACGATGTTTTCTATTCTTCTCGTTTTTGAGAAGAATTGAAGTTGTTTTTCCTTCCAAAACATAGACTAGTAATGAACCATGATTTCATATGCATAATAAACTTCTGAACAGCTCCATTTTCAGTCCATAAGAAGGCAAGAAGCTTTAAAAAAAAAAAAAAGGAAAAAAGAGATCAATTTATATCCATGAACTTTCGGATGTATATTAATTAACACTCCTTCAAATTTCGTTCGAAAAATATTGTGTGAGACTTATATTGTTTTAATTGAACTGTTAACTTGTCAAGAGCGAATCAATTTAGACCTTTTATTAAGGTTATGTAAAAGAGAGTTCAAATTGATTCGCTTATGAAAGTTTAGAAATTTAATTGATAAAACTATAAGTCTCACGTGATATTTATATAAATAGAATGAAATGGAGGAGATATATTGCTACACTCGAAAGTTTAGGTTTAAATTGATACAGCTTCAAAAGTTTTAAGATATAAATTGATATTTTTTCTCAAAAAAAAAAAAAAAAAAAAAAACTCATTTTCACCCTTATCAGGAAATGGTTATTCAATAAAACCATGAATGAAAGGACAAGCTATCCACAGTATTTCTTAACTAAGTTGAAGGCTGCAAAAGTCACAAACAAAACATCAAAAGCTTAATATAGGCTCAACTCAGAAAGACTTCATAATTTAAAGCATCCAGGGCTCACCTCAGCATAATCAAGTTCTCCACCGGCTTCCCGTACTTCATCAACAATCAGGTTCTTTAATCTTTTGCAATTGAGTTCACCACTTTCTGCTGCAGATTTTGCTTTTGACAATGACCTGTTTATAGACAATGCCTATAGACAGAAAAACGAGATCAGAGGTAAATTAGTTTCTGAATCTAAGTACTTAATTGATCATGAACCATAAAGCCAATGTGCTTTGCACTTTGAAGACAATGCACTGTAATTTGAACAGAAGTAGACAGAACAGTGAAGGAGAGAACCTTCTGTCTTTCTTCAGGTGAGAGCCGCACATTGCGAGAACTCATTGCAAGACCATCGGCGTCGCGCACGATTTCAGACCCCACAATGTTTATAGAAAAATCAAGATCTCGAACCTGAAAAAGAGCTGAAGTGAGAAATATTATCACCGGTGGTAAATAAACATGTGCCTTTCTCAATCAAATGACAGCAAATGTGGATAAAAACCCAATAACTGGTTGAAATTAGATAGTAAAGGCAAGAAGTTAGAGAAGCACATATCATCCAAGAAGCTTGTTGCCCAACCCAAATTTTAAACAATCGAGATCAGAACTAAATGAAGTTCAAGGAACAGGAGTTAGAGTCATACCCTGCAGAGCATATTGCAAACATTAAAGATTTAGTATTCTTGAGAACTTAACTACCAGTTCGTCTAATAGTATTGATCGAAGCAGCTTTTCAAAATTTGAAGATAGTCTTACAAATATACAAGATTTAGTACCCTATGACAAGAGGAATGCAAATTAAGTTCATAAATTTTAGAATTAAGCAATCAAGTTCAGAATTCAGATGACAAACAATGGAGTTTTGAGCTCTAAACAGATATTGAAATCAAAACCATTCACCTTTTTCCATCCCACACAGAAACAAATTGAAGAACTAGACTCACCATCCGCATGATAATCCGCCATTGCTGATAATCTTTCTTCCCAAACACTGCAACATCAGGCTCCACAATATTGAACAACTTGGCAACAATGGTAGCAACCCCTCTGAAGAAAACAGGCCTGCTTCTCCCACACATCCCCTTCTCCAAACGCTCGACCCTCACCCATGTCTCATGCCCTGAACCAGACTCCTCCAAGCAAGAAACCGCCGCCATTCCACCACAACCGCTGCCATTTCCGACACAATCCTTAGCTGATTCAACTCCATAGTCGTAGAGATTGCGAGGATGGAAAACGGCATCAATTCCTCGAGGAACAGCCATGAGCTTCCGAATGTCGCCCTCGAAATCTGAAGGATAGGTTGAGAGGTCCTCAGAAGGGCCAAATTGGCTAGGGTTTACATAGATTGAAACGACGACGAGTTGTGAGTGCTTGTGAGCTTCTTGGATTAGAGAGAGATGGCCGTCGTGAAGGAATCCCATGGTGGGAACGAAGGCGATGGTTTTGCCTTGAGATCTCATGGCTCTCGTCCATGCCCTCATCTGGTTCTTGTCTGTGATTATCTTCGGCTGCTTCTCCTTCCCCGCCATTGGAGAATCGAACTGAAACATGAATCGAAACGGTCGATCAAAACGAGAGTTTCATGGATTTCAAGCTTTAAGAGAACGCAAAAGCCTGTGATGGTTGGACCCTCGAGAAACCTTCCAAACAACTGATCCAATATCCTTCCAAACAAAAGAGAGGGAAATTCTCGAAAAACAAAACAAAGATAGGTAGCCATAAAAACATAATGGGAAATAATAAATATGTGGGGGGGGGGGGGGGGGGGGGGGGGGGGGGGGTAAAAAATCGAGTCTTAATCGATATAAGTGTCGAGGCAACTCTCTCTAAAAAAAATTGGACAAAATAACCCCTAACTTCAAAAGAAGGGGTACTTCTTCATAAAAGAAGTTGCACTGACTAGACCCAAGTGATCGTTTACCAAAAATAAAGGTCTCCACAAAGTCTAAGAAAATGTATGAAAATTGGAGCCTTTCTGAGTATTGGATGATTAAGAAATTGGTGATTTGATAACAGGGAAGTCGGTGACGGAAGCCTTAGTGAACGACGATCGTAACTTTTACGATCTTAAAGTAGCAAAATTCTTTATCGGACAAGTTACGACTTGTAGGTAGGAGATTCGAACTTAAATCTCTTGATTGTTATTTATATTTTATGTATGTTGAGTTATGCTCATGTTCGTATCAATTTATATTTCTAAGCTTCTAGAATTATATTAATTAAAATTTGTGTATCCATTTAAACCATAAATTTTAATAAGTGAATTAATTTAGATCATTTCTTATGATTCCGATTTAAAAATTGCATATCCATATCTTTTACACATGAATGAATAAGATTTTAACTCCTAAACTTATTTCAATGTAAATATAAAATTTATAAACAAATTACTTTCCTTTATTATATATACAATTTTGACATGAATTTAAAGATTTCCTGTTGGAAGATTCTTAGTGACATCATCCCAACTCATGTGAATTTGGCAAACAAGGGGCTTGGTTGGATTTGGGATGGCCGTTGTATCATTGTAAGGAGGAGACAACCATCCACCTTGTTTGGAAATGTTGGGTACTTGGGCCATTTGACCTCATTTTTTATTATCTAATGTTGTTTCTTTTTTATATGACAGGAATAGGTGGACAATGTTGGACTATTTTTGTTGAGTGAGGGGAGCACGACAAGCCTGATGATAAGGTGGTTTTTTTCATGGTGTTGTGGCGCATTTGAGAGTTTCACAACTATGTGGTGTTTCGTGGAAGTGGTAGCTCAGTGGAAAGTTTTGCTTGATTCTATCCATGGCTTCCTTTCAGAATATGGGCGGTCGACCTTGACAAGGGCAAGGTTGCTAGGTGGGCAGAGTGATGCAGTGGCAGTGGGGGTGCGGAGTGTCGACGACCGGGTTAGTTGGGCCCGACCTCCTAAGATGGTTGGCATTGTTGTGTGATGTGCTTGGGATGCCGCTATGCACAATGGTGGTGTTGTTTGGGTGCTTCGAGATCACATGAGCATTCTCTTCGTAGCTAGTGGGAGGTTTGTGCAAGGGGCTTTTTGATGTGTTGTTTGTAGAGGTTCATGCAATTGAAGAGGGATTCAGACTGCTGTTTTCTTGAGTTAATTGCCATTGAGGCTAGAGTCATACAATTTATTAGTGGCACGGTTGCTGAATGGACAGGACGAAGTATTAACTCCTGTGAAATTGATGATAGAAAACATTTTTGTGTTGGGGGCTTAACAGGAGGTTTGGTTTAGACATATTTAGCGATCTCAAAACATGGTTGTGATAGTTTAGCTCATTAGGTTGTGGATGAATTTCAATCTCATGTTTGAAAAGATGATTTTCCTAGTTGGCTATGTCTTTTAGTGGAGGAAGATTTAGCCTGTCCATCATTGTAATTGCTTTGGAATTTGTGATTCCATAAAAAAACATGAACTTGCAAGTCATCAAAGTATCGAAATTTCAGTCGATCGATCGATCTGATTTAGGATTCATGTAGATATTCACATTAATAGAGAGCTACACATGTCATTTTTGGATTGGCCCATGTGTGCCACATCATCACCTTGTAGGATTTGCTTCTAAAATTTCTTTTGGCTTTCACTTCTGTGCTCAACATTTAATTTGAGTGATTCAAAATGCGTTGGAATCGTCTTTTTGAGCTCTATGATATGAATACTTTAAAACACTAAAACCATCCGTAAGTTAAAAGTTTGTTATCATCAAAACATATGGTATGCTTGAAACTTATGAAGCTAACAATAAATTTCAAAGCTTTTAATTTTGTATCTAATAGCTTAAGTTAGCTTTCAATTTTGTATGTAATAATAAGTCTTTGTCCCACTTGATATATTTAAAAAAAAAAATTCACAAATTCATTTAATACAAAATTGAAAGTTTAATGATCTATTACACTAAATTTAATGTTGATGCTAAAAACCTAATAGACACAAAATATAAAATTCAAGGATGACCTATTAAAGTGTAAAGACCTATATACATAAAATTTAGTTTAACGACTAATTTTGTAATGTTATCAATAAAAATGCATTTCTTGTGTTATGTTTTCAATATTTTTTAATATATATTCGGTTGCATATATATAACATACCTTCCTCAATGTTTTATCATGCACATCATCCTAATTATTATTCACCATTTGAATAAATAAAAGTTACATCTCGATTCAACGAGAGATCTCGTTTTCTTTTTCAACATGTACAGAAAGTTCGACAAAAATTTAAATATCTAATCTTTTGATATAGACATAAATTTTTAAAACGAATCATGCTACTTTCCGTAAAGCACGATAGTTAAGACATTACACATTACTACTTCTCAAAGATCATAAATTTAAATTCTAGGCATTAAGAAAAATTTTCTTCCTATTAAGGAAAATCTTAATAGGAAGTAGTTGTGGATAAAAGATTGATAATGTTTTTTAGGCACATACTTTCTTTGAGCTATCTTCTCAGATTTTTTTGCTATTTAATTTGAACAGTCTTCCATCAAAATAACTATTTCATCCATTTTATAAAATATCTAATAAGAATCTGAGAGAATCCGTTCAATTAATTGGTGTTTATTTATTAATATTTAATATCTTAAAGTTCCCTAGACACTCAAATGTTGAAAGGTCAAACGGGTTGTCTTTTAAAATATATAGTGATATTTTTTTTTATTAAAATAGCATTTTTGTTTTTACTTTAATTCTTGTTCTATTTTAGGTATTCTACGATAAAATTTTTGGTTAAATTCGTAAGGTTAGATTATACAAAATACCTTGAACTTTGATGATATGTTTAAGTTATGTTTCTAGAATTTGATAAGTTTCAGTTTATTCATTGAACTTTGAAATTAAAACAAATACACTTAGAGAGTTTTTTTTTCTCCAATAAAATAAATTGGCAATAGACATGACGACTAATGTGTAAATTACGGAAAGTATACGACATCACTTACAATATCATACACACAAGTGATGTGACAATTAATGTGTAAAAGTTGTATATGTTAATAATTTTGACGATATTGTTTAAGATATTATAAAAATAACAATATTAATCTTTTATATATACCGGTATCAAACTGTTACCAAGGATTGAGAAGTATTTTACTTTAGTTAAGACTATTACTAAAAAAGTTTTTTTGGTTAGTTTCGTTGGTGGAGGTTCAAGCTTTCAAACATATTAATTGTTTCTAGACGAGGGTGGCAGATGACCTAGCTTAGTGGGTGACGATCGAGCCCGGTATCCATTTTTAATGAAAAATTCAAATGCAAAATTTAAATTAGAAAAAAAAAAATCAAAATTTAGTAGTAAAAATGAATTTGAAAAGTTTGAATTTGCTCTAAAGTTAATAGATATTCATATAATATAACATATTCTTAATTTGAAAATATTAATCTAATACACAAAAAACAAACATTTATTCCAAACCCTAATACTAAATTTACATCTTTCTCCAAACTGTAAATACACAATTAACAGAATAATACAAACATTTCCTTTGACCATTCCACTTGACCTCCACTTTTCTTTATCTACAAAAGGGAGACAAAACACATTATTATAAATTGCAAACACCAACAAACCCATCCACTAATAAATTCCCTAAAAAAAGAAAAATTAAAAGTTATTTCACTAATTAATTAATTAATTACAAGCTAATTGATCCCTAAATGAAGAAATTTCCTCAAAAACAGGGAGCCTCTTGGACCTAAATGGGCCTCTTTTGTTGACCAATTGCTCAAGCCCATTAAGCAAATCAGCATCGATACTGAGGCCCAATAGTTCAATAGAATCGGGCAGAGATTGCCTTGACCTGATTTCGGTCAGCAAATCTGCTGCCCGTTTTTGGGCTTTGTTTTCATCTGAGCCCGGAATTTGGCCTTGCTGGACTTGTTCGAGAACCGAAATGGCCTCATTGAGACGGCCCTGTTTCATTAAACAAAGGCCCAAATTGCAGGCCTTGTTTGCGTCTGGATCTATCATTTGGGCCTTCTTGTACACTGCTTCAGCCATCATGTAATTGGGCTTTTGCATGTAGGCCCACCCAAGATTTCCCTGTCAAAATTCAGGCCCATTTTCTAGGTCAGAAATCTATAATCCACAATAATTTTATTTTTTTTAACTTGTTTTTAAAAAAAGTAAAATGATCCATTATTAACTATTACTTTTTTATTTTGTTTTTATGATTTTTCTAGAAATATGTATTGAAATCGACAATTTATCCGTATTTTTATTGACATTTCGTAAAATAGAGACTTCGACAATTCTGTCAACATCGACATTTTAAACATTTTAAATTTTGGTTACACTTTAATCAAGTTACGCTCAAACTTATTTATATATTTTCATTTTACTACTAAATTTAAATTTTTTTAATTACTTTTAAATGTTTTATCACTATCACAATAACATAGCTCAACTGAGATAACTATATTAGTTTTAACATTTTAATTAAAGTTTTGATTCTGAGAGATGGGATAGTAAAATTTAGAGATAATTTATGAATATAAATTGAGAGAATGATAGTAAAAAGAAAGGGAATAGAAAAATACCAATAATCTAGAGGTTTCTTGTTTGACAGAAACCTGAAATTTCTTGCCATGAGAACGAGCTGTTCTTGTTGGCTTTCCATTAAAAGCTTCTCCTTCATAAATCATTCTCAATTTTCTCTTCAACAGCTCAATTTGCTCTTCAATTCTCCCACATTTCTGTCAACCCAAAATAAAATTAAACCATCATTCAACATAATTTCATAACCATTTATTTAATTACCACGATCTTTCATCTTTTATCAGGTACAATAATTGAATTCTTAGTCAAATTTCAAACGAAAAAAGCTAACCATTATTTGGACCCATTTAATAATCGTACCATTGACTTTTTAGTTTTTAGTTTTTGAAATTTAAGTTTTAAAAAACTCACACAAATTTTGAAATCTAAAAAACGAAAATAGTTTTTTGTTTTAGGAAATTATTATAAACAGAAAAAATATCAAAATATTTACAAATATAGAAAAATTTTACTGTCTATCTATTGCTAATAGACGATAAAAAATTTCTATATTTTTAAATAGTTTAACTCATTTTTCTATATTTAAAAACAACCCTTTTATTTTTAGAATTTTGATTAAAAATTCAAATGTTTCTCTAAGAAATATGAGAGAACCATAATATAAAATTTAAGAGAAAACGAAACTATATTATCAAAACATGATACTGGTTTTGAAAATATCGTTAGAAAGGTAGATAACATAACCAAAGAAATTCGATTATCCACTAAGACCTTAATTTAATTTGAGTTAACACGAAATATATAATAAATAATAATGTAGTAAAAGAACGTAAAATTAAATTAGTTTAGAAAGTAAATAAACACGAACCTTAAACAAATCGATAAGAACATTGTCAAGAGATTCTTGAGAGTGTTTTGAGCAAAGAAATCTAAAGGTTTTGAGGATATGAATGGCTTCTTGTGCTCTATCAAGTTGCTTCATAACCACAGCCATATCTTTTAGTGCACTTTCTACTCTGTCCCCACTATTTATTGCTTCCCAAAATAATACAATTGCACTCTCGGGATCCTTCTGTATCAACTGAAAATTAAATATATTTCACATTAATTATCTCTCTTTTCTTACTTGGTTATCATCATTTACACTTTTAATTTTCTTCTATAGAAAATTTTAATGTTGGGATAAATTCATGGTACAAAGAGTGCAAATTTAAGATAATGTTAAAAAAAAAAAAAAAAAAGATTTTTTGTTGTTTGATTTGAGACAGCTACTCAACAAGATGAGTGTAACCTAGAATGCACTCAAGTATTATTCTTTTGAGAAATTTTCACGAATAGAGAAAATGTCAAACTATTTATAGAAAATAACAAAAAAAAAAAAAAAAAAACTTATAGACATTGATAGACTTTTATCAGCTTTTATTAGTGATAGACTTCTATCATTTTTATCACTGACAGACCATCACAACTATCTAAAAATGTTGACTATTTTGTGTAAATAGTTTTCCTTATTTTTCTATTTTTAAAAAATCTCCTATTCTTTTTTTATAATAGCCATTTTTTATGAGATATTTTTTGTATAACTACTTTTTCAAATTTAAAGATATACTAACTTCATTATTCATTATTCTTTGTTGTTTGTTCTCACAAGACACTTTTTAAGAGCATTTTCTTAATAATTAGTTGAAAAAACGATCAAAAGAGAATAAATTATTATTATTATTATTATTATTATTATTATTATCATCATTATTAGTTGTAAATATTCTCTATCATAAAAAGTATTTTAATAAATGCAAAGATGAAAGTTAGATGCAACCAACTTTTCTAACTACTTAAAAGTTGTCAAATTCCTCCATTATTGTGTCTAATAGAGAAGTATTTCAACTTTCGTAAACTTTATAATTTATCATACATCTATATAATTAAAACACTATAATAAAGTTGATGAAAAGACCATATATTATATTCCCTTGTAAAGGAATAAAGAAGAATAGTACATTGTTAGTTATACTACAAATAGTTATAACAAAAAATATCATTTATCATTTAAACATATAAATAAAGAAAAAAAATGTAATTTCAACCCATGTTAATGTATTTATAATCTTAATGAGGGTGAGGAGGGTAGTTGCTATTATTACGTGCGCAAAAAGAATTTGGAAAAAAATTATGGCTTAGAAAAACAAGAAAAAAATCTCAAACTATTTACAGAAAATAGCAAAAACAACACTGATAGACATTGATAGACTTCTATAAATACTTATCAGTGATAGACTTCTATCATTTCTATCATTGATAGACCGCAATAGACTTCTATTAGTGTTTATCACAACTATCTAAAAAATTTACTACTTGGTGTAAATAGTTTCCTTATTTTTCTATTTTTAAAAATTTCTCCATACACAAAGAAAAACAAGTAACAAATATCATTCATCAAATGAGATTTTGGAGGAAAAAAAAGTCAAGGTTTCATAAAAAGGGGTAACACTTTTATAATTTTTTTAGAAAAAGAAATTTAGATTAGGTATTTGGGTAGGCTGCATAAAGATAGGTGCAGCTAAATTGAGATTTAGAGGGAGAGATAATTCGAGTAGGTAAAATATCTATTACAATATAAAAAATTGATGGTTCGATCTTTTATCAGCAACGACAACGGTCGATCTAAAACAAAATGAAAGGGAAAAAGAAATTTACCTGAGCATATTTTGCTCTAACATAAGGACTATCACCAGGTGGAACCTTATGAATGACATGAAAGAGTTCTTCTTTTTTCCCTTTTGAGCCCTTAATTTTTAGCCTTCCTTCCATTTCCTCTCTCTCTTTTGATTTTTCTTCTTCTAAAACCATTCTCTTCGTTCTTCTTCTTCAATGGAAACCCTAATTCCCAAATTTAAAATTAGCTGCAAAAATGAAGCTCTCTCTCTTCCTTTGAAAATGGAAAAACTCTTATAAATTAGCAAAAAAGAGATAATGAAGACAACATCCAATAAAAAAGAAAAAAAAGCTCAAAATTTTCCAACCAATATATAATGAAGAAGGTCGCTCTTCCGTCTACATTCAACCACCTCTTTATGTTTTCTCTTCCTAACTTTCTCATTATTTCAATTTCTCTCTCTCTCAATCTATGACATCTCGATTGCGACGTCTTTTACGGTTGAATCTCGATCGTTGATTCTTTCTAAACTCACACAGTCGATATCGATTTATCCACGTTGTATTAATTCGCGTCTTAATGTTTTTTTTAATGATTGTTAAATTTCGATTGTTGAGTCCGTCTAAAAATTCTTTACATTATGATTATATGGATGAGATTGTACTGCACTATCTTTGATGATTATCTCGATATTTTCAATACTTTCACTTTTCTAATAATTAGTTGTCTTGTCGTGTGAATTTGGTTCTTCTGTTTAAGTTTTATTGAGCTGAATATTGAGCCACATTGTTTATGAATATTAACTAAGATATATAAATTATCGAGATTTTCAAATTTATTTTTGTCTAAAGTCACGTCTTACTTGTAATTACCATCTCTTGTATAATTTATATTAGTTGCACATATATAAAATTTTAGTTTGATCTTAAATATATCAAATTATATTATTCTTCCCAGCAATAGTAATCGTAATTTTTTTAAAGTAGCATGATTAATCATGATTTTTTTAGTATAATAGAGGTAGAGATACAAAATACAGACATCTTAATTGGTATATCAGTTAAATTATTCTTACTTTTGCACATTAATCATAATTATTCATTATTATCAATGGGTAACTAAACAAAGAAGGAGAGAACTACATAGTGAAAACAAAATACCATAAGAAATGAAAACTTTGTCTCAAACCAAGGTAGATCATATTTTGGAACTGTACGGACTGAATTTAGTCGTTATTATAGTCAGATTCACACAAAAAAACATTATTATAATCAATTATTTGAAAATATTATATCTTCCAATAAAAATTTTCAAAGATTTTGAGGGCAAAAATAAAAATAAAGCCTCGAAATTTACGACTTTGTGAAATTTATAATTTAAAGATAAATAGATATTTGTCCAACAACAAAGCCTTTTTAATTTTTGTTTTATAGTTTTTAATTTTAGCAAATTTGAGCCTTGTTCAATAATAAGATACTTAATTACCTTTTTAAATATCTATGATTTGATTTTTCACTTTGTAGTTGTTGAATAAAAGAAAAGAAGAAAAAACAAACAAAGCTTTTTTTTTTTTGTTAATTTTGTCTTTTAATAAACACATACAATGAACCTAGACACATGTGTGTATAATTAAAATATAACTAACTATAAATTGAACTCAAATGTTAGACTTTAATTTTATTTAAAATTTACTTCACCTAGGGTTTCATGTTTTTTTTTTTTTAAAGTGTTTTTCAAATCAAGTCAAGTTTTGAATTGAAGGAAGAAAAAAAAAAATTCATGTTTGGTAATGATTTTGTTTTTAGTTTTATTTTTTCAAAATTTCTGTTTGTTTCTCAAATTTTTAATTATAAATTTACTTTTATTTAAAAATAATTAAATTCCACAACCAAAAACAAGTTTTTGAAAACTACTCTTTTTAAATTTCGAAACTTAAGTCAATTTTTGCAAACACGGAGTAAAAAGTTTACGCTAATATAGAAACTTATGAGTGTAGTTGTGTTTATAATCTTAATTTTTAAAACTCAAATAGTTACTAAACTCTAAAAAATCAAATGGTTATCAAATGAGATTGTAGTTTTCAAAAACTTGTTTTTATTTTTAAAATTTATCTAAAAGTCTAATTTTAACTATCCCAAGAATAACTGTATGAAAATTTTTAAAAATAGAAGAATAAGAGAAATAATTTAGACAAAAGGAAAATCTTTAAATAGTTGACAGATAAAAATCTATAATCGATGCTGATAGAGGTCTATCAATATATATTTTTTTTTTGCTATTTTCTTTAAATAGTTTGACATTTTTTCTATAGGTAAAAATTTCCCCATTTTTAACCTCAAAAATATATCTTACGGGTCAAAACATAACAAGTTTCCATATTTTGACACAAGTTTCCTTGAAAAAAGTTTAATACACATAAGAGTAATATACAAACATGAAAAATTAATTAACATTTTTCTTTAGTGTTAATTTTGGTGCTATATTTCCATTTATTAATTTGATTGAATCCGCTAAATGTTTTCTCACTTCAGTACTTTCTGAAAATTTTCAAATTTTATCATTAGATTATCTTCTTATTCACATTTTCGACACGTGGTATATCACTTGGCAGAAAAATGAATTCTTTTAATCGATTAGTTCAATTTTGGTAATGAGCATGATTGAGTTTCATGCATCAAATAATCTTAAAGTGGCATATCATATCTAAATATGTCAAGAAATTTAATAATTTGAAAACTTTAAGAGCTGGTGACAATTGGCTAAAAGACCAGGAACCAACCTACTAATTTTAAAGATTCACATATTAATTACCATTAAAGAAATGCTCAACTAAACAAACACTAAAACGTCCTATATTTACATTTCACACTATTAATTAAAAATGTAGACTGCTTTATTCGAATGAAACTTTGAAGGCAAAATTGAGACATATATGAAGCCAAAAGTCATTTAGTGTTAATTAATTCAGAAGAATTATTGAAAAATTAATCAATAATCTAATTACAAATTACAATCATTTTTAATATTAACTAGACATTTTAACAGTTCCATCACATTAAAATTCCCATCAAATAAAGAGTACAATACTCGACAAGTCAAAACCTCAAACGGTTTAACAAAAAAAAAAGAATTGAACTCTACTAAGTAGAAATGAATACATGAATAATAATAATAATAAAAAAAAAAATTACTGAGTACTGGAAAACATATAGGTAAAAACAAATTACACTATGAATGAACCAAATTGACTGCTCTTATAAGCTAAATGCAAAACATGAACAAAAACAACCTTGCCCACCACGTTATCAAAGGCAAAAGAAGAAATTACTGCTCAACAACGCTGTAAGAAGCCAAATTACCACGCTACTAAAAACAGTATATTCTGATAAAAAAGCATCTCACTGGCCAAGGCAAAGCATTTAGCTCAAGAAAAGAGAACAGTGAAAACGAATAACTTTTTAACTAAACCTGGTTTCTACCACCACCGACACCACCGTCCCTTGTTCGTCCGCCTATCCGTCCCCGACCTCGACTGTAACTCCTACCCCCTCTGCCTCTATCATAGCCAGTTCCTGAAAGGAATGCAATTGATTAGAACAACTCAGCTTGATCCATCCTAACCACACTTGATCGTTTTCAACACATTCTATAAGGATAAGGATTTGTCATACACTAAAAAAATTCAATACCCAATATTGGTTAAACCAAGAAATAGTTAAGAGGTCACTTTGAAAACATTCCATCTCTTTTTCTTAAGGAATTCTAAAAAATACAGATTACACCCCCATAAGATTAATCAAGAGTTAGGTGGCACCAAAAATCTGCAAAGTCCGCAAAATGGCAGTTGGTTAGATTCTGAACAAGAGAAGAAAGTTGAGAAAGAAACTTACCACGATATGTCCAACCTCTGCCTCGCCCACCACCTCTACTCCAATTTGAGTACCCACCATTATCTATGTTGACAAAATAGAAACTGAAAATTAGGTCTTACTCAAGAATTAGCATGAGCGAAACTGAAAGAGGAAAACCTTATCTACCTTGATAGTTGCCTTGGTAGCCGCCCGATCCACCTTGGTAGCTTGATCCACCTTGGTAATGGCCAGAACCACCTTGATAGTAGCCAGATCCGCCTTGGTACTGGCCATATCCACCCTGGTAGTTGCCATATCCACCCTGGTAGTTGCCATATCCCCCTTGGTAGTTTCCATATCCACCTCTGCCCCAACCACGCCCTCTCCCTCTACCTCGACCTCGGCTTTGGCCATATGGATCTGCCAAATGCAGGCCTCAGAGTTCAAGACAGCACCATAATCCAACAGTATAGTATGATCATTAAAATTTGTTCATAGATTTTCCAGATACATTAACTGTGACCTCCGCACTTGATTAAGATTAATTGGGTGGTGCTACCAATCTCTGAGGGGAAAATCTTTGTGGTTTGTGCTTATCTGAAACTATGTTAGTCTCCATTAACATCAAGTGATTCCTTTCTTTTAGATTCCCAACCAGTATCTCAAACCCACAACCAACATCTAGGACCTGGGTCCACCGCCTTAAGAGTTAGAGCTTAGGGACATTGGCAATAGGATACTAAAAGCATTTGTTTAGCACAGATTCAAAAGACTTCAAATATTAATCTTTGGTTTCTTTACTTACGGAATGATGTAACTAGGAAAGGCAAAATTTCTCACAGGGTCGGGGAACCCCCAATTTGACCTGGAAAGGGAGTCAAACTGGAGATTTAATTCGGGGTCCCGATTGGGGGACAGGATAGGGAGGGGATCTCCACCTTGTCCCCGACCCTGAACCTGGCCTAAACTACTTTTTATTATTCTTTAAAATATATGTGTGTGTATATATATATATATCTCCTTTTAATTTAATTTCCGAATAATATAATAACTTTTTGTATTAAAAATTATAATTAAAAGGAGAATTTTTAAAAATAGAAAAATAAGGAAAACTATTTATACAAAATAACAAAATTTTTTGATAGTTGTGATAGACGTTGATAGAAGTCTTTCAGAGACTATCAGTGATAGAAATGATAGAAGTCTATCAATGTCTATCCGTATTTTTTTTTTATATTTTCTGTAAATAGTTTGACATTTTTTTCATGTGTGAAAATTTCCCTAATTCAAAAGTGTTGGATGTTTTTTAAATAAATAAAACAACAATAATACTTTAATATAAAGGAAAATTATTATAAATAGAAAAAATATCAAATTATTTACAAATATAGGAAAATTTCATCATCAACCAGCGTAGACCGAGCGATAGAAGTCCATCACTAATAGACAGTGAAATTTTTCAATATTTGTAAATAGTTTGGTTCATTTTTCTATATTTGAAAACAACCCTAATATAAAAGTATATACAACTTCAATATATTTATAAAAAAAATTAATATGTTTATTTAAAAAGTTATTAAGATTTAATAAAAAAAATTAAAAAAATGAAAATTGGAGATTTTCCAAGTGGAGACCTAAAAAAGGGGAATGGGGTGGGAGAGGGAATGGGAAAATCCCCGCAGGGATAGCGATGAGGAGTGTATCGCCCGCCCCACCCCGCCCCATTGTCATTCCTAAAGGTAATGTAAATCCCAAGTAAAGGTATTCGTGGGTTGGGTTGGGTTGAAGCACTTTTTAGACCCAACCCAATTGTTCGGGTTGTAAGATTTTTCAATCCAAATAACTCTTATTAAATAATGAACCCAACCATGAAACTTTTGAATTAGGTTGGTTTAGGTTACTCGGGTTATTTATTTAAAATTTTATTCTAAAAATAAGTAAAACGTTAATATATAAAAATTTTATTTAATTATTTTCATATATTTAATTAAGATTAGCAACTCAATTTCAATTTATATTATGAAAATTTTCTTTCCAAAGTTCTAAAATTTACTTTTAGCAGGTGTTAGATAATAGATTATCCAAAAAAAATCATGAAATAAAATAAAATAAAAATATGTATATATTATTATATCATAAGTAAAAAAAATATATACTTTTCAAAATTAATAATAAGCTCGGGTTGGTTCAGATTATTTTAGGTGAACCCAAACACCACTAATCCCAAGGATTCTTAATATTCCTGATTCTGTATTTATGTTTTTTTTTATGTATAAGTTGCTGCACTATAAAATAGGGTGGAAGTATCACATTCTATATAACTTCTCAAAATAATAGTATATTATATTTCAGATAAAAGGACCACCTTCATTAACAGCATTGTAATAAGGACGAGACTGTCTGGGCTGTTGCTGCTGATTATATTGTTGCTTTGGCTGCTCCACGAATTGTGGAGCTTGATACCTACAGACAATTAAAAAAAAATCATTCTAAAACATTCATAATAAGAAACTTGGGTGTAAAAAATGGAAAGCAGCACATGAAGGATTAGATTTTCACATCCTACGGCTATAGTTTCCAATTTTTCTTACCCAGGAGAGTTTTTATTTAGTTCTCGATTTGACAAGGTAATTGATATCATTGAGACATGACGAGTCATCTCCACACTGCATCATAGGTCAGAAGTTAATTCTTAAACATTTGCAAAAGAGTATGCTAAAGCTACATATCCACAGCAGAAACAGTAAGCAAATCTGCAATTGCAAACAAAAGAGTACCAACCCACACATAGAGCAACCAACCAGCAGTAAGTACATAAGTCTTCATCGGGCAATTAACAGAGAATAATTCTAGAGACTAAAAACTTACGGTACAAGACCTTCTTCAATAGGTTCCCATACATCAGTTATGCTTACTGAGCTGATGGAAGTTTCTTGATGCAATCGTGGAGTTCTCTTCTGTTTCAGAATGAAACTGGCCTGTTAATTATAAAATTAGTGACATATGCACAGTTGCAGAATGTAAATTACTCAAACCTTTAAAATTTCTGCAATGGCAACCGCTTTACTGATTGCCTGCCCCATGGCTTTCAACACTATCTCCCTAACACGTTTGTCCTGGATTAAAAGTGAGAACGTGATATATTAAACCAAATTACAAAAGATTCATTCTCAGCCGACAGTAAGCACATGCTTAGAAACATATGAATAAACAAGGGAAAAAAAGCATTGGACTTGTATATCTAGGTCCATGTTTAAACGGCAAAGATACCAAGGGGGATCAAAAGCTAGCTAACACCTAAAATTAATCTAGTCAAAATTGAACTAGCTGATTGGATACATTTTCTTTTCTTTTCTGTTCTTTTTCTTTTCCTTTTCAAAATCATACTGGTCTGATATCAATTCATGTTCAAGTATGGTTTTTAAAAAATATTTTCAATGTCTGCTATATCTTCAGAAAAAAGTCTGCAAGTAACTGTCTCTCTATATGAGTTTCCGAGTAACAGTGCATTTATTATATACTCTCTGTAATACACTTTCTATTGCTGGTAAAACCATGTCTAAGCAACTCACTTTCTCTAGTTTTCTTTCCATATTTTTTCTATTGGTGACTATGTTAAATGAAAGATCATAAATTTTTATTTTGCAGTTTTGAAATCACAAAAACCAAATATAGAGAATGATCCAAACCAGTCTTCCAACTTTTGGTTTTCAAACAAATAGAAACGTAACACGTAACTATCATTAACACAAAGTGCAACTCAAAAGTCCTCCCCAGACACTCCCCACAAAAAATATTCCTCTCAAGCCAAATGCCCAACAATATAGCAAAAAGAATAAGACTGCTAAAGAATCTTTCCTTTGACACAAAAATGAGGATTCAAGAACACCTCCTCAAACATCAAACAACAACCTCTATTATAAGCAAGCATAAACCCAAAGATCCAAAAGAACCTGTTCCAAAGAGAGGTAGCAAGATCACAATCCCAAAATAAATGGTCAAGATCCTCTTCCTGTCTCCTGTAAATGACACACCATTAAGGCTGCAAGAACCTCAGATTTGATCTTGGGTATTCACTCTCTAGTGTAAAACTTTAAGGGCAAAAAATCTCATTTTCCTAGTTTTGACCTTCAAAAGAGAGGAAAACCTAGAGGATCCCCAGGATGGAGAAGGGGCACAAAGAATCCCAAAAAAAGAACTGCTGGAAAATCCCTAAGAGGGCTTCAAAAGCCAAGATCTGGAATCCCTTCTCCCCAAACAAATGGTTGATCAAGTAAATAGCATGATAAATATAGAGACAAATCCTCAATCTCAAAACCTATTAAACACTAATCCTAGAGAAGAATAGTGCAGGACATTGTTTGAACATGGATTAACGTTTGTTAAAAAAAATCCTTGATTCCTTGGGTACACACAATTGAGTTTGTAAGGATTAGGTTCAGCCTAAAAACCAAACGAACAAAACTTTGCTCACCCTTGTAGTGAGGTAGGAAATAGGTCAGGTTTTCAAAAACAGAGAAAAGAAACTTCATACAATTTTCTAAAGCTCAAAGCTACTCTCCGAAGGACTCAATTCCCAGAAGTCAAAATTAATTTATAAACATATATTATTTCAAAACCACATTCATTTATTTTATTCTGATGTCTTTAGAGGATTTGGTATCATATAGAGCCCTCAAACAGAAAAAAATAACTGCTGCACAAGAATTCATCACAGAACCTAACTTTCAGAACGACCAGACTGGGAGACCCAGGGTTTCAACTTAAGTAGTGAAACAATGGAGCAAAATGAACAATCACAAAAGCGGATGACAAAACTGACACATTATACCAAAGAATATAAACTCTCAGGAACTATATGCTAACTTAAGAAAAAGAAGTTTCCTGTTGCTCCAGGTATAATGAAATTGTCCACAATCGTTCAATGGGGCCAAGATTAAGTATTCCTAACTTTTGCAATCCAAGCAGATCATGATTTGAAATTTTCAACGGTGTGTAGAGTGCAGATTCAAATTTCAGGACTTATGGTAGAGGGTACAGTGCCTCGACTACGTGCGCTACGCTCAGGTTGGCCAATATTGAGAAGAACCCATCTGCTAATTGAATTTATAAATATAGGACACTAAACTTGATCCCTTGAATAACATCGATAATTAACTTCTTCAAAGAAAAAAAAAATAGTACTAAACAAATTGAAGAAACCCATTAGCCAAAAGTAAAGAAATGACCATTTTAACATGATCGCTATATTAGCATACTTAATCGATTTGGTAACACATTGTGAAACATAAGCTTTAGTGCATATGATTCTTTTTATAATAAAGAGAACTACGTAGCTATATCTTGATGGTAAATTTATATATTAAAAAATTTATACAAATAGTAGAAACCTGAGCCAAAAATCACGTCAAGATAATATAGAAACACCAAGCTCCACATGATCACTGCCTTAGCGTAATTACTCGATCTGAGAATACAGTATAAACTATAAACCATAAATCCAACCGTATCTTTATTCTTTTCATAAGGTAAAGTGAAGAAAAATGAAGTAGCTACTAATTCACGATAGGCTAGAAGAAGAAAAAAACTATATGTACTGTAGATAATCAACAGAACAGTCGACATTTCACGAGCTATCGCACGTTAAGAAGTACCATAGCTCGTGCATTAAACTTACAGACACTTCCACATACAATGCATATACGGCAAAGCATCAGCCAGCGAGCAACTATTCCTCAAAAGTCACAAGTATAAGAAATAAAATCAATATACCAGAAAATGTAGCAAATAAATAAATGTCGGCTAACATTACAAAAAAAAAAAAAAAAAAAAAAAAAAAAAAAAAAATCAAAACGTAGACAATCTTCAAATGCGTCTAGTGCATCCACAATCCAAACAGCACAAAACCTAACCTCATAAGACAGATTCAGCATGAAACAAAATATCACAGAATACCAACAAGAAAAAATGAAATGAGATACAATGGGTAATGAAAACGATAAAAGAAGCATTGGAATGATACCTGAAGCAGGGTGGAAGCATAAGTGATGTAGTTACGAATAGCGCCTTGACTGGTGATGCGGATTTCATTTTCGTTTATCGGAGATTCAGGTTTAGGTTTCTCGACCTTCTGGTACCTATCCATGGCGGTTCTTCAACAAGGCGGGAAACGAGAGAGGGAAGAAGATGAAGAAGAAGATGATGATGAAAACAGAAACCCTAACGGGCAAGAGGAGAAAGCTTGACTGTTGAGTGTTTGTGAGTGTGGTTTTGAGAAGAAAAAGGGGAAAGGAGGCTGAAGCCTAAAACCCTCTTTTTTTTTAGGTAATATCAATTTTAATTCTAAACTTTCGATTTTATGGATTTAGACCTAATATTTAGTATATTGTATTATTATACACCCTTAATTTAGTTTTATTTTAATCTCTATTTAAAAAATTAATATGTCTCTAAATAAGAGAACCTCCTCCCGAATAAAAGTTCAACATACAAATAAGATTTCAAAAGCTTCCAATTACATCTATAAAGTGGCTATTTATAGCTTTTACATGGAAATCAAACAATTAACCAATTAATTATAGAATGTTAATTTAAAACTAATTAATCTAAATTAACAACTAAACTTAATATTAACTAAAATAGACTAATTATCTTATAATTTTTCTCATGTAAATTGTAGTAGGCTTGTTGGAATGTTTTTTAATTGGTTTTTTTTCCATTTCTTTTCATCTATGAATAAGTTGTTTTTTAATTTTACGACAAAGTTCTACTCGATCCACTGACTTTTGGTAGAAATAAAGCTTAATTACACTAGTTTTTTTGCATAAATAAAGTATTTACACTCTCTAATCGATAACTTGTATTGGTTTGTTTTTCTTTTTATTTTTCATTGGCCTCAAACTTGCTTTTAGAATCTATGTCCCTTCTTCTTCGACATCAATGCCCATAAGACAATTAATGAGAATAACAATGTCACGTGGTCCATCTTTTCCTTTTTCTCACTCGCATTTTAGCCGAGCTCAAACTCCTCACCAACAAAGTCGTCAAAACTAATATGGTCATCACCACCTTTAACTTTCTCACATGGATATTCCTCACATTTTTTGTCACTGGTAACCACACCGAATGCGAGGGAGAACACAATATTCTATTTGTTTCCTTTTAGGTCTTACTTTCGAGGGTTAGGTTCGTGGTTTTCATCAAGGTGATCACCCAATCTATAACAATTTAGTAATATATATATATATATATATAAATTTTTTTTTTTTGAAAAGGATAACAAACGAGTACCTATTATATGATGCTTTGTTAAAAAAAAAAATTATATGATGGCTTTGGGCATGTGTGGGAAACCTTTCTAATGATAATTGAAACATAAACGTAATCGACTATGTAAGCCAATATACTTATTAAAATTTGAGGTTTAAATAGATGAAATAGAAAGTTTTAGAGTTAAAATTGAAACAATCTGCCAAGTTTAGATTAAAATTGATCTTCCCCCTTCTTTCCTTTTAAAATCAATATGCATTTCTATTTTATTTTCTCTCCCGAATAAATAATTTTTTGGTCCATAACTTTTGAATATGGTGTCTATTTTGTTCTTAAATTTCAAAACGTTATATTTTTACTCCTAAAACTGAGTTTAGATTGCATTTGGTCCATAGGTTTCAAAATGTTGCATCTTTTACCATTGATTTTTTTAGTTTAGTTTGTCCCTATATTTTTAGATTTTACACCTTTTCCCCTTAGTTTTTACCAACACTCATTATTAATATCAGCTAGTTAAAAATAAATATGAGGTAGGTTTCTTTAATTAAATTTAATCAAAATTAGTACGCAAAATTAATCGAAACTAATTTAATTATAATTAATTTAATTCTTTAGATATAGAACATGAACACAAATGATTAAAAGTAGGCATAAATGAAAGCTTATAGGTAAAAGTGTACAATCTTAAAACATAGGACCAAATGAAAACGAAATTCAAAATACAAGCATGTGTAACATTTTAAAATTCAAAATACAAGCATGTGTAACATTTTAATATATATTGACGTATGACCCTATTTTTTTTTTTCCTTCAAAGAAATCAATTTTGTTCGTAGACTATAATATTTTAGCAAATTTTGACCTAAAAAATCAATTTCTTCGAGTTGTACCCTAAAATGAGAAATCATCTTAGCCTTAAACTTGAAAATGTGTTGCAATTTTCATCCTATAATAAGCTTTTATTTAAAAGTTCATGAAATAACAACAAATTATATTCTTATATTTTAAAGATCATATCAATTAAAACTCTGAACTTATAATTGTGTCAATTTAAAGCCTGAACTTTTGTAAGTCTCTATTAAGTTTCATATCAAAGAAACATTATGTGAGACTTTTAATTGAATCAATTCAATCTCAAAGGTTTTACAAGTAAATTAATTTAGACTTGTAGAATGATGGTTTGAGTTACACAAAATGTTATTTTAGATACATGTTTTGCAAAGACATTTGAAGCATTTTTACAAACAAATCCTTTGGTTTTGCATAGATTCTACAATTCACATATTGCAAGCAGATACAAATTGATGAAGCCATTGTAGATAATCTGTCTTCCTTCTCCTTCAAAGCCCTAACACAACAACTGTCCATTCAAGGCAGAGAAGGAAAGTCAAGCCAGTCGCTCATGTCTTTTCTTTTATAACAATTTTTCATGAAGTGATCAGTTTGGTGAAAATGGGGATTATACAATCTTACATCCAGAATCTGTAGTGATCCAGCTTCCTCTTCTTGGATAATATGATTAATTTCATGAATGGAAGTCGAATCCAATGTAATGGAGCAGTTCTTGAAGGAGGATGCTGCCGACACTGATGAGTAGGCTGAGGAAATGGAGGAGCAGCTTTCGACTGCTTCCCATGTGAAATTGATTTTGGAGTAGTTGTTGCTCGATCTAAATTCCTCGATTTCGCATTCGTGTAACCTGAAAGAAGTATGATTTTAAGTCATCCAGTGTAATTATTACATATCGCTTCACTATTGCATCATTGAAACATAAATATTGTACATAGTTTTCGGGCCTGTTTAGAATGATTTTTCCAAGTGTACACAAATTTAAACACTTGAAAAGTCATTCCTACCTGCCCTTTCAAATACTTCCCAATTTAAGTGCATGTAATTGACTGTGAAAAGACTATTTAAGCCATCAGGGAAGAGGGAAAAAGGGTAATGCTGGTAAAATAGTCTAGGTATTCATCACTAGGATGCTGATGGCTATAATGGTGGATAATGACACCAATGGCTTCTGCTTTGTTTCTTTCATATTCAGCATGGACACTGATCACATTCAACATTCAATATGGATTTAGTAACGTAAGAAAATTGTTATAGCTACTTTCCAGATTATCAGTAAAAGCAACCTGTGTGCAGATCTTGCACGACACATGAAAGTTAACACCCTAGATCATGTGCAGAGGCATTCTTCTCTTTGTTTGGGGCTTCGATAGTGTTGAGCATCAAAGAACCTTTACCATCTTCTCTAGAGTTTCCAATTTGCTCAGTTTATTTGGGCGCAGTTTTTTGGAGTCCTTTGGTATGGCCTTGACACGCAGGAGATCTTGGGGGATGATGGATGAGGTTTTGGTGCACCCTCCCCCTAGGGAGAAGGGCAGATTCCTATGGCAGGCATGTTCTCTTGTTGTTTTATGGGGATTTGGTTAGGGAGGAATATTGGAATGTTTACGGTGGGAGAGAGGTCTTGGGGAGAGGTTTGAGAGTCAAGAATCTTCAACACCTCGGTGTAAGCTTTTGTTTCGAATTTGTTTTGTAACTATTAGTTCGGCATGCCTTCTTGTAATCTAAGGAATTCTTTTCGAAATGCCCTTATAGGGTGATTCTTGGTAGAATGGGCATTCAACCAACTTGGGCAAATAAGAATTGCACTCTTTTTTGTATGCCCTTGTATGGGGTGGTTCATGGATTAACTTCAGCTCCCAAGAGTCTTCAACTACAAAGTGCTTCACCCTTTTTTTCGTTTAACAACATACAATATAATTTTTTTTTATGAGAAACGAAATAGCATACAATATGATAAAAAGAAACTATAAATATTGTAAGGAAACAAATCCTAAAGGGGGCACAATATATATAAGCTCTGAAGATATACTCAAATCTTTTCAAACCAAGGCCTCGAAGAAAAGCTTACCACAGGCCTCCAAAAGTGAATCCAACCAACGAAGCTTATCTCAGCGTTTGTGCAACAGTCACTCGAGTTCTCTACATTTGAGCTTAAATGTTTCAACCTTGAAATAGCAAAACTTCAACATTCATATAAATTGGAGGCCAATTTTTTTTATCTCGTGTTTCAACCCTTCAAATAGGGAAAGAAACAGAAAAATTCCCAGTCCCAAAAGAGATAATAACAAGTGTATATAAATGAATAGTTTCTCATACTTGCACGATATTTTTTAAATAAGAGACAACATAATAAGTTTATAACAAACAAAAAGGGAAAAAACTTACAGGCTTGGTAGAGTAGAGGGAACCCCGACCAAAAAAGATTTATTACTAGGAACCCCTCCATCAATCAAGATTCAAAATAACACCATCATCCTGAAAAAAGATTCTAAGGTAATATTGTCCATAAAGGCCATTTAATCACCAACTGACCAACAAAAAAACTTCAGCAAAACAATCATCAATACTTTAGGGAGGCAAAGATACATACCAAAAATGTCCGTAAAGAACCACCCTTTGGCCACAGAGAGATGGTGGCAGAAGAGATGATTTGGGATTTCCCCATCATGGAAACAAAGACAGCAACCCAAGGGAGAGATAAGCCCACTGAGGTGGCTCTATTGAAGTCTGCCCTATGCATTTAAGCTCCTGTAGCAGGGTACTCCAGGAAAATTTAAATCATCTTCGGTACACTGCTTTCCCATACAAGGTTCATGAGGGGAACTTTAATTTTGGACCAGCTGAGGTTATAAAACAGTTATCAAAAACAATAATAATTAAAACTATTAAATTATCTAAATAGTATCCTAAATAATATTTACATAAACATTCTGAGAGATCAAAATAACAAATCTTTCCTCCCACCGGTCCAGCAAGAATCACCCCTAAAAATTTGACAGTTATTTTTTTTTTAAAAAAAAAAAGGAAAAATATCTCTTTTTATTATTATTATTATTATTATTCCTCTCTTCCTTACCAGTCAAAAACTTTATGGTGATCAATAGAAGATTTCTACCAACCAATCAGTAGGTAAGTCTTATGAAGGTAACTTATCCTTTTTTATTACATACAATGACAAAACAACAAACTTTAGTGACTTCCAAACTAACATATAACCTATATTAAAGTGAACAAGAATGCTACAATACACAGAATTAGAACATAAACATTACTTATCCATTTAAGTATTTACATCTTCCGAATTGGTCAAGGAAGATCCTATTTGAATAACAAACCCTCCCAAAACCATGAAACATTCAAGGCTTCCGTCATTTGGCAAATTAAAGAATCCAACTGATAATGGGACTAACAACTACAACTCTTGTATTAATTAGAAGCCTCCCCAACGGAATCAGATTGACTATCAAAGTTGATATTTTCAGTTTCATTTAAAACCCTCTCCAAGTTAAGACTGTCTGCATGTAGACTATCTTTCAAGTAATCCAGAATGAAAGGTTCAATTAGTTTCCAGAACCATGTGGCGTTGCTTCCAAGTAAACCTATCCAATACATGTTGCCCTTCCTTTTCACTTTGCAATGCATGGACTTCTCTCTCAAAGATTTAACAATCTTCTCAACACCCTCATGACTTCCCTTTAGCTTCAGTAAAATATCCCCTGATGATGTCCTGCAGCCTCCATACATATACCAGTATGCAAGAACACGAGGTGAAAGCCACCGGTGAATTAGATTAGGGATTGCAGGATGGCCTCGTGGCCAAAACTGATCTGCATAGAAACCAAAATATGAATGTGAAACAGTGCAGAATTTATATGGTATATCTATATCACCATCGCTCAACTTCGAAGCAGGATGTAACCATTCATGATATTGCTCATATATGTGTCTCCTCAAAAGAGAGTGGGAGTTACTGTTTTTGAGGAATTCAAAATGGATTCTATGATTTTTCCTCTCTTCATCAGACTCTATCTCCAGGCCACCCAACAACAACCCTATTAAAATCTCCCTCTGTTCTTTACTCAACTTCAAGCTTACTGGCTTCTTAACCTCCTTCCTACTCAAGCTTAGGACATAATCAAGTTTCTCCATTAATGGAGGATCAATGTCATACTTCTTCTGACACATCAAATCATATATTTTTTCAGCCTTCAAATAATTTCCAAATAAAAGATACCCACTCAAAATGATGTTGCATGAACGAGCATTTATACCAATTTCTCCATTTGTTTCCATCTGATTAAATATTTCTTCGGCCTTGTAGATGTTACCAACTTTTACCAAAGAGTCCAAATATATGCTATAGATAGTACGATTGGGTTTACACTTCTCAAGGCACTGAGAGAAGGTTAACTCTAACTTATCGTGTAAGCTTAAATTGAAAAACATATTCATCAAATCAACATAAGCTGGCATGAGGGGTTTTAAATTACTCTTTATGAAGCCTGACATGATTGATTCTGCAAGTTCTATCTCTTGAAATTTACATAAAATACCAATAACTGTCTGATATGCTGCAGCGCTTGTAGAGTTCAACTGCTCCATCTCCCTAAAGATCTCCAGAGCTTTCATTGGTCTGCCCATCTTTGAATAGACTTCCATTTTGTAAACAAAAGCTTGAGATGGCATGCTGCCATCAAAATACGTAAGTTTTTGCCACGATCTTTCTGCTTCCACTACATCCCCCATTTTTGAGCTCGCTCTCAATATGGACAAAAGGACTTCTCTTTCCTCCTTGATTCCTGCTTGTTGCATTTCTTTCCTTAGAAACACTATCCTTTCTTTGTCTATAGTATCCTGATAACTATGTAGCCAAATTAGACCACCATATATATCTTTATGTAACTCAAGTCCACTTGTTACCAAATTGTGATATATAAACTCAGCCTGTTTAAGATGATGCTTTGACAAATCCCCTGGTTTGCTCATAAGAGCTCTAAAGAGAGAATTGTGCAAGCTAAGACGTGGTTGGTAACCTCCTAACTGAATCATACGATTGTAAATGGTACTTGCTTCCTCTATGCATCCTTGAACAGGTGCACTAAGGTATGCAACAATCAATATATGAAATGTGGATTCACTTGGCACGCAGCCCTGATTAATTATATCATCAAATACTTCCCGACACTTTGAGAATTTTCGTTCCTTGCCCATGTAATCAGCAAGCTTAGTAGCTAAAGCATAATCAAATCGGTACCAACGTTGTTGCAACATCCACTTGTACACCTAATCTCCAAAATGAAAAAAATGAAAAAGTAGAAAGAAAATTATATCACAAACATAGGTTACAAAAAATAGCAAATAAAGAGAACTATCAAAATTTACTTTTATTCCAGAGATTTCGTTCTTTCCAAATGGTGTTCATGCTACAGTTATCTTCAGAGCCCTACTACTACATTCCAAACTTTTTTTACAAGTATTATATAATCCAAATATATAAAGCACAGCATAGCCAAAATTGAACACTTCCAAATAATTCCCTATTATTCAACCCAACAAACCAATAATTGCATTACAAGTTGTGATACCTATGGTGTTGGAACATAATAGAATAAAGAAGAAAGAGAAAAGACACTAACCCTAAATGCAGTCTAGAGAAAAGACACTAACCCTAAATGCAGTCTCGTTTTCGCGAATACGCAAACAATGCACGGTGAGATAGGTTGCGTCATCTTGCCCCAGCCATTTCTTCTGAGCATTAAGCAGCCGTATCAATGTTCCCGGCTTTTGTGCTGGCAATTCCTTACAAAGCCAAGCCAATTTGGATCTTCGCCATTGCTCTGGCAACTCATCCAGCTCCTTGACTTCTAGCGCAGGCGTTCCTAAATGTTTCAAATCCGCTGACGCAAAACCATTTTCAGATTGAAAACCATCAGCCCCATTACTGTATGGAGATGATAAGTGCTCTTCAGACTCGAACGGGGAATCTCGGTCATACACTAGCTGTTCAACAAAAGAACTGGAAGCAAAGGCAGGAATCCGCGGAAGTTGTCGTCGTCCTTTTACAGAATACGCTGGGATAAAGAGAGTACGGACTATGTAATCGGGACAACGAAAGTAGTGATGGTATGGAGAGAAGGGAAGAGTGAGAGAACGGAGAAGGGTCACAGTTGAAAATGCAGAGGTATGAATGGACATGGAGAAAACGGAAGGTGGATTACGGTTGGATAGAAAATGCAGAGTTGGGAGTGACAGAGCCGAATTTGGGAGGACTTCAAATCATCAGCCAGCGAGCAACTATTACAGATTCAGCATTAAAGAAAAAAAAAATCAACAAACGCAACACATAAACAGAAACAATGAGACGAATACACCAAAAAGAAAAAAAATGAAATGAGATACAATAGCTGTTGAAAACGATAAAAGAAAGAGTGAAATGATACCTGGAGAAGGGTGGAAGCATAAGTGATTTAGTTTCGAATAGCGCCTTGACTGGTAATGCGGATTTAATTTTCATTCAGAGGAGATTTAGGTTTAGGTTTGTCGAGCTTTTGGTACCTATCCATGGCGGTTCTCTGGCAAGGCGGGAAGCGAGAGAGGGAAAATGAAGAAGAAAAACAGAAACCCTAACGGGCAAGAGGAAAAAAAGCTTGGCAGTGAGTGTTTTTTTAGCGTAGTTTTGAGCTGAGAAAAAACAGAAAAATGCAAAAAGGAGGATAAAGCCTAAAACCTTAAACTTACGAAAATTAAAAAAAAAAAAAAAAAAAAAAAAAAAAAAAAAAAAAAAAGTCAAATTATTTACTGAAAATTAAAAAAAAAAAATATTTGATAGACTTAATGATAGACTTCTATTATTTTTATCACCGATAAATTTTTAGTCTATGACAACTATCTAAAAATTTTATTATTTTGTGTAAATAGTTTTTCTTATTTTTCTAATTTTAAAAATTCTTCTTAAACTTATTTATACTCTGTTTTTTTAAAATTGTTTTTGAAAATCCAGACAACATAAATTAGGAAAACAACATTAAATTATATAAAATATTCTTAAACTTTGTACTTGACATCAGTAATAACTTTGAATTTTTCAAAAATACCGTTACCGTTAGTTTTAGATGAAACGTATTAGTATTTTATGTAAAAAAATAACCTTAAACTTTTAAAAGTTAAAAAAATACCGTTAAACTAAAAAAATTTAAAAAATACTCTTACTATTATATGAACAAAATTGTTAATACCACTTTACTTCTTTATTTTCTCTCTTTTTTCTTCTCTCTCTTCTTTAATACTCTCGTGCTTCTCTTTTTTTTTTAAATGTTTGACATTTGTATATCTAAAATAAATAAATAAATAAAATTGTATACTTTAGTTAAGGTATGTGAACTATAATTAAAAAAAAAAAAACATAATGGAAGCACCAAGAGATTTTAGGACTTAAATGTTTTAACAAAGTTGTATTTTAGTAGTTGAGTATGCGTTAATAACCAAATACGTTTTTTATCTGACTATTGTTTTGGTATGTTTTAAAGGGAGATTTTAATTTTAGAATTTTGTGAGATTTTTTGTTTTAATTTAAAATTTTGATTTTGATTTTGGTTGCTAAAAATTTTAGTATAAAAATTAGAAAAATAAGAGAAAAGGGAGGGTGTCTATATAAAAAAATATATTTATATAATTTGTTTTATAATTGGCTTTTTCGAATTAAGAAAAACTTCAAACAAATTGATCACCATATTAATGATAGGAGCATTTAAATTTTTTTTATAAAAAGATTAGAGTTATTTTTCGAATGAGGTATTAATGGTTTTTGTTCATATACTAACGATGGAGTATGTTTGAATTTTTTTAAAGTTTCAGGGTATTTTTGAAACTTTTGAAAGTTAGGGTATTTTTTAAACAAAACTCTAACCGTTTTCATCCAAAACTAATTGTATGGGTATTTTTGAATTCGTTTTAAAAATTTAAGGTACTTTTTAAACTTTTAAAAGTTCGAGAGTATTTTTTTTTACCCAAAATGCAAAATTTAGGGGCATTTTTTATAATTTAGTTTTTTTTTTTAATGTTTTCATTGTTTTCAACCTTTGAATTTAAAATTTTCAAAAGCAGCATTATATTTAAAAAATGTTAATAAGTATAGTATATTATGTTATAAACTCAATTATTTTGTTAAATTAAAATATGTATTATAAATTATATGATATTACAAAATAATAATTATATAAAGTTTTTATCTAAAACAAGTTCATAACTAAATTAATAATTGTTTATATTCAATCTAATAGTTCGTGGGTAACTACCATTAGTTCTATGGTTTAGAAATATATTATCTAAAAGATTTTGAATAATTGTTTAAATTTATATTCAATTTATAAACCTGCTACCGAATACATATATGAAAATATGAAATACAACAATGTTTCCGTTGAATCCATTGTTTTCAATTTTCAATTTTCACATTGCATGTCAAATAAACCCTTATTCTTTTTCCCACATTCCTCAAAACTGCTCAACTTTCAAAATTTTAAATAATACACTTAAATTTTAAAATAATATAAATATATATATATATATATATATATATATATATATATATATATATATATATATATATATAACCTATGATAATTAAGAATCAAGAGCTTTTTTTTTTTAATTTTTAGAATTCATTCTCCCTTGAAGATGGTGAGATACTCACATCTGAATCTAATTGTTTCTCAATTCTTATTCCAATTTCTCATGTTATTTAAATTATTTGTGTTTCTTGTTTCTCATTTATAATTTTCCATTTTTACTTTTTAGTGGAAGAAAAATATAATTGCATGTGTTAGCAGTTTATTATTTCTTTTTCTTTCTTTTTTTAATAGAAAAAAAAATGAAAACATGTTCGATAATCATTCTTTTTTTTTTCTTCTTTCCTATGAAATTTTATATAAAAAAATGTATAAACTAAATATAGTAGCTTTTTAAATAAAAAATTGTCCAAAATAACTCCCTCAAGTTTCCATATTTCAAAACTAACACGATTTTTCAAAACTTGTTAGAATAGTTTTTTTCGAGGCATCCCAGCTGAGATCGAGACTGAGATTGAGTTAGAAAATAAAAAATTTTATTCCTCCATCTTGTCTTTCCGTGGTGTTGATGATTTATAATAATTTCCTACAAGTTTTCTATAATGGACCCAAGTATAAACTCAAAAAGGGATTTCTTGGTGAGGATCAAGGTCGAACACAGGGGTTTCGTTGATTCAACTAACTAGAGAATGGTTTATGGATGATTCTTAGCAATGTCAAGTATTTAAACGATCATGTATTCAAGATATTCAAGATGTATAAACAGTAGGATGAGAGTGAATGAGCTGCAAGGTGCATGGTAGTGAAGCAAGATTGAAACGATGTAAAAATGCAATTGATAGAAACAAGGTTGGGGAAAAACAATCATCATTCTTTTGAACTTCACTTAGGTTTCGGTTCATTGTTCTTAACCACAACTAGAATCTCAACCTCTCGTTGAGTGAGTCATATAAGTCATATTTCTACGAAGCATGCTTGAAGGTTATTTGAACGTAAGATTGTCTTTATCTTTAAAGATACTCCTTACTTTGTTTAGTGAGCTCCACAATTTCTTACTCTCTCAAGCAGTTAACTATTGTTACTTGTTTCGATTAGTTAGATGAAAACAAGCAAAAAGAATCAGGACACACTAAACAAAATGAATCTAAGTGACGTTCATCAGAATGATGATTTATTTAACCCAACCCTTGAGAGATTTAGCTACTCATGATGGATGTTAAAATGAAAGTGGAAGTAATGAAGATGACAACGTTCATGATATGTATATTAAAAATAAGATTGTAGCAATACAGAAGATTTTCAGGGTGATAATGAAAGTAGTAAAGGTGATGAAAAAAATGGGTGGTAATGAAGATGTCAAGCCGTCGAACACAGTATCCTGCTTCCCATCGACTTTGATGTCGCTTTCTTACTACAACTATACAATAATCTCGCCCAAGATCAATGTGACTTGCCCCGAGATGCATTCAACAACACCCAAATCTTGGATGAGATATTAACATTTTGTTACTGAGATTCAGTATTCCCCCTGAGATTTTGATGAATTTTAGTAACTTTTTGTATGGTTGTTTGTCTTTTTTCAGAATTCCTTATATATTTGTTTGTTTTAAGGGCGAATGGAAGGAGAAGGATAAAGAATATGTAGGGGATCGGACCAATTGAAGTGTTTGTTTGTAGACGTCGGGATAATGTATGAGAAATTTTTACAGCAAATATATATAATAAGTGAGATAAATTCTGTTGAGTTTGAGTTGGTTATAAGGTGTTTGATAATGTTAGGCCAAGTGTCTCTGCTTTTGTGATTAGTAATCAAGAAGATCTTCATTTTTTCTTAACTAGTGACGATATGTCTCAAATGGCTCTTTTGATGTCTAAGTTACCAACAGTAGTTCATAACACTAGGAGTATAATACCGTCATTTTCAATCTTGATAGCCTAAAATGTACCCTCATTTCCCTCTCACCTTGATTTTATTCCTGAATACCACATGAGTTCAAATGATGTGCGATCATTAAGTCCATTGAATAATGTGCGATCAACTGGTAGATCCTCAACAGGTGGATCCTCGGCTACCAAGCCGTTGGAATCAGGCATTCGGTATGAATACCAGACCTTCCCAACCCCAGAATACTGCTGAGGATCAACTTACTTACCCTATAAGATAACAAAAAATATAGATCTTAAACACCTAAATTACAGAAAATTTAGAACGTAAACCCTAAAAATATGAACCAGCACAGAGAAAGATTGTAACTTACCTTCAAAAGTCATAAGCATGTTCTTGATCGATTTGAACTCAACCATGACCAAGGACGAAAATATCATTATTGGTGTAAATATCGGTAACTCAGATTTACGGATTTATCGACGGATATTTAGATATCGACGAATATTTCAGAAAAAATCACGGATATCACATAAATTTGTAAAAATATTGTAAATTTTTTAGTGAAATTTTATGACAAACTTATTTAAGTAATAAATCATAAATTTAAGCATATAAATCAACAATTAGAAGCCAACTATGATTGGTAGTGGAATAATGATAATAGTGAAGACCAAAAAATTGATTATGAACTGAAATTTTCAAATTATTTTTATTGAAATGAAGAATTGAATGATGAATTGATGTGAAAACTCAATGAAAAAAGTTTGAATTGGGCTAAAAACTAATACATGTTATTTGTTCAAGTTGTTTTTATTGGAAATGAAAAATTGAATGGTGGAATGGTGTGAAAACTCAATAAAAAAAGTTTGAAATAGATTAAAAATTAATACATGTTGAATTATGACCGAGATCAGCCACAACCACATGCTTAGAGCTATATCCCAACTCCATCATTAGATCGAACTGCTCTTGACCAAAAGACACCTTTCTCTCCAATAACTTAAAGCTAATAGTGTCCTCTCTAGTCTCCTCCACCTCCCTTAGAAGAATATAATGGCACAGAGGACCATTAAAAAATAGCTTAAGATCCAAAAAATATCTAAATATAGGTTTGCCTACACATATATAATTGTCTAGGTGTTAACTTATTCTTAATGTTGGAAATTTTTTTTTCCTAGATGGGAACAACAAGTTAGGTTGGCCAGAAAATAATTAGAACTATGGATTTCGGAAACTAATGGCATCTATAAAACAAATAGAAATAAAAAAACTAAACTCAATACCTAACCAATAGATTAGACGTAACAATTATTGACCTAAATTTGAGAAATCGTTTTGAATCTTGGAGATAATCCTGGGCTCGAGCTCCAAGATTGAACACAGTGGGTAGAATTAAGCATGAATCTCGGGCATCCAGGACCAAGGCAAGCCCCGAGCTCCAATCTTTAAGTCATTATGCATTTGGTCTTGGGAGATAAAGGCACCGACCAAACACATAATGTCTTAAAGCTCAAATTTTGGAACAATCTCGAGAGAGATTGAATGAATCTTGGGGGAGATTCAACCTGTTCCCGAGCAAATCCACATTTATTCCCCCCCCCCCCCCCCCCCCCCCCCCAAAAAGAAAAAGCCATGAAAACAGTACGCATTCAAATATCTTTACCAAAAAACATGGTAAAGACCCAAGAAAATGCAATAGATGGTGTCATATTTCAAAAATTTCTAAACCCTAAACTTCAAAAACTCACCCTCATAAACTTAAAAATACAACCTTTAACTAAAAAAAAGACAGAAAAATGTGAAATACCTCTACTTGAGCGAGTTGAAATCAATTGAAATGGCACAAAAAAAACGTGTAGACTGAGAGAGTTTCAGAGATTCAAAATGATTGATGAACAAAATGTAAGGAAAAAAATGCTAAAGTTTGCTGATAAAGAAAACGTTTGAGGTTTGAAGGTAATAGGGTATCATCGTCTTTTCCTATGGATCAAAAAGATGAAACTCAACGTTCCACTAAAATCTTGGAGTGCGATCTCGGTCGAGATGGCACAAGAAACACTATTATAACGAGTTTTGCAAAATTGTGCTAGTTTTGAAAAAAGAAAACTTAGAGGTTATTCTGGACAATTTTCCTTTCTAAATAAAGAAAGGAAGATTAGAACCAAGAAACTGGTTTTTTAAAAAACATTTCTAAAAAAAATGAGAAACCAAAAGACAAGAACATTTACCAAATACATTTGGTTCTGAAAAAATGGAAACGAGAGACAGTGAAAAAGAAACAGAAACATTAGCAACCAATTCTAACTCTTTCATATCCTAAGATGCCTTTTCTTATCTCAATCTCGACCTCCAAAAACTCGGGTAAAAAAAAGAATCGCATTGCAAAAAGGGAATGCAGATGTGAAGCTCAGTTAACCTCTTACACCAAAGACTTGTTAGATGATTATTTGAGTTACAATCAAAATGTTATTTCAGATACATGTTTTGCATAGATATTTGAAGCATTTTTACAAACAAATCCTCTGGTTTTGCATAGAATCTACAATTCACATAGTGCAAGCAGATACCACATTGATGAAGCCATTGCAGATCATCTGTCTTCCCTTCTCCTTCAAAGCTCTAGCACAACAACTGTCCATTCAAGGCAGAGAAGGAAAGTTAAGTCAGTTCCTCATGTCTTTTGTTCTATAATAATTTTTCATAAGTGATCAGTCTAGTGAAAATGGGGATTACAATCTTACATTCAGAATCTGTAGTGATCCAGCTTCCTCTTCTTGGATAATATTGATTGATTTCATGAATGGCAGTGGAATTCAGTGTGATGGAACAGTTTTTGAATGGGGACACCGCCGACACCGACGAGTAGGCTGAGGAAATGGAGGAGCAGCTTTCAGCTTCCCATCTGAAACTAATCTTGGGGGAGTCGTTACTCCCTCGATCATCGTCCAAACCTGCTTTAAGAGTTCCTCGGTTTCTCATTCGTGAAACCTGAAAGAAGTTGCACAATTTTAAGCCATTCAGTTTGAAAATTATTGCATCATTGAAACATATATCTCGACTGTTTGGAATTACTTTTCAAGTGTTTAGAAGTTTAAGCACTCAAAAAGTCATTCCATATAGACCCTTAAAATAAGCTAGCTATTCATCAATAAGGATGCTGATAGCTATAATGGTGATTTGACACCGAGGGCCTATGCTTTGGCTTCTTTCATATTCAATATGGATACAGATCACAGTCACCATTCAATATGGATTTGGTAAAATAAAATTTATTTCAACCTAAGAGCTTTTTTTTGGATTTAGAAGTAGTTTAATATTGTATCAAAACAAGAGGTCCTAACTCGATTGATGTTGATACAATTCATGTTTCAGGTTCCACAAGTCAAATTAATCCTCAAGCCCATACTTAAAGATGGTATTAAGAGTATATATATACCTGAACTCATAAGCTTAAGCTATTGAGTTATGTGGTGGTTTAAGGAGTAAATGATTCAAACCAATAGAAACATAGTTGATTACTTGTACAAATAAAGGATTTCCAGATGTCCAAACAAGGGGAAAGTTATTAAGAAGTTAAGAAAATCACCTTGCCAGTGATGAACTTCCCTCCTTTTTCTGATCTTGAAGTCATAGCCCATCTCAAAAGTTCCTTCATTCTTGATTTGGTTTTGGTTTTACTCTCTCCATTGGCCAAAACTTTCTTCTCAGTCTTACTGCTGCATTGCTCTACTAAAGTGGCATCAGTTATTGGCAAGACTTTGGTGCCAGCATGAACAGAAGAAGAAGAAGAATCTGCCTTTTGACCAATCTCTCTAATTCCCTTAGCAATATCTTCTTTTTTCATCTTTTGGATCCAATAATGGTGCATATTATCAAAGCCCTGTGTTCTTGGTCTCTTTATATTAATGGTACTATAAAAGCAAGACTTTGAAATATCCTTTCTGCACAACAAAGCAAATGATTTCAACTTCTTTAGATCAAATTTCCTTCCTTCAAATCCCTTTGATCTTTGAGAACTCCCACATGAACTAGACACCACTATCTCCTTTGATCTAGCAGCAGTTCCTTTATCTGGCAAAAAAAAGAAAGTTTCATGACACTTAAAACAAATCGTTGCCACTTTGACATTTTATCAAACAGGTACTGTGCATGTTTCTCTTACCCCAACTTGTCTCCTTCTTGGTGGATTGTGAAGTCCTCTGTCCTTGTTTTTCATTTGTTTCCTTGAAAACCCATTGAAGAACTTGCTACAATTCATCAAAACAACAGAAACCCATTAAGCTTTTAATAGAACAAAAAAACACACATTTCTTTAAGGAACTTTTCATAAAGCAAACTGTTTTGAAAGGCTTTACCTGCATGACTATGATTGGTAAAGTGAGGTTTTTTTAAAAGGGGTTACGCACATGTCAAAGAAAAATGACAAATTTTGAGTCAAAATGGAAAAAAAGCACTTATTAGAGAGATCTGTTCTGTGCTGTCTCTTTGCTGAAGATTCTCTGTCTTCACTGTGAAAGACTGAAGGGGAAAATGAAGACAGAGAATGAGAATCTAAGGAAGATGCTGAAGACAACCAAGCAATGAGTACAAGAAAGAGTTGGCATGTGAATATGAGTCATTTATAAAGAAAATTTTTAAAGGACAAAGAATTTATGATAAATTATTAGATGCCATAAGATTGTTACCATGTGGTGGGAGATGGGATAATTTGGAGGTTAATCAAAGAGCTTAATTTCGGCCACGTGGCACTCATTTTAACCATACACTTGGATGAATATGGATCATTGATTTGGATTGGTCCCAATTACATGGGCCTATGGCTTTTAAGTAGACTATGATTCATATATTTGGAAAAGGGTGAAGAACTTTTTTTTTTTTTTTATGATTCTTTTTTTAGTAGTTGGAAGAATAATCTTACATTGAAGTGAGTTTATTGATGAAGAAATGTTTGTTGAAATGATCATTTATTGATGGGTTTGGAAAGGAGAATGTCCTAGAAGGTCTTTTCCAAAATACATGAGAGAATTTGAATGTTTGCTTGTTTGGTCCATTATGGGCCATAACTTTTAAGGAGATTAATAAATTAAATATTAAAATATTATTTGGATAGAAGGTTGAATTTTAGTCTCTATATTTTCAATAAATAGTAACAACAGTCTATTAAAGTTAGTTTATTGTTGATTTTTTTTTATATTCATATATTAACTTTTGTTATATGAAAATTATTGTTATTATTATTTAAACAATTTTGATAAAAATTAACGGACTAAATTTAATTAATATTTAGAAGAATTTTTAAAAATAGAAAAATAAGAGAAACTATTTACACAAAATAGCAACGTTTTTAAATAGTTGGGATAGACGTTGATAGAATTAGTGATAGAAATAATAGAAGTCTATCAAAGTTTATCAGTGATAGAAATGATAGATCTATCACTAATAGATGCTAATAAAAGTCTATCAATGTCTATCAATATTTTTTTTGCTATTTTTTGTAATAGTTTGACATTTTTTCTATCTGTGAAAATTTTCCTAATATTTAGGGAAATTTTTTTAAAATATAAAAATAAAGGAAATTATCTACACAAAATAGCAAAATTTTTAGATAGTTGTAATAGACGCTAATAAAAGTTTATCAAGGTCTATCCATGATAGAAGTCTATTACTGATAGATGTTGATAGAAGTCTATCCGTATTTTTTTATTTTCTGTAAATAGTTTGACATTTTTTCTATCTGTGAAAATTTTCGTAATATTTATTGAAAGTAGAGAGAATATAATTATTAAAATTGAAAATACAAATATTAAAATGGAATTTAATAAGTGTAGGATAAAAATGACTATTTTATAATGTGCGTAGGTTTTATTAGAAAGTCTCACTTGTTTGATATCTTATCGAGATAAATCTTGTAATGTTGTCATTCACAATCTAACTAAAGACGAGCTCTTGTTAGTGGGACACGACCCGCATCGTGGACACCGATTTGTTCGTTGTTTTTCTCTTAAAATAATATTATATATATAAAATTTTAAGATTGTTTTTATTTACTTGGTCATTGTTTTATCAAATAAATATTTCATCATTTATTTTAGTTCGTGACGCTTTTCATTATTTTAAAAATCATGTCGGTGAAATTCCTAATGTGGGGTTATGTAATTATAAATTCAGAAAATCATCATGTGGTGAGAATGGGACAGAAACCGAATTTGGTGGGAGTAATGGGTTTTTATTATCACATGTTGTTTATATTTTTCATTTTATTATTTTTTCAACAAGTCATGGGTTGAGTTTGGGAAGACAAAGTTTGGATTTTAGACAAAATTAAATTTTCCCC
Source organism: Lagenaria siceraria (assembly GCA_002890555.2). Classification (NCBI taxonomy): domain Eukaryota; kingdom Viridiplantae; phylum Streptophyta; class Magnoliopsida; order Cucurbitales; family Cucurbitaceae; genus Lagenaria; species Lagenaria siceraria. Next base: position 17,732,670 of record CM016483.1, on the reverse strand, counting down.
ATCATCATCTTCTCTAGTCAAAAAATTTAAAATATATATGGGTGTTCGCAAAATTTGTCCAGATCATCGGTGAATCGATATTCCAAAGAAGATGTGACTTATGAAAACTAAGAGAATTACATCGATGTGGTGCTTGTCGTAGACACTTTGACGTTTAAGTCAACCAATAACATAAAAAGTATCATACTTTTTAGAGATATGCAAAACTAGAGTATTACACACTATGCCACAAATACTTCAATGTTTAAGTCAATCAATAAGAAAGAAGATGAACTTAACTTGTAGGAAACTAAAATGACATATTTACAAGAGTAAACCTAAGGTTTTCTCAATACTTTTTTAGATTGGACTAAAAAAAGAATAATTTGGCCAATCAAAGGAGATGAATCAGGGGCATGCAAAGAATAGGCCTCGTGGAAGGATGGGTCAGCCTTAGCCCCCTAAGGCCAAGATGGGCAGTTGGGGTTTACTTAGGCACAACAAATTTAGATGTTTCATTAAGAAAAATAGCAAAAAAGTCTTCAAATTTGTGAAAATGAAAAAATTGAATTAAATAATTAAAAATAATAATGACAAATGTCTAAACTGTCCTCACTTACAAATAAATGCCTAAAGTTCATAAGTTGAAGCTAGAAAGTTTCAAAAACATTCAAAACAAAAAAAAACTTTAAATACACTATAACTAAACAAGTACCACGTATCTAATGCAACATACCAAAAAGAGCTAAACTAATGCAAATACACTAAATTTAAGATTTTATAGGTCAATAATTACACGCAAATACAAATACACAAAAAAAATTAAAAAATATATTGCTGCAAAAATGGATTAAGTCGGACATATTTTTAAGAGAAACAACTAATTGGTTGAGGATTGTAGCATAACACAAGATTTAGTATGGTGGCTCGTGTTTGAAGTAGAGGGTGAAATAAGAACACGAAAAAGAATAGAGGAGACAGATCTTGTTGGCATTCAATAATTGGTGACAACATCACGTTGAAGAAACGATGAAAGAAAATCATAGCTGGGGAGTTGTATGGCTACCGATTAGAGACTCGTAAACGAAAAAAAAGTGAAAAAAAGAAAAAAAAAACGGGTGGTATCGTATGGGATTACAATAATGGTAGAACAACAAAAGGGAAAAAATTGTAGCGTTACATTTTTTTTCTTTTTATTTTTTATTTATTTCTTTTTTTTTAACTTTTTATTGATTAGCCATTTTAAATTTGGTTGAAATTTATTGGGTTTTTAAAAAATGAAATATATATATATATATAATTCCAATTAAGATTAAATCTATAAAATTTCAATTAAGGTGGACTCTTATATTTTTCCCTCTTAAATTTAAAATTTACAAATTTCAAATCTCTTATAACTTAAATACAAATTTTTTTAAATATCTTATCAAATAAATTTAAATTGATTATCTTCTCAATTATATCAATTTTGACACTAAAATCAAAATTAAAAGAATACCAAATGAGAATATTTACTCGATCATAAATAACAACTATTTTAGTAGAGATATAATGATAATAAATATAAGTTAAAATTAAAAATTCCAAGAGAAAAATAAGGAAGAAATTCGTTGAATTTGAATTAATTAATAAAGTAGTTAGGAAAATCTATTTTGAATATTAATAATAGATTTAAATTCAATAAAATTTGATAATAAATATAAATTCAAATTAAAATTGCAGTAGAAAAATAAGTACGTTAATTTTGAATTAATTGGTAAAATAGTTATGAAAATCTATTTTGAATATTAAAAATAGATTTGAATTCAAAATTCGGTCGGAAATCAAGGGATGGGGCTAGAATTGAGGTTTGAAATTGAATCCGTTAGATATAATATGATAATTTCCACTATCAATCAAGTTCCACAATTACATTATATTTTAACTTAGTTATGAATCAATCTCGTACTTACACTGTATTTCATTTGCTTAACATATAAACCAATCAAGGGCAAAATAGGTATTACGAAAAATTCATCTCTTACGCACGTTTTGCCATAAATCTTATGATTTTTGCCGTGTTGTTTGTCCGTTCCGAGAAAAAATAATATAAGAGAAAAATACTATTTTGGTCATAAATTTTGAATTTAGTTTTCATTTGATTCTTAGGTTTTAAAATATTACATTTTTTTGGCTTAGTTTTGGGTTTTGCTTCCATTCGATATAAGTTTCGATTTACACTTTCTTTTTTTTTTTTTTTTTTTACTAAATAATCACTTTTTTGGTCATTGGAATCCATATCTATTATTTAATTTAAAAAATTAAATTAATTATAATTAAATTAGCTTTCATTAATTTTTATTAGCACACTTTCAATACTTATTTTTAATTCAATTAATAGAAGTAATCATCACTAAAAACTCGAAACTAAACGTATAAAATATTAAAACATAAGAATCAAATGAAACTAAACTAAACAAAATCTATACTTTAAAACTTAAGACCAAAGGAAAATTAGTTTTTTTTCCTCTTTATTTTAAAATGTTGCAAATTATAATGTGTACCAATAACAACTTTACAATTCTTACTCAACTAAACAATGCATATGGTCCATTAAGTCCGAATCTTTTCAATGACATTACATCGCTATCACATTATTGTTTGAGTTACTAATTCATGTTTCACAAGGCAACTAAAAGCTCAAAAAACGAAAAAATTTAGTAAAAAAAAATTAAGGTTAAAAAACACTTTTAATTCCTAAACTTTCAGGAAAGTAACAATTTAGTCCCCAAACTTTAGTATATAACAATTTAATCCCTAAACTTTAGTATGTAACAATTTAGTCCTTGTACTTTCAAATTTGTGACAATTTAGTCTCTAACGTAAAAAAATTCGTCAATTTTTATTATTTCATAAGGTAGACTTTGTATTTTATAAAAATATTGAGTCTCTAATTAGGTTATCAATTTATTTATGCAAGAAATCTCATTAAATCTTAACCCTATTTCTACAATAGAGACTAAATCGTTAAAAATTTTTAAAGTACAATGATTGTTCCAAAAATGAAAGACAAACCAAGTTCAATAACTAAATTGTTACTTTCATGAAAGTTTAGGGACCAAAAGTAATTTTAACCAAAAAATTAAAATTAAAAAACTTCGAAATGCATTAGAAAATAATCAAAGTTTGTTTGGAGTTTTGATCCAAGTTTTATGTGCTGTACTACTAGTAGCTTCCCACACCTTTCCTTCTAAAAGCTCCTAAAATAAATCAAATTAGCTTACGTGTCACTTTGTCCTCCATTTTTCTGATTTCATGCTGACGTGGCATTTTGTCTAGTGGTTTGTTAACTGATAGAGACAAGAAGTCCATTCTCTTGCTTAATGCTTCCTTTCCTGTCTCTATTTCTTTCCATGCCCACATCAGTTTTATAATTCTCAAATTTACAAGTCAATATAATTCATCGGTAATTGACATCTTTTGAGATCAGAATTTCAAATCTACTCTCTTCGAGCAGGTTGTAATTCCAAGGTCTTTTAGGGGTATTTAGGTCTTTTAAGTGAGAAAAAAAAACTAAAGAGAATTGGAAGAGAGACATGGGTAAAACGAATTACATTAATGGCAAACAATAAACTGATTGGCCTTAAGCTAAATGCAAAAACATGGAACCAAAAAAGCAACCTTGCCCCACAAATACAATGCTGCATTCCCCATATTATCTGAAAAGAAAAGAAAAAAAAAAGGAAAAAAAAAAAGACACTGCCTAAAAACGCTGGAAATTGTAAAAACTGAATTTCAAGCTATTAAAACAAATATGTGATAATTCATCCCACTGGCCAAGGCAAAGCATTTATAGCTCAATCAAGAGGTAGGAAGAACAAACGAATACGTTTTGATTTCGTCTAAGCCTGGTTTCCTCCGCCACCCCTTGTGCGACCACCCATTCGCCCCCGTCCACGGCCATAACCTCTACCCCCTCTGCCTCTTTCATATCCAGCTCCTGCAGGAGGATAATAGTTGCTTGAAACGCCTTGTTCCCACAAGAGCATTTTGCAAACATTACATGATCAGACGTCTAAAGAGCTACATAAACCACCCTAAATTACTAGTTATAACTTTGAAGAAAAATCAATAAGTCGATGCATTTCAAGACTCGACCGTGTTGCATTTATATTCAAAACATTTCTACAGTCAACTCGGAGATAGACTTGGCTTGTATTTTTGTGATGCATGGAGAAAGTTAAGAAAGAAACTTACCACGGTAGGCCCAGCCTCTACTCCGCCCACCTCCTCTTCCCCAATTTGAGTATCCACCATTATCTATGATGAAGAAATCTCACAAGAGTTAGAAATCGCACTCAAGAACAATATGAAGTCAAATGCAATACAGTCAACCCTAAAGCATTACTTCTATCGAAAATATTCGACAGTTCCATATTCACCTTGATAATATCCAGGTCCACCTTGGTAGTTATCAGATCCACCTTGGTAGTGGCCATAACCACCTTGGTATTGACCATATCCACCTTGGTAGTTGCCGTATCCACCTTGGTAGTTCCCATATCCACCTCTTCCCCAACCACGCCCTCTCCCTCTACCACGCCCTCTTCCTTGGCTATATGGATCTGCAAAAGTGCCAGAAATATGTCAAAACCCATACAAAGTAAGGTAGTGTTCCATAATCCAATAATGAAGTGTTGCTAATATCACCTTCACTAACAGCATTGTGATAAATGCGTGGTTGTCTGGGTGGTTGCTGTTGTGGCAGCGGCTGCTGATTGTTATATTGTTGCTTTGGCTGTTCCACAAAGTGTGGAGCTTGATACCTACACACAGAAGTTATTCCATCATCATACATGCAGAAGAAACCAAAGCATGAAATATGCAAGAAAAGCAGCTAAATCCCACATCTTATACCAAATTGTAAAGCTTCCAAAATATCTTACCCCGGAGAATTTTTATTTAGCTCTCGATTGGACAAGGTAATTGAAATCATTGAGACATGACGAGTCATCTCCACCCTGTGTGACATGTTAGAAGTTATTTCTTGCACATTGAAAGTACTAGACTACATACTACAAACCCATAGAACACTCAACAAAGTTGTGAGCGATGTATATAGAGTGAGTGCAAATCAAATAAAACAAAAATAGGCTCTCAATTCTTTATTATACAATTAGCCTTGAAATTTGAATGCACAGACTAAGAAAACTTACGGTACAAGACCCTCTTCAATGGGCTCCCATACGTCAGTTATGCTAACTGAGCTGATAGCTGTTTCTTGATGCAACCGTGATATTCTCTTCTGTTTTGGGGATACACATGGCTTATCAATTATGAAATACACAATATTTGCACTCAAAGGCACACAGATTCTAAAAGAAAATAAACCTTCAAAATTTCTGCAATAGCCACTGCTTTACTGATTGCCTGTCCCATTGCTTTTAAGACGATCTCTCTGACACGTTTTTCCTGAATAAGTTCCAAGAACAACAATATTCTATGTAATACGGTTTTAGTGATAACCAAAATACTATAGAAAATTTATCAAACAACATACTCAAAGCAACAAGAAATAAGATAAAAATCAGAAGAATAACAAGAAGAAGGTGCACCAAGGCATTAAAGCTAAAGTCATCTATCTTTAAAACAGATGACAGTTCACAGTAGGACAATCAAAGTAGTAGACACATTATAAATATAATTAAATTAAATTAAATTTAAAAATAACTTATGTTTAAACCTTAAACATAGAGCTTGGGGACTAATGTTTTTGTTACTTCTCTACAGAGGTCTAGTTCCATGAGTTTTATAGTCAGTCTCCCATTAGAGTGTGTTTGTTATCTCCTTGGAATCCTTCAATATGTTTCATCTTTTTCATTCAAATATTTGTTCTTATAAAAACAGCATGCACATCCAATGAAACTAATTGACCTATAAAACGTGGAAAGAAAAAAAAATATATCAAACTAGTCATCATTAACATATCAATACAATCACAAAATCATCCAATGAGAAATACCCAAATCGATAAACATCAAGACTGTTCCAAATTAACAAAAACAGAAAAAATAAAACACGAAAGTTCAAACAGACTCACCCCCAAAACTACAGAACAGACACAGCATTGCTAGAAAATCAGCAGGCGGAACTCCGATAAGCAGATGGAAATGAAGGAGAAAAGAGATTGAATGAAGAGAAGATAAACCTGAAGAAGTGTAGAAGCATAGGTGATGTAGTTACGAATGGCGCCTTGACTAGTGATTCGGATCTCATTTTCGTTAATGGGTGATTCGGGTTTGGGCTTCTCGACCTTCTGGTATCTATCCATGGCGTCGTAGTTGACGGGAAAGCGATAGAGGAGGGAGAGTGACGATGATGAGATAAAAATCAGAAACCCTAACGGGCCACAGAGGAATTTGTTAACTGTATCTCTTGAGAAGAACCTAAAACCTCTCTCAGGAAGGTTTTCTTTTTCTTTTGTGAAAGATTTCAAAATACGGACTTTTTAACAATCATGTGGCCCTTTTCTCTTTGCAGTTTGCACCCCCAATTTTATTTATTTATTTATTTTTCTGGTTAAATTATGAATTTAATCCCTATAGTTTAATAATATTATAATTTAGTAGGGTGTGTATGAGTTAGGTTAGATCGGATAATTTCTAAATCAATTTAATTCAGATTGACTACTTAAAAGATCCAAACATCGTCCTCAACCCAACACAATCTTTAAAATTCAAATTATTATATTTTTTTATTAATTTTAAATACTTAAATTTATGTGAATACATGACTAATAACTTATTAATATTTATGTAGTTAGGGTTGGATTGCCTCAACTCATACAATTTGGAATGGGTAGTCTGAATTGTTTTAGTTGTCGAATTATTTGAACACTTCTAGAATTTAGTCCCTAATCCCTATAGTTTATACTTATAATTTAGTCTCTAAAATTTGATAAAATCCTTATAAATAGTCCGGATTTTATTAAAAGATTATTTATAAGAATTTTATCAAAATCATAGTGATTATTTATGAGGTTTTATCAAACCATAAAAACTAAGTTCTAACTTTTAAAACTAAAGGATTAAATTTAGATTTTTAACTTTGTAATTTAATTAAAATTTTGTCATATGATAATGTAGATACGACTACTTATTTTTTGTTACACAACAACATTTAAAAATAATATGAGGTGGAGGAGCATTAAATAATTGTTTGTGACAAAATCAAACTATGTATTGATTAAGAAATTTTAACCACCCAATCACAAAATTACATGTCATTAAATGATTACTTATTCTTAAATTAAGAAATAATTGCAAATTTACATGGGTTTGAAATTGAATTCCATGACAAATTAAAAAAAAAAAAACTTAATTCTAAATAATATCATGTGTCTTCATTGTGATGATTTGATCAAGTAAGCTTATTTAATCAAGTTAAATAAGCCCAAAACACTTATTGAAATGACAACTTTACCCTTTAAGTCCAAAAGCCCAGAAAACCAACAAAATTCAAGTCTAAAGAGTCAAGCTTAAGACCAGCGAAACCTAGCCCCAAGCTTACATACTACACGTGAAAAATGCTATAAATAGAGGAATCATCCTCGTTTATTTCGGAGCTGATAAGTTATGAAGATTTAACTATACAAATTTAGCATTTGGATTGACGTGGAGAAAAAACAAATATTTTAAAAAAAAAAATTCATTTTTATTTTAGTTGTTTTCAAATATAAAAAAAAAATGAGTCAAACTATTTACAAATATAGAAAAATTTCACTATCTATCAACTGTGATAGACTTACTGATTTTTTTATATTTGTAAATAGTTTGATATTTTTTATATTTATAATAATTTTTTATTTTTATATTTATAATAATTTTTTTATTTAAACTCTTTTGATAAAAATTGATTAAAATACACCTGAAAAGCTACTTTGAATGGTTGTTAAGTACTCCAATTTTTTCTAAATGATTTATTTTTTAAATTAAACATTTGAAAATGTCCCAATACCCCTAAATTCAACAAATTTAAATTCCCTAGAAATCTTGTGTGAAGATAATAGGAGGTGTTAAAAAATAATAATTAAAAAAGAAATTAAAAGAAAAGAAATTTTTCTCCACTGGTTGAGTTATGCCCCAAACAATGGTAATAGTAAGGAACAATTGACCAAAATGTTTTAAGATTTAATTGTAAAATAAATACATTTACCAATTTAAACTTTAAAGACTAATTGAATGGTGATTTTCGAGTACAATAAATTTAGGGGTGAAGAATTAAACTTCGAACTTTAAAAGGAGAGGAATCTCTCAATTATCACATAGCTAAACTTACTTTAGCGACGGGTGGTGAAATCTACACCTTTGAATATTTAAGTTCGTGATTGAAAATATGTGTCTTCTTATAGCTTGACGAAACTATTTTTGTATGTAGCAGTTCTCCTAGTTGTTTGATTTTGTAATTAAATTTCAATTATTTTTATGATTGATTTTTGAATATTTATTTTAGGGCTATTTTCAAATATAGAAAAATTTTATTGTCTATCAGATAGATCGCGATAGAAATGTCCCTTTATTTTACCCATTTTTTCTAAGTTTAACATTATTTATAGGTGGGGTTAAAACTTCGAACCTCTTGATTGGTGACATATGTCTTAACCAATTGAACTATGCTTAATTTGTCTTACGTTACAAAGTTTTGAGTAATTTGTTAGTTGAATATAGTTGGTTTATGGTTGGTCATGAACAATTATAAAATTTAGTTTTTAGACATATTAATTGCTAACATCTATTTATGTTTTTGAAATTGACCCAACTAAAGAATTAATTTCCTTAAATGTATGGTAAATTTTATTTATCTATTATTATTTTTAGTTGATCAACATGTAGAGTTGGGAGAATCGAATCTTCGACTTTTTTATATGTAATTGATAACATGTGTAAACAAGTTATTTGTGCACCTTAATTTAACCTTTATATGCCTCTAACGCAAGCAATTTTCACTTATTTTATTTTGTATATATATCAACAAACTTTTATAATGATTGTCACTTGAATCCTCATAGTGCACTCTAATTATATTTTATGCAGGGAGTTCGTTGACGTGCATGATGTTTCATTGTTACATTATGTATTCCTCACCATCTTTAATGACGGTACTAACAACGCCTTTTCTAGCATAAGCTAAATCTCTCTCAAGACTTAGATTAATGTCTCATTGCTTATCTTGTCAATATGAGTTAGTTTATACACTCAATGAAGTATGTCATTGAAATCTTTATTTTGATAGTGTATTTAAGTTACTTATGTCTATTTGGCTAATTAATAGTACTAACATGCTTTAGGCACCGAAAGAGTTAAGATGTCTGGAAATACTCAACAAGAGCAAGAGTGAACTTAGTTCATAGGTTGTTTTAAATATAATCCAACTATTTGCAAGCTTATAAAAAGAGGCGATGAAAAATGAAACAAGATAACACATAGTAATATAACTATCTTTGGGCTACAGAGTGATACTAAAAGGGAGACACTCGAAGGTTCATCTGTTTAGATTCATTAGTTCAATGAACTAAATTACTTATTGCTTTATTTTCAATGCATCCATTTAGTTTTTGGGCAACCTAAAAATCAACTCATTTTATAACATTGGCTACAAATTCAGCGTGTGCCAGATATTTGTTAGTGATTTCAACTGCTATGATTTAAATGATTCTCTCTAGACATCCGACCCTAGAATAGCTCCAAATACTACTTGCTAAACATTATAGTTTATATTTATGCTAGCGCATTAGGTGACAAACAAACTTGCAATACATTTCTATTATTAATTATACCACATTAAACTAATTGCACCTCATCTTCATACATTTTCATCGCATCATATACAAATTTAACTCATTTTATTTTCTCTACGTTAAGTTTTTGGCGTTGTTGTTAAAGACACCTTTTTATTTCATGAACTTTGAAATTATTCCATCTATTTGCTGTGATAATGTTCTCTTTAAGTACTATAGTGCATGTACGACGCACAATTATCATTCAACCTAGAGATTGATCACACCTTCCATCGAAGAAAAATGTTCAACACGCTTCAACAGGAACACAATATAGTGAGGGAGAAGAAGAAGAAGTTGAAGAAGAAAGAAAAGGGATGAGAGAGAAAATGACAAAGAGAGAATGGTGAACGAAAGAACATTTCATCTAACACATAAAATTAATATAAAATTAGTAAAAAATATCTTCTCATTTAAAATTTGTCACTCATATCTATCACATCATTTCTTTTTTTGTTAGTCAACTATAGATCAAATAACTTAGAGACTATTTAAAAACATTTTAGAATATTTTAACTTGAATGAAATTTTAGATACTTTTAATTTATGCATCGCGCTTTTACCTAACATCGGGACAAGGCTTTGGAAAAATCATCGTACTGGGATGGACTTCCCTACCTTGAGGCGATGCTGAGAGAAAAAAAACGTAAAAAAGTGATGTCGCGCTGGGCCTTGGCGTCGGGTCAGGGATAAGCTACTGTTGGGCTGAGACGTTCATCATTATTGCGACGTCACTTAGAACAATTCAAAAGTCTTTTAATTTAGTCATCGCGCTTTTATTTTAAAATCGGGCTAGTGCTTTTAAAAAGTTGTTGGGCTAGGAAGTTCATCCCTAACTCGATATCAATATGAACGCTGGAAATGCTCTTTAACGTAAGCATGAGGTCAAATTTCATACGTTTGTGGAGTCGAGTTAAAAAACATAAAGGCGTCCAAAAAATGGTCATCCGTAAAAAAAAAAAAAAAAAAAAAAAACTCCTTATTTGGAAGCATCCTAGAGATCAAATACACACATACCTAAAACCTCATTCACCCAAATGCATTTTGCTAACATATTAAGGCCATGCTTATCCCACGGAAAACATAATAAATCAACGGTAATGTAAAAAATGAGCCTCATTTGATTACTTTTGGTGTTGTTTACTTGTGTTATGCAACTGACACATGAGGCCTACTTCCAATCTGTAATAAAAAAGTTGTAAATTGATTAACGAGCAGAGGATGCTCAATCCAATTACGTTTGAAAAATATGTCATATAATTACCATTACCATTACTGTTTCAAAGAAAAGAATTATAAATTTTGATACTTTTATCCTTTACCGTTTGACCTTAAAATTAAGGTAATGGTAATAGTAATAATAATAATAGATGTGACAAAATTTATAGTTTTAAGTAAACACGATTAAAACTATTTTATAGTTACACCAATTTCCATTACGGTAAAATAGATGTGGCTAAAGTAAAAATGCTTTCGTTTTGTTCCACGACTTGTCGAAGGGAATAAGCCATCGCGCCTCTTTGCACTTCACTGACTTTGCCGCTTCAACTCGCAGGCCCTTTCTTCATTTGCTCTCATCCCCAGAGAAAAAAAAAAACTTTAATCCATGGCTAACAATCCTTCGCAGCTACTACCGTCCGGTTCGCCTCTGTTTCTCCTTCGCTTTATTTCTCATTCCCCATCCTATTTCGCTGGAAATGAACTCTTATTTACTGGGTTTCTTGGTGGGAATTTGCAGAGTTAATCGACCGATGTATAGGGTCTAAAATATGGGTCATTATGAAGGGCGACAAAGAGCTTGTTGGCACTCTCAGAGGATTCGATGTTTATGTCAACATGGTCCTTGAAGATGTTACTGAATAGTAAGGGCCTCTACAAGATCTAAACTCATTTTTCTTTGGTTTGCTCATGAGGGTTGTATTTGTTTTATATTTCGCGTTTTTTTTTTTTTTGTTTTTGTTTCAGTCTCTTCTGTTTGTTCACTTTCTTTTACAAAGTGTTTGATGTGTCTATTTCAGCGTTGGAGAATGTGAGGCGAGTAGAAGAATGTATTAGGCTTAATGCTGTATTTATCTGTGTTTAAGGGATTGAAAACATGGTTTGAGCGAGAGAGAAAGTTGCGGCAGAGAAATTTGAATTATTGAGTATCAGAGTATGCAATTTCATTGAATCCCCTCTGTTCTTCTCCAATCTTAGGAATGGGGTTGGAGGTTGGCTTTGGAGAGCTTTTGTGTTAAGGTTTAGAAACCCCTTTGTTCAAATTTTCAAAGGGAACTGGACAGTTGAGGTTTCTTCGTTCATGTTTGGGAGTGATTTCATTTAAAATCACTCCAAAACATATTTTTAATCTCTCAAAATCAAATCAATTTAATGTTTAATTTTACACTTTTAAATGCATTTATCATGCTATTAATATTGATTTTGAATGATTAAAAGCATTTTCTAAGTAATTTTGAAAATGATAAAAGTGATTTTAACAATTTTAGAATCACTCCCAAACATGTCATTCGGAAGTTGAAGAAAGTGACTAATAATCTCATGCCTAGTTGAAATAGAAGGAAAAGAGTTAATAAGAGAGGAGGATTACTTACCCATGCCCCGTTTCTGCTGAGATTTTGTCTATGAAGGTGTTTAATTTGATGGGGGTGTGATAGAGTAATAGAGGGGAGAGGGCTACCATATGCTTGTGCTGTTTTCTCAAAGTCACTCATAACGTTGAAGGTAAATGTTGGTTTAAGTGTTCAGGAAGTGCTTTGTCCTCGTTGATACAGTTCTATTTATATATATACTTTCTTCTTTCTACTCCTTATTTTCAACAAATTGGGGGCTGTGAATTGGTACTTTTTGGACAAGGTTCTCATGACGAACGACCTAGGGTATAAGTGGAGGGCTTGGATCTGGAGTAACATTAGAACGGTGGCGTATTCTATTCTCATTATTGGTAGGCCCTGGAGAGGATTCAAGCTACGGGAGGCCTTCTACAGGGTTATTCATTGTCTCCCTCTCTCTTCCTGCTGCAAGATAGTCTTGAGAGGGCTGGAAGGCAGGATACTATCTTTTTTTTTGGCTCCAACAAGGAAGAATCTTTCCTTGATTTGGATCATATCTTCTAAACATTATCAGGGCATAAAATTAATAGGGAAAAATGTCAAATTATGGATTTCAATTGTGACCTAAGTAAGTGTGAAATTGGGTCTTTCTTCGCATCCTACCTAGGTTTCCCTCTCGGCCATAATTAGAAATCTCTTCCCTTTTTGAGTCATGTTATTGGGTAAGTGCATAAAAGGCTTGCTAACTGGAAGAAAAGTTTTTTCTTTAAGGGTGGAAGATTGACCCTCATTAGCTTAGTCTTGTATAGAATTCCTATTTATTTCTTTTCCCCTTTTTGGAGCCCCATTGTTCTATTTGCAATATGCTAGAGAAGCTTATGAGGGATTTTCTGTAAGAAGAGGTTGATGAGGGGCGAAGTATGCACTTGGTGTGTTGGCAGATGGTGGGGAAGTTGGTGAATCTTTGGGGGTTAGAGTTGGGGAATTTGAGGGCTCATAACCAAGCCTTGCTAGACAAAGGCTCTGGCGGCTCCCTTACTCTTTGGCATAGGATTATAGTGAGTCAACACGGTTCTCATTCATTTGAGTGGATGTTAGGTGGGGTCAAAGGCACTTAACAAAATCCTTGGAAAGAAATTTCCAGTGAGCTCCCTTCTTTCTCTTTCTTGGTTCAGTGCTTTGTGGGTGATGGGAGGGACACTTATTTTTGGGAGTTTAAATGGGTAGGGATCGTCTCCTTTGCTCTTCATTTCTTTGTTTATATCATTTATCCTCCATGAGAAATAGCTCAACGGTTGAAGTCCTTGTTTCACTTGGGAGCTTTCACTTTTTATCGCTTGGTTTCCAGAACAGGAAAACAATGGACATCTTGGCCCTCTTATCTTTGATTGTGGAAGTTTTTCATAGGCCAGAGAGAGGGAATTTTTGTTTTTGGAGTGCCAAGTCCTAACGCCATTGGGGGTTTTTCTTGTAGCTCGCTTTTTAGTACTTGTTGAATCCTTCTCCAACTAGTGAATATGTTTTTTGTTCCTTTGGAAGGTGAAAATCCCAACGAAGGTTCATTTCTTTGTGTGGCAGGTCATTTACATAAGGGTTAGCACTTTAGATTGGCTTGCAAGAATTAGAAATATCTACGTTGGTTTGGCCCTTTTGTTGCCTTCTTTGTTGGAGGCCAAAAGACGATCTTGATCATATTCTTTGGAGTTTTAATTTTTCTGAGTTTGTTTGGAAACTTTTTTTTTTTGACCTATTTGACTTTCCATGTGACAAGGAGGTTAGAAGGAGATGATTGAGGAGTTCCTTCTTCATGTTAGAAGAGGAGCTTTTGTGGCCAGTAGAGGTTTGTGTTGTATTGTGGGGTTTATGGCAGAGTAAGAATAGTCCCTTTAGAGAGGTCGGGAGGCATCCTAGTGACATTTATGCCCTTGTCAGGTTTTATGTTTCTCTTTGGACATTGGTGATGATGGCTTTTTGTATTTACTCATTAAGAATGGGGTCGGGACATTTGATGTTTATTGTGCTTTGTCTTTTCCTTTTCTAGTCGTGGAGCTTGCAGATTATTGCTTGATTTTATATTCTGTGGTCTGGTTACGAATATATATGAGAAATTCAAACTTCATGACAGATTGGTAAGGAGTTGGGCATCAAGTTTAAAATATGATGCTTGCGATGCTTTAATCAACCCATCATTAGGACTTTTCTCTTATCTTTCATGGGATGTAACCGTAATTTTTCTTTTTTCTTTTTTCTTATTAAATATGTGTATTGAATTGAAATACCAATAGCTCCTGACAGCAGGAGTAACGCTTTGGTATGTACACTAGGAGTTATATGACACTTTGTTACATTGTCTTTGATTATGATCTTAGATTGATCCTTTTCTTTCCTAATTTACTCGCCATTCAAGCTTTTTATAGAACTTTTTTCAGCTCATTTCTGTTGTTCAGTACTGGGTTAACTGTTTCATTCTATCATGGGATGATAAAGCCTACAGTTAAATAATTATTAACAAATACACGATCCATTCGGGGAGAGTACCTGTAGATGGAGCTAATATTACCATTGATGACTTTCATTTCTGTTCTACCCATCAAAATAGTGTTGTTCTATTGAGCCTGAATTTCCTATCTTGGCACGTCTTTTATGCACGTGGCATGCATGAGTTGCTGTCTTTTTATGAACCCAATGACTTTGTTTAAATCAAAGCACAATCTACTATATGGTTTTAACTCTTTCTATACTACATTGTAGTGAGATCACTGCTGAGGGGAGACGGATAACAAAGCTGGATCAGATTCTACTCAATGGGAACAACATTGCTATTGTAAGTGACAATCACAGTTTTAATGTTTACATGCCCTTGTTTAAGGGAAGTCATGAGTCCGTGGACGATTTCCTAGACCAATGAACAATGATTGTGTAAGAGGCTAAGCTTCATGATGGCGATGGGCGATGTCTAATCCACGCCTTAATAATGATAGTGCTAGTAATTTAATTAAGGGAACCATTGTTTGTCAAGTCATTCATATGCTTTCTATGTCATTGATTTTGATTTGTAGGAGGAACTTGTGAGGGAATGAGTTTAATCCATAGTGGTCACCCGGGGTTTTATAGGCCTCCAAGTGTTGCAGGAGTTTTCTTGGCCCCCAAATGTTGTAGGGTTAGGTGGCCTGCCCCATGAGATTAGTCGAGGTGTACGTAAGCTGGCCTAGACACTCACGAATATAGTTGGTATGAGTATTCTTTAAAATTAGTCAATATGCATGTGGACTCATTTAGACAAATTGGAGGAACATATGAATAGAAACTCCAGTCGAATGTTATAGAGTCAAGTAATTGTCTATGAGATTTACGGTGTTGGTTCGATTGTCCTCCAAAATAATTCAATGTGCATGCAAGTTAGTATTGGTGTCCTTTTAGGATTAGTCAACATGCGTGTAAACTCATCTATCCAAACTAGCAGTTCTTATCGATATATGATTGTTAAAACATTTTGTTGTCTGTATGCAGCTCGTTCCCGGTGGATCACCTGACCCAGAATAGGCGTGGAATATGAATAACATGTGGTTTTCGTTGGCATACTTTTGCAGCATTGTTATGAGTTGCACCCAACATTTACTTATCTTTCAATGTAGGTGAACAACTTTCATGTATTTGATTGAAGTAAAGTGTTTTAGCTTCTTTGATATGAATCAGTGTTAGATTCCTTCATCTTGATTGCTTCCACTAGAAATATATTGGCTTATTTGTGAAGTGAATTTGACTGTTTTCAATGGATTCACTTATTCTTAAACCTAGATTTAAAATATGAGCTGTATTGTTCTAAAGTAAATACTTACCTAGATTTTAGAACAATGTAAGAAATGGAGCAAATTGATGACTGAGCCAACCCACACATAGTAAGTTTGGTTTGGTTAGCACTTTGATGTTAAATCAAACCAATATTATTTAGTTAAATTATAAATTTAGTCCTCAAATTTGAGATTTGTGTTTATTTGGTTCCTAAATTTTCAAAAGTGTCTTGTAGGTCTCTTAAACTTTCTATTTTGTGTCTAAAGTCGTGAAAGTTTAAAAATGTCCAACATGTCTTTAAACTTTTAGGTTTGCATCCACTAGGTCTTTGGCATATTTGAAGTTTTGAAAATTTATTGATTTATTATATATATATTTTTTTTTTGTGTTGGACCTTTTAAACTGTAACTTTCAATTTTGTGTTTAATAGAATTTTGACCAATTATATATATATATATATATATATATTTAGATCAACTATATAAAAAATTAAAAAGATTAGGTTAAATTATAAAAAATACTGTTGAAATTTCAAAAGTTTTCATAATATTCATAAACTTTCAAAAACAAAGAATTTTAAAATACCATTGTTCGCACGAGGTTTTCGGAGAAACGTGTTTCGTGGAGTTGAACTTGTGTTTATATAAGTTTGATGCGGATGTGGTTCGATCTCTAGTACTTGATCCTCTGATTCTCTCTCAACTGTGCGCGTACGCTTACGCGATGTATGGAAGCGGAGCGATGTATGGAAGCGGAGCGTGTGGATGCACTATGTATTCCAAGGAGCTTCAGTCTTCAAGTGGATGCACTATGTATTCCAAGGAGCTAGGAGCTTCAGTCTTCAAGTGGATGCACTATGTATTCCAAGGAGCTGCACTATGTATTCCAAGGAGCTTCAGTCTTCAAGTGGATGCACTATGTATTCCAAGGAGCTAGGAGCTTCAGTCTTCAAGTGGATGCACTATGTATTCCAAGGAGCTTCAGTCTTCAAGTGTGTGGAGTCTAAAATTTCTCAACCTTGTAAATGAAGAGAACTTCTCTATTTATAGAGTTCTCAGGTGGGCTTTATGGGCTTGGGCTTGACTGGTCCATGGGTCTGGCCCATTGGGCCCAACTAATTGGATTTGGGTCTTTGGGCCATTTGAGCAAAATTAAATCTATTTTTGGACTTAATTAAATTTTAGCCCAAACATTAATAATTAATTGAACCAAAAATAATTAATTTGATCCAACAATGAGGACGGAGACACGTGGCCCCTTCGAGATTGCCAATTTTTGTCTACAATTTTAATTTAGGACACAATGTAACATTTAATTATTTTATAATTTCGCCATTAATTTGGCAAATGACGTGGCAATTTGTGATTGGTCCAAAATTTCTCCTTCAACAACCATAATATTTAATTTTTTTTTACGAACATTAACGATACTTTTGTTTAAAAAAATATCCTTGAATTTTTAAATGTTTCATTAATATTTTTTAACTTAAAAAATTCAAAAGTATCTTTATTATTAATATATAGACAAAAATTGGATTTATCGTACAAGTGACCCATTTTAAAATGCCCAAATGAAACTTGACTCCATTTTTAAAAAGTATGTTATTTGACTCTTTGCTTATGTCTTATCGGTGTGAATTTACTAAATGAATATTGGCATGCACATTGGTATCTTGCTCTCACTCCTTAGGGTTTAGGTTTTTACACTTCTTCTCTCTCTATTTTCTTTTACAACTCGTTTTTGCCCTTTATTCTTTGCTTTTAACTCTCACTCTTTTTATTAAAAGAAGCAGATAATAAGAGTTGCGAGATTGAAAGTGAGAGAGCAAGGAGAGAGAGTTGAGAGTTGAGAGCCCAACACACATGCACAATAAGGTCGTTTTGATAATTTTCGTGGCTGATGATGCAAGCAATAGGTAAAAAAACTTAAGTTTTAAAGAGGGGGATAAATTGCATTTTGGGTCAAGAGTACAATTATCTCACATGTTGGAATGCCTTGAATTTGTTATCCAAGTACGGGTGTCTCCCTGTTAGCTCACAAGTAGAATTTGTATTTGACATATTTAATTATTTATGGTTATGTACGATTATGGCCCTAGGGTTTAGAGAAGTGCTCGCCTATTATTCTGTATTCTGTAACATTCTCTCTAATAATATTGTTTTCCCTCTACCCAGTGGACATAGCTAACACATTGTTAGTGAACCATGTAAATTTATGTGTCGATTCTCTATTCTTTTATGTTTTCTGTATTCCTTAATTATCGATTTTGTAACATCATCGTAATTGTTATATTGCCTCATTCCAAAAATATCATTGAACTTTCAAAAGTTGTATTAATATCCTTAACCTTTCAAGTAGTAGTAGTAATAATAATAATAATAACAATGATGATGCATTTACTAATAGACAAAAAGAGTGCTTCACTTCCTTCCTCTTCTCTATTTCAATTTATGATATTGCTCATCTTGTGTGCTTCACTTCTTCAATACCCTCTTAAACCCTTTCTTTTAATCCTCAATTTCTAAAGCGTTTCTCATCTCCTCTTTTTTCTCATTCATCTTTTAACATCATTGTAATTGTTATAAACATGAGAAGCTCTCTCATGAATATGTCCAAACATAAATATAAGAAATTTCAACACGTAAACAATCCATTTCTTCAAAATTATCTTAAGTTAGGAGATAACTAATTTGAAAACTCACTCATTTTTTTTTCATATAAATATTCTCATTTTTTTTCCATTTGTCCAATTTTACAATAATTTTCTCAACAACTGAACATGACTCAAAACTTCAAGTTAAAGTACAAAATCCCACAATTTTTCAAAATCAAAATCTCCCCTCGAAACTCAACAAACGATGAATCACCAAGTATAAAAAGGGTTAACAAAGGAATATCTTTACAATAATTTGCTCAACGAACATGACTCAAAACTTCAAGTTAAAATACAAAATCTCATAAATTTTCAAAATCAAAATCTCTCCTTAAAACTCAGCAAACAATGAATCACCAAGTATAAAAAGGGTTAACAAAGGAATATCTTCTTCGATGGTAGAGAACCTTAAATGACCACAATTAATAGACTAATTTGAACTACAAAAGGGATCAACAAAATATTATTGTTACAAATTTAGTTATGCACATGTTTTTTTTCTTTTCCCTCATATTGGTTGTCTTCAAAATTATCACCTAATTCTCAATGTGTCTCTCTTTTTGTGTACTAAGGTCATGTTTATCCTATGTGAAATGTAATAAATCAATGATAATCTAAAAGATGACTCCATTTGATTACATTTGTTGTTGTTTTCTTGTGTTCGTAATGAACTATGGGGTCTATCTTCAAAACTGGAATCAAAACACGCAATCTAATTGATGAATGGAGGGTGCTCATTGTGTTTGAAAATTACGTGGGACCCATTAGCTTTACCACTACTGTTACTGTTACCGTTACAGTACTATTACTGTTATAGTAGGAGAATTATGAATTTGTTACTGTTATCTTTACCTTTACATTTACTGATAGACCATAAACGGTAAATGTAAATGTAATGGTAAGAAGAACCTCAATTGACCCTAAACGGTAAATGCAAAATAAATACTGCAAAGTAAACAACCTCATTTGAAATTAGATTATGTTTGCAAAATGCGTAAGTAAACGTGATCAAAAGCAATCCAATTATGATTGCGATTGAGGCCCATTACAATTTATTCATCAATAGAATCTCATTATAATTACACCAATTTTAATTACGGATTAGTAAACTTGATCTAAATCTAAATGTATTAAATCCTTGGTGGTTCCATAATTCTCTTTTCTTACTATAGCATGTTCACCTAGGAGGTAGTTTTAGAGATTGAGGAATGAAAAAGGGAAGTTAGAGGGTATTGAAGAAGGGGTCCTAAATTGAAACAAAGGGAGAGAAAATGGAAGAGAAAGGTGAAATGGGGTGTAATTTTTTTTTTTTTTTTTTTTTTAAATTCAAGGATATTTTTTAAACTTTTAAAATTCTAGAGATATTTTTAAACTTTTTTTTCAATTTTGTAAAAACTAATAGTAATCGTATTTTTTAGTTTTCTTTTTTCTTGTCTTAAGATTAACGTTAGTAATGAAACTTTTGAGTGTTCAAAGATATTTTTGAACAAAATACAAATTTCGACAATATTTTCTATAATTTAATTATTCTATAATTTAATTAAAAGATAAAATCAGACATTAAATTGAAAGCTTATGAACATATCAATTAGACATTTAAAAGAAAAATTGGAGACTGTCCTCCAGGTTGAACTAATACATCCTTATTATAGAGCAATTATTATTTCCTAATATAACATTGTTATAACATTGTTGCTGGTTATACGATGTTGAATGAAGTGATACTAAGTAAACTAGGGGTGTGCCAATATGATGATAATTCAACAACTAAGACACTATTTAATAATCATTTGATTTTAGTTTTTAATTTTTTAAAATTAAGCCTATAAACACGCATTCCACGTCTAAACTTATTATTTTATTATCTACTTTTTTACCATATTTTCAAAATCCATGTCAAATTTTGAAAACTAAAAAAAATAGTTAACTTATTTTTATTTTTAAAATTTGACCAAAAATTTAACTTTTTTTATTTAAGAAAGATGCATCCCATTGTAAAGAAATTGAGAGAAAATAGACTTAATTCAGAAAGTGCGTAGGAATGAT
Organism: Lagenaria siceraria; assembly: GCA_002890555.2. Lineage (NCBI taxonomy): Eukaryota > Viridiplantae > Streptophyta > Magnoliopsida > Cucurbitales > Cucurbitaceae > Lagenaria > Lagenaria siceraria. The sequence goes on along the minus strand of CM016483.1, from coordinate 17,711,837 downwards.
TTTAAAAAAGGAAATTGAAGCAAAACTAAATTACACCCTTTTTGGAGTGCAGAGACAAAAAAAAAAAAAAAAAAAATTGATACATGAAGAGAAATATGAGTCTAGATTGACAACCAAAAAAAATACTTAGCAAATCTTGGACGGGATGGCTGAAGATGAGAAATGTGGTTTTTAAGTTTAATGGAAGGTTGGCCTTGCATTGGGAAGCTCATCAACATAGTCACCTCTTTCAAACACAGCTGCAGCCCCCATCCCTGAGCCTGCATACGTACAGACCATGGATTGTAATTCAAAGTCAATTAACCCAGCCCCGCCCGGCAGAACCGGACCCTGAGGTCGACCCAAAGTTAAATGTCTAAAGTCTCACTCCAATAAAACCAAAAGGACAGATCTTAGAGAGAGAGGTACATACCTATGCACATAGAGATGACCCCAAATCGACAGTCCCTTCCACGACGCTTCATTTCACTCAAGAGTGTCGCCACACAACGAGCACCTGACACCAAATAAAAGAGAAAAAACACTTATCATTGTCGTGATTCTATTTACTTCCTTAGTAGCCATTAGACCAACTCTAATTTGAGTATAGTTTAGTAGATAAACTACCAATTACTAGGTTTCATTTTTCACTTTATTATTTATTTCCTTTTTTTTTAAAAAAAAAACTATGAAAAAGAACCTCTTATAAATGTTCGAGGTGTTCCGATGACCCAAAAAGCCTAATCAACCCCATATGGATTAGGCTAACTCCAAATAAATAGAAAAGTTATGGATTGAGTTTGTTTATAAGTTTAATAAAGGTTGTTTGGTTGAAAAAAATTTACACCCGAAATATTTGGGTGGGCCTAAAGGATACCCATTCCAACCCAACTCAACCTACCAACACCTTTAGTCGTTGTTTTCGCAGGATTCAATGAACGAAACCTTCCATTAGGTAATGGAAAATAGAAAGATGGAGTATGAAAGATTACCAGTTGCGCCCAAAGGATGGCCCAGAGCCATTGCACCGCCATTAACATTGACCTTTTCAGTATCAAGCTTTAGTTCCTTACAGCAATACACATACTGAGATGCAAATGCCTGCCAAACCCAAAAATTGAGTTCATATTAAAATAAAATAAAACTAAAAATAGTAATAAACCATTTTTTGAGTTACTAAAATTTATTTACAATTTTGACAATGTTTCTAAAGGAGAAGTACGAAATGGGAAGGTTGTCCAACACATTCATTTCTTAAAAAAAAAAAGGTTATTTATCAAACAAGCCATAAAACATTTGATTCTTCTCTTTATCATTCTAATTTTATCGGATGTCCTCAAAGGGACCATAAAACATTTGATGAAAAAACTTAGGTGCAGCTCCTGTTGCACCCAATTAAATGTTGACATGTGTTAACATTAAAAAAAATTAATTATTTTTGTGACTAAAAGATGTGGAGTATGAGACTTAGGGTTGCACCAAAGTATTACTCTATAATTCTTCTTTTCATTTTCCTAATGATTGAGAAAGACTGAAAAGTAAAATAACCTCGTTAATTTCAAAAAGGTCAATATCTTGGAGAGTAAGACCAGCAGATTTGACAGCTGCAGGAATTGCAACAGCTGGTCCAATTCCCATTACTGCTGGATCCACACCAACTGCTGAAAAACTCCTGCATATATTTTTCAACAAAAAAATAAAAAAATCAGCTCCAAAAGATAGTAAAATTTATAGTACTGTAAACTATGAAGTAGCTACTCTTCGTGCTAATACTATGATGTTTCTGGGTCCATTATTTTTAAATGAAACTTTTCCTCTTTCTTGCCCTGTAGCAGCAAGAAATAAACATTCATCTCTTTCTGTAATTCAATATGCTTGGAACTTTTGAAGGTGCAAAATCTATAATAAATAAAAGTTGAATCTGCTTCTTGTATTGGAATTTTGGAAAACATTGGCTCAATCCGTCCACATTCATCTCCATCTTTTAAAAAAAAAGGATGTTTTCTTCCGGCCTCTGGTCTCCAGTCTTTCCATCCGTCTATGGCTATTTTATTGTTCATCCTGCCTTCACCCTTTTGTTAGCTGCTCTTCGATCAACCCAGATTCGAGTCTCAGAGGCAATTTTTCTAATCCAAAAGGTCACTTTCATGGCTTGAGTGGGTCAATCATCAGTAATGATCCACTTAAACTATTAATGAACACACCCATTTCTTTTAATAAATTTTTTTTGACAATATAGAAACTGCAAATTTTCTTTATTATTATTATTTAGTATGCATTACAAAAATTTCCCGCTCTAGAGCAAGAAAGAAAAATTAGACGAAAAACACTACTTTTTTTTTTGTATCAATCATAAAATCAATGGAAATAGTATAATGACCGTACTAGAATTTTTTCTATAATATACACTTCCTTTCTACCATTATTCTTGGATTTTTAGGTTCATTTTTATCTGAAAGAGGAAAACATACACGTTCCCTCTTCATGATATAAAATAAGAATACTTTTTTCACTTAAAATAATTTGTTTAAACCTATGCATAATGTTATCGGTAAGAACTTAGACGCAATGACGAAAACACCATCATATCAAACATCTAAAATCTAGATCGAAGATATAGTAAAATAAATTTCATGCTTGGATTCCAATCATAGTTCTTTTCATTTGAAGATAGATATTTCCCACTCTTTATACTTCTTCAAATGAAAAAGATCTGATAAGAGGGGTGGAACATGAAAATATCTCTTCAGCATTCAATCATTTTAAACGAACTCACTTGTAGGCTTAATTGTAAGAGAATGGACGTACCTGAAGACACCAAGAATAGGAAGTCCCTTCTGGATAGCTAAGCTTCTTTTCATGAGGAGGACTGCAGCAGCTCCGTCACTAACTTGACTAGAGTTCCCTATAGAAATAGCATTGATTTAAGCCATAATTCCATTGTTGACAAACATAATACCAAACCAAATTGTATGAAAGTAAAAACCTGCTGTTGTGCAGCCATCTTTCTTGAATGCTGGCTTCAGCTTTGCCAAAATTTCCATGTTTGTGCCCGGCCGTATGCCATCATCGACAGATACAATCACGGGCTTCACGATACCAGATTTTGGGTCGATGATCTTTAGAGTATGGTGAAAAGTTCGTAAGTGACCAAGAAAACAAAATGAATGCACAACTTTTGCCCATTATTAAAAAAGTCATTCTGCAATTACCTTTGTGGAAACAGGGATGATCTCATCTTTGAATTTACCAGATGCCCTAGCTGCAGCAGCACGCCGATGCGATTCAACCTGTTGAAATCACTCCTCTGTCAAATTATCACTAATGTTTAAGTTCAAAATGGTCTTGTTAATCAAGAATAGATTCTATTCTCAACATGTCCCTTCGCAGAGTTTTATGGTAAATGCAAGCCTTTGCGCTGTTAAGCAGGGGAACTTCATAGTATTGCTAATTCAAGATGAAATCATTTTAAAAATTAAATACAAAAAAGTTGTTAAGAAATACTGTCAAGGTTTCATGAAAAGTTCTTATTGCTGATAAAAACAGAATATTAAATGCGTAACCATTATTAAAGTTGAAATGGTGAGTTACTGTTTATAGTATATAAATTTAAAACCAACATTTATAAAACTAAACTCAACAGTTCACCATTTATATCGCTAAGTCCACTCATTTTTATGACTAGACCCAAGTTAAGTGCAGTGAACTTACAGCAGCTTGATCTTGCTCTTCCCTGGTCACACCGTATTGTTGGGCAACATTTTCAGAAGTGATGCCCATAGGAAGCATACAATCTCGAGCTTGTCGCACGACATTCACCTGTCAACCACTTTTATCAGTTAAAACTTAAAGAAGAAAAGGTAAATCAGATCAATCAAGTTCATTGAAGGTTTAAAAGGTAAGTATACGTTGGGATTATCGCTAACAGGAAATTCAATGTCATTAATACTCATGCACTCCAACCCAGCTCCAATACCTACAGTGCAAGACAGATCTTGTTAATAATGTTATAACTTACTTCCCCCCACCCCCCAATTTGGGTTCTTGAATTCAACTGTCCTCACCAATATCATAGTATCCAACTTTAATGGCAGCAGCAACATCAGCAACCGCTTGAAGGCTCGATGAGCACTGTCGGTTCACAGTTCTTATGCTTACCGTATCTGATGCATAAAAAATAAAACATCCAAATTGTAAGCCAAAGGGTTGTGGAAGATGTGATTTGGGGCTCACAAATCCCATAGAGATAAAGCTATCCCTCTATTCATGGTTCACTTTTATAACATACATAACTCTCATGATTTCAAAGACTGGTTAATTAGTAAAGCACTCCAAGTTTGGGTCAAAACTTAAGAGAGAAATTGAAACTGTTTCTATGGGATACAAAAACACAGGAAGGTGAAATATTATATTATACCAGGGAAGCCAGCACAGAAAGCAGCCATCCTGCATTCCGAGGCTCTTATAGAGCCAGGAGCCAAAACAGTCCCAACTACTATATCACCAACTTCACTTGGATTCAACTTTGTTTTGTCAACCACAGCCTGGATCAACAATCAATATTTTTCAGAAAATCTATAAACATAATCAAAAGAAACAAATTTCGATTTAGAAGTTGGCTGAATATTTAATTGAGTCTTTACTTTCGTCACTAATCATTTTAATTCCTATTATTAATGGGTTGCAAATTAATATAATAATCAAGCCGTCTTTGTCATAAAACATTAAAATGCACTAAGAAAATGATGGTGTAATACATTTTGCAATTAAACCGGAAATACCTAAAGGTTGTAATGTAATTCATTAAAACATACATGCCCATCCATAAATTAAATTAATTTGGGGGACCAGAATAACTTAATGGGGCCACAAAAAATGGTGGAAACACCTAACAACCACCGTCAAAGTGAGCTTGGTTTCGGTAATTCACATGGATTCCCTCCTTTAACGTCAAAAGTTCGTTCCCCATCCCAAAATTGTTGTACTAAAAAATTAAATAAAGAAAGAAATGGTTCAAAATTCACACATTGAAAAAAGTTCATTGTCTTGAAGTGTTTAATTAGACAAAAGTCGTAAACATGTTGCTCATGAGTGTGAGTACAAATCTTCCTATGGAACACCTTCAAAAATTCGATAGCTTCATCAAAATCTTAATGGTGGTTAGTAGGAGATTCCTATTTTCTAGTGACTAGTGAGGATGTAAGTTTAATGGGAAATAACACATTAATCATACCTTTAAAACAGATGCAAGAAGATCCTCCGCAGGAGTATCCTTGAAACCCCCTTTCTTTGCTCTGCAAATTGCTGTACGATATGCTCTGTTTTCCATATTTTTGTTTTTTCAGCAAAAGATTATCAGAGACAACAAAAAAGCTAACTAAGAAACAATGAACCGGAAAAAAAAAATAATAATCTTACGCTACAATGACAATATCGTCCCCAAAAGCAGCAGCTCTATGGTACGAATTTGAAGTACTCTCTCCAGCAGCACATACCGAAGTCTATCGATACCGAAGCAAAAACAAGTTAAAGAGAACACTCAAATCACAAAATGCAAAAGTAAGGAAGAAAATCAAGAAGAACCCAGTTCAAAAACGAAACAAAACCCTAGAACGGACATCTGGGAATCATAAACAGAGGAAATACAAAATGGGTATTAAGACATACAGAAAGCGAAGCAAATCCAGAAGAAGAAGAAGAAGAAGAGCTGGGTTGCAAATGTTGAAGAAGAACCCTCTGCCTGTTAAGTGCCTTCTCCATTTTCCTCTCTCTCTCTCTCTCTCTCGCTCGCTCTACAATGGCAATGCTAATGAAGGAATTCGATTCCAAATCCTTGGAGTGTGAACTAACGAAGAGAAATCTGGTAAATATATAGAAGGGGAAGAAAATGAATGGAAATTGTTCTCCACTTTACACATAGTTTCTCCAAGAAGACGCCAAAATTTCGATGAAAAGTCCGTGAAAATCGTTGGAAATTGGGCTTTTGATGGCAACAGGATCATCACAGCCATCAAAGTGGGTAGTTACAATTTTTATTTTTTTAATTTCTTTTTATTTTAAATACTTATTTATTTATCTATTATTATTTAAATTTTTAAAAAATGGGTAGTTACACTGAAACACTAACGTGGAGGTTGTTAGAATGAAATAACATGTGGACCACAAAGATTATTTTTAGTACAAATAACATAAATATTATTTTTTACCGATGCTGATGTGGCGTGTAATAAATGGAATGAGTATTCGGACAAATACCTTTTCATTTGGTTCTTAATGTTTTAAATTGGTACTATTTCACTCCATAAATAAATCTATTAAATTTAAACATAAATTTGAATAAATATACAATGTGACAAGATGACTAGAATAAATATATATTTTTTAAATTTTTTATTTTTGGTTCTTAAACTTTTATGAAAGTAACAATTTAGTTTTTAAACTTTGGTTTGTAACGATATAGTCTCTATACTTTCAATTTTGTAACAATTTAGTCCCTAAACTTTAGTAGGTATTTGTACTTTTCAAATTGGTAAGAATTTAGTCTCTAACGCAAAAAAAATTCATTAAAATTAGATGTCAATTTTTATTATTTCATGATGTAGACTTTTGTATTTTATAATAATATTTAGTCTCTAATTAATTATCAATTTACTTATTTTAAAAATCTCATTAAATTTTAACACTAATTTCTACCATATATCTCAATTGTATCATATCTGCAAAATGGGGTTAGAGGAAAAGCTCTTGTTAGACTCTGCGCACACAGTGAAATTCAGTGACGTAGAAGGAAAAAAAGAAAGGTGGGATTTGAGGGAATTGGGGGAAATTTAGATATATAAGATCTAGGGTTTGGAAAGTGAAAATTGGGGATGGTTTTAAGTGAAATTTTTAAAAATGAAAAAATAAGAAAAATTATTTACATAAAATAGCAAAATTTTTAGATAATTGTAATAGACGCTGAAGTCTATCAGTGATAGAAATGCTAGAAGTCTATCACTGATAGATGTTAATAGAAGTCTATCAATGTTTTTTTTTTTTTGCTATTTTCTATAAATAATTTGACATTTTTTCTATCTGTAAAAATTTTCTTGGTTTTAATAAACACAAATGTTCATGGATTCTTAAGACTTTAAAATGGTGGCTTCTCGCTAGGATATACAAGAGAGAATAGGAAGAAAGAGGAGAGACAAATAGGAAAGATTAAAAAAATATATATTTATTTCGAGTCATCTTGTCATATCATATATTTTATTAAATTTATATTTAAATTTAATAAATTTATTAGTTGATAGAACTTTTAAACTTATTTTTGAAAATTCAGAGACTAAAATGATCAATTTAAAGTATTAGAGATCAAATGCATCAATTCTTAAAAATTGAGAAACTAAAAGGGTGTTTTTCCCCGGAGGATTCGTAAAAAAAATTTCTTTGACAAGACAACTCCACGTCTTCTTTTTTTGGGCCATGTTCGAATTTTTATCCTTGCATTTCTTTTGTAATAAAATAAAATAACAATAATTGATAAGACGTTTGTTATGTTCTTAGTTGTCAAGGATTTTGAGATACAAATTTCCTACCTTAAACGTTTGTAGTTGAATAAAGGATATCTTTGACTCATTGTTAACATTCTTTATTATTATTATTTTATTATTTTTTTCATAAGTTAACCAGTAGTGGGAACATAAAAAAAGACAGTAATTGTAACGAGTAACAATTTTAGGAATAATAATCAAGTGTATAGTAATATTTAAAAAAATTGCAAATATAGCAAAGTTTATCAATGATAAACTTCTATCGCTGATAGACTCTTATAGTTTATCAGTGATCACCTAAACTATAAAAATCTAACATTTGTTTAGTCGTTTATTAAAAAGTGGAAGTTGAGAGGATCCACACCTCTCACAATTTGATCAAAAGTATGCTTAACTTATTGTATACTATTCACAATGATTTATATTGTTAGAGACTATTAAGTATATTATTTATTTCAATATGAACATAAGCCAACCATTTAAAATACAAAAGAAAACAAAAGTTAATTTTTCCTAAAAATAAATAAAAAAAAGAACAAAAAGAGAATAACGAAAGTTAAATAATGTAGGCCTGTATGATAACGATTTGATTTTGTTTGTTTTTTTTTATTTTAAAAATGAACAAATGTTACTTTTACCTTTTGACTTGTTTGTTTTGTTATCTACTCTCTACGAGTGTTTTTAAAAAAGTAAAATTTTAAAGACTAGAAAAACTAGTTTATAAATATTTGTTTTCATCTTTGGAAGTTGGCTAAAATTTCAAATATTTAATTAGAAACTATGAAAGCACAATTTTTAACATAAAAAACAAAAAAATAAGGCTATATTTGATAGCGATTTCTTTTGTAGTTTTCTTATTTTTGAAATTTATGTTTGTTTGTTCCACTTTTTCATCTTTGTTAAAGAAATATTTGAATTCTGAATTAAATTCTAAAAACAAAACAAAACAAAAAATTCAAAAACTATTTTTTTTAAACTTTTTAAATTCGATTTGATTTGAATAGTGTGAACTCTTATTAGATGGGGTGACCGAAAAATGTTAAATGGGCCAAAACATTTTCCTCGTTCGTGGGAAAGTCTACACTTTCTTTTTGTTTACACTTTCTTTTTGTTTTTGTTTTTGTTTTTTTTAAGGAAGTCTTCCACTCGTTTTTGAGAAGTAGAACTATGTTTGGTCGATAATTTTGTACCATCGAATACAATGATTAACAACTTAAATTATGATTAAAGACTTGTTTGGTAGAGCTAAAATCAATTTTGTCACACTTTAAAATTACTCTGAAATATGCTACTAATAACTTGGGATCAAAATAATGTTTGGTTTTATGCTTTCAAACCTCATTTCTCATACAATCAAAATTAATTTGGAATTATTAAGATCATGTTTTAGAGATATATTTAGATATGACAAGTGATTTTAATATATACTATCTAATTTTTCTATTCCCTTTTTTGCCCTTACAATATTTTACAATTCCTATTTTATCCCTATTATATCTCTTCGGTTAAAACCTTTATGAGAAAAACCTCATCAATCATAACCTTTCATCAAAGACCCTTTTGCACAAAAGCTCTACCCTACTACAACAACCTCTCCTCCTCCAACTCCTCATTCTCAAGGGAAAATTACATTTTTAGTCCCAAAGTTTTGAATAATATGTGTGTTTGCTCCTTGGGTTTTAAACATATACTTTTTAGTCCCCAAATTTATAACAATAGGTCTATTTGGTCCCGGAATTTCCAAAATATATTTTTTCAATCCCAGAGTTTTTAAAAATATGTTTAAAAGGTCCAACAAATATTTTTCTTTGATTTTTAAAATAATTATATGCTATTTAAAATTAGAAAAAATTAGTTTTAGAGAGGGGATGATTTTTAAAAATTATTCTTCTAATTTAAAATGTCATATAACTATTTAAATTAATAATAAAAAATTATTTGAGAGACCTTTTAGACCTATTTTTAAAAACTCGAGGACTAAAAAGGTACATTTTTAAAACATAGGGACCAAATGGACCTATGCTTATAAATTTGGTGACTAAAACGGTACATTTTCAAAACTCAAGGACCAAACGCACATATTGTTCAAAACTTGAGGACTAAAAAGGTAATTTTCCCTATTATTAATTAAGTCTTTGCAGGATTTTGTTTTTGTAGATGTTGCTCATAAGCAATTATTTCTAAATTATCGAAGATTGAATCAAATCGGAGTGCACACAAATCTAAAATCTATACCACCATCGATCCGACCAAGTGACAATTTCAATATGAAAATTAAGGTTGTCTTTCAAAACAACAATCCTTTAATTACGGTGAGAGTCAATTGAGACGAGATTTAAATAAGAGGTGGAAGGATGATTTGATTATGATAAAATAAGAGCATTAATTAGAAACTAGAAAATAACAAATAATAGGATTAAAGTAAATGACCATAGTGGGAGAGGTAGGTATCAGCCAACCATTTACCCAAAACAATTTCAGTTGTGGTATTAAAATGACCATGATCTTGGTTAATGCCTGCATTTGTTGTAAAGTTTATAGGTAATTCCAAGGCATCAATGGTCACCACATCCGACAGCTCCTTGCTAACTGCATCTTCTGCTGCCCTCACTGCTGGCAAATCATGAGTATCATGCTTCATAAAAAAGTCATAGATGGCAATTTTAACAACAATGATTGGCAAAAATCTAGGCTTTATGTCATTGCGGATGTCGGTGAAGAAATTTTTTAGGTTGTCCTTGTATCTCTTAGCAGTGTCGCTCATAGCTGCATCACTTTCTCCTTGAAACCAGAAAAGAGCACGCACAACCCCACCTTCTTTATCTGATGATTTGATTCGTTCAATAAAATTTTGGTAAAAGGTTGCATCAGGATTGCTAGGATTTTTAATCCATTGTTCAATTAAAGTGCCACCTCTAGCACAAGGGACTAAACCCACAACGCCAACATTTGGCCCGACTTTGGCTAGCAGTTGGTGAGCAAATGGCATGCCTGGACCAATCCCAGCTGTCCTGTTGATGTCAATTCCCTCATGGAGAGGCTCTCGTGCTGTCTCCCATTGGCGCGCGGGGTTCAATCGTAGGATGGATGGTTCGGGTTGACATTCTGGTGGGACCAACCCATCCCACACGAGTTTTCCCGATTGATCTTTCTCAACCCCACCTCGACCGGCCATATTGCTCTGACCGGCGAGGATGAATATGTTTTTAGGAGAAGCAGCTCCTGAAAAGGAAGGGCTAAATAGCATCGTACATAACATGATCGATAGTCTTAACAAAGCCATTTTGACCCCTTGTGCCTGTGCGAGTAGACACAGAAGAAAAGTGTAAAAAAGGGGAAAGCAACTTTTCCTTTTGTTAAAAAGGTTGTAACTTTTCCTCTGTGTCTATTTGCACAGACACAACTACTCTGCGTTTGAAACTCTGCTCACTTTTTATTTGTTGGCTGATCCTTATCTCTGCCTTTGTTAGTTAATAATCATCATTTTTTATACTCAATTTCATTTCTATTTTTAGTATTATTTAGCTTTGACGGTTAATTCTATGGGTGGATATTTGTGGAGCGTGAGTGTTTGTCGCTCATATAATCATCTTTGATCACATCCAATTTATAGAGGTATAAATCAAAACTTGGACGAGTATATATTTATTTTATTTTCTCATATTCTTATATACTATTTTAGTTATCTCTTGTGTTTTTTAAAGTAAAAAACTATTCTTTTCTATTATTGGGATATTTCATTTGAATTCATGAGGTTATAAATGATGGTTTTTTTAATAATATGTGCATGACACTCTCCTTAAATTGGATTGATCTCTTTGTATTAAATATAATCTTTTCGGGCCTATTTGATAATGTTCCCGTTTCTTGTTTATGCTTTTCATTTTTCAAGAAACGGACTTGTTTGATAACCATTTTTGTTTCTTGTTTCTAAAATTTAAGAAATGTTCCTTAAAAGTAGTTTATCCCATTTCTGTTTTTATTAATATTTAATTGTTCCAATAAGTTACTAGTCCTAGTCTTTGCTCATGTGGTGTTACACGATAAATCCTTCTTAATCCTTTCAGATTTGGGTCCAAGTCCTATCTAAACCTTTTTTTTTTTTTTTATCTTTTTGTTTTTTTTAAATTATATTTCTTTTTAATTTTCTTATTGTAAAAATATTTCTTTTGTGGGAAATTTTCACGGATAGAAAGAATTTCGAACTATTTACCAAAAATAGCAAAAAAAAAAAAAAAACACTGATAGACATTGATAGACTTCTATCAGCATCTAGAAATGGTAGACTTCTATCATTTCTATTATTGATAGACGCTGATAGCCGTCTATCACAACTATCTAAAAATTTGTTATTTTGTGTAAATAGTTTTCTTTGTTTTTCTATTTTTAAAAATTCCCCTTCTTTTGTTTTTATTCATTATATTTCTTAACTTTTTTTTTTCACCTTTTTTGTTTTACTAGTAAAAAGCAAGTGCATATGCATAAATTCGTGTAGTTTAATTTTAAAATTTAAAATATATTGAATTTTAGCATGTAATAAATAAAATATTATATAATTTCTTTTTAGTTATCATAAATTTTTAAAAGTTAGAAAATATTTTGACAAGATTGATGGTATATTTTAAACATTTGATTTTTTTTTAACAAATAAACTGTTGACATTAAAATACATATAATATAATCGAAAAAGTTTTAAACTGACATTAGTTTTAAGAAAGGGACACTAAATAATAATGATATTTTTTTAATAATATGTGCCTGGTGCTCTCCTTAAATTGGATTTATCTCTTTGTATTATATCTAGTCATTTAGGACTCCTTGAATAACATTTCCATTTCATATTTTTACCTTTTATTTTTCAAGAAATAGATTTATTTGGTAATCGTTCTAGTTTCTAAAATTAAAGAAATATTTCTAAAAAAGAACCAAATTTGAGAAACTATTAAAAAAAATAGTTTCTCCTGTTTAGGCTTTTCTTAATCCTCCCAAATTTGGGTCTAAGCCCTATCTAAACATTTTTTTTTGGATCTTTTTGTTTTTATGTAATATTATATTTCTTTTATTTTTCTTATTGTAAAGATATTTATTTTGTTTTTATTTATTATATTTTAAAATTTTTTGGGATCTTTTGTTTTTTTTAATATTATATTTCTTTCGTTTTTTATGGTAAAGATATTTCTTTTGTTTACTTATTATATTTCTTAACTTTTTTTTCACCTTTTTGGTTTTATATTGTATTGCTTTTGTTTTTATTTATTATATTTAATTTGTATATTAGTTAAATTTTGAATTATAAAATTTTCAACCTTTAGAATTATATATTATTAAACTCAAATGTCAAGATCAAAAGTGCATTTTTCTTTTGTTTATGAACCTACATAAAAATAAAATAAAAAAACGAATTTAGTCAATGGAAATATCCAAGTTTTAATGATTTACAACTTTCAAATTAGGTATTATATGTCAAATATTTATTTTCAACGTGTTTAAATAGGTTACTAAAACGAAGATTTAACAATATATCAACTCTATGTAAACCAATTTTAACCATATTTTTTTTCAACGTGTTTAAATAGGTTACTTATTTGGAAGTGATTTTTAAACCGTTCACTCTTGTTATTTTAAAAATCACTCAAAAACACACTTTAATCACTCAAAATTAATTTAATTTTCAATTTTACACTTTTAAATGCAATTTTCAATCATCAAAATTAGTTTAAAAAATTAAAAGCATAGTTCACGGTGACTTTGAAAATGACAGAAGTGATTTTATCCATTTTAAAATCACTCCCAAACACGCCCTTAGTCGTTCAATAACAAGTGGAGGTTGAGAGGATTCACACCTCTCACACTTTGATTGGACGCTATTAAGTATATTATTTATTTTAATATGAATATAAGCCAACCATTTAAAATACAAAAGAAAACAAAAGTTAATTTTTTCCAAAAAAAAAAAGAAAAAAAACCAAAGAGCAAAAAAGAAATAAAGAAAGAAAAAGAAAGTTAAATAACGTAAGCCCGTTTGATAACGATTTGATTTTTAGATTTTTTATTTTAAAAATGAAGCAATGTTACTTTTATCTTTTGAATTGTTTTTTTTTATCTACTTTTTACCAGTGTTTTTAAAAAAGTCAAATTTTAGAAACTAAAAAAACTAGTTTATAAATATTTGTTTTCATCTTTGGAAGTTGGCTAAAACTTTAAATATTAAATAAAATATGAAAGCATCGTTAAGGTATTTTAAAAAGCAAGCACAGTTTAAAAAAAAATTAAGATTATGTTTGATAAAGATTTCTTTTGTAGTTTTCCTAATTTTGTAATTTATGCTTGTTTCTTCCACTTTTTCATTTATAATCTTCATCTTTGTTTAAGAAATATTTGAATTCTGAGTTAAATTCTAAAAACAAAAAATTTTCAAAAACTATTTTTTTTTTTCCGTTTTAATTTTGGTTTGATTTCAATGGCGTGAACTATTTTAGATAGGGTGGCCGAAAAATGTTAAATGAGCCAAAGCATTTTGCTTGTTCGTTGGAAAGTCCACACTTTTTTCTTTTAATTTTTAAAGGAAGCCTTCCACTCATTTTTTTGAAGTAGAACGATGTTTGGTTGATAATTTTGTACCAATTTTGTCGCACTTTAAAATTACTCTAGAATATGCTACTAATAACTTGAAATCAAAATAATGTTTGGTTTTATACTTTTAAATCTGATTTTTCAAACAATCAAAATTGATTTGGAATTATTAAGATTATGTTTTGGAGATATATTTAGGTATGGCAAGTGATTTTAATCTATACTATATTAAAAAGGAAAATATGGAGAGAATTTTTCTATTCTTTTTTGCCTATACAATATTTTACCATTCCTATTTTATCCCTATTATATCTCTTGGGTTAAAACCTTTCTGACAAAAACCTCATCAATCAAACCCTTTCATCATGAATCAAAACCTTTCATAAAAAAAGAACCCTTCTGCACAGAAGCTCTATCTCTTCTACAACAACCACCTTAGCCTACTTATTATTATTATTATTATTATTATTATTATTATTATTATTATTATTATTATTATTATTTAAGTCTTTGCAAGATTTTGTTTTTGTCACACGTTGTTCATAAGAACAATTTCTAAATTATCAGAGATTGAATCGAATCAAAGTGCACAGGATTCTAAAATATTCTAAAATATTCTAAAATCTATACAGCTATTGATAGGACTGAGTGACAATTCCAAATTAAAAATTAAGGTTGTCTTTCAAAACAACAATCCTTTAATTACGGTGAGAGTCAATTGAGATGAGATTTAAATAAGAGGTGGAAGGATGATTTTATAATGATAAAATAAGAGCATTGGTAGAGACTAGAAAATAACAAATAACAAGATTAAAGTAAATGACCATAGTGGGAGAGGTAGGTATCAGCCAACCATTTACCCAAAACAATCTCAGTTGTGGTATTAAAATGACCATGATCCTGGTTAATGCCTGCATTTGTTGTAAAGTTTATAGGTAATTCCAAGGCATCAATGGTCACCACATCCGGCAGCTCCTTGCTAACTGCATCTTCTGCTGCCCTCACTGCTGGCAAATCATGAGTATCGTGCTTCATAAAAAAGTCATAGATGGCAATTTTAACAACAATGATTGGCAAAAATCTAGGCTTTATGTCATTGCGGATGTCGGTAAAGAAATTTTTTAGGTTGTCCTTGTATCTTTTAGCAGTATCGCTCATAGCTGCATCACTTTCCCCTTGAAACCAGAAAAGAGCACGCACAACCCCACCTTCTTTATCTGATGCTTGAATTCGTTCAATAAAATTTTGGTAAAAGGTTGCATTAGGATTGTTAGGATTTTTAATCCATTGTTCAATTAAAGTGCCACCTCTAGCACAAGGTACTAAACCCACAACGCCAACATTTGGCCCAACTTTGGCTAGCAGTTGGTGAGCAAATGGCATACCTGGACCAATCCCAACTGTCTTGTTGATGTCAATTCCGTCGTGGAGAGGTTCTCGTGCTGTCTCCCATTGGCGCGCAGGGTTCAATCGTAGGATGGATGGTTCGGGTTGACATTCTGGTGGGACCAACCCATCCCACACGAGTTCTCCTGATTGATCTTTCTCAACCCCACCTCGACCGGCCATGTTGCTCTGGCCGGCGAGGATGAATATGTTCTTAGGAGAAGCAGCTCTTGAAAAGGAAGGGCTAAGTAGCATCGTACATAACATGATCGATAGTCTCAACAAAGTCATTTTGACCCCTTGTGCCTGTGCGAGTAGACAAGAAGAAAAGTGTAAAAAAGGGGAAAGCAACTTTTCCTCTTCTTAAAAAGGTTGTAACCTTTCCTCTGTGTCTATTTGCACAAACACGACTAACACGACTACTCTCCCTTTGAAACTCTGCTCACTTTTTGTTTGTTGGCTAATCCTTGCCTCTGCCTTTCTTTGTTAATAATCACCAATTTTTATACTCAATTTGGTTTCTATTTTTAGTATTATGTAACTTTTATTGTTAATTCTATGGGTGGATATTTGTGGAGTGTGAGTGTTTGTCGCTCACATAATCCTCTTAGATCACATCCAATTTATAGTGGTATAAATCAAAATTTCACAGTATATATTTATTTTATTTTCTCATCTTTTTATATACTATTTTAGTTATCTCTTGTGCTTTTTAAAGTAAAAAACTATTTGTTTCTATTATTGAGATATTTCATGTTAATTCATGAGGTTATAAATTATGATTTTATTTAATGCTATGTGCATGGCGGAATTGATCTCTTTGTATTATATCTAGTCATTTAGGGCTCGTTTGATAACGTTTCCGTTTCCTGTTTTACTTTTCATTTTTTAAGAAATGGACTTGTTTGATAACCGTTATCATTTCTTATTTCTAAAATTTAAGAAATGTTTTTAAAAAAGAGCTAAATTTGAGAAACTACATAAAATAGTTTCTCTCATTTTTATGTTTATTTATATTTAATCGTTCCAATAAGTTATTAATCTTAGTCTTTGCTCCTGTAGTGTTATGCCATAGGTCTTTCTTAATCCTCCCACGTTTGGGTCCAAGTCGTATCTAAACCATTTTTTTTAAATCTTTTTGTTGTTTCTAATATTATATTTCTTTTAGTTTTCTTATTGTAAAGATATTTCTTTTATTTTTCTTATTATATTTCTTAGTTTTTGGGATTTTTTTAACATTGTATTTCTTTTGTTTTTATTGTAAAGATATTTCTTTTGTTTTTATTTATTATATTTAACTTTTTTTTTCCACCTTTTTGGTTTTATATTATTGTACTGCTTTTGTTTTTGTTGATTATATTTAATTTATATATTAGTTTAATTTTGAATTATAAATTTTTCAACATTTAGAATTATATATTATTAAACTCAAACGTCATAGATCAAAAGTGTAATTTTCTTTTGTTTATGAACCTACATGAAAAAAGAAAAAAAAGAAAAAAAAAGAACTTTTAATAGGAATATCCAAGTTTTAATGATTTACAACTTTCAAATTAGGCATTATATGTCAATATTTTTTTTTTGGGCAAAATACACTTTTGGTCCCTGAAGTTTGGGGTTAGTGTCTATTTGGTCCATGAGGTTTCAAAAGCTACATTTTAGACCCCGAGGTTTGAAAAATAGTTCTAAATGGTCCCTAACGTTAGTTTGACCGTTAGTTGACTAACGTAAATTTGATGTGGCATGTTGAGATGACAAATTTTAAGTGAGGTGTAATTTTTTTACTAAATTTATGTCATTTGTTAGATTACACGACTTTTAAATTTTCTTTTTTAATTTTTCCATTCCTTCACTCTCATCCCTCATCTTCTTTTCAAGATCTCTTCCCATTTCTTCTGTAGTTTTTTTTTTCATTTTTTTCTCTGTTCTCCAGCAAGATTTACTGTTGCCATCACCACTCCGCTGTTCACAGTCACAGTCCGATGCTTGCCACGGTTAGATTGTAGCTGTTCCAATAGAAATCAAAACTCCAATATATAATATTTAAACATTTTCAATAGAGGCAATTGCTTGGTGATATCCTTGAACTTATTTTGACCATTCAACAGACAAAACTACAGAAAAAATATATAAGAAAGAAATTCTACCATTCCAAGACCATATAAATTTAACCCATTAATTAACTTCTTATAGTTATGCGAGTTTCTTTTGAGTAAATAGTTTTTTCACACAAATACTAACATATATTATTGCTGACAAGGGCACTTGAGAGAGACTTTCAAATTTAAGAGAGAGACTTTCAAATTTGATTGAAGCTTTAGTAATGGAGGTTAGGCATGGACAAAAAAACTAAAATGAGCTCACAAAATTTAGCACAATAAACTCAATTTGAGAATTTGAAGTGCAGAGTTTTAAGAAATGCCATTAATGGCAGCGAAGGTGGAGATTTGGGGCGTTTGGGGGAATTTGGTTGGATGGTTGGAATGAAATTTAGGATTAAAAAAGAGAGTGAGAGAAAAGGGGGAAAGGGAGATGCATGTATCAGAGAAGATGAGAAAGATTGGAGAAGATGAGGAGAAAGAGAGGGGAAAGAAAAGAATAAAAAACTACAAAAATAATTAAAAAGAGATTTTGTAATCTAAAAAATAATATAAATTTAGAAAAGTTGCTCAAATTATCTAGAATTTGCTACTTCAACATGCCACATCAAATTTTCGTTAGTCAACTAACGGTCAAACTAACTTTATGGACCATTTAGAACTATTTTTCAAACTTCAGGGTTTAAAATGTAGCTTTTGAAACCTCAGGATCTAAATAGACACTAACCCCAAACTTCAGAGACCAA
Source organism: Lagenaria siceraria (assembly GCA_002890555.2). Taxonomy (NCBI): domain Eukaryota; kingdom Viridiplantae; phylum Streptophyta; class Magnoliopsida; order Cucurbitales; family Cucurbitaceae; genus Lagenaria; species Lagenaria siceraria. Next base: position 17,693,522 of record CM016483.1, on the reverse strand, counting down.
AAGTGTATTTTGCCCTTTTTTTTCAACATGTTTAAATAGGTTACTAAAACAAAGATTTAGTCGTTTAATAAAACTTGAGAGGATTCACAGCTCTCACAATTTGATTGGAAGTATGCTTAACTCATTGTATACTATTCACCGTGTTTTACTTTGTTAGAGACTATTAAGTATATTATTTATTTCAAAATATGAATATCCATTTAAAATACAAAATAAAATAAAAGTTATTTTTTCTTAAAAAACAAAAGAACAAAAAGGAAATAAAGAAAGAAAACGAAAGTTAAATATTGTAGGCTTGTTTGATAACCATTTGATTTTGGATATATATATATATATATATCTTAAATGAAGAAATGTTACTTTTACCTTTTGATTTGTTTGTTTTGTTATCTACTTGTTACGAGTGTTTTTAAAAAAATCAAATTTTAAAGACTAAAAAAAACTAGTTAATAAATATTTGTTTTCATCTTTAAAAGTTGGCTAAAACTTCAAATATTTAATTAGGACAGAAGAAAGCACAACAAAGGTATTTTAAAAAGCAAGCACAATTTATAAAAATAAAAAACAAAAAATTAAGTCTCTGTTTGATAATGATTTCTTTTGTAGTTTTCCTATTTTTGAAATTTATGCTTGTTTCTTCCACTTTTTTATTTATAATTTTCATCCTTGTTGAAGAAATATTTGAATTTTGAGTTAAATTCTAAAAAAAGAAAAGAAACTATTTTTTTTTTTTAACCTTTTAATTTTTGTTTGATTTCAATAGTGTGAACTGTTTTTAGATAGGGTGGCCGGAATATTTTAAATGGGCCAAAACATTTTCCTCATTAGTGGTCCTCATTAGTGGCACATTTTTTTTGCTTTTTGTTTTTGGTTTTTTCTTTTGTAAAGAAGCCTTCCACTCAATTTTGAGAAGTAACTATGTTTGGTCGATAATTTTGTACCATTGAATACAATGATTAACAACTTAAATTATAATTAAAGACTTATTTCATAGAACTAAAATCAATTTTGTCACACTTTAAATTTACTCTGAAATATGCTAATAATAACTTGAGATCAAAATAATGTTTGGTTTTATGCTTTTAAAGTGACTTTTCATACAATCAAAATTGATTTGGAATTATTAAGATCATGTTTTGGAGGTATATTTAGATATAACAAGTGATTTTAATCTATACTATATTAAAATGGATAATATGGAGAGAATTTTTATCTTCCCTTTTTGCCCTTACAATATTTTACAATTCTTAATTTTATCCCTATTATATCTCTTGGATTAAAATCTTTTTAACAAAACCCACTGGTCAAACCCTTTCATCATGAATCGAAACCTTTCATCAAAAGAGCCTTCTGCATAAAAGCTCTACCCCTTCTACAACAACCACCCTAGCCTACATATTATTATTATTATTATTATTTAAGTCTTTGCAGGATTTTGTTTTTTTCAGGCGTTGTTCATAAGCAACCATTTCTAAATTATCAGAGATTGAATCGAATCGGAGTATACATGACTTTAAAATCTATATCGTCGTTGATACGATCGAGTGACAATTCGAAAAGGAAAATTAAGGTTGCCTTTCAAAACAACAATTCTTTAGTTCCGTTGAGAGTTAATTGAGACGAGATTTAAAAAAGAGGTGGAAGCATGATTTTATAATGATAGAATAAGAGCGTTGATAGAGATTAGAAAATAACAAAGAATAGGATTAAAGTAAATGACCATAGTGGGAGAGGTAGGTATCAGCCAACCATTTACCCAAAACAATCTCAGTTGTGGTATTAAAATGACCATGATCTTGATTAATGCCTGCATTTGTTGTAAAGTTTATAGGTAATTCCAAGGCATCAATGGTTACCACATCCGGCAACTCCTTGCTAACTGCATCTTCTGCTGCCCTCACTGCTGGCAAATCATGAGTATCGTGCTTCATAAAAAAGTCATAGATGGCAATTTTAACAACAATGATTGGCAAAAATCTAGGCTTTATGTCATTGCGGATATCGGTGAAGAAATTTTTTAGATTGTCCTTGTATCTCTTAGCAGTGTCGCTCATAGCTGCATCACTTTCCCCTTGAAACCAAAAAAGAGCACGCACAACCCCACCTTCTTTATCTGATGCTTTGATTCGTTCAATAAAATTTGGTAAAAAGTTGCATCAGGATTGCTAGGATTTTTAATCCATTGTTCAATTAAAGTGCCCCTCTAGCACAAGGGATTAAACCACAACGCCAGCATTTGGCCACTTTGGCTAGCAGTTGGTGAGCAAATGGCTACCTGGTCCAACCCAACTGTCTTGTTGATGTCAATTCCTCGTGGAGAGGCTCTCGAGCTGTCTCCATTGGCGCGCGGGGTTAAATCGTAGGATGGATGGTCAGGTTGACATTCTGGTGGGACCAACCATCCCACACGAGTTCTCCCGATGATCTTTCTCAACCCCACCTCGACCGGCCATGTTGCTTTGACCGGCGAGGATGAATATGTTCTTAGGAGAAGCAGCCCCTGAAAGGGAAGGGCTAAATAGCATCATACATAACCTGATCGATAGTCTCAACAAAGCCATTTTGACCCCTTGTGCCTGTGCGAGTAGACACAGAATAAAAGTGTAAAAAAGGGGAAAGCAACTTTTCCTTGTGTTAAAAAGGTTGTAACTTTTCCTTTTGTTAAAAAGGTTGTAACTTTTCCTCTGTGTCTATTTGCACAGACACACATACTCTCCGTTTGTAACTCTGCTCACTCTTTGTTTGTTGGTTGATCCTTGCCTCTGCCTTTCTTTATTAATAATCACTACTTTTTATACTAAATTTGGTTTCTATTTTTAGTATTGTTTAGCTTTTACGTTAATTCTATAGGTGGATATTTGTGGAGTGGGAGTGTTTGTCGCTAAAAAAGTCAGTATATTTTTATTTTATTCTTTGGTCTTCTTATATACTATTTTAGTTATCGGTTGCCTTTTTTAAAGTAAAAAACTATTCCTTTCTATTATTGAGATATGTCATTTTAATTCATGAGGGTATAAATGATGATTTTTTTAATAATATGTGCATGACGCTCTCATTAAATTAGATTGATCTCTTTGTATTAAATCTAGTCATTTCGGGCCTGTTCGATAATGTTCCTATTTCTTGTATGTGTTGGGTTTTATGTCCTAAAATTAGTAGTTTGTAAATATTAACATGTATTCTATTTATCAATAAAGTTGTTATCGATGTTATTCAATATACTTGTTATTGAATAAAGTGAATTGTTGCTAATATAACTCTCAATCCAATAAACTAAGAACCCATGACTTTAGTATGAAAACTTGAACTTTATGTAATGACATAAAAATAGATCAAGTTCGAGTAAATAGCCAAAACGGTCTATAGTATAGGGATAAGGCTGGGTACCTTATATTGGAGACACTATTAAATGCGGCCTGGTTTGTATTTGATACAAATGATGTGATCCTAAATCATTCATGTGGATACATGTGAGTGGGGGCGTTCTATGCAATGAGTTTGCATAAGATCGAACCACGAAATAGTCACTATTACTTTATAATGTCGTTTTCTGTTAAATACTGACTATTTCAACTAGATGACCTAGGTAACTCGGTCTTAATTTTGAGCTAACTATGAACTCCTGTTTATTCGAGATTATCCTTAGATCTGCATGGGTGAGAGTGGTCTGGGTGCGCAGATTCAATAAGCATCCCATTTCAGGGGTAAGACCGAATAGATAGCTGGGGACATAGTTTTGCAAGAAGGAATTCATCCTACTCGACTTAGGGTTAGTAGATAGGCTGTTCCCTTTAGTACTAATTCTGGGTCTTGAACAAGGGGCCCCACCCTCTCATTGGCCCAATAGGGACTCGGTTTAGCGATAGGATCACAAACCAATTGTTCATTAGAGGATCAGTGGGACTTAAGGAACAACATATAATCACAGGGGTAAAACGATAATTTTGACCTAGCTGTGATTATGGACAACCTGTGAAGGATCAACTTACTAATTATGGTTATATCAAGTGGACAGAAATATATTACAGTGAGGAGAGTGCAGCTACGGGCTTTAGTGGAGTGTCCGGTTAGTTAAAGAATGTTGGTTAACTAGGTTAAAGAGTTTGGCCAGTTAATCTCAGATCATTGGAGCTCATGATCTGTAGGTCCATTAGGTCCCTCTACTAACTCATAAATGGATAAAAATCTTAGATAATGTGGTGAATAAGTTTGAATCGTTCAATTTTAGCTTAAGGAATGAAAGTCGGATATATATGATATATCAACTTTTTATTACGAATTAAATGGACAAATAGAGTTGATTATAATATTTAAATATGATTTGAATATTAATTATATGAATAGGGATTCATATTGATTTTTTGGAAAAATCAGTGGGAAAAATAATATAATTTATTTAATATTAAAATAATATTATATTTAATCAATTAAATATTAATTTATTTTTATTTAGTTAATTAATTTTGAATTTGACATTAAATAATAAATAGATCAAAATTTTAAAAATGTGATAAATTTTTAGAAATGATAAAAAAAATTATTAATAAAAATATATATCAACCATAACTAAATGAGTTAACATTGATTTGATAAAGACATCATTTTTACATTTACTTATTTACTTAACTTGATTTTTACAATTATATAATTTAACTGTCTGGATAAGATTGTGATTGCACAACCAATATATTTTAAGTTGGTATATACAATTTTTTCTATTTTTTTATTTTAATATTATATCTATAGAGCAAACTATGAATGAAATAATGTGTATAAGAATTTTTTCATAAGTTAATAATAAAAAGAAGTGTTGTTTTCAAATATAGAACATTGAGTCAAACTATTTATAAGTATAGAAAAATTTTACTGTCTATCAACGATAGACTACGACAAATAGTAAAATTTTCTATATTTATAAATATTTTTTCTGTTTATACTAATTTCTCTAATAGGAATGTACAATTTCTCAAATTATACATTTATTAGAAGGGTTTAACAAACCATCCAAGAGTGAAATATAATTATTAAATGTGAGAATAATTACAATAATTACTTTTTTTTCAAATATTTTTTGGATTCTTTATTTTAAATTATGCAAAATTTTAAATTTTTTGAAAAGAAAATAACATAGATATTTAGATTTATATTTTTGTAAAAAGAAGCAAACATCTTGATAGATATCAAAATAAACGGAATAAATTAAAGTTCTTTCTTTGACGGTCAAAGATTAGAAGATTTAATTTGTACGAATGGTTATTATACTATAACTTTAAATGGTAAAATATATATTTCTTATATAAACTTTAATAAAAGAAATAAAAACATAAAATTTATTTTCTATTATGAAATTTTAATTTACAAATTTATGCCAAGATTTGTTTTCTTTTATAAAAAAAAAAAAAAAACTCATTATCATTATTATGGATCTCTTATTTTCAATAAATATAATGAATTTTAAATTTTATTGAAAAAAGTTAAATTGTAATTTTTTTTAAAAAAAAAACTTCATGAATTGAATTTTGTAATAATCTTTTATCTATGGAATAAATTTATAGAAAAATTTGAAGAAATTTCTTTATTAAAAAAATCTTTAAAATTTTCATGTTTAAATTAACTATTTAAATATTTTAATTTTTTAAAAAAATATTTTTTACTAATAATTTTATTTTTTGTAATGTTCCTTAATATAGGGAAAATATATATGAAATTATGGATGAAAAAATATGTAGACAACTAAAGAATTATGTAGATATTATATGAAAGTTTTTTCTTAAACCGAAAAGAAAAAGAATGTACAATTTTTATGCAAAATCTTTTTACTTTTGAAAAAAATGGGTATTATCGTATTTTCATACCCATAAAATCTTCCTCAAATAGTAAATTTTTTCTAAATATTTTTTAGATTTTTCATTTAGAATTTTGTAAAAAATTTTTTTTAAGGGAAATTATTATAAACAGAAAAAATATCAAACTATTTACAAATATAGAAAAATTTCACTGTCTATCGGTGATAGACCTAGATAGAATTCTATCGCTTTCTATCGCTCAAGCAAATAAATTCTATTGTCTGAGCGATAGAAAGCGATAGAATTCTATCGCAGTCTATTAGTGATAGACTGTAAAATTTTTCTATATTTGTAAATAATTTGACTCATTTTTCTATATTTGAAAAGAGCCATTTTTTAAAGATAAAGAATTATGATTAATTTTTTTTAATGAATAGGATCTAATTATAGTTATCTTTTTCCAAATACTTTTTAGAATTTTTGTTTTCAATTACTTTAAAAAAAAAAAAAAAAAAAAAAGATATTATCACACAAGAAAAATGATAATTAGATTTAAAAAAACTCAAAGAATGACACAAAAAACTATCACAAAATTACGAGTTTACAAAATTTCAATACAATTGACATTTTTTAGAAAATTTTACATGTTTTTCCCAAATTTTATCCGTAATGTATTTCCAACCAAAATAAACCGAAAAAGAATTTGGAATTGTTATTTTGGAATTCAACATTCTTTTAAACAGGTAATTACTGATTGTAATTATATATATAAAAAAGATATTTTTAGTAATAATCAAACTTACCCACATGTGATCATTGCAGAGTTATTTCCCTTCAAATCTACTTCCTATTACAAAGAGCAACAAATATCAATTGTTATAAAAAATTAAAAAAATGCAAAAAATATGAATATTAAGACACAAAACATTAAATATGTCGTAGATTCGTTGTCTTTCACCACCTGCAAAATGTAAATCACAAAAATTCGTCCAATTAACCAAAGTACAAATTCCACTACCATTAACATTTTCTCCAAAAAGTAATTCGCACAACGTAAAAGAGAGGAAAAAAGTACTTGAAATTGTAGTTTTTAAATTCAACCTGAATTTTTCATTTTGAAATTGTCACTCAGTTAGATCAATGGCGACATAGATTTTAGAGTCATGTGCACTTCAGTTCATTTCGATCTTTGGCAATTTAGAAATGGTTGCTTGAACAACGCCCAACATCTTTGCGCAGGACCCTGCTCATCTTCTATGTATAGTTTCAATTTCGTCGCATGTCCCCGAATGGACCTTGAACAACACCCAACAAAAATAAAATTTTGCAAAGACTTAAATAAGTAAATGAAAGTAGGCTAGTCTGGTTATTGTAGAAGGGGTGGGGTTTCTTTACCAAACGAGTGTTTTAATGAAAGGTCTCTTTCTGAAAATGTGTTTTGATGAAAGGTTTCGACTGATAAGGTTTCTGCAAGTTTTAACGAAGAGATCTAATAGGGATAAAATGGAAATTGTAAAAAATTGTAAGGGCAAAAAGGGAAGAGAAAAATTCTCCCCTTGTTGCCCCTTTTCATATAGTATAGATATAGATATTGTACTACTTTTGTTTTTATTTATTATATTTAATTTATATATTTTGAATTATAAACTTTTCAATCTTTAGAATTATAAATTATTAAACTCAAATGTTGTAGTTTTCTTTTGTTTATGAACATACATAAAGAAAAAAATGAATTTCATCAATGAGAATGTCCCAGTTTTAACGATTTACAACTTTCAAATTAGGTATTATATGTCAAATATCTTTTTTTTACGTGTTTATATAGGTTACTAAAACAAAGATTTAACAATATATCAACTCTGTGTAAACCAATTTTAACACTTGTTTAATAGTTCAATAACAAGTGGAGGGTGGGAGGATTCACAGCTCTCACAATTTGATTGGAAGTATGCTTAACTCATTGTATACTATTCACAATTTTTTATTTTGTTAAAGACTATTAAGTATATAGTTTATTTCAATATGAATATAAGCCAACCATTTAAAATACAAAAGAAAAAAAAGTTTAATTTTTCCTAAAAAAACAAAAAAGCAAAAAAGAAAGATAGAAAGAAAACGAAAGTTAAATAATGTAGGCCCGTTTGATAACGATTTGATTTTTTGATTTTTTTTACTTTAAAAATGAAGAATTGTTATTTTTACCTTTTGATTTATTTGTTTTGTTATCTACTTTTTACGAGTGTTTTCAAATTATTCAAATTTTAAAGACTAAAAAAACTAGTTTATAAATATTTGTTTTTGTCTTTAAAAGTTGGCTAAAACTAGCTTCAAATATTTAATTAGAAAAGATGAAAGCACCATAAAGGTATTTTGAAAAGCAAGCACAATTTTTAAAATAAAAACAAAAAATTAAGACTATGTTTGATAACAATTTCTTTTGTAGTTTTCTTATTTTTGAAATTTATGTTTGTTTCTTCTACTTTTTCATTTATAATTTTCATGTTTGTTTAAGAAATATTTGAATTTTGAGTTAAATTATAAAAACAAAATAAAAAAAAAATCTCAAAACTTTTTTTTATAACTTTTTAATTGTGTTTGATTTGAATAGTGTGAACGATTATTAGATGGGATGGTCGAAAAATGTTAAATGGGCCAAAACATTTTCTTTGTTCGTGGGAAAGTCCATACTTTTTTGGTTTTTGTCTTTTTAAACGAAGACTTCCACTCGTTTTTGAGAAGTAGAACTATGTTTGGTTGATAATTTTGTACCATCGAATACAATGATTAACCGCTTAAATTATGATAAAAGACTTGTTTTATAGAGCTAAAATCAACTTTGTCACACTTTAAATTTACTCTAAAGTATTCTACTAATAACTCGAGATCAAAATATGTTTGGTTTTATATTTTTAAACATGATTTTTCATACAATCAAAATTGATTTGAAATTATTAAGATTATGTTTTGGAGATATATTTAGATATGACAACTGATTTTAATCTGTATTATCTTAAAAGGGATAATATGGAGATAATTTTTCTCTTCCCTTTTTACCTCTTTGCTTTTTGCCTTACAATATTTTAGAATTCTTATTTTATCCCTATTACGTCTCTTCAGTTAAAACCCTTATGACAAGAACCCCATCAATCAAATCCTTTCATCATCAATCATAGCCTTATATCAAAAGACCCTTCTGCACATAAGCTCTATCCCTTCTACAAAACCCACCCTAGCCTAATTATTATTTTTGTTATTATTATTTAAGTCTTTACATGATTTTGTTTTTGTCAAACGTTGCTCATAAGCAACCATTTCTAAATTATCAGAGATTGAATCGAATCGATGTTCATAAGACTCTAAAATCTATACCGCCATTGATACAGACCGAGTGACAATTCCAAAATGAAAATTAAGGTTGACTTTCAAAACAATAATTCTTTAGTTACATTGAGAGTCAATTAAGACGAAATTTAAATAAGAGGTGGAAGGATGATTTTATAATGATAGAATAAGAGGGTTGATAGAGACTAGAAAATAACAAACAATAGGATTAAAGTAAATGACCATAGTGGGAGAGGTAGGTATCAGCCAACCATTTACCCAAAACAATCTCAGTTGTGGTATTAAAATGACCATGATCTTGGTTAATGCCTGCATTTGTTGTAAAATTTATAGGTAATTCCAAGGCATCAATGGTCACCACATCCGACAACTCCTTGCTAACTGCATCTTCTGCTGCCCTCACTGCTGGCAAATCATGAGTATAGTGCTTCATAAAAAAGTCATAGATGGCAATTTTAACAACAATGATTGGCAAAAATCTAGGTTTTATGTCATTGCGGATGTCGGTGAAGAAATTTTTTAGGTTGTCCTTGTATCTTTCAGCAGTGTCCCTCATAGCTGCATCACTTTCCCCTTGAAACCAGAAAAGAGCACGCACAACCCCACCTTCTTTATCTGAAGCTTTGATACGTTCAATAAAATTTTGGTAAAATGTTGCATCAGGATTGCTAGGATTTTTAATCCATTGTTCAATTAAAGTGCCACCGGATTGCTAGGATTTTTAATCCATTGTTCAATTAAAGTGTCACCTCTAGCACAAGGGACTAAACCCACAACGCCAGCATTTGGCCTGACTTTGGCTAGCAGTTGGTGAGCAAATGGCATGCCTGGACCAATCCCAGTTGTCCCAGCTGTCCTGTCGATGTCAATTCCCTCATGGAGAGGCTCTCGTGCTGTCTCCCATTGGCGCGCAGGGTTCAATCGTAGGATGGATGGTTCGGGTTGACATTCTGGTGGGACCAACCCATCTCACACGAGTTTTCCCGATTGATCTTTCTCAACCCCACCTCGACCGACCATATTGCTCTGACCGGCGAGGATGAATATGTTTTTAGGAGAAGCAGCTCCTGAAAAGGAAGGGCTAAATAGCATCGTACATAACATGATCAATAGTCTCAACAAAGCCATTTTGACCCCTTGTGCCTGTGCGAGTAGACACGGAAGAAAAGTGTAAAAAAGGAGAAAGCAACTTTTCCTTTTGTTAAAAAGGTTGTAACTTTTCCTCTGTGTCTATTTGCACAGACACAACTACTTTCCGTTTGAAACTCTGCTCACTTTTTATTGTTGGTTGATCCTTATTTCTGTCTTTCTTCGTTAATAATCATCATTTTTTATACTCAATTTCATTTCTATTTTTAGTATTATTTAGCTTTTGACAGTTAATTCTATGGGTGGATATTTGTGGAGTGTGAGTGTTTGTCGCTCATATAATCATCTTTGATCACATCCAATTTATAGAGGTATAAATCAAAACTTCGACGAGTATATATTTATTTTATTTTCTCATATTCTTATATACTATTTTAGTTATCTCTGGCGTTTTTTAAAGTAAAAAACTATTCTTTTCTATTATTGGGATATTTCATTTGAATTCACGAGGTTATATATTATGATTTTTTTTCTAATAATATGTACATGACACTTTCCTTAAATTGGATATATCTCTTTGTATTAAATCTACTCATTTAGGGACCGTTTGATAACGCTCTCTTTCTTGTTTTTGCTTTTCATTTTTTAACAAATGGTCTTGTTTGATAACTATTCTCGTTTCTTGTTTCTAAAATTTAAGAAATGTTAGCCAAATTTGATAAACTACCCTCTTTGTTTTTATTTATATCTAATCGTTCCAATTAGTTACGAATCCTAGTCTTTGCTCATGTGGTGTTGCGTGATAGGTCCTTCTTAATCTTCTCTGATTTGCGTCCAAGTCCTATCTAAACCATTTTTTTTTTATCTTTTGGTTTTTTTTAATATCATATTTCTTTTATTTTTCTTATGGTAAAGATATTTCTTTGGTTTTTATTTATTATATTTCTTAACTTTTTGGGATCTTTTTGTTTTTTTAATATTATATTTCTTTTGTTTTTTATTGTAAAGATATTTCTTTTATTTTTACTTTTTTTGTTGCTTACCTTTTTGGTTTTATATTGTACTGCTTTTGTTTATTATATTTAATTTATATATTAGTTTAATTTTGAATTATATATTATTAAACTCAAACATCATAGATCAACAGTGTAATTTTCTTTTGTTTATGAACCTACATGAAAAAAAAAATGTTGTCAATGAAAATATCCAAGTTTTAATGATTTACAACTTTCAAGTTAGGTATTAAATGTCAAATATTTTTTTTCTACGTGTTTAAATAGGTTACAAAAACAAAGATTTAACAATATAACAACTTTGTGTAAATCAATTTTAACATTTGTTTAACGGTTCAATAACAAGTAGAAGTTGAGAGGATTCGCTCCTCTCACAATTTGATTGGAAGTATGTTTAACTCATTGCATGGTATTCACAATGTTTTATTTTGTTTGAGACTATTAAGTATATTATTTATTTCAATATGAATATAAGTCAATCATTTAAAATACAAAAGAAAACTAATGTTAATTTTTCGTGAAAAAAAAGAACAAAAAATGGAATAAAGAAAAAACACTAAAGTTAAATAATGTAGGCCCGTTTGATAACGATTTGATTTTTTTTATTCTTTATTTTACAAATGAAGAAAAACTACTTTTACATTTTGATTTGATTATTTTGTATACTTTTTACAAGTGTTTTTAAAAAAGTCAAATTTTAAAGACTAAAACAACTAACTAATAAATATTTGTTTTCATCTTGGCTAAAACTTTAAATATTTAATTAGAAAAGATGAAAGCACGGTAAAGGTATTTTAAAAGGCAAGCACAATTTTTTAAAATAAAAAAAAAAAGTAAGGCTTTGTTTGATAACGATTTCTTTTGTAATTTTTCTATTTTTGAAATTTATGCTTGTTTCTTCCATTTTTTTATTTATAATTTTCATCGTTTAAGATATATTTGAATTCTAAGTTAAATTCTAAAAAAAAATTCCATAAACTATTTTTTTTTTTTTTACTTTTTAATTTTGGTTTGATTTCAATAGTGTGAACTGTTTTTAGATAGGGTGGCCGAAAAATGTTAAATGGGCCAAAACATTTTCCTAATTTGTGGGAAAGTCCACACTTTTTTTGTTTTTATTTTCTTAGAAGGAAGCCTTCCACTGGTTTTTGAAAGGTAGAACTATGTTTGGTTGATAATTGTGTACTATCGAATACAATAATTAACAACTTAAATTATGATTAAAGAAAGTTAAAATCAATATTGTCACACTTTAAAATTACTCTGAAATATGCTACCAATAACTTGAAATCAAAATAATGTTTGGTTTTATACTTTTTAAACGTGATTTTTCATACAATCAAAATTGATTGAAATTATTAAGATCATGTTTTGGAGATATATTTAGATATGACAAGTGATTTTAATCTATTCTATATTAAAAAGGATAATATAGAGAGAATTTTTCTCTTCCCTTTTTGCCCTTACAATATTTTATAATTCCTAATTTTATTCTTATTATATCTCTTCTATTAAAACCTTTCTAACAAAAACCTCATCAATCAAACCCTTTCATCAAGAGATCCTTCTACACAGAAGCTCTACCCCTTCCACAATAAAATCTATACCGCCATTGATACGACCAAGTGACAATTCCAAAAAAAAAAAAATTAAGGTTGATTTTCAAAACAACAATCCTTAATTACGGTGAGAGTCAATTAAGACGGGATTTAAATAAGAGGTCAAAGAATGATTTTATAATGCTAGAATAAGAGAATTGATAGAGACTAGAAAATAACAAAGAATAGGATTAAAGTAAATGACCATAGTGGGAGAGGTAGGTATCAGCCAACCATTTACCCAAAATAATCTCAGTTGTGGTATTAAAATGACCATGATCTTGGTTAATGCCTGCATTTGTTGTAAAGTTTATAGGTAATTCCAAGGCATCAATGGTCACCACATCCGACAGCTCCTTGCTAACTGCATCTTCTGCTGCCCTCACTGCTGGCAAATCATGAGTATCGTGCTTCATAAAAAAGTCATAGATGGCAATTTTAACAACAATGATTGGCAAAAATCTAGGCTTTATGTCATTGCGGATGTCGGTGAAGAAATTTTTTAGGTTGTCCTTGTATCTCTTAGCAGTGTCGCTCATAGCTGCATCACTTTCCCCTTGAAACCAAAAAAGAGCACGCACAACCCCACCTTCTTTATCTGATGCTTTGATTCGTTCAATAAAATTTTGGTAAAAAGTTGCATCAGGATTGCTAGGATTTTTAATCCATTGTTCAATTAAAGTGCCACCTCTAGCACAAGGGATTAAACCCACAACGCCAGCATTTGGCCTGACTTTGGCTAGCAGTTGGTGAGCAAATGGCATACCTGGTCCAATCCCAACTGTCTTGTTGATGTCAATTCCGTCGTGGAGAGGCTCTCGAGCTGTCTCCCATTGGCGCGTGGGGTTAAATCGTAGGATGGATGGTTCAGGTTGACATTCTGGTGGGACCAACCCATCCCACACGAGTTCTCCCGATTGATCTTTCTCAACCCCACCTCGACCGGCCATGTTGCTTTGACCGGCGAGGATGAATATGTTCTTAGGAGAAGCAGCCCCTGAAAGGGAAGGGCTAAATAGCATCGTACATAACATGACCGATAGTCCCAACAAAGCCATTTTGACCCTTTGTGCCTGTGCAATTAGACACGGAAGAAAAGTGTAAAAAAGGGGAAAACAACTTTTCCTTTTGTTAAAAAGGTTGTAACTTTTCCGCTGTGTCTATTTGCACAGACACAACTACTCTCTCTTTGAAACTCTGCTCACTTTTTGTTTTTTGGCGGATCCTTGCCTCTGCGTTTCTTCGTTAATAGTTACCACTTTTTATACTCGATTTGGCTTCTATTTTTAGTATTATTTAGCTTTTACGATTAATTCTATGGGTGGATATTTGTGGAGTGTGAGTGTTTGTCGCTCATACAATCATCTTAGATCACATCCAATTTATGGAGGTATAAATCAAAACTTCAACGAGTATATATTTATTTTATTTTCTTGTATTCTTATATACTATTTTAGTTATCTCTTGCATTTTTTAAAGTAAAAAACTATTCTTTTCTATTTTGAGAGATGTGATTTTAATTCATGAGGTTATAAATTATGATTTTTTTTTAATAATATGTGCAAGAAACACTCCTTGAATTGGATTTATCTCTTTGTATTAAATCTAGTCATTTCAGGTTCGTTTGATAACGTTTCTATTTTCTTTTTCTGTTTTTTTATTTTTCAAGAAATAGACTTGTTTGATAACCATTCTTATTTCTTGTTTTTAAAATTTAAGATATGTTACTTAAAAAAATGCAAATTTGAACATTTCTCTGTTTTATTTATATTTAATCGTTCCAATAAGTTATGATCCTAGTCTTTGCTCGTGTGGCGTTAGGCGATAAGTCCTTCTTAATCCTCCCCAATTTGGGTCCAAGTCCTTCTTAATCGTCCCGATTTGGGTCCAAGTCCTATCTAAATGATATTTTTGGATTTTTTTTTTTTTTTTTATATTTTATTTCTTTTGTTTTTTCTTATTGTAAAGATTTTCCTTTTGTTTTTATTTATTATATTTCTTAACTTTTTTTCACGTTTTTGGTTTTATATTGTACTGCTTTTGTTTTTATTTATTATATTTAATTTATATATTGGTTTAATTTAGAATTATATATTTTTCAACATGTAGAATTATATATTATTTTAATTTTTTAAATTTAAAATTTCCAATATGTAAATTTAATTATTTCTAGAATTTTTGAGTTTTAAATTTTGTAGGGTAGTATAGTTGAGTTAGATGTGTGTCGAAATCATTTTAGACAATTGCTCAAGTAAGAGATGACATTATTGATCAAATTTGAGCAAAGTTTGAAGGATAATTTCAACTTTGTTTTTGTATTTAGTTATTAAACAAGCTTTTTTAAAAAAAAAAAAAAACAGGAAACTTTGAATAGTTATCAAACATATTCCTATTTCTAATTCTCAAAAAAAGAAAACGGGAAACAGAAAACGAGCAACAGAAAATAGGAACGTTATCAAACGGGCCTGTGATAATGAGGTTGTTCTTCGTGGGAGGATTTTCTTCTTTTTTTCCTCTTCTTCATTCTTTTTTGTTTTCTTTTATTTTTGTTATATAGATAAAGATATGCTCTTGTTGCTACTTAGATTTTTAATTTCTTGTCGATTGTAATTGGACTTCCTTTGGTGTATGAAGATTGATTTTCTTCTGAATTACCTCAAATATTGAGATGTGTTTCACAAACTTTTCTTTTTTCAGAAAGATTTTTAAAATTTTTTTTTCTGGAAATCTAGAGAGAGAATAGTGAGAGAGAGGAAGAAGAGGGAGGACAGAGAAAGAAGAGAGATGAGAGAGATTAAAAATGGTTTTATTTTTAGGAATTTTTAAAAATAGAAAAATGAGGGAAGTTGTTTATACACAATAGCAAAATTTTTAGATGGTTGGGATAGACTCATCCATCATGGTCTATTAGAAGTCTATCACTAATAGATGCGGATAGAAGTCTATCAATGTTTATCAATGTTTTTTTTTTTTTTGCTATATTCTGTAAATAGTTTGACATTTTTTTATATGTGAAAATTTTCCTTTATTTTTCCCTAAATAAAAATGTTAAAATAATTCTAAATATAGAAAAATGAGCCAAATTATTTACAAATATAGAAAATTTTTACTGTCTATCACGGTCCATCATTGATAGACAATGATATTTTATATATTTGTAAATAGTTTGACATTTTTTCTGTTTATAGTAATTTTCCTTATTTAGTTTATATGGATCTCATCCAAATAATTAATTAATTATTTGAATTATATTCAAATAAATTAATTACTCATATTATAAAGTTATAATTTAAATCTCATTCAAATAAACTTTATAATAAACACGTGTATTAATTGTATCCAATATAATTAACAATTTTTCTTAAAAATTTGAACACTTCAAATTTTTCTTTCAATGATCCTTGTTGGTCTGAGCTAGCAAAGGGATCTTAGCTCCAATGATCCAGTATTAATTAATTAAACTCTTTAATTAAATTAACTTTCCTTCATTAACTACAGGGCAAACCACTATAAATCCATAGTTGAACTCTTATGCTTTGTATGATAAGTTGTGTCTATGGATATAATCAGTATAAACAAGTCAATCCTTCACGAGTTGTTCATAATTACAGCTAGGTCAAAATGTCTGTTTCATCTCTGTAATTACATATTTTCTTAAGTACAACGGATTCCTCTAATGAACAATTTATGGTCCAACCATAAACTAAGTCCATCTCAGGCCAGTGAGAGGGTGAGACTCCTTGTTCAAGACCTAGAATCAACACTAAAGGAAACTACTCATCTACTTACACTATGCGGGAATGAGTGAATTCCATCTATTCAAGTTATGTTCCCAGCTCCCCATTTAGTCAAGTCCCCAAACTGGTAGGCTTATTGAGTCGGTAACACGAACCACTGTCACCCATGTAAATCAAAGGACTGATCTCACGAACAGGACTTCATAAATCACTTGGGATTAAGATCGAGTTGCACATAATCATTTTATGAAATATTAATCTCATCAATTAACGGATTTACAAAAAGAGATTAAATATTCCGTACCCCGGTCTTATGCAAACTCTTTGTATAAGATACCTCTACTGACACATCTCCAGATGAATGGTTTGGATCAAACCATTTTATAACTATTATAAAGTGGGTCGCATCCATAGTGTCACCAGGATAAGACACCTAACCTTATCCATATAGTATAGACCTTTAGGTTATTTCTTGAACATGATCAACACATATGTCAATTACATATTGTTCAAGACTACATGTAATCCTACCTTTGAATTTTTTGGTTAGTTAATGGATAAATTACTATTGTATAATGGATAAATTACTATTGTATAATTAATAATTTAACTAATAAATTATGAGGCTTTAGGGTATAAATCCCAACAATTGTAACTTACAATTAACTGTAGTATTACTTAGGAGTGCGACAAAAGACCTAAAAACTGAAAAAGCAAACTGATCTACTAGTTTAGTTTGGTTTTTTAGTATAAAATTGGACATCTTGGTTTGTATTTGAAGAAAACAAAAAAGTATTGGTTTGGATCAAAATTTTATTGAAAAAATCAATCAAAACTGAACCGAACTAGGAATATATATATACCCTTACAAAAATTTTTTTTAACTGTAACGCCCCAAATCTAGGATTCGGACTAGGATTTGAAATTCGGATTCGACACCTGATAGCGCCCCAACATTCTCCTACATCCCCTGCGACCTGGCAACGTCATCCCTACTTGTCTTGAACTACTTCTAAGAGTGAAGACTATCTCTTGAAGACTATCCTCACAAACCAACACGAGTCCTTTCAGCATGTTTTGTCCTCACTCATATACTTCGTAAAAAAATTCCCAGGAGGTCACCCAACATAGAACTGCTCTAAGCTAGGTATGCTTAACTATAAAGTTCCTATGATTGAACTGAAGGGATTGAATCCCGACGGAAGCGTATGAATGCATGTGATTTTAATTTCTCAATTTCGAATCTCAAGAAAACACAGAGAAATACAAAATAACATTAGAATAAACATATGAGTTTAAGCATGCTATGGGAAGAAAAGAACAAAGGAAAGAAAACACTTACCCTTAAAGTTTTTCTTTTCTTCACGAATTCTTTTTCCAATGTGACGACCTCAACGTTATTTTTCTCAAACACAGCAAGAACAAGAGTTGATGCTAATCTGGTGAATTTTGGCAGGTTTCTGGTTGTTTTAGCAGATTTTCTATCTAATGCGCCTACAGCAGTAAAGTGATGCGCACGAATCACTAAGCCCAGTTTTTCCAGATTCGTGCTCAGTCAATTATGTTGTTATTTTCTCGGTCAAAGTTGTTATTCAACACCAAAAATGCTAGCAAAACGTTAAGAACATGATTTTAGGCCATTTCTCAACCACATTGGCCTATATAAAGGAAGAGAACTCTTCCATTGCAAGAATTCAACTCTCCGCTGTCGAGATCATCACCATCCTTCACCGTTCCTGCCATTTAATCAGCCCCTTGGGCATTTTCTCAACTTCTAAGTTTGTAGCCTTAAGAACGAAAGTTCCTCTGAGGCATAGTGACTCTAGGTCATGTCATCCTTTGAAAGCGTGTGGTGAGAAACGATTCTTCTTTAAAAAAGGGATTTCAACATAGGAAAAGACTAAAGAATTGAGGACATGTTCCAAGGCCTCTTGAGTTTTTTCCAATACTTGTATTCATTTATTTCTTGTAATTTTCTCTTTTCTTTTCACCCGTTGAACATCATCTTGTAGCTATGATTTATGATTTAATGAAGGTCATTCTTTTATCATTAGTCATGAGCTAAATTCTTTAAGGGGTTCAATTATATGGATACCCTGGGTTTTATGGCTCGAACAATGATTATATTTCTTACCACTTTTACTTGTGCATTTCCTTTATTGAGTTTATAGAAAAATATTGTTAAGTTAAACTAATCACTTAATTTAGCAATCTAGTTGAGTCCTAATGCTGAAAAAGTTAGGATATAAACCGATGTCACAAAGAAATACAAGACTAGGAGCCTAGAAATAGGAGGGCCAGTCGCCTTAGAAATAAGAGCACCATAGGATAAAGAATCTAAGCTTGAACTAATCTAAGATCCAGCTAACCATGAAAACATTAGGCATTAGCGACTTAGATCTCCTAAAGGAACTTGACACAAAACCGAAAATGAGTAGTTTTCTGTTCATGCATATTTCATTGTCTTCGTATGATGCGGCCACATCCAAGGTTCGAAATATCGATATCGATGGAAATATCAAGGTCCCGATTTTACGAAAATATCGATGGAAATATCGAAAAACTTTATGAAAATTGGTGGAAATTGATAGAAATTGTTATAATTAGTTAATGAAACTATGATTGTAACTGAGTTAGACTATAATTGACCATTTTTAATCATTATTTCTATAAAGGAAGACAATATTTAGACGTATATTGTAAAATATTTGTGTAAATGTCAATGCGATAGCAGAAATTTAAAAAAGAAATTGAAAAATAATTATAAAATTAAAGAACATGAAATATTTACATATAAAATAATTGTAAATTGTTTATTATAAAATGAAATGGATACAAAAATGAAAAATCATAGCATTAAACTAACATAACATAACACAATAAGGATAGAAAAATCATAACATTAAAATAAAAGGGATGTAAAAAGCATAACATTAAACATAACACAACATAATGGAAAAGAAAGAAGAAAAAGAAAACTCTAGAAGTAGATATAGCTTGAGAGAAAATGAGAGGAATATTAAAGAACTCACATCAATTCAAGTTTGAGGTGAAATGATGTGAAAATTCAATGAAAATATTTGAATGAAAATATGTAGTTTCTTGGTGGTAAAAGAGAAAAAAATCCCATTGAGCTAGCATAGCTAATTGTAAAAAAAAAAAATGGAAACCTCGAAATTTCGATGGAAATATCAAAATTTCGAAATTTCGAGAAATTTCGAGAAATTGAGGGAAAATCGAAATTTCCCCCTACTGAAATTTTGAGCCTGTAAATTTCGAGATTTCGATGAAAATTTTAAACTATGGTTATAGCCAAGGTTCGAAATATCGAGGTCAATGGAAATATCGATGTCCCAATTTTATGGAAATATCGATATCGATGGAAATTTCGAGAAAATTTATGGAAATTGATGGAAATTGTTATAATTAATTAATGAAACTTTGATTGTGGCTTAATTGAACTATAACTAACAATTTTTAATCACAATTTCTATAAAGTAAGAAAATATTTAGATGTCTATTGTAAATATCTGAGTAACTGTTGTATCGAGAACAAAAATTTAAAAAAGAAATGAAAAAATAATTATATAATAATAAAAAATTTATGAATATTTTTGAGGTAAAATGATGTGAAAATTATGAAAGTTTTGAAGGGTAAAAGAAAAAACTCACATCAATTCAATTTTAAGGTGAAGTGATGTGAAAATTTCATGAAAAAAGTTTGATTGAGCTTTAAGATAAATATAGATTATTTTTTGTGGTTCTTTCAAATTCAATTTCTTTATAAATGAAAGTTTTTGGTAAAAAAATAAAACTAAAACTTGAGAAAAGTTGGAAATTTAAAAAGGTAGTACATAAAAAATGCTTAATCCTTTGTCGAAAATGACATTGGGGTGTGAAACCATAGAATTGTGTGTGAGAGTACCATAAAATTGAAAATTTTGAATTGAGCTAAAACAGTTAATTAAAAAAAAATTGAAATTTTCTCGAAATTGGGGGAAAAATTAAACGAAATTTCCCCCAATCAATATTTTGATGGAAATTTTGAGATTTTGATGGAAATTTTCCACTATGGTTATAGCAGAACCCGAAAGGTTGGAACATAATTGCATCCATATTCAACACTCTTGTTTACTGCTTTTATTAACATTTAACCTCAAACATTATTTTATTGGCTACCCCTTGGTTTGCATTGAAAAAAACTCTTTCTTACAAAAATTGAATTGCATAAATAGTCTAGTGAGATTCGACTCTTAGAATACTCCAAGATTTATTACTTCATCGATAGTGTATGCTTGCACTTAGACTATATTTATTCTCATTTTAATCACTTATACACAGTTGTTTGACCAAGTTTTTGGCGCCGTTGTTGGGAACTATTTCAAATTCAATTTTTTTTTTTAGAAATAGTGATAAGATTGCAACCATTATGTTTCTTTCTCTTTGACTTTGATCTTGGTTTGTTTTTCTTTTATAGGTTGAACTTAGTGCGTAAGCTAAAGAGCCTAATTTTTTTAGTAGATCAAAATTGTTTAGAAAGATCCACAGAATGGACCCACATGTCATTGTAACATTAACGGCATAATTTGCAGAATTTGCCAACACGCTGGAAGATCTATATGGGAGAAACAATACTTCTGTTGCTCCTAAATACAAACTTTCTTATACATTTTGTTTTGATTGTTGCGAAGATCGTTTTTGTGGAAGATGTCCTTATTTTTCTATGTCTTGTGTTTATTATAGAGCAAAACATGGGGTTGATGATTGTCCAATTCTGACTCTTAATGTTATGTAGGGCCAGAAGGCTGTATGTTGAATTCTTTTCCAAATGAGCATAAGTAAGGATGGAGGGAATACCCTAACTCCTCGTGGGATGTCCAACTAGACGTTGAAAGCTTTGAACCAATGCTTAAATTTCATTGTAAACATGCCAAACAAGAAGAGCAAGTATCAACAAGCATTAAAGAGCTTTGTAAGGAATATATGAGTGTCAAGATTATTGAAAGTGAAGCAATGTCACAACAAAATTTTGACATCCAAACGGAAGAATGTGCAAATGAAGTGGAAATTACCCCACAAGATACCTTGTTCAACAACATACTAACTTTGAATGAAGAAGAAAAAGAATAAGATGAAGTAATGACACTTAAAAGCAGACTAGAAAAAGAATGTGTCTCTTAGAAGCAAAAAGCACTCTGACACTTGAATGTGTATCGTCTAGAATGCTTCCCTATTCTCATGCAAAGATTGGGTTGTGTGGGATCCCTTTTTGGAGCTAAGGGAAGAACAATAATACAGAGAAATCATTTTTCTCTGTTTCTTCTGTGTTTAGAGTTGAGAAAGATTCAACGATTGTGATAGTCCGAATCACAGAACTCTTCTGTGTCTATCATTCAATCTCACCATTAACTCCCTTTAACCACGAGGAGTTAAAATTCAACTAAGGTTAAATTAAATCTTATTTAATTTAATAAAAAATATTAATTAATCTAATTAATTAATATAAATTAATTATTTAAGTATCATATATCTAATTATTATTACATTTGAATCATATTCAAATGTATTTCTCTCTCCTAACCTATAGTTTTAATATGAATCTCATTCATACTAAATTTTAAACTATGATTTTAATATGAATCATATTCATATTAATATTTGAATCTTATTCAAATACATTAATTTCTCATATTATATAGTTTAATTTTGAATCTAATTCATCTCAGTTTTTGATTTAGTTGCATCCCTTTTTTTCGTTGAGATTGGGTTGGTGTTCCGTGTACTGTCAGTGGACCGAAAGGAAAAGGCGCTACTTAGCCCTACATTAGTAGAAGTAAGAGGCTGAGTTAACCTAGCTGATTTGTTTGATTGGTATTGCTTACCAATAATATTCAATTTATAATCTATTGATGTGATAGGGCCCATTTGTTTTTTCTTTGTGATGATAAATGACCTACTTAGCTCAATGGTTAGAGTATTACTTTCATACGGCTGCTTGAAGTTCTGTTTCCGTGTTGATGACTTTTTTTGAATTCCGAGATGCGAAAAGAAAAATGGACCTTTCTTTAAGTCATTTGAAGTAGACAGGGATAAGGACAAGTATAAGTAGGTCGTTTGCTATTTCTAGTTGGGCTACTCGCCTTTATACGGCTTGGCTTCACCCCTCAGCCTCAGCATATTATATTAAGTAAATCTTGGTCGGAAGATACCTGAAGAGGCGAGTGAGCAATCAAGCGGAAAAAGGACTAAAAAAAGCAGGCAAAAGGCTAGAAGATCAAGGCGCTGTGAAATAAGCGAAGTCAGTGGAAGCAAACGAGCAATCGGCTGCCTAAAGGACCCCATTTGTGGTTGAAGGCTAAGTTAATTCTTCGATAAAATTGACTTTATAAGATAATGTATCAATATACATTATGTTAATTGTATCTTATCAATTAACATTTAATTCTCTTATAATATGAATCTCAATCATATTAGTTTAATATTTGAATCTCATACTCTCAAATTATAAAGTTTAATTTTTGAATCTTATTCAAAATTAACTTTATATTTTAATGTATTTATATACATTATATTAATTGTATCATATAAAATTAATGCACTTTCCCTTATTAAATTTGGACAATTCAAATTTTTTAAAACTAATTAATCCTTGTTTTACCCTTAGTGAGCTAGTAGGGGACCTAATGGACCTATAAATTAGAAGTTCTAATGATACAAGATTAATTGATTAAACTCTTTAATTAAATTAATCAACATTCATTAACTGTGAGTCACTCCACTAAAGACCCACAATTGCACTTTTTGCACTGTAGATATATTTATGTGTCCACGGATATAACCAATCAACAGTAAGTTGACCCTTCACGAATAGTTCATGATTACAGTTTGGTCAAATTATCGTTTTACCCTTGTAATTACATCTAACTCCTTAAGTCTCACTGATCCTCTAATGAACAACCTATTTATAGTTCTACAAATGGAGGGGCCCCATTGTTCAAGACCTGGAGTGAGCACTTAAAGAAGCAATTCATCTACTTACCCTAAAGACGGGAATGAGTGAATTCCATCTTGTGTAGCTATATTTCCAGCTCCCTACTAAGACAAATCCCTAAAATGGTAGGCTTATTAAGTCTGCGAATCTGGCCACTCTCACCAATACAGATCAAAGGATTGCCCCCATAAGCAGAAGTTCATAACTCACTCACGATTAAGGTTGGGTTACCTATGGTCATCCTATTGAAATGTTAATCTCTTCAAGTAACGATGTTATAAAGAGAGATTAATCATTTCGCAGTCCGGTCTTATACAAACTCTTTGTATAGGATGCCCCCACTCTCATGTCTGTACATGAACGATTTGGATCAAATCGTTTGTAACACTTACAACTCTTGTAACATCTACAAAGTGAGTCGTATCCGTAGTGTGACTAGGATAAAGCACCGAACCTTATCCATATACTACTGATCATTTAGGTTATTACTTAAACATGATCCACCTGTATGTCAACCACATACATATTTAAGTTACATAAAATAACTTTGGATATTTCTTTAATGGATTATTGCATATATTAAATAATCAATCATTATTTCAAATAACAAATAACTACGAGACTTTAGGGCATACATTCCAACAATAACTAATTCTAACCTCATGCTTCCTCCTCACATGATTAACAATAAGACGGGGATGACACCCAATTTTATCATTTGTTTTTAAAAATGATCTAACACACTCACTTATGATAGAAAGATGTTGTCTGCCTACGATCTTTCTTGAAAAGGTCACTTGAACATTCATGCTTGTCAACAAAGCTTCCGAATAATCCACATAATGACCCTAAAAATCCGAGATGGCCTAATAAACCAACTACAATCATCTTCTCTACCTATAACATTGAACTGTATGGGACTAGATTTCAAAGTTTTTATTTGAAATGTGTCTTTCAAAGCAAGTATATAAACATCCTTTTTAAGCTCAGATTTATATTGAATTACAAATCCTTTTTTAAGTACGAAGTTAGAGGACATGGAATCCGCATCAACAAAATTGACAAAACCTAACATCGTTTAATTTCTACTACCACTATGAATGACATTTGTTTCACTGATAATACCATATGTAGACAGTATGTTTGAAGGTGCATCAATTGAATCACTGAAGCTACCATGCATGGACTGTGCATTTGAGATAATGTTAATATCAACAACTATACACACATTATTCGTTAACTCTTCTGAAATAATTGATATATATATCAAACACCGTCACTGTCTACTGCAATTCTAAGTAGTTTGTAGTTATTCGGCTCATTCTTATACATGGTAAGTCGAGAAATAACTTGGTTGACTTTAAGTTTCAACTTAAGACTAATACACTTTCTGAGGTGATTGATATTAGTGTCAAACGACACATGGAAAGAAGTTGAATTGAATCCATCATAATGATTATTCACATTCTATCTATCCTGTATAACGCTCTAATAAGATGTATGGACATCATAATTGCAACATAGTGACACAGTAAAATTCTGAAAAAAAAACATAAACCAAACTAAAATAGAAGAAAAATAAAACTATGTAGAAAATAGAAAACCAAAAAATAATAACAAATAAATTCCTCAAGTTAACGATTTTGATTAACGCCGTAAGCCAATATTATACTAATACGAACCGACTAAAAGCAATGGAAGAAGTAGAACTGCAATCACAAACACTATAAGATTGATAAAGCAATACTGTTTAAAAGTGTTAAAAAAATTAATAATATAATTTCAAATATAAAATGATATAAGAGTTGTTTTCAAATATAGAAAAATGAGTCAAACTATTTATAAATATAGAAAATTTTTATTGTCTATCGATGATAGATCGCGATAGAGTTTTATCACTTAATTTTTTAATATTTATAAATAGTTTGATATTTTTTTCTATTTATAATAATTTTTATGATATAATATAATAAAAAAATCTAAAAGATCTACCGAAAATTAAAAAAATAAGAATATATATATTTAAAAATTACTATAAATAGAAAAAATATCAAACTATTTACAAATATAGAAATTTTTTACTGTCTATGAGTGATAGAAAACGATTGAATCATTCTATCGTTTTCTATCACTCAAGTAAATAAATTCTATTGCTTGAGCGATAGAAAGCGATAGAATTCTATCGCGGTTTATCACAGATAGACGGTAAATTTTTTATATATTTATAAATAGTTTAACTCATTTTTCTATATTTGAAAAGAGTCCTATATATTTTTTTTAAAAAGGAGTCCAACATAGGTATATGATAAGACAATTTTGGAAAAAGACCCAATTTGCCTACACCAAGGACTACACCACCAATTTTAAACTTTAACATCTTTAAAAAAAAGTTGAAAATAGACATTTTCTAAAATATCTTCCTCATTTTAGACATTTTCTCTAAATTATTTTAAATTAAAAAATATATAATTTAAAAAATATAAGGACTAAATAGTTGACCATCAAAGTTTAGAGAGAGTAAATCGTAAATTTATGTAAAAATTGGGGGTGAAAAAGTGATTCTTCCTTAAAATGAGAGGGCAAAAGCAAAGGCAAAGGCAAGCGACCGAACCCGCCGCCGGGTCTCGCCGAGTCGCAACCGTGAAAGACGGCGGAAGACGACAGAAGAAAAAAAAAGTGAAAAAGAAAAGAAAAAGAAAAGAAATGACGTGCCACGTATCAAATCCGCCGTTACGGATTTTTACCACATCATTCCATTTCCATCAACCACAACTCCCAACTCGCCGATGAAGAACGTGCCGTCACTCCTCTGAAAAAAAAAAAAAAAGCAAACCAAACCAACGACAACAACCAAAAAGCGAGAAAGATTCGTCTTCTCAACTCAATTCTTTCCTCAGAATCCAACGCTTTTTCCTCTGAATCGTTGGATCTGAATTTCCTAAGCTTCTTCCGGCGCCGACGTGATGGGGGAGACGGTCGACAGGCATCAGAGCTCCTCCTTGAGTTCCTCCGAAGTCGATGTCAGCATCGAGCTTGATGCGAGGAGGGAGAATGGTAGTGGTACTACTGCTACCGATGCAATGGCGAGTAGGGAAGTTGGAATTGAAGACGGTGGAGATTGCTCTCCAGGTTTGTAGGTTGTTGCTTTTACAATTTCGCTTCTTGCTTGCTTGTTTTACGGCTTCTGTTTTGTTTGTTTAGTGTTGCTTGCTTGGACTCTAACAGATGGATCTGTTTTGTCCCTTTTTTTTTAGTTTGGTTAGGAGCACTCGATAAGCTTTTTAATTGATGTTGGTAAAAGGTTGGGAGTGAGCTTGTGGTTTTGTTTTGCTTTGTTACTTCATATGCATCTTGTTTTACGAATCTTCTTGGTGTTGTATTCCTGTTTAATAGTATCTGCTCCCATTGCTATTTCACTATGATCCATTTACCAAATTATTTGTCAACTGCCGCCATTATCTCTTGCCTTGATAAATGGAGCGCATAATGTTGTGATCAGTTGCAATTGAAGTTGAACACGAGGATGCAGATCCTCTATCCCTAAGTTAGAACAAGTGTTGATTCCGAATGAAGCAATCGAGAACTATAGAGTGAGGAAGAAGGAGAGGGTCATTCTCAAGATTGATTTCGAGAAAGCTTATGACTATGTGGATGGGGTTTTCTTGGATAAGGTATTGACTCTTGTGCAATAAAGGTTTTGTGTTCAAGTGGAGAGTCTAGATTTGGAATAGCATTTGGTCGGCAAACTTTTCCATCTTCGTTAGTGAAAGGCTCGGGGGAAGGTTTTTGCGATGAGAGGTTTTAGGCTAAGTGACCCTATTTCTCCCTTTTTGTTTAAATTGGTGGTGGACGTTCTTTTCCTTAATCTCCGACTACATTTTGAAACCACAAAGCAGTATTAACCCACGACCATCCTATAAAGAAGCTATCCATTCGCACCTTACAGACCCCTCTTTTTCTCCAGTAGCCTCATCAGCCCATCCTCCAGTGCATCTTGTTGCAGATGGAACTCTTTATCCTCAAGCCGACTGGACATCAATGGTGATTGTGCAACAGTGCAATCTTCACGACTCGTGGCCTTCTATTTGCTCGGAGATTCAATCCTTGTTTTCCACTAGATGCACTATCAATCCTTTCTTGGAAGAAAAAGCCCTGCTACACGTCTATGACCCAAAGATTGCTGCTCTCCTCAAAAGCCAGCCTCCGTGGAATAAAATTGGAGATTTCAGACTTCGATTTTTGGATGCAATGGATTTATCATCCTACAAACAACATTCAACTCCTTCCTATGGTGGCTGGATAGATGTCTTCAACCTCCCTCCAATGCTATGGAATCATAGAATTTTCAACTTCATAGGAGACCAATGTGGAGGATTGATCACTGTCTCCAACCAAACTGAGCGGGGAATCAACTTCATGGCGACAAGATTGAAGGTCAGACAAAATGCAATGGGTTTTATCCCGAAACATCTTACGCTACCACCTGACATCACCGGAATGGAATGGCCAATTCGAATCGCTGGTGTATCGGTCGGAACTCGTCCCCTCGAATTGTCAGAAAATATGCTGCCAGAGAACAAGCCGCCAAAGATCACGCCATCGGAGAACACGCCGTCGCTGCCGGTTAATTTGAATTCCTCCTTAATTGCTATTAATTCGTCATTAATTGCAGATCAGCCGATTGCCAATCATCTCGACAAAGGAAAGTCTGCCTTAATCCCCACGGAGCTGGCGGCGCCATCTTCTCCAACGCAAATCCCGATTTTAATGGAAAATCAAAACCTCCCATTTTTGGTGGAATCCACTCCCCCTGGCCCCACAAATTCGTTACCGCCCTTACAACCTCCCATTAAAATACCAATCACAATCACTGGCCCCACAAATTTCCCCTCTCCCTCTTTTACAAACCCAACCCTCTCCACCATAACCTTCCCTGAAGGCCCATCTACCTTAAAACCAGCCTCTATAAATTATACTAAGAACCCAAGCGCAACCCATTCCCTCTCAGATTCAGAAGCCTTTTTATCAAGCCCAACTGCCCAAGAAGATTTCGAAAAACACTCTCTAGACATTGAAGTCTTCGGAGATGACCCAGCCCAAGCCCACCAACCTTTCTCAATTCTTCCTCCAATCCCATCTGATCTCAACCGGCCCTTTTCCAGCCCAACCGACACCACTTATCCACCCCAACAACCTAACCAACCTTGGCAGCCGGACCCTTCATTTAACCTCCGTGATTTGGCTTCTCTACTTTCTGAGCATGAACTATGTGTGATGGCTATTCCTGCTCTTCCCCTTCCTAAGGCAAAAAAAAATTATTCTACCAATGGGAAAAAACACAGCAAACTACAGTGTGAGCTCCAAAATCTCCACTCATCCATCAACTATGATAAATTGGCATCGGTATCCACTCTGGAGGGCATCGAAGAAGATAAATGAAATTCATCTCCTGGAATGTTCATGGCCTGAACTCCTGGAGGAAGCGGACATTGGTAAAAAAATTATTACAACAACATAATCCTGATTTTGTTCTTTTACCGGAAACTAAATTATCCAAAGTTGACACCATCTTGGTTAAATCCATTTGGAGCTCTTTCCATATTGGTTGGGTGGCGCTTGATGTGATTGAATCTTTTGGAGGGATTCTTATTCTTTGGCGGGCGCCCGATTTTATGATCCAGGATGTTATCCAAGGCCGATACTCGATTTCAATCAATGTGGCACTAGCTGATGGTTTTAACTTCGGGCTCTCTGCGGTCTATGGCCCTTCTGACAACTCTTTTCATGTGGACTATTGGCAAGAACTTGAGGATGTAGCTGGATTAGGTGGAGAAAATTGGATCATTGGGGGAGACTTCAATGTTACTCGGTGGTCATGGGAGAAATTTCATGATCATTCTATTTCTCCCAGCATGCGGGCTTTTAATAAGTGGATTGCAGACTATCAGTTGATTGATTTTCCTTTGAGCAATGGTACATTTACATGGTCAAGCCTGGGTGCCACACACTTTTTATCGTTGATCGATAGATTTAAGCTACGGAATCTTGCCTGACTAAATTTGGCTCGTTCTCTGTCAAGCGATTGGACAGAGTCACATCTGACCATTTTCCTTTACTCCTTTCTTCTGGGGATATAGCGTGGGGACCATGCCCTTTCGCTTTGAAAACTCATGGCTTCAAAATCCGGCCTTGCGATCGCTTGTTGACTCTTGGTGGAATTCCAATCCAATGGTGGGTTGGCCTGGTCATGGACTGATGATGAAGTTGAAAAATTTAAAAGTTGTCCTTCGGTCTTGGGCGAGTTCACAACACCAAACAACCCTCAGTCTCCAAGGGATGATATCCCAACTAAGAGACATTGATAATGCAGAGGACATTGGCCGCCTGACAGATGATCAACATGTTTTGAGATATAACCTTAAAGAACAGATTGATTCTTTGACTGCACAGGAACACACTTTCTGGAGACAACGTTGCAAACTTAAGTGGCTTGTTGAGGGTGACGAGAACACTCGTTTTTTTCACCGCATTGTGGCAGCTCGTAAAAGAAAAGGTACAATCTCTGAAATATTATCACAAGATGGTCAAAGCCTCTTGGCAGAAGGTAACATTGAGGCGGAATTTTGTGATTTCTACTCCAAACTATTTAAAAAGAAATCTGATCAGCGTTTTCTCCCAACAAATTTAAACTGGTGCCCTATTAGTATTGAGTAGGCCAGGTTCCTCGAGCGCCCTTTCACTCAGGATGAGGTTTTTCGCGCCGTTTGCTCTTTGGGTTCTAACAAATCTCCCGGTCTGGATGGCTTTACTGCAGAGTTTTTCAAGTTTTTTTGGCCAACTCTAAAGGGGGATTTTATGAGTATGATCACCAATTTTCAACAAACAGGTATTATTAACGTTTCCCTGAACGAGACATACATCTGCCTTATCCCTAAGAGAATTGACTCCAACACTGTTTCTGATTATCGTCCTATTAGCCTTATTTCTTGTGCATATAAGATCATTGCGAGGGTTCTATCTAATCGTCTGAAATCAGTGTTGCCTTATACCATTGCACCAAATCAGTTGGCATTTGTGGAAAACAGACAAATCTTAGATGCCTCTCTGATGGCTAATGAGTTGATTGATGATTGGTCTCGTACAGGAAAGCAGGGTGTGGTTCTTAAATTGGACCTTGAAAAGGCCTTTGACACTGTTGATTGGGACTTTTTTGATTCTGTGCTACAATCCAAAGGTTTTGGAAACTTATGGCGTTCATGGATTCGTGGCTGTGTCTCCAGTGCGAATTTCTCCATCATCATTAATGGAAGGCCTAGAGGAAAGATCCTCCCATCTAGAGGTATTCGTCAAGGGGATCCCTTGTCTCCGTTTCTATTCATATTGGTTGCAGACTGCTTGAGCCGTTTGTTAGAGCATGCTCTCATGCAGGGGCTTATTGAGACACA
Source organism: Lagenaria siceraria (assembly GCA_002890555.2). Classification (NCBI taxonomy): domain Eukaryota; kingdom Viridiplantae; phylum Streptophyta; class Magnoliopsida; order Cucurbitales; family Cucurbitaceae; genus Lagenaria; species Lagenaria siceraria. Next base: position 17,662,521 of record CM016483.1, on the reverse strand, counting down.
TCCGGTTGGATCTTTTACTTTTGTCCTTAGCCATCTACAGTTTGCGGACGATACTCTTCTGTTTTCTACGGCAGATAGAAAGGCATTGCATCGCTTGTTTGAGATTATTCACATTTTTGAACAAACCTCTGGTTTGTCCATCAACCTATCTAAAAGTGAGTTGATTGGGATTAACACTCCAGACACTGAACTTGCATGGATGGTTTCGGCTTTTTGGTGTAAACAAGGTCACTGGCCTTCAACCTATCTTGGCCTTCCTTTAGGTGGAAACTCAACTGCTGTCAGCTTCTGGAACCCAGTCCTTGAGCGTATCCAACGTAAACTCTAAGGGGGGCAGACACACTCTTGTTCAAGCTACCTTATCTAGTCTTCCAACGTATTATTTATCATTATATTATGCTCCTACTGAAGTCATCAATCGTCTTGATAAATTGATTCGGGATTTATTTTGAGAGAGCTCAAATGGCAAGGTTGGGATGCACAATGTGAACTGGAAGTTGACTCAATGTCCCAAGTTACAGGGAGGGCTTGGAATTGGTAACTTCAGGATTCGTAATTCTGCTTTGTTGGTAAAGTGGATTTGACATTTTACTCAGGAAAAAGATGCTTCATGGAGATGTTTGATTGTTGCCAAATACTACTCTCCTTCAGTTATATGGCCATCTTCCATTCGCATTCATACAAAAGCTCCTTGGCGATTTATTTGTCAAACCATTGATCTGGTGTCTACTCGGGCACATATTAGACTCGGCACAGGTACTACCATCTCTTTCTGGAAAGATCAATAGCTAAGCTGTGGTGCACTATCTACTGTTTTCCCCGCTTATTTCGTCTTGCCAGTTTGCCCAATATTATGGTGGCTGAGGTTTGGAGGGTGGATACAGAAGCTTGGGACCTTCGCCTTCGCCGCAATCTAAATGAATTGGAAATTCTTGAATGGGTATCTCTATCTCAACTCTTGTCAACTGTGCACCTTAGCCACTCCCCAGACAAGTGGATTTGGGCTCTCTCCCCCACCTTCTCGGTCAAATCACTGATGGAAGATCTTGCGGGTAATGCTGACCCACATGTCAAAGATTTATATTACGCTATCTGGCACGAACACTTCCCTAAGAAAATCAAGATCTTCCTCTGGGAGCTCAGTTTGGGTGCCATTAACACAACTGATCGGCTCCAACGTCGTATGCCATGTATGTCTATATCTCCATCTTGGTGCCTTTTGTGTCAACACCATTCTGAATTTGCTGCCCACCTATTCCTACATTGTTCTTTTGCTACTCGTTTTTGGCATATCATCTTGGATGCTTTTGATTGGTCAATAGTCAAATCAAACAATATGTTTGATATGTTGGCCTCTCTTATGGTGGGTCATCCGTTTGCTAGTGACAAAAGATTACTCTGGTTGGCCATTTTGCGCGCTTTTTTCTGGACTTTATGGGGTGAACGCAACAAGCGTCTTTTTAGAGACCTCTCATCAAGTTTTGATCTTTTTATGGATTCAGTGTTATCTATTGCCATGTTTTGGTGCAAAAATAAGCACCCTTTTAAGAACTACAGTCTTTCATTTTTAGTTTCCAATTGGAAATCATTCATGTAACACCTTTTGGTGCTTTGGGGTTTTCCCCCTTATTTCATTCTATCAATGAAATGTTTCTTCTCTAAAAAACCATTCGCCCTCAAAAAGGAAGAAAATTACCTGATTAAGAAGGAATGCATCATTTTCAAGACAAGACTTCCAGAGGGCTTGTGACTGGATGAGTTGGGATTTTGACAAGCTATCATGAAAAAGAGGCTTTGGTCTGAAATGAAGAACGTAGGTTGCAAGAAGATTTATGCATATTTTAACACATTTATTTGGCTTTTAATTCAATTCTTTTTGGTAGAACCCTTTATTAAAATCAAAATTTATAATCAATTCAATTTTTTTTTTTTATGTAAACACCTTTTATTTTCAATATTAACACACGGTTGGTGTTCTTTTGAGAAGTCTTTGTATGCCTCTTGGCTTGACCTACCTCACTACTCACACTAACATTAGATTCTTCATCAGATTCTATATCATGAACAATTGGAGGGGAGATAGGATCCTTAGTTGAAGAAAAGCTTAAACAATCTTTGGTTCAAGTAACATTTGATCATGGAGGAGTGATCATTGAATGAGTGTACAAGATGAAAGGTTGTGAAAGTGGTTGCTGCAACTTTGGTGAGAAAGTGTGAGCCGAACACAAGCTTTTTCCAAAATATTTGAATTAATCTCTGAGTTTTCAGGGAAACCAGAATGGGCTTTCTTCTAAGTATAACGGAGAGGGTAAGCTTCAATAAATCTGTTTTTTCATTTTAGAGGCATGAAGTGTGGGTTTGGAAACCTGATAAGACGGCTGAGAAGACTGAGCATAATCTGAAGAAAGTTGTGTAGCTTGAAGGTCATGTTGAGAAATCAACATCTTTGCCTTTAAATTTCTCAAATGGCAAAGTAAAGCCTTCATCCATCATAACTTGATTTATTCTCTGAAGATCCACTGAGTTTGTAAAATAAAAAATTGACAAATCTCCATGATTAGTGCGTGGATTGCCATCGAGAAGGCAGAGCATTTGTGTGAAAATGGTGCGATTTTTCCGTTGTGGGCATAGAACAAATTGATTCCTTTCTCTCCTTTCCATTTGTAAGTTTGCAGTTTCGATGAGGAAGGATTTTACATTTGTTTTCTTTCTTCCTTTTCCATGATTAGTGCGTGAAGGATCTAAAGGATATATATCCCTTACTGAAGAGAAAAATTGCCGAATTTCCCATATGTCATTTCAATTTCAGTTGGAATGAAACCACAAATATTTTTCTCTAGTTCAATTATAATAACTGTACAATCAATATAACTAAGAGTATGGGAAGAGATACTGATCTAACCTCCAAAATGCTGACCAGTTGCATCAAAACAAGAACGTTCCCTATAATGCAAAGGTAAGTTCTTGCAAGAAATTCAACCGCCATATCCCTTAATTAACTTTGGATGAGTGTTCATCTTGGGATCATTTCTCAATGTTTAGGTGAAAATTTCCAAGTTTCCTCCATTTTCCATCAAATTCCAACTCAAAAAAATCACCCCTCAATTTCGATGACGCTTTGTAGCTTATTCCTTGAACAAAACAGATAATAAGATTTCAGCTTCAAGATTTTCTCGAAGAATTGGTCTTCACCGGGGGTTAATAGAAATCTTGGATCGAAAAGAAACCTCTAAAGTATTATGAATGTCCGATCAAGAGTTGTGAGCTAACAGCCTAGAAATCACCAAGATAGAGTCGAAATTCACCCAAAAAGTAAAAGCATATGATCTCTTCTTTTGAACCATTTCCGAATAACTTCTATGAAATTGATTGTCTTTGATAAGCTCCAATTGCAATTTTGCTTCTTCCTCAACTTGATTTGGAAAAATGAAAGACGAGTGCTGATTTTTTTCAACTTTTAAGAGAAAATCTCATAATATGTCCCATAGTGAACCAACCTTTATTTTTCACACCAACCGGAATATGTAATGTCTTTCTACCTTCAAAAGGTGGCCAAACAATGCATTCAAGCTTCCACCCTTGGGAAGATCTAAAATTGGCCAAACAAATAGTCCCATAAGCATCCTTGATTTGCTTATGAAAATATATGTGCACTGGATCTTGCATTAGTTCAACCATAGAATTTTCAAACCAAATCAAACAAGAGAAAGAGAGGGGAACCTTCATTTTGTGTTTTTATGTCTTCAACAAAACCCATGTCATTTTCTTACCAAATGCAAAAATAATGGTTATGGATGCAACAACTCATCTTTTCCATGGAAGTTGAAAAGGTGGCAGTGGCAGTTGGGGCTGACGACAAAAGAAAAGAGGGAGTAGGGAAAATAACGAGTTAGGCAACGAGAAGAAAAGAAGGGGGAAAAGCAGGGGAAACAAATTTGAGATATCTCTAGCCGGCGATCGTACGAACGATGACAAAGTAGGTGGAAGACGGCGGGAATAATGGCTCAAGAAGACGACAATGTTTACAGTAGAATCAACAGTGATGCATGACTCCTGAAACTAGCCCATCGAGTAGAGAGAAAACATTTGTGAGCGAGAATGGAGAAGCTAAGATCGTGAACAGGACTGGAGGTGATGTGGCTATGTCCAGCAGCAATGGGCGAACAATGGCGAATAGGACCAACGACAATGCGACTATGTCCAGCAACGGTGAATGGGTGGCTAGGGTTAGGTCAGAAGGCTGTGTTGGGAAGATCACACTATCGGGAGAGATTTTTCTTCTGCTATGTTTCTGTGTACCCTTATTTATTTCAATGTATCAGATATTAGAATTATTTTAGATATAGAAACGCCAATCTGTTAGTCATCATTTTATTGATATACTATTTCCCCCTTCACTTCCTTTCAGATATAATTGGTGCCTTTCATTTTTTTTTCTTATTATAACTATGACATGTTCATCCAAATACCAACACTATGGGAGAAACTATGCTTTCACGTTAAATTAAAAAGCAAAATTGATTAAATGACTTACATAGATGGATTTTCTCTTAATCCAGGTATCTCAGGCAAGACTCTACTTAAAGTCAACACCATGCCAATACAGACATCAAATATTGACCAGTTGGAATCTGATTCGAGTCAGCATAAATTAGAAAGATCAAAGACTGAGGTGCACAAACATAAGTTTCTTGCTGAAGAGGCAGCTAAAATTTTTGATGACAAGATTCCTGTTCATAGGAAGGTATAACACTACGGTAGCAAACTATTTTACCTAACGTAATGTATAATGCAGATTACAATTTAGTCGTGCAAGGCTGCTTCTAGATGTTTTATATTGTTTTCTTTTTCATTCTTTCTATCAGAAGTCCCAGTATTTTATTCCTCCTCTTTATTTTTCTCTAAAATAAGTTCATTTAGATAGCTCTTTTTTAGGTATATTGGAAGATATCTTTTTGGTGCAAACGATGAATTTTAATTAATGCTTTATAAATCGACCACTTCTTGATTATTGAATCAATTGACCTCATTTAGATGCTTTATAAGCTTTGCAGGATAATATTCCTCCTATGCTTTGTATATTGTTCTTTTGTCTAGAGGATTCCAAGGGTCACGCTAAAAAAATTTAGGCTAAATGATAAAAAATACCTATGAACTTTGTACTTCGTTTAGAAAATCCATCGACTCTCACGTGGTTTTCACATCATTGAAGCTACAAAGGATAAATCTTTTACCTTCTCGTTGACAAGGAATCACTTCCTTGGCCATTTTTCACCTTCTCTACTCTAATCGATGCTTTTGGTAAACTGAAAATTCTTCAAAAGAGAGAGAACTGATGACTTTGTCCTCTAGAGGTGTGGAGAGAGACTATGGTGATGTTTGGTCCTTGGTGAGGTTCCATGTTTCTCTTTGGGCTTTGGTTTCAAAGACTTTTTGTAATTATTCTATAGGTAGCATTTTATTTAGTTGGAAACCCTTACTTTATAGAGTTTTTGTGGGCTCGGTTATTTGTATGCCCTATATTTTTTCATTTTTTTTTCTCAATGAAAGCATATGTTTTTATAAAAAAAAATGTCTTTTGGTAGAAAAAATCGCCAACAGGAAAGGACATTGCATGGAGATTATGAAGTTGGGAAAAGTTATCTTACCTAGAGAAAATAACAAAGTGGCTGGAAAAACTTCCTCTCTCTTCTTAAAGCTCCCAACATTCACCCATTGATGACCCCAATCTCAGACCTTTGCATTCTAGCAAAGGAACTACTTCCCAAAGAAAAACTCACTGGCCTTCCTTCAACGATCCTAGAGCCTACGAGATGTATTTGACTCTGACTTTTTTTTTTTTTGAAAAAGATACAAAACTTTTCATTAAGAAAATCAAAAGAGACTAATGCTCAAAGATACAAGATGAAATGAAAAGGAGCTAAACATAGAAGCAACAAAATAGGACATAAAGCAAACTAGCAAGAAACAAAAATACAACACTTAAGAGTGTCCTAAAAGGAAATTCAGCAACGATAAATGTTTTGAATTGTAAGCCCTTCAAAAAATTTGGAGAGATAGCACCAAGAGGTAACCTTTAAGCGGGCTGAATCAAACTGAGCAATAGGACTTTGGGAAGCACTTCGGTTGATTTCTTTCAAACCATAATTCAGAAAGCAAGGCCTTGATTGCATTAACCCATAGCAAATAAGCTTGTGAATACCATCTAATGCCACATAAAAGTTGAAGAACATTCCACTTCAAATAAAAGCCTCCAATGCTAAGCGTAAAAACACTCGAAGAGGATATGGTTGAGAGATTCCTCATTCTCAAAATAGAGGAAGCAGGCTGAGGGCCAAAGGCAAAGAGACAGATTCTTCCTTTATAAAACTTATATTCTTTCATTTTTTCTCAATGAAAGTTATTGATTTCATTAAAAAAAAAAAAAAGAAAAACAGATTCTTCCTTTATAAAACTTTAGATGAGTTAAGACTAACATTAAGGAAAATCCGAACAATATTATTAATTTTCTTGGGGCTCTTCGACTTCCATAATGATTTAAATAGATCGTTGGGCATCAAAGAAGAAGAAACCAAGTGATTTGAGAAAGACAACTGGGAAAGAACTTAAATATTCAAGTGACCAAATATGAACGTCCTTGCACGAAGATGGTGAAAAGAGCGAGAGGCACGAAGATGGTGAAAAGAGTGAGAGGCACGAAGAAAGTGGCTGAAAATCGACCACTTGGCTCCTTTAGCCCTTTGCAACCGAACAAGGCCGTCCTTCCTGTCAAAAATAAAGAAGGGAGGATTTTATGCAAAATCGGAGCTGAACCAAAACTTTGGTGAAGGAAAAACAGAAAACTGATGCGGAACCGCCATTATTTTGAACCACTTATGCCGATGGTTCGATTATTGGTTCACTAGTCAAACGTACATGTGGAATGTAATTATTGTGCACTGTCAATGACTCAATTAAATATTCTCGGTTGTCATGCACTCTCTCTTTCGCTGTGTAAGTCTATTGCCAAATTTAAAATTTAAAAATAAAATTTAATTTCAAACCTTTCCACTCCCTTCCTTTTCACATAGCCTGGAAAGTGAAAAGTATATTAAAAAAAAAAAAAAAAGAAGAAGAAAACCACTCTTAGACTCTCTCTTTTAGACTTTTTGTGTCTTTCTCCTTGACCGTCTCACTTAGACTCCTCTCTCTCTCTTATCTTAGACTCTCTATCTCTCTCTTATCTTAGACTCTCTATCTCTCTCTCTCAAACTCTCTCTTTCTCAGACAAACTTACGAACTCCAAACTAAGAAGACAATGAGATGGAGTTGCTCGATTAGATGCAATGTATGTGAAGGTGAAACGAGGAAGACAATGAGGTGCATGTGAGTCATTCTTATAAGATACCAACACCGATCGATTCGCCGAGGTTTCTCCGGCCATAGAATTGCAGCTGGCTGCTTGGACTCAATTGTAACCAAATTGCCAATGGTTTCGGGCAGTTTGGACGGTTTTAGCTTGCACTCCTATGAAAAGCACACTTTCATGTTAATTAATGCAGAATTCTTAGAATAAATTTTTGGATAAATTAGGGCCTGTTTGGTTCACAATATAGATTCCGTTTTATGTTTTCAAATTCACTAAGTTCAGCGAATATGTCTTTGGCAGACAACCCGAGTTCTGTTTCTGAAAACTGTTTCTAAGTTCTGTGATTCAAACAGTGTAAATTCTGAAAACAACATTTTTATGTTTACATTGTATCCAGAATTTGAATTTTAGAATGAATTATATTAAATAAAGATAAAAATATTTAGAAATATAGTATATCATGTTATAAACTCAATTCAATTTTTTTAAATTAAAATATGTATTACCTAATTATTATAAATTAGGTTAAATTCTAAATTTGGTCCCTATGGCTTTGATAAAGTTACAAGTTAGTTCATATGGTTTTAAAATTTAGAATTTAATTCCTTATGGTTTGATAGAACTTCATATATTGTCTCGATGGTTTGTTAAATCCTCTTGAATAATCCCTATATGGGGATTATTTAGGAAGCTTTTATCAAACCATAGGAGTTAAATTCTAATTATAAACCCTAAGACCTAAATTTTAGCTTCTTCCAAACCATAGGGACAAAATTTTGGTTTGGAACAAAATTTCAATTTACAAAATAAGAATAATACAATTTTTTTTCATCATAAAATTATATTCATAAATAAATTAATAATAGTTTATTGTCAACTGATATTTAGTGGGTAACTATAACTAGTTTGCAATTGTTTAAATTAGAATCCAATTTCTGAAGTCTGCTATCAAACACATATCTGAAAACATGAAATACATCTCTATTTTCATTTAATCCCTTGTTTTCAAATTTCTGTTTTCAGATTCTCTACCAAATAGGCCCTTACATTTTTTGTTCTTGAAGTTTGGAATTTGTTTTTATTTGGCCTTGAAGTATCAAAGTGACAGTTTAATTCCTACGGTTGAGGAACTAGCTCTAAATGGTCACTGAACTAGTTTCATCATTGGTTGACCTAATGAAAATGTGACATCACTGAACTAGTTTCATCATTGGTTGACCTAATGAAAATGTGACATGGTTGTCAACGGCTGACTAGGTCTTTGTTGATGTGTACAATTTTAAATGATGTTGTAAATTTTAAAAATTTTATATAAATTTTTCTCCCTGTCACTCTTTTGTTTTCCCTTGAAGCTATTACCTTTGGGGCTTTTTTCTCTCTCTCTTAACACCTTCCATGGCTCTCAAAGAATTTCTACTTTCTCCATTACTATAAATCTTATAGAAAAACCAAATCACCCTCTATTTTGTCCTACCATGGCTTTGATAGAAAACCTGATCCAAGACTTGAAGAATACATAATCATCCACGACTTTACTTGAACAAGATCTGTTCTATAGGTTGTACAACTGTGTCCTTGAGTTTTAAGAATACGGAATCATCCATCCATGTGCTTTGTTGTGGGAGCTGCTGAATTCTTGTGGTTGAATAGCCAATATTCTCCTTGAGAACCCTTGACCCTTATCATTCTTGGAGAAAATCCAAGACTCAAACGTTTCATCATTAGAAGTCCAGAAAATCCATTCTTGTTGCAATTTGGCTTGTTTCCTGTCTTTTGTTGAAAGTAAGAATTTGTGAGAACTGAAGTCTAAATTTGCCATCAATCGAAGTTGGTTACATTGACTGGTTCATGAACTCGTCAAATTCACCTTCAATTGGTTATTTGAAATGTGCACAGAGGCATGAATAAGCATAATAGATTTTGACTTTGGATTTTATTGGCTTTGAGAGAACATGATAGAAGTAGATGGTTTGTTGTGCTTCAATGACGTGAGAGAAAAAGATGGTGGATCACTGGCATTAGGGAGGTTGAACCCCCTTTTTGTTTTATTTTTTTTAGGGTGGGGGAGACAAAACATAAGTGGGAAGAAAACATGAGACTGAAGAGAGAGGGGGGATGGTGGGGTGGGGGGTGGCGAGAGAGGGGAACAAACAGGGAGGGTGAGCTAGGGAAAAAGAAATAGGAGGAGAGAGGTGATGGGAGAGAGAAAATAGAATAAAAAAGACACACAACAAAACTTTAATAGAAAATTATTAAAATTTGCCACCTTATTTCAAACGATACAAGTCAACAAACTCTAGTCAACACTTTGAAAAGGAAACGAGTCTCTTCATTGAAATAATGAAATGAGACTAATGCTCAACTTACAAATAAGAATACAAGAGCATAAGAAACAAACAATAGATCAGTGAGTGCACCCGGACATCTCAACTAGGTTGTCACCCCCTTAGCACTCTCATCATCTCCGAAGATAAACCAATAATCCAAATGTCAGAAAACATTCCAACATAACGAAAAACACCCGAATACAACAGGGCAAAATATCTCTAGAAGTTACAAGTAGATGAACTCTATCAATACAAGAGGAAATAAAAGGAAATAACAGTAACTCAGCCATAAGCATAGGCTAATCAGCTGGAAAATGAACGCCTTCCATTTAACAAAAAAAACATCTGGATGGAGTAATCTGCAAAGGAACTGGAAAGGGTGCACCAAGAAGAAGCATTAAGACAAAGTCAACACTTAACTGTCATGTCACATCTGTGTTAAGTTAACTTAACCCTCAAGTCAAATGGGGGACAATTTCAATTTAAAACTATTTTCTAAACCTTATGGATTTTGGCTAGTCTTTCATCTGCCCTAATTCTATTTTTGATTCTCCTGGCATCTTTGTTTTTGGGGCATCCTTTTGGTGGTACCGGGCTCACATTGTGGTTGGATATTGTGCATGCATTCTTTTGGACTCTTTGGTGAACGTAATGGTCGGCTATTAGGGACTCCTCTATTTTTGATAGATTTATTGATTCGGTTCTAACTAATGCTTTTAATTAGTGTAAATCTGAGTCTCCTTTTACTCACTATAGTTTATCTTTTTTTTTTTTTTTTTTTTTTTTCCATTGGAGAGGTTTCTTGTAATCAGCTATAGGTGTTGGGGTTACCCTATTACATTATTCAATGAAATGTTTTATTATCCAGAAAAAACCTCAAGGATTAAAGTGTGCCACCTTGAAACTTTAAGGACCAGTTAGGAATTTCAAACCCAAAGAACCAAAATTTTAATTTGTCAAAAGATTTTTTATACAAATTTTTTATAACAGTCACATTTTCATATTAATTGACGTGAAATTCCTAGAATAAGCTTTTCCTAAACTAACTTTTTAAAACTTTACAGCTGAAATTGTTAAACAGAATAGCCACAGTGAAAGATGATGGAACTGTGGAATTTGAAATCCCTGGAGACGTTGGAGCACCTCTTAACATTGCACCAAAGGAAGTCTCAAATGATACAATTGAAGAAGAGCCTGTTGATGCGACAGACCTCCAGGATATTCCACCTTTGCAAATAGTAATGCTTATTGTTGGAACACGTGGAGATGTACAGCCATTTGTGGCAATTGGAAAACGCCTTCAGGTGTGGAAACTTCTATGAATGTCCCTTTAATTTTGTTTACTAAACTAATTACTTTTAAACATGTTTGGGCTCGTTTGTAATAGTTTTCACTTTTCCCCCCGATGGGGGGTTTCAGTCACCTCCTACCTTTAGGTGGTTTCCTTTTGCTCTGTCTTACATTTGGATTTTAATGGCTAAATGTTGTAAAAGCTACCATTTGAGAATTATGGCTTGAAAGAAGCAAAAAAAATAAAATAAATAATAAATAAAAATAATAAAAATAATAAAAAATAAAGGATTTGGGTTTGGTTGCAGACTTGAGTCTTTATTTGTATAGGCCTTTTGCAATTTCAACCTCTTGTCCATTATAGCTAACTAGGATGTGTTTCTGTTCTAACCCCTTCTAGCTTATGGGAGACGAACCTTTGTTCTTTCACCAGTTAATGAAACTTGCAAAAGAATTGGTCCCATCCTTTTGAGTATTGATTGGTTGTCAAAGGGGTTATTGGCACTCATTGGAACATTTGGAAGGTCATTTCTAAGGAGCTCCCTTCTTTTTCTCATTTGGTTCATTGTATGGTGGAGGAGGGGAATCATTCTTACTTTTGGGAAGACGATTAGTGGATGGGGATAGACCCATCCGCTTGATGTTCCCATGTCTTTTTCACCTTGCATCTTCCAAAAATTGGGTGCTGTTGGATTTTTTAGTTTGGTCAGGAAGTTTCATCTCCTTTTCATTTAGGTTCCATCGGTTTTTGTCCAATAGGGAAGTGATGGATGTGACCTCGCTTTTTTCCATGCTTAAGGCCGTCGTTTTTAGATAGGGGAGAAAGGCTTTTAGGATGTGGAATCCAATCCTTTAGAGGGATTCTCGTGCAACTCCTTTTTCTAAAGGTTTATCGATCCTTCTCTTAGATGAGTTAGTTTTCTCTGCTCTGTGGAGGATTAAGATCCCTAGGGAAGTTAAGTTCTTTACTTGGCAGGTTTTACATGGAAGAGTTAACACTTTGGAATGCCTTGTGAAGAAGATGCCCTTGTTAGTTGGTCTATTGTGCTATATTCTTTGTTGGAAGGCGGAGGAAGACTTGGATCACATTCTTTGGAGATGCAAATTTGGAGAGCCGCGTGGAGCGATTTCTTTGAGACTTTTGGTGTCTCGCTTTCATGGCATTGGATCATATTCTTTGGAGATGTGAATTTGCAAGAACCCAATGGAAGTAGTTGTTTTTATTTAAAAATAGGGGGGGGGGGGGGGGGGGAATCTTCCTTGAGAGCCCATCACTTGGCCATGTGAAGAACATTTTATACATCAATGAAACTCATTTCTAAAAAAGGGTTGGATATGATGTAGGAAGAATTAGGATAACCTTGGATAATATTGGGAGAATTAGGTTAACTTGGATAATTCCTAGGATAATCCCGTTTAGTATCCTTTGTGTATTAATTCTATATAAATAGGGAACCTCTCTCATGTATTCTACACACTTCGAATCATGATAAAGATTGAGATAAAATGGATTACCTAGGAATTATCCAAATTAACCTAATTCTCGCTTGATATTGCCACTATTTGACCTACCTGCTTCTTCGGGATAAAAAACAAATTCCCACCTGGCTTCTTCTGTCCAAGTTTGGTCCCTCCTAGAATTTTATTTATTTATTTATTTTTGAAACATAACATTTTTTATTGATGTAATGAAAAGAGACTAATGCTCAAAATACAAAGAAATAACCTTTGTAGAAGTTTCTTAGTCAAACAATTTTATGGAAGTGTTTTTTCCCCCCTCATTACTTGGCTGAATGATTGAGGGTGTTAATACTCAACTTTTTGGTGGTCACTACTCTAAAGACAAAGAGTGCCTTGTGTTGGTTGTGGCATTTTGGCAATTCTTGGCTGGAATGAAAATTGAAGATTTTTCAAGGAGTAGACACTTCGCAAGAGGAAGTTTGAGATCTCACTACTTTCGTAGGCTCATTGATAAGGCTTCTTTATCCCATTTCGTATATAATTGCCATATTTCTTCTATCATAGTCAATTGGAGAAGTATTTGAAACTTCTGGGTTTTTTTTTGGAGGCTTCTTTTCCTTTTGTATATATCAGTTGACAGCGAAATTCATTTCCTGTTAAGAAGGTGCAATCTATCATTTTAATTTAATATATCTGAGGCAATATTTGTTCTCATGCGGCAATTACGACGTTTGCAGGATTATGGTCATCGTGTTAGACTTGCTACTCATTCAAATTTCAAGGAGTTTGTTTTAACTGCTGGGCTGGAGTTTTTTGCTCTAGGTGGAGATCCTAAGATTCTTGCTGGCTGTAAGTTCACCTCTATATTATTTACCGGTCTATCTCATGCTTTAGCATCTTCCTTGGCTCCACAGGGATAAATTATAGGTCATAGAAATTAAATTCCGAACCATCAGAAATGAGACAATGATTGGAGAATTACTAGCTTGTTATCCACGTCCTCTATAAACGACATCTTCAAACCAAATGCAAAAATAAGTATTATTGACACAACAGCTTCTTAATTCCATATCTCTAAATAGCAACCAAGCGAGTGACTAACTGTGAAAAAAAACATTCCTGAAGATGAAGCTGCTGCTTGCTTTAATGAAAAATCTAATGAAAGCGAACCGATTAGATCTTCCATTATGTTTAACTGCTGGAAATATATTCACTGTGGCTCTCTTTCCAATTCTTTGGTTTTTTATTATTTATTTTTTCAATTTCAAATTTTATCTTCACAGTTCATATTTGATTCACAGCAGATTTATGATCTTAGGAGCCCCTGGGTTGTCTATAAACAATTATTTATTTGTATCTGGTTTTTTTAAGCTAAGTGATGCCTTTTCTATTATGAGTTGACTTTGCTTCTGAGTGTAGGTATAGTGTAAAGACTTATATTTTGCCGACAAGGAATGATTATTTATGTGATTTACATTTACTAACTTCTATTTGAGAAATAAAACAACTGTCTCCATTTATAGTTCTGTGAGCATTATATTACCCTTATGCAACAGACATGGTAAAAAACAAAGGTTTCTTGCCCTCGGGGCCTTCTGAAATACCAGTTCAAAGGAATCAAATGAAGGAAATCATTTATTCGCTACTTCCAGCTTGCAAAGAACCTGATCCTGAATCTGGTATTCCCTTCGACGCAGAAGCTATCATTGCCAACCCACCAGCTTACGGTAAGGACCTTGCCTCTAACTATTTTTTCCCCCTGTAAAAGGAACAAACAAAGAGTGAGGTTACATTGTTACTTCTGCCTTGAACGGCCAGGGTAATATTGTAGTATCTGGGCTCTGATGATGTTCATTTTCTAGATTCTTGTGATTGTGACATGATTGTTTTGTATGATTTCTATTGCGTGAAGTTTGTGTGTGGGGTTGGGGGGGGCTCCCTGCGATGATAAAACCTTCTCTTCATTTTATTATTCTGATATCCTTCTGCTTATATTTGTGGAAAGTATCAGTTCTCTTTACTTCTCTCTCATCCTGGGCAGAGGAATTTTGGACCGAGGTTGCAAGATGTCGGCAAATTTTTCCTTTTTCCTTTTTTAATTCTATCGTGACAATCTAATTTGCTATTTTTGTGAAGAAACTCTATACAATAACCTCTTCAATGCTTCTGTAGGGCATACTCATGTGGCAGAGGCACTTAAAATTCCAATTCACATATTTTTCACAATGCCATGGACGTAAGTTTTCCCTAGACAGTGTACCCTTTTTTTTTTTTTGACAATCTGGAGATACTGTTATTGAGTTATATTGTGTGAATATTTGCCTATATTTGTGCTATATGCTTTGTAAGAGAGTTTGAATCATGCACTATTTCCTCCTCTTGCCAGGCCAACAAGTGAATTTCCTCATCCTTTATCCCGTGTCAAGCAACAGGCTGGCTATCGGGTAATTCTATTATGGCATTACTTTCTGCCTTTACGCGCACACACACACCATATTTACTTTTATATTCTTCTTCTTCTTCTTATTTATTTATTTACTTTTTATTATATTTTTATACCTTCATCAAATTTTGATCAAATCTAATTTGATTCTTGACTCTTTCTAATTTCCAGCTCTCCTATCAAATTGTGGACTCCTTAATTTGGCTTGGGATACGGGACATGATTAATGATCTTCGGAAAAAAAGGCTGAAGCTACGACCTGTCACTTATTTAAGTGGTTCACATGCCTCTGAATCAAATGTGCCACATGGGTATATATGGAGCCCGCATCTTGTTCCTAAACCAAAAGGTTCATTCTTGTAATGATGAGTTGTTCTTTCTACTGTAAAGCAATTACTCTTTTAGAAATTTACCACATTGTTTTTATAGTAATAAGACAGCATGCTTGCAAGTTCTGGAATTTTTCCTAAGAATATAGAATCATAGAATCTTATGATTCTAGCTTTAAAACTTGGGTTTCTTTCAGATTGGGGACCTAAGGTGGATGTGGTCGGATTTTGCTTCCTTGATCTTGCATCAAATTATGAACCTCCCGAGTCGCTTGTAAATTGGCTTAAGGCTGGTGACAGGCCTATTTATATCGGTTTTGGTAGCCTTGTGAGTGTTTCATATTATTCCCTTCATTTAATTTGATATTTCTGCTTTTTAAAGTTTCTCCTTTCTCTGCATCAAAAGCTCCCCTTTTATTGGGGCAGGTGGGAGGGATATAAAAGAGGTTGTAGATTTTTATTTTATTTTATTTGGCTGTGAAATGAAACTTCCATTAAGAATCAATTGTACAAAGGTTCAAATAGATATCCTTCCATGTGATGGCCCAGCCAATTCGGTAAAAATAGTGATGATGATTGCAAATCATTTACTCATCTGGTACCCTCTTCTTGGAAGGTCCTTCTATTCCTTTCTTGCCGAATGATCCGTATTGCGGGAAAAAAAAAAGTTCCATATTGCAATGTCATTTGTCCTACTGTTCTTTCCTTTTTCTAACGTATCTTTGTGTAAAAGAGATTGTCTTTTGTAACTCCCTTGGAACAGGGCTGTGAGGGAACTAATAGAGTTTATGGGTAAAAGTAGTATAGTATTAGTAAGGGCATAAGGGTAAATAGTTAGGGAGTTAGTGTGTTTGGTTATAAATAGAGGGAGGGGGATTGAGGGTAGGGAGGCAATTGCTGAGTGATTTAGGGCTTGCATTAGCATACTCAAGAGAGGGAAAGTTTCAATTTCCTAATAGTTAGTTTATCTTGTAGTTCTTGATGCTTTACATTTCAATATATTTCCGTTCTTGATTTTTATTGGGTGGTACCTTAACAAGGGGCCTTTTCTTTACTCCTTTTTTTGCATTTATCGTTTCTTTTATATATATATATAAAAGATCTAGTGAACTGAAGTTAGGAAGATGTGATCTCCTAACTCACAAACACTAAAATCCTCATTCAATTTGATTAATCTTGAAGGGATTCGGACTGCCTTGATAGTTAATAATCAATGACGAAAGGTAAGAAAACAAGTTCTTTCCCTGAGAATATAACACTTTGCAAGTATGTTGATGATTTTTACCATTACTGAAATGTTTTTTATATGTGAAACAAGAATTGACAAAATTGGTATGGCTCTAGAAAATGGTGTACGAGGCCTTTTTCTTTTTTTTTCTTTTTTTTTTTTGGATAGGAACAACACTATTTTTTATTCAGGCTAAATCATGAAAATTATCCTTGAATTTTGCCCCTTGTTTCATAAGTACCCTTATTCTTTCAAAAGTTGCAATATTCTCCTTGATTTTTTATAAATGTTTCAAAATTGCCCTTGAAGTATCAGTGTTGTTGAGGCGTAGCCAGGCGCTCGCCTAAGGTGAGAGGTGAGGCGATGGGAGGCCATTCCGCCTAGCAAATACCTTGGGCAAGCACCTTCAATGAGGCACTTGCCTTTTCCGCCTTTCAGCTGCCTTGAAGATATGTTCAAGGCGACACGGGCGCTTGCCTACGTTTCTCTCTCTCTCTCTTTTAATCATTCTTCAAGTTTTCTCTTTTTCTTCTTTAACCCTATCAACTAAGAAGAAGAATCAATGTTTAAATGAGAAGAATTGAAGATAAACCAAAGAAATGAAGAAAAAGAATAGCAAAAGTAGTAGAAAAAAGTGAAAGAAGTCATAGCCATCCATCGGTTGCTTAACAAAAAGGAAGGAGAGGAAGAAGAAGAGGGGTTGGAAATCAGAAGGGAAGTTCTATTTTTACATTTCCTTAAAGAGAAATGTAGGGTTGGCTGCCAACCAAACTGCCTAATGGCAAAATTTCTACCCATTACTCTAGAACTATTTTTTTACCTATTTGAAAAGCATTTCTGTTTCTATTTCTTTTTTCAAATATATTTTTTTTTCAATATTGTTTTAGTTAATTTTTATTTAAATCTTAATAATTTTGTTAATATTTTAACATTTTAAAAATCTAAGTATTTTTTATCTATAATTGTCAAATCCGTTAGAATGTTGGACAAAAATTGAGATCTAGAATGGGTGTGATAGTGACCTGAAATGAGGTGGGCGATGTTTGAGTCCCATTGGGCCCTGCAACAAGGTTCTATGTCCTAATTTTTGTTCAACATTCTAACGGATTTATGCTCCAATGATAGTTTTGAAACGTGAAAGGTCAAGGGTGGGTAATATTGTAATTTGTGATAGAGTAGGGGTATTTTTCATAATTTAGCCCCTGATATAATGAAAATGAAATAAATTACTCTTGAAATCCTTTGAGAAAACGCAACCATTTTTCAGAAAACTCGACTGTTTTTTTTATTTACTGAAAATTACTTCTGATTTGAATATTTGCTACTACTACCATGATCTGGCCACTCTGCCTGGGCTTATGCCTAAGGTTTTGGAGCAAGCGCCATGCCCTCCTTTCTTCAAACAGAAAATTCACTCCATATTTCAAATTGACTTCCCTTTCCTGATTACAAACCCAATTCTATTCTCTGTTTGAGTGCATAGACGTTATCTTGATGTCCTGCTTATCTCTGACTTTTACTCTTCAGTTTCAATTGTCAGTAGCATCTAGAAACATCTCATGATTATTCAAATTGTTTTTTATCTGGTTCTCAAGAAACAGCCTTCTAGGTTAATGACCTTCTCACGTTCTTGACCTAGTTTTCATTGTATGTCAGCCTGTTCAAGAACCTGCAAAGATGACCCAAATAATTGTAAAAGCGCTGGAAAGTACTGGGCAGAGGGGCATCATCAACAAAGGCTGGGGTGGTCTTGGAAATTGTAAGTTTCTGAATTTCTTTCTCAGTATGTCCTGGTGACATCAATATGATTGTAACTAGTCCTACCTATTCACTCCCCTCCCTGAACTTTTGCTGCCTGGAATTGTTGCTTCTTGGAGATTTAATTTATTTAGCTTAATTTTATTTCTTTCCAGTGGAAGAACCGAAGGACTTTGTATATTTATTGGACAATTGCCCTCATGATTGGCTTTTCTTACAGTGCAAGGCCGTGGTGAGTATGTATATTTGGTTCATATAACTGGTTCTTTTTGTATCAGAACGTTATTATATGACAGTACAAATAAGAGATCTGTACAGAGTAAGGTTCAAAGATACTTCTTCTTCACCTGAAGGAAGCAGAGATAACAAATAAGCTCTGCTTATTTCGTCATATTCTTGTTTCCTGTTTCTTCTCTTTCCTTTTCTTTTTTGTATTAAAATATATTCTTGACAATAATAGATCAGATTAGTGGATTAATTAATTTTGTTGCTGGAATGGCATCATTATGGTTAAGAACTAACTGATGTTGCTTTTATCTCAAACAAGTTTAAACAGAGGGCCTGAAATCTTAGTTGTCTCTTATATATATATAAGAGAAAGGCTAAATACTATTTTGGTCCCAATACTTTGGTTGTTATTTTATTCTCTGTACTTTGTAAGTGTCAGCCCTGAACTTTCTAGAATCTCGAAAATAGCCTCCACCCTAAATTTGGTGTTAGTTTGAACTTTGAGGTTAAAATTGAGCTGACTTGACCAAAAAAGGTTCTCTTCTTTAGATCTCTCTTCCCTCCTTCCCTTGCTTCCACCCCTCCTCATACTTTTGTCAATCGCATGCGAGAAGACCAACAAGACAGATAGCTCATCGATGTCATCCCATTTGGGAGCATATGTGTGTTGCAACCATAGCAATACACAACGGTGATGGCATTGGGAGAGGCTTCCTACTTCATTTTAAGAAATGGGGATTTATAACCTGGTGGTGATGTGATCGGCAAAACTAAAGGCCACATGACAGAAGACATCAAATTAATTGGACGAACAAGCCACACGGTGGTTTGGAGTGGTTCACTAAAATTATCTGGTGTCTTTCTCCATTCACACTCCACAACCTCCTTGTAGGCGTAGATTTTTTTTCCCTTTATTTATTGAATATTCTTGGAGAGCACTATAGAAATTTTGTAACTAAAGTCATAACCCCATGTGATATGCATGACATTTCCATGTGAAATTCTTTATTCCGACAGGGGGTGGTTGGGGAGGGAGAGCTGAAGGAGAGAGAGAGAGAGAGAGTTAACTCTTTTGCCAAGTAAGCTAAATTTTAACCCCAAACTAAACCAAAACTAATAGTAAGACAGTCAAAATTTTGGAGATGGAAGAATACAGATATAGCAAGGTACGATTAGATTTCTAGAGGGTGGGATAGTAAGTTGAGAAAATGCTGATATATGCATGGATTTTAAAGGTCTGAAAATGTATAATTTAACTAAAAACGTTTTAAAAAAAAGGAACTTTGTTATATTAATTAATGGAGAAAATGTTAATAGGAAAGGGAGATAGGGCATCCTCATAAACCCATAATCTAAAATGGATTTTTTTTCCCCTTTCTGATAGGAAACAAAATAAGATGAAATGTTACAAAGGTAGGGATAACCATTCTCAAGCTATAGAGATTTACGAGAGCCAAAAATTTCCGAAAGATCATTTAAGGTGGAAACTAATAAACTATGGCTTAGAATACCTTCTACTTAAATAGCAAGGTAAAACTGAATTTTGAACTTGATTCTCAAGTATCAAAAGGTGCACCGATACTTCCACAGTTTTTCACTATTTTCCCTCTTGAATGGTTATCCAACTTCATCTAACTAAAGGCTGCATATCCTATGCTATGGCTATTGGCATTGACTATGTTTTGCTGGTTCTTTTACCTGTTTCCTGCATCTGAAAGGGTTTCCTCCTACACTTTCTTATTTACAGGTGCATCATGGAGGTGCTGGAACAACGGCTGCTGGACTAAAAGCTGCTGTAATGGCTTCACATTGTAATCTTGTCTTTTTAGTACTACGTGACTGATTATTGCTAACTTTCATCTCTCTCTCTCTCTGTCTCGATCCATTCTAGTGCCCAACGACGATCATTCCTTTCTTTGGAGATCAACCATTTTGGGGTGAGCGAGTACATGCTAGAGGAGTTGGTCCTGCACCCATCCCCGTTGAAGAGTTCTCCTTTAACAAGTTGGTGGATGCCATAAACTTCATGCTAGATCCAAAGGTAATATTTCTGCTAGTTGAACAATGAAAATTATTGGGGAAAAAAAGGACTAAAATACGCACCAGTTCATCCAGTAATTTGGTTCAAGCAAAATTAAAATCCCCTCCCCCACCCCACACCCCCCCCCCCCCCCCCCACCCAAAAGTTTGTGTCTGCTCTCGTAAACATTTACCTCATGTCACTTCTACATTAGAGGTTATGCCGACTTGGAAAGAAGTAAACTGCGAGATTGATAATTCCTTACTTGTTGCATATGAAGGATATACAATTGCCCTTACCAGATAATCACAGATTTGAGGGAATCCTATAGTGAAAAAGAAAAAAGATATTTGTTTGGTATGAGGTGGAAAAACTCATCCATCCGAAGGGGAAAAAGTAATTCTACCTGTAATTGGTATGCAAGACAGAAAGAATGGGATATTATGAACTTATGTTTCATTTCAGGTAAAGCAGTCTGCTCTCGAGCTTTCCAAGGCCATGGAGAACGAGGATGGAGTAGAAGGAGCTGTAAAAGCCTTCTTCAAGCATTATCGTCCAAGAAAGACCGAACCCGAGTCCGAGCCGGAGGACTCAACTGTTTTCTCCATACGTAGATGCTTTGGTTGCTCTTGATTCTATACTGTGGGATATATCCTCAATGCGACTTTCTGTTAACAGATATGGCATGTCCCTGCTGTGAAACATGGGCAAATGTCCTGAGCAGTGAATATGTCATGAGGTAAATGTTTATAATGTTGATAATCTATATCTAGCCTGAGAATGACGCTTTACACATTTTTATTTGTTGCTTATCAGTATTCTTTATAAGCAATTCACGTGTAGTTTCATTCATCCCTTTCTGATTTCCAGATGTATATTTTTGAGCTCTCTGTTGTGATTGTGAAGTAAATATGTGCAGGTTTGTTAGGTGATTTGTTTTGATATTATATATTTTTAATGTTTCCAGAACAAGTTATTGATTAATACAGGATAGCATTTGTGTTTATTTTGGCTATATACTGAATTGTTTTTTTTTTTAGATGCGGCTATAGAGAGATTTAAATTATGTATAAGTCCGTCGTACATTGAAAATCGATTAAATCATGTTTAAGGTCAGTACGTCTAAAGCTCCTAAAGTGGCGAGGGTGTACAATATTCAAAATGATCTCTACTCCCTTAGTTACCTTTGTTGTTATGAGGCGAATTTTGCACACTATGACGATTACGTCTCTTTTGTTTTCTCCGCAGTCAATTAGGCTATATGATCTTTACTTGATACATCTATAGCTATTTGGTTAACATCTTTCACATAATGAATTATGTGTTTTTCAAAGCATAACTATTCCTGTGCGTTGGTTTGATGATCCCTGCCATGTCAGATGAGCAAGATATGCGGAAGATGGGGGCTTACCTTCCCGTCCCCGTTCACCTATTCATGATGTTTATGGGCTGCTTATGTCTAATTTCGGAGTATTTTCGAAAAAAAAAAAAAAAAAAAAAAGATACGAGTGGTACAGTGTCATTAGTTTAGGTCAATTTAAATAAATGTAATTGCATTCATACTTTAATCTGTCACGACTATTATTGAAGTGATGCTTTCAGAATAAAAAAAAAAAAAATAACCTGTGGAAGCCATTCACTGCACCCTTGGCAATGTAAAATTGGAATGTTGAGGCACGTTTTAATTCAAGGCATAATACAAGACCATTTATTATTTTTATCATATTAGACAATCAGGCTCGAATATTCTTAGATATATAATAAAAAAAGAAAACTCACCTTTGATATTTTCACCTTTTCATTTTGCGATTTGCTAGTATCACATTGAGTTGTATTCTTTAACCCAGGGTGTTTGGCCTACCAACTTGAGTTGAATTGAGATGTTAAAAAACTAACTCAATTTTTGGTCTATCAATTTTACACGTTTACATGATAAATCAATTTTACTAACTTCAGTAGTGTTTACTATTGAAGTTTGCACGTTTATTGATCTTTTCCTCTTTATCTTTTCTTCCCTCGAATGTTTTCAATGACTTCACTTGTTGGCCACTGCCGAAGAACAACTCTAGTGACAATCATTGTTGGCACATGTTTGGATGCTCAATTTTGGCAACAACCACCATTGGTTACTATTGTTGCTTCACTCTAGTGACATCCTTCGATGACCACCTTCAGCGACCAACTCTGACTACCAACTCCATCCATCAGATCTGACAACTAACTCATCTTATCGCATACTAGAAAAAAAATTGGTCGGTGGAAGTATTTTTAAATACAAAATTGTAACTATTAGTTCATAGAGTATAATAGTCGTCTTACATAATAATTTAGTACTAATGATACCACTTCGAGCATGTAAAAATTTGTAAAATATATGTGAAGTTTAAAATTGATATCTCAATTAGGTGTTCAAATTTAGAGAAATATGTGTATAATTGAAGAGAAACAAAAATAACTACAAAAAAAAAAACATACTTTTTTAGATTACAAAAAACAGCATCAAATACCCCTACTTAATAACGCAGTTTTGCATTCTAAACATAGACTTCCTAACTCTAGAATAGACAACTCTACACTCCAAACGCAAATTTTCTAACTTTACAAATATATTAATTTTACTAATATATGAATTTCAGACTTTAAAACTCAATTCAACATTCCAAATAGTCCATAAGAGTTCAAATTTTGATGAGTTTTAAGTTTTTGAAATATAACAAATTTGATTGTTAATTTATATCCTTTAACACTACAAGATGTAATTAACAACTATTAATATTAATTAGAGAGTGTAACATTGAGGTTTGAATATAGGGTCTTTTGTTTTGTCACTATTTTAAATATTCGGCCATTTTTGCAAAACTTAGAAGAAGTGGCTATACATGTAAAAATGAAAAATATTTTAGCTAAAAGTGTCTAAATAAAATTCTCTATTATATGTGGTATTCCATTTTAAGGTATGCTGGAAACAATTTTTAATGATATAATTTATTTTTGGTTAGATTGTAAGCTTAATCTAAAAGGTCGTTTTAACTTTTATTTTAACTTTTTAAATAGTACTGTTTTCAAATATAGAAAAATGAGTCAACTATTATAATATAAAAAATTTTTACTGTCTATCAGTGATAGACTACGATAGAATTCTATCGCTTGAATTATAGACAACGATAGAAGTCTATCGCTTAAGCGATAGAATTCTATCATGGTCTATTATGATAGATAATGAAATTTTTCTATATTTATAAATAGTTTGATATTTTTTCTGTTTATAGTAATTTCCCTTTAAAATATGTAATATGTTTATAAACTTTAAATTTTGTGTCTAACAAGTTCTTGAATTTAAAAATGTGTAACAACTCTAAAGGCTTTTAACTTTATCTAAAAAAGATCGTTGACATATTAAAAAAAATCAATATTACTGGTGTTTTAGTTATTAAATTGTAATTTACGTCTAATAAGATCTTACATTTTTAACTTTGTGTTGAGTACGGTTATGAGTTATAAAAAACGTGAATAAAATCGATGACCTGTTTGATACAAAATTGAAATTTCAAATACATATTGGATAGCAAATTAGGAGTTAAAGACTTGATAATCTTTTTCAATTTTAGGGATCAAATAGTCACAAACATGAAAATTATAGATTTATTAGATGCAATAAGGTCGAAGTCTAATTGATTATGATCTTGACTCGATCTTGCATAAACATAGGAATGAGGGCCATTGCATTGTGTAGTTTCAAATATGTCGTGTCTTTTAAGGCAACATAAATGAAGTCGTAACATACGACTGTTGCTATATATTTTACACCTCACAACCCAAACTTTCTTATTCGATCACTTCAAAATGCTGATGCGCGTAGAATGAAATAACTTTTCGTAGTATTTTTTAAATCGAATTTTGATTTAAAAATCATCCTTTTAAGCAACGAATCAGCACCCGTAACTTCTATGTCTAAACTCGAATAATGTATATAATTGATTGGTATCCATGGCTAATTCATTGAAACAAGAAGGCACATCATGAACACCATAAAACTGTGGTGGTTGTTCCAAATCACTATCAACATCGTCTATTTCAATATCTTCTTTGTTTGTGACAATAGTTGGTTCCAAATATTCAAATTTATTAAAAAAAAATTCTAATTTATTTACTAATTTAAATTTGTTTTTATTATTTTTTGTTTTAAAATTTTTTCTAAAAAACTCATCGACATTGAAATTTTATCAAATTAGACCTTATATTTTTGTCAACATAGATATTTTAAACGTTAATGAGGTCCATAATCGAGAAACGAAAAATAAAATTAAAAGAGAGTAATTGTTTAGAAATATTTATAAATACAAACAAAATGTATAATAGATAATGATGAATATTGATAGACTACTATTATCTCTCGACACTGATAGATATGAATACAAATAGATAATATAATTTTGTTATATTTATAAATAAGTTGAATTATTTTAATTTTAGTATACTAACAAATAATTCAAGAAAAGACGAAAAGGAAGCCCTAGAGGTCATTCTCAACTTCTTCCTCTTCCCCTCTTCTCAGGCTCCAACCGTCATCCTCATACGCTCTCCCTCCTTGATCTTAGCTTTTCTCACCGCCACGCTGCCACCATCTTCTCCGGCCTATCGGTCACCCGCCGCCGTCGTGATCCGCCCTCCTTCACGCCGGCCGTCTCCAGCAGCAGAGGTAAAGTCCTATAACTTTTCGGTTTCCCTCTCCCTCTCCCTCGCGTCTCTCTCACTCCCACACCCGCTCCGCCGCGGCCCATTGATCGATCATCTCTGTCGTTCTCGACGACTTCACCCACAGCCGGATCTGTGACGACGACACGAGATTCGACGCCGAACGTCTTCTTCTTCAGCGTTTTTACCGGCGCTTGCTAACTCTGCACCAGCAGCAACTTTCGGCGACAGTATAACCCGTTTTTTGTGTTCGAATTCGTGACCCTAAAACGAAAAGCCGTTAAAGAAAATAGTCTCCAATCAGATGGTATCACTCATTAGGGTTTAGCAACAAAATATGTGGATGGTCGTTGTCACTTACTGATTGCCATAGCAACCAAACGTAGGAGGGTCAGTTGTCTGGGGAGAATAGCAAGCTGCCGAAATGCTCAAGAGATATAAAAAAGATGGGATTCTGTGGTGATTTTTGCTTTTGGTTTTGGGTGTTGTAGATTTTCGTGGCTGAATTAAGGGGTGGGAGATGTCGTTCGATTTGCTGCTGAAGCCATCGTGTAGTGGATGCGGATCCACGACGGAGTTGTATGGGAGCAATTGCAAGCACATGACATTGTGCTTGACCTGTGGAAAAACTATGGCTGAGAACAAAGGCAAATGTTATGACTGTGGCGCTACTGTAACTCGCTTAATAAGAGTTCGTCCTTCCTTTACCTCGTCTTTCTTAAAGAGCATGATGATTTAAATGTGTTAAATTTGTACTCATGTGATTAGGGCTTCTTATTTATGACAGATTTAAGAATTTTCATAATACCGTGGATTGAACTCTGTCTGCCTTCTCTTTCTGAGAGTGCATGATGAACTATATTTTAGGAATACAATGTTCGAGCAAGTGCAAGTAGCGACAAGAACTACTTCATCGGTAGGTTCATGAGTGGGCTGCCGAACTTTTCGAAGAAGAGAAATGCTGAGAATAAATGGTCTCTTTACAAGGATGGTCTACAAGGACGCCAACTTACGGATGCCCTTCGGGTACTTACTTGACTTTGATTTTGCTTCCTTTCTTATGTTTGTCTTGGATAGTTTATTGTTTTGGAAGCCTAGATACTGGTTACTTGATATCTATTTTTCTTTTTAGACGCTATAACTGTTGAGAGTAACAAGGGCAAGAGTAATTGATGCTATCCTTTAGTAAAATTGAAAGGGAACACATTCTTTAATGCTGATAAATGGTCCGGTCCCTTATAGACTTGGAGTCTCATACACTTTCTTTTTTGTCACTTCTTGGGCTTTCTGCCACAGTAGAGTACATAAACTTACTCTTCGTATTAGTTGGAATGTCTCTAATTTTTTACGACTTATGTATATGTTGGACTATGGAATTATATGTTTTGTGTTCAATGTTTGATTGTTACCTTGTGTTAACCATAACTCAGCTTTGACCTTGGAGCTGCATTTGGTTAATATCTTCTTGCATTTATTTTTTCTTGTCTGCTCTTTCATTTGGTTTGTTTTTTTGTGGCTTATTGCTTAGCTTTTTTTTTTTTTTTCTTTTTTCTTTTTTAAAATGGTTACTTGCACTCTTGTTCTGCTTGGCCCTGATTAATTATGATTCTGTTAACATAGGAAAAGTATAAGAATAGACCCTGGCTGTTGGAAGATGAAACGGGCCAATTTCAATTCCAAGGTCATCTTGAGGGCTCACAATCAGCAACATACTACTTGCTTGTATTGCAAGGAAAGGAATTTACTGCCATTCCTGCAGGTTCTTGGTATGGTTTATCTTTGAGTTAGTTTGCCATGGATCAAGTTATAGTCCTTTATTTGTTTGGCATAGTATTCTTCATACATGGTCATTATATTTTCCAATTCTTGAAGGCTTCTATGTTGTCCGGATGAAAAATTTGAAGTCATTCATGGTGGTAGCAGAATGGCTGACCTCAATTTTCAGGTACAACTTCAACAAAGTGGCACAGTATAAGCACTTACTTTGGTGGAGGCAGAAGAAAAAATGAAGAATCGAAAGAAGACAGCAGATGGATATGAAAGATGGATGATGAAAGCTGCAAGTAATGGTCCTGCTGCATTTGGTGAGGTTGAGAAGTTTGATGACAAAGAAAGTGTTGGTACTAGTGGTAGGGGACGGAGAAAACCTACTGGTGATGAGAATGAAGGCAATGCCTCGGATAGGGGAGAAGAAGATGAAGAAGAGGAGGCACAGAGGAAGAACAGATTGGGACTCAATAAAAAGGGTGGCGGCGATGACGATGATGAGGAAGGTCCTAGGGGTGGTGACCATGACTTGGATGATGATGATATTGAGAAAGGTTATATTTTCCCTTTAAAGAAAAACAAGATTTTGTTTAGGTCAAGTGCTTTTCTACGTCATTGTCATCTCTATAGAATGCCACTTGCCGTTTGTTGACTGTTTATGGGCTAGGCCATCACCATCATATGGGAACCAAATGCATCAAATGAGTGGTTTAGATTTGGGGATAGCATTATATTAGCAGATACTTTTGTTCTCCAGGAAGTTTCAAATTTTCACCATGTTTTTTAATAATGCGCTTGGCAAGGAAACTCTTTCTTGTATCCATGCATGTGAAATTTGGCTATTAATACGATGAGCATTGTGGCATTGTTCCTCTATGTTAACCTGTCTGTCCAACTTTCTAGGAGACGATTGGGAGCACGAAGAGATTTTTACTGATGATGATGAAACTACTGCTCCGGATCGTGAAGAAAGGGAGGATTTAGCCCCTGAAGTTCCTGCACCTCCAGAAATCAAGCAGGTTGTCTAGCCCTTGGGAAAAAAGAAACTTTCACTGATACACATCACTTCATCCTTTTACTAGAAGTGATTCTATATATTTAACAGTTGAAGTAACTGTATACGTTTGTCTCCAAAGGTGTTGGAAAAGGTGGTAGGAAATGAAATATTAGAAAGTTCTGTAAAAGGAACAATAAAAATGAAAAATGAAAAGAAAAGACATGCTAATGCAGGATGGGTGATGGAAAATAGGAAAGGTGGAGAGGAGATTATGAATGACGATTATTTTTTTCTGAAAGTAGTCCCTATGAGTCTATGACCACCAGTTGCATGAAAATACGTACAGGGTGTGATTAAATGAAAACAGTATATTGATTTCCATTGACCTTTAAAACCATCTCGAGTTCTGGTTGGCGTCTTGGATTGTCTGAAGCTTTCTTTTGAATATATAGTGTAAGCCTTTCAAGTCAAAGATATAACATATCAGATAAAAAATGGCTTGTTTGTATGACTGAGCTTACTAGTTCAGTAAATTATTGTCTCACATTGCAGGATGAAGACGATGAGGATGAAGAAAATGAAGGGGAGGGGGGGCTGAGCAAATCTGGGAAAGAGTTGAAGAAATTGCTTAGGCGTACTGGGGGGCTTACTGATTCAGATGGAGAGGATGATGACGATGATGACGATGTAAGAGGCTCTTGTCATTTCTCTTGACTGACAGCATGATCCAAAATTCTAAATTATAGTGACCCACGAGCAGTCTTTTGAATGGACTTTGTATGAAGTGCATTCGATCATTTGTCATTGTATTTTTATGCAGTCTGAAGCATTATTTGAATGTGTTATGCTGTTTGCAAATTCCTTTTTTTGTATATAGTAAATGACAGTATCTTTTGAGCAAAGGATGTCATTAGTGAACCACCACATTGAGTTGGCCTAGTGGTCAATAAGAGGTATGTAAATAATAAAAGGCTAGGGAGATTGAATTCAAGCTGTAGGGCCACTATTTAGAGTTTTAAGTTACTTTGTCAACCGAATGTTGTAGAGTGTTTCATGAAAATAGTCAGGGTGTGCCAATTTTTTTCAAAAAGATAAGCCTATTAGCAACAGAAGATTGGTTAGCAGTCCATGACGCCTGGATTTTCTTGGAATCCTAACTAATCTGATTGTATAAGTATTTATATATAAGTCTGCTAATTGTGATACTGCCTGAATTTTTTATCCTATTAAGTGGTTTGTACCTTTTATGTATTCAGGCGGATGAGGATACTGGTGGCACTCCCGTCTTACCTTCGAAGCAGAAGGATACAGTTAAAGAAGAAGCTGCAGCCAGCAGTCCCTCAAAACCAACGCCTTCTGGATCTGCTAAGGGAACCCCTTCTACTGCAAAGACAGCAAAGGGGAAGAGGAAAAATGGTGAGGATGTGAAACCATCCAGTGCACCTCCAAAGAAAATGAAAACAGAGACGGTGTGTCATGCTATCTTATGGTTTAAGTTCCGGAAAAGTACTTCTATTTGTATTAGAAGGTTATGCGGCAAAGCCATTCTTTGTTGTAAACTAATATTTCTTGGGACATTCAGGAATCGAAGTCCACAGATGAAGGTGTACCTACTTCTAAAAGTACGGCCTCAAAAGGTGCACCAGCATCGGTCAAAACTGAACCAGCAACGCATTCTGGACCCGTTACTGAGGAGGAAATTAGGGCTGTTTTGCGGCAAAGGACACCTGTAACTACACAGGATCTTGTTGCAAAATTCAAAGCAAGACTACGAACTCCAGAGGTATTGTTGTTACGTCTTCATGGCATGTTTTTACATAAACTGGTCTTACTTTCGATGTGTCACCATGTTATTGAAACAAGTTTCACTTTTTGGTTGAGAAGCGGGCAGTTTTTTGCAAGTGAAATGTGGCTAGCTTAAAACATGAAAGGATAATTCAGAAACTTGATAGACCGGGACAATTTTCTAATGCCTCATATCATCATACTATGCAGGACAAGAATGCTTTTGCAGAAATACTTAGGAGAATTTCAAGGATTCAAAAGACGAACGGAGGACCGAGTTACGTTGTGCTGAGAAAACCTGAAGACTAGAAGACTTAAGTTAATGTTTCATCTTTGTGATGCGCTAATTCATGATTCCTTACTGGTTGGTGTGTTACGATCGTCGAGTACAATGTGTATGTGTCGAAACTCTACGCTACAAAAGCTTGAGGGCCGCCTCTTCCACATGTGATTGATTTGGTACACTTTTATCCAGGCAAAGGCAAAGGATAAATTTGTGGCTTTGAAAGAGGCGTTTGCTGTTGGAATTTAAGTTGTAAGAGATATAGGTATACGTTGAGAAAGAAACCAAAAAGTCTTCAGACCCTTTGTCATATTGGTTGTCATATTCATTTTGGCATTTTCTCAATGACATTTCTAAAATAATGCATGGAGTAAACTTATATTAAAATAAATAGAGTGCTCTTGGTTTTTTTTGGAAGTGTCTTGTGAAGAAATTTGATATAAAATATGTTCCCTATCTCATTCACGTGCTTTGATTGAAGTTTATTTTCATTGGTGATTGGTGAGGATTAACATAAGTATGTGGCTGCAAAATCTAATATAATGTCATATTTGTTCATGGATGATATTTGTTATAATCCAAAATTTCATAGGTGAAATTATTAGACTGTAATGTTTAATGGGTTTAGAAATTTAAAATTTGTTTAATAGGTCATTAAACTTTAAATTTTGTGTCTAGTTATAACTTTTGAAGCATCTAATAGGCCTTTAGACTTTTTAATTTTGTGTTGAATGTCTTTAAACACAATTAATTTTGCCTCATAAGTCTTTAATCTTTTAATTTTTACACTATACATGAGTGAATTGGAAAAAAATATCGAAAAGATTTTTGTTTACTATGGGACACAAAATTAAAAGTTTAAAGGCTTAATATATATTAAGTTGATAGTTTTGAGACTCATTAGACAATTACCTAATAAAACTTCAAGAGTAAAAGTTTATGAACTAAATTTACTTAATAAAACTTCAAAGATAAATTTATATGTCGACTGATATCATATTATAAAGTTTTACCTAACTCATTTGCCACACTAACAAACAACTTATCATGACGATTTTGAGTCCGGCCACTAAAATAACAAACAAGAACAAAACATTTAAAGAACTTCAAAAGTACAAAACACAAAATCTTGAATGTTTAGTTTTGAAATCTTGGCTTAATTGTTGAATTTTATAATAGTGAAGTGAAGAGAGAGAAAGACACGTGTAAGATGAAGATAGGAGAGAGAAAAAAAAAAAGAGTAATGCCTTATTGGAGGGATGATATGGGAGGTTGATATCTGCAATATGAGCATGCAAGGAATGGGAGAAAAGTGACAAAGTTTGCATCAGATTGGCGGTGGGAAACACACCATTTACTTACACCCACTGCCCTTTTTTACTCCCATAACCATTTATAAAAAAAAAAAACCCCAATAATTTAAAAAAAAAAAAAAAAAACACTTCACATCAAAATCAGCTATGTTTTCGATAATCGGGAATCGGATTTTTGCACCAGGGCACCTGCGCCTACCCTAAAGCCTGAACCCAAGATAGGTTAATACTTTTTAAAAGGTTCGAACTTAAGACTTCTAAGCCAGTATGACCAATAGAACCAACCGTCCCTCGTTAAGCTATAAAAGTTGACTTAATTCTATGAACACAAGACAACTTACACTCAATTACAGACCCAAGTTGAGTGTTTTGAGCTACTGACTAAAAACAAAATGCTCACAAAAAGCACTTTACATCAATAACTAGCCATTTGCATGTTCATAATTTTATCTTCTCGATAATTAAGAATCAGGGCTTTGGACTAAGCCACCTGCACTTACCCCAACGCCTGAACCCAAGATAGGTTAAATTTTTTGTAAAGATTCAAACTTGAGACTTCTAAATTAGAACCAGCGACTCTTTAGTGAGCCAAAACGGTTGGCTTAATACTATGAACACAAAACAACTTACACTTAGTTGCAGATTCAAGCTGAGTGTTTTGTGCCACTGACTAAAAACAAACAAATCTGACTTCTTTCTCTCTTTTGCAAAATCTAACTGATAGATTTATTTATATATAAATATATATTACATAACTTTATCTTCAAAATCCCATCTTTTTTTTTTTTTTTTTTTTTTTTTTTGAAGAGAGCTAAGTTTGGAATCAAAAGAGAGACAGAGAGGCAATGGAGGGATTGGGAAATGGAATCTCTGTCTCTCTCTCTCTTATCTCTTCTGTTCCCAAGCCCATGCATCCATCTTTGCCACCAAAGCACTTCAATTAATAATTATTTTGCAAGAGAACAAGTCCCTTCTTTGCACATTTTCCAACTCTCTTTTTAGAATTTAGCTTCTGAACTCTTTTTTTTATCCTTTTTTTTTTGTTCAGCAAAAAAGTCAGCTTCCCATAACTTAATTCTCTCCTACTCTAGCTCTCTCTTGCTGCAGCCTTCTTATACACAACAAAACTTTTCATTTCTTACTTCTGTTTCTCATCTCTTACTCTACTTTCTTTCAAGGTTTTTCTTCTTAAACTACAATATCAAACAATAAGTTTTAATCAGTTTGGTTTCTAAAATTTCCTTTTCTTTTTGTTTCAGCCAATATGGAATATGAAGAGAAGCTTTCACAAGTAGCTGAAACCAACAACAATGTTGTTGAAATGGAAGAAACCCCATCAAGAGTTTTCCCCTGTTTGTTCTGTTCAAGAAAGTTTCAAAGCTCTCAAGCTTTAGGAGGCCATCAAAATGCTCACAAGAAAGAGAGGACCGCCGCGAGAAAAGCGAAGCGAATTTCCGACTACTCGTCGTCGACGACCACGACCACGACGACTAATTTCTCATCGCCGTTCACGGCCCCGGCATCGTTGGTTTTTGCAGCCAGTCATCAACAACATCATCCAGGGATATTGCCACATCCTGTTTATATTGCTACTCATGGGGGTAATCTTCATTGTTTTCCAAATAACCAACAATTGTTGTATGAAAACATGGTTTATTGTGGTGGGGTTTGTTCAAGCAATAGATATCATCATCAATGTGTGGAAGATGAAGAAAATTTGTTGAATTGGGAGAGAAGCATAAAGAAGGATCTTAGTAGGATAAATCATGATAAGGAAAAAGAACAAAAACTTGATCTTTCTCTCCATTTATAGAAGTCTTTATAAAGCCTTGTAGTTGTGGTAGAGAGTTTTTTTTTTTTTTTCCCTCTCTTTATTTGAGTTGAATTTTACAAAGTTTTGATGATGAATAATCAAGTAGTTCTTTCTTTTGCTCTAAACTATATTATGTTAGTCATATTTTTGGAGGCATTTTTAAAAAAATTTGGTTGTTCCTAAGTTTCTTCATAAATTGTCAAACATTTCAATGCTCAAAACATACATTTTGTCCCTATGTTTTGGCTTTGGTAGGTAAGCTGTTTCCTATTGTCACATCACATCAGGTTAAGTCAAAATTTATCTAATTAATATATTATAAAAATGCACTAGGATTTAATGAATAGTATTAAAGGCTCTTGTTTAAAAAGAAAAAGAAAAAACCTTTTTTTTTTTTTGTTATTGGGTTTTGAGTGCCCGAATTTCAAAACATTACACGTTTAATTCTTAAGTTCTGAGTTTGATTATAATTTAGTTTGTATGTTTCAAAATGGTATAGTTCTACTATGAGATTTGAGTTTTGTTTCAATTTAGTTTTTAGGTTTTAAGATTTACGTTTTTTAACTTCGACTTTTCATCAAATACTTAAGTTCAGTCATTAGTATTAATTTCTATTAATTAATTCACAGTAATTATGAAGTGAATTTAAAAGTTAAAATTTTAATAGTGAAACTTAATTAATTATAATTCTTTAAAATTAATTAATAGACATTAACACTAAAGAAAAAAAATGATTATTGAATGAAATATTGAGGTTAAAAGTGTAGATCTTGAAACGACCCAAGTATCAAATTGAAACAAACTTCAAATCTCGAGGACATTGTAACATTTTGGAACTTAGAGACTAAATTGAAACCAAACTCAACACTTAATTAAAGACTAATGAGATGTTTGGGCCTCCAACTTCAGCCCACTCCACGTTTGGGGTTCAAATTATAATAGTTGGTGTTTTAACTATTATAACCTATAATTAACTGCAGTATTAATATTTCAACTCCCTCCTTTATTACAGTGTATACAATTTGTTACTGTGTTTACTATTTCCTACTCATCATCTTTTTCCTTCTTTGTTACATTATTTACTATTTCCTACCCATACAAAAATAATACGCACCCAAAACCTAGACTATTATAACCCATACTAAAATAATGTGTACCAAAATACATACTATTATAACCTACAAACTATAATAACCACCGATTATAAAAACCAACTTAGTGTCCCTAACACCCCCTAAATATATAACATTTTGAAGCCTAGAGACCAAATGGAAACTAGACCCAAAACCTAAGGATCAAAAAGATATTTTTCCTTGAAAAAATATTCATATTCTTTCAAAAGTTGTAATATTATTCTTGCCCTTTTTATAAAAACGGTTCAAAATTAGGGAAGGAGTTTGTTAGAATGATAGACAAAACCCAAGACTTGGAATAGTGTAATAGTGACTTGGAATGAAAATTGGGACCCCATCATTGTCACACCAATCCAAGTCACTACTACGGCCATTTCAAGTCTCAAATTTCGTCCAAAATTCTAATGAATTTCTGCCCGAAAAGTAATTTTAAAATGGTTAATAATGATATAATAGAAACATGTTTTTAAAATAAGAGGCAAAGTTCAATATATTATTATTATTATTATTATTATTATTTTGTAATTTAGCCTAAAAATAAAATGGACAACTGTTAAGACACATATAGGGGACATATTGGAATTGGGCCAAAATTTTGTATTTTGGTCCAACTTTAGTGTGTTTGTATCCAAAGATCCAATAAGAACTTGCTCCAATTGCATTTTCCTTTTCCCCAACAAATTATAAAACATTCCAAAAAAATTATATTGTCCCATGATTTGCTCTAGTAGCTTAGCATTTTTTTTTTTTTTTAATTGTCTCATCACATCAATTAAGTCAACGTCAATATTTCATTAACGATATATTAAAAATATAATTTGAAACCTTTTAACGCATCAAATTTCATTTTTAAATTCAACAAAAATGTAAAGATAGAAAAAAGAAGGTAATATACTTATATATTCGAGTTATACTTTCATTTACGACTTTTTAAGATTGAATAAATAGTATTAAATTTATAATTTAAATATGAGGATGAAATTGGACACAATTGGGAGGTTGGGCCAAAAAGATCTCACATCCCATTCGAAGCCCATTCTATTTCAGTCTTTGAATGGTCTAGGTGGTCTATCATTGATAAACTATAAGAGTCTATTAACGATAAAAGTTTATCACTACTAGACTTTGCTATATTTACCATTTTTTAAAAATGTTGCTATACACTTGATTATTATTCCTAGAATTGCTACTCTTTATAAATTACCCTTTATATTATTGAAAATTTGGAGCACATGGCTAACGTTAAAGGTAAAATTTTAAAATAGAAAAAGAGTATCTTTCTAGTCCTTAGATTTTAAAAATGTTATATTTTTAGTTCTTATGTTTTGAATTTGATTTTAATTTAGTCTCTAGATTTCAAAATGTTATGATTTTACCCTTGATGTTTGATTTTTATGTTTTAATTTTGTCCCTAGGTTTCAAGATCTACATTTTTTAACCTCGATTTTGTACTAAATACTCACTTTCAATTTCTAGTGATTTTTATAGGCTTATTTTCAAAAAACCAAAACCCAAATGAGTATTTAGTAAAAAATTAAGGTTAAAAATATAAATTATAAAACAATTGGACCAAATTAAAACAAAAACTCAAAACTTAAGGACTAAAAGTGTAATATTTTAAAACCTAAGAACTAAATTGAATCAAACAAAAACATAAGGGCTAAAAGTACAACATTTTGAAACTTAGGGATCAAATAGAAACTAGACCGAAAACTTAGAAATCAAAAATGTATTTTTTCCTTTAAAATATAACCAAGATATAATTGTCAATGTCGACGGAAATATCGAAGTCTTAATTTTATGAAAATTTCGATAGAAATATCGATGAAATGTTGATTTCGATGGATATTTATGAAAAATTCAAAAAATAAACTTAAATGAGTAAATAAACATTTTATGATTTTTACACAAGTTAGCATGTCTATTATTTATATTATATTTATATTAGTGATATTTTGTTGTTTATTTTTAAAGTTTTGAAGATTTTTTTACCATATAATGGAAATATTAATTCACCTCTCGTATCGATATCAAACCTATGAAAACATGAAAATATCGACATGTTAGACGCAAATTTATTAGTATCAATATATCTAATTGCACTAATTTTTGTATATATAATCAATTATGCATATAAGGGGTCCCACACCTTTTTTTTTTTTTTTTTTTTAATCCTCCCATATTTTAGTCGCACTCTCTATTCATGGAGGGAGTATTTGAAATATCCCCCCAATCTCAAATCTCTTATTTCGTTGAACTGATTTTTCAAATAAGTTGTTACTCCATTTTTTATTAATATTTGATTATCTCTCCCATATTCAGATTTATTTTATGTTTTTCGTTTATCTGTTTTGTCTACCATATTTTAAAAGAAAATTTTTACGGATAAAAAAAATGTCAAACTATTTACTAAAAAAATAGCAAAAAAAAAAAAAAATACTGATAGACATTGATAAACTTTGATAAACTTTTATAATTTCTATCATTGATAGACCTCTAATAGTTTTCTTTATTTTTCTATCTTTATAAATTTTCCTATTTTAAATTATTTTTATATTATAGATTTTGTATATTACTTTATCTCATATCACAAAATGAACTCTACATTTGTTTAAATTTTCAAAAAAATTTACATTTTTCTCGAATAGTTCACAATCTACTTTCTATTTTTAGCATTAGAATATTTCACAATTGACATATTGAACGTGAGTTAAAAGCTCCAAATATTCAATTTATTTTTTTTAGAAAAATCTATAATTTTTTATTTGTCTATATTTACCTATTGTTTCTTCATTTTTTTTTCAATTGACATATGAATGTGAGTTAAAGCTTTCCAAGATTACTTTGATCTTAGCCTTCCATTAACCAAAATTTGACTTTTCATCAAACGTGTCTATATGATACCTAGTTACTGCCATTCGTGATTATCAAGAATTGGTTTCTTGATGAGGGATAGCTCTAATACTACTGTTACAATTAAAACACGTGTAGATCGATATCTTTGTTTTGTCACCAGCTACTAATTGTTTAATTACAAGAGGGGAGCTCAAAGTGTTTTTTTTATTATTATCAACAATCAAAGGAAGGGAAATTTAATTACAAGATATATGTTTCTTAGTCTCAACTCTTCTCCTTTTATATCACTCTTTTATAGATTGAACTCAAGTGAATTTAATGAAACCATGTAGGTAATTAGACTTAGGTGAGAGATTAAATTAGTTGACTTCAAGATCCAACAATAAGTAATTTCCACCTGAGCAATTAGCAATGTGAAGTTATTGTGATGCTTAGCAATTAGCGGATAAGAATATCCTTTATCAACCCTCCCTCCATAGTAGCTCGGTAGAAAAAAAATGCTATCATCCACACACAATAAGTGTGAAATAATCGGGCAATGTCGAGAAATTTTATAACTAGCAATTAGGTTATAATGTCGGGCATAAGAAAACATGTTCGATATAAGCCCTCATCACATATTAATGTTAATACTTTGAACTATTTGTAAATATAGCCTTTTAAGTACGTTGTTACGGCTAATCACAAGTTGTCATATCATCACAAAGAAAGTCCATTTTATTGAATTGAGAGCCAACTAAAAATTACTATCCCTAAATTAAAACTTGGAGACAAATAAATGCAAAACTAAAGAATGTCACAATGTCTCTTTTTGGCCATTTAATCGCAACAATAGACTGATTTAATTCAACAGTGATTAAGCCTGGACCTTGATCCATGAAAATGGCTAGTAGCCTAATAGAGCCTAAAATTAAAAATTAGATTAGGCCACCAAGTAATTAAAATCACCTGGGTCCAAAGTCGAACTCAATTCAAGTACATGGTGGAAATTTTGGGCCAAAGAAGATAATGGGTCCAATCTCATGTAAGGCCCATAGAAATTATATAAATAGAGGCCTTACCCTTCATTTTTGGAGGTTGAAAGAATTGAAGACCGAAGCTCACAAGCTTTGAAGCCTAAAACTTTGAACCTTTAAAGATCTGAAGATCCAAAAGTTGAAACTATGAAAATTTGAAGAATACGAATCTCTTGAAGTTTTGAAGATCAAAAGACTAAAACTCTTAAGCTCTTGTAACTCTCCTCAAGATCTGAAGATCTAAGCTCCAAATATCAATTTTTTCTTCTCTTGAAGATCTAAATACTAAAGCTCAAAAGATTTCCAGAAGATTAGAAGACTTTCTAAAGCTCTTTAAGTGAAAAACTTCATAGACGACCTAAAGTAGAAGTTTGAGACTTTATAGGCAAAATCTAGAGAGAATTTAGAAAGCAGAACACTCTCCAAACTCCAAAGAATCAAACATGTCTTTGTAGACCAAAAGAACTTCAAAGCTCAGCTAACTTCCAACCTAAAGAACTATAGCTTCAAGAACAAGCTGCAAAGCCCTCAAAACTAATCAACACATTGAGAATAAGCTGCAAGGCCCTCGAGACAAATCAACAATTGAGAACTAAGTTGTAAAACCCTCAAGACAAATCAACATTTGAGAACAAGCTACAAAGCCCTCGAGACAAATCAACATTTGAGAATAAGCTACAAAGCCCTCAAGACAAATCAACCTTGAGAACAAGGCTGCAAAGCCCTCAAGGTAATTTAACTTTTCGAGAGAAAGAATCAAAGGAACATATATTAAAGACTGTACCTACTTATACTTAAATCAATATAAATATGAAGTTTATAGAGCGAATCAAATTTTTCTAAAAAATCTCGTCAAACAGTACTATTTTACGATCATTTTAAAAACTATGTAAAAATTAGGTATTTTAAAAACTATTTGCAAAAATATGGTTTTTTTTGTCTTATTCAATTCCTACCTTACAAAATGTGGAACTGAATTCATTGTGAGTTGATCTCTCAATCTCTATACTTGGCCAAATAATTCACTCTTGTTAGAACATATTAAGTCATCCCGACTAGAATCTTACTATCTTTTTTACCTATAACACTTACGGATAAATTATTAATTATTATTATATTACCTTTACCAGGTTTGACTGATTTGGAAATGATAAGTCAACTACTATGGCTAGGATTTAAACCTAATTATTAAACTAATATTTGAAAATGGTAATCCATATTCTCTCTTTTTTCCATATTTTTTTCTCGGAAATTGTTCATTGGAAGAGACGTTGTTGGCAATAACTTGCACGTACTATTTACGTACATTTTTATAAATTCAGATTAAAAATATTAATTAATTATCCCACACATTTCGCAGGCCGGCCCGCAGCCAATCAGTTGACCCAACCTTTTTTTTTTTTTTTTTTCATTCATTTTTTCATAGTTATTATTTTACTTTTATTTAATTTGTGAATAAATAAATCCTTGACAATTTTCACAACCTTGACTATTAAATTTTAATTTGATTTTATCAATGAAGTCTTCAAATTTAATACGTCGTTATTTTTTTTCTTCCCAATGAAGTTTAAATTATTTGGTTTAGAGTATCAACCATGGTAGTGATATTTTTAAAATTATAATATTCAAGGACATAATAAAATAATGTATAGCATAGATGGGGAAAACTTGGAGCAAAAATTTTAAAAAAAACTTCGATAAAAGATTAAATTTAGTTTCAATTGTAAAGATCTGTTCTCTATAGTTTTAAAAAAATATATTAAAATTTATTCCTTATAATTTATAATTAAATTTTACTCACCATAATTTGAAATTTATCCCATCGTAGAGATTTAAAAAAATTGATTACCAAATTTAGAATATATTTGTTGGAACCTCTTAAATTAGTTTTTTTTTCTTTCACTATTTTGTTTTCTCTATCATACTGTCATTTTTACTTTTTATATGTATGTTGTTATTTGCTTTTTTTTTTTTTTTTTTAATTAAAAATTTATTTTATTATTTAAAAGTATATAAAATAGATTCTTCAACTTTCAATTTTACACTAAATTGATCTTCAAACTTTAGAAGTGTCTAATATTCTTAAATGCAATAAATTTTGTGTGTACTAAATTTCCGAATTTTCTTATTTAATACAAAATGAATAGTTTAAGGTTTCATTAGACATGCAGTTCATATGTAGATATGATAAATCAATTAATTTTAAAAAAAAATTTAATACCACAAATTTAAGGACCCATTTGACAGTTTTGAAAGTTTAGAGACTCAAATAGACACAAATCTCAAAGTTAAGGGACTAAATTTATAATTCACCGTAGTTTTCTTCTTCTACTTTTTTTTTTTTTGCTTTTTTTTTTGTTTAATTTTTCTATTATTTTAATTGAACTGTATTAGATTGACCTATATAGCATTGTAGGTTGTATTTGGGGTTTTAAATTGGGACAAGCATTTATTTTTGCAAGGAGCATTATTCTGAAAAAGAATATTCATGAAAAAAATCAATTTATTGTTTAAAAATAACTTAAATATATATTTAATGTTTATACTGAAATTTTTGTTGATCTCAAAGTTATTAAAATAAAAAAAAAAAAAAAAAAAAACTCTTCTTAAAACAACTTCTCTTTCCTTTGAGTACGGTTCTTAAATAACTTACATTAATCAAAATAATAAAATTTGGAATTAAATGCGCCATATTATATATTTCCACTTTGTATTTAACATTTCTTGGGTTTATAAAGAATAATAATAATCCACGTATAGAATATGTGTAATGATCTTGTCTTTTAATTAATTAAGACTCGAATTAGATAAAAATGACCAATCATAATTCGTCATTAATTAAGTACATAACTAGGCAATTTTTTTTTAAAGAATAAGTACATAGCTAGGCATTAAAAATAAAATTAATTATACAAGTATAATATATGGTTAAATAAAATATTAATTATAATATAAAGTTTTGGATTTGCATGACGGTCGGTCCATGTGAAAATTATTTGTAACAACAGTGAGATAAGGGAAGCAGATTCCTCTGTCACATGTTGCTTAATTAGTGCTTTGTTGCATCCTTTCACGTATCAAGATTCTTATAACATAAATATTAACATTAAAATTTTATAATACATAATATTATTATCATTATTTTTATATTGTTTCGTTGGCGCGGAAAACTCGCATGCGTTCGTCGTTGCCACGGATCTTCCTTGGGTTGATCTATCAGCCTGCTTATTTGGTCTAGTTTCGCCTTTCGAGTTGACTTGTTTGAGTTTCTTTCTCACTACCATACTCCGATCAATGCCTAAGTTAGTACAAAGAGTGCATAGTTAAGCTAAGCACAAAAGTAAGGACAAGACTCTCGTTTATGGAGATTGCTTACTCTCTCCTTTGGGGTCATCGAATGAGGTTATTGATAATATCATTCCGCTGACACGGGCTTATGGTTACGTGTAACTCCGATGATGTTAGGGTAGTTGCAACACTCGAGGTTACAAGATATTAGATCAAGCAGGCCGACTAGGTTATTTTTCTATTGATATATATCGATCGGTTTGGCTGGCCGACCCAAAACTCGAGACTCTGACTTTTCTCTTTTGGGACGCACGTTCCCTCATGTTACCTTCCAGTTTTCTCTTTTGATTTTTAGTTTTTAAACATTGAGTTTATAAACATTACTATTTCTATTCATAAGTTTCTATAGTTTGTTATTCACTTTTTACTAATATTTTCTAAAACCATGTCAAGTAAAAAATAAATAATTTTATAAAAAAAAAATCAACTAAGAATTCAAGTGTTTCTTTAAAATAGGTGAAAACTGTAATATAATACGCAGAAACAAAGCATAAATTTAAAAAATAGAAAATTAGAAACAAAATCATTATCAAATGAAGCCTAAATGTATTATAGGTATGAGACTATAAACTACATAATAAGAAATAAATAAGCACTTTTAAGTACAATAAAAGTGGGAGTATCCAAAATTTGAACCCCTAACAACTTCAAATGAAGGAATACGTATATATCATACGGTTGAATTGTGCTTATTTTGACAACCAGACATTTTTAATGATAAGTATTTTTTTTCTAAATATGTTATAACTCTAAAATTATGAATCTATGCACATGAAAATGTGAATATTAACTTTACAAAAGCCCAAACATAAAAGCTAGACCATACAAGAATGTCAAATTCAAACAACATATATCTCTTTATCAAATTA
This sequence comes from Lagenaria siceraria, assembly GCA_002890555.2. Lineage (NCBI taxonomy): Eukaryota > Viridiplantae > Streptophyta > Magnoliopsida > Cucurbitales > Cucurbitaceae > Lagenaria > Lagenaria siceraria. The sequence continues at coordinate 17,620,214 of CM016483.1, read as the reverse complement.
GACCAAACCTTATTATATATAATTAACTTAATTAAATGTTATATATAATAATGTTCAATAAACTATATATATATATATATATATATATATATATATTTTCACATAAAATAAGATTGGGAATGTAAAGGTATAAAAGTAGTGTTACAAGTAGGGGAGCCAATTATGGCCTTGATTATGGGGTGATATATATACACATTGACTAAGACATAACTCTTTTTATAGTTGAATATTAATTTAGTGAACTTTGTCCCTTTCATTTTCAAACATTTCCAAAAGTCTTAGCTACTCATTAAATAACTTTAAAAGGCCCTCAACTAATTCTTTAATTACCCTATCAATTAATATCATTAATTTCCATTATATAATTTTAAATCCATAAATTTTAATCACATTATTTCCTTCTATTTAATAAAATTTAAATAGAGTTTGAACTTTTGGAATTTTTGTATCAATTACTTAGTCTTTGTCAATTGATTATATTTTTCTCTATAAACAGATAAGAGACCTTTACAAATATAGCAATCGGATTCAAACTATTAATACATATATATCAACATTTTTAAAAAAATTGCAAATATAGCAAAATCTATCAGTAATAGACTTCGATCACTGATAAACTTTTATGGTCTAGATGGTCTATCACTGATAGACTAGAGTCTATCAGCGATAGAAGTCTATCACCGATAGATTTTGCTATATTTGTAATTTTTTTAAAATGTTATTATATATTTAGTTATTATTCCTAAAATTGCTACTCATTACCATTAAGATAATGCTGGTTAGTTTGATTATTTATGAGCTATAAATTAAATTCATTAAAATTTACATTAATTCTAAAATTTGAGATTATATGTAATTTTAGTATAAGAATTTTGACAATTCTCCCATTGGTCAATTGTTAATGGGATTTTAGGTGTATGTCTGTTTAGTATGAATATTAGACTTTTCTTTGAATTTAACTTGTCAAAGTCAAAAAAAAAAGGGTATTTTTTTAATATGATAACATTAAAGTATTAATATTTGCATGCTTTCTGAGGGTGATTTGGCCTTTTACAAAGCACAATTAATGCCTTTGATATTGGTTGTGTTTTTAATTGAAACCTTATTCCTTTTTTTTCTTTTTTTTTTCATTTTATCATTCCTTTGTCACATTTAAGTTTAGGAAAGATGAAATAATCTTATCAAATATAAATATTCAATGAAAAGTTAGGATTTCAATTTATTTTTAGAGAAAAATATATTCTAAATTCTTAAATTTTGAGTTTAATTTTCATTAGATCTCTAATCGTAAAATGTTACACTCTTAGTCTTTAAGATTTAAGTTTGGATTTCAATTTAGTCCCTAAATCTCACAACGTACAATTTTACCCTTGAGATTTGATTTTTGTTGGTCCGTAAGTTTCAAGATTTACACTTTTAACTTCGATTTTTTTTTATTAAATACTCATTTCAGTTTTAGACGTTAGTATCTATTAATTAATTTAAAATAATTATGAAGTGAAAATTTTAAAATTAATTTTAATAGTAATGAAAAAAATAGTGAAACTTATTTATTTAATTATAACTCTTCTAATTCTTTTAAATTAATTAATAGACATTAACATTAAAATCTGAAAGTGAGAATTCAGTGAAAAATTAGAGTAAAAATGTGAATCTTGATATCTAAGGACTAAATTGAAATCAAACTCAAAACTAATGAACTAAAAGTAACATTTTAAAATTTAGGGATCAAAAGAAAATTAGAACCAAAACTTAGAGACTAAAATAATATTTTCCACTTAGCAGTTATTAGTAATTGTTACAAAATTTTATTTACTTGGTACTAGAAGAATTATTATATACTTTCCTTTAGAATTTAAAAGTATTAAAATGTGTTTGATAGGAGATAAGACAAACATTTTGGATGGAGAACTTGAGAAGCTCTTGCCTAGAGTGGATTTTATATATTTATTACTTTTCTTCTCTATTATTTATTTAAAAAATAATATATGAAAAAAAAACCAAAACTTCATAATTTAGTTGAATAACTATTAAGATAATTATTTTAATATTATAAAAAAAAAATGAGTGAAATTCATTATCCCTCTCTATTATTTTGAAAAGACAAAATGAAGTTGACCCATGCATTATCTTAGAGAGATTGGAGACATCACATTTTGAGTTTGGCACTATATACATTGTGGATCCAATCATACATAAATCTTTGAATATGATAGACAAGGCTACCACACCTCTATTAATTTCCAACTATGTATCAACCCCTAGCTTCCATATAATTATCATCCCATTTTCCTTTTCCTTTAATCAATATCATATTATAAAAAAAATTGGTTCTCTATTATTTGGCTTCAAATTCTATATATATATATATATATATATATGTATAAGAAAATATTTGGGTACAACATGGGTTGCATTTATCTATTGTGCAACCCCTACTGCATCCAATAAAAAACTGACACGTGTCAATTTTCTTTTTAATGATTAAAAAAAAGTTTAAATACTACTTTGGTCCCTGTATTTTTTGTTTTTGTTCATTTTGGTCTTTATACTTTCAAAATGTTCATTTTGGTCCCTATACTTTTAACTTTGGTTCATTTTGGTCCCGATATTTTTATAATGTTCATTTTGGTCCCTGTACTTTTAAAAAGTGATCATTTTGGTCTATCAATTTTCATTTTTACTTCATTTTTAAGGTATCAAATTGGTCTTTTTTTTAAAGTTGAAGAACCAAAATGAACAAAAGTTGAAAGTGTTCCATGACCAAAATGAACATTTTAAAAGTATAGGGACCAAAATGAACAAAAGTTGAAAGTATAGGAACTTGAATGAATATTTTAAAATTGCAGGGACCAAAGTGTATTTAATCTCTAAAAAAAATATTTTGTGTGTGTATAGAGGAATGGGAGCATGAAATTTAGGTGCAATCTAGTATTGCTCATATATATATACAAAAAAAAAAAAAATTGTATAAATAGAGAGGGAAGATATATAATGTCAAATCAAGATAGGTCTCTATTTTTAGCCCTTCATCTCTTATTTATTTTTTTTTTTGTTAGGAGTGGTTATTCATTTGTAGTCCTATTTATTATAAATAGCAATATTAATTTGTAGCATGTACATATATATTAAAGTAGTGAAACTTCAAAGAATAGAACATTGCTTTTGGTGTAAGTAACCATTTCTAAATAACATGACAAACAATATTAAAAAAAGGTGTATGTGAATTTACTTTTGGTCCTACGTCATGTTTTTTTATATCTCATTGTAATTATTTAATGTCATTACAACTTTTATTTATTGATTATTTATAGTAAAACTATTGTCATAAATTTCTTTATAAGTCACATATTTTCAAAATTGATTTATTAATCATGATTTTTTTAAAGAAAACAGTGCCAAAATTAGTTAATAATAAATAGTCCATACAATCTTTACTTAGCAATCAGCAATGACTTGGGATATTTTGGGATAAGTTTTTTTCGTTAATCTTTTGTTTCAATTATTTTCTAAATTTTTTTTTATCAACCTCGACATTTCTTTAAATATGAGATTTTGACACTTTGTCAATATTATTATTATTTTTACACGAACATTTTTAAATATTGAACTAAATCATAAATTTTACATTAAAAATTTAAAATCATACCAACTAAATTCCAATTTACAACTTATAAGAGGAAGTTGGAAAAAAGAAATCATTCTAAAATGCTATTTTAGTTCTTGTATTTTGATATTTATTTAATTTTAATTTTTGTACTTTTAAATTTCTAATTTTAGTCCCTTTCTATTTTTACTAAATCTCAAATTTAGTCCCCACTATTTTTTTATTGTTGATTAAAAAAAAAAAGCTTTTTGTATTCATTAGCATTTTTACTACAAAGGTTAATAACATATCACATGTGATATATTCATTGCATGAGTATTAGTATTATTATTTAGTCTATTTCAACTAAAAATAAATTTGAAAGAATAAATTTAAGATTTATTAAAAATTTAAGATTCTAAAATTTAGTTTTTGATTCTTTTTATAAAAATAAAATTCGAGTAAAACGTGGTCGCGCTGGCACGTGAAAACCGGCAAGTCAAAACGACGCCGTCTGCTAAAAGTAAAACTTCATTTATTTATTTATTTTTCCAGGGGGCATGTGGTGTACGGATCCGGTCCGGAAACCCGAATACACCGGGTTGAACCGACACTTGTCTGTGAAGAACCGCCAGATCTTGATACGGATAGTTCGGTGAATTTCACCAGAAATTCTGTTACTTTTCAACATCGTTCACGTGGACACGTGGCGAAAAGATATGGCGAGTGGTTTAAACGTTCCAAATTGTGCGCGTCGAGTTATTGACAGTTTGGAATAAGAATTTAATATTCTGACGTGGCAGAGTGGTGGTCCCAGAGGGGATGTGGTGGTCAAGCGCTTTTAAAGTTGGCCGAGGTGTCAGACAAGAAAGAGGTAGGCCACGTGATTGACCGACACACGTGACACGTAAGCAAGGTAAAAAAGAGCCATAGTTAATAAGTTAGTTAGCGACGGTTACCATGGGGATTCGTGGAGTTTTATTACTACGATTAACTGAAGTTAAGGGCGGTGAAAAGTTTCACCATACACTTCTAATTTCATATATTCTAGACTTAGAAAATATCAAATTTTTGTTGGCCCATCGATTTTTTTATTATATATTTTTATAGATTCAACGTCAATGTGAGAAGTAAAATTAATATTTTTATTGTATCGTAATGAATTTGAAAAATACAAAAAATTTAATTTAAAAATACAAAAAATTTAATTTAAAAATACAAAAAAAAAATTATTATAAACAGAAAAAATATCAAACTATCTACAAATATAGAAAAATTTCACTGTCTAACAGCGATAGACCGTGATAGAATGCTATCGCTTGAGCTATCTACTTCTATCGCTGTCTATCGCTCAAACAATAGAATTCTATCGCAGTTTATCACTAATAAATAGTAAAATGTTTTTCTATTTGTAAATAGTTTGACTCATTTTTCTATATTTGAAAAAAAAATAACACATTAAACATTTTTTTTAAAAAAAAATCATAAAATATTTATTTATTAATTTAAATATATTCCTAATTTTTTATTTTTATAATTTTTAAAAAATGGACGAACAAATTTATTTTCCTATAAGCACCTAAATTTAACCATTTAGAGTGTGTTGGTAAATTATTGAATAATTTTAGATAGTCAAAAGTGAGATTTTTAAAAAATAACTAGTAGTTACACATGTTAATTAATTTAAAAACTTTTTTAAACAAGCACTTGGGAGGGGTAAAAATGACTTTTAAAGTATTTAACTAGAAAATTTCGAATATGTGGCCAGAAATAAAAACATATTTATTATTTATAGATTTTTATTTTATTTTTGACAACTATAGAATTACTCTTGAATATAGAGCAACTAAACAAATTTATTATTTCAAATAATTTTGAAAAATTGTATGAAATAATTAATAATAACATTTTTTTTTTCAAACGGGTTTAAATTAGAAGATAGGTCTAAATTTCAAACGGATGAACGTTTATTTGTTGGTTGAAATATATCAATTTAAAGTAGCAACAAATATATATGTGCATTCAATTACGACGATTTCTTTTATTCTATTAGTTCAATTATATATGCATTTAATGCATTTTAATGATGCTATAGAAAATTTTAATAAAATTTAATACTTTCAGATTTATTACAAGCAAACTAAAATAAACACTTAGTCAAAGAAATACGCAAACATGTAGTCATGTTTGGGAAGTATCTACATGCCACAATTAATTAATTAAGTAATTAATTTTTCATATTTTTCGCACTTAAAATTTTGTTATAAAAAAGATTAGCACAAAAGGGAGAAAAGAAAAAGATAAATGGTTAAACATTAAAACTTATCAAAAAACATAGTAAGATGGTAACTTTTGTACGTTAATATTATCCAAAACTAAAGTTATACCATTTTTTAAAGATATTAGATTTGAGTTGTTTTCAAATATAGAAAAATGGGCCAAATTATTTATAAATATATAAAAAATTTACTGTCTATCAACAATAGATCGTGATAGAATTCCATCGCTTGAGCGATAGACAACGATAGAAGTTTATCACGGTCAATCGCTGATAGATAGTAAATTTCTTATATATTTATAAATAGTTTAATATTTTTTCTCTTCATAGTAATTTTCCTTAGATTTTATATATGCTGTAGAATTAGTTGATAAATTTTTAGACATATGTGTTTATAGTTCCTAAACTTTCAATTTTTTTTTCTTTTGTTTAATGACTTTTTGAATTTGAATTTTTGTTTAATAGGTCATCATCGTGGACCTAATTTTTTTATAAAAAAAATTTTACAATTTTTTAGATGTATTAAACATAAAATTGAAAGTTTAAGATCTCATTAGACATACAATATTTCAATTTTATATCTAATATGTCGTTAATTTTTAAAAATTATGAATATTTTAGAGATTTATTAGACATAAATTAAAAGTTCGAGGACTTATTAGACGCAAGTGATAATTTACTATTAAACATTTTTGAAAGTTTATGGACCTTTTAAACACAATTTACTTGGAAGTTCAGGGAATAAACTTGTGATTTAACTATAAAATTTCCATAAATATATAATATATTTTAAAACTATCAAGTCATTAAAAATTGAGAAAGAATAAATTTATATTAATTTTGAGATTGTATCAATTTAAATCTTGAACTTTCATAATTTGATCAATTTACAACCTTTTCACATCTAGTTCGAAAAATAGTCGTGTGAGACATATAATTGTATCAATCAAGTGTCTAATTTGTCATAAATGATTCAATTTAGATATTTTATTAAGACCACCATTGAAAATCGCCAAGCATCAATTCTTACATGTATTTAGACTTCTTTAAATGTCAAATCAATAAAATGGACAATTAGAACTTATACAGGAACGAACTTCAAAGGAAATCATTTAACTGAAGTTTAAATTGATTCGTTTATAAAAGTTCAAGGATTTAATTGATTAAGTTATGATTCTTTACGATATTTATCAAAACAGAATATAATAAAGGGTACACATTAATATATATACTTACTAAAGTTTAAAATTTAAATTCATACAATTATTAATTAAGATTTTAAATTGAAAGAACACAAAATTAGGGGTATAAATTGATATACTCCCTTAAAAAAAAAATAGTCTCAAATCATACTAAACCAAAATTTATTAATCTTGATCGCATCATCATTTTCAAATTTGGAAGACGTAGATATTTTTTTTTAATTACGATTTTGGTTCCTTTGTTTGGAAAAAATAAACTTTAGTCTTTATGATTTGAATTTAGTTTCTATAGTTTGTAAAAAGTTAGAATTTAATCTCTATTTTAAAGACTATTTATGAGGGTCTTATCAAATTATAAAGACTAAATTCTAATTCAAACTACAGGAACTAAACTCTAACTTTTTTCAAACTATAAGGACTAAATTTACAATTTAACTTCTTTTTTTTTTTCAATCGAAAGATAGAAACATAATAGTACGAGAGAGAGAATATTTACTATTAGGTTAAATCACATAACCTTTCTTTGAATTTGATCTCCACATTTTAAAAAGCTTTAATTTTGGTCAATGTAATCTTAAAAGTTTAAATTTTATTCCTAAAGTTAGTCAAATTTTGCAAATGGTATTTATCACTAACAATATTGACACATTTGTAACATGATACACTCAATGTTTTCTGTTTGATCAATTGAGTAGTTAACTGTGTTACAGCTGTTAAAAAAAAAGAAGAATATATGTTAGACTTTTACTATCGATTAAAAGATAATTTTAAAAGTGTAACATTTTGAAACATAAACACTAAATAGAAAAAACCAAAACCTAAAAATCTCAAAGAATAAAATTGAAGATTTATTTAAGGGGCAGGTGCACATATAACAATCAAACCGAAAATATTAGCAAATATAACACAATGCAAAAATTATTGCAAATATAGCAAAATTTAGATCCAACTATGTGAGTCTATCATTGATAGACCATATCATTGGAAGGAGTCCATTAGTGATAGACTATATCAATAATAGAAATCTATCACTGATACAAGCTATTACTAATAGACTTTGTTTTATTTGCAAATTTTTAAAAATGTTGCTATACAGTTAATTATTATATCAAAAAGTGTTATCCATTGCAATTACCTTTTTTGGGCTATTTAGAGGCCCATAATGAAATGAGTTTGGATTGTAATGTAATAAAAAATCCTGTTTTGATTAAGTATTTTGGACCCGATTTGTAATATTAAACTCATTCCGTGATAGTACTTTTTAACTAAACTCTCTTTCTCACAATTTTCACGTTTCACGATCCCACTCTTTTGATTTCTAGTAATCTTAATTACATTCCAACCTCTCAAACCATTCCTTAATTCAGAGTGGATGAACTAAAATTGAATAAATTTTAAAGGTTAGATACTCAAATGAAATGAAATGTACTAAGGCTAAAATAATATTCTAATATTGTAAAGAAAGAAATGATATTTTAATAAAAAGAAAAATAAAATTAGAAAAAGGTAATAAGAGAGGGGCCTATAAAAGGAGATTCTCCATCTCATTTTTGCTTCCCATTCAATTCCCTCTGTTTGGTTTCACAACTACTCACATTTATCTCTCTCATACAAATCCCACAGATCAAGAGAGAGAACACACAGAGATTTCAATTCAGAGAAAACAACATACACATACTTACAGAGAGAAGCAAAGAAAAAAGCTTCAGCAAACATCAATAATGGCGGTTTCTCTTACATTACAGTCTTCAATCCTTTTCCTTCTTCTTTTCATCATCTTCTTCTTCGTTCAATCCAGGTAATTAATTGCTTCCTCAATCTCATTTCATCAAATCTCGCCGCGATTTTCCAGAATTAATAATGCCGTCGCCTTCTGCCGCGTGTCGGCGACGGCTGTACTTTCGGAATCATGATATTCATTTTTCTCATTTTCTATATTTCTCTTCACATTGTTCATAGTTTTGCTGGAGATGAGAGATTGCAGAGCTTCAATTCTTCGTCATTGGCGGACCGGTCAGTTTCACTAACTACACATTCTCTCTGTTTTTTCCCCGTTGATCTTGATTCTGGCCTAAACTAAGCTTTAAAATATTTTAGGAGATTTTTGTACAGATAACTCAACGTTTATAATCAAAATGATATTTGATCTTGTTTTGAAAATGAGGATGTGTAATTTTTTTGTTCGAGTTAGATGTAAAATATTTTATTTCCGATGACAACAAAATATTATTCTTTATTATTTTGTAAAATATGGACCAAAGGATTTTTCTAAACTTAAAATTTGGGCCATTCCTATAAAAAATCTCAATATTAAATTCGAAAAAAAAATACTTCGTGGGTTGCACTTATGCTATCTAAGTGCTTAATTACACGTTGTCATGTGACAAACTTTTTTTTTAAAAAAAATATTTGATAAATAAATATATATATATATATATAAATTTTATCTTGAAGGAATGCATGTAGAGAGCTATTTTTTTTTTTTTTTTTTGAAAATATGTGAGTTAAAGGATCGAGATCTCAAAATCAATAATTGATATCGGTTGAATTATACTCATTTTAGTAGCTATTTAATTTATTATTAAAATGTTAATGGGATATCTTTGAAAAAATTTGTATTTAAATTAATAAATAAATACTTTTCTTGAAATGTTAATTATTGTTATTATATTCACATGAATAATATTTTCTAAGCCTACTTTTGTGTTTCATTAATTTTCTTACAATAAATGTGAAATGTTGATTCACTTTATTATGTTAAATTTAATGTCTAGGCCTAAAGCGTAATTTAGGCCGTTGGATATATCAAATAGTTCAGAAAATGCAATTTTGAGATCGGATCAGGAAAATCTGGGCCGTACATTCATTTTACCGTAAATTAAAAACAAAAAAGAGGTCACTCTTTATGTTAATGACCAAATTGCCCTTCAACATTCCATTTCAACTCTCGCCTAATTTTGGACCTTTTGGTCAATGGTCATTTTCTTTTCCACGTGTAAAACTTTTCTTTTTCACATTTCTGAATTAAATTAACAAATATAAAGTAAAGATTTGAATTTAACTTTTTTTTTTTAATACGCAAAATTTGAGAAATACCAAAATATTATTAAAAACGCTTGGAACAGCCTTCCACCGACCAAAAGCTTAATATTATTGTAAATTTCCCTTCTTTTTTTTTCTTTTCATATATGTATATTGAGATATTTTGATTATGTAATTAAATGTTCTAATTTTAAACAAATCTTTATTTAATTGAAAATTTCAGGTATATTAAGAATGAGCATGCTGTTGATAATCCAGAGGAAATTGCATCAATGGTTGATTTGTAAGATTCCTCTCTCTCTATCTCTTTAATATTTATTTATGGGGCCTAATGAAGAATTAAAAATGATAAATAATATTAAAAATAGAATTTGCTTTTGATTAGCATGTGCCTTTTTTCACTCCAAATATGTTAAGTTTTGATGGAAAATCTGAAGTTTTAAATGAATATTAGAATGAGGAAACACCATTAATTTAAGTATTGAAAAAGACTTCAAAATGACGTTTCTTTTACTAGTAATAAATGGAGTCCAAAAGAGAGAAATTTAATTTAATAATTAATATATACACGAATTTAATGAAAAATATTAAAATTCTTTATTACTTAACGCTAAATTATAAAAACTATCCATGAATTTGTTATTGGTTTTAAAAATACTTATTCTTTCGATGTTGAAATATTATCTTTGGTCTTTTATAGATGTTTCAAAACTACTATTGGAATAGATATCATTTAAAATTTCATATGTAATTGAGATTTGAAAGTAATATTATAAACTTTTGTTGAGTACAACAATTACAGAGATGAGAGATTCAATCTCCGACTTTAAGAGAGAAAGTGTATATCAATTATCTTGCAATCTAATGATACTTCTATCATTTAAAAGTTGGAATCTTAAAATTTAGAGGAGGATATTAATGTTATAAAAATTATATTAGAATATGATTGGGAGGGGCCCCAGCACCACGTTCTTTGCTACTGCAATTTCAATCTCTTTCACACATGCCCAGGTGGCGAGATCCACCTGTCACGCTCATAATTTAATTCTTGTTTTCCCTTACCCAAAATATGGAAAAAAAAAATAGCTCTATAAATCTTTCTTAAAAAGTTCTAAAAATTAAAAAAAAAAAAAACTAGCCAGATTTTGTATTATCCCTCATCTCTCTGTAAGATAAATCACTTTATAGCCATTGCCTAAAAGCATCTCCTTATTTCAATCCTCAAAAAAGGTTCCTTGTTGCCATTCCCTTTTTTCTTTCTCTCTCCGATCGATCGGTTCGATTGAAAATGTGATTAAAGTCTTACATCGATCAAGAAAAAGAGAAAAACATAGGTATAAGTAACGGACAGACGAGATCCTTTGAGTAAAATAGAGAAAACGAAATCTCAAAGTTATGTTTAAAGTAGACAATATCATATCATTTCTTTCATTCTCAAACGTCGTGATAATTGCCTTGTAATCAAATGTTTTTATATATTTTTCATTGCGTGAGTCCTAGACATTTATTAAAGAAATCACTATAGTTAAAAGAGGAGTAATGACATATAAATGCTCATTTCTTTTGCCTCTCAAAACTACCACCCGCTAGCTAACCACGTTCTCAGTTTTTTGTTTTTTTTTGTTTTTTTTCTGTTAAACTATAAGTTTAGTCTATTAACTTCGAAATTTATGTTAAATAAATTCTTAAACCTTTTTAAAAGTTAAAGGTTACTGAAGCTTCAATTTTGTGTCTAATGAGTTACTAAGTTTAAGTAATGCTTAATAAATTTCAATGTCCTATCAAGTAAGCTCTTAAAAACTTTCGATTTGGTTATTTTAGAAATGTAGATACGTCAAAGACGATTTATTAGACATAAAATTAAAAGTTAAGGGATCTATTTAACACGAAATTTGTAAGTTCAGAAACTTATCTAGATACTTTCTAACTTTAACCATCTATTAAATACAAACATGAAATACAAACATGAAACATGAAAGTTGAAGGTGAAAAACTTGTAATTTATTATTTTGCTTTTTTTGGTTGAATTTGTTGTGCAAATCATGCAGGCGGCAAATAAATGAGACCACCTTTGCATTTAAAGACTTTTCACCGACACATCAAATTCTAGTCAAATAAAGGAAAAAATAAAGAATGAAATTGCTCCGTTTCATCTGTAGCATTAAATTTTCCCAGCGAATTTTACAACTTTTTTTTTTTAAATAAACGACCGTTTTCCGTATGATCCGTATCCACCTAACTCATTAAATGTGGGATAGATAAATTTTAAAGATATATGTTTTAACCCGTTGACCTATGGTATGTGTAGTGATTGGTTAGTTGTGTTTGGTAATATTTCACAGGAGCATTCGCAATAGCACAGAGAGAAGGAATTTGGGGTTCTTCTCTTGTGGAACAGGAAATCCAATCGATGATTGTTGGCGTTGTGACCCACGTTGGCAACTACGGCGAAAGCACTTGGCTGACTGCGGCATTGGGTTCGGTCGTAATGCAGTTGGTGGCCGTGATGGGCGATACTACGTCGTCTCTGATCCTGGTGACGACGATCCTGTTAATCCCAGACCGGGGACTCTTCGTCATGCTGTGATTCAAGACAGGCCATTGTGGATTGTGTTCAAACGAGATATGGTTATCACTCTAAAGCAAGAACTCATCATGAACAGCTTCAAGACAATTGATGGCCGTGGTGCTAATGTCCACATTGCTTATGGAGCTTGTATTACAATCCAATTCATAACCAATGTCATTATTCATGGTTTGCATATTCACGACTGCAAACAGACGGGGAACGCCATGGTTCGAAGCTCACCGAGTCATTATGGATGGAGGACAATGGCTGATGGTGATGGCATTTCCATTTTTGGGTCAAGTCATATTTGGATCGACCATAATTCTCTTTCTACCTGTGCTGATGGGCTCATTGATGCTGTCATGGGATCAACTGCCATCACAATTTCTAACAACTACTTCACCCACCACAATGAGGTAAAAGCTTACTACACTTTTGTCCAATGATCCAATAAATGTGTGTTTATCACAAATTGGAATTTAGTCTGAAATTGGTTGAGAATCATAACAGGTGATGCTCTTGGGTCATAGTGACTCTTATGTAAGAGACAAGCAAATGCAAGTCACCATTGCTTATAACCATTTTGGTGAAGGTCTCATCCAAAGGATGCCAAGGTACTGTCCTCTTCCCTTCCCTTCCCTTCTCCCCTCTCTCTCTTTCCTAGTCGATTTTGTATGCTCAAACCCGAAAGAACATTTAGTCCCTAAACTTTAAAGTTTATGCCTATTTGGTCCTAACCTCTCAAAAGTCTTTAATCGGTCATTGAATTCTAAAAAGTGACTTACAAGCTATTAAACTTTCAACTCTATATCTAATACATTTCTAGATTTTCAATTTTGTATCTAATAGGTCATTGGACATAAAATTGGAAGTTTAACGTTCCTTTAGACATAGAATTTAAGAAATTTCAAATATGTCCGAAACCTGAGATTAATTAGACATTTTTAAAGTCCAAGGTCCTATTAGATATAAAATTGATAGAATTGGACCAATTAGACACAAACTTAAAAGTATAATTTTACAGAAAATTAACTGTTGGGACCCAATTATTTAATGTTGCAGGTGTAGACATGGTTATTTCCATGTAGTAAACAATGACTATACTCACTGGGTAATGTATGCCATCGGTGGAAGTGCTGATCCCACCATTAATAGCCAGGGCAACAGATATCTTGCTCCTGCCAACCCTTTTGCCAAAGAGGTATCTTTCCTCTCTCTCTAGATCTCAATCCTGTTTGGAACAGTAGAAAAATATGATCAATATAATGGTTATAACTCATAAGCAATGATTAAACTCCGAGTATAGCAGTCAATAAGACACTAATTACCATTCTAAAGATTGATTTGATAATTCCAACTTCCACTCCTGCAAACTTGTAAAGAAATAATGGCTGATTAGTTCTAATTGTTAATGTGTGAAGGTCACAAAGAGAGTTGAGACAAATAACGGTGTATGGAGGCACTGGAATTGGAGATCAGAGGGAGATCTGATGCTAAATGGAGCCTATTTCACTCCATCAGGAGCTGGTGCAGCAGCTAGTTATGCAAGAGCCTCAAGCTTAGGAGCTAAATCCTCTTCCTTGGTGGGATCCATTACTTCAAATGCAGGTGCCCTTTCTTGTCGTAGGGGATTCCGTTGTTAATTTCAAGTCACAGTTAAAATAAGATATATAAAAAGGAAAAAGGAATGAAGAAAAAAAAATTCTGAACATTTAAAGGAAGAAGAAAACTATTTACTCATTTTCTTCTTCCCTATGATTGTTATAGTTATAGCATTATCCCAATGAGTTTGAGCCATCCATTCTGTTTACAACCCCCCCACCCCCACTTTGTACTTGTCCCAATCAAGAATTGGAAACTGTACATTTTTCTTCAGTTACATGTTAATGCCAAATGTTGTAATATTCATATCATTTTATCTTTTGACAACACTACTTGGAAACTCAGCTAGCTTATGGCAAATGGGAAGGATTATGCTAATTGAACAATGAACGTAAAGTAAAGTGAAAGACTTGTCCTTACTCTATATCAAGATTCTTTCTCACTTCAAAGCTTTTTTTTTTTCATAAGCTTCACAAAGGGAGGAAAAAAATAAAAATAAAATAGAATGCAGTTTCGACCATTTTCAGAACACTTCTAAAGACATTCTTCATACTAACCCACAAGAGAGATTTGAAAATATCATATTGTTATGAAATCGACAATCAAAGAAAGAACATAAAATATAAATAGTAGAGAAATCAACGGGTTCACTAACAATGTGATGGGCAAAGGGAGAGATCAGATTTTATTAGAGAGAAATATCAGATAATACAAATTCAGAGGTGCCAATAAAGTTAGAGAATTTATATAATGCTCCACTACTAAACCCTAGGGCCAAAATTGTAAACAACATAAATACGAATATAAATTAGGTTTAGGGGCCATTGCTCCCGAACCCTGCTAGGATGTGCCAGATAACAGATCAGTGGCTGATACTAAAACATATCATCATCTTGATACTAAAACTTAATCAGAGGCTGAGCAACTAGTAATAAGAAATCTAATCCTAAAGAGGCAACCTTGTCTGATATCACTTCTTAATCGGGTTCCTCTAATGAAATACTCTGCTATTTTCTACTGTCCACCACTGTCAACCCTTTACATTTGTGTAAAGAAATAATGGCTGATTAGTTCTAATTGTTTCCCTTTACATTTGTGTAAAAAGTGATAATTAGAGGCATTAATGAACTTCAAATCATAAATGAACAGAATAAGCCTGAAATAAAGATGTTCCCTCAATAATTCATGAACAGAATGAGCCTGAAATAAAGATTTTTCCACAATAATTTATGAATAAATGACAAATGCTACAACCTGCACTGTGGACACGTGGTGATAGAGGGCCTCTAGTCATGTGTCCATTTCTTATACCTATAAAACAATGTCGTTTTTCTTGCCAACTAGTTTGTTCAAACCACCCATGTTGCAATTATGAGCTTCACTTGAGTTGTCATCTTTTGCCCATGTGAACTTAGAAGAGGCACTGAGCTATAGCTGTACCATGCTTTCATGGTCTTCATTCTGTATAATGAATGAAAAGAAAGGAATCAGGAAGATAAGATATTTTGCAACTTAATAAGTTGTGCAAGTTATCTAATCATCACCATCAAAATTCATTAAAGAACTAGTTAACTTGGCAATAATATTATATAAGTAGGCATCAAGGTTAATGCAAGTTTACATCAAGAGTATGAATGAAGTCTAAGATTGAGAGCTTCAAAATGAAGCTTCATATGAGATACAGAATCAAAGCCACGTGCCAAAGCTTTATTATAAGTGAGATTTTGTGTTCAAACTATGATTGAGACTTTGATAAAAAATGCCAATGATATTGATAGGGAAAAGAAAACTTACAAGCTCACATTGCGCCTTCAAGAGGCCTGTCTCTCCTCACCAAACCGAGCAACTCCGAACTCGTTTCGTATACCTATTTTTTCTTAATACTAGCAGTATTACAAAAGAGGGTCCCTACCTCATTCAAAACCTCTTACTTTTGCATATGGGCATGGTTACGACACATAACTAACTGGTAACCTCCAATACGAATTTATATCAAGGGATTGTTTCATCATGAATCAGAGTCGCATAGGAAAACAATATAGACTTCAGCAACTACATTGAAAATAAATCTAAATCTTCACCAAGCATTTCAAAGGATAGAGTTCAAACATCAAATTAATTACAAATATGTGAAATCTGGAACATCGCTTCAGAAGATAAAATGGGTCATGGTGTATGTAACCCAGAAAAATAAAGCTTTGCATCTTAATTACAAAGAGAGCAGTGTGTTTGTTATGCTTGTACTCCTCAAATTCATGGTATTTACAACTTTCAATTGGATAAGATACCAGCACATATAGCTTAGCAACTCTTGTACGGTCAAGTGACCCCAAAAAGTTATAAAGCAGACAAACTTGAGATTGTTTGGGTTTTGAAGCAATATTAGTCTTGTTGACTAATATTAACTTCATATCCTGGTGGGGAGCAAGACTAGGGTGATGATATTTGACAATTTATGGGGAATGATTATACCAAATTCCTTTGGAGTATTTGACACTGGATTTCAGCAGGTGTTGCTATTTGTACTTCTCCATTATTCTTCTGGCTTCTTCAAGAGTCTCTTCTGTAGAGATTGGGGAGGAGGAGGAGCCTCCATCTCCTCTTGGCCCTTCATCTTTATTCAACGCTATAAATATGAAATAAATTGCTCCCATCATAGCCTGAATCCATAAAATCCTTTTTTCAGTAAGTTTTCACAATTTAATTGATTTCAAGAGTGACAACTTCATTGAGAAACAGTTCCATGATCAGGCAATTGGAAAACAATTAAAGATATTCCTTTTGCAACCGGATTTAAACACTACCGGGTAAAAAATAAAATGAATCAATGGCTAAAATGCTCACTACCAACCATGAATTGCAAATGATTGATCATCCTATACTTGATATGAAACCAAAAATTAAGTGCAAAAGACTTCTACAGATGAATGTTATAAGATATGCAATATACCATTTTGCTTCGTTCATTCCATCACTTGATAGAGACCCAAAATACAGGCTTAATCAAGAAGAACATGCTGATTGTCGAATTCATAGGCAAAACCGAAGGTTTTAATTGGGTGGTGAAGCAATGTGCTATCAGGGTGTAAGAATTATCAGCATGGTAGTGCTGAAGGACAGCACAGAACCACGCCAATTTCATTTGTGAAGAAAATAACACCCCATTTGAAAACCATTTAATTTTTTGTTTTTGTTTTTTTGAAAATGAAGCTAATCAACACTTCCCCCAACTATAGATTTTTTCTTTTTTTTTTTTCTGGTTTAGTCTTGTCTTGTATCTACTTTTTACGGGTGTTTTCAAAATCTATGCTAACTTTTGAAAACTAAAAAGAGTTGTTTTTAAAAGTTTGTTTTTGTTTTTGGAATTTAACTATGAATTCAAATGTTTTTAATAAAAGAAAAAAAACATTATAGAAAAATTGTGAGAAAACAAATACAATATACCAAAAAAAAAAAAAAGGAACCAAATAGTTATCAAATGGAGCCTAAAATTTTCATTTATTGAAATCCCCTAATGAGGTTTAATTATGAATATAGAAGTAACAATCAAATATTTGCAGTTCAACAAACTCTAGCAAAAAGTATTAACTACAATCTAGCTTCTTAATTTTAGGATCGTCAAGTAGGTTGGTTATGTCGCATAAATTCAATTTGCCACCTACTGCCATTATTTATCCATCTAGTCATTCACATTTTGTACGTTGTAACTATGCAAGGTCACTGGCTCATCGGTACAGGGAATAATTGCCAACATATCCTCTCAAGTTGCATATGATTTAGAATAAGCGATATCTATTCAAATAATAATAATAATAATAATAATAATAATAACAATAAATAAAAGTTAGTAAGTGGCTGATCTTTATAATAATAATAACAATAAAATAAAAGTTAGTAAGTGGCTGAACTAGAAAAGATCTTAGACTAAGGCAATCAGGGAAGAACCCTACTACTACTACTACTACTACTATTATTATTGTTAAAATTTTCAAATCAAGTGGCCAAGCAGCATTTGAAGACTCTTAGGACCAAGTATGATTCATAAATTTCCAGGGTTTCAACCGGAGGAAAAAAAAAAGTACTTAGCCCAAGGGGCAATGACAATCCTCACTATTACTTATTTAAAATGGTAAAAAGGAGAACTCGGAGAGTGAGAAACCATAGGATTATTTTTATTATTATTATTTTTTAGTTCAACATGTGGAGTGAGAGATTCGAGGCTCTGACCCCTAGAGTTATAATATATATTTTTACTAGCTAAGCTATACTCATATTAGCTGGGAACCACAAGACCTAGTTGGGGAGGAAGTATGTACTATTATTGGTTGCTAAGGGTCTGTTTGGATTGACTAGAGAAAAAAAAGTTTTTCAAAAAAATCATTTTTATTTAAACTCTTTCGATAAAAATTGTTTAAAATACACTTTGAGAGTATTTCAAAAGCTATTTTGATTGGTTGCCAAACATTTCAATTTTTCAAAATTGTCTATTTTCAAAATTAAACACTTGAAAAGCTTAACCAAACATAAGAATGACATTGAGTTAGTAATGTGACGAGGGATTTTTTGTACCACAAATAAGCCTAGAATCAGGTGGTAGCTAAGGCTGACCCTCATGAAAGGCAATTGGTAGCTTCCCAATTTCTTTTAAGTAGACTTTTCCTCACTGCCATTCATGAACTTTCTTTAAAATCCTATAACAACATATTATAACCTTTCAACAGTTTACTCACAATACTGTTATTCATATCATCATTAACTTTCAGGCTAATCATTTTAAACAGTCTTGTACAAAAATAGCCACAGAATGGCTGGATTAGGCTGTAGACTATATATGTTAGCCTCCTAATATAAATCCAAAAGCTTTCAAGTGGTGAAATTCTTTTTCCTATTGGAAGCATTGTGCCCAACACGTGTCGGACATGAATACGTCCGGATGTCCAGCATGCTAAAAAAATGTGTTTGAATTAATTCTTTTCCTTCTAATTTTGGACATAACTTGAACATGACTTGGACATTGTTGAGACGGCTTGGGCATGACTCTGGAAAATATTTAACCTAAAAATAAGGAAAAAAAAATAGAGATTTTCTTATAGACTTAATCCTTATATATTGATCAATCCTAAAGTATTATGAAGACATCTTCTTTCCTCAGGCCAAAACCAACTAAATCCTTTTTATATCTTTGTATGTTTTTAGTGAAGTGTATTTTGTTTTTGTGTTAAATTTACATGTTTTATCTATAGAGAAGTATTAATATATATAGAAAACGTATTTCCAATGTGTTCATGTCTTACTTTTTTAGAAACCGATGTGTCATTGTGTCCATATCGTGTTGTCATGTCTTTTTGGATGTACATCTAAATTTTAGTGAGATTTTGTTCAACTTATGTGTAAGTCAACACATAGATATTCACATGATGCCGATTGCAAAAGGTTTAAGTTTCCAGATACATCATGGATAACATCTACCATACTGCAATTGGCCTCACCACTTTTCCAGTTTTGACAAGTTGACAAAGCAGGGGAAAGACTAGATTACAGCTACAGAGTACAGACAACTGGAGTTACAACAAAATCAACTAAATTTTTTGATAAAACCAAAGGTACCTGAAGAAATTTGTACAAACTTCCAAAAAGACAGATACTCAAAATTTAGTTAAAATATGTATAAATATATGCAGTAAAAAAAAAAAAAAAGCCAACAACAGTAGTCCACAAGTGATAGTAAGAGTATGTATACCAGCACAAATAAGGCTGTAGACAAAATTGACTTGAACAAAAAGAGTCCAATTGTTAATGCAACTATTCCAACAGATATCCTTGCAATTGGTCTTGGTACAGAGTCCTAAAAACAAGGCCACAAAATAGACAATTAGTTTTTCTATGCTTTATTCTCCAATACCTCTTTCTTCTTGCTCCTGAACATGTTCAAAATCACATAAAAATATCTTATAACCATTCAAAAACTGGTGTGCCAATCAAATTTATAAATATAAAATCAAGTACCCTTTTAACCATTAAACACCACAAAAATAATTTTAACCTTTTCAAAATCACTCCCAAACATGTCATAATAGGATTCGAAGAGCAAGCTATGGATATAGAAGAGGAGAACTTACAGGTACTAGGTCTGTTCCTGCCTCAATTCCATCCTTCCCAACCTTCCAAACTGTCTGAAAGACTGTTTCACAGCATTTCTCAACAGAATTAAAACTTCACAATGTCATGGTAAAACATAACATTGGAGTACAAAAATAACAAATGTACAATATCATGGAAACTTTAACAAGTTATAATGGAAACCCTTTAGTTAGAGAAACTCAACCACTTCAATTCCAACTCACTTAACCATTTCCCCCAAAAGGAATTGAAATTCTGAACAACCCATTAGAAACCAGAAAAAGGAAGAAAGCCAACCTCTCAAGAAATTATTCTGAACCGCATACACAAGAGGGAAAGAAGGAGACCCTCGGGCTCTTAGCTTCCCAATTTGTGGATTTAAGAGAAAAGATTGTTTTTTGAGTTTTAAGGACTTGGAAGGGATAAACTGGGAATGAGGGGAAATGGGTGGATTTCTATGGCGTGTTAAAGGGTGTGCAGAAATTGAAGGAAAATTGTGAAATAGACATGAAGAAGCCATTAAAATGGATGATTCTGAAACGATGGTTGAATTGAATGGAGGAAGAAGGTGAGGCTTCCTTCAACAGAAGCTCACAGTTGACTAAGGAAAAGAACACAAATTCTCAGCCTCAGGAAGAAAGGGCCCACCCCAATGGCAAGTTTGGGCTTTCCAAGCCATTTTATTTGGGCCCATCCTTAGGAGAGCCAAGCCCAAATCTAATGGACAAATGTCTAATTTGTAGATACAATTTTGAAAAA
Source organism: Lagenaria siceraria (assembly GCA_002890555.2). Lineage (NCBI taxonomy): Eukaryota > Viridiplantae > Streptophyta > Magnoliopsida > Cucurbitales > Cucurbitaceae > Lagenaria > Lagenaria siceraria. The sequence goes on along the minus strand of CM016483.1, from coordinate 17,599,056 downwards.
TATCTAAACTAAGATTCCATTAAAAAAATGTCTAAATATAAAATAATTAATTAAAATACACGTTAATTAGTTTTAAATATTGACAAACATACCCTTCTTAACAATGATAGAATTACAAAATATTTAAAATCAAAATATAATCAGAGTTACAATGTTTATAACTTAATAATATTATTGGTGTAAACTCCAACATTGACAATTGCACGCCCTAAAAATGAAACTTACCACCCTAAGAATAATCTTTGTATTCTACTCTATAGGATACAATTATATTATTATATTATAGCTCTCTTTTAAAATCTTTTTATTCAGTTTTGAGAAAGGGATTTTCGAGATTTAAAAAGGGAAATTTTAAAATTTCACCCACGTCGTTGGAGGGCATATTCGGAATAAAAAAATATCCTATACACACGGTATTTCACACTTTAGACATATAGACATAAATCAAATCCCTACCTTCGTTTTAGACATTTGGTGCAATTTCTCTTTTAGTTGGAGAAGATTTCCATAAAGTTTATCTTATATATAAAATAAAAGGCAAAAATGTACCAGGATCAAATCTTTAAATTAAGTCCCATTTGGTAACGATTTGGTTTTAGATTTTTAGTTTTTTTTTTTTTTTTTAAGTTAAGCCTACAAAACACCGCTCACCCTTAACTTTCTTGTTTTTTTTATCTACTTTTTACATATATTTTCAAAAACCAAGTTAAATTTTGAAAACTAAAAAAAGGTACTTTTTGAAAACTTGTTTTTGGTTTTAAAATTTGGTTAAGAATTCAACTCTTGTACTCAAGAAAGATGCAAACCATTGTAAGAAAATGTGAGAAAATAGACTTCATTTGTAAAAATAAAAAATGAAATAGTTACCAAACGTAGCCTAAATTATTGTTTTGTTAATATATTTCTTCATGTGATTATGTCACTCAAAAAGGATAATTAAAATTAATGTGAGTTCTCAACAAAAACGCGTAAGATTGTAAGATTTTAACATTTTAGGTAGGCGACCACCATTGAGTTTGAACTTGTTATCTCAAAAGTCTCTTTTACCTATTCACATGGCTCAATGGTTACTAAGCGAATCCATAGTGGTTATATGTTCGTATTAACAATATTATTGTTAAAGTTTAAATACTACTTTGGTTTTTCTACTTTCAATTTAAATTCATTTTGGTTCATATGCTTTTAAAATATCTATTTAATTTTGGTCCCTATACTTCTAAATAGTAACCATTTTAGTCCTTTTATTTTTATTTCAGTTTTAAGGTACCAAAATGATCCATTTTTAAAATATACAAGGACTCAATGAACCAAAGTAGAAAGTATGAGGGCCAAAAGTATTTAAACCCGTTATTAATGATTTTGACACTCAATTGAAATATCAAGAGTATGTAAAAAATTGGGAAATTACTCTAAAAAAATATCAAATTATTTACAAATATAGAAAAATATCGCTCCCGCGGATAGAATTCTATCGCGATCTATCGCTGATAGACAGTGAAATTTTTTTATTTTTGTAAATAGTTTGACTTATTTTTCTATATTTGAAAACAATCCTAAAAAATATCAACAAAAACCCTTTTTTATTTTAATATTGAACCATTAAAATTATGGAAACAAGACCTACACGTCTAAGATATTTTTATTTCAAAGGGATATTGTGTATATGGTAAAGAACAAGGATTTCATAAAGGAAATAAGAATGGCAACAACAACTAAAATAACTTAAAGAGTTAAGACATTCATGAGTTTCATGTTACTCAAAACCTGAATTCACAATGGATCCAATGCCATAGCATTAACTAAATTGGCTTGCCTATTCAATTTCCCCCAACAGTCCACCGTCTTCTCTTCCCTTTATAAAGGCACACAAATTAGATATCATTTCACCAAACAAAAAAAGAAGCCTAAAAATGGCAAATTATAAGCTTAATTTCATGTTGGTTATGGCTATGGTTATGGCTGCATTTGCACTCCATGTTGCTGCAAGAACTGCCCCAAATGAGGCTGGAAAAGGCCTCAATGACCAAAAGAATTTCCTCAACTATGGTGGGATTGGTGGCATTGGTGATAGTGGACTCCCCTTCGGAGGTGGTGGCGGTATCGGCGGGGGAGGACTCGGAGGAGGCGGTGGCTTAGGCGGGCTTGGCGGTGGCATTGGTGGATACGGTGGGGTTGGGATCGGTGGCATTGGAGGTGGAGTTGGCGGTGGCGTGATTGGTGGAATTGGCGGGATTGGTGGTGGTGGAGGATTTGTTAAACTTCCTTGAAGTAAACTTAGAGGGGGGTTTATAAATTTGGTGTATGCTTTGATGTATTTTGTAATGTTTGGGAGTTTCTTTAATTTAGGGTTATAAGAAAAGCTAAGTCATGTGTGTGTTTGTTTTATTTCATGAATTTAGTTAACTATCTTGTTTGGCAAGGGTGTGTTTGTGAAGAAGATTTAGGTGCTACCCTTTTTAAGTGTAGGAATAAAGATAATATCTATTTTTGTTCCCTTTTATATATATATTCTCTCTTACTCATTTTGCCCTTTTCAATTGTCAATGGTATAAAATCACAAAAGTAAAATAATAAGAGGACAAAATAAAGTATAAAATATACCTTTATTGTAATTTCATCTTTTACAAGAAAAAGCACTTACGTAAATTAAAAACACTTTTTTTATACAACAAACAAGAGAAGAGAAAGAAAAATGTAGACGTGTGTTCATGTGCACGAGATCTCAACAAAGAAATTTAAATATTCATTAAGATAAACTTGAATTTTACCATCGCTAATACTGGATTCTTTCTCTCATATGTATGTATATACACTTGACTCAAGCCTTCAAAGAGAATTTTTGGTATTCAAAGTCTTTTAATCTTCAGAGTCTTTAAGTCTTAAAGTCTTTCAAAGGCATCTTTGGTCTTCAAAAACTTAAAAAAAAAATTTGATCTTTTGGAAGTAGTGCTCTAAATTATCAATTTTCTGAATCCCTCGAATGAAGAGGAGCTTCTTTATTTATAAAGTTTCCATTAGTCATGTAGGCTTGGACTTGAATGAGCCTTGGACCCTATCAATTGGATTTTAAGCTTGGTTGACCTTTGGGCCAAAAAGAGCTATCTTTTAAGGAAAAATTATAGTTTAGCTCATTCAAACTGGACTAAAATATCATGACTCAATTAGACCAAGCTAACTAGCTTATTTGATCGAACAGTCATGATGAAGACATGTGACATTATTGAGATTCTCCAATTTTTATCTTCAATTTCAATTTAGAACAAATGTCAACTTGTAAATAGTCTCAAATTTAATAATTTGTGATATCGTTATTAACCTGAACAGAAATGATATGACAGTTTGTTAATAAGCTTAATATTTTAAAATAGAAATTAAAAAAAAAATAGTTATGTAATGGTTTTTTTTTTTTTTTTTTTGAGAAAAAGTTATGTAATGGACTTTTAATTAATTAATTTATCGCCTTTATAAATACTAGCTAGTAGGAACTATGTGCATTGTACGTGTTTCATAACATTGAAAATAAAATATACATGTATAAGTTGAGATAAAAGTCTTCTACTAGATACTCATTTTTTTTCTTTATATTCTTTTTTTAAAAAATCATATTACTCAAAACAATTTTGAATTAATATATGTTTTTAAACTTTTTTTTTTTTTAGTTTTTGAATTGATTTTTTTGATCTCTTAGTTCAAATCTTTGATAGTAAGAGAACAAATAAACAAATAATATTTGTATTTATAATAAAAAAAATTTAATTGTTGCATATTTACAACAAATTTGAACAGAGAAAAAAGAACATGTAAAAATACTAAATTATTATAAACCTACTCATTGGTGTGCATTTACACAAAAATTAAAAAGCTAAAAAAAAACTACAAAAGCATAAAATATTCACTCTCTTCTTTGTCACAATCTCCAAATTGCTTGAACTTCAAAAGCAGGGTCTTCTTCCCCACTTCTTCAATATGTGAGGATCAATAGATGAATCTCGGTGTATAAAAAAAACACTGCAAAAGCATATAAAAAATTAAAGTAACATTAAATCATCAGTGAAGAAAGAAGAAGATGAAATGTGATAAACAAAAAATAAAGAGAGACAAATGTGATATTCCCTTCTAAACCTAGAAGAGAGATACTTAAACAAAAAATCTTGAAATAATGGCTACTTCGAGAAAAAGCTTAGAAAAAAAAATGTTGAGAACGAGGATGTTGCTATTAACGAAATTAAAAAAAAAAAAAAATAATGCGATAATGCTACCAACAAAATTTTTACAAAAATGAAAGGAAAAAAAATTAGAGAGAGCGAGTTTAAAAAATTAAATTAAAAGAAGAAAAGGGAAAAGATAATTTAGGAAAATTTAGATTTCAAATCATGATTATATTTTATTTTTATTCAAAATAAATATATTTACAAATTAACACACAATATATTAATTTCACGTTGAGAATAACTCAACTGTTTTAAGTACATAACAAATATATTTACAAATTATAAAACTATTGAAAATGGTTTTTTTAGATAAAATGTTATCAATTTTTTTTATTTTCTTTAACATCAATTATTATTATTTTTAGATAAAATAAGATTAAATTTAAATCTAGATTTTTTTATAAAAAATTATTTTTTAATATGAATTATTCTTAGATAAAATCATTTTTTTAATATATATAAGCTTCAAATATTGATTCGGATGAATATTTCTAAAAAAAATTAAAAAATAAATTTATATTAATAAATAAACATTTTATTATTTTTAAATAAGTAAACATGTCTATTATTTATATTATGTTTATATTAGTAGCATTTTGATACTTATTTTTTGTGTTTCGTGGATTTTTCTGCATATAATGGAAATATCAATTCACACCTCATATCAATATCGAACCATGGAAATATGGAAATATCGAGAAGGGGGAATTATTTGATTTAAAATAAAAAGTGAATTTCTTAAGATATTGCCGTATGGTTCTACACAAAAAAAAAAAAAAAAAAAAAAACATATAGAAAAAAGTGGCCTATTTCGACCTTTTTTAAATCAAAGGTTTTAAATTTTCGAAGAAAATATATATTTATATTGTTAGATATTGAAAAATAGTATTTTGACCAAAATTTGTCTAAGAAAATAAATGTAGTGACTAAATTAAAGGTTTATTGAAAGTAAAAAAAAAAAAAAAAACTAAAATTAGATATTTAAAAGTATAATTACTAAAATAAAACAAGATCCACGTATATAAACGAAAATAATATTTTAACCAAATATATATGAATTTCTCGGGGCTATTGCTAAAGTATTAAATTTCAAGAAAGTGATATGTCATTTATGTCAAAGTGAGGCAAATTATATAATTGTGGGTCAAACAGGGTATATTTAAATTGAAAATATAAGAAAGGCTAGTAATTATTGTTCCTTTTTTATGTTTTGTTTTCTTTTTACTACAAAAAATTGTTTTAAATTAGAATTCAAAAAGGAATTAAAGTGAAAAGAAAAAAAAATATAAATGGTGAAACATGGAAAATTAATTAAATTTAAAAGAAAATATAAAAATAAATAATAACTATAGTAAGAATGTCATTTAAATTTAATGTAACTAATCTCTAGTATGAATGTTGTTGATTATATTAAAGTATTATAAATACTATTAGATTTGTTTTAAATTAATATATTTAATTTGATTTAGATTTATTATTTTAGAATTATTTTTTGAGATTAGATAGTTTTGTTTTACTTTCAATATGTCAATATGCTTTTACCAAATCTTTCCCGTCTAAATTTAAATTGTTCTAAACATATTATCAATATTACTAATATATCATCTAAATATAAATTTAACCGATCTAAAGGATTAATTTCTGTAATATATATATAATTAAATTAATATAGGTGGACTTACATCTCATTGAAAAATTTGGTTGGATTGTAGACTATGGGATGAGTACTAATGACATGTTTGGAAGTGATTTTAAAATTGTCAAAATCAATTTTGTCATTTTCAAAATCATCATAAAACATGTTTTTAATACTTCAAAACTAATTTTGATGATTGAAAATTGCATTTAAATTAATTTTGAGTAATTAGAAGTGTGTTTTTAGTTATTTTAAAAATCAAGTGATTTTGACGATTTTAAAATCACTCCCAAATATGCCCTAAATAGCTAATGTACAATTAATTAGTATTATTATTTTTACAAATTTAATAAATCTTTATGACAAAAATTTGAAAAATAATTTATAAAAGACAATGTGACTAAAAATAATATAATTTCTTGAAAAACAGAAAACAAAATCTAAAATATATAATTCATCTTACTCATCTCTCAAAATTATTTTCGTTAACTCTATAACTATATCAAAGGTAGAACACAACCAATATTAATATAAAATATCGTTTTATTTCATTTTAATTTGGTCCCTTGGTTAACATTCATATAAAAAAACTCATCTTATGAAAAAAATTGCAAAAAAAAAAAGGAAAAAAGAAAAAGAAAAAGAAAAAGAAAAAGAAAAATTAATACATTAAACATTTGTGTGTTAAAAATTAGTTTAATTACTTCCCATTAGGGTTTTGTCTAAGACTAAAAACACTCAAATTTTAAAAAATTCAGATATTATTAGTGTTTATCAATCCATTTTTTCTTCAATATTTAGGGACTGAATCTTATAATAATAATGCAAATGAGAGAAAAAAGGATTCGTGGGGGAGAAAAAGAAACTAAATAATTAAAAAAGAGAGAGAGAGAGATTTAGGCCGACGAATATATTATTATTCTCACTAAATTAACAATTATTGAAAAACCTGCATTCTGTGTTACATGATTATTATATGGAAACACATAGATTATTGGAAAATAAAAAACAACCCCATGAAAATTACATTATAATCTGAAAAATATATTTCAATGGGAGGACGCACGTGAGAGGAAGAAGAACACGGCGGCGAGAGTGACCGGAAAAAGAAGCAGCAGGAGGCCAGACGGCGGCTGAAGGGAACCGATCACCAGCGGCAGAAACAGAATAAGTCCAACCACCACAAGCATCATGAAAACACTCCCCATTCCAACCACACTAGTTTCTCCCATTCTCCCACACAACGAACTTCGATCGGTCGGTCGTTGCTCGATATAGCGGAGCAAAGAAGCGGAATGTGTCTAGAGATCGAGTATCGGAAATTGTTGAAATAAAAGAAAAGAGAATGATCTTCAAGAGGAATGTGTGAAATAGTTTTGTCTTTAGAAATAAGATATAAGATAACAAATGATGAATAACAAGAGAAAGAATCAGAAGAGTATTTATAGATGTGAAAAGAAACTAACCAAAGGGAATGGTTATTCATGAAAAGATACCACCCTTCATTAAAAAGTTACAGAAAATAATAATAATAAATAAATAAAGAATTTTTTTTTTTTTTTTTTTTTTTGCATCTATGGTTAATTATGCGATCAGGGTTTGTTGGACGTGGTGGTTGCCATGCATATATATAACTTCTTTTAAGCTATTCACAATAATAATAATTTTTTTTAAAGGAGTGCAACACGAGAACTTGCCAAGTGATCATCCAACTAATACTACTCAAGCACACTTAACTGCGAAGTTTTGATGATCCGGAGCATTAGTGCTGGTATGATCGCACCCGCTCTTCACAATTATTGTTTTTTTAAAAAATATACAAGAGGGGGACAAAATCAGTATATGCACCCGTATATCTCAACTAGGTTGATACAATATACAAGAGCCTTAATTATTGTTATTATCAAGAAATAATATTCTTTTGCGTTTGGTTGTCTAAGTTTTAGCTTTAGTTTATTTAGTTCTTATGTTTCATGATTTTATGCAATTTCTATCCCTAAGGTTTTAATTAATACTCATTTTTGGTCATTTATGTTAATTTTTGAAAAAAAATTTAAAAATAAAAAAATAAGGAAAACAATTTACACAAAATAGCAAAATTTGTATATAGTTGTGATAGACGCTGATAGAAATCTATCAGGATCTATTAGTATAGAAATGATAGAAATCTATCGCTATAGATGTTGATAGAAGTTTATCACTATTTTTTCTGCTATTTTCTGTAAATAGTTTGACATTATTTTTATCTGTAAAAACTTTTCTTAATTTTTTTATCAATCAATTTATTTTTTTTAGCACCCTCATCACACCCCATATCTAAATGAAGGATAATCTCGTTGCCACACAATAATATTTACACTAAAGACCAAATTAGTGATCTAAAAAGTGAACATTAGTGAAAACTCAAGGGTAAAAGTATTAAATAGAAAATGAAAGTAAAAAACTGAAGGTTAATTAGGGCCCATTTGGTAACCATTTGGTTTTTAGTTTTTGAAAATTAAGCCTACAAACATCTCTCTCACCCTAAATTCCTTACTTTCTTATCTATTTTTTACTCCTGCTTTCAAAAACCAAGCCAAAATTTGAAAACTAAAAAAAAAAAAAAATAGTTTTTCAAAACTTATTTTTGTTTTTGGAATTTGGCTAAGAACTCAACTCTTGTACTAAAAAAAGACGCAAACCATGGTAAGAAAATGTGAGGAAATAAGTTTAGTTTTCATAAACTAAAAACAAAAAACGAAATAATTACCAAACGGAGTTTAAATATATGATATTTTAAAATCTAAAGACTATATTAGAAATTTAACTTAAATTTGAAAGTAAAAATATAACATTTTGAAATTTAAGAACCATATAAAAGAAATTAGGGACCAAGAGAGTAAATTTTTTTTTCCATGTGATTATTACATAGTTTCTTTCTTGTTCAACTAAGTAATTATAACTTCTATGGGTGGATTTTATTTTTACAGTTTTTATATTTCAGTAATTTTATTTTTACATTTCCATATGATTACCCTAAATCGCTGTGTTATTTTGCAACTATTTTGATGAACAAAAGAAACTGTCCGGGAATTTCGGTTTACAATTTCATATACTTTTTATTTATTATTATTTCTTTTAGTACTGAATGCAGTTGAGATTTGTAAAATAGTTTTAAAGTAATTACATAATTACATTATGGAAAATAGAGAAGAATATGAGGAGATTTTTTATTTTCAGAGTAGTTTTAATTTTCTACAAATTAAGAAAAGAAAAACATTTGCATTACAATTATATTACGATTATATTACTATAATTAGGGTTATTTTTTAAAAAAATGCCGATTTTTTTTAATAAAAAAACAGTGAAGTAGACAAAAATACCTCGAGTCAAAAAAGAAAAAGAAAAAGAAGAAAGAAAATGTAGTGTATTTCAAAAAGAAAATTGGTAAAGATTGGATTTTTTGAAAAATTAAAAGATTAGATATTCAATATAAAAACAATAAATAGATTTTAACCAACCATCTAATATATAACAAAATTTAAGATTTTTTTGAATAAAAATCAAACGAATAAAGCTAAATAACAATCGAATAACAATACATAAAATAGATCGGGTACCGATTGGATTTTAAAAAAATTGAAATATTAGATAATGACAAAAAAAATAAAAATAAATAAATGGATTTTAACAAAACGTTAACAAAATTTAAGTTTTTATTAGAATAAGAATCAAACAAGTAAACTTAAATAAAAATCGAATGATAAAAAATAAAACAAATTTGATAGAGATTAAAATTAATAAAAATGAAATATTAGATAATCAACCAAACATAATTTAAAACAGTCATTGATTTATTAGGTAAATTCACGTTGCATTCACCTTAAATGATAAGAAATTTTTGAGAAAAAAAATCGTATCTAAAAAAACCATTCATGTTAATATAATTAAATTTTCATCTAGGTTAAATGATATATGGAGCTCATGGAGGATACCGTGATTGTCTCCCGACAAAGATAAAAATATTCTATTGAAGTCGTTTGATTTGGTTTGGTTTGGTTTGATAAAAAGTATTAGGGATTTACTTTTCTGAAAAATCAAATGTTTATATTATAATGTTTGTTTTTCATATTTAATGTCTCATAAAACCGATAAACAAAATAAATCTGCAAAAAAGATTTTAAAAAACACTATTATCCGAATAAACTCAAACAAAAATGTTATTAAAATTTTTAGTTTAAATGATAAAAAGATAATTGTTGAAGATTTTCAAACAACTTTAATTCATTGAATGCTTGTATTGGTTTCAGTATAATATATTGAATACAATCTTTAATATTTCATTATTTGATGTAGTAGTCTTTAAAAGTTGTAAACTGAGATAAATCTATCGAAATTCAAGAAAGTTTCAAGAAAGTAATATGGAGATTCAGCTTCAATTTTCAGGTCTCCAAAAAGCTTTAATACTTCGTTGTCAAATTTTTGTCAAAATTTTCCAACTTTCGAAAGAGTGAGACCTCTATTTATAGAAGATTTCTATGGGTTTTAGGTGAGTTTAGACCCATTTGCTTTTGGACTATTGAGCCTGGGCCCACTTACTTTTTGGATTTGGGCTCAAGTTAGGCTTGAGTTTAGTTTTTTCTTCGGCCTAAATTTTCCACCGTGGGGTTGAAATGGGTCGGAGTTTGGACCCGAGCGACTTTAATTACTCGGTCTGATCCAATTTATGATTTAAAGTCCAATCGAACCACTAAGGTTTCTCTTTTATTTATTTTTATTTCGTTAACAATTTTTTCTTTTTGCACTTGATTTTTCTTATAATGATTTATTTTATTCCTTTGTGTGGGTTTGAGGTTTTTCATAGCTATTTCTTTCTTTTTATTTCTTTTGTTAATTTTTTTCTTTAAGATCTTGGAGATATCTCTCTCCCTCTCTCTTTCTTTTTTTTTTTTAATTTTTTTTATGTTTCTTTAGTGATTTTTTTCCCTTTAGGTAAATATTTCTTCCAATATTTCTTCTATTTGAGTGCATCAATTCCTATGTTTGTTTGTCTTTTACCTCTTTTTTTTCTCCAACTTTATATATATATATATACCCTCAACAATGGCATCCTTAAACTATACGAGGGTGAAGGAGAGGTAAATGAAGGTCAATCTTCTCCATATTTATTTTTTACTTAATGTAATTTTATTTCCGTGTGGAATTGATATTGAGGTTGAATAATGTTTAGTTGTAGATATATTAGAAATAAATTTTTATTTTTAAATTAGGTGGTTAACTTTGATTTTAAATTTTTCTTACTATATAATATCCAAAATTTAAACTAGATCAAATAGTTTACAAAACATGATTACTTCAATTTTGTTTTTAAGTAATATGAAAAACTTATAAAAAATTATAAATAAACAAACATATGATTATCAAATTGAACCATATACGTTGTAATTTTTTTTTATTCTATTCTTTAAATTCATTCTCTCCCAAAACTCACTCATTTGAATAAAAATCTCATCTTGTAAGAGTTCTCCAAATATTTAAAGAAGACAAATTAATTTCTATTGGAAAGACTATGTAAAAAAAGTGTAACTAATCTTTTTTAAAAATAAATCTTTTTGCGTAATTCTCTAAAAAAACTAAATAAAAATCAAATCTATTTATCAAATCTTTATAAAAATGTACACCCATATCCCTAATAAAATAATAAAAAATAAGCATATATTTATTATTAAAAATAGGGTAATCATTTTAAATAACAAAACTGCTTGAAATATTTTCAAATATAGCAAAATATCTATCACTGATAGACAGTGATAAGCACTACTAGACAGTGGTAAGCACTACTATCGTCGATCACTGACTTTTAGTGATAGAGACTAATAGATGTCTATCAGTGTCTATCAATGTCTGTCACTGTAGACAGTGACATTTTGCTATATGTAAATATTTTGGTTCATTTTACTACATTTGAAAACAACTCTTAAAAACATTTGAATGGTTTTCTTAGGTAGAATTGATATTTAAGGTCCCTCAAAATCTCTACTATTTCCGACTAAATTTTGATTAATAAAATAATAAAATAATTTAGATATTAATTTATTATATAAAAGTATCTATTTTAATGATCTTTTTTTATAGTGAAATAAAAGAAACTTTTTTTCTTTTTAAATATTACATAGCTAACTATTTGTTGCAAGATTAGTAAAATTTGGAAACCTTGTCAAATTTTATAATTGAAATCACTACGAACAAGTTAGGAAAATTACTATAAACAGAAAAAATACCAAACTATTTACAGATATAGAAAAATTTCATTGTCTATTAGTGATAAGACCGCGATAGAATTCTATCGTTTTCTATCACTCAAGCAAATGAATTCTATCGCTTGAGCGATAGAAAGCAATAGAATTCTATTGCGGTCTATTACTAATAGACTGTAAAATTTTTCTATATTTATAAATAGTTTGACTCATTTTTCTATATTTGTAAAGAGCCCAAAAAGTTATTAAAATAAATATTAAAAAAGTATTAAAAAAAGCTTATAACACAAATCCCTACATAAGGGACGACTAATGACATTTTGTGAAGTGCTTATGGCATCTCCAAAGCCCTCCCAAAAACATATATTAAAATAAAAAAAATTTAGTTTGGTCATTATAGTTTTGACTTAATTTTATTTGATCCCACGATTTTGATTATAATTAATCTTAATTACAGATATCCCTCGACGTTATCAATTGAATACATGACACCTGGCCGTTATCGATTGAATACAGAATACAAGTATTTGTACACGTTTGTTGACTGTATTTTGTTAGTGTATTTAATATTAGGGAAATTTTTAAAAATAGAAAAATAGGAGAACTATTTACACAAAAAAGCAAAACTGTTAGATAGTTGCGATAGAGGCTGATAGAAGTCTATCAGGGTCTATCAATCATAGAAATGATAGAAGTCTATCACTGATAGATGCTGATAGAAGTCTATCAATATCTATCATTGTTTTTTTTGCTATTTTCTGTAAATAGTTTGACATTTTTTCTATCTGTGAAAATTTTCCTTAATATTATGTGTTAGAGTATTTATTATGTTTACTTCTCATATGTAAAATCTCAGTGGACCTTTTTAGTCCTGGTAATATTTAAGGTTGCTTTCAATCTTATTGTAGTGTGGCTGAAAACCCTAAATCAATATATAATAAACTTTCAGTCTCCTTTCCCTCTCTATATTTTATGATAGTATTTGAGTCCATGAACCTCAAACAGACATTCAATTAAAAAATAAAAGAGTAATTGCAATGGGTAGCAGTTTTAAGGCTAATAATTAAGGGGGCGTTTGTCGCATTGAGTTGGTAATAATTATGTGGGGAGTTAGATTGTCTGGAGAGTTAAATTATATATATGTGTTTGGGGTGCAGAGTTGGGTTGGGTTGAGTTGAGTTGGAATATCTGTGTTTGTGGTGCTGAGTTGAGTCAGAAAATATGTGTTTGGGGTGCAGAGTTGAGTTGGTTTCTGGTGCATTTTTCTAAATAAATTAATTTTGGATTTTTTTTGCTTTTTTTTCTTTTTAATTTCCAACTGTACACCCATTGGAATAAAATTTTTAACACTAAAAAATGCTTAATTTTTTCATTCTTATCTTTTTTTTTTGCCCATTTGTGAAATACGAATTTCAATTTTTATGGTTGATGATTTTTTTTCTTCGCCGGAGTTGTCGTCGGAGGTCGTTGCCAGAACTCGGAGTTGGCCGCTTAAACGTGGTAGTCGGAGTATGTCACCGAAGTTGCTTTTTGTGCGAAGGTGATCGTTAAAGTTGTTTTCGGAGGTGGTTACTAGAGCCCAGAGTTGGTCGTCAGAGTTGCTCGGAGTTGGTCATCAGAGTTAACCGCTAGAATGTGCTAATCGAAGTATGTAGCCGAAGTTGCTTCTTGCTAAGGTGGTCGTTGGTGTTAGTCGTCGGTGGTTGTCAGAGTTGACTGCGCAAAGTTCATCGGAACATGTCATCAGAGTGTGGTAGTGGTAGTCACCGACGGGTGGAGCCATTGAAAGCATTGAAGGGAGGGAGAGTTTTGGAGAGTTGGGATGAGTAGGGGTGAGTTGTGATGACTTGGTAAAAAACAAACTCAACTCCACCAACATTTAAAGTTGGTGAGCCAAACATTGAGTTGGTAATTTTTACCAACTCAACCCAACTCATGTTGGTGAAACAAACACCCCCAAGTGTATAACATCATTTTTAAAGAATTGCAAATATAACAAAATCTATTAGTAACAGACTCTATCGTTCATAGACCTATTATCAATGATAGACTTTATTATTGATAGACTCCGAGAGTTAAATCTAAATTTAGCTATATCTGTAAATTCTTTTGTATTATGTTATACCGGCTAATACTTTGAACATGATTGCTATATTTGCAACTGTCCCAACATAAAAATTACCAATGGGAATATTGAGCATCCAACAATGAAAAAATCAAGAGAACTCACAATATTTATAATATATATACATCAGCTACTCATCTCATTGCCAAATATTTTGAGATGAAACCTCATGTTATCTAATATGGTACGACCGTATTAGAGTTGTGCATCATGTACAAACTTTTAGGTTTTAGTCACTTATATATCTATAACCGAGTTTTCGGATTCTTTTCTCCCTCCCCTTTTAACATTGCAACTTCTACACTCCTCTTTACCTTCTCTTAAATATTTGCAACCTTATCCCTGTTCGTCTTAGTGAGAAATGTCGCATGCGATATTAACGAAAATTAAATGACTGAATTGATACATTTAAAACAGATTGCCAAATTGGTTAACTAAATCTACGAAGGGAGAGAAAAATGTGTTATATATGTTAACAAGGACATAGTACATTTCAAACTTTGGGAAAAAAGTCATTTGGCCATTGGTAATAAAAGGAAAAGCCAACCAAATTGTTTCAAGAAACAAAATTCAAAGAATGAGTAAAGAAAAATCCAAGCATCATCTGATGAGGCAAATAGGCAATAAATTAGTATTTATAGAGACAAAATGATGATAAATCATAATAGATGTGAACAAAACCAAAGACTTGGGAAAATCAAAAGGCTTTCTGCTTGGTCGTAAGTATATTCTATTTTTTTTTTTTTAAGTAATACTTTTGTGCAACCTCAATCTCAAGAAAAAGAATATATATAAAAAATATATATTTTTTAAGAAAAAAAGTTTATTGGTAAAGATGAATGTGTAATTCGAGATGTATTTTTTTCTTTTTTTGGGGGCATAACGAAAAAAATAAATATTTTATTTTCTAAGTTATGTTTGAATGATTTCAAGTACAATATTTAAGAAGCTAAAAAATCCAAGTGTTTAAATTGGTTTAAAAATTTAACAGTGTTTGAGTTATTTAAGGTTACATAAATTTTTCATTGATACTCAATTCAACAATGTTATATGTGGATTAGGGAAAAAAAATTCCATTCTATAGTTGCAAGCATTACATTGAAGTCAACTTTGTTTTTTAATATATAAATTCCTTTGTACCAAAAAAGAAAAAAAAAGTTTTACACTGAAATCTGTTTGAATACGATTTGTGTTGTGATCGTACAATGAAAAAATGGAGAGATCGACTCCACATTCTTTACAAGATACATGAGTTAACTCTCCTCTTATTGTCAATTGATTTTGAGATGAAACCCATTCATCTAATAGTTTAATCGAAAGTTAATTTGGTTAAATTCAATTTATATAACTGAGTTTATTTTTAGACCTCAAAGGAAGGCGTACGTGATAATTACCGTTGAGCTAAGATCACTCTATCTACTAACACATCAATTTGCCATGTATGACATGCTTTTTAATTTCTACACAATAGACGTCATTTTTTGGAATAAATCTCAACGTTCAAGTGCAAGAATGAAACGTTTCAAATAAAATGTACAGGAACAGATATATATATATATAATTGAAACAAACTCCAAAGTTTACGATAATTATTTCGTATAATTTTAACCTTTTTTTTCGCAGATTAAACGATCATCATCATGAATCTCAAATATTGCAAGGGTTTACTAGTTTTGGTTTTGGCATTGTTGATGGTTATTGAAACAAGCCTTGGAGCTCCATTTGAGCGTTGGAGAGTTGAAGTAGCCAATGAAATGCAAAATGGGCAAACTTTATATCTTCGGTGCAAGTCCAAAGAAGATGATTTGGGAAAGCAATATTTAAAACATGGGCAGAAATTTTCATGGAAATTTAGAGAGAATTTGTGGCAAAATACACTTTATTGGTGCTACATGAGAAATGATCACAATCATGTATCTTTAGAAGTGTTTTGGCCAGAATCAGCTTCTCAGTCTTGGCTTGCTTATAGATGTAGAGATAATGTTTGCTATTGGTCAGCAAGAAATGATGGAATTTACATCTATAATGTTCCTGAAAATAAGTTTGAGTTTCATGCTAAATGGCTGTCTGGTTGGTAGGGTTGTTATATGTGAAGGAAATTAAGGAACTTATTTTCTTCAAAACACAGTAATAAAAGCCAAAATGAGCATAGCTCGACTGGCATAAAGCTCGGTCCGATCCCTTTGCTCCCACATATTGTCAAAAAGAAAAAAAACAGTAATAATAAAAGATTATTCTTGGACTTGTATGATGAGTTTGGATCGATTCATATATGTTTATCTTTTTTTGTAGGGGCCTTTTGTTTGTTTGTTTATTATTATTTTTTTTTGTTTGAGAAGAGATAATTAGGATCTTTAAAGGCTTGGAATTATAAATGCCCAAAATTATAGATATCCAACATCTTTAAATAACACTATTTGTTTTGTAGGGATGTTTTTATAGATATCTGAAAATACTTGGATAACTATGTTTCGGAGGATTTCTACTTGGAAATGTTTTAAATTTACAAAAATGTTTCAAGATGCTCTCACGACTATTCATTAGTTTATAATTAATTTAATGAACTTATATAATTTTTTTTTGGGAAATTTTCTCAAATAGAAAAAATGTCAAATTATTTACAGAAAATAGCAAAAAAAATACTGATAGACATTGATAGACTTCTATCAGCATCTACCAGTGATAGACTTCTATAATTTCTATCGCTGATAGACCCTGATAGACTTCTATCAGCGTCTATCACAACTATCTAAAAATTTTGCTATTTTATGTAAATAGTTTCCCTTATTTTTCTATTTTTAAAACTTCCCATTTTTTCTATTAATTTGATTTTTTAAAAATTAATATTGTTTATATTATTTTTTTTATGTATTTTCTCAATAAATTAATAGAGGAGTTTTTAAAAATAGAAAAATAATGAACACTATTTACACAAAATAGCAAAATTTTTAGATAGTTGTGGTATACGTTGATAGAAGTCTATCAGGGTCTATCAGTGATAGAAATGATAGAAGTCGATCACTGATAGATGCTGATAGAAGTTTATCAATATCTATCTGTTTTTTTTTGCTATTTTCTGTAAATAGTTTGACATTTTTTCTATGTGTGAAAATTTTTCAAATATATTTTTTATAAAATAAATATTTTTAAATTTAAATTTGAATATCTTTCTATAAAAATAAAAACAACTACCATATAACAAAAAAATTGATATATATGGTTGACAATTTTATTTTAATTATAAAATGCAAGTAAAGAAGAGGAAGGGTAAAAAAGTAAAAAGAGGATGGCATCAACATGAGAATTTGAAAAATCCATGTTTTAGGAGGGCATCCAAAATTCTCGAGATGCCCTCGGTAAGGACATCTTAGGATGCTAGAGAATATCTAAATGCCAAGACATGCATATTAGATTATATTACTGTAAAACAAACACGGTAATCCAAATCTCCAGTACTCTATAGAAATATTGGATGTTTGTGAAACAAATGGTCCCTTATAGTTTTGATAATATAGGGATGAGAGAATTCAAACTACAAACCTCTCGATTTAAATTCGAATCTCTTCATATATATATATATATATATATATATATATATATATATATATATATATATATATATATATATATATATAATAGTTGAACTAGGATGGTTTGAACATTTTTCTCTTATGTTTGAGTATGTGTGTGATGTTCATTATCTACTAGATTAAATGAAATGCATTTAAAAATTTAGAGAAAAAAAAATCAATTCAACTCTATTTTGAAATTGTTTTCAATTAAAACTTCAAACCAATAAATATTGTGTTTAGTTAGATGAACAAAATTTGTGGGTGCATGATATTAAGGATCTCAATTTCACTTCAAAGGGAAAACATGAGGTGTAGTTAATGATATTTTTTTTAATAAACAAATTAGATGGGGGAGGGTTTTATTGTACATGAAATAAGCTTTTTGTGTTATAAGAACAGCTACTAGACATCTTGGTAAATGATGGTAAATTTGGACATGATTGAAAAATTAGGATAATTGTAATGAGTAGCAATTTTAAGAATAATAACTAAGTATATAACAACATTTTTAAAAAATTGCAAATATAGCAAAGTTTATCAGTGATAGATTTCTATTACTGATAGACTCTTAGGCTTTATCAGTGATAGACCACCTAGACCATAAAAGTCTATCAACGATAGAAGTCTATCACTGATAGACTTTGCTATATTTGCAATTTTTTTAAAATGTTGCTATATGTGCTAATACTTTGAATTTGATTGCTATATTTACAATTGTCCCTTTAAAGACTATGTACATTAGTTAACCCTTAACTATAGGAAAATTGGAACAGATAGGATTTTTTAGTTTTGATTTTTGAGCAATAGGAAAAAAAAGTAACAACAGTGATGATAGCACCTCAGACATCTAATTTACCATGAATTTTTTAATATACCCAGAATACCCTCAGATGAAAATCTCGCTATCTAGATTTAGGACCTGTTAGATTGACTAGAGAGAAAATATATATTTTTTTAAATTCATTTTTATTTAAACTCTTTTGATAAAAATAGTTTAAAATGAACTCTGAAAGTGTTTCAAAAGCTATTTTGAATGGTTGTCAAACACTTCAATTTTTTTTCAAAATGACTTATTTTAAAATTAAACACTTGAAAAGTTAATATAAACATACTCTTAGTTACACTATATCTACTCTTAGTTACACTGTATCTCTTTTTTAGTATTCCAAATTTCTTTTAATCATTTACTTCCTCCCAAGAGAATCTAAATATTATGAGTTTGTTATCTTTTTAAAGTTTAAATATGAAATCTGAGGTAGCATTGTGTGTAATGTTAATTATATGTTGATAATGTTGCAACATTATTGAATGATGCTATAGTACTAAGGTAGCATTGTTGTCTCGTGTGATGGCGATTGATAGGAGTTGGGAGATGAATCTTTTTCTTCATCGGATGCATTTAAATGAACTTTTTAAGTGTTTAGTTTTAAAAATAAGTCATTTTGGAAAGAAAAGAAAGTGTTTGGAAATCCTTCAAAAGTAGCTTTTGAAGTGTATTTTAATTAGATTTTATCAAAAGAGTTTAAATAAAAATATTTTTTTTGAAAAACATTTAATTTTTTTCTTTAATCAATCCAAACAGGCTTGATTAATAAGATATATTTGCATTCAAGTATTTTTCTACTCATGGTATTGGTTGCAAATACAAAATATAGAATTAACACTCCTGTATAGTTACAGGAGAAAAGACACGAAAGATATCTCTATAGATACATACGCAGACGAACCCCAAGAGGTTAGGATAGAAACCACTTTGACTCTCGAAGAATGGCTTGACCTTTTGAAAGAATACAATGATGCCTTTGCATGGTCCTATGATGATATGCCTGGACTCAGCACAGACATAATTTCGAAAAAAATCCCTTTGTATCCTTGATGCCAAGCCAGTCAAGCAGAAACTTTGGAGAATGAGGCCCGAATAGACATTTGAAAATCAAAGAGGAAGTAGAGAAACAAAGTTTTAAGGAAGACTACCGAGCTCCACGATAGATAAGCGCCCATCATCTCTATGCGAATTCTGGCTTTAGCTTTTCGTCTTTGGTTAGTATTAGCGAAAACTCGCTCGACTTAATAATAATTGTCTTACTCGACTTGCTTACTAGCTGCATTTTTGACTAATATAATAATTAGACATATGTTAGTGCGTGGTGCAAAGGCCTACATTTGAGAGGCATTGCCTATAGCACTGATAGCGCATGCACAAGACCTTTTGAATGCACACAAAGAATATCACCATGAAAATGAGACTTTGGAAACTGACTCGTAAGAACAAAATAGTCTCATTACTTAGTTTCACTCATATGTACTCCACTTTCTTAGTGTTTAGATCAAGGTACCCATATTATGTATATAATTTTTCCTCAAGATGCCCCATTTCCCTTTCAGTCAAGCCTTTTTAGCCCTTTCCTCGAGGAGTCGAGCTGCCTATCTTCTCCTCGAGTCGCACTAGCCCGACGATATCGATCTCGACCATTATTTTATGAAATTTTATTCTAACTTCTAGCTTGACTTGTCCTTAGCTAAAGAAAGAAAGATAGTTGAAGGTCGAAGACCAGAGTTCGATTTTCACAACATATGAAAAAGACCTACAGGAAGAAGTTTACACGAGTCCTCCCCCCAGTTGTGTAAGGGGAGGAGAACAAGAGAGGTCAACTGGAGTGGAAGCCAAACGACGGGGTTGAGAATCTGTGATTGATCCGAAGAACCACTGCCAGATATGATTTTGCTTCCCCTTCGTACTACCGAGATTCTTGCTCGACTTTCTTTCGACTTAAGAAGGCAGCGGTGAGAATGATGATCACTTCGGAACTCGTTGAGAATGGGCATTTTAGGGCTGGATCTAAAAGCTCTCCAACGTGTTGCGATATATCATTAATTGAGATGTAATATATATATATATCTCTATTGACTCTCATTTTGGTGGGTGGGAGACACCTCAATTTGTCAAAAAAAATCCATAAATTTTCAATTTTCTCTCTCGAGTTTACACATATCTATAGAGTCTCTCTATCAATTCCACCTCCAGCGTGAGTCTAACAAGCTCCATGGATCCCAAACTACACTTAAAATCTCAAAATTCTCATAAATTTGTCAATTTTCAAAAGGTTGACTTTTTAGTTTGACTTTTGACTTTAATCGTTGACTTTGATTTTGACCTTGACTTTGACCAGTCCCGAGCGTTTCTACTTCTCCCACAAATTTCCAACACAAGCTCGACTAAATTTGTTACCCTCAACTCATTCATTGAACCCTACAATTCTCTTTATTTTCGGGGATAAGTCATTGGTTTGATTCCTTTTATTTTCCATATCTATTCTCAACTAAATGTTCTAAATTGAACTTAATCTCGAGTTCCCGAGTTCAAATTCAACCTATAAGCTTCCCAATAATTTCAAAAAAAAAAAAAAAATTAAAAGAGGAGAGGTCTTACAGATCATCACTCTACAAAATGATTTGTTGTCCTTATTGGCTCTTGTTCCGTCTCCTGGTCTTCCAAAAAGGAACCCAACGGTGTCTCATTTTTCCACTGGGGTTGATTATCAAGCCTTGGCACACACTACAACAGATGCTTTTTGGTTGCGCCAATTATTATATGATCTTTATATTTTTCTGTATGAACCTCTAATTTTGTGGTGTAACAATGTATCTGCTATTTCTTTAGTTAGTAATCTTATTTTATATGTTATACTAAGCATATCGAAATTGATTACCATTTTATTCGTGAAAAGGTTGTTCACAAGAATCTTATTATTGTTTATTTTATTTCTTCTTATTCATCACAATTTTTTCAAGGCTGACAAAGCCAAACTCATGACTTCATTGCCATCATGAGTTTGAGGGGTGTTAAAATTAAGTGCTTTTTCTCAACCCTTTTGTGTTGTAAACAATATTTGGTTCCTTGATTTATAGATTTGATCTCGTTGTCCTTCGATAGAATGGGCTCTTTAGCTTCTATTAGAATATAGTGCAATACACAATTTATTCATCTCTATTTATCTGAATTTATTAAAAAAGGTCTCACAAATAATCTTTTAGATTTGAAATGAAATGCTCCATATTTATCTAATAAAATTGGATATCAATTGGAATGTGTTGAATCTTGAAATGGAGAACAACTTTGAAATTTATATTTTATTCATACAACATCATACATACTCTAACAATAATAAAATGCTAAAAAAATCATCCCTAGAATCCTCTATTGAAAAATCTATCTAGCAATATTATTGCTTTTTCCTTTCATGCGTACATTTTCTTTCATAATTTTACCAACCAGACAACCATTTGGCATGAATCTCAAACTTATTTTCAGGAATATTTTTAATATAAATTTCATCATCTCTTACTGACCAAAAGCACCTTTGACCTTGACATCTATGGAAAAGCCAAGATTTAGACTCTGATTCACTTCTAAAGCAATATGACTTTGTTCTTCCTTGTGCATGTAGCACCAGTACAATGTTGTTTGCCACAAATTCTCTCTGAATTTCCACGAAAATGTTTGCTCAAATCCTAGATTTTGTTGCCCCAAATTGTTGTCTTTTGACTTACAATGAAGAAATAGGGTTTGTTTGCTTTGCATGTCGTTGGATACTTGCACAGTCCAATGTTGAAAAGGAGCTGCAAAACTTGTTTGAACCATAGCTAATGTCATAATAACCCAAACTAAAACCATGAAATATTTGAGGTTATTCATGACTATTTCTTGCAACTGTTGTCTAATGTTAGAAGCGTGCGAGGGACGCTCACGAAGAAATAATCAAACAAAAACGAAAACACTTGTATTCACAACTTTTCGAGAAATTGTTTTTTTCTTTAGGCTTGCTTCAACATTACGAAGAGAAGCCTATTTATAGGATTTAATATGGAAAATCTACATCTTATAACTCTCCTCCCTAAATATATAAAACTCTTTACTAGCTCCCATTTTTAAAATTCATGAAAACTACTATATTAATTCTCATATATTATTAACATATACTTAACTTAAAATTAAATCTATTTAATTATATTTTAATTCATATATAACTTACGGAGACTTATAGGGATTTGACTTCGCCAACACTCACAACATTGCTAGATTTCTTTCAAAAAAAAATCTGAAAAAGAAAAGAGAGAAAAGAAAATGGAAGAAAATTATTTAGAATTAGCTTTAATTTAATTAGCAATACCCTAATCTAATGGTACATTACAAAGTTAGGGAGATTCGACAACTTTCTAACCTATAAAGAGGTATGTAATAGATATATTGAACTATGCTCTAATATTAAATTATAGTAAGAGATTTTCGTAAGAATGAGAAATGTATGTAACTTAGCTCAACGGTAATTGACATGATTTTTCTCAAAGTTCCTTTGTACTAAATAAAAAAAAGAAAAACATATGATTGTAGAGAAATTTTTAAAAATAAAAAAAATAAGAGAAACTATTTACATAAAACAACAAAACTTTTAGATAGTAGTGATAGACGCTGATAGAAGTTTATCCGGGTCTATCAGTGATAGAAATGATAGAAGTCTGTTACTGATAGATGCTGAAAGATGTGTATCAATATCTTCAATATTTTTTTTGTTACTTTTTTTTAAATAGTTTGATATTTTTTTTTATCGATGAAATTTTTTCATAATTGTATTAATTACTTTGTCAAATAAACTCTATTACCAAAATTTCATCCGAGTTTAGTGTAATTATAATTATAATAGGTTTTTTCTAATCAATATAAACATTTGACCAAGAAGCATAAAAGCTTACGTACGATTAAGAGTAATTACAGAAACAAATGTGAATTTAAGGCAATATTAAGAATAAGAATAATTGCAAAAAATAGACAATTTTGTAGGCCAAGAAACCTTTGAAACTTAAAGGGCAATATTTATTATCTTTATAAAATTGACGGTTTGATAGAGGGAAAAAAAATCTAAAAGCAAGCAACCCACATAAAATCTCAAAATATGTTTCCTAATTTAATGGGAGCAAATTAGTGAAAATTTAAAATTTTGGCCCGTTTTCAAATATAAAAAGATAAGTTAAACTATTTATAAATATAGAAAAATTTTACTATCTATTAGCCATAGAGCATTGTTGAATGAGAAATTTTGGCCAACCAAAGTTCGCCACATCATCACACTGAAAGCCCAAGTGGAAGTTATAAATTGGATTGTGTCGAGTAATTAAAGTCGCTCGGGTTCAAGGTCCAACCCAATTTAAGCCCATTATAGGAATTTTGGGGCCAAAGAAGATATTGGGCCCAAACCCAATTTTTGGGCCCAAAAGCAACTAGGTCCAAGCCCATGAAGGCCCATAGAAACTCTATAAATAGAGGTTTTACCCTTCATTTGGGAAGTTGGAAAACATTGACAACAAAGTACTGAAGCTCTGAAGACTTGAAGACTGAAGCTCTGAAAATTTCAAGACTCTGAAGCTCTAGTTGACCTCAAGATAGAACTTCCTGAAGATGGGAATAATTGAATGTTGAAACTCTCAAGTTTCAAAGAACTAAAGATCAAATCTCTCAAGATCTGAAGACCGAAGCTCCCAAGCTCACAAGTTCTGAAGATTGAAGCTCTTAAGTTCCAAAGAACTGAAGATCAAAGTTCTCAACCTCTAAAGTTCTAAAGACCTGAAGACTGAAGACTTAGGAGGCTAAAACTCTTGAAAGCTCTTAAAGTCAGAAACAAGTTAGAGGCCGATCCAAGCTGATCAACAAAACCATAGACCGATCTAGGTCAATCATCAAGTCCAAAGGCCGATCATCCAAGAAGATCATCAAGCCTAAAAGTCGATCCTCCAAGAAGATCATTAAGCCCAAAGGCCGATCCTTCAAGAAGATCATCAAGCCCAAAGGCCGATCATTCAAGAAGTCAACAAGCCCAAGAAGAAAAGTTAATTTTTTGAGAGAAAGCATCAAAGGATTATGTATTAGAGATTATACTCACTATACTAAACTGAAATTAATATAAATACAAAGTTAAAATTCCACGAATCAAATTAGTTCGAATTTCACGAATCAAATTTCTTGAGAAATATCGTCGAACAACTATGATAGAATTCTATCACTTGAGCGATAGACAACACGTGTGACAAAACATTTATTCTATCGCATAAATTGCGACGAAACAACAAAATTGTTGCAAAGTTACTACTAGTGTCTATAGAATGATTTTTTAACATTCTTTTTCGTAATTTGCAACATTAAAGTAAACGTTGCATAATGCAACATTTACGTTTTGCATCGCAGATTGCGATGTTTCTACCATCATCGCAATAACGACAAATGTCTGGACGTCACTTCTTTCTTGTCACTTACGCCTAAATGCGTCATAAATTGTAACTATTTTCAACGGTTAGATTTACTGACGTTTCACGCGACAATTATTTTTTCTTCTCTAAAAGGAATTTGCTACGAAATGGAAACATTATCGACATTTTTTTTTTTTTTTGTCTCTAAATACCATATTTCTTATAATCAACCAAATGATAAGAGAAATAAAGAGACATACATATATCATGTTATCATAAAGGATTAGCTATATTTTTTTCAATATTCTTGAATTCCAAGGAAGTACATGTGTTTCTACTTAATTCAATAACACACGCATTAACAATCAGATAATTAAGATTGATTTTATTCTTAATTAATACTTAATTCTTGAGATCCCCTCCTTTGATGAGCTCTTCAAATTTCAAATCATTATTTAATCTAAGTTGTTTTGTTGCAGATCTTCCACAGACACATGATTGAAAGTCAGTACAAAAGCAATTAGGATCTTTGCAATCAGCACTTCTTTTGCAGTGAGTTCCTACCAAAACACTTCCCTTTGATCCCAATGCCTTGCTTTCAACTGCAATAATTTTTAAACATAACATTATTATTCCAAAATTTGAGCCCTCCCATTTACATATCAACTTTTTAAAGAGATTATTAAACAAAAAATGATAATAACAACAATAATAATAATAATAAAAACTTGAAATTTTACCAAAGCTAGATATAAGCAGCAACATCATCATAACAATGAGAGTAAACTTGACAGTGCTAGATTTCCCTGCCATAATAATTTCCTTTGTATTATTGTAAATTTGTAATTGGTTTTTGGTGAGATGAGTTTTTGTTAGTTTTATTTTCTTGCCCATCCATTATATAAACCTTGGGACATTAAATTAGTTACTTTACTAATCTTCGGATATTACTCTAAGTGTGGATTTTGTAGATGTGCATATTTGCAAACTTTACTATATATGATTTTGTATTATTATGTAATTAATTAATTACAAAAATTGGGAGTACCAAATAGAGGAATTAATTATAGCAAAATAAGGGTTATGATTTGGAACATTAAGTTAGTTTACCAATATTCTAGCATATATACACTAAAAGAGTGGATTTTATAGATGGATATTGGATATGGAAATTTTGCTATATGATTAACTTGCCAAATTACGGTTAAAGATTCCTACTTATTTGTGGTTTATAAAGTATTCAATTATTTTTTCTAATTAGAGAAATATAACACATTAAATGGGGTCTAATTAATTGAATATCTTGCTTAATCATGAAAAGAATGAGGGAAATTTTTAAAAATAGAAAAATTAAGTGAAACTATTTTCATAAATTACCAAAGATTTTAGATAGTTGTGATAGACGCTGATAGAAGTCTATCAGGGTCTATTGGTGATAGAAATGATAGAAGTCAATCACTGATAGATGTTAATAGAAGCCTATTAATGTCTATTAGTGTTTTTTTTTGCTATTTTCTGTAAATAGTTTGATATTTTTTCCATCTGTAAAAATTTCCTGAACAATGATTCCCAAAAATTATGAACAATATTGTTTAATGCTACTAATGATTATACGTATCTTATAATTCACTACAACAAAACTGTGATTTCATGACATTTAAAAACTGTCACAAACAATATTCGTGAGACTTATTTTGTGTTCTTATATCGCATGTCAAGATATGAATATTAATGATAGTTTTAAAAAATGTCATAATTGGACTTTTAATGACAATAAACAATTGTCAACCATCAACATTTACGGACAATTATTCGAAAAATTACCAAAATGCATGTTTTTCACATTTATGACACATTTTCTCTCTCCAAATCCAATTTTACTATTCCATTGTTTCATCGAAACCTAAATTTGTTGTCGTGAATTTTTTCTTCTTCGATAAGTTAGACAATAGTAATTATGTGTGAGCAAGATTCAAACATCTAAGTAAATGTAAAGGGGCTCTTTGGGTTTTAAATTGAGTTCATTTGTCCAGAGTTTATATGTTTATGGAGTATATGGAGTTCATGTATTTGTATTTGAGGTACAGAGTTGTTTTGTCTAAGTTAAAAAGTAAATGTTTTGAATTCTGAGTTGAGTTCATATGTTAGAGATATATGGTGTAGTTTTTTCTGACATAAATAATATACTTTTATGTTGATTATTTTTGTTTGGAAACTTTTTTATTTAATATTTCTACATATCCTTTTTTTTAATTAACTATGGATGTATTGCGTTTTGTTTTATTTTATTTTTTTAAAGTACACATGTTATGTGGGAAGTTTTGCGAAATAGGGTGTTTTTTCAATTTTTTTTTAAATTTAAGTAACCAATTTACAGATTTTTACATGTGACATTTCTAGTTAAGTTGGACGAACTTATACTGGATTTATTAGAACAAAACAAATTTGGATTTATATGGTAAGTAAAATATCATCAAAATGTTATTGTAATATAATCACCCTATTAATGGTCATATTACATGGTTCATGGTTGACACAAAAAATATGTAAGAGATAGCCATATTCTCCGACCTAGTTATATGATACAAAAAAATTATATATAATATGGGCGAACAAATGACCAAGTTTACTTACACAAAAAAAAAATTACATAAATGTTCATCTAAATTCTCTATATGATAAATATGTTCGACAACTTCTTTCTGCCACCCAAACTACAGTTCATACTTATCTTTTTGCCATGATACAAACTTTTGTGTTGGATTAACTTAAAAAAAAATATTATAAAAAAAGTCATTTTCATTTAAACACTTTTGATAAAAAAAAAACTATTTAAAATGAAAACACTATTGTGTTTGGCAACTCTTTCTCAAAAGTGTTTTTATATACAAGTTTGTTTGGTTTGTTATATATATATATATATATATATATATATGTTAAAAGTATTTTTATTAATGTCAAATTATTATAAATTATAACTATAAAATACTGTAAACTAATAATTTAAAATAATGATCATCGGAGTGATCCTAATCATTTCTTGGAACAAAAATTAATTTTTAAAAATTATTATGATTTTTTTAGCTTTCAAATCTTGGCTTTATTTTTAAAACACATGAGTGGAAATACTTGAATTTCTACTCCATTTCCCGAAACAAAAACTAGAAAGTGGATTTTATTATTTTTTAAACAAATACTAGAAAGTAGATAAGAAAAATATATACAAACTTAGGGTGAAAGTAAAGTAATATTTACCAATTTAATTTTCAAAATCTAAAAAAAAAAACTCAAATAGTTTTCAAAGAGGCTAATAGACTTTTTATTATTGTTACCAACTATGCACATATATAACAATAATAATAAAAATAAAAAATTAGAATTTTTGTCATCTAAATTTGAGGTACATTTAAAGAAGGAAAATTTTCACAAATAGAAAAAAATGTTAAACTATTTACAGAAAATAACAAAAAAAAAAAAAAAACTGATAGACATTGATAGACTTCTATCGGCATCTATCAGTGATAAACTTCTATCATGTCTATCACTGATAGACCCTGATAGACTTCTATCGCGTCTATCACAACTATCTAAAAATTTATTATTTTGTATAAATAGTTTTCTTTATTTTTTTATTTTTAAAAATTTCCGTTTAAACAATGCTTTTTTCTTTAAAAAAAAAAAAATTAAATTTTACTATATTTGAAAAAACCTTACTAGTTTAGGCCATGTTCAATATATTCAGTTTTTAAAATTAGAAGAATTGTATCAGTTTTTAAAATTAGAAGAATTGTAATGGATGACAATTGGAATATGCTATTTAGAATGTGTTGAATCTAGCAATATTACTGCTTTTTCCTTTCGTGCATACATTTTCTTTCATAATTTTACCAACCAGACAACCATTTGGCATGAAACTCCAACTTATTTTCAGGAATATTTTTAATATAAATTCCATCATCTCCCAAAAGCACCTTTGACCTTGACATCTGTGAGCAAGCCAAGATTTAGACTCTGATTCTGGCCGAAACACTTCTAAAGCAATATGACTTTATTTTTTCTTGTGCATGTAGCACCAGTACAATGTTGTTTGCCACAAATCTTCTCTGAATTTTCACGAAAATATTTGCTCAAATTCTAGATTTTGTTGTCACAAATCGTTGTCTTTTGACTTACAATGAAGAAATAAGTTTTGTTTGCTTTACATGTCGTTGGATACTTGCACAGTCCAAATGTTGTAATGGAACTGCAAAGCTTGTTTGAACCATAGCTAATGCCATAATAACCGAAACTAAAACCATGCAATATTTGAGGTTATTCATGACCATTTGATCTTGTAACCGTTTTCTAATGTTGGAAGCGTGTGAGGGATGTGGCAAAAGAATAATCAAACACTACAAAGAAAAAACAAAAACACTTGTATAGACAAAACTTTTAGAGAAATGGTTGCTTCAACATTGCAAAGGCAAATTCTATTTCTATGGAAAAATTTACATTCCATAACTCTCATTCCTAAATTAATACATAAAACTCAGACTAACTCCCATCCTTAAATTTATGGAAACTACTCAATTAACTATCATATATATTAATTAGTATATACTTAACTCTCCTCTAAATAAAACTTAATTGTATTTAATTAAATCTTAATTCATGTATAACTTACATATTAAAGGGATTTGACTTTCTACACTCAGAATAATAGCTGAATCTTTAAAAAAAAAAAAAAAAAAGAAAAGAAAAATGGAAGGAATTTTTTTTAGAATTAGGTTTAATGCACAGTCGAACTAATTAGGAATGCCCTAATATAATGGTACGTTACAAAGTTAGTGAGATATGACCAACTTCTAACCTATAAAGAGGTAAGTAATATTAATTTACTTTGATCTATTGAGCTATGCTATAGTACCAAATTTTGATAAGAGACTGTTCTGGTAGGAATGAGAAACGTAAAATATGATATTAAAATATAAGCATGGTTGAATTGACATAGTACTTGTACTATGAACTTCGAAGTCAGAAGTTCGATTCCCTCACTCCAATAACATTAAATGTATCTTTATAAATTATGGAATACCCACCCATGACAATGAGAAGAGAAAGAAAAATAACATTTTTTTTATTATAGTAAGAGTCTTATATAGAATCTTTTTTATTATTAATTTAACATTTGGGATAGAGATTCGAACATCATTTGACCTTTTAATTAAGAGTTATAACATCTAAACGAGTTTGAGCTATGCTCATTTGTTGGAAGATAAGAGAATTCTACCAACCAGGCTCCCATTTGTTGGAAGATAAGAGAATTCTACCAACCAGGCTTCCATTTGCCTATCAATTCAAATTGATTGCCCAAAGCTTTATTTCTCACATAGATTCCATCCTCCCTTATTGACCAAATGCACTCTAAACCCTTACATCTATAGTATAAATTAGGATCATAAGCATTAAACACTTCTAAAGAGACATGACCATCTTGGTTGCGAATGTAGCACCAAAAGAGTGTTGACGACCATAGATTCTCTCTAAATCTCCACGTAAATTGCCTTCCGACGTTGAGATTACGTGGTCCCAAATCATCGTCCTTGGATTTGCAGTGAATCAACAATGTTTCTCCATTATTCATGTCGTTAAATACTCGAACCCTCCAACGACTAAAGCGAAATGCAAAGCATGGTTCACCCTGCATTACCAATGCCAACAATACCAAAAGGAAAGCCAAACAAGATTTTGTACTCATGATCATTTCTACAACTTTTGGAACGCAATTTCTTTCTAGTACTTTTTCATTCAACAACTCTAAATTATTCCTATACTTATATTTTAAAGAAAGGGAGAAATACTTGTTGTATTTTATTTATTACTTTCACAATTAATAACTCCAAACGTATTTAATTAACTTAAATATAATTAAGTGTAATCACAATCTGTTTCTTTTTTTTCTCTTAACTATATCAACGTATATAATAACGTGTCAAAGTGATCTTAGCTCAATATAATTGACATGACCTTCTCTCTTGAAAGTTGAAGGTTCGTCCTCTACCTCCACAATTGTTGTAGTAAAAAAATACATGATCTTAACGCAGAACAATCGACGTTGAGATAAAAGTTATGGAGTCATTATCACTAATTATATTGAAAATTTTATTGGTCTATGCTCATTTTTTTTTAAGTATAGTGTGTATTTTAGTTGTTTTTTAGTATAATTAATGTTTTTTTTAAGTATAGTGTATTTGTGATGAAGGTTTTAACTGTTTTTTTTTAACAAAAAGGTATTTGTTTATACTGATGTTTTTTTTGGTTAGTTCCAAGTTCTTTTTGGAGAAGTAATTTCAAGTTCAAAAACATATTTTGACAAAATTTCTTGTCTTCAAAAGTAGCCGATTGTAAAAAACCATCTTTAAAATTCTAATAACAAATTAGATGGATTTTCAAATCTATACGATCTAAAAGAGGATATGGAGGAGAAACATTCGATTTCTCCTTTTACCCCTTTTAGTGGATGGTTATAGAGATATATTAGGTAATTTCACGTTTTTCTAACCTTGGTGTGAGATTGAGATTTAGATTGAATAGTCTTAATCTATCTATAATAGTGGCGATAGGGAGAAATTTTTTCTCCCTATTTTGTCCCTTTGGTTTCGTAGTTTACTATTTTGGTTTTATTGTAATTGTATTATATTACTTTTTATTTATTTATGATTAATTATGGTTTTTAATAAATAATTAGGTATTAAATATTTACACCCTCCCTCCTAGCTCAACCCACCATGAATCTTTCTTTTAATCATTTTGAGTATATGAATAATTGTTTCCTATATTTTAATAACACCATTAATTGTGAAGTTTTTTTTAGGCACATGTACAAGAATAGCAAAACGAGGGGTGAAGAAATGAAAAATTGAATATCAAAACCAGCAACTCTAGACTGACATTGGAGAATACTTAACGAGACCTCGCTCACCATGGGTTGAAACAAAAAACCAGTAAGTAAGCTCACACAAAATTTGAACCGAAAAGGTAAAGAGTAGGCTTGAAAATGGAAAAGAAAGAACAAAATGGGGGCATAGATAGAAGATTAATTGGAAAGCGGGCACTTGTATTATTTTAACATCTATATACAATCAATTTTAATTGAAAATTTGTAATGATTTCTGTTATTTATATATATATTTTTTTAAAAAAATATATTTTTATAGCTCTTTATACTGCTTAGTATCTTCTACCTTTGATTAGTAAATTTCTTTTTTCTTTTTATATTAATTTATTTGTTATTGTGGATATATTTTTAACAAATAATATATCATATTTTACTATATATATTTTGCTAATATTAATTACATAAATAAATCTTGTGTGTGTATTTTTGCCAATTTTTGAGTTTGTTATACATTTTTTAAAACAATAATGTTTAACTACACAAATTTAAAACCCTAATTTTTAAGTTTAAATTTAAACAATAAAATTACATGTGTAGTGTATCTTACTAGTATTATCTAAAAGGAGCGAGGAGAAACATTCAATTTTCCTTTTTGTCCCTTCTAATAAATGGTTATAGAGATATGTTAGGTAATTTTACGTTAACGATATTTTTTTAATGAGATTTAGATTGAATAGTCTTAAGAAAAAAAGGAAAAGAATAAATAGTACTTATGAATATATTAGAAATATATTTTTATTTATAATAAATTAAAGTGATTAACATTTATTTTAATTTAAAGTTTTCTTATTATAAATGTAAATATTATTAATTTGTTTATTTTCTTATTATCAAATATTTAAATTAAGAGATAAAAAATTCAATTTGAAAAATTAATTTTTTTTTTTAAGAAAACATATTAGTTCAATTTTTTTTTTGAGTAATATGAATTTTTTTAAAATATATATATATAAAGAAAATAGGATGATCAGGTATAAAACTCATATTTCAACTTATATGTAAATTTCATTTTCACGTTATGAAGTATATGCAATACATGTAGTTTCAACCTAGTATATAGTAAAACTCAAAATTATTATGTTTTTTTTACCGTTAATGGAATTTTGACTATTATTATTTGGATTATATATGTTTTGAACTACTCACTATCAAATCTTTTTTTTTTTTTTTTTTTTTTTTTTTTTTTTTTTTTTTTTTTTTTTTTTTTTAACAAAGTACTAGAAAATATGGAATCAGTAGGCGCACTAGGACATCTCAACTAGGTTGACACACTCGTAGCGTCCTCATCATGCCCCAGGCCCAAAGGAGATGCATTGATACAAAATAAGAGTTCTTTAATAGTTATTAAATCTGGGTAGTTATGGTTTGAATTACTCCCGTTTGAGGTGGGTATTTTGGTAATTTGTTAATCCGTATTTAATAACTCTAAAAAAGCACAATCATCATGGATTGACCTAGTGGGAACATCTAAAAAAGGCCAAATACTAAGGGGTTATGGATTCAATTCATGGTGACCATCTACGTATGATTTAATATCCTACGCATTTCACACCCAAATGTTGTAGGGGTTGTAAGGTCAGACAGGTTATCCCGTGAGATTAGTAATTTTTTACAACGGTTAAATTATTAAAAAGATTTAACAATTTAATCACGATATAACTAATTAATGCAATTAATATGACATGTATAACTAATATCCAAATCAAATCTTATAAAGAAATTATAAATTAATAATAATAATAATAATATTTTTAAAAAACTAACATTTCAACATATCAAAGAAAATATAGAGAATTAATTACAACAAATATAGCAAATCAACTAAATCTTGCTCATAACTCACTGTAAACATACAATCTTCAAACAAAAAAAAGTATAAAATCAATGAGCTTTACTAAAGCCTTTACCGAGCATGAAAGTATCAAACCTCTTGTTCCATTGGCGTGGAGGCTGCATCATATATATATATATATATATATATATTCTCTTCAAGAAAGCCATATAAAAAAGCAATGGTAACATCCATCTATTCAAGAAACAAGTTAAACTGCACAACCAAAGAAAGGACTCGAATTGCCCAATGGAATTGACCAATGTGCAAATCAGATATTCGCTGGTCACTAGTCACGGGTTATAATTGAAGCTTATGTTCACTAATTTAAGCTTCAATCCTTTCTCAAGTAACGAATAAAGTTTCGACACAATCTAGAGAAAGCACCTCAAGATTAATAAGACTTCTTGCTTCACAATCTTTAAGATTGATATATGTTTTTGTTGTTCGGCCACCACATGAGACAAGAACCCCGATAATACAATCCAAACAGCAACCCTAGAAAGAATACAACTTCCTCAGCTTAAATAAGCAAAGTGGAAAATAGGAAACAAACCCCAACCATAATCTGCATGCAAAGTCCATAGAAGGAAACAAATTCGTGAGAAATGATTACACATAATTTTTCAGATAAGAAAAATATGATTTGCAAAATCTACATTTGGAGAGACATCTTGTAGGACATTTCCAAAGACAACCAGCAAAACAACTTATTGGACAAAAGCCTAACAACCTTAAACAAACATAGAAGTCTATCGTTGTCTATCGATGATAGTGAAACTTTTCTATATACGTAAATAGTTTGGTTCATTTTTCTATATTTTAAAACAACACATGCTCTAAAATATTATTATTAATTATGGTTTAATTCAAGGTAAATTTATTTGCATGAAATTCTTCTTGAAATTACTTATTAGTAAAAGGTGTTTTAATCTGTTTAATTGGGTCCATATTAGAAAAAAAATTAATTAATTTGAATAAACTCTATTAACTTATTATAGGATTTCCATACGATCCTGCACATATATTTCACTATCATTTTGTTGGTTGTTATGGAAACTGTATAAGTGAGAGAATTTCCCCCACTAGCTACATCTTCAAACTTGTGTTACCTTTTTCCCCTTGTGGTTATGCTTTGTTTTCAAAGTATAGCAGTCCTTTCTCCAATGTTCATCTTTTTATGACAATATGTACATTTTATCGATCTTTTGCTTCTTTCCCTTGTAAAACAAACCTTTTGTGCATGTGACTCCTTTTGTTGAATTTGTAACTCAATTTATTTAATTCTGATTCTGCCACAATATACAATCAATAATCTATTTCATATATGTCGAAGAGATTTCAGAATAATGATAGCACCATAAAAGTGCTATCTAACTCAGCTTAATTTAAGTTCGTTACTGTGTTTAAATGATTATTTTGTAGATTTCGAGCAATTGAGAGGTAGAACCAAGTGTTAGTGCTGAAATGGAACTAAAACGGGTTAAAACAGAGCTCGATTACATCAATTGAGAAATAGAGGACAAAATGACCATTTTGCCCCTGCACCAACGGCGCAACCACACCACTTAGGCGCCAGCTCGACGCTGTTTTCGAGAAGCAATGCATTGTGAAATGCATGCAGCATCGCGTCGCTAGACGCTCCAAAGTCTGGTTGTACGAAAAATCGCGACAATGCTATGACACTGCATCCAAGCCTCCTTTTCTTCTCCTATTGTTTCACCAACCTTTTTTAATTATGAAGTAATCTTTGTGAATTCATCAAGATTCTCCATCAGTGATTTTGAAGATTTTGAATGTATAGAATCTTTCCCTTAAGAACATCTTATTAGGAAGATTCTTAGATTCATACGGCCTATTGAGTTTGTTCCATATCTTTAAATTAATGGTGTCTTCATCGATAACATGTCTCAGATCTCGCTTGCGCTTGGGGGTTGGTCTCTAGTCGCCGGTCGGAGGAGATGAATCACCGATTGGAGTAGTTGGGGCAGTTGACTGATGGAGGAAATAGTGAGGAAAAAGTGAGGGAAAAAGAGAAGGAAAGAGGAAAATTATTTGGGGAAAAAGAGAGATAAAATGGGGGAAAGAGGGAGGGAAAGAGAGGAGGAAAGAGGAAAAATTATTTGGGGGAAAAAGAGAGATAAAATGGGGGGAAAGAGGGAGGGAAATAGAGAAGGAAAGAGGAAAAATTATTTGGGGGAAAAATGGGGGAAAGTGGAAGGGAAAGAGAGAAGGAAAGAGCAAAAATTATTTGGGGAGAAAATGGAGATAACATCGAATGGGGAAAGAGGGAGGGAAAAGTCAAAATTTGCCCTATTTTTTTTATAAATATTATATATATTTAGTGACACATCAATGTGTTGTTAGAAGTATTTAATCTTTAGTGACGTTTTTTGATATGTTGGAAATTGTTTTAGCAACACTAACATAAGATGCGTTGTTAATAATAATATTTTGTGACATATTTTCAAAACGTTGCTATAAATTGCCTTTTACTGACAAAAATTGCATGGACCAGTAAAAAGTTGTCGCTGAAAGGCGTTTTTCTTGTAGTGTAAGATTCATTGATTCTTTTTCTTCTTTTGGCTTGGTTTTAGGGAGTTTCAATGGATATGAGATAACTTGGATGGTCTTTTGTTGACTCGAGATCACTTTGATCTTAGTCTTCCACAAATTAAAAGCCTCTTTTTTCATCGAATTTTACTACATCATATTTCATCAATGTTCTTGCCTTTCTTAAGTCTTAAAGAATCTGTTCTAAAAGAAATCATATAAAAGAAAGAGTGGAGATATGTCACTCTCTTAATGGTCTAATATTTAAAATTAAAGTTCTCTCTAATTTACTTGGATTAAATTAGTAAATATATTCGGAGATTTTTTAAAAATATTTTATTTCGTGACTTCAATTAATAATATGAGAGTGAGAGATCAAACTTTCAATATTTGTAAAAATAACCGATATATTATCCTATAAACTATATGCAAATTGACTATTGTGAATATTTATATTATTTATCCATTGTCCTTTCACTAGAGAGTTGTGGGTAATTTTTCTTCTCTCACTGAGTTGCTGTCTCTCCATTTCTCTGAATATGTAGATTGGTCTACATAGAATTTTTTCCGTACAAGATCTACTGGCTCTGATACAAAGTAAGTTTCTATATATTATTGAAATATTTGTTGTCTTTACGAACAGGAAATACAAGTGTATAGAAGTACACAAAAGAGAATACAAGTAAAAAAAAAAAAAAACTATAAATTAGAAAAGAATAATAAAAGATTTTAATTGTCTAATTTATACCAAACATATATGGTGACAAAGTTAATTTGCTTAAACTTTATCTCCACTATCCTTTTTTACTCTTTGGGTTGCCTTAGTAAGTTGACATTTGTTTATGTAATTACTCCTGTTGTATGTAAACCTCGATGCTTCTTGTCAAATGTTTATGTTCATCAAATAAAACCTATTCTAATTAAAATTACATTGAAATTTAATGAAATTTTGGTAATGGAGTTTATTTATCAAAGTGTAATCAATGAAATCACACGTTACGCTTCTCATTCTTATAAGATAACAATCTCTAACCGGATTTTAATATTATCATAGCTCAATAATAGATCAAAAGAAATTAATATTACTTAATCTTTATGGGCTAGAAGGTCGTTAAATCTCCCTAACTTTGTAATGTACCATTAGATTAGAGTATTGCTAATTAGCTCAACTGTGTATTAAATTAAAGCTAATTCTAAATAATTTTATCTTCATATTTTTTTGCAGATTTTTTTGTTTGAAAGAAATCCAGCTATTGTTTTAAGGGTTGGAAGTTAAATCTCTTTAATTCTATATAGGTTATATAAGAATCAAAATTTAATTAAATACGTTTAAGTTTTATTTAGGAGGAGAGTTAAGTATATATTAAATAATATATGATAGTTAATTGAGTAGTTTGAGTAAATTTAAGAATGGGAGTTAGTATGAGTTTTTCTTTATGTATTAATTTAGGAAATGAGAGTTATGGAATCTAAGTTTTTCCATTGAAATCCTATAAATAGAATTTGCTTTTGCAATGTTGAAGCAACAACTTCTCTAAAAGTTGTGAATAGAAGTGTTTTTATTTATTTTTATTATTTTTGCGTGAGTATCCCTCACACGCTTCCAACATTAGAGAATGGTCGCGAAAAATGGTTATGAATAACTTCAAATATTCCATGGTTTTAGTTTGGGTTCTTATGGCGTTGACCATGGTTCAAACAAGCTTTGCAGCTCCATTTCAGCATTGGACTGTTCAGATATCCAATGACATGCAAAGCAGACAAACCCTATTTCTTCATTGTAAGTCCAAAGACAACGATTTGGGACAACAAAATCTAGGATTTGAGCAAATATTTTCATGGAAATTCAGAGAGAATTTGTGGCAAACAACATTGTATTGGTGCTACATACACAAGAAAGGACAAAATCATATTGCTTTAGAAGTGTTTTGGCCAGAATCAGAGTCTAAATCTTGGCTTTCCCATAGATGTCAAGGTCAAGAGTGCTTTTGGTCAGTAAGAGATGATGGAATTTATATTAAAAATATTTCTGAAAATAAGTTTGAGTTTCATGCCAAATGGTTGCCTAGTTGGTAAATTTATGAAAGAAAAGAGGAATATTTCTAGCTAGATTTCTCAAAAGTATTATTCTAGGAGATGCAAGGATGAATTCATATTTGTTTACCTTTTTATTATTGTTAGAGTATGTATGATGTCCAATGAATAAAATATAAATGTCAAAGTTTTGTTCCCATTTCAAGATCTCAACACACATTCAATTTAAATCAAACTTAATTAGATAAACATAGAGCGTTTACCAAAAGATTTTATGAGGTTTACTTATCTTTTTAATGTGGAATCTTCTTTCGGACCGAATACTTGTTTGAACTACATGGGACACACTATATTAAATAAACATGAGATTCTATCTAAAAGTTAATTGACAATGAGAGGAATAACTCATATATCTTATAAATATTGTGAGGTCTTCTCACTTTTTTATTGTGGGAACCTAATCAACATGCCCCACCAAGTTTAGAGGTATTTTTTTAGCCTATATTAAGGCCAAAAAGCAATCTTTGATCAAATTAGTTTAAGAAAAATTTTCACGGATAGAAAAAATATCAAACTATTTACAGAAAATAGCAAAAAAAATACTGATAGACAATGATAGACTTCTATCAGCATCTATCAGTGGTAGACTTCTATCATTTCTATCACTGATGAACCCTGATAGATTTCTATCAACGTCTATTACAACTATCTAAAATTTTGCTATTTTATGTAAATAGTTTTCCTTATTTTTCTATTTTTCAAAATTTTTCTTAATTTAAGCACTTTGAGGAGGAAAAAAAGTGAAAAAAAAGGTACATAAATAAAATATAAAGAAGTAAACAAATATATATCATTATTTGTTCACATTTTATTGATCAATTCCAAGAACAAGTTTCAGTTCCACACACATTAACAATCTCATAATGATTGTTCTTACAATTTTGTTGTACTTTGGCACTTAATTAATTCTTGAGATCCTCTCCTTCGAGCTCTTGAAGTTGCATATCATTGATGTTGTTCTTAGATTTGAAGCTCAGAGTTTTGTCACATAAGCATGAATTTAAGTAACATATACAAGAAGGTTGTTTGCAATCAGCAGTGGTGTTGCAATGCTCTTGTGCCAAAGACCTTCCCTTTGATCCCAATGCCTTGCCTTCAACTGCAACAATATTGTAATTTTCAAAATTTTAGTCATACCAATTTGTATAAAAACATTGATTTTTTTTTCTCCTTAGTTTGACTAGTATTTTAATATACTTAATAGTTTCATTCTACTTTTCATTGATGATATATATATTTATAAAAAATATATATATCAAAGAAGTAGTACCAAATATAGATGTAAAAGTAATGGTAAAGAACTTTTATGAATCCAAATCGATTGAAACACTTTTTTTTTTTTGTTAATTTTAATATTATTTCATGAATCTATCGACTTTAGCTATTTTATCGATATTTTCATGAATATCAACATTTAAAACTTTGCATTGTATTACTATCATGACTCAATGTAGGAGTGTTCATGAGTTGGGTTGGATTAGACTGAAGGACTTTTTAGACTCAATCCAATTATTCGGGTTGTAAGTTCCTTCTGCCTAAATAACCCTTATTAAAAAATGAATCCAATCCAACCCAACCCAATGATGAAATATATTTTTTTAGGTTGGTTGGGTTACTCAGGTCATTTATTCAAACTTTTGTTCTAAAAAGAAGTAAAATTTTAATACGTAAAAATTTGATTTAATTATTTTCATATATTGGATTAAGATTAGCAACTCAATTTCAAATTTATAATAAATTTTTTCTTTCCAAAGTGGTAAAAAACTATTTTTAAGAGTTGTTGGAGAATAAATTATGTAAAAAAAAATAATGAAATTAAATAAAACTAAAATAAATATATGTATATTTAATTGTATCATAAGTTTAAAAAATATACATTTTAAAATTAATAATAAGTTCAGGTTGGTTTTGGTTATTTTAGGTGAACTCATGAACCAACCCAACCCATCAAACTTTCATTTATTTGAATACAACTCAACCCAAACGGTACAGATTAGGTTGATCTGATTAGTTTTTTTGGGTCATCGGATTTTTTGAACACCCCTAACCCAATGGTATATTTTAAGAATTTAAAAAGAATGAAGAAGAGAAAAAGAAATGCTTGAAAATAATTACCATAGGCAAACACAGACAGCAGCAGCATCACAACAATGAAAGCAAACTTGAGACTAAGTTTCTTTGCCATTATGTTGTAATATTGTAAAATGGTTTGTTTAGGGATGTGGTCAGTTTCTTTGTTGCTACCCATTATATAAGCTTTGTGACATTAAATAGGTTTACTAATATGTACTTTAAGGGTTGATTTTATGGTGACATGCAAATATATGCCAACTTCAACATGTGGTGGCATTACTATATATTAATAACAATGAATTTTATTGCCATATGAGGTTAAGATATTCATTATTTCTCTTATTAAAACACAACACATTAAATGGTATCTTATTAATTGAATAGCTTGGTTTTCCAATAATGATTAAGAATGATTTCTAAAATTAACAACGCTTTTTAATGTGTTAGGTCGAAAGGACAAATTTTTAAGGACATATATCTAATTTTTAACTAGTTTTAGGTATGCTGCCTAACGTGTGGCTATAGTCCAACTTGGTTAAGAAGAAATATTCTTTGGAGTAAGAGGTTAGATATTCGAATCTCTAACCGCTCCACTTGTATTGTTGGTGGTGGATGTTGCTGGACTTGTTCGTTAGTTGGTAGAGTCATTGAAAATTTTGGAAGAAGGGAGAGTTTGATATTTTAACTATTGAGTAGGAATGTCCATTTAATTAACTCCAGAGAAATTTTTGATTATATGAAGAATGGGTAGAAATTTCTCCGTGTTGACTAAATGGGGACCTGTCCCCTGCCCTTTTCCCGTTTAATTATATAGATTTAACATTTTTTGCATTAAAAAATCATTGTTTTTGTAAGAAAATTTTGTAATCTTTTATTCAAATTGAAATTGTATTGAAGATGCTCCATCTAAAAAATTAAAAACCAAGAAAATAATTTGGTTGAAAAAAAAATGTTAAAAAAAGAATAATAAATTAAAAAAATAAAATGGAGAATTTCCCCCCGTGAAATCCCTGCCTTGGCCGATCTCCATAGAACTAAACAAGCTGGAGAATTTCACGGGGATAAGGATTGAAATAGGGGTAGAGACAGGGACAACCCCACCTCATAGACATCTCTACTACCGAGTTGTAAATTGTGCTAATATAGTAAAAATTTGGGTTAAAAAAACTATTGCCCCCATTTTCTTATTACAATTCTAAACATTGAGTGTGCTATTATACCCTACTCAATTCATTCTAAATTGGTGGCCAAATGTGTTGGACCGGTATGGCAACCCTAGAGGGGGGTGAATAGGGTTTTATTAAGCTAATTAAAACTTTTTACTAATGTGGGCCCAATGAAACAAATTAATACACTTTATACTAACAAGTAATTTAAACAAGAATTTCATGCAAATAAAATCAACCCAAAGTAATCA
Organism: Lagenaria siceraria; assembly: GCA_002890555.2. Classification (NCBI taxonomy): domain Eukaryota; kingdom Viridiplantae; phylum Streptophyta; class Magnoliopsida; order Cucurbitales; family Cucurbitaceae; genus Lagenaria; species Lagenaria siceraria. Next base: position 17,557,132 of record CM016483.1, on the reverse strand, counting down.
AGAAATTAAAAGTAATACTTTGAAGCACTCTATTTAATTCTAATAATAAGATTGGTAAAGATATGCAAATTTAAGAACTACCAATCAAAGTAAACAAATATGACCAATTAATTTCAAGAAATAAAAGTTGCAATTAATTTCAAACAATAAACTATAATAGCAAATTAATTGCAAAATTAAATAGGAGAGGGATAGAGAAAATGACACCGGAAATTTATAGTGGTTCGTCACAACCGGCCTACATCCACTTCCCAAGCTCCTCTTGGGTATGTCACTAGAAACCTTGACTCTTTCCACGGCTTAGAGTCGAACCGCTACAATGTTCCTTTTCTGGGTGCAAGAACAAACCCGATCCTTTCCACGGTTGAGGATCAAACCGTTACAACAACTCTTTTTCCGGGATCAAGAGCAACCCTTACAAAAGTTTAGAAACGAAGAACAAGATGAGGAAAACTCTCTCAAAGAGTAGATTTACAAATTTGTAGCACTCAACAAATCAATCCTCACAATACAATAAATCTCTCTTAAGAATTAGATGAAAAGAAGAAAATTGAAGCTTGGTGAGAGAGCAACAATGGAAGCTTAATGAATTATGGAGGATTGTAAAATAATAAAAGTTGTAAAATTGTTGTTATGATTTTGGAGAAGATGAAGTGTTTAAAAAGAGAGAAAAGTTGTTGGAAACTACATTAAATTTGGACCATTAGATGTTGGTAAAAGAAAATTGAATGATTGAGATTTAAACTCAACTAGCCGTTAGACACACACATAAAATAATATAAAATTCATTTTCTTTTAAAGACAACTAGCCGTTAGACACAAACATATAATAATATTAAATTCATTTTCTTTTTAAAACCATTCTTTTTAAAACCAACAAAAATCAAAAGCTCCATGTGTCACTTATCTATTTCTCCACTTGTCATCCTCTAGTAGATCCACTTTGATGATTTGGCCGCCACGTCATCGACATCGGGTATTTTTCCGTTAAGCTTGTTCCAGCCATATCTTCTTCGTTTGAACTCCGATTTGAGTGATTCAAATTGCGTTGGAACCGTTGTTCCAAGCTCTACACAATGGACACTTCAAAACACTCAAATTGTTAATAAATAAAAGCAGGTTTGTTATCATCAAAACATTAATTAATTAATTAATTAAAATTAATTAATTTGAGATTAAGGGCCAAAAAGCCAACAAAATGACCCTTATATATTAGTCATATTTCCTTTTAAAAAATTATAATCTTTAGGGCTAACTAAAGGAATCGCATAATTTAGCCTGTTATTCGAAAAAATAGTAAACCAACTTTCCTTTTATAAAGCTGGCCATACGAATTAAAAAAAATAATTACGAATTTGCAAAAGTCCAAAGTACCTCTAAACATGCAAATGAGATGCTACTACTCTTATTAAGAAAAATTCTTAAAGACGCTTTAATTAAAATTACCTAAAATTGTCAATATTGACTTTTTGGCCCTTAACCTCAAATTAATTAATTAATATTTTGATTAATAGAAACCTGCTTTTATTTATTAACCATTTAAGTGTTTTGAAGTGTCTATTGTGTAGAGTTTGAAACAATGATTCCACGCAATTTGAATCACTCAAATCGAAGCTCAAACGAAGAAGATATGACTGAAACAAGCTTAACGAAAAATACCCGATGTCAATGACATGACAACCAAAACATCAAAGTGGGCCTATTAGAGGATGACAAGTGGAGCAATAGATAAGTGACACATGGGGCTTTTGATTTTTGAATTGATTTTAAAAAGAAAATGAATTTTAAAAGAAAATAAATTTAATATTATTTTATGTTTGTGTCTAATGGCTAGTTGGACACATAGTGAGGTTTTACTTTTTGTTGGATTTTGAAAAAAATGATTTTCGAAAATGATAGTTATTATTATATTATTTTCTGTTTGTGTCTAACGGTTAGTTAATTGAAAAAGAAGAAAAATCTCTACCATTGATTTTTCTTTTTCAAGATCTAATGGTCTAAATTAAATGTGGTTTCCAACAACTTTTTCATCTTTTTAAATACTTTATCTTCTCCAAATTTTAATAAGAATTTCACATCTTTTTACAATCCTCCATAATTCATTAAGCTTTCATTGTTGCTCTCTTCAAGTTTCAATTTTCTTCTTTTCATCTTATTCTTGAGCGAGATACATTGTACTGTGAGAATTGATTTATTGAGAGTTTCAAATTTGTAAATTTACTCTTTGAGTGAGTTTTCTCATCTTATTCTTCATTTCCAAACTTTTGTAAGGGTTGCTCTTGATCCTGGAAAAAGAGTTATTGTAACGGTTTGATTCTCAACCGTGGAAATGATTGGTTTGTTCTTGCGCTTGGAAAAACAACATTGTAGCGGTTCGACTCTAAGCCGTGGAAAGAGTCAAGGCTTTTAGTGAAGTACCCAAGGGGAGCTTGGGGAGTGGATATAGGTCGGTTGTGCCGAATCACTATAAAATTTATGGTGTCAATTTCTCTATCTCTCTCCTATTTATTTTTGCAATTAATTTGTTATTATATTTTATTGCATGAAATTAATTGCAAAATTTATTCCTTGAAATTAATTGGTCATATTTGTTTAGTTTGATTGGTATTTCTTAAATTTCCATATCATTTACCAATCTTATTATTATTAATTAAATATGTTGCTTAAGAGTGTTAGTTTTAATTTCTTGATTACGGTTGAATTTATTTGTATGAAATTTTTGTTTAAATTATTTATTAGCAAAAAGTTTATTAATTTGTTTAATTGGGCCCACATTAGGAAAAAGTTTTCATTAGGTTAAATAAACCCTATTCACCCCCTCTAGGGTTGTCATACCGATCCTATAGTCAACATACCTTTAATGGGTTGTGACACGTATTAAGATATTTCAAATTTGAAACTCCAACAACCAGTTCATCTTTCCCAAAAGCAAAAGCTCTTTTCGCATCAATCACTTCCATCCTTGCAAGAATAAACGAAACTCTCCACTACTTCGATAAAACCAAAAAACTAATTAAAAGCTCTATCCACCAAAACCACAAGAAAATTGATCAATATTTAGGAATTTCAGAAGAAAAATCCATAAATCAATAGTGAAATCATCGATTAGTTGTGCTCCGATCGTCTTTTTAAGAAAAACTTCGACATATAACCTTCCAACTCCCGAAATACATGCATTTCCTTTTCATTAAATCTAAATCTATTTGCCAAATGTATTCGAAAGAAAATTAAGAGATTATAAAGAAATTGGAAAAGATGGAGAATATTTATCTTAGGGTTCAAAATACTAATGCTTTGCTTTTATTTTTTAAATAAAAACAGATAGTGACTGATATTTTGGGGTTAAAAGAAATTTAACCCTTACTACATCAAGCTATTTTATAAATTAATCTAAGAAACTCATTACCTTTTTAATTTTGTCTTCTGCAATGGGTGAGTCTTCTGGAATTGTTATCTTTTTCAGCATCTTTTTTTGTGTGGTCTTTATTTTTTTAGTTTCATGCCATAAGGTTTCATGGTGAATATAATTACAATGTATTTTTATTGATTCATACCTTTTCCTCCTCAATCTCTCCTTCATGTTAGTTCGTCGAGATAACTTACTGTAATGACCCGATCATTAAGGACGTTTTCATAATTTTATAATATTATTATGCTTTTGCTAATTTATATAAACTAGTGTAATTATCTATTTAAATTTAGTATCGGATCATTTGTGAACTTAATTTAAGATAATTGGAAGTGATTAATTTTCATTGATGTAACTTTTTTTTTTTTTATCAAGGTCAATTTCAATACTTGTTTTCATATGATTATTACAATTCTAAAATATACTCTAAATATTAGTAACTTAGTTATATTTATATTTAGTTATTTGAATATTAGAATAGAAGAATGAACGAATACAAATACAAGATTATTTAACTTGGTAGGAATGTGATATTAAGCTGTATAACATAGTTATTTATAAGTTTTGTATCTCTAACTTTTTTGTCATAAGTTTTTAATTAAATTATTAAGAATATAAAACAAGATAATTAGATATTTAAAAATACAAGAGTTTAAATTTATTAATTGGTATTTGTCTAAAGAGGATATAATAGAAAATAGGAATGATACTAGTTATAACTTAAGTTAACTTCAACCATAGTATAGTTTTCTTAACCCAACCTTTTGAGCTTCCACTGTAGGTTAATTAAGAGTTTAGGTTCGTGAATTGAAGAGCCAAAACCCTATTTGAAGACATCTAGGTCATTCATGCATGAAGGAGGGAGAAAAGAAATCTTGCTCATGACTTTCCAAAAACATTGTCTCTTAAATTTTGCAAGTACCTTTTCATTTATCTTTCAAGAGAGCCTAAAGAAAGTTAAAAATTTCTTCTTGAACCCCTATCTTAGTGTTGTAAATTACACTTCTTAGAGAGAATATTGTGTATTCAAAGTCGTTTCAAGTGATGTTATTGGATTTCACAAGATTATTGTTCAACGGTGACATCATAAATCAGTAAGAAAAATCCCTTTTCAATCTTTTTTTGTAGTGATTATTTCCCTATTCATTTTTGTAGACCCTAAGCATGTTCATACCTCTTTTCTAAGGTATTCAAGTATGATCTCAAGGCTCCTTAGTTACTTAATGCCAACTTCTACAAAAATAGTTAAATTCCACTGTAAAAGCTCATTAAGACATCCCAAAACAGTAAAAACACACTTTAGACAGTTAAAGGACTTATACTCGATCAATTATCTAATTTAGACCAATTAAAATGTAAATAACATGTAAAGTATGACTTTCATTAAGGAAAAATACCAAAACATAAGTCAAAATCATGCATTTTGTAACATTTAGACAAAAATTAGAGTCTAGAACGTGATAGTAATCTAAAACGAAGATTCGTATCACCACATACCGTATTTAGGTCATTGTCAGTATTCTTTTCAAGTTTTAATTTTAATCCGCAATCTAGATGATATCTAATCTAAAGTTAGTTTTAAAATGTTCATGAAAGTGTAGGAGTAATATTGCAATTTTTGAAAGTATAGAGGTATATTTAGATGTATTTGTTTTAATTTTTAACCTATATTAAAGGCCAAAAAAGCAATCTTCAATCAAATTAGTTTAAGCAGCAATCTTTTAATCAAAAACTACTTTTATAAGCACATTTAGGACGGAAAAAAAAAGTGAAAACAAAGCTATAGATAAAAGAGAAAAAGAAGTAAACAAATATATCATTATTTGTTCACTGTTTATTGAATTCAAACAACAAGCTGTTTTAGTTCCACACACACACATTAACAATCATATTGATTGTTCTTAAATTTTTGTTGTAATTTGGCACTTAATTCTTGAGATCTTTTCCTTTGAGCTCTTGAAGTTGCATATCATTGATGATGTTGTTAGAGTTTTTACTCAGTGTTTTGTCACATAAGCATGAATGATTGTAGCATATACAGGAAAGTTGTTTGCAATCAGCATTGACTTTGCAATGCTTTTCTGCCAAAGTGCTTCCCTTTGATCCCAATGGTCTGCCTTCAACTGCAAACAAATGTTTCCAAATTTTTAGTCACATCCATTTGCATAAAATCAAAATATATTAAATTTCCATTATGGCCAATATATTTATAATTTCGACACAACCATTATTAAGAAATGAATCGATATTTTCATTACATAGCAAAAAAAAATATATATATATATATTAAGTATATATAAAAAAGACTCAAAGAAATAGTACTAAATATATAGACGTAATATGCCAAAATAAGCATAGTTTAAGTGATATATTGATGTGTTGACGAATAAGGAGTCTGTTGTTTGAATTCCTACCCCTATTGAATTAAAAAAATATATACAGACATAATATAAATAATAAAGAATTTTTATCAAATGGAGTTAAGCATTTATAAGTTAATTTAATTTCCTTTTTACAAATCTACCGGATTTTTTATTGTTTAAAAAATATAGAGGAAAAGTCCCTAGAGTTTAAGTTTATATTTGTTGGTCCTAAGTTTTGAAATGTTACACTTCTATTTTTTAATTTTTTTTGGTTTGATTTCAATTTAGTCTCTAATTAGGTTTCAAAATGTTACAATTTTGTCCTTCAAATTTGAGTTTTGTTTCAATTTTGTCCTAGAGGTTTTAAGATTTATACTTCTAATCTCAATTTTAACTAAATACTCCGTCTCTATCTCTAGAGGTAGTGTCTATTAGTTAATTTAAAAGAATTATAATTTTTTGTGTCACACTACTTTTCATCATTATTAAAATGAAATTTAAATTTTCACTTCATAATTATTTTAATTGAAGAATAGACTATAAAAAATAGACTTTAATGGGAAAGATAGAAAGTGAGTACGTATTGTCGCCACGTGCCTGAGACGACGCGGAGCGGTCGACGTCCTTAAAAAGGGTTAATTTTAAAAGAAAATAAAAAAGGAGCCGCCACCAATCTTTTTTACGGTATGATTGGACACCGAAATAAAGTAAATAATTTTTAAGTAAAAATCAATGGAAATGGTTTGCGAAAACTAGAGTTGGGTTCGGGAGTCATTTGTGTATGGGGAAGGTATTAGCACCCCACAACACCCGTTTAGAAAACGGTGGCCAAATCATTTTATCTTGAATTAAAAAAATATTTCTTTAAAGAAAATCATTTAGGAAGAATTTTTTTTTAAAACAAATGTCTTATTTTATCCCTCATTACTCCAATATTTAAAGTAATGATCCAAAGAATAAGTGAAAAATTTTCCATCAATTTGACTATATTAAAAATTTGAGGAAAAATTCCTCACCTCAAGAATTTGAGAAATTATTTTAATTTCCCAAAATCTGTCATAGGAATAGCCTTTTACTAAAATTTTTAAAACATTGATTAATTTTTTTTTTTGGATCAAATCTGGTACTTCCAAAAATGTGATTCCTCACCTCAAGAATTCTAGGAAATCAGACTCCCAAATTTCTTAGATTCCATCTTAGAAATTTTTTTTAAGCAAAACAGTTTTAAAAACAAGTTCTTAGAAAAGTTAATTAGAAAATCTTTAGAAATAATTTTTTAAAGGTAAAAAAAATGTATTTTAAAAAATATATATTTTAAATGTGTTTAAAAGAGTTTTAATAATAAAAGATTTTTTTAAAAAAAAACTTAAAAGAAATGTTAACTAGAAATTAAAATCAACTTAAATGTGGACATTACATAAACGAGTATAATTTAAGAAGCATAATATTAAATAAACATAAAACGACACATTAAAAATTTAATGAAAACATATTGGAGATCGACCTCGGACTCCTAGAGAATCGACTCCTCACCTCAAGAATTCAAGAAAATCGAACTCCCAAATTATCTAGATTTCATCGTCGATTTTTTGTTAAAAAAAAGTGCAAATAAAAGATTAAGAATGAATGCATAATAAATTTTAATACATATCACAATATAATGCTTGAAAAGTAAAAAAAAAATAAGTATAATACTCAAAATAAAAAAAAATACAAAATGATAAAATAAATAAAATAAACAATAAATAAATAAATAAATAAAGAGGTTGAGTGCGTCAATGGCACTACCGCTGACGGGACCTAAAAAAATTTGAAAATAATAATAATCCCATCTAAATATATATAAATATTTTAATAATAATAATAATAATGATAAAATAATAAATAACTAAAATTTTCTTTTTAATTAAATTAAATAAACTGATGGGCCACAAGCCATCTCAACTCTCACAAATATATATATATATATATATATATATATATATATATATATATATATATATATATATAACTAAATAATAATAATAATAATAATAATAATAATAAATAAATAAATAATAAATATATACATATTTTTTTTAAAAACTTCTCTAAAAACTTCTATTCAAACACCTCTCTTCAACCTCTCTTTTTCTTTCCTCTTCTTCTTCAACTTAAGATCTTTCTAACCCTTTTTTTTAACAAGCAACTCAACAAGTGGTTCATTTCTTTTTATCACAGTAAAATCACTCGTTCTAAGGTATGTTACTCTATTTCCTTTATTTTCACTTCTGTTTTTTTTAATAAAAAAAAAACACATATTTTACTTACAAAAAGAACTAAAAAAAAGAATGTATGATGAAGGAGAAGATGAAATAAGATGAAAGAAATAGACAAAACAGTAGATCTACATTCACATAATAAAGATAAATACAAAACGGAAAGAAATAATCGTAAATGAAATTATTCTTCTTTATAAACCTTTTCTTTCTCTCTATTTTTAGATCTAAGAGAGAAGAAGAAGATTGAAGGTTAAGATCCAAAGCACGAAGCCGCCCGTTGTCTGAGCTGCGGATCCTTGGGACGAATGCCCTACCAAATGCAACCTCCAACGAAGCTAGAGCTCTCTCTCTATTTGCTTCTGTGTGCTCTCTCTATTTGCTGAAGAAGAGAAGAAAGAAAATGGGTGTGGTGGCTAGGTTTTTTTGTGGAAGAGAAAATGGGTGTGGGGGCTGTTGTGGATGGAGCAACTTAGGATTTTTTGTGTGGAGAAAGATGAGTTTATAAAACTCAAAACAATTCCATATTTGTATTTTTCTTTTTTAATGAATTTTATTCCAAATTTGAAGTTTTTGCCAACAATAGCCTAAGCTAAAAAAAGAATGAAACTTTTAGGCAATTAAAACGAAATTCAAAATTTTTCCACATTTGCTTTGTTTTTTTTTTTTTTTTTACCCTAACCAAATTGGTTACTTTAACTAAACTAAAATAAAAGCTACAAATTAGTATAAAAATGTGGCTAAATAATCAAAATTAGATTAAGAAAATTAAGATAAAAATCAATCTAAAAATAAATTAATTTAAATAAAGCCGAATAAAAATAGGTGGCTACACGTATATTTAGTGAAAAATCGAAGTGAAAAATGTAAATCTTGAAGATTAAGAACTAAATTGAAACAAAACTGAAATCTCAGGAGTAAAATTGTAACATCTTTAAATATAGGGACTAAATCGAAACCAACTCAAAATTTAAGGACTAAAAGTGTAAAGTTTTAAAACTTATGGCTAAAATAGAAACTAAATCTAAAACCTAGGAATAAAAATGTATTTTTTTTCAAAAAAATATACCAATCGATATAACTATTTTACCGATATCTCCATCGATATTTTAATAAAATTGAAATATCATGAGCAAATGGATCTGAGAGAAGAAAAAAGAAGTGAGTTTGAAAGTAATTACCATAGGCAAACACAGCAAGTAGCATCATGACAACAATGAAAGCAAACTTGAGACTAAGTTTCTTTGCCATTATGTTCTATTAATATTGTAAAATGGTTTGTTTTGGGATGTGGTTAGTTTCTTTCTTGCCACCCATTATATAAGCTTTGTGACATTAAATAAGTTTACAAATATGGAGACATGCATATATATATGTATATATTATATATATGCCAACCTCAACATATGGTGGTATTACTATATATAATTACAATCAAATAATAATGAATTTTATTGGTTAAGATTTCTCCACCTTATTGCCGATGTACTATTCAGTATTTCCCTTCTTTTAGAAATATAACACATTAATGGTAACTTATTAATTGAATAACTTGTTTTTCCAATAATGATGTAAGAATGATTTCTAAAATGAATAACAATTTCTAATGCAATAGCGATAAAACAAAATATATATATATATATATTTTGTAAAATTTTCATACATGAAAAAAATGTCAAACTATTTATAAAAATAACAAAAAAAAAAAAAAAAAATACTAATAGACATTGATAGACTTCTATCAGCATCTAATTTCTATCACTAATAGACTTTAATAGACTTCTATCAGTGTCTATCACAACTATCTAAAAATTTTGTTATTTTGTGTAAATAGTTTCCTTAAGTTTTCTATTTTTAAAAATTCTCTTTTTTTTTCATTTTGTGTTCAATAAATTCTAATATATAATAATTAATTAGTTTTAAGTATATGATGTCGACATGATCATAATTCAATTTGAATTTAAGCATACTTTCATTTAAGATGATAGAGATTCGCTCTAATACTTGGATCCATTGTTACACTAAAAAAAAAAGAAAAAAAAAACTAATTTAGTAGTTATATATGTTAAGGGTATACACTCAACAATGGATCTACCATGCATTGAAATGTAAGAGAGAATATACATATTAATATAAACAAGGACAATTCTTTTTATTCATATAAAAGAAATATTAGATTAGATCATTTAAATTTAAAGTAAGAGTCCTATTTCATTTTTAAAAAATACTATCATCTCTAAGTATATATAGTTTAACAATTTTTTTAACAATTTTTTATTTTTCTTTAAAATTTGATTTTTTTTAATATTACATAGAAATAAAAATTCATTGACAAACTATTAGAGTTTGTGGTTGAAATTTTTGTTTAAGATGTGTTGTGGTGCTCTCTCAGAAGTGTTGAACAGAATGTTTTAACTCTAGTGGTTCTGGCAGGCTGTTGTTGGTCAAGATGTCGATTCTGTAGATCTTTGAGTTTTATTATCAAGAAGATTTGCGCTGTTTATTCTCCTTGATTATGTTTCCTTCTATATGGTGCTAAGAATGTCTTTTAGAGTTTTTCCTTTATTGTTCCGTTGCATATTTAAAGGATGAGATGTGGATTACTAAGGTTAGAAATTTTAAAAAGAAAAAGAAGTCTCTTTGTGAGCCATTGCGAGCGGGAGCTATTCGGCCAAATTGTTGCTATATCCTTCTCTGTGAAGATTCACGTAGAGAACACAGATCAAAGCTAATTCTAGGGATACGGTGTCAGTCAGGTGACCGACATCGAAGAATGTGTTCTTAAAGATGTTCAATGTCGGTCGCCTTTAATGTCGGTTTTCGACCGACATTATTGATGTCTTTAATGTCAATTTTTGACCGACATTGAACAATAACACCTTCAATGTCGGTTGCCCGACTGACTTTAAATGAATTTGTCCATCATTAAATATTATTTTTCCGTGACAGGCAATGAACGTCATTGTTGCTTTATTAAAAAAAATTAATAAATATATGTATTGGTTGCACACGTGGCTGACTAACAAAATTGATATTTCTATGCATATGATAAAAGTAATATGATATTTGTATACACCATAACTCAATTTCAACAAACACAACAAGTAACTAATTCACTCCAACAAAAGTAATGTGACTATTCATCTCTCCACAAACTACATTCAATTTACCGAGATAAACAAAAACTTAAATACAAAACTCTAACTATAATAAATACAAGACTCGAAAACCTAAAATTACATGCTGACCCTCAATAATTGTCTTTTCGAGTGTTAAATACTTGGTGAAGTTCCATTGTCAATTTTACCATATATAATTTTTGAAGAAAAACTACAAACAAAATTTTTAAGTTTTCGGTAAAAATGAAAAATCAAAAGCTCAAATTAAAATATCCTCAACTGATAAATTACTAATTATCTATAATAGATGTGCACTAAGATATTTAGCATCTAAGATAATATAAGAGCGTTAAATACTTTGCAAAGCCTCATTGTTATCTCCATGCCTGTGAAACAAACTCCAATGTTATGGTTGTTGATACAACCATTGTGCCACTACAAGTCAAAGTTTAAGCACTTACTGAAAAAAGAAACAGAGATTTAGTATATACGTACTCTCATTTGTTCACAGAAAACAAGAAACCAAGTGTACTCCATATCCAACACAAAAACAAACAACATTTATGTATGTCTGGAAGAAAAGCAAAATGAAGCTTCTATTGAATCCAAAACTTGCGGAATAATCAATCTACAACCTATGTATCATGGAAAGCATATGGCTCAAGTTAAGCATTTAGTACTCTAAAAATAAATTAACAAATAAGAATTGCATAGTATCATATTTGTAAGGATGTGGCGAGGGAGAAAGTACTTATTCTGATGCAAATAAGGAAGCATAACGTATGAACACAAGCAAATTTAGTTCAATAAACTTGAATTCACTCCAAAACTATCGTAAACTTGAGTTCACTCAAAACTTATAAGAAAAAATAATAGAAAATGAGCAAATACAAATATAAACAAGCCAACAGTCAATGTGTGCAATATCAATGAATAGGCTAAGAAAAGGGCCAAAATTTATGTTGAATGTCATGTCTAGGAACACAATAACAAAATCTTATGAACCATAATCAACAACAATAATACAACTTATTTATATTAAATTTTGAGATAAATTCAAAAGAATAATACAAATAAAATATTAAAAACTAAAATATAATTTCTAAAAAAAATTCTATATACACTTGAACCACACCAAACAAAAAGAACAAAGCATGACTATCAAACAAGCACGTATTCTTGAACTAATTTTCATTCTAACATTTCAAAATTTTAGGAAGCTTAATTATTGGAATAAAAACAAAATGAATGAAAAAATTTTAAATTACTAAATTAAAAATAAATATTAAAAGAAAATTTTACCTTTGGAGCAAACGAACAACTCGAGCAACCCACAATCTTGAACGGATCTGACCTGAAGCTTGAAGATTGGAACGAATTTGAGCTGAGACCGGTAGATCTGAAAAATGCACAATGCCGACGACCATCAGATCTGGCGAACGGACCTGAATCACCACGCTGATGATCGGATCGGAAGACCCAAGAGCAGATCAGGAAAATGGATGACCGTATCTGCAAAACTCACAGTAGATTCGACGCCCACGACCCACAGCAGAGCAGATCTAAAACTTCCACCACGAGCGGACCACGAAGGACAGTTAAATGACAACGAACGGATGATGAAGAGACCACGAGCTGACAACCCATGGACCATGAAAGGATGACACTCTCACCCACAAACGGACGACCCACGAACGACGAAGAGACGATGCTCTCACCCACGAGCTGACGAACGGACACCACGAACGGATGATCGGCGGATGGACGATCGGCGGACAGTGAAATGAAAGGTGAAGTCAAAAGTAAGAGGGTTTGGAAGAGAGAAGTGAGAAAGGAGAAAGAAGAAAGTTTAGAGAAATGAAAGAGATGATATTTTACTAAAAAGAAACAATAAACGGGTATCTACAATGTCGTTTCTAAACCGACATTGAACTGACATTGTAGCCTAATTAAAATATATCTTTAGTGTCGGTTTAAAACCGACATTAAAGATCCCTATTTTTTTAAAAAAAAAAATCGACATTATACATCTATTTTTAGTTCTTCCAACCAACTTAAAAGGTCAAATTTCTTGTAGTGTTTGCAATCAGGAGGGTATTGCATTTTATTTGTACCAAAAGACTTACCTTTGATGCCAATGGCTTGCCTTCATATTTTAAACATAACATTATTATTTTAAAAGGAAAAAAAATACCCATTTTAACTCTCCTAAATTTTTGGTTGTATCAATTAAAACCTTCAACTAATAATTATATCAATTTAAAAATTCTGAAGTTTCATAAAGTGCATTAATTTACACTCTCCATTATACTTTATTTATAAAAACACCGTGTGAAATTTATAAATCTATTAATTAAACTCCTAAACTTATATAACTGAATCAATTTAGATATTTTATTATAATTATCTTTGAAAATCATTTATGCATCAAGTCTCACATATATGTAGACTTCTTCAAATGTCACGTAAAATAGACGTTTAGAATTGATGCATGGATGATAATTCTCAAAGAAAATCTGAACTAATAGTCTAGATGAATTCACTTTATAAAAGTTTAGAGATTTAATTGATACAAAATTATAAGTGTTTCATGATTGTTATTCCAAACGAACCTAATAGAGATGATTAAATTAATGGATACAGTTATAAAAGTTCTTTAAATTGATACAATTATTAAGTTCATAATATTTTAATTGATATAGTCCGAAATTTAGAGTCATCTTATTTCCATATAACTATCAATGATCAATGGTCATCTTAATGGAGATCTAAAAAGAAATTAAGAAAACAAATGAGAAGTTGAAATTTTACCAAAGCCAGACACAAGAAACAACATCATCAGAACCATGAGAGCCAACTTGAAATTACTAGATTTTCTCAAGCCATAATAATTTATCCTTCTATTATAATTTGTAAATTTGTAGATGGTTAATTTATTTTTTGCCTAGCCATTTTATAATCCTTGGGACATTAAATTTGTTTACAAATATAGCACATCCCAATCCAACTTTAATATCTGATTTATGGTATCTCTATAATTATAAAAATGAATAACAATCAATTTTCATTTAAAAACAATACAAATTATAAAACAACAATTAATTTAATATATGACCAAATAAGGTTAGATTCCTACTTTTTTTTTTTTTTTTTTTTTTAATGTCAGTTTTTTGTTTCATGATTTTAAAAATATTTATAGCACATTAAGTGGTATATTAAATAGAAAACGTACGATGAGGGTGCATGTCCAAATTAAATCAATATTAATGCTTTTGAAGATTAGATAAAAAGGATGGTTATATATATATATATATATATATATATATATATATATATATATATATGACAAAATGCGCTAAATTAATAATAAAAATGGTCAAATTCAAAACTATTTATAAATATAGCAAAATCTAAGTGAAAAGTCTGAAAGCTCCTCAACATACTAATTAATTCAAATCACTAATATACATATTTGTAGCATGCATCTATAAGATTGAGTTTTTATTGTCTCATATTATTAATTGACTTCAACAAGTGATAGGAGATTGTTGTCCCTAATAGACTGGGATTGTGATTGAAGTCTATGAGTGATTGACAAATTTTTATTGTCAATTGAAGTCTATGAGTGATAGGAGTCTATTGCCGATTGAGGTCTATCACGAATTTTGTGTCAATATTAGAAATCTATCACTGTCTAGCATTAAGATTGAAGTATATCGTTGATATGATTCTATCACCAATAGATTAACTGAAGGTTTAGTGATTGCTTGTTGACTTTATTTGGTGATAGTAGTCTATCACTAAAGCTTCTATCACTTTATGGCCTGTTTGGTTCACAATCCGGATTCTGTTTTATGTTCTCAAATTTACTGAGTTTAGAGAATATGTGTTTAGCAGACAACTCGAATTCTGTTTCTGAAAATTGTTTTTGAATTTTGTGATTTAAACCGTGTAAATTCTGAAAACAATACTTTTATGTTTTCATTGTATCCAGAATTTGAATTTTAAAATTTAAAATGCAAAATTATATGAAATAAAGATAAAATTATTTAGAAGTATAGTATGTCATGTTATAAACTCAATTCAATTTTTTTTAATTAAAATATGTATTATGTAATTATTATAAATTATGTTAAATTCCAAATTTGGTCTCTATGGTTTGGATAAAATTACAATTTAGTTCATATAGTTTGAAAATTTAGAATTTAGTTCCTATTGTTTGATGCAACTTTATATATTATCCCTATAGTTTGTTAAATCGTCTTAAATAATCCCTAGAAACTTTTATAAAATCTTAGGAGTTAAATTCTAATTATAAACCCTAAGACCTAAATTTTAACTTCTTCCAAATCATAGAGACAAAAATTTCAATTTATCCCATAAATTATATAATATTACAAAATAATAATAAATAAATTTTTTAAACATAAAACCCTATTCATAAATAAATTAATAATAGCTTATTGTCAACTGATATTTAGTGGGTAACTACAACTAGTTTGCAATTGTTTAAATTAGAATCTAATTTCTAAATTCTGCTACCAAATACATATATGAAAACATGAAATACAACTCTGTTTTCATTTAATCCCTTGTTTTAAAATTTTTGTTTTCAGATTCTCTACCAAACAGGTCCTAATAAACTATATGCATTCCGATTGAAGTTAAACATACCCTAATTTGAAAACTATATGCATTCTGATTGTTTAGATTAGAATCTAATTTCTGAATTCGGCTACCAAACACATATATGAAAACATGAAATACAACTCTGTTTTCATTTAATCACTTGTTTTTAAATTTATGTTTTCCGATTCTCTATCAAACAAACCCTAATAAACTATATGTATTCTGATTGAAGTGTAATAGCAATTACCATAAATCACTGATAGAATTCAATCAGGATGCGTGTAGTTTATCAGTGATACAAGTCTATCCTTAATAGACTACATGCACGCACAAGTTTTATATTTTTTGTGATTCAATAGGGGGAAGTAGAGAAGTCAAAGTTCAAGAACACAATGTTATTTTTCATAGCAATCGTTATATGTCGTCCACCATGAAAGCAACTATAAAAAGTTTAACTATTATTTCAAATTACTGAAGAAAAAGAATATTATATGAGTGAATTATATTGATAGCCGACTATAATGATAAAATTAAGTGTCATAGTATAATTTATCGATGATAGAATGTTGTTAACTTGTGGTATCAGTCTATCAATGATAGATTTTATTCATATATTATATTTCTACCACGGATAGTTCTCCATGATCGTTTACATTGCTCGGATTTTTCCAATTCACTTTGCTTAAGAACCAAACATGATCGAATACACCCAATTTAGGTTTCATAGGCATTGATACTAAATTAGATAAATATGAGGCTTCATCTCAAAATCAAATAGAAATAAAAGGAGAATCACATGCATCTTTTAAAGATTGTGAGGTCTACACAAATTTTTTGAAATATATATATATATATTATATTAGGATGATGTGGCTATATTACTTTTCTTTATTATTGAAGTCCAAAGACAAGTTTTACTTTGACACAAACAATATAACAATCTCACATGATGATTGATTAATATTGTTCTTCTCTACACTTTAATTCTTGAGATCCCCTTCTTTGAGCTTTTGAAATTCGACATCATTATTGAAGGTTAGTTGTTGAGTTGCTAATTTTTTACCACAAAAGCATAAATTAAAGTCAGCACATATACAGTTAGGATCTTTGCAATCAGCTGTTGTGTTGCATTTGATTTGTGTCAAAAGACTTCCCTTTGATACCAATGGTTTCCCTTCAACTGCAAAGTTAGACACAACCAGCAACATCATCACAACAATGAAAGCAAACTTCACACTTGATTTCTCTGCCATATTATCCTTTGATTTTTGTAAATTTGTAAATGCTGCTTTTGTTTGATGCTTATTCTCTTTCTTGCTTAGCCATTTTATAGGCATTGGGACTTTGAGAATTTTTGTTTTTTTTTTTCGAGTAAGACTTTGAATTAATTTACTAATGTAGCATACATACCCTAAGGGGGATGTTTTATGCCAAACTTTAATATCTAATTTATGGTTTTTCTATAATTATATAACAAAATCAATTCATTTCATTCAAATAATAAAGACTAACAATCAATTATGGCCAAATAAGGTTAATTAGATTCCTATACCTTATTAGTGATGATGTAAAAAAAAAAAAGTCTAAATTTAGAAATATAAATATAACAGTACATCAAGTGGTATCTCATAATTCATTGTGTTCAACAAAGATGAATACTCTCCCTTTTTAAAGTAATAATGTGAAGGTGAAGATTCAATGATCCAAATTTTTAAACGAATTTTATTGAGCAGATTTAAGACATGTTTGAGAGGGATTTTAGAATAATTAATTAAAATTACTTTTATAGCATGCCATTTTCTTCTAAAATTATGATGTTTGACAGTGATTAGAAACTTAAAGTAATTCTCTATCAATCACTTGAAAAAGTGATTTCAAGTGATTTTTGTTAGGGTTTTCTACACACATAGCATAAATAAATAATCCCAATTACACAAATGCCTAAATAATTTTTTCTATTTTTATATAAATAGTATAATGGGTTATTATTTTACACAAAAATTTGGTCCAATTTACTTTTTCAGCTCTGCTTATATTCAGTTTTTTAAAAATATATATCAATACCAAAAGATACATGTGTAAGAAAAGTTTTCACAGTTATGAATTTTCCAAAATGATATTCTATTAAAAAATAATAAAAGATTCTCCAAAAATCCAAAAATTGTTACCCTCATAAATGAAAGCAAGAATAGACAAAAAGTTCGAAAAGAGAAAATAAGGTATTTTTTATATATACAACATAATATATTCAATATATATTTGGATTTTCAAGAAATAAATCAAGGAATATTATTGATTGGTGCATGAACAAGAGAATGGTACAATATAACATCATATATTTCAAACAATATATGACAATGTATATTTAAATTTTTCAGTATATTTGTAAATACACCAAAAAATAAATCATGGTGTATGCAATGTACATTTAGATTTTTTTAGTATATTACTGATACACGCAAGCGCACGCATCGATTAATAATATAGTTTAAAAATAATTGTCAGGGTCGAGAAACGTCATTTGGAAAATTGGTTTGATACACTCTTAGCTATTAAGAGATTCTTCTAATTTTATTTAGGTGACCAAAATTTAATGAAAACTAATAAAATCTAATCTTAGAAAGCAAATAAATGATAACATCTGGGCGAAACTAAGCAAAGACACGTCCTTAGGTAATGATTTCATTGATGGATTAATTAAATTAATTATTTTAACCCTAGATTGATTTTATGCTAACTATAGACCTAGAAGTCTTTTACCCAGGTATCCTCTTCCGAACTCAACCCTTTCTAATACCTAACCATTAATTCACTTTCATGCAATTAATTGATTAGCTACAACATTAAGTTTCTCCATTGTTGATCTCTATCAATCTTCTATCACCTTCGTGCATATCGATTAATAGTTTAGCACACTAGATCTAATTAAGTAATTATCATTCAAACAGTGACCAATTGTTCGAAAGCAATAAACATAAGCCTATTAAAAAAATTTATACATAGATCAAATCCAGGAAACAGTCAACAAAGTTTTGAACAATCTATAACTAGATCAAAAACCCTATGACTACGAACTCAACAACTCATGGCTACGATACAAACAAAGACAATCCACATCGTATCCAATATACAAATGAACAGAAGACAAAAGAGGAAAAGATATGTAAGTCGGGCTCTTGACTATCGTCCACAAGCAGAGGATCAACCTCCAACAATCTCCTTGATCATCCACTCATTTGAAAGCTCCAAGACGTCATCTCTACATAGAATCCGGCTCCTGATGTTGGCCGTTGCTAGTTTTGACACAAACAATATATGGCAAGTTGCATCCATGATAATGTCGATTTGCAGTTTGGAAAAATCGTCTATAATAATGTTGATTTGCGCAATATTGAAAAATTTTGGGAAATTGCTATTTCTGATCTAATTTTTTTTCTTTTATTTATAAATCGTTTGATATTTTTTATGTTTATAGTAATTTTTATAAATAAATTCATGGATATAAATCCACTCATTGTATCTGGCCTTGCATTATTTAAGGTAACATCAAATGAATGAGATAATATAAGATAAAATATGAAAATATTTTTTAAAAAAAGTGTTATAGGCGCCAATCTCTTTCTTACGCACAAATGACTTTCGAATCAAATCTCATTTAATTGTGCAATAAAGTTTACTCTATTCATTAGGTGCTCATTAAGGTCTTCAATATGGTCGGTGGCACTCCAAAATTCTTTTAGTCCAAAAATATTTTTAAAACAGGACATTAGATCCTACCCATTGTAATTACTTTGAATTAACAATTGAGGACCTTTGTTTCTTTTTTAAATATTAAAGTAAGTTGATCGGTCAAAAAAGTAATTTTGAGGACACTAACTATTTTGTCGACCAAATCAGTCATGTTTGTAATGACCCAAATTTAGGAAGGGAGCATAGATGAACTGAGATTACATTCGAATAAGAGAGATGTGAGGATATGAAAGTATGGTTAATAAAGACTTAAAAGAATTAAAAGTTACTACCTATGCCAACAAGGTGTACCTTTTTTTTCGATGGCTCAATCATAAAAACTTTAAAGTTAAGCGTGCTTAGTTTGGTGACCTCCCAAAAATTTTCTTAGGGAATATGTGAGTGAGAACAAAGCATGTGCTGAAAGGATCCATGTTGGTTTGTGAGGACAACTTTTACTCTTAGAAGCAGTTCAAGATAAGCAAGAATGACATTGCTAACTAGGTCACAAGGGATGCAGAGGAATGGCGGGAATGCTTGGGCCTCGGTTATTACATAATAGTCGGTTTGGTCAATCATATTGTAAGAGAATTCAAATTAGTTTAGGCATTTGGGGGAAAAAAGTGCAAACCAGAGGATAAGAGAAATAAAGAGGCATATACATATAACATATTATCATAAAGGATTAGCTATATTTTTCATTATTCTTGAATTCCAAGGAAAGTACATGTGTTTCTACTCAATTCAACACACAAAACACCAATAAGATGATTTTGTTCTTAGTTTAGCACTTAATTCTTGAGATCTCCTCCATTAAGCTCTTCAAATTTCAAATCATTGGTTGCAAATTTCCCACATAAACATATTTGAAAGTCAGAACAAAAGCAATTAGGATATTTACAATCAATATTGCTTATGCAGTGAGTTCCTGCCAAAAGGCTTCCCTTTGATGCCAATGCCTTGCTTTCAACTGCAATAATATTTTAAACATAACATTATTAGTTCCAAAATTTGAGCCATCCATTTACATATCAACTTTAAAGAAATTAATTGAACAAATAATAAGGTTAAAAAAACGATAATAATAATAATAATAAAAAAAAAAAGAGATAAGAACTTGAAATTTTACCAAAGCTAGACATAGCCAGCAACATCATCACAACAATGAGAGCCAACTTGACAGTGCTAGATTTCACTGCCATAATAATTTCCTTCTATTATTGTAAATTTGTAAATGGTTTTTGGTGAGATGATATTGTTTGTTTGTTTCTTGCTCATCCATTATATAAGCATTGGGACATTAAATTAGTTACTTTATTAATGTTAGCATATACACCCTAAGTGTGGATTTTGTAGATACATATGTATATTTTAATATATGATTTTGTATTTCTATATTTAAATACAAAAAGTTAGTGTGTGCAATTCTTGCATTTATAACCAAATAAGGTTAATGATTTTAATTAATTTATTATTATGTGGAAATACTATAATTAAAAAAAAGTAATAATAATAATAATAATAACATTTGATGTATTGCAAAATAAGGTTAGTTAAGATTTTTTTTAGAGTAAGAAGATTCGGACCAACAGATTGCTTAGTTGCTTATATATATGTCAATTAAGTTGTACGTATATGCTCACTTTCGAAATATTTTCAAATATAGCAAAATGTCACTGATAGACAGTGATAGACATCTATCACTGATAGACAGTAATAGATGATAGTAGTTTATCAGTGTCTATCATTGCCTATCGTGATATTTTGTTATATTTGTAAATATTTTGGCTCATTTTGCTATATTTGAAAATAACCTTTTTATAATTATTTAGATTGAAAGATATTAATTATTTTAAAATTATTTACGTCTGTATTATTTGTTGTTATGAATGAAATCCTAATTAGGATATATTTATTCAAGGTATATAAGTATAGTTATTGGGCGTACTAAAAAAAAAAAGATGATTATTGGGCTTGTTATTATTGTTATTGTTATTTTTTCGTTTCAAAGATTTTGTTGTTTTTTTTAAAAAAAAAATAAAAAAAAAAGATTTTGTAGGTTTTATAAGTTAAAATCACACCAAAAAATTAATTGTTTGGAAAGAAAAAAATATCTTGTCATTATCAAAAAAAATTTACAGCAATTTTGATATTGTTTTATATTTAAAATGTAAAATATATATTTTTTTAAAAGATAAAATATATATTTCATTTATAATTTTTAAAGTAAAACATTAAACATATTCTTCTTTTCCAAAAACCTCATAATTCTAATTTCACATTTATATCTCCAAATTTTTTTTTTAGAAAATTAGGTAAAATAATTATGGCCGAAGATATGTATCTATCAATTAAATGAACTTTATTAAGGTGGAGTCACTGTATCTAAATGGCCGGATTGCAATTAAATAAAAAAAAGTTAAACAAAAACATAGATCATAAATCAGATTGCTACCAAACTCAAAGAGAAAATTATAAATGTCATGATTACATATAAAAAACAATTAAAAGAATATAAGCTCTCATTGCAATTAGATATAAATAAATTAAGAGAACAAAAAATTGAGTAAAACAAATCATATAATCTAAAAAATCATGGAGAAAAAAGAAAATGTACATTACTCGTTTCTTTTTCTCCTCTTTCTCCTTTTTTTATCTTCACGCAAAATAAAAAAAATCCAAACAAAACTATAGAGTTACTAAGATTTTTATAAAAAAAAAAATAAAAAATTAATTAAAATAGATTGAATTGAAAGTAATAAAATGGGATTATGGAAAAGAAAGGAGATAAAATTTAAAATTAGGAATGATGAAATTAAAATTAAAAGAATCAAATCAATTCTTATTTGATATTCCCTTAAATTTCTAACCTCTCTCACCATATCCCTTTATCCTCTAAAAAAGACTTTTTATATAAAAAGCAAATCTAAAATGACAAAATCGATCAAAATTCATTTTGCTCTTAGATTTCGATTATTCTTTGCAAAATTTGTCACAACCTTAGAACAATATATATTTGAAGTAAGTATTTACTTCTTATTTAGTTGAATGATTTCACTTTATTATAAAATAAAAATTTTACTTGCTTCTCACTTTGGGAATGAATAGATGACTAATTAGGTTGTGAAACACTTTATCTAATTTATTTATGAACTATTTTTTAGTCAAATTTAAATCTCATCTCAAATATTCTTTTTTTTTTCGTCTAACGAAATAACATCTTCAAAGCAAATTACTTAAAAAACTTCCTCAAAACAGTACAATTGAGGACTGAAAATAAATTTCTTAAAATAAAAAAAAAAAGAAAAAAATGATGAATAACAGTATCTCTTCATTAACTTGGTAAAATGTTCTCCTTCGGTAAAATTTTAATCTCCATTATTTTTGAAAAGATTTTGCTTCTCAATATTTTATGGAATTTGAAAATTTCCAATGATAATGAATGCATTAGTCATCGATTTCTTTATTTTTATAGGTACATTAGACACCCATATACTTATAGTGAAAGAGCTGTATCTTATCGTCATCAAACCTAAATAGTCCTATCCCATCAACATTTTTCTAGTTTTTCTAGTAGTAAAGACACACACAAGAATTAAAACATCATATGATAATCAAAATACTCCAAAGTGTGTCATAATCTCATTCCTTTGAACTTTTTATAAACTCCAAAAGGAAATTAAGTTGGCATACTAACTAGCTTATTTAATTTAATTTGTAAAACCTATAACACATCATCAGCAGAACCATCAAATAATAAATAATGTTTAATTATTAAAGGTCCGTTTGATAACGTTCTCGTTTTTTATTTCATGTTTCTGCTTCTTATTTTTTAAGAAACGAACTTATTTGATAACTGTTTTCATTTTTTTGTTTCTAAACTATAAAAAGTAGTTTCTCCCTATTTCGTTTCTGTTTTATATATTACGGTTGAACATATGACTTTGACAACCTTGCCCCATTGGTGGTAAGCATGCAATGTTTTGACCTTTTTGTTTTTAATATTTATTTTCCTGTTAATTTTTTTTGCTACATTTATATATTAGTTTAGTTTTTAAACTTAAATTTTTCAGTATTTATTTTTTTATTGAATTAAATAGTTTAGCTCCATTTTCTATGTTTGAAAACAACCCTTAAAATTTTCCAACATTTAGATTTATATATTATTTTAATTTTAATTTTTTATTTTTAGTACATATAAAATCAGTTAGAATTTTACAATGTATAAAATTTGTTCACTAAAACATTCATTTAGTTTCACTCTAATATTTTACAATCATCATATTCACATGATAATATAATTGAGTTGTTAAAGTGAGCTTAAACTCAACAGTAATTGATGATCTTCTTTCTTAGAGGTTAAAAGTTCGATTCTCCATCCTCATAGTTATTGTGTATATATTTATATGTATAGGATTATTTTTTTATTTGTACATAATTATATTATATTTAAACTATAGAATAAAGGAAAATGTAAGAGGAAAAAAATACTTGAAATGAGAAACAAGAAATAATTATCAAACAAACTTTTGTTTCTATTTTTTTTTTTTTAAGAAACATGAGAGATAGAAATAGTTACCAAACATATTCTTGTTTTTAATTTCTGAAAAACAAAAAATAGGAAATAACAAACGAGAAATAACAACATTATCAAACGGACTTTAACTAATTAGTTCTTGAGAACCACTTTATTTTGATCTCCTTTGTAATAAGTCATCTTCTAAGTGTTGGAGTTGAAGGAGTTGTCTTTATGATGGCAAAAGCAGAGACCAAAATCGATATCACAACCACACTTTTCAGGGTCAGGACAATCATATGGAGTCTTACATGTAATACCTTTAAGATAACTTCCTTCTGTACCTAATGGTTTGCTTGCCACTGTATACACAAAAAAAAAAAATAATTAAGCCAAATCTGTTTGATGACAATTTTGTTTTAAATTTATTTTTTTTTTTTAAAAAAAATAAGCTTATAAACCCTACTTTTAACTATAAGTTTCTTGTTTTATTATATATCGAGTATGTTTTAAATTTTTTTTAAAAAAAAGTATGTCAATTCTTGAAAACTAAAAAAAGTAGGCTTTGTTTGATAAAGATGTCATTTCTAGTTTTATAATTTTTTAAATTTATGTAGTGTTTACCTTTATTAATGAAATACTTGAATTTTTGGTGAATTTAGTACTTGTTTTTTTCCCCCCAATTTTTTAGGCTATGCTTGTTTATGATTTGTTATTAGTTTTCTTTTTTAAAATTTAAACTTATGTTTTCTTTTCCAATTTTTCATCTAAGTTGTCACCATTTTTAAAAAAATACTTGAATTTCCTAGACAATTTCTAAAAATAAAAGGAAGTTTTCCAAACTACTTTTCATATTTTTTAAACTTGATTTGAATTTTAAAAAAATTAGAAAGTTAGATAACAAAATATAGAAACCTGTACACTAAAGTAGTGTTTAATTTATAAGTTTAATTTTTAAAAACAAAAAATTTAAACTAAATTGTAAACAAACAGACCTTAGTTTTCAAAAATTGGCTTTGTCTTTTAAAAAATTAATAGGAAGTCATAAAAAGAACTTGTAAGTGAAATTTTTAAAAGTTAAAACTAAAAAAACTAAGACCCTGTTCGGTAGCCATTTAGTTTTTTGCTTTTGAAAATTGTGTTAGTTTTCTCTCAATTTATTGTCATAGTTTTTACATTTTCTAAGTAAAATAATTGAACTCTTTGCCAAATTTCAACAACAAAAAATAGATTTTATTTTTTTAGCAAGATACTAATGAGAGATAGGGATTAGTAGGTACACTAGGATATGTCAACTAAGTTGACGCGCCTGTAACACCCTCATCATACCCCAGACCCAAAAAAAATATATCATTACCATAAAAAAGATAAGTTAGATATTATCTACTTTTTATTATTTTTTAAAACTTTGTTTGGATTTTGAAAACATTAGTAAAAAGTAGATAATATAAAGCAAAGAAACCTAGAGGTGGAAGGGGTGTTTACAGGCTTAATTTCAAAAATCGAAACCCTAAAATCAAATGGTTATCAAACGAGTCATAAATGATCATCAAACCGGCCCATAATTCTTAAAAACTTTACTTTGTTGTTGAAAATTTTAGTTAGAATATAATTCAAATGTGTTTTTGAGACAACGAAATCACTGAGAAACGGGTCTTGAGAAGCAACATCATTACTGCTATTCTATGGTGCCTATGGCTTGAACGTAATAGGAGAATCTTCCAGGAATCTAACAAAAGCCAACAACAACTATGAGACGATATTATATCTTTAGCTGGTCTGTGGAGTACAAAATCTTCTCTTTTTTTGTAATTACGATGCTTCTTCCATTGCTTTAAACTGGAAGTCTTTTTTTGTAACCCCTTCTCCTTTGCCACTGCCTGTTTCCCTTTTGATTTGAGTTTATCTCTATCTCTCTGTACATTTTTTTTTATTAATGAATACATCGCTATTGACATCGGGGTATGATGAGGGTGCTACGGAGGTGTTAACCTAGTTGAGATGTCCTGATGCACCCCCTGATTTCACTCTCCTTTGGAATTTTGTTTAAAAAAAATGTGTTTTTGAGGAATGTGAAAAATCAACCCAAAAATTGTACAGAAACAACAATGTATATAATTTTTAAGAACAGAAAATAAAAAATCAAAATGTTATCCAACGGGATTAAATAAATAACAAAATTAAAGGGTTACTTTTGTAAATATTCAGAAAGGAAAGTGAGGTTGTACCTGAACCAAACAGAGCAACAAACAAAACCATTGCAGCCAAGAAAGCGAACTTGATAGAAAACTTTGCAGCCATAACTTTAAGGATTAAATTTTATAGATCTTTTGATGTTTGATAATTTGATTTGGTTTCTAGACAAACCCTTATATAATAGAGAAATATTTATTGGTTTTAACTAAAGAAGGTAGCAAACTTTTTATATATGGATATACCAATCTAAATGGAAAGGTTACAATCACACATTAAAATTGGTATAAATGTACATACCATAACAACTATTTTATTTTATTTTTTTTTATCGAAAGGTATTGAATTGCAATAAATGACCTCATACACAAAATTTAAAGTCAAGGTGAATCATAAAATATGAAAAAAAAAAATACAGAAGACAATAGAAAAGCTCACATGACTGTAGGAAAAAGGTCCAAAGACGAAGAGCTAACCAGCTGGAAAGCTCGTAAGAAAGCTCTGTGGATACAAAAATTACGTTCTCTTGATATATATATATGTGATAGTACACCATGCTACTCTCCAAATATATTTTTTTCTTTTAACTTTTTTTCTTAAAAAAATGATGTGATGAAAATAACAACACACCAACCCCCTTGGACCTATAGATCTCATAAAAACTATGTTGATGTATGCAATAAATTGTGGTCAATTTTTTTCCTTAAAAAATTATGCCAATTACAATTTACTAATGTCTGTTTGGGTTGATTTTCTATTTGTTTATAAACATTTTTTTTTTTACTTATAAACACTTATATAAATACTTAAAAAGTTAATCCAAATGCACCTTAAATTTTCTTGTCCTTTGTGATGTTCTACAAAATGTCTCACAAAGCAAATTCTCTGTCTAGGAAATTCTTTCCTTTTCTAGAAAATTTTATGTGTTTATTTTGAATGATATTTTCCTTCTCTGATCTTGACTGGTTACGGTAATGGTCTAATTCCTTCCTTTAGCTGCATATATTTAAGGGATTGTTATTTTGGTTTTAGGCTTACCATTGTAAAGAAGACTTGTGTTGTTTTCTTGCATTTTGCTGAAAACTACAAGTGTGTTAATACGAGTGATTGTGAAGCAAGAAGTTCTATAGATCTTGAGTAGTGACACTTGATCAAGCATTGTCTTATACATGAGAAGGGAATCTCATATTTAGGGGAGCCTAAGTTTAGCAAGTGAAGTGGTCTTCATTTGAAACTGGAAAGATCAAAGCTAGTATTGAGATGGTGTCTCACACTTATGGGGTGCCTAAGCAGTCTTTTACTAAGTTAGAATGTTCGTATATCACTGTCACTGTAGAAGTCTTGTATTTACAGATAAGTAGACAACATTCTAATTGATTAACTATTCTTTAGTGAAATTATCATTTGGTGACATTGCACCGAACTAGGTTACTAACCTTGTGTTTTTATCCCTAAGGACCAAAGTTTGGTTTTAGTAGCTTTTTGATTTATGAGCTTTTAAATTGGGTACTTAATTTTAAAGGTTGTTTTCAAATATAGAAAAATAAGTCAAACTATTTATAAATATAGAAAAATTTAACTGCGATAGACCGTGATAGAATTCTATCATTGTCTATCATTGATAGACAGTAAAAAATTTCTATATTTTTAAATAGTTTGGCTCATTTTTCAATTATGAAAATTTTTCTATATCGATTTGAGTAGTTTTGGTTTTATTTGTTGCACGGTTTGAATTTATTTTCATGAATTCTATCGCGGTATATCGCTGATAGACAATGAATCTTTTCTATATTTATAAATAATTTGATATTTTTCTATTTATAGTAATTTTCTTAATTTTAACCTCGGAGAGGTTTGATTTTAGTATATCATTTTGGTTCTTACCATCAATTTTGTGTTAATTACTATTGAAAACCAAACGTTACACCCTTTTTTTAATTTTTCTAAAAAGAATAAAAGGTCCTAATTTTAATATTTTTTTTTTGTCTCCTTTTTTCTCCCTATTATTCTTCCCCTAACCACTACAAGATTATTTTTACTTTTTTAGAAAGCAAAATGCAGAGAGGGGTGTATATAAAGGGAGAGAAAATGATAGATGGAGTTTAGGGCTTTCGTTTTAATGATTTTTTTTCAAGTATTATTTCATTTTAAACCTAAATTATCCCTAATATTTAAAATGTGACAAGTAAATTATGACAAAACTTGATAGGTTGTGTTAGCTAGAAAAAAAGGGACAATTGCAAAAATGTTAAATTGATTTGTAAAAATTATGTCCATATACAATGTTTTATGATTTTGCAAAAAAGTTAAAATCTTTAAGCCCAACCCAATTGAAATGCCCGAATGACCAAAATGCCCATCACAGTTAAAAATGTGTGATTGTATCTGATTGCCCACTAATTACTATCTGATTGTTATCTGATTACCATATAATTGTCAATGATACCAATTCTCATCTGATTGTTGTCTGATTATTGTCTGATTGTTATTAATTGTTAATGATACTGATTGTTGTTTGATTGTAATATGATTCTCAATGATAACATTGTTAACTAATTGTTCTCTAATTACTATATGATATTGATTGTCAATGATATCGATTGTTATCTAATCGTTGTCTGATTATTATCTGATCCTAATTGTCAATGATACCGACTTTTGTCTGATCGTTGTTTGATTAATATCTAAAGTGGATAGTCAATCATACTGATTTTTGTCTGATTACTATCTAATTATGATTGTCAATGATGTGTGATTGCTATCTGATTTTCATTTGATATTGATTGTTATATGATTGTTGTCTAATTAAGGATATACTAATTATCAATGAATACCGGATTGTTGTCAACAATAAAATGCTAAATAAGCCACTATATATTGTACTTACATAAAAACAAATGATTAACAAATATATCTTTGATGTCCACAATATGATTATTCAAATAGATACAAATTATTTACTTGTTTTTCTATTATGACCAACACGCTTACAACGACTACAGTTCGCATGCTTTGCCAATTCACCAATTGAAAGAATCCTTTGCTTTTTAGGTCTTCTTGTTTGATGAGGGTTGTTCACCTCTAAAATACAAGTAGTAAGAAATCAAACATCAATCACATGACAATTAAATATAAATAACAAAGTACTTAATATCTAATGAAAATCATATAGCAATCAGATAGTAGTGAGATATCAATCACATGACAATCAGATAGAAATCACAAAGTACCTAATATCAAATGAAGATGATATGACAATTAGATATCAATGATATGAAAATCACATGACAATCAAATAGATATCAGACAGAAATCATATATCAATTAATTATATAGTCATGTTTGATTCTCTATGCTTAAACAATTCATCCACACTTCTAATTCTCAATTTAATTTCTACATCTTGTATAACATATCTAACTAGCATTTTGCAAGCCACAATAAATTTTTGTAGGTTATCCTCAATGATCAATGGTCTTAAGCTTGACGTACACCATAGTCTCGTAGATAAAATTAATTGCCAACCATCCTCTCAAAAGAATGTTCAAGTAAAATATTGGGAGGAAGAAACATACTAGAAGAAGAATGTAAATGGAAAGAAACACATTCATACAACAAGCTAGATATTCTTATGGGAGCCCAAAAGAGTCCTTTTCACATCAGACCTAACAATTCTGACTCTCCAAAATACTAACAATAAAAAATGAATTTCCCTCTTACCCACGTTGCAACTCCCCTCCTTTCAATTCCTTAATATACATAGCCTCAAATAAAAAGTTCATAAAATCAAACTACAATAAGCATAATAATCAAAGAACACAAATTATCTCGAATACAAACCAACAATCTACACCCAATTTGTTGCAAATTGACAAATTTTCAATCAATACACATGATTATACACAAATATTTAACATCCCCATTTCGAAAACCTAACATTCATTCCTAAAAAACTCTAGTAATGGAAAAATCGGAGAAGATCTTGACGAAATCGAAACCAGTAAAATTGTAAGTGCAATCGTAAATGAGAGAAGATGAGGACGAAATTCAAATAAAAAATTTGAATACAAACCGTGGCTTCAAGAAGAGAAATCGTCAAGGAAGGAGATTTTGAAACCGTGTGTTCAACTAATGAAATAAAAACAAGATTTCGAAAAAAAAATATGCGCAATCGTGTGCATCAAAAGAAATTACGTATTTCAAATCATGGAGAAATCGTGAATATGGGAGAAAATTGAAGAATCTTAGGTTGTTGCAGAAACGTAAAGAATATTGAGGAAGAAAATGTGCGTAAAAGAAGGAGAATATCAAATTTACTAATTTTCCATTTCTTAAGAGATGAGGGTAGTTTTGGAATATTATTTTCACATAAAAAATCAAATAATGTAATTTTTTAACCATCTATATTATTTTCAATATATTTTGTCATATTTGCAATATTTTAAAAGTTGATGACATGGATGCTAATATATAATCATAATTTGATACCCAATACAATTTTCCTAGAAAAAAATTGAAAATTTTCTTCAACCGCTTTTTTTTTTTTTTTTTCATTTCTTGCTTGGAATTTTTTCTTTTTTTTTTTTTTTAAAAAAAAAAACTTGTTACCTGACATTTCTTTAAAAAAAAAACGTAATTTTCTAGCAACGAAGACACACACAAGAATTATAATAAACATATAAGAATCCAAATACTCCAAAATGTGTCATAATCTTATTCCTTTGAAGTTTTTATAAACTCTAAAAGGAAAAGTTGGCATACCAACTAGCTTATTTAATTTATAATATCTGTAAGATTATTAGTTGTTGAGAAGCACTTTAATTTTGATCTCTTTTGTAATAACTCATCTTGCGAGTGTTGGAGTTGAAGGAGTTGTGTTCATGATGGCAAAAGCAGAGACCAAAATCTACATCACAGTCGCACTTTTGAGGGTCAGGACAATCAGCTGGAGTCTTGCATGCAACGTCTTTAAGATAACTTCCTTTTGTATCTAATGCTTTGCTTGCCACTGCATACACAAAATATATATAATTAAGTAACTTATCCCTTTGATGACGATTTTGTTTTTATTTTTCTCGTTTTTTAGAAAAATTAAACTTACAGTTATAAGCACTACTTTTCGTACAAGTTTCTTGCTTTATTATCTAGTACTTTTAAAAAAGGTCGATTCTTGAAAACTAAAAACAAAGTAGGTCCTATTTGATAAAGATGTCCTTTTTAGTTTTATAATTTTTAAATTTATGTTTGTTTCTTCTAATCTTTCAATTATAGTTTTTACTTTTATTAACGAAATACTTCAAGTTTTAGTTAATTTTATTTTTTATAAAAAGAAAATTAAACTATATTTTTAGGCTTTGTTTGGTTATGATTTGTTATTAGTTTTCTGTTTTAAAATTTCTACTTGTTTATTATTATTTTTTCCCAATTTTTCATTCAAGGTGTCACCATTTTAAAGGAAATACTTGAATTACTACACAAATTCTAAAAATAATAACAAGATTTTAAAGATACTTTTTTTTTTTTTTTTAACTTAGCTTAGATTTGGAAAAAGATTATAATTAAAAAGTTGGATAACAAAACATAGACGTCTATGTGTTGAAGTAGTGTTTTATAAGCTTAATTTTTAAGAACTAATAGTTAAGAGCATATGATTAATAAACGGGACCATAGTTTTCAAAGTTGGTTTTGCTTTTTTAAAAACATCTATAGGAAGTGGATAAAAAAACATGAAAAGTTGCAAGTGAAAATTTTAAAAGCCAAAAACAACAAATTAAGATCCCGTTCGGTAAATTGGTAATCATAACTTGATTTTTGGTTTTTAATTTTTGAAAATTGTGTTTGTTTCCTCTCAATTTATTCTCATAGTTTTCACTTTTTCTAAGTAAAAGAGTTGAATTCTTAGCCAATTTTCAAAAACAAAAAAACAAGATTTTAAAAATTACTTTTTATTAGTTTTCAAAATTTAATTTAATTTTTTAAAACATTGGTAAAAAGTAGATATAATAAAGCAAAGAAACCTAGACGTGAAAAAGGTGTCTATACCCTTAATTTTAAAATATCAAAACCCTAAAATCAAATGGTTACTAAATGAGACCTAAATGGTTATCAAATGGGTCCATAATTTTTTAAAACTTAACTTTTTTTTTTTTGGAAATTTTAGTTAGAATATAAGTTACCCAAAAGTTGTGAAAGAAACAACATATATATATATATATATATATATATAATTTTCAAGAATAGAAAATCAAAAACGAAATCAAAATATTATATCAAACGGGGTTAAATGAATAACAAAATCGAAGAGTTACTTTTGAAAATATTTTAAACTAACTAAAGTTTGAGAGAGATAGGAAAGTGAGGTTGTACCTAAACCAAACAGAGCCCCAAACAAAACCATTGCAGCCAAGAAAGCAAACTTGATACAGAACTTTCCAGCCATAATTTTAAGGGTTTTTTTTTTTTTTTTTTTCTTTTTGAGGAATTAAGGATGATTTTATAGATCTTTTGATGTTGATAATTTGATTTTCTTTCTAGACAAACCCTTATATAATAGAGAAATATTTATTGGTTTTAATTAAAGAAGGTAGTAAATTTGTGATATTGATATGGAAATCTAAATGGAAAAGGTTACAATCACAAAAAAAAAAAAGAAAAAAAAAAGAAGGATATATACCTTGTAAATGCATATGCAAACTTTAATATATGATTTTTGTATTACTATGTAAATACAAAAAAGTTAGTATGTGCAAATCTTGTATTTATTGCCAAATTAGGTTAATGATTTTGGGACATCAAATTAGTTGACTAATCTAGCATATATATGCCCTAAACTAAAGTGTGGATTTTGGAGATGGATATGCAAACTTTAATACATTATTATCTAGAAATAATATAGTTACAAAATAATAATAACATTCAATCTATTGTATTTGAGAATAAGGTTCATTAAGATTGTTTTTAGTAAAATAGATATAGGAATAGAGAGATTTAAACCACATATTTTTTGGTCGTTAGCATATATGTATGTCAGTTGAGTAATTTTGATTTTGCCAAAGTTAATTACGATTCTTAATATGATATAGTATTCAAATTTTCTTTGCCTCGTGGTTGAAATATAACACATTAAAATGAACCATATTTTTATGCATATCTTGTTTTTCTTAAGATAAAATTGATCCGATTAAAATGAGCCATGTTTTTATATGACAGTAAAAAATGTCTAAAAAACTATTTCGACAACAAATATTCAACGTCATTAAAATAATTTTAAATCATGGAAAGTTTTTTTTTTTTTTTTTTTAACAATATGTGGGGAAAATCAAACCTCTCACTTTGAGGTTGATAGTACAAGCCCTATATCAATTGAGCTATCCTTATTTTGGATGAAAAGTATTCTTTTAACTAATGAACATTGAAATAATAGGAAGGTAAGTACTTCAACACAACTGATGTTAAATGAGATGCTGAGACACTAGAAGTAGCAAACAATGAATACAAAGACACAGAGAGACAAAAGAACATAAGAGTTGGTAACCTAGTTCGATACAAAATCACCTACGTCTGAGGGCAGTGTACCTAAGAAAGATAAAACCACTAATGGAATGAAAAGAAATTACAACGATATACTTTATATGTAGACACTTATTATCACAGTGACACTTGTTACGCTTTACACTGTAATAGAACACTTAGGCTCCCCCTAAATTTGAGACTCCCTCTCAATATATCTTAAACTCCCTCTAAGATGGTGTACATCAATGGAACACTACTTTGGCACCCCCTAAGTAGGAGGCATCGTCTCTTGGCTTTGTGTATCGCTTTCTTGCTTGGAATGAAGATTCTCTTTACTCTATAAACTTAGGTTCCCCCTGTAGCCACCTATTTTTGTCCTATTTATTTTATTTTATTATTTTTATTTTTCTCCCATTGTAGCTAATTTTGATTGGGAAAATAATAAGTAAATAATTAAATAAAAGATATTTTTTAATAATTAATCTTTTAAAATAAAAATATTAGTAATAATAATAAAAAAAAAATTCCTTTTAATGATTAAGGTAACATTTTGCGTAGGAGAGATTTTTTTTCTCTTTAATAGAAGAATCTTTTATTTAGGGAATTTTTGTATTTAAAATTGTTTAAAAAAAAATCTCATTAATCAATATTTTATTTTTTCCTTTTAAAACTAGTTGATTGATTTTTTTTCCTAATTAAAAGATGTTCTTGGTTGGCTATAAATTGGTTGGTTTTAGTTTTCAAAAGGGAGAGGGGTTTTGATGAAGAAACCCTAGATCTAGTACGAAAAAAGAGAAAATACAAAAGAAAATAAGAGAGTTTCTTTTCCAAAAAAAAAAACTCATACAACATAAGGTTTAGTTTTTGTGGAGGTTGCACTTGGTAGGGAATTTGGTCCCGAGGATCCGCACCTCAAACAACGAACGACCTTTATGTTCCGGGTTCCGAACCTTCATCTTCCTCATTTGGAGCACCTACAAGTAGTAAAAGAGGAAAAGAGGTATAAACAACATGTTCCCTCATCACTCCTTTTTTTGTTTTTTTATATAAATTTCGTTTATGCTTTAGATCTATCATTTTTGTATTTCTCTTGATTTCTTTTTGTTCATGTTCATCTTTTTTTTTTTGAATTCTCTACTGTCTAAAAAATAAAAGAGATGAAAATTAAAAAGTGAGATTATCATACCTTCGAATGATTTGCTCTTACTATGTTTATAAAAAAAAAGGCTACGATTTGAATTGCTAAAAAAAAATAGAATGAAAGTTTGATGAGAAAACTAGAAGGAAAAAAAAAGAAAAATAAAGAAGAAGCAAGGGAAGAGAAAGAGAGAAAAGAAAAGAAAAGGAAAGAAAAGAGAACATTTTGAAAAAACAAAAAAAAAAAAAAAGGTTTTAAGTGATTTAATTTCTGGAAAACCAAGAGAAAGTTTAATTATTTTTTTTATTTATCAATTTATTCATCCTTTTAGTAGTGTGTTGAAAAAAGGGTAAGATATTGTCCCATCACTTTATTTATTTACTTATTGATTTGTTTATTTATCTATTGCTATTATTATGATTCTTAATATTCTTAATATTATTATTGTTATTATCATTAAATAAAAAAAAAAGAGGAAAAAAGATGGGATGGGCTGTCACCCATCCCATCACTGTTTTATTATTATATTTTTTTAAAGTTGTTTTATTTTACATAATAGTAATATCCATAAGTGATTTAAAAAAAATTATTTTTTTTTATCATCATTATTATTACTGTTATTATTTTATATCATTATAAACATTTTTTTTATGTTGTTATCATTATTATCATTTTATTGTAATTATACTAATTTTATTTTAGCAACTCTATGGGTACCTTTTAACTATCTATTGCTATTTTCAACTTGTGTATTTATATATTTCTTGTATATTTTACACTCTACTTTACTTAATAACGTTTTATTGGTGTCAATAATATTTTTTTTAATCCTTTTTATAACTCTATTTTTTTTTAATCTTTTAAAATTTTCTTACAATCCTTTGTATTTCTTTTTAACCTTTTAAAAAAAATTAATTTATTATTTCATAAGGTTTCCTAATCAATTTTTTTTTAATAACCTACCGTTTTCTTAAAAGAAAATCCCACGATGGAATCTAGAAATATCTGGGAGTCCATTTTTCTAGATTCTTAAGGTGAGAGATTATATCTTTGGGAGTCCGAGATATTGATCCCAAGAAAAACTGAATTTAATTAATATTTTTTTAAAATTTTATTAAAAGGCTATTCCTACGACAGATTTTGAGAAATTGAAATAATTTCTCACATTCTTAAGGTGAGGAATTTTTCCTCAAATTTTAATATAGTCAAATTGATGGAAAATTTTTCACTTATTTTATGGGATCATTACTTCAATATTGTAGTAATGAGTGGTAAAATAAGACATTCATTTTAAAAAAATTTCTTTCCAAATGATTTCATTTAAAGAATAATTTTTTATTCGAGATAAAAATGAATTTGGCCACCGTTTTACTTAACGGGTGTTGTGGGGTGCTAACACCTTCCCCATATACAAATGACTCCCAAACTCAACTCTAGTTTTCATAGACTATTTTTATTGATTTTTACTTAAAATTGTTTACTTTATTTCGGTGTCCAATCACACCGTAAAAAAAGATTGGTGGCGACTCCTTTTATTTTCTTTCTTTAATTAACCCTTTTTGAGGACGTCGGCCACTCCGCGTCGTCTCGAGCACGTGGCGACACCCCCTAAGTTAGAGACTCTCTCTCTTGAATTAGAATCAGCCTGATATGTGATTAGTAGTGTGAGACACAACTTTCACAGATACACAACCTTCAAGAGGAAGGATAAAATAGAACAACAATGACCCTCTCACCAAAATTCTCACACATTCAAAATTGCTAACCCTAGTAATCCCCATCTCATTCTTTTAAATACGCAGCGGTACACCAAAGGAAACTTAAAAGAATATTCTGAAAATCACCGAGAAGAAAGCACACACAAGGAGAGAGCGCAGAGAAAATCCATAAAAAAAAGCTAATTGTATGAGTATTTTTAACTAATTTTGAAAGTTTATGGCTATTTTTGTAACTTTTGAAAGTTTAAAGATATTTTTTACACAAAGAACAAAGTTTCGGAGTATTTCGTATAATTTAGCGATATTTTTAAAGTATTTTTTTTAAAAAAAAAGTTATATTCATATTAATCTACACTTCTTGAACAAATTTTAAAATAGATGCTGCTAAAGTTACTTTCATGGTTAAATAACATATTTGGTCTATGAACTTTCACGAAAGTAACAATTTTGTTTCTAAACTTTAGTTGGTAATGATCCCCTATACTTTTAGAATTATAACAATTTAGTCCCTAAACTTTAATAAGTAATGATTTAGTCCCTATTATATAGCTAGTATGATTTAATGAAATTTCTTATACGTGTAGGTTTATAAACTGATGAAGAATAAAATTTATTTATAAATTATAAAGACTAAGTTATTATGTAATAAAAATTGACACCTAATTTTATGAAATTTTTTAGAATGTGAAGATTTGAATATTTGTTCTTTTGATTGAAGAGACATATGTCTAAACCAAGTAAACTATAGTCAAACTGATTGATTTAATTAGCTATATACAATGATGATAATACTCTTAAGATATACGTTAGATTTATCCTAATTAACTTGAAAGTTTGCACTTTTAAGTTGATCGTGATTTTAACATACAATTAGAACAAAACTTTTTGGGTTTGATTCATCATCATCAAAGAAGAAAGACAGATGAGATACGTCGATTTCTACGTGAACCGATTCTTGGTGTCGTGTTGGCCAAAACATTGGCTGGAACAAAGTTAAACTGGTTGACTGAAGCAAAATGCAAAGAGGGAGGTTTATAATAATGGCTAAAACACGCAAGAAAGGCAACGGAAAATGATAGATGTAGTCTAGGGGCTTTCGTTTTAATGATTTTTTTAAAGTATTATTTCTTTTTAAACCTAACTTATTGTTAATATTTAAAATGTGACGAGTAAATTATGACCAAACTCGATATTTAATGTTGTGTTAGCTTGAAAAAATGTCTTTTTCTCTATTTCTTGCTTGAAATCTTTTCCTTTTTTAAAAAAATTACTTGTTACTTGACACTTCTTCATTAAAAACGTCAAATAATTAAAAGTTACAAGCATCAAAAAAGATAATTTTCCTAGTAGTGAAGACACACATACAAGAATTATTAAAAATCAGATGATAATCAAAGCACTCCAAATTGTGTCATAATCTTATTCCTTTGAACTTTTATAAACTCCAAAAGGAAAAAGTTGGCATACCAACTAGGTTATTTAATTTATAAAATCTATAAGATTATTAGTTGTTGAGAAGCACTTTAATTTTGATCTCCTTTGTAATAACTCGTCTTGTGAGTGTTGGAATTGAAGGAGTTGTAGTCATGATGGCAAAAGCAGAGACCAAAATCTACATCACAATCACACTTTTGAGGGTCAGGACAATCAGCTGGAATCTTGCATGTAACATCTTTAAGATAACTTCCTTTTGTATCTAATGCTTTGTTTGCCACTGCATACACAAAATATATATAGTTAAGTAACCGATTTGTTTGATGACAATTTTGTTTTTATTTTTCTCTTTTTTAAAAAAATAAAACTTATAAGTACTATTTTTCAATACAAGTTTCTTACTTTATTACCTAGTACTTTTTTAAAAAAATGTTTTTAAAAAGTAAGCCAATTCTTGAAAACGAAAAAATATATGCCATGTTTGATAAGGATATATATAATTTTTAGTTTTATGATTTTTAAATTTATGTTTGTTTCTTCTAATCTTTCCATTATAGTTTTTATCTTTATAAAAGAAACACTTTAATTTCTAATTAATTTTTTTTTTTTAAAAAAACCTTTTTGAAAACTATTTTTTTAGGCTCAATTTGATAATGATTTGTTTTTAGTTTTCTATTTTAAAATTTCTACTTGTTTTTTTTTCCTTCCAATTTTTAAATAAGGTGTTCACCATTTAAAAGGAAATACTTGAATTCCTAGTAAAATTCTAATTAAAAACAAAATTAAATTTTTGGAACTACTTTTCTTATTTTCAAAACTTGACTTGAATTTTGAAAAGATAATTTGAAAGTTGATAACAAAACATAGAAACTCAAGTGTTGAAGTAGTGCTTTATAAGCTTAATTTTTGATAACCGGCCAAAAGCTAAAAAATGAAAAATAGAACCTTAGTTTTCAAAAGTTAGATTTGTTTTTAAAAAGATCATAAAAAGTGGATGACAAAACATAGAAACTTACCAATTAAATTTTCAAAAAAAAAAAAAAGAAAAGAAAAGAAAAGAAAAAAACAAACAAACAAAAAATTAAGGTCGCATTTGATAAACATTTGGTTTTTTAAAATTGTGCTTGGTTTCCTCTCAATTTATTATATCATATATAGTTTTCATCTTTCCTAAATAAAAAGAGTTGAATTCTTACTCAAATTTCAAAACAAAAGCTAGGTTTTAAAAAACTATTTGTTTTTAAAATTAGTTTGATTTTTGTAAATATTGGTAGAAATTAATTAGTAGACAATGAAGCAAAGATACCTTGAGATAAAAGGACGGTTTATACGATTAATTTTCAAAAATCGAAAACCAAATAATTATTACTAAACG
Organism: Lagenaria siceraria; assembly: GCA_002890555.2. Lineage (NCBI taxonomy): Eukaryota > Viridiplantae > Streptophyta > Magnoliopsida > Cucurbitales > Cucurbitaceae > Lagenaria > Lagenaria siceraria. The sequence goes on along the minus strand of CM016483.1, from coordinate 17,517,739 downwards.
GAACCTAAATAGTTATCAAATGGACTTTTAGTTCTTAAAAACGACTTTCTTTTTGAAAAATTAGTTAGAATATAATTCATGAAATGTGAAAAATCTACTAAAAAATTACAAAGAAATAAACATATATAATTTTTAAAAATAGAAAACAAAAGGCAAAATAGTTATCAAACACCAATAACAAAATCAAAGCGTTAACTTTTAAAAATATGAGGTTGTACCTGAACCAAACACAGCGAAAAACAAAACAATTGCAGCCAAGAAAGCGAACTTGATAGAAAATTTTGCAGCCATAATTTTAAGGATTAAATTTTATAGATCTTTTGATGTTTGATAATTTGATTTGGTTTCTAGACAAACCCTTATATAATAGAGAAATATTTATTGGTTTTAACTAAAGAAGGTAGCAAACTTTTTATATATGGATATACCAATCTAAATGGAAAGGTTACAATCACAAAATTAGTGTGAAATGTACCTATCATAAAAACTGTTCTTATTTTCCAATGACATTGAATTGTAATAAAGAAAAATTAACCTCACAGTCGGAGGTAAATGCACAATCAAAACACAATCATAAGAGAGGAAAAAACAAGAACACATAAGACAATAGAAAAGCTCATACAACTCAACGAGAAAGGTCCCAAGAGGATGAATAATCAAGAATAAAAAGCCTCTAGCCATATAGAATAACAGAGAGAAACATTAGACCACACAATCTCACTAACCACCTAGAAAAGCCGTAAGGAAGCCTCATGGATACAAACATTACACTGGTCTCTTCATATATGATAAATAATAGCACACAAAGTTACTTTTTGATACTTCAAAAAATTGTTTCATACAAATAACTGCACACTAGCCCATGGACCCATAGATTTCATAAAATCTATGTTGATGTATGCAATAAATTGTAGTCAATTTTTTCATAATTAGATCAATTACAATAATTACAATTTACTAAACTAATTACTTAAAAAAAAGTTATGATAACTTGTAACTCTTTGCTTAGAATAATAATGGAGAAACCCTACTAAATATTGTATCAACTTTAATAGGAATTCTGGTGGAAATATCTTTTTCGTGTTCAACATGTACGAAAGGTAAGAATTTGAATATCATGTCTTAATCCCCTTTAAACGCCTATTTTTACAGAAAAATTGCAAGAATTGAACGCATGCATAGAGCAGCAGATGAATCGCACAAACGCAGCAAGCTTAAGTTGAAATGCAAGCGTCGGACAACCACAGTTGGAGACAAAAAAGGATTTTTTTTGCCATCTGACCTGCGAAACAACACTGCAATCAGCCAACTACATGTTAGAAATAACGTTTGACAGATGCATGGTACCTTATCCATTGCGTCAGTAATGACACATAATGTCAAGGCAGTACAATTTCAAGGCTATAAATACACAGCTGAGAGACGAGAAAATAGTTAGTAATTTTTCTGCCATTTTCAAAGCATTTCATAGACCTACATTTCATTCATCCATTGGAGAAAAAGCTGGGATCTTAGACTTGAGAAAGTATCTGAACTACTAACTTCAACTCACCACTGCCACAAGCATATTAGAGCAAAAAAACATCTTCACATCGACAGGGAGCAGGAAACTGCCGCTAGCATCCATCCATCTATATCTTCTCTTTTATTTCTCTATTTTTATCTTTACCTCTTGTATTTGGCTACTTCCATTTTCATTGTACTAAATCAGAACGATTTTATATATCTTTCAACTTATTTCCATATCATGAATCATATCATCTCTATTTCTTCCATCTCACTCCTAGTTTCACACATGAGTAGCTAAATCAAAAAAGGGGTTGGAGACAAATAAATCATCAATATGAAAACTGAGCTTGGGGCTATGGTTCATTTTGCTTAATGTACACTTAATTTATTGCTTGTTTCCTTTTAGCTAATTGAAATAAGTAGCTATAGTTAACTGCTTGTGAGAGATTAACTATGGAGATTGTTAAACAAAGTAACAAGTGTCTTTAGAAATAAAGATAACCCTAGGTTCAACTAATCTTAAGCATACATCATATAAATTTGACTTATGTGACTTATCCACCGAGAGGTTCAGATTCATTAATTGTGATTAGGAACATGAAACAAAACCTAAGCGAAAGTTCAACAGATTAATGAGAGTTTTTCTCCAACCCTACTTTCTCCACTTGATTTTTTTCACTCTTGCTCAATTGTTGTTTTTCACACTATACCATCTCATTTATTTGCTTTAGTTCTTTTGTCACTTCTAAAACTACACTCACTACAAAATTTGGAACTTATTGATAGTCAAGCATTTATCATTTACAAATTAATACTAGTCAAAATTCTTGTGTTCGACCTTGGTACTCACCAAGAAAATCCTTCATTGAACTTATACTTGGGGTTGATTTAGGAGAACTTGTAAAATTTGCACACTTAAATCATCACACCATAGTACAAACAACAAGTTACAATTTTCTAAGTTTTAAAAAATATATGCTAACATGAGCATAGCTCAACTAGCATAAAGTTTTACAATAGATCAAGAGGTCACATGCTCAAATGTCCCACCCTGTATATATATTATTGACCTAGAAAACTTAAAGAATATACATATATAAACCATGGTATTAAATTTTCGTTCATATATTTATGTGTTCGAGATGGACATATGGATTAAATTGATATTTCCATTATATTGTAAAAAAAAAAAAACTCTGAGCTATTATCTACATTATGGTTTTGATTATTTGTTTGTACCAGTGGAGGATTAATTGGAGCTCAACTATCATAAAGTTTTACAATGGACCAATATTGGATTTGAGTCCTCTTATAGAATATGAGACCATGCTTTGTAAAGTTGGCAAATATATATATGGGTAAAAATAAGGAAAATAAGGGATTCTCCCATTATCACAATTTTATGGTATATAGTCCAAAAGAAAAATAATAAATTGTTCCACTACAGTAGTGTTACGATGTACGTAGGTCAATATAAAAATAATCAATTGCTCCACTATAATGTTATACTGTAGGCCAATTAAGTTCTTATTTAGCTCAAATACATTTAGTCTACAGGATACGAAAAAAATGAGATGTCTTGTAGGCAAAAGAGAAGCTTATGTGATGAGGACATTAATTATTTTTTTATTCATTTTCTTCTTTTTTCTTTTTTTTTTTTTTTTCAACGTTTCTCAGACAAAGACAAATTTTTTTTAGACATAGTTTAAACTCTCAAGTTTATCTATCAAAGAAGACAAGGCTAAGTTAATTGGCTTTTTTTTTTTTTTTTTTTTTTTTTTTTAATGATGTTAACTTATGATATATATATATATATCATTACCAAGTAAAATTTATAGTAAAAATCAAATGACAATTTAGAAAAACAATATTTTGATTTGTTTTCATTTTTTAAAGTGAGGATTTTGCATAAAAGATGAGAATTATGACTCGAAATATATACAAGTGAAAAATGCATGATATCTTTTTTATACATAAAATGAATATGTATAACCAAGAACATTAACAAAGATGTTATTTTTGGTTCAAAAGTCAAAGATGTGATATAAATTTTTTAAAGTTACCTAAAATGTATGTACAAGTTAATGACACAGGATTATTTTCTTTTTTATTTTATTTTTGTACTAATTTTTTAAGAAAAATTTTCATATATAAAAAAAATGTCAAACTATTTATAGAAAATAGCAAAAAAAAAAAAAAAAAAAAAAAAAAAAAAAAAAAAAAACATTGATAGACTTCTATCATTTCTATTACTGATAGACCTTGATAGACTTCTATTCGCGTCTATCACAACTATCTAAAATTTTGTTATTTTGTATAAATAGTTTCCTTTATTTTTTAAAAAATCATTTTTATATTTTTAAAAATTTCTCATTTTGTAATAAATGAACGTGCAAGAAAAACACTACATTGACATGCCTTTAAAAAAAATAAAGAATATATTGTAAAACATATACGAGCAGATGTTTTTTTTTTTTTTTTTTTTTTTTTTTTTTTTTTTTTAAGAAACCAATAGGGTGTAATAAAATTACTTTAAAAATTTTTAAACAAAAAATAGATTTTGTTAGAAATATGTAAAACATATAGTAAAATATGTCGGAATAGATGATGCATGGTTTTTTTTTTCTTTTTCTAAGAAATAAATATGGTGCAATATAATAACATTACTTAATTTTTTTTTTAAAGTTAGATTTTGTTGGAAATATGCAAAATATACGGTAAAATATGTATGCAGATGATGCATGGTTTGTTTTTTTTTTTTTTTTTTTTTAAGAATAAAAAATTTTGGAAAACTATTATTTTGACAAAAAAAATTAAGGAAAAGCCTCAAAGATTTTATTTGAAATATCAAAATGTGTATAAATGAATGATTCGTTGTTTTTTTCAAATAAATTAATACAAAAGAACAACTTTACTTTGAAATGCTCCTTGAGAGAAATAATTCGAGAATTTTTTCTGATTCGTGGTTTCTTCTCTAGTTTGGAATTTTTTACGCTAATTTTTGTATTTCTAGTTTTATCATTTTCTTTTAATTTTTCAGTAATTTTTTTGCTTTATTCCTGCAGTAAAAGTGAGAGGTTTTTTCCAAACAACTCCTACCAGCTGTGTAGTCTATCACTAATAGACACCGTGAGCTAGATCTAAATTTTGCTATATCTATTTTTTTTTCTATTGTACTATATTCGTTAATACTTTATGCCTGATTGTTATATTTGTAAATGCCCCTAAATTTTTAGTAATGGTCCTTAATTTAATGTTGAAATTTGAGAGAGTTACAAAAAAAAATAAAAATATTGTTTTTAAAATCGGCACGCTTTGTAACATAGAATTCGAGAACAATTTATGAAAGTAGAACGCCGAGACTACCTAACAAATGTCAAATTCACTGAGGTAACTTCTCAAAACATAAAAGAGAATCTGAAATATCTACCTAAATATGTCCTTATTTACTCCAATTTTCAATTTAAAAAAGATTTATGGTGAACATCTTAATTTCAAATGTGATTAACAATTGCAATTCAAGTAAACTATGATTAAATTAAAAAGATTCAACAATTTTATTACAATAATTAATTAATGCAATTGTCAAAACGAGCATAGTTCAACTAGCATCCGAGATGTGTTAGGGATTATGAAGTCTATGATTTGAATCTCCTCATCCCAATGTAGTAAAAAAAACTAATTAATTCAATTAATATGACATGTGTAATTAATATCCAAATCAAATCTCATATAAAAATTAAAATGACTAATAATAATATTTAAAAGAAATCAACATTGCAACATATAAAAAAGAGTACGTAATTGCAATGGGTAGCACTTTTAGGGCTAATAATTAAACTGTATAGCAAAATTTTTAAAGATTTGCAAAAATAGCAAAATCTATTGATCTAACAAATTCTATCACATTATGTTGTATGTGCTAATACTTTGGATCACTTGATTGCTATATTTGCAAATGTCCTAAAAAGAATATCGAGAGTTACAATAGATAGAGCAAATCAACTAAAATATTGAGAGTTTTCCTTCCATATATATGCGTATATACGTTGCTTACAACATATATTAACTTGAAGTTGAGTGGAGAGGAGAAGTTGAGTTTTACTTCAAGTGTTCCAAGTTAGTTCAATGGGATTAATAATTGAGCTGAAATCCTTCTTAAAAGTTAGGTATTTGTGATCAATCAAATTGATTTTTTCGTTGTTTGGATATGGTTTAATTATGCAATAAAGTTTACTCTATTAATTAGGTCCCCATTCATGACTTCAATAGGGTCATTGAAGACTCTAAAATTCTTTTAGTTCAAAAAGATTCTTAAAAGAGGATATCACATGTTCCGCCTCACAATCACTTTACAATAACAATGTTTGGACTATTTGGTCAATCAAATCGATTTTTTGTTGTTTGGATCTATCCTATAGTGTAGGGGATTGACTTTGCATGTGCATTAGATTGTGTATTAAAAGCTTTTGAGGATTGGCAACAGTAAGATAATTCAAATTAGTTTAGGCATTTGGGAGGAAAAAAGTGCAAACCAAAGGATAAGAGAAATAAAGAGGCATATATATATCATATTATCATAAAGGATTAGTTATATTTTTTCATTATTCTTGAATTCCAAGGAAGTACATGTGTTTCTAATTAATTAACAATCAGATAATTATGATTGATTTTGTTATTAATTAACACTTAATTCTTGAGATCTCCTCCTTTGATCAGCTTTCCGAATTTCAAATCATTATTTAATCTAAGTTGATTGGGTGCAGATCTTCCACAGACACATGATTGAAAGTCAGTACAAAAGCAATTAGGATCTTTGCAATCAGCACTTCTTTTGCAGTGAGTTCTTACCAAAACACTTCCCTTTGTTCCCAGTGGCTTGCTTTCAACTGCAACAATACACATTTAGACATAATATATTTTTATCGTTATGATAGAAATCATCAATAAGTATATAATCAAACAAGGAAGAAATTGACACACAGATGAACTTGTATTTAGTAGTCTTACAAATGCATACTTGCTATTTGGATTTTGAGTTTAGATAACAAAATCTGAAAAATAGTTTTGGAAAATAAAACCGAAATTTGACTACTAAATACATACTCGCTAAATTCATTAAACGATAATTTTTACATATAGAAAAAATGTCAAACTATTTATAGAAAATAACAAAAAAAAAAATACTGATAGACATTAATAGATGCTGAAAGACAGTGGTAGACTTCTATTATTTCTATCACTGATAGACCCTGATAGACCTCTATCAGTGTCTATCACAACTATATAAAATTTTGTTATTTTGTGTGAATAATTTTCCTTATTTTTCTATTTTTTAAAAAATCTCTTCATTAAATCTGAAAACATAAAACAAAATTCAAATTACATACCTAACAAACCTTAACAGAATTCAAAGGCGAGACTCTAAGTTATACCTGAATCGAAGATGGTGAAGAATAAGATCATTGCAGCTAAGAAAGCAAACTTAATAGTAAACTTCTGGTCCATGACTTCTCAAAGATTTTATAGAGTTCTCTTGATGGTGATCACGTATAATTTGATTTGCTTTCTAGTTTTGTAGACAAACCCTTATATAATTGAGGAATATTTATTTTTTTATACTTAAATAAGGTAACAAATTGCTGCTGAACAGAAAATATGGTATATGGCCAGTGAAAAAAATGGGAACGTTACAAATTCACAAAGTTGGTGTAGACATAATGCACCTATTGATAAAACCTAAGGACTTAAAACGTCATATTTCCAATTTTAAAATATGGTCAACAACTATTGCAATTCCTTGAACATGAAGAAAAAGAACAAAACCCTAGCACTTGCTCAAACTATTTTTTTTTTTCTTTCACAGATATAACTAAGATCATTAATTTGTTTTATCCCAAAAATAATTCATTTTATGGTTTGGTAGGTTTCGGTCGGTTTGATTGATTTTTTGGTTTACTTTGTTCACCCCTATTATCACTGATAGAAGTCTATTATTGATAGACTTCTTTTTATAGATATATTTCAATAAAAGCCACAAGAAAATCACAAACTACTCAAATGAATATATATTGACTTCAATAAGCTCATCATATTTAGAATCTCTCGTGATTTCCCACCCTTCATAATATATTAAAACAAGTGCAGTACTATTACTGCTTTGCATGACTTAATGAAGTAAACAATGAAATCCACACCCAATGATACATTTATTTTCTAAGATTCAATCTTTATCTTCTAGCTTTCATTTAACTTAAAAATCACATCATTCATCATTTGATTTTCATACCTTAGATACAATTGACACAATTCTAAAATAACTAAATTAATATTTGAGTTTGATCTCCTTTGAGGATGTTACTTGGTCTCTTAAGGCTGTTTAACTATATTATAATTTGACGTGTGCGCTTGCCCTCATCAAATGTAAGAATGTGAGTTTGAAAAATTGTGAGGTAACATCTTTCTTGTTTTCAAATTAAAACATTCAAGACCTTTTAAACAAAAGAGGTTGTTTTTTAATAGGTGATCTTCAACCAAGTTTGCCTAGTTTTTCTTTTGAGTTTTTGTAGGATGATAAAGCATTGACATATTATTGAAGCAAAGCTCAAAGACTAGCCCTAGGCCTTTCGATGATCAGAAATTGAATAAGGATTGGAATGACCAATATTCTTTCCAAAATAGACGGAATCCAAGACGATGTCAACATTAGACATCTCATGACTATAAGACGAAGGGATTGAATCCCAATGCAGAAGGGTTTGATCGCTATTGTCTTTGAATTGGGAAGGGAAAAAACCAAATTGATTTATAGAAAATTAAGGCTAAGCATACTATAAAGGAAAATTGAGAAATTACCTTTTTGAAGAACGATTCTTTAAGAAATCCACAAAAACTTCCTTTCTCTGTGTAAAAACCCAAAAGATGAATGGACACCACACCACTTGGCAACCCGTCTATTCTCAGGGCAAGGAATGTTGGATTGTGAGATCCAAATTGGTGGGAAATAGGAATGAGTTTTTGTGTGACGTCAATTTCTCTAAGAGATTGAGTGAGAGAGGAGAAGAGAGTTCAAAAACATGAGAGAAGACCTTTACAATGTATTATGTATCAAATATACATAAAGACATTACATGAGGAGAGTTATCTCCTCACCCCATTCTCCACTCCCCTGAGTTGTTTCCCCAATTTTCTCTCTTTTTTTAAATATTATTTATTTAAATTAAATATAAATATATATTAAATCAAATTTTATAATATATATATATGATATAATATAAATAAATAATATTAATTAATTAATTATTAATAATTAATTAATGAGTTGTATTCAAATATAGAAAAATGAGCAAAACTATTTACAAATATAGAAAAATTTCACTGTCTATCAGCGATAGAATATTTTTTATTATGATATGTTTTTTAGGTAAGGGTAAGGACACATCGGTGAATGACCGAAGGAATCTGTGACTATGCCATTTGGACCAGGTAGATACTTCTGCACATGTTTTCATGTTTTAAAGTTTCAGTCTTGGTGTTTGAATTTAAAATTTTAGTTTTTACATTGTTAGACGTTTTATACAAAATTTTTAGTTTTGTTTTATAATTTTAGGGCTGATTAGAGATTTTTAGTTATTTAGAACTTATGAAAATTATTTGATTTATAAAGTTTGTTTAATTTTTTTGTTAAATTTATGAAAAAGAGTCGTTTGAGATGTATGCATGCATATAGTGACGACCTACTACAAAACCTACGAAGTAGGTTCGTTATATTTTTTTTTGCAGATTTTTTGGGATAGTAATGACCCTCCAAAGTAGACAACCAACTCTCTTAATCTTTAGATTTTAAAGCTCTATGTATATATTGATCAATGTAACTTGTGGATAGGTTACTTAAGTTAAACAAACTACTTGTTACCTTCTTTGTTGTGAACTAGCTAATTTTTGTGTTTGTTGAAAGTTGAACTATATATACAAAACAATTAAGATTTTATTTTTGTGCATGTACAGTTAGATAAATATTATTGATTTTCACATGCACAAGTAAAATATATATATTAAATTTTCACTACCAAAACGATGATAGACATTGCCTATCACAAAAAGAGACCTTTAATGTCAGACAACCGACATTGAAAACAACTGATATTGAAGAAAGTGTTATTAAAGGTGCTTAATGTTGGTTGTCTTTAATGTCGGCTGAAAATTGACATTAAAGACAATTGACATTGAAGACCTTTAATAACACCATCTTCAATGTCGATTGCCAACCGACATTGTATCCGTATAATGTCATTTTTTAACTAACATTAAAGCCCAGTTTTGTACTAGAGTTACATGCAGCATAATCAACATATCATTCTACTTAACCACAAACTTCGAGCTCAGGTGCTCAAGGACTTGCCAAACATGCATGTACAACCAACCACCATAACCTGAAACAATACATTGTCCTCAACGTATCTCCAATCAGATCATAAGAAAAAAAAAAGACAAGGGAACAGAAAACATCTATTGTAAGTGTTTTCATGCACAATCTTTGAGGTGTGGTGCTAAGGCTCTCCGCTCAAAAGAGTTCTTCTCTTCTAGGGCCACCTACAAAAGAAAAACAAAAAGTTATTTAGAAAGCAGTAAATTTGTTCACCTGGCTCCCTCCAAAAAGCGCAAATTTTTAACATCGATTGCTCGACGTGACTTGTCCTCTATCAAGGCACGAAGAAATTCTCGTATTTCTTTGGCCCCTTCTTACTTGAGTTGATGAAACATTTAACGCTCTGAAGAAACTTCGACTTCTAAAGGGTGAGGTTGAATTTGTGTTTTTAATATTTATGAAAAAAAGAAAAAGAAAGAATCAAAAGATTCAAGCGACTCGATCGAGCCTAAAGAAATAAAACACTCAACAACTGACTCTTGAGAACAGAAAGAAGAAAATTCAAATATATATGAAATACACGATGATGGAACAGGGCGAGGTACTTCGACCTTTAACTCTATCATTTGGGATTCGTTGGGTTTAAGGTTGGGTTCTTTCTCTGTCTCGACTACTGGTCTACATGGCAAGCGATCCACGTCATCCTCTTCATCGTCAAAGTACAATACCTCATGATGGGGCGCCTTAGTATTCTCAAGGTGATCAAGCTCCAGTTGGGATTCTTCTAGCCTCTTAACTGAGTTAGCAATTTGAGCGAGTTTATCACTCAAATGCTGCATCTCAGCTCTAGTCTCCGTAGCGAATTGAAGACTATCCTGCTAGATTCTAAAGTTCTCCTGCTATATAAAGAAATTATTATTATGCAATTCTCTAACTAAATCCTCTAAAGACATACCTTGGTTGGCCTCCTGAGCAAACTCTGACAGCTCGGGAATGGCGGGATGATAGTAGTACTGTGGTGGTGCATAGGAGTTACCATAGTGGTAGGAGTGAGTGGTCCATCCTGTTGGGATTAAAACCCAAAACGCAGCAGAAACGTATCAGAACCGTATCTCAAAATTAATTTTAATAATTTTGAAATACTTTTACATTGGCAAAAAAAACTTAAATTAATCTAGGTTAAGCAAAAAATTAGAGAATAAAAACTCTTACGTGTTGTGTCACCACCACTTGGAGACCTTCCTATTCTCTGAATCTTGAGGGAAGGTTTGTGGAACCTTTTTGGCACAGGAAAAAAATACAGAACTCTTGATATTTTTTTTAGAGAACGCTGAGAATTTTGTTTTTTGTTGAGAGAATGGTTCACACCCAACAAAATTCTGTTTTTGCACTATATAAAGAAGCGAGAGAAAAATGGGAAACGTGGGTGTTATCCCACGTCTTAAGTAACTCCCCTACGTGGGAGTTACAACAAACTTAATTAATTAAAATTAAATTAATTAACTAAATCAATAATTAATTAAATTAATAATTAATAATTAATTAAATCTAATTTAATTAATCAATTCATTTAAATCATATTTAAATGAACATCTCTCACATAACCTATAGTTTTAATTCAATTAATTTAATTAAATCAAATTTAATTAAATTAGATTAAATTAAATAACTAATTAATTCTCCAATTAATTAATTACCAAATTAAATATCAAATATTTAATTTTAACTTGCATTTGAATCAAATTCAAATACATTTCTCTCATAACCTATAGTTTTAATGTACATCTAATGCGCATTAATTTTAACCTATAGTTTTAATAAAATAATATTTGAACAATTTCAAATATTTAATTCTCTTACAAATTAACTTTGAATCATATCCAAAATTATATTTATACTATAAAGTTTAATTTGTAAAATAAACTTTATATTATAATGTATCATTATACATTATACTTTTCCCTTAGAAAATTTGAACTATTCAAATTTCAACCAATAATAACCTCAATATTCTTTACGAGCTAGGAAGGGGACCTAATGGACCTACAGATCAGAAGCTCCAACGATATGAGATTAACGGGCTAAACTCATTAACCACATTAATCAATATTCGTTAACTGTGGGTACACTCCACTAAAGACCCACAGTTGCACTCTTCTCACTATAGATATATTTCTGTGTCCACGGATATAGACCAATGACAGCAAGTTAGTCCTTCACAAGTGTTCGTAACACCAGCTGGGTCAAATTACCGTTATACCCCTGGGTTACTTCTAAATCCTTAAGTACCAGTGCTCCTCTAATGAACAACCTGTTTATGGTCCAACCATCAAACAGAAACCCCTCTCGGGCCAGTGAGAGGGTAGGGCCCTATGTTCAAGTCCCGGAGACACCACTTAAGGGAACACTTATCTACTTACCCTACAGTCGAGAAGGAGTGAAATCCATCTTGTATAATTATGTTTCCAGCTCCCCACTCAGTCTTGTCCCCAAAATGGTAGGCATATCGAGTCGACAAACGGGCCACTCTCACCCATACAAATCAAAGGACAATCCCTCGTGAACAGGAGTTCACAATATACTCAAGATTAAGACTAAGTTGCCTAGGTCAACCTATTGAAATAGAAACCTAACCAGTCAACGGAGTTACATCTAGTGATTACTATTTCGTGGTCCAGTCTTATGCAAACTCATTGCATAGGATACCCCCACTCGCATGTCTCCTACATGAACGTGTTGGATCATTGCGTTTGTATCAAATACAAAGTGGGCCGTATCCATAGTGTTACCAGGATAAGGTACCCAACCCTATCTTTATACTATAGACCCTTTAGGTTGTAACTTGAACATTGATCTCTATATGTCTCTACATATTGTTCAAGACTCATAAAACAACCTAGGATGTTAGTTTATTGGATTTTAGGGTTATTAAAACAAGATAAAATAATCAATAACATTTATTGAATAATAATGAATAATCATTTATTAATGACGGTCAAAATACAACATTTACTATCTACGAGTTTTAGGGCATCAAACCCAACACATCCATGATGAGTGCAAAGCTCAGGCTCCTAATGACTAGGGTGACCCCTCAATATAGGACTCATTTGTTGGGGTTGATGCCCTAAATCTCGTGGTCTTGTAATTTGTAAACTTGTATTATACAAATGAATTATTGATTTAATAAAATAATAGTTATTTTATTTGACATTTAGTCGCATTAACCCAAAACTAATAAACTAAGATCCTAGGTTATTAGTTGTAACTTAAACACGTATTTGGAGACATACAAGTGGATCGTGTTTAAGTGATAACCTAAATGGTATGTAGTAGATTGATAAGGTTGGGTACCTTATCCTGGTAACACTATAGCTACGACCCACTTTAATTTGTGATTGTTACAAGTGTTGTAAACTGTCACAAATGTTTTAATCCTAAACATTCACGTGGAGACATGTAAGTGAGGGTATCATATACATCTGAGACATGTATAAGACTGGACCACAAAATGTTAACTCTCTTTTTATAATATTGTTACTAGAAGAGACTTACATATCATCAAGATGACCATAAGTGACTTGACCTAAATCCTGAGTGAGTTGTGGACTTCTATCGATGAGGGCGATCCTTTGATCTGTATGAGTGAGAGTAGCCAGTTTTGCCGACACAATATGCCTACCATTTTGGGGATTCGTCTGATTGAGGAGTTGGGAACGTAGCTACACAAGAAGGAATTCACTCCTCCCCTACTGTTTGGGAAAGTATATAAATTGCTCTTTTAAGGGTTGATTCTAGGGCTTGAACAATGTGGCGTCACACTCTCTCCTGGCCTGTGAGAGGTTTGTTTATAGTTGGACTATGACTAATTGTTCATTAGAGGGATCGGTGATACTTAAGCAGTTAGATATAACTACAGGGGTAAAACAGTAATTTTGGCCCAACTATACTTACGAACAATTTTGTGAAGAGTCTACGCAGTATTGATTAGTTATATCAAATGGACACAGAAATATATCTATAGTGCAAAGAGCGCAACTATCAATCTTTAGTGGAATGACTGACAGTTAATGAATGTTGATTAAATTAATTGAAGAGTTTCATTAATTAATCAAGTATCATTGGAGCTTCAATTTATAGGTCCATAAGGTCCCCTTGTTAGCTTAATAAGGGTTAATGGGAATCAAATTGTTTTTGGATTAGTTTGAATCGTTCAAATTAGTTAAAGGGAATTAGTTGTATTAGATACAATTATTAAATGTATGTGACACATTATAAAGTTTAAAGGAGAGAAATATAGGGATGTTTTCAAATATAGAAAAATGAATCAAACTATTTACAAATATAGAAAAATTTTACAGTCTATCAGTGATAGACTGTGATAGAATTCTATCGCTTTCTATCGCTCAAGCGATAGAATTTATTTGCTTGAGCGATAGAAAGTGATACAATTCTATCATGGTCTATTACTGATAGATAGTGAAATTTTTCTATGTTTGTAAATAGTTTGATATTTTTTTTTGTTTATAGTAATTTCCCAGAAATATATTTGAATTTGCACTACAACAAAAATGGGCTATAATGTCAGTCAAAAACTGACATAGGGGTATGGTGTCGGTCAAGCGACCGACATCAAAGAACGTGTTCTTAAAAATGTTTAATGTCAATCGCCTTTCATGTCGATTTTCGTTGGACCAGAAGATTTGTAAATGGTTTTAAATTATTGTTATAATCAGTTGAACGTTGCTTGATGTAACGAAAGAATGACGTGACAGTTACGTTAGTATCTATTTTTGTGACACCCCCTTCTCCACTCCCTTCTATCTCTTTACTCCATTTTTTTTCTTTCTTAATTATTCTTCCTTCTCATCATTTTTAGTAAAAACTCACTCCTGTCATTGTCCTTTCTCCCTCTTTTTTTTTTTTCATTTCTTTCTCATCCTCCTCACTTAAAAAGTTGGAGAAAAACTAAAAAAGGAATTGGATTAAAAAAAAAAATAAAAAAAAATCTTCCATCTCCATCTTTCTCTATTTAAGAAGTTACAAAGTCGGAAAAAAAATCAAAAAGAAATTCATAGACATAATTTCTTCCATCCCCTCTTTCTCGATCTAAAAATTGCCAAATAAATTAAAAGGAAATTCAACTGATATATCAAGTATAAAGTATATGAGCATACTTATATATCAAATTTAAAGTAACTCCTTCTTTCTTTCATAGAAGTATATATTACAGAAAAATAAATAAAGCTAAAATTTATTTTCCTAAATAACAAGATAAAATAAGATCTCTCAATATCTCCTAATATTAGAATATTATTTTCATATTTCAGAAATGTATCACAATATATTAGAATATATTGATACCTAAAAAAAATTATGCAACCATCAAAATAAGAGGAAAGAATTCGTGAAAAAATTAAAAATATATCACACTATATCAGACTTTCGGTTATTATTTTGGGCTCTTTCCTTTTAATTATTAGTTATGAAATAGGCTTTTTTTTTTTTTTTGAGAAAATTAAATAATTTATTTTAAATTATATAAAAATGAAAATTACATTTTTTTAGAAGAAAAAAAAGGGGAAATTACCTTTTTAGTCCCCAAGTTTTGAACAATATATGCATTTGGTCCCTAAGTTTTAAAAATGTATCTTTTTAGTCCTCGAGTTTATAAGAATAGGTCTGGTCTCTATGTTTTCAAAATTATCTTTAGTCACTGAGTTTTTAAAAATAGATTTAAGAGGTCCCTCAAATAATTTTTTATTATTAATTTAAATAATTATATGTCATTTTAAATTAGAAAAATCATTTCTTCTCTAAAACTATTTTTTTCTAATTTTAAATATCATATAATTATTTTTAAAAAATTAAAGAAAAAAAATACTTGGAGGACCTTTTAAACCTATTTGAGGATCCAATTCTTATAAATTCGGGAACTAAAAAGTTACATTTTTAAAACTTAGAGAGCAAACACACATATTATTCAAAACTTGAGGACTATAAAAGTAATTTTTTCAAAAAAAAAAAAATAAATTATACGCCACCAGGGCAATTAGAGGAGTTTACATCACTTTCCACCAACTTCACCAAACAAGTGTTTGATCAGCCAGACTATTGCTCTTTCTATCAGCATTGAAAAAAAAAAAATGAAGAATCCCAAATGAAAATTACATTCTAACCAATGAGTTGATATACAAAACGTTGATCGGAGCTCAATTATTTTTAGAAAAATTATTTTAAATGGCAAAATTATTGAAAATATTTACAAAATAATAATAAAATATCACAGTCTATCAGTAATAGATATTAACAGACACTTATAGATTGCTATCATTTATATTCATTGATAGACACTGATAGTGATTGACACAGATAGATGTTTAGCAGTGTCTATCAATGTCTATCACTGATAGACAGTGATATTTTCTATGTATTCGGTTTCTAATTATTTTTTACTATCCAACTTCTTATAAAATGAAATTTCCACAAATTATTTGTACCTTTTATCTCCTAATTTCATTTGTGCTTAATTCAATTTTTATTAAATTAAAACATCAACATTCTTTGGTTCAACATCAACATTAAAACTTAGGTTAAAACTTAACAATATAGAGGAGTGATGTGAGAGACCTTTTGTCTTTTTATTCCAAATATTTTCTTGTTTCTGAAAAAAGTCTCCCAAATAATTTCATTACAATCACATATTTATTGGTTCCCATTCCCACTGCCCAGACACAGAGAAACCACTGCTTCTCTTCATTTTTTCTTTTCAAGATGCCCACAACACCCATCAAGATCCTCCTTCATGTCCCTGTTTTATTGGTTGTTCTTTTTCAGGTTGTCGACGCCGCCGCAGGGTCTTACCGGAGGGTGGAGTTTCTGCCGGGATTCTCAGGTCCTCTTCCTTTTGAAATGGAAACAGGGTGAGTTTGTATAAGTACATGTTTCGGAGTGATCTTGAAATTATTAAAATCACTTTTGGCATATTTAAAATTATTCATAAATACACTTACAAATTCAATTTGTTTGGGAGGATTAAAAACATGTTTTTAATGTAATTTTTTAAAATATTTTTTAATCATTTCAAAATCACTCTAAAACATATTTTAAATTTTCTCTCTTCCCTTGCGTTATTGAAACAAAAGGAAGAAATTTGGGTTAATCTCAGATATGTAGGAGTGGGAAATTCAGACGAATTCAAGTTGTTTTATTACTTTATCAAATCCGATGGAAATCCTGAAACCGATCCTCTCATCCTTTCACTCACTGGAGGACCTGGTTGCTCTGCTTTCTCTGCACTTGTCTTTGAAGCTGGTAATTAATTAAGGGTATGTTTAGATTGACTTTCTAAAGTGTTTACAACACTTAGAAAATCAATCCAAACAGGTTCTAACTCTTTTCATTCCCTCAAACTTTAATAACTCATATAATTCCAAGCTTTAATTTTCGATAACTTTAACATATATGTTTATTTGAAGGTCCAATAAGTTTTAAAGGACAAGTGTATGATGGAAGCCTACCTCAACCAAAGTTCAATCCTTACTCATGGACAAAGGTTCACAATTATCCTCTTACTTAGTTTTTCAATTCTTCATCTTGCTAGGCTAACTTTACTATGGTGATTATGATTGCCAGAAATCCAGTATAATATTTCTAGATTTGCCTGTGGGTACTGGATTTTCATACACTACAACTTCAAAAATTCCTAAATCAGGAGATTTTACTCAGGTTCATCATGCTACTCAATTCTTAAGAAAGGTATATATATATATATTATACATGTGTACCTCTTGTAGAAAGATCTCTGTTATAAATCGATGCATTCTTCTTATTATTCTTATTGGAATTTGCAGTGGTTGACTAATCATCCAGAATTTATATCAAATTCGTTTTATATTTCTGGAAACTCATACGCTGGTATGACTGTTCCAGTTGTTGCTCACAAAATTATAGAAGGTATATTTGGGAAATTGCTATAAATAGAAAAAATATCAAACTATTTACAAATATAGAAAAATTTCACTATTTATCTCCGATAGACCGTAAAATTTTTCTATATTTGTAAATAGTTTGGCTCATTTTTCTATATTTGAAAACAACCATTTTCTTTATTATTGACATAAATTATGATGATTAAATGAAATAAATTGCTACTCCTTATTTATTTCATGTTACAGGAAATAAACATATTCTTCCATTTATAAATTTTGAGAATTTTTTTTTCTTTTATTTGTTGCTTTTCGTTTGAGTTGCCATTATATAATGTATCAAATGGAGCACACTAACTAGTTTTTCTTTCTTTCTATTCTAGGGATACATATTGGGAAATCCTATCACCAGTACTCCTCATTCAAATAAAAATTTTCAAATTCCTTTTGCTCATAGCATGACTCTCATCTCTAATGAATTGTTTGAGGTAACGTGAAGTTCATAAATGGGATAATTTTTTTTAAAAGAAAGAAACACATAAATAGAGAGAGAGAGGGCTGTAAATTGATTTGATCCAAATAATGTGAAGTGTTTAACCACAATTAATTTGTTTTACAGTTGTTGAAAACTAGTTGTCAGGGAGAATATGTGGACATTGATCCAAATAATGTGGAGTGCTTACGACATTATGATACATTTGAAAAGGTGTATAACAACACATTTTTATAATATATGTTTCATGATGTAGCTAGTTAATGTTATTAAGCTTTTGCTCATTTCCGATATTGATTATTTATCTTTGTTTTGTTTTGTTTTCCATTCCTAGTGTACTTCAAAAGTTCCAGTTGGATTTATTTTAGGGCCCAAATGTTCGTCTTCAATACAACAAGATATGCTTGGTCATATATATCGCTACGACAGACGTCTTGGTCCTAGTTGCCCCGTAATTTTTTGTCCTTATCATAAAATATGCTATATTCATCCATTTTATATGTCTATATACTTTATTAAATAATCATGTTGGTTGTGCAGGATTATGAACACTTACTTGTTTACTATTGGATCAATGACGACCAAGTTCGAAAAGCACTTCATATACATGAGGTAATTAATCGTTATTAAAACATACAATGACATTCAAATGGATGTCTGGTAGTTAACTATCATCTTTGTCTTTTAATGGAGTTTAAGATAAATTTGTTGCAATATGAAGATAATATTTAAATTTTGGAAATAAATTGTATTGAAACACCCTTTTTTTAATAGGGAAGCATTGGAGAATGGATGAGATGTAAGAACACTTACAATTATGAGCTTAATAATGTTTTTTCTTATCACGTAAACCTTAGTTCTAAAGGTTATCGGTCGTTAATCTATAGGTAACTAATGTCCAATTCAATGTTAAATGACTAGTTGCAAGAATTTCTACATTTTGATTACTTTTTGTGATTCAAATAATAGTGGGGATCATGATATGAAGGTGCCGCATACGCAAACTCAAGCATGGATCAAATCTTTAAATTATTTCATTATCGATGATTGGAGACCATGGCTCATTGAGGACGAAGTAGCTGGGTAACTATTTCATTTGTACTATGAGGTATATAAATTGAATTCAATAATACTTAATAGTGATTTTTTGGGACAGATTCACGAGAAGCTATGCAAATAAGATGACATTTGCAACTATAAATTAAGGAAAAATTTTAATTGATAAGGTGAATAGTTAAAATTTTCATACGATAAGACATATATTGATTATGCTTTTCATTTTTTTTTCTTTTATGAAAATTTCAGGGTGGTGGGCATACACCACAATATAGAAGAAAAGAATGTAGCATACTATGTAGCATACTATTTAACAGATAGTAAGAGAATCCTTATAAAAGGTATTTTCATGCTAATGATATTTAAAGTATTGTTCATCCGAAATCAGGTATGGCTTCTCTTCTTCTATGTGAAGGGAAGCAATAAAAAAGTAGATGTTCATGGCATGTTCTTTCTTCTTGTAAGCTTTTGTATCTATTTCTATTTAGCAGTCTTTACTTGTTTGTGTATTGGTTATTAAATAAATAAACTTTAGTTATTTAGCAGGCTTTACTTGTTTGTGTATTGGTTATTAAATAAATAAATAAATAAACTTTAGTGGAAGAGAGAGTGGTGTAGGAAAAGAGAGAGAAAAAATGTCACATGCTTTTTCATTAGTCAATAACAGTGTTCGCACAAGATTTTTCGGATAAACGTGTTTGGTGGAGTTCAACTTAAGTTTATTTAGATTTGATGCGGATATAGTTCGACACTACTTTATTGTCTGAAGCGTATATGATTCAACTTCAGGAGTTATAGAGTCTTCTGATTGTAAAGAGAATTTTCTCTAGACTCTCTAGAATGTAAATTTTCTGAACTCCACAAATGAAGAGAATTCTTCTATTTATAGAGGTCTCAAGTGGATTTTGTGAGTTTGGGCTTGGTTGTTCCATAGACCTAGCCCTTGGACCCAATTAATTGGATTTAGGTCTTATTTGACATTTGGACAAAATTAAGCCTATTTTTAGGCTGAATTAGACTTTAGCCTAAATAATAATAGCAAATTGGACGGAAGGCGTCATCGGCATTTGCCAATTATGTCTTAAATTTCAATTTTGGATACATGTCAACTTTTAATTGGTCTCAAATTTGATGATTCCTAATTTTGTCATTATAAATGACGGGACAATTTGTGATTGTTCCAAAATTTCTTATTCAATAAACAGTCAATTTAACGTGGAAATCATCTAAAATTGTTTTTCTCAACTGCTCAAAAATTACATGGATTAAAAGTTTATTTTATTAAAAATTAAACTAACAATTCTCAAACAATAATAAGAACTAAAATTTCGCAATGTGTAACAATCAAAGAACGTGAAATATCTTGAATAGATGGGGTACATTTGAAATTTGATACTCATTTCGATTTCATACAACTTTTTTCCTTCATTGTATCTCTATCCAAAATTAGATTTGTCGTTGTTTTGTCATATTTGCAATTTCAAAAAACCACCGCTTAACTTTTAAGAAGAATTTTATTGGGAAATTATTGTGTATGAAAAAAAAAACTAATTACATATAAAAAAAAAAGTGAGAAATAGGAAAGCATAGAGTCACTTTTTTCTATATGTGTAATTAGTTTTGTTTTTTTTCTATTTATGAAAAGACCCCAATTTTATTTTATTTTATTTTAAAGAAATTACTGTAAATAGAAAAAATTTCAAACTATTTATAAATATAGAAAAATTTTAGTGTCTATCAGTGATAGAATTCTATCATTTTATATCGCTCAAGCAAATAAATTCTATTGCTTGAGCGATAGAAAGCGATAGAATTCCATCGCAATATGACTGATAGACTGTCAAATTTTTCTATATTTGTAAATAGTTTGGCTCATTTTTCTATATTTAAAAGGAGCCATTTATTTTTATTATTATTATTATTTTTCCTAATCTTCTAGGTGCCCTTTTTCTTTTCTTTTTTCTTTTTAACTTTAGATTAATGAGATGAAATGAAGGATATGAAATAGAAGAAAAATATCTTTCCTTAAAATGTTCATCTGATTTCTACATGTTGATCCATTTCTTTTTAGTATAACTAACCGCAAGGTGGAGAATCAAATCTTTAACTAATAGGTAGGAAAACCATGTCAATTATTGTTGAGTTAAGTTGGCTTTAGCCATGTTGACCAACTTTTTATCTTAGGAGTTATTTTCATTGCTTTTTTTTTTTTTTTTACGAATATAACATTTGATGTATAAAATTAAAAGAACCCTACAATATTAAAGAATTTTTTACCGAACCATCATATGCTATAAAATTTTCTTTATTGTCGCAATAATTTGCAATAGAGAGCTAGCTCATTTGGCATATAATATGTGCTAACAACTAAACGATATGTGGTTCAAATCTTCCACTCCTATTGTACCAAGAAGAATGTTGAAATAATTTTTTTTGAATAGTTTGGTAAGATATTTCCATATAGAAACTTCATAATCATTATATATAAATGGTTCAAATATCTCAAAGGGCAAGATTTCAAATTAAGCCAACCCAAAAATGAAGGCTTTGAATAGTTTGTTTGTGATTTTGGTGTTTGTAATTTTTGCATTAACTATTAACATTGACATGTATTTTGCAGCGTCAATCAAACATATACAACCATTGACGCCAATGACAGTGATGATTATGAACTTTCAAACAAATGACACTCTCTCCGTTCATTGCAAGTCCAAAGACGATGATTTAGGTCAACAATTTTACAAAATGTTACTATTTTACTATTGAAAAGTTTCACATTTTTTGGTTTTATCGAATCTTATTTTGTTTTTTAGCATTTTAGTCTTTGAAAATTATACCTTTTGGACACTTCGTTGATTCACTTATTAATTTATGTGTTTTGTTGTCTACAATGTGTTTTCAAAATGCAAAGTAAATTCTTAAAAATTTAGGCTATGTTTGATAACCATTAAATTCAGGTTTTTTGTTTGGTAACTAAGTTTTTGGTTTCTAGCTTTTGAAAATTAAGCCTATAAATACCGGTTTCACCTCTAACTTTTTTGCTTTGTTATTTATAAATACCCCTTTCACTTTCTAATCCCACTATCCTCTTTTATCTTTTTCAAAAAAAAAAAAAAAAAAAAAATACTTTCTACCAATGTTTTCAAAACTTGACTCAAAACCAAGTCAAGTTTTAAAAACTAAAAAAATAGTTTTGAAAATTTTATTTTTGTTTTTGGAATTTGGCTAAGAGTTCAATTTTTTTACTTAAGAATGATGAAGACTATTATAAGAATTGAGAAGAAATAAGTATAATTTTTAAAAACAAAAAAAAAAAGAAAAGAAATCAAATGGTTACCAAACGGAACCTTAGTTTTTGGTTTTTTAAAAATTATGGCCGTTGGTGTTTCACAATTTCTCAATATGTTTTCATATTTTCTAAGTAATCATTTGAATTTTTAGCCAAATTCTAAAACTAAAAACATATTTTTAAAAATTATTTTTTTTTAATTTGCTTGGATTTTGACACCACTCTAAAATATAGACGACAAAAAAAAAAAAAAAAAAAAAAAAACCATCTTGATAGTAGTGTTGGTTAGCTTTATTTTATAAAATCAAATAGTTATAAAGTGTTAAGGTAGTTTATTAAAAAAAAATTATTTTTTTAAGAATTTGGCTAAGAATTGAGTACATATTTAAGATAGAGAAAATTAAAACTACGATTAAGAAATTATTAGAGCCCAAGTACAATTTTCAAAAATAAAAAACCAAGTAAAGTCTTGAATGTTTATGGATTAAAAAATGTTATTTAATCTTTTTTCTTAATTAAGTTTGACTACAATGTGTGCATAAAGTTTGAGATCCACTACTGATTTTCAGGTGAGCAAGTCATCGCCATCGGAAAGACCTACTGGTGGAGTTTCAAGGAGAATTTTGCTAGAACAACGTTGTTTTGGTGCAACTTTCGAAACACACAAAAACATTCTTCGTTTGAAGTTTATTGGCCAGAGACACAAACGTCATGGTTTGAAGATCATTGTAGCGATTCAAACTGCATTTGGACAGTTAAAGATTTAGGATTTTACTTGTATAATGGCAAGCTACTGCAATTTGATTTCGTTCATTTAAATTAAAGATGTCTGAAAATAACTTGTCTAAATTATGAATAGTAAAACTTTTTCACTACACAGTTATATTTTTAGAAGTTGTGGTTTTTATCTTACTCTGATGTAGACCTTTTGTTTAAAGAAAAAAAAAAGTAAAAATTTTGATGCCGCTGAGTATGCATATATTTTTAGAAAAATTTATATAAAAAACTATTTTATCTAACAAAGAAGCCGTGAAGATTGTAAATATTCTTGAATAATAACTTGATTGGAATACAAAGGATTGCAAAATAAATAAACACCAATAAACCCAACAAAGGAAAATAACATAAAAGGAAAATACAAAAAAGGAAAATATAATTAAGCAATAGATTTTTTAACACCCTCCCTCAAACTCAAGGTGGTAGACTTGAGTTTGTAAAGCGCGGAGAGAAACTGACTGAAACTGAAGAAAACTTCCGAACAAAATCACGACATATCTGGGCTGGAAACAGAGACAATGAAAGACTTCTGAGCCGAAAACAGATATCCACAAAGAACTTTTGGGTTGGAGACAGATACCCACAAAGAACTTTTGTACCGGAAACAAAGACCCACGAAGAATTTCTGGAATGGAAACAGAGATCTACATAGAGATCTGAAATAGAACCCACAAACAGTCGATCAGAAAACGGGACAGAGATCCACAAACACATATCTGAAGACAGAACAGGAACAGTGACAGAGATCCACAAATGTAGATCTAAAAGCATAACGGAGACAGTGACAGAGAGATGGATGAGCATGTCGGGAGTTGTATAATCGCGGCGGAATTTCGTGGATCTGCCTCCATCGACCGACCGTCAATGGAGGCAGAGATCGAAAAGTGTAAAACGCTAAGACTTATGGCTCTGATACCATGTGAAAATTGTAAATATTCTTGAATAATAACTTGATTGGAATACAAAAGATTGCAAAATAAATAAATAACAATAAACCCAACAAAGAAAAATAACATCAAAGGAAAATACAAAAAGAAAAAAATATAATTAAGTAATAATTTTTTTATCAGAAGCATTGAACACTATTTTACTACTTTTGTGTTTATTAGTAATATTGTATATATTAGTGATATTTTATTGATGATTTATTTATATTTTATATCAAATTTTTACGATGTAATACAAATGTCAATTCATGATCATGTTGGATATAGAATTCATGAATATGTAAAAAAATGTCAATAAAAATATAATACCTACCTTGTTGGAATTGTAAAAATATCATGAGTCAAAAAGCTAATAATTTTTTTTTAAATTAATTAACAAGTTAGAAAAGTCAATTTACCTCAAGTACATCCTAAAAAAATAATAATAAAGGTAAAATATATTTTTGGTTCTCGAAGTTTTAAAATGATCAATTTAGTCTCTGAAGTTTGAAAAATGATTTAAATGGTGAGGGAAGTCAATTAAATGTTTGTTGGCTTAACACAACAGTTAAGTTAGTGATTTGACTTTCTTTCTCATCTTTCTCTCTCTTCTTTTCTCTTTTTTTTTCATCTCTTCATTCCATCTATCTAAAAGTAGTTATTTGTGCCTCTATCTCTTTTAATTAAATTATAGACATTAACTAAAGGGTGTATTTAATGAAAACTCAATGACTTAAGGACAAAGTATATATATATTCTTCAAATATACTCTAAAAAACAATGAGATGGAATGGTACAAATGTAAATAAAATTTTTTTTTATTAAAAAATGTTGTTAAAATTCACTAACTATCCACTACAATTAGTAGAAAAATAAGAGAAAACACTTACATAAAATAGCAAAATTTTAGATAATTATGATAGACGCTGATAGAAGTGATAAAAGTCTATCACTGATAGATGATGATAGAAGTCTAGTCTATCAATTTTTTTTTTCCTATTTTCGGTAAATAGTTTGACATTTTTTCTATTTGTGAAAATTTTCCTACAATTTACGACTACCACAAGGTTTAAAAAAATGTTATGTATTTTCATAGCATTTTTCTCAAATATAAAAAAAAAATGTTGTAAAAGATCACTCCAAACATTTTTCTAATGCAAATGGTGTGAAAAGTTCCATAGCATAAAATGTATGCAATTAAAAATAATTTTTATAACTTTTTTCTAATATTAGAAAATTAAATGGTTTGAAAAGTCAGATACTTTCAATAACATCGGCTACCCACTACTTATCTAAAACTCTATGGTATGTCTTTATAACATTTGTTTTTTGCAAATGCATTTAAAAAAAAAAATCAATGCTATAAAATCCTATTGTAGAGAAGTCATAGCGTTTGTTGTTATTGTTGTTGTTATTATTATTATGCAATGAAAATTTTCCATAACCGTAATATTTTTTTTTAAGAAAAAGATACTGAGGGTCACGGGGTGCACCAATATATCTCCACTAAGTGGACATATACTTAGCACCCTCATCATCTCCTTTCAAAATATATTCATTAAGCATAAAAGGGGAAAAAAAACAGGCGATCGAGAATACTCACCACTATACTACAACGACTCCATAACATTAAACTATGCAATTAAAAATCAACTTTTTTTTAGAACAATAGGGAGTAAGGGGATTTAAACCACATATCTTTTGATCGCTAACACATCTGTATATCAATTGAGTCATGCTTGTTTTGGTAAAAATCAACTTTTCATAAGGTTTTTTATAACGTTGAAAAATTGCTGTGAAAACTTTGGAGACTTTTAACAATATCGACTACAACAACATTTCAAGAACACTGAAAAATGTAGTACAAAATTGTTATATTTGAAAAAATCAACAATAAACTAGTTGTAGGGACTAAATTTAAATTTATTGAAAGTACATAATTTAAAATTGGGCATTTAAAAGTATATGAACTAAATTTGAACAAACATTAAAGCATACCCACCAAAATAATATATTTTTAACATTAATATAATTAGCCTTTTAAAAATCGAACATAAATATTAACGGTGAAATATTAAAATATTTGGTAGCTAGGGACTAGAATGGAACAAACATGAAAGGTTGTTAAGAAATTTCTTAAATATGATTTTCATAAAATTGAGACATTTATATCTGGTCAAATGAACTATTCTATGTAACGGAGTTTATAGTAGATATATTTTGGAACCTCTGTACATATTGATTATCTTTTGTACATACTGGTTATCAATGCATTGTCTTTAGAACTATTCGACATGAAAATATTCAGGTGCGCTTATTGATCCCCAGCCTCTAGTATCTTGTTCGAAAAGAAAGAACTATTCTTTGCAAGGACAAAATCTAAGCTCGGTTTGATTTTTACAATTATTAGGCCCATACCAAACCAGTTTTTAGGGAAAAAATGGTTGATTTCAGATATAGTAAAATAATTAGAAATATAGCAAAATCTAAAATAATTTGCAGAAGTAACAAACATAGTAAAACCCACACACACGTGACCTGGCGATCCGGCACGACCCATGACCCGATTTCTTTCTTTCTTTTCTCCTCCTCCTCCGCTTCTTTTGCTGCTTCTTCGCTTCTAGAGGATTTAGGACTTCCCCAACTTAAAAGCAATATTTAAGCTACAATACATATTATTCTGAAATTTAATGTAAATTGCAATCTTTTTTTAATGGTCTCAAGCCACTCACAATTATTAATTCATAATTTGTTACTAAATGTAACTTAATATTATTTGGACATTCAAAAGAAAAATTTAAAAGTATTTTCTTTTTAAGACCGAAGAATAATAGGATACTTTTAAAATAAAATGTAATTTATCATAACATATATTATAGGGGTGCTAACATATTTCCTACACTCAATCGACTCCTAAACCTTAATCTGATGATGCATTGAATGTGGAATGATGCGTGAAAATGTGGTTATAGCGATGGATGAAAATGGTGACATGCAATCTTTAGTCAAGCAGTATGCAGTGAATTGAAGGAAAAGTCCGTAGAGAAAAGCAGGGTTGAAGAGGGTGACTAACCTTGCTTGATTTGTAAATGGTTTTAAATTATTGTTATAATTAGTTGAACGTTGCTTGACGTAACAAAAGAATGATGTGGCAGTTACGTTAGTATCTATATTTGTAACACCCTCTTCTCCACTCCGTTCTATCTCTTTACTTCATTTTTTTTTCTTTCTTATTCTTCCTTCTCATCATTTTCAGTAAAAACTCACTCCTGCCACTATCCTTTCCCCCTCTTCTTTCTCATTTCTTTCTCATCTTCCTCACTTCTTCTTTTACCTATTTCATTTCCTCACTCCATCTAGTTAGTCTCAATTTTGTATCTCTAAAAGGTTGGAGAAAAACTAAAAAAGGAATTGGATTAAAAAAAAAAAAACTTCCACCTCCCTCTTTCTCTCTTTAAGAAGTTACAAAGTCGAAAAAAAAAATAAAAAAGAAATTCATAGACATAATTTCTTCAATCGCCTCTTTCTCGATCTAAAAACCGTCGAATAAATTAAAAAGAAGTTCAACTGATATACCAAATATAAAGTATATGAGACTGACATACCAAATTTAAAGTAGTTATTTCTTTTGTATAAGCATGTAGTACAAAAAAATAAATTTGGCTTAAATCTATTTTCCTAAATAACAAGATAAAATAAGATCTCTCACTATTTCATAATATGGAAATATCTTTCTATATTTTACAAATATATCACAATATATTAAAATATATTTGATACTTTGAAAAAAAAATTATGCAACCATAAAAATAAGAGGAAAGAATTCCTGAAAAAATAGTGAAACTTTTTTAACCAAGTAAATACTAATCGGTATTTTTTTTTAGACGCACTTGACGGTTAACTAGCGTACAAACATTTTTTACACTCTAATCATGTGGCTAAGACTTTCGGTTATTTTGAGCTCTTTCTTTGGGTAATTATAAGGAATAGTCATTTTAAGAATAATAACTAAAAGTATAGTAACATTTTAAAAAAAAAAAAAACTCTAAATATAGCAAAATCTATCCGTGATAGACTTCTATCGCTGATAGACGCTCATGGTCTATTGGTGAAAGACCATCTAGACCAATTAATCTAGACCAATTAAAATCTATCAGTGATAGAAGTCTATCACTGATAGACTTTGCTATATTTGCAATTATTTTTCAAAATGTTGTTATATATTCTAATACTTTGAATCTTATTGTTATATTTGCAACAGTCCTTTTATTGTTGAGCATGCAAAAAAAAAAAAAAAATGAATTTCATCAAAAGCTAATTAAGAATCCTAAATGAAAATTACATTCTAACCAATGAGTTGATATACTAAATCTTTATTGAATCTTTATTGGCACCCAATTATTTTTAGGAAAATTATTTTAAATAGTAAAACTGCTGAAAATATTTACAAATTTAGCAAAATATCACTGTCTATCAATGATAGACATTGACAGACACTTAGTGATAGATACATCTATCAGTGTCTATTACTGATAGACAATGACATTTTGCTATATTTATAAATAGTTTAGTTTTTTTTACTGTATTTGAAAACAACCCTTATTTTTACCTATATTCAGTTTCTAATTACTTTAACTATCCAGTTTCTTATAAAATAAAATTTCCACAAATTATTTGTACCTTCTATCTCCTAATTTCATTTGTACTTATTCAATTTTTATTAAATTAAAACATCAACATTAAAACTTAACAATATAGAGGAGTGATGTGAGAGACCTTTTGTCCTTTTCTTCCAAATATTTTTTTGTTTCTGAAAAAAGTCTCCCAAATAATTTCATTACAATCACATATTTATTGGTTCCCATTCCCACTGCCCAGACACAGAGAAACCACTGCTTCTCTTCATTTTTTCTCTTCAAGATGCCCACAACACCGATCAAGATCCTCCTTCATGTCCCTGTTTTATTGGTTGTTCTTTTTCAGGTTGTCGACGCCGCTGCAGGGTCTTACCGGAGGGTGGAGTTTCTGCCGGGATTCTCAGGTCCTCTTCCTTTTGAAATGGAAACAGGGTGAGTTTGTATAAGTACATGTTTCGGAGTGATCTTGAAATTATTAAAATCACTTTTGGCATATTTAAAATTATTCATAAATACACTTATAAATTCAATTTGTTTGGGAGGATTAAAAACATGTTTTTAATGTAATTTTTTTATATATTTTTTAATCATTTCAAAATCACTCTAAAACTTATTTTAAATTTTCTTCTATCCCTTGCGTTATTGAAACAAAAGGAAGAAATTTGGGTTGATCTCAGATATGTAGGAGTGGAAAATTCAGAGGAATTTAAGTTGTTTTATTACTTTATCAAATCCGATGGAAATCCCAAAACCGATCCTCTCATCCTTTGGCTCACGGGAGGACCTGGTTGCTCTGCTTTCTCTGCACTTGCCGTTGAAGCTGGTAATTAATTAAAGGCTCATTTGGATTAATTTTCTAAGTCGGGTTCTAACTCTTTTCATTCCTTCAAACTTTCACAATAACTCATATAATTCCAAGCTTTAATTTTCAATAACTTTAACATATATGTTTATTTAAAGGTCCTATAAGTTTTAAAGGACAAGTGTATAATGGAAGCCTACCTCAACCAAAGTTCAACCCTTACTCATGGACAAAGGTTCACAATTATCCTCTTACTTAGTTTTTCAATTGTTCATCTTGTTAGGCTAACATTAATTACTTTGGTGATTATGATTGTCAGAAATCTAGTATAATATTTCTAGATTTGCCTGTGGGTACTGGATTTTCATATACTACAACAACTTCAGAAATTCCTAAATCAGGAGATTTTACTCAAGTTCATCATGCTACTCAATTCTTAAGAAAGGTATATTTATATTATACATGTGTAACTCTTCGATGCATTAATTCTTCTTATTACTCTTATTGGAATTTGTAGTGGTTGGCTGATCATCCAGAATTTATATCAAATTCGTTCTATATTTCTAGAAATTCGTACGCTGGTATGATTGTTCCTGTCGTTGCTCACGAAATTATAGAAGGTATATTTTCTTTAGAGAAATTACTATACACAGAATTCTATCGCGGTCTATCACTGATAGACAATAAAAAACAAATTTATATTTGTAAATAGTTTGGCTCATTTTTCTATATTTGAAAACAGTTTTTCTTTATTATTGACATAAGTTATGATGATTAAATGAAATAAATTGCTATTCCTAATTTATTTCATGGTACAGGAAATAAACATATTCTTCCATTCATAAATTTTCAGGTCTGTCATGAGAATTTTTTTTTTCTATTATTTGTTGCTTTTCGTTTGAGTTGCCATTATATAATGTATCAAATGGAGCTCATTAGCTAGTTTTTCTTTCTTTCTTCTTTTTCATTTTAGGGATACATATTGGGAAATCCTATCACCAGTACTCCTTATGCAAATAAAAATTTTCAAATTCCTTTTGCTCATAACATGGCTCTCATCTCTAATGAATTGTTTGAGGAAACGTGAAGTTTGTGAACGGGATAATTTTTTTTAAAGAAATAAACACATAATTAGAAAGAGAGAAAAAAGAGAAGGCTATATAAATTGATCTGATCCAAATAATGTGAAGTACTTAACCACAATTAATTTTGTTCTACAGTTATTGACAACAAGGAGAATATGTGTACATTGATCCAAATAATATGGAGTGCTTACGACATTATGATACATTTGAAAAGGTGTATAACAACACATTTTTATAATATATGTTCCATGATGTAGCTAGTCAATGTTATTAAGTTTTTGCTCATTTCCGATATTGATTATTATATCTTTGTTATGTTTTGTTTTCCATTCCTAGTGTACTTCAAAAGTTCAACCTGAATTTATTTTAGAGCCCCAATGTTCGTCTTCAATACAACGAGATATACTTGGTCATATATATCGTTACGGCAAACGTCTTGATCCTAGTTGCCACGTAATTTCTTGTCCTTATCATAAAATATGCTATATTCATCCATTTTATATGTCTATATATTTTATTAAATAATCATGTTGGTTGTGCAGGATTATGAACACTTACTTGTTTACTATTGGATCAATGACGACCAAGTTCGAAAAGCACTTCATATACATGAGGTAATTAATCGTTATTAAAACATACTATGACATTCAAATGGATGTCTGGTAGTTAACTATCTTTTAATGACAATTTAAGATAAATTTGTTGCAATATAAAGATGATATTTAAATTTTGGAAATAAATTGTATTGAAACACCTTTTTTTTTTAAACAGGAAAGCATTGGAGAATGGGTGAGATGTAAGAACACTAGATATTACAATTATGAGCTTAATGACGTTTTTTCTTATCACGTAAACCTTAGTTCTAAAGGTTATCGGTCGTTAATCTACAGGTAACTAATGTCCAATTTAATGTTAAATGACTAGTTGCAAGAATTTCTATCTCTTGATTACTTTTTGTGATTCGAATAATAGTGGGGATCATGATATGGAGGTGTCACATATGCAAACTCAAGCATGGATCAAATCTTTAAATTATTCCATTATCGAAGATTGGAGACCATGGCTCATTGAGGATGAAGTAGCTGGGTAACCATTTCATTTGTACTATGAGGTGTATAAATTGAATTCAATAATACTTAATAGTGATTTTTTTGAGACAGATTCACGAGAAGCTATGCAAATAAGATGACATTTGCAACTATAAAAGTAAGGAAAAATTTTGATTGATAAGGTGAATAGTTAAAATTTTCATACGATAAGACATATATTGATTATGTTTTTTTATTTTTTTTTTCTTTTATGAAAATTTCAGGGTGGTGGACATACACCACAATATAGAAGAAAAGAATGTAGCATACTATTTAACAGATGGATAGAAGAGAATCCTTATAAAAGGTATTTTCATGCGAATGATATTTAAAGTATTCTTCATCAGAAATCAGGTATGGCTTCTCTTCTTCTATGTGAAGGGAAGCAATAAAAAAGTAGATGTTCATGGCATGTTCTTTCTTCTTGTAAGCTTTTGTATCTATTTCTATTTAGCAGTCTTTACTTGTTTGTGTATTGGTTATTAAATAAATAAACTTTAGTGGAAGAGAGAGTGGATGAGGGAAGAGAGAGAAAAAATGTCACATGATTAAGTTTAAAATGAATTGTTAAGTGTTAATCTTGCACATTTTCATTAGTCAACGTCGATGTTCGCACAAAATTTTAGTAAAACGTGTTCCGTAGAGTTAAACTTAAATTTATGTTGATTTGATGTAGATATAGTTCGATCTCTATTACTTGATTCTCTAATTCTCTTTCAATTGAATGCGTACACTTATGGAGTTATAGAGTGTTCTGATTGTAAATAGAATTTTCTCTAGGCTCCCTAAAGTGTAAATTTTCTGAACCCCACAAATGAATTTAGCTCTCAGTCGACTTTGTGGGCTTGGACTTAGTTGGTGCATGAACTTGGCCTTCGAGACCAATTAATTGCATTTAGGCCTTATTTGACATTTGGACTAAATTAATCTTATTTTTGGGTTGAATCGGGCTTTAGCCCAAATAATAATATCAAATTGAATCTAAAAACATGTGGCGTCATGGAGATTTACCAATTCATGTCTTAAATTTCAATTTGAGACACATGTCAACTTTTAATTAGTCTCAAATTTGATGATTTGTAATTTCGTCATTGTAAATAAGGTGACAATTTGTGATTGGTCCAAAATTTCCCATTCAACATGAGCTTAAATCTACAGTAATTAATAAATATTTCGAAAATTGAGATAGGAAATCTGATCTCTTCTACGATAATTAATAAATATCTCTCATTTTGCAATTTTTGTACTAAAAAATAAAAAATAAAATTTCTTCTAGAGACGTGTGATTGGTTTTGTTTATTTTATATGTTTTTCATCCTTAAAATCATTCCTCTCTTTGACGTTTTGGAGATTTCATTGTATATCTATCCAAAATGATTAAGAATAACCTACTTTTGTGCAGTTCCTTTAATCATACAACTAAAAAAAAGTTGAAAAAAATATTTTTGTACATCAATGACACTTTTTTCTATCTCTCTACTTAGTTTAGTTATACTCTTGTGTCATGGAAAGCCATTTTTATTGAAGTGATATCCGATCTTTTATTCATATATATGCTGATACACCAAGGAAGGTAAAATTACAATAATAAAAAACAAAAATCAGATTCGTTGTTCTTTTGTCATATTTGCAATTTCAAAAAACCACCGCTTAATTTTTAAAAAGAATTTTATTTTTTTTTTTATTTTTTATTTTCCTAATCTTCTAGGTGCCCCTTTTGTTTTCTTTTTCTTTTTAACTTTAGATTAATTAGATGAAATGAAGGGTATGAAATAGAAGAAAAATATCTTTCCATAAAATGCTCGTCTGATTTGTACATGTTGATCCATTTTTTCTAGTATAACTAACCGTGGGGTAGGAAATCAAATCTTTAACTAATAGCTAGGAAAATCATGTCAATTATTGTTGAGCTAAGCTCACTTTAGCCATGTTAGACCAACTTTTTATCTTAAGAGTTATTTTCATTGTTTTTTTTTTTTTTTTTTTTTAAGAATATAACATTTGATGCATTAAAAAGACCATCATATGCTATAAAATTTTCTTTATTATTGCAATAATTTGCAATAGAGAGCTACCTCATTTGACATATGATATGTGCTAGCAACTAAAAAACATGTGATACAAATCTCTTCCACTCCTATTGTATAAAAAAGAATGTTGAAATAATCTTTTGCGAAACCGTACATATCTTTGGCGGATTTTGAAATAAAGTTAGGACTCCGTAGCATCACTTTAAGGTATCATTTTATTTTTATTTTCCAATTTTATATATTTTTTAGTACAAAAAACAAAGGATGAGAATGAGAGAATCTTAACAAAATAATGTGATGCATCTCTTTTAAGTCATCCGTTGAAACATCAATAAGTATCCTATTACAATGTAGTATTATATATTTATGGGGATCAAATAAATATAATGCTATATATTCTAAAGAAAAGATATCTTATTAAAAAAAAAATTCCTTATTTATCCAAAGAAAATTTATGTTATTTAATATTTATAAATTATTATCCATGTGTGACAAATTGCATTAGAAAATGGTATGTTTGGTAAGATATTTCCATATAGAAACTTCATAATCATTATATATAAATGATTCGATTATCTCAAAACTTACACAAAATTCAAATTAAGCCAACCCAAAAATGAAGGCTTTGAATAGTTTGTTTGTGATTTTGGTGATTGTAACTTTTGCATTAACTATTAACAATGACATATGTTTTGCAGCGTCAATCAAACATATACAACCATTGACGCCAATGACAGTGACCATTATGAACTTTCAAACAAATGACACTCTCTCCATTCATTGCAAGTCCAAAGACGATGATTTAGGTAAACAATTTTACAAAATGTTACTATTTTACTATTGAAGAAGTTTCACATTTTTTCGTTTTATTGAATCTTATTTTGGTTTTTAGTTTTTTTGTACTCTTTGAAAATTATGCCTTTTAGACACTACGTAGATTCACGTATTGATTTATGTGTTTTTTTGTCAATATTATAAGTGTGTTTTCCAAATGCAAACTAAATTCCTAAAAATTTAGACTCTGTTTGATGACTATTTAATTTAGGTTTTGTTTGGTAACTATTTAGTTTTTGGTTTTTAGCTTTCGAAAATTAAGCCTAGAAATACCCGTTTCACCTCTAAATTTTTTGCTTTGTTATTTGTAAATACCCCTTTCACTTCCTAATCCCACTGTCCTCTAGTATCTTGTTTAATATATATATATATATATTAATGTTTTTAAAAACCAAGTCAAGTTTTGAAAACTAAAAAAGTAGTTTTGAAAAACTTATTTTCATTTTTGGAATTTGGCTAAGAGTTCAATTTTTTTTACTTAAGAATGATGAAGACTATTGTAAGAATTGAGAAGAAATAAGCACAATTTTCAAAAATCAAAAATAAAAAATCAAATGGTTACCAAATGGAACCTTAGTTTTTGGTTTTTTGAAAATTGTGGGCAGTTGTTGTTTCACAATTTCTCAATATGTTTTCATCTTTCCTAAGTAATCATTTGAATTATTAGTCGAATTCCATAAACAAAAACATATTTTTGAAAATCACTTTTTTTTTTATTTTATTTTGCTTGGATTTTGACACTCCCCTAAAATATAAACCAAAAAAAAGAAACCACTTGATAGTAGTGTTGGTTAGCTTTATTTTATAAAGTCAAATAGTTAATATATGTTTTTGTTTTAAGAATTTGGCTAAGAATTTAGTACATATTTGAGATAGAGAAAATTAAAACTACAATTAAGAAATTATTAGAGATCAAGTACAATTTTTAAAAATAAAAAATCAAGTCAAGTTTTAAAAGTTTACAGATTAAAAATGTTATTTAATCTTTTTTCTTAATTAAGTTTGAATACAATGTGTGACATAAAGTTTGGAATCCACTACTAATTTTTAGGTGAGCAAGTCATCCCCATCGAAAAGACCTACTGGTGGAACTTTAAGGAGAATTTTGCTGGAACAACGTTGTTTTGGTGCAACTTTCGAAACACACAAAAACATGCTTCGTTTGAAGTTTATTGGCCTGAGACACAAACGTCATGGCTTGAAGATCATTGTAGCGATTCAAACTGCATTTGGACCGTTAAAGATTTGGGATTTTACTTTTACAATGGCAAGCTACATCAATTTGACTTCGTTCATTCATGGATGTAACTAAAGATGTCTCGAAATAAGATGTCTGAAAATAACTTATCTAAATTATGAATAAATTAACTTTTTCACTGCATATATACATTTTTAAAAGTTATATGCTTTTTATATTACTCTTATCAAGAGCAAAGCCAAATTGTTGAGTTCTAAAGTTATGGAAATTTTAAATATAAAAATTTCAAAGCAATATGCGTCAAATACTGATGTAGACCTTTTGTTTAAAGAAAAAAAAAAGGCTAAAAAATTTTGATGCCGTTGAATATGCATATATTTTTAGAAAAATTTAACAAATAAAAAGAAAAAATATCAAACTATTTTACAAATTCACCAAATATATATATATATATATATATATATATATATTCTTCAAATATACTCTAAAGAACAATTACATACAACTTTAAAATGTTACAAATGTAAATAAGAATTTTGTTTTTTAAAAAATGTTACTAAAATTCACCAACTATCCATTACAATTTACAAGGACTACCACAAGGTTTGAAAGAAATGTTATGTATTTTCAAAGCATTTTTTCCAAATATAAAAAAATGTTAAGAGCACTCAAAACATTTTTTTAATGCAAATGGTATGAAAAGCTCCATAACATTAAAATTATGCAATTGAAAACAATTTTTTATAGCTTTTTTATAATGCTAAAAAAAATTAAATGCTATGAAAAGTTTTCAATAACATCGGCTACCACAACTTATTAAAAACGCTATGGTATATGTCTTTATAACATTTCTTTTTTGCAAATGCATTATAAAAAATTTTCAATGCTATAAAATTCTATTATAAAGAAGTCATAGCGTTTGTGTTATTATTATTGTTGTTGTTCTTATTATTATTATTATGCTATGAAAATTTTCTATAACATTAAAATTACGCAATTAAAAATCAACTTTTTTTTTTAGTACAATAGGGAGTAAGGGGATTCGAATCACATATCTCTTGCCCGCTAACACATCTGTACGTCAGTTGAGTTATGCTCGTTTCGATGAAAATCTTTTCATAAGTTTTTTTATAACGTTGAAAAATTGCTATGGAAACTTTGAGACTTTTAATAATATCGGCTACACCAACATTTCAAGAACACTGGAAAATCTAGTACAAATTTTTCATATTTGAAAAAATCAACAATAAACTAGTAGTAGGGACTAAATTTAAATTTATAGAAAGTACATAAACTAAATTTGGATATTTAAAAGTACATGAACTAAATTTGAACAAAGCATCAAAATTATTTTAACATTAATATAATTAGCCTTTTAAAAATCAAACATAAATATTAACCGTGAAATATTAGTATTTTAGGTAGGGACTAGAATGGAACAAACATAAATGGTTGTTAAAAAATTTCTTAAATATGATTTACACAAGATTGAGACATTTATATCTTGTCAAATGATCTACTCTATGTAACGGAGTTCATAGTAGGTATACATATTGATTATCAATGCATCACTTTTATGGGAGTATACATATTGATTATCAATGCACCACTTTTATGGAACCTCTGTACCTATTGATTATCCTTTATACATACTGATTATCAATGCATTGCCTTTGCAACTGAAACATGATGAGGGCGCTATGGATGTGTTAACCTAGTTCACATATCCGGGTGCGCCTACTGATCCTCGACCCCTAGTATCTTGTTAAAAAAAATAATTATTATTTGTAACGACAAAATCTAAGCTCTGTTTGATTTTTACAATTATTTGGACAATACTCAACTAGTTTTTTTCTTTTAATTCCTGAAAATATGAAGAGGAATCATCATAATAATTAGGACAAAAAATAGTTGATTTCAAATATAGTAAAATAATTAGAAATATAGCAAAACCCAAAATAATTTACAAAAGTAGCAAAACGCCCACATGCACGTGACCTGGCGACCCGACACGACCCATGATCCGATTTCTTTCTTTCTTTCCTCCCCTCCTCCGTTTCTTTGGTTGCTTCTTCGCTTCTAGAGTTTTTAGGACTACCACAACTTAAAGCAATATTTAAGCTACAAATTTTCAAAACAATACATATTAAACAACCACCAAATTACATTGCCTCATCAACTTAATGGTAATTTAATGGGAGATAAATTATCTATCACTGATAAACAGTGATGGAGTACTATCACTGTCTATGATACAACTCCAAATTAAGGTGCTTCAAAAACAACCCCAGATTTTAACTACCTTCCTTTCCATCCTAAAAAAAATTGCATATAAAATAAGAAAGCCAAATTGAATAAGACAAGCTACACTCCCCAAACAAATGACACTATGTTTTAAACTTAATTAGATAATTAAATGATATCACTACAAGAAATCTGGGCTTTGATGTTGGTTGAAAAAAATTAAATACGGATGTACAATGTCGATTTTTTTTTTTTTAAAAAAAAGGTGGATCGATCTGCATTTTCTTTTTAATCTCACACAATCTTTTAATCTTCCTTTTTTGTTTCCCTCCTTTCTCCATTTTCGTTTCCCTCCTTCCCAAATTATCAATTAGAAAATAAAAAATAATATATATATATCGCCACGTGCCCGAGACGATGCGGAGCGGCCTACATGCTTAATAAAAGGTTAATTTTAAAAGAAAATAAAAAGGAGTCGCCACCAATCTTTTTTACAGTGTGATTGGATACCAAAATAAAGTTAACGATATTTTAATAAAAAATAAATAAAAATGGCCTGCAAAAACTAGAGTTGGATTTGAGAGTCATTTGTGTGTTGGGAAGGTGTTAGCACCCTACAACACTCGTTTAGAAAACGGTAGCCAAATTTCAAATCTTGATTTGAAAATTATTTTTTAAAGAAAATCATTTGGGAAAAAAAGTTTTAAAACAAATGTCTTATTTTACCCCCTCATTACTCCAATATATGAAGTAATGATCCACAAAATAAGTGGAAAACAAATTTCATCAATTTGACTATATTAAAATTAAGAAAAAATTTCTCACCTCAAGAATGTGAGAAATTATTACAATTTCTCAGAATCCGTCATAGGAATAACCTTTTTAATAAATAGGTTTTTAAAACATTAATTAAATTTATTTTTTCTTGGGATCAAATCTCGGACTCCCAAAGATATGATCCCTCACCTCAAGAATTCTAGAAAATCAAACTCTCAAATTTCCTAGATTCCGTCTTAGGAATTTTTTTTTAAGAAAAATAATCTTAAAAATAATTTATTAGAAAAAAATTGATTAGGAAACCTTTTGAAATAATAGATTAATTTTTAAATGTTCATAAACAATCTGTAATTTAAAGAAATTTTAAATGACTGAAGGAGAGATATGAAAATGATTTAAAAACTTATAAAAATTTCAATTAGAAGTCAAATTAGATTTAACATCAACATTTTATATGAAAATGATTTAAAAACTTATAAAAATTTCAATTAGAAGTCAAATTAGATTTAACATCAACATTTTATAGGCAAAACATAAATTAAGAAACGTAATAATAAATAAAAAAGAGCATATTAAAAATTTAGTAAAAATATATTAAAGATCGATCTCGGACTCTCAAAGAATCAACTACTCACTTCAAGAATTGTAGAAAATCGGACTCCCAAATTTTTTAAATTCGTAGTCGGTTATTTTGTAGAGAAATACAAATAAAGATTAAGAATATTAAGAATATATAATTTATAACATGAACATGAACATATTAAAATTAGAGCATAGTAAGAAGTTTGATAAATAAAATAATTAAATACTATATTTAAAATAAAATTATTAAAGAAAAATAAACAAAAAAAAATGCTAAAAGAAACCTGAAATAAATAAACAAAATCAAAATAAAAATATTAAATAATAGTAACAATAATAATAAAAAGAAAAAAAATAAAGAAAAAGGAAAGGGTCTACGACCATGCAAATTAAAAAAAAAAATCAAAATGCTACCCATCCCGTCCCTTTCTTTTTTCTTTTTTAAATAATAATAATAATAATAATAATAATAATAATAATAACCAATATATATATATATATATATTTAAGCCCTTTTTTTGAAAAAAAAAAATACTTCAAATCAAAACACTCCTCCAACTCTAGCCACCTCCAATGACGGCCACTTCACCAACTCCGACAACTAATATTTTAAATTATAACTACTACAAATTTGAGCTTTGTTGACACATCCTATCTTTTAAATTATGACTACTACTCAAAACCATCTTTGCTACAATATTTACTATTTTTCACTCATCCTCTTTTTTTTTTCTTTTTTTCTATGATACAGTGTTTACTATTTTCTATCCAAACAAAAATAGTTTATAGCACAATCACAAACTATTATAACTTAGACTATAATAGTTTGCACCTCAAATACTAACTATTATAACCATTGACTATTATAACTCACTGACTATAATAACCAAACTTGGTGGCCTAAACACCCCCTAAATGTTTATATTTAGTTGACGTACAGAATTTTCAATAAAAATACTTTGTTGACACAAAAGTACATAAGTTCCGTCAAAACGTCGAATTTCTGATTTTTTTTATTAGTTTATAGTATTTTATAGTCATTTTTTATAGTAATTGAACATTCATAAAATCACTTTTATCATTAATGTTTTGTTTTTTCCAATTTCCACAATTATTATTTTTGCAATGAAGTTTGAAATAAAATAAATTGCTTATTTTCTAAATTATTATTTTGGCAATGAAGTTTGAAATAAAACAAATTGTCATTTTTTAAAATTAATGTATTTGCAATGAAGTTTTAAATAAAAAAATTTGCAAATTTTTCAAATTCGGATTTTTGAAATAATAGCCCCTCCAATTTTTCAAATTTGAGTTTCGGCAATGAAGTTTGAAATAAAATAAGGTGTCTGGTACTTTCTAGCTAAAACAAATTAATTCTGAAATAAGAAGTCTTCATTTCTAAAGTTTAACTCAAGTTTAATTTACTTTTTAAGTTTTAAAATAAAAGTTTGTTTTAAAATGAACATCTAAACTTGGAATGAAATTAGTGTTCTTTTTTTCACATTTTTCGAAGTTCCAGAAATACACGAAACTCTCCAATATTGATTTGTTTTCAAACAAATAATCGTTTTAGGAAATTTAGTAGTGTTCTTTTTTGGGAAGTTTTTAAAAATAGAAAAATAAGGAAAACTATTTACATAAAATAGCAAAATATTTTGTGATAGAAGTCTATCAAGGTCTATCAGTGATAGAAATTGTAGAAGTCTATCACTGATAGATGCTGATAGAAGTCTATCAATGTCTATCAGTGTTTTTTTTTTTTTTTTTTTGCTATTTTCTGTAAATAATTTGACATTCTTTCTATATGTGAAAATTTTCCTTCTTTTTTTGGGATAATAATCCTAGAAATACATGAAATTTTCCTAAAAAAATCAATGACAGAATATTAGAAAATGTGATAATTTGCTAAATTTTCTTAACGAAATTATTTTGAAATTCAATGTAAATTACAATCTTTTCCTAATGGTCTCAAGCCACTCACAATTATTAATTCATAATTTGTTACTAAATGTGAATTAATATTATAATTTGGACATCCGAAAGCAAAACTCAAAAATATTTTCTTTTTTAAGACCAAAGAATAATAGGATAATTTTAAAACAAAATGTAGTAACCATTTTTCGAGATAGGTATTATAGGGGTGCTAACACATTCCCTACACTCAATCAACTCATTGTAGCCACCTATTTTTGTCCTATTTGTTTTACTTCTTTCTCATTCTGTGCTAATTTTGGTTTTAAAAAATAATAATAAGTGAATAATTAAATAAAATATTTTGAATAATTAATCTTAAAAAAATATTAGTAATAAAAATAACATAAAATAAAAAAAGGGTTTTGTTTAAGGTAAATATATATATGTATGGAAGGGAAAGCATCTTGGAAATTTTTTTTTCAAAAAAAAAAAATTGTATTAAATTTTTGAATTTTTTTTCTCATAACTCCATTTTATTTTTTCCTTTTAAAACGAGTTAATTGTTTTTTTCCTAAATTAAGAACGTTTTGTGACTATAAATTCTAGGTTTAATCTTTGAATGGGGGGATTGGTTTTGATAAAAGAAAACCCTAGATCTAGTATGTGGGAAAAAAATAGAGAATACAAAAGAAAATAAGAGAGTTCTTTTACAAAAAAAAAAAAAAAAAAAAAAAAAAAAAAAAATACAACATAAGGTTTAGCTTTCGTGGAGGTTGCATTTGGTAGGGCATTTTGTCCCGAGGATCCGCACCTCAAACAATGAACGACCTTTATGTTCTGGGTTCCAATTTTTATCTTCTTTGTTTGGAGCATCTACAAGTGTTAAAAGAGGAAAAAGAGGTATAAACAACATTTTTCCCTCATCGCTCCCATTTTTTTTTTTCGTTTATGCTTTAGATCTATCTTTTTTATTTTTTTGTATTTATCTGAATTTTTTATATATATATATGAATTGTTCGATTTGCTCTTACTATGTTCATAAGAAAATGACCACGGTTTGAATTGCCTAAAAAAAGGGAGAACAGAAGAGGAGTTTTTGTGAAAAAAAAAAGAATCTAGAAATATCTAGGAGTCCGTTTTTGTAGATTCTTGAGGTGAGGGATCATATCTTTGAGAGTCCGAGATCTTCATCCCAAGAAAAAATGAATTTAATTAATGTTTTAAAAAAATCTTTTTATTAAAGGCTATTCCTATGAAGGATTTGAGAAATTGTAATATTTTCTCAATTGCATGAGATGAAAAATTTTTCCTTAATTCTAGTGTAGCTTAATTCATGAAAATATGTTTCACTTATTTTATGGGATCATTATTTCAAATATTGGAGTAATGAGGGCTGAAATAAGACATTTATTTTTTAAAAAAATTCTTCCCCAAATGATTTCTTTAAAGAATAATTTTTAATTCAAGAT
Source organism: Lagenaria siceraria (assembly GCA_002890555.2). Lineage (NCBI taxonomy): Eukaryota > Viridiplantae > Streptophyta > Magnoliopsida > Cucurbitales > Cucurbitaceae > Lagenaria > Lagenaria siceraria. Next base: position 17,474,733 of record CM016483.1, on the reverse strand, counting down.
TTAAAATTTGGCTACCGTTTTCTAAACGGGTGTTATGGGATGCTAAGACCTTCCCCATACACAAACGACTCCCGAACTCAACTCTAGTTTTTCGCAGACCATTTTTATTGATTTTCATTAAAAATTATTTACTTTATTTTCGGTGTCCAATCACACCGTCAAAAAGATTGTGGCGACTCTTTTTATTTTCTTTTTTAAATTAACCCTTTTTGAGGACGTCGGCCGCTCCGCGTCGTCTAAAGCACGTGGCGACAGTTTGGCGACTCCACTGGGGACATGAGGTTCCACCTCAAGAGTTTGGCCATTTTTCTCCTTTATCTTGAATTATTTTATTCTTTAATTTTGTTTTAATTTATTGTGTGTAGTTCTTGTATATTTTATTTTTGCACACACATTCACAAGCCTCCTACCTGGGCTTTACCTACTAGGATTAGAATCGAGGACGGAGTAGTGTTGGCCTTCGAGAAGCTTTGCTTCCATGCGGGCACACGAAACGTTCTCACTCAACTCGGTCATTCCGTCATGCACGACTTTTTGACCAAGTTAGGGACCTTTATCATTTAGGGCCTTAGAATTAGCCTCACCATTAAAGCTTTTATGTAATGTACTAGTCTATTACCACGTGTTTTTTTTAAAGTAATTTATTTTTAAGTGATGTTGGTTAAAAAAAAAAAGTTTATCTTGAAACCTTAAGATATTTATGTTTGGTTTAACATCACAATTTCATGAAAATTAAGTAAAAAGTGATTTTTTTTTTTTTTTTGTGTGTTTATTTTGACTTTCTTAATCAATTTACATTTTAGTAATCTTGTGGATGTATTTAAAGTTTTTCCTCACATTTAAAAAGAAAATATTTCTTTCAATAAATTTGAGCAACGTTTTTTTTAAAAAAAAAACACATTTATTCAAATATTTTTGTTTGAAAAAAAATATATATGTATTTAGTAATTTACGTTTTCATCACCTAATAATAAATATTAAGTTAATAATGAAAAATGGTGAAAGAAACTCCTTTTTTTTAGTTGGAGGATAAAACTTTACAAAAAAAACTTTTGAAACTTGAAGTCATTATATTTTGTCTTTTAAAAAAAATCAAATCTTTTAGAAATTTGAAAGATGAAAGGCGTATCAATTATTGTTTTGTTTTTTCAAAATTAATAACATTTGTAATGAGGAAAAACAAATTTGATTAATTAATCAAAAGAAAGAGGCTCATAAAACACCATTTGTTTAATGTAAATAATTAAATTTCATGATTTCATAAACTTTTTATGGTGATGTTTGTTATTTTTTTTTTTATTAGTGTTTCATCTCATATAACCACATTTTTTTTTTCATTGTATAAAGCCTTTTATCAAAGAGTTTGAAGTTAACCATTTCTTATAGGAGGTTACACTTTTAATAATTAATTTTTTTTATTAAATTTTTTTTTTGTTGCACTTTTAATAAACCTACTTTTTTTTTAAAATGACATTTTTTATAAATATATAAATTAAAGATTTGATATATTTGTTAAAACAAAAAAAAAAAAGAAAAAGATTGGGCTTGTGGCTTTTTAATATTATAAGTTGTGTTAATATGCATGTTTTTACACTGTTATTATTTCATTATTTAATTGCCTGATTTAACATTGATAGTCATTTCAGTATCATGCATAATCATATCTTTATAAACACTCATTTGCATGTTATGCCACTATTTGCTAGCATTTCGTTTTTTTTTTTTTAAAAAAAAATCATTAGTCATTACATTTAGCCTTTTCTTCTTGAGTTATTAATGAATTTTGTTTACATTAGGCTTTTATAATTTGTTGCATTGTCAATTAGATCATGCATACACTTCATAGTAATAATTAAGCAACTTTCATTCTCTTTCTTTAAAAAGTTTAAAAGAGTCAAAGTTTTTACAAAATAGCTCAAAAGATCTCCATCCCTCTACCATTATTGGACTAGAAGGAAAGTCAATGTCATGGAAGAGTTCACCAGCCAAGTGTGGACAATCAAAAGAGGATGTCTAAGAATTAAAAGGACAAGTGGAAAGATTTCAGAATTACCCACTCCAGTTAAAGATGGACCTTTAGCAGGGGCATTTCAGACAGGAAAAGTTGGTACGTAGCCAAGTTCCAGATGCCACGTTTCCTCCCCCACATGCTTTTACTCCTGAGAAGCTACTAGATCCATCATCAGTAGAATTGAAGGCTTACCTTACACAATACTGCAATCAAGCTCCATAGCAAGTGAGTCGTTTAAATGACATAGTGTCCATCCTAAGTCTGTAAGCCCGCAAGAGGACTTAAAGATGCAAGCAGCGGAAAAAGTTTTTAGAAGAGTGGTTGTGTACAATAGAAGACGCCAACATTTACGAAGGCATTGAGGCGACACGACTGTGTCTAGTCTCGGGCGACATCGTTATTCAGCCAAAGTTCTAGATGCCAAATTTTGATAAGTATAATGAAGGCGCTACGAAGGTGTCAACCTAGTTGAGATGTTCCGATGCGCCTACTGATCCCACTTCTCCCTTTAGTTGCTTGTTCATAAAATGATAGCCTAATCGGCTCGATACTTATTGGTATATGCAATTATATAGCTCTTAAGTACACAAATATTGAAACAGTACAAGCATAGTATTAATTCGACATTAGACCAGTTGAATTTTCCCATGTGTGAAAAAGGAAGCATTAGAGACTTTCAAGGAATATGCTCAAAGATGCGAAAATGGTAGCTCAGGGGCAACCTCATTTGATTGATAAGGAAAAGTCATCAATTGGTTATAGGCGTTGTAAATGCTCCATATTACAATAAAATATTTGAAAGTGCCTCAACAAACTTCTCCAGCATTATAACAATAGGAGAAAGAGTTAAGAGTGCAGTTAAAAGTGGAATCTTATAAAGTGATGCAGAAGGAGAAGTTAGCACCACTAAAAGCTTGATTCTAGAAGAAGAAAATATAAATTGCAGGAGATTAGCTCGGGGCAGGGCATTATTGGCCACGCATTGCTACCGGTATTTAAACAACTGCACTTTGCTCAGAGTCCTCAAAGCACCTTGGTCGTTATCATTGCTAGAAGTACAACTCCATCTGATGAGTTGGTTTATCCGTGCTCACTAAGTTTGAGTTTTACATTTGAAAAATAAAAAAGCTATGTGATTGGCTACCCTTAAGATCGGGGCAAGACCTTTGTAACAGGGGCACTTTTTAATATTTGGTTGAAATGAATGTAGTCTTAGCCAATGTGTCTCATTTGTCTTTATGTGGAATGAAATGGATTATTGGTATCCAATATTCAAGTATATGCCTAATGATATTTAATTATAACAGGTAATATATGATAAGAACATCAGAAGTGAAATCAACATCAAGGTTTGATTTCAAATTTCCATCTCCTGATTTAAGGAGGAGAATTAAAATATGTTATGCTCGAGCATTTAAAAATTAGAATATAAGGATTGTACAATTATCAAGGCAAAACCATGGAAGCATCATGAACCTGCATTTTGTCAACAAAATATGTTTATTCAGACATCATACCCCCATTTTGTGAGTGTAACGATGCATTAGGTTATGCTTAGATTGGATACAAAATGTTGTAGCATCAACTATTTTCATTATCAAAATTTGAGTTGGTGTATTGTAAATATCCAACAAAATAATCAAGGTTATGGCAGTCGTGGAAGGCTACCATTTGTTTACACATCAACTGGGGCAGTTTCCCTTCATTTAGTATATAGGCAGAAGCCATTTTTCCTCATCAAGGATTATATACCATTTTTCTGAATATGACTACATTTGAAGACGCAACTTTCATTGCAGGACATAGGATGTCCGTTGTCTTATCTCGCAGAAGTGAATCAGTTTCGAAGAGGGCCTTCTCATTTTATTAAAGATTATCAAGGACAATTAGATAGAAGGTTTTCTCTTATGAAGTATTTAAGGTTTGAAGAAGGACTTTAACCTTTGAAGTTGAAAAGATTAAGGTTTTAAGTTACAAGACCACTTTGTCTCTTATGGATCCACCTTCTTTTTACCATCGGTCTCAAAGACTAAAGATGGTGTTTTCTTTGGCAAATAATTGCTCCAAGGAGATTGTCAAGGCAGGATAGAAGCCGGATTACAACTCCAGTTAATGGTACCTGATTACCAGTTATTATGAAAAAGAAAACGAACTATTTTGTATGCTTTAACTTGTTTTATTCTTTTGAAAAAAATCTAGAGAAAGGTTTAGCAAATAAACCATTTAAATAGGCATATTTTAGAAAGAATATATATGCGTACATATATTCACCATTAAAATAAGCATATATATGCATACATATATTCACCTTTAAAATAAGCATATTTAACAAAGCATATACATGCATACATGCACTCATGAATGACATTTATCCTTATGTTTTTTGTTGTGATGGCGCTTGTTTTATCCCTGGCCTCCAGCTCATTTATTTCTTGTCATGAGGCGCTTGTTTTGTCCCTGGCCCTTGACACCATATTGCTGCGATGATGCTTGTTTTATCCCTAGCCTCCAGCTCATTTACTATTTGTCATGAGGCGCTTGTTTTATCCCTGGCCTTCAGCTCATTTATTTCTTGTCATGAGGCGCTTGTTTTATCCCTGGCCCTTGACACCATATTGTTGCGATGACACTTGTTTTATCTCTGGCCTCCAGCTCATTTATTTCTTGTCATGAGGCGCTTGTTTTATCATTGGCCCTTGACACCCTATTGCTGCGATGGTGCTTGTTTTATCCCTCGCCTCCAGCTCATTTATTATTTGTCATGAGGCGCTTGTTTTATCCCTTGTCCTTGACACCCTATTGTTGTGATGGCGCTTGTTTTATCCCTAGCCTCCAGCGCATTATTCTTTGTCATGAGGCGCTTGTTTTATCCCTGACCCTTGACACCATATTGTTGCGATGATGCTTGTTCTATCCCTGGCTTCCAGCTCATTTATTCTTTGTCATGAGGCACTTGTTTTATCCTTGACCCTTGACACCATTAATATATTTGAAGCATTTTATCCCGACAAAATAGTGACTACACCTTCGTCCACCTTCTAATTCTATAAGGATGTACGAAGGCGGGCATGTTGTAGCCACCTATTTTTGTCCTATTTGTTTTACTTCTTTCTCATTGTGTGCTAATTTTGGTTTCAAAAAAAATAATAAGTGAATAATTAAATAAAATATTTTGAATAATTAATCTTAAAAAAAATATTAGTAATAAATATAAAAGAAAATAAAAAAAGAGTTTTGTTTAAGGTAAATATATATATGTATGGAAGGAAAGCATCTTGGAATTTTTGTTTAAAAAAAAATTTGTATTAAATTTTTGAAATTTTTTTCTCATAACTCCATTTTATTTTTTTCCTTTTAAAACGAGTTAATTGTTTTTTCCTAAATTAAAAACGTTTTGTGACTATCAATTCTAGGTTTAATCTTTGAATGGGGGGATTGGTTTTGATAAAAGAAAACCCGAGATCTAGTATGTGGGAAAAAAATAGAGAATACAAAAGAAAATAAGAGAGTTCTTTTACCAAAAAAAAAAAAAAGAAAAGAAAGAAAGAAAAAAACCATACAACATAAGGTTTAGCTTTCGTGGAGGTTGCATTTGGTAGGGCATTTTGTCCTGAGGATCCGCACCTCAAACAAAGAACGACCTTTATGTTCCGAGTTCCAATTTTCATCTTCTTTGTTTGGAGCACCTACAAGTGATAAAAGAGGAAAAAGAGGTATAAACAACATTCTTCCCTCATCACTCCCATTTTTTTTTTTTCGTTTATGCTTTATATCTATCTTTTTTTTATATATATTTATCTGGATTTTATATATATATATATATATAATTTGCTCGATTTGCTCTTACTATGTTCATAAAAAACTGGTCACGGTTTGAATTGCCTAAAAAAAGAGAACAATAGAGGAGTTTTGTGAAAAGAAAAAAAAAAAGAAGTAAACCAGAAAAGGGGAAGAACAAAGAGAGAGCAAAGAAAAAAATTTGGGAAAAAAAAATGTTGAAGTAGAACGAGAAGTGAGGTTTTAAAATGGGAAAGAAAAGATTTGTTGGGAAAGGAAAAGATTTGTTAGGAAAGGGAAAGATTTATTTAAAAGGTTAAAAAAAATGGATTTTTTAGAATTGTTTAAATAAAAAAAGGTTAAATATATAAATAGTTAAAAGTTTATTTGAGTTATTATTATTATTATTATTATTATTTAAGAAAAAACAAAGGAAAGAAAGGATGGGATCCATCAATTAATTAATTTTTTTTATTTTTTTTAAAATTGTGTGGTCTGCGTCAGAATTGACGCAGACCACTCTATTTTTTTTTATTATTATTATTTTTAATTTATTGTTAATTATTATTATTATTATTATTATTTAATATTTTGATTTTTATTTTGTCTATATATTTCATATTTCCTTTTACAATTTCTCTTTATATTTTTAATAATTTTCTTTTAAATATAGTATTTAATTACTTTGTTTATCAAACTTTTCACCTCTAATTTTGTATGTTCATATTTATAATACAAATTATATATTGTTATATCTTTAAATCTTCACTTTTATTTTTTAAAAAAAACTGACGATGGAATTTAGAAAATTTGGGAGTCCGATTTTCTAAAATTCTTCAGGTGAGGAGTCGATTTTTTGGAGTCCGAAATCGATCTCCAATATATTTTATTAAAATTTTAATATTTACTTAGTTCATCGTTATGTTATGTCTTGATTTCTATTTGAAATTTATCCAACTTTTTTATTTACATCATTTTTATAACTCTTTTTAAATCATTTAAATTTTTCTTACAACTTTTTTTTTCTAACCTTTAAAAAAAATTAATCTATTATTTCATAAGGTTTACTCATCTTTTTTTTTTAATAACCTACCACTTTCTTAAAAAAAATTTCACGATGGAATCTAGAAATATCTGGGAGTCCGTTTTTATAGATTCTTGAGGTGAGGGATCATATCTTTGGGAGTCCGAGATCTTGATCCCAAGAAAAAATGAATTTAATTAATGTTTTTAAAAAATCATTTTATTAAAGGCTACGGATTTGAGAAATTGTAATATTTTCTCAATTGCTTGAGGTGAGGAATTTTTTCTTAATTCTAATGTAGCCTAATTCATGGAAATATGTTCCACTTATTTTATGGGATCATTACTTCAAACATTGGAGTAATGAGGGCTGAAATAAGACATTTATTTTTTTTAAAAATTATTTCCCAAATTATTTCCCAAATTATTTCTTTAAAGAATAATTTTTAATTCAAGATTTAAAATTTGACTACCGTTTTCTAAACGGGTGTTATGGGGGTGCTAACACCTTCCCCATACACAAACGACTGCCGAACCCAACTCTAGTTTTTTCGCATACCATTTTTATTGATTTTCATTAAAAATTATTTATTTTATTTTTGGTGTCCAATCACACCGTAAAAAAGATTGGTGGCGACTCCTTTTATTTTCTTTTTTAAATTAACCTTTTTTTAGGACGTCGGCTGCTCCGCGTCGTCTCGGGCACGTGGCGACACTCATGAACCTTAAATCTAGTTTTGCAAACCGTTTCTAGTCTTAAAGGGTGACCAATCACACCCCAAAGATGACTGGTATTTACTCCAAACCTCTCATCTCAAAAGAGACACTTAGAGAAGAACATCGGCTACTCTGCATCACAATGATGTTGCAACATCATTAAATACATGATAGAGAGTCGGTTTAATCAACATTTGAAATAAGATTGACTCTCAAGTTCTCGTCCTACCTCTCGATCCTTTCCTAAAAATTCACGCAAATTCCTATTTCTAGTGATCATAATACGCATAAATAAGAGTAATTTTTGCAATTTACTCTATTCTATAACAATAGAGAAATACCCAATTGTATCATAGCCTTATTCATTCATATATTAACTTTTTATATCCAAAAAATACAAAATAAAAAGTTGCTATGGCAACTAGCTTGAGTAAAATATGTATGTATATCATCATTCAATAGCATGTAGAAGTAATAAATAGTGCCTTTTAATTGATTAATACTCATGAGGGCAACTTCCTAATCCTCAATGCTATCAGTCTTATCACTCATCTTTTGATAATAGAAGCTGAAGGGCGGCGGTGGGCTCTTTGGATTGCAAAAGCACAGCCCAAATTTGCAATCACAAACTGGATTTATACTACAATCTTCTGGAACATTGCACGTAATATGAATATAACTTCCTTTTGTAGCCAATAGAGCAATTGCCACTACACGTATAACATCAAACAATACTCAAATTAGTTAACAAAATCAATTAGTTAACTTTAAAAATGTACACAAGCGTAGCTCCATTAGTACAAAATTTGTACTATCGATTGTAAGGTTTGAGGTTTGATTTTTTGGGAATGGAATCGTTGACTAGATAAGAGGATGTACATGATTAGTTATATGAGAAAGGACATGAACTATCTGCAATGATATGAAATGTTTTGGTCAGTGAAACCAAAAGCAAAGTTATGAGGGTGGTTTACATCCAAAGTGAACAAAACCATACCATCGTAGAGATATCTGGAGGTTTGTATTATCTAACATGATTCTCACACCTTATATTGTTGAAAAAAAGAAACGTATTGCTAGTAGAGTGAAAAGTCCGAGTTTATTCCGACCTGAATCAAAGACGGTGAAGAAGAAGATCATTGCAGCTAAGAAAGAAAACTTGATAGAAAACTTGTTATCCATGATTTCGAGGGATTTTGGAGCTCTTCTGATGCTAACAACTTGGTTTGCTTTATAGCTTTATAATTGATGAATATTTGTTGGTTTAAACTAGAAAAGGTTTAAGTGAAAAGAAGGTATGAAGATATGTGTGAAAAGGTAACTTGCTCCAAAAAAAAAAAAAAAAAAAAAAAAAAAAAAAAAAAAAAAAAAAAAAAGTGGCAAATTTATGATGAAAAGAAGTTATGCGTGATAATTGAAAATGGGGAAGTTTATGAAAACTCAAAATTAATGTGCATATCATAAAAAGGATGCATGCAATAAATTGAGGTTAATTTTGCCAAAATGAGCATATGGTTCTATCAAATATTAGAAATTTAATTCCTCCACCGCACAAATGCTAAAAAAAAAAAAAAAGACAAATTAAACAAATAAAGCTACCTCCACAACTTTTTTTTTCTAGTGAACATTATTTTTTTGTCCCTCCAATTTCTATTTAGTGTCTTAGATTACAAAATGTGTCATAAACTTTTTGATTTAATTTTCATTTGGTTCTTAAATTTGAAAAGATTACATTTTTACCTTTGAATTTTGAGTTTAGTTATCATTTAGTCCTAAGTTTGAATATTTTTTTTTTTTTTTTCCATTAGTTTTCATTAAGGCTCACTTTTGGTCTTTAGCTTTAACTTTTGGTAAATTAATTTAAAATAATTATAATGCAATTTTTTTTATTATTTTTAATAATGATGAAAAATTAGTAAAAACTAATTTGACTATAATTCATTTTTAAAAATTTATAGACATTAAGTTTATCAATAAATTTAAAATTTAGAATTTATTGAAAGTATAAGGACGAAAATTAGATATTTGAAAGTATAGAGAATAACAATTAAACAAATTCTAAAGTATGGGAACTAAAATGGTAATTTAACCAAAAAAAAATTATTCTTCCTTGTGATTAAAAACAATAGCCCAGAACATTCCTCACTTTCCCGGATCCTAGAACAGTGGTAAAGTTGGCAAGAGAAGCAATGATATATTCGAGACCGAGAATCTTCCTTCGGAGATTAAATGCCTAGATTATGCTTAGCTATTCTAGAATTCTTATGATTTTAACTAAGGGATGGAAACTAGATGAAAATTTTGATTTTTAAAGGGAGAGTTGCCAAACATAGCAATCAGGCCCAAAGTATTTGCAGATATAGCACAATACAAAATAATTTACAAATATAGCAAAATTTAGATTCAATTTTAAGAGTCTATTAGTGATAGACTATATTGCTTATAGGAGTCTATCACTGATAGATTTTTCTATATTTACAATTATTTAAAAATGTTGCTATATACTTAGTTATTATCCCTAAAAGTGTGATCATACCCATTGCAATTACCCATTTTAAATTAAAGAAAATCAAGTAATGACAAGATTTGAAATTCAAGAGACAAACATGTTTAAGGGTGTTGATTTCCTTAATTAATTCATTTAGTCATTCAAAGGATTCTATGGATTATTGAGTTAATGATATGTTTAAATCTAAAAACTATTTTCTAAATTACTATCTTTTCATAACAATCAATTCTCATGCAAATATAATTTATTAGTAATTGCTTGAAACTAAATTAAGAAACATGACATTAAGAATAGTCACGGTCCACTTTCATTACCAACCTAACTATTTTCATGATAGATTAGATAATTATCCAATATTATAGATCCAGTTATACATAGGAATATTTTAATTGAACATGCATTGACGATCAATTAATGTTATAAGCATAATAATATTGGAAAACAATTAACCACACAACATCCATAGAAAATTCTATGTATTATCTTAAATTCATAAAAAGTTCATCAACACCCTAAAACTAAAACGTTTAGCCAGTCATAGTATAGTCGAAGACATTTCTCATACACTTCAAAAATAATAAACAATAGAGAAAAGTAAAAAGATCAAGGAAAAACTATTTTCGAAGCAATTCCCGTCGTTGAAGTCTGTCAATCTCGCCTTGATTTGCACTTTAGGATCTCAAACGGCCTCCATACACTTCCCTCAATTTCTCCACCATTTTTTGAAGCCAAACACACTCTAGGCTCTATTATTTAGTGGTTGTGTGTATGAATTAGGCTGTCAAAAACCCTATAACTAAATAGCAAAAGATTTCTTAAAATAGCTTCGGGCCTGTGATGCTCTAGGATAGCGTCACAACGCGCTAGAACCTTGCCATGTCTTCTGTGACTTGCGCTGCGGCCTTGCCTTGTTTTGCAACATCCTTGGCCTTTTCTTCCCTCTTTTTGATGTTTAGCTCAATTTTAACTTGGTCCTTTGATAAATTTGGTTCGTTTTAGCTCTTTTTAACATTGAATCCCAATCTCAAATATGTCATATTAGCTGAATATTGAAACTTAAGAACCAAATAGACACCAACTCCAAATCTCAAATACCAAAAGTGCATTTTATCTAATTTTAAATTATCATTATTATTTTAAATTTATTTGTTTTTTGAGGTAACAGTGTCATATTAATGGATGGACCAAAATATTGAACATTTAGAGATGTTGAGGACTTGATCCTCCAATTTTGAAGCCGAAAGGACAAAATTTTGATACAAACTTCAAATTTCAAGAACAGAAAGCTGAACATAAATAGCCTTTATAAATTGAATATAGAAAAATTATTATAAACAAAAAAATATCAAACTATTTATAAATATAGAAAAATTTTACTGTCTATCATCAGCGATAGAATTCTATCGCGATCTATCGCTGATAGACAGTAAAAAAAAATTTATATTTGTAAATAGTTTAACTCATTTTTTTATATTCGAAAATAACCCTTAAATATAAATAGTTAAAAAAATATCGCATATAAATATTAACAATAAAAAAATATTTTATGTAGGGGCAAGAATGGAACAAGCATAATAAGTTTTAAAGAAATTTCTTAATTTTTATATATATATAGCAAGTACAATATTAATTCTTTAAACTATATTTTTATTTTCTACAAGCCGTAATTACATAATCTCTTAGTTTGCTTGTTTTCCTTTCTTCATTAGACCAACCCTTGGTTATTCTTCTCTTTTTGATATTGTAGGATTTGAGATCACATTTTTTATTTCAAAGTTGATAGTACATACTTATAGTCAGATAAACGATACTCATTTTGGTCAAAGTCTGACAAAAATATTATTAAAAGATAAAAATGTCACATGAACTACCATATTTTGTTGTCACTCACATAGAGAATTTTTTTAAAAAACGAACTAACAAAGAAAAGAGATACATATACTCTAATTAATTTAACAATTGCTTTTAATGGCTTTTAGTTAATTAATATAAATATTTTATTTAGTTAAAATTTTCTTTTTATTAAATTTAATTATTTTTCCATGAGCAAAACATATAAAATGTGAAGAAAATTGTGTCAAATGAACTTAATTTAGGGTAAATTTTAAAAATCATGTAGTAGATAACTTTACTTTTTAGGGCTCTTTTCAAATATAGAAAAATGAGCCAAACTATTTACAAATATAGAAAAATTTTACAGTCTATCACTGATAGATCGCGATAGAATTCTATCGTTTTCTATCGCTCAGGCGATAGAATTTATTTGTTTGAGCGATAGAAAGCGATAGAATTCTATCGCGGTCTATCACTGATAGACAGTGAAATTTGTCTATATTTATAAATAGTTTGATATTTTTTCTGTTTATAGTAATTTCCCTACTTTTTATTAATAGTTTACAGCATTTTAATTTTCTTATTTTTATCTTACCAAAATATCTATATAACAATTAGTTATTATCGTTTTTTAATCATTAATTTTGAAGTTCTGAATGCTTTTGTTAGGTAATGTGATTTGAATCTGGCTGGTTTGAGAATCAGCATAAAAGGAATTTTTTTTTTTTTTTTTTTTTTTTAAAAAAAGAATTAGTTGAAAATTTTCAAACTCATTATTTCCTTTTTAGAATTTATTTTTGGGCCGGAAAATTATAAAACCATCAATGTTGTTCTTATTTTTTTATTTTATTGTTTTTAAAAATAAATAAAAATTTCGTCATAGATTTTTTTTGTTATTTTTGTTTTCATCTCTCAGAAAAGTTTGCCATAATTTTTTTCTTTTCAGATTTATTGTTTTTACTCATTATTTCCTTTCCATATTTTGTTTTTAAAACATCAATTATAAACATGAAAACTTTTTGTTTTGTTTTTCATTTTTTAAATTTTAGCAGCATTAATTACATACATAGAAGTTATTTTAGGTTATTATAATTAGGGGTGATAGTCAGTTCAGTTTTGTCGATTTTGGAGTCAACTAAGAACTAAACCAAACCAATTGATTTTATAAAAAAGAGATCCAAATCGATATCCAATAAAGAACTAAACCAATGGATTGGTTTTTATTTGGTTCGGTTTATTGTCGGTTTGGTTTTCGATTTTGACATTTTCTTTTTTTTTTCCAAATTTTTATTTTTATTTTTAATTTTGTTTTGAATTGGTCATTTTTTCTTAATTTTAAATTAAATATGGGTCCATTTTTTTTATAGATTATAGATTGAAATTGGACATTGATAGACTTTTATCAACATCTATCAGTGATAGATTTCTATCATTTCTATCACGGATAGACCCTGATAGACTTTTATCAGCGTCTATCACAACTATCCAAAAATTTTGCTATTTTATTTAAATAGTTTCCCTTATTTTTCTATTTTTAAAAACTCCCCTTTTTCTAAACAATAAATATATATGTAACATAATAATTAAAACACTAAAAGACACCTAATATTGTTAGTTTATTTTTCAGAGTACACATACCTTCAGTTTGGTTCTGCTTTGATTGGCTTTTTCAATCAAAATCCAATTCGAACCAATACTTTTTAGTTTTCTCCAAATAAAAATTAATATGTCTAATTTTATACTAAAAAACCAAACCAAATCAGTAGATCGATTTGAATTGATTTGGTTTTTCAATTTTTGGTTTTTTTGTAACACTCCTAATTATAATATTGGCAAAATTTCTAAATATCCCTAATTATTTTGTGTCACAAAAATTTGTTAGTATTAAAAGTTTTTAACAGAATATTAGCTCCTATTTTAATCTATGTATGGAGAAACCCCAAATGTTAATGATAAGATTTCTCAAACTTATTTAAAAAAGAGCTATATTTGAAATAAATTTTTGAATATTTATTATTTCTAAAAATATTCATCCGTCAATACTGATATTTTATTGACATTTCGATAAAATTGAGACTTAAATATTTGTATCTACATCATTATGTTTTTTCAGGCACTATATTGCCTAGGTTGACGTATGGGTCAATAATTTAAAATTTGATATCAATCATACATAATTTTTTTTCATATATACATTGATACATCCATGGGCCTTTTTTATTAAAGATTCCCATATATTGAATACATCATACTCCACCTTTTATCCTTGTTTTCATATATCATAATAGTATAAGAAACAGATGCAAAAGAAAATTAAAGATTAAAAAAGAAAAATATTTCATATAGAGTGATGAAAATTAAATTAAAGGTGATTTTCTTATCTATAATAGAAAATGCTTGAGTGCATTTCGGGTGCAAATACCCAATTGTCCAACCAACTATTTTCACGTAGCAATTTTTTTAAAAATATTTTTATTGATTTATTTTTTCTTTTGTTATATGATTGAAGTTGGGATACAACAAAGTATTGATCTTCTATAACGACAACTTAGCTACCAGGCATCCACGAATGTTGGAACTCGTAATTTTGTTGAGAAATATTAAACAAAGAAAAACCCTTTTCATCAGCAACCCAAATACAGTTTCTATCGTTGCATCGATCAGAAAGCCACGTTCCGTTCTCTGGCCAGAAGACCTCGAATGAAGCATGCCCATATTTGCTGCTATTAAAGTTGCACCAAAACAATGTTGTCTGCAACAAATTCTCTTTGAATTGCCAGTCATATACGCCTTTGAAGTTAAGGACATGCATGCCTATTTAAGAACACTTTTAGTTTAATATGGGGATCAAAATTTCAATATAAAGAAAAAAATCAATATATATCCATAATCACGCCTATTTAGGAGTAATTCTGAAATGGTTATAATCAAATTTGACATTTTCAAAATCACTCTGAGATATATCTTTAATGTAAAATGAAATATTAAATTAACTTTGAGTGATTAAAGGCGTGTTTTAAAATAGTTTTGAACATAACAAACATGATTTTAACAATTTCAAAATCACTCTCAAACATGCACGAACAGAACTTAAAAAATCTCCATTGACATGTCGTAGTTGAACTAAAAGAAAAAAAAAAAAATCAAGAATTCGAACACTTACCTAAATCGTTGTCTTTGGACTTGCAATGAACTGTTAGAGTTGCATCTTTCTGATAGTTAAGAATCGTGACTTTCCAAGACGATCCTGGAACTTGATCATTCTTAGAATATGCTGCTAAACAAGTTTGGACATTACAAGTTGATGCAATCACAAATAGCAAAATCAAACAAACACTATTCATAACTTTCATTTTTGGCTTTGAAGAATTTGTTTATGTTTTTCATTTTTCAATCTTGAATATGAACCATTTATATATAATCATAATGAATTTGTATATGGAAAATGTTAATCTCACTTTCCATTTTTTGGATATATTTTGGCAAATTTAGATATTAATCAATGAATATTAATAACTTATGTTTTTTTTTCTATTTATTACGATGATTTCTCTTCATATTCTTATGAATTAACATAAAGAACTGATTTTGGTATAGTCAAAATAACTGTAAAAATCCAACTGAAACTTACACTTTTGGTAGGTAATTAGTTTGAGGTAAAATTTTTTAAATTTATTCTTTTTGCAAAATAACTGTAAAAATGGAACTGAATTAACGATTGCTATTTCTTTTAACCAAAGTTGTCCGGTGAAATTTATCATTACGAGAATAGTTCAATCGGTTAAGATATTATAATCTTAACGAAAAAAAGTCTTCTTACCAAAATTTAAAAATATATTTGACATTGACAAAATGTAAATGTCTAAACTTTATGGAAATTATATTTAAGAAATTTCTTACAAACCCTTCAGGCTTGTTCCATTCCCCTCCTTACCTAAAATATTAAAATTTCATAGTTAATATTTATATTAATTTCTTGAGTAAAATACTTTTTTAGTTTTTGAGGTTTATAGTTTTTGTCAATTTAGTCCTTATATTTTAAAATCGGTTAATTAAGTCCTCATTGTTTAGAAAATCCTTCATGAATGCATCGCTTTTGGATACAGGGTGTGATGATGGTGCTAAGGATGTATCAACTTAATTGAGATGTCTCGGTGCACCTCCTCACCTCACCTCCTCTGGTATTTTGTTAAAAAAAAAAAATTACCTGATAATGTTTAAAATTTAAATTTAAAATTCAAAATATATTAGAAAAATATAAAAATATCTCCCTCTTCACCTTTTTCAATGATGAACAAATTCTTTCTTTTATATTATTAATAATCTCTTAATTGATGCAAAGAGGGTGTTTGTGTTCTGGTCTCTCTTCTTCAAATATTTCATATTCCCAATTTTTTGTTCTTCATATCCATAGCATCCATGTATATAAATCTTGAGATTAAGCCCCCCCCCCCCATATATCTTCTACTTACAAAATTTATATATTATATAATAATTTTAATTTTTATGTCATCAAAATGAATTTTAAATGATTAAGAATACTTTAGTGATTTTAAAAATGACAAAAATAATTTTAAACATTTTAAAATCACTCTCAAACATTATACTTATTTTTCTCATGTATAACCATGAATCAAAGAGATTTTAATTTTGGATATTTTAAAACACGTGTCTTTTTTTCCCATACAATGCATTTTTTTGATTATATCCTACCTTTATTAATTATCGAAAAATTATTATAAACAAAAAAAAAATATCAAAATATTTACAAATATAGAAAAAATTTCCTTATCTATCAACGATAGATTACGATAGAATTCTATCGCTTGAGCGATAGCGATAAAATTCTATCACGGTTTATCGTTGATAGACAGTAAAATTTGTTTATATTTATAAATAGTTTGACTAATTTTTCTATATTTGAAAACAATCCTTTATTTCCATTGACATTTTTATCGTTGCAATAGTTTTTTACACCAACATATATAAGAAAGGAATCAACAGTTTTAGAACATTTACATATGAACTAGGAAAAGAACAATATGAATAAAACATTACTAATATAGACAAAATATTAATGACAAGCCAAAGTGACCAGCTTAGTACAACGATAATTTACATGGTCTTCCTTCTTACCGTTGAAAGATTTGATCTCCTATTTCCGTAATTGGTGTACTAAAAAAATTAATGATAATATTTTTTTCAACTTATTTAGAAACGAGCTAAATAATTATCAATTAATTTAAATATTTTTTATGTTTATTTTTTGTTTAGAAATATCCATTAATATTGGCATTTTATTGATATATTTCTATAAAATTGTTATGTACTCGGATATCCATGTCTATATCAATATGTCATCTTTAGCTATTTTGCTCTGGTTGGCGTCAGCTTCAATACTTTAAACCTTTTATATCAACCATGGTATTTTTTGTAGGCTAAATCATAAAAAAAATGCCTTTAAACTTTATACTTTGTTAAGATATGATATTAAATTTGTCCTTCACCTATCAGCTTAAGTTTTTGGGTCAATTGGCGATTTAACATGGTATCAGAGCAGTGTTAAGATATGATATTAAATTTATCCTATGTCCTGTGTTCAAGCCCCTTCTTTCCTCCCCAATTAATATCTATTTCCACTTGCTTGGCTCTTCTTCATATTTCAAGCCCGCAAGTGAGGTGCGGGCGGGGGAGTGTTAAGATATGATATTAAATTTGTTCTTCACCTATCAGCTTAAGCTTTTAAGTCAATTGGTAATTTAACACCTTCTTCATATTTTAAGCCCGCAAGTGAGGGGAAGTGTTAAGATATGATATTAAATTTGTCTTTCACCTATTAGCTTAATCTTTTGGGTCAATTGGCGATTTAACATGGTATCAGAGCCGGTTGCTTCTGCATTGTTGTTTCCTTTCTAATTAATATCTATTTCCACTTGCTTGGCTCTTATCCATATTTCAAGCCCTACTATTTAGAATATTGATCAATTTGTTTGAAGTTTTTCAGTTTTTTTGAGTTTTCTCTAGATGTCAAGGCATCTTACAATAACGCAAAACTAACACGGTAATCATATGGGAATCTAGGATGCGTCCGAAACATATGACCCCTTAATGACAACACTCTTAAAAAAATCATGATATTAAAAATTCACAAAAAGAACACTACTAATTCTCAAAATTAAGAATTGTTATGGATTATATATACTACTACAAATAACATGTTACTTGACACTTCCAATTTTTAATTTAGAAAAATGTCAAGTAACATGCTTTTTCCAAAAAAAAAAAAAAAAAAAAAAAAAAAAAAAAAAAAAAAAATCAAGAAAAATGGAAAAAAAAATGAGAGGTTCACGATTTTTTTGAATTTTTTCACCATAACATAAAACTTGACTTTTTTTTTTTTTTTTTAAAAAAAAGTAAGGTTTGATACGTTTTCATTAGGAAATCCCTTTCATTCCCATAGAGATAATTGATTCTAATTAAGAACATACACAAAATACAATGGCCTAGTTTGTACTTTATTTTATTGCTTCATTAAAAACCAAATAGCACACAGCTTTATTTACCAATTCCATTAAAATAACAGTTTAAAAATATATGACTTTTAAAACTATGCCTTAATTGTGTGTTTTGAGATATGATTGATTGTATAAAAATTATCCAAATTAAGGAGAAAATATGAGAAAGGAAATATATCTGGATATCCAACCACAAAAACATTAATAAAATTAAATCTTTTGCATTGTTATCATATATTACCTTAAATATATAATTACCCTCCTAATTTAACACATTATCATTTAGAGCTTGTTTAACATAAATTTTTTGGCCTATATAAATAAAATAATCTAAAACCAAAATGGTTGTATCATTGACAAAAGAATAACTCCAATAAAAAAGAAAAATGAAGCTTTTAACCAACTTGTGTTTTATGTTATTATTGTTTGGTTTGGAATCAAACATATTTATTAAGAAATGTTTTGCAGGCTCCAAGAAACAAGGAGTAGATTCCAAATGGCAAGTGACAATTTACAATTATCAAACAAATGCAACTCTATTGGCTCATTGCAAATCAAAAGACGACGATTTGGGTGCGCATCTGATCAACATTAAAGGTCAATATAATTGGAGTTTCAAAGAAAATTTTTGGCAAACAACATTGTATTGGTGCAATTTTAGTAGTTTGAATGGACATGCTTCATTTGAGGTTTTTTGGCCAGAGAGAGGGGATTGGCTTGAATCAAGATGTAACTATGAAAATTGCAAGTGGGTAGCTACTAATGAGGGATTTTCCTTGGCAAATATTCCTGAAAAGAAGTTTGAATTTTTGCACCCTTGGGACAAAAAATGAAGTAAAATCAAACACATGTAATAATAACTCAATAGAGAGTTTATGGGTTTCTTTTTAGATCAAAGATGTTGTATTGTTACTCTAATAAAAGTGTGAGGTTTGTTTTGGTTGTAGAATCTCTCTCGCTCTGAATAAATGTAAAAATGATTAAGTGAGACAGTTGTCCTATCTTAATAATCGTTAAATGTGAATTTAATAGAGAGAGTTTCCATTAAGAGCAACACAATGAAAAATATCATCATACAGAACACTACCATCGCGACCTTGTGGACTAATTACACATTTAAAGACTTATCCAGGAGCAATACTATGATATGGGAGGACATATGCAATCTTGCGGGTAGTTGGTCTCATAGATCAAAATTCCTCAAAGAATACTCCCCCTCCTCCATTGCCATTAACTTAGCTGCTCTTTGTAACAATTAACTTTTGCTTTCATCTCTCTTCGGACTTCTCTCTAGCCTTTGTATGATCTTCGAACCTTTTGTACGTGTCTTTGGGCTTATTGAATATTTTTGACTGACCATGGGATATGATGAGGGTGCTAAGTATGTGTCGACCTAGTTGAGATATACGGGTGCACCTACTGACCCACATTGTATCTTCTTCTAAAAAAATAGAGAGAATTTTCCTAAAGCAGTATATAAGGCATCCCCAATAAAACTTACAAGTAAACTAAATTGGAGTACTTTGTAATTGCTAAGTCTACTCGATTTCCTTATCTTTGCATAGGTTTACCTAATGCTATATACGGAGGGTCCTACTCCCATATCGGCTCTTATATGCTTGTTACTACAAGGGTAGTAGTAGAGTTTTTCTTGTCGATTACTTGACTTCTCCACTTTTTATAGTAATATCTACCATTATGATTCTAATAGCTTTGGTAGGATACGTTTAATAACAACATTATTTGAAGTTTACTTTACCTCTTACTCAAATAAATATTACGAGAAGTTTAGTCTATCTAACAATGTATCAATCGGACTATATATGACGTTAGTTCTGGGTATAAGATTTTATTAGGCTACTTTATTTTATTTGATAACTCATGCTTATTCAAAAGTGTTGTTTTTAGACATAGATATTATTCACTCAATGAAATCAATTGTCTGATATTCTCCAAGTTAAAGACCAATTATGGTTTATTATAAAAATTTGCATGCCCTTTAATAACTATTAAATATAAATTTCGAGGTATTTCAATTTTTTTTTCATATATCCAACTATGCAAGCTACCAATCATATTTTGGTAGTCTCCTCAAATAAGTGGTTGAGTAAATTGGATGATAAAAAAAATCTCGGGGTGAATGGAAGAATAAAAAGTTGTCAAAAGTAGCCTAAAAATAAAAAGGAAAATTATTATAAACGGAAAAAATATCAAACTATTTATAAATATAGAAAAATTTCATTGTCTATCAACGATAAACTGCGATAAATTTATCACTGAGCGATAGAAGTCTATCGCGGTCTATCGCTAATAGACAGTAAAAATTTTTTATATTTGTAAATAATTTGATATTTTTTTTATTTTTAAAAACCGCCCTAACAAAATTAATTTGTTGTCAAATTAAGGAAGGATAAATACATAAAAACACCTTTTAAGTAAATCAATTCTTGGCAAAATATATATTACACATAATAGTTATTTTTATTATTATTTATTTTAAGTACAATATGGGTGGGTGGGAGGAATTGGACACAAACCACTTCGTGGTCAACACAATAAAATTGTCTTCAAAACAATTTTGCAATAATAATCTTACACAAAACCCTACTACAAATATTTGGCAGATTTAGAAAATAAAGTTAGAACTCCCTATCTTACACAAAACCCTACTACAAATATTTGGCAGATTTAGAAAATAAAGTTAGAACTCCCTAGAAGTATCCTTTCCATGCATCTCTTTAAGTCATCCTTTTGTTTTCTTTTTAGTAGAACAAATACAAACGATGAGGATTCAAACTTCTAGTGTCAAAGGAATGAGTACATGTCAATTATTGTTGAGTCATGCCAAGAGTGTTTGTCGAAAATAATTTTAAAGAATAGAGATATCTAAAATAAACCAATAAATATTAGCCAACAATTAAAATAATAATAAGACAAGATAATAAAACTTCTTATATTTTATGAATTGAGGCACGCTGATGAGCGTTGTACATAGAGAAGATGTAATCTCATTGCATTGATAAGTTATTTAGCACTCCACTTCAAAAATACAATAATCCTTCAAAGACCTTGTGTAGTAGCTAAGATTCTCTTACGGATCCCCAATTGTTTGTATGCTAAAATCGAACTCTCAAATCAAAAGAAAAGGCTTCTTGTTTTACAAAAAAAAATGAGGGAGAAAAGATTTCGATCTTTTACAACTAAAAAATTCAATTATTATAGGAGACCTCTGGTTACTTTAAAATAAATGATGACTGCCACCCACTTTCTATTTAATAACGAAAGTGGATTTAGTATAACAACGAAGGGAATGGGGGATCAAACCTCTAACTTTAAAAGGAGGTCATTCAATTACTGTTGAACTAAACTCACTTTAACGGGAAAAATAGATTTATGGGTTAAAATAGAAAACAACCAAAGAAAAGAAAAGAATAAATGTTAAAATATTTAAAATATATATCCAAATGTTTTGTGGTTAGAATCCTCCAACCTCCTATTTTACTTTTAAAAAATGGAGTTAATTTAAAGTTTACTTTTTTATTTTTTAGTACAACAAATACAATGGATGATGATTCTAACTTTTGGGGTCATGTCAGTTACATGCATCTCTTTAATTTATCGGTTAAAATATCAATAAGTTTCCTTAATTATCGAAAGAAAACCTAAGTTATTAATATTCATCAATAATGGTATGTGTGGTTAGATCTTTCCATATACAAACTTCATATATTAATTGTATATAAATGGTTCATATATATATCTCAAAGATTTGAATGAAACATACACAAAATTCTTAGCCAAATCCAAAAATGAAGGCTTTGAATAGTTTGTTTGTGGTTTTGGTGTTTGTAATTTTTGCATTAATTATTAACATTGACACCTGTTTTGCAGCATCCAAATTCATACATCCACTGACGCCAATGAAAGTGACAATTATGAATCACCAAACAAACGATACTCTCTTGGCTCATTGCAAGTCCAAAAATGATGATTTAGGTCAACAATTTTGCTCATTTCTTTTTTTTTTTCTTTCTAATTTTTAGATAATATTTATAATATTTACAATAACCTTTGTTTGTATTTATTCTTTAAATTACATTTTTTTTATTTAATTAAATCTTATTTTGGTGTATTGAATTTTTTTAGTTTGTTTTGTTTTCATCTCTAAATTTTAAGGCTTCTATTTCATAACCATTTGGTTTTTTTATTTTAGGTTTTGAAAATTAAGTTTATGGATACTACATTTACTTATTGGTTTTTGTGTTTTTTTTTTTTTTTTTGTTTACAATTGAGGATTGTTTTAAAAATACGAGCCTAATTAATAACATTTAAGTCCCGTTTGGTAACCATTTGTTTTTTTTTTTTTGTTTTTAGTTTTTTGAAAATTAAGCTTACAAACACCCTTTCCACCTCTAAATTCCTTGTTTTCTTATCTACTTTGTTACCCATGGTTACTAAGTCAAATTTTGAAAATTTAGAAAAGTAGTTTTTAAAAACTTATATTTGTTTTTTAAATTTGGGCTAAGAATTCAACTCTCTTACTCAAGAAAGATGCAAACCATTGTAAGAAAATGTAAAGAATTAAGCTTAATTTTAAAAAACCGAAAACCAAAAACTAGAAACAAAATGGTTACCAAACGGGATCTTAGTTTTTTGTTTTTGGTTTTTAAAAATTGTGCTTGTTTTCCAACAATTTCTCTATCTTGGTTTCGTCTTGCTAAGGTAAGCATTAGAATTTTATGCCAAATTCTAAAAACAAAAATATCCTTTATAAAAACTAGGTTTTTTTTTCACAAAGATGAGCCCAATAGATAGAAGTAGTGTTTGTTGGCTTAATTTTTCCAAAAAAAATTAATTTTTTATCAAACGGATATTTTAATGGGAAATTTTTAAAAATAGAAAAATAAAGAAAACTATTTACACAAAATAGCAAAATTTTAGATAGTTGTGATAGATGCTAATATAAATCTATCAGGGTCTATTTGTAACAACCCAAAATTTTAAGTAATTTTAATTTAATTATCTTAAATTATTTGGGTATTATTTTGAATTTTTAAGTCTTAATTGAATTATTTTAGAAGAAATAATTCAATTTAAATTAAATAGGATAAAAGATTTGAATTTAAATTCCATCGGTGAAAATTGAATTTTAATTTGGGAGATTTAATTTATTTAGTTGAATTGGTGGAGGGAAAAGTAATTTAATATGTATATACCTAATTTATTAAGGAATTAGGGTTTGGGATCGTATATATATATTATTAAGTGACTAGAGAGGGAGAAAAATACACCGAAAAATGGAGAATGGGAAAAACGGCAGTGCAGTTCGGTTTTTCTGCGACAGCTCCTAGAAAATTTTCGTTTTTTGGAGTTTCAACCGTCGGATTGTATTCAAATTTTATCAGCATATTCGGGACATATAGAGCCTCATTCTGAACGGTTGGATAGTTGTTTTAAGCTCTCATGTGTCCGTAATCATTGCCGAACAGAACCTGTAAAACTGGGTAAGTTTTGGGATTTTGGTCTCCATTGGTTATTTGATTTACTATCGAAAAATTTGGTTAATCTCTAATGTTGATCTTGTGTTAGGTTTGAGGTTTCTAAAGTTTTGGTTACGCTTAACAAGCCTTGGCGTCAACGTATTATTATTTTTTTTTTTTGTGGATTTTAGGCAACAACCGTTGTGGGTCATAACGCTGGTGTGGATTGTAATTGGTACACAGGGAATTTCTGAGCGCGATTGTTACACTTATTTCAAGGTAAGTGATTCTACTGCTGGCAGGTCTTGACCATTGGCATATAAATCATTCAGAGTATTATTTGGCTATTGGCTGGCTATTGGCATGTTTGCATGTATGATTTGTCTGGCTAATGCTTCTCTGGCTACTTTATGATTTATCTACTGTTGAGAATTTATCAGTTGAGAATTTACCTATGCTATGTATGATTGAATCCGATGCCAACGCCCGTTGTCCCATGCTATATTATTACTTGAATCATTAAGTTCACCTCAAAACAGTTTTGACGGTGTGCCATCAGGCCACTAGACCTGTGTGGACCGACGGGTTCTCATCAGGTTCACCTCCAGTTTCGACGGTGTGCCATCAGGCCACTAGACATGTGTGGACCGACGGGTTCACCTCCATGTTCACTGGTGTGGATCATCAGGCTTACACCACAGCATTGACAGCGTGCCCTCAAGCCGCTAAGCATGGTGACAGGGCAGTTGGCCTACAGATCTAGAAATCCCGGCAGTGGGATTACTTACTGAGTTTTATACTCATTCGGTTACAATTTTATAGATTTCAGGTAAAGACAAGGACAGACAGACGAATGACAGGAAGAATCCGTGACCGTGCCATTGGGACCAGTCAATGCTTCCGCTCATATTTTTATGTTTTCATGTTGTTAAATCCAAATTTGAATGTTTAAATTAGAAATTTTAGTTTTGCATTCTTAGAGGTTTTATGCAAAACTCACAGTTCTGGTTTTATAATTTTTTTAGGGGTACCCCGATCTAATATTTTTAATTATTTAAATTTAATGAAGTTATTTATTTGATAAATTTCTTTTATTTTAGTCAAATATACGAAATGTGTCGTTTTGAAATGTATGCATGCATGAAGTAACGACTTCTAGAAAGTCAGGTCGTTACACTATTAGTGATAGAAATTATAGAAGTCTATCACTGATAGATGTTGATAGAAGTCTATCAATATCTATCAATATTTTTTTGCTATTTTCTGTAAATAGTTTGATATTTTTTTCTGTGTAAAAATTTCCCTATTTTAATATTGCCCTATTTAGTGCTCATAATGGCTTGAAATTTTACTCATATATTAATGTGCTCGTTCACATACTCAAATGAGCTTGGTCATTCATTTGTTAAAATAAAAATAAATGTATGACAACAAAGATTTTTTTTTAAGGATTAGAAAAAATAGACATATTTTAAAACTAACCTTAAACTAAATAATATGTGATTTGAACATTTTCTTAATTGAATTTGAGTACGTGTGTGAAAAAATAATTATGGATCCACCATTGATTTCAGGTGAGCAAGTCATCAACATTGGAAAGGTATAAGAGTGGAAATTCAGGGTGAATTTTTTTGGAACGACGTTGTTTTGGTGCAACTTTCGCAATGAACAAAAACATGCAACATTTGAAGTTTTTTGGCCAGAGGCAGAAGCATGGCTTTCAGATCATTGCACAGATTCAAATTGCATATGGGTAGCTAAAAATGAGGGCTTTTACTTGTTTAATGGCTCTCAAAAGAAATTCGAGTTCGTTCATGCATGGGAATCTGGTACTTCTTAGGGGTCATTTTAGAAGCCGAGAAAATAAGGATGTCTGAGAATATAATGTCTGAAAATAAATGGTATAAGAATCAAAGATAATTGTTTTCAATAGTACTTTGTTATGCTCTATAAGACCACACATAAATATTTTCAGTAGTAGTTTTTTTTCCACCTTTTTTTTCTTTTCCTTTTCGTTTTTGTTACACTAAGTTCTGCGAGTTCAATAACATGTAAGGTTAGAAAGTTCGTACTTCAAATATATGTGTTACATTTCATAAGTTGTGTGGTTCTTATTATTACTCTTAAAAAAAAAAAAAAAAAAAAAAAAAAAAAAAAAAAAAAGACGGTAGGTTCTAAATTTGTTATGGAAAATTTAAATTAAGAAAAAGTCATATTCACATGTCAAATTAAATATCGATAAATTTTGTTGTCGATGGATGTGTGTACTTCTAGGGAAAGAAATAGAAAACAAAATACTAGTCACAGTGACTTGATCTAAAAATTTATGTGAGGGAGACGCAAGTAAATATAAAGTTAAAAATTTAGTTCAAATAACTTCTAGATTTGTGTTTATATAGTTTCTAAACTTTAAAAATGTATATTAGGTTCTTCAATTTTTTATTTTTGTGTTTAATTAATTGATTTCTAAAATATCATTTTTTTTTCATTTAATACGTTCCTTACATATTTCAAAATGTTAAAAGTTAAGAGTTATGTTAGACATTAAATTTAACTTTGTGCTTAATAGATACGATCCAATATCTTTTGAAAATTAATGCATCTATTAACTTTAAAATTTAAAATTTAAGGTTTAATTATAGTACACTAACTCTTTTGTCTTATAAAATGGTTAATTTTTTTAAAAAAATTTAATATTTATGAGATATATTAGATATAGAATTGAAGTGACTAGAGTCAAAATTGAAAGTTTAGAGATATATTAGTCAAAATTTTCAACCCTTAGGACTAAACTTGTAATTTAACCTATATATAAATATAATTTTAAATGTACTAATATATGATTTTTATATTAAGTAATACTAATTAAAAAAATTATTATAAACTTTTAAAAAATTATTCACCTAGATATATGAGCAAAAAATTATTTAATCAATTTTCGTAAAATGATTTTATAAAGATCCAAAAATATTTGTATATTTATATATATGTTTGAGAAAAATTAAAATAAAATTAAATTTTTCTGGCATCTATCAAATGTACTACAAATTGAATATTATATATATTTTTCAAATTTTGAAAAGGTAGAAAGATAGAAATATGAAATATTTGCTCAAGTTGATTGAAAATTAAAAGTTATAAATTAAAACAATCAAGAGGGAAAAAAAAGGCTGACCATATAAATAGCAAAATTTAAAGTTTAGTTTGTAAAAATAGCATATTATTTTTAAAATTGTTAAAATAGCAAACAGAATTAAATAATTGAAAATAATAAGTCAAAATTGTCAAAATTGCCCTCAATTAATCTATATCAATAACGTTTAAAATTAGGAAGTTATAAAGTTTCAAAAGCATTCCAAAAATTACAAATACATTCTAATAAATAAATTTCACACTGCACAATGCATTGACAAATGTCTTAACAACACACTAAACAATGAACAAATTAAAATAAAATAACTAAAACTTAAAACAAAGGTTTCAAATAAAAACAAAATAGGGTTCTACCTCTTTAGAAAAGCATGCATGGTCTCCAATCGTGTGTGATCTCTAATCGTTGGTCACTATTCAAATACATTGTATTTTCAGAAGTACCAGATGATACGATGTCAACAACTACACATAAATCATTATGGGGAATTTCGATAAAATTAACATAAGCCACAAACCATTCTTATCTTCAACAAGATTCAAATTGTTGGAACCATCTTAGTAAACTGTCAAACGAGACACAGAAAGATTGCAAGACAAAAAAAGTTTACCTTGAATACAATCAACAAATTGTTAGAACAAATAATTGAATCGAATATAGGCCTCAACAACATGATAATCGTGATATTGTGAACTTTCATTCCATGTACCATAAAAAATAATCCTTGCTCGTTGTAGAGTCATAGCAAAAACAAAAAAAATAGAAACAGCGGATAGTTACTTGTTTGTAGAAAATACAAACTTTTTTAATATATTGATAAAATGAAGAGTATATCCAGAATATTAAAATAATATAATAAGATGATAATAAATAAAATATGAATAACAAAATATAAAAAAATTGATAAGTAAAATTCTAATGAGAATCACAAATTTTAATTCGAATTTAAAATAGTAAAAAAACTAATAAGATAATGAAAAATCTAAAGATATATTATAAATAAAAATAAAAATGGTGATAAACAAATTAAATATTGATTAATTCTCACCATTTTCGAAAAGTGGTTAAATCGAATCAAATCTGATAAATCTAAAGATATATTATAAATAAAAAGGTGATAAACAAATTAAAGATGGATTAATTCTCCCCATTTTCGAATTTGGCACCTTTATCTCCGGAATCCGTTAGGTTGAAATCTCATAATCGACGATTCCAATTACACTGTATTTCTAAGAATTGATACACGATCCCATAACTGATGATGTCATTTACATTGTATTTCTATTTTGAAATGATATATGGTATTGCAATTACACAGTAATCTAAAAAGTTGTTATCCGACTATACCAAAGGAAATTAGGGGATTAAAAAAGTAAATGTCATGTGCGCGGTACGCTTTTGCCAAAAATCTTATTAATTCCGTTTTTTGACAAAAAAAGTCAAGAGGACTTCTCATATTCTTCTATTTCCTCCAATTTCTAAAAAAATGAAAAATGAAAAAAAAATGCTACACACTAGGCTCAAACTCTAGGCTAACGTCAAGCCAAGCATAAATATGATATATAGTTTAAACTATACTACAATTTTTTTATACTTAATAAAAAAGAATATACAGATATGTAAAACGTCACATTTGAGGGGTGACATCTAACCCTTTAATAGATCCACTCCTGAGCCTAGCTCATTTGACATGCAATATGTGTTAGTGACTAATAGGTTTGTAAATTCGAAATTTCTCATTCCCTATTGTACACTAAGAAAATGTCGAAATAATGTTAAGCAAAATCCAACATATATCTTTGACGAATTTTGAAATAAAGTTAGGACTCCCTAGCATCTTTTTAAGGCATCGTTATAGTTTTATTTTTACATTTTATATATTTTTTAGTATAACAAATACAAAGGACGAGGATTAGAATCTTAAGAAAATGAGTACACGTCCATTATCGTTCAGCCATGCCAAATTGCATGCATCTTTATAAGTCATCAATTGAAACATCAATAAGTATCCTATTACAATGTAGTATTATATATTTATGGGATAAAATAAATATAATGCTATATATTATAAAGAAAAGTTGTACTATCCACCAAAATTTCCTTATTTATATCCGAAGAAAATTTAAGTTAGGGCAAAATACACTTTTGGTCCCTGAAGTTTGGGGTTAGTGTCTATTTGGTCCCTGAGGTTTCAAAAGCTACATTTTAGACCCTGAAGTTTGAAAAATAGTTCTAAACGGTCCCTAAAGTTAGTTTGACCGTTAGTTGACTAACGGAAATTTGATGTGACATGTTGAAGTAGTAAATTCTAGATAAGGTGAGCAACTTTTTTAAATTTATATTATTTTTTAGATTACAAAATCTCTTTTTAACTATTTTTTTAGTTTTTTATTCTTTTCTTTCCCCTCTCTTTCTCCTTATCTTCTCCAATCTCTTAGCTTTCTCATCTTCTATGATGCATGCATCTCCCTTTCCCCCTTTTCTCTCTTTCTTTTTTAATCCTAAATTTCCTTCCAACCATCCAACCAAATTCCCCCAATCGCCCCAAATCTCCACCTTCGCTGCCATTAATGGCATTTCTTAAAACTCCTGCACTTCAAATTCTCAAATTGAGTTTATTGTGCTAAATTTTGTGAGCCCATTTTAGTTTTTTTGTCCATGCCTAACCTCCATTACTAAAGTTTCAATCAAATTTGAAAGTCTCTCTCTCAAATTTGAAAGTCTCTCTTAAGTGCCCTTGTCAGCAATAATATATGTTAGTATTTGTGTGAAAAAACTATTTACACAAAAGAAACTTGCATAACTATAAGAAGTTAATTAATGGATTAAATTTATATGGTCTTGGAATGGTAAAATTTCTTTCTTATATATTTTTTCTGTAGTTTTGTCTGTTGAATGGTCAAAATAAGTTCAAGGATATCATCAAGCAATTGTCTCTATTGAAAATGTTTAAATGTTATATATTGGAGTTTTGATTTCTATTGGAACAGCTACAACCTAACCGTGGCGTTATTGCAAGCATCGGACTGTGACTGTGAACAGCAGAGTGGTGATGGCGACAATAAATCTTTGCTGGAGAACAGAGAAAAAAAAGTAAAAAAAAAAAAAAAAAACTACATAAGAAATGAGAAGAGATGTTGAAAAGAAGATGAGGGATGAGAGAGAAGGAATGGAAAAATTAAAAAAATAATTTAAAAGCCATGTAATCTAACAAATGACATAAATTTAGTAAAAAAATTACACCTCACTTAAAATTTGTCATCTCAACATGCCACATCAAATTTCCGTTAGTCAACTAAAGGTCAAACTAACGTTAGGGACCATTTAGAACTATTTTTCAAATCTCAGGGTCTAAAATGTAGCTTTTGAAACCTCAGGGACCAAATAGACACTAACCCCAAACTTCAGGGATCAAAAGTGTATTTTGCCCTTTAAGTTATTAATATTCATAAATTATTACCCATGTATGTCAAAATGCATTAAAAAATGGTATGTTTGTTTAGATTCTTCCCTGTACAAAATTCATTATGATTATATATAAATTGTTCATATATCTCAAAGGGTGGAATGAAACATACACAAAATTCTAATTAAGCCAATCCAAAAATGAAGGCTTTGAATAGTTTGTTTGTGGTTTTGGTTTTTGTGATTTTTGCATTAACTATTAACATTGACAAATGTTTTGCAGCATCGACCAAAGGTGTGATACCATTGACGCCAATGACCGTGACGATTTTGAACCAACAAACAAATGATCCTCTCTTCACTCATTGCAAGTCCAAAGACGATGATTTAGGTCAACGATCTTACAAAATGTTAATATTTTATTATTAAAGTTTTGCATTTTTTGGTTTAATCAAATCTCATTTTGGTTTTTAGTTTTTTTTAGTTTTGAAAAATTAAGCCTTATGGATACTAGGTTAATTCACTTATTGATTTATGTATTTTGTTGTCTACATTTTAGGAGTGTTTTCAAAATCCAAACTAAATTCTAAAAAGTTAATTAGGCTTTGTTTGATAACCATTTAAAGGTCTCGTTGAGTAACTATTTGGTTTTTAGTTTTCTGTTTTTTTTTTAAATTAAGTCTATAAACACTACTTCCATTTATCGTTTTATATGTTATGTTCGTTAGTTACATTTTAAGGGTGTTTTCAAAATCAAAGTCAAAATTTGAAAAGTAAAAAAATATATATAGTTTTCAAAAATTTTTTTTTTTAAAAAAATTGGCTAAGAATTCTTTATTCTAATGTCTAGGCCGTAGAAAATATGAAAATCACGAGTAAAAAAAGGTAAGAAAACAAGCACAACTATCAAAAACTAAAAATAAAAATCAAATGGTTAACAAACATGGTCTTAGTTTTTGGTTTTTGAAAATTGTTATTATTGTTGTCTCATAATTTCTCAATATGTTTTCATCTTTCCTAAGTAAACATTTGAATTTTTAATCGAATTTTTAAAAAAAAAATATCATATTTTTAAAAACTATTTTTTTAGTTTTCCAAATTTTTCTTGGATTCTAACAACACTTCTAATCTGTATACAACAAAATATAGAAACTAATCAATAGTAGTGTTGGTAAGCTTTATTTTATAAAACCAAATAGTTATAAATGAGGCCTGAAAAAGTAGTTTATAAAAAATTGGTTTCGTTTTAGGAATCTGGCTAACAGATTAAGAAATTTTTAAAGACCATGTACAATTGTCAAAAATAAAAACCAAGTCATATCAAATGGTCTAAAATGTTGATTTCAGTTCCTGAACTTTCAAATTAGTTTTATTTGGTCTAAAAAAATTTTAAAATGTCTCTATAACATAAAAAAAAAAAAAAAAAAAAAAAAAAAAAAAAAAAGAGGGTCGTTGATGTATTGTTTTTTCTTTTATTATCTACTTATCCAATTCTCACAAACCCACGTGGCTTCAAATTTTACTCATACTAATATATTAGTACACATACTGACAACTTGGTCATTAATTTTTTAAAAACAAAATAAATGTTTGACAACAAACAAAAATATTTATTTATAAGAATAGTAAATTAAACGAATTTTAAATATTTAGGAACTAGAATAGAATGACGTGGAAGTTCAATGGTAAAAATGATTTTTTTTATATTAGATTGATTAAAAAAATTAAAATAAACTGTCAAAGTGAGTTTAGCTAAATGATAATGACATGGGTCTTTCTCCCTAGAGGTCAGAGGTTTAATCCTCTATCCTCGCAGTTGTTGTACTTAAAAAAAATAAAACAAAATAAAATAAACTTGAAAGTTCACAGAAAAAATGTTATTTAATCTTTGTTTTAATTGAGTTTGAATACAATGTGTAACATAAAGTTCTGGATCCACTACTGATTTTAGGTGAGCAAGTCGTCACCAATGCAAGGAGCTACCAGTGGAGCTTTAAGGAGAATTTTTCTGGAACAACGTTGTTTTGGTGCAACTTTCGCAACACACAAAAACATGCTTCGTTTGAGGTTTATTGGCCAGAGAGACGAACATCATGGCTTGAAAATCATTGCACCAGTTCAAACTGTATTTGGGCAGCTAGAAATGATGGCTTTTACTTGTTTAATGGCATGCAAAACGAATTTGACTTCATTCATGCATGGGCATAAAGATGTTTGGGAATAAGATGTCTAAAAATAAATTGTCTATGTTATGTTTAGGTTGACTTTTTCTAATACACAGTTAAAATTTTAGAACTTATGTGGTTTTTATATTACTCTTAGGAGGAAGACCAAATTATGTTGAGTTCTTCCTAAAAAAATGTTGGGTTCTAAATTTATTGTGGAATTTTTAATTTAAATAAAAGGGAAAAATACACTTTTGTGTTCGAGGTTTGAAGTTAGCTGTCTATTTGGTCCTTGAGGTTTGAAAAGATACATTTTAGTCCCCGATGTTTGGAAAATAATTCTAAATAATCTCTAAATTAATTTGACCTTCAGTTGACCAATGAAAATTTGACGTGGGAGATTGAGGTGGATAACTTTTTTAACTTTAAATTATTTTTAACATTACATGGCTTTTTAATTATCATACTTATTCTTTATTTTTTTTCTCCCCTCCCTTGAAAATGCCAAGACTACTTCTTGAAACAAAAAATTAAACTACAAAAAAGTTCTAAAAATGTATATAAAGTGGAAGCTCAATAAGACACGGTCTCATAGGACAACTAGCAATGACTTATCTCCTATCTCACATGCATTTGTCATTATCTAAACAAAATATGAAAAAAGGGTGAGTGTGAAACATACTCAATAAGTAACTCATCTGACGGGGTCAGACATGCACATCTACACCCAAAGACAAGCAATTAATTAAGCAATGTGGGACCTTCTCATAACTCCAGAATTTATGTGACCAGTATGGACAATTAACTCATTTTTCGCGTTACTAGCTCTCTATGGTGCGAGTATGGGTTTTCTAGAGTGCACAATCATGCCAATGGAGCTCAAGCCTATCCCATCACAAGTCTCTCATGAAGGAATCGAATTCTTCAGTGGAAGCTCGTGAAAGTGTGTGCCTTTGAAATTCGTTTTGAAAAACTCATAAAACAGAGAAAATATAGAAAAGGATGTTTTAATTATACAACATGCTTTTCCTTTACAGAAGAGGGATGAGAAGAACTTACGACACTTTCAAGATTGTCTTCTCAGCGTTCCTTTCACCTACTCATGAACTCTAACGAACTTGACTCTTCTTCCAAGATTGAGCTTCAGGAGAACAATTATAATCTTCATATCTTCAATGCTTTTGTCTTTGGATCTTCAAAGTTTTAGAGCTTCGGCATTCAGGTCTTTCCATCCCCCAAATGAAGGGGTAAGACCTCTATTTATAAAGTCTTCATGAGCTTCACATGGACTTGGGCACAATTGCTTTTGCGCTAAAAATTGGGCTTCGGCTTGGGTCCAATTTTTTATTTGCCCAATTTTTCATCATGCATTTAAATTGGGTTGGGTTTTAGATCCGAGTAATTTTAATTACTCGGTCCAATTCAATTTATAATTTTAGGCCTTATCTGGCCACTAATCAAATTTATAGATCGTGATCTAGGCTTAACTATCGTTGAATTCAACAAGTCTTTTGTTGTGATCAGATAGCCAAAAAGAAGACGAGTGAAATTTATTTAGTTTGTCATTTATTTATCTCTAAATTTTATGGGAAGTTTTCATAGATAGAAAAAATGTCAAACTATTTACAGAAAATAACAAAAAAAAAAAAACACTGATAGACATTGATAGACTTCTATCAGCATCTAGCAATGATAGACTTCTATTATTTCTATCACTAATAAACCCTAATAGACTTCTATCAGCGTTTGTCGCAACTATCTACAAATTTTGCTATTTTGTGTAAATAGTTATCCTTATTTTTCTATTTTTGGGCAATAATAACACTTAATTGGCCTTAAATTTAATAAAATGAGTTTTCATTGTGGTGATGTGGTAAAATTTGATTGCGCAAAATTTCTCATTCAACATGTATGAAAAGTTTCTACAATATTAATATTATTACACAATCAAAAATGCATTTTTATAGCTTTCTTACAATGTTAAAAAATTAAATGTTATGAAAAGTCAGGAATTTTTAATAACATCAGCTACCACAACATGCCTAAAACACTATAATATGTCATTATAACATTTTTCTTTTTGCAAAGGTATTATAACATTTTCAATGCTATAAAAATGTATTAAAGAGAAATCATAACGTTTAATTTTTTTTCTTTACTAGTGTTATGAAAAGTTTCTATAGAATTAAAATTACACAATTAAAGATCAACTTTTTATTTTTTTTAGTATAATAAGGGTAAGAAGATTTGAATCACATATCTCTTGGTCGCTAATACATCCATATGTTAGTTGAATCATGCTCACTCGGACAAAAATCAACTTTTTATAACGTTAAAAAAAGGCTATGAAAACTCATAGACTTTTAATTACATATGCTACAACAACATTTCAAGACCACTAGAAAGTTTAGGATAGCATCGTCATATTTGAAAAAGAAATCAATGACAAACTAGTAGTATGGACTAAATTTAAGACTTATTTAAAAATATACATGAACTAAAATTAGATATTTAAACGTATATAGAGACTAAATATGAACAAACTTCAAAGTAAAATGAGCCAAAATGATATATTTAAACCTTAATATAAATAGTCTTTTAAAAATCGAACATAAATATTCACTATGAAATTTTAATATCTTAGGTAGGGACTATAATGTAACAAGCATGAAAGATTTTTAAGAAATTTCTTAAATATGATTTCCATAAAAATGAGACATTTATATCTTGTAAATTGAACCATTCTTCGTAACGGCGAACTTCACCAAACAAATCTAAGAGCGCGTTTGGAATACATTTTCAAGTATTTAATTTAAAAATAAGTCGCTTTGGAAAAAATTAAAATGTTTGACAAGCACTTAAAATAGATTTTGAAGTGTATTTTAACCTGTTTTTATCAAAAGAATTTAAATAAAAATGAGTTTTTTGAAAAAATATTTTTTTTCTCAAGTTAATCCAAATGAACCCTAAATTCTGTTTGATTTTTACAATTATTTGGACCATACCAAACCAGTTCTTTATTTTAACTATCAGAAAGATGCAATTTTAACGGTTCATTGCAAGTCCCAAAGACAATGATTTAGGTAACTTGAGGAACCCAATGGATCCCCACTTTTTTTATTTAGTTAAACAATCTGTTGGTAGATATTTGAACCTATGTTTTTTTTGGTCGAGTTTATATGTCTTATCTCATTGAGTTGCGTTCATGGTGTAAAAAAAAAAAGAAGATATTTTATCATTTAATTTAGCGATGATATTACACTCATGAATTATTGAACTGTTACAATTTTATCTATTTTTTCAACCCTTAAAATTTGAAAAGTATAATATCCAGTATTAAAATTATATTTGTTTTTAGATCGATATTGTTAAGCTTTCATCTCTTTTTAAACAAGCATTTTTAAAGGTTTAATTAGAACAATACAATTTTTCAAGAATCATTATGTATATAGAAATGTTTAAGGGTTTAATTGCAACTTTGTACATTTAGCATAAACTTATATTGAATTGAAAATTTGATAGTGTAATTTTAACAACCCGTAGATCAAAAGCGGTATGTTCAATTTTTTTTTTTTTTTTGTTTTAAATCCTGGAATTGTATCAATCAACATTTCAAAATAATAAAATTGTATTAATTTAAATATTATAAAATTTGAAGAGAGTTGACTTATACCATAAGTTAGTAATTTATAACTATCTTCACTCGATTCTATTTAAAACCAACTAAAATCTCACCTAATAAAGAAATTGATTAGTTTTTGTGTTTTAATTGAGGTCCAATGTAATTAGTTTAAGATATTAATTAGGATAATTGTAATGAGCAGCATTTTAGGAAGAATAATCAAGTGGGTAGCAACATTTAAAAAATTGTAAATACAGCAAAGTCTATTAATTGATAGACTTTGCTATATTTGCAATTTTTTAAAAGAAGTTGCTATATATGCAAATACTTGCTATTTGCAAATTACTTAGTAATTTGCAAATAGCAAGTATTTGCAAATTGATTGAAAAAAAGATGAGAACTTTCTTATGGGAAGTCATTGAAAAAGAAGGGGGCTCTCACCTTGTTCGATGGAACTTGATTACTCGGTCTAAAGAAATCGGTGGTCTTGGTATCGACAAAATTCGTCATACCAACGATGCTCTCCTTGGTAAATGGATCTGGAGATACCATAATGAACCTACTCAACTATGGAGATTGCTAATAGATAGCAAATATATGAAGGTACCTCCCTTATCAGTTCCAAATTGTTGCAAATTCACTAGTGCTAGATCCCCTTGGTTTCAGATTACTAAAATGGAACAGATTGTCTTCATGAATATGAATTGTTCTATGCGCAATGGTAAAAACACATTATTCTGGTTGCATCGGTGGAATGGAAGTGATCTTTTATATAACACTATTCCTTGATTTCATGTATTAGTTGAAGATGAGTACATGACTGTTTCTGATGTTTGGAAGGAGAACTTGGCAGATTGGAACCCTGAGTTTAGAAGATCTCTGCTGGAAAGAGAACAAGCTTCGTGGCATCAACTGTTGAGCTCCTGGACTGTTCCAAGATCGAATTCAGGAGTGGACATTATTTCTTGGATGCAGATGGTAAACAAATAATTTACTGTTAAATCTCTCAAGAAGATCCTTTCTATGGATTCAAACATGGCTCCTAACATGGAGGTTGGCTGCTTATGGAATTCTTATTTGCCAAAAAAAATGCAAATTTTTCATATGGACTATGCTTCATAATGGCCTTAATACCATTGATAAATGCCAATCGCGATACCCTGCAATGCATCTCAACCCGAATTGGTGTGTTCTTTGCAAGGCCCACAATGAGTATGGTGATCACTTGTTCTTGCACTGCCCTTATTCAAGGAATCTTTGGAGTCATTTCTGCTGTTCCACGGACCAACACCTTCTCTCATTAGACAGGTTATTGGATTACATGCTTAATATTAAGCTGACTTCAACGAAGAATATCTTGCTTTGCAATCTGATTGGTGTTGTTTTGTGGTGTCTCTGGATCGAGAGGAATGACCGTACGTTCCAACATGGTGGTAAATTGGTTAGTCATCTGTGGAAAGATATCACTTTTCTTGCTGCTCATTGGAGTTCTAAATCTCCTCTCTTTAAAAGCTATAATATTTCTTGCATCACACTTAATTGGAAGGCTTTCCTCTAGCCTCTCCTTTTGTGCTTTGCTTTGCTTCACAACATTTTTTGTGTTGGCTTGTATGATCCTTTTATCAATGAAGATCTTTTGGTTCTTGGGGCATGATGAGGGTGCTAGAGATGTGTCAACCTAGTTGAGATATCCTGGTGCACCTACTGATCCCTCTTGCCTCTTGTATATTGTTCAAACAAAAATATGCAAATACTTTGAATCTAATGGTTATATTTGCAATTGTCCCCTATTAACTATTATAACCCCAAATTTACCAATAGAATGTGATTTTTTTTTTCTTTATATCAAAAATTTTTATCCCCATGCATCTGACCCAACTTTTGATATAGACGTGCATGTCTTTAACTTCAAAGGCGAATACGATTGGCAATTCAAGTAGAATTTGTTGCAGTCAACATTGTTTTGGTGTGACTTTAAGAGCAGCAAACATGGGCATACTTCATTCAAGGTCTTCTAGCTGAACGGAACTGGCTTGCATGTATTTGGGTTGCTGATGAAAAGGGTTTTTCCCTATTTAATATAGCTCAACAGAATTATGAGTTTCTGCATTCATGGACGCCTGGTAGCTAAATCATTAGAGAAGAGCAATACTTAGGTGCATCCCAACCAACATCTATCTTTGTGTAGCCAACTCCAATCACACAGCAAAATAAATAAATAAATATATATATATATATATATATATATATACATACATACATACATACATACATATACATATATATACATATACATATTAAAAAGAAGAAGAAAATGATCATATATGCATGACAAATTGTTGGTTGAACAATTGAATGGTTGCACCATGAATAATGCACCCAAGTATTTTTCTCTTATAGATAAGAAAATTATCGTCACCTTTAATTTAATTTCTTTTATTCCACATAAAATATTTTCTTTTCTATAGTTTCCTCTGTGTTTGTTTTTTAAACACTACTATAATGAAAGCAAGAATAAAATGTTCAGCATAAGAAGTACTTAATTCTCAATCATATGGAGATTTTTAATAAGATAATTGTAAGGAGTAGCAATTTCAGATATTATAATCAAGTACATAGCAACATTTTTAAAAAAATTGCGAATATAGCAAAGTGTATTAGTGATAAACTTCTATCGCTCGATTGAGCACTTAGACCATAAAAGTCTATCAGCGATAGAAGTCTATCACTGATAGACTTTTCTATATTTACAATTTTTGTTGTTATATATGCTAATACATTGAATCTGATTGTTATATTTGCAACATCCCATTTTAATACAAAAGGCCCATTGATGCATGTGTCAATATATATATTATACAAAATACTCCTAAACTTTGTATTTTGTGTAAGTATTTTGTGTAAAAAATATCCTTAAACTTTTAAAGTTTCAAAAATATCTTTAAACTTAAAATAAAGTTTAAAAAAAATACTGTTAGTGTTAATTTATATATGAACAAAAACCATTAATACCTTACTTCTTTATTTTTCCTTTTTTTTCTCCACTCTTCTTCAACACCCTTACTCCCATTTTTGTTAACTTTGACATTTGTTTATCTCAAATACATAAGTAAAGCTATCCACTTTAATTAAGGTATATAGACTATAACAAGAAGAAAAAAAAATAATGGAAGCAACAAAGGACTTTAAGACTTAAATGTTTTAACAGGCTAGGTTATATGTTAGTAGTTGAGTATGTTAGTAGTTGAGTGTGTTAATAGTCAAATACATTTTTTTTTATATTTGGCTATTTATCATTTTGATACGTTTTAAAGGGAGATTTTGATTTTGAAATTTTGTAGCATTTTATGTTTTAGCTTAAAGTTTTGGTTATTATTTTGGTTGCTGAGAAAATTGGTGTAAGAATAGGACAAACAAGAGAAAAAAGTGAGAATATCTCTATATGAGAAAAAATGAGGATATCCACAAAATTTGTTATTTTTTAACTCAAAAAACTTCAAACAAATTGATCGCTATACTAACCGTAGAAACATTTTTTAACTTTTTTTTATGAAATTTTAGAGTTATTTCTACGATAAGGTATTCAACTTTTTGTTCATATACTAACAGTAAAGGAATATTTTTTTGTAACTTTTTTAAAAATATATGCAAGGGTATTTTTTTATACTTTTGAAATTTCATGTGTATTTTTTAAACAAAACATTAATGGTATCTATCCAAAACTAATAGTAATTATTTTTTTAACTTTTTTTAAAAAGCTTAAGGGTATTTTTGAAACTTTTGAAAGTTTAAGAACATTTTTGACATAAAGTACAAAGTTCAATGGCATTTTTTATGATTTAACCTATAAAAAATACCATGTATTGATATAAAGGTTTTAAATATTGAAGTTGACACCCATATGAGCAAAATAGCTAAAGATAACATATTGATATAGACACGGATATTCAAGTATATCAATTTTATAGAAATATATCAATAAAACGCCAATATTAATGGATTTTTCTAAAAAAAATTATAAACATAAAAATATTTAAATTAATGGATAATTATTTCGCTCATTTCTAAATAAGTTGAAATAATAATAATAATTATTATTATTTTTAGTACACTAATTACGAAAATAGGAGATTGGATCTTCCAACTTCAAGGAGGAAGACTATGCAAATCACTGTTGTACTAAGCTGATCACTTTGGCTTTTCATTAATATTTTTTCTATATTTGTAATGCTTTATTCATGTTGTTTTTTTTCCTAGTTCATATGTTAATGTTCTAAAATGTTGATTCCTTTCTTATATATGTTGGTGTAAAAAAAGTATTGTACCGCTAAAAATATCAATGGAAATAATGTTGACGGCAATATGGACATGTCAATTAGAGGAATATAATATCTCGATTGATATTGTTGAAAAAATCAAGAAAAATAAAGGGTGTTTTCAAATATAGAAAAATGAGTCAAACCTATTTACAAATATAGAAAAATTTTATTATCTATCAACGATAAACCGCTATAGAATTCTATCGCGGTCTATAGCTGATAGACAGTGAAATTTTTCTATATTTGTAAATAGTTTGATATTTTATCTGTTTATAATAATTTTCTAAAAATAAATGTCTGAGATAATAAATGTAGGATATAATCAAAAAATACATTGTATAGAAAAAAAGACACGTTTTTTAAAATATACAAAATTAA
Organism: Lagenaria siceraria; assembly: GCA_002890555.2. NCBI lineage: Eukaryota > Viridiplantae > Streptophyta > Magnoliopsida > Cucurbitales > Cucurbitaceae > Lagenaria > Lagenaria siceraria. The sequence continues at coordinate 17,433,828 of CM016483.1, read as the reverse complement.
AATCTCTTTGATTCATGGCTATGCATGAGAAAAACAAGTATAATGTTTGAGAATGATTTTAAAATGTTTAAAATCACTTTTGTCATTTTTAAAATCACTGTCAAATATATTCATAATTATTTAAAATTCATTTTGAAATAACATGAAAATTGTATTTAAAAGTGTAAAATTATTATATAATATATAAATTTTGTAAGTAGAAGATATATGTGGGGGCTTTAATATCAAGATTTATATACATGGATGCTATGGATATGAAGAACAAAAAATTGGGAATATGAAATATTTGAAGAAAAGAGACCAGAACACAAACACCCTCTTTGCATCAATTAAGAGATTATTAATAATGTAGAAGAAAGAATTTATTCATCATTAAAAAAGGTGAAGAGAGGGAGATATTTTTATATTTTTCTAATATATTTTGAATTTTAAATTTTAATTTTAAACTTTGTTGAGGTAATGGTGTCAAATGAAAGGACCATATTTGAAGATTTTCTAAACAATGAGGACATAATTAACCAATTTTGAAACATGAGGACTAAATTGACAAAAAATTTAAACTTCGAGAATCAAAAAGATATTTTACCCAAGAAATTAATATAAATATCCTTTTAAAAAGTGAACATAAATATTAACTATGAGATTTCAATATATTAGGTAAGGAGGAGAATGGAATAAGCATGAAAGCTTTTAAAGAAATTTCTTAAATATGATTTCCATAAAGTTTAGACATTTACATTTTGTCAATATCAAATATATTTTTAAATTTTTGGTAACAAAGACTTTTTTAGTAAAATTATAATATTTTAACCGATTGAACTATTTTTGCAACTGCAAATCTCACTAGACAACTTTGGGTTAAAAAAAAAAAAGAAAAAATAAATTTTGAAAGATTTTTTACATCACATTATTAATTTACCAAAAGTGTAAATTTAGTTCTATTTTGACAGATATTTTAACCATACCAAATTAGTTATTTATGATTCATAAGAATATATGAAGAGAAATCATCATAATAATTAGGAAAAAAACATAATTTATTAATGTTCATCGATTAATAACTAAATTTGCCAAAATATATAAAAAAAAATGGAAAGTGAGATTAAAATTTTCCATATAAAAACTTCATATGATTATATATAAATGGTTCATATTCAAGCTTGAAAAATGAAAAACATAAAAAAAAAAATTCTTCAAAGCCAAAAATGAAAGCTATGAATAGTGTTTGTGCGATTTTGCTATTTGTGATTGCATCAACTTGTAATGTCAAAACTTGTTTAGCAGCATATTCCAAGAACGACCAAGTTCCTGGATCATCTTGGAAAGTCACGATTCTTAACCATCAGAAATATGCAACTCTAACGGTTCATTGCAAGTCCAAAGACAATGATTTAGGTAAGTGTACGGATTCTCAATTTTTTTTCTTTTAGTTCAACAACATGTCAATGGAGATTTTTTAAAGTTGTGTTCATCAATATTTGAGAGTGACTTTGAAATTGTTAAATCACGTTTGTCATGTTCAAAATCATTTTAGAACACATCTTTAATCACTCAAAATTAATTTAATATTTCATATTACACTTTTCATATCACAAAACTAATTTTGAGTGATTAAAAGCATATCTAGGAGTGATTTTAAAAATGTCAAATTTGATTATAACCATTTCAGAATCACTCTTAAATAGGCGTAATTATGGATATATATTGATTTTTTTTTCTTTATATTGAAATTTTGATCCCCATACTAAACTAAAAGTTCTTAAATAGGCGTGCATGTCCTTAACTTCAAAGGCGTATATGACTGGCAATTCAAGGAGAATTTGTTGCAGACAACATTGTTTTGGTGCAACTTTAATAGCAGCAAATATGGGCATGCTTCGTTCGAGGTCTTCTGGCCAGAGAACGGGACGTGGCTTTCCGATCGTTGCAACGATAGAAACTGTATTTGGGTTGCTGATGAAAAGGGTTTTTCCTTGTTTAATATTTCTCAACAAAATTACGAGTTCCAACATCCGTGGACGCCTGGTAGCTAAGTCGTTAGGGAAGATAAATACTTAGGTGTATCCCGACTCCAATCACATTACAAAAAAGAAAAAAATTGTTATGTGAAAAACTGTTGGTTCGACAATTGGGTAGTTGCACCTCTAACGCACTCAAGTATTTTCTATCATAGATAAGAAAACCATCCATAATTTAATTTTCATTACTCTACCTGAAATGTTTTTCTTTTTTATCTTTAATTTTCCTTTGTGTCTGTTTCTTATACTACTCTATATAAAATGTGGAGTATGAAGTACTTGTCAATTATATGGAAATCTTTAATAAAAAGAAAGGCCTATGGATGTGTCAATGTATATATGAAGAAAAAAAATGATGTATGGTCGATATCAAGTTTTAAAGATATTGTCATATTTGCTAAATTATACTAAATTTTTTTTAAAAAAGCAAGTTAATGTGTTAGAAAATTTAGTCAGGTAATTATAGAATAAAATCAAGGGCTTTCTACTAATTAAATAGATCAAATTACAAGAATGTCATAAATCCATCATTTTTTCATGAATAACCTAATGAGTTACGATATTACATAAAAATCAAGCACAAAAGTCCATAACACCCCATTAATTTCTAGCCGTTTTTATTTTAAAAAATAGAAAATTTGTAAAGACACGAATATGGAAAAAAAAATATAGAAATTATTTCCTTATTGAGTTAATTTCAAATTTTGACTTTTGGTAGGTTATTATCCATTTTAGTTGGAATTCATTTAATGTGGAATAATACATATTTATTTTTTATAATTGTAGGAGCTTTGGTTTATTTAATGTGGGATAATACATATTTGTTTTTTTAATGGTAGAAATTTTGGTTTATTTTTTCATTCACCACGAAATTCCATTTATTTTTATCTCATATATCATGGTTTATTTTATTTTATTTTATTTTGTGTTGATAAATATAATGAAAAATTAAAACATATATCTCATATATTATTCGATATATAAGATGATATATTGTAAAAACTGTCATGTTTATACACATAAGAAATATACCATAGTTTATTTCCTAAAAATACAAATATATGTCAAATACAAATATATGTCGAATACATTATTTTGTATATAAGATGTAGTGTTGTATAAGATGGTATATTGTAAAAATTGTCATATTCATGCACTTAAGAAATATATTGTTGTGTATTTTTTAGAAAAAATATATCGTTGTATGTTGCAACATATGAATGTGATTTTAGGTAAGTTACATAATATATACACTATATTAAAATATATATTCCACATACTTTGTCATATATACACATGTATATTTAGTTATTTTATAAATATATATCTAATATTATATAATAATAATGCTAACACATGATAAATTAAAGCATAAAATAAGATAGATGGCGTCCTCATAAATGGTTTTGCCGAATGAATATAATAGACAATATATCCTAGTATGTATGAAATATATAATGACACAACAAACGACATTCGAAAACAACTAATCCATACTGAAAAATCGTACTTGAAGATAAAATTGCCAACCAACAACATATCCATCTATCCCTCGAACAGAACTGGTCAATACTGAATACACAAATTGAAATCAATACATCGCCAACCAAAAAGAAAACCAACCAGAACAGAAAAGTTGAAAAAACAAAACTGAATATGAAAAACTAGTAACCACAATACACAGAAGAACTTAACTATGCAAGTCAGACGTGTGCAAGTTGAATGAAATGATGCGAATCAAAGTTTACAAATTTTTGAATAGTTATTGGCTGGACGAAGCTTGCAATTTGGACGTTAAAGTTGTGAAACTTTGCAAATGAAAATGCTATGAGGAATTTTAATAAATTGGGACGAATTGAAGGAAAATCAACCCTACAGATAAGGAAACAAAATCTCGTTAAAGCCATATTAATAGCATTAAATGGTATGACTTTTACCATATTAAATGTCAATTTCGAAAATTAATTAAGGCAAAAAATAAATAACAAATAACAAATAGTAAATATTTAAATATTAATTTCCAAAATAATTAAGGAAAAAATACTACAAGGTCATAATGGTCCAAAAATCTATATTAATTTCTTCCTATGGAATAATTTAAATTTGAAGGCTATTTGTGAAATATATGAGTTAAAGTGGATTTTACGTGTAAATCTTTCTAAAATCAAATCATTCTATTAAATAATAAATTCATACTAAATAGTGATCATATGATGCTCTTGTTTTCATCATGTATCGCCTGCTTTTTTCATGAATAAAAACATATTGTAGTTATAGTCTATAATTGTGGAAGTTTGTAATTTATATTTAAATTAATTATAATTGATTAGCTAGTTTAGCAATTAAATCATGGAAAATTAACTAATCAAATTAGCATAAAATAAATAAACTCAAAATAATAAAAAAAAAATGAAACGCCTTCGTAAAAAATAGAAAGAAAATGATTTCGAAAAATTATTGAATTTTACAAACAAAATATTATCCCTAATTTAAAACTCGAGTTGAAAAAAAGACCGAAAAAGGAAAAAATACATTAAAAATAACTAAGTTCAAAATGTTTAAAAAAGCATTAATTTTCAATTTTAAATAGAAATATATTTGGTTGAAAAAAAATTAAAAAAAAAAAACATTAAAAGAAGAAGGAAGAAAGATAAGTGGGAGTAAGACAAATTGAAGGATAATATATATATATATATATATATATATATATATATATATTTTGTAGCCACCTATTTTTGTCCTATTTATTTTATTTTATTTTATTTTATTTTTCTCTCATTGTGTGCTAATTTTGATTTAGCACTAAAAATTAAATAATAAGTAAATAATTAAATAAATAATTTTTAATAATTAATCTTCAAAAATTAAGGTAATATATATGAAGGAGGGAAAATCATTTTTTAATAGAAAAATCTTTTATTTAGGGAATTTTTGTATTTAAAAAATCATCTCATAATCTACAATTTATGTTTTTCTTTTAAAATGAGTTTGATTGATTTTTCCTAATCGAAGTTATTTTTTAGTTGGCTATAAATTAGTTGCTTTTGGGTTGGATAACCGGAGGAGATTTCTTGATGAAAAAAACCTAGAAATTTTTTTTTACACAACCACAAACCCTAGAGAAAACCTTAGAGAGAAAGATCAGTCATCAATCCAATCCTTCCAAAAAAAGTCTGAAAATTCACAATACAAGGAGTTCTAGCTCGTTGGAGGTTGCATTCGGTAGGACATTTGTCCCAAGAATCCGCACCTCGGACAACGGGCGGCTTTGTGTTATGGATTCAAACCTTTAACCTTTTTCTTCTCTCTTAGATCTAAAAAAGTAGAGAGAAAGAAAAGGTTATAGGAAAATTTTATTTTTCACTGCTATTATTCTTCCATTTTCTACTTTTATTTTATTTTTATATCATGTAATCTTGTTTAATCTCTACATGCACCAGAGTTACTATTATTGTTTTCTATTTTATTTTTTTTTCGTATTCATCTTCTTCCTCTTCCATGGTATTTTCTTTATTGTTGTTTTATTTTATTATTTTTTAAAAAAAATAAAGTGTGAAGTAAAAAAATAAAGAAAACGAAATATGAAGCAAAGAAGAGGAAACTCACCTTAGTAGAGAACCTTCCTGTTCTTGTAGCCACCATTATTTTTTTTAGTTTGAAGTCGAGGAACTTTTTTTTAAAGAGAAAGAAAAACATAAGAGAAAGAGGGAGGAAAAGAGGAGCATTTAAAAAAAAAAAAAAAAAAGAGAGAGAGAGAGAGAAAACGTTTGAAAGAGAAAGAGAAAATAGGGTTTTAGAGATTTAATTTGTTAAGAAAAAAAGAGTTTTTGTTTTTATTTATTTACTTATTTTTTTAATGATGGCTTGGAAAAGGTGAAGTGTTGGGATGTTGGTTGATTTGCCACCCATCACTTTTTTTATTTATTTATTTATTATTATCATTATTATCATTATTATTAATTTTTCAAAAAAAAATAAAAAGAGAAAGAGATCGGATTCAACCCATCAGTTGGCATTTCAAATTATTTATTTATTTATTATTATTATTATTATTATTATTTTCTATTATTTTTATTTTGGCATGTTTTATAAAAATGTTTATATTATTATTATTATTACTATTACTTAGTTTTATTTTAGCAACTCATCTTATTGGTAATTTTTATTTATCTATTGTTATGTTTAACTTATGTATTTATATATTTTGACATGTTTTATTCTACTTGAGTTGTGCTTCATCTAATTTTTCAATAATTTTTTTTGTTATTTTTATTTAATTCGTATCAGTGTTGTTAATTTAATATATGTATGTTTTAATTTGTATGTTGCATCATCGATATTTTTGTTTTGTAAATCTTTTTTTTTATATAAAAGAAAAACCGACGATGAAATTTAAAAAATTTGGGAGTCCGATTTTCTAAAATTATTGAGCTGCAGAGTCGATTCTTTAGAAGTCTGAGATCGATCTCCAATATGTTTTTATTAAAATTTTAATATGTTTTCTATATTTATCTAGTTCATTATTATATTATGTTTTTACTTATAAAACATTTATTTTTTTAAATCCTCTTTATAACTCTTTTTAAATCATTTAAAATTTTCTTACATTTTTTTTAACCTTTAAAAATTAATCTATTACTTCATAAAGTTTCCTAATCAATTTTTTTCTAATAATTTGTTTTTAGGACCGTTTTCCTAAACAAAATTTCCACAATAGAATCTATAAATATGTGGGAGTCCGCTTTTCTAGATTCTTGAGGTGATGGGTCATGGAGTTCGAGATGTTGATCCCAAGAAAAAATGAATTTAATTAATATTTTTTTAAAAAAAAATTTATTAAAAGGCTATCTATGACGGATTTGCGAAATTGTAATATTTTCTCAATTTCTTGAGGTGAAGAATTTTTCCTTAATTCTAGCTTAGCCTAATTAATGGAAGTTTATTCCACTTATTTTATGGGATCATTGCTACAAATATTGGAGTAATAAGTGGTGAAATAAGACATTATTTTTTTTAATTAAAGAATATTTTCAAATTCAATATTTAAAATTTAATTGGCCACCATTTTCTAAACGGGTGTTGTGGGGTGCTAACACATTTTCCATACACAAATGACTCCCGAACTCAACTCTAGTTTTCGCAGACCATTTTTTATTGATTTTTATTAAAAATTATTTACTTTATTTTGGTGTCCAATCACACCGTAAAAAAGATTGGTGGGGACTCCTTTGTATTTTCTTCTAAAATTAACCCATTTTTAAAGACGTCGACCGCTCCTCGTCGTCTCGAGCACGTGGCGACATATATATATATATATATATTCCAAGGCAAGACAGTGACCAGGCCAATTAAAAAAACAAATCCCTAAGAGAAATTATTTGAAATGACAAAACTACTAAAAATATTTACAAATATATAGCAAAATTTCACTGTCTATTTGTGATAGACTGCTATATGTGTTACGATAGACTACAGATAGACACAGATAGTAGTCTATCGTGGTCTATCTCGATATATCGTAGATAGACAGTAAAATTTTGCTATATTTATAAATATTTTGATTTATTTTTCTATATTTGCAAACAATCATTTCCCTAATTTGTTTCTAAAACCACTTTCTTTTCCAATTAATCTGCAATATGGACATGTCAAGAGGAATATAATATCTGCGTTGATATTGTAGGAAAAATCAAGGAAAATAAATGGATGAGATAATAAATGTTTTTTTTAGATATATAGGATAATCTAAAAATGCATTGTATGGGAAAATAAAAGACATGTTTTTTAAAATATCAAAAATTAAAATCTCTTTGATTCATGGCTATACATGAGAAAAACAAGTATAATGATTGAGAGTTATTTTAAAATGGTTGAAAACACTTTTGTCATTTAATATATTCTTAATTATTTAAAATTTATTTTGACGACATGAAAATTGCATTTAAAAGTGTAAAATTATTATATAATATATAAATTTTTTAAGTAGAAGATATGTGAGGAGACTTAATCTCAAAATTTATATACATGGAGATGCTATAGGTACGAAGAAAAAAAGTTGGGAATATGAAATATTTGAAGAGAGACCAGAACACAAACACCCTCTTTGCATCAATTAAGAGATGATTAATAATATAGAAGAAACAATTTGTTCATCATTAAAAATGGTTAAGAGGGAGATTTTTTTATATTTTTCTAATATATTTTGAATTTTAAATTTAAATTTTAAACATTGTTGAGGTAATAGTGTCGAATGAAAGAACCATATTTGAGGATTTTCTAAACAGTGAGGACCTAATTAACCGATTTTGAAACATGAGGACTAAATTGAGAAAAACTTTAAACCTCGAGAACTAAAAAGATATTTTACCCCAAAAATTAGTATAAATATCCTTTTAAAAATCGAACATAAATATTAACTATGCAAATTTAGTATTTTAGGTAAGGAGTAGAATGGAATAAGCATGAAAGTTTTTAAAGAAATTTCTTAAATATGATTTCCATAAAGTTTAGACATTTACATTTTGTCGATATCAAATATATTTTTAAATTTTTGGTAACAAGACTTTTTTAGTAAAGTTATAATATCTTAACCAATTGAACTATTTTTGCAACTGTAAATCTCACGAGACAACTTTAGGTTAAAAAAAGGAAAAAATAAATTTCTAAAGATTTTTTACATCAAATTTACCTACTAAAAGAGTAAATTCAGTTCTACTTTTACAGTTATTTTGACCATACGAAATTAGTTCTTTATAATTCATAAGAATATATGAAGAGAAATCATCCATTAGGGGAAAAAAACATAACTTATTAATATTCATCGATTAATATCTAAATTTGCCAACATATATCCAAAAAATGGAAAGTGAGATTAAAATTTTCCATATACAAATTCATTATGATTATATATAAATGGTTGATATTCAAGATTGAAAATGAAAAACACAAAACAAATTCTTTAAAGCCAAAAATGAAAACTATGAATAGTGTTTGTGTGATTTTGCTATTTGTGATTGCATCAACTTGTAATGTCAAAAACTTGTTTAGCAGCATATTTCAAGAACGACCAAGTCCCCGGATCGTCTTGGAAAGTGACAATTCTTAACTATCAGAAAGATGCAACTCTAACGGTTCATTGTAAGTCCAAAGACAACGATTTAGGTAAGTGTTCGGATTCTTTTTTTTTTTTTCTTTTAGTTCAACTACGACATGTCAGTGGAGATTTTTTCAATTTTGTTCATGCATGTTTGAGAGTGAATTTGAAATTGTTAGAATCACGTTTGTTATGTTCAAAATCATTCTAAAACACGTCTTTAATCACTCAAAATTAATTTAATATTTCATTTTACGTTAAAGACATGTCTCGGAGTGATTTTGAAAACGTCAAATTTAATTATAACCATTTCAGAATCACTCCTAAATAGGCGTGATTATGGATATATATGATTTTTCCCTTTTTTTTTTTTTATATTGAAATTTTGATCCCCATATTAAACTAAAAGTTCTTAAAATAGGCGTGCATGTCCTTAACTTCAAAGGCATATACAACTGGCAATTCAAGGAGAATTTGTTGCAAACAACATTGTTTTGGTGCAACTTTAATAGCAACAAATATGGGCATGCTTCATTCGAGGTCTTCTGGCCAGAGAACGGGACGTGGCTTTCGGATCGATGCAACGATAGAAACTGTATTTGGGTTGCTGATGAAAAGGGTTTTTCCTTGTTTAATATTTCTCAACAAAATTACGAGTTCCAGCATCCATGGACGCCTGGTAGCTAAGTTATTAGGAAAGATGAATACTTAGGTGTTTTCCAACTCCAATTACATAACAAAAAATAAATAAATCAATAAAAAAAATTTTAAAAATTGCTACGTGATAACAGTTGGTTGGACAATTTGGTAGTTGCGCCCCGAATGCACTCAAGCATTTTCTATTATAGATAAGAAAATCACCTTTAATTTAATTTTCATTACTCTACATGAAATATTTTTCTTTTTTAATCTTTAATTTTCTTTTGCGTCTGTTTCTTATACTACTATAATATAAGTTAATTGTAATGAGGAGCAATTTTAGGAATAATAACTAAGTGTATAACAACATTTTTAAAAAATTGCAAATATAGTAAAATCTATCAATGATAGACTTCTATCGCTGATATTCTTATGATCTATCAGTGATAGACCACTTAGGCCATAAAAGTCTATCAGCGATAGAAGTCTATCACTGATAGATTTTGCTATATTTACAATTTTTTTAAAATTATTATTATATATGCTAATACTTTAAATTTAATTGCTATATTTACCGTTGTTCCTATAATATATGAAAGCAAAAATAAAAGGTGGAGTATGAATTACTTAATTATATGGAAATCTTTAATAAAAAAAAGGCCCATGGATGTGTCGATGTATTTATGAAAAAAATGATATATGGTTGATGTGAAGTTTTAAAGTATTGACGCATACGTCAGACCTAAGCAATATAGCGCCTAAAAAAACATATTGATGTAGACACGAATATTCGAGACAATTTATAGAAATGTCAAACAAATGTCAATATTGATGGATGAATATTTTTAGAAATAATAAATATAAAAAAAAACTATTTCAAATAATAGCTATTTACTAAATAAGTTTGAAATATCTTATCATTAGTTTCTTCAAAAATAGATTAAAGTAGGACTTAATATTCTGTTAAAAACTTTCAATATTAACAAATCTATCTGCCACAAAATAATTAGGAATTTTTATATAATATGTCAATTATTATGAAAAAGACTGAAAAGGAAATAAATTTTCATAAAATAACTTCCATGTATGCAATTTAAAAACAAAAAAAAAGAAGAAGAAAAAACTTCCATGTATGCAATTAATGCTGCTGAAATTTAAAAAATAAAAAAACTAAAAAAAAAACCAAAAGGTTTTCATGTTTGCAACTTATGGTTTAAAAACAAAATCTGGAAAGAAAATAATGTGTAAAAACAATAAGTTTGGAATAAAAATTATGCCAAACTTTTGTAAGAAATGAAAATAAAAAAAAATAAAAAAAAAGAAATTATTATAAATAGAAAAAATATCAAACTATTTACAAAAGATTAGAAAAAATCACTATCCATAAGCAATAGACTGCGATAAACTTCTATTACTGGGAGTCATAGAAGTTTATCGCGATCTATTGCTCAGTGATAGAAGGTCATCGCTGATAGACAGTAAAATTTTTCTATATTGATAAATATTTGAGCTCATTTTCCTATATTTGAAAATAATCCAAAAAAATATATGAAACTTTTTTTTTTATTGTTAAAACAATAAAATAAAAAAAATTAACAACAAAATGGATGATTTTATAGTTTTCTTGTCCAAAAATAAATTCTAAAAAGAAAATGATGAATTTGATAGAAGTCTATTGGTCTTTCTTTTATGTTGTTTCTCAAACCAGCCAAACAAATTATATTTACCTAACTAAATAATTCAAAACTTCAAAATTAATGATAAAAAAACAATAATAGCTAATTGTGATATGGTATCTTGGTAAGATAAAAATAACAAAATTAAAATGGTGAAAACCATGAATATAAAATAAAGTTATCTCAGACTTTTTTTTAAAATATACCTAAAGTTAAGTCCATCTGACACAATTTTCTTCGTATTTTATATGTTTTGCTCATGGAAAAATAATTAAATTTAATAAAAAAGAAAAATTTTCACAAATAAAAAAAATGTCAAATTATTTACAGAAAATATTAGAAAAAATACTGATAGACATTGATAGACTTCTATCAGCATCTATAAGTGATAGACATCTATCATTTCTATCACTGATAGACCCTGATAGACTTCTATCAGCGTCTATCACAACTATCATAAAATTTTGCTATTTTGTGGAAATAGTTTCCTTTATTTTATTATTTTTAAAAATTTTCCAAAATTTGAACTAAATAAAATATTTATATTAATTAACTAAAAGTCACTCAAAGCAAATATTAAATTAATATAAACATTAATTAGAAATTAATTAATGAGTATATGTATTTATTTTCTTTGTTCTTCGTCTTTATAAAAAAAAATTCTATTTGTGAATGACAACAAAATCTGGTAGTTCATGAAACATTTTCATCCTTCGATAATACTTTTGTTAGACTTTGGCCAAAATGAGCATCGCTCATCTAGCTTCAAGTATGTATTATCAACTTTGAAGTCAAAGGTTTGATCCACAAACTCTACAATATCAAAAGGAGAGGAAGAAAAGAAAACTAAGGGTTGAGTAGATGAGAAGGAGAAACAGGTTCATCGGGAGGTTTTGTAATTACCGCTTGTGGAAAATAAAAATATAATTTAAAGAATTAATATTATATTTGATACTTAAAATGTGTCAAAAACATAACAAACTTGACTTTTTAAAAATATCAAGTTTTATGTTATGGTGAAAAGATTCAAAAAAATTATCAACCTCCAATTTTAACTTAATATTTTATTTCGATAGTTTTCAACACAATACTTTTTTCCATCATTTTCACACTTCGTGATTTTATTTTTGTTTTCATTTCGCCCTCAATTCATCACTCATTCCAAATTCCTTTGATTCCTAAGTAATCATGATTACAATCCCGCCTCTCAAATAGCATCTTAACTTGTTCTGCCAGCAATTTGTAAACGTCCATTTTGGGTTCGTAGTTTAAGTTAGTTGGTTAACTAACTTTCGGTTGTAAAGACTTCGAGCCCCTAAAAGGGACTGATTCCATGCATTTAGTAAACTTTCTCTTGCCTACATCTTTAACTCACTACGGTCTCATTTGGTTTTTGAAAATTAAGTTTATAAACTTTCATTTATAAGTATCTTTGTTTTGTTATCTACTTTCCAATAATGTTTTCAAAAACAAAGTCAATTTTTTTAAAACTACAAAAAATAGTTTTCATAAACTTATTTTTGTTTTTAAATTTTGACTAAGAATTTAAGTATTTCTTCGATAAATGTGAAAATCACACTACAACAGTTTTCACATTTTTCCCGATGCAATTTTGCACTGGAAAAAGTCCAAAAAACATCGGCATAACTTATGCAAACAATGGGTTGGCGTAACACTGTCGGGAGAAAGTTTCTCCGCATGCATTTATGTCAAATGCTTTATTTATCCGCCTAAGTTATTTTATGATTTTATATAGGGGAAGTTTTAAAAATAGAAAAATAAGGTAAACTATTTATACAAAATAGCAAAATTTTTAAATAGTTGTGATAGACGCGGATAGAAGTCTATCAGGATCTATCAGTGATAGAAATGATAGAAGTCTATCACTGATAGATGCTGATAGAAGTCTATCAATGTCTATTAGTATTTTTTTTTGCTATTTTATGTAAATAGTTTGACATTTTTTTTATTTGTGAAAATTTTCCTTTTATATATGATCTTTATTAATTAAGTTTTCAAATTTTTTATTTCCTTGTTACCTAATTATGCACAAACAATATTTAATCTTGACATGTATCTATTGGGCACAAATATAACAAAAATAAGCTAGTATATTAAAAAACAACACTTATAAATATTCTATACAATTCGTAAAATTCTAAGATTAAAAAAAATACATACAATGAAGTTTGAGCATTTCTACTGTATGATCTAATGGCAATACTAGAAGCAGGTGAATAGAGTTGTCTACCAATTTTAATTTTGAAGTTCTAATTAATCTAAATGTGACAACTAAACTTGATTTTTAATTTGAGTAAATTAAATAGCATCAAACAATTAATTCAATTTAATAACATATATCAAAATTATGCAAAGCAACAAATCAATCCTAACATGTAATCTAAAAATGATAAATAAACTAAGTGCAAAAAATAAAAAAAAAATTTAAAAAAAAGTTTAGGGAAAAGAAGACATTGAATTTATAGTGGTTTGACAACGTGCTTAGGTCCACTCTCCAAGACTCCTTGGTTATTTTACTGAGAAAAAGTTCTCTTGTAGGTGAGAAGAAAACCTACACAACCCTTTTTTTTTTCACCTAGGCTAAAGAGAAATTCAAATCCTTTTCGCTCATTTTCGCTGGTCCAAGATCTAACCAATTTCTTTTTCTCACAATTCAATGTGTACCTACACCTTAATACGAATCCCAATGAGAAATTAAAATAAAAAGAATTATCTCTAAATGGGTAAAATACACAAGTTTAGCTCTATGAAACTCCAACAATTTCCTCTCAACTATTACACTTGTAAAAATTAAAGAGAATGAGAAAAATATGAACTTTTTGAACACTTGAGGATGAACAATATAGGAATGAGGTTACTGGAATTTTTTTTTCTTATTTTTCTCAAGAAAGTGACTAGGAGAATTAGGGTTGATTGATTATAAAAATTGAAGGGTTTAAAATCAACCATTGGATTTAGAGTAAAAGGATGGATGGTTGAGATTAAATGGGAAGAAAAAATAAAGGAGATTAATTTAGAAAAAAATTGGGGATGGAATTTGGAATTCATAAATTTTAGGATGTCACGTGTTGCAATCTCATATGATCCCATTTTTCTCTTCTCTTTTTTTCATCTTTCTTTTTCTCCTTTTTTTTTCTTTTTATTTTTCCTCTCTTCAACAACCCACCACATGTCATTTTACGGTTGGTCCAAGTTGCCACGTCACTACTATGTCATCGACCACATCGAAATTTGTTTCCAATCTTTTTTTACTCGTATCTTTTTCATTTGAACTCTAATTCGAACAATTCAAGATTTGTTGGAGTCATGTTTTTTAGCTCTACAAAATAGATACTTTGAAACACTAAAGAACCATTAGTACAACAACTTGAGTTTTGTTATCATCAAAATAAATAGTTTGATTGAAACCATATAGCTAACATTTAGCTTCTTACAAATCTTACACAAAAAAAAAAAAGGTTTAATTACATTCCCTAAACCAAAACAACTAATAATCTCAAAATTTTCTCACAATCGCCAAAAAAACAATTTTCGAGAATTTATAGCTACGCCTGAAATAGGAAAAACAAATATTATGAAAGATTTCTAAAGATCAACAGAGAAAAATGCACAAAAAAAGAGTCTAACAATCTCACAAAGTAACAATTTTTGTATAAAAAAAAGTTTTAATTAAATGGTTATAAGACATGAACCCCTCCCAAACTACGAACATGTCGTCAATGGTTATAATTAAGACGTGGACACCACAAACAATAATTTTACTATCTAAATGGTTAGAATTAAGATGTCAACCCCCCACCACATACAAAATTAAACCAGCATAAGTTTCAACTAGAAAAGCTAAAAACACAATTGGTACGAATTATTTTGTTTTATTATTGAGCAAGATTATTACTAATGTAGGAAGATTCAATCTGCCAATTTTTATGTTTAGTCAAGGATTAAAATATTCGTCGATGTCGATATTGAGATTTTAATTTTACGAATATATTTATGTAAATGGAGAAATTTATAACAATTATTTATAATTTCTAATTAAGTTATTTTTACATCAAAAAAAATGCCAAAAAACATTGTTTCCACGTGTTTGAGACGACGTGAAGCAGTCGACGTCCTCAAAATGGGTTTAGGGTTTAAAAAAAGAAAAAGTGTCGCCACCAATTATTTTTACGGTGTGATTGGACATGGAAATAAAGTAAATATTTTTTAATTAAAAAAACAAAAAATAGTCTATGAGAACGCTAGAGTTGAGTTCGCGAAACGTTTGTATATGGAGAAGGTGTCACCCCCCAACACCTGTTAAAAAATGGTGGTCAAATTTTAAATCTTGAATTGAAAGTATTTTTTTAAAAAATAATTTAAAATAATGTCTTATTTTACCCTCATTTTTTCAATATTTGAAGTCATGATCCCATAAAATAAGTGGAAAAAATTTCATCAATAAGGCCATATTAAAATTTAGGAGAAATTCTTCACCTCAAGAATGTGAGAAAAATACTACAAATTTCTTCAGAATGTGAGAAAAATACTACAAATTTCTTCCATCTGTCATAGGATAACCTTTTAATAAAGAAATTTTTTAATAAAAACATTAATTAATTAAATTCATTTTTTTTATTAAACCTCGGACTCCCAAAGTTTACAATCCCTCACTTCGAGAATTTAGAAAATTTGACTCCCATATATTTATAAATTTCATCTTAAGAATTCTTTAAGAAAACAATCTTAAAAACTTGTTAGAAAACTTTTTGAAATAATATATTAGTTCATATTCTCAAAATTGGAGATAATTACAATTGGAAATTCAATGAGAATTTTTGGCCATCCACTCGTTTTTGGTGCACTTTTGTTAGCCAAAATGGTCATGTGACCTTTGATGTGTTTTGGCTCGAGGGTCGCAGCTCTTGGCTCGTAGACAGATGTATCTTTGGTGACTGCACTTGGATTGCAAAAGATGACGGATTTTATATCAAGAATGACTCTCTAAAAATGTATGAGTTCATCCATAAATGAATCACATAATCTTTGGCTAAGTTTAGAGACCTATCAAATCATTAATCTTTATCGTCAAATGTTTGTATTTTCTTTCTTTCTTTGAATATATCTATACATGTTAGCCCACATGAATAATATGAATAAAATTTGAGTGAATATCTATTAAAATAACAATACTCTTAAGAAAATTTGATGATATATATCTATTGTATTTTAATTCTTTCTTCGATAAATTTTATGGACAACTATATATGTTTGAGTATACTTTAATTGGTTAAAACATTATAATATAAAATTAAAAGGTGAATAGTTTGAAGCTTCACGTCATATATATATATATATATATATATATATATATATTATTTAAAATTAGGGTTCTATAATGATGAGGGATCAAACCTCAAACTTCAAGGAATAGAGTTTATATCAAATTACCGTTAAGCTAAGCTCGCTTTGAAAAAAGAGTTTTAATTAGACATGACTAGATTTCACAATTAAAGCTTTTAGTTTGTAGTCCATGCAACTAATTTGACAACCTAGTGAAAAAATATATATTTCTTTTGTGTGTAATTTGACTCCAAAAATGAAATGTGAAGCAAGAATAACACAAATTTTGTCATAAATGTTAAAAAGGTATTGGTTCCCATGAAAATTCAAAGTTGGTTTGAAAATATCTCGTGAGAAGAACCATGATTATATTGTTAGTAATGCAAACAAAACCTTATATTAACTAGAAAAGAAAAAATATAGATATATAAAATATAAGTGAAAGCAATTGTCTCTCTAGTATATTTCTAGAGGCAACATTTATGATTTACAGAATTTTAGTCCTTTAGTATATTTGATGATCTTTTTCCATCTTTTCAATAAAAAAAAAAAAAAATTTGTTGCCATTTTTCAAAACACGCCATTAAATTTTGTCATTATTTTCTTATAGGTAAATAATACTTTTAGAGATAATAATTAAGCGTATAACATTTTTTTTAAAAATTACAAATATAGCAAAATCAATCAGTAATAGAGTCTATCGCTGATAGACTCCTACTAGTGATATGATCTATCATTGATAGACTTTGAAAGCAAAATTTAAATTTTGCTATATCTGTAAATTATTTTGCATTGTGTTATATTTGCAAATACTTTTCCTTTAATTAACCCTTTAAGATGGGATATTAGCTGGTAGGGGTGCAAGTGAAAATAAAAAAAGAAACCGAAAAAAACTACTCAAACTGACCAAAACCGATGTCGGTTGGGGTTGAAGACGGTTTGGTTTCGCAGTTTCGATTTTTAAATACAGATAATAGCTAGGCAAAGGCCCAAGCCCATACCCCTTGTCTTGCTACGCTAGACAAGGCCCAAATAAATTCCATCTCGAACCCAATTTAAGGCAATATATTAGGTGAAAGCCCCCAGGCCCAGCGATATGTCTCGTTCTCCAGTCAAGGCCCAAATGGGTTCAATCACAAGCCCAATTCAAGGTGAACTGTTAAAGTGTTGGTAAAGGCCCAAGCCCAAATCAAAACACTCTGATTCTTTTCTTGTTCAATGGGTCACCGGTGGACTGAATATTAGCTTCAATCGGTAGCCATTTCTCCGAATCTCTCTTTCGGATTGAAAAAAAATGGGTCAGGGAACTCCAGGAGGTCTAAACCGGCAAGCCCCCGGCGACCGGAAGTCCGACGCCGATAAAAAGAAAGATAAGAAGTATGAACCGGCGGCGCCGCCGACTCGAGTTGGCCGCAAACAGCGGAAGCAGAAAGGTCCGGAGGCGGCTGCTCGACTCCCGACGGTTACGCCTCTCACGAAGTGCAGGCTGAGGCTTCTGAAGCTCGAACGCGTGAAGGATTACCTGTTAATGGAGGAGGAATTTGTCACTAATCAGGAGCGCCTTAAGCCGCAGGAGGAGAAGGCGGAGGAGGATCGCTCTAAGGTCGATGATCTGAGAGGATCTCCCATGAGTGTTGGGAATTTGGAGGAGTTGATTGATGAGAATCATGCCATCGTTTCCTCTTCTGTTGGACCGGAGTATTACGTTGGTATTATGTCTTTTGTTGATAAAGATCAGCTTGAGCCTGGGTGTGCAATTTTGATGCATAATAAGGTATAGGCCTTTTGGGTTCTATTTGAAGATTTTGTAGAATTCCTTCTTCTGGGTGTTTGATTTTGTGTTTGAGTTGATTTTATTTCCTTTTGGTGTATTAGGTTGTATGATTCTGTTACATAAAGACTTGGGTAGTTTGTGTTGCAATTTAGGGACTTGCTTCTAGTTTGGGTGGGAACATGATCTGGTAGGCATTTGAATTTCTTAGATTTGTTTTTCGTGAAGAAGAAAGTGGGAATGGCTTCAAATGTAGATGGTATCCCAAGTCTAGTAATCCGGGTTCAGTCCATATAATGATTCATTACATATTACGGTGATTTATATATTACCACTTACCCAACTGTTGTGGAAGCTGAAATGCTGGTTTTTCTTTGAGGTACTTCTATTTTGTCCAAAATGTGTACAAAAATTGAACTTTTTAGTTAGTTCTATTTTGAGGTAGTACAGAAATTGTCCAGATAACTTACATTCAGGTCTATTTAACCATATCCACTTTTCTGTATAATTCTGATATTGTTGAGCTTTTGTATGAACTATAAAGCTTATCTTTCAACTTGAATGTTATGTGTTGGGAGCGATTATGAAATTGTTAAAATCACTTTTGTCATTTTTAAAATCACTTCAAACATGTGGTATTAACTCTTAACTCTACATTTAAAAGTGTTAAAACCGAACATGAAACTGATTTTGAATGATTAAAGGTATGTTTCAGAGTAATTTTGAATATGACAAGATTGCCAACATGCCCAAAGTGTTGTAGTTGGATATATGTGTTGGAAACCACATAGCTAGTTGATGCTTTTTATGGCATTATGCAAGTCTTTTAGTTTGTTTTTTTGGAGTATCATCAAGACACTGGTTGATCATTTTGCTTACTGACGATGGTTTATTTTATAGGTACTTTCCGTTGTTGGACTTCTCCAAGATGAGGTTGATCCAATGGTGTCTGTGATGAAAGTTGAGAAGGCCCCTTTAGAGTCATATGCTGATATTGGTGGGTTGGATGCTCAAATTCAAGAGATTAAAGAAGCTGTTGAGTTGCCATTGACTCATCCTGAGTTATATGAGGACATAGGTATTAGGCCTCCTAAAGGTGTGATACTGTATGGGGAGCCAGGAACAGGCAAGACTTTGCTTGCAAAGGTGAATGTTTATTCTTTTTTCCCCCTTCAAAACTTTGCTGCCCACTCGTTCAGTAGATTTATAACTAACTTATGTAAACCTTTAATCATTCAGACTAGCATTTTTTGGTTCTCTCTTCAACTTTAAGATCAATTTTTAAGTTAGAAGCTATCTAGAAATATAGTAGTATAGGTAAAATGTTTCTTTGACTTTTTAAACCGTATTTTCCCACTTTTAGGCAGTGGCGAACTCAACGTCAGCCACTTTCTTGCGTGTGGTTGGGAGTGAACTCATTCAGAAATACTTGGGAGATGGTCCAAAGTTAGTGAGGGAACTCTTCAGGGTTGCTGATGATCTCTCACCTTCCATTGTTTTTATTGATGAGATTGATGCAGTCGGCACAAAGAGGTCAGTTGTTATACATTCTTATTCTAAAAGAAGAAGACTTGTTTCTGATTCATACTCCCTGCATGCAGGTATGATGCTCACTCTGGAGGTGAACGTGAGATCCAAAGGACAATGTTGGAATTACTGAACCAATTGGATGGTTTTGATTCAAGGGGAGATGTTAAAGTGATACTTGCTACAAACAGAATCGAAAGTCTTGATCCAGCTTTGCTTCGACCAGGCCGAATAGATAGGAAGATTGAGTTTCCGTTGCCTGATATAAAAACCAGGAGGCGCATTTTTCAGGTCTAGTTTTCAATTGAAAGCCATGTTAATGTCTAGTTTTATAGCTCGGGTTGATTATACCATTAAAGGTGTTTCTTCTTTGTCTAACAACTTGAGGACTCTGATTTACAGATACACACATCAAGGATGACATTAGCAGATGATGTCAACTTAGAGGAATTTGTTATGACCAAAGATGAATTCTCTGGTGCTGATATAAAGGCCATATGTACTGAAGCTGGACTGCTTGCTTTGAGAGAACGGCGTATGAAGGTAAGAATTTCCCAAGTTTCTAAATGAATTATGATTCAAGAGAATTTTTCCACTTGCATGATCTATTAACGTAGCTTTTGAAGGTTCTGTTGAAGTAGGCTTAAAAAAAATTAAGATTTTTAAACACTGGTGATTAAGCTCCAAGGTTTGTTTTGGACTACCAAACGTCATGAAGTATTGAAATCTAGGGTTTCTCTGTTTGTCACAGCCCTCCTGTCTACTTCATTTTCTAGGGTTTGTTCTTCGTCGTTTTTTCATTGTGCATTTATCTTCGCTGTGTTTTCATGGAGACTTTCTTTGTGCGGCCCTTAAGATCGCCTTCCTCAATGTGAAACGGAAGTGTTTCGAGCTTCAACGAATACTCTTTTTAGAGAATTCCGTTAGGGTTTTCCTTTTGGAATTCTCTCCATTCCCCACTTGAATTTGTTTGGGGCATTTGTTCTTCTCCGCCTTTGGATCTCCTACTACCAGTTATCTGAAACCCTAACGTCTTGGCTTTTCTGCTGTTTCGTTAGATAAGTTTCAAGGTTTCAGATCTGTATGGGTGTTGTCTATGTCTCACTCTAAGGTCATTTTGTATTCGTTTTTTGATGACGCGGATAGAATGGGGATTGAACAGTTCACCCGGAGTTCAGTTGATTAAATGACAGTGAAATGTAAGCTTAAGTTGTTCCTTTTTATGTTATCTTTTGCTTCAGGTCACACATGCCGACTTCAAGAAGGCAAAGGAGAAGGTTATGTACAAGAAGAAAGAAGGCGTGCCAGAAGGCTTATATATGTGATGAAGACTAATGATAGTGTGCTTGAAACTACTTGAAGAAATGTCTTCTTTCACATTTTGGAGTTACAAATACTGTGTTCTCAGATTTTAATCAATATATATGTGTTTTCCATTCTGAATCTAGTTTTTCAGTAGCCTGTTTATTATGTATTTCCTTTCTCCAAACTCTTCTACTCATGTTTGGAACTTGAAAGCATCAATTTTGAAGGTAATCATAAATTTCTCCCCAATGAATTGTAACGTCTTGTTTTTTCCTTTCACATAGAAACTGAACAAGAATACATGGCAAAGAGCTAACTACAAGAATCTCCAAACAAGTGAAATGAGACTTATTGAATAATTACAAATAGATTTGGACGCCGATCACCAAACAGAAATAAGTAATCTAAAAAGAGATCAAATATTGCTGAAAGAGTTCTGGTTGGAGATTCTTTTGTCCTAACATCGTTAAATTATGTTTGAAAAATGGTTAAATTATGTTTGAAAAATGGTTGGATCTCTTCATAGTATTAAATTTTTATTGACATGTCGATATTTCTAACGATATTTTTACATTTTCATGGGTTCGATATCGACACGAGGAGTGAATCGATATTTTCGTTATATTATAGAAAAAATCACAAAGCATAAAAAATAAACAACAAAATATCACTATTGTAAATATAATATAAATAATGGATATGTTCACTTGTTTTATAATGATAAAATGTTGGAAAATTACTATAAACAGAAAAAATATCAAATTATTTACAAATATAGAAAAATTTGACTTTTATCTAATCGCTTTCTATCGCTCAAGCAAATGAGTTCTATCGCTTGAGCGATAGAAATGTTTATTTACTAATTTAAATTTAAAATTTAAACTTTTTTGTTTTTTTATAATGTTTTAAGAAATATCCATCGAAATCGATGTTTTATCAATATTTTCATTAAAATTTCTGTAAAATTAAGATTTCGATATTTCCGTCAACATCGATATTGTAAACTTTGAATCTCCTAGATCTTATTTAGTTATATTTAATTTGAGTAGCTTTACCACCCTAGAAACCCAAAAATATGATATCTAAAAGCATGTCTAAATTTCAAGACAACGCCTCCTACTCAACAAATTATCTAACCCCAACTTTCCATTTGGTTGGTTGGTAGATACTGATTCTGATCATGAAAGACCATACATTTCTTTCCCTGTTAAAATTAGTCTGATTCATCAAGATAAAACCGATGCTAATTTTGTGGTCTAAAACCTTCAACTTTCAGTTTGTTAAGTCAATCGCAAGTCTTCAAGTCAGAACATGACTAGCTACATACTTTTGAGTCTACAAAAATCATTAAACAGGAGAGTTTGATTGATCCTCAGAAGGGTAGATTCCTATGTAGTATTTGAAAACTGATCACTAAAACTTGGCACATTGATCACCATTAAACATCGCAGCTGAGCACTTGGATGGCCTCCTACAGAATTACTACTATCCGAGACGCACCATTCGTTGCTGAAATCAGCATCTGCTGAGCCGATCACTAATGCCAAGGGGGCCGAAATGTGTCCCATTGATTATACATATACACGTCTTGAAAAATTGTTTCCCTCCTCCATCTGTGACCATTGGGGCTAGGAGCCGATGATGGATGATATCTAACCAACAGAGAGAATAAACACTTAAAGCAAACGAAAATATTTATTCGGCATGTTCACGACTGCATCGTATGTCATGAATGAACAAAAATATTTGACAAAAATTCGACCAGAAATAGTACCTTTCTGCTGAAAATGCGAAATGCTTCATCTTCCATAGCTTTATCAAGTTCCTAATAAGAGCAATAACCAACTCAAACCAACGTTTTTAACTATAACCATTGATATTCACATTCACAAGTACATCGATTTGTTGGTGATTGTGGACTATAATGGGGCAGAAAGTTGTTTAAAAGTATAATTCCCATGTAATGGAAGATGCAGACTACTCACAGTTTCTGGATCTGGTGAACTATCAATGGCAAGGATGAGCTTTTGGAGTCTCTCATCATTCAAACTATTGTGTATTTCTGAGGAAGAAGCTGTATGAAAGATGCGTAGAAACCTAGATTGTAAGTTCGTTAATGGTCCTAAGTAACAACTAGCAACAAAGTTATTCTTCACGCATAAATAAAAATGTGATAAAACATAGTTTCCCTGCCTAGCTTCTCATTGACATACAAATTGATCGTTGTTCAAACTTCAAAAGCTTAAACCTCTTCTCAAATGTCCAAAGTTTCAGAAGGTCAACCACACAAATGATTCAGAAGGTTATCAAATTTCTCACTTTGAGATTTCTCTCATAACCATCATGAAATTTTTTAACTCTCTATTGTAAAGAATAAGGACTTATGTCAAGTGTTTTTTTGGACCAAATGTGCTCTTGAATAAATTGAGGTAATAAAATCAGTAGTTATGAATTAATACCAATAGCCTCTAGCTGCAACTTTTCAAGTACTTCATTCTGGTCTCCAACACATATTGGCCTATCTACAAGTGCTTCATTAGGAGCAGCTGTAGATGGAAAGGATAAAAAGGGGTCAGCGAGTACAATGAATACTAGAAGAATGAATGAGGAAGATAAAGTTTGTTGACATTCACAGGATCCGAAAGGATAAAATCGGGAAGGAACTTCGTAGACAATTATTGGGCGGTCTATGACATGACACAATGGGATAAATGAAACGTGAATATAGGCCTAGTCTTACTTGATTGGTCCCCTGCAGACACAGGCTTGACACAGGGCACTTCTGCACAAGTTGCAAATAACACAAGTTATCATACTAACAGAATTAAATGCAGCCACAGACGGCTTGCAACGCCACAAATTTCAGACTATTGGAGAACGTCTCCAACTTTTCCTACCCAGTTAAACTCAATTATGATACCAAGTTCATTAAAATCAAACTGAAAATTACTATTGAAAAGAAACTGCCTGAAGTTTGGATTAGAACTCTTGAGTCTCACTTCACCAAAGAATATAAACCTGTTACTCCCATAAAATGAAATAACAGCTTTGCTCAAACAAAAGAATCAAACAACTTATCTCTTTACTAGATTTCAATTAAAGAGTTTCAATCAAGCCACTACAACTTTAAGCATAAAAAATCTAGAAGTTAAACAACAGCCACAAAACTCAAGCTCAAAAATAAAGACATGACCATAACTCCACGAATGAATGAAATAACCTCAACAAGTTCACAAACTAAACTAAAATTAAATCCAACTACTTAAAAGAATCAACTAGCCTATTCAAATGGAAAAGTAATCACTAAAAGTACTAATAACTTGCTATGGTCCTTTTCATCACGAACAAAACTAGAGCATGACAAGGAGACACACTAGAGCAAATAAATCCCTTATTCAAGAGTTCTTCCAATTGCCCTTTGCGTTCCTTCGGTTCGGTTAGTGTCATTCGATAAGGTATTAATGCTCAAGCAGATTAACAAAATTTAAATGCTTCAATTCATGAGAATTTCAAGGGCATGACTACTACTACTGACATGGTAAAAGATGACAAGGAGACCGAGTTTCTACATCTGACTTAAGGCAACATGTCGGAGATTCAATATGAAAGAAAGTTCACAAAACTATATCATTTCACTCCAAACTTGATTAGCCAAAGCGAAAAATCGATAGATTTATTAAGGGTTACATGAAGAGATTGGAGGTTTTCTGGTCCTAAAAAACCTATAACTTTTGTTGCAGTGCTCGGTACATTAATCATGGATAGAAGGTGATAAGAAGGCACGACCACTTTGCAAGGTGGGTTTTGTTTGGGTTTAAGAGGAAATCAATTCCCTCGTCATCTAGCCAGCCTCACAAAGTTCATCTCCAGCAAACACAAGGACAAGGCATTTTTCTTCCATATATAACATGTGCAATAGGCGTAATACCAGACAACATTAGGTAGACTAGAACACTTGCTTCAAGTGTAGGAAGAATGGCCACTATGGGTTCAACATTAGGTAGACTAGAAGACTTGCTTCAAGGAGGATTGTCAAACTAAGGGTGAGCCTAACATTGATAAGTCGACCCCAAGAATCCTCCAACACCTGATCAAGAAAGAAAATCGAAGGCATGCGTCTTTAAGGTTACGAAGGAAGAAGTTGAGAATGCATATGCAGTTGTTACTGGTACGCTTGCTCTAGACTTTTATCTTTGATATATGTGTGTCTTTTTCTCATCTTATACTTTGTAAATTATTGACACGAACTATCTCAATTCTTAGTTTTTCCTATTTTATGTTATTTGACACGAGGTCAAGTCATTCTTTTATTTTGCCGACTTTGTTCAACCAGCTAACTTAGAGCTAGAACTTCTAGGTTACCTGCTTTCAGGTATTTACACCATATGGTTCACTGTTATAGTGAAGTTGGGAAAACTAGTTATTGGGGGCCAGACTCTTGGAGCAAAGTTGATCAAATTGAATACATAGGACTTCGATGTAATCTTGGGCATCAATAGGTTAGCTATTAACCAAGCTACAATCAATTATGCCAAGAAGGAAGTCCCTTTCAGTCCACCATCTGGCCCAAATTTTAAATTCAAGGGAGTGAAGCATGGAAGGCCAAAGGTGTTAACAACCCTAAAGACCAAGCACCTACTGCAGCATGGTGCTCAGGTGTATTTGGAACATGTTGTAGATGTTTCCTAATTTAATCTGAAATTTGGGGCTCTTAAAATGTGTGTAACGTAAAAGAACACTCTATGAACCACTTATTGGAGCATAGCATTCAAGGGTACCTCAACTTGAAAAAAGTAAAAAACATAACTAATAAGTATTCAACCCTTAAACAGATACCAGACCCTCCAGCAAGCATCAACTAAACCTTAAAAGAAGGTTAAAATACAGGCAACGGAACTTGAGAACAATTATCTGCTTTGAACTTGGGCAGTGAGTTCAAATTCATAACAAAGCACAAGTAGCATCAACCTAGAGAACTAGCGATTTCGCCACATTATGAAATTATCCCGAAATAAAAAGCCAACAAGAACTATATAGACCATCAGAACATGAAACTTCATACAAACTATAGAACATAAATAGAATAATAAAAACCCAAGTCCAAAAGAACAGCACCTTTGTGTTTCTTGAAACAAACCAGAGAGCAGCTTCAAGCAAAGTGAAAGGGAGAAGCCAGCACACAAATGAATGAAGGTCAGAGACTTTTCAATAAAGACTACACAAAAATAACCAAAAACAAATCTTCTTGATTTCTTACTAAGGTGCAAGGCATAGGGGGCATTTGTATTTGGATGGTGCTTCATTGCAGACCTGACATTTCCGAGGACCCATAGAATGTTCAATTTCTTAAACTCAATGCTGCAAACCAAAAATGATGAAATTAGAACAATCAAGCTGGAAGTGATGACAATTTTAAGCTTCTATCATCAATAATGAAGTTTAAATTCTGTCCGGACGGTTAAGAATTCACCAGAATAACTAAACTACAACATTCTTCCACAACCATAAGCAGATTAACAAAAACAGATTGATGTAAATCACTCCCAACAGACATAAGACTCCGAAAGCAGAACAAAAGAAAGAAAACGAATTCAGCAAGTTTTAACCAAACAATCAGATTAGACGGATTCTGAAGAACAAAGAGGCGATAACAGAAGCAGAAGGAAAGTAGAGGCCTCACCGGAGGGGGTTTGGCGCCTGGCTTCACCGTCCGACGAGAGGATTTTTGACAAAACCGAAATACACCAAAAAGGAGTGTTTTGGTTCATAAAAAGAAATAGAAATAGGAAAAAAATTAGAAAGAGAAATATGAATTTATATCCTAAACTTTGATGATATTAATTTAAACCTCGAACTAATAATTGTATCGATTTAAACTCTAAACATTTATAGTTGTGTCAATTTAAACCCTCAACTTTCATAAGTATATCAATTTAAATTCTCCATAAGTATATCAATTTAAATTCTCTATTTATGTTTTATTTGGATACACTTACGAAAGTTGAGTGTTTAAATTTGTTTAAATTGATATACTCATGAAAGTTCATGGTTTAAATTGATACAATTATTAGTTTGTGATTTAAATTCATACAACTCTCAAAGTTCAGGGTTTAAATTGATACAATTATTAATTTATGGTTTTAAATTGATACAACCCCAAAATTGAAAGGTATAAATTTTCTCAAAATTCGAATTTTGTTTTTATAGTTTTAAAAAAGTTAGAATTTAGTTCCTATAGTTTTAAAAGTTAGAATTTGGTCTCTATAATTTGGAGAAAATTAGAATTTAATTTTTATGATTGAAAAAAAGTTAGAATTTAGTCCCTATTTTAAAGACTATTTAGGAGGGTTTTATCAAATCATATGAACTAAATTCTAATTTTAAACCACATGGATTACTAAATTTGCAATTTAACCTTTATTTGGCTTTTTGTTTCAAGTTTTTTAAGAATAAAAGAATCTTGTAAACTGTTTATGTTTCTTGTTTGTTATTTTTCAAAAATGTTACCAAAATTGTGTAGAAAATTTTGAAACAACACAATAAAGATCAAGTTTCTTGGTTCCAACGTTTTTCAAAACATAAACAAAAATTCTAAAATACATGATAAATATCTAAAAATAACTACAACATACAAATATTCCATATTAAATTTTTAAAAGAGTAATTGTTTTAAATGACAAAATTACTAGAAATATTTTCAAATATAACAAAATCCATTGTCAGTGATAAACACTGAAAGACTACTATCATCTATCACTATCTATCACTGATAGACATATTTGACTATATTTGTAAATATTTTGACTTATATTGCTATATTTGAAAATAACCTTTTTTTTAAAACTTATTTTCATTTTAAAATTTTACAATTTTATTTAAAATATCAAAAGAAAAAAGAAAAGAAACAAAAGAAAATAGTTACAAAAGAAAAAAAGAAATAGTTATCAAACACGTTCTTTTTCTCTTTTTTATAGTAAAAAAAGAAAAATAAGAAACAATAGACAATTATCAAGCACATTTTATTTTTTATTATTATTTAAAAAAAACATAAAGTGAGAAACAAGAAACAAAAATATTATCAAAGTAGCTATTCGATAATTCATATAAACCATTTGACAGATATTTGATAAAGTTTTTAAGTTCAACCATGGTGACCATATAATAACATATTCAAAGTCAAACCAAATAGAACGGCTACTTAATTCATTTTTTAAGCAGGTATTATAGGATTATTTATGAGAGTTTTCTCAAACTATCGAGATTGAATTCTAGTTATAAATCATAGAGACAAAATTTTAACTTTCTCCAAACCACAAGGACTAAATTTGTCATTTAACCTATTTATGACAAACTAAAGTTAAACTTAAAATAAGTTTAGTGGAACGACGTGACAATAAAGTTAAAGTCAAGTGCATGTGTAATTCAAGTGTCAATTAGTGCAAGTGAAGCATCAATTCATAAAATTACCCTTCAAACTATTTCAAGTAGAGATACTTAAATGTTGTAGGGTCAGGCAGATTGTCTCATAAAATTAGTTGAGGTACGTGTAAATTGACCCAAATACTCATCAATATAAAAAAAATAAACATAAAAAACTATTCAAGTGGAGCTTTATTCATTTATGGAAGGTTATAAACATTATGATCCCAAGACTTCAGCTCAAATTCATGGTTGGTTTTATAGTAATTTCAATTTTAAACCTTTCATTTATGTTTTTAGGCTACTTTGGAGTTAGTGATGTTATGACATTCATGTAATTTAGAGTTATTATAACTCTTAAAGAATGGTTTGTTTTTTGAAAATGTAGGTAATCAAAATTTTTTATGTCCAAAATTACATATGTTTGACATTTTTAGATAACCATATTTGTTTTGTATAAATATTTATCAAATTATTTAGATATCTGTATTTGTTTCATAGAATTTCTACTCGAGAATGTCTTAAATTTATATAATGCTAAAAAAAATATTTATAGTTATTCATTAATTTATAATTAATTTAATTTAAAGGGAGTTTTTAAAAATAGAAAAATAAGGAAAACTATTTACACAAAAATAGAAAACTTTTTAAATAGTTGTGATAGACGCTGATAGAAGTCTATCAAGGTTTATCAGTGATAGAAATTATTGAAGTCTAATAGATGCTGATAGAAGTCTATCAATATCTATCAATAATTTTTTTTTTTTTTGCTATTTTCTATAAATAGTTTGATATTTTTTCTATCTATGAAAAATTCTCTTAATTTAATATAAATTTATGTGTTTTACTAATTTAAAATTTTTAAAATTAATATAGTTTATATTAATTTTATATGTTATTTTTAATTTCTCAACAAAATTATATATATATATATATATATATATAAAGGGTGAAAGAGTAAAAAGATTATGCTCTCAACACAGGAATCTTAAAAAACCCATGTTTTAAGGGAGCATTTAAAACTTTTGAGATACTTTCCATAAGGACATCCTAGAATGTCTAGGCATCTCCAGATGTTCAGGCTTCTTAAATTACTGTATAATAAACGCATTAATTCATGAAAATCTTGAATTTTCAGGAAAGAAATGTCCTCTAGGATGACATCGACATTGGACAGTATATCATGAGGAAAAAGCAACTTTGCCTTTAAAATCAAGAAGGTATGGCATAAAAAAAAACATAAACTCAAATGTGATTGATCCTTCTTTCCTTTGCCTAAGCTGTGAAGCAAATATAGTAACACTCATAGGTAGAAAATTATAATTAATAGGAAACAAACAAATATCAAAATTTAGATTAAATATGTTAAAAATACTTATTATCTAGTCTATGTTTGGTCCCTCCAAAATCCAAATAAAATTATCTTCATTCACATCAGTCTTCTCTTCACCAGCCTGTCTTCTTCCTCTTCCCTTTTCTCTTTCAATACTCTAAATCAAAGAAAAAGAAAAGAAAAAAAAAACCACGTGAGACAGAAATAATATAATCCACTTTCAAGAGTTCCAAGTAGGTCATTGCAAATGCAGACAATTCCATCCAGAGAGAATTTCCCCCATGGTTCAAGAACAAATTACCTGCTTTGACTCCAAGCCTATGTGAATTGACTTTTTAAGTGCTTAAAAACAATTTTTTTCGTTTTTACAAATATTTATTAAGCACGTAGAAAGTCATTCCAAACTGACTCAAATATTTATAAGATACAATCTCAAATCACGATTAGTTGATCTGTAGGGTGTGTTTATCTGAGAATTTACATCATCAATGTGTAAAAACTCAAACAAATCCCAAGAAAGAAAAGGAAGAAAATTGCAAAATGAGCTGTTGTTCTCATTTGATAATGGTATGAACTATGCATAATTTACATGTCAACCTGTGTTATGTTGTTATTATAATCAAACTCTACCTAGCTACAAAATTTTGCAGGCATGTAATGTAGGACCTATCTAAGAAATTCCATGCTTCCTCCAATTTCAACCTGCAATCATACAAAGTTAAGATTAGAGTAGCTTAAGCTGCTCCAAGGTACAACATTTCAAAAGGTAGGAAGAGGAACCTTTAGGCACCAAATGAAACAAGAATAACATTCAAATGAAAGCTTACATGGATCCATGGTAGGACTTCCTGATTCGGGATTGTCGATATTTTCGAGTCTCTGACTAGTATGTTGATTGTGGGTTACTGGTGGGAGGGCTAGTTGATTCTGTGGAAGAGTTAAGAGTGTAAAATATATGCAATTATGAACTGTAATAATACACACACAACTGGTTATAATGATACCTGTGGGGAAGACTGTGATGATGCTGCTCTCACCTGCATCTGTCGGGAACCAAGAAACTGCTGATAGCCATCAAGTGAACTTGAGGCCCTTGGCTGATTTATATTTTGCATTCCTGATGAGCTGTGCATTTGATCCGGCTGATTTGTTTCTTGAATTCTTGATGGATCGGTATTCGGAACATGTGCCATATGAAAGGGTGGAAAAGAGAAAGTTGGTCCAAGTTGAGCGGCTCCAGCTTGCCTCGGAAACATCGGTCCAGCTAACATGTTAGGATACGGCATCATGGGACGATTCACGCCTGTTTCCATGCCAATGCCCATGCCCATTCCAAGTCCCATTCCCATTGGAGGCATAAATTGTTGTACACCAGGAAACATCATAGGCACCATACCACATCCCATGGACATCATCTGCATTGAAACTGGTCAATATTCGTATTACTTATCAATATAATGCATACTGTACCACGTTTGGCATGCTACAACCATTCCTTGTTAATTTCGAGGACAAGAAGGGGTGGATGGGCTTACAAACCTCTGTTTCTCGTAAATAAATCTTCCTTATGAATCTTGCAAGGAATGGATTGATGCAAGACTAAGAAGGGATCATGCAGCGAGAATAGAAAGAGTAGAATATTCCAGCAGTGAGGAAGGTTAGGAGCAGGGTCCACGGTTGTTAGCATGAGTAAGTCTACAATAGTTAGTTATGTTGTGAATAATCAAGCTGATAGGAGAGAAGATCACGAATTCAAGCTCACCATTTAAGCTTTAAACGCAGAAGAAAATTAACTTGCTTGATCTCAAACAAAAAATAACGCTAGAGGTAGAAAGGTAAAAGAATTGAACCACACAGTTCTGAGTGGTTTGGCAATGAGCCTATATCCACTTACGGCATCCATGCTTAAACTTTTAGGACTCAAAACATAGACCTTCTCAGTAAAAGAGTTCAAACTTAATATTATAAGTTTGTCTACAATATTATTTTTTTTTGACAAAAAGAAAAGGAGATGGTTCCATTGCTCTGAGATATATATTGTAGATTTATCTATAATCCAAATGTATTTTTATAGACAGTACAATTTTATACACTTCAATAACAATACTAATAGATAATATAGTGGAAGGATTCATATATTTCTTTCTACCATCTATCGGATCTCATAGAATACTTCTCTTGTAGAGTACTAATAATCCTACTCCGCCAGTTTCATTTAAGACGTACCTGTCAGGGTTTCTACAGAGAGCTTACAGAATCAGCAGAGAAAAGAAAAGATTGAAATTCCTATCTCAGTTACTCACCACTTCTGTCTCTTTCCCTTTTACCCCGTACACACTTCTAAACTAACTAATGCCTTTTTCTCAACCACTGAGAACGACCTCTAACTAACACAAGAACAGAAATAGTTGGGTGCTTCTCTAACTGAATACAAAGCTGGACCTTTCAAAAGTGACATACATCAAGAAGTTAATAGGGAGAAAGGGGTGCAGGGTAGAATTTAACCAAGGATTGTTTTTTGAATAGGCAGTCTCCAATTTTCTTCCTTGAAATCAGTATTGGCATTTTTGATAAAAAAAAAAAGAATAGTAGTTACGGTCAGGAAATGAGCCAGGAGGTTGGTTTGATTGTTGATTGAAAAGAATAATAGTTGCTATCAGAAAATAAGTCAGGATGAATTGCAGGGCTAGTAAACCAACATGTGACTCTTTGGATACATGTTGAAAATACTATTTTTGGTGCTTAGAAAAATTTTGCCTAGGCCGAGAATTCTTGTGTCATCCTGAAAAAATGGATGCTGAAAATCAGTGTACTTATCGCTTTAACCTTCATGGAGAAGGGAGATGAAATCACAACTGAAGAAATTGGGATATCGTAGAGAACCAAACCTGATTGAATCCAACGCTTACAACTCTCAACTATCAGATTTAAAAATCCTCCACAGTACATCTTGATTCAAACTGCATCCTATATCCATTTTTTATAAAATAAAAATAAATAAATAGAAATAAAAATTGGACCGTCTGCATATCTCCACAGTGGTATAATAACGTCCACTTTCTTTTGGTTTCACCCGAAAGGTATCATACCAATACAAATATTGTCTCTCGCTTATATATCCATGATCTTCCCCTTATCTAGCCAATATGGAACTTTTTTTTATTGCATTCCAACAATCCTCCCCTTGAACTAAGTATCACCAACCGCCCCTCAAATAGTCATCTACCCATCCAACTCTCTGGCTTCATCAAGAGTTATCTCTTATCCAAGACAACTCACTTCTCCAAAATACACTCAGCCTGCTCAATAGTGTACCACTGCCAATTACATTATGGGTCTCATGGTGACAACCACTCCTTCACACCTTGATAATCCTCCCCTTGAACCACACTTGTTTGACACTTGAGACACATCCAGAATGCTACATGACTGTGTCTTTGAGACTCGTCAATTTCTTGCTCACCATCTCAGGATTCCATCAACACAACTAGATTTGAGGCATGGCACTAATACCGCTTGTTGAGACTCATCAATTTCTTGCTCACCATCTAAGGATTCCATCAACACAACTAGATTTGAGGCATGGCTTTAATACCATTTGTTAGGGACCAGAGATCCTCCAAATATATCTCCAAGGCTTGAGCCCTCATGGTTTGCTTTTGGTTTCAACCAAATGCCTCCTACCAATGAAGATCAATGTTCCTACCCATGATCTTTCTCTTGTGTAGCTAACCTTAGACTTTGATCGCATTTTCAACCACCTACATTCGTTCACTCCTTATCTCATAATATTTTCGTCTTAATAATAATAATTATTATTATTATAAATAATTATAAAAAAACCCATACATTTCCGCCTAAATTTTATCCAAATCTATGGGGAAATCATCAAGTCCCATCCTCACTCTTTTGAATTACAATTATGCACAACCAGTACCTCCAAAAGAGGTAGAGTACTCGTCTACAAGTGGTATAGGATTTCTTTTGATATATTGACGAGTCCTCATTGTTTAAGAAAATCCAGCTGCTTCAAAATTCCTAACGCAGCAGGATTTCATTTCCACACCCACCGTGATTTGTTATATAATGCATTCTCCCTAAAAATAAAATTTTAAATTTTAAATTTTAAAAAATAAAATTTTAAAAATAAAAATAAAAACCTTAAATTTTGTATTCTGAACCTAGGAAAGATACATGACAGTAGCGGAGTAGAGGCACAAACCCTGATAAATAAGAACCATGAAAGGAAA
The DNA here is from genome assembly GCA_002890555.2 of Lagenaria siceraria. NCBI lineage: Eukaryota > Viridiplantae > Streptophyta > Magnoliopsida > Cucurbitales > Cucurbitaceae > Lagenaria > Lagenaria siceraria. The sequence continues at coordinate 17,399,454 of CM016483.1, read as the reverse complement.
AAACCATAAGGGTCACAAGACTCACAAGTGCTCCACCCAATTCTTAAGAATAAACAGAAATGGGATGTCAAATAAAGCCTGCAAAATGCAAGTATAGTGAACTCCATTCAAAGACTTGAAACCGAAAACGTTGAGTCTATCTCGAATGATCAAGTGTTAGTAACTTAGTACCCTCACTACTTATGGAAGCTTCAAGTTCAACCTCCCCCTCTACCTATTTGTACATGCTTCTCTCCATATAAAAAATCAAAAAAGAAGTGAGAAAGCACAAGTAGTGCGCAGTGAAAATGCAGGAACAGTGCAACATTGAGTAAACAATCATGCTCCCAAGGAAACTATGAATCTAAATAGCATGACAATGTATGTCCAACGTGATTTTAACATGATAGAGACAATCAACCTGCACTTGCAACTGAAGTGACTTTAAGTATTCAATTGCCTCGTCCAACATTGAAGCTTTGTCTGCCTGAAATTTGATATTAACCAAATCTCAGTGAACAAAAAAAATGGGAAGAAATAATTTGATCTACGCACTGATTTCAAGGGTTGGAAATTATCTCGCTAATTGTATATTCACCTTGTTACACCGAGGTATGAGCTCCTGTAAGGCCTTCATCTTTTCATTAATTCGATCTCTTCTTCTCTGCAATGGAGGGATGAATATTACATGAATAGACGGGGAACAAAAACACAGAAGAAACTATATTGTCATTTATATGTGATTGAACAAAGTGCTAACAACAGCAGCAGCAGTAAATTACTCACTCGCTCTGAGAGATTATGGACCTCAGCAGCACGAGATCTTTTTGTAGAGGTTGATCCACGAACTTGCTTCTTTCCATCAATAGATTCGAATTCAACATCCTTTGACAAATGTTTATAAAGTTAAAATTTTTAATGAAACCTTGAAGAGCTAGAAAGTGGACCAAAGCAGTAGCCCCATCAGGCATGAGCATCAGAATTTACATATGCAGAAGAAGCACGCAAGAATCCACTCAAAGGCACAATATTTCAGAACCACATACAGAACCTGGAAATAAGCACATGCAGACCAGTTACCTTTCGATCCCGTTTTTAAGGTATTTATCACAAGTGCCTGAAAATTAAGGATAATAGTCTCGTAGGATTTGCCTGCAAAAACTTCTTGACATATTTTAACTAATTTGACTTGTTTCACAGGTTCTGTCTCTAAGAATATAATAAAATAATCTTTATTTCAAAATTTCCCTGACAGATTTCATTTAAATTACTTATACATCAAGTATACGGGAACTGTTACTTCATCTGCTTAACACATATGTTCATATTCAAGCTAGCTCTTCGGAAAAGTCACTGGTCTAGCACATGACAATTTGTAGTTAGGTGTTTGGCACACTCGCAGAAAAGCATCTCTCCAAGGCATGGCTCTAGTCAATACACATCCAAGCCAAGTATTCTCACTAAAACATGGCAGCATTCCTAGACCTCGGAACCGTCTGAGCAGAGACTGGAGAGCACTAACTTAGTCCTTACTCATCCTAAAGATTTTCTTTGAGATATATCTTTATCACCATTACTTGATATCATAAAAGAATCCAGCAACCATCCAACTCTCTACCCCATGAATGAAAACTTTCACCAGCTATTAAAAATGCTCTCTATCATGCAATCCAGAAATTCTCATTTTTTTTACAAATGAAAACTCTCTACCCTATAACTTGGAACACAAATGAAAACTCCCTCCCGGCAAAATTACAACTAGTTTGCAAGAAAGTTATTTTGAACAATGAAGGGTTGTGTGAGAAACTTGTTTTGCAAGGCATTTGAGTGGTTATATATGGTTGTGTAAACATTACAATTGGTGAATAAGAAACAAAAAGGGAAAACGACTTCATATCATGTAAATTTAGTCATAGGGATGGTTATTGTTTTTTTTTTTTAATATTTTGTTCTTTCCCAATCTCGGTCCCAACCGAGATCACCACACAATTACCAAAAAGAAAAAAAAAAGACATAAGAAATCCAAACCTTTACCTCTAGGTCATATATGCCTTTACTAGTTGAGCTAGTCTCAAGTTAGTATATACCATATCCGTGTTACTATTACTAATCAAATTTCTTAGATATTTCCTAGACAGTTACTTTTTATTTCTTTTTTTGTTTTCTTTTTTCCCCTTTTTTTTTTCTTTTGGCGAAGAACACCTCTAAAACTTTGGTATATCCATCTATCCTAGTATTTTATGTTTTATTTGATATATATTAATTCATACCATAATTCAATATGAACTTATTTACTCTTTTTTTTTCTTTTTTTTTGGTGAAAACTAATGCAATAGCAATACATAATGTTCATCTAAACTAAATTTACTTATCAAATTCAATTAATTTTTAGGTTAAAATTCAATTGAATTGACCAGATGTAATACTAGTCAACCTGAACATAACTCAAAACAAACCATACTTAGATATAATAGTTTTATTACCCTTTTTTTATGGCTGCCTCAAATCAAACTCGATTATAAGTGATTGATACAAGTCAATTATAATCGATAAAACATACCCCATTTCACAAGAACGTAAACTAAGAAATTCGAACATCAAAACAGAGAGAAAATTATGAGATGTAAATCCTCACAATCCTCGCCTCATCTCATGGATATCATCATATACAGGCTAAAGAGGCAAATTACCATCCCATGGACAGAGAGGATGCACGAATGTTGATAATCCAAATGCCCAGCCTAGGTTCCAATGAAACACACGTCCTATTTCAATCTGTGTTTAAAATTACATCTCTCTCTTTCTCTTTCTCTGATTAAACAAACATCCAAATGCCCATCCCATCCAAATTAATCACTGGGAATCTGAGTTTATAACACGTCATTATACCACCCAAGAGGGGGGAAATTCCAGAGTATGGAGAAAGGTGTGGGAAATCAGTAAACCACCGATTACTGCAGCTTAATACTAAAAGCTTGGTGTGTAGATTCTAGGGAGCGGAGAAAACGGGCCCATGCTCATAACTCAGTTATGCTGTTCCCACAGCTAACTTTAGTAAAATAAAAAATTATTCCATGTGCTTTGGTTATTTTCATAAGGTTTATGGTCAAAATCAAACGAGTAATAAATCAAAGGGAAAATCCTCAAAAAGAAAATCGAATGGAAATAAAATAAAACGAGAAATTCAATAACGTCAGATTAACCGGGTTCGTAACAAGACTCACCGTGCTATAGCATAGGTAATCGGAATCATCCGTTTCTTTCCCTTTCCGCTTCCGATCCTCGAGATTCGTCGTCCTTTGAACCGATTCTGTTTCACCAACTATCATCTTCATCAGTTCTCCACCGTTGTCAGTTGACGTAGCCGCTACTCCACCACCGCTCATAACCGTGCAGGCTAAATCACCGTTTGATGTATCGGTTATAGCCGTCCTCTGTAATTCCGTACCTGTAGATTCGGGCGTCAACACAGTTGTGTTGCTCGAAGTCGAACCAACCACTGTAGATTCCCTTACAATGCTCTTCGAATTCGACGGACCAGATTCGATCCTCCGTGGGTGCCTCGAGAAGAGCCCGAAACTATTTACCTTCGTTTCCGGTTCCGCTCTTCTCGTCGGTGGTATTGGCGGCCGAGCCGCCATCGTTGAGGTCGCCGTCGTCGTCATCGCCGTGAAGGGCTGAAACTCCATGCCATGACTAGCACGAACTTGTGCAGAAACGCCGGCGTTTTGCTCAATACTCTGAGGATGCGAAGGATAGAGGAGTTCATCACAGAAACTATTCTCCAAAGTAGAATCATCAACAAGAGGATAATGAAGCCACGAAATCATTTCGTCCTCCTGCATGAAAAGCTGCGGTTCTTCCTCTTGATTCATAGGTCGAGTGTCTCTGTTCGTGATTTGCTCCGCGGTTGTAGACGGCGGTAATTTCATCCTGGATTTCTGGTTCTGGCTTTGCATTACCACTTGACCGTTCTGCCAGAGAAGTTCCATAACCTCGCCTTCTGACCTGTGTATTTAAACCAAAGAAAACCCAGCCCCGAATCCATGAAATGAATCTGGAATCAAGAAACAATGAATAAAGAAATAAACAAACACTCACATGGAAGATGTCTTGGAGCGCGATGGCACGGAAGAAGAAGGAAACGATAAATCTTCGTCGGTCTCAAAATCAGGAACGCAGTAATTCATCCTCTTTTCTAGACAAATGAAAGATAAGAAAACAACAAAGACCTGATTCGAATCCGTTTAATCAACCAACAAGCAGAAGCAGCAAGAACTCGAAGCCGGTAAACAGTTTGATTACGTATCCCTGACACTTTGAAACCGCAAGAAAACTGAATGAATCGAACGTCGGTGGAACTAAATTCCAGAATCAAAAATACAATTCCAATTTCTTGAACTCTCTGTCAAAAATTAGTATCGAGAAAGTTCTTATTTCGTCTGTTTCCTAACCGCAGAAAGCTTTTCCCAATGGCCGCTCCAATTGTCGATTGTCTTTCATGTTAGCTCAATTTATATGAGCTCTAATGGTAGTTTCTTCTTGGCCTTTTGCTTGGTAGTGTGAACTGTGAATAATGTGAACGGCCTCCGTACAAACTCAGCTGCCTTCAAGCTCCAGGATAAACCTCTCTCTCTCTCCTCTCTCTTTCTCTCTCTTCTTTGCTGGGAAAGAGAACGGAAAAGGACGAGTTGGGCTTTTGACGGTTATGTGCCCAAATCAATGTACTTCTCTTTCCCGAAGTCCAGCTTTTTAAAATATTTTTATTTTTCTTATTTATTATTTCTGTTCACTTATTATATATACGTAAATACTTTACTTCCCTAAGTTTTGGCTAAAAACAAAATACTAAATTATATAAAATATTCTTAAACTTTATATTTTTGGGTAAAAAAATATCTTAAAAATACTCTTAAACTTCCAAAATGAATTCAAAAATACTTTTATTGTTGATTTTGAATGAAAATTTTTAGGTTAAAAATACCTCTAAAGTTTCAAAAATACCTCTAAATTTAAAAAAAATATATCAAAAATACTTTTATTATTATATGAACAAAAACTGTTATACCGTCATACTTCTCTATTTTTCTTCTTTTTTTTCTCCTCTCTCCTTCACTATTCTCCTACTTCTCTTTTTTATTAAATGTTTGATATTTGTGCATCTAAAAATAAATAAAATTACACACTTTAATTAAGGTATATGAACTATAATAAGAAGAAAGAATAATAGAAGCATCAAATTTTGTCCCTAAGGTAATCTTTTATTATTTTTAAATAATTATATGTCATTTTAAATTATAAAAATAATTATAAAAGATTATCTCTTCTCTTTATAAATTAAAATGTTGTTTAATTATTCAAAATAAAAAATATATATTCCAACCTTTTATACCTAGTCTAAAAATGTCGGGAACAAAAAGATACGTTTAGAAAATTTAGGTACCAAACACACATAATCTTAAAAGTTTGGGGACTAACACACCTATTCTTCAAAATTCGAGGATATATATATACTGTACTAAACTATGAGGGTTGAATTTACCTTCAAAGCAATAATTTAAAGTAAATTGATGTAAGTGCATGTTTGTGGAGTAGTTTTAAGATCGTCAAAATTATTTTTAAAATCATTCTAAAATATGTTTTTAATCAATCAAAATTAATTTAATATTAATATTTAACTCTTAAATACAATTTTCAAACAGAAAAATTGATTTTAAAGAATTAAAGATATTCATAGTGATTTTAATCAATTTAGAATCACTCCAAAACATGCTATAAGTCTTCCATAAGGGATTTATAACTATTTTCAAATTGAAAATCATCTAAAAATGTTATTTTTCTCTAAAAATTTTGATAAAGTAGCTAGAAAATTTATCATGTAATTCTTTTGAAATAAGTAGGAAATTAAATTTCGAGGATGAGAAGATGAAAAAATTATTTATATTAATAAAAAATGCTATTATCCATTTGATATAAACATTATTCTCTAATATTACGTTGCTTCATACATTTAAACAAAGTTTTATAATTTAAATTAATACAATTATGTTAAAGTTTTTAAGTGATATAACTCTTCAATTTAGGAACATAAACAATGATTTTTTTTTTCTCTCTAAAGCTGTTGAACTAAAAATAAAACATTTTCTTAAAAAGAAAAAAAAATAAAAATAAAATATTTAAATTCCGAGCCAAATCAATAATGTCCAATGACCAATTTAGGGTATGGATTTTTTTTCAACCTACTTGCATAGTTGCATGTTCAATTTGTCCTTATTTAACAAAATTGTTTTAGGAATGTTTGAGAGTATTTTTAAAATTGTTAAAATAAATTTTGTCGTATTTAAAATCCTTTCGAAATATATTTTTATTCACTAAAAATTAATTCAATATTTAATTTTACATTTTTAAACGAATTTTTCAGACTATTAAAATTAATTTTGAATGATTAAAAGTATTTTCTAAATAATTTTAAAAATAATAAAAATAATTTTAAAAATACTCTCAAACATATTTTATAATTGTAAATTTTAAGAAATATTTCTAGAAAATAACCATAGGCGTTGCTTTTTATTTTTTCCATTTTCATACATGTACTCTTATTTCTCTCTCCTCCCCTCTCACTCCTATCTCTATTCTCACACATCTCTTCTCTTTCTCTCTCTTGCATCCTAATTTTTTTTCTTTTCAAAAAAAATATAATTTTTTTCTTTTAGTACTCCATTATCATTAGCAATTTTATCTCTCTTTTTTTTTCTTTCTTTTTTTATATATTTTTCATATCTCTTTAGCGATAGAAAGCGATATACTTCTATCGCTGTCTATCGTTGACGACGGTAAAATTTTTCTATATTTGTAAATAAAATTTTTTTATATTTGTAAATAGTTTGACTTATTTTTTTATATTTGTAAATAGTTTAGTTCAAGATTATTTTCAAATATAGAAAAATGAGTCAAACTATTTACAAATATAGAAAATTTTTACTGTCTATCATTGATAGACCGCAATAAAATTCTATCACTTGAGCGATAAACTTAAAATTTTTCTATATTTGTAAATAGTTTGATATTTTTTGTTGTTTATAATAATGTTTCTATTAAAAAAGTAATAACAATAATAATCAAAAAACGTGATAGGGCATTATCCGTCTCATTCCTATTTAGGACGCGTTTAGAATTGTTTAATTTTAAAAATATGTCATTTTGAAAAAAATTAGAGTGTTATCAACCGCTCAAATAGATTTTGAAATGTATTTTAAACCATTTTGATCAAAAGAGTTTAAATAAAAATAAGTTTTTTGAAAAACATTTTTTTTTCAAATCAATTCAAACGAGTCCTTAGTCAATGAAAAAAAATTTATATCATTTCATTTTTTTTCATTTCTTACCTAAACGAAGATTTTTTGCTACATTAGAATTTACATTCCATGAGTCCCACAAAGAGAAAAATGACCCTTCAAATTAACGAAGTAGTTCAATACAGACTAAATCGTGTCAAGTCAGTGTCATTTAACGTGAATTTATTGAAGTGATAGACAACATTGCATATCAAATTTGAATAACATTCCGAGAATAAAATTTATTATAATTATTTATTTTATTTTTATTTGGACCTAAAATTGTATCAAATACTTGTAAAGATTTTATTTGTTTTAATGTGTATTATAAATTTTATTATATTATATGTACTAAATTTGATTTCTATTTTTTTATAAAAGAAAAAACAGAAACAGAAAACATATAAAACATATATATTTAATTTTAAATTTTTAAGAAATAAAAATGTGAAATATAGTTTTGAAGTTTCTAGTTTCTAAAAAAACACACTAAATGATAAATGAGAAACGAAAACATTATCAAACAAACTCTGAACTTTCATATTTCTATTTAATATGTTCATATACGCTAAAATATATCTAATGAGTCCTTAACCTTTTAAATTTTATGTCTAATAAATCATTAAAACTTTCAATTTTTGGCCTAATAAATTCATGAATTTTTAAATCTATTAAATAGATCAATAATTTATTAAATACAAAATTAAAAGTTAAAAAGACCCATATTTGATACAATATTATATTTAAAATTTTGAAATTTATTAGACACTTTTTAAAATCTAAGAATATATTAAACATCATTTTAAAAGCTTAGAAACTTATAATATATATTTTTAATAATTAAAAAACTTATTTGATAGAAACTTAAAAGTTGAATGATTAAACTTGTAATTTAACGTAACAATAATCATTTAGGTCTTATTTCATAATATTTAGTTTTAAGAAGTTAATATTTAGTTTTAAGAATTTAGGGTTGCTTTCTCATAATTTGTTTGCATTTTTTTTTAAATGTTTTTATGTGTTTCCATTTTTTCCCAAAATGTTTTCTAAATTTATTTTTCTTAATTAAATCAAACTATTGAAATTTATAAAATAACTACAAATATGCTTGAATTAGCTGAGTTTATAAAGTTCACAATAAAAGTTATATTATTGTATTTGTAATTGAGAACTGAATAGTGGGGAAGAAACAATAAAATATTCATTCCTCAATCTAATTAATTAAAATAGTCACTTTGCAAGTTTAAATACTAAAATTAAATTAATTTCTTAATTTACTAATTGGCCATTCCTTTTCCAACCCTGTCTCACCCATATTTTAATATCCAAAAATTTTCATTTAATTTCATGGAGATCAGGAGAAAATCTCCAATAGAGAATTCAAGGGATCAAAGTCTATGTAAGAAATTATTCCTCATTTAGTTTTCTTAGAGAAGAAATTAAAATCGATTTTTTTTTTTTTTTTTTTGAAAAATCTCTATTAAATTTCGTTTAAAGAGAAATTCAAGCGTCTTTTGTTAATTTCAAATTATCAAATTAAGATAATAATAAAATATATATATATAATTAAAAATATTCAACAATAGATCCTAGAAGTTCAAATTAAAATATTATAACATTGTCTCAAATCATATAAAGTTATATATATATATAGAAATTACTATAAACAGAAAAAAAAAATATCAAATTATTTATAAATATAGATAAATTTTACTGTCTATCAATGCAGCGATAGAAAGTAAAATTTTTCTATATTTGTAAATAGTTTAACTCATTTTTCTATATTTGAAATCATCTCATATATATATATATATAAAAGTTATTAATAAAAAAGGACATTAATTTATTTTAGTGAAAAAGAAAACATTGATTTAAAAACATACATATTTTAAAAAGGAAAATAACTATAAACAAAAAAATATCAAACTATTTATAAATATAAAAAAAATTTATTGTCAACCAACGATATACTGTAATAGAATTCTATCACTTGAACGATACTCGTTTTTTTATATTTAAAAATAGTCCTATTAATAACCATAATAATCATAGGGTGTAGTAAGAAAAAAAAGATAGAGAATGCGTTATCGGTCCCATTCCTATTTAGTCAATAGAAAAAATTTATATCCCTTCATTTTTTCAATTTTTTTTTACCTAAACAGAGATTCTTCGCTACATTAGATTTAAGATTCCAGGGGTCCCACGGAGAGAAAAATGATCGTTACTAATTTAGACGAAGATGATGAACCAAAAATAGAAAGATTTAAAAAGTTTTTGGGATTTAAATAATTTATCCATTATTATTCCAGCTGTTCTGGTGATTCGTAGAGCACGGTGGATATTAAATGAAGTGAAGAATGGACGGTCCAGGACGAAGTAAATAAAGTGATCTGGGAATTAAACGGGACCAACGGTGGGTGCATGTGGTCCCAGAGGGAGAGCGATGCAGAGGATAATTATTGGTGGGGACAATATTTTATCATTCAGAAAAATATGTATGGGGAAATTACCTGCACAGATATAATAATAGTAATAATATAATAAAATTAAATAATTAAATAATTAAATAAAAACACCGAGACAGGGAATTGGGTTAAAATCCAGCGTCTCCTTGCCGCCAATTCTGACCAATCATATAATTGTCAAGTTTAATTTGCTTATTTTATAATTTAGGTTAAAACTTAAATTACAAGTTTAATATTTTAATCTCTAAATCTTCTTTTTTTTTTTTTAATTATTTAGGTTTGGTATGATAATCATTTGAGTCTCGTTAGACAGCTATTTGATTTTGATTTTTTTTTTAATTAAGTCTGTTTCATTCCAATTTCTTAGAATGATTTTTATCTTTTTTTTAATAAAATATTAACTAATATAGTTGAATGGTTATTTTGTTAAAGTTTGTTTTGAAATCTGTTGATGACAAAAAATAGATCAACTGTGAATTTGTTTTCTTCAAGAGAGATCTATTCGAGTGCCTGCAAGACAGAAGTAAATGAAGCCACACACACTCCGACACTCAAGTCAGTCTTGTGTTTTTTAGTAATTAGACAGTAAGGAAATAATAGAGTATTTTTAGCACAATTTTGAGCGTACCTTCAACCAATGGTCTCGGTCTTATTTATAGGTAGAAAAATGTAACTGACGTCAAGGGTTATAACGCCCTTCTTCAATCCACGTAACAACTAAGTTAATTGATTGAGCGGTTAAGTCATTATTGGTGCATCACTTAAAGGCTCGCCCGTTATGAATATGGACGGTTTCAGCCCCCAATTGCCTCTCCTAAGCTTTCTGCTTAGCTTAGGCTCCTCTTGGCTTGAGCTAAACTCTCCTAAGCTTTGTAGGTTTAGGCTCACCTGAGCTTTTTTAGCTTACCTCACGAGTCCCACTGAGCTTGAGCTCTCTCGGGGATCTCTCGCGGGTTCTCTTCTAAGCTGGAGCTCGACTCTCCTAAGCTTTCTTGTAGGCGTAGGCTCACCTGAGCTTTTTTAGCTTACCTCACGGGTCCCACTGAGCTTGAGCTCTCGCGGGTTCTCTTCTAAGTTGGAGCTCGACTCTCCTAAGCTTGTAGGTTTAGGCTCACCTGAGCTCTTTTAGCTTACCTCACGAGTCCCACTGAGCTTGAGCTCTCTCGCGGGTTCTCTTCTAAGCTGAAGCTCGACTCTCCTAAGTTTTTTTGTAGGCTTAAGCTCACCTGAGCTCTCTTAGTTTGCCTCACGGGTTCCACTGAGCTTGAGCTCTCTCGGAGCTTTCTCGTGGGTTCTCTTCTAAGCTGGAGCTCGACTCTCCTAAGCTTGTAAGCTTAGGCTCACCTGAGCTCTCTTGGGGCACTTCATGGAGGCTTTTCAGCTCACCTCCACCTAGGCTCTTCAGCTCAACTCCACTTAGGCTCATGGAAGCTCTTCAGCTCACCTCCACCTAGGCTCATGGAGGCTCTTTAGGTCACCTCCACCTAGGCTCATAGAGGCGAGCTGAGGCTCATGGAGGCTCTTCAGCTCACCTTCACCTAGGCTCATGGAGGCTCTTTAGGTCACATCCACCTAGGCTCATGAAGGCGAGCTGAGGCTCATGGAGGCTCTTCAGCTCACCTCCACCTAGGCTCATGGAGGCTCTTCCACAAGTCGTGGCTAATTTTGCCCATAACAAAATCTGTTAAGCATTTGTAACCTCTTTATAACTAATGGATTATTTTCTATAAATACTCATTACTTGTATAGATTAAATTAATAAGAATTAATTACTCTTTCACATTATTGGTGAAAGATTTCATAAAAGAGTTGAATTATTCTTAACCAAATTCTAGAAACAAAAACAAGGGTTTAATTTTCAAAAACTAAAAATCAAAAGGCTTCATTTGAAAATAGACTTCATTTTAAAAAACAAAAAACAAAATGGTTAACAAACGGGGTCTTAGTTTTTAGTTTTTGGTTTTTGAAAATTAAGCTTATAAACATTACTTTTACTTATAAGTTTCTTTTTTTTTATCCACTTCTCACTAATGTTAATTTTAAAAAACCATGTTAAAAATTGAAACCTAAAAAAAAAAGTAGTTTAAAAAAAAAAAATTATTGTGTTTTTAGAATGTGACTAAGAATTCAAGTCTTTATTATGAGAGAACCTAGTATGGAATTTAAAAGAAAACAAACATAATTTTTAAAAACATAAAAATAAAAATAAAATCATTAACAAACGGGGCTTGAGCTTTTGTGTCTAATAGATCCATAAACTTTTACTTTTAATTTTGTGTCTAATAGATCCATAAAATTTATCGATTTTAAACTTTTTTTTTTTGTGTAATTTTTTTTTTGTCTAGTAGCTCTTTAAAATTAATAATATTGCACAAACTTTAAAATTTTCAATAATGTATTATAGAATTAAAAATTTAAGGGTTTATTAGATATTTTTGAATAATTTGATGGTTTAATGGTCATTTTCTAAATTAAGTTTTTATTATACTTTTTTATTAGTTCGTTAGTGATTTACAAATAATTATATATATGACATAGACATGATATGAGTACCGAAAAGTACATGAAGTCATTGAAGTGACGTGTAATTATTATATATCTTTTCGTCAGTGGATAACAATGTTTATAAAGTATATAAGGTCTTTCTCAAAAGAAAATAAAGTATATGAGGTCACTTATGGGATCTACTAGAAATATAAGGTAGTTTAAAAAAAGAATTAAAAAAAAGGAAGTAGTTTATCTATTATTTAAAAAAAATGGGTAGAATTTTTATTTTTATTTTTATTGGAGTGCGTCTCTTGAACGAGTCGCACTCATCCTCAGATTTTCCTTTTTTTTTTTTTTTTTTTAATTTAATGTTTTGTTAATTTTATTTGTTTAGTTTAATGTTTTTTCTCTATTTATTTTCTTTTTTCTTTTATTCCATTATTTTACATGGTTTTTTGTTTTAACTAAATATTTAATATTTGAAATGTTAAAATTAGATTTAATATTAATGTATTTTTTCATTCTTTAAATTCTAAACTCGAATTATTTTTATTGTATTTTTTTATTTTTGAATCGCTTTTTTTTTATATATTTAATGTCTTATTTATTATTTTAGAGCACCGGTAAAATTAGCAAAAATATTAATGTATTTTTTCATTCTTTAAATTTTGAGCTCGAATTATTTTTATTGTATTTTTTATTTTTGAATCGCTCTTTTTTTATATTTAATGTCTTATTCATTATTTTTATATGTAATGTCTTATTCATTATTTTTATATGTAATGTCTTATTCATTATTTTAGGACTTAATTTCAATCTTTATTTATTAGTAAGAGTGTTGATAATTTATTGATACACCAAATACTTAGCATTGTATTTTTGCTCATTATGATATATCATTCATACATTAATAATCTACTTGCAATTCATTTTGAATTAGTACTTAATATTCAATTGAAATGCCAATATAATATTTTAGGTGTCATTCTAAATTATATACTAAAAGAAGCATTGATAGTAACCTAAAATAATACGTTTCACTAAGCCCACTCAAATTTCTGTCCACACACATCTTTTTGCCACACATGATAAAACGTCGGCAAAAATTAGATATGTCAACATTTTTCGTTGCGTACATCAATAATATCATTCATATGTTTTCTTTTTCTTTTTAAATCTAGTATATCGATCAATAAAAGAAATATGAAATATTTGTTATACAATTGATATACCAAATTAAAATAATTTATATACCATTAAAATCATAGAATTTTTTATTGAAAATAAAACAGATTAGCTAAAACAATTTATATTTATTATATCACATACAAAATTAATGCATTTAACATATAACATCAACATCAAAATTGAACTAATCGAATTTACTTATTTTGTTCTTGTATTGTTCTTATTTTACAAGAATAAGAATTTAATTAAGTTTAATATAACAATATTCATTTATTTTTTAAGTGAAAATTTTATAAAGCAACTAACCACTCGAGTTCAAAACATCACAAATGAAAAAAAAATGTATTAATACTAAATTAACTAAAATTAAAAATAAAAAAATATAATAAAAGCAATTCAAATTTAAAACTAAAAAAAATGAAAAAATGCATTAATATTCAATATAGCTTTAACCTTTCAAACATTAAATATTTAGTTAAAACAAAATTATATCAAACAATGAAAAAAAAAATATATCAAACAATAGAAAAAAAAATAAGTGGAGAAATAAATTTACAAAACATTAAACTTTAAAAAAAAAAAAAAATCTATTCCCTTTTCCTAAATAAAACATAAACTACCTCTTTTTCCTAATTTTTTTTAAACTACCTTTTATTTCTAATTAACCTGTCACTTGTGTTATAAAATAATTATTTTCTAAATAATGAAATGGATATTGATGTGGTATAGCTATAGCATCAAATAATATGAGTTTTTTTTTCTTTTTTTTTCCCTTAAAATAAATAAATAAATAACATGACTTTTTTTTCTTTTAATATATATTTATATGTTTCAATAAATAAATAAATAAAGATAAATATATTTTATATTCATTTCCTTTATTTTTCCTATTTTTCCTTAAATACAATTAACGTGTATTTTCAATCACTAAATATTATATACTTATAAAGATCGTGGGTTCAATCCCTGGTGGCTACTTGGAGCCTCGAACTTCTGAACTCGAAGTTATTAGTACAAATTTATGTAGGTTGAGCTATGCTCGTATTGACGAACCTATTATATTGATATTAACACCATCTCAATATCATGAAATTTTAGAATTCATATTTCCCACAAATATTACCCATACATGTATATTATTGTTGTTGTTCAATTTTACTTATTATTTTGTTAGGGAAAGAAATGGAAATAAGTAACCAACAAATAGTTGTTAAAAAGTAAAAATCACTACCATTCTAGAAATTTTCGCAACATTTGTCAAACTATTGTAATGAACTTGTTTTCTTATAGTAAACTATTGATAGATATCGTTAATCATGTTAATGTAAACATCGTTCAATTGTTAAATACGTTTTCAACATTTTTAAAAGTAAGATGTTTGAATGATCTTCTCATTTTTATTGAACCAAATTAAATTATAGGAAAATTACTATAAACAGAAAAAATATCAAACTATTTATAAATATAGAAAAATCTATCTGTCTGATAGACCGCAATAGAATTATATTATTTGAGTGATAGACTTTTATAGTTATCTATCGCTCAAGCGATAGAATTTTATTGTGGTCTATCGCTGATAGACAGTAAAAATTTTCTATATTTATAAATAGTTTAGTTAATTTTTTTATATTTAAAAATAGTCTTTATTTATATCATTTTGTATCATTTTCGTTATTTAATTTACTCAAATGTCATTATTGTTACACTTTCAAGTACTACAATGACAACCAATGGAAATTGATAGAAGACAATAAAATATCTACGCATGATTGATTTGATTAATCATCTAGAAGAAGTCCGAATTTAATAAAAGTCACAATTTTACACGTTTAGAGAGGTTTATTCTACGTAATGATTTGAAATTAAAATGATCATTTAATAAAGCAAATGTGAGGAATTTTTGGATTATGTGAACGAGTTTGGTTTGGTTCCGACAGAGACAAACATATCTATTCCCTCGAAGCCGATGACTTTTGACTTTTCTATGAGTGATCGGGTTATTATTTATGTTGATGCAGCTTGTAAGATTAATCATCCTGTAGTTGGCTTTGGTACAATTATTGGTACCCTCTCGAGGTCCATTGTGGCTTCTATTCACGGGTTTAGAGTCTCCTCTTTAAGACTTTTGTGCGCTGAGGCTTATGTCATTTATGAGAGCCTTCGTTTAGCTGAAAGACTGGAGCTTTCCCGTTTGTTGGTGTTATCTGATTCATTATCTGCGATTCAAATGATCAATGGTCTTGAGGAAGCTGAGGTGGACGTTGCAAACACTGTGATGGATATCCAGAAGATTTGTGGGGCTTTTCCTTCAATTACCTTTTAGCATGTGTCCCGGACTCATGATTCTGCGACTCACTCGCTTGCTAAGTTGGGTTCTTCTGGCTCTAGTGCCTTGTGGTTCCGCCAGGCTTCGACTAAGGTATCATCCTTGTATTTGAATGATTTAAACTTTATTTCGAGCCATTTGGTTTTGTAATTTGTTCTCTTGTTTTGCCAGTTTAAAAAAAAAATGTGAGGACTTTTTCTATTTATACATGGATTAATTATACAAAATATCTCTAAAATTTGTATTTTGTGTCTTGAACTTTAAAAAAATTTCAAAAACCCTTAAACTTTAAAAAACAGATAAAAAAATACTATTGCCGTTAGTTTTAGATGGAAATCGTTAGTGTTTTGTTTCAAAAATACCATTGAACTTTCAAAATTAGTTTAAAAAATATTCTTACTCTCAGTATATAAACATAAACCATTAATAGTGATAAATTTGTTTGAAGTTTTTTTGAGTTCGAAAAGAACTAAGTTTAAAACAAATTATATAGACATCCTCTTTTTTCTTATAAATACTCTCATTTTTCTGTCATTTCTCCAATTCTTACACCAATTTTGTCACAATAACAAAATATAAACCATACCTTCTAGTTAAGGCATAAAATTCCACAAAACTCTAAAAATAAAAATCTCTCTTTAAAGCTTACCAAAATTGTAAATCATATAAGTCTTAAGGTCTACTTGGTGCTCTCATTTTTCTCTTCTGTTTGTTATAATCTATATACCTTAACTACAAGGAATTTTTTTTTTTTTAATGAGATATAAAAGGTTAAATAGTTAAAAAGAAGGAGGGTAAGAGGGGGGAAAAAAATAACAAAAATAGAGAAGTGATAGGTCGTAGATTGAAGTAGGGGAGAGAAAGAAAATGGAAGATGTGATGATAGGTAAACGACAAGAAAATTTTAACTTTTTTTTTTCTTAATTAGAGGCAATAATACCATAAGACATTTGAAAATTTATAGGTAGTTATGCAACGAGGTGTTAACAGTTTTTGTTTATATATTAACAGTAAAAGTATTTTTGAACTTTTCTTCACGTTTAAGGGTATTTTTAAAACTTTTAAAAGTTCAAGGGTATTTTTGGAAAAAAAAACACTAATAGTTTCCATCAAAACTAGTGGTAAGAGTATTTTTTAACTCATTTTGAAAGTTTAGCGGTATTTTTGAAACTTTTGAAAATTGAAGAATATTTTTGACATAAAGTACAAAGTTCAAGGACATTTTGTATAATTTAGCCTTTTTGCGTTGAACTATGTTGAAATTGACTAAAAATTTAAAAGTTGAATCTATATTTTAATACATAATTTTTGTTTATTTCAACGTGGATTTGTGAATGCTATATGGTACATAAATTTAAGTTTTATCTTTGTTTTTTTAACCACATGGGAAATGGAAGAATCGAACTTCTAATTTCGACGTTGATAATACAAAGACTATGCTAATTGAGCTATACTTATTTTGGCATAAATTCGAGTTTTATCAAACCCCGAAATATGTAAACAAAAACTAATTACTATTTATAAAAAAAAAAAAACTTAATTACTAAAAATGTGAGTTTTTTTTTATTTTAATTTTTAGTAAACCTATGTTAGCTCTAATAATTAACAAAATTTTAACTCTACGTTTTTCCTACTAATATATGGTGCATTTGTATTGATTTTCTAAGTGTTTAAATAAGTGTTTATAAGTGCAAAAAAGAAGTATTTATAAACGCTTAGAAAGTCAATCCAAACATACCCTTAAACTTTCAGAATTTCGGTTAACTTTTCTACACTAGAAAATTAGCTATGATCAATCCTACCCATATTTTATCTTGTAATGTCATTTAATACCCATGATGAAATAAACTTTTAAAAAATAAATTAAATGCTATATTTGTACTAAAATACAATAATTTGTCAAAATGAACATGGTTCAACTAACATAAAGCCTATGTTTTATACCTTGAGGTTAGAGGTTCGATTATTCTACCCTACCTATTAAAGAAAAAAAAATATAATCATCATTATGTCAAGATAATTTATAATTAAAGACAATATAAGTTATTTTCAATTGTTTAAAAAATTCTCGATGTAAAAATTGTTACAATCACACAAATTTCTCTCTCCCAATCCTAATTACACAAAAAAAACCTCCCAATTAGAAAACAAAGTCATATGCTCCTTTTATAATGCTGGGAATCCATCACACTTCCTTGAATCTTTTCCGATATCGGTCAACTACTATTGTAATATTTTGTCAAACCTAACAAAAAAAAAAAAAAAAAGCACGACTCAACTAGCATAAAATTTGTACTTTTAGCCTTGAGGTTGGAGGTTCGATTCTTACCTCCTACATATCGTAGAAAAAAAAAAGTATAATCATCATTATGTCAATATAATTTATAATTAAAGACAATTATAAGTAATTTTCAATTTGGTTGGGTGTTTTCTTTAAGAAGTACTATTATTCCCTCACTATAAATTGAAAATAACCCTACAAACTCTTTTAAAGAAATTAAAGATAACGAATAAAGGGAATGAAAAGAAAATTGGAGAGAGAATAAGTAACCATATTGATATTTTTGTTCTATGGATGGTTGATATAAGGAGATATTTTGGATATAGGCTATGTGTCACACCCCACGATGAAAATGTGGTCTAATTGTAATGAGAACCGATGATAATTATTGAATCTTTTTGTGTTGTTGAGGCTGAAGAAGATGAACCAAAGAATTATTGGAGCTGAAGAAGATTCAATCGAAGATCATTTGGTTAGTGACTGATTGATACTCCCTATTATTGTCTTTTTGCGTTGTTGTAAAAAAGAAATCATAATTGAATCAATCAAAAAATAATTTTTTTTTAAAGATATTTATTCTTACTACAAAAAAATTGTAATCATAATAAAAAAAATTCATTGATACTATTTAATTCATATGATGTCATAATGGAACATAGAAAATTACCATAATAATGTTTTTTTGTTTTTTTATATTTCTAATTGATTAAAATGTAGTAACTAAAGAATATGTTATAAAATAAAGTTAACAAATTGTTGAATTTTAAAAAATAAAATAGTATCTTAAATCTAAATCATCTTATTCAAATTTGAATTTAGAATAACACATACTATAGATATAAATTCTTTTGAAATAAAATAATTTTCAAAACAAAATTTACAATTATTTGATTTCATATGGTAATCTTATTTACTTTATTTTAAAATGACATATTTGTTCTAGTAAGTGTGGCTTAGCAAAATAATAATAATAATAATAATAATAAATAACAAACAAAAAAGAAAAAATATTTTTTTAAACTAAGTTTATTTTTAGAATTTGACTTATAATTCAAATGTATTCTTAAGTACGTGAAAAACTTAAGATGTTTTCAAATATAGAAAAATGAGCCAAACTATTTACAAATATAGAAAAATTTTACTGTTTATCAGCAATAAACCGAGATAAAATTCTATTACTGATAGATAGTGAAATTTTTCTATATTTGTAAATAGTTTAATATTTTTTTTTTGTTTATAGTAATTTTTCAAAAACTTACCTAAAAATTACAAATAAACGATTATAATTTTTAAAAATAGAAAATTAAAAATTAAATAATTATTAAAAAAATTAAATAGAAATTGGAGGGAGGGAGGGAGGGAAAGAAAGGGGTTATTTTTTTCTTCCCCACATTAATGCATCTAGTGTAGCCCAATACATGTGAAAATATTATGCAACTAATATAATATGAGTAAAATATGGGACTAAAAAACAAGATAAATATCATATTCTGAAAAAAAAAAAAAAGATATTATTATTTAATAAAACAACCCATGCATCCATTTGCTTAAAGTAATTGACCACATGGAAAGGAAAAGAGGACGTTGCAGATTCAATATTTTAAATTGAATATATGACGCTTCATTAATTATCATTTTTATTCATATGTACAAATTTTAATATATAAATTCTAGCGTCAGACACACAAAAATTATACACAATTATTTTTAAGTTAAAATATTATTTAAGTGTTTGTACTTGTTATTTAATTTGTCTTTTTATACTTTCAAATATTAAATTTTAGTTTAGTACTTACAATAAATTTTAAATTATTATAAATAAATTCATTTAGATTAATTATTGATAATTTATAATTATTTTCACTTCATTCCATTTAAGTCCAACTTAAATTACTTAAATAAAATAATTCTTTTTCCAAAAGAGTTGTTTTCAAATATAGCAAAACGAACGAATTTATTTATAAATATAGCAAAATATCATTGTCTATCAGTGATAGGCACGGATAAACGTCCATCAATACTTATCACTAATAGATAATATTATTTTACTATATTTAAAAATATTTCTAATGGATTTACAATGATTACCCTTTTCAAAATCCTATAATACGGGAAAAGAAATATTAAGTAATTCTTCCTAAATGAGTTGGGAAAAAGTAGAGATAGTGGAGAATTTTAAAAAACGTTCAAATTCACAAATAATGCTATTTATTTTATTTCAACCTTTTTACATCTATATTAATTTGTGCAATTAAAGAAGTTTTATTCCAAAAGTTAAGCATTAATATAATGGCCATGGAAAGTGAGAAAAATTAAATGGTTATAAACCAAATTTCAAATACTAATTAAGGTTCCATTTGGTAACTATTTAAGAATTGTTTAAGGCGTAAAGATACTTATAATAATTTGTAGTTATTATAATATATGTGAGGTTATAATAGTTTATAGAGTTGAATAGTTTATGTTTTGATGTAGACTATAGATTAAAATAGTCTTTGTTTAGGGTGCAAGTTATTGTAGTCGGGTGTAGATAATATGTATTTAAGGTGCATATTATTTTAGTTAAGAGTATATATGATTTATGTGTACGTCTAGGTTGCTGATTTGTTTAACATGAAGTTCTTTATGCATTTAGGGTTTAGGATTGTTTTCAACTTTTTTTTTTTTTTTATTATTATTGTCTTATACAAGTACCAGTACCTTAAATATCATATTTTGTATATTGAAATAAAAATATTGGTTCTACCAATTTTTAAAAATATGTTATATTTTAAGTTACATTAATCTCCATCCATTTGGTCATTTTGGGATATACTAATACGGTTGAACATGCACAAAATACTAAACTAAAAATTCATATAATTGATTAAGTAAGAAAACTCCATATTTGGAGGTGTACAAAAGCCACCAATTTTCTAACTCCATAATATTGTAAAATAACATATATCTAGGAATGAAAGTTGCCAAGTATAAGCGGCTATCACTACAATGACGTACAAAAATTATTGTCAACTTATTAAATATAAAATTTCATGGTAGGATATGACTCAAAAGGCATAGTTCAAGAAGAAGGGTTAATCTTGATCGAGTGTGTTTATCAAGGAGGAGCTCCCAATACTAAAATAAGTTATTATATTATATGCAATGAATTAAAATGTATACATTGTTGTAAATAATTCTTTTGGAGTTTTTTTTTTATTTTTTTTATTTTTTTTTTATCTTATTCTCTAGTTCAATTTTATTAATTTTTTTTTAGAAAAGTTTATTTGCCACCAAACTTGACATGTTGAATCAATTTTAACCTTAACTTGATCAAAAATGATTTTGGAAAAAATACCTTTTTGATCCTTGAGTTTTGAAAAATAGATACATTTAGTCCCTCAGGTTTTAAATTGGCCAAATTAATCTATAAATTTTCGAGAATAGGTTTAAAAGGTCTTTTTAATTAAAAAAATCATTAAATTTAGTTATTATGAGTTGTTGTAACTTATCCTTAGTTTGTTAGAGGTTTGATTTTCTTGAGCATGTATTGAGTGATATATGAAATAAACAAATGGTGTACGCTGTCAATTTGTTTTTTGAAAGATTTTTTATTTGTTTTTTATTTTTTATTTTTAGTGTTTGTTGAAGCTTAATAATGATATAGGAGAAGAGAGAATATGATTAAGAGGAGAATGAAATATTTTTTGTTTTCTTTTTCTTTAGTTTTGAAAATTTAGCCATGGAGTGTGAGGAGAGAGAAAAAGAAAGAAGAGAATGTGAGAGAGTAAAGAGGGAAGACGAAGAGAGGGGAGAGAGAAAGGAGAGAGAAAATTAAAAGAATATTTTTATTCAATTCATCTTCTAACTTAAGCGTATAGTCAATTTTTTGTTGAAATTTAATAAACTTTTTATTAGAAGAACATATTCTTAAAAACTCACGGACTAAATTGGCCAATTTATAACTTGAGGGACTAAATGCACATATTCTTCAAAACTTAGGGGACCAAAAATGTATTTTTCTCAATAATTTTCCATCAATTTAAACATTAAACTTGGCATATATTGTAACAATTTAAACATCAAACTTGAATAATTGTATTATTTTACACCCTCAATTAAGTTTAATTAGGGTTAAAATTGATACAATATGCCAAGTTTGAGGTTTAAATTGATAAAATTGAAAGTTTAAGATAAAAATTGATACGACATGCATGCCTAGTGTAGAGTCAAAAATGAATTTTCCTTTTTTTTTTCCGTATATACACAGTTTTCTTGCTTTAAACATTGATGAAACCCATGAATTGGTATATTTAGATTTTCTTAAAAGTATTTTTATACACAAGTTTATTTAGATTGCTATACTCAAAGTGTTTCTATTAATTAATGTCAAATTACTATTAAAAAAAATACTATTAAACACTATGAATTGGTCGCTAGAATGATCGCTCGAGTTGGTCTTGTAGGTGGTCATTGGCGAAATTGGGCATTAGAGGTGGTCTTCACTGAAGTTGGTTGCTGGAGTGATCACCGAAGTTGGTCGCTGGCAGGTAGAGTCATTGGAAATATTAAAAAGGGGAAGAGTTGATTATTTTAACAATTTGAATTGTAAATAGTGTTACTGTAGCAAAAGGATGGTTAAAATAACCCTCATCTCCCCAAACACCTCCTTAACTTTTTGTTCTTAAAAATTAGGTTTGTTTTTCCAAAATTTCTTACCTTTTCATATCTCACAAACTTTCGAAAACCACATTTATCAGTTAGATAACGTGTAGTTCTATCTCAAAATTAATTAGAAATAAGATGAGTAACCTGTGTATCTTATAAACATTTATAAGGTACCTTGATTTTTCTAACGTGAGATTCTTAACAACTTTTTTTAGTTTTCAAATTTTGGTTTCGATTTTGAAAACACTATTAAAATGTAGATCACAAATCATAAAACCAATAGATAGAAGTAAATTTTGTAGGCTTACTTTTGAAAAATAAAAAATTAAAAACTGAATAGTTACACGAAGCTTAAATTATTACTTTCTCGAAAGTTTAAAAACCACTCAAAATTATCCTATAACTTTAAAATTTAACATTAAAAACACAAAATCTAACAACAAAAAAAAAAGGTTGCATCACATGTTACATACAAATGCAATGTCTCCCAATATTACAGCAACATGGTATGAGTCTCATGACCCTTATTTTCAATTTTATTATTACAATTATTCATTTTCCAAATTATCCACATCATGTGGTATAAATTACGGTTGGAGTAAGTGGAATTGTGAACGGTGCAGATCGCGAGATTAGATAGAGTGTAATAGAATCGAGCGCAGGGGATAAAAAGCGTGTGGACTTTGGAAATCGTGCAGACGTGGCAAGTAAAGGGCATGCCATGTTGGCTAATTAAGAGACAGTTAGTGAGCTCCACTTTGGTCTGAGCAAGTGGGACCCAACTAGTCGTCCACGTAGCCGACTTATTTAACAGACAATGGATTTTTTTCGAGAATTTCAATGTAAGATTTATAAACACATTTTTTTTTTTTTAACTTATAAATACTAATTTAAATTTTTAAAAAGTCAATTTAAACACATTCTTACCGTATTACTATGGTAGAAACTTACTATAAAAGTTTAAAATTTTGGTAGGAAAAATTTTGTTTACGAAATTATAAAAAATGTCGAAATTTCGAGAAAATTCCAAAATTTTGAGATTTTTTTTTAAGAATGTTTTGAATTTTTATTTTTATTTTTTAAAAAAATTTAGCTACATTAGTTCAATTCAAGTTTTTTTTAGTTTTATGGTTATGATTACACACAATTGTATAGTTTCACAAACCAATGCCATTTTTGACAAAGGATAAAGCTTTAGCAATGTGTTACTTTTTCTAGTTGCCAACATTTCTCAGTTTTATTTTCGACCCAAAACTTTCATTTATAAACAAATTGAATTTAAAAAGGAAAAAGAAACCACACACAAAAATATTTATTTTTAACCTTATTCAAACTTTTTTTTCAAAATTAAATTTTCATGTCATTTCACCTCAAAATTAAATTGATATGAGTTTTGTTTCTTTTACCCTCTAAAATTTTCGTTACACATTATTTCACCTCAAAGTATTTCTAAATTTTATATTATTTTGTAATTATTTTTCTATTTCCTTTTAAAAAAATTTACTCTCATATCGACATTTATACAAATATTTACAATATACATCTAAATATTATCTTACTTTATAGAAATGATGATTAAAAATAGTCAAATATAATCTAGTTAAGCCACAATAAAAGTTTCATTGATTAATTATAACAATTTTGTCAATTTCTATAAAGTTTTCCAATATTTTCATAAAATAAGAATCTCGATATTTCCATCAACATCAGTATCTTGAATCTTGATATTTAAACTGGTTCTAATTCACATGAATATAAGTTAGATATTAATCTAAAATAGTTGCATACTATTATAATTGGGAAGTATACACTTCTATTGTATTTGAGTTATTAGATTCTGTCAAGTTTTTTTTTTTTTTTTTTTTTTTTTAAATTTATAACAAAAAGCTGAATTGAATTAAATTTTTTTATAACAAATTTTTACGTTCTAATTGTTAACCCACAAACACCCTTAGGTAGAGGGATAAAAGAAAACAATATACTAAATTTGTTATAATTAAGAAATTAATTTTTAAAAAAAATAAAAATAGGTGTCCGTTAGCCGCCTGTTAGGAATTAATGATGACAATGGGACCACGGGTGTTATTAAAAATAAACCTAAGGGGTAAGATTATTAGGGAATAAAAATGTATTTTGTCAATCATAATATTAACTATTTTTTTCTAATATTTTAACGTAGAAAAAGCTCTTTCTAACAATTCATGATCTTACTTTTAATTTTATCATTTTATGTATTATATAAATTTTCAAATAATATTTGCATCGATTAAATTTAAGTCAATATTCATGTAGCAACATAAATATTTTATCATATAACAATTTTATCAACAAAATCGAGTCAAGGTAGCTAAATAAGTTTAACCAAACTAACATAAAGTATGACCTATAAACAACCAAAGGCTAGTAATTTGAACCTCATGTCATAAACCTATTTCATTAGTTTTATCATTTTGGCTATTTTTCAGAATGACGTATATGTAGGACTTTTTTAGATTGACTTTCTAAGTGTTTAAAACAATTTTTTTTTACACTTATAAACACTTAGAAAGTCAATTCAAACTGACCCGTAATAGGTGACTTTTAATCAAATTTTCCCAATTTATATTACCTTGGGCCTTGAAGTTAATAATGGCCCGTTAGAGTTCTTCCAAATTTCTATTGGGGATTTAGATATACCATTTTCAAAGGGGAAAAACTTTCATACCTATTTAGAGATAAAAATGTTGGGTTTTCAACATAAAAGGTCGTTGTTGTCTAAAACATCCCATTTTTTACAAAAAAAAAAAAAAAAAGAAAAACTTTCTTGCTTTCATATTTTCACTAATATCAATGGTTATTTACAATTTAACCCTCACCTACATTATATATATATAAACAAACCTAGGTTTTTGTGTATCCCTCCCTCATGCATAGCCTAGAAATTCGTGTATCTTCAATCTTTCTCTCAAAACTCTAGTCATTCCATCTTCTTCAATCTCTCTCAAAACACTCTCTCTCTCGAGACTCTCTTTCTCATCTTTTCGGTCGCCGCCTCCCTCCCTCGGACCACCTAACCACCGTCGACGACGTCGTTCCCATCGTTCAACACGTCGACCGTCGTTCCCACCGTTCAAGTTTCGACCAACAGTGAGTTTTTTTCTCGATTTTTTTCGGTCAAAACTTCTCCGATCTCACTCCAACTCACGTGCCACCAAGATCTCACACCTGCCACCAATCGCCACTGCCGTCGTGGATCTATATGTACTTTTATATTTTTTCGATATATATATATATATATATATATATAGCGTGATTTTTCGATATATACTGTGATATATATTTTCAATTTTTTATTGATACTTTCTGTTTTATGATATATACACTAATATATGTTGAATATTAAGTTCATTTGAGATTTATATACCATGATAGATAACTTTGTTTATTTGAAAATTATTAGGGAGCTTCGGTTAAATTTACTTAAATAGAATCTAGTCAATCTTACTAGTATATTTCATATATTGGTTAGAATATTTGCAATTATATAATCATTTTCGATATATAGAGTGATTTTTCGATATATACTGTGATATATCAATTTTTTATTGAGACTTTTTGTTTTATGATATATACACTAATATATGTTGAACATTAAGTTCATTTGAGATTTATAAACCATGCTAGATAGAATCTAAACTATAGTATATATGAGATAGTAACGCAAAATACAAATGAACTCAAAATAAACAAGGAACTATAATAGATAAACTCAAATAAAACAAACCATCATATAAAAATTGCATTAGAGTGATATATATATCAGACATTCGGGGAATATATTACAAGCACACATAAGCGTTGCCTAATTAGAAGTGCATACATATTAAAATACCTCAGATATATACCAAATAAACAATGGAATATTACATGAAAACAAATAGAACTCAAAACAAACGGTGGAATATATCACATAATATCAAAAAGCAAACGTTAAATAATATCAAACAATATCAAAGAAATGATTGATACATGAAAAGGAAAATAAAAAAAATATTAAATATATTTTCTCTCTCCAATTGAGAATGAAAAAAAAACATTAAATTTTTTTCTCTCAAATTGAAAATGAGAAGAAAATTATATTAAATGCATTTTCTCTTTCCATCATAAATTAACTTTCTCTCTCTCCATCATCAAGGGAACTTTGGAAATAGGAAAAATACATATAAAAATCGGACATAAAAAAATAAAAAAGGTTAAATTTGGACATTTTTAAAATATAGGGCCCAAAGATGATTATTTATGTAAAAATCTAAAAAAAGATACATAATTCTAAACTAGTTTGGTTAATCTTAATTCAAACATAGCTAATAAAAAAACGTAAAAAAAAAAAGGGACAAAAATTTATAGTAAAATGAGAGTAAGTATAACAAATATTTTATTCTCAATCTTGACCATTGATAAATCACACTACTTTTTTTTTTAAAAGTATTGTATTGCAATAAAGAGAAGATGATGACCATACAATCTGAAGTCACGACACAAAAACACCACACCAAAAAGACCTAACAAATGATCTAGGACAAAAACCAATGAAACCCATGGAGGGAAAAAACCAATCACAACTCGTGAAAAAAGTCGTCCCAAGGAAAAGAGCTCTTCTAAGTTCCCCAATAGAAGCCCCAAACCACTTAGAATAACAAATAAAAACCTCAAATCATACAACCTAACTAACCATCCAATGAAGACGCAAGATAGCTCCATAAACACAATAATTGAAAGTTTGAAATAAAAACTATTTTCACAAAAAAAAAGAAAGAAAATTTAGCGTCCGACCAAGATTTTGGTTGACACGATGCTGTTATATGCACCATGAGGACAGTTTTGTCATGAGCTTCCACATCACTGATTTGATTTGTCATATTCGTTGAATTATTTAATAGTACAAGGGCTAGCCTTGGATTGAGTCAAATGTTTTCATTTTGATACTCTATTTGATTTCAATTTTTTATTTAAGGGATTTCAAATCAATTTTAGCCATTTTGTTTAAAGTATTTGGTGAACTTCCATTGTTATTTATAAATCTCAGTTAAGTATACATTTTTCCAAACTTTGCATGCATAGTAAAGCCTAAGGTCCGTCCTTCGAAAGTCGAGTTGTTACAACAAAACTATAAAATGCTAAATTGTTGTGAACTTGAACATAATTTAATTGATTTTTTTGTACGGATGACCTCTTTTCACCTGCGTTTATATTTTTTAACTAGCCCCTCAAAAGTATGATATCTAAGATTTTTTAAAAAGAAAAAAAAAAAGAAAAGAAAAGAAAGAAAGAATTTAGAGAAAGAAAGAAGGTTTAAAGTCATATATCTTTAGAAAATTGGAGTGTATAGCCAATTTTAGAGTGTCAAACCGAAAAATAGCAACAAAAAAAAATGTCAAACTGATGCTAGCATGACGTTATTTATTGATTTCACCTTGCAATTAATTGTAACTTCCAATTTGCCCCTAAATACAAGTCTAATTATCCCTTGATTATGACAATTCTCGTTTTTTAGAATTACTTAGCTACAAAAACTAAGTATTTTGACATAAAACTGCATATAATTAGTGTTTTGTATAGTAATGGATGCCATTTATAATCTTAATTATGAAAAAGAGTTAAAAATTGACAACTCTTTAATTTTTGTGTGTTTATGCAGAATACTTATTTAAGAACCCAAGTTGATGTGGCATTCTAGAAAAACAGATTGCACCTACAATCGTAAACAACAACATCAATGCATAAAAGGAAAGTTGCAAACTCAATTTTGGGGCAAATTTTTAATGATTTTCTCCATCAATTTTGGCAAATTAGGGCATTCCATGAGCCTACCATCTTCAGCAGCAGCCACCACAAGTCTATTAACACAACATTCTTGCTTAGAGGAATGAAATTACTCAATGTAATCTTGATTCTAGAACATTATTCAATCATCTTAAACACATGGTCAACTTAAGCGAAAATGCTGACATGAAGCATCCTAAACTATTAATTAAGACTTCCATCCTAATTAAACTATGTGCCGATTAACTGAGAATGAAACACATTCAAATATCAACCAACACATGCATTAAGTTCTAGGGCTAAGCCACGACAACTTTACTAACGGAAATGTCGATTAACTCATTTGATCACTCTCTATCCCTAAGCCACTCAAGACAACTATATGGTCTTTCCTGGAAATATTGCGAAAGAGACTATATACCCATGAGATAACTCGTGCTACTTGGCAATCAACACACATCGGCTTATGAGTTAGTTTCTAGCATTTAGCATACATAAACGATTGAGTTGTCAATCCTATACATTCATGCATGCTAAAGAATGAAAACAAAAGATGGAGATGCTTAAGAGATAAATATATACATTAAGCACAAAATCCTCCCAAGAAATACATAAGGTTCTTCCAAAGTCCTCTAAACTAGAAAACCCACGAATCTTACCTTTCCATAACAATGGAGAATACAAAACTCGGTATCGTTCCAATCAATTAGAAGTGAAGACCCTTAAAATAGAGAAAGTAGAAGAGAGAAGAGGGGAAAGAGGGATGGAGGCCCGAGAGGTGCATCCTTCTCCTGACCTAGAAAAGAAGGAAATACATAAAAATATTGCGATAGCGCCATGACGCTACAGGACAGCGTCGAGACGCTTGAGACCTTTTGCACAGCACCGTCGAGTGCTGTTGTGCTCTTTACCTGGTGCCTCACGAGCGTTGCTGTAACGACCCGAGTTCAGGAGGGGGACATGAATGAACCGAGATCACATCCGAATGAGAGGGATCCTGAGGACATGAAAGCATGATTAAGAAAGGCTTAAAAGAACTGAAAGTTACTACTTATACCAACAAGGTGCACTTTCCTTTTCGGTAGCTCAATCATAAGAACTCCATAGTTAAGCGTGACATGAATAACCGAGATCACATTCGAATGAGAGGAATCCTGAGGACATGAAAGCATGATTAAGAAAGGCTTAAAAGAAATGAAAGTTACTACCTATACCAACAAGGTGCACTTTCCTTTTCGGTAGCTCAATCATAAGAATTCCACAGTTAAGCGTGCTTAGCTTGGGTCAATCCTATGCTGAGTGACCTCCGGGGGTCAACGTTTACTCTTAGAAGCATTTAGGACAGTCAGGTCGGTTCTGAATCCTGCGTAAATATGTAATCGATTTAATTATTAGTAATAAAATAATGTATTATATTATTTTGTGTTATAAAATTGTATAACTGAATCCAATAAACGAAAAATCCAAGATTATTTAGATTATTTACATGAAACTTGAACATGAATTATGTTTATCTAATAATCTAGAAGGTCTATAGTATATGGATA
Organism: Lagenaria siceraria; assembly: GCA_002890555.2. Lineage (NCBI taxonomy): Eukaryota > Viridiplantae > Streptophyta > Magnoliopsida > Cucurbitales > Cucurbitaceae > Lagenaria > Lagenaria siceraria. Next base: position 17,369,398 of record CM016483.1, on the reverse strand, counting down.
AACGATGTGATCCAAATTATTCATGTGGAGACATGCGAGTGGAGGTATCCTATACAATGAGTTTGTATAAGAATGAAGAGATTAAAGAAGTTTAAGTCTTTCAAATCTTCTTGGAGCTTCAACTTCGAAGTCTTCAGGAATTTAATAGAAGTTTTAGTCTCCTAAGTATTTTAATAGAAGTTTTAGTCTCCTAAGTATTTGGTCTTCAAATCTTCAAAGTTTGAGAGCTTCAGTGTTTAGTTTTTCAAGACTTGAGAGTCTTAGTTTTCAGTGCTTCAAAGCTTCAAAGATTGAGTGCTTGAGTCTTTTAGAGATTGAGAGCTTTGATCTTCAGAATTTCAGAGCTTAAGAACTTTAATCCTCAGTTCTTAAGAACTTAGAGCTTCAGTCTTTGGAGCTTCGAACTTTGGGAGCTTCAGTCTTCAGAACTTGAGAGCTTCGATCTTTGGAACTACAGTTTTCAAATCTTGAGAGCTTCAATTTTCAATTCTTTCAACCTCCCCTCGAAATGAAGGTTGAAGCTCATATTTATCGAGTTTTCATGGGCCTTGAATGGGCTTGCGCTAGGGTTTGGTTGGTCCATAGATCTGGCCCTTGGGCCTAACTAATTTGGTTTTGGGCTTGCATGGCCTTTGAGCCAAATTAAGTTTATTTTTTGGTTCAATTGAACATGAGCTCAAATATTAATATTTAGTTAGACTAAATTCATTAATTCGATCTAACGATCAAGGTGAAAACATTGAGATCTGTCAACTTTTGTTTTCAATTTCAATTTGGGACACATGTCAACTTCTATTTATCTAAAAAAATTAATAATTTATAACTTCGTCATTAATTTGAGAAATGACGTCACAATTTGTGATTAGTCAAAATTTCTCATTCTAACCCAAGGTATTTTAAACCATTTATTGAATTAAATATTTTGTTTTAATATTATATTTTGCTATTTCTACAATCTTTAGAGATCCTTTGCTACTTTTCAAAACATACTATTTAATTTCGTCATTTATCTTATTAAATCTATATCTTTGAACTGTTTTTAAAATTCATGGATCCACCCAACCTAAAATTGAAAAGCTAAAGTTAAGCAACCACAAATATTAAAAAATATATGTTATAAATCAACTAAAATTTTTTAAAAACTTAAAAAGATTTATAAACTAAATTTGTAATTTAACTAAAATTCCAACACTTTCCTTAAATAGATTTATAAATAGTTTCTTGCTCTTGTTCTTCGTTTTCTTGAGGGACCAATTCTGTAATAATGTAAAAACAAACTCATTCAAAATCAGCGAGAGAGAGGGAGAGAGGGGGGAAAATTCAGTGTTTTTTGTGAATAATCTTTAGTTTCTTAATAATACAGCCTTGCTTCGACCCGATCGATCGTTTCGATTCGTATACAGAATCGAATCCAAAGGGATTCCAAAGCCATACGATTTGTTGTCATTACCCTTTTCTCTCTACCTTTTTCTTTTTCTCCTTTTACAATCATTCTCTCCTTTTCTCATTCACTGAAAGTTTCCCATTTTTCCCCCATCAAAAACAAGGGTAACCCTCAAATTTTGAATTAGGGTTCGAATTCTTTGACCTTCGAATTCCTTTCAGACGAAGAACAAGTAATGGGTCGCACTTGTTGTCATGTTTCTCTCGCTTTCATCCTCAAATGCTTCAATTTTCTTCAAGCTTTTGTTGGGGTTTCGATTATAGTTTATTCGGCATGGATGCTTGATCGCTGGAACCACCATGTTCCTGTTTCTCCGCCTCCTCCTGTACCGGCTTTGGCTCCTTCTCCGGCTAGTTCGGTTTCGTTTTATTTAAATTCTGAATCAGTCGCTGTTGCCGATCGGATTACCGCTTTGAATTTAGCTACCAATTTGATTCCTGAGTTCGATACGGAATTAAAGCTTGATTTGAACGCCTTTAAGCTTCCAGCCCCTTGGTGAGACTTGTTTGAATTTGTAGATTGGGAATTTCTGTGAGCTTTTCGATTCCTTCTGTTTCTTGTGACTCTTAATTAGGGAAATTCCGTGTTGTGCATTTATGAATGGGGAAAGTTTTTGTAATCAATGATCAAGTCGTTAGGGTTGGGATATCGTACTCTAAATTAATTCAACCTGCCTTCTTTTTTCTTTTTTTTATTCCCGAACAATCATTTGTACTTTTTGAAATTTAGTTCCGTATGAGTTCTGTGGCATCAATTTTACTCTTAATTTGTTGATGAAGTGTTATGTTTTGTATGGATATGATTGATCATATGGATGGATGGGACTCTTCTTTGAGAAGTAAACTAAACTTGAATTTTGCTAAAGTCTTATTCCCATTGATTCTCTTTCTGTATATTCATTAGGTAGTTCCTTAAGATATGAATCTCTCAATTTTATGCTGAGTTATCATTATGATCATTGCTTTATATTGGTAATTATGTCGTCAAGTGTTGGGTTCAATAGGCTCTAGTTTGATGCTTTTTTCTTTTTTATTGGTGGTGGTGGCAGGTTCATCTACTCATTCATGGGATTTGGCATCTTGTTGTGTTGTATTACTTTAGTTGGCTGTATTGCAGCTGAAGCAATAAGTGGCTGCTGCCTCTGTTTCGCATCCTAACATTTTTACTCTTTTACAGCTTGTATCTCAGTTCTAGATATTGCCTTTTCCCTCCTGAAAGTTACTGTTTTGCGCATTCAAAATACTCCAATACTGAATTTATCGTTGTTCTCATGTTAAACGATTGAAAATACTGATCCTAGAAAACGTTTTGAAGAATTGCATTCCAGTAGTTTAATTCAAGCAAAATGGATGCGGAAAGTGGATGTACTTTTTTTCATTGTACACTTCTCCACCTTAGTTCGACTACTTTTTTTCATTGTACACTTCTCCCAGCTTATTTGTACTGTTTTCCTTTGAAGTGGGAAGTACTTTGTTTCTTGATGAGTGAACATTTCTATTTAGCATCTCTTTCCCTTAACCCAGCAATCCTAGTATAACATGCTTATAATGCTATTTATTCTCGTTGAAGTGGCTTTGGTGGCATTTATTGCAATTGATCGCCGGTGGGAAAAGGTATTCTTCTGTACATGAAAGCAAATTTATGTCCCTATGCCTCTGTCAATATATATTTACCTGAAAACAATGATGCAGGATCTTCCGTTGGACCCAACTGGTGAATTGGAGGGACTCAGGCAATTCATTGAAGACAACATTGATCTATGCAAGTGGATTGGTATCATTGTGATTTCAACCCAGGTAGAATTGATGGCAACTAATCATATACCCCTTAGCCTCATTTTGTGGTTGAATATTAATAGGCTAAATTGTAGATAATACAATTCTTTGAGAAGTTGCAATATTGTCTTATCTTTCATAAATGTTTCAAACTACTGTTGGATTAGAAATCTTAAAGAATTTTAGATGGAAATTAGATTGCATGGCAGTGACTTGGAAATTTGGAATGGTGTGGCAGTGTTTGGTTCCCAATTTCCATTTGGTATCACCAAAGCACCATTCTAGGTTCTAACTTTCGTCCAACATTTCAATGGATTTCTACTAGTTTTGACACCTTTATGAAAGGTCAAGAGTAATATTGCAACTTTTTTGAAGAATATGGATTTTTTTTTTTTTTTGGTAATTCAGCTATATTTTATGTTTGTCCGAGTGATACCAGGGGTGAATATATTAATCTGGTGGTTCACGTTTCTTCTGATGTCAGGAGTTTTTTGTGTTTGGAAGTATGCTCTTATAGTAGTTGGTATATCTTCCTAGAATTTCGTTACTTCCAATCCCATTATAGGCATTACTTTTCCATAGGACAAGTTGGAGGATTGTTTTTCCCTCCCAGATGAACCTCCCAGATGTCAGGAGAGTAAGCTGACTCGAGGCTTCCCCTCTGGCTGTGTGATCTCTTTTTATCTATTAGGATGGTGGCTTATGTTGCTTCTTTATGCAGTTTACTTAAAGTTTATAGTGTAATCTCTCGGGCACTATTTGATTATATTAGTTATGGACATTCACTTGAGTCTTTCATGCAATATCTCAGGCATTGTCTCTGCTGCTAGCAATCATTCTTAGATCCATGGTTTCGACCCGTAAAACCGAGTACGACACAGAAGAGGAGGTTGGTGCTCGAGATAGAACACGGGAGCCATTGCTTAATCCACCAGCAAATCAAGCTACTGGTGGTGCTCATTTTGACCTGTGGGGGCGCCCGCATGAGAGAGAAGGTATCGTGTTCTGCCATGAACTGTTCTTCTCTTTTAAGAAAGCGGAGGTGGGTAAATTCCACAAAGTCTGTTTCTAAATGTAGTTTCATTTCCATCCTTTTCAGTATGGATTGAACAACAGTGACAGATACAATTCATCAAACCAAAGTTCGTAAATCAAAACGAAAACTCAGGCAGTCGAAACAGAAAGCCTTCCTTGTGCAGATCAGAGGAACCGCGAATTTACCAGATTCTCTCTTTGCTACATTGTTATTTAACCTTGGACTTCAATCGAAAGTCGCAAGGTGAACTAGCCATTGGTGTCTAAGTTTCTCTCCACTTTGTCGTGTGCTTTGATTTTGCTTGGTCTGATAGGATAGATTGCAATCAGCTTTGTGAAAGAATGGAAGGTTCTGGTGTGTATGATGAGATGTGAATATCATCAAAGTTGAGGAATTTGAATGAGTTCTATTTTTCCCATTCTAATCTTGTAAAGTTGATGGTTAATGTTAACTAAATGAGTGAGGTCTAATCTAATGGATTATTTGTAGAAATCTTCTTTTAAGGGTCATAACTATGATGGCTCCTTTAGTATCTATACATAAATACACTCTCCTGATCAATGGCAAACTAATGGGTCAAAGGCTGCAGTAGAAACAAGACTCCTTCAATGAATAGGTTAAATTATTATTAAAAAAAAAAATTGAACTAAATCTTTCAAAATTTGTAATATTACTCTCAACCTTTTCTAAGCTACCTTAGGAACAATGTAGTAGTAATTTAGAACATTTGGCAATTACAATTTTCATTTTAAATCACCACCATACTATTATGTTTTAATACCTGTTAAAAATTCAAGATTTATCTTTTTCTATGGACATAGTTTTAAAACATTTGATGAAATGGTGAGTGACAAATTGAGGTATTTTGAAGGGCAAAATTGAAGATATTTTTTATAAGATTAAATTTAATTTAATTTAATTTAAAAGGTTAGAATTTAGTATTTATGGTTTGATAAAACCTCATAAATAGTCAATCATAGGAACTAAATTTTAACTTTTAACTTTTTCAAAACCATAAAGACCAAATTTGTAATTGAACATTTTTATAATTTAACCTAATTATTAAATATTATTATAATCGAATAGTAAATATTCAAGTTCAATAATTTAAGCAATCACATGTCTACCTTGAACCAGTGTGGCTTCCAAATTGGATAGACACTCCCACACTACATTCAGTGTGTGGAGAATGAATCCACTATCAATCAATGGACCCCATGAATAAAAACTTGAAACCCTTTTTCTTAATGTCCTGGTATCCAAATATGAATCTCTCACAGGCTGTCACAGGATAATCTGTTCTTTTTATTTTTCTTATTCTACTTTAATCCTCTAAGAACTTTGCATGAATCAAATAAAAATTCAATGATCAAAATAAAGCTTTTGCTTTCTATTATACCCTATGGATTTTCACAAAAATGAATATTAGAGGTAAGTAGAGGTAGGCAGACTTAGCTAAACATACAGATAATAACCATCATTATTGAATATCAGATACAAAGGTGAGAGATAATGAATTAATTTGGAACACAACAGAATTGCAAAATCTAATCAAACTTTACCTGTCAATTCAACAACAGCCTCTTCCAAAAGATCTTCCAGTAATCTCCTCTCTACTTCCTTCCCCAAATTATGCATTTCCATCATTAGATGCTCATCCCAATTTCTTCCTCCAACCTCTTTTCTGACTACCCTTTCCACCACCAGGCTGTTGCTGTCCCCAATGTCTCCTGTTACAAATCTAGATTCACCACAAACCCAATCCTTCAGTTTGACCATAACACAGGCCAATAATGTTAGTGATGTGTCATCTGCAAAGCTGTTGTCATGGGACCTGCTAGATATTTTGGCTTGCCTGTGATCTAGTTCCTGACTTGTTATATCGATCAAGGCAGCATTGACACAGTCGAACACAAGCTTCCTACTTGACCGCAGCTGCCTTCGCTTGGCCTCGAGCATCGGCTCTTTGCTGCTTAGATTGGCATATTTGTTTCTTAGAGATGGATCTAGTGGATTGACAAGCGAATGCCATCTAGTAAACAATGTGCCATGTTGCACTTCACTACTGAGACCAGACATTGTAAGAAGTGCTTCGACAAGGCAATGCCAGTTTTGTTCTTCCTCCAGACAAGTGGGAACTGGTGAAGATTTGAGTGCACAAGGAGCGGATGAATCTGAACATGAACCATCCCAAAATATACTCCGAGAAATTGATTCTATAGGTGGTGATTTGTCGATGAGGCTATTCTTGAATGGCATGCAGAACTCTGTTCAGTTCAAGATTTATATGAGATGCAGATGGATATAGATAAGTCAAAACAATTTTTGTTCTAGCTTACGTATTCACCAAGTGTGTGCATTATTATTATTTGGAAGCAGGAGGGGGGAGGGGGATGATTACCCTGATTTCTTGGCTTCAAATAGCTGGACAATTCTAGATGTGTGTTGTCATCTTCAAAAAATGGTGGTTCCAGAACGGATATTGGACTTGGCTGCTCCTGATTTTCACCAACATTTCCAGACACGAAGGGCCTTTTCACAGACAATCCCGCCTGCAAGAAGCAAAAATAAGTCAACTGCATTCGAGTTATTCTGCCAGGCATTTAATGCAACTCCAACTCCCCATGTATGCAAAACAAAAACATACAAAACTTAATAGGAAAAGTCATCAATACCAAACATTAGAAAACCAAATTTCGTCACAACTTAGGCCAAAAATTGGAGAACTTAGTAGCTTAACATGTAAACAAGTCACCAATGATATGTGAATGAGATTTGAAAATGACCAAAAGTTGCAAGAACTTGCTGAGATATAATTTCTTTAAATTCTATATTAACATATAATTACATATTTAATTAATCACAATAACAAATAAGAATATACCTTTAAAAAAAAAAACCCTACATTTCTATGTATGCTATGTATAATGTGTAGATGTTGAGATGTTGAGATGTTAAAACATCAAATAGATTAGCATGCAACTATTACAACCACGGAAGGAATGATTTACCTCATGATGAACTGCACCTCCTCTTGCAACCACATTAGTTAAATGTAGGAAAGAAGTGCCTGATGAGCACCCTTCACCATCGTTAGAATGAGATGCAGCATTACTCAAACCTCTAGAATGATGAATAAAAGCTGAGGATGAGAGTGTCTCGGCACTACAAGATTGGGGTTCATCTTTTGTTTGAGATCCACTACATTTTTCTTTACTTGTTTTCTTATTCCTAGAGAAAAGTAAACTTGAAACTTTCTCATTAAATGATGACTTAACACCCTTTGGCTTTGCTAGCAACTTCGGATCATCAGTTTTGACGGTCTCAAGATCTGCAGCTTCAAGATTAAGCACACCAAAAAATGCAGAAGATCCCAGGACAGATTTTGACTTTATAAGCATTGTGGGAGAATTATCCAGACATTCTATATTTTCATCACTATTAAAACAGGGATCTAACTCACTTGGTTCATGTTCATTAACTTCATTATCCGTTACTGTTGATTTCTTTGCATCTGACAGTGCAAGCATCTCACCCAATGTACTTGAGTTTCTCCTAACATGCCTACGCTCTTGATAGTTCCTATGTGTCGTAATCATAGCCCATCTTTCCGACAATCGCTTCTTGGCTTCTCTGCACACTGATGACTCTGGAGAACATGATATTCGGCTGAATGAGGACGACGAATATGGGCTACTATATCTGTTAACATATTCCCAAGAATGACGCGAAGAGGAAGACATGACTTCCAAATCACTTAGATTTTCAACTGCATAGTCATTCTCGGATTTTTCAAATGAACTTTCATCACCAGTATAACCATTCGAAAACACGGAAGAAAGCAAAGTTTCATCCCTTCGATGACCCAAAAGATTGTCACACATTTTCTGAGTAATATTCCTTGCAAATTTTCTTGATTCCTTCACATCATCATCTTCAAATCCTTCATTGAAACTTTCATCCTGCACCACTCTAGGCAATGAACCAGGTGATGAGGCTATAGGCTTATTATCATGATTCCTCCCAGGACTCGGCTTCAAAACCACTATTCTTGTTGGTTGAACAGCTACAGCATATTCATTAGTCCTATTAATAGCTGGAGTAGGAGAAAGTCTTGAATCACTTTTATCCAAAGTAGCTGACTGACCCTTTTGAGCTGGTAGCCTTGGTTGCCTATAGCTTTTTTTCTCAAATTGAGTAAATCTTTCATCCCTAGAGACCTTTGAAGGTCTAAGAACAGTAATACGCTTCGTCTCAGGAGATGGAGGGATGGACTGGAGTTCATTCAGATGCTGAGTAAACAAAGAATTTGGCTCCTGCAGAAACTTAACAAACAAATCCTTATTGGAACTTAGAACTTCTAGTGCATCTTGAAATTCCTTGGATTGGCGCAGTTTCTCGTCTGTGGCCAGACGTTTTGCTTCTACAAACTTCTGGCGAACAAGAGCCATCTTTCTATCATTCACAACTTCACTTTCTGTTCCCTTTGGCAGTTTTTCTCTATTATAGTTTGTCTGCGGAGATCGCTGCCATATTTCATAAACATCTTTATATTCTTTCTGCTCTGAACATTCATTGACTTGGCATTTCATTCCCTCTTCTAAGAAGTCACTACGTTCCCCACATCCTAATGGCACTCCATGGTTTTCAATTCTACTCTTCGGATAACTTCTTACATTGTTTCTTTGAACAGATGAACCAGGAAGTTGATGAGGGAGAGTTTCAAGCCCCATTAGCTTTGCAACCACATTGGGAGGATTTTGCGTACCCTCCATTTCGGACATCTCTTGATCTATAAGCATCTTCACAGGTGTTCCATGTACTCTCTTATTTGATGCTCTCTGCAATTCAGGCACTGTCTGACTCTGATCAATCCACACAAATGCAGAGTATCAAGATAATGAGTCGTGAATAACATAACTAAATCAGAAGAAATTTGATATGTGGTTCTGGACCTCCAGCTCTATATGACTAGATTTTGAAATATTTTATGAGGACAAGGGGAGCACAACATTTACCAGATTATCTTCAGACTGATTTGTGGAGTGATTAAACATCCTTGCCACATCTGCTTGATTCCTTGAGAGAGTAGAACCTGCCAAATAGCCACATCTCTGTCATCCCGTTCACAATTGAACAACAAAAAGAATGAGCACGGCCAAAATATAAGCACCAGAAGTAGTGTCTGTACGTGTGGGTCCCACAAAAAAAAACATAAAGTTGACTAAAAAGGAGTTTCCATAGATACAAATAAATGAATAAGGAAGGAAAAGGAATACGGGATTTACACAAAGTGGCAATTGCCAATGTCCTACGTGAGGAGGAAAGTAGTTTGGGATTACTTTAGTAATAGAGAGAATAAGATTAGTCTACAGGTCCTAGGTGAAAAAATGAGCCCAGTTAGTTAATCCTCTCAGTTAATAATTATGATTTTAATTAAGGTAATCTAGAAAAAAGAGGTGGTAACTTGAGCGCCCCCCCCCCCCCCCCCCCCCAACACACACACACACACACACATGCACACAATAAATAAATATCATTTTTCTCCTCTCTTCGATCCACCATCTTCTCTTCTCTTCCCCTCACTGGCTAGTGGCTACAAACAGACAGTAAGACTAATAGCCAAATCATGTGAATCGACATTGCTGATAGTTTCAAAGTTTCAATTGTTAACAGGTCAAGTCACCTAGCAACTAATCAAAATTTTGTAAGCCCCCCCCCCCCGCCGCCCAAAAAAAAAACAGAAAAAAAAAATCCAAACGGGAAAAAAGTCAACTTTTTTCCATATTTACATTGCACCTGAATATTATGGAGTACTCTGACCCTACCAAAGACCACTGAAAATCATGGGGGAAAGGAGAAAGAATAGATGAGACGAGATTGGAAATTAGGCTTAGTCTAAGAGAACCCACAAAATTCTAGCAATAATTAAACAATAATGAAAGTTCAATAAGATAAACTACAGTAATTTGAACAAAATATGGTGTCTAGAAGGAAATAGAGGTCACCTTCACGATGTGGTGCATCAGTAAGAAGCTTGTTCCTAGAGACACCCGTACTCAGATCGAAGAGGTTCACCATTCTTCCCAGACAGCCAGGGAAAGGCTTTTCATTATGACCAACTTTTCTTCTCTGAATCCCATTCATCTCAATACCTTTAATCCCTTGGTTACAGTAATGCTGAAATTTCCAATGGAACAAGAAACAGAACATCTAAGACTAAGTAAAAGTGCCGAAGTAATCATACACAGACAGAGAAATAAAGAACGCAAACATTTTATTACATAAAAATGAGACATAATTTGAAGCATATCCCAACCTGAATATTTTGGCTGCAAAATCAAGGATCTGTTTCTGAGAAGTTAACCCAGAATAGTTAGGTTTAAGACCACCTTCAATGAGGTAAACAGCTATGGAATTTCATGGTGGACAGAGGGTTCAAAGAGCAAATAAGGCCAGAATAATAAAATCAGTGTCTCAGGGGACCTACATTGAATTTAGCTGGTAACCACAAGATAAACATTCTAAAAGAAAACCCAAAAATATAATTAAAATTAAGAAATGAATCCCTAATCTTAAGAACAAGAGGAGCCCAATAAGTGACCAAAAGCCAATAAAGCAACTTTTTACAGATTCAAAATGGGTCTAAGCAGAGACAAGGAGAAAGGGGCAAAAGAAAGAAAGAGATAAAAAGGGAAGAATCTAGCTCAAAAAGTTAGCTGAAACAAAAGAAAAAAATGGAAAGAAAAAGGTAAGAAAGAGAGAGAGTGAGAGTGAAGTCAGATTCAAGTAGCAGCAAAGAAAGACAAATGGAAATTGGAGAACGAGCTTTGAAAGAGCGAGATCGAGGAGAAAGCAAAAGAAAAAAATACAGTACACAACAACTGCAAATGGAGCCAATTTTTACACAGCTTTTCTAAGTAAAAGAATCAAGATTCTGACATTTTGAACAAGAAGCTGCATTGTAAATTAGAGATAGAGAGAGAAATAGAACCAGCTGGAGCCGGGAATATGGCCAGAAAGCGACCTTCCGGCGGAAAAAAACCGTTGAATCACCGGAGCTCCGCCGTTAGAGCTAGAGAGAAAAAAATGTTCATTCTGAGTGAGGCTGTAGAGAGAGAATTTAGTGTGTGAAGAGTGGACTCTGTATACCCTCCACCGACCCTCTGTTCGTCGGACGTGAACTGATTCGTCAATTCTAATTCATTCGTAACGTTCGATTACGGAGAAAAAATATATATAAATAAAAGTAATAAACGAAATTTTGTAAAGTCGAAAATACCCCTCTTATTTTTACTATTGTATTTACCCTTTTGGGTAATATCCAAGGAAACTTATCCTTCTAATGCAATTATGAATCGTACAGTTTTCAAAAGTCCGTTTTTAAAGATTTTTACGTTCTCAAAAGTATGTATGTGCATGTGTTAGATTAGCTAAATTGAAATTTTTGTGGGTTTGTTTAAAAAAAACCTCGCTAGGTTGAGTTCATATGTGTATATTTTAGAGGTATATTTTAGAATATATTTGTAAGTATTTAGTTTAAAAAATAAGTAATTTTGAAAAAAATTGAAGTGTTTGAGAACTAGTTAAAATAGATTTTAAAGTGTATTTTAAATCTTTTTTATCAAAAAAAAGTTTAAATAAAAATTAGTTTTTTTAAAAACATTTTTTTCTCAAGTCAATCCAAACGGGCTCTGTATGTCTATATTTTGGGTGTTTGGGGTGCTGAGTCCATATGTCAAGGGTATCTAGTGTACTTTTTCTGACATAAATAATCTGTTTTTATGGTAATTATTTTTGTTTTAAATTTTTTTATTCAATAATTTTACATAAATTTTTTAATAAACTATGGATTGCACAAATGGGGGTTAGAGTTTATTTTTGGATCATGTATTTCAATTATTTTTTTATTATTTAAGCAATGATTTTACAAATTTATGCATATAATGTTTCAAATTAAGTTGGACAAAATTATATTGGATTCATTGGAACAAAACAAATTTGGATTTATATTGCAAATGAAATATCCTTAAAATGTGATTGTACTATAATGACCCTATTAATGGTCATGTTACGTGGTTGACATAAAAAATATGTAACAAAGGTCATATTCTCCAGCTGAGTTATATGATACAAAAAAAATTTATATATAATATAGGTCGACAAATGACCAAGTACACTTATACAATAAAATTACATAAACGTCAATCCATATCCTCTATCTGATAGATATGTTCGACAACTTCCTTCTACCTCCAAAACTCCAGTTCATACTTATCTTTTTGCCATCATATACAAGCTTTTGTTTGGATGAACTGTAAAAAAATGTTTTTCAAAAAGTCATTTTCATTGAAACACTTTTGATAAAAATTGTTTAAAATAAAAAAATATTTGGCAACTGTTTCTCAAAAGTGTTTTTATATACAAGTTTTTAGTTTGTTATATGCTAAAAGTGTTTTTATCAATATCAAATCACTGTAAAGAATGACTATAAAATACCATGAACTAATAATATAAAATAATGGTCGTCGGAGTTGGTAGAGGTGACCATCGTCGGAGGTTGCTAGAGTTGGTTGTTGATGGTGGTGGTTGGATGTGGTCGGAGTTGGCCACCGGCAGAAGTCGCTGGAGTAAGCCGTCGATGAAAGTGATTGGAGTTGGCTGCCGGAGGTGGCAACGAGGGACATCGACGATGATGAGGGTTGAGTGCATTGTTGGTGGACATGAGTATAAAATATCGGTGACATACAAAGTTATAATATTTTATTTTCTTTAAACAACGTTTATGAAGGGCGGAAGATAATATTACAAAAATTCCAAGAATATTGGTATTTTTGAAATAAATGATAAATTTCAGGAGTATTTTGTATAATTAAATCTAGAATGTATGTTAAAAAAATATTCAATTTTCACTCTAAACTTGTCAAATTGCATCAATTTAGATTCTAAAATTTTAATTTTACAAAACTAGACACTAAACTCACACAATGTTGAAATTTTTAACCTCGGTTCAATTACTACTAATTCACCCACTAATTTTAATATAAAATAATGTAAAAATCTTCACACTTATTAAGTATGAAATAATTTTGCCCAACCCCTAAAAAAAAAAAATATATATATATATATATATATATAATGCCTTTTTCTCTAAAATTTTGTCAAATTTATATTATATACGTATTTATAATTCATTTTTTCACAATATTGAGGTAAAAACTTACTAGAAACTTAAAATTGTAATACATATCTATTTTTTAAATACAATTTGATGAAATTACAAATTTAAAGTTAAAATTGATACAATTTGATAATTTTAAGGATCAAAATTGATTTTGTTTTCCTCACTACTTTTTGAGGAAATAATTTAAACCAAATTCTAAAGCCTTAACACTCACAATTAAACTTTTAGCTTTGTTCAAGAATCAAGGTGATTGATTTTCTATGGTAAAATGGAACAATAATATGAATATATATATATATATATATATGTTTGCAATAATTAATGAGGAATGTGAAGGAGACATGAGTAATATTGATCTGTCTTGAATAGAAAATTTTGTAAGAGAAAATAACATGTGGATTGGCAAGTCAATGGACAAGAATGACCAAAATTTTCAATCTATCAAAATTACACAACTCTCCCACATGTCAAGTGGCTAACATAATTATATCATTAATTGCACATATGCCCCCATTTTATTCATCAAAATTAAGCTTTTTAAAAAATAATTAGCAATTTATGGATCTTATACACATTATTATTTGGCATGGAATTTTATAAAAAAAACAATTATTAACTTTTTTTTTTTTAGATAAAATATTATAACAATTTAGTTATTGTACTTTAGTACATAACAATTTAGTTCTTACAGTTTCAATTTTGTAACAATTTAGTCATTGCCATATAAAACAATTCTAGACTTTGAAAAATTTATAAATATATTGGATTCTTAATTAGTCTATTTTATCTACTCGTGTAATAGATTCCGTTAACTTTTGAAATAATTTTCACGATAAGGACTCAATTGTTATAAATTTTAAAGACATAGGCTAAACATGTTACATATTAAAGTTTAGGGATTAATTTAGTATAATATTGAAAGTATAGGGACTATACTATTACAAAGCAAGGTTTAAAGACTAAATTGAAACTTCTACACAAAAGTTTAGAAATAAAAAATGACTTTTAACATTAAAAAAAATTGAACTTTGGCATTTATTTAAAAATTCTTCCTATTCTTTAGAAAGTTACAATATTACCCTTGACTTTTATAAATGTTTCAAAATTACCTTTGAACTAGAAGTTTATATGGAAATCGAGATTTGAAATGGGTGTGACAGTAATCTGGAACGATGTGGTAATGTTTGGATCCTAATTTGAATTTTAGGTCTAGGTCACTAACATGTACATCGTTTCAAGTCTCAATTTTCATCAACATTCTAACAAATTTTTACTCCAAAAATAATTCTAAAATGTTTAGGAAAGATAAAGATGATATAGCAACTTTTAGAATAATAGATTTTTTTAATTAAAAAAATAGCCTAAATATAACTAGTTGATTGATGGAATTTCTTTGAATGTCTTATTTTTGTCACTGGGTTATTGTACACATGGTGGAAAATTTCGGTCGGAATTTCAACCAGGGAGAAATAATTGAAATTTCGATTTTCTCTCCATTTCTCGAAATTTTGAAATTTCCATGAATTTTTTTTTCTTTTTTAAGATATGAAAGTTACCGTCCCAAATTTTGATTTTCATCCAACCAAAAAGAAAAAGAACATATATTTATTTTTAACTTCATTCAAACAATTTAGACAATACATCGATGTTTATGATTATTTTTTTTTTTTTGAGTTAAATAGATGTTTAGGATTCATAAATATAACATCACTATTGAATAAATGAATGTTTTTTTTTTTCCTATTATCTTTCTATTATGATTTCAACGGGCATATACCTTTTTACTTTATGGTATTATTTGCCAAATCAATGAATATGAATCATATTATAAAAGCATAATTTAAAGTTAACATAAAATCAGCAAAATTCAGGAGGCTCAATAATTCCATAATAATAATAAGAAGAATAAACTTTTTTTAGTCTACAAGTTTTGAAGAATATATGTATTTAATCTTTATATTTTCAAAAGGTAACTTATTAATTCTAAGTTTTTGAAAATATGTTTAAATGGTCTCTTACATAATTTTTTTATTGTTTTTAATAATTATATGACATTTTAATTAAAAAAATAATAAAAACTATATCTTTTTTCTAAAAATATTTTCTAATTTAAAATATCATATAATTATATAAAATAATTTTAAAAAACTATACTTTAGGAGCACTTTAAACTTATTCTTAAAAATTTGGGAACTAAAAAGGTGTATTTTTATAAATTGAGGATTAAAAATATACAATTTGAAAACTCAGGCCACCTATTCTTAAAAATTGGATGAAAAAAAATCATTTTAAAAATTCTAAAACCAAATGCATCTATTCTTAGAGATTAAAATGGTAATTTTCTCTAGTAAATAATAATTCCATGCACCCAATTCACCATTTTTTATTGACCATTTTTTTTTTTAAATTTCCCTCTTTCAATATTATTAATGAAATCCACATCACTGTTTCACTAGCTTTTTTTTCTCTTTATAATCATGTTTGCCTTTGAATTTACCATAATTCTTAACTAATTATTTATTAATTTAAAAAATATTTGGGTGTATCTTAAGTTGCATCTATTTTTATGCAGTTTATCCGGTATCTAATCACAAATTATCACGCGACAAAAAAATATCAAAAAAGATTTAAATATATTTTTTCTTAATTATTAAAAGAGATGCATAGTTTGAACGACACCCAAATATTACTCTTTACAAATTAAATAAATGTGGCAAGCTACATTTTTTAAAATTATTATTAGGTAAAAGCATATTTGGTAATAACTCGATAGATAAAAGCACCCATCATCATTCCAAAGTGGATGGTTGGGATCGTCGATCCCCAACTTCACGATGGTTGATTTATTTTATGTTTTTTAAAAAAATAAGTTTGATAACTATTTTTAAAGTCCTGTTTGATATCCATATGATCTTTTAATTTTTAAAATTTAAGCCTATAAATATTCATTCCATTTCTAAATTTTTTACTTTGTTATTTATTTTTTACCAATATTTTAAAAATCAAGCCAAGTTTTGAAAACTAGAAAAAGTAATTTAAAACTTGTTTTTGTTATCGAAATTTGGTTAAGAAATCAACTCTTTTACTTAAGAAAGATATAAACCGTCGCAAAAAAAATGAAGAATATGCTTACTTTCAAAAATCAAAAACCAAAAATTAGAAACTAAAATCCTGTTTTATAACCATTTTATTTTTTATTTTTTGTTTTTGAAAATTAAGCGTACAGACACTTTTTATTTCCTAAAAGTAAACAATGTCTTAAAGTCAAAATCTATAACGTTCTAATTTTACCTTTTATTTCTTTCCCGTTTAAATTTTATAAAACGCAATCATTCGAAATCATATTACAAATCATGAAAGAAAAGAGAGAGAAAAAAAAGAGAGAGAGAGAGAGAAAATAATAGGACTTTAATTTGAGCTGTACTCCAAAAATAAAATTGAGTTGAGCTTCTTTCTTAAAGCATTACGTCCATTAATAATCATATATATCTTTTGATGTGATTTGATTGAGATATTACAAGTTTGTTATTCAAATTATTTTAATTAATAAAAAATGAGTTATATAGCCCGTTTTAGTAACTATTTAGTTTGTTATTTTTAGTTTACAAAAATTAAGCTTATAAAATCTACTTCTAAATTTTTTTTCATTCTTATTATTATTTTTTTTAAAATATCAATTTATATACTTAAGCTTTAGTAGTTCTATTAATTTAAACTCGAAACTAATAATTCTATCAATTAATTAAACCTTAAACTTTTGTAAGTGTATTAATTCCCACACCCTCCATTATGTATAGTTTGGAAAAACTTTGTGTGAAAATTATAATTAGGTTAAAAAATACTTGTGATCCCTAAACTTTCATGAAAGTAACAATTGAGTCTCTAAACTTTGATTTGTAACGATTGAGTCCCTGTACTTTCAATTTTGTACAATTTAGTCCTCAAACTTTAGTATGTATTAATTTAGTCCTTGTACTTTCAAATTTATAACAATTTAGTCCCTAACATAAAAACAATTATCAAAATTAGATGTTAATTTTTTTATTTTATGATGTAGACCTTGTATTTTATAAAAATATTGAGTCCTTAATTAGTTTTTCGATTTATTTATACAAGAAATCTCATTAAATCTTAACACTATTTTCTACAATAAAGACTAAATTGTTACAAATTTTAAAGTACAATGACTAAATTATTACATAGTAAAGTTTAGGGACTAAATTGTTACAAAATTGAAAGTTCAGAGACTAAATCGTTACAAACCAAAATTCAGGGACTAAATTGTTACATTTATGAAAGTTTAGGGACTAGAAGTGATTTTTAACCTTATAATTATATCAACTAAACCCCTAGAGTTTTCTAAATGAATCAATTTAGACTCTTAGACAAAGTTTTTTTTTTAAATAGTCCATATGTTTACACTAGTCGTCCATTTTGTAAAACCAACGTTTGAAAAAGTTTATACACATTTGAGACTAAACTAATCGACTAATCGACTTTCAAAGGTAATAGTTTGAAGGATCTAAACTAATCGACTAATGAAATTTAGGAGTATAGTTGGCTCAAATTATAAGTTTTACACGATATTGGTTGAACAAATTTTGAAGAAGTGTGTAAATTGATACACTTAGAAAAGTTCAAGATTTAAAGTGATACAATTATTAGTTCAGATTTTAATTGATATAATCCTCAAAGTTTAGGGGTATAGACTGACATTTGCCTGTTTTTTAGGAGTTTTTAAAAATAGAAAAATAAGGGTAACTATTTACACAAAATAGCAAAATTTTTAGATAATTGTGATAGACGCTGATAGAAGTCTATCAGGGTCTATCAGTAATAGAAATGATAGAATTCTATCACTGATAGATACTGATAGAAGTCTATCAATGTCTATCAATATCTTTTTTGCTATTTTATGTAAATAGTTTGATATTTTTTCTATATGTGAAAATTTTCCTTTTTTTTTTTTTTAAATCTACTTTCTACCAATCTTTATTAAAACCAAAATAAAATTT
This sequence comes from Lagenaria siceraria, assembly GCA_002890555.2. Classification (NCBI taxonomy): domain Eukaryota; kingdom Viridiplantae; phylum Streptophyta; class Magnoliopsida; order Cucurbitales; family Cucurbitaceae; genus Lagenaria; species Lagenaria siceraria. The sequence continues at coordinate 17,350,944 of CM016483.1, read as the reverse complement.
GAAAACTAAAAAAAGTAGCTTTTTAAAATTTGTTTTTGTTTTTTTTTTTACATTTAGCTAAGAATTTAACTTTTTTTATATAAATAAATTGAGAGAAAATAGATTTAATTTTAAAAAAATCAAATAATTATCAAATCCGCCTAAAAGAAATTTATTTAACAATCAATGGGAAACAAAAGTAAAAAATGTTGTGATTAATCCAACACAGTTCTTTCTTGGTAGTGGGAACATCCAAAAAGAGCCAAAGGGCTTAAGGGGTTGTGGGTTCAATCCATTGTGACCACCTTACTACCTGCCTAGGATTTAATATCCTACCGCCCGTGAGATTAATCGAGGTGCATGTAAGCTGGTCCGGACACTCACGCAGTTCTTTCTTAATGTCCATAGAAGGAAGAATAATATGGCTTCATCAACATCCACAAGGACTTCCCTTTTTATTTATTTATTTATTTTTTTGGCAACTTGATTGGTCATAATGGACCACCATGTATATACCTTTAAGCAAACAATCTCAATGCCATGAATATAAGAAATGTAAAAAAAAAAAATAAAAACTTGATTGGTCATAATGGACCACCATGTATATACCTTTAAGCAAACAATCTCAATGCCATGAATATAAGAAATGTAAAAAAAAAAAATAAAAAAAAAATAAATAAAACTTCTAAAAAAGTTGAATAAATAAAGCTAGATTATATAAAAACATCCCTAAACTTTGTCCACTATTTAAGAAATACTAACATATTTTTTAGGAGAATTTAGAAATATAAGAAAAACTATTTACACAAAATAACAAAAATTTTAGATAACTGTGATAGACGCTGATAGAAGTCTATCAGTGATAGAAATGATAGAAGTCTATCACATATGGATGCTAATAGAAGTTTATCAATGTCTATCAGTATTTGTTTTTGTTATTTTATGTAAATAGTTTGACATTTTTTCTATTTGTAAAAATTTTCCATTTTTTTAAGAGTTGCAATATTACCTTGACCTTTTATAAACATTTCAAAACTATCATTAAAGTGGAGATGTTACAAAAAAAAAAAAAAAAAGACTCTTGAAATGATGTGGTAGTGCGACGATCCACATTTCCGTTTTAGGTCACCGACATACTATTTTAAATTTTCAGTATAAAATTCTAAAAGATTCCTAATTTATTTTGATGACGAGTTCCCTAGCGTAAGCAATACAAAAAAGAAAAATGTGGGAGATGACAAGTTATAGATTCTTGACATTTTCAGAAAGTGACATGCATGGTCCATTTGTTGATAAAGATTATATATTACATCACAAGTTTAGTCTTTTAACTAACGTTTAAGCCTAGTTTAAAGAATTTTATGAACTATAAAAAGTTATTAATAAGTCCTTGAATTTTTAATTTTATATTTAATAAGATTTTAAAATTTAAAAATAAGGTTGATCAGACAAATAGCTAAATTTAAATAACGATTTTAAAAAATAGTTAAACAACTTTTATCTTGTAAAAATAGCTAAACGAAACAAATAGTATTTTTTTTCTAACTAAAATAATATATGTCTAATATATGTCTCTCAACTTTCATTTTGTTTCTAATAGTTCATTCATATGCTTGAAATTTTTAAAAATTAATCGCTTTGTTGAAAACTTTTATAATTTTAAAAATATTGTAAAACTATTTTTAAACACAAAAATAAAAATCAAGTAACAATATTGGACGATCTATTATATATATTTTTTTAAAATTTAAAGACTAAATAGACACAAAATTGAAAGTATAGGGAACTATTATACATTTTTTTTAAAAAAAAAACTTTTGAGACTTGGTAGACATAAACTTGAAAGTAACCAAAAGTTTATTATCTGAAAAGTGTTAGCGTTGAACCAAATGATTTATGCAACAAACAAAAACTTAGGCCTTGTTTGTTAACTATTCTCAGCGTTGAATAATGTTTCTTCACAAATTCTTGCTCATGGCTTTCATATTCTTATTCATAGTTTTCATATTTTCTATGTAGACATTAGAGTTCTTAACCAATTTTCAAAAACAAAATAAGTTTTTAATTTTTTTTTTCTTTTTTTAGTTTTCAAATTTTAGCATTGGTTTTGAAAACACTCCTGAAATGCAACAAAACATAGAAAACAATAAATAGAAGTGATGTTTTTAGGCTTAATTTTAAAAAACAAAAACAAAAAACCAAGGCTCCATTTGGTAACCATTTGGTTTTTGAAGATTCACCTCTCTCACCTCTAAATTTGTTGCTGTATTATCTACTTTTTACCCATGTTTTCAAAAACTATGACAAATTTTGAAAACTAAAAAAAGTAAATTTTAAAAACTTGTGTTTTGCTTTTGAAATTTGACCAAGAATGCAACTCTTTTACTTAAGAAAGATGTAAACCATTGTAAGAAAATTAGGAAATAAGCTTAATTTTCAAAAACCAAAAACAAAAAACGAAATGGTTACCAAACGTGACCAAATGATTAGCAAATGAGGTCTTAATAATAACACTTGCCTTATTTGGACTATTTTAGTTGTGTAACTTAAAAAGGTAAATTTGAAAAGATAAACTAAGGGCCTCTTTGGATTGACTCGAGAAAAAAATGTTTTTCAAAAAGTTCATTTTTATTTAAACTCTTTTGATAAAAAATTGTTTAAAATACACTCCAAAAGCTATTTTGAGTGGTTGCCAAACACTCTAATTTTTTTCAAAATGACTTATTTTTAAAATTAAACACTTGAAAATGTATTCCAAATACAACCTAAAATAAATAGGTAAATTTAGACTATTTAGTTGGGTACGAAGAAAAAGGTATTTGAAAGAAAAACTAAGATAAAAGATGAACTTGTCCACCCAACTTTTCAAATGAGAAAAAAAAAATCCAAAGAACTATTAGGGCACAAGTTATGACACCTGACCCCACAACAGGTAGGGTGTCAACTTACTCGTAAGATATTAAATTCTAGGTAGGTGACCACCATAGATTGAACCCACAACCTCTTAGCCCTTTGATTTTTTTAGATGTTCCCACTATCACTAGGTCAACCTATGATGGTTAAACTTAATTATACTCAACCCAACCCATCGAATTAAATATGATATCGAAGAGGATTCTTCACTCAGTAGAGACGAAGAAAATATAAATAAAATGTGGAGGGAAAAAAACATGATGTGATTGGAAAAATTAAAGGACGCAAAAGTTAATTATATGGGGAATGATTTGAAATTAATAAAAAAAAATGTCATGAAAAAAAAAAAATAACAACAAAATCTTTGGTCTATATCATAGGGCCCAATAGGGTGCACATGGAAATGAAGGGGACCCTCCCTCCTTTTTAGTGGTCATTTCATTTGAAGACTATTGTAACAACTACTATATAATATATATATATATATATATATATTTTTTTTTTTAAAAAAAAGAGATTAGATAACTACTTTATAATAATTTTTTTATTTTAAAGATAACTGATATATAATATAATTTTTGTTTTTTAAAGATTAGATTAGATAACTACTATATAATAATTATTTATTTTAAAGATAAACCACTATATAATATAATTGGAAAGAAAAAGGAAAGTTGACTAATTTCAACTTGTTGAGAATGTTTGTTTGTTGACAAACTCAATTTTTGCTTATAAACTATAATCTGTCACTGTTTTTGCTACATTATATATTAAGTTTATGTATTTTTATTTAATCCATATGATTAACATTTTGGGGTGTTTTTAAATATTGAAAAATGAACTATAATATTTATAAATATAGCAAATTAATTTTTATTGTTTATTTACGCTAGACTGCGATAGACTACTATATGTGTCTATTTGTAGTCTATCGTGATACAGATAGTAGTCTATCATGGTCTATTGCTAATAAACAGTGATTTTTTTTATATTTGTAAATATTTTTAGCATTTTGTCATTTAAAATTATTTTATATGATAAAATGTTATAATCACGGTATTATTAATTTATTTGTTTCGACAATCTCTTAAATTATTTATTGTTTTAGTTGTTAGTTTAATCATATGAAAGTGTAAAAATTCAAACAAATTTATATGAAGTTATAATACTTTAATCAATTGATTTTTTCCCTAAAAAATCAGCTTAAGTGTTCTTTTCTTAAAAGAAGAATCAGTTGTGTTTTTTTTTCCAATTATTTTAGAAAAATTTTTACGGATAGAAAAAAATGTCAAATTATTTACAGAAAATAGCAAAAAAAAAAAAAAAAAAAAAAAATACTGATAGACATTGATAGACTTTTATCAGCATCTATCAGTGATAGACTTCTATCATTTCTATTACTGATGGCTATTTTGTGTAAATAATTTTCTTTATTTTTCTATTTTTAAAAAGTCCTCATTATTTTGTCATAAAGTTATTTTAAGGGCATAATTCTCAAGTTTATCCACATTTTTTTAGGTCCATGTTCAATATTAAAAAATGTATTGTTTTCTTATGCCTTGTTTTATATCAGTTTATTTCAATTATTAAGGCATACAATTATCATTCAAGCATTATTAAAATTTTAAAGTTAAGGCATATAATTATCATTCAAGCATTATTAAAAATTTAAAGTTGGACCTGATAAATCTTTAAAATTTAAGAATGTATTATATGTTATCAAAATTTTTGTAATGATATTACTTTGTAATTTTGAAACTTGTGTCTTATAAGTCGTTAAATTTTAAGAGTCATATTTAATAGATTTTTAAATTTGCATTTTAATGTCTAACAAGTATTTGTTTTATTTGACACTTTTCCAAATTTAAAAATATGCAAGTAAAGTTAAAAGTTAGAAAATTTATAAAATAGACTAAAAAAATTAAAAAGTTGAAAATTTCGACCATGTTTAAATATCGATTTCATTTTTAATTTTTATGTTTATGAAAATTATGTATTTATTGCTTTCTTCCTCCCAAATTTTCAATTTCAAGTAATGTTTTTTTAAAAAACAAAACAACAAAATTTTGATATATATATATATATTTAAAATTTAGCTTAATTTTTAAAAACATTAGTAGAAAATAAATAACAAACGTTAAAAATTTATGGGTAGAAGTAGTGTTTATGAGTATAATTTCAAAATACAAAATAAAATATCACAAAATATCAAATGGGGTCTTAGAAATTTGTTAGGCAATATATATATATATATATATATTTGAAAATTAGACATATTACAATTTAATACTAACATGAGCATAACTTAATAGGTTGTTGATTGGAAAAAAATGTAATGTAATTTAATAAATAACAAAAGAACAAAAAAACTTAATTTCTTTTTAGTTCAATAAAAATGTATGGCGGAAAATTTAAACATATGACATTTTAATCGAGATTATAATACCTTAACTCGATTGATTCGATTGACAAGTAATGATAATAAGAGGAAGAAAAAAGAGAGGGGAAACGTGTGAAGGGTGTTAAAAGGACAAGATTGTTAAAGAAGGAAGCAAATCTCTCACCATCTTACCTTTGCCCACTTGGGTTCCTATTTACCATGTGGTCCATTTTAATGAAGTCCTCATGTTCTTATTAATGTCGATCTACTCTCGCAACTCAAGCTGGTACTTTGAAAGAGCTCGACTTATTTGAGTCAACTCAACATAAGTCTTCATGATTTCGTTTTTTTTTTTTAATTTAATCTTAAGGTATCATATCAATGGAGAAATTGTTCTCACTTATAAGAGTTGTTTAGAGAGCTGAAATGTAATAAAGATTATTGAGAATTAGAGAGACGTTGGAATACATGTGGAATCAAGGGTGGAACGAAAATAGGATCGTAAAGCGTGAAAACGATGGAAACAAGGGTTAGATTGAAAACTGCCGAAACGAAATGGGTTTAGTATTACAAATCAAGCCCAAAACACTCAATCAAAACATGGGTTTTGGATTACATTATGAGTGTCCCAACACATGTAGTGGGCTTGTAATGTAATGGGTACGTATACATTATCAATAGATAGCATGAGTATTTCTATTCTAAATTCTCTAATCGATGTGAGACTTTGTTTGCATCTAACAAGTGGAACTTTCTCTAAACTGATTATCAACTTAAGCATAGCTCAACTTGTATAGTCAAGAGATTGATTCGAATATGTTTCAAATATTATTGAACTTAACAAAAAAAATATATATTAAGGCTCCATTTGATAACCATCTAATTATTGAAAATTAAGATTATAAACGTTACTTCTCTTTATTGGTTTCTTTGCATTTTTTTAATACATTTTAGAAGTGTTTCCAAGATCCAACCCAAGTTTAAAAACTACAAAAAGAAAAAAAAACATATTTTTCGTTTTTTAAAATTAGCTAAGAATTACATGTTTACTTAGGAAATATGACAATTATGCTTAATAAATCGTAAGAAAACAAACACAAATTTCAAAAACCAAAAACTATAAATTAAATGATAACCAAACAAATTTAGAAGGATTCAAACATTTAAGATATAAGAGAATCATGAAGATTTTGGGGATCCAATTCATAAAGGTTTTATATTCTCACATGTGTTATATGAGATTTTACGATACCTAGAGAGATTCTAATGAGATTTTAAGATATCTAGAGAGATTCGAGGATGCCAAAATCAATTTTGATTTTCATGAAGATCAATTGGTTTTGGAAGATTTGAACACAATGAAAATGTATTGATATTTGGCCCATTAATTACAAATTACAAATTTAATTCCAAAGTCCCGTTTAATAACAATTTTTAAAAAATAAACTTAAAAGTGTTGTTTTCATATAGTTTTTTTTAGGAAATTTACACAAATAGCAAAAATGTCAAATTATTTATAGAAAATAGCAAAAAAAAAAAAAAAAAAAAAAAGATTTTGATAGACTTCTATCAGCATCTATTATTGATAGACTTTTATCAGAATCTATTAGTGATAGACTTCTACCATTTTTATCACCGATAGACCCTGATATACTTCTATCACAACTATCTAAAAAAATTACTATTTTATGTAAATACTTTCCCTTATTTTTCTATTTTTAAAAATTCTCTTTTATTTGTTTTTTGTTTTTTTTGCTTTGTTATCAATTTTGAAAATTAAAAGAAAGATTATAAAAACTTATTTTTGTTTTTAAAATTTGGCTAAACATTTAAATGCTTAGTTAGGAAAGATAGATAAGGATTTGTAAGGAAACTAGCGCATAACTCACAAACAGAAAACTAAAAACTAAAAGGTAACCCAAATGAGCCTAAACTTTTAGATTTGGATAGTCGTAATGGGTGGTAAAATTGGTTGTCATAATTGCAAGTACACACAAATAAATAATTTGGAAAGATGACAATCTTTTAAAATTTTGAGTCTATTAGTGATATACTATTTTAATAATCTATCACTGGAAAAATTGTCTATTACTGACAAAACGTTTTTATGTTTATCATTGGTAAACCATTTCTACATTCTGTCACAAGTAGATGTCTACTACTTATCAACCATTTTTATGTCTAATGTAATGATTTTTTTTTCCTCTTTTGTGTTTTTATCAATAGACCACTAATATATCAATTTTTTTATTACTAATAAACTATTTTAATATCTATTAACAACAATTTTTACATGTTTGGTAAAGTATTCTTATGTATATAACCGGTAGAACATTATTATGTTTATCATTGATAGACCATTTCTAACTCTATCAATGATAGATGTTTATTATTGATACATATTTATCGCTCATTCATATTTTAAAAAAATGGTATATTAGTGATACTCATACATTACTATTAGTAGTTTGTTGTTATTTGTTATAATAGATTTATTTTTAATATTAATTTATAAGTAATTTAATATTTTTAGTATATTCTAATTATTGATAGACCTCATAACACGTGAACAATGCAAACAATCATGAATGGAAAGCAATTCCAAATATCACTAATATATCATTTTTTATTCTATTGATACCAATATACCATATATAGATTTAATAACACATAAGCATATAAAAAATCAATTATAGAAAAAAAAACTTGAATATTATTTATATAAGATTTCTATTTCTATTATAATGTATATCCATAACAACCTAAAGAAACTAAAATGAAATAAACAGGTAAGAAACCACATAATATTAAGGGTTGTTTTCAAATATAGAAAAATGAACCAAACTATTTATAAATATAGAAAAATTTTACAGTCTATCAGTGATAGACCGTAATAGAATTCTATCGCTCAAACGATAGAATTTATTTGCTTGATAAACTTATCTATGACTGAAGTATATCGTTGATTGTTTATCAAGGATGGACCAAAAATTAGTGACAGGTACTAATAGAAGATAAATTTTACCATATTTATAAATATTTTTAGATTATGTTATATTTTCTATTGTAGTGTGTTAGATTGTCATGTATGCAATTGCTCCTTAAATTTGTATCTATTTCATTTTAAAACTTGTACAAGTATCTAGTAAGTTCTAGAACTTTCAATTTGTATTTAATATGTCTAAACTTTTAAAATGTCCAATGGAACCCTAAACTTCTATTTTTTTTTTCTTTTTTATCTAATAGGTCCTTCACGTATTTAGATTTTTTCTTTTAAAAAATTAGCAAATCTATTAGATATAGAGCTGAATTTTGTATATAATAAAATTCTAACTTTGAAATCGTGTTTGGTTAGTAGATCCGCGAACTTTTAAAAAAATGTCAAATAGATCAAATGACCTATTTGACATAAAATTAAAAAGTCAAAAATTTATCGAACACTTAGTTTGACGCAAAATTAAAAGTTCAAACACTTATTTAACATTTTTTTTATATCCGTGAGTATCCAAGCCCGCTTACGCGCACCTCGACTAATCTCACAGGACAACCCGCCTGACCTTACAACATTTGATTGTCAGTCAAGGAAACCCGTAGGATATTGAATCCTAAGTAGGTGACTACCATGAATTTTTTAAAGTTTTGAAACTAAATAAATACAAACTTAAAAGTTAGAAAACTAAATTTTTAATTCACCCCATTAAAAAAAAAGCATAAGAGAAACTCAAAGGAAATGATAAAAAGAAAAAAGAAAAAGACAACCTTACTTCCAAATTATTCATAAGAAAAATGTTAAAAAAAAAAAAAAACTTATTCATAAGAAAACAAGGTTATTTACATCATGCTCCATGTATAATTGCTTTACAAATACACATTCAACTAACTATTAACAAAAAGCAAAAAATAACTTAGAACTAAGAATATTGGATTATAGATAACAAAAAATGAAAATTATGATGTCAGATAAGCTAAATCTCTCCATTTTATCTCTTTAGAATTTACAAAAACCTGTTTTTCTCAGGCAGTCCAGCATGACAATGGTGTTGGAGCTTTTGTAATGGAAGTACCCAGGATGGCTTCGAGATGATAGCAAAACTTTACTCCACTCAATAATACTCAGAGTATCTGTTTAAGAACAAGGTTGAAAACAAGAACAGATTAATACAGATCCCGTTTGATAACCAACTATTTAGGCCCTGTTTGATAACAATTTCGTTTTTAGTTTTCTGTTTTTGAAATTTATGCTTGTTTCTCCCCAATTTTTCAATTATGGTTTTCATCTTTGTTAAAGAAACACTTGAATTCCTAGTTAAATTATAGAAACATAAACAAATTTTTTAAAACTATTTGTTTTAGTTTTCAAAATTTACTTGGTTTATGAAAACATTAATAGTAATTTGATATCAAAACATAGAAACTTATGAGTGAAAGTAATGTTTATGAACTTGGTTTTTAAAACCATAAACCATAAATTAAATGGTTATCAGACAAAGCTTTAGTTTTTGGTTTTTGAAAATTAAGTTTATAAATACCACTTCCACTTATAAGCTACGATGATTTGTTATCCACTAAAACTAATATTTCTAAAAACCAAGCCAAAATTTGAAAACAAAGAAAAGTAGTTTTTAAAATCTTATTTTTGATTTTAGAATTTGACAATATTCTTTATAAAAGGTGAAAACCAAAAACCATCCTGGATTGATTTAGTGGTAAAAAAGGAGATAAAGTCTCAATAAATGGCTAAGAAGTCATGAGTTCAATCCATGGTGACCACCTACCTAAGAATTAATTTTCTACGCGTTTTCTTGACACCCAAATGTTGTAGGGTCAAACGGGTTGTCCCGTGAGAAGACATTCACGAATATTAAAAAAATAAAGGTGAAAACCAAAATAAGAAAGCGGTAGCATGAATTTCAAAATAGTACAATCTTCCCTGTTTGTGGCAAGAGATTTGGCAACAGATGAATTACACCAATATGATTCAGCCGTATAGTTTGACATTAAGTTTGTACGCAAAAAAAAAAGAAGCTAAAATTACTGTATGTATGTATGTGCGTGTATATATATGTATGTATGTATATATATATATGCGTGAGATAAGGGATTCTGTAGTGCCTTGGAAGTTGAAACAAATAGGGCTTGAATTAGATATGGAAGGTTTGATGCCAGCTCAAAAGGAGATCACAGAGGAGGTTTTAAGTTTATCTCAATCATTAAAATGGAAGATAAGCATGTCTTAAAGTTTCAAATAAATAGAGAGAAAATCAACATCTAACCCTAAACTTATAGAGTTTGTATTTATGTCACTGGTGTTTGATTAGATTAAAAACTCTAGTAAGTTAATCAATTTAAACCCTCTGTTAAGATTTCGTTTTACAATTGTTAGTGCATAATCTTAAGACTTCTTTAAATGTATGGATTAACATAATATTAGAGAGAAATGCTAGAATCAAATGAATAGTAGAGATTTTTCATTAATATGATTGGTTTTCCATTTTCTCATTTTCATCTGTTTTTCTCCACTTATATAGAAAGAATTAAGTTATAATTTTTCTTGCTACTTTCTTAAGATTTTAGCAGAAACAGATTTAGTCCCTATGGTTTGGAGAAAGTTGGAATTTAGTCCTCATGGTCTGATAAAACTATAGGGACTAAATTTGTAATTTAACCAAATTTTATTTAGGTGATTGTAAATTGACCTTAATGAAATTAAGTGAAAATAGTTATAAATGATTAACGGAGTGTCTAAATTGATTCAAGTATGAAAGAAGAGTACTCACTCGGAAGAAGAGGAAGTGTTTGTCTTCAAAGAACTCTCCCGTCCATCCCATCTAGAAGACCTGACCATAGTCCTTTTACAGGTGGTAATTGTGCTACAAGAGCATTCCATGGAGGATAGCCAACACCGCTACCACGAACACGGCCATCCATTCGCAGAGATAGATACCTGCATGAACAAACATTAACATAGAAAAAGTTTAGCTTTAAATTCTACTTTGGTTAACTTCTGTAAGATTAACTAGTTTTGGCATTAGATTCAGCAAAAAGTTTATTTCCTTTCCTTTCCTTTCCTTTTTTTTCTGTGCAGTTTACATTACCAACTATGCGACTCCAAATTGGATAACTCATGAATGATGATTAATGAAACAATATATTTCATTACAAAACTAATACTACTCCAGTTTCTATACTTCCGACTTTGGTTCTTTTCAATTTATGCAATTTCAACTATTGTTCATTTTGGTGCATGTACTTTGAAAATGTCCATTTTTGTCTCTATACTTACATAAAATAACTATTTTGGTCCCTTCATTTATACAAGTTGTGTTAAACATCTGCGTATAGGGAGAAATTGACCACTTGTTAAAACTACGAGGCTAAATGAACATTTTGAACAGACAACTAAAATGAATCAAAACTAAAAGTATAGGGCCAAAGTAGTACTTAAATAAAAAAAATCAATACCTACGACACAACTTGATTGGGAGTTCAAGCATTAAAAAGAAAACCATTTTACACTTCATCAATTTGAATTCAAAGTTTAACAACAAGGACAACTTACACTGGAGAGTCGGAGGAGACTCCAGCCAACTTCTTCTGTTCATCTAACCACCTATTGTTCACAAGAAAAGGAAAATTACATGAGGGAAGGAGAAGGAGAACAATTGTGAAAATGGATGTTAATTATAATGACTTACGCTGACCACTCAGTCATGTAAACTGGAGTCAAGCGCCAGAGTCTTTTCCTTTTGGTGGTTATATCCTTCACCTCTTCACGTTCATCAAACTCAAACTTCAGTGTACTGACATCTGTGGCAAGGGGTACGACTAAAACACCCCGTTCTAGAAGTCGTTCAGTGAAAGGTTCACTTGATTTAAAAGCTTCCATGATAAAGGATTCAGGGCCAGCACAAATTACCAGACGAGCAATCCCACGCAAAGTGCTGATGGGAATAACTTTGTTTTGGTCCACTCGAAGCTTTAAATTGGAAAGGCTTTCTTCTCTTGACAGTCTAGCCAACTGAGCATTTTTTGCATTGTTCTCTCTGAAATAAAGAAATGCAAAAAGGGCTACGGCTCCGAAGTCTATTCCAAGTCCTTTCAGAATATCAGGGACTTCTTCAGCTCTTGATGAGTTTGCCAATGCAGCAAGCAATTGAGTGGTTGCTATCAATCCTCCCAATGTACCACTTGCAATGAAAGTGAGATAAAAGAACATCCGAACAGACCGAAATGGAGAAAGAACTTCACTTCTTATCTTGGCCGTGGAACTAAGAAAAAACCAAATACAGTTACACAACGCCATATTTCAGGTTGAATAACAGGCGTAATGGAAAAAGAGACTAGGTTAGAACACAGCCAGGCTCACTCACTCAACTCCCCCCAAAAAAATAAACACCACATTAGAAAATTGCAGACCCAGTTTGATAACCATTTAGGCTTAAAAATCAAGATTATAAACACTATTTCCACTTATATTTATCTTTGTTTTGCTATTCACTTTCTACCAATATTTTCAAAAACCAATTCAAGTTTTGAAGACCGAAAAAAGTAGATTTTAAAAGCTCGTTTTTGTTTTCAAACTTGACTAAGAATTCAAATGATTCTTTAAGAAAGGTGAAAAACATGGTAAGGAAATTAGGAGAACAAGCATAAATGTCAAAAACAAAAACTAATTTAAGGTTTTAAGGTTTTGGAACAAAGCCTTGTTGGCCAAGTGGATGTGGCGTTTCCCCCTGAGTCTGATTCCTTATGGCATAGAGTTGTTAGCAAGCATGACCCTCATCCCTTTGATTTTTGCGAGTGAGGTTAAAGGCATTTCTTGAAATTTATGGAAGGACATTTCTTCTGAGCTCCCTTCTTTTTCCCATCTTGTTCGTTGCATGGTGGGGCAGGGGAAAAACGTATTTTTGGGAGGATCAGTGGGTGGAGGATAGACCCCTCTGCTCGGTTTTCCACGTCTTTATCATTTGTCTTCCCTTAAGCATTGTTTTATATCTGATTTTCTTGTTTGGTTGGAGAGCTATGTTTCTTTTTCGTTTGGCTTTTGTCGCTCATTGATCGATAAAGGAGGTTTGTTATACTTTTGTCTTTGATTGGAGAGTTTGGTTTTAGGCTTGGGAGAAAGGACATTCGTGTTTGGAGTCTGAACCCATTATATGGTTTCTCTTGTAAGTCTTTCTTTCGATATTTGTTGGATCACTCTACCATAAGTCCCATTTTGTTGCCTTGTGGAGGATAAAGATTCCTAAGAAAGTTAATTTCTTTTCTTGGCAAGTTTTACTACTTAGTCGTGCGAACTTGATGGATCGACTTTTGAGGAAGTTACCTTCATTAGTTGGTCCCTTCTGTTGTATTCTTTGTTGGAAGGCGGAGGAAGACCTGGATCATCTGCGCTGGAGTTGTGCGTTCATTGTGGAATTGCTTCTTTTAGGAGTTAGGTTTCAATTGGCTCCTCAGAGGAGTGTCAGTGGCTTGATTGAGGAGTTCCTCCTTAATTCGCTTTGTAGGGAGAAGGACCGCTTTCTTTGGGATGCTGGGGTGTGCGCTTTGTTATGGGTTTTATGGGGAGAGAGAATTAACAAAGTGTTTAAAGGGTTGGAGAGGACTCCTAGCATGATGTGTGGTCTTTGCTTAAGTTTTATCTCCCTTTGAGCTTCGATTTCGAACACCTTTTGTAACTACTCTCTAGGAAACATTTTACTTGGTCTCCCTTTCTTTAAGGAGTGTTTTTTGTGGGCTTCGTTTTTTTTTTGTATGCCCTCACATTCTTTCATTTTTAATCAATGAAAGTTGTTGATTCTATAAAAAAATAAAAACTTGTTTTTGTTTTTAGAATTCGGCAAAGAATTAAACTATTTTACTTAAGAAGGATGATAACCATGGTAACAAATTGAGAGGAAATAAGCTTAATTTTCAAAAACATAAAACTAAACGGGTACCAAATGAGCCTTTTAACTATCTATAGATTTGTTCATACACAAATCAAATTGTGATCAAATAACAAATAAGAGAAAGAGAAACGCAGACAAGCACTGTAGCTCATGGCATAAAATACGAAGTCACCAACTTAAATACTCAATTGGAAAATACACAAATACAAAATTCATATAAGAACCCAGTTATGACCCTCCTAATTTCCACAAATATATGTTGGTTTTCAGCCATCCAAACACATAATCTCATGAACAAAAGAAAAATAACATGAAACTACCTAAAATCAATCAAATGTCAAGTGCTTAGATGTAAAATTCATAATAGGATTAAAATCATCAGCCATTATCGATCCATTGTAGACACTACCACGGCAGAGAAAGAGAGAAGAACCTGATTTCCGGTTTATCAGCAGCCGAGCAAGTGAAGTTAGCTAAATTTCGTCTGGCGTAATGAAGAAAACGAAGCGAATCTGGTAGACTAGGGCTAGAATTAAAGGAGGCCGCCTTCCGATGAACATGGCAGCGGAAACGGCGGCAGGATCTGAAATCAGGAGTGTTATGAAGAGGACGAGCAATGTTGTTGCAGGAGGAAATGTTGGGCATGGAAAGGGAAACCACCATGGTTAACGACTCGAGAAACTGAGCATTGACACGTGAGGTAGTTTCACAGTTTGTCAATGGAAGCAAATTTCGAGGGATGGTCTCGATGCCGCCACGATACCCAGAATTTGCCGCCACCATAAAGCGCAGATGACAAAGGGTGAAGACTCTTTGCCCAAAAAAAAAGAAAAAAGAAAAAAGAAAAATTTGTAGGGATAATTTAAAATTTGGGTCGAAAATGCCAAATGACTCGAATTTTAAAAAAATGCCAAATATTTCTTTGCAATGTTAAGATAGTATGAAATTACCGAAATGAATTCACGCACGCGGAAAAGCTCATCTAGCTCTCGCCTTCACTCTCTCGCTCTCGATCTCTCTTATTTTTTTTCACTCATAATTGCTCTCATCTCGCACTCGCTCTCACTCATTCCTCCTCACGGTCGCTCTCACTTTCTCTTCTTTTTCTCTCTCACAATTCCTCTCATCTCGCTCTCTCTCGCACTTGCTCTCGCTCATTTTCGCTCACTAGAATTGGTCGCGGAGAAGAGGGAGAAGAGAGGGAAGAAGAAGAAGAAAAAAAGAAAAAAGAAGGGGAGCCACGAAGAAAGAAGAGAAAAAAAATAAGAAGGGTAATACTGTAACTTCACATGGTCATGACATCATCAAAGGGTCCTTTGACATTTTTTTTCAAAAATTAGGCCATTTACCATTTTGGGCCTTTAAAATGGGTGTTTTACGCAATTATTCCTAAAAAAGGTGACTATTCTATAGACCTAAAAGGTAAAATGACTACTTTTTTTAGAAAATATGTCAAATAACCTTTTGTTGATGTAGTGAAGTTATGAATTTGTCTTTAATTTCTTTCTTTCTCATTTTTTCTTCTTCCTTGGTGCGACTATAACTTCTCCTGTGGACCAACTTCGGCGAAACTTTTTTTTTTTTTGTCTTTCCTACTTTTTCTTCTACTTTTTCGACGGACCAACTTCGACGAAAACTTTTTTTTTCTTCTTTCCTTCTTCTCTTCTCCAGCATGACCAACTTTGGCGATTTTTTTTCTCTTTGTTTCCCTCTTTTCTTGTTCTTCTTCTTCTCCAGCGTGACCAACTTTGGCAAAAAACTACGCACCAACTCTGGATGTGAGAAAAGAGAGTGATCTGTGCGTGAGGAAAAGAAGAGCGAGAGAGCGAGAGGAGAGTGATTTGTGAGTGAGGAAAGGAAGAGAGAGAGAGCGAGAGCGAGTGGACATTTCTCTGTGCACAAGTTTATTTGGGTAATTTCACTCCAATCTGACGTCAGCATAGGTTATTTGTCATTTTGTTTTTCAAAAAATGGGTCATTTGGCATTTTAGGCCCAAATTGGGTCATGCGTACAAATTCCTGTGCAAATATACCACTAGGGCTCAAAATATCAACAGATATAACAAAGAAAAATATTGCAAATTTAGCAAAATGTATAGCTAGTTCGGAGTCTACACTATATTGCTGCTAGGAATTAAAACCCAAAACGCAGCGGAAACGTATCAGAACCGTATCTCAAAATTAATTTTAATAATTTTGAAATACTTTTACATTGGCAAAAAAAATAAAACTTTAAAAAACTAGGTTAAGCAAAAAAAATTAGAGAAGAAAAACTTACGTGTCACCACCACTTGGAGACCTTCCTGAATCTTGAGGAAAGGTTTGTGAGAACCTTTTGGCAAAGGAAAAAAAAAACAGAACTCTTCTGAGAGGATTTTTTTTGTGGAGAGAACGCAACCAAAAGAATTTTTCTGTTTAAGCAAGGAAGCAAGAGAAAAATGGGAAACGTGGGTGTTATCCCACGTATTAAGTAACTCCCCTACGTGGGAGTTACAACTAATTTAATTAATATTAAATTAATAATTAATTAAATTAATAATTAATAATTAATAATTAATTAAATCTAATTTAATTAATCAATTCATTTAAATCATATTTAAATGAACATCTCTCACATAACCTATAGTTTTAATTCAATTAATTTAATTAAATCAAATTTAATTAAATTAGATTAAATTAAATAACTAATTAATTCTCCAATTAATTAATTACCAAATTAAATATCAAATATTTAATTTTAACTTGCATTTGAATCAAATTCAAATACATTTCTCTCATAACCTATAGTTTTAATATACATCTAATACGCATTAATTTTAACCTATAGTTTTAATATAAATCTAATTCATATTAAAATAATATTTGAACAATTTCAAATATTTAATTCTCTTACAAATTAACTTTGAATCATATCCAAAATTATATTTATATTATAAAGTTTAATTTGTAAAATAAACTTTATATTATAATGTATCATTATACATTATACTTTTCCCTTAGTAAATTTGAACTTTTCAAATTTCATCCAAGAATAAATTTCCTCAATATTCTTTACGAGCTAGGAAGGGGACCTAATGGACCTACAGATCAGAAGCTCCAACGATATGAGATTAACGGACTAAACTCATTAACCACATTAATCAATATTCGTTAACTGTGGGTGCACTCCACTAAAGACCCACAACTGCACTCTTCTCATTGTAGATATATTTCTGTGTCCACGGATATAGACCAATAACAGTAAGTTAGTCCTTCACAAGTGTTCGTAACACCAGCTGGGTCAAATTACCGTTATACCCCTGGGTTACTTCTAAATCCTTAAGTACCAGTGCTCCTCTAATGAACAACCTGTTTATGGTCCAACCATCAAACAGAAACCCCTCTCGGGCCAGTGAGAGGGTAGGACCTTTTGTTCAAGTCCCGGAGACACCACTTAAGGGAACATTTATCTACTTACCCTAAAGTCGAGAAGGAGTGAAATCCATCTTGTATAATTATGTTCCCAGCTCCCCACTCAGTCTTGTCCCCAAAATGGTAGGCATATTGAGTCGGCAAACGGGCCACTCTCACCCATACAAATCAAAGGACAATCCCTCGTGAACAGGAGTTCATAATATACTCAAGATTAAGACTAAGTTGCCTAGGTCAACCTATTGAAATAGAAACCTAACCAGTCAACGGAGTTATATCTAGTGGTTACTATTTCGTGGTCCAGTCTTATGCAAACTCATTGCATAGGATACCCCCACTCGCATGTCTCCTACACGAACGCGTTAGATCATTGCGTTTGTATCAAATACAAAGTGGGTCGTATCCATAGTGTTACCATGATAAGGTACCCAGCCCTATCCTTATACTATAGACCCTTTAGGCTGTAACTTGAACATTGAACTCTATATGTCTCTACATATTGTTCAAGACTCATAAAACAGCCTAGGATGTTAGTTTATTGGATTTTAGAGTTATTAAAACAAGATAAAATAATCAATAACATTTATTGAATAATAATGAATAACCATTTATTAATGGCGGTCAAAATACAACATTTACTATCTACGAGTTTTAGGGCATAAAACCCAACAATTGCTAATTGGTAATATGGTCTATCAACAATAAAGCTCATCATTGATAGGAGTCTATGGTCTATTACGGATAGATTTTGCAATATTTGCAAATTTTTTAAAATGTTGTTATACACTTAGGAGACGTTTGGCCCATTGGGTGAGGTTAATAAGTTTGAAGTTAATATATTAGAGTTAGTAAGTTTGTGTATGAGGTGTAGAGTTGTAAGACAGAATTCCTCAATAGTTGTGAAAAGTAAATTAAGAGGGAAAGATGTAGTTACTCGATAAATATAAAAATAGAGATAGAGAGGAAGATGAAATTCCTCAATATATATGAAAAGTAGAAAAAGTATGGGAAAATAGAGTGTTACTCGATAAATATGCAACTTCAATAACTATGAAGTTGAGTTGTTTATACCAATTTAAGAAGTTGGTAGGCCAAACTGACTTAATTATTAACCCTAAAGATGCTATCTATTGCAATTACTAAAGAGAGAGAGAATATCAATTATTTTAATCCACCAATGTGTGTGTATATATATATATATATATATATATATATATATATATATATATATATATATATATATCATTTAATACAAATAAGTCTCGATGCAAAATTAACAACAACAATACGATAATTTCTATCCAAAAAATATTGTCCAAATTTGATATGCATTGTTATTTCTCACTCGAGCAGTTTTCCTTAAAAGATATCGACTCAGATTCAACTCAATTATATTGCTCTGTAAATGTTGTGCTTGTAAGATATAAAAGTGAGGTTAAATACATGTTTAATGAACAAAAGTTATGTAATGCAAAATTTTAACTTGTTTCAAGTATATTATGTTCGGAATTTAAACAAGATATACATAAATGTGGAATAAATTAAAATTTATCCCAAACTTTCACTTCACAGGTTAGAGCCAAATAAGTAATTAATCATAAAATAACAAATAATAAGTGAAAGGAAAGAGAGAACAATACCGAAAAATATATTGATGCGCCCCAAACTCAGGACAATGTCCAATCTTCTGCAACTGTAAGTTCTATTATGATGGAGATTGCAAAGAACCCTCAAACTTGCGCTACAAATCACTTCCAAATAGCCCAAAATTATGAAGGTCAAGGTAAAATTGCCTTTAACTTGGAATTTGGCTCAACAATGAAATTCCACGCAAGGGATAATATGGTTGAGACCTTACTATTTTCCTCTATTCTTAGTGAGAATAGTAGTGAAAACATTCTTTTTTTCTTTTTTTTATTTTTTATTTTTTTGGACATTTTTAACACATTTCTTCCAAATGACAAAAACCATGGTCGCTCGAGATTCTTACTAAAGTTTTGACTAACAAGAATTATTAGAATAAACTACATAGCATGCCACTTTAAAAAATATTTGAAATACGAAAGAAGGATGTAACTTCATTTTATTCTAATGAAAAAAATTCAAAGAGAATCATATATATATATATATATATTAAAGCAAGTGTCATGATATGAATGATCCTTGAATTCATGTGCACAATGATAAACTTTGACCTCTTTTAGAAAAATAAAATAGTTCAACTTCACATATTCAAATTCTTTTGAGTATTTAGCTAAGTCATGGTTTGATGCACTCTAGCTCACATAAGAATTCAAAGAAATCAACTTTATTAATAATGAAAGAGAACAAGAGATCTACATTAATTTTCATAATCAAGTACATTCATAATGAAGACAAACCCAAGATTCAAGTGATCGATGCTTGAAAAATTTAGCCAACCTACTTTTACTAGAGCTTGCATTTTATGTTTAAGGCTAAGGCAGTTTTCTGTTGAGTGCCTTACAACTTCTGTATGGTAATCGCAATGAGTGCTTGGGTCGTACCATATCGAATAGGTTGTTGTGATGGTTTTCACAGGTGTTGGAGTTAACAGGTGATTTTGAAATAATTGGGGTAAAAGCTCAGAATATGATATTGGGATTGGATCAAAGCTTCTCTCCCTTCACTGTCTCCTTATTTCATGATTGTAAGAAACAATTCGCCTCTTTGATTTTGTGTTATGTTGCACAATATATGGATACAGAGGAACATATGCATGACACTTCATCTTAGGATCTGAAACTATTGCTTGAGTTCTGTTTCTTTTCTTTGTTGAATCCTCATTGTTTTTAGGGATTGATTGAATTGTTAGCTTCTTTAAAGGCATTGGCGCTTGCACAATTATATTTCTCACTTTAAGGCGAATACCCTTCTTCTCCATTGCATGCGGTTTCAATTTGTCACAAGCTATGTTTCTATAATGCTCACATCTTTGAAAGCATATTTCTTCGGTATCTTCAAGTATTTCATTGGAAACAACTGTTTCAGAATCCTTTTTTTCATTTGCTTTTGATAGCTCTTCCTTAGGAAATGAGTATCCAACTTGACAGATTGTAGTTTTTCCAATATTCTCAAATATCTTGTCTCATTCTGATTAGCTCCAAACTATACGTTCTCAAAATTTGCTATTGAATTTGGCTAATCTTTTCTAGCTCCACATTATTTTGAATTCTTGCGCTTTGCTCTTGAATTTAAAAGAAAATGCCAAAGAAATGTGCATTTGTTTTTTAAATGGAAGCATGTTAATGATGTGATGAATGATGCAATAATTTCTGAATTATTTTTTAATATATGTATGTATATGAATGATGGTATGACTAATATTTTTGAAAATTCATGAAAAATAAGGGCTCAGATGACATTAGTTTGAAGTCTCTTAGCAGTTGTCACTGCCAAATCGTGGTTACTTCTTCAGATGGATGTCAAAAATACATTTTTCAATGGGACTTTATCTAAGAAAGTATATATGAAACCACCTTCGAGTACTTATCCCCCATCTCAGAAAGTATGTCTTCTTCCTCGTGCACTATATGGTCTGAATCAGGCTCCATGAGCTTGGTTTACAACTTTCCGTTCTACCATCATTCAACTGAGGTTTAATTTGAGTCCACATGATACAACACTCTTTACGTGCCAAACACCTCATGGTATTGTCTTTTTTCTTCTATATGTTGATGATATAATTATTACTGGTGATGATCCTCAGGCTATATCAAATTTGTAACGTTACCTTGGGGAACGCTTTGAGATGAAAGACCTCGGATCGCTCAATTACTTTCTTGGTCTTGAGGTATCAATGCACTCTGATGGTTATTTGTTGTCTCAAGCAAAATATGCCTTTGATCTTTTGGCTCGTTGGGGCATCACTGACTTTGTCGCGGCTTCAACACCACTTGATCCCAATGTTCACTTGACTTCGTTCAATGGTGTTCCTCTTGAAGATGTTAGTTTGTATCGTCAAGTTGTTGGCAGCCTTATTTATCTGACAATGACTCGTCTAAACATTGCATATGTTGTTCACATTGTTAGCCAGTTCATGGTTGCTCTACGGACCATTCATTTCATTGATATTCTTCGCATTCTTCGCTATGTCAAGGGTACTTTGGGTCATAGACTTTAGTTCTCTTCTCAGTCATCTCTAGTGTTATTTGGCAATTTCAATGCTAGTTGGACTGGTGATCCCACTGATCGACGCTCTACCATAGGTTATTGCTTCTACTTGAGTGATTCTCTCATTTCTTGGCAAAGTAAGAAACAGAGGGTTGTCTCTTGTTCTAATACTGAATCTAAATATCGTGCTCTTGCTGATGTTACTTTATAATTATTATAGCTCTATTGGCTTCTTGTCAATACGAGAGTACCTCAACAGTCTGCCATTATACTTTATTGTGATCATCGCAATGCTATCTAGATTGCTCACAATGATGTCTTTTATGAGCATACCAAACATATTGAAAATGACTGTCACTTTGTCTGCCATCACCTTCTGAGTAACACTCTCCTCTTACGATCCATTTTTACTACTGAGCAACTAGTTGATCTTTCTTCACCAAAGCCTTATCATCTGGCCGTTTCAATCAGTTGCTTAACAAATTCAAGTTGGTTACTACTCTATCACCTTGAGTTTGAGAGAGAGTGTGAACATAAATTATGTAATTAGGAGAATTTAGATCTCCATATTTACTTTTTCTTTATTTGCATTTACCATAATTTTGTATTTAACCCTCTATTGTACAATACACAATAACACAATGAAATATTAAGTCTCTATAATATAAAATTTCGTTTGAAAAGAACAAAAAGATGATTTGATAATCCTTCTAATTTCAATTTTTTTCAAAATTTAATTTTAAAAAAAAATCTATGCAGATAGAAGTCCTAAAAACTTGATCTATTTTGATTTGTAAGAATCTTTTTATTTTTATACATTAAAATTTTATGAATTGGTGTGTATTTACAAAAAAAATTTAAAAAGAGAAAAATAAAGTACAAAAGCATGTAAAAAATAGTAATAATTATTATAAACCCTTCAACTCATAGTTGTACATTTACAAAAATTAAAAGTTAATTATTCTTTTTTTTTTTTCTTGTCACTTTGCCTATCTCTAAATTGCTTGAACCTCAAAAGTTAGGTCTTCTTGATAAATGTGCGTGTATAGAAAAAAAAGCTACAAATACATATAAAATAAAATACATTAAATCACTCTATATGTTTTTACAAAATTGAAAGGTGAAAAAATTTGAAAAAGAGAGAACATACATTAAAAAAAAAGAAAAAGTGATATCTTCTTATGAATTTAGAAGAGATACTTCAAGTAGAAAAATTAAACTTCTTAAAGAAAATGAAAAAAAAAACATGAAAAAAGATGTTGCTATTAACAAAATCCAAAATAATAATAATACTTGAATGTTACAAAAAAAAATTTCTACGAAAAAAAATAAAAGCAAAGAAGTTGGAGAGAGCCGGTAAAAAAAATTAATTAAAAAAGATAGAGAGAGAAGATATTTATAAAAAATAAGAGGTTTAGTTTAATTATTTATAAAGAAAATTTAGATTTCAAATCATAATTTGATTGAAAACATATATTAACGTGATGATTACATGAGTTTTTTTTTTTTTTTTTTTTTTTTAACATTTATTATTATTAAACGTGAATGTAAATTTATAATGAGATTATTTAATGTTAAAATTAACTAAGATATTCTTTTTTTAGATAACATAAGATTTCTTTTTTTTTTTAAAAAAATATATTATCATTTAATGTGAATGGTAGGATTTAACATAACATGAGATTTTTTAACCATTTTTTTTAAACATAAAATGTGAGTTTTATAAGACTTTTTTTTTATAAAAAAAACATAAAATGTGATTTTTTATATAAATTTTTTCTTTAAACATGAATTGTAAATCAAATATGATTTTTTTTAATTTTTTAAATTTTACATGAATTAGATATAAATTGTGGATTTTTTTTTTTTTTGAGTTTTTTTTTTCTTTAATCGTGAATGCCAAAAGATAGGGAAAAATTTTATTTAACGATGTGAAATTATCTAAGATATGTCTATGACCATCAACAAAAAAAGACAAAAGGGAAGATCACTAGTTTCTCCCCAGTGACCCCATTTAGATAATATAGATATTTGTGAGTTACGTTTTATCGGTTTTGGGGTCAACTAATAACCAAACCAAATAAATCGGTTTTATAAAGAAGAAATCCAAACCGATGTCCAATAAACCGATGTCCAATAAAGAACAAAATCAAGGGATTGGTTTTTATCTAGTTCGGTTTATTATCGATTTGATTATCTCCAGTGACTCTATGTAGATAATATAGATATTAAAGGTAATAGTTAGTTACGTTTTGTCGGTTTTGGGGTCAACCAATAACATAACCAAATAAATCAGTTTTATAAAGAAGAAATCCAAACTGATGTCCAATAAAGAACAAAACCAAGGGATTGGTTTTTATCTAGTTCGGTTTATTATCGATTTGATTCTCGATTTTTGACATTGTTCTTCCAAATTTTAATTTTTATTTCCAATTTTGTTTTGTATTGGTCGTTTTTGCTAAAATTAGTTTCATTTTTTTTTATAAATTGAAATTGGACATTTTTTCGTGGACATTTTCTAAATAAAAAAAAAACACTCTATAATAGTTGGTCTTCTTTCTAAACAATAAATATATATGCATCATAATAATTAAAACACTAAAAAGATACCTAATGTTAGAGTTTATTTTTAAGGGTTTATATACCTTCGGCTCCGTTCAATTTTGATTCATTTTTCCAATCAAAGTCTATCTGAACCAATACCTTTTTGTGTTCTCCAAATACAAATCAATATATCCAATTTTATACTAAAAAAACAAAATCAGTTGATTAGTTTGAATTCATTCAGTTTTTTGGTTTTGATATTTTGTTGCACTCCTAATAGATATAGATAGACTAGAGACAAAATGTGATTTTTTTTATTAAAAAAATCTACTATCATTTATCGTGAATGGTACTATGAGATTTTTATATATCTAAAAGAAATTCTCTTTTAATGTGAATTAGAGATAAAATATATTTTTTTCATTCTAACGTGAATTAGATAACATCTAAATATTTCTATAATCATCCATTAAAAAGGGTGAAAGGAAAAATCAAAACTTCATCTCCTCCATTTAAATAGTATATATTAGATATATAGATAGATTTGGTATTTCATGTAAAAATCTCATAAAAAATAGTTATTTTGGTTTAGGGTTTAGATCATTATTGTTAACCATTGTAAAGCTGAAGCCCAATAATCGCCAAGGCCTTTTAGGCCCAACTAAAAGTAATTACGGCCCAGCCCATCAAGGCTATCCACTAGGGATGGCACGGAGCGGGGTGGGGCCGGGATGTACTCCCCGTCTCCGTCTCCGTGGGGATTTTTAATCCCCGTCTCCGCCCTATTCCCCATTTTGGAGAGTCGGAGTTGGGGTGAGGGAATCCCCGTTCGGAGATTCGGGTCCCCGCGAAGAAAAATCCCCGTTTATGAATTTTTTTCTTTTTTTTTTATTATTTAAAATTAATTAGAATTTAGAATTTGTATTAAAAATAGAAATATTTTAAACAAGAAGTTAGTATTTAATGCTTTTTATTATAAATTTAATAAAATAATTTAATTTATTATATTTGAAAATTAAAATTAAAAAAAAATTAACTAAAAAGCTACTGTTTTAGTTGTTTATAATAATAATAATAATAATAATAATAATAATAATAATTATATATATTATATATATTAGGTATAAATTAAAAAGTTTGAGTTATATATATAAACAATTAAAAAAATTCGGGGCGGGGTCGGGGGTCGGGGGCAGGGTCGGGGACGGGGCGGGGATCCCCTCCCCGTCCTCGACCGGGGACCCGATTAAAATCCCCGGTTTGACCCCCATACCTGGTCAAACCATGGATTCCCCGCCCCGTTAGGGTTGGGGACCCGACCCCGCGGGGAATTTTGCCATCCCTACTATCCACTACGACCAGCCTAACAAATGGATGCATTACTTGCACTTGCACATGACTGTTTTTCCACCTACGAACCCTTTATTACATGAACACATTGACTAATTCTATTATGAGAATAGCCAAACGGAACATAATTCAACTTACTTACAATATATCTGTTAACAATCAATAAGTCTGTAATTTGAATTTTTCTACTCCTGTTGTACTAATGATGAGAACATAAAAACATACTAATAATATCTCTGGAAAAAAAAGGAGTGGTAGCAATCTCAATTAAATATTTTTTTAAAAACAATTAAATCATATATATATATATATATATATATATATATATTTATTTATTTATTTTTGACTATTTTTAAATATAGGAAAATGAACCAAAATATTTACAAATATAACAAACTTTTATTGTTTATCTGCGATAGACCACGATAGACTACCATCTATGTCTATTTGTAGTCTATCACGACACAGATAGTAATCTATGAAATTTTCCTTTATTTGTAAATATTTTCAGCATTTTATCATTTAAAATAATTTGTCTCTATATTTTTTTGTTATTATTAATTTGGTGAAAAGAAAAGAAAAACTTTAACATAGCTCAAAATTGATTAAGAAATCCCATATAGTTGAACTTATATTTTTTAAATAATAATAATAAAAAAAAAAGACTATATCATCCATAAGTTTCACTTTTCACAAAGATCGTCTTCATTTACTAAAATAACAAGTGGATGGAGAATTGGAAATTTTCTTAAGCTTAAAAATGAAATATATAAATTACTCAACTAGTTAAGTATTATAACTTCAAACAACCTTCACATTTTGTTATATATATATAAGATAGAAAAGCTTTTAACAAATATAACCAAATGTTGCTGATATTATATGCCAATATTAAGCATGACTTAGTAGTAATTGAATATAATTGTACTCTTTTACTTCAGGTCAAAAGTTTAAATCTCACTATACCTCGTATTTGTTGTACTGAAAACAAAAATGTTATCATTATTATTAAGAAAAAGATATTCATCATCTAATAATAATCATACAAATTACAGCCAAGTCATTTACAAGCTAACCATACGTACGTATATATCTACTTGTAATTATGACATATATCTTCGATTTAAAGGTCAAAGTTCAAATTTGCACTCACGTATTGTTCAATAAAAATTAATTAATTACAAATTTGGTTCTTATAATTTGGAAAAAGTTAGAGTTTAGTTCCTATAGTTTATAATAATTAAAATTTAGTCTATATGAGGGGACTATTTTATGAAGTTTTCATCAAAACATATAGACTATTTATGAAGTTTAATTAAATTATAAAGACTAAATTCTAACTTTTAAAATTATAGAGACTAAAATCTAACATTTGCTAAATTATAAGGAACAAATTTGCTATTAATCGAATAAAAAAACACAAATTCATCGATAAAATATTTGCCATCTGACAAATCAAGGCCTTGGCAACTGTTTAGATGGTGTAAAATTAATGATTGAGTGGCTCATATTATTTGACTTGATGTGACAAGTAAGAGCAAATTGCATATGATGGGGGTGTGGGTATGAACTTTAAAGAACATATTTCCAATTTCCAATTTCATAGTCTGGATTTCAAATGCATTCTGTTGTTTGTTACGGTAAGGAAGAAAATAATTTTAAAAATCGAAATAATTCAAATCCTTCTTTTACTTAATTGAACTTGTCAAAATGCTCGAATTTCGCAAGATTTCATAGGATTTAAAAGTAAATTACTTAATTGATCTTATCCTATTCTAATTTTTAATTAACACATCATATAGTTAAAAGCCTATATTAGTAAATCCTTAACTTTCTTTTCCTTTTCTATTATCATAGAAATACAAAATTTTAAATACATTCATTTCAAATCTTTCTCTCGTTCTAAACAAAGTAATTAATTTAAAATGATTTCTCGAATTTCAAATCATAGGGTTTAAAATCATTTCTTCAACTTTCTTGGAACTTATAGTTCACATTTTAAACTTGGTTCACCAAAAGGCCATTATAAACAAAGCATTCTATATAAATACAACCACCTCTTTTTCTTTGGTTCGTAAAATTGTTCAATGAAACTATCTTATAATAACTATTAGATGAATATTCATGCTCTTTAATCATCAATCGATATAAATTTAAAATACTTTTACAGTTTTTTTTCTAATACATCCAATTAAGGGTCGATGCAAAACAATCAACATGCATATTATTATAGTGATTTTCTCGAATAATTTCTCTTATCCGTTGACACTTCTACGATTGAAATCCAAACAAAAAAAGTTGACTTAAAAAAGCGATAGATCAAGAGCAAGAGGAGAACATCTCAAAAACATATCACAATGAATGTTTTGCTGTCACATAAGAAATTTAATTATCATATCAACGTTGACATGCAAATAAAAGAAGAATAGAGATATATATATATTATTTAACATATGGGAATTAAAAAGTTAGTCTAATTATAAAATAAATAAAAAAAACAAATAACTCGAGCTTTAACTAAATTGAGCAATTTGAAAAATTCCCATAATAATGTTTAGGTTTGGTAGAGAAGAATAATTATAATTAAATTGTTGCCATTTTCAACGAAAGAGAGTAGGAAAAAAAAGCAAGCTTTATAATTGCTATTTCTTCTAAGCAATGATAGAGAGCATAAACAGTATAATTTTGCAAAAACAGTGATCCATCTGTTTTCTTTTGCAAAATTTTTGACAGAACAAAAATTAGTTGAGAAAAAGCCCTAGAATTCTTTATATAAAAATTGGTGTAAAACGAGAACTTTTCAATTGGTCACCCAATTTAAGTACTATTCTTACTCCGTTAAATCACCAATCAAACAAAATGTTTAACCTGATGGGTTAAACTTAATAACATATCAACACTCAGCCATTATAGATTGGGCTAGTGGTAGTAGAAATATCCAAAAAAGGCCAAAAGGCTAAAGGGGTCATGGGTTTAATATCTCTACCTAGGATTTAATATCGTACGGATTTTCTTGACACTTAAATGTTGTAGGGTCAAGCGGGTTGTCTCATGAGATTAGTCGAGGTGCGCGCAAACTGGCCCAGACACTCATGGATGTAAAAAAAGAAAATAATAATAACATATCAACACTCCAACACTCTCCTTCACTTGTCGGTTTGAAAAATTGTTCAAAACCTAACAAGTTAGATTGAGTATTAGTGGGGGAGGCTCTAATATTGTGCTAAAACCATCAATTAAACCAAAAACTTAAGTTGATGGATAATGAAAAAACTTTAAAACTCTATCAACACTCTAACACATCCAATACATCAAAGTCGGTACATTAGAGCTAGTATGATTGCAATACACCTTAAAGCTCAAGAATTATTTTTTTCAAAAAAAGTGCAACATGAGGACTTTTCAAGTGGTCCCCCAATTTAGTATTATTTTCGTTTAAACAAACTTTAATTAGTTAGTTGAGTTCTAATGGGATCCCGTGCATTTAGAGATCGCACGCGGAGCTAGTTCTAGAATTGTTTGGAAATCATAATAGTAAACCCTAGCTGGGGTTTTTTGGTTTTATTTTGTCAAGTGAAAGCTTATAATTCAATTTGAAAGAACTGTGTCCAAATTTGGACAAGAAAAAAACAAAAGAACAGGCTGACAACCAAACATGCCAGAATAGAAGTTGCAAAGTTGCCTGAAGGGTTTTTGAGTTTGTCTGTCAGAATATATGGGTCATAAATTCCATCTTTATCACATGTGGCTCATCCCATTCTTAGACATTATTTTTTATTTATTTTTATTTTTTTCTTTTTTGGAGAGTATGTCTCAGATTGACACTCTGTCATTTTCAAGATTATGAGAATTATTATTACCCCCATCAGAATCATTTGCCCAATTAAGCATGAACTTCCTGTTCAGATGAAGGTTCCTTTTCATTTCTCTTTTTTTTGCATGAAAAGTTTTGATGATCACTTTATACCTTCCATGAAGGAACTATGAAGATTCAAACTATATACGACAGGTCGTAGGTATTACGTTAGGATAACGGGATCTTCTATATCTTTATACTAGGTACAATTACGTCAAACTTAAGAAAAATTGATAGACATGCCACTTATGTTACATTGATTTCGAAATAAAGTATCGAATGATAAGATATTGAGATTGTGATATGTTTAGGATAACGAGACCTTATGTATCTTTATCTTGATATGTCAAAATTGAGAAGAAGGACATGCCCATACTCCCCTATGTCAGCCCCAATAGAGTTGAATAATAAAAATTTGGGACGAGTAATATCTTGAGACGTTCTATTGTATGTCAAAATTGAGTAAACGGACAAATGCCTACAACCTAACCTCAATAAAGTTGAATGATAAAAAATTGGGTTGAGTGATATGTTAGGACAACGAGCCCCTCCATAATCTTTATATCCGTATGTTAAAGTTGAGAAGGCCAAGATAACCCACCACCTAAGTGTGGAATCCCATTAAAATTGAATGATAACAAATTGTGACAAGTGATGTGTTAGGACAACGAGATCTTCTATATCATTATACTGTTGGTATGTAGAAATTTGATCAACCCTAATGATAACAAATTGAGACGAGTGATATGTTAGGGACAATGAGATCTTCTATATCATTATATTATTAATGTTTTAAAATTTCAATCACGATCACGATAAGAAATTGGAACAATTGATATATTAGAAAACGAAACCTTATATATCTCTGTACTGTTAGTTTGTTGAAATTTCAATCCCGACAAAAATAACCTAACACTCTTTTAATACGTAAGATGGAGCAATTCACCTAAGACTTGACAAATATGTCGAAAGTTTGCAGCCTTAATAGATAAGAAGTTGGGACCAATAACGTGTTAAGACAACGAGAGACCTTCCATATCTTTTGAAATAATCTCGATTGCGATAGAAATTATTATTATTATTATTATTTTATCTCATTTTATCAACAAGAGGTCATGTTTAACATCCATTGAAGAGGAGATGGACCAACTTAACCTAAACCCAAAAAGGGTTTTAGGGTCTAATAATAAAGGATTTTCTGAGTCATCAATAGAAAAAACATGGTGAATTAAGGAAGAAAACCAATGATTTGATGAACAAAGAAAAAAAAAAGTTAGGTAAACAAATCCAAGGCTCCTACCAACAAAACTGTACCCTTTTGGAGTACCCCTTAATGAAGCACTAGCTAAGCCTCTGAAAAGAGAAAGATTTATACTCCACAATTATACATGAATCATATTTTGTTTAATAATAAAGTATAAATCAAGTAAGAATATTTGGGCCACATGAAATAATTAAAAAGAACCCTACAATTTGTAGTTCCTCCAAAATGTTGTAGATCATGTTTCCCTAATGGAAAGATTAAGATCATATCAAAGTCCTAGGTAATGTGTAACACTTCATATATATATATATATATATATATATATATATATATATATATATATGAATATATGAATATATATTAGATAATGTAATAATAGATTTATTGATAAGATAATATTGATAAAAAGATATAGATAGAGAGGTGGAAGAATAGGAGACAGATAACATGTGAAGGAACAATTTTTGTGAATTGCATCTTCAATTGTTTGTCAAGGCACTAGAAATTTGGGCCCTTTTGATAGAGTTATTTCATTGAAGATTATTGAGTATCCCATGTGTTACATTTATGCCTTTTTTTTGCACCTAGTCTCCTTCAATGAGATAATGCTAGGAAAACTTGAGAATGTGGGGTGTGGAATGCAAAAAATAAAGAGAGAATAGAATCACATTGGATGGGTCACCAACTTCAAAACCCATATCTCCTTTTTCGCTATCTTCTAGAAACAATTTCGATTGAAAAAATTACATTTTTGGTCCCTACGTGTTTTTTTTTGTATAATAATGTCGATCTGACCTCACTTAATTTTATAATGTTGCCGTTTTTTAGTTTTTAGTTTTGTGTTTCGTTCCTATATGGTCTTAGATCTCAAGATTTTACTCTTTTACATATGAGTTTTCACTAATGCTCAGTTTTAGTCATTTGTCTTAATTGTCTATTACTTAATTTAAAAGAATTGAATTTATTATAATCTAATTAAATTATTTTTCATAAATTTCTATTACTATCAAAATTAATTAAAAATCAACATCACAATGATTTTAAATAAATTTAGTAAAAGTTAACACTAATGATTAAAAAAAGAGAATATTAGTTAAGAATTCAAATGTAAAAGTGTAAAATCTAGAAGTCGAGGGACTAAATAGAAATTAAACTAAACTCAAGATTATAAAAGGTAATATTTTGAAACTAAATAACCAAATAGAAACTAAACTCAACATTTATGAGTAAAATTGTAACAACTTTTTATTCGTGAGTGTCCGAGCCAACTTATGTGCACCTCGATTAATCTCACGAAACAACCCGTCTAACCCTACAACTTTTGAGTGTCAAGGAAACGCGTAGGATATTAGATTCTAAGTAGGTGACTACCATATATTAAACCCATCATGACCTCTTAGCACTTTATCCAAGATATGCTTCTTATTTACCACTACGCCAACTCATGATGGTTAAAAATGTAACATTTTGAAACCTCATGACCAAATGTAAACTATATTGTAAATTTAGGAACCAAAATAATAATTTTTTTTCTTGATAAATTACTATTATTGACTCTATTTTTAAGTGTTAGAAAAATACTTTTATAAGCCCTAAGAAAATTATTCCAATACAATATAAGTAGATTGATAGAAAAAGATGAGAGATCATATCAATGTGAACATAGTTCAACTGACATAAATTTATACTATCAACATCAAAATTGAGGTTTCGAATATCCCTCAACTCCACATTGTAAAAATAGATCAAAAAAGAAAAGAAAAATGAGATCATAACATAGAATGATGATGAGTATAGGCTTCTAAGTTATTGTTGTGTGTAGTTGAGTTTTGTTTTTTTCTTCAATATTCAAAATAATTAGGTTAAATATTCATGTGGGCTGTTTTGAAGAATAAGTGTATAGGAGACAAACAAGGCCATACCATGTAGTTTCTATTTGTGGGCTTTACTTCTACCAATTCTCTACTTTCTACTCTCATTTAAGCAATGCAATGCCCTAAATTTAATTGCATATGACAAACAAAAGCACTTCCATTATTTTATGTGAAATTGTTTTTTCTTCTCAACTTCATTATAATAATTTTTTTATCTCAATTTTCAGAGAAAATATCTTCAATGAGTTTCTTCATGTTTTAGTGACATCAAATATTATTATTCTATATATATATATATATATAACTTTAATTAGTTGATTGTTTTGGAGGGTAATTGGATAAATAATGCACTTTAAAAAAATTGAAAGAAACATGTTATTTTGAAAAAAATTAGGAAAATCATGCTAATCTTTTGTCTTTTATTGAGTGCATTCACCAATTCTTTCAACAAAAAAAAAAAAAAAAAAAAAATCCACTTTTTTTCCTCTCCCTTTTTTAATTTCTTCGGCTGTTCCATTAACACTTTTTTTTTTCTTCTTTTTAATTTTGCTTTAGGAAAATTGAAATATAGAAAATTTTCACCGATAGAAAAAATGTCAAACTATCTACAGAAAATAGCTAAAAAAAATATTAATAAACATTAATAGACTTCTATCATTTCTATTACTCATAGACCATGATAAACTTCTATCAGCGTCTATCACAACTACCTAAAAATTTTGTTATTTTGTGTAAATAGTTTCCCTTATTTTTCTATTTTTTAAAATTTTCCTTGAAATAGCTTCAAATATAGGAAAATGTCACTATCTATTAGTGATAGATCGTGATAAACAATGACATTTTACTATATTTATAAATAAATTGACCAATTTTGCTATATTTAAAAACAACTCTTTACTTTACCTATTTTTCCTTTTCCTTGACGACTTTTTTTTTTTTTTTTTTTTTTTTTTTTTTTGTAGTATTGAGATTGTCAAAGGTTATTTTTATGAAAACCAAAAAAAATTTTGGTCCTTAGGTTTTGGGTCTAATTTTTATTTAGTCTCCATGTTTCTAAATATTATATTTTTAGCCTTTCAAATTTGAGTTTGATTTCAATTTAGAGCCTATCTAGATTAACTTTCTAAGTGTTTATAAACACTTTTCTTCACTTATAGACACTTATTTAAATACTTAAAAAATCAATCCAAATGCAGCCTTAGTTTCTAGGTTTCATAATGTTATAATTTTACTATTGAGATTTGAATTTTGTTTTAATTTGGTCTCTAGGTTTCAAGATTTCACCTTTAACCTTGATTTTTTTTACTAAATACACACTTTCAGCCTTTGACATTAATGTCAATTAATTAATTTAAAATAATTATATATGGAGTGAAATTTTAAACTTAATTTTAATAGTGATGAAAGATACAACTTAATTAATTATATTTATTTTAAATTAACTAATAGACATTGTTACTAAAGACGGAAAGTGAGTATTCAGTGAAAAATCGAAGTAAAAAGTGTAAATCTTGATACCTAGCTAGGGACCAAATTGAAACAAAGTTAAAATCTCAATGGTATTGCTTTAAAAAAAAATCAATCATGAAGTTGTAACATTTTGAAACCTAGGGACTAAATTGAAATCAAAACTCAAAACTTAAGGTCAAAAGTATAAGATTTTGAGATTTAGGGGATCAAATAGAAACTAGACCCAAAACCTAGGGATCAAAAAAACATTTTTTCTAATAAAAAAAATAATATATCTTCGACAATCTCAATACTGCGAGAAACCATAAACCCTAAAAACTCCAAAACCTCTAAATCCTTAACCCTAGTATACTAAATAGTATGGAGTATGATATGCAACCATGTGTTCAAATAGCCCTTCCTCGACATATTTTTGTTTGTTATAGATATTTAAATTATTTTTAATATCAATATTTGAATTATCTGAGTATAATTAAATTTTAGTTTTAATTACTTAGTAATGTATATGATGACTCTTCAGGTTAAAAGTATAAATCTTGAAACTATCAAATTGAAATAAAATTCAAATTTCAAGGGTAAAATTGTAACATTATGAAATTAAGAAACTAAATTGAAACCAAACTCAAAATTAAAGAACTAAAAATATAATATTTTGAAGTCTAAGGACCAAATAAAAATTAGATCCAAAGCTTATGGACCAAAAACATATTTTTTCTCTAAAAAAATTAACCTTCAACAATCTCAATAGTACAAAAAAAAAAAAAAATTAAAAAAGACCAAGAAAAAGAGGTTAAACAAAAAAGTGTTGACAGAAAGAAATAAAAAAAATGGCAACGGAAGTTAAAAAAAAAAAAAAAAAAAAAAAAGTGAGTGCGCACTCTATAAAAGATCAATAATAAAAATAAAAATAGAAAAGAAAATGAAATTTTTAAAAAAATAAAAAATAAGGAAAACTACTCACACAAAATAGCAAAGGTTTTAGATAGTTGTGATAGACGCGGATAGAAATGATCAAAATCTATCACGGATAGATGTTGATAGAAAGTCTATCAATGTTTTTTTACTATTTTTTTTTTGTAAATAGTTTGATATTTTTCTATATGTAAAAATAATTTTCTTTTCAAAACAACCTATTTCTTCCAATTTTATTTAAAAATGCATTTTTTATCCAATTAGCCCTAGTTTTGGGTAAATTTGACCTTTTCATTTTAATGTATATTGATATTCAACACTCCTCTCTTGTATAGGCTCACAATTCTACAACGAGACTCAACAAATGGTTTATTACTTATAATGGAGATGAAATTATATTTGTAGAGCTTGATAAATCTACACCTTCTATTGATAATATATTAAATCATTTCCAGCTAACTCGAGTATAGTTTAATAAGTTAAAATATTATATCACTAACTAAAAGATTGGAGGTTGAAATTTTCACCCAAATTACAAGTTGTTTGAACTGATAAAAAATAAATAATTACCGGTAACTCATATAATTTTTTTTCGAAAAAAAATCATTAGTAAGACAATAAAGAGTTGAATATACAAAAGTTCTCATTGCTCCAAAAGTTGCCCTCATCTTCGAGGAAGAGTAGCTCCGCCCTCCAAACCATTTTCTTCGACAACTACATGCATATTATATTAGATTTTGACAAAATATTAAAAGAGTCGTTGTCCTATATATTGAAAATGTTCAATGAAGTGATAGACTATAAGTATTATAAAAGGAGTCTATGGCTTTTGGTTTCAAATCATCCTGATAGAAACACTTTAAGCTTGGGACGAGCTAACTCTAGTTAAATTCTCTTTTGTATTCTTTTGTTGAAAGTAGAGAAAAAGGATGTAAATGATACAAAAGTTTTGAGAAATATTTTCAATCGGGGAGAGAGAATTCTAGTTATATGATTATATAATCACTTTTCACATAGCAAAATTCTTTTTGGTAGGTCGTGATTTTTCTTCAATTTTGGAGTTTTTTCACACGTAAATTCTTGTGTTTCCTAATTTTATTGTTTTCTTTTAATTTCTCAAGTATTTTCTACTTATTCTTGTGGTAGTATTAGAAAAGTTTTTTCCCAACACGCTAAACAACGAGACACTTTATCACTCGATCTTGTACGATATGTTGATGAAGAAATCACAACAAAACTATTACTCGAATCTTTCGATTATATTCTTAGCCATCGTTTATTTTTTTTCCCTCTTAAGAAGAACTATTCTCAACCTTCAATATGATTCGAGTTATACTATGATTCCGTAGACAACATTAGTAGGTTTTGATATAATTAATGATACAAGTCATAACTCATAATGACATGTTTTTGCCTAATAAATGATCCAACTGTTCTATATCTACTACATGGCATTATTTACTATATATATTGGCAATTAATCACATATATTGTTATAAAATGTCCTTCCTGTTTTGTATGTATTATACACACACTCTACTATTTTTCTTTTATAACAATGTTCATATGATTGTGACATCCATATTGTTTTTTCGGCGTGATGAATCAAGATTACGATAACGATAACGAGAACAATCATAAACACTGTTTAATGACACATTTTTCTTTTAGACAATTAGGTTGCTTTAAAAAATAAGCAGTCTTTCTAGTCTGCTGACATATACTTGCCTAACTCAAGATTTAGTTTGCTTCAAAATATTTTAAATAAAATTTAATGCTTTGTATTATATAATATGTATGTCAATGTAGCAATCAATTGGTGCTGTGGTGTAGTTGGTTATCACGTCAGTCTAACACACTGAAGGTCTCCGGTTCAAGTCCGGGCGACGCCATTTTTATTGATTTTTTTGGTATTTTCTTAAATCACTTGAAATATCGATAAATTTATTGGTTAAAATACTATACTATAACAAAAGGTTAAAAATTACTTTTAGTTCTTAAACTACAATCTAGTCTCTGAACTTTAGTTTGTAATGTTTTGGTTATATACTTTCAATTTTGTAACAATTTAGTCTTTGTAATTTCAAATTTGTAACGATTTAATCTCTATCATAGAAATTAGTGTGAAGATTTAATGAGAATTCTTACATAAATAAACCGATAAAACTATTAGAGACTCAATTTTTTTTAATACAAAGTCTACATCATAAAATAATAAAAATTGGCATCAAATTTTGATATACTTTTTTTACATTAGGGACTAAATTGTTACAAATTTAAAAATATAAGAACTAAATTATTACATACTAAATTTCAGGGATTAAATTGCTACAAAATTAAAAGTACATGGACTAAATCATTACAGACCAAAATTCAGATAATAAATTATTGTTTTCATGAAAGTTCAATGACCAAAAATGCTTTTTAACCATTTTAAAATTAGTCTTGCATTAGTTTATTGTTGATTTTTTTCTCTAAAAAATCGAGTTAACCAAATAGTAGATTTTCAAATAGTAGATTATTGTTGATTTTTTTTACTCAATTATAGTTTCTATTAGCATTTTCTTTATAAATTATAAAAATATATTCAAATAGTAGATTTTCTTATATGAAAATAATTATTATTATTAGTTAACCAATTTTAATATAAATTAACTTTAAAAGATTAAATTTAAGATTTATTAAATATATAGACACTAAAATTAGATAATCAAGTATTTTAACTACTTTTTATGATTTGAAGTAATTTTGGAGTTTGGATATTGCCTCAAAAAAAGGAAAAAAAAAAGAAAAAAAAAAGTAACATTGGATATTTCTAATTAAAGAAACCATAGGGCTGTATTTGATAAGAATAACCATTATTTTTCTGCTTTGTGAACTGTACCCTAAGTTTCTAATTTTGCTTTACAGGTGAGATTTGACTCTATTTCTCTCTCTCTTCCTCAACATCATATGCTGTCACAATTTAGTTGGCAATTTTACATTATTGAATATATAAGAGAGTAGCACTGTTGAAATATTTTGAATTTGCATTAAATGGTTATTAAAAAAATTAGATTCAATTTTTAAATTCAAAATTTCAATGTACAAAAATTCTCAGCTACATTATATCGATTTCATTAAATAACTTTGGGTTAAAATAACATTTTCATCCTTATATTTTGAATTTCATTCCATTTCAGTCCTTATAATAATTTTTATGCAAGAAAAAACACTATGTAAATATATTTTCACATTCCGTAAATAAATTGCTAATAGAGACTATTTTTTTTAATGAAAAAAATCAATCACAAACTAGTTTTATTGTAGGGATATAACTATAAATAGAAAAAAATATCAATCTATTTACAAATATAGAAAAATTCCACTATTTATCGCGGTTTATCGTTCAAGTGATAGAATTCTATTGTGCTCTATCACTTATAAACAGTAAAATTTTTTTATATTTGTAAATAGTTATACTTATTTTTCTATATTTGAAAACAACCATTCATTGTTTGAAGCTATTTTTTTTTTTTTTGGAAAAAGATACAATGTGGATCATTAGTTGCATGGAAATTTCAACTAGATTAACACATCCCTTGCATCTTCATCATATTCCAGTATCCATTTCATTAATGAATTAGTAATAATAGATGTACAGAACCAGAAGCCAGGACTAGAGGGAAGTCCAAAAGCAGAAAAACAGAAAATCACATGAAAGTAGCCAAGTTTAGAGGTATTGTCGAGGGACGGTAATCTTTGAAAAGCTTGATTTTTTTTTCTATCGAGACTATATGAATCTAAAATTAAACATTTGAAAGTACATAAACGAAACTCAAAATACATGGACCAGAATGATATTTTAACACCGATTTTTTTTTTTTTTTTTTCAAATTTGAGTTAGATGGTCAAAGTCATAGAAATAAAACTTTAATATAGAGTTGAGAGAAGGGAAGAGAGAGAAAAAATGGTTGTGAAGTTAAGTTCCATAGAGTTTTGATTTATCCATGGTCCTACCCCTATCTGCTGATACTTGATAGAAGCCTTTGAGCAACTTGTCAATCTGAGAACATTGAATCTTGTGGGGTTTTCCCCTTTAAATCACAAACTCTAAAAGATTGTTCAAAATAATTCACAAAACTCATCCATCATCCAATCACTTATTAACACCTCCAAGAAAATATACAAAAAAAAACATAGCTTTTATAAGTGAAAAAAATACTTCCCATGCATCTCAAGCTGCACCCATTTCTTTTAACTCAGTTCAGTGATACAACACCACAGTTGAGATTGAACTCCAGTTTATCTAATATGGTATCAGAGCCAATAAAATTCAAATCGGTATTCTTGGAAGAAACATGTTGGAGTTATTTCAACTCATTGTCGATTTATTTTGAGATGAAATTTTGACGAGATATCTGATCGAAAGTATGGATGTTTCTAGGTTTAGCCAATGGATAATGACCATCCAATGGAATTTGGAAACTCTGTTTGAGTAACTGTGTATTCAATTCAAGCAAAAAAAAAAAAAAAAGATTTCTTTATGAACTATCATCATTTGGGAAACTGTAGAATGAAACAATGACACTTCAACAAAGTGCTCAATAAGGGAGACAGCAGCAAGTGAGCAAAGAAAAAACAAAGATGAATCTGTGGCCTTTTGATTAGATCAATGAAAAATGAAATTAGGTACAAAATAACAAGAAAAAAAATATTAAATATATATATATATATATATATTTTCCTCATCATCCCCACATCAACAAAAATGCCCAAAAAAACACAACTCAAAACTTGGGCTTCTTTTTTTTTTTTTTTACTCTCTCTCTCTCTACCTCTAACCCTTGTTGTTAATTTTTTTTTACATCCTTTTTTTACAGTGCCATTAGAATTTACACCAAAAGAATGAATAATCAATCAATTTTTCTTCATTTTTTTGGGGGGGGGGGGGGGGGGTTTTAGAATTGTGAAATGCATCTTCTTAAGCAGGCAATTGGCATTTTCTTTTGCTTTGTTTCCTCTCTCCAAACACTTGCAATATCTTGAGCAATTTTAATGGCATCTGAAGCAACTCCTGAAAGCCCTCTCCTTGTAAATCCAACAGCATAAAGCCCTGATTTTCCTTTCCATCCATTTGGAAATGGTGTCTTTGGAAATCCATTTTTACCAAAGAATTCCTTTTCCTGTAAAACAAATAACAATTTCATTAGATTTTCCCTTAAAAATAAAGAAAAAAATTCAATTTTTTTTTTTTTTTTTTTTTTTTTTTTAAATTTTAAGTCAAGTCAATGCCATTTTCAGTCAGACAAACAAAAAACCAAACAACATAGGATTATACAAAAAATCTCACCTGAAGCCAAAATGGTACATTGCTTCTATATCCAGTTGCCAAAAGAATTGAATCAATTTCCATTTTTTCACCATTGATAAACTCAACTTCATTTTTATTCAACTTTTTTATTCCTGGAACAACCTGTATTTCTCCTGATCTGATTTTGCTCAATGCTCCAATGTCTAAAACAGGGGTTTTCCCTGTTGTGTTCTTCAGCTCCAATGGCCCCATTAATGGCCTTTTTAAACCATATTTCTCAATACTCCCAAGTACTAACCATGCCAATATCAACATTATTTTATCCACAATCCAAATTGGTAACCATTTCATCAACAAAACCGCCAATTCGAATGTCGATTTTCCCATAACTTCCCGTGGCAGAACATGAACCTGTAAATTTACATACACACATAAGTTAAGAACTTGAATCTTCTAACATGGTATCAAACCCTATTTTAAAAAATAAATTTAAATAAACTGAACTTACCGAGCTTCGAACCACCATGGATGGAGAAGCTTGGTGATTACAAAGGTCGAGAGAAACTTCCATGCCGGAATTCCCACATCCCACAACAAGAACATTCTTCCCTTTAAACCGATCGCCGGATTTATAATCGGAAACATGTAAAACCTCGCCGGAAAATTCATTGAGACCATCAATTTCCGGCATGACACACTCTGCATTTTCGCCGGTAGCTACCACAAGCCATTGACAAACGTATTCAACTACCTGGCCGGAAATGGAAGACTCGGTTTTGAGGCGCCATAAGGCGCTGGTCTGATCGAACCGGGCGGATTGAACGGTTTCGTTAAACTGTGGATTAATTGCGAATTTTTGAGTGTAGGATTCAAGGTATTGAATGAATTGTTTCTTGGAAGGGTATTCTGGGAATTCTTGAGGAAATGGAAGACGAGGGAGCTGACAAAATTGCTTAGGAAGATGAAGTTTAAGCCTATCGTAAGTTCGTTTTTGCCATAACGAAGCTATGCAATCGGCTCTTTCAATTACAATAAATGGAACCCCTTGTTCTCTTAAACAAGCCGCCGTCGCCAGTCCCGCCGGTCCGGCACCGACGATCACCGGACCATTAACCCAAACACACCGTTGAGACAACAAAAAAGCTTCATGATTTGCTGCAGCCTCCATTTTTCTTTTTTTTCCTTTTTTGTTGAAGAAAAATTAGAGGAATTATGGGTTTTTTCTTTTGAGAGAGAGAGAATTTAGAGAATGAGAAGAGAGAGTTTGATTTGGAGTGAGAGAAGGAAGGAGAGAAGGGGTTATAAATAGAGGAAGGAAGAAGCATGTGAGAGAAGTGAGGAAGGTAAGAGGGTCATTCTCAAAAATCATAAGACTCTTTTTATTATTTAATCATATGATATGCTTTTCTTTATTATTTCAATACATTTTAGTGCACTCTATACTATGCTTTACAATATATATAATAAAACATAGTTTAAAGGCATTGGAGTTCTTCTAAGTTTTAATTACACATTCACACCCACTTCAATTTTAAAATTGAAAAAAAAAAAAATAGGTGTTATTAGTCAATTGACTAATAAAAAAAATTGTAGGTAAAAGAAAGGAATGCATGAGATTAGATACAACCTACGCTGCACATAATCATTGCACTTTAAGAATACTAGTAAAAGAAAAATATTTAGGTGCTTTTCGGGAAGCACCCATCTTTGTGCATCCCACCAAATTGTCTCATCATAATTTGACATGTGGCAGATTCTTCTTGTTTCTTTTTTGAAATATTTTAATAATTTTTTTATGTGAGTGATGAGAAGGGATGCATCAAGATGGATGCTATCCGGAATGCACCATAGTAAAATTGAAGACTAATAATTAATTACAAAATATATTTGACTTTTTTTTAGTACAACTAGCTAGTGAAGATATGAAAATTTGACCATTTGATTTCGAGGCAAGGAGTATATGTCAACTGAGTTATGCTCACTTATTTTTCATGTAATTCTTATTCTTACAATTTTCAAGAAGTGCTTTAATAATGTTGATTCCATTTGATAACGATTTCATTTTAAGTTTTATGTTTTTGAAATTTTTGCTTGTTTCTTTCTAACTTTTCACTAATGATTTCCTCATTATTTCTTAACGCAACACTTAAATTACTAGCTAAATTCTAAAAAGAAAAGAAAATTTTTGAAAAATGTATATTTTTTTCAAAACTTAACTTGATTTTTTAAAATATTAGTTGCAAGTAAATATAATAAAACAAAAAAACTTATATTTGGAATTTATAAACTTACTTCTCAAAATCTAAAAACTAAAAAGAAAAAAATTATTACAAACGAGGCTGTATATTTGTCTAATTCTTATATGTGGGTGGAAGTTGAATCTCTTACCTTTATAGTTCAAGTATTTATATATGTTCTAACATTGTGGGTGGAAGTTGAATCTCTTACCTTTATAGTTCAAGTATTTATATATGTTCTAACAGTTGAGTTATGCTCGAGTTGATAATTTTCCTCAATTTTGTATTATGAAATCGTTGGGCTAGAATTCTTTTCTTTATTTTTATTTTTTTAAAAAATGAATGGTGAGTATATTGATGTGACATATTTTGGTTGTTTGATAATGAATCTTCAAACATTTTACATTATTTACCAAATTCATCATCAAGATGTAAACTAGATCGATAAAGGTTCATGTATTTTCTATATGTTATAGTGTGAGATTCATGTAGTTAGATATCCAGGGTGTCATTATTTTAATAAGTTAGACTAAGCACGTAACACTGTATCATATAATTAATCATTCTTGTAAAAGACATTTAAGATTAAAGACACATGTTTAAAACAATCGATTATTAATTAGTGATCACATTATTGAAATTTTTGTAACTATTTAGATCAAATTGAAAACAAGCTTATAATCTAAGTTAAATAACCAAAACATTTTCAATCATATATAAAATTTAAACTATTCATAAAGGATTCATTTCACATCTAGGCATGAATCTTAAAATCTTATGTTTTAATTTAATAACTCATTTCTTTAAAGAGAAATTCTTAAATTATACAAGTGAAGAAATTTTAACTCATTTTAATTGAATTAAACTTTATGAGTTTAATCATTGGTAAGAGATTTGAAATTTGTACTTAGGAAGCAATTGGAAGTGATGAAAAGTTTTACTCATCCATTTCTGATTCTATTGGGACCCAAAAAGGATTTTTGAGATCCCATAGTGAATAATTCATAAATTATATTAATATAATTAAATAGTCTATTTGAAAAGAAAGAAAGAAAGAAAAAAAAAACCATGAAAAAAAGGAAGAAAAAGGAAAAAGCCACGTGGGCAGGATGCCAAGTTGTAAAAGTGTGGGGCCCACAAGAGTCCAGCGTGGACCCAACAAAGCCTTTCACCATATTGGGATTGCAATATCCGTAAAAGCTGATAGGTTCTCAGAGCCCCCATTCTGCCAACCGTTTTGTGCTTAGAGCCACGTGGTCATCCCACTGTGCTTTCACATAAAGTGAAATAAATTTTTGTTTATATCTTTTTATTTATTCATTTATTATTATTATTATTATTGGTCCCTAATATTTATTTTAGGAAAAAATATCTACTACTAAAATTTGAAGGTTGGATAAATTTTGTTTTCAAACGTAGAAAAATGAGCCAAAATATTATCGATGAACAATGAAATTTTACTATATTTATAAATAGTTTGATATTCTTTCCATTTATAATAATATTTCTAAATTAAGGGCATGTTTGAAAGTGATTTCAAAATGGCTAAAATTACTTTTGTCATTTTCAAAATTACTGTGAAATATGTTTTCAATCCTTCAAAACTAATTTTGATGATAGAAAATTGCATTTAAAAGTGTAAAATTAAAAATTAAATTAATTTTGAGTAATTAAAGTGTGTTTTTGAGTGATTACACAGATGTTTTTCAAACAAAATCTGAAGAAAGATGTAAAATGATATACTTAGGATAGTTTAAAATTTAAATTGAGATAACTCCTCAATTTAGGAGTATAAATTGATTTTTTTTCTTTATTTTATTGAATATATTACAATTTTAATATTTTAACTTTTGAAAATATATAGTCTTAACTTTATAATTTTATGTCTAATATGTCCTTGAAAAATTTAATTTTTTTTAAAAAAATGAATTGATTAGATATATATTTAAATTTTAAGTTTAAATGGAAACCTAAACTTTCAATTTTGTGTCTAAAAATTAGACTAAATTTATAATTTTAAAAATTTAGAGACTAAATAAATACAAATTTTAAAGTTAGGAACCAAAATTTTAATTTATTTTGGTCATTTTGCTTTTAAATATAATAATTTAATCTATATATTTTAAACCGAACTTTTCTTTTTTTGAACTATTTTAAACTACAACTTTTAAATCGCTTTTCTGGCTACATTTTTCAAAAAAACCAAAAACTTACATGATAGTGATACAC
The DNA here is from genome assembly GCA_002890555.2 of Lagenaria siceraria. Classification (NCBI taxonomy): domain Eukaryota; kingdom Viridiplantae; phylum Streptophyta; class Magnoliopsida; order Cucurbitales; family Cucurbitaceae; genus Lagenaria; species Lagenaria siceraria. The sequence continues at coordinate 17,306,210 of CM016483.1, read as the reverse complement.
ATGATCAACTTATATTTTAAGTCCCATATTAAATTAAGATGCAATGAAGGTAAAAATTTCTTTCAATCAATGTAGTAATATTCATCGACTTGAATGTATCTCAACTGCCATAAAATTCATATCATCAGTCTAAAAGATCCAAAATTCAAATTTCCCACTTTATACATTATACATTGTTGAACTAAAAATAAATAAATACAAAAACATCTGATTTTTTTCTTCTTTTTATCCATAATTGTTTAATAGTAGGTTAACGTTTTCAAAAAGAAAATTAATACTATTCATAAATATTAGAGCATCATATCTATTAATTTATTTAGTTGTCTATCACATCATATTAATTCAACTAAATTCATCAAATAAGTAATATCTCAGTGATATTAAATGATAGACATTAAATAAAAATACCATCCAAATTTAGGGATGCAATAATGATTTTTAAAATTTTAAGAACAAAAATAGATAAATATTGAGAGATAAATAATAAAGAACGATCCAATTATCATTAAAAGCTAGGAGGATAGTGGGGGATACTTACAAATTACTCAAAAAGTATAGATTCAATTAATTTAGGAAACTATTTCAACTGATCAAACTAAATATATATATATATATATATATATATATATATATATATATATATATATATATATATTTAGCTCACTTAATAATTTAATGTATTTAAATTACTTTTTGTCATTATTATTTACAATTATTCAAGAAAAAAAAAGGGAGTTAGAGTATCTAAAAGACAACGAAATATCATTAGATATTAAACTGTTGTATTTATTTGCATATTTTTCAAAAATGCGTCAAACCAATAATTTTTAATCAGAATTTATTTATATTTAAAATAATAATAATTTTTAAACACGATTTGCATGGGTGAGTACGTGGACGGCTTTGAAATAAAGTTTTCTATCTTATTTCACCACGTGTCCTTAAGTGTACACGTGTCTTCCTTATAGCACCTATGATTGGTTCTTAGATTTTCTTTTACTCAATATGTACTGTTTTATTTTGTTTATTTATAGATAAACGCGGAAAACGAAGCATGATTAATATTTTTTTAATACTTAATATAATTTTTTTATTGGTAAAGGGAAAATAAAACGTAAACGAAAGCCCAATAATTATTTATTGGTTACAAAAAGATTACAAGTTACTTCCAATTACTTGGACATAGATATGCAAATAAATTTTTTTTTTTTTTGGGAAAAATTACCTTTTTAGTCGTTAAGTTTTGAATAATATGTGTGTTTAGTCCCCGAGTTTTAAAAATGTACTTTTTTAGTCCCCAAACTTATAAGAATAGGTCAATTTGGTCTCTGAGTTTTTAAAATATATCTTTTCAGTCCCTGAATTTTTAAAAATAGGTTTAAAAGGTCCTTTAAATATTTTTTTTCTTTGATTTTTTAAAAATAATTATATGATATTTAAAATTAGAAAAAAGATGGTTTTTAAAAATTATTCTTCTAATTTAAAATGTTATATAATTATTTAAAATAATAATAAAAAATTATTTGAAGGACATTTTAAACATATTTTAAAAAACTCAGTAACTAAAAAAGTATATTTTGAAAACATAAGGACCAAATGGACCTATTTTTATAAACTTAGAGACTAAAAAGGTACATTTATAAAACTTAGAGACTAAACGCACATATTGTTCAAAACTTGGGAACTAAAAAGGTAATTTTTCCAAAAAATTAACTTTAAAGAAAATAACTTAATACTTAAAAGGTGAAAAAAAATATACTTTTTTAACTGCGAATGTAGAGATTTAAACTTTTAATGAAATTATTAAGGTATTTCTTATTATTATTATAAAAAAGAACTTTAATTCGCCTTAAATTTATGTCTAAAATAAGTAAATCCGTTGATTTAAGAGTAATTAAAAATTACTATGTTTAGGTTTTGATATAAAGAAATGAGCTTTTATCGTTTTTTTTTTTTTACCTACAAATCCAAACTATTGATTCATGAGAATTTCATTTTAATTTAGATTGAAACTATATATTTCAAAATATATAATTTCAATCTACTATACCCTTTTAAATCAAAATTAAGATTAATACAATAATTGTACCTACATTAATTCACATCCCTTAAAATTTCATTTGAAATTGAGTATACATTTTTTTAAGGTCATAAAAAACATTTAGATTTATTTATCTCCTTTTTTTACTGCATCTAATAGATTTGCCTGGATCGATACATGATTTTCTTGTAGTCTTGTTTATTGAACTACTCCATTTATTTTGTTTTATAGTTGGGATTAGTTCTTGTTTCTATATTTTTATTCTATATTCTAGTAAACACCCTTATTTACATGAGAGTTATAAATGTTGTAATCATATTTGTTGTGATGTTCATGAAGAGGGTTCAAAATATTACGGTTGGGAATTGAGTTACCAAGTACTTACAGAGAGACACGTTATAATACTTGTATGCTTCTAGCCAGAATATAATTAAAATTGGGAGCATATATGGATTGGTTCAGAATCAGTATGGAATAATTATCCTACACCCATTCTATCTTTTTACCCTGATTGATCATAATAGGCATAATTCAAATAATCTATGCAACTTTAACATCTTCGGGTCAATGCAATTACAAAAAAAAAAAAAAAAAGATAGTTTATTCCTCCATTTCTCATATGGGTTTCATAATTATAGGAATTGGTTCTATAAGCGATACAAGACTGAATGGAGCTATTTTACAAATAATCTCTCATGAATTTTTTGGCGCTGCGCTTTTTTTTTTTTGTGGGAACAAGTTATGATAGAATACGTTTGGTTTATCTCGATGAAATGGGAGGACTTACTATCCCAATTCTAAAAATATTTACAACTTTCAATATCTTATCGAAGACTTCCCTTGCATTGCCCGGTTGTAGAACTAATAGTCTTTTTCTAAATAATTACCAATAAAAATATCTTTTGATGACAAAAATACTAATTATTTTGGTAATGGCAATTGGAATGATATTAACTCCCATTATTTATTATTTATGTTACGCTAGATGCAACTTGGCTTTCGAGTAGTTCATACTGGAGAACTCTAATATTGTTGAGTTGGGTTGGTTGGACTGTTCGCGAATAGTGAACGGTTAAGGTGGTTGTGTAGGCTAAATTGCGAATAGCAAGATATTGTCGTGTTGGCACGAAGAAAATGACAAACAATAAATAGTAGCTAGCAACAATGAGAGTGACCAACACCAATTTGGGCATTGAAAAAAAAGACGAACGAGAAAAACGAAAGTTAATTGGCAGCAACATGTTAAAACTCTAGAAACTAATATATACTTGTGTATATGTATGCATGCATAGAATCAAATAGAATTGGCCGGTTTATTAAAATTTCAACTAAATCCAAATAAAAAATTTATCTATTCCAACCCAACCAAATTTTATGATTCAGGTCAAGTTGATTGAATTTTTCAAGTTGTCGGGTCTTTTTAACTCTTATCTACCTATCAATTTATAAAAATTTAAAAATGATATTGAAACTAATTTTTCAAAAAATAAATTGACCACCAACAAATTTAACGAACGTCGATTAGTATCAAACTAAACTAACCTAAACTCAACTAGGTTAATTAAGATTGACTAAGTTTTGTTTCCACATAATTATGAAATCAAATCCAACCTATATATGGTGCTAAAATTGACAAAGTGACGCAAGTTTTGATTGATTTGATTTGATTTTTTTCCCTATATTGAGATCCAACCTTTTCAAAATGTCAATACCCACATTTGTTTACTAATCATATTATTACTTCTAGTTGTCTTTTATTAAAAATAAACCTATATTTAATTAACAACTTCATTTTGTTTTGTTGTAGAAGCTATTGTTCTTACAAATTTTGCCAAATTTTAACAATGAAATAGTATTTTAAAAGATTGAAGTATTTTTAACCAAGAAACATGGAAGTTTATATCAAACAAGAAAATCCTTAAAAAAAAAACATATTATAAGAATTGTCATAAGATTTCATAAAAAAAAAAAAATGTTTTTGTCATCCAAACATTATATTATTCAAAATATATACAAGAATAGATTCATTTTGGTCCATTTAAGATGCTAAAGAAATTAATTAAATGGAAAAAGGTCAGCTAATAAATAAAGACCATACAAACAAAAGAAAATCATGAAATTAGTTCTAAACCTTTATTCCAAAATTAGAAGATTTTCTCAATCAAATTATTTTTGGAAATTTTTATGCTAATAAAGTCAATCAAAGCATATATAAGAACTTAAGTGCCTTAATTGTTAACATTTAAAAACCTAGATTTAAAAGCATCCAACCCAATAAGAAAAGAATTCTTAATACTCAAATAAAGTAAAATACTCAAAATAATTCTTTGCTCTAGTTTAAACCCTTTCTCAACCTCTTTACAAAATCTTTAGAGATGTTTACATATTGACTTAGTTGTGTTTTAAACTCAATTCAGTGTTTACTTTACGAATTTCATAAGTCGATATTAGATAATTCAATTCCTCCAACTTTAACGGTATTCGTCAATCACTATTAAATTTTGTACATTTATCCAAGAACTCTAGCTTCTTCACTTTCTCTCTCCCTCCCTCCAATGTTTCCAATGACTCTACCCACTAATCATCGCTAACAACCAACTCCAGCGACAATCATCATCACCGACCACATGCTTCGATAAGTACCACCTCCGGTGGCTAACTTCGACGACCACCTTCAACATCCAATTTCTGGCAACAACTACTATTGTCTCACTCTGATGACATTCTTTGACGACGACATCCACCAGTCAAACTCCGACAACCACCTCCAGCGAATACCACCTTCGACAATCATCTCTAGCGACCACTTCTAAGGTCTAACTCTACACGACTATTTCGTACAGTGGTCAACTTCGATGATCACCTCCGTTAACCAACTCCGACCACTAAAGAAACCATCTATTGTTTTTTCGGCCACTTACTCTAGGAAATCAAAGTCATTTATGAACTACGATTTATTAATATTATTATTGCTTAAAACTAACATGTTTTCTTTGTAGTTTTATCTTGGTTGTATGTTTATGATCAATATGTTGAACAAAAAAGTATCTTATTATATATATATATATATATATATATATATATATATATAAAATACAACAATAATAATACTAAAAAATGTCTAATCAAAAAATAAAATATGGAGAATTATAAAATGGCAAAGTACAATGAGTACATGAAAGAAATGGAGTTGGAAAAAAATCATGGAATGACCCACACACCACTTAAGAGGGGTCAAGAATTATTATTATTATTATTATTTTTAAAAAAATCCTAAAAAAGAAGAAGAAGAAGAAGAAAATAGTATTTAAAAGAAAAAAAAAAAAAGGTAGAAAAGGAAAGGCATGGGAAGAGGAAAGGGAAGGCATGTGCATGGAACCTTGAATGCAATGAGAGACTCTTCTTTTGATGAAAAGAGATTTGTATATATGCATTTAGGAGCTTTGTGGGAACTCATTTGCCTTAGCTTTCTAAAATGGCTTCCCTTTATGAATATCATTATTGCTTCTCTTCTTCACTAGTAATTCTTTAACTAATCTCTATATCCCTCCAAGTGAAAACCTACAAATGAATATTCATTTTTTAAATTAATAAAGTTATCATGGTATTATTTCAGTCCCTTCAATATCATTTTTAACTAACTTCCAAACCACAACCCTACAAAAAAAAAAAAAAAAAAAAACCCTAATAGTTTTTTTTTTAATTTCCTTTAATATATATATATATATATATATATAGCCTTATGAGAATGTGGCTTATATTATCTTAAATAGTATTTCATTTTTATAAAATGTAGTCGCAAAAGTACTCTACATTCAGCGTAGCTCGACTGACATATATAGTATGTGTTAGCGACCAAGAGATCTGTGGTTTGAATCTCCCATTCTCTATTGTACTAAAAAAAAATCTCCACACGGATATTATGTTTTGAGTGTTTTCACTAATGTGTATTAGATAGGAACAGTTGCAAATATAGCAACAGATTCAAAGTATTAGCATATATATAATAACATTTTTTAAAAATTGTAAATATAGCAAAGTCTATCAGTGATAGATTTCTATTGTTGATAGACTTTTATGGTCTAGGTAATATATCACTGATAGACCATAAGAGTCTATCAGCGATAGAAGTCTATCATTGATAGACTTTGTAATATTTGCAATTTTTTTAAAATGTTGCTATACACTTGATTATTATTCCCTAAATTTGCTATTCATTACAATTATCCGTACTAGATATGTGTTATATTGAGAAATAAGTACAAATACCTTTGTAGTAGGATTGAACATTACTTGCTCAATAAAGGTTTTAAGAAATTGTTTAGATTTGTTAAAAAGAAAATCTAACATATATCTTACGTCATCTAGCATAATTGATAAGACACATCGAAGAAGACATCTATATCTTTACATATACAAATCTATATATCCATTTTCACAAAATGACGGAGAAATTATTGGAAGTAGTCCTCGTCGATATGGCCGACTTCCCGAAGACCGTTAAAAGAAAACGATATTGAATAATTTCTTCTAAGATGATAAAAAGATACATATAACATATCTTTGAACTTGGTTGAAAACTAATTGAAACCTCTAGCTAAGGTCACCCACCAGCCTTGCATTGCCCCACAGCCAGCTTTGCCAAAAACCTCTCTCTCAAACCCAAAACTTAGCCACTCTCTCTTAAACTTTCTATATTCAAACAAACATAAAAAACTCAACAATTCTACTATTAAAATATCCATATCCATGTTGATATCAAATTTCAGTTCTACGAATACATCGATAAATATATCCGTATCAAGAAATATTTCTATAAATCAAATAATTTATAAAAAATCATTCCTTTCAACTCTCTAAATATGTTATAGACAATGTTTAAAATATTTGCCGATATATCTATCTATTATTGAAGGGTTCGATATTATAGTTTAATGAATATCTCTAAATATATCTTGTAAATTTCCATAAAATATGTTTGAAAAAGTAAGTCATCAATATAAATATAAATACTAATTATAAGATCTATAGCTTGTTTGGATAATAAAAAGAATTTTGATTATTAGTTTAAATGATTTAATATTACAAGAATATCTATCGATGTCGTTATTTTATCGATATGTTCTGAAATTGAAATCTTGATATTGATATAGACATCGATATATATATATTAAGTTTAAATACTACTTTGGTTTGTATACTATTGACTTTGGTTCATTTTGGTCACTGTACTTTTAAAATGTTCATTCTGGTCTCTATACTTTTATCTTTAGTTCATTTTGGTCCTTTGTACTTACTAAATGTTCATTTTAGTCCTTAAACTTTCAACTTTGGTTCATTTTGGCCCTTAAACTTTAAAAAAGTAACAAGTTTGATACCTTAAAAATGAAGTACAAATGAAAATGAAGGAACCAAAATAGTCACTTTTTGATAGTAGAATGACCAAAATGAACATTATAAAAGTACAGGGCCAAAATGAACCAAAGTTGAAAGTATATGGACTAAAATGAACATTTTAAAAGTATAGAGACCAAAGTGAACCAAAACAAAAAGTAGAGGAACTAAAGTAGTATTTAAACCCATATTTTATTAAACTCTTCTATTTACAAATATATAAACAAATGAATGTATATTTTAATCCATCAAAATCTCAATACTCTGTCTCTGATCCGTTCTCTAGGGCTTTCAATCGTCGGCGGTACCTAATTTGAAGCTACAAAGAAGCTATGGCCTTTAAATTTAGGGGAGACTGACCTCTAACTCAAAGGGTAAGTGGAAAGAATTATTATAAAAATGAATTAAACTTATTAAAATTGGTTTTAGGAATGAACACGCGTAAACAAAAAAGAAGAAGAAAAATAAATCAGTCGGCGGCGGCATTGATTCTTTGCTTGTATTGCATGGTTTTATATATAAAATTAGGGTTTTTATTTATTTATTTATTTTTAGATACAATACCTTTTTCTTTTTTTCTAAATGAAAATTTTGAGGAAAAAAAATAATTTTTTATTCTTAAATTTTGAATTTAGTTTTTATTTCGATAAATTTTAAAATTTTAAAATGTTACACATTTACTTCTTAAGTTTTTAATTTAATTTTAATTTAATTAGTACATGAATTTCAAAATGTTACAACTTTTCCTTTGAAATTTGAGTTTTATTTTAATTTAGTCCCGATTTACACTTTTAAATTTTGATTTTTCATTAAATTCTCACTTTCAGCAATTGACGTTAATGACAATTAATTAATTTAAAATAATTATTAAATAAAATTTTAAAGGGTTGTTTTCAAATATAGAAAAATGAACCAAAATATTTACAAATATAGTAAAATTTTATTGTCTATTTGTGATAGACCGCAATAGACTACTATCTATATCTATCTGTAGTCTATCACAACATAGATAGTAGTCTATCGCAGTCTATCACATAGAAACAGTGAAATTTTACTATATTTGTAAATATTTTCAACATTTTGTCATTTAAAATAATTTCTTAATTTTTTAATTTAATCTTAGTAGTGAAATTTTGATTATTTTAAATTAATTAATAGAAATTAAGATGATAGGTGAATATTTAGAGAAATATCAAGGTTAAAAGTGTAAATCTTAAAATCTATGGACCAAATTGAAACAAAATTGATAAAACTGTAATATTTTGAAATATGTGGACTAAATTGAAACCAAGCTCAAAATTTAATGACTAAATGTGTGACATTTTGAAACTTAGGGACCAAATGGAAACTAGACTAAAATTTAGGGATCAAAATAATATATTTTTTTTTTTTTAAAAAAAATAATAAATAGAATTGTCTGGAGTTGATGCCAACTTTTCTTTTGATCTCTTTAGCAGAAAGTTCAAAGTCATCAGCCATTGGCGGTGTGTAAATTGGCGGTGCCACTATTACATTATATACTATACTTTGTGTTCTTATTGTTAATGTGTATTAAAACTATATATTATAATATTGAGATTGAGATTAAAGATATATAGCTTAACATTATTGAATTTGGTGTTTGACTTATAAAGTTAGGATTTGTGAAGTCTAAAAAGTCTAATGTTTGATGTAATATAAAAAATTACTTTAGTCTAAGTTAGGATTTCTTTATCTTCATTCAAACATTATAAACCCTAATTTTTCAACCCACTTTCTAAGGTTATAATAAGAGTTGCAAGTCTATATCTAAACGCGAAGTTTAATATAATGGTAAGAAAATTATTCTCAAAATATAAATGCGTCAATTTGACTCGATTACTTTGGAGAAGAATTGATACCAAGTTGACCGAGACAAGTTTACAAAAATATTATCAATTTATAGTTCGTATAAATTATCTTATCAACATGAATTTATTAAGAAACCTAAGCATTTGATTTGTTTAATTATGTTTTTCTTATTCATTTATGTTTTGTATTTTTTTTTTTCTCTTTAGTTCAACTATTAATGGGGCAGAAGAAGATCGAACTATCGAATTTTGATATGATAATCGGTACAATTAACGCTTTTAATTTAGTTACGGTTTGATTTTAGGAACCTTTAGATATTGAAATAACTCAAAACTAAAACATTATTGAAACCATTTTTTTGATTTTTAGTTTCTCCTAAAATGATCCGAGAACAATTTTAGGGATAATAACTAAGTGTATAGTAATATTTTTAAAAAATTGCAAATATAGCAAAGTTTATCAGCGATAGAAATCTATTATTGATTTTAGAGAACTTTTTGATATTGAAATAACTAAAAATTACTAAAATATTATTGAAAACATTTTCTTGATTTTTAGTTTCTCCTAAAATGATTAGAAAAAGAACAATTTTATTATCATATGTAACTATTAGAAAGGGAGATTAATTATTAAGTAATTACAATGTGGGGTATAATTAGGTCACTTCACAATTGAAAAAAGGACCCATTAGATTAGATTGTAGGATGCTTTCTTGGTTAAGGAGATGACTTTTAACTCTCACTCCCTTTGTGGCTTTTCAATATTAAATGAAGGCTACTTATATTTATTTCTCAAATTGCATCCATCACTTCATTTATTTTTTAGCCCTTAAATCATTATTTCACATTCTAAGCACTTTTCAATGTAATCATTGACATTATTTTAAATGATTAGTTCTTATTCTAACTTCATATTTTAAACTTTTTAAAATTATTTAAAAAAAAGTTTATTATTATTATTATTTATATTTGGATGTGGTGTGAGTTCAAATTCACTTTCAACCATTATGAGTTAGGTTTAGTGGTAAATAGGGGGCATGATCTTGATAAATGCTTAAGAGAAGAGGTCATGGGTTCAATCTATAGTGGTCAATTACCTAAGATTCAATATCCTACTGGTTTCTTTGACACTCAAATGTTGTAGGATCAAATGGGGTGTCCTGTGAGATTAGTTGAGGTGCGCATAAGCTGGCTCGAACACTCACGAATATGAAAAAAAATGTTCAGATTCTCATTTGAAACTAATTCTTCATGTTATTGAGTTTAATGGAGGAAGAAATAAAAAGAAGGAGAAGTTGGAGGAAGAATGAAGTTAAATTTCAAATTCAATCTCCTTAAATTTTAATAGGTTTGTGTTTATTTGATTTTTGAACTTTTAAAACTATAAATTTAATTTCTAAACCTTAAATATTTTTTTAAATTTGCAAATTTATTAAACACAAAATTGAAAGTTTAGAGTTTCATTAGATATAAAATTTAAATGTATAACCTATTAGACACAAAATTGAAAGTTTAGTAACTTATTAGACATTAATTTTGAAGATTTAGAAACTAAATAGACAGAAACTTTGGGAGCTATATCAATTTTAATCCCGATTGTATCGTCTTAAACCATGAATAACTTTAATAAGTGTATCAATTTACATCCTCCATTATGTTTTGTTTAGATATACATTATAGAGACTTATAATTTTATCAATTAAACTCCTAAACTTTCATATATAAGTGAATCAATTTAGACTTTCAATTAAGTTTTTTTTTAAAAAATGTCCATGTTTCAATTTTAAAATAAGGATTATCTGTCACACAGTGTATACTTGTTACATGCGATGTTACAGCAATTGCAAGGACAATCAGTAAAGCACAAACAAAAACTTTAAATCACATAACACAAAGTTTGGTAACTCAGTTCAGTGCAATACCACTAACATGGAGAAGGAGGGCAGTGTCCCCAAGAAAGAGAATTTCATTAATATAAAATCAACGTTGTACTTATCTATAAATAGATGACGATTACTGTCACACATGTAGAGCTTAAGTTATTGTATGATCACTTAGGTTCCCTCTTAAGTGTAAGACTCTCTCTCAATGAAACTTAAGCTCCCCATAAATGTGAGAATCTCTCTCAATGAATCTTAGACTCCCCTTAAGTGTGAAACTCTTTCTAACCAAGACTTTTATCTTTCCACCTTCAAATGAAGACCACTCCACTCGATGAACTTAAGCTCCCCTAAGTTCTAGAATCTCTTCTCAAGTTGTGTAGTAGGACGATTAAACAAGAACTAGAGAACCACTCAAGATCAACACTAGCAAAAACTTCACAATCACAAGAAGTAACATACTTGTGGTTTCCAACAAATATACAAGACAAACGGATCTGATGAATCTTCTAAAACGGCCAACCATAAAAGGAGGAATAACACTCTCTTATATATGTATAACGGATGACGAGAAAACAGACACATTTCATTATCAGCACAGCCCAAAGAAGGAAAGAAATTGAGAGAAATAAAACCTAGAATTTTCCAAATAAGGAAAATATATTATGCGAGAATCAGCATTTCAAGAGACATCTTGGAACAATTCTAGAGACAACCAGCCAAACAACTCACGAAACTGAAGCCAACATCCTTAAACAAGTATAACTAATACGGGCTCTCTAACAAATTCTAATAATCCCTTTTATTAATTCGACGTTTGAAGAAGTCTACATGCATGTAAAAATTGAATAATGCACGAACAATTTATAATTGTAATCTTAATAAATGGTCTAAATTGATTCACTTATAACAATTTAGAGGTTTAATTAAAATAATTATATGTTTCACATAATATTTTTTAAATTAAGTATGAAGTAAGGTATTGATTGACGAAATTTTCGAATTTAAATTGATACAATTAGTAGTTCAAAGTTTAAATTGATACAGCTCACAAAGTTTAAGAATATAAAATTAATATTTTCCCCGATTAATAATAAACTCAAGTTCAGGTGAAGAATTAAATTCTTTACATGCATATATTCGTTTTCATATTTTAAAAATAAATTCATAGTTTTTATTATTATTATTATTATTATTATTATTATTATTATTATTATTATTATTATTATTTAAGAATATGAATACATAATTTTGACAATGGCAAAGTGTTAATTTCAACAATTAAAAAAATGCTAATATTATAAGAAATAGTTTATGTATTAAAAAAAAAGGAAAAAAGGGTTTGGGACCCACAATTTTGATTTTGGTTTTATGGTTCTTAAAATTAAGATTCCTTATGTAATAGTTTATATATATAGTTAAATTACAAATTTAGCTTCATGACTTGGCTGTCCATTTAGTTTCTAAGTCTAAATATTTCAAATTATGTCTACAAATTTTAATTTGTAATTTAATATAGCCCTTATTGTTAATATATATTTATTGGACAAACATGGACTAATTTAATATGGGGTGATAAATAAGCGATAATTAAACTATAAAAAATTATATGATCTTAAAAATAAAAAAGGCAATATATGTTGTATATATGATATAACATTTTTGTTCACATTTCTATCGGTATTTCTACCTTTCAATAGATTTAATACTGACATAAAAGATAAATTGAAATTTTCATTATATCGTAAACAAAATGCATGAAACATAAAACAACAAAATATCACTAATGTAAATATAATATAATTAATAAATATGTTAACTTATTTAAAAAATGTAAAATGTTTCTTTATTAATTATTTTTTTAATTTTTCTAGAAATATTCATCGATATCAATATTTTATTTAAGGTTATTTTTAAATATAGAAAAATTTACTACCTATCAACGACAGATCGAGATAGAATTCTATTACTTGAGCGATTGACAGCAATATGCTAAAGATTTTTTTTTTCCTTTTTTTTAAAGAAATATTCAACTAAAGAAGTTTGAGTGACCACAACTTAATAACAACTAATACGTACTATATTTTTAAAGTCGAAATAATTCGACGAAAAACTGAAATTTATTTAAATAATAATAATAATAAGTGCCATATAACCTAAATTACTTGGAGGGCTGCCCTACCTACCTTTTCCACTTCAAGCCATGATTGAATTTTTTTTAAAAAGATTCCTAAAATATCATAAAATTTAATTATGAAAAATTTTTACTTTTTCCAAACTCAGAAAATAGTTCTTAACTTGATAGCATATGATCCATTAAATATGCCAATATAATATTAGAAGAAAACAAAGCAACACACTTGAAGAATCTATATAATAAATGGGGATGATTTTTTTTTTTAATTGTTTATTTATTTATTTTTTTTTTAAAGAAGGGATGATTAATTTAAATTAGAATCTTTGGAAAGATTTAGAGATCTTATTCCATTGGATGATAAATTCTCAATTATATTCAAAATTGGAGTCAATTACCTAATTGTATTTGATAAATTATTAATGAGTATTAATTAATTAATTTAAGATGGAATATTTTCCCATCATGTGTTTAGATTTGTTCTAATCTTACATCTTTGTAGCCATAATTGCTGCTTCAAGATACATAGGACAATTTAGTTCAATTAACTAGTTCAATATGAACTAATTAAATTAATTAATTAATTAATAGTTCAATATAGTTGGCAGCGTTTGGTTTTCTAAATCCACAAATAAGAAACTCATTCTATTTATTTATTTATTTAAGAAAACTCATTTTAAGATGAGAATTTGTATTTTTCCTTTCTTATTTAACTAAATTTATATGGTTTAAAGTTTGAACTGTTGATTCGATGAAAATGTCATTTAGCTCAGGTTTATAGTTTCGTAATTAAAATTGTTGCAATCATAATGAATATTTTTTTTATTATTCGTAATTTATATAATATTGTTAACTAGTATTTTGAGAATGTAATTAAATGAGTCACACTTGATTGAATACGTTTACTGAATAGTAAATACAATCTTAAATCAATAAAATATCTATAACATGAATATTTGTAACAAAATTTTTTTTTTAAAAAATCATTTAAACTAATTTAAACACGATACACTTTATTAATGATTTAAAATTATTGTTATTCATATTATATTCTCATTAGTGACATTTTCTTGCTTCGTTCTAATGTTCATCCATCAATATTTGAAAAATATTGACAAAAATTTAGTACTCGATTAATTGGAGAGAGAAATATTTGAAGATATAATACAAAAGAAAAAATATATTACCTTTTTTTAGTCATTGAGTTTCAACCATAGGTGTGGTTGGTTTCTCTGATTTTGAAATATACCCTTTTAGTCCTTAGAAGTTTTAAAAATCGATTTAAGAGGTCTCTGAATGACTTTTTAAAATTATTTTAAATGTTGGCATGAAATTTTAAATTAAAAAAAATAGAAAAATAAGGAAACTATTTATACAAAATAGCAAAATTTTTCGATAGTTGTGATACGCTTATAGAAGTCTATCAGGGTCTATCAGTGATAGACTTCTATCTCTATCACTGATGCTGATAAAAGACTATCAATGTCTATTAGTGTTTTTTTTGTTGCTATTTTCTGTAAATAATTTGACATTTTTTCTATTTGTGAAAATTTCTCTAAAAAATATATATTTTCTCTCTTTTCTCGCTTCACCCTCTTTCTTTCTTCTTCCTTAATTATTATTTTCAATTTAAAATGTCATGTCAACATTTATTATTTTTTTTTTTTAAAGAAAAGTACTCGAGATCTTTTAAATTTATTCTTAAAAATTAAGGAACCAAAAGTTTATATTTTAAAATCAGATATTACTCGGGACCAAAATGGTAATTTTTTAAATACAAAGTTATGATGTTAGTTATATCTCAACTAAGAAACATCTCAAACTTTGATGGACATCTTTTGTTATCCCATGCGTATGTTATCGATGCTAGCTTTAGTGTATGAAAACGACAATCTTATTACATAGTTTTGAAAAGTTTCCATTATCTATAAAAGTTCAATAAATCAATTTTCTTTTATAATGGTGGAATCACATTTATTATTTGTTTATGAAAAATTACTATTAAAAATATCAAACTATTTATAAATATAAGAAAATTTCACTGTCTATCAACGACGACACTAAAATTTTTCTATATTTGTAAATAATTTGGCTCATTTTTCAATATTTAAAAACAACTTTTTGTTTATTATTATTTTTTTACATGGAAGAATCAAATATCTAACCTCGAAGTTGATAATAAAAATTGGTTTAAATACTATTTCAGTCCCTGTACTTTTGGCTTTTATTCATTTTGGTCCCTATACTTTTAAAATGTTCATTCGGGTCCCAATACTTTTTACCTTTAACTTTGGTTCATTTTGGTCCTTGAACTTTCAAAAAGTAATCATTTTGATACCTTAAAAATAAAGTAAAAATGAAAATGGAGGGACTGAAAATGGTCACTTTTTGAAAATACAGACCAAAATAAATATTATGAAAGTATAGGGACCAAAATGAACCAAAGTTGAAAGTATAGGGACAAAAATAAACATTTCGAAAGTATAAAGATCAAAATGAACCAAAAACAAAAGTGTGGGGACCAAAGTAGATGCTACTTAAATGATGTTTATTTAATAAATTAATTTTTTTTATAATGGTGGAATCACATTTATTGTTTATTATTTGGTTGTTAGAATCAAATTTCTAGTCTGGGAGTTGATAATAAAAATTTTATGTTATTTGAATTACGCTCATTTTGGTATGATAGGATCACAGTTTAAGAGCGAAGTCTATTTTATATGACTTTAAAATGCTCTATTTTAATTAATTAATCAAATACTTAGTTAATTTTTTTTTTTAACTTTTTGGAATTTGACGTTTAAAAGGTATTGAGTATAGAATTTTAAATATATCAAAAGAAGAGAGTTCTCCGAATAAAGCACATGAGAACTAACATAAGTTCATGTAAGAGAGAATTAAATTTCAATTATAATAACAAAAAGAATTATGTCATTCACTAAAAAGAGCACTTTGGATTCCATTGTACTTATAATAGCATTATATATTTTAATAGATTAAATAATATTTTATAGGTTAAAGTACCATTTTCATATGTACTTTTGAATTTGTAAATTTAGCCTTTAATGTTGATTTTTTTAATCGAAATGGAATAAATAATAATAATTTTTTTATGTTTCCAAAATTTATAGTAAAAATGCTAATAGATAATAAAAAGTATTTTGAAAAAATCAACAATTAACTATACTGGACTAAATTTTTTATGGTTTTTTCACATCTAAATTTCTTCTTTTTGTGATATTCTTTTTACCAATGTTTTCAAAAATTAAGTCAAATTTTGAATGCTAAAAAAAAATATTTTTATTTTTTAGAATTTGGCTAAGAATTTAACTTTTTTTTTTTACTTTAAAAAATGTAAACATTTATGAAATTTCGAAAAAAAAAATAAGTTTAATTTTCAAAAGTCAAATGATTATCTAACGTAATTCTAATAATCTGCCCTTTTTAGGTAGCATGTTTGAAAACTCTTTTGTTTTATGTTTTTTTTTAATTATTCTTTTAAAAACTATACACATACATGAATAGTAATTTTGATCATATATATACAATAGCATTAAATTTTTCATATTAATCAATATAATTAAAGTTACAATTTTTTTAAAAAACAATGAAAAAAATTTATTATCCTTAAAAAAACAGAGATTTTATCCTTGTTAACAAATGATGTACAATTCCAATATATTAATTTACATCCGTATTTAGAGCTCAAAAAGAAAAATAAATAAATAAAACAAAACAAATCAAATCTTAAAATCTTAAAATTTTAAAATTTTAAAATATATATTCTAGTCTCTAATTTTAAAAAGGAAAGTTAACATAAAATAAATTAATACGGTTTTCTTGTTTTATCATTATTTTGTTGTAAATTGTTTAATAAATGATTAAAAAAATTCACTAGAAAACATAAACTTGCATATATATATTCTAAACATTGTCTAAACTTTTTCATTTAAGGTCAACTTTTCTTATTATGTTTTATTATACATACTAAACATATGAGTTTCCAAATGTTGCATTTCGAAAGTTTAAAATGAAAATAGAAAAATAAATACCAAAATTACAAAAACTAAGTTATATTATAAATTTAGTCCATAAATTTTGAGATTTTTATTTATTTAGTACTTGAACTTTTAAAATTACAAATTTAGTCTATAAACTTTTGAATTTTATTTAAATCTACTTTAGACACAAAATTGAAATCTGTAACTAACTTAGATCATTTAATTTAAAAAAATGTTATTTTCAAGACACAAAATAAAAAATTTAAATATCTATTAGACAATTTTGAAATTTTAGAAACCAAGCAAACATAAATCTCAAAGTCATGGACTAGCCTAGGATTTTTGTACGACCTTAATTTTTTTAAAAAATAAAATAAAATAAAATTTGACCAGTTCTTTTAAAACAAAGCTTTCTAACCTTTTGTTGATGTAACCAAATCTTTCCCATATATTTTTTTTTTGCTCTTATTCTAGTTCTAGCTCACGTTAATTTCTTACTCATGTTCTAGTTTTAGCTCACTCTTTGGCTCTTGCTCTAATTTGTACTCGCCTTCTCGCTCTTGCCCTCTAGTCTATGCTTAGTTCTTTTGGTGTCTGAAAAAGAAACTATGTTTATTCTCACCAACCGTCACACGTTGTCAAGCGAAGAGAGTGTTGTCCTTATTGGAGCTAAAATACAAAGAAGGGATGTAGGAAAAGAATGCATAAAAGAAAATTTAAAGAGAGAAATAGAACAAGAAAGAAAAGAAAATATTAAAAAATAAAAGTTTAATTATAAAACCTTATTTTAAAAAACCATGTCTCAAATAACAATTTAACCCAAATTTTCTAAGTCAATCTATCAAGCAACCCAACTAAATTTTATAATTTAAGCGAATTAGACTTTATTTGGAGGGATAGGGATAGGACACATGGCATATTATAAGAATGACACGTGGCAATTTAGATTGATTTTAGGAAAGGGGAAAAGAAAAAAAATGAATGGGATATTGAATCTCTAAAACCTAGGTGGCCGCGGGAAGCTAAATAGGAAAATTGGGAATATTAATTATTATTAAATGTAAACACGTGCGAGAGTGATGAAATCCAAAGGCAAGAATAAATGTAAGCGTGTGAGACTGACAAAGGAGATTATATCTTAAAAAACCCAAAACCCACCTGCTCCAGCTGTGTAACGCACTTTTTTAGCCGCGTTCATTATTCTCCTTTTTTTTTTTCCCTTTAATACTCTAATACAAAAATATATTTTTCTTTTTATATATATATATATATATAAAAACTCTCATTTTTTGAATAAATAAATAAAAATTAAAGTCCTTCCGCGTACACATTTCCCTTCCACTTTCCTTCTATTTTCCTTTTTCTTTCTTTTTCCATTAATTGTTTTATTTATATTCATCCTTATTCCAACGTTCCACGAGTATTTATTATTTATTTTGACAAGAACAGCAACGTAATATTAGGATAAAAATATGTTGAATTGGCTACAAGTTTTTGACAGTCAATTCCACAACTAAGCAACAACCATTTAAGAAAATTAGAGTGTACCAAGCATGCGAATTAGACGATATAAGAATAAAAAGTGAGTCGTCGTGTTTGAGTTAGACGATATGAGAATAAAAATGACGTCGTAAGTCGTAATATCAATTAAAAAAAAGAAGTTGTATCTAACAAGAGATTGTCAATCTTATTAGTCATATTAATTAGCATGATTGAATCAGAACAAATGGGACAATTGTTTTACGCCTAAAATTTCAATGAACTCAAGAGTTTTCAAAATAACAACTGCATTAGCACAAATGAAAGACAAATAACTGTCTCTGAACCCAATTCTAGTAGTTTTGGAACCCACAAGACACAACAAGAAGTGTCCACACAAAGAACAAAAGCGCCCAAGATACCCAAATGTTCTAAAGTAATGTTATAAGATTTATTTTGGATAAATTACAAATTTGGTCCCTATAGTTTAGAGAACGTTAGAATTTATAGACTATTTATGAGGTTTTATCAAACTATAAGGACTAAATTATAACTTTTCTCCAAATTATAGGGATTAAATTTGCAATTTAACCATCTTTTTTAGTACAACAAATGTGGGACATGAGAATATGAACTTCTAATTCAAAGTAAGAAGTGCATGTCAATTATCGTGCTTGCAATTTTAATAATATTGTTATAAATATTTATTTGGTTTTTGTTGAATATTCAGATCACAAGTTCAATGATATTACACTCACATCATAGAGCTTAGAATCACAAATTTGCATTCTGTAAGTAGAGATGTCCACAGAGCGGGGCGGGGAGGGGATGGCGAAGCCTTTCCCGTTCCTCTATATCAATCCCCATGCTTACAAAATTTTTCACGGAGAATTCACGAGGATAGGGTTCCCCATAAGAAAAAATTTCATATAAATTTATTCTTAACCAAATAGTTTTTTTTTTTTTTTTTTTATGTTAAATGAATCATTTCTAATACTTTTTTTATTCAAACAAAATAATATAAACTTTCTCAATAAAAACAATAATATTTTATATGTAAAGATATAATTAAAATATTTAATCTCATCGTTACTAAAAGTTAAAATAATATTCTATTTAAATATTTAAACATCTATGTCTTAGAAATGTATTAGAATATAAAAAAAAAGTTGAGATGAAATTTAGAAAATAACTAATTATTAAAGCTATGATTGCGAGAATGTAAATGGACGTCTTTATATCTATAGTGTCATACTAAAATTTTATAGATAATAATAAAATTATAAGAAGGAACTAAATTTAAGTTTAGACCAAAATTTGATACTATGTTTATTCTCAACAAATATTTCAACCTTGAAGGACTGGGAGGCTTTTCCAAAATAATAATAATAATAAAATAAATAATTTTTTAGACTTTTATATTTAATTTTATTTTCATACGTCAGTATTTTGTTTCATAAATAAAATTAATGAATTGCATAATATATATAAAGACGACTAATTTCAATATTGACGACTTATAATTTAATTATTGATATTTATTTTATAAGACAATAAATGTAGAGAAACATTCTTCACAATCCCTTTTTCGACAAAAACTTTATAATAAAAAAAAAAAAAAAAATCAAATTTAACTTTAAAAAACTAAGCTATAAATCAAAATCCCATTTACCTGTCGCCATCAAATCGTCTATTTTTACCAAACTAGAAAACGGAAAAGGCACTAACAATTTATCAAGAGAGGAAAAAAATTACATTTTCCAGCAAATTATCAAGTAATGATGAGTAGTACATACACGTTAAAATATAATTTTGCTCAATTTTAGTCTCCATATATTAATTCTTTAAAATTATTTTTTATCGAAATTGATTAAATAATAATAGTAATTTTCATGTAAAGAAACACAATATTTGAATATGTTTCAAATTTTAGAGTGAACATGCTAGTAAAAAAAATTAATAAAAAAATCCACAATAAACTAGTAGCAGAGACTAAATTTAATATTTATTGAAAGTACATGGACTAAAATTGTACGTTTGAAAGTATATGGACTAAAATTGAATAAACTTCAAAGTATAGTGACCAAAATAGTATTTTCACCTAAAAACAATCTAGTTAAATTACAAATTTAGTTCATTTGATTTAGAGAAAAATTCAAATTTAGCCCATATAATATTATAAGTTAGAAATTTTATTCCTATAATTTGATAAAACCTCATAAATCTCCTCTACAATAGAAATTATATATGAGGAGGTTTAACTTTTATCAAATCACAAGTATAAAATCTAACCGTAAATCATAAAGGTTGTGTTGAAATGAGAATATGTGTTATTTAGTGCTTCGAATAAAATCAAGCACGAGGTTTAGTTGTTTAGGATTCAAGAGGGGTGTTATATATAAACTCTCTAACTCTTACCCGCACATATTTATCTATATTTTGTATTGTATCGCTCCTCAAGATAATAGAACAATATCTTTCATGTCCATGGATGTAGCTCACGTAAATCTGATCATATTTTTTTTGTTGAATTATTTGCGGATCAATTGTTTCTATCATAACCGACACTAACCCTAACTTTCTCAAAATGATTGGGATTAAATTTATAATTTAATTTTTTTTTAAAATATGAAATCAAGAGTTGAGAAAAATGCCACATATATTCTAATACAAAGATAGAGGAAGAGTTTTTATGAGGTAGTATGTATATATCAAGCTACTATTGCAATAAAATCTTTTTGGGTATATAAAAAAAAAATAGAGATTTGATCCTCTTCATCATATGTTTAGGGTTAATTTTAAAATATATATATAATAATTTTTGTATTTAAAAAGAAAATAGGGTCAGGAAATTCGGCCCTATAAATCATTGTTGTTGAATTGTCATTTTCATTTCATTAAATATGGAAGATCCAGTTAGGAAAACTCACTTCACCCAACCTTTTTTTTTTTTTTTTTTTTGAAATTATAAAATTAATTAATCGAGAAAATACTATTGGGCCAAGTAGGATGAAAGAGACAAGTGAGAATGGACCAATTAGAAGAAGCCACATCAGATTTCATAGCTAACAAAATAAGACAATTTCAGAGTATATGTAGAAAACGACAGATCTTAAATTATGACGTAAATATTTATTTGATGTTTTTATGTGATAATTGACTGTTTTTATTATTTTGTATGCAAGGCTCCATTGTCGGCCATCCCAATTTGTCTATTTAATAAAAATTTTAGAGGAAATGTCATTTTACTTTTACAAATAATTGTAATATAAACATTTAATTATTTTCCCAAAAAAAAAAAAATACTTTTTATAATTTAAAATTGTTTGTGCTGCCATACCAAACGCGTAGATGATGGAAGGAAGATAATTTTAGTATCTTTAATATCATATTTTTAATAAAATCTTAAATTCAATCCTTTAAAATTATTTTTTTTTATAGAAATTGATTAAATAATAATAATAATTTTACTAGAAGAAAGTTTAAGATTTTTTATTTTAAAAAATGTATAGTCAAAATGTTGTTAATAGGTAATAAAAAGGTCTTCAAAAATTTCGAAAATAAATTAGTAGTATAGACTAAATTTAATATTTATTGAAAGTATATAAACTAAAATTAACCAAAACAGAATAATTCAAAGTATAGGGACCAAAATAGTATTGTAATCTTTTGATTAAAAACTATTTCCAAACTTCTAAATATAGTAGTTATAAAGAATATCATGTGCGTCTTCTAGCTTTTGCACATTAACTGTCACATCAATTTTCATCTTTTATTTTAGTTAATAGAAAAATGCTACTTTTGGACGAATTTCAAAGTTTTTAAGAGTATTTTTTAAAACAAATTTTAAAGTTAAAAAAGTAACAAATCACAAAACTTCTCCAAATCTAAGGATATAAGTGAAATTATTTACCTTAAATTTAAGAGACATTTTGCATAATTTAACTTACTATGTGTTGAGGTGAAAAATGTTATGTTTTGTTTAATAACATAATTTCATTTTAAGTTTTATGTTTTAGAAATTCAAGTTTGTTTTCTCTCAAATTTTTAATAATTATGATTTTTACATTTGTTAAAGAAATAACACTTAATTTCTTAATCAAATTCTAAAAACATAAATATGATTTTGAAAACTAGTTTTTGAATTTGAGGGAGTAGAAAACAAAACGTATGTAGAAATTTATGGATAAGAATAGTATATATAAACTTTTCTTTTCAAAATTAAAAAATCAAATAATTATTCAACTAAATTTTTATTATCTGATTTTTCTTGACATAAAATAATTCAATTGTGTCCATGTGATGATGACATGCCCACGTTGTAATGTGAAAAGCCAATAAATCATAATAAAAGGATCAATAGAGAGAACCTAAATTCATTGATTGTCAAAAAAAAAAAAAAAAAAAAAAAAAAAAAAAAAAAAAAAAAAAAAAAAAAAATTCATAAATGAGTGTCAACAAAGAGTAGAAATATATTTTCTTTCATTTTAACTCTAAATTTATTGATTGTCAAAGGAAAAAGAAATCGTTGTCAACTCATTCATTGCAAGAGTCATCATTTGAGAAGAAAGATTTTTTTTTTCTCATCAATCAAATGTCAATTCCATATGATTTATCCAAAACTTCATCAAATCTATAGCTAGAAAAATAACATGCTAAAATAAACATTTAACTGGTCCTTAATATTACAAGTTTGTAATTTTTATTTTGGTTTTTAAGCCACAGTTACCAAATCGTAATAAAAACTGGTGTAATTGTAATGAAATTTCGTTGATGCATCAATCATAATGAGTTTAAATTGCAAACTTAGTTGAATTGCTTTTGATTGCGTTTATTTTAAATTACGAATCTGTCACAATATTTACTGTTGCTGTTACTGTTTGACCCTAGCAGTAGCGGTAACGATAAAGGTAAAGATAAAGATAAAGGTAATAGTAAATGTAATAGATTCATACTTCGATTTTCATACTGTTACAACAACAATATTTGTAATGATAACGGTAACGGTAAAGGTAGTGGATCCTACGTAATTTTCAAACACACAATCCGGTTGAACACTCTCCTTCCTCAATTAGATTGCTTGTTTTGATTACAGATTTGGAGGCGGACCCACAATTTATTAAGATTACAGAACACATGTAAACAACAACAAAAGTAATCAATTGGAGCCCACTTTTTATATTATCACTGATAGATTACTTTTCATCTGAGATAAACGTGACCTTAAATTAGTTTTAAACCTTCATATATGGCCACCAACCACACATCAAATATTCCAACCTATCCCTAATTGAACTTTTAATGATATTAAACCCTAATATAAAGGAAAAACAACTAGATGATTGATGGTGAATTTTGAATTGTGTCCCAACATTAAACAATTTCTTATGGGAAGGATGATAATAGGAGAAATTATTTTGGAGAGGCAGGCACCATAGTTCCGCCCCGTTAGATGTAGGCGAGATAAATTGCAAAAGTACTTCAAATTTATATACAAGGGTGTTTTTAAAATCTGTATCTAATAATTAGGGGAGTTTTTAAAAATAGAAAAGTGAGACAAAATATTTACACAAAATAACAAAATTTTTAAATAGTTGTGATAAACGCTGATAGAAGTCTATCACGGTCTATCAGTTATAGAAATGATAGAAGTCTATCACTGATAGATGCTGATAGAAGTCTATCAATGTCTATCAGTGTTTTTTTGCTATTTTCTGTAAATAGCTTGACATTTTTTCTATCTATAAAATTTTTTCTAATAATTATATATTAAGATGAATTAGTCACATTTTAACGGTCTCAGTTATTATTTTTTTATTTTTAATTTTTGCAATTAAGTTGGAGTTGACTTTTAATTAATTAAATTCTAGAATTAAATGGTACCAACCAAACTTATTTAGGATAAGTTTGAAGGAGAAGATTCATAGGGGACCGCTAGTGTGCTTTATGTGGAAGGGCATTTTTGTTTCTTTTTATTTTCCTCTTTTTTCAGTTCAAATTATTGGAGAAATAGTAGATTAATATCCTTCTATTCAAATAATTAATCCAATATATAAAAGTTAATATCAATATTTCAAAAAAATGTCGTTAAAAATATGTTGAAATCGATGGATATTTTTTTGAAAAAAAGACTTAAAATCCAATTTTTAAAATGAGTTAAAATACTTGTTATAATATTATAGTCATGTTAAGTTACATTTGTTAATATTATTTTTATATTTCGTTTAATATAATATAGAAATTTTGATTCACTCTTATGTGTTGTTGAATTTATGGATATGTGAAAGGTCGATATTAATACATAGTTAATATCAAATAAAAATTTTCATGTATGAAAATAGTTCATTGATAAAAATAAATAATTAAATGAAAACTATTCTCATTTAGTAACCATATCTGTTTAGTAAAAATATAAAGAAGGAATATTAGACTCAACTAATTATTGATTATAATAATAATGTTTAATTTCAATTATATTAGCATTATTACACCAATAGAGGAACATAAAATTAAAATCAAAGTAGAAAAACAAACAAACAAGAGAAGGAAAAAAAAAAAAAAACAAGTTGAATGATTAAAAGAGCCACCGAAAAATAGTTATATCATAATGAAGTAAATAATTAGTAGATATGATAAACATGTAATGAATTTTTCATATTTATATTCTAATAATATCATAATTTTCAATAATTCAAATTATTCATAAGAATTGGTGGTTCATTATTCATATTTGAAAACCTAAAATTTTGGAGGGCCAGTTTGGTGTGCTCAAAATTTATATGAATATGAAATTCATTTATACATAAATATATTCAATTTTTTTTTTTTTTGAGAAAAAATATATTCAAACTTTAACTATCCTTTTACAAACAAAAATATAACACAAAGTATGGGATTACAAAACCTAAATTTGAGTCCTTTGAGTTTAAGTCGTGGATAATATTATATAGACCTAAATTTTTAGTGAATATTATAAAATTAAGTTTATGTAACTCGTTTTATATATCGATACGTCTTTAATTTAAAATTAATAAATTTACATCATCTTAGTATTCATTCTGAGCATAGTTCAACTGACATAATTTTTTTACTTTTGATCTCGAAGTTAACAAGATTCGATTTTCTCACACATTATAACATAAATTTAACTTAATCTTAGATTTACTCAGGTAAGTGAGTCAAACTCATATGTCGAAATATTTCGTAATATACACATAATGAGATGCCTTTAGTGTTATGTTTTGAACAATAATAAGTGTTTTTAGCTAATTAAATTGATAACCCTTTTTGAGTTTGATTCCAATATTAAAAGTTATTTTGGAAATTTTAAAAGAAGTGTTTATAAAAAAACGTAAAATCCTGTTTAATAACTATTTAATTTTTAAAAATTAAGTCTATATGTTAATTTGTTTGTTTAAATGTTATTTACTTTTTTAATAGTATTTTTAAAAATCAAGTTAGATTTTGAAAACTAAAAAAGTAACTTTTGAAAACTTGTTATTGTTTCTTGAATTTGGCTAAAAACTTAACTGTTTAGTTAGAAAATGTGAAGATCATGGTAAAGAAGTCATAAGAAAACAATAATTTTCAAAAACTAAATAGTTACATTTGGATTATTAATATTATGTTATGTAATTTATGCGTATTTCTTATATGTACAATCTCATCAAGGCATTTAAGCCTTTGTAAACCCTAATCAATATACCAACCACCTCCATTATTTTCCTTTCTCACTCTATATTTTTCTTTAGCTATCAAACAAATCTAAATAATACATTTTCAAATATAGAAAAATGAGTCAAACTATTTGCAAATATAGAAAAATTTCACTGTCTATCAGTGATAGACTACGATAGACTTTTATTATTTGAACAATAAACCGCGATAGACTTCATCACTCAAGCGATAGAAGTCTATCACGGTCTATCGCTGGTAGATAGTTAAATTTTTCTATATTTAGTTTGTTATTTTTTAGAAAAATTTTCACATATAGAAAAAATGTCAAACTATTTACAGAAAATAGCAAAAAAAAAAAAAAAACACTAATAGACATTAATAGACTTCTATCAGCATCTATCAATGATAGATTTCTATCACTTCTATCATTGATAGATCCTAATAGACTTCTATCAACGTCTATCACAACTATCTAAACAATTTGCTATTTTGTGTGAATAGTTTTCCTTATTTTTAAAAATTCCTCTATTTTTTTTCTATTCATAACAATTTTCCTATATAAAACTACATACTTCACTTAATTCGAAACTTCGAGGAAAAGAAAATGGAAACATTAAGATAATTTATGGGAAGAAAAAAAAAACATGGGAAATAAGCATAAAATGGCGAAGTAGATCAAATTCTATGAATCTAAGGCTAAGCTATTCAAATAAATCTAGTCGTTGATAATATTTTCATAATATTTAACTTTTTAAAAAAGAATATATATATATATATAATATATATATATATATATATATATATATATATAAAATGAAAATCATGCGTGTGGTTCTCATTACTATTGCTACAACTGGACCAGCTCTTTCTGCTTTTGCGTACAAAGATTTAAATGTTATATAGTTGGATTTACACACTTACTTTTCATTCCTCCTTCACATTTTGTTTTGTTTTGTTTTTTTTTTTTTTTTTTTTTGATATCTATGAGTGTCCGAGCCAGCTCACGTGCACCTCAACTAATCTTACGGGACAACTCACCCGACCCTACAACAGGCGGGCTGTCAACTTACCACATTTTGTCTTCTTTTCAAAATTTCTAAACACCTCCTTCTAAATATACTAATATAGCTACATATGAATCTGTACGATATATAAAACGGACTATGAGGAAAGAATTGAGGATCTTTACATTTTCATTTTTTTCGTATATCTTTTAGTAATTCCTATTTTGTCCTTCATTATAAGATCGAATTGGTATAATCTTTTTGTGTATGGGTATGATCTAAACATGGATATGAAACACCAAAATCTTTTACTCTTTAAAATTTTGTAAACTTTTATTTTGTCTTTTCTTAAAAAAAAAAATACTATTTTATTAATTTAAATATTTTTTAACTATTTTTTTTTGTCTATGTACTCAAATAAAACTGAAAATTTATGTGCATTGTACCTGTTATGAGCTAATATTAATTATGTTGAGTTTAAAATTCACAACTAAGAATTTCATTTTTTTTTCAGTTCAAGAGTGGAAGTGAAAATTCAAACCTATAGAATCTAACTGTAGAAGGGTTGGGATTTTCGGATTGATTTGAGATTTTTTTTTTTAAAAAAATTATTTTTATTTAAACTCTTTTGATTAAAACTATTTAAAATATACTTCAAAATCTATTTTAAATGGTTGTCAAATACTCCAATTTTTTTCTAAAATAACTTATTTTTTAGATTAAACACATGAAAATTTATTCTAAACACACCTTTAATTAGTTGAAATATGCAGAAGTGACACTTCAAAATTTTTACACCACATTTTGTTTTGAAACCCGTATTATTATTATTTTTTTTTAATTATTAACTTATGGCTTTAGAACTCCTTTATTTTATTTTTTTCTTTTAAATAACAATAAGATTATTTGAAATATAATTTCATTCCTAACCATTATCCGGTTCTTTCAATTTGGTGCTTCATTTTTTTTTTTTTTTAAAAAAAGAATGCTCTCATAACTCAAATATTTATTGTTAAAAATTACATTTCTAAAAATAACAATTTAATCTTTAAACTTTAGAATGGAATAATTTAGCCTCTATGCTTCTAAATTTAGAACAATTTAATTTTTAAATTTTAATAAGTATCAATTTAATCCTTGCACCTTACAATTTGTAATGATGTAATCCCTATAATGAAAAATATTATTAAAATTTAATGAAATTTCTTAATATTATTAAGATTTAATGAAATTTCTTACTCATGTAGCTTGATAAATTAATTAAGAATCAAATTTATTTGTAAATTATTAAATAAATTTTTATAAGTACTCATTTGTTACATAATCAAAATTAACCATTAAGATTTTTTTCGTAATAGAGATTAAAGAATTACAAGTTTGAAAGCACAAGGAAAAAATTGTTATATGTTAAAGTTTAAATACTAAGGTCTCGTTGGGTAACCATTTAATTTTTTATTTTTATTTTTTGAAAATTAAACCTAAATTTCTTCCTTAGTTATCATCCTTAATTATCAATTTTTTACCATTGTTTTAAAAAACTAAGCCAAAATTTGAAAACTAGAAAAAAAAAAATTAAAAACTTGTTTTTGTTTTTAAAATTTGGCTAAGAATTCAACTCTTGCACTTAATAAAGATGCATATCATTAGAAAAAAACTGATAGAAAATAAGCTTAATTTTTAAAGACCAAAAACAAAAAACGAAATAGTTACCAAATGAAACCTAAATTATTACAAATTTAGAAATACAAAAACTAGATGGTTACATATCAAAGTTCAAGAACTAAATCGTTGCTTCTATGAAAGTTCAAAAACCAAAAACAATTATTTTCTGTTTTTTATTATTAATTTTTTTAAAGAAAAAAGTCATATTACCTCGTTGACGTTATTTTTTAAAAATAAATTTTAATGCTTAATTTTTTTTTTTTTTTTTTTTGGCTATTTGCCATAACCCTTTGGATTGTTTTTAAATATAAAAAAATAATCAAACAATTTATAAATATAAAAAAAACTTTACTATGAGTAATAGTAAAAATTTTATATATTTGTAAATAATTTTGATATTTTTTCTAGTAATTTTCCTAACCTTTTTTACCTCTCATTTCTCTTTAGTTGTTTATTCTCACATTCTTATGCCTAACTCAAATTCTAATGAGGTGACTAACAAATTATAATGTTTATATTTATAACCATCATAATGTAACTCAATTGGTTAAGACATTATTGTATATTTATCCTAAAAATGAAATGGTCGTTGTTGAACTAAAAGTTACTTTTTAGAGTAGTACTTGCTTAGAACTGCCATAAAAATGTGAAAAATACCAAGCTATTTGACTTTCAAGACCATTGTAGATTGTAAAAAAATTTGAAGTCGGCCATGCAATTAATTAATCCGTACAAACTGGTAAAATTGTGGTTTCAAATCAAAGTGAAATTTAAGAGCCATAAAAAAAAAGTTTTAATTGGATCAATTAATGTTGACTTATTGGACTCTTCTTATGACTTTTTTTTTTTTTTTTTTTTTTTTTTTTGAGGTACTTCTGACATAGGTCTGAATCTCACTCCCTCATTTGAAATGGTAATATCACTAAATAAATAAATAATTTCATTGACTTGTCACAACATAATTAATGAGTCCACACCAAGAGAAGTTAATGAATGGGGTCATTCCAAACACAAAATTGTAATGGTACAATACTCATCGTTTGTATTCATGACTTAAAAAATTAGACAATAAAAAAAAGTGATGAGAAAGAGCCATAGTTATTTATTTATTTAACGAGTATTAATATATTGATATCACAAAAATATATGGGGTGTTTCGCCCACCAACTACATAAGTTGATGTTAAACAACTCAACTTCAATAGTAAACACAATTGAAGGTTAAAGTTTGTACATTTATCGAAAAACTCTATCTTACAACTCTTTACTCGAAACACAGATTTTCTAACTCCAACACATTAACTCTAGACTTTATAACTCAACTCAGTGCCCCAAACAACCCTATAATGTCTAGGTAGCTCAAATACATTTACTAATAAGGTGGGATTCAAACCTACAACTCAGGCATGACTACTTGAACTATATTCAAGTTAAGTCGGCTAATGTTATTACAAGTAATGCAATTTAGATGTGAACATGAATACTAATCAAAGTCGAGAGGATGAAAGGTAAAACTTTGAGAGCAAAAGGAAGAAGGTATAATAAAAGCTTTGGGACCAAAACTAGTAGAAAAATAGACAAATAGGGAAGCTTTTCATTCATAGCCATGGGTGATAGGGTACATGGTACATGTGAACAAGTTAGGTATTTAGCGATTTCCCAAGTGGCAATAATGCAAGAAGGAAGAAGGTGGGTGGCATGGAGGAGATTGGAGGGGACCTTATTTGCTAATTCCATGGACCAATTCCAGGATGTTGAGGTGACTCAGTCAGGTGAACCTTCAAGACTAATAAAAGTATAACCTCTTTAATTGGTACACAAAAGGGAGGAGGAAAACAAAAAACTTCACTCCCTATGCCCCTACTCTACATTCTATACAAACAAATATCATACCCGAACTCGCGTTGAATAAATCATCGTTCAATACACATCAAATATGAACATAAGTTTCACACGTTTCTAATACGGGTCATACATCGGTTTTGTTTTTATCCGTTAACACGATTTTCCTAAGACAAAATTATACTTTTGTTTGCTATACTAAAGAAAAGTCTTACTTCTAAAATACAATATTTCAAAACTATCTATTATGCCAACTCATAGAAACTTATACTAATGTGAAGTTCAATGACCAAATCGAGCATAGCACATTATATAAGACATCAATTACTTGTTGAGGATCCCACATTGAAAAAAATCAAGAGACCTCACACTTTTTATACGATAGATAAGTTACTTCTCTTATTACTAATTGATTTTGAGATGAAACCCTATATTATCTAATACGGTATTAGAGATCAAGAAGCCCAAACAAGCATTCGGTTTAATTAAAAAAAAACTGTGATCTGATCCAAGAATGGTGAACCCAAAAGAGGCACCAGCTTGAGGAGACATGTTGAGGATCCCACATTGGAAAAATCAAAGGAACTCACACTCTTTATAAGATAGATGACCTACTTCTCTCATTGTCAATTAGTTTTGAGATGAAATCTCATGTTATCTAATATTATCATCCCAAAGGTCAATGGTTTGATCCCTGTTCACACAATGGTTGGACTCAAAAAAACAAAAAAATGGAAAAATGGATGTTAAGTTATCCTGAGTGATTTTGCATTGTCAAATTTGTAAAGAAGATTAGGTTTAGAAAAATAAAAAATCCATATATAGAATAAGTAAGGAAAGAAGCAACTATGATATAGTCTCTTTTTGGTTATAGTGTGATCCAAGCAATGAAGAAAAGTGAGTCGCAAAAATTCAAAAACTTATCCAAAGTTTTAGTCGATTAGATAGAGATGCTGGATCCATATCCAAAAAGAGGAAGGGAAAGGGAAAGGGAAAGGCAAAAGGAAGGAAGTGAATGGGTTGAAAGATTGAAGGTGGTCCAACTGGGGCAAAGAGGGTGTGTCTTTGTAATGTTATGGTCCCAAACCACAAAGAAGAGAAGGGAAGACCTATGATTTGGAAGCACTTGAGGCAGCTTATTGGAAGGAGCATTTTGGGAAGTGTCAAAATGGCATGTGAAGTTCTCATGGGTGGCCAAATACTGTTTCATTCTCTTGCCCTTAGTGAATCCAACTATGTATGTGACCTCGATTTCTCTAGGTACTTGTCACTGTTCATTTATTAAGTGCATGAGTATATCCAGGTCACCTTCGCTCATTATTCCTCTCACTTCTTCAATTTTTTATTTCCATTATGTTGTCTCAATTAAATACTATAATTTTTTTTTTTTTTTTTTTTGGGGGGGGTGGATAAGCAAACACATTTAAATTGAGATGTTACTAGAGCAAGCTTGGACCAGCTACTAGATTATGATTAGTGTAATCATTTAGTTGAACAGGGAAAGTATTTTGCTTGATTTTTACTGATAAATTAATATTCCCCACGTTTCAATTAGACCAGTCATTCTGTTTAGAAGTTTTCATAATCGTGTTTTGGATTGGTATTTGCAAAGATTAATGTCCTTACTAGCCATTTTAAAGTCTCTTTTCAACTAAGGAATATTTCTTGGTAGGATTTATGACTTTTCAAGTGCTTAAAAATATTTTTTTGTAAGTACTTGAATATCATTTCAAACAAGCTCTTAATTACCCACCGATCTAGAACTAGTACTCTTCTATTCTTGATTAATTTGAAGTCAGATCTGATGAGTAACATGGACCCTATAAAATAAATACGGTTAAATTTTTTGTAATGGATTGTGGAATGATCTTTTTTCAGGATAAAGACTATTTTCATATGGACTCTTAAGGTATAGAAGTCCAATGTGCACAATTGGACTTACTTGGTCTTGGGCTTCCTTAGGCAAGATCAGGTGCTTCAATATTACATAGATGGGCTAAGACATCAGCTCAAAGGCCCATGTTCAGATGGACTAGCTATGTGGGCCATTCTCATGGACCCAAATTGGCTTCAAACGGAACCATGAAAGTGGTTTATTTGAGCCGATTTGGCAATCCACAGACATACTTGATGAAAATGTAAGTAATCAGTCAAAAGTTTACTAGTACCTGGAAAGGATGGAAGAATCTTCCTGCACGGTTTGTTGAGTATCCATGTCTTCGAAACCACAATCCCAGGCAAGTTTTTCTCCTACAATTCAAGGATAAAAGATTAAGGAATGGTTTATGCCAAGTAAATATTTCTCTACTGCCTATTAAAATGTGTTTGAGCAGTAAATGATTTTACACCGCAGCAACTTATACGGGCTGTCGTTAGAACATGTGGTTATAAACCAGTGTATTTTTTAGTTCAGCAAACATTTGACTTTTTGGTCAAAAGCATATGCATTGACCAATTGACTTATGCTATGGTTAGTGGTATAAACCAGTAATAGCTTGAAGGAATCCTCATCACTATATTTCCAATTAAACAAAATAAATACTTTTCTTTCTAGATTGCCTATAAAGAAAAAGAAAACGGTTATCTATCTCTCTAGACAGAAAGGTATACTTCAAGCCCGAGTATCAGCCATGTGAAAACATTTTATTCCTGAACATCAGCCATGTGAAAACATTTTATTCCTGAACAGAAGATAACGTAATATAAGACGAATTTCTATAAACAAAAGATATTACTCATCCATATAGAAATTTGTAAATCATAATTGCCAGGTGAAGTCCAAAACACGAAATTTAGGTATGTTTAGTTCTGTCTGGCTTTGCAACTGCCTCCTATCTTTCGTTTATAACATATCTAGATTCTCACTCCCGATCCCAGAAAAATGGCAAACAAAATGTCAATTATGAAATTAGACTCCACAAAGAATGGTGTAACGTGTATTATGTAGTTTCAAAAATCTGATAAACATGATATTTACACAACTACCTAATTTTGTTCATGTAAAAAAAATTAGCAACATCAATTCTTAAATGCTATAAGTAAAGGAAATATAGTGTCATTATACTTCGAAGCACAGACGTAAAGTTTAGTTTACCAAGAATAGACAATTTGCGTACCCAAAATAATTGTTTCACTAGAAGAAAGCATCAAATCTCGCGTTGGAACTTGTTTTCCCCAACTTTTTTTGGCTGTAAAACCTGTTGAAAGAAATTCAAAAGGAGGTGGCATGGAAACCCAACTCAATGGCGCTTCTATTAAATCAATATTCATGCTTTGGGCTGAATTACATTTTCACAAATGATAATGAGTTAATGTAGTGGGATGAGAATATAGATTCTCATTTGAGTTAATGATTGATCTAATGTAAGAAAGATGCCAGCCGTGGATCCGTACGATATGCAAGACCGCTCCGAGCACCCAAAGCACGACAACATCCAGCAGCCTGCAATTAAAAACTGGTTAGGGCAGAGAATCAAATCCTCTACCTTCATATATTGTTGAACTCAAAAGAATAAAAAAATAAAAGCACATTAAACCAATAACTTACCACTTGGGCGGAAAATGGCAATAACTTCTCTGGTGGCATGTTGGCACATAAGGCTGGAATTAAAATGAAAAGCATAAATTCCTACTATAGCTCTCGTATTAAACAGAAAAAAAAAACTGCATAACTATTGGGGAGGATGTTAGTTAAGCTAGAAATAAAAACAAAGTAAAAATGTATATAATGAATTCTTGAATGAACAATTGTATGCCATGCGATTCATTCTGAAATAGTTAGCAAGCTTTCTGCATAAAAGCCGACAAATGGAATTGCAAGCTGAATTCTAAAGAATAAAGCAGCCGCTAGAAAATACAAGGATAACAAAGGTCTCAGATAAAAGTGTTCATATTACGAACCATAAAGAACTGCTCCAATGAATGCATCCCCAGCACCAGTCGTATCAACAATCTCAGACTCTGGTATTTTTTCAGCTGTCCCGAGCAACAGCCTGCCACAAACTGTCCCTATCCCCTCAGCTCTCAACTTGGCCACTGGCTGAAAAAGATGAAGACAAAATCTAACCGAATCTCATCCTCATATGTAAAAGGATATAATCACTTGGACTCATAACAGCTATGACTCAACCACAGATATTAATGTGATCATTAAGTTAGCACTTATATACAAAGTTTGCAAACACCAAATTTATCAAAGTCCTCTCTGATGATTCCTATGCTCAACCCAAACTTCATACTGCTCGATCAATATTATAATAGTGTAGATTCTAACGAAAAGTTCCATACATCCCTCAGATAATTCGTACAAAATTATTCATCTTTTTTATACAAGAGAAAATGAAAGGATTACGTCTGTCAACTATTCATTTTTCTTAAAATTGTTACAAACAGGTTCCATCATCAATACCAACATAACAACATCAGTAAGAAGCCTCGCAGCTTTTGATCCAACATACTACATCCAAAACATTGCAGGGTGGACAGACCTTCAAAATTATCTTCTCCTAAAAGTCTAGGACCTAGGTACAAAAATCCACCCTCCAAACATTGGCAAGTACTTCCATTCCCTTTCTGTACATCGCAATTTCTTGATGATCAACAGACATTAATCCACAAGGATCATGATATACCATAACATTTTAATGGTACACAGAACAGAAGGTATATACAGCTAATCATTTTGTCAAGGACTGTAATAAAGTTGAGGAACCGCCAAAATAATAATAATAATAAATAAATAAATAATTACCGATGATACAGAAGTTGGAGCATTAATATTCTCATCCCTTCTGCTCTTGACCACTTCAAGTAAGCTGTCTACTTCAAACTCTTCCATCTGATCAGATGTTTCTGCCAGAAACAGAGAAAATGCCTGTAAATTTTAAATATAAATTAAATTCACAAAATTTTGTACCTAACAATATCCACCCTTAGAGGGTGAACAGCATCATATGATGACAACGATATAGTAGAAAGTTAACCATAAAAACTCACCAGCAGTACTTCTTTCGAGCATTATGCATCCATTTTCACCCAAGGTGACAATCACAAATTTGAGTTTTGGAAGTCGCAGAAGCATGGAAACAAGTGCAGATGGAGTCGATGGTGCCTCTGTCCATTCCTGTCCATTAAAAACCGTTTCTATAATTTACTAACAACAGAAAACATGAGCTCCTATACATAGAATATACCACAAACCACTTCAGATATAAAGATGAATAGAAACAATGATAAAGGAACCGAATCTATTCTATAGATTATACAACTGTGTCTTTGAGTTCCAACAAAAAAATAATATAATTTTAATACAAATTCAAACATACATATTACACAGTATAATAATTATATATGGAAAACCCAATGTCAGCTTGCTTGCACATGGCACCAAAAACTCTCTCAAACAAACACCCAAGTTACATGAGGCATAAGCAGCTCTAAGAGTATGCAACATGATTGATAAAGACAAAGGGATCAAAATAGTAACTTAAGACATATAACAAATTTAAAATTTTTTAAGATATTGAGTAATAACTACGAGTTCAGTTTCCAAACGGGAAAATTTTGACGAGTAGGAGAATTAAAAAGCAAGGAATGAAGAAAGAACACTTGCCTGTGGAAATCTTGTTGAGCAGACAACATAACTGGCAAATGCCAGGAGATGATCCAGACCTTCCCTTTTCCTTTCTGCATCAATCAACATAGGTATATTCTGCCGAGCTGCCTGTATGGTAAAAGTAAAATTAACATCCCTTACAACATCGATCAAAAAGGAGTTGGTTAAGAACAAACAACCAGTTCGTTGATGTTTGGAAAGTGACAAAAAAATTAACAAGCCAAAAGCTGAAAGATGAAAAGTGTTCAGTTTCTTTCAAATTTTCAATCTGGAAGGGGAAGACAGAAGTCTGGCGCTTAAAAAATCTACTTAAAAGAGTAAGCTCAACGCATGGGCGCAGAATTTGAAGCATCAAAGCAACAAATGATATTTTTACCTCTTGTGCGACAAGCAAAGCAGTTTCATGCAATCTTACATCAAAATATACAAATCTAGCCCCATCTAATGCAGACAGCAAGCTTGATCGTGAAAGGTCATCTGGCACCATGGGAGGAGATCCTGGGGTGTGAATGCATGTACGAGTGTGCCTAAAAAAGTTTGCCATGGTAAATGAATTGTGAGATGATTGTGCATATATACATTCCTTATAATTTTATTTTGTGCATTCTGTCTCAGAAGTTATAAACGTCAGAAGACTTCCCCCTGAAAGATCAAGATACAAAAAACTCCTCAATACTAAAAATTGAGATTGAGACTATAACAGGACTGCATAATAGAACGTATATATTCTCTACAATCCCAACATCATTTTAAACTCAACACAAAACATTGTTTTAAATGGCTCATGCTTGCTTGCCTTAGGACAAGCACACATCCACAGAAAAACACTCATGCCTTTTATCTTTTAATAAGAAACCAAACTTTCATTGAGATAGTCAGATAGATGAAAGGATATACAAGGGAAATACAAAAACAAGACAACCCTCACGCCCAATTACAGAGTAGAGGAGCATAAAAATGAAAATACTTACGTTTTGTTATCCACAATAATATAGGTAAATGGTGAAGTACCCCCTTCAGAGACCTGAGAAAACACGTAAAATCACAAATGTGGTTACCCATAGGATGATAGGAAATCACTAAAGATCCCATCATGAAAAAGAGCAGATATTCTTTCAGATAGAAAATAGTGGGTAAAAGATGAAATATTAATAGCAACGCATCTATATTGAACCGAAAATTTTATATTTTATTTTTTAACACAACAAATGAGAGTATGGAAATTTGAGCTTCCGACCTTAAGAGAAAAATAGATGCAAAATATGCAATTCATTGAAATGAAGAATTAAACGATAATTAAATATTTTACAAGTAGTAGGTGACCAACTGTTAATTAAAAGTACATACTAAGAGAAATTTGCACAGTGGAAAGTTCTCGAAGTCATTCAAAATGTCAAACTTCAACATATCAACATGGAACAGCCACGATATGATATTCAGTGGCAGACAGTAATGCAATTGAATAGTAGAAGTAACTAAATTTCACTTCAACTAGTAAATGCAATTAATGCAGGTTTCAGCACACAAAATTTGAGTTTACGTCCTTTAATGTTTCCTTTCACCCTCAGACCCTCAAATTCTCATTACACTCTTGCTTCACTTCTCTGTAAAACCATACATTGGAATTGGAATTCAAAACCACAGAATGTGCCTTGCCTGTTTCTTGTTAACTCACAAACACCAAATAATGCACTATGCATGACCCTTGTATTCCAAAAGATAACCACTAGGGTTAGACTTTATAATCTGTAGATGAACATCCATCACCATTAGACTTGCATCAAAAATAATAATAATAATAATAATAATAATAAACATAGACTTTTCCCAATTTTGATGCTATCGGTTTGTCCCCTTTGCCATGAAAATGAGATTATTTCTATCATATTTTCTTTGGCTGTGCTTATTCGCAAAATTGTTGACACAAACTGTTGTCCTTATTCAATTTATCATGGGTGTTCTCTTCTAATGTAAAGGAAAATATTCTTCAGCATCTCCTCGGACTTCAAATGGCTTCGAAGCCTCACTAATTATGGATCAATGTGATTAAAGCTCTCCTTTCATGATTATGGATGGAAAGGAATCTGAGAGAATCTTGAGAGCAAATACCTTTCTTGGCTTGATCGGTTTGAGTCTGCAAAATTGAAAGCCTCCCCTCGGTGCTCTCCCTCCAAGTCTTTTGCTATTTTTTCTTTGTTAAATATTAATTTGAATTGGGATGCCTTTACTTTTCCTGTGTAGTTATTTTATTTTATTTTTATTTTAATTCACTCCCTTCTAAAGTTTATATCTTTTGAGCATGCATCTCTTTTCATTTCTTCAATGAAGTCTTGTTTCTTGTTATAATAGTAACAAAAATAATAATTTTAAAAAATTAAAAAGCGTAGACCAAGTACAAAATACAAAAACAATGGCAGTATTGTCAAGATAATGCAAAAGTCAATTATGATGATGTAAGTCACAAATACTTGAAATTATGTATTATGAAGAGCTTACTACAAGAAAAGATGTATCTATGCCATCAGCTTCTAGCTCTTCAATTATGCTCCTTCCTTGACTATCATCTGCAACCTACAATTTTACCATGCATGAATATGTTACAAACTTTGTTCAAAGGAGACAAAAACAGCAATATATATACCAGTTCCATTTAATATTTAAAAGTTGGTAAGAGCAACCTTGGAAATTATCCTTGGTGTTAAACCCAACCGAGCTGCAGAAGTTAAAGCATTCCCTACATTTCCTCCACCTTGTACCTAACAAGAAATCATCAGCTACAGGTTCTCCTAATGGTTATAGTAAATAGAAACTATAATATTTTTTTTGTAAGAAGAGAACACATTTCATTCATAATACACAAGGATTTAAAAATTCAAACATATATTTTAAAACTTATATATTTTAAAACTTATTACAAGAGGGAGATGATTGAACTTGAACCAAGACAACTCACAATACAATATTATTGTAGGGAATTTAGAGGCATTTTTAAATCTTGCTTAAAATTTCCCTTCCATAAAATAAAGCAGTACACAAATAAAGTAAACAAATTAAAGGAGACAAGATAGGAATAAAGAAGCAACACACTTGAGTTCATACTGGTTCACTCCAAACTTTGGGCTATTTTCAGCCTTCTCCAACTGCAGATTCTACAAAAATTGATGAAGATTACAAGTGGGGTTTCAGTCTCACAAGTGTTCCTCCCTATTTTTCTCTCTAAAATTTAAACTCTAAAACACTCTCAAAAGCCTAGCCATCACCCCCTTTCCTTACAAATAAAGAAGGAAATGTATTTTTTCATGCTCTTGCACCATGTCGCTCTAGTGTAGCACCATGACACTTCCTTCTCAAATACATGACTCTACGTTGTGCTGCAGCAATGTAATGCTCCTTTGCTCCCTATCGCCATTTCCTTTAATCTGGACTTTGAACAGATCAATGAGCGAGTCTCTAAGTAAGCCATAAAAATGATGGACAAATCTCAACTGTTATATTCTAAGTTCTACTCCAAACGCATTCACTTCCTAAGGCTCTGTTAAAAGGTATGCTGAGTAGTTCAAACCAATAATTCTACAAAAAGCAGTCTTAAAAGTGCGAAACAGATTTGACATATATCAGGACTTGAGGAATTTCACAGGAAAAAAAATAACAATAGTTGTACGGAAAATATTCCAATTTTCAGCAATGTCGAAAACTTTAATAAATCCTCATCCAAATCAATTCAAGTCAAAGCAGAATCTCTCAGCATGAGCAAAATCTACATAT
The DNA here is from genome assembly GCA_002890555.2 of Lagenaria siceraria. Taxonomy (NCBI): domain Eukaryota; kingdom Viridiplantae; phylum Streptophyta; class Magnoliopsida; order Cucurbitales; family Cucurbitaceae; genus Lagenaria; species Lagenaria siceraria. The sequence continues at coordinate 17,265,889 of CM016483.1, read as the reverse complement.
TATACACAACACAAGTTCAACAAATGCTTAATATATAGCTAGGCAACCACAAAGAAACCCGATGTCTCGACCGTATTGCTAACAAGAAGAAATCAAACCTTTAAGCTTGTGGTTCTAATTTTGTCGTCAGGATTGGGATAAGAAGCCACTGCCGCCAAAAAATCAACAGAAGTAGCACCAACACCAAGCTGCAAAAAAACACTTAACCATTCAATCACTTTCAATGATCTAAAAAGGATACATATGAAATTGTTTATGTCAATAACAGAACCAAAGCAGTCTAGCATTGCAAGGAGAGAGAGAAAGAAACTCACAACCACACGATTTTCAGGAAGTGAAATCGGAACCGAGGAGGAGGTTGACGAGGACATTCTCGGCCTGAAATCAGAATATGCAGAAAGAAATGGCTGAAATTGTAAAGAATTAGTTTGGATTTGATCGGGAAAATGTGAGTTGAAGTTAGAAATTGCAGGAGAAGGAAAGCAGACCTGGTTGATTTGGAGAAGAGAAGGAAGGTTGGAGAAGAATGAAGAAGCGTATTGCTTGAAAGGAAAGCCGGCAACGTCATCATCTTGTTTATGGGAGTAGAAGAACCGGCGCCGAGCTGACTCCTTCCCCTATTCGCCACCCGTCTCCGATGACGTCCCAATTTTACAAAAATGTGATAGAAAATATATGGATATTTATGAAAATTGTATTTAAAGTATTCATAAAAAAAAGATGTTTAAAATAATTTATAAAAAGATAAATTATTTTAAAAGTTTAAAATATTTATAAATATAGCAAAATGTAGACATTGATAAATAGAATGTGACATTTTACTATACTTTATAAATATTTTGGCTCATTTTATTATATTTAAAAAATAATTTTTCACCGTCTATCCGTTTCTATCACAACTATCTAAAAATTTCGCTATTTTGTGTAAATAATTTTTCTTATTTTTCTATTTTTAGAACTTCTCCATTTTTTAATGGTAAAAAAATTAACTTTTCAAAAATAAATTAAAAAATCACAATTTTCAACCAACAATCTACCATTATTTTATTTAATAAGATCAAATGATTTTATATTTATATTTGTAATAGACTAAACCAAAATTGGTAAATTGCTATTTTTAGCTTAAAAAGTTTTTCTTTTACAAAACTAACCTCATTTTTTAAATCTACTTTTTTTTAACTTTTTTTCAACTCAAAGTGGAGGACCCCATAGCATGAATGTACAATTTTGCTCCCCACTTCAATAATTCGTAATAAAATGTCTAAAATAACTTAAAGGTAAGACTTTAATAGCCTTCCAAAAAAAACTCTAATGACACATTATAATTCATAGTAAAATGTTTAAAACAACCCTATTTAAAATGTCATAAGAAGGATAAATTTGAAAAATAGTAAAATTAGATCGAAATTATTACATAAAATATAAATAATAATTTAATGCCTGAGACGGTTCATATCATTATGTCCTAGCATTCTTCCCTTGGTCAAAATGCATGCATGAAAGGAAGAGGGAAATGAGGAAGTTAAGGTTAGTGGGGAAGTGGGTAGAAAAAGAACATGAAGAATTTTAGCAAGTGTGAGAAAATTGGGGAAATGAGTATTGAAGAAAAGAACAAGATGGAGGGAAAGTTGGTTAGAGATTTTTAAAATATATTTTAACATCTTCTTTTTAAAATCTTTTATTCCTTTTTTATAATTTGTTTTTTTCATAGGTAAAATGAAAGTAACAAGAAGATAAAAACATGACTAAAATCATACAACATTTGACTACACGACTCAAAACAGACGAAAAATAGTCATTATTAGCACATACAAAAAATGACCAAAATTTGAACTGTGTCAAAAACTTATAAAACTTCATTTCTAACAAGTATATGGGTCCATTTGAAGGAAAGTTGAAGTTTGTAAAAAAAAATTGAAAAACGATGACCCAGACTCAGTTTTTTTTCTAGGTGTAAGCTAGTCATTCAACAGTTTTTTTTTATCTTTTTATGTGTGATACACCTTTTTAATTCAGGGATTCTAGGCTCAAAATTTTGAATTCATATCCTTGGACAAATTTCTAACACACGTACATAAAATTTAAGTCGTGATGGGTGCTCCTTAGGGAGGACAAAGGCACCACCCAAAACAGACGAAAAATGGTCATTATTAGCACATGCCAAAAATAACCAAAATTGGAACTGTGTCAAAAACTTATGAAACTTCATTTTTAATATGTACATAAGTACATGGGTCCTGTTCAAGGAAAATTTTCGACCAGCCAAATTTCGCCACGTCACCACAATAAAAGCCGAAGTCCATCGTGAAATTATAAAGTGGATCGGGCCAAGTAATTAAAGTTGAGTAGGTCTAAAAATCCAACACAATTCAAGCCAATGGTGGAAGTTTGGGCCAAAGAAAAGATATTAGGCACAAGCCCAAACCCAAACCCAGACTCAATTTTTTGGCCCAAAAGCAACTGGACCCAAGCCCATGAACGCCCATAGAAACTCTATAAATAGAGGTCCTACCCCTTTATTTTGAAGGGTTGGAAACATTTGGCTGAAAACATGGAAGCTCTGAAGACTTCAAGACTCTGAAGCTCTGGTCGACCTCAAGATTACAACCTTTTGAAGATTTGAAGACTTGGAAGATTAAAACTTCATTGAATTCCTGGAGCAGTTTACAACTTCCTGAAGATGGGAAAATTGGGAAAATTAAAACTTCATTGAATTCCTGGAGCAGTTTACAACTTCCTGAAGATGGGAAAAACTGAATGTTGAAGCTTTAAAGCTCCCAAGTCAACTTCTACTCTCCTGAAGATTTAAAGACTAAAGCTCAGAGGACTTCCAGAAGATCAGAAGACTCTCTAAAACTCTTAAAGTCATAACAAGCAGAAGTCGATCCAAGCTAATCAACAAGCTAGAGGCTGATCCAAGCTAATGAACAAGTCAGTCGGAGGTCGATCCAAGCTGATCAACAAGCCAAAGGTTAATCTAAAACAGTCATCCAAGAAGATCAACAAGCCCAAAGGCCGATCATCCAAGAATATCAACAATCTCAAAGGTCGATCATCTAAGAAGATCAACAAGCTCATAGGCCGATCATCTAAGTAGATCAACAAGCGCAAGAATCAAAGTTTACTTTTGGAGAGAAAGAATCAAAGGATTATGTACTAGAGATTGTACTCACAAATACTAAATTAATACAAATATAAAGTTCAAATTCCACGAATTAAATTTCTTCGGAAATCTCGTCAAACAGGTCCATTTGAAGGAAAGTTGAAATTTGTCAAAAAAAAAATGAAAAAAGATGACCCAGACTCATTTTTTTTTCCTAGGTTCAATCTAGTTGTTCAACGATTTCTTTTTTATGATAGCAAAAGATCTGCACAAATGTTGCCGACAAGATTTTTCAAATAAGGAAAGTATTTTGCAGAAACAACATTTCCAAAAAACATCGCTTCAACATACGAACTGAATGCATAGACAAATCAAAAGACATACTTTACTCTTAAATATTTGCCAACACAAACTTTCTAACAATACAGGTTGGAAAGTAAATAAAAAAGACTAAAATGCTTACAAGGATGTTTAGTTTTACACCAATACAAAGTTGTAGAGAAAACAAAATCTACGAAACTATCACATTCTCATTTGAGTTAATGATGATCTAATGTAAGAAAGATGCCAGCCGTGGATCCGTACGATATGGAAGACCGCTTCGAGCACCCAAAGCACGACACATCCAACAGCCTACAATTAATACTTAAGCCGTGAGCTAATGATGAGCATAGCTCGACTGGTTCATATATTGTTGAACTCAATATATGAGTATCATCTGCAACCTACAATTTTATCATGCATGAATATGTATATGCCATGGATAAAGAGCAACCTTTGGAAATAGAAACTATAATGTTTTTGTTGTAAGAACACATTTCATTCATGTAGATGATGGAAAAATCTCAACTGTTATATTCTAAGTTTTACTCCAAATTTATTCACTTTCTAAGGCTTTGTTCGTCCAGATATTATATGTATATGTTCCCACTGAATCATTCATGGGAGTATATGAATTAACAACGGTATGTTGAGTAATTCAGAACGAGATTTTTACAAAAAACAATCTTAAAAGTGCAAAGGAGACTTGAAATCAATCAAGACTTTGAGGAATTTCACAGGAAAAAACATAACAAGAGCTGAACTGAAAATATTTCAATTTTTTAGCAATTTTGAAAACTTTAATAAATCCTCATCCAAATCGATTCAGTCAATGTTGAATCTTTCATCATGAGTAAAGTCTACATTATCATAAACGACACACAAAAATGATGTCTCGATCAAATCGCTAACAAGAAGAAAGCAAACCTTTAAGCTTGCGGTTCGAATTTTGTCGTCAGGATTTGGATAAGAAGCCACTGTCGCCAAGAAATCAATAGATGTAGTACCAACACCAAACTGCAAAAACACACCTAACCATTCAATCACTTTCAATGATAAAAAAAAAAAAAAATGATGCATATGAAATTGTTTACGTTAATAACAGAGCCAGAGCAATCAATCATTGGAAGGAGAGAGAGAGAAAAAATTGTCCAAAATAAACCAAAAATCAAAAATTTTATATGTTTGACCTTTTTATTGAAAACATGTTTGTTTTTTTTAACTCTTTTCACATGTGAAATACCACTTTTGTCTTCAATTTAAAAATGTCTACACTTATCTTTCCTACATGTTATAGTACAAAAACAAGTAGTCAATTAGCTAAAATAGGATTGTATTAAAAGAGTTATGACCAAAACAAAATTACAAAACGAGAACTCGACAATTGCGTACTCGTCAGAGAACGTGCACATGATGTCAGCGAACGCACATGTGAGATTAGAGATCTTATACTTTTTCAATGCAAATGATAATTTTATTTCTCATGTTTTATCAACTCTGTTTTACCTACGTGATCATTCGTTTTCATGTTCTTTCCAACTATGCTTATAAATTGAGTAAAATATTAAAAAATCTTTACTAATTTTAAATGGCTTCACAAAGTTTAATCTTGGATAATTTTTGGTATAGGAAATAGGGGGAAGAGAAGCATTTAATTTTGAGAGAGGGAGAGACTCACAACCACACGATTTTCAGGAAGTGAAATCGAAACCGAGGAGGAGGTTCAGGCCGACAAATCAGAATTTGCACAAAGAAACCGCTGAAATTGTAAAGAATTAGTTTGGTGTTTTGATCGGAAAAAGATGAAGGAAGCTAGAAATTGTAGGGGAGACTTGATTGATTTAGAGAGGAGAAGGAAGAAGCGTAATGGTTGAAAGAAAAGCCAACAATGGAATCATCTTTCTTTGGTAAGTAGAAGAGAAAACATATATTACATGGGATTTTTAAAAATATAAAAATAAGAAAAATTATTTACATCAAATAGCAAAATTTTTAGAGAGATAGAAGGCTATCACAGTCTATCAATAATAGAAATGATAAAAGTATAGATACGGATAGAAGTCCATCAATAAAATAATTGCATAGAGAGCCCAAAATAAGAGGAACAAATGAAATTTGACCTAGGTTTTGAAAATAAATATTTTTTTGGCATTTTGCTTACCACATCTCCCAGCTAAATTACCAAAATCTTCCTTCTTTTTTCCTTCTCAAATCTTCCTTCTTTTTTCCTTCTCAACACTTTTGTCGCTCTATCTTTTTTTTTTCTTTTTTTTTTTTAAATCTTTCTCACTCTCGCTGGATCTTCTCCTCCTTCTTCTCTAACTTCTACATTTTTTTTTCTTTTTTTTAAATCTTCGATCTTCTCCTTCTTCTTCCGCAAAATTTCTTTTTCTTAAATCTTTAATTTTTTTTCTTTTTTCTTCTCTAACTTCTTCGCGATAAGCCATATTCTCACTCGACTGTTTAGCGTGAGATCGACGCAAGAGCGAGACCGACAACATCGAACATAGAGGAAGCGAGACCGAGACCGACGTACGAGAGGAAGCGAGACCGACAACGTCGAATATAGAGGAAGCGAGACCGAGAGTGAAAATTTGAACAAATGAAAAAAAACAAAGGAAAAATGGTCTGATTTTGTGTTGATGAAGAACAAGAAGGAGAAGCAAGAATGAAGAAACGGGGAGCGAGAGAAATGAGCGAGATTTCTTGGTGGCGAGCGTTCTAGGGCCAATCGGAGGACAAATCGGTACTTTCACGCGTGGCTAACCGGCCATATCTCGAACGTTTTTAAACTCTGGACCATTTTTCGTTCGTCTCTCTCAAAAGAGGTCATCCGTACAATTTTCCCTCTATCAATGTCTATGTTTTTTTTTTTTTTTTGCTATTAGGTAATAGTTTGACATTTTTTCTATCTATAAAAATTTCCCTATATTATATCTAATTTAACAATAATTTTTGTTTTATATTTAACCAAAAAAACCATATACATTTATTTAAACAGAGTCAATTGAGAGGGGCACGTGCCCCCAACCCCTTCTTAAATCCGAGGGGCACGTGCCCCCAACCCCTTCTTAAATCCGCCCTTGACTATGCTTCACTGTTAGGGGAATCATCTTGTTAATGGACGATTCCTTCCGCCTCTCTCTTCTCTCTTGTTTTCACTTTGGCTTTACTTTTTTTTTTTCCTTCTCGAATAGATTTAAATTCAATTATATTATCCATAATGTTTAGAATATAATACCAGCAAGGACAGATTTAGTATAAGAGCCTCCTCCAATTTTATTCTCTTTATATAATATATAGGGAAATTACTATAAACAGAAAAAATATCAAACTATTTACAAATAAAGAAAAATTTCACTGTCTATCAGTGATAAATCGCGATCGATAGAATTCTATCGCTTTCTATCGCTCAAGCAAATAAATTCTATCGCCTGAGCGATAGAAAGCGATAAAATTCTATCGCGATCTATCAGTGTTAGACTGTAAAATTTTTCTATATTTGTAAATAGTTTGACTCATTTTTCTATATATATATAAACTAAAAAATATTCTAGTAAATTTGTCTTCTAGCCCCTTTTAGACCCAGGTTTAAGTCCAATTCTTGACATTTATTTTTTCAGATTATTTTTAACAAAATTTCTAATTTCTAGATCCGCACTGGATACCACATATAATTTATCAAAGTCAGCTTAGCTCAATTGACATAAATTTCATCTAGAAGTTAGACGTTCGATTCTCCATCCCCATAGTGATTGTACTACAAAAATGATACCTATAAAGATGGGGCTTGTCTTTACCGTTTTAATAAATTCCAACCGTAGATGTGAAACATCACATGATCTAATAGTAAGATGTATTATTTATAAAGAGATTCTCTCCTACAATTAAAGAACACACTAAAAATTAATCAGGTATGTCCTAAAGTTAACATAATTTCTCATTATAACCTACAATTAACTACAGTATATTACTATTTCAATTCCCTCTCTCATTTTCTATTTCCTACTCATCCTCTCTTTTTTTTTTTGTTACAGTACTTACTATTCACACTAAAATAGTTTGCACTTCAAATACAAACTATTATAATTTTCAGATTATTATAACACAGAGACGATAATAACCACTAGCTTGGTTATAATAATGAACAAAATGCCCCAAACACCTCCCAATGCAAAAATTGTCAGAAAGAAGATATGATACAACTACAAGAGAGTATTCAAATTACATTTCTAACCTCGTATGGTAATGAATCAACAATTCCAAAATTAGAACCCAATACTTTGCGCTCTCTTTTTTTTTTTTTCCCTTCTCTCACACATTTAAGACAACTTTAAACTTCCAAGCCTGAAAGCACCTTATGAACCAGAGAGTTAAAACTGTACATTTTTAAAGAGTCGCACAAAGGCATCCACAAGAATCAGCACCAATGTCCCCTTGAGAGCTCCACACACCACAAAATAATGATCCAGAATGGAGCTGTCAAGGGGGCACCAATGGCAGCAGATTCACTGATTTAAAACGAAAATCAAACCCAAAATCCGCTGTTGTTCCAAGAAGGCCTTGAAAGAAATCCTCCGTGCTCGCTCCTACTTCCTGAAAATCTATAGAATGCAGGCTTGCTTCGAGCAGTTCGTAACGGACCTGACCTGTTTCCATGCCGAATAGGCAAAGATATCTCGTCGCCTACCAAACTTGAAGTTGAAAACGGACGGTTTTCCATCTCTTCAAGAGGGCCAGAGCTGTATTCCATGGTGATGAAGGAAGAGGCCTGACCATATGTCAGTCGAGGTGTAAGGCCACCAGCATTCCACCAACTGCTGTCGGATGGGACAAGGTCGCCTTTGAAATCCGAGTCCCGAGCAGAGGACTCCTTTTGACTGCAGTAGTCTGCGCATGTCTCGTCTGTGTCGTTGTATATCAGTTTTAGAGCCTGCACAACTTCTCCCATAAATGGCCTCTGGGTCACCTCTGGATGAACGCACATTGAAGCTATGGCAGCCACCTTGGCCATGTCATCAAAGTCGTAAGTACCAGCTAGAGAAGGATCTACTAGTTGCTCCAAACCTTCTCTACTGGTCAATAGAGGCCGCGCCCACGTTACGAGGTTCTCCTCACCATGTGGTTGGGACATGTCTACCGGTTTTCTTCCCGAAAGAAGCTCAAGTAGCACGACTCCATAACTGTAAACATCGCTTTTGACGAGCAGGTGCCCAGTCATTGCATATTCAGGGGCTACGTACCTGCAAATTTTAACTCGGTCAAGAACGAAAGATGATGATGGATATCCACCAATATTCATGTGAAACTAGAGACAGGCTTGAGATTCATGTTCCTTATTTTCTGTACTCAGTTAATCAACAATGTCCCAGAAAAAAGTTCATCCTGCTAATAATTCGGTTCTGAAACCAATTTCTTGAATCCATGATCCATGACTAATAATTACTACTACGGATTCGTAAATCGATGCAATAGAAATATATATATGCACAACACCATAATTACCCGAAAGTTCCCATCACCCGTGTTGAGATATGTTCACTTCCTTCAGTTGCTTCCCTAGCCAATCCAAAATCTGAAACCTTCGGGGTGCAGTCAACTTCCAACAGAACATTACTTGCCTTGAAATCACGGTGAATTACACGGGGATTAGAATCTTCATGAAGATATGCCAAACCTCTTGCTGCTCCAAGAGCAATCTTTAATCGTGCGTCCCAGTCAAGAGGTCCTTTTCTCTTGTCAATGCCTACACAATACAGATGAAGAGCCTTTTTAAAATAAAACCAAGCGCAATTAGATAGGCACAAACAATGGATAGTTGAACTTCTATCAATCAATAAATGTATAGAGAACTACAAGATAATCGGTTAAGAACAAGGTGGAAGAAATTTTGGAACTAAATAAATGTTAATGCACCAACATATATCTAAAAAGAGAAACCTACAGAACTCTTCCTTTTCTTTTCTTTTTTCTTTCTTTTTTTTTAAAATACAGGTGGAAGAGCCATTGAAAACCAAATGTTACTTAACTGATGCTAAGAATGGTTAATTCAGATTATATCTCTAAAAGAATATAGGAATTTTTGTTTCTATTACCAAAAAGAAAGCTAGAATTCTTTGCTCTCATGCCCTACGAGAGCATTGGTGTGGTTCCTTGGAGGAAATAAAGGATGGAGTAATCAAGAATACAGTTTTGTTACTCTTGTAGTCTTGTACCATTTACGGCCCCAAATTGGAGTATCTTACACAAATGACAAATCTCTTTGTAATTACTCTACTTTTGCTATCAACTTAGATTGGAGGTTTTTTGTTTTATCCGTCACTCCTGGCATAGGGATGCCTAGTTATTTTGATGTTGGTGGTTAAAGAAATTTCTAACGTTTCCTACGGACAAATCAACCCCTTTTCTTCACCCTTCTGGCTTTGAGAAATCCTTCATCTATCAATACTTTTTGATACAGAATTATCAAATAAGGAAAATAGATATATCTATTTTAAATAGAACAAATTATCAAGTAAGGTAGACTAACTTTTTTAAATAGAACAAATTAAAATGTTCCGATATATATCTAACAGAAGATAGATAGACTGATAGAGAAGTCCCTAGGCACAAAAAGCAGAGGAATCTTTAGTTTTATGTTATCCACGAGATCAAATTAGCATCGATGATCAAGGAAAAAGGTGAATGAGGCATTCTTGTCCTAAGATTGAATGAATAAGAAAAGCTTTAATAAAGTTGACCAAACAAATCATGTATAGAAAATGGAGATATCCAACAACAGTACATATAAGAAAGGTTAACAAACACATAAAATGATTAATTACAGGTGATATGGAAATATACCATGCAAGTGAGACTCAACACTGCCATTATGGACAAGCTCATAAACTAAGCAGCGAGTTCGCCCTTCAATGCATATCCCAATCAGTTTCACAAGATTCCGATGATGCAGTCTACTCAACATCTCAACTTCTGCAATAAATTCACGGTCCCTATTCTGATTGTCCCGAGTAAGCAACTTAACTGCAACTTCATTTCCATCTTCCAAAATACCACAGTAAACTCGGCCAAATCCCCCTTCACCTAAAATCCTTTTTGAGCTAAACTTGTCTGTTGCTTTCTCAAGTTCAGAGAGTGCAAATGTTTTAACAGATTGAAGACTGGTTGGCATTGTGGAAATTAGGGAAACAGAGGTGGAGCTTGCAATGCTACTTGATAAGGCTGATCCTAGACCTGTATTAATTCAAAGTGAAATAATCTCAAGCAGCATTACAAGTAAAATAAACAGGACTTGCCATATGGCTCATGGAATGGACAGTTCGTAATTAAATAATACTTGTGGAAAGATCCTTGTGATAACAGATCAGGGTCTACAAACTCACCAGATCTTTTGTTAATTGATGATGTGAAAACAGGGCCAACAGCACTAGACGGTCTGCCAACTTTTCTCCATTTAAAAAAGATGGAAAGAGCTCCAATGAACACTAGTAACACAACAAATGCTGAAAGTGCTATGATGGCAATTGTTTTGACATTCATCTTCTGGCTCTTATTAACAAAATTTGCAGTAATGGGAAGATCACCCGCACTTCCACTAGGAGCACTTCCCATGTACCCTCCATATGGCGGTGAAGAAGGAATCCCTGATCATGGCTCATTATTCTCAGTAATCACTGATAGGGTGGAGGTTAACAACAGCAGAGAAAAAAATGTTGAAGTTATTACCTGGGTAGCTGATGTAGACAACTTCATAATCACCAAAAAGCGTCATATTTAAATGCACTTTTTTATCCCAAAACCTTCTGTAAGTCAGTACTGCAGTTGTATTATCAAACTTCTCTCCTAGAGGTACTAAATTTATGTCCACCATAGTTCTTCCTTGATTTTGACTGTCTGCACTTGCACCCATGATTTTCACTTGACTCTGCTCCAAGTACGTTCCCACTGCAATCTCACTTTCAAGCTCGTTCATCACAGGAAAAACAGCATATGGAGCTATATCCAGAAGAAGTCTGACTTTCATGGGAAACACACAGCCACAAGGTGAACCAAAGGGAGCTGCAGTAAGGGGCTCCATGCATATTTGATCACAACCTTCCAAGTCCATGGGTAAAAAATATTTAGTACCAAGAATTTCATGAAAGACAATTTACAACTTCTAGACTATTATTGGTCTAGACAACGACAGATGAAAATTTGCAAAGGTGCTTTGATAAGGAGGACAGGCATTCTTTATGGATCACCATCACTTAACAAAATCAAAGGCACTATGTACCAATCATGACGTCAAATGTTACAAAGCTATTCAAATGTAGCATGATATTGAATTAAAACAATTTGGTTTCACATCAGAAATTCAGCTCTGAAGTAACTCATGTTCAAGCAAATGCTTAACAGATGGGAATGGCTCTATAAATCTGTTTTTTTAGCGAGAAATAGGATGGACGGAGCAATTAATCAAGCAAAAGGAGCAAGCATTTCAGCAGCCTAGAAGCAATTACAAGGAATGAGGAGCAGATGTGTAGAATCAAAGAGTCATCATTTGGTAATCATGTACTGTGAGGTTATACAGGTTTTTGGTTTTGACAAATAATTGACCGTTGAGTAATTTAATCCCCAACCATACCTTGGTCTTTTGATGGGGTAGGGGCAACCACATGAGGTCGTACACGACGCCGTCGATGATGTCGGATAGGCAAGGGTGCACTCCTAGGACCTACAAAAGCGTAGTGTCAGTAAGTAACGGCAACACAAAGGACAGTGGAGAATCTATTAAATTTGCCTTCATAACCTGGAGAGGGTGCAGGAGAAGTAGATGGTCCCAAAGAAGACTTAAATATCCAGTTACCACGTAACTTTGAAGGCACAAATGAAAAACTTATCGACTCCAACCTTGCTGCAATTATGGAGACACGTGCATGCCATAGGAAAAGAGATAAACATGAATAGTTGAACAATTAGAAGGAGATGAAAAAGAAATGACCATCATAAAAATTAACTACTTCACTTTTCTTTCCCACTAACTGTGTTCCCACTTTCCAGTAAGATAATAATAATTAGTTTGAATTTGAGAACAATCCCAACCAAGCAGAAATTAAATTAAACATTAAAAAACAGCCAAATGACTAGGTAAAGCAAGACCACTGCCTTACTGGAATTCCCCATTCCCAGGTCATAATTTATAATTGCCTTGTCCTTAATCCAAAGTCAAGTAATGATTTATACAATTACAATCTCCCAACAAAATGTTAATGCTACCAGCTGCATTTATTTTTTATTGGATAAGAAACATTCTCATTAACAAATGAAATTATCCAAAGAGATACAAAATAGGTCCAATTTAAAGGGAATACAAAAGTTTTTTCCAATTTGCAACTGCAATGATTGAATTAGTTAAACATGTTCCACTTCAAGTGGTTGAAAACCAACTTCAGACACAAGAAACTGAAGCTGAAAAGAGAAGAATTTAGGTTTGTTGGCAGAGTTAATAAGATTAACTCCTTCACATAACAACCAAACATATTACATTCTAATCATTGACGTGAAAGATATAGCTTCACTTGGTAGTTTCCAACAGAAGTTCCTTCGATTAAAGATACATCACAGTCAAAAGTTAATAGAACACGCAAAATTTGCCAACTTTGGGAGTTTGGACACTTATCAATTTCTGTAAGAACCACGACTTTACATTCAAACGCATTTTCGGCACCTATTATGTGTTTATAGTACCGAACTTGGAATTATGATAGATATTAATCAAACAAGACACGTTGATACTAAATGGAGATCATCGTACCATGCTCTGTTGACATTTCTGTAGTCGTTGTTTGCAGGTTTGGCTGTAAGGAAGGAGATAAGTATATGTGTGGTGAAACTGAAGATTGTCCTGAAACCAGAGACAACCATGACAATTCAGATAACAACAATACTAATACAGCTCAACGATAAGAGAATTAAATATCGTATTCACCCCCCCCCCCCAAAAAAAAAAAAAAAAAAAAAAAAAAAAAAAAAAAAAATCAGAAGCGAATCGAGTGTCTCTCTTACTATAGCTTAACATACAGTAATGTAAATTAGCTGTTAACAAAAAAAACACTTTCTCAATCGTGTAATTGTTTTCTCAAGGAATGACTCTTTTTACACAGAAAAACAAAAGGCGAAAAGCAGTAAAGCAAGCATTGCGTACTTTTCTCAAGTGGAAAAGTTACCTGAGCAAGAGAAAAGCAAATCGAACGCATGAAGAACCAAAAGAAGGTGCAAAGTCGAGAAAGGCATTTTTGTGTCCAGAAAGCAAATTTCAGAGGAAAAGAATCATCATCATCGTCATGATCATCAGTAGCCATGGCGAGCTACAAGCTCAACAACCTCCTGAACATAAATCTGCCAAAGAAAACACTCACAAGGGTTACGATGAAGTAGTCGCCGGCAAGAATCATCCCCAAGGCAATGCGAGGTCAAAATCCCCCACCACATGGCTCAAAATGACCGGAAAAAACCCTAGGAGAGAGAAAACGAAAGGGGAGGAAGCAATGCATGTATGTAGGGTTGCAGATCCATGAAATGCGGTTGAAGATCTAGAAGAAAGAATAAAGAAAAGCTTCACTAGAGAAGAAGAAAGAAGAGTGAAGGAGGATTTTAACGAGAGAAAACAATGGAGGAAAGGGAAGAAGGAGATCTTGAAAGAAAGGCGATGAGAGAGGGAGGGAAGGAGCTAGGTGAGGAACTTTATTACATGGCAACAAACAACACTCTACTATTACTGCTACTACTAAGCCACTGCTTTTCTTTTTCTTTTTATTTATTTATTTTTTGCAAAAAGGCGATCAATGGATTGGTCTGGTCCACGCGCTGTTGAGTGAAACGACAATTTAGAGACTCGTTTGACTACGTCATAATTCCTTTTTTTCTTTTTGTTTTCTTTTCCTAAAAAACTTAGTAGGAGGAGACTTTCACTATATATATATATATATAATAATGATAATAATAAAATAATCAATGAACTTTGGTCTTTTGAGAATGACCATTCTCTTATGAAATTACCACTCTAATTCTTCCTCCTTCTTCCTTCTTTCTTTGTCCATCTGCAGTCTTTTTTCTTTCTTTCTTTTTACTTCATTTTTTATGCGTTCTTCTTATTATTTTTTTTCTTTTTTTGAGTTTCTTCTTTCGTTTCTTTTTTTTTTTTACGTTTTTTTGCATTCTTTTTCTTCCATGCTTTTACTTTCATCGTCGATCTACTTTTTTGGAATTTCCAGTCGCTCTCTTTTCTGGCAATTTCTTCTGTTTATGTTGTCTTCTCCTTCTTATGGAATCAAAGATGTAGGTTGGAGCGTGAACCAAAACAGGAGGAAAAAACGAAAGTGAGATCAAGAAACGAGAGGAAGAAGCGAGAGCGAGACCCAAGGGCGAGAGGAAGAGAATGAGAATGAGAATGAAGAAAAAAACTCAAAGAAAAAACTACAAAATTGATGAGGAAGAAGCTAGAGGAAGAAACTAGAGGAAAAAACAAGAGGAAGAAACTAGAGGAAGAAGCGAGGGGAAGAAACTAGAGGAAGAATTCAAACCAAAGAAAAAAAATCAAGTAAAAAAATTTGCAGTTGTGTCTGATAAGGAACGAGAGGAAGAAACGAGAATTTATTTGAGCGCTAGACCCTCGCAGGGTTTTGAGGACAAAATGGTACTTTCACACGCGGCTGATGTAAGCAGAAGGCCATTTTTTTAGCAAATTTAAATCTTGGGCCAAATTTCATTTGGGCCCTTCAAAAGGGGTCATCCGTACAAAAACCTCTACGTAACAAATCACCCTCCAACGTTAGATTTTCCTTAGAGTTGATTCACGATCGTGGGTTCACTCCATTACAAATTGATGACATCTTGAATACGATTTTTTAGGTACATTGTGATTTTTATAAAAATACAAATTCTCACCTATTATTAATATTTCGTGATCTTATAACTTTTCTCGAATGTGAAGTAGCACTTGGGGTTTCATCAATTCGTGATGGTCGACAATTGAGTGTTGGTTGTTGCTTGGTGACATAAGCAAAATATTAGTTTTTATTATTTTTAGAATTCAGGTCATTTGACATTAGCGGAACCAATTTTGGGTAATTCGTATACAAATCTCCTCCATTAATCGACTATTCAACATTCTCTAGTCTCTTCTATGAGTCTTTGTGCATTAACATTACCGTCAATGTCATTAACAAATGATCAGTCACTCTCTAGAGATCTTTCAAGGTGACTCTCATATGTCGTTGTTCTTGAAGGTGAAGTGGGTTTTGGGGACTATTGCTTGTGATTCCAATGGTATGGCTATAGAGAGTTGTTTCCAGTCTTTGGTTGAATATGTTGAACTAGCTAAGGCATTTGCACCTTATAAAGACATATTCAAAACTCTTGAATCTGACTGTTCGCACGAGGTTTCCTGAGAAACTTGTTTCGTGGAGTTGAACTTGTGTTTATATAAGTTTGATGCGGATGTGGTTCGATCTCTAGTACTTGATCCTCTGATTATCTCTCAACTGTACGCGTACGCTTGATGTATGGGAGCGGAGCGCGTGGATGCACGTGAAGTTGAAGACTTGGATGGATGGATGTATGTATTCCAAGGAGCTTCAGTCTTCAAGTGTGTGGTTCAGCTTCAGGAGTTAGGGAGTCTTCTGATTGTAGGGAGAATTCTCTCTAGGCTCTCTGAGGGTAAAATTTCTGAACCTTGTAAATGAGGAGAACTTCTCTATTTATAGAGTTCTCAGGTGGACTTTATGGGCTTGGGCTTGACTGGTCCATGGGCTTGGCCCATTGGGCCCAACTAATTGGATTTGGGCCTTTAGGCCAAATTAAGTCTATTTTTGAACTTAATTAAATTTTAGCCCAAACATTAATAATTAATTGAACCAAAAATAATTAATTTGATCCAACGATGAGGACGGAGACACGTGGCACCATCGAGGTTGCCAATTTTCGTCTTCAATTTCAATTTAGGACACATGTAACATTCAATTAGTCCCAAATTTAATTATTTTATAATTTCGCCATTAATTTAGTAAATGACGTGGCAATTTGTGATTGGTCCAAAATTCCTCCTTCAACACTGAAATTTACCTACTATGAGTCGAAATAGATTCCTTTATTATTTAGAATCTTTTATCAGGTCAATAGATTTGCTAAAATGGTCCAGTCTTTTTGTTTGATTCCATTTATGACCATATGCATAGTGGTGCAATCCAAGAATTCTTCCTTGTCAACTACACATGTATGTAACACAACCTTTCACCATTTAGCTTTCCATACATGAAGGTATCGTTTTTCCACATCGGGCTCGAAAACTATCCCCACGAGTGAAAGATGCTCTTGTTTTTATGTTTGTGTTTATTTGATTCATGATTTTAAAAATACATTTTTATTTTTTGAACTATCAAAAAAATTAAAATTTATGATCTTCTAAAAACAAAAAGAAAGATTATGTCTTTTTCTTTTTTCTTTTTAATAAAAAAGTCTAGAGTTATAATAGACATAAAATTTAAGTTTATATATGAAATACCAATTAATTTTTAGAAAATTTTGGATTTATCGCAGTCTAGGAAGTTATTTCAAGAGGTACAATTTAAATAAGGTGAAATTATAAGGTTAGTGTTCGAAATTTTAGATTGTGTAAATATGATCCATGAACTTTAAAAGTTGTGTAATAAGTCCCTAAAATTTCAATTTTTTGTGGGAATCCTGAAACTTTTACCCCTTCCATATTTATCTCTTTCACCTAGAAGGTGATGCGAGGACAGCAAATACCACCCTTTGTGATATTTGCTGTCCAACCTAAACTGCCCCAACTTGAGGATGACTTAATTCATTCCTCACTTCTACACCTTATCTTCCTGTAGCGTTAAGAGTTCTGGTCTTGGGTTGGCTACTGAGTTTGCGATTTTGACTCATGATTCAAGTGCTAAAGGACATCCTCAGTGATAAGACCCTTTTACTTAACCCATGTAACAACCCCCTGCTGACTTTCCTAATGCAATCTCAATGCATTCTAACTTCCTAACTCAACCTTAGGCTCTCCAAAAACTCGCTCCGATATTAATTAATCCCTAGATTTCCTTACCTGTAACTCTAGGTTTTCATAACCTTTTGTTTTAATCTCAACTTCTTAATTCCCAAAATCTTTTCTGATACTAACTTCCTAGTTTTTCTTAGAACCTCTGTTCTTGACTTGCTTGACCCCCAGATTTTTTCCTTAAAATCCAGTACCCTAGACTTTTTTTTATAACTTGAGAGACTCCCTTAAGTTTCTATGAATTGACTTCTCGAGTTTTCATGAACACTAACTCTACCTTCCATTGCATAACCCTCAGGTTTCCCTAAAACCTTTACTTTGATACCAACTTGTCACACCCCTCCCAGATCTACCTCTTTCACTTGGAAGGAAATGTGAGGACAATAAATACCACCCTTTTATGACATTTACGGTCCAACTCAACCTGTTTTACTTGACTATTTCTCAAGCTAACAACACAACAAATAATACTTTTTTATTCAACAACTAACTCAAATATTTTTACAAAGAATTTTAAATGGACTCTAATCTACTCCTCACTATTCCACTCCTTACCCTAAAGGGCAAGAAGTAGAACAGTAAACTCCAAAGAATTATGAAGTCTAGTTTTTTAGTGGTGAGACCCACAAACTCAGATAAACAAGGAGTGGAATTTATAACTCCCTACTTTCTAATTCCTTAGACCAAAACATCAAATGTTCCATCCGACATAAAATTTATTTTTGTGTTTAACAGAAAATTAAGGCTTTCAATGTCGAATTAGATACAACCCTTGTTTGAAATGCAACGATTATAGATGATTTCAAATCATAACTGATTTAAAATCATCTCTAGTGTTTGGATGACTTAAAATATTTTAAAGATTTGAATTCGTTAAAAATTTCAAACCGTATTTTTTTTAGAAAAAAAAAAAAATCATTCCCAAATGATCGTATTTGGGAGGATTTGAAACTTAATAATATTTGTTGCCAATTTTACCCCACAAGATCTTCTTTATATTACATTAACTAAAACCCTCAAAGCCTTCCTACGCTAGATTGTTTTTCTTCTAGTTCTTCTTCTTCCAGTTAGATTTTTTTTTTTTTTTTTTTTGCTTTGTTCATCTTAAATATGTTTACTTTGTATTTATTGATATGATTGATAAGAATACCATATTTTTCTCGGTTTCTTTCTTCCTATTCATAAGAATAATATGTTCTTTTCCGATTGTAAATTGATTCAATTTGTTTTATTGATCTAAATGTAAATTAGCCAAAACAATAGTGCTTTCTATATATAAAAAAGAGTAGAAAATCCTAAACAAATTTGTGTTAGTCACTTCTTGTTGATTTGATTGGAGAAAAATTGTAGCCTTGGGGGTGCTAACAAATTCTATGGATCAAGTAGATGTTGTACTTGATAAAGGTATGACCCTCCTTATACTTTAAGTCATATTTAAATATGGAAAAATATTTTAATAAGACTAATATGTGTGCTTGTGTGATTTCATAATATATTAGGGAATGATGTTGCTAAGTGACAAATGCTATGGCTAGGGAGTATAATTGAAGAATTTATAGTGCATAAGTGATCTCTTACGAAAGTAAGCTATTTAGTGCCCTTAAATCATAAATCTTTATTGGTCTCATAACATGTTTTGAGACAAATAAGCATTTAAATCCCATTAGAAATATATAATAAAGATAATGCAAGGTGTTAATTATAAGCATGTTGTAGGCAGATTTGCTTTGAAGAAAATAATACTCCAACACGACTCAAGTAATAACATGACACACCTTCTAGGCAACTAAGTAACCGAGCACGTCAAATCACCCACATTCGAAAAAGACTTAAAGGAAAAATCAATGATGTAACATTGACAAAATTAGAAGTTGCAACATGGTCCTCATGCTATGAATTGACAAATTGGTCATCATTACCTTGAGTTATCAGTTTATCATTTGAGCACATCAAATCAGCTGAAGGTGGCTAAAGTGCATGAAACTATCAAATTGTTAGCATGTTGTAGCATCTTCATATCTTAAACTTGGATTTTTTCTGAAGTATTTTCAAATCAATCTGACCTGGAGTTGATGAGGGGTGCTACCTGTCACATTAGTCTGCAACATTGAGAACTGTCAAGTGGGCCCTCCATATTTAGGCGAGGAGGAGATCATAAAATTTTAGAGATAAGGAGAGACTTTTGTGAAGAATTATTTGGAGATTTTCAGAGAATCTCTCCGTCAGAATTAAAAAGGTGCAGCATAACAAACTGACGATCCATACACTGAATTTTCTCTGAAGATCTAGAGTTCCTATGTTTCACTAGTTTACTAGTATTAATCAATGTTTCTTTGAATTCAATAGACTCTTTTTGCTTTAAAAGTTCTTTTAACTTAAAAAGTTTTTTTTCTCCATCTGGCCAATCGAGGTAAAAAAGTAGCATATGAACCTTTGAAAAAAGTAAGTATGTGGAAATATTTAAAGCAACTGAGAGTGTAGAAGACATTAGTTTTTATTAGGGATGATAAAGACACTCGAAAGCTATAGAAGAACGGTGGTAAACACATTGAATTAGCACAGATGGCCTCCAACTAGTTCGATGTTCTATACCTCCAACTAGTTCGATGTTCTATACCGCATCGAAAGATGGGTATGAAAGGTTTTCTCACTTAAAGAACATATTGTGATTTGAAGAACATTTTCATTAACGTTGTAATTGTAAAGGTATAAGGAGTCAAATAGCAACTAGTCAAGTCACATTTATTAACTAAATTATTTACAAACATTTTTATAAGATTTTCTCACATCCCCATTTTTACTTCAATTACCTTTACCAATTTATAAGTCATTTTTACACAGCATTCATAACGTATCCATAAGGAATCGACTTTGGAATACTCTAAGTAGTATTTGTTTTGTATTGAATTATATTTGATTCTAGACATTTGTGATTTTTTTTTGGTTGATTTTTCATTCGACAATGATTATGACATTTGTAATTTGTAATTTAATAAGTTAATTTGTTTTGATTAAATAATATGTTTTTCAAATTATATGCAATTAATATTGTTATTTGATATTAAAATTATCCACCTAAATATATCACAAACAATGAAATTAGGAATATTTATCATTTTCAAATTTTGAATTAGATTTTCTTTTTTTTTAATTAGTTTTTATAAAATAATTTAATAAAGACTAAAATTAACTTAACTCTAACATGGTTCACTTATTAAAATAAAACAATTTTAAATACCATTTTGATACCTATATTTGAAATTTATTCAATCTTAGTCCTTATACATTCAGTTATCTAAATTTTAATCTATATACTTTAGATAAATCTTAAATTTATTTTTTTATTAAAATTGGTTAAATAATAATAATAATTTTCATGGAAGAAAATATAATTTGTGGATATGTTTTCAAAATTTATAATAAAAATGCTACTAGTAATAAAAAGAGTTTTAAAAAACCAACAACAAACGGGTAATATAGACTAAATTTAAAATTTCTTAAAAATGCAGAGAGTAAAAATAGATAATTAAAAGTTTAAGAACAAAAATTGAACAAAACTAAGGACAATAAAGTATTTTAAACAATCAAATATGAAATAAAAATTTGTTAAGCCACGTTGGCTAGCCTTGAACGTTGGCCAAGGCATTGATAAATGCATCCATCATTCCAAGAAAAAAATTTAGAATTTTATCATACAAATGAGGGAAATTTTTAAAAATAGAAAAATAAGGAAAATTATTTATATAAAATAGCAAAAATTTTAAATAATTGTGATAGATGTAGATAGAAGTCTATCAGGATCTATCAGTGATAGAAATGATAGAAGTCTATCACTGATAGATGCTAATAGAAGTCTATCAATATCTATCAGTATTTTTTTACTATTTTATATAAATAATTTGACATTTTTTTTTATATATGAAAATTTCCCTACAAATAACTAAGCATATAATTTGAGGTGCACGCACCTCATACTCACTATGTGGATTTGCTTATTGTAAAAGATCTACTAATCATATTACAAGCCTATTAATCACTTTTTAGAAATTAAAGGATAACATAGATACAAATCTTAAAGTTTTAAAATTATTTATAAGGATGAAGTAGGAAAATAGAATATATTTTTTTTCATGTGCTTAATTTTTGGAAGAGAACTATTTCACATCTATCCCATCTTCCATCGGAGATGTCTGCAGGATAGGGCAAAGGTAGGGATGACTTCTCCATCCCCATCCCCGCTCCACAAGTCATTCTTCATCTCACGAAAATTTTCATGGGGATCGAGGGGGGGAATTCCCTATGGGAAATCTGCGGGGTTCGGAGCAGAGAACTTTTTCTCGTTTTATTTTTTAAAAAGAAATCAGTTAATTTAAATCAATACGTTGGAGAAGCTTTAATTAAATAGTTTAATTCCTCACTAAATCTTTTAATATGATTAATTCCATATGGTTAATTTGAATTTAAAGAGAAATTATTCTAGTTTTCTAGTAAAAGTAAATAATTACCAATTAAATTATTCATATATATATAATATGAATTTAAGTTCAATTCAAATATATTTATTATGTTGGCTATTGAACGCTAAAATTTGAAATTTAAATATAATATTTATATAATATTAATAATAGCACAACATTAAATTATTTTAATAAATAAAAAAGAGGTTAATTGTGCAGAGATGGGGTGTTTAGCCTATAGGGAATTTTTTTTCTTATTCCCCACCTAATCGGGGAATCTCCGCCCCGTTAAAGGTAGGTCTCCACAAGGTCCCACCCAGAGAGAAAATAGACATCTCTACTTCCCTTTCCATTTTGATAAGAGGAAAATTGCAAAAGTTGCCCCTAAATTATAAGGTTATTAAAATCAGGTTCTCCAATTATCGAATTGATCAAACACCTCTAAATACTTAATAAAGTTTGAGAAATTATTATAAACTGGAAAAATATCAAACTATTTACAAATATAGAAAAATTTTACTGTCTATCAGCGACAAATCACGATAGAATTCTATTGCTTGAGCAATAGAAAGCGATAAATTTCTATTGCTCAAGCAATAGAATTCTATCGTGGTCTATCTCTGATAAATAGTAAAATTTTTCTATATTAATAAGTAGTTTGGCTCATTTTTTTTGTACTCTTAAGGTTTTTATAATCGAACACTCAAATAAAATAATTAATATAGTATATTTTATATAGAAAAGAAAAAAAAATAACTAAACAAATGGCCAGTTAAAAAAAGCCCAATTTCCTACTAAGTCCACAGCCCAACAATTCTAGCCCAATTTGTTCTACTCATTTTTCAATAATACGGAAAATATATTTTTTTTTTTTGAGAAATTGGACAGAATGGCAAATTTCAGGGATCATCTCGATTTTTGGCAAAATTTGAAATTAATATAATTTTTGGCAAAAGCATGCCATGCACATGGCAGATATTTTTGAAATCCCCTAATTGTCGTTTATGTGGTTAGATTACAAGTGCAAAACTGTGTATCAATTGGAAATAGAAATGCAGTGTAACTGGCATCGTCGATTATTACACCATTTCAACCTAACTGATCTAGGAGATAAAGGTGTCATATTTTTCTCCCATATTGAATTTGAATTGTTAGTTGCATATTAGATTTGTTATTTTACCATTTTGAATTTGAATGGTTAGTTGCAAATTAGATTTGTTTTTATTTAACCATTTTGAATTTGAATTGTTAGTTGCATATTAGATTTGTTTTTATTTAACCAAATTTTCACACACACATATATATATATATTTAAAAAATTATATTTAATTAAGTTTTTGTAAGTTAAAATAACATTAAAAAAGAAAAATAAAGAAACCTAAGTTTCTACAGTGTCGCACAAAGCTGCCACCCTTCCTTCGCGAGCTTCTTCCTTTGCGTGAAGAGCAACGTCATTGTCTGTATCATTTCGCTTGACTGCAGTTTACCACAAGTCATTACGCCACATCCATTGACTGCCTCACACTGTTGTTTGTGCTGAGACTGCCCCCATTGCGGAGAGTAGCATCGATAAGTGTCATGGATCTTCCTCTCTCATTCACTCTCTCCTCGTTTTTTCTCAAATGTCTTTTTTGCCTCCATTATCAGATATCATCGCTATTGTCGTCATGTGGCCATAATAAGAATTGGCCAACAGTATCTAGGTGAGTATCAAGTTTGTGGGTTTTTGTTAAAGTTTTGTATTCTGTGATATAGTTGGCTTCAATTAAATTAAGAATTATTTTGGAGTTTGGTGGGAATTTTACCTGCTATCGAGCAAGGGGTGTTTGACGATGTTCAATTTAAATGTAATGCAATAGTACAATGTATTTGCGTAATAGTGTAGTGTATTTGCGCTTTTCTGAATTTGTTTTAGTATGTGATGTTTGGTTTTATCAATTTTAGTGTGTGGGGTAATTTGGATATTTGTTAATTAGAATTTTTTAATTTAAAAATTGTTGTGCTATTTTTATGATTTTGAAATTTTTTTGCTATTTTTCCAAATGAAACCTCAAAATTTGCTATTTGTCTTGTCAGCCCTATTTTTTTAATGAAAAATCCTTTGTACACACAATATTTTGGCCCATTTAGATTGACTAGAGAAAAAATATTTTTAAAAAATTCATTATTATTTAAACTCTTTTGATCTCAATTGTTTAAAATACACTTTAAAAATGTTTCAAAAGCTATTTTGAGTGATTGCCAAACATTTTAATTTTTTCTAAAATGTTTTTAAAATTAAACATATGAAAAGTTAAACCAAATACACCCTTCATAAATAAGAATTCTTAGCTTTAATTTTAGACCAATTTAACATTTTCACTATTATTTCAAAAATTTTGAAATATTTAATTTTTTCATTATTAATATCATTTTTTAATCTTGATTTTATTTTTGTTATTTATTAATTTCGGTCAATATTCATTAATGCAAGATATTTCAAATTAATTTTTCTTCATTTTAGGAGACTTTCTTTATTACCTTACAGCTGAAAATCAATCACCTATCCATTGAGATTTCTGGTATATGTCGAATATAATAATATACTAAAAATGTAAATATACATTGCATATATTGTTCGATATATAAGACGTGATATTGTACAAATTGTCTTCTTCATGCACTTGTCAAATATATCCTGGTTTATTTCTAGAAATTCAAATATATATTGAATATATTGTGTTATTTTTATCAAATATATCTTGTTTTCTCGTTTGAAGCTTCTTGCTCATTCTTGCTTTCATTTATGAGGGAACAATTTTCGGATTTTTGGGAAAACTTTCCTTACATGTGTAGGTTTTGAAAAGAAGATCGTTTTGGAAAGTTCATAGCTGCGAGAAACTTCCCTTACATGCGTCTTTTGGTATTAATATTATTATTATTATATATTTCTTTTAAAAAAGTTGAATGGTAAGGAGAGCTAAAAAAGTAAATTGGACATGACTTTTGTAAATAATAGTCCATTAGACGATTTGTGTAAAGAATAAGAAAACTTAGACAACTGTATAATTGTGCATATTTATTTAGGCTATGTGTGTAGAATGCCCTAAGCTTGTGATTTGTAAATAAATAAACAATTACTGATTATAATAAAATAAATTTTTTATTTTATTTTGTGTCTTAAATATGCATAACTAAATCCAAGGTCATTTACATGACACTTGAACAATATGTAGTTGACATACAAGTGGATCATTCATGTGAACTCATGCGAGTGGGGATATCCTATCCTCTCATTGACGTCTTATCCTAGTGACACTATGGATATGACCCACTTTGTAATTGTTACAAACAATGTGATTGAAATTATTCATGTGAACACATGCGAGTGAGGGTATTCTATCCAATGAGTTTATATAAGATTAGATCGTGAAATCATCGATCTCTCTTTATTACTCCATTGACTGAAGAGATTAATATTTCACAGGATGATCGTATGCAACTCGATCTTAATCTTGAGTGAGTTATGATTATGAACTCATGTCTGTGAGTGCTCGTCCTTTGATTCACGTGGGTGAGAGATCAAGT
Source organism: Lagenaria siceraria (assembly GCA_002890555.2). Classification (NCBI taxonomy): domain Eukaryota; kingdom Viridiplantae; phylum Streptophyta; class Magnoliopsida; order Cucurbitales; family Cucurbitaceae; genus Lagenaria; species Lagenaria siceraria. Next base: position 17,240,388 of record CM016483.1, on the reverse strand, counting down.
TGCTGACTCAATAATCCTACTATTTTGGTGACTTGACCGAGTGGGCAGCTAGTAACATAACTTCACAAGATAGAATCCACTTCTTCTCGTATAGGATAAGCAGATGAGTAGTTCCTTTAAGTGCTAACTTCGGGACTTGAACAATGGGCTCCTACTCTCTCATTGACCCGAGAGTAACTTGGTTTATAGTTGGATCATAAACAAATTGTTCATTAGAGGATCAATGGTACTTAACGAAACATGGGTAATTATAGGGGTAAAACGGACATTTGACCCAACTGTAATTACGAACAACCTGTTAAGGATCAACTTACGTATAATGATTATATACATGGACACAACATGTTCTACAGTGCATAAAAGTGCAACTACAGGTCTATAGTGGTTTGACCCATAGTTAATGAATGTTGGCTAATTAATTAATATTGGATTATTGGAACTTATAATTTGTAGGTTCATTAGCTCTCCTTGATAGCTCACAATAGATTAACAAGGATCAAAAGTTTTGAAAGAATAATTTGAAATTTTCAAACTAATTTAGGGAAACATATGTTAATTGTAAATGATATAATTAATATAATGTATATATACACATTATAATATATAGTTAATTTTGAATAAGGTTCAAAATTAAACTATATAATATGAGAGATTTAATATATTTTAATATGATTCAAATAATAAAACTATAGGTTAAAAGCTAATATGAATAAAATTCATATTAAAACCACAGGTTATGAGATAATTATACATTTGAATATGATTCAAATATTCATTTAATTAAATATAAAATATTTAATTTGATTGATTAATTAATTATTATTTATTTATATTAATTAAATAAATATCACTTCCCTTAATGAAGGGGAATGGAGAGTTACACTCCATTTCTCTCTTTAAATACAACCTCTCTTGCATTTTGTTTTGTATTGTCTTTTTTGTTTTTCCATAATTGTTGAAGAAATTCCCTCTCCGTTATTCTCTCTCAATTTTACATAGAGAAAGGTTCTATGAAAAAAAATTGCTCTCTCTCATTTCCCTTACCCTTTCAAAAGAGTCTCACACGAATCGGTAATTACCAGAGCCATAGCGAGGAAGCTCTTTTGGAGGCGTTCCCACAAAGGAGGAGAAGTTCAATTCGATGGAGAAAAGAGTTTCTACAAAGGTAATCTCTTCTTCTTTCTCTTTTCATACTTAACCATTGAAATTAGAGTATATTTATGATTATGTAATTTACTGTTTTATGCTTTTTTGAATTTTATTTCTAAACAAAACTCAAAGCAAAAGGTGATCAATCGCTTCTGCTAGGAATTTGATTCCTTCACTTAGTACATTAATCAAGATGCTCAATTAAACTAATTGCCTGGTGAATTAGGTACGAACATGCTCCAAAAACATCTCACATTCACATTACGATTAAAGGGAAAAGCTAAGATGATTAGTTACTAAGTAGTGCTTAAGTAGTCTAACTAATTTTTATATTCTTGAACTAACTAATCATGCAATGTTGTAAAAGGACCATCATAAATAACCTATCAATTTACACACAATCATGCGTTGATTTGTGCTACAAAGGATTAACACACAACTAAATGTCACGAATTGTGAGTCAATTACTAGCAAAGCAATGAAAGTATGCAAGGGTGGCCAATCCAAACATAATACAAGGCATTGTAATTCAGATACATTTAAGAATCACGAGCATTCATAAGCTGAAAATATAAATCACAAGTCCTTACAACACAACTCAATTGGTTTCTTCCTCAATCTAAGCTAGAGAGTACTTACCGTAGCCACTAAACATCAAGATCGAGCTTCTAATGGCCAAGATCAACCTCCATTGCATGAAAATAAACTAAATGCCTGAACAGAGGAAAGGGTGAAGGGAGGTTGAGGCTTAGGTGATTGGATGATAACCTAAATGGTAAAATTCTCCTTTTATAATACTATCGCAATGTTGCGACACTAGTTCAAATTCGGTCGCACATATTGTTTCCATATTGAGAGCGTCATTGCACCACAGGACAGCATCGCGCCTAGCATATGGTCTTTCATGCTTCTGTGAATAGTATTGTGCCTAGCACCACGTAGTGCCGCAACATTAGACCTCCAAGAGCCTGATCATATTTGATACCCTCTTTGACCTAGATGCTCCGTTTAGACTCCAACTGCTCTGTTTTTATCCCAACAATCAAATTTACCTCTTCGATGCTCAAAACTTACAAAATCATTAATTAAACACATTAAACCACATAACGAACTCGAGTTAAGCTAAGCGAGATAGCACACTTTGGGTGCTATCAAACGACAACATAAGTATTTACTAAAAATGTAAGGGCAGAAGGGGTATGTAAATAATTTCCCCTCAAAGCCCCTTGATAGCACCTAAAATGTGTTATCTTGTTCAGCTTGAGTCAAGATTGAATGTTATTTAATGTGTTTAATTGACTTTTTTATAAGTATCGAACAATTTGAAGGTAGAATTCAACGTTAGTAAAAAAAAAAAACAAAGCTTAAATAGATCAATTTGGATCCCTAATGAAGCTACATGGTCAATAAAAAGATGTAAAATTATCAAAATGCACTTAGAAGGCTGGCGCAGCGCCAAAGACAGAATAAACGAAATTGGACACCGCCATCGAGGCGGACGAACAAAGATGCACAAGGTGATATACATTAGTGTCGCGACACTGCGAAGGTTTCTATAAATACTAATGTTCCATTTTAGTCAAAACTTAGCGTCCTCTCCTCTTTTCCTCTGTTCTCAATCACTTTCAGTCTGTATTTTCATCTTTTGGGATTACTCTTGGCATGAGAAGCATAATTCCAATAATTTTTTGCTAAGGTAAGTCTTTCTAGCTTAGGATTAGAGAACCCATTTGAATTGATTGAGAGAACTTGAGTTTAATAAATTGCTTGTTGAATTCTTGTGGTTCTTGAATGCATTAAAACTTCTATGCTTTGAATCATTAAATGGTTTGATCACACGTCATCTTTTCATTGTTAGGCTAGAGATTTATAATTGTACGTGACATATAACCTTGCATGAATCACAGAGTAACAAAAATTAAAGCATGCTTGTGTGTAGATTGATCGGTTGTTTAGAATAGCTCATTTACAACCGTGCATGATTTAGTTAAATCAAGAATGAAATCAATTAGTAACTAGGCTATCCAATTCTAATCGTCTTAGTGAAATCTCCTAAGCTTAATGCTAATGCGAGATTTTTATGGATGCTACCGACCTCAATTAATTAAGCATCTAGTTTAATTCAAAACTTAAATAATCAATTAGGGCGCTTGTGATTGCGATTGCTACAAGTAGACCAAGCACAATTTATAGAGCAATAATCTATAGAATCTTATCTAATTCTATAATATATTTAAAAGGTTATATAAAATACAGTTCTTGAAAAATATTTTTGGATAATTTATTATTCTTTGTCAATTTCTTATATTTACAAAATATGCTACTTGCACTTATCAAATAATTGATATGTTATAGCTCTAATATTCAAGGATTTTTTAATAGAAATGATTTTTTTTTCTTCAACATAAAAGGAAAAGGATTTTTTTTTTTTTTACTTTTTTATAACAATAAATTAGGTGGAGATCGAACATCATACTTTGAAGGTGATAATACAAATTTATTTCAATTAAACTAAGTTGAGGGTGACAAATTTTTCTTTTATTTCTTTATTTACACGTTGCAATTCTTTCATTTCCAACAAATATAAAATAACTCCCTTTTCCAATATATTTTTTCACAACGTTGACTAAAAGCTTGCCTAAATATTTGTTAAAAGTTATAATAAACAAAATGTAATTGATGTAAATTTAGCTTTTGAGTCAACAAAAAATTAAATGTACAATAAAGTTGTTAAAATTGGTTGAATATGAAAGGCAAATTTTGACCCGTTTATTTTCTAATGACTTAAAAACGTTGTCTTTAGCAATTATTAATGACTTAATTCAAATAAGTATGGTCATGGAGTAATGATTCCAACATTTAATTTTTGTTGACAAGATTACAATACCTTAATAGTGGAGTTATGCTTAAAGTTAATGTTAAGCACTATGTTAAACAAATTATTTCAAGTCTTATAAGCTTGCCAAATAAGAATATAAATACTCGCCACAAAGGAGGGGAATGTTGTCCTTGCTAATGATTTCATGCTTTAACGTGTTTTATTTGTACCTACTGTAATTTAACATCGACATTGCAATTAATTGGTGATGCTAATTACTTTATTTGGTTTACACCTTCTTCATGTGCTATACAGAACCAACATTCGGGGATCTTAACTGGCGTTGGTGAATGGAAGTATATTTCCATATTTGCTTTGTATTTATTAGGAAATATATGTCCATATTTGATGTGTATATTTTTCCATGTATGTATTTTGATATCGGTTTAGTTTTCACCCAAATTTAGGTTGTATATATATTCTCCTTATTCTAAATGAAAATACAAGGAAACAAACTTTCCTGACATATACCTTGGAGTTATATCAAATAAAACTCCAAATTAATGATTATATCAACTAATTGATGATATACTAATTGTTTTGTTTGGTTTACACCTTCTTCATGTACTATATACAGGACCATGGTTTAAAATTTTCATCGAAATCTCGAAATTTTCATCGAAATTTTGATATTTCGATAGGCTTGAAATTTTAGTAGGGGAAAATCAATTTCCCCCCCCAATTTCTCGAAATTTTCATCGAAATTTCGAGGTTTCCATCTAAATTTCAAGTTTTTTTTTTTTAATTAACTATGCTAGTTCAATGGTATTTTTCTCTCTTTTACTATCAAGAAACAACATATTTTCATTAAAAGATTAATTGTCTTCCTCTATCTTTCTCTACTTATTTAGAAAGAATTAGGTGATAATTCTTCTAACTAATTTGGCTGTTTAGATTTTTGGAGAAGAGTAATTTCATTTGAGTTGATTTAAAACGAAATCGAGTAAAAATAGCTATAAGTCACAAACAAATAGTCTAAACCAATCACTTCTAAAAGTTTAAGATTTAAATTGACACAATAATTAACTTTAGGTTTTAATTGACACAACTCGAAAGTTTAAGAGTACAATATAAATTAATTTTTTTTTTCTCTTATCTAAAATTAACCACTTTTTAGTATTTAATTAAGTTGAGTCTATAAATATAAATATGAACATAGTTCAACCGACATGATTTAACAATTTTTATTATCTTTAGTATAGTTTCTTAAATAATTTTAGAGGATTAGAAGTGCTTTTTAAAACTTTTTAAAATGTTTTGAGTATCTAAAAGTACTCTAAAAAAGTTGGGATTAATTTAAAAGTTATTTGTAGATAATCTATTTAGCAATCTTTTATTTATTTATTTTTAAATAGTATTTGAAAAACAACTTCTGCATGCTTTCAATGTATTTTTTTAAAAACTCTTTTGACATTTTTACTATAAATTTTGAAAACATATTCACATATTATATTAAGTACACAAACTAAAGTTGAAAAATTAATTAAAGTATAGATACTAAAATTAAACAAACTTCAAAATATAAAATCAAAATAGTATTTGATTTAAATACTACTTTGATTCCATATACCTTTAGTTTTGGTTCATTTTAGTTCTCATACATTCAAAATATTTATTTTGGTCCCTATACTTTCAACTTTGGTCATTTTGGTCTTTATATTTTCAAAATGTAAATTTTAGTCCCTATATTTTCAATTTTGGTTCATTATTTTGGTCCCTTCATTTTTAATTTTATTTTAGTTTTAGTTTTAATGATGACTTAAGTTCAAAGACTAAAATAAAAAGTTGAAAATACAAGGATCAAAATGAACATTTTAAAAGTATTAGTACCCTAAAGATCTAAAATTAAAATAAATATACGAAAATGAACGAAAACAAAATTATTTTAGGACTAAAATTGTATTTAAACCGTTCTAAATCAGGGAAGGGACGGCTCGGAGTGGATGAGCCATCTCTACGGTGATGCCAAATTTATCTTCAATGTTCACCTCAAATCCATCTTCAACCTTCCAATCGAAGAAACTAATTAAAGAACTCAACATTAAATGCAGCATTCTCATGGCCAATGGAAGTCCAGGGCAAATCCTCCGCCCTCCGCCGAACGGAAGCAGCTCGAAGCTCCGCCCTCTGACATCAATTTCCGATCCCAGAAACCTCTCCGGTTCAAACGATTCTGGATTCTCCCAGCTCATTGGATCTCTTCCAATCGCCCATGTATTTACATAAATCTGAGCATCTTTAGGGATTGTGAAACCTCCAATTTCAACATCTTCTTGCGCCTTACGCGGTAGTAACAATGGAGCTGCTGGATGCAATCGGAAAGTCTCCTTCACCACCGCTTGTAGATATGGCAGTCTCGAAATGTCTGCTTCCTCCACTGGTTTGTTCTTCGCCAAAACTTGCCTAATTTCTGCTTGAGCTTTCGTTAATTTCTCTGGATTTCTCAATAGCTCCCCCATTGCCCATTGCAATGTCGATGAAGTTGTATCTGAGCCAGCTGAGAACAATACCTAGGGTTTTTATTTTTGCAGAAATTAGAAGAAAAAAAAAACAATGCATTAGAATTCTATTTTCAATTTCATTAGTGATTCAAGAATCGAATGAGGATTCTTACTAGTAGTAAATGTTGCATTTGATTTTGATTGATTTTGGCGTTAATCTCTTCGTTCTTGAGAAGATAATGCAATATATCGTTGTTTGGAACAGAATCAGGATTCAATTCTTCCTGTTTCACCCTCTCTTTAATCATTGAGTCTAAAAAATTTAACACATTTCCCATATGAATCGTCATCCTCTTCCTATTTCCTTGAACATCAAGCTTCTTCAACACAGGGAAATAATCACTTAAATTTGGTTTTCCAGCTTCTTCCATCATTCCCGACACGTATTTCTTAAACTCTCTTGCTAATTCAGAATTCGGATCTGCTAAATCAACAGAGAAAATTGTGTTGGAGAGTAAATTCAACGTAGTCGCAAACACTAACCTCCCTACATCCACTGCCTCGCCTTTCAACGCACTTTTCCGAACAATCTCCACAAGCTCTTCCACTTTCTTCCGACGAAGATTCTCGTTGGCGTCCAGAATTTTTGCAGTGAATAACATATTGTTGCAAATTTTGCGAAAGTTCCTCCAGAGAGGAGAAACAGAAATCCATGCAAATCCAGTTTCGTCATGACCGTGAGCTTTCAGCGCATCTGGAATGGCTCTGTTACACAAAAGCTGGTCGTTTGTTTGTAAAACCTCTTTAGCCATGACGGAAGAAGAAACCACGACGGTTGTAACTCGTCCGAGTTTCAGACTCATAATTGGACCATGTACCTTAGCCATGGCGGTGAGCGACTTGTGAGGCTTGTCGCCGAGATCCAAGAGGTTTCCGATGAGTGGCAGAGGCTTTGGTCCCGGAGGTAGCTTCGACGTAGTTCTTGGCTTGGATTTAAGCTTCCAAATGAAGAAGAAGAAGGGAAGAAAGAAAGTGAGGATGATTGAAAACTCCATTATCGTTGATTGTGTAACGCTTTAATTTTTATAGTTTTGAATGCGACCAAATAAGAGAAAATTCACGGTCCCTCTTCCCTCTATGTCAGGCAAACATGAACAAATATGGTAATTGGTGTCATATTGTAACAACACGTTTGTCCTTTAGCTTTTTCTCAAAAATTAAAATTAAAAATAATAAAGTCTTATGCATATAGGAAAAAGGGCAAATGGGTAATTGGAAAAAGACAGACATGTTTCATGAGGGTGTTGTTCTGTCACTCTAGAAACAGAGAAGATTTTTTTTTTTTCTTTTTTTTCTTTTTACAAAAAGGAATTAATGGTAAATTAGTTCATCAACTTTTATGGAAGTAAGAAATTTGATGTAGGCTACGTTTTGACAACCATTTAGATTCTATTGGTTAAGTATTTGGTTTATGAAAATTTTGTTTGTTTTCTCTTGAATTCTTACTATGATCTCATGTTTCCTATGCAAACCAGTTAAATTCTTGGCTAAATAACAAAAACAAAACAAGTTTTTAAAAGGAAAATTTTCACAAATTGAAAAAAATGTCAAACTATTTACAGAAAATATATATAAAAAAAACATCGATAGACATTGATAGACTTCTATCATTTTTATCACTAATAGATCCTTCTAGCCGTGTCTATCACAACTATCCAAAAATTTTGCTATTTTGTGTAGATAGTTTATTTTATTTTTCTATTTTTAAAAATTTTCCTTTTTAAAAGCTAATTTTTTAGTCTTCAAAATTGGACTTGGTTTGGTTTTCAATAACATTTGAAGAAAATAGATATCAAAACAAAGAAACCTAGAGGTGCTTACCAAATGGTTTTTTTTTTAAAAAAAAAAATTAAACCTATAAACACTACTTTTACTCTCTATGTCTTGTAATATCTACTTTTTACTAATATTTTAAAAAACCAACACAAAATTTGAAAACTCAAACAAGTAGTTTTCCAAAAATTCATTTTTGTTTTGCTCGGAGTTCAAGTGTCTTCTTAAAAAATGTGAAAACTATAATTAAGAAATTGAAACAAAACAAACATAAATTTAAAAAATTAAAAATGAAATCTTTACCAATGTAGTCATTGTACTTAGCGATTTAACTAGTTTTTATTATGAAAATTATTATTAAGATTCAATAAAAAAATTTACATAGATAGATTCAATAAACTAATTAAGGATCCAATATGTTTATAGGTTACACAGTCTTACCCATTAAATAATAACAATAAATTGTTATAAATTCAAAAATATATTGGCTAAATTGTTACCAAATTAAAAGTATAAAGACTAAATCATTATTACAAATTAAGGTTTATTAACTAAATTGTTACTTATGTGAAAGTTTAACCACCAAAAATGATTTTTTAACCAAAATTATGGTTATATTTGGAAGTTATTTTAGCATCATCAAAATCACTTTCCTTTCAAATATTGAAACTGATTTTAGAAAAATCTAAAATAATTTAAAATTTAATTTTTAATAGTTAGTTGAGAAGTGATTTTAAATGGAGTAATTGACTATAACCTAAAAGAGTTGGTATCATTTTATTTCTTTATTGAAATAATTTATATTTAAAAATACTTTTGAAAAATTTTTACAGATAGAAAAAATGTCAAACTATTTATATAAAATAGTAAAAAAACACGGATAGATATTGATAGACTTCTTTCAGCATCTATCAGTGATAAACTTCTATCATTTTTATCACTGATAGGCTTTGATAGACTAGCATTTATCACAACTATCTAAATATTTGTTATTTTGTGTAAATAATTTCTCTTATTTTTTTATTTTTAAAAATTCTCTAATATTTTTTTCGCCATTTTAAAATAATTTTGATAGAAAATGTCATTTCTGGTATTTGATAATTCTAAAGTTACTTATATGAAAAATCAATTTTACGAAATTAATTCTACTTGAATTTATTTATTTATTTTCTCTAAAATCATTATTTTAATCGGACCAAAAAGTTGAAAATATGGCCTCCATACCCCAGAATCTGTCCTGCACGCCACGTTGGCCGCCCCTAAAACTTTCCTTTCCAAATTAGTCAACATCCCATTACCTAACTCTCACGCTTATTTGTAGAGACAGTTGTAAATGTAATATTCTGATTTAAATTATTAACATATATAATAACGTTTTAAAATAATTGTAAATATAGTAATAGACTTTTATGGTCTAAATGGTCTATCAGTGATAGATCATAAGAGTCTATCTGCGATATACATTAGATTATTATCCCTAAAATTCCTACTCATTATAAATACCCTTATGTTTATGGATAGGTCTATCTGGACAAGAATATGTTTGGGAGTGATTTTAGAAATAGTGATTTCAACAAAGTTCATTTATTAATAAGTGATTTGGTTAAAAGTAATTTTCATATAATCATTTTGAATGTTTGGTTCTATATTTTTAAAAGTGAGTTTGTACAATAAAAATGATTTTCAATGACTTAAAAGTATGTTTGAAATTGAATTTTAGAATAATTATTTATTTATTTTTTTTACAAAAGTGTTATAAATCGTGTTAATATTTAGTTTTATTATTGGTACAAGTGGTTTAAATTTGATTAAAAGTAGTTTTAAATGATTAATGTTTTTTTAAAGATAATTTTAGAAGGATCAAATTACTAAAAAAAAAACATCATATTTGAGATTGACAAAAATTACATAGAGTGGAATAAAAGTTTAAGAAAGAAAAAATAAAAAGCTTGGAGAAAACTTTATAAGAGAAAAAAAGTTAGATAGAAGAAAAATTTAATAGACAATGAATATTTTAATATAGAGAAATAAAAAATTATAGAGATATAAATTATCGAGAGACTTTTTTTTTTAGAGAATGACGAAAATTTATGGAGAAGAGAGGAAAAACTTAGAAGGATGAAGAACACAAAATTTCAAGAGAAAATAAAGTTAGAGAAAGTAGAAATTTAGAGAGACAAAATGAGTTTTTTTGCAACGAGAGAGTAAAAATTAGAGAGATAAAAATAAAAATGGATAAAGACTTTTTTTTTTTTTTTTTTTTTAAATACAGCTTTTGATCTAAAAATTTTAAGACTGAAGTGAAATAAGAGCAGATTTTTTTAAAATATGAAATAATAATAAAAAATCACTCCCGATCGCATTAAAATCACCTCTTAAGTGATTGATCGAGAATCATTTTCTTATAATTGTTCAACATCACAATTTTAGAAGAAAGGTGATTTTAGTCAAGTAAAAAATTATTTAGGCTATTTTAAAATCACTCTCAAACATGTCGTTAGTACTACTTTGGTAGGTAGAATTTTTCCTACGACTTTTATTCATTGATTGGTATGATAATAGTATTAGGTACTATGATTCATACCAGAAAAGTTCCCAAACATTGACCAACTCTCATTCATAATCAACATGAACATGAAATTGATATTCATATGTACATTTTGTGATGTAGGTGTCTTATTCAATGTACTTTTTTAATTAAGGCATTAATCTTTGTTTTATTAGTGGTTCAAATCTGTTTTTATGTTAGAGATCTTAAGCCTTTTATTTATTGGTTGTAACCAGCTATCCAAGTCGCCATTCAACTAGAAGTTTGTTATATCAATTAGAATGTGAATTCCATTATGTAAAGATATGTTCCCAGCTCCCTACTCAGATAAATCTTCTAAATGGTAGGCTTATTAAATCGTCAATCTGGTCACTCTCACTTATACAGATCAAATGATTGCTCTCATAGGCAAGAGTTCACTCAAGAATAAGGTCTAGTCACCAATATAGTCATCCTATGAAATGTTAATTTCTTCAATTAACGGTGTTATAAAGAGAAAGTAAACATTTTGCGGTTTAGTCTTATACAAACTCTTTGCATAAGATACCCCACTCACATGTCTCCACATGAACGAAAATATTAAAAAAAAAACATGTTAGCAAAATGGGTGTTTGGTTACCTCTAAGAATTCAAGAACCTGTAAAAACCCAAAACATACCCTATTTAGTAGAACAAAACTTTCAAGATTTCCTTCTAGCAAGGAGAAACACTTATCAATCAAGGTATAGACCTTAAGAGGATGAACAATATTATTTTGGATTTCAAGATAGGATGGATATAAGACATGGAAGACAACAATTTAATCAAGAAAATTCTATGTATAAAATGAAAGTTGACATTCCTAACTTTGATGATAGGATGGAAGTTGAAGCTTTTCGATTGGACTAAAAAAGTTGAAAATTTCAACAAGGAGCTTCAATTTGGTGGGATTAACTTCAAAATGAACTAGGATGTTATGAAAATCAACCAATCAAGCATTATTCACTATTAATTGCAATAGTTTGAAAGCTAATCTAACCCTTTGCTACTTTTAATCGAATCACATCCATATGTCACGTATTGCAATTCGAAACCTAGCTAATGATCATAAAACCTTAAAGCAGAAATATAATCATGTTCATTCAATCATAGCAAAATAATCCAATGAAAGATTCATGGAATTATCAAAAGTTCTAAACCTCCCAAGTTACAATACAGGGAAAAATTACCTAAGCTAGAATGAGTACCTTAGCCCATAAAATTTATGGTGGACATCAAAGAATGGTTTTGGTACATCCAAGGATCAATAGAAGAAAAATAGAGAGAAAACTCTTGGAATTCAGCTGATCAAATTGGAGATAATTTAACCTAGGCGGCTGAAAATTACTTATAAAAAGTCGGGTTGGTGCCGTGGTGCTAGGATACAGCGTTGCGGTATTGACAGGAATTATTTGTGTTATAAGCTTCGGAGTGCTTGACGCTCAAGAGTAGCATCGTGGTGCCAACTGCATTCTAGGAAAACTTGTTTTCAGGAAAAAGCATCGAGCTTGACGCCTAGCCAATGTCGCAGCGCCTTGTTGCAGGGGCATTTTGGTCATTTTGCCTTTTTCTTTCCCAGTTGATGCATTTAAACACTGTTTTCGCCCGTTTTAGCTCTATTTCGTCACTAATGTCCAGTTTTACCTCTCAGATACTCAAAACCTATAAAATCATCATATAAACACGTAAAATCTAGAAACAATCCGAATTAAGCGGAGCAAGATAGCACATTTTCGATGTTATCAACCCTTAGTATTTTTTAAGCATTAGCTTTTGTTTTATTAGTGGTTGAGATTTGTTTTTATGTTGGAGATCTTAATTAAGCCCTTTATTTGTTGGTTGTAAACGACCGTCCAAGTTGCCCTTCAACTTGGAGTTTAAACTATTAAAAGTGATTTTTAACTAAAATTAATTTTGACAGAATAAGTCTGTCTTTTATTATTAATATTGTAATTTTCAAAACTTATTATTAATATACAATAGTTTCGAAACTTATTTTCAAAATATTGTAATGTTTTAATTATTCTCGTCTCTTTAAAGACTTATTCCTCATCTTGCATTAAAAATATAAAAAGAATTTAAAACGTTGTTCCTCTTCTTTTGAAAATTCTTTTTTAAAAAACACCTATTTCGTTTCTAATTTGACTAAACAAATCCAACGCATACTAACATAATCTAATAGTTTGTCTAAAAAAAAAAAAAAATCTAATAGAATCATCAAATACCTTACTAATTTAAGAATGAGCGGTTTTCAAATATAGAAAAATGAGTCAAACTATTTACAAATATAAAAAAAAAATTTACTAGTATCCGCGATAGATCACGACAGAATTCTATAGCGATAAAAGTCGATCGGTCGAATTCTTTCGCGATCTCTCATTGATAGATAGTGAAATTTTTCTATATTGGTAAATAATTTGATACTTTTTCTGTTTATAGTAATTTCTCTTTTAAAAATTCAACACATGCTAAAATAATTATAAAAAAAATAAAAAAATACTAATGTAATTACTAAAACGAGTATCGTCCTCAGGAGATCAAATGTCCAGATTGATTTCATTGTTTTAGAAGTGTTTTGACTTTATTAAAGAGTTGGAAACAAGATGGTGTGAGAGGTTTGCAAAATAATTTAGAAAACTAAAGAAAACAAGGATCAAAATTCAAAGGTAAAGATGCTCCAATGGTTCTGTGGAACATCTTTGTCATTGATATCTTTAAGTCTAAAAGCTATTTTCCAGATTATTTTCGCTATAAAACAACATTTTCTCATGCAAACTTAGTTAATGATTAATCTTTTGAAACCAAGTTAAGAAGCATGACATTAGGCAAAGTCACGATCAACTTCCATTGCTAACGCATAACTATTTTCATGATAGCTTAACAACAATTCAATGTTATAGATTCAATTAAACAGACAATCTTTCTAATGAAACATTTAACCTAACATGTATTGATGGCCATTTAACATAGAAATAAGCACAATAACATTGAAAAGCAATCCAAGTCCATAATATCCATGGAAAAACTAAGCATTAACTCAAATCCATAAACCGATTCATCAACACCCTAAAACTAATATTATAAATTTAGTCACTCATCGTTGCCACAAACATATTCTCATACATTCTAACAACCATTAAGAGAAGTACAAATTGAGAAGAGTAAAGAAAAACTACTAGCAAACGACATCAAATCTTATAATATTAAGTAAAAAACATTCTAAATAAAAGAAAAATAGCGTACTTTTCAAGTGTGTTTCAATTATAGTATTTATTCGAAGCTATTATAGGCTTTTTTTTTCCCTTTAATGTGACTGCGAGGATGCTTCATGGTCTTTAAAAAATAAATATTTTATTTTTTTCTCGGTCTCTTCAATAATAAATTGATGAAGATAATTAAAACAAAAAAATATTTTCATTATAAGTTACAAAACTTTTCCATATTAATTTTAAAAAAAAAAAACTTTTGCATATAAATAATAAAGTTGTTTTCAAATATAGAAAAATGCATCAATCTATTTATAAATATAAAAAAAAATTTACTATCTATCAACCATAGACGGCGATGGAATTCTATCGTAGTCTATCATCAGTGAAATTTTTTTGTATTTATAAATAATTTGATATTTTTTCTGTTTATAATAATTTCTTTAAATACTAAATTTTAAAAATAACAATGTATATAAAATAATTCGAGAGAGAAACTTAAGGAAGTTTGCATTCTTTAGAAAAAAGGGTTGGATTAAAGAGAATGAACCACAGAAGTTTATAGTGATTGATCGAGGTTTACAAGAAAGCTTCATTAATGGTGGCATGTTTGTCATAAACCATCATCAAAGAAATCTTATTCTTTCCTGAATGATTCAATTACGATTTACGATTGAATTAGATTTACATTGTGGGTGCGTAAATAGAGTTTTATATTGATCAATTCACTCCTACAGATGTAGAGATGTTCATTTTCTTGGTAGGAACTCTCCCTTAACGGAGCTGGAATTCATCGTTTAGACGGGGAATAAGGAGGAAGTGGGGAAAGGAATGCATTCCCTGTCCCAACCCCTGTCCCGTTCCATGTCCCACCCCATTTGCATATTTTTAATTTATTATAATAATTGTTATTATGCTATTATTATTATTATTATTATTATTATTATTATTATTATTATTATTATTATTATTATATAAATATTATATTTATATTTTAAGTTCGATTGTTTAATAACTAAGATAATGAATGTTTGAATTAACCATTTAAATTTAAATTATATATATATGTGAATAATTTGATAGATAATTATTTCTTCTATTACGAAATTTGGAAAATTTTTCTTTAAACTTAAATTGTTCATGTGGAATTAATCATATAAAAAAATTAACAAGAAATTTAACTATTTAATTAAAACTTTTCAAGAGTAGTTATTTAAGTTAATTGATTTTTTAAAAAAATGGAAAAAAAAAATTTCGTGCTGAGAGGAGTGTTGAAAAAACTTGATGATCTAATCAACCAAATCATTTGGGTTGGGTTGAGTTTAAATAAATGAAAATTTTATGTGTTAGATTGGTTCATATATTCACCTAAAATAACCTAAATCAATTTAAACCAACTCAAATTTATTATTAATTTTAAAAAATATTTATTTTTACTTATGATACAATTATATATTCATATATTTATTTTAATTTGACTTCATTTTATGATTTTTTTTTTTTTTTGGATATTTTATTGTCCAACAACTCCTAAAAAGAACTTTTTAGCACTTTGGAAGGAAATATTCATAATATAAATTAAAATTGAGTTGTTAATTTTAATCAATATATGAAAATAATTAATTAAAATTTTTACATATTCACACTTTACCTTTTTTTTAGAACAAAAATTCAAATAAATTACCTGTTACTCGAACCAACCCAACCCAAATGTTTCATGATTGGTTTGGATTGAGTTCATTATTTAATAAGAATTATTTAGGTTGAAGAAACTTAAAACCTGAACAATTGGGTTGGGTCCTATATATAAATATATATATATAATTTTTTAAATAATAGATACAATAATTTAGAAAATGTAGTGTGGTATAGTACTAATAATTGTATCAACTTAAATTTTGAACATTTATAAGTGTATTAATTTACACCCTCAATTACATTCGATTCAAAAAAGTCTAGCATAAAACTTACAATTATATCAATTAAATCCCTAAAATTTCATAAATAAATCAATTTAGACTCTTAGTCAGAATGTCTTTTGAAAATCGTCCATTTTGTAAAATCGACATTTGAATAAGTCTAAACACGTTTGAGAATTAACGCATGAATGATTTCATAACGAAGGGTCTAAATTGATTGACTTATAAAAATTTAGAAGTTTGATTGAATCAGATTATAAGTTTCACATGATATTAAGTTAATGAAATCTAAAAGAAAGCGTAAATTGATACACTTATGAAAATTTAAGCACTTAAATTCATAAGCATATGTATAACTCAAATATTAATATCATCGATTAAAATATTAAAGTGTTTGAAAATATTTTTCACCCATACATGTTTCACTTAAAAAAAGATTTTTTTTTTTTTTTTTAATCTTATAATACAACCGTTTACACAAAGTTAATTAGTTTTTTTCAACCCACACTTGGTTCTCACTTGTTTGTTCATTGTTTTTTTTTTATCTACTAATGTTTTTTTATACATTCACATTTTTTTTTAATACTTCAATGAAATAACAAACGTTGGATAGCAATCTGGTTTATGATTCTTAGTTTTTTTTTTAAAAAAAATTAAGTTAATAAATTCCTTGTCCAACTCTAAATTTTTTTACTATATTATTATTATTACCTACTTTCTGTGAATGTTTTAAAAAACCAACCTAAATTTTAAAAACTAAATAACTTACTTTTGTTTTTGAAATTTGGCTAATAACTCAACTCTTTTACTTAACAAAAATAAAAAGTTAAGAAATTAAGAGAAAATAGACTTAATTTTCAAAAATCAAAAATAAAAAATTAAATAATTATGCAAAAATAATTTATTCTCAATAAAAAATTTATGTTATTAAGACACTTACTTACATATTAAATCTCTAAAATTTCAAGTTTTTAACACCTTTAGATTCTTGATCTATCAAATGATTACTATAATTACCATCCCCAAATGTGAGTCACAGCTGGAAAGGGTTGGTAATTGGGGATGACAAAAGAAAGGAGAAAGAAAAAGAACAAAATTTAAAAAGTTAATTTTACAACTTCATCTTTTAAAACATATTCACTTTGATAACTAATATAACAATTATAAAGTTCACAACTATTTTTTTATGACTAGAAACAGAAACATTTATGTCTCAATTGTATAATATTGTAATTTTATTACAAACTTCAGAAGTATTTTTTTATGATTTAGACTAAATATTTAAACACCCATAATAAATATTTTTTAAATCAAAAAAGGAAAATAAAAAAATTTAATAACAACAACAATAATAATAATAATATTTAGCTACGTAGTAATCTCACAACAATCATAGAAATATTCTAAATATTTTTGAAAGTTTGTTTCTTACTCTAAATCATCAGTGAAGGGATGGCTCGAAGTGGATGAGCCATTTCTACGGTAAGTCCAAATTTATCGTCCATGTTCACCTCAAATCCATCTTCGACCTTCCAATCAAACGAAGTAATCAATGAGCCCAACATCAAATGCATCATTCTCATAGCCAATGGAAGCCCAGGGCATATCCTCCGCCCTCCGCCGAATGGAATCAGCTCGAAGCTCCGCCCTCTGACGTCAATTTCCGATCCCATAAACCTCTCCGGTTCGAACGATTCTGGATTCTCCCAACTACTCTGATCTCTTCCCATCGCCCATGCATTTATCATAATTTGAGCATCTTTAGGGATTCTGAAACCTGCAATTTCTACATCTTCTTGCGCCTTACGCGGTAGCAACAATGGAACCGCTGGATGCAATCGAAAAGCTTCCTTCACCACCGCTTGCAGATATGGCAGCCTCCAAATCTCTGTTTCCTCCACTAGTTTGTTTTTCCCCAAAACTTCCCTAATTTCTGCTTGAACTTTTGTTAATTTCTCTGGATTCTTCAATAGCTCCGCCATTGCCCATTGTAATGTCGCTGAAGTTGTATCCGAGCCGGCTACAAACAATACCTAGGTTTTTTTTTTTGTCACACAAATTAGAGAAACAAAGCATCAGAGTTCGTTTTCTAGTTTCACTATTGATTTAAGAATTGAACGAGGATTCTTACAAGTAGTAGATGTATCATTTGATTTTGATCGATTTTGGCGTCAATCTCTTCGTTCTTCAGAAGATAATGCAACATATCGTTGTTTGGAACAGAATCAGGATTCAATTCTTGCTGTTTCCTCCTCTGTTTAATCATTGAGTCTAAAAGATTCAACACATTTCCCATATGAATCTTCATCCTCTTCCTAATTCCTTGAACATCAAGCTTCTTCAACACCGGGAAATAATCGCTCAAATTTGGTTTTCCAGCTTCTTCCATCATTCCCGACACGTATTTCTTAAACTCTCTTGCTAATTCAGAATTTGGATCTGCTAAATCAACAGAGAAAATTGTGTTCGAGAGTAAATTCAGTGTACTCGCGAATACTAACCTCCCTACATCCACTGCCTCGCCTTTCATCGCACTTTTCCGAACAATCTCCACAAGCTCTTCCACTTTCTTCCGACGAAGATTCTCGTTCGCGTCCAGAATTTTTCCGGCGAATAGCATATTGTTGCAAATTGTGCGAAAGTTTCTCCAGAGAGGAGAAACAGGAATCCATGGAAATCCAACGTTTTCGTGGCCGTGAGCTGTCAGAGCATCTGGAATGGCTCTGTTACACAAAAACTGATCGTTTGAAAGTAGGACCTCTTTAGCCATAGCGGAAGAAGAAACCACGACCGCGGTAACTCGTCCGAGTTTCAAACTCATAATTGGACCATGTACTTTAGCTATGGCGGCGAGTGACTTGTGAGGCTTGTCGCCGAGATCCAAGAGATTTCCGATGAGCGGAAGAGGCTTTGGTCCCGGAGGTAGCTTCGACGTACTTCTCGGCTTCGGTTTAAGCCATATGAAGAAGAAGAAGAAGAAGAAGAAGGGAAGACCGAAAGTGAGGACGCAACTGCAGCTCCAAAACTCCATTATTGTTGATTGTGTAATGCTTTAATTTTTAGTCATTGACTCTCATTTTTATAATTTGAATGCGACCAAAATCTTTTGCAGCCCAGTCACGTGGCAAACTATTTTTGGGCCACGTTTTATTTGTTTTCCTCTTTTTTTAAAAAAAAAAGAAGAAAAAAAAAAACTATTGATTTTGCGTCTGTTTAGTCGGCTAGTTCCAATTTATTTTTAAAAAAAAACTTTGTAATTTGCCTTGAAAAGGAGAAGCTTAACCTTCACTTCAACCACAAGCACAGTCGTCTTCTCCATCATCCCAATAGCAAAGCCAAGAAATCTATAGATATTACCCAATGGAGCTTTGGTTTTTTAATTTTCTTTTAATCAACTCTTTACTATATTTTTAAGAATTAACCCAAAATTTGAAACTAAAAAAATAAATTTGGCCGAGAGTTCAAGTATTTCTTTAAGCAATGCAAAAACTATAATTGAAACATTGAAACAAAAAATCAAAAAACTAAAAATGAAAATTTTGGACAAAGTTCAAGAATAATGTTGAATGACAAAGTATTGACAAAAATATGGTACATAGGAAAGAAATCCGAAAATAAAGTGGTTGAACAAAACAATTGTAGAAATAGGGTGGAAGGCGAAAATATTGACAAAAATAGAGTAGTTGGAAAATTGTGTACGGGGTACATGATTTCCATCTAGATTTTTTTTTGTTTTTTAAATAAAAAATTCATCATGGATGTTCATAATAACTATTACGCGCATGATGAACATCCATTCGTCGTCACCCAAGAGGATATCGATGAATTAATTCATCAACAGCAACACTTTGAAGTGTCTGTACCTCGTCGTCTGCAACGTCAACAAAAACGACCACCATGTGGCACTGACTTTTAATTTAAAGGTTTAGTTATTATGAACTTCTATCTTGAAATAAAAAGAACTAAGGCAAATTATCTTTTATCTTGAGACACAATTATATGAGTATGATATAAAATAACAATAATAAGAAAGATAGTTGTTGATTTAAAAAAAAAAAACATTATGGATGGAAATCATGTACCCCTACACGAGTTTCACGTGGAATCTGCAAGCATGGCAGGAAGACCGGTCAGCGTGAGCAGGCATGGCAGGGAGGGAGCTGACGTGGAGGGAACTCGTGGACTGGGTCCACGAGTTTCAAACCCTACTCGTGTACCCGGTCCACGTTTTTGGTAATCGTGGACCGGGTACACGAGTTCACCACCCTATTTTTGGGTTTAGTTTCCTTACTACCATATTTTTGTCACATATTTTAAAATTAACATTATTTTAAAAAAAAATTGAAATTTTTACTAATTTAGTCCTTGTACTTTGAGTTACAACGGTTCAACTCGTTTTTATTGCGAAAATTATTATTAAGATTCAATAAAAAAAAATTGCATAGGTAGATCAATAAACTAATTAAGGATCCAATATCTTTATAAATTACAAAGTCTTACTTGCCAATATCTTTATAAATTACAAAGTCTTACTTGTTAAATAATAAATAATACAATAAATTGTTACAAATTTAAAAGTATATAAACTAAATGGTTACAAAATTAAAAGTATAGAGACTAAATCATTATGGCAAATTAAGGTTCATGAACTAAAATGTTACTTTTGGGAAAGTTTAATGACCAAAAATGATTTTTAACCAAAATTATGGGTATGTTTCGGAGTGATTTTAGCATCACCAAAATCACTTTCCTTTCAAATATTGATGCTTGGCAAATATTAAAATTAATTTTAGAAAAATCTAAAAATAAATTAAAATTTACTTTTTAATAGTTAGTTGAGAGGTGATTTTGGGTGTGGTAATTAACTAATCACCTAAAAGAGTTGGTCTCGTTTGTAAGTGCATCAACTTAAATCCTGAACATTTGTAAGTGTATCAATTTACACCTTCAATTATATTCGGTTCGGAAAAGTTTTATGTGAAACTTACAATTGTATCAATTAAATTCCTAAACTTTCATAAATAAATCAATTTAGACACTTAGTCATAATTTCTTTTGAGAATCGTCCATTTTGTAAAATCGACATTTGAAGAAGTCTACACATGTTTGAGGATTAATGCATGAATGATTTTCAATATAAATGAAGGGTCTAAATTGATTGACTCCTAAAAATTTAGGAGTTTGATTGAATCAGATTATAAGTTTCACATGATATTTATATTGGGTGAATGAAATATGAACGAGGGTGTAAATTGATATAATTATTAGTTCAATATATGATACAACTCTCAAAGTTTAGAGGTATAAATTGATATTATTATTATTATTACTACTACATTTGAGCGATGTCTATACTACTATGAGTGTATTTAGAATCACTCACTGAAAAAATATTTCTTAAAACAAAGTCGTGGTGGTCATCATAGATTGAACCCATGACCTCTTAATCATTTATTGAGATTATAAATTCGTCAATGATGTTATACTCCACACTTTAAATTATTAATTTTTCCATAAATATCGACACTAAAATATTACATTTTGTTTTTAAATTATTAATTTTTCCATAAATGTCCATTAATTCTTCCATAAATGTAAATAAAATTGATTTTGTCTAGTATGCCTTTTTTTTTTAGCAAGTTATATGCCATGTGTTTACAAAATATTTTAGTTGTCATCATAAGTATATGTATAACCCAAATATCAATATCATCAAGTAATATATTAGATCGTTTTAATATATTTTTCACCCATTACATGTTTAACTTAAAAAAAAGTGATTTTTTTTTTTTTTGTCTTATAATACAACCTTTTACACAAAGTTAATTAGTTTTTCCAACCTACACTTGTATGTTCATTGTGTTTTTTTATACACGTACATTTTCTTTAATACTTCAATGAAATAACAAAGGTTTGATAACAATTTGTTTTATGGTTTTTAGTTTTTTAAAATTAAGCCAATAAATTCACTTTCTATCTCTAAATTTCTTTACTATATTATTATTATTATTATTATTATTATTATTATTATTATTATTATTATTATTATTATCTACTTTCTACTAATGTTTTCAAAAACCATGCTAAATTTTGAAAACTAAACAACTTATTTTTGTTTTTGAAATTTGACTAAGGATTCAACTATTTTATTTAAGAAAAATGAAAAGTTAAGAAATTAAGAAGAAATATGCTTAATTTTCGAAACCTAAACTCAGAAACCAAATGATTGTGCCAAAGTAATTTATTGTCAATAAATTTTTGTTATTAAGACACTTAATTACATATTAAATCTCTAAAATTTTAGATTCTTAAACTATAAAATGATTGCTAGTTTACCGTCAATTGATAATGCATCAATAATTACCATCTTAAATGTTGATCACTCGATCCATAACTCTAAAATAATACTTAAACTAAAGTTGGAACTACTTTTTATAAAAATATTTCATATTGAAGAAGGAATGAAAAATATAAAGTTGAACAGTAATGACAAATTGTGATCAACATCAAAGTTTGTTACTATTCTAAATCATTATTGAAGGGATGGCTCGAAGTGGATGAGCCATTTCGACGGTGACGCCAAATTTATCTTCCATGTTCACTTCAAATCCATCTTCAACCTTCCAATCAAAGAAACTAATTAAAGAACCCAACATCAAATGCATCATTCTCATCGCCAATGGCAGTCCAGGGCAAATCCTCCGCCCTCCGCCGAACGGAATCAGCTCGAAGCTCCGCCCTCTGACGTCAATTTCCGATCCCAGAAACCTCTCCGGTTCAAACGATTCTGGATTCTCCCAACTTCTTGGATCTCTTCCCATCGCCCATACATTTATCATAATTTGAGCATTTTTTGGGATTGTGAAACCTGCAATTTTAAAATCTTGTTGAGCCTTACGCGGTAGCAACAATGGAACTGCTGGATGCAATCGGAAAGTTTCCTTCACCACCGCTTGCAGATATGGCAGCCTTGAAATGTCTGCTTCCTCCACTAGTTTCTTCTTCCCTAAAATTCCTCTGATTTCCGCTTGAGCTTTCATTAATTTCTCTGGATTCCTTAATAGCTCTGCCATTGCCCATTGCAATATCGCTGAAGTTGTATCAGTGCCGGCTACAAACAGTACCTATTCGTGTTTTTCAAACAAAAGAGAAATTTTCCGATTGACATGTGACAAATACGTAGACTTGATACACTCGAACTAGTGATAGGCTTGATAATTAAATGTATGACAACATTTTCAAAGAATTGCAAATATAGCAAAATTTATCAATGATGATAGACTCTCAATAAACTCCAACTAGTGATAGACTTAACAGTTGAGTATATAACAACATTTTCAAAGAATTGTAAATAGCAAAATTTATCAATGATGATACTCTTATTAGTAGACTCGATAAACTCCAACTAGTGATAGACTTAATAATCAAGTGTATAACAATATTTTCAAAGAATTGCAAATATATCAAAATTTATCGATGATGATACTCTTATTAGTAGACTCAAACTCCCACTAGTGATAGACTTAATAATTAAGTGTATAACAACATTTTCAAAGAATTGCAAATATAACAAAAATTTATGAGTGATAATACTCTTATTAGTAGACTCGATAAACTCCAACTAGTGATAGACTTAATAATTAAGTGTATGACAATATTTTCAAAGAATTGTAAATCTAGCAAAATTTATCAGTAATAGACTTTATTAGTGATATACTCAAACTACTCACTTCTAAACTTCACAGATTTTATTATATATGCAAATTTTTTTACATTGTGATGATAATCATTTGGGGTTAATTGCTATATTCGCAAAGAATCAAACGATTTTGTAGGAGAGGATTCTTACGAGTAGTAGATGTATCATTTGATTTTGATCGATTTTGGCGTCAATCTCTTCGTTCTTCAGAAGATAATGCAACATATCGTTGTTCGGAACAGAATCAGGATTCAATTCTTGCTGCTTCATCCTCTGTTTAATCATCGAGTCTAAAAGATTCAACACATTTCCCATATGAATCTCCATCCTCTTCCTCATTCCTTGAACATCAAACTTCTTCAACATCGGGAAATAGTCGCTCAAATTTGGTTTTCCAGCTTCTTCCATAATTCCCTCAGCGTATTTCTTGAACTCTCTCGCTAGTTCAGAATTCGGATCTGCTAAATCAACAGAGAAAATTGTGTTGGAGAGTAAATTCAACGTCGTCGCAAACACTAATCTCCCTAAATCCACCGCCTCGCCGTCCGACGCGCTTTTCCGAACAATCTCCACAAGCTCTTCCACTTTCTTCCGACGAAGATTCTCATTCGCATCCAGAATTTTTCCAGCGAATAGCATATTGTTGCAAATTTTTCGAAAGTTTCTCCAGAGAGGAGAAACAGGAATCCATGGAAATCCGACTCCGTCGTGGCCGTGAGCTGTCAGAGCATCTGGAATGGCTCTGTTACACAAAAACTGATCGTTTGTCTGTAAAACCTCTCTAGCCATGACGGAAGAAGAAACCACGACGGCGGTAACTCGACCGAGTTTCAAACTCATAATTGGACCATGTATTTTAGCCATGGCGGCGAGTGAGTTGTGAGGTTTGTCGC
This sequence comes from Lagenaria siceraria, assembly GCA_002890555.2. NCBI lineage: Eukaryota > Viridiplantae > Streptophyta > Magnoliopsida > Cucurbitales > Cucurbitaceae > Lagenaria > Lagenaria siceraria. Next base: position 17,215,804 of record CM016483.1, on the reverse strand, counting down.
CGAGATCCAAGAGATTTCCGATGAGTGGCAGAGGATTTGGTCCCGGAGGTAGGTTCGATGAAGTTGTGGTCTTGGATTTAAGGATAGAAATGAAGAAGGCAACCAAAAGAAAGAGGATGCAAGTGATCCAAAACTCCATTGTTTTCTGTGTAGTGGTTTATGATGCCTATGGCTATACTCTCTCATTTATAGTTGTGATTGTGAACACCAACCAAATAATTATGAAAACTCACTTTCCACTTCCCTCTAAGTCAGGGAATGCAAAAATAAAAAATAAAAAAAAGGTAGTATTTATCTTTCTACATTTCACCAAATTGTCTAATCATATTTTAACAGGGAGTAAATTATTTTTATTTATTTTCTGTAATATTTTTATTATCTTTTGGTGTGAGTAATAATAGTGATACCCATAGAGATAGGTGCATTTTGAGATACATCTAAGTATTGCTCGGACCTAATTATCCTTCACTTTTTTATTTTAAAAAAATCATGTGTTCACCAAAAGATAAGGAAAACGAGTAATTTGACAAAATAAATAAAAGCTATGGATGAGAGAGTTTGTGTGGTCATAAGGAAAAGAAAGAGAAGGGTTAAAGAAAAATAATTCTTATAGGCACAGTAGAAAATTTAAGTCGAAATTTCAAGATTTCGATAGGCTTGAAATTTTGGTTGGGAAAAAATTTCGATTTTCTTCTAATTTCTCAATGATATTTTTATGGAAATTTCAATTTTATTTTATTTATTTTAGCAATTAACTATGCAGGCTCAATTGAAGTTTTTTTCTCTTTTATTATAAAAAAAATTATTTTCAAGAAACTATATATTTATTTTTAACTTCATTCAAACTTTTTTTTCATTGAATTTTATATCATTTCACCTAAAATTGAATTGATGTGAGTTTTTATTTCTTTTACCATCTACAGCTTTTATTTCAAGGAAATTAAAATTGAGAAAAAAATGTATATTTATTTTTAACTTCATTCAAATATTTTCCATTGAATTTTCACATTATTTCACTTCAAACTTGATTTGAGATAAATTTTGCTTTTTTTACTATCTAAAGTTTTCATGTCTAAGAAATTTTTTTTGAATAATAAAATAAAAATCTATAATTTATCCTATAAATACCTCCATCAAAACACTTCTTCCACACTACACTTCTAGCCTTCCTCTCATTTTCTCTCAAATTCTATTTACTTTTAGAGTTTTTTTATTTTTTTTTATTTTTTCTTTCTTTTCTATTAAGTTGTGTTATATTTAATGTTATGCTTAATTTTTAGGGAAATTTTACAGATAAAAAAAATATCAAATTATTTACCGAAAATGATAAAAAAAAAGAATACATCGATAGAAAAGGAGAAAGAGGAAGGAGAAGGTTGCGTGAGAGAGAAGAGAGAACGATGAAAGAAGAAAGAAGAAAAGGAGTAAAAGTAATAAATATTTTTGACCAATTCAAAGTGGTTGTTAAAAAAATCACCACACCCATGGTTTTGAAGTACAATTATTGGCTTCACATTATCTCATACACGTTCTTTTATATATTTGTTAACATGTCGGTCGGAATACTCGGTTTTTTTTTTTTTTTTTTTTTTTTTTTATCATTTTTAGGACCCCGCCCTCCAACTCCAACTGCAGCATGCTATGAACTGCCCGTTTGACGTCGGTTTAGCCAGTTTGGACTGGTCAGATCGATTTTCAGTCTTCCTTTGCTCAACTCTGTTTATTACTTGCTTTGATACTAATATTTAAGAATAATGTGAGATTCATGAAATAAATTAACATATCAACGTGTTAATTATAAATGAAAGTAGTAGAAAATTTTCCTAACATTCCGTATATATGTATTAAAAAAAAAAAACAATTATGTAAACATGAAATTAGTTAATATATGCACATTTGTTTCCATGGAATTTCCCTCAACTCCCTTCCTTTAAAGAACCTTTCGATTTTCAAGAGGCTATAATGATCAAACATGTGTAAAATATACAAAATTAAGAGATATTTATAGTTAGGTTAAATGATCAAAGTCCAATTTAGCATGGAATTTGAAACCACCAAAAGTGGTTTTTAACTAAAATTATTTTGGCAGAATAAATATGTTTTATTATTAATAATAATGTTATTTCAAAACTTATTATTGATATATAATAGTTTCGGAACTTATTTTCGAAATATTGATGTTTTAATTAATATGGGCTTATGAAAAATTATTATAGATAGAAAAAATATCAAACAATTTATAAATATAGAAAAAAACTTAGTAATAGTAGTCTATTGCGGTAAAATTTTTCTATATTTATAAATATTTTGACTTATTTTTCTATATTTGAAAACAACCCTTATCATATTCTCTCAAAAAGACTTTTTACTCATGGAAGTATAAAATCTATAATCTATAATCTATATCTATACTTATATTAAAAGGGGCTATAAGGGGAGAATTTTCTCCTTTCCGTTTTACCCTTACATATTTTAATAATTTCCTTCTTGCCCTCAATAATAGGTGACCCTTCAATTCACGTAGTAGTAGTAGTTCATGTGTCTGTTGATGTTGGAGAGACATCACTATTTGTGTTTGATGACAATGAGACACAACTCTTCAATTGTAAGTGTACGGGTGTGTGATGTACCTATAAAAAAAAATTGATGGTCAATGCGTTCATTATCATTGAGATTTTTCAAATTCCACAAAACATTGAGAAGAAAAACATTTTGTTCTTCAACGGAAAACATTTTACAAAGTTAATGAAGAGGTACTATCATCCATCTTTTTTTTCTTTTTTTCTTTATTTATTTTAAGAAATTTATTTTCACCCCTAAACTGTGTTCTAAGGAAGTTTTTGAAGTGTAAGATTTGCCTTGAAGATGTTATTCCATTAGAAGAAAAATAAAACAAATAAAATATTTGAAATGAAATTTAAATTTAATTGAAAAGTAGTTGATAAATAACTTGGACAAAAGTGTTTCACAGCCTAATTAGTCCTCTTTTTATTCCCAAATGTTCATTTCCAAAAATTTTGAAGTGAAAGTATTTCACAGACCATTTGGGTTTGATGACGATGAGATATAACTCTCATATTTTACTAATGAGTGTGTGATTTACTTTTAAAAATAAAGAAATCGAGGGTCAATGCATTCATAATTATCATTGCAAATTTTTAAGTTCCACGAAATATTGGAAAGTAAAATATTTTTGTTCTTCCAAAGAAAATATTTTACAAAATTTAAATTAAAAGAATTAAACTCTTTTATTTAAGAAAAATGAAAAGTTAAGAAATTAAGAAGAAATATGTTTAATTTTCAGAAATCTAAAACCAAATGATTATGCCAAAATAATTTATTTGATTTTTTAGAAAACAAAAACAAAAACTTGTTTGATAATTATTTATTGTTTCTCGTTTCTTATATTTTTTTCCCTAAGCTTTTCTCTTATCTTATAGTTTAAATATAATTTAATTATTAAAAAGGTAATTATAAAACATTTACATTGTTAAATATACACATAAGTCTTGATGAAAAATTAATAACTATAATACAATTGTTTCTATTATTCATATGTTGCTAAAATTTGATTTGCAATATTATTTCTCACTCAAGTCATTTGTCTTAAATGATGTTGATTCAAATCCAACTTAATTATATTATTATTTAAATGTCTTGGATTGAAAAATATTAAAGTGAACTTAAATGAATGTCTTAGTAAACAAAATTTACTAAGAAACCAAGCTAAATTTTGAAAACTAAACAACTTATTTTTGTTTTTGAAATTTGACTAAGAATTCAACTCTTTTACTTAAGAAAAATGAAAAGCTAAGAAATTAAGAGGAAATATGCTTAATTTTCAAAAACCAAAAACAAAAAACCAAATAATTATGCCAAAATAATTTATTGTCAATCAAATTTTGTTATTAAGACACCTAATTACATATTCAATCCCGATATTCTGATTCCGTGCTAGAGTGGGCAACGACAACCTACTTTTTGGAGACCCACAAGATAAGGGTATTTCCAATGAACACACAATAGGCAGCAATGGACTTACGATCATCAATCTCAGCAGTGCCCAGTTAGCATAAGAGAATGTAGTAATGTTTCGATTGGGACTTTGTTGAATCAAGAGGTCGTGAGAGCATCATGCATTTCATGAAACCTAGGACAAAAATATGGATATGAGTGATTTGACATATGCATTTTATGCTCTGTAAATGTATCTTCTAACATATTGAAGTATTTTCAAGATGAGAATTAAAAGTTGAAGCTTTTATTTCTTTTAATTATTTGGAATACAACAAAATAGAAATAATAATTAAAAATGAAAAATAAAAGAAACTAAAAATTGTTATAGTCTCTTCCATAGAAGCTCAAAAAGACATCTTTTCTACCTACATTGACGCAAGCAAGCACATGACTTTATTCTTCTGCTTTTGTTTGTATAGCTCGGAGTCTCAATTTGTCTCAATTCATATTCACATTCACATAATCTAACAGTGAACTTTAAATTGATAATAAAACTCCATTTATTTAGGCTTATGACAATCGGTAGAAGATGAAAAATCATATGTGATACGAGACGTGGTCATTGATTATTGATTTGCTTTTCATGAAAGAGAACAAAATCTACAATTAGTAGTGGATTTATTGATTCTAAAAAATGATATATGGGTGAGTTTTTTTATTTATTTATTTATAGGTTTTAATTGTGGAAGTGGATTATTGTTTGGTGGGGGTTTTAACAGTGATAATTGCAGGGGTGGGTTATTGTTCAGTGGGGTTTTAAATTGTGGTCTTTCTGTTTCTGTTTCTTATTATTTAAGAACTTGGTAACTATTCATGTTTCTTGTTTCTTTTAGAAAAAAAACAAAAATAGAAACTTGTTTGATAATCATTTATTGTTTCTCGTTTCTTATATTTTTCTCTAAACTTTTCTCTTATCTTATAGTTTAAATATAATTTAATTATGTAAAATATAAAATATATAGCCTGCATTAAATATAAAAAAGCAATTATAAAAAATTTACATTATTAAATACACATAAGTTTCGATGCAAAATTAATAACTATAATATAATTGTTCCTCTTATTCATATGTTGCTACAATTTGATTTGCAATATTATTTCTCACTCAAGTCATTTGTCTTAAACGATGTTGATTCAAATCCAACTTAATTATATTATTATTTAAATATCTTGGATTGAAAAATATTAAAGTGAACTTAAATGAATGTTTTAGTAAACAGAATTTATATATTGTAAAATTCTAATCGATTTCAAATGTACTAAAAATAATAATTTAGAATTAAAAATAATATATAAACATGCCTATTTTAAAAATTAAAATTTTAAAAATATTTAAATATACATATTAAAAAGGAAAATTATTGTGTATAGAAAAAGAACAAAACTAATTACACATATAGAAAAAAGTGCATTTCATGCTTTTGTATTTCCCACTTTTTTTTCTATATGTGTAATTAATTTTATTTTTTTTCTATTTGTGAAAAGACCCCTATTAAAAATGTGAAATTTGAAATTTGAAAATCAAAATAATATATAAATATAAATATTGAAAATTTTAAAACAAATTCAAAATTAAATTAACATATAAATATAAAGAAAAAATTAAACAAGAAAAAATAATAATAATAATAATAAATCTTACCTAGGACTTAAACCCAGGACGTGAAGCTCAAAGATGGCCTAGGGCACGATACCTTCCAACAAGCCAAACCCCATTTTTAGAGGGAGAAGCAGACCAGAATGATTATCCCTGCCCGATGGGTCTACATCCATCCCTGAATGTCGTCGTACCCAAGTACCTCTCCCTATTCGGTCCTTCAAAAGCGGCAGGATCAACCTCAATGAATTATGGCGTAACGGGCTTGGTATAGATCCGTAGCCCGCTCTGGGTCTTTAACCGAATCCTCTACTATTCTATGTTCTTCCCGAAAGCGTGCCAATCCCTAACAATCCAAAAAACCAATTTTGGAACAGAGACCCTAGAATGCCCTCTTTGGTTAGGGCTAAAGTTGGTCGGAAGGATATTGTAATATGATTTCCTTGTCGTTCTAGTGTGTTTTTCAGTTGTTAATGCATATGAGTCATTATGTCCTAGGTATTCTATGGTGTCTTGGGCTAAATCTTCTTTGGTTTGGAGTAATATTTCCAATCACTCCTTTATTTTTTGGTTAGTTATTCAGAATCATTTGCAGGCTTCTGATCATGCTCGATGGTGATGTTTTGATATCCCTAATGATGATTATGTGTCTGTGTAATGATGGAGTTAAGTCCATGAATAATTGATTCTTTAAATGTACTTTTAGTAAGGCTATTTGGGGAGACATGCTTTTGTGAAGAATGTGCTCCTATAGGATTTCGCATTAAGATATAGAACTCTCTTGGATTTCTCAGGAAAGCGACTGAGGTGTAAGGTTTGGATGCTTGGTGTGTTGTTATTTACCATGTTTGACATGAGTGTAATATGTGTGTCCATGGTACCATTATACATCCACCCCAGGTGATTAGTCTGGTTGTTCGGTTTGAGATTTTTATTTGTTGTTCTAAGTGGACCGGGGCTTTTCTTGTGAGGACCCAAGGGGACCCTTCGGCTTGGGATATTTTTCCTTGAGTTGTATGTGTTTTTTTTGTGTACTTAGTTAGTTTTTGTCTTTGTTCATTATCTAGTTTTTTGTAGTGTTTTGTTTGTGCCTTGATCTCAGGTTGTGAGATCCTCTCTCTTTTAGCGATATATTACTTTTGTAAAAAATAATAATAATTTAAAATCTAGATGTTATAATACAACCTAAACAAAAACTATTTATTTTCTCTTCAAAAAGAAAGAAAAGGAAGGAAAGGAAGTGAAAAAATGACAACTATATATTAAGCAAAAAAAAAAACGTAACTATAAATATTGTCCAAATATATGCCTTGCTTATCCTACCTAACGGACAAAGGGAACAAAAAGACAAATATAACACTTGTTTTTTAGTTTCTCAATATACCGTGCTAGTCCAAAGCCAGGGAAAAAGAGGTAAATTGATAATTCGATATTTTACAACACCAAAAAAAAAGAAAAAAAAAAGATTTTCTCTCAACGTCGTCGTTTAAACTTTCGTCCTTCAAACTACCTTCGGTTCCTTCCCGACTACAAGTCGTTTCCATTTCTTCACCGGCAATCGCATTGAGTAGCTCTTCAACCTCTGCAATACATTCTCAACTGGTTAGCAATCATTCTTTACTTTGTAATCTTCTTCGTTTCTTGTTGTTTGTAGACCTGGCATTTTGATTCATTTTTGTTCTGTTACTCATGTCTTAGTTTCGTTTTTGTCCTAATTTAGCTTGCAATTGTTCTAATCTTGGATGTTTCTAATTTATTGTACTTATACTCTAAGAATCTTGGCTGGAGCCTCTCAGGCTTACTGTCTTCTGCGATTCAAGGACTGTTTTTGTGGGTTTCCTGAATTATTTATGTTGTGTGAATCTGTGAGTGAATATTATAGGCTAGGTGTATATCGGGTAATGGTTTGAAATTTTATCATTAGTGTTTGATCAATCGATTAGTTTCCTTTGCTTACTATGGTCTTGATGGGATGGAAATTTTGAGCATATTGTCGTCATGAGAAGTGAATCTTATCAGTGTTCGAGGTTTTGGTGTATCTTGGCTATAATAGTCAATCCCAGGTGGAGATTGAAGTTTTTAAATCTTGGTCAAGAATGGATAGTCTTGATTTTATCCAAAGATTTTAATAGTAATTCCTCGCTCTTTATTGTAGTCTACTGTTGGGACACCGTTGAACCTCTATCTCTATTTCTTTATTGTATCTAATTCTTTTGGCACTCACTTGGAATTCTCGGAATTTTGGGTCCATTCTTCTAATGAGTATATCTTTGTTGAATTTCAGGATTTTGAGCTTGCAAGAAAATAGCTTCGGTCTATCTGGAAATAACAGTACCACGGCTGGTTGAAATATTGGTCTTTCCAGAGCATTGAAGGAGGAAGGTCATCAAAATGTCATAAGATTTTCTCACAAGTTGTACATCCATGGAGAGTTCATCTGTGTTGCTTGGATCCAAGGGCCTAATAAGGAAACACGAGTTTGTTAGAGTGATTATTCAATGCTTATATTCATTTGGTTACCAAAAATCTGCACTATGTTTGGAAGCCGAGTCTGGAATTTCGTACAAATCTAGTGATTTCAAGTTGTTGGAGTCTCAAATTTTTAGTGGTAATTGGTATGGTTGCATTGACACAATAAATGGCATCAAGGATTTAACTGATGATGTAAGAGTTTCTGCCTTGTTTCTTGTACTAAAACATTGTTTGCTTGAGTACTCTAACTGTGGGGATGATGCATCAGCACTAGCTATGTTGCGTAAAGAGGCCCCAATATTCCATTTTAGTAGAGACAAAAGCCACAAGCTTGCTTACAGCATATTTAATTCTAAGAACATGGATTTGGATTATTCAAATGACAATGTCATTCATGAATTACGGAAAAAGTTGCTGCGAGATTTGGAAAAAACTCTTCCTCCACCAACTTGTTTGCCAGATAGAAGGTTGGAGCAACTGGTTCAAACCACTGTAATGGCGCAGATTGATTCATGTATGTATCATAATTTTTCGGGTGCAGTTTCAATCTATGAGGATCACTGCTGTGGCAGGGATCAAATACCAACAGAGACAATTCAGGTGATTTTATCATGCTGGTACTCGTTTAAATTCTCGATTTCGATGCATCATTTTAGATGACTTTGGAAAAAATGATTTCAAATGTTAATATCTGCATTGAATATAAATATTTTCACAATTGGATTGGGTTCTTTCAAATTCCTGTAAGTAGGATATGAAAATTATTTTTACAAGCAAATCCATCATGGAATAAATTTAGTAGTCATGGCCACAAAGAGGCATAGATTACCTACTTGGACTACTAAATATCTAATTGTTTCTGAAGGATAAAATATTATTGGATGAATCCAGTACTCTAGTTTTGGATGTGTAGGAACCTTTGGTTTTCTGGATTAAAAGAAGCTGCCTGACCGTTTGCCTTTTCTCATATAGTTTTTTAGTGAGTGATATTTGTGCTAGTTGGACTTTTTGGTAAATGCATTTGTCTCTTTGGAACTGTGCCCCTTTCTGTAATTTTTCTTCTAGCTCAGTATTCATTGCATGAATATGATTGAAATTTGAAATTGAACGATCCTTGATCTCAGCCTTCTACAATCCATTCTCAGTTTGTGGGGGTAAAAGAAAGAAAAATAGAAAGAGGATGATACTCATTACCCGCATTGGATTGCTCAACATCTTGTTGGATGCCTTAATTTTATTTTTTGAAACAAAATTTCTCACTGTGCAGGTTTTGACAGAGCATAAGAATGAAGTTTGGTTTGTTCAGTTTTCTAATAGTGGAGAATACTTGGCCTCTTCGTCCAGTGATTGCTCAGCTATTATATGGAAGGTACCCTTAAGATCATATCTTTAATTTAATAATATTAGAGTTGTCGTTATTATTACTGTTTAATGAACAAACAAGGATTCATTAGTAATCGAAAGGAGTCAAAAGGCCCAAACTGAAGGAAGGGAGAGAAGTCATCTCGCAGTCAGGGACCTAAATAAAATCTCCCCAATTAAGATTTAGTTGAAGGCTTTTTTTTTTTTTTTTTTGGTGAAACGGAAACATGACTTTTCAAGGAAGTTATCTTTTGAATGTTGCCTATCTTATAAACTTTGCATATAGAATTGGAAAAGCAAATATATTCTAGATCAGATTTCCCCATTCAGCCCTCAAACATTTTCCATTTTCAATTTATAGTCATAGATTCTAGACATTTGTTCACTTAGTCTTTATAGAGTCATAGTCTTTATATGTTGCTATGTGCATAGTCTTACACGTTAACAATTCTATCTGTATTGATTGTGTTCTTCAGGTCATAGATTTTACAGAATTTGATATTCGATACATTGTTAGGTGACTTTGTGGTTAGGTAACAACATTCAAAAACTACTTTTCTTAAACTAGTAAGAAGGATGCATGGTGAAGTTTTTGCTTTTTTAGTTCATGATTCAATGCAATCTGACATAAAGCTTGGAGTTGCTGCTGAAACTATTTTTACCCAAAACATGGAACTTAGTTTCATTTTGGTTTGTCATCTAGGTTTAAGAAAGGATATCGTCAGAGACCTTGTTATTGTTTCATTGCCTTATTGGTCAGTGGCATTTTTTGGATTAAAATAATTTATCATCATAACAATTATAAACAGAAAACGATCCTTACTCAAAACATTAGAACTGTGCAGTACATTTGTAATTGTTGCTTTCTTGTAGAGAATGTTTGGCTTACCAGTTGAGTTCATATTTCTTCTCATGGCTTCGGGTGGAGTGAAGAAGGAAAGATTATATATGAAAGAAGTTGGAATGTAAAATTTTGCCAATCCCAATAATTTTTTGACCCCACCCCGACAAATAGCCACATAAAATTGAACTTATAAAGCACTAAAGGCATATAATATCTAACTTACCGAGTCACAGTCCCACAAATGAATACATGTTTTACAAACCAAAATTAATATAATCCATTTTTATAGTCAATTCAAGCTTGAGCCAAGTAAATCCGAGTTCTCCAAACCTAAGCTTAATAAGAGTCCTTCCTCATCTTTTTAGCCACTTCCCTTCTCTCCTTTCCAGCCACCCTCAGTCTTCCTTTCTGCTCTTCTTCTCTTGTTGGTGCTTCTTGCTTTTAGGTGTGGATGGAGTTTGCTTTTAGGTGTTCGGTTCTGTTAGAAGTCCTAGAAAATGCAATCTATTACTTCTACGTGTATAAGCCAAAAATATATATATATATTAGTTATCAACTTGAAGGGAAGAAAGATAACTTCAAAGTTAAAATTATTGAAAGAATTGAAGATAATTTTCTATTGAGTTCATGTTGGAGAAGGAGTCTGGTTGGATAATGTTATGGATGACCTGATGAGTTCCTCTTTTAAGCCTAAATTGTTTAGGGAAATCAAAACAAATGATGAAATGCTTTAGGGGGAAGGGAGGGGGTTCCTACAAATTTCAAATGTGGAGGAATGTAACAGGCAGAAAACTTATTATTGGTGCCACCAGGAATTGATATTTAATTCAAAGGGGTGGAAATCACTCGGGTTAACTTTAGGAATAATTTAATTTTAAAAAGTAACTTTTAAGATATAGTTGTTTTGAAACTCGTGACTAAATTAGGCCATTTTGGCCGAGTGACAGATTTCAACTTTAGGTTAGGTGAGTCTGACCCCATAAATTCTGCTGGCACGGGGTTAAAATTATTTATTTTTGTCATTGGTTTCAATGCCTCTTGAGATGGGCTGTTTGAGAGCTTTTATGAAGGACGCTGATAGTCTGCTAGGGGCCTTTCCTTGTGTAGAAGGTTGACGGGATAAATTGAGAGAGGAATTATTATTTATAGGAGATGCTTTTATGATGATTGGGCAAAGCCGCAAAGGTCATTAAGGCAATAAATGAGAGAGTGGACTCTAAAAGGCATTGTTAACCCTTCCCAACCAGACAAAACACATGCTGCAGTGCCCTTCAAAAACTGAAGCTAAACTCTTGTAAGTTGGCGTATTGTAGGAAATATTGGTGAAATTTGAAAGTGAGATGCAACTATATATTGGTGAAATTTGAAAGTGAGATGCAACTATAGAAGGTATCAAGAACGAACAAAAGTTGATTTTTCTTTTTATATCTGTGAGTGCCTTGACTAACTTGCGTGCGCCTCAACTATTCTCACGGAACACTATTACCTTTAGTTACTAAGGTGATTCATGGGATATTAAATCCTAGTAGGCGGTCACCATGACTTGAACCCATTTAATCTAGATCAACGTATGGTAATTAAGAACAAACGGTGATTTTTAACTGGGTGGTCTGGAAATTAAATCTCCGTGAGTGTAGAGGTTTGATGTGCTGAAATAAGTGTGAAAAAGAGTTATTATGGACAAACCTATTGGAAATTGTTGTTGAAGTCGAAAACCTTGAGAAGTTCCTCGTGTAAGTGGTGCTAGGTTGCTGATGACGAAAAGGTGGAGGTTTTTTGGAAGCTTTTAACAAAAAGCTCTGGCTTGGTTCTTGGCATGTTCATGGTGATAGAACTTAGGAGGCAGAAAGAAGGAACCTTCGTCTTTCCTGGTTCTTTGTACAAACTTTGATCCGAATGATTTGAAGGACATGATCCTAAAGATTTTATGTTTGTTTTCCTCATTGTAACTTGAGCATTAGTCTCATTTCATTACTTCAATGAAGAGACTCGTTTCCTTTTCAAAAAAAAGAATGATCTGAAGGACAAGAGTAAGAGAGAAATTCAGAGGACAAATCTCGACAAACAACTTAAGATTTTATATAATACTTCTCCTGCCTGTTTCAGAGGCTTTGTCTTCCAGGGCGAGGCCCACCGAAATGGGGAAAATGGATAGGAAAAGTGGTCCTGCAGGATGGCCCTGTGGAAGAACTCATTAGTTGCCGGAAACATGTGTGGACAAAAGAAAAAAGGAGTCTCCTTCAGTCAGCTTAATCAAGCCTATATGCTTTTAGAGGAGCAGCCGTTCTTCCTGCAATTTTGACTCAGTTACTCGATGGAAAGCCTATTCCTCTGAACATTCCTATGGCAATGTTAGCAGCCCAGAGAATAGTCACTACGATTTGGATGAGGAAGCTGTGTACAGTGTGAGAAAAAGGCCTCTTGAGTGAGGAATTCGTAGCTTTTCTTTTCTTTTCTTTTTTTTTTTTTTTTTTTTTTTTTTGAAAAAATTAGTGCACTGAATAGTTGGAATCCCCTATTTTAATTAATGAAAACTGTTGATACCTCCAGTCTAGCAATCTCAAGCTACAATGAAATCTCATTTGGGAGTTCCCGGGGTTGGTGATACCTCTCAACGGCCTCTGCAAGGACATGCTGTGGATGGTCTTGATGAACATCTCGAAATTCTAGATCATATTGTCGTATCTATTCTCTTTTCTTTCGGCATTGTTATTTTTTAATACAACTACCCTGGTTGGAATATACATAAGAGTTCTGTAAGATTTTAGTTTTTAGTTTTTTTATATATTCTGTGATAGGTGCTGGAAGATGGTAAACTGACGTTGAGACACATACTTAGAAGCCACCAAAGTCAAGTTTCCTTTGTAGCATGGAGTCCCGATGATACAAAGTTGCTCACATGTGGACACGTCGAGGTCCTCAAGCTATGGGACGTTGAAACAGGTACCTGCAAGCACACATTTGAAGATCATGGCTTTGTTGTCAGCTCGTGCGCATGGTTTCCCGACTCAAAGAGACTTGTTTGTGGCAGTGCTGACCCTGAGATGGGTATCCACTTGTGGGACTGTGATGGAAACGAGATAAAGGCCTGGAGAGGTGCAAGGATGCCTAAGATATTGGATCTTGCAGTAACACCCGATGGAGAAAATCTTATAAGCATTTTTTTGGATAAAGAAATCCGTATTCTTAATCTGGAGTCAAATGCTGAAAGAGTCATACCAGAGGACCACTCTATCTCGTCGTTATCGATCTCAGGAGATGGCAAGTTTTTCATTGTCAACCTCAACAACCAGGAAATACACATGTGGGATGTTGCAGGGGAGTGGCAGCAGCCGCTGAAGTACACCGGCCACCAACAGAATAAGTATGTAATTCGGTCCTGCTTTGGTGGGGTGAATAGTGCATTTATCGCCAGTGGTAGTGAAAATTCAGAGGTGAGAATCTGTGTTTATGTGTTGGCTTTCCTCATGTTAAGAAAATCTCATTTTGGAAAAATAAGTAAATAATAAAACGAAGAAAATTTCACTTCTGAACTTCCATATCCCAGAAGTTATTCAATTAACCTCACGAGTTCTTATTATGCAGGTCTACATCTGGAGCAGGCATAGCAGTAAGCCAATTGAGGTTTTATCTGGACATTTGGCGACTGTCAACTGCGTCAGCTGGAATCCGAAAAGGCCAAAAATGTTAGCATCAGCGAGTGATGATCAGACAATACGTATCTGGGGACCGGCATCATCTAAGAATGTCAAGCCTGGACAAAGTTAATGAAACAAAACAACTTGGTAAAAATCTACATAGCTTATTTTGTTTCTTGGATTGTATTATCACTTGTGATGCTTTCATATATCTGTATATTTTCGGTTGTCATCCTTCAAAATTTTGGCATTTAATAAGCTTCTTGTAAAATCCATCTCGTGTTCTCTGTTACTGTCAATTCATTTTTTGAGGAAGCTAGACCAGACCACTATAGAATCAAGGCATTCTTTATAAGCTTTCAAAGGCTCTGTATTTTTTGTAATCGCCAGAACAGATATCAATATAGAGCTCTAGCAAATGAATGATTGTCATTTCTCCTCTTAATGATTCATTTTTTTTTTTTAAACTTCCAAATAATATTCTGTTGTCGATTTCGAAGTGAATAGCTAGGGAATATAGAAGCATGAAAACCAAGGTTCGAAATATCGACATCGATAGAAATATCGAGGTTCCGATTTTATGGAAATATCGATTTCGATGGAAATTTCAGAAAAAATTATGGAAATTGTTAGAAATTAATGGTGTGAAAATTATGAAAGTTTTGGATGGTAAAAGGAAAAAAAAAAAACTAATATTAATTCAATTTTGAGGTGAAATGATGTTAAAATTTGATGAAAAAAGTTTGATTGAGGTTAAAAATAAATATAGGTTAATTTTTTGTGGTTTTTTCAAATTCAATTTCTTTATAAAGTAAAGTTGGGATAAAAATAAAGCTAAAAATTGATAAAAGTTGGAAATTGAGCACATGAAAAAGGCGTAATCCTTTAATCGAAAATGATATTTGCATGTAAAATTATAGAAATTGCGTATGTATAAGACCGAAACCATTTGATTTCTAAAAAGGATTACTAATCCTTAACTTTTCAAGAAATCTTTTATCAATGGTTGTGAATAGTTGATTTTTTCTCAATGTTTTCCATTTAGTTCCGTAGGAGCAAGTCAAAAAGATATTTAACTAGATAAACCTAGTAAAATATAATATGAACAAATATTCTAATAATAATAAATTATGTATGTAATTAGGACCATAAAATTGAAAAACTTGAACTGAGTTATTGTAGTTAATTCGAAAAAAAAATCGAAATTTCTCAAAATTTCGTTGAAATGGGGGGAATTGAAATATTATCAAAATCTCGAAATTGGTAAAATTTTGAGGCCATCGAAACCAAAATTTTGAGATTTCGATCCAAATTTTCCACCATGATGAGAACTAAAATAAAACAATTGAAATTACAATATCATTGGCTCAAATGGTTAAAATTGACAATAATACCATGTGAAAATGCTATATTAATACCCAAATCTTTATTAGAGTATGTAAGAATATAATTTGATATATTTATTAGGTGCCCGTAAACTAACTCTTTAAATAGCTTGGTCAGATTCTTTTTATCATTTGGAATCTCTTGGTAGGAAAAATTAACTAACTCTTTAAATAGCTTGGTCAAATTCTTTTTATCATTTGGAATCTCTTGGTAGGAAAAATTTGCCCTCTATGGCCGAATTCTACTCCTTTCTTATTCCTCTTGTGCTCGTTTCATTTGTTGTACTTGAAAAAAATTGAAAGAAAGAAACTACTGAAAATTATAGGTTGAATAGACCTCGCTAACTGTATTATTAATTAGCTTAATAACAACTAAACTAAACAAGGTTGTTAGATAAAAGTGTGATTCTTTAAACGTAGGAACTAGGAATCAAATAGAAAGTCCCTCAAAATGAGAATTAGGGGCCAAAAAATTCCATAAGAAAACACAAATATTATCTATATGAAAGCAAAAGCAAAGGAAAAAAAAACTATTACATTTACTCTAAGGAAAGACTACTTAAAAGCTATCATTATAACCCCATTACAAAGAAAGAAAAAACAATGAAATTAAACCCCATTTACAAAGCTTAATAAAATCAAGAAACAAACACAAACAAACATTTACAACACCAATTTATGAGTCAAATATTTTGTCCCTTCAAAGCTTCTCTTCATCATTATACACATAAGCCAAACCCCCGTGGCTCGTCAAGTCCATTCCGGCCATCTCCTCCTCCGGCGTAATCCTCAGCAACTGAAACTTATGCAACAGCCAAAAAACAAGCCCCATCGTTACACTAACCCAACCAACAATCGACAAAATTTGTACCAAATGAGCCGCTAACAGCCTCCCGCCGCCACCCATCAGCAGCCCGTACGGCCTCTCCGGCACCCCTGGATAGATCTCGTTAACATAAGCCTGTTTTGCAAATAACCCTGTGAACAAAATCCCCCAAGCTCCACATCCGCCGTGCAATTGCGCTGCCTCTAATGGATCGTCGTACTTCATTTTCTCAGCTAGTTTGTTGAATCCGATTAAAACCCAGGCTGAGAAAAACCCACACACAATCGCTGCCCATGGATCCACCACCGCGCAGCCGGAGGTTATGGCGGCGAATCCGCCTAATAGACCGTTGCAAACGTCGGTGACATTCCAATGGCCGACGAGGAGGCGTTTGCCGAAGAGTGTGGTTAGTGCTGCTGTGCAGCCGGCGAGAGTGGTGGTGACGGCGGTGCGGCCAATGGCGCTCCATTGGCCGTAATAAGGGGCGGCGGGGTGGCCGTAGGCTTTGAGGATGTTGAGGAATGAACCGGGGTTAAAGCCGTACCAGCCGAACCAGAGGAGGAAAGTGCCGAGAACCACCAATGTGCCGCTGTGGCCACGGAGAGCGACGGACCGGCCGGCGTGATCGAACCGGCCGATTCGAGGGCCTTCTATGACAGCGCCCCATAAACCGGCGATGCCGCCGACCATGTGGACGACGCCGGAGCCGGCGAAGTCGATCACGCCGGAGCCAAATAGGAGGTTATCGGACCGAGCTGCACTGCCCCACCCATCGGACGACCAAAACCAATGAGAAACGATTGGATATACCAAACCTGAAAATCAAAATAATAATTAAAAAAAAAAAAAAAGACAAAAATTCATTATTTCAACCATAAAATTTTAATTTAATTGAATTCAAATTTAAACCATGTTGCATTTGGTAAGCGATCAAAAATCAAAATAATGAAGATTTAAAAATAATAGATTCAATGAAATATGAAATTGTTTTTGTTTAATTTAAATAAACATGCAAAACTTATATTAAATCGATATTTCTATTATACCGTAGAAAAATCCACGAAACATAAAAAAAAAAAAATCAAAATAATGTCACTAATATAAATAATAGACATGTTACTTACTTAAAAATAATAAAATATTTCCATTAAAATTTCCGTAAAATAAAGACCTCAACATTTTAAACGTTGCTTAACCTCATTTCTAAGAAAAATTATGTTGAATAATTAATAGGACACAAAATTGTTTTGTTTTTCTAATAATAGAACAAATTCAAAGTTCACAAATTTCATACATAAAAAAAAATTAAAAAAAAGGAACTTTTTTCCTGAAAAATGAAAAATGAGGTAAAAAGAAAGGAAATCAAACCATGCTACCAGATTTCAGAGTAATTAGAAATCAAAACCATGCAATGAACTGAGTAAAAATAATTAAGAAACACTATCAAATTCAATCATCATTTCCACATTTTCATATTTTCAAGTAAAACATTTCAAAAGAAAAATCTTTCTTAAAAAAAAAAAAAAAAAAAACAAAACTGACCAGTTAAAACAGAGGAATAGATCAAATAAGCAACAAACTGAGTTCTTTCAGCAATGGAACCACTTGTAATCCCAGCAGCAGCAATTGCAAAAGCCCATTGAAACAGAAAGAACCCATAATCAAATGAAGAAGAAGGGAACTGTGAAAGGCCAAAATAATGATGCCCAATGAAGGAATTTGAAGGTGTTCCAAATGCCAAAGCAAACCCAAACACATAATAAAATATTCCACCAGTAGCTGCATCAAGAACATTTGTTAACATAATATTCATTGTGTTCTTGGCTCTAACTGATCCAGCACAAAGCATTGCAAATCCAAGCTGCATTGCAAATACAAGGTAAGCTGAAAACAGAAGGTATGTGTTGTCAACCGCGTAGCTCGTGTCCACGAATTTCGTCGAGATGGAATCGAATCGGCTACAAATGTACTCGGCAACGGCCGTGGCATTGGCTGAGCCGCCGAGCAGGTGGTGGAGGTCGGCGGCGGAGCAGGCCATTTCTGCCATGGTTGGAAAAGGAGGAGGAGGAGATGGCAAATTGGAGGGTGAAAATGAGAGGTGATTTTATAAGTAGTCTACTTAGGTTGCATCTATCTCCGTGTACCTTAGAAATTTGCTATATGGCAAGAAATTTTAGTTTTTAGTCTAGGTTGCACCTAATTATTACTGGTCATGAAAGTGTTTTTAGAGGGTATCTGACGGTTGATATGAAACAGTTGTATTGTAGGGAATTCATTGAATAATTTTTTATTCGGGATGTGGAATGAGTCAAGTAGAGAGATTCTTGTGGATTCCAAAGATGGAAGAAAGAGGAGAGGATTTCAACAAGATTCTCAATAATAGGAGAAGGGATACCAGAAAAAT
This sequence comes from Lagenaria siceraria, assembly GCA_002890555.2. Classification (NCBI taxonomy): domain Eukaryota; kingdom Viridiplantae; phylum Streptophyta; class Magnoliopsida; order Cucurbitales; family Cucurbitaceae; genus Lagenaria; species Lagenaria siceraria. Next base: position 17,197,259 of record CM016483.1, on the reverse strand, counting down.
AAACAACTCTAAACTCTCATCTTTGAAGCTGTCAACTATGGAGGATTTTGAACAGAAAAATTTTCTTAAAATGTAATTTAAGTTTTGTAAATTGAAAAAATTGGGAAAATTATTTAAGGAGATTGGTAAGATGTGGTTGGTTGTTTTTATATAATTAGATATATGAGGTTAGAAACAAGAAATTATGATTTAATCATGAACTCAAAAAAAAAAAAATGCAAATATTTCTATATGTTTGTGAAGGATTTGGGAGATATTTGAGGGTTTGGTATCTAATATATTAATGTTTTCAGATTCACGAAATCAAATGAATTAAGCAAATACATGTTTGCTAGATTTTATTTTTTTAAAATTTAAAATTTTGTGATTTTAGAACCCATTTGATAAACATTTAGTTTTTAAGTTTTTGTTTTAGAAAATTAAGTCTCTTTTCTCTCAGTTTTTTAATTTTTATACTTTAATTCTGAGTCACATTTTAAAAATAAAAACAAGTTACTAAAACTATTTTTTGTTTTCGATACTTGAATTAATTTTTGAAAATATAGAAAGTAGATGACAAATAATAAATTTCATATGTCTAATTTTTAAAAACTAAAAATTAAATTGTTATCCAAACACATTTAATAGATATATTAGAAATATTGAATCTTTTGTATTTGAAATTTTTTACCTCTAACCAAACATACTCAAAAGTTTTTAAGAAAAAAAAAGTAAACTTTGTTAAACTTTTTTTTTTTTTTTTAAGTACAAAACATTGTTAAAGAATTCAAACTATAAAAGGAGGCATTATAATTAATGCTTGAACCAGAAATGCGTGACAAATAAATGGTTATCATGTACTATTAATAGGTTTTAGGATATAAAACTTGGGAAAAGTTTGAATATATACATTCAATTGGAGGAGCATGAACCAAACTATTTATAAATATAAAAAATTTTCGCTATAAACAGTAAAAATTTTCTATATTTGTAAATAATTTGATATTTTTTCTATTTATAATAATTTCCTAAAATAATAATAATAAAATTTGAAGGAGCGCAATTGTGCCCAATTGTCCCACTCCTAATTCCTTTGTCCTCTTTCTCTTTGTCCATTTGAAAGAGTGAAAATATCAATTTATAAATCAATTAAAAGTTTGAACTAATAATTTTTTTTAAATCAACTTATACCCTTTATTACACTTTCTTTGGATAAACGTTTTGCAAACTTATAATTTATCACTTAAAACTTTGAAGTTTTATAAGCTAATCAATTTTCTCTATTTTGCATTGATTTTTAAAGGAAATATTAATAAACGGTATAAATTGATTTGATAAAATTATAAGTTTCAAGGAGATAATCTATTTCTTTTCCTGAAATATTTAAATTAATAGCGTTATTTTATTTTTATGGTATTTTGTGAAAGTCCAATTCTTTCTCATTCAACGTGTAGAAAGAATCTGTACTAACAATTAAAAAAAAATCCGGTAATAATTATATTAATAGGAAAAAAAACGTAAATAATTAAGATTCCATCAGGATTCCAGATTGCCTGATGTAGGCTGTCATCATGCCCAAAAAAGAATAGCTTCTTCAATTTTCCTTTTAATTTTGAGTTTAAATGTATATGGAATACAACTTCACTATGCAAAGATTTGACACTAATCTCCCTCTTATGAGGCCGTTTTCTATCGATATATTTATACTAAAAAATAAACCCGAACTTTTATTAGGGCCAATCGTTGTGAAGTGGGATCTTGGTGAAAGATGTATAAAGACACTAAACTAATTAAACTATGCTTAGGTTACCTTCCGACCAAATATTTCAGTCAAGACTAGAATAAATAATAAATAATAATGGTAATACAATTTAGGTTGCACTGGAACAAGTACTATTAACCTATCCTAAGTCAATCATGAAAGCAAAATTTGAAAAATCACAAAATTCTAATTGACAGAACCAACATACAGCATTGACCTAAGCAAAAAGTTACCATGGAGCCTACATGATACATACTTGATCCAATAAACTCATGAGGGAGGAACCCATCTCCCAGCTTTGAAATCTTTGTAAAATTTTGAGTTTCTTGAAACAACATAAAAGACTGCATCCAAAAGAAAAGCAAAATAGAGAGAACATAAAGTCATTTTCATTAGTTTTGATGCAAAATAGTTATGATTTTAAAAAAATGATAAAGGTAACAGCACACCTGGTATTCCTGGTATAATGTAGTTAGCCTCCTTTAGAACGTCGCGAAGCATTCTCTTTTCATCAACTTTGATCCATTTAGAAGAGCCTTTATCTGAAAAAATAGTGCCTAGAAATCAGATGACAGTCTCAAGAGTATAATCAACACACTTGAACATTGACCTTGTTTTTTTAAGTACAACAAATGGGGTAAGGATTTGAACTTCCCACCTCAAAGGAAACACTACATGCCAATTATCGATGAGTTCTGCTCACTTTGGCTCGAATATTGACCTTGTAGTAGTGTGAACTAATGTTTATACACACACAAAATCATTAACCATCACCTATATGCCCCTGCTGGCAACTTAACTTGAATGGAAGATGGAAGAAAATAAACAAAAAGATTGAAGAAAAATAAATACCGATCCCAACAATGTCTCTTCCTTTATGCAGGATAATACACGCACATCTCACTTCTCCAGTCATTTCCATTTCTTTACAATTGTACTTATGTTTATACGGCAGTTGCATGGATTGAGTGTTCAGGATAAATGATGAAGATTGAGAAGATTTTTCATGCATAACTATACGTTTAAGGTATGTCATGTGCGATAGTATTCTCTGGGTAGGATATCAACAGGGTAAACGATACTCCAATTGGAGAGTTCTGCTGTAATTCGCCAATGCACCAATGGGTGTTTGGATTTCTACTCCCAGGTTTCATCAATCAGTGAAATTGTTTCCTAAAAAATTAAAAAAAAAAAAAAAAAAAAAAAAAGGGAAGTTCCAATTTGAGGATGAGGGTCAGTTCATGAATGCCTTTCCTTTCTGAAAATCGATCCAGAAAAATTGGTTTAACCACTCTCCTATCCGAAGTACTCAGCCAGCTGACTTGTTTTACTTCACAAATGCTAACACCTTATCAACTTTCTCAACAAACTATTAGCTTGACTTGACTATCTTACCCCTCCACAACACCTAAGGGTGTGTTTGGCCATAGGAGTTGGGAGTAGGAGTTGTGAACTCCACTCCTTGTTTGGCCCAAAGAGTTAATAGGTCCCACTACTAAAAAACATCAATTTTATATCTTATCAACTCCTTACACTGTAGGCCCTAGGAGCTCACAACTCCCTACCCTTCATAACTTCTTACTTCTTACTATTCCGCTCCTTGCCCAAACACCTACTAAGCGTCCTTACATAGAAGGGATGCAACAATAAAAGAACCCTGCACATTGTTGAGCTCAAGAAAAATTTCCTATTTTCCTCCAAACAAATTCAACTAAAGCGCTTAAACAGACCATTCACAACCTAAAGACCTTTTCTTTTTCTTGGCATATTACAGTCAGTATCAGCAGCGAGTTATAAGTTCTATACACCACTAAACCATTTCATTATCCGAATGTAATTGTATTAACACCCACATCATTTGACTGAGTTTTTTACATTCTAGGTTATAACATTGCCCAATCCGAGATAGCGGTTTTATTGCAAAGGACCGACTATGGGGGACCAACTGCAAAAAGTTCCTTACAACACTGTGGAAGACCATACAATCTGTTCCCCTAATTAATAAGGTATATGTCCAAATAACTAATAAGGGAACCACTGATAAGAACGGATAAAATTTTAAGCAAAAACAGAATCGAAAAAGCTTACTTGAAGAAGTGATATGATTTGAATCGTCAACTGTGTCTTTCTCGTCAAGTGCAATGCTTTCTACATTAGACGCAGCGGTTCCCTCTAGAAGATTTCGTAAAATTTTCTCTTTTGATAAACAAATTCCTGAACCAACCTGATACAACCAGCACTTAAAGATCACTATTCTGGACAAAAATAATTGATTGAAAGGATTATAAGGCTTAAACCAACGATTAAGATGCAAAACCTGCCCCCTATCACAAGTACATAAACAAGGTAAGCTCACATAACCCAACGCCAGTAATTTGAAACCTCACTCCATTACTAGCTTGCAGTTCAGAAGAAAATAGACACAATTTATGTCCATACAGAAGCTTGCAAACATGTGGTTCAATTAAAAAAAAAAAAGAAATAAAAAATGAAAAAAGAACTGTGAAACTCCCAAGGTAGGTTCCATTTGATGAATTATCAAAGCCAGAGTATTTCTATGTAGCATAACTACATGTAATAGATACCTCATAATATAGTTCAACTGCTTCACGGGTATATTTGTTATCTGCATCCCATGGCAAAGGAAGACAACCTTCTGCAAACATGTTTGAAAGTTAAGGATTCTAGAAGCAAAAAGACATACTTGATAATTGAGGGTTTTCCAATTTCACAAATTTGTCAGCTCAAATGAAAGTCATTATACAAGTTCTCAATTTTTTTTTTTTTTAAAGAAAGAACGAAAAGAAAAGAAAAATAAAAATAAAAATAAGAAAAGGATATCATATCCAGATGAGCTGAAAACATATCAGTCTCACAGAAATCCTCGATGAAGTCGCTGGACATAACCTCTGCATACAGTAGAAGAACTGGCCAATGGAGAATGTTGTTTTTATCTAATACCGGCTTTCTTAATCCAGTTAGTTCTTGATACGTCACGTTCCCAATCTTCAAACCTCTATGCACGATTGCAGAAACAAGTTTCTGCATAATTTACAATATAGCAAGAATTGAGCAGCTAAATGATAAAGCAAAAGTACGATCACAAATTGTACGTTACGAAACCTCTGCCTCTGCAATAGCCTTTGTGACTAGAGCCTCACATCGTTCCTGCTCCAATTTCAGTGAATCAATCTGCCTCTCAATCTTTTTGATTTCTACATTATTCGGGTCGCACTTTATCCCACTTACACAGTAGGACTTTGCTTCATCTAATAAATTCAGGGAAAGAGATGCTTTAGCAGCTCGATAAATTGCCTACATAACAATCACATCATTTCATTAAACTATATAATCTTAATTTCAAACATAGGTCAAGCAAGAAGGAAAACATTCTATTAGAGAAACTCATAACTCGTTACAGAAGTTAAGATTATAACATTGATGGGGTATTTTTTCCTAAATAGAGAATAAAGTTACAAGAATATAAGACACATGTATTTGGAAGAAAAAAAATGACCTTGATGTTTGTGGGACACAAATTGATTGCCTCCTCAGCATCATTAAGGGCTCGTCTATAGTTTCCAAGTAGTAAATTTACATGAGCTCTATTTGCAAAAAGAACAGAGTTCTCAGAGTTGCTTAGGGCTTTCTGATTTATTGCCTTAGTGTAGCAATCAATAGCATCAGCATAGTGCTTTCTACCCAACCTGACAAATTCATTCCCCTTTTCCTGCAAAGAGAAAATAATAGGAAACCTAAAAGATAGAACCAGATCTACCCACACGAAGAGTGAAATTGATAGAGTTCATTCTAACTTGTTTATCAAATGATAGTGTCCACCCACACGGACAGTGATATTGATAGAGTTCAATCTAACTTGTTTATCAAACGATACTGAGACATCAAACATTAAAGAACATGTCTGAGAGTGATTTTGAAATTGTTAAAATCACTTTTGGCACATTCGAAATCACTTGAAAACAAGTCTCTAATCATTCATGATTAATTTTAATTGTATGATCATTGCATTTAAAAGTATAAAACCGAACATTAAACTGATTTTGAATGATTAAATACATGTTACAAAGTGATTTTGAACATGAAAAAAATGATGTAAACCATTTCAAAAACCCTCCCTATCATGACCAAAGACATGGTTTCAATTGCACACCAATTTCAAGTTCAAACAATAGATTACGGGATTCAGAAACTTAATTTCCCCATCACAGAGAGAATTCTTACCAATTTTTCAACAATAGACATATGTAAAGCCACCACTACCAGATTCTACCCTTACAATACTCATACTGAAGAATAAAACAGCATAAGACGACTGAACAAAGACAAGGAGAAAAACAACGGAAGAATAATAAATAACCACACCAAGACTTTCAAGTGATCACCTTCTAAAGTACTACTGAAGATTGGCAAACCCCTCTTCAAAACAGAATAGAGAGAGAGAGAGAGAGAGAGAGAGAGAGAAACAGACAATAAGGAAGACGAATATCCTTGCCAAGAACTACAAGTTCAATTCAATCACTTCCATTCATATCCAACTTCTTGTAACAAAATTATTCAGCCGAACTCGTATGAATTTAGAGCAATTAAGCAAACCACATGAATTTAAGTATTTAACAACCCACGGTTAACAAATCAAGCTACAGAACAATGAGTCCTCCGCAACAGCCAAAACACCAATTTCCAATCATCTGAAGTCGCAGAAAGTAGATTTTTTCATTTAGAACTCGCCAAAACATAAATATGATATAGAGAGAGAGACCTTGAACTCGAGGGCAGAACTCTCTTTAAGGGCAGCTATGGCATCAAGGTCAGCTTTTTCATTCTCTGTTAAGGGATTCGAACCATCCTCCATCCATAGCGCCATAACTGGTTCAACTTTTATCAGATAAAGGGAATAGAAAGCGGAGAAGAAGCTCGACTCAACTCAACTCAGCTTGAGCCTAGCAAGAGGGAGGAGGAGAGGATGGGAGGCAGCGTGCTGAGAATTGACGGCGGGCAGATTTTCCATAGAAATATTGAGATTTCAATTATAATATCTATATATCTATCAATATCTAAAAGGCATAATAAGGGAGAATCAGTGAAGAAAAACATGGATGGTGATTGGAAAAATACCAGTAACAACAAAGGAGTAGACAATCAGTGCGAGGAGGGAGGCTGCGGTCGCACGAACAGAAGAAAGACACGGCGGCGATAGTAGTGAACGGGAAGAGAAGGCGGCGGCGACACTGAGCTACTGGAACGCGGAGGAGCAGAGGGCGTGAAGAAGAAGAAGAAAGTGGGCTGATTTTCTTTTTTTCTTTTACAAAAAAATTAATAAAACTTGTGAACAATTTAAATCGTTCAAAAAGTCCTTTTGATTTTCGCTAGATATGTCGATATTTCTATCGATATTTTCATGAGTTCGATATTAACATGAAAGATGAATCAAAATTTTCATTATTTCATTGAAAAATCTACAAAACATAAAAATAATCAAACATATTACTAAAGTAAATATAATATAAATAATAGACATGTTAAGATTTTTTTTAAATCATAAATGTTTATTTTCAAATTTAAATTTATTTTTTATAATTTTTCCAAAAATATTTATCGAAATCGATATTTTATCAAAATTTTCGTAAAATTAAGATCTCAATATTTCCATCGACATTTTAAACCTTGTATATAACACATTCTTTATTCAATTGTATTAATGGGTTGTCGTAGTGCAATGTCACTATGAGATACCCAAAATGGGGTACTAACAATAGACACCTTACTCTTTGCCTTTCGACGGACCTTTAAATCGAAGTGACCAGACGCCAAAGCAAAAGAACTTGTGGAATTAGAATCAAACTAAAGGGATCCCGCTTGATGACGTGGACAAATGGACACCTTTGGAGAGGAAGGTTAACTCAATCGTCGAACCCCAAAACGATATCGAGAGCAAAACAAATTTTAATTTATAGTGCATTTTAACTACCAATTTAGATGACAAATCTCAATTAGGACGATGACTTAGAGAGGGAAAATGCCAAAGTTCTACATCATATTTGTCTATTGAATGCACAATCAAATACTTTCTTCTTCAAACACTACTCCCTATAGTTTTAGGCAAAAATGTCAATCCACACTCTTAAACTTGGTTGTATCGATTTAAATTTGGACCGATGATTATATCAATTTAAATTCTAAATTTTAGTAAGTTTAGTAAGTTTATCCATTAGCCTCTTTCAAATTTAGTTCGAAAAACATCATACGAAACATGGTTTCTATTAAACTTATAAATTATTACAAGTGAATAGATTTAAACCATTTATTAAGATTATATTTAGAAATCATTAATGAATTCAATTCTTACACGACTTCTTCAAATGTCAAATTAATAAAAGAATGATTAAAATTGATGCATGACAATTTTCATAAAAAAATGTTAATTGAAAATCTAAATTGATTCACTTGTAAAATTAATAAAATTATAAATCAATATTCATTCATACAAAACATGATGGAAGATGTAAATTAATACAGTTAGTAAATTGAAAACTTCTCTTATTTATAATAACATTATCTTAATCTCGCCCTTACCCAATTATTCTTGTTGTTGTCAATCCATTTTGAGATGGAACTGTAATATCTGATAAAAACATATATGCAAATATTAAAATCAAACAAAATCAAAGAGATCACTTGTGGCCATGAGTGATTTCAAGTGCAACACTTTTGAGAGACACTACACTAATTGGGTGGCTTTAAAATATATTTAGAATTTTCAAAAATTCTTGTAATTAGCAAAAAAAAAAAAAAAAAAAAAAAAAAAAAAAAAAAAAAAGAGAGAGAGAGAGAGAGGTATTGGACAAAATAATGTTAACAACTCCAATTCCAAGTTACCAGCAGTAAATTTAGCTACAACAAGGGTATTGCACAAAATAATGTACACAAGGGGATTACTCTTTCTGCAGCCCATATCTTACAAAAAGAATGATACAAAGTTAATACAGGCTATAGCTATATCTTTTCAGACCTAAATTCTTACTGGTTGTCAAGTAGGCTGCTTATTTCAAATCGAACTCGAGACTGGCAAAACTCCCACCACTCCAGCATGGCCGAAGGATCTGCAGCTCAGTCAACCATCTCCAATGGAGGCAATGGAAAGCCAAACAGAAGAACTATAGAATATGATCATTTATCTTCCTCCTCAGAATCAGACTTCGCGAAAACAGGTTCTGGCTGAGTATGTGAATACGCCGGTGCAATGTACTTTGGATCCTTTGCTGCAACATCAGCATACTTCAGAATAGCTTCTCTTGGATCTTCTTCCATCCATGTCTCCTTAATCAGACCTCCTTGCTGTAATGATGTAAAACAATCAATTCATTCCCAGTTCCAACAACAAACAGAAAATAAAAAGTCGGTTTTGTGCTTTGAGGAAAAATGGACAACAGTTACCTTCATGAGATACTGGGTTAATAAGCTTCCTTGACTTGTACCAACCCTTCCACCGAACCCTGGTCCGTTAATCGGGAGTTCGGGTTTGTGAGACTTGAGCGGGTCCTTGAGTATCTTCTCTCGCTGGCGCTTGCGGCTTGGTGCATCTCTAAATAATGGTAGAGCATGTGGGTTATGAATAACAGGTTTGGCCTCAAAATCATCGACAGATTTTTTCCTTGGTGCACGTGCAACACATACAAGAGCTCCTCTCTCACTTAGTGTTGGATCATACAGTACGTGAGTTCCTCCCTGGCTTTTATCTCCAGAAGTAGCAAATATCTTGACGAGAGAAAAAAAGAATGTAGAACTCCATAAGCTACCACCATCGTTTCAATTTGCAGAGTAGGAAAAACTTCAAAATAAACAATGCATCCTATTTTGTTTATAGAAACTACTTTCATGGAGAAAAAATGAAAGAATACAAGGCATGTAAAAAACCAAGCCCCCCACAAAACCCCTCTAAAGAAAAGGGGACCAACCAAGTAATATATCACCTAAGAATAATTACAAAAAGTCCTCGAATCACTTGAGTCCCTTCCACACCTCTAGAAACTTGGTTGTTTCTCTCACCCCAAAAGTCCCATAATAAAGCCCATACCCCAGCTAACCATAAGAATCAACCCTTCTCTCTTAAAGAGAAATGGAGGAGGAACTCTCCAATTGCACTGCCAACATCCTTCTAGTGAGTTTGCGTAAAACCAAACTCCTGGAAGAAGCGATTCCACACAAACCTCACAAACTCATAATACGACATCCTATTGACTCAACCTAGCATGGGAACCACCAAAAATACTAAGTGCAAGCTTTAAAATTTTTACATGTGTGTGAGTAGAGATTTTTCTATAATGCACCCGTCCATGCATGGGAAAATGTTTTGAGCTATATTGTGAGTAGAAAATTTTTATATCATATATATAGCGTGCTGAAAAGTCACAGAAGGTCAATGACATGTCTACATTTTCCAGATCATATATAGTAAGCTCTTCCATGCTTCATAACAAGGTTCTAATATGAATATTTCATGTGTTTTGCATCATATAAAATACGGGAAAAAATGAATAACTGTACCTGATTTAGCTTTGGGTGCCAAGCACACTGCACAACACTACAAGTAGGGGATATTCCTACCCTAGAAACAAGTTCCAGCTTTGTTCTGTCAAAGAAGCAAAGCAGACCCCCTGTTCGGCTCTCTTTCTCGACAGATGTTCCAGTTAGAAAGAGTTGCTCATCAGGACTAAATGCAATATTTGTTTGGGCATAGTTATTTGGGAGATCATCAAACACCTTCAGAGGTTTTTTCATCTGGCGCAGATCCCAAACCTGAGAAACGGAATATAGTTACAACTTATAAGTAGAAAGGAAGGAAGGCAAACGAACAACAAGAAACAAGTGAAAGTAAATTCTCTAAGCCCATTGAAAACATACCTTAAGGGAACCATCAAAGCTTCTTGACAGTAAAATTCTCCCATCACTAGAAAACTTAAGAGCAGTGATATCATCTGAATGACTATTTTCAACGAGTATGTCAGGCCTGCTTCCCCATCCAGGCTTAAGATTCCATATCTGCAAAAACATGAAGCAAGAAAGATAATGCATGATGCCAAGGTGTGTTTAACTTGAAGAACGGACTAAACTAATGAGAATGCAAAGAAGCTCCATCTGGGGGAAGCAATAACTAAAAAATAGTTCCAAGCATTGAAGTAATGCCAAGAGAAATGAGTCAGAATGATAATCAGCGATACCTGAATAGAACCATCACCTATGCCACCGGCAATGCTTTTTCCTTCACGATCCCAAGCACATGTTGTCACGGGAATTCTTCCAGGCCTAGCCAACTTTGGTTTGATAACCTACACATTCAATTACCGGCAGGCATTAGTGGAAGGTCTTGATCCATTATGCGCCTTCAGCAGCATACATTATGATTTGTTATAGCAAATTGTGCCATGTTTGTTAAAAAAGAGGAACGACTAAATAACAGCATTCAACATAAAAACAAGGAGGATCTAAAAGGAAAAGTATCTAATTCTTTCCAGTTTCCCAGAAATCTCCTTTTAGAGTTTTATACATATTAATACATGTTACGGATGCAAGCATTTCTTTTCCACCACCTCCTTGCAGGATTGTCGGTACACATTGAAAAAATATGTCTTATTTAACTGCAACAAATTTATGGAAAAGTGAAAACCTGCTTTTGACTCTTGAAGTCATTTACATCCCAGATTCGCAGAGATCCATCTTCGGATGACGTCAAAATTGTCTCTTTAGTTTTAGGGTGCCACTCTCCACAAGTCAGTCCAGATATGTGCCCTTTAGTGTTCTTCAGATCACGTATATACATATCTCCCTTCATAAACTCTCCTAAAGTAAGTCCATCACGGTCATAAATCTGAAATGCCAAGAAGATAAACATTACTTAAATACTGGATGCTTCCATAAGCTACAGGCTCATACAACAATTGAAAATCTTCATTCAGCACCTTGGCTTGAGCTGAGCCCGTCACACACATAAAGCGGTCAGCCGTTGGACTCCAGCTAAGGTTACGAATTTGATGACCTTCAAACGGTTCCAACTGTCTGAAGGATTGCAGACGAGAATTCATCCCTTGAAAGTCATACATTCGTACTGTATAGTCATAACTACCAGAGAGAATTCTAGACCCAGTTTGGTCAACAGCAAGAGCAGAAACTACCTGTCAAAAATCATTCAAAATTAATATACAAGTTCATGACATCTCAAGCCAAGCCTCGTGTCAAGACGAAAATATGTACCAAAATCTAGTAGCTATTAACTCTAAATGTCAACTATTGCTAAATCCTAACTGTCAACTTCTGTAATATTAGAAAACAATCATCTTTTAGGTTGGATGTTCTGATCTTTCCAAAACAAATAATTATACACTTCTAGTTCAATATAATATTGCCAGTTTTCCACCTAGTTCTCCCAGAATCTTTTGCATCATCACTGTATTCGAAACAATAGGTGATACAATGATACTAAAAACAACATCCTAAAACTCCTAAGCTTCTGGACACAATGCAAATCCTTGAGGAATTATTCTTGAAACTTACACTCTCCTGGGTGAGCAATAACAATGGAACCCCTGGCTAAAACTATATAAACCAAAAGAGTTAAATGGCCAACAATAACTATTCACCGTTCTCTATGCTCCATACATCTCGTTTGCATGTTCAAGAGAGGCTAGCCTAATAATATTTAAACTCGGATTGATATGGGGTGGGAAAAGAAAAAATCTTTGATTTGCACTCATACTTTCACCATAAACATCGCAAAATTGCTCATTAAATCCATGCAAAAGTCAAGCAGAGTCAGTGAATGTGAACAATAGTTAGAGATCAAAATTATTTAAGCGAAACCCAACTTCAGCAGCTTGACTAATTCAAGCTACTTTGATATCCACTACTTGAAAACAAGCCAAGCACAATACGTTCATTCTTTCCTGATTTGGGGCTATGAACAAAATAACAAGAAGCTGAATAGAGTGAAAAGTAGAGCAGCTCAAACCTTAGTATGGCCCTTGAGCACGATCTCATTGCTCTGCGGAATTCTATACCGATTCTCCTCATGTTCTTCCTCCTCCACATCCGAATCCTCCAAATTCGAGCTCCGCGGCGGAGGTGGTGGTCCAATCATTTCACCATCGTCATCCCCATCATCATCTGAATCCTCACCAGGCGGCGGCGGGGGCGGAGGCCCAATAATTACATCATCGTCGTTATCATCATCTTTATTCAATTTCGATTCAATGGGCGGGCGAGGCGGACCAATCTTCGGACCATCGTCAGCATCACTGTCACGCGTGATCCCACTAGGCCCAGAATCATTCATAACAGGTGGGTTGGGGTTTTTGGAAGTGCGAAGTGAATTGAGCCAGGCTTTGGAGGAGGAAGAGACAGAAGGGAGGGTATTGGTATTCTGTGAGGAAGAAGATTTTTCTGGAATACTCACTGAAGTGTTACGACGAGTGGTGTTATGGATGGCTTCGAGAGGGGTCTGCGATTTCGATTGCTTCCCGAATGTAAGAGGAAATTGAGCTCTGATGCCATCGTATATCTCCGCTTCGTCCTCCATATTCTTCCGAAGAAACTTGCTTTCGTTCAACCTAAAGACGATATCAGTTCGAAAGCGAAATCTTGTATCTATCTACCGTCGTCCGCCATTAACGAAAGCTAGAAAATTTGCACTGCTCTGCAGTCTGCCCTTGAGGAGGAAGGGAGGACGGTGAAGAGGACCGGCAATGGAGTCGGCAAGTTTAATTTGGGCCTCTCTGCTCAGGCTAGGCCTTCTGGGCCAGTATATAGTACAGTAATCGGAGGAAAGTCCTTTTTTCGTTGGGCAAATGTCTAAGTTACCCCTCTGAAAATCAATACTATTACCATTTATAAATTATTATTTACAACATAATCTAATGCAACAAAATAAAATTAAAAAAAAAATTAAAAAATAAAATAAAATCGCCAAACGGATGACCCAGAGAGGGGAATGTGCTTTGCCCCCACTTTTTTTAAAATAAGGTTTTTTTTATCATTTGCTGACCTCAAATTCTTTTAAAATTATAAGAAAAAAAAAGAATTTCGTGCATGTGGAATGTGCTTTTTCTCGTTCTCTCACTCTCACTCTCACTCTCTCGCTCTCTTTTCTTTCATAGATCGCTCTCCTCTCTCTCATTTTCTCAAGGTCACACTCTCTTACTCTCGCTCTATTTTCTTTCATAGATCACTCTCCTCTCTCTATTTTTCTCAGGTCACACTCTCTTATTCTCGCTCTCTTTTCTCTCATAGATCGCTCCTTTCTCCCTTTCTCTCACGATCTCGCTCTTTCACTCCATTTTCTCTCACAAATTGCTCTCCTCTCTCCCTTTCTCTTACTATTTTGCTCTCGCTCTTGAACTTTCGTTCTCTAGCATTCAGCCTCAAAGAAGAGCAAATTTGTAGCTTCATGTGGTTATAACATCAGCATAAGGCCAATTACCATTGTGTTTTAAAAAGTGGAACATTTTTCATTTTAGGCTGAACCAACTGTACAATTTTCTAAAAAAAAAAATTCAAATTTAGTAATCTAGATTAACAAAATTAAATATATAAATATTAAGAAAATTATTATATATTAAATTGAGATAGAATTCTATCGCGGTCTATCGTTGTTAGGCAGTGAAATTTTTCTATATTTATAAATAATTTGGTTCATTTTTCTATATTTGAAAACAACCCTAAATATCATTATTATTTTTTAAATCAAATAATCATTTTGAAATAAGATAAATATCTCACAACATATTTCTTGAACAAAAAAATCTCACAAAATAACATCAAATGTAAATAAATAAATAAATCTTAGAAAGTATAATTTTAGATCAAACAAATTTTATGTTTTTGAAGTTCGGTCAAACAAACTAAATTTACAAGGTATACATTAAGCATTAAGAACATATAATTCGTAAAGAAAACACATAAAATTTGTGATCTAAAGGAGAAAAAATACCATGTATTCGGAAAAAAAAAAAAAAAAGAAAAGAAAAAAGAATCGCAAACATAAAATAAAGGAAAAAACACATCATTCTACTCCTGAAAATTTGTGAAATTAAGAGAGAAAAACATCATGCTATCGGAAAAAAATAGAAAAATTGCATAAACCACCAATAAACTATGGAATTGATTACAATAATATTGATGAAGTTTTAATTTAATTAATTACGCCATTATAAATTTGTTAATGCTTGCAATTAGTCTCTTTTCTTAAATTAACCTTCATTTGTGATTACACATGTGACACACACATGATGAAGAGGGAAAAACTTGTAATATTAAAAAAAAAAAAAATTCAATCATCTGCCATCCTCTCGCTGTTCTCCACCATTAACGATTATCTAAAAACAGCTTCATAAAAATGAGTGTCGTTTGTACAATGAAGTACACTCGGTCTCGAAATATTGATTGAGAAAATTTTCGTTTTTCCCCAATTTCGAGAAATTTCAAGATTTCGAGAATATTTTGATTCCTCTCATTTCGACGAAATTTGGAGAAAATTTTAATTTTTTTTCCTAATTAACTATTTTAGTTCAATTTAAAATTTTCAATTTTATAGTCCTCACACGCCAATGTCATTTTCGACAAATGATTAAGCATTTTTTATGTACTACTTTTTTTAATTTCCAACTTTTCTCAAGTTTTAGCTTTATTTTTTATCCAGAACTTTCATTTATAAAGAAATTGAATTCGAAAGAACCACAAAAAAATAATCTATATTTATTTTTAAACTCAATCAAACTTTTTTCATGAAATTTTCACATCACTTCACCTTAAAATTGAATTGATGTGAGTTTTTTCCTTTACCATCCAAAACTTTCATAATTTTCACATCATTTTACCTAAAAAATATTCATAAACTTTTTATTATTGTGTAATTATTTTTTCATTTCTTTTTTAAATTTCTGCTCTCGTATCAACAGTTACTCAGATATTTACAATAGACATCTAAATATTGTCTTACTTTATAGAAATTGTGATTAAAAATGGTTAGTTATAGTTTAATTAAGTCACAATCAAAGTTTTATTAATTAATTATAACAATTTTCATCAATCTCCATAAATTTTTCTGAAATTTTCATTGACATCGATATTTCCATAAAATTGGGACCTCGATATTTTTATCAACATCGATATTTCGAACATTGAGTACACTTCAACGCTATGGTTGTTCATTGTGCGGGGACTTACATCAACCTCTACACCTAAAGGATTTCGAAGGCGAGACAATTTTCCTTTAAATTTTTCCAACTGCATAGCTCGGGGTCGTTCATGCAATTTTTCTATAAAAAAAATGATTTTTGATTTAGCCAAACATGCTTAGCGGTTCAAAATCTTGAAAATAAACTCATTCACTTATTTATTTTATTAAACAACTTTTTCCTTTAATAAAATGTACTAAAATATACAAATCAAAAATTTAAAAACATAATAACTAAATCTAAAAAAATCATATTGGATTCAAAATACATTATGAAATCTAAGTTCAAGTAAAACATGCTAAAAACGAAAATATTTAAAGTTGATTTTATTTTCAAAATGGATAATGAAAAATATATAATAATTTAATAATTGAAGTTTGCACATTTAACGAACAACTCCATCTTCTCCTCTTTCTCTCATCCTCCCTCCAATGTTTCCAATGACTCTACCCATCGACCACTGTTGACAACCAACTCTAACAACAATCATCGTCGGCAACATGCTCCAACAACCACCTCTAATGCCCAACTTTGGCGATCAATTTTGACAACAACCACTGTCGGCAACTACTAGCCTCACTTTGACAACATGTTTTGACGACCACCTCTGGTGACCAAACCCGATAATTCCTCCAACGAAGACCACATCCGACAATCATTTTCAGTGAAACACTTTGAGCATATAGTCAAACCAAATAAACTTGTGTATAAAACACTTTTGAGAAAATGTAACCAAACACATATGTATTTTTATTTCAAATAGTTTTTATAAAAATGTTTGAATGCGAATGACTTTTTGACAAATATTTCGTCGACTGTTTGAAAGATCAACCACGGATGAGTACCATCATGACTGCATCTTCTGAGGCTCTCCACTTCTTTGCTCGTCGCCCAAAGATTCTATCGACAGGCCAAGTTAGGGTCTAACGCCTCTCTGATATCACTTGTTAGGGACAATAAATCTCAAATATCTCCACGATAGTATGATATTGTCCAATTTGAGCATAAACCCTCGTGGCTTTACTTTTGATTTTACCTAAAAAGTATCGTGTCATTGGAAATAGTTATCCTTTCTTATATATACCCATGATCATCCCCTTATCTAGCTAATATGGGACTTTGATCGCATTCTCAACACCAACATACATGCATAATAAAACTTAACCTACAATGTGACCTCAAATGCTATAAAAAGTCATAAATCTGTTGATGGCCTAATTTTTTTTTTGTGCATATTACACTCACACATTCCACTAATATGAAAAGTATATTGTAATTTATTGTTTGTATGAAACAAAAGTATTTTGTCTACCTCAAGTACAATGAATTGTAAACTATATGTGAAGTTTATTAAAAGCGTCAAAGGTCATCAATTCAAGTCATCAAGCTTTGAGTTGAAATCTACACCTAGCGATGAAGGAAACTTCTACCTCTTTACAAATGAGAGTTCCTATGAAGATTAGGATTTCTAGACCAACCTCACCCGAGAGAAAGTATAGTATAGTGAGATTCGCCTTGAAAAAAGTTGAATCGAATCGATAGTGAAACCTAGAAGTGTAGAAATTGTTTCAAGAGTCAAACACTTTGTTTTCCCAGATTTTGTGTTGTTGTCTTCTTTATTCTTTATCACCTTCTATCATTATTGCTTTTATTACGTACTTATAAATTTCATTTCAGTAAAGCTTCTTTATTCTTTTTCATCATGATCTAAATTCTTTTAGAGATTTAATCTTGTGAATGCCCTAAAAGATAAATTGGCTTGAGACTTTGCAAAGCATTGCACCCTTTTTTCTATTTCTTTTGTTAAAAAATAATGTTATATTATTAATTTAAACTGGTCATTTGAGTTAGCATATTAGTTGAGTCTTAATGCTGATAATATTAAAATTACAATAAACACTCTCTCATTACTTACTTTTTTTATTTACAATCAACCAACTCCGCTTATTTTCACTTGTTACTAAGTTTATTTATTTTCTTTAAAAACAAAATTGTCTTTAAAAGTTGAATTTCACAAATAGTCTTGTGGGAAATGATACTCAAAATACCGCCATTTTACTAATCGTTGATAGTGTATGCTTACACTTGAACTTGAGTATTATTAACCTTTTATGAAGCATAACAACTCATATACATCTTGGGTCATTAAGTTAGTGCATGAGAAGAAACCTTTGCCTTTTTTTAACTTGGTCCTGAGATTGAACGGACCTTTCATTGGCATAGGAAAGTACAAAGATGAAAGAAGGGGGAACAAAAGGAGTTGAGCACATATGAAAGTCTTAAACAAGCAGCATTTGTTTAACAATTTCTAATGGATCCACCTGGAGTCGATCCTCCTAATCCTCGAAAAAATGGAAGAGTGCAACAAAATGGTGATCAACAAGACCCGCCACAATAAGAAGCACTTTCTCAAAATCCTATCTTTATTACAGAAGATAAAGATAAAACAATAAGAGACCACGAAGCACATGTTTTAGACCTGAATCTTGGAATTTTAGATCTACCTATTGAGGCACCACAATTTGAAATGAAGTCGTCAATGTTGAGGCATTTGGATGCATTTAAAGTAAACAGTGTTCCTAAAGAAACACTAAGATTAAAATTATTTCCATACTTTGTTTAGGGTGATGCTGAGGCATTTGGATGCATTTCCTCCTAACTCTATCACTTCATGGACGAATTTGGTGGAGAAGTTCATCGAGAAGTATTTTCTCTCGAATAAGAAGGGGAAATACAAAGCTGAGATCATAGCTTTTAAACAAGCACCTAATGAAATTATGAATGGAACATGAGAAAGATTCATAAAGCTAGTTAGGAAATGCCCACATCATGGACTTCTTGGTTGTATTGTGATCAAGTAGTTCTATAATGGTCTTAAAGTATAAATAACATACATGATACATCTAGGAATGGATTTTTACTAAAGAAATCTGTAAATGAATTATATGAAATCTTGAACATAATAGCAAGTAACAACCAAAACTAGGGCAAAACATAAATCATTCTAACAAAGATTGTCACATGAGTACAAAATGCATATTCTTATGTATTAGTAAATGCCCAATTGGTTTCCATTGGTAGGATGTTAGAAAATTTAGCTCTTGGAAATCAAGCAGTTGCCCCACTCTGAATCAAATGTCAGTCACTTGTGCCTTTTGTAGTGATAACCATATGTTTGACAATTGCATGTATAACCCAATGTCTGTTTGTTTTGTAGGACATCAAAGAAATCAAAATCAGTAGAACCCGCACTCCAAGACTTACAATCCTAGATGGAGGCAACATTCAAATTTCTCTTGGGGGGGCCAGCCAAGTTTAAGCAACAATATTGCGAGCCAAGTTGTGAAACAAGGAATTCCACCAGGTTTTGATACAATACAACAACTACCAAAAGGATTCCAACTAGTACAACAACAACCCTCACAAACCCCACTGTGAAAAGTTTGTTGAAGGGATACATGTTAAGGAATGAAGCAACATTGAGGAACTTGGAAGTCCAAGTAGGACAACTGATGAATGAGCTAAAAAATAGACCATAGGGAGTATTACTGATAGATGTCAAAAAGTGCATGTTTTTACCATCTATTTTGTAACTTTTATTTAGTAAAAGGACACTTTATGTGATATTTTGACCCCAAAATGGTCTAAATTGGGTCAAATGAGCAAGCAAATGTCTTTTAATTGTCTAAAGTGTGTTTTTAGTCATTTAGGCTGATTATATGAGCTTTTATGCTACTTTTTTTCATTATTGTTTTGCAGATTTTGACCTTGATGCAGTCGCATAGCCAAAACATGATGCGCCTGCATTAAAACCCTAAATTTCACAATCGTGCCCAATTGTTTGTGGTTACTGGTTTTTCGATCCACTACCATTATTCAACGCCGAAAATACCTAGTAAACGCCCAAAGCACCATTTTAGGTCTGCCTTCAACAAACTTTGGGCTATATAGAGGATGTGAAGCTTCTCTTTTCAATCATTCACGATCCACACCCAAATTCCAGCCATCCTTTGGACGAGTTCTTATCTCCTCAGTCAGAAACCTTCAAGAATGGTTTTTTCTCTGACGAACTTCAACTCTAGGTTATCCTTACCCCATGAGAACGTGTGGAGAGATAAGATTCATCCTTGAGAAAGGAGAATCTACCCTAGGGGGAGATTAAGAGAATGAAAAATTGCTTTCAGGAATTCTCACATTGTATTTTCCAGCATTTCTTTTAGTTTCTCTTTGCATTTTCTATCTTTATTTCTTTTCATCCGTTTAACGTTGATCTCGTAATCATGATTTATGATCTAATGAAATATACTCATTTGTTCTTAATCATGAGTTGGATTATGTAAGAGATTTAGTTTTGTGAATACCCTAGGGCTTTATGACTTGAAAAATACTTATGCTTCATACCTTTTTTACTTTTGCATTTCTTTTGTTGAGTTTATGGATAAATATTGTTAAGTTAAATTGATAATTTAATTTAGCAATCTAGTGGAGTCTTAATACTGAGAAGGTTAGGATATAAACTAATTTCACAAATAAATATGTGACTAAGAGCTTAGAAATAAGATTGTCGCGTAGCTTTAGAAATAAGGTATACCATAGGATAAAGAAATTGCATAAGATCCAGCTAACCATAAAAATATAGGCATTAGCTGCTTAAGGCTTCTAAAGGAACTTGACACAAGACCGAATAGGAGGAGTTTTCTGTACATGACTAAGTCATTGTCCAGGTATGATGCAGTCGCATTGTCCAAGGCACATTGTCCTTTTAGTTGAAACATAAATGTATCCTTATTCAACACTTTTGTTTATTGTTTCTATCAATTGCCAAGCAATACAAAAACCTTGCAAAGGAATGAAAAAATAATAGTGCAAAGTTCTGACACTGAGAAGTAGATTGGAGTATGAAGGGTCATTACTCTTAGCAGAACTTAAAAAGAAGACCCCTCATGTAGATGGCAAGTTATAAGAGAAGGAAAAAATAGTTGAAAAGACGGAGAAAGAGTCTAGCCCAAGAACAATTCTAAAGAAAGTAAATGCAGAAAAAATGAAAAAAAAAAAAAAAAGGTTGTAGAGAATATGTTCGCATGTTCCCCCAAATTTAAGAACATGTATCAAAGTTAGAGGTCGTCACCCCCTTCTCTTTGAGATTTAAGAAAGCAAACCAAGATTATTAATTCAAGAAGTTCTTAGACATCTTGAAACAACTCACATCAATATCCTGCTAGTTGAGGTGCCTGAGCTAATGCCCAAATATATGAAGTTCTTGAAAGATATCTTGACCAAAAAGAGAAAACTCACAAAGTACTAAACAATAGCATTAACTGAATGTTGCAGCGCGTTAGTGATAAGTCGAATTCCAACTAATCTTAAGGATCAAGGAAGCTTCACAATTCCGTGTTTAATTGGAGGACAAAGTATGAGGAGGGTATTATGTGGCCTCGGGGCAAACATCAACTTGATGCCTATTTCGTTTTCACCAAACTACGGATTGGTGAGATAAAGCTTACTACAACTATTACCTTATAGTTGGTTGAAGTTGACAAGTTTGTACTTTTAGCTAACTTTATCGTACTTGACTTTTGAAGTAGACTGTGAAGTATCAATAATTGTAGAACGACCATTGCAACAGGAAAAACTCTTATTAATGTCTAGAAGAATGAGCTGATGATGAGAGTCAACGATCAACATATTACATTCAACATTCTAAATACTTTAAAATACTCTGGAGACATGGACAAAATCATGTATTAGCCTTTTCACTATAAATTTTTAAAACATATGTACAATGTATTTTTTTACATAAAAATTATTAGGTAAAAATACCATTTTAATCCATATACTTTTAAAATTAAATTTGCGTCAATGTACTTTCAATAAATCTTAAAGTTAGTCCCCACGACTAGTTTATTGTTGCTTTTTTTAAATTTATTATTATTATTTAATAGCATTTTTACTACAAAATTTGAAAATATATTTACATATTATATTTTCTATCATGAAAATTATTATTATTATTTAACTAAATTCGGTAAAAATTAATTTTGAGATACTAAATTTAAGATTTATTGAAAGTAGGATGACTACAATTAGACAATTAAAAGTACATGAACTAAAATTGAACAAATTTCAAACTACAAAATCAAGATGATATTTAACAAAATTATTATTATTTCACCAATTTCAATAAAAATTAATTTTGAGGAAACTAAATTTAAAATTTGATAAAAGTAGAGGGACGAGAATTGGATGAAATTTTGAAATAGTGTACCAAAATGGTATTTTAAGTTTTATTTAATTAATATATTTAGCCTGAACAATAATATCCAAACGATACTATCGTCGTCTTCCTTATTTATCCACTTCGCCATTGTTGAGCGCAGATAAGCAGGCGTAAAAGCTCTTCCTACAAAGTCGTTGGTGACTCCGCCGGATTATCCAAACGACTTTCCGGACTCAGTTTCGAGAAGTCCGAGCAGAGAAATGTAGGTCATGAACTCTAATATAGCCTTTTCGATTCTTCGTTTTTTTCCCCTCTTTGAAGCCATTACAGGGATTTCGGCCATTAATTGTTGTTTCTGTTCGTCTGTGGTTGATTTTTGAGTCGATAGGGATAATGAATTGAAGCCGATGGACGCTGAGCAACTCAGAGAACATGCTCACAAAATGGTGGATTTCATTGCTGATTATTACAAAAGCATCGAGGATTTCCCCGTGCTTAGCCAAGTAGAGGTTGGATTGATTTTTCCTTCCTCCTTTTGCTGTTCTAAGTATGGGCTGCTTTTAGTTTTACTTGTTAATTTCTGAATGATACTTATACATGACGCATGTTAGTATGTGAGTGTGAATTAGACGTTTTCAAAGTGGCAGAACACAGTTTTATCTATTACGTAGTTCCATTATTGTTCAAATTTATTTGAAATTTATTCATGACCTAGTTTCAATGTTATTCATAAATTTCTTGCACTTTTCTTTTTTTAATAAATTATTTTGGGTTTGTATTATGATTCTGCAACCCATCTAAATTTAACGCTGATCTTTTATTTATTAAATTTGCAAGATGATGTTGATTGTATTTTTGTTTTTCATTCAATCGTCTTTTGCTTATGATTTTTGATGGAAGGGTGTTTTATCATTTTTTTCCCTTCACTTTTTTAATTTTCTTCCTTAAAATTGCGAACAAAATGAAATGTTAATAAAGTTGTTCTTTAACTTTTTACTTTTAATTTCCATCAATGGAGATTTCATTTTCATTTTAAAATAACAAAAAGGGAAAAGCGAAAAGAGTCGATGACAAAGTGAGCACGGTACATGTATTCCTTCCCTTGAGGTACGAGGTATAAATCTCCACATCCCATTTAACTTTTCTTTTTCTTCCTTTTGGTCTTTTCATGCAGCCCGGTTATCTTCGAAATCTTCTACCAGAATCTGCACCTCGTAAATCGGAATCTCTGCAAAGTGTTCTTGATGGTAATTTTCTTAATCTTGTTGTGGAAGGATAAAATTATAAGTAATACCCCAAAACATTTGGACTCTTTAGGGGGACAGAGTCAAAAGTGATTTTATCTGGTTCAAGGCATTTAACGGTATTTAAGTGTAACATAATTTGGAATTATTCGTTAATATCTTAAACCATGATTTTTTATTGTAAAAAAGACAGTAAAGCCAGTAAAAGGCAAATAGAAAACTCCCTAGGTTTTTCTGTTTATGTTTGGGTCTTAGATAGTTCAATGGGACATGTAATCATATTGGCAATATATTCTTTTCGTGATTCAGATGTTCAGAAAAAGATTTTTCCGGGTGTAACACATTGGCAGAGCCCCAGCTACTTCGCTTATTATCCTTCTAATAGCAGCATTGCTGGATTTCTTGGGGAAATGCTCAGTGCAGCTTTTAACGTTATCGGTTTTAGTTGGATTACTTCTCCAGCTGCTACAGAACTTGAGATGATAGTTCTTGATTGGCTTGCCAAATTACTTAAGCTTTCTGATGACTTTCTCTCGTCAGGTAGTCCTGTCAATTATGATGTTGCTTTTGAATGTTTTTTGATGAACAATGAACCTTTGTCCTGCATTCCTTTTACCTTTTTGAATCAATTTAAGTGTTCATTTCATATTTAAATTAAGTGAGGACCTCAGCTAATGTTAGTTCATTCAAACAAGGAAAACTATGAAGCTCAAGCAGCTAATTAAATATTGTATTATTAATTTATATTTAGGCATGTTTGAGAGTAATTTTTGAAATGGTTAAAATCATTTTTGTCATGTTTAAAATCACTTCCAACGTGCCTTTAATCATTCAAAAATCAATTTATTGTACAATTTTACACTTAGTGCTATTTTCATACCACCAAAGTTGTTTTTGAATGATTTTTTGGAGTGATTTTGAACTTGACAAAAGTGATTTTAACTATTTCAAAAATCACTCCCAAACATATCATTAACGTATATGATATTTTTCTTTTAAATGAATCAATTAATTTTGTGTACCTCACACTAATAAGGTTTCGTTTGTACTTGCCATATTAATATACAATGTGATGCTAGAAAGTTAAAATGGTGGGGTTGATTACTTGATCTCTCCAACCGTCACCAAAAGGAAGAGTCTCCTCTTGTACGGGAGTTAGGAGTTTCTCTTAGAATGCAAAAGAATATAAAGTAATTACATCTGTTATCGCTGGACATACTTCCATGCTGAAGGAATTTGAAGTCAAGGTTGCTTGAGAAACTTTTGGAAAGATGAGGACACAGGAGAACAATTGAGTTTGGTTTTAAGCTTTTGGTTAGCTTTAAGATCTTCTGTGAAGTTTATGTAATAAAATAGGAATCTTGCTGCAGGAAAAGGCGGGGGAGTAATACAGGGGACTGCCAGTGAAGCTGTTTTAGTTGTGCTACTGGCCGCCCGTGATCGAGCTCTGAGAAGATTTGGAAAAGATTCCCTTAAAAAACTAGTGGTTTATTCATCTGATCAAACGCATTCTGCTTTACAAAAAGCGTGCCAGGTAATTCGAAGGTGTAATATTCAAGCTTGAATCAAGGTTCTAAATTTGTTCTTAAAAAATGTCCTTCAATGGGGTAATTTATCATATCATTGGCATGTTTACATTATGAATGATGCAAAAATCTATCCCAAACACAATCCTTTAAACAATTCTATTAATAGGTATCCTATTTAGTTCATATGGTATGGTTGTTCGTTTGAACTAGATTCTACCATATAAGTTCTCTGATGCTATTGAGTTCAAAGCTTGTACCTCAGGGATGCTTCATTTGGAATTTTAGTTTTTACTGTTGCCTCTCTTCTTCCACTGTGAAGAGTGGGTCTTCTGCTTTGATGGGTTCCTCAAAGTTGTATGCCGTCAGGGAAAGCACTTAAAATACAATGTAATAATTGATTTCTTTTGTCACACGTCCTAATCTCATCTATTATTACTCCCTTAAGCCATATTTGTAAAATGACAATGACTGAAATGAAATTAATTTGGTAAGAACGTTGGCTATATATATAGTTTTTAAGAACCAAATGCCCTAAGGTCATAGATATTATTTTGGTCGTCAGTTGCTTAAATAAGTATAGACTCCGAAGAAAAAACTCCTGGCATATTTAACTGTATATTTTGTTCTACGTTTTTTTTGGAAGATTGGAGGCATTCATCCTGAGAATTGCAGATCGTTGAAAGCAGATATTTCTACCAATTATGCCCTTTCTCCCGATGTTCTTTCTGAAGAACTTTCACACGATACAGCCAGTGGATTGATTCCATTTTTCTTATGTGCTACAGTAAGTATGAGGAATAAGCTTACTCATAAGCTCTATAATTTCATTGAGTACAAGTTGTTTTGCTGCAGTATCTATGGTTCCACCCCACATCTCCCCTATTGATCAAGTTTCCATAGAGACTCGTTCAGTCTACTATTTGACCTAATGGCCTTTAGAAGGTCATTAGTGAATTAAGTCTGTTTGTTGAACTGCTCAATTTTGTCGGTTTATGATGGCCAATCTGATTTTCCAACTTCAGTTTTATTTTTCTTCAGGAAGAATGTAAAGAAAATAAACATTAAAGATAAATACTGAAAATAACCTATGTACCAGATTCTCTCTAAGCAAAACTATATTTTGTCTTTTAATTAGGATATTGGTCGTCTTTTACCAGACTATAATGAGCCTCATGTATTAATATTATAGTATTGACAGAAGAGATGAAATTTTCACTGGGAGGGAAAAATTTTACATTCTAACGTCTTATACTTTTATATCCTTTCATTTTTGAAAATTGGGGTGGGAAGGCATCTAAGACATTTACAGGGGCAATTGCTCCCTCCTTCCTTCTTCGATTCACTCCTATCCTATGTTTCAGTAATGCAGATTTGGTGCTTTTGCATGCAGGTTGGCACTACATCATCAACAGCCGTTGACCCTCTCCCTGAACTAGGAAATATTGCAAAGGTTAATACGTCTTTTTTTTTTTCCTGAATTGAAATAGTATAGTTTTTGAACTTTTAAGTTTGTTCAATTCTGATAATTGAACTTTCAGAAAGTACATTTTGGTCTTAAACATTCAAGTATATTTCATTTTGGTCCTGAACTTTCAAAAGTCTATTTTGGTCCCTAAAAATAACTATTGTAGTCCATGTGCCTAGTTGTTGAAATCATGCTCATGCTAACATACTAATACATACTCAAAGCTATGTCATTAATTTGTTGAAACAAAATAAAGGTTTCTAAAAAAAGGAAAAAAAAAGCCAAAATGGTTATTTTTAAAGTTGGAGGAAGTAAAAGACATTTAAACCTACTAATCATGCTTAAGAATGTTTTGTGCGCTAGCAAAAGGGAAGATTAAATTACTTTGACAAGCCTCACTATATTAATCATTGTTGGAAAGGGAAAGTTCCAATCATAAGAATTTGTTCAACATAATGCAGTATCAGAAATAACTCAGGTGGAGACACATGCCCTTACATTTTAGTATGCTGTGGAACTTGAAAGGCAACCGATAAGATTCAGACACTTATTCCTTATCTCTCGCAAAATAAAAAGCTAACGTTAGGCATACTAATACGTAAGCTTGCAGATTGTGAATTTGATCATTAAGCAGATAGATTTAAATAGATATTGTGCTTGGATGTAATAAGTGAAACATGGGGATTATGTAATTGGGAAGGCTAGAGCTAAATTGACTTGCCATTTGCTCTGCTAGCAATAGCATGATATACAAAGTACCTGCTAAATGGTTTCAGGTAGTCTTCACTCGTTTGCAATGTACACATCTGTAAAAAAAAGGGACCATCCATTTTGTGTTTATGATTTATAGATTTTCTGATTAAATTTTAGCCAAAAAAAATTTATCATGAGCAGAACCCTTGCTATTGACAGAGGTATGAAATGTGGTTTCACGTTGATGCTGCTTATGCTGGAAGTGCATGTGTATGTCCTGAATATCGACAGTACATTGACGGTGTTGAAGAAGCTGACTCATTCAATATGAATCTTCACAAATGGTTTTTAACGAACTTTGATTGTTCAGCCCTGTGGGTCAAGGTATATGTATAACAATATCTGCTGTCCACTTACAGGATTTCAAAATGAAATGTCTGCTTTATTTGGTAAAATGTGTGTTGGCATGCTTATGTATGTTGTTCATGGTAGTATATATGAATTCAAGTCTGATAGATTCCTCGCACTACCTCCCTCCAGAAAGAGCAAAAAAGGGATTGCAAAAAAGATAGAAACCGAACATTAATTCACGTGTTATAACCACAGGACAGACATGCCTTGATCCGGTCACTTTCTACCAATCCTGAGTTCTTGAAAAATAAAGTAAGTCTGACCTACAATCTGCCTAATTTGTTGAGAGTTCTTGCAACAAAATATTTAATTAGTGTTAACGCTGGTAGAGATCACAATTATTGATTTGTATTGTTTGTATAACTATTTTGCTCGCTGGATCTCAAATGCTATTGTTATTGCAGGCCTCTCAAGCAGAAATGGTTGTGGATTACAAAGATTGGCAAATTCCACTTGGGCGCCGATTTAGGTGTGCCTCCAAAGTTCAAACGATATATTTCTAAAAAGGTTTTTACATTTTCAATCTAAGGGTTATTAATATGTAAAATGTGACCAGAAGACACTTGATATCCTGTCTAGATGACACTACAGTTCAACTTTGGAAAGGTATTATCTGTCCCGAAGTCTTCTAGAAAATCATTATATCAAGTAAACTTTTTGAAACCTTTGTGATGGAGAAGAAAAATGCACTGCACGACCTTACTTGAACAAAATCTCTGTTCTATTGGTTGTGCAGTTTTTTTCTCGAGTTCTAAATTTGAAAAATATACCGCAATACACTGTGATTAAACTAGAAACCTGCATGGATTCTTTGTACGGGTATTTTCTATTTTAATTCTTGTTTCTGAGAAATGTTATACAGTCTGAGTAATCCTATGCTTTTCGTGCCTTAGATCATTGAAGGTGTGGATGGTGTTACGACTGTATGGTACAGAAAACCTTCAAAAATACATTAGAAATCACATCAAGTTGGCTGAACGTTTTGAAGCCCTTGTACGTGAAGATCCAAGGTTTGAGGTTGTAAATTCTTATCGTACCCTTTTGTTCTATAGTATTGCTTCCTTTATACCCTTAGCATCATAAAATAGTCACGACATAATCTAATAGCATTCTAGGAAAAAAGGATAAGAAAATTTGTGCAGGGGGGAAAAGCTGTATGAATAATATGGTTAAAATGGTTTGGTGCCCGCTATTGCAGATACATCATATGGTATGTTCAAATCGTCATTCTTAAGTTTACTTGTGCAGATTGTTACACCAAGGATATTCTCTCTGGTATGTTTTCGCCTTCTGCCGTCTCGCAAAAATGAAGATGGTGGCAACAAACTAAACCAAAGCCTATTAGATGCTGTAAATGCTAGTGGAAATATTTTCATTTCTCACACGGTAAGTTGTTTCAGTTGGTTGTATTGTAGAAATCCCGAGCTGGTAATTGTGCCTTGTCATAACATGGTGTTGAAGTATTGATATAATTAAATTTACAGTAACTCAATAGGAGGTCTTGTGTATACTTTCATTTTCTATCCAGACATTCACATGTTGGGTCTTTTGCAAATGTTCAAGCTCACATGTGAGGTTGAGTGTTGAAGTATTAATATAATTAAATTTACCGTAACCCATTGTAACTTAAACTTAGCTTTTAGTTGATCAATGATTTAACATACGATCATTTTGGCAATGTAAATACAAGAGGAATGAGAATAAGGCATGTTTAAATTAACTTAATTTCAACAAAATTGCAGGTTTTATCAGGAAAATACATCCTTCGATTTGCAGTAGGGGCGCCATTGACAGAGGGAAAACATATTAGTGCTGCTTGGAAGTTACTGCAAGATGCGGCTTCCACTTTGCTTTCAATTTGAAACGTAGGTCTTTTACCTTATTTTCAAGTTCTATTTGCATCATAATCTCATATGTATATCATTTCGTAAGAAAATATACATAAGTACTTGATTCTTATTGCCAAAACAAGCCTAGCTTCTTGAAGTCGGAGGTTAAAAAAAAAAAGTATTTGATTATTCGTGTGATTTAACATCAAATTGTTGACATGCATTAGTTAGGAGATCAATGAAGTAAACACTTCTTTTAGCTGGTCAAAGTGAGCTTAGCTAAGTAATAATTAACTTACACCCTCTTTTTGAAGTTGGAGGTTTGACTCTATTCCCACCACCATTGTTGTACTTAAAAATAACATTTTACAAATTAAAAATGAGATGTGCTTCCTATGAAGTATGGAGGTTTGTGTGAAGATATTGGGTTTAGAGAGATGATGGGAGTGAGAAAGGAAAAGGGAGGAGAGAAATAGAAAGAGAGAAGGAAAAAGAAAAAAAAAATTAGAAATTAGAAACAAATCATATCTCATCGGGTCCATATTTAGAGCATGATCTCTTTTTGAAGTTTAGTTTATATTATATAGGAACAAATTTAACCATAAAAAAAAACAAAAAAAAAACTAATACCTTAAAACTAAAATAGATAATGTCAGAACATTGTCTTGGAACTAGCTAATAAACTATGCAAAATTCAACCACAAAATACTCAAAATTAAATCCGAGAAATTCAAACTCAACTGTGAAAATATCCAATTTTAGCCACAAAAAAAAGTGTTTCCAATGGAACCAGAATAAATAGTTACTGACAAACCAACCTCACAGAAAACTACCCCACAAATCATAAAAGTAAAAGTTAAAATTTAAAAATAATAAAACAAACAAATAAATAAAATTAATGGACATTTTTATTTTGTCATTTATTCAAGCCAAGAAGTCGATATGGTGATTGAAAATAGTTATAAAATTGATTATCGAACTAAATACATGGTAGAAAATGAGTTGTTTCCAATCATAAAATAAAATGGCCTTATTTGAGTCCTATCCTTGAATATTAGGATTGCTTGCCATTTTTTAGGTTAAATTATACAAATTATCTCTAAAATTTAGAGTAGGTTTCAATTTAATTGATAAAGTAATTTTTTTTTTTTTTTTTTTAACAATTTCAGTGTTCAAGAGTTAGAAGGAAACTTTTCAAAGTCTAAGAGCATAAGTGGAATTTACTCCAAAGTTCAATGGTATTTTGTATAACCTTAGGGATATTTGCAAATATAGCAATTAGGCCCAAAATCTTAGTAGATGTAGCACATTGCAAAAGCATCTGCCGATACAACAAAATTTGGATCCAACATTTAGAGTCTATCAGATAGATTATATCGTTGATAGGAGTTTATCAACGATAGATTTTGTTATATTTGCAATTTTTTTAAAAAATATTGTTATACAGTTAAAAAAAATATTGTTATACAGTTAATTATTAACTTTAAAAGTGCTACATATGACAATTACCTTTTAACCTTCCATTTTAAAGGAAAAAAGAAGCAAGGGGTGAAGATAGTGGTGAAAGGAATGCACAATTCATATATGCATGAAAAGATCAATCAAGCATCTCATGGGTTGCTCCAAAAAAAGCCAGCAATTGCACCCTTAGTGTCAGACGTTGGAGGGGCCGTGACATTAAATTCTTGATTCAAGACTTTTGATACATTTAACATCTAAAATCTAAAAATTCATATGAGATAGAGGATGATTGACTTCTGACCGTTCATTTTTAGAGGCTTCTTTTTTCTCAAAAATACAATAATAACCTCTAACATTATGAAATACCAAAATTTAGGCTAGGTTATAAAAAAAAAATACCAATTAATTTTGTTATTTGTTTCAAAGATAGCTCTACACTTCCAAGAGCTACAATATTACCCATAAGTTTTCATAAATATTTCAAAATTGCTATTGGAGTTTGAAATTAAACAGAAATTGAGACTTGAATCAATGTAGTGGGGACTTAAAATTGTATTTTAAACTACTTTCAGTTTGACATTCTAAAAGATTTCTACTTCGAAGGATAATTTTGAAATGTTAATGAAAGTATGAGGTAATATTGCAACTTTAAAGTATGGGGTATTCTTTTATAAGACTAAATTATAACAAGTACCCTTAAAAACACCCCCAAATGTTTCAAAAGTACCCTTATAACAGAAGTAATTTAAAATTTCCAACAGAAATCAAAACTTAGAATTGTGCAGCGACAACCTAAAATAATGTCGTGATCTAAATTTTTGTTTTAGGTCATTGCCACAACATTTCATATCTCAATTTTTGTCATCTAAGAATATTTTTGAAACATTTATGAAGGTTTAAGGGTTATATTGCAATTTTTAAAAATATAAAGATACTTTTGAAACAAACGATAAAGTTCACGGGCATGTTTACAAGGGCAAGTGCAAAAGTTAGGCATGTTTAATCTTAATTATAATTTGTTATAAGGTCAAGAAAGGTCACCCCACAATGTGTACTCATGATTAGTATTATAAACATAGTGGCAGCCCACTCAACCAAATTTAATAAAATAAGATGATTCCATACCTGCAGACATGGCCTTCCCAACATGCTGGGCTGTAACTTAATGCATAAAATCAAATCATAAATGACTTTAAGGACCACTAACAAAAATTTACCATTTTCATAGGTCTTTTTTTTTTTTTTTTTTTTTTTAATTTTGGTTACCACATTATTCTTTATTATTATTTTTGTCTAGTTGTGAAAAGAGTCTTTGATTCACAGCTAGGTGATGTTATGGAAAATTACCAATTCTATAAGTCAACTTTGACTAATCCATTATCTTTTGTTTCTTTTCATTGTTTAGGCAACAAGTCAAAAACTAGGCATTTCTGATTTGAAATATATGTTTTAAATTACTTTTGATTTACCTAACCTTTTAAGTGCAAGTTGCTGAAACATTCCTTCCCTCTTCTTCAAGTTCTTCACTTTCCCCTCTAGAAGCTAAAAGTAATGACTTAGATTAGGTTAAATTATCATTTGATCCTTTATATTTGTGAAAAAAAAAGGTTAGAATTTAGTTCCTATAGTTTTAAAAGTTAGAATTTTGTTCTTGTGGTTTGATAAATCTTCATAAGAGTAACCATCATGAGTTGGCATAGTGATAAAAAATGAGACATGATCTCAATATATAGTTAAGAGGTCAAAGGTTCAATCTACGGTGGTCACCTACCTAAGAATTAATTTCCTGAATTTTCTTGACACCCAAATGTTGTATGGCCCCCTTGAAAATAGTCGAGGTGTCAAAATAAATAAAAAATAAATAAATAATAAACCTTGCTATTTAGGAGGGTTTTGTCAAACTATAGAGATTAAATTCTAATTATAATTTATATGACTAATTTTCAAATTACAGGAATTAAATTTACGATTTAACCCTTGAATTATGAAAAAAAAAATCCCAATTGGAGGAGGGGAGAGTATGTATTGATTTCTTTCCAAACCCATTTAAATTGAATCATGGTTAGTGTTTCAAAGAAAGAAAGTCAACATCACATCTTCATTGGAGGGTTGACTTTTTTGGGGAGGAAAAATTATAAATTCAAGAAATATGATAGCTTTGTTTGTCGATAGAAATTCAAATGTTTGGAGTTCGTAGAAATGCATATTATTTTAGACTAAATTATAAAAAAATAATTTTTTAATTATTTTATTTGTTTTAAAAGTATTTATATTCTTTCAAAAGTTGTAGTACTATTTGACATTTTATAATTATTTCAAAACTATTCTTATGGAAGAAAACTTTTAGAATTTTGGATTGAAATTAGGATGAACAGGATGACGATCAAAATTTTTATTCTAAGTCACTACCATACAATTTCATGTCCCAATTTTAGTCCAAAATAGGATTTCTACTTCAAAGTTAATTTTGAAATATTTATAAAAGATCAAAGAAAATATTGCAACTTTTAAAACAAATGACAAATATCAATAATATTTTTTTTAATAATTTAATCTAAGGTTTAATTAGCAATATGTTCATTATTTTTAAGTACTATTAATGTCAAAGTAAACATAGTTCAACGGGTAGAAAATGTACACTATCGACCAAAAGGTTTAAGGTTTAAATTTTCACTCAATGTTGAACTAAAAAAAAGTACGATTAATGTATTGTTATTATTATTTTTAAAACAATTAACAAAAATAAATTTAGTCCCTATTGTTAATTTTTCAAAAAAAAATATTATCAATAGTATTTTCATTATAAATTTTGAAAAAAAAATATTTATATATTATATTTCCTTATATGAAAATTATTATTATCATTTAACCAATTTTGTTCGACACTAACTTATTGAAAATACATATATTTTATCAAGCAAATTCCGAAATACGGGATTAAAATAGTATTTTTAACCATTAAAATAAAATAATCACTTGTTTATTTTTATAATTTTTGCAAAAAAAAAAAAGAAAAACCCCTATTTTTCCTAGGAAATGATTGGTTCTAGAGCTAGAGCCTTCATATGCTTCCATGTGGCGCTAGGCCTGCAACCTCAGCTGTAATATCTTAAATAAAAAATTATTATTTTTTTATTAATAATTTACCAATAATACTTTTTTTCTTCAATAACAAATAATACAGTTTCAATTGAAGTCTTGAAAGACACATG
Organism: Lagenaria siceraria; assembly: GCA_002890555.2. Lineage (NCBI taxonomy): Eukaryota > Viridiplantae > Streptophyta > Magnoliopsida > Cucurbitales > Cucurbitaceae > Lagenaria > Lagenaria siceraria. Next base: position 17,163,211 of record CM016483.1, on the reverse strand, counting down.
AGATCTTAAAATATCAAATTATAATGTAATAATAGGAAATGCATTATTAATGTTGTGTAATAAATTAAACCTTTTGCAATTGTATAAAAGTGATATGATGGGCATCTAATGTTTTTACAGATCAAGTGGTTTAAATTAATGATAATTGAATTTCATCATCATGTGAATCACTTATGAGTTTGAATTGCATTAGTTTAATCATTTTTATAAACTTTTTTTTTTATCCTCAAAACTTATAAGTTTAAGGCGTTTATTTCGTAATTGATGAATTATGTTTACGTTGACATTTTATTATTTTATTTATGAAAAAATATCATTTTGATCTATAAGTTTGCATTTAGCTTCTATTTTGTCGGTATGTTTTAAATGTAATATTTTTAGTCTTCAAGTTTTGAGTTTGATTTCAATTTGGTCTTTAAATTTCAAAATGTTACAATTTTTTCTTTAAAATTTAAGTTTATTTCAATTTGGTCTCTAAGTTTTAAAATTTATAACTTTTACCAAATATTTTCACTAAATACTCACTTTTCAGTCTTTAGTGCTAATATCTATTAAATAATTTAAATATTTGTTTCTAAATATAGAAAAATGTTACTGTTTATCAGCGATATTTTTTTATATTTGTAAATAGTTTAATATTTTTTCTGTTTATAGTCATTTCTCTAATTTAAAAGAATTAAAACTAATTAAGTTTCATTACTTTTTTCATCACTATTAAAATTAATTTTAAAACTTTACTTCATAAATTTTTTAAATTAATTAATCGACATTAGCGCCAAAGATTGAAATGAGTATTTAGTAAAAATTAAAAAAAAGTTAAAAGTGTAAATCTTGAAACCTAGAGACTAAATTGGAAAAAAACTCAAATCTCAAAGGTAAAATTGTATTATTTTAAAACCTAGAGACTAACTTAAAATCAAACTCAAAACTTAAATACTAAAAGCGTAACATTTTAAAATTTAGGGACCAAATAAAAATTAAATCTAAAACGTAAGGACCAGAAATATATATTTTTCGACATATATGTTGCTCCCAAAAATATACTCATATAAACACTGTATTGATCGTGTTTTTCACTCAATAATATTAGAAATGCTAATCCAAGCATAACTCGATGGACAAATAAACTAAGTTATCTGAAATCATATGAGAAACGTACTCCTGTTCTTTTAAAAATAGCACACTTTACATAAAATTTTCACGAAACTGTATTCGTAGATTTGCATTTTTAGGCTAAATTATGTCATTTATTATAAAAATACCTTTCTTCTTTCAAAAACAGCAATATTATCCTTTACTTTTTATAAACATTTCAAAACTATTATTAGAGTCAAAATTCATTAGAAATTTAGATGAAAATTAGGACTTATAATAGGTGTGGCAGTGACCTAAAACAAACCGATAATGAAGAACGGTGTGATGGTGTTCGAGACCTAATTTTTGTTACAAGTCAATACTATTCCAAATTCTAATTTTTGTCTAACATTCTAATAGATTTTTATTCCAAATTTTAGGTCACTACCACAAATCTAAGGTAGTTTTGAAGCTTTTATGAAATGCGAAAAATAATAATGCAACTTTTGAAATAATAAAAGTATAATTTTTTAAAAAAGAGGATATTACTTATTTTGTAATTTAAAAATTTTCTATTAATTTTAAGGCCCGTTTGGATCACATATATCATTTCATGGGTATCGATATTAAATGTCTAGGATAATTATTGGTTGTATTTGGATATGCAATATAATTAATGTCCGGACGTTAAATATCTATGTTTAATTTACCTATAGAAACCAAAATTAAATAAATATAAATACAATTAGGCGTAAGATAGCAATTAATGTAGTATTAAATTTAAATTTAGGATTATTTAATAGATTTTTATATTAATTAATTATATAATCATTTAAAATAAAAATAAAGGGATATTTTTAGAGTTCTTTTCAAATATAAAAAAATAAATTAAACTATTTACAAATATAGAAAAAATTTACAGTCTATCAATGATAGACTGCGATAGAATTCTATCGCGTTCTATCGCTTCAGCGATAGAATTATTTGCTTGAGCAATAGAAAACGATAAAATTCTATCGCGGTCTATCACTGATAAACAGTGAAATTTTTTTACATCTGTAAATAGTTTGATATTTTTTTTTTGTTTATAGTAATTTCCCATATTTTATACTAGACATTAATTAAACTATTTAAATAAATTATTAAAAATAATTATTCTAACAAATTAAATAAATATAAATTAATTAGAATATTAATAATTAAGAATTAATTTTTATATTAAATATATAAGATAACATAAAATATTAAGAATAAATGTATTAATTGAAATTTATTAAGTCTAGATATTATATTTATATTTAATAATTAATTGATATTAGTTTATTAACTCATGCTATATTTTACTATTTATCTTTTGGTACATATAAAATGTATTAGAAAAAGTAAAGGGTAATTTTCAAATATAGAAAAATGAATCAAACTATTTATAAAAAATTTCACTGGTCTCTCGTGGATAGAGAATAACAATTTTCTAGATTTATAAATAGTTTGATATTTTTTCTGTTTATAGTAATTTTTCAAAAGTAAAATTATGTTAAACAAATAAGAATATAAAATACCCGTTTATATTTAAAGATATCTTAAAAAAAAAAAAAAAAAACTCATTCTTTAATTCACTAGAGACAAATGAATTATTGAAATAAACAAAAAATATGTTTGTTAAAAAGAGGAATATTTTTATCCCATTTTCCAACACAACACCTAAGAATCTTAATTGAGGTAAAAATAAAAACTCACTTTAAAACTAAAACCATTCAATGTGGACCCTGTGGTATAATTTATTTATTAAATGATATAAAAATTAAAATCACAATATATTTTCTTAAAAAAGGAAAGATTATTTTAACTTCGTGTTGAATTTTTCTTTTGTCAACTATGGTAAAGCTTGAAAATATTTATATGAAATTAAATAATTTAATCAGTCAAAATTCTGATAATACACTGTTTATATCATTACCAGATCTGACCCCACAAACCGAGTGATGGTATTCCTATTAGATCCAAGCTTATTCCATCCAATCACTGCACTCCACGTGTACTCATTCACTTTGGCATCTAACACGAAATTCAATATTCTAAGTTAAATTACAAATTTAATCACTTAATTTTTTTTTTATAATTCACGATTTATAAAATACGAAATTAATAGTTTAGGTTCCCTTCAAGGTTTAAAGGGTCAATGTTAATAAAATGTCGAAGTCTCAATTTCATGAAAATGTGGATAGAAATATGATTAAAATATCGATGTTGATAGATATTTTTGAAAAATTATAAAAAAACGAAAGGTTAAAAAATATTTAAAGTAATAAAATAAACATTTTTGGTCTTTTAAGTAAGTTAACATGTTTATTATTTATATTATATGTACATTAGTAACATTGTATGACTTATTTTTTAGGATGTACATATTTTTTCATGATATATTAAAACTATCAATTTACCCTTCATGTCAATATCGAATCTATAAAAAATGTGAAATTATTATGAAACTACAATGAAAATTTAATACCACGGTTCCATTAGACAAAAATTTTGAATTTAAATGTAATAGATTAATTAATTTAAAAAAAATTGAAATTTTTTTCCGAAATCTTTTAGAACTCAAAATTAGAAGGTCAAATTACGAATTAAGTTTATAAATTTTCAAATTTTGTGTCTACTTGATTTGAACTTTAAATTTTCGAAAGTATTTAATAGGTCTCTAAGCTTTCAATTTCATGTCAAATAAGTTCAAAATATCTAATAGATGCTTAAACTTTCAATTTTATGCCCATTAAGTTTCTAAACTTTAAAAACTATCTAATAAATCCTTATACTTTCAATTTTGTGTCTAATGGATTCCTAAAATTTTCAATTTTGTATCTAGCAAGTTCTTAATCTTTTCGACATTTTTTTTAAAACTCACGAATCAACTAAACATAAAATTGATAATTTAAGATTTTATTAGGCATCAACTCGATTATATATCTAATAAAATAATTATCCATTAGTTTTCTTAAAAAATAAATATAGTTAATTTTTTTTAAATCGGTGTAAGATGTAAAGTTTAAAGTCTTAATTAGGCATAAAGTAAAAAATTACGAAAATATTTTTTAAAGTTTAAAATCCAAATAAGCACAAATATGAAATTTATTAAAATTTCACCCCTTTTCTAATTTATTAATAATGTTCCCTTTTTACCCTTTTCGGCCATGCACCGTAATTTCCGGGTTGGCATCAAAATTTCAGAAGCAGACACGTGGATGAGTAACACGTGGCGCAATCGTAGCGACTACCGACAACAGTCCAATACCGGTGGGCGGATCCCTTCCCTTCGCAGTTCACGGCGTCACCATTTCTCATTATATTTACTTTGCTTAATTCTTTCCCTTTTTCCTCTCGAAAATCAGAAAAGAGAGAAATTTTCACTCCAAATTCTCTGAAGAATCATCCTCTACTCTACTATGTAAGTTTCTCAATCTCTTGTTCTTCCGCCATTGATGCACATCTTTGAAGATCCATTCTCATTCCTTTTCAATTTGCTTCTTAAAATGTTATGGCACCGACTAAATCATTCAATAATTCCTCGTGTTTCGGGATTTCAATTACTTCAACGTTCCATTTGATTGAGTTGCGTCTTCTTTCTAATCTCTCTAGATTCGGTCTCATTGCCCGACGTTTACGTCACGTAGTTCGAATCCTGTGATTACTGTTTCTAATACTTCGCGTTTTTCCAGTCATTTCGATTGTTTTTTTTTGTTCACATCGGAAATCGTAGTCGACCGAGGTATTGGACCATTGGTGTTTTTCATTTCTTGTTGATTTTGGGATTTGGAGATGGATTTGTGAGTGATTTTTGCGAAATGGAGACCTGGCGGTTAGCTGGATTTGGTGATTCCATCCGATGAGACGCCGGCCGGTAGTGATTGCCCCGTTGGAGCATATGGAGAGAGGAGCCGGAAAGAATCAGAACTCTCGGCTTTGTTTTCTAGCGTTATTGTCGGCGTTTTTCTGGATCCTATTGTTGTACTTTCATTTTGTGGTGCTTGGAGGTCATTCTATTGATGAATCAATCAAATTAAGCCCTGAAGATGGACCTGTTAACTTGCCTGTAGTCCGGAAGTTTGCTCCTTCACGTGTTTTCGACGCACCGAAAGTTGATGTGAAATCAATTCGTGAGCCTCCTCAGCCTGTGGACCGGCAGCCTAAGTCCACTGCCAAACCTGAGATTCAGAAATTTCCGTTTGTTAAAGCATTGAAAACTGTTGAAAACAAGAGCGATCCTTGCGGTGGGAGGTATATATTTGTTCATGACCTTCCATCTAGGTTTAATGAGGATATGATGACGGAGTGTAAGAGTCTAAGCCTTTGGACAAATATGTGCAAGTTCACAACTAATGCTGGGCTTGGTCCACCACTTGAAAATGTGGAAGGAGTGTTTTCAGATACAGGGTGGTATGCAACGAATCAGTTTGCGGTCGATGTGATTTTCAGTAATCGAATGAAGCAATATGATTGTTTGACTAAGGATTCTTCCACTGCTGCTGCATTTTTTGTGCCGTTTTATGCCGGGTTTGATATTGCGAGATACCTTTGGGGATATAATATATCTACTAGAGATAGGGCTTCACTTGATTTGGTCAACTGGCTCGAGAAAAGGCCTGAATGGGGCATTATGGGCGGTCGAGATCACTTCCTTGTTGCAGGTAGGATCACATGGGATTTCAGGAGGCTTTCTGAGGAAGAAACAGATTGGGGAAACAAGCTTCTGTTTTTACCTGCTGCTAAGAACATGTCCATGCTTGTAGTTGAATCAAGCCCATGGAATGCCAATGATTTTGGTATTCCATACCCAACATATTTCCATCCTGCAAAGGATGCTGATGTCTTTATTTGGCAGGATCGGATGAGAAAGCTCGAGCGGAAATGGATGTTCTCTTTCGCGGGTGCTCCACGCCCCGGCAATCCCAAGTCAATAAGAGGGCAGATTATTGATCAATGTAAGAAATCTAAGGTCTGCAAGCTGCTGGAATGTGATTTTGGGGAGAGCAAGTGTCATTCTCCAAGTAGTATAATGCAAATGTTTCAGAGCTCTCTTTTCTGCCTGCAACCTCAGGGTGATTCATATACCAGAAGATCCGCTTTTGATGCGATGTTAGCTGGTTGCATACCCGTGTTCTTCCATCCAGGGTCAGCATACACTCAATATACTTGGCATCTCCCAAAGAATTTTACAAGATATTCAGTATTCATCCCAGAGGATGATATCCGCAAGAGGAACGTTAGCATAGAAGAAAGGCTTGCTCAAATTTCTCCTGAGCAGCTGAAACTAATGCAGGAGGAGGTCATCTCTATGATTCCAAGATTGGTATATGCTGATCCACGCTCTAAGTTGGAAACTTTGAAAGATGCTTTTGATGTATCGGTGCAAGCTATTATCGACAAGGTTACAAAGTTGAGGAAAGATATTATTGAAGGACATACCGACGACAATTTTATCGAGGAGAATAGTTGGAAATACGCGTTACTGGAAGATGGGCAGCGGGAAGTTGGACCTCATGAATGGGATCCTTTCTTCTCCAAACCAAAGGATGGGGATTCCGGTGATACGTCGGCTGAAGCTGCAAAAAATTCATGGAAAAATGAGCAGAGAGACAAATCATGAGATCGATCGCTGTAGTTCATTGATACATCAGCAAACAACATACTATTGATGATTATTAGCTTAATAGAAAGCCTAAAGAAGAGCTTCCAGCATCAAACCAAGGACGTTTTATAGATTGATCAAGCTTAATCATCATCCAGCCCTTCAAAAACAAAGCAGTGGGTGTCTGCTGTCCTTTTAATTATAGTTTTCTTATACAGAAATCATAGTTCTTCTTTACATGCCTTTCTTAGTAATTCTTTCTATTGAGAGTTTTTCATTTTATTGGCCAGATTTTTCTTCTCCAAACTATGCACAAATCAAATGATTTAGATTTTAGTGTCAATGAATGCTTCACTTTTTAAAGTGAGCATCAATTCTAATGATACCAGAATTGAGCCATAATTATTTGAAACTTTTTCCCCTTCATAGATGTGTTGCCTTCGTTGGCAAAATAGCCTGTGTTGCATTGTCAGAGTATTAATTAAATTTTACTGTTCGAATTTTCTTGATTTTCCCTTGGCTTTTGTTCTGGTAATAAACTGTGGTAAATTATAACCCCCAACTTATTTCTTTTCTAAGAGCGACTTTCTAGGTATTTAAAAATGTTTATATATATATATATATATATATATATTTTTTTTTTTTAGTACAAGAGAGGAAGGAAGAAACTAGGACAAATAAGTAGAAATGAGAGCGTCCCTTACAACGACATCATTTACCATTTATGGTAGGTAGTCTTCTAACTATATTTCGACGAAGATGCTCGAAACTATATTCCAATGAAGTTGATCATTGGAGCATGATTTGCAAGGTGTGATCTATCGAATTGCAGCGACTTTGAGCTAAAAGAAAAATCTTGGATGAGTCCATGTTGGAGGAGGGTTTGAATGTCATCGATTATAAATCGAATCTCGTTTTCCTAAACAAGCACTTAATCTATCTATGTTTTACTTTAGGTTTGAGTAGTGAGATTACAAAACTAAAGTGAAAATATTTGTGCTCTTTACGAGCTGAATCGACTATAAGAAAAATAATTCTTTATCCACTCGAGTTTACATCATCTATACATGCGAAGATGAAGACACTGATACTATATTAAATTGCCAATTGAATTCACTAGAGTTTGCATAACCTATACATATGATTAATTGATTATACTATATTCTAACGGAGTTGACCAATTGAGCATGATTTGCAAGGTGTGAGCATCTTTGAGCAAAAAGAAAATATCAAGTGAGTCCATGTTGAAAGTGGGTTCGAATGTCATCAACAATAAATTGAATCTCGTTATGCTATATGAGCTCTAACTCTATCTACGTTTAACTTTAGGCTCGAGTAGTGAATTTACATTATCTATAAACGTGAAAATAGGGACACTATGATGCCATATTAAATTACTAACTACCAACTGAATCCACTAAAATTTGCATCATCTATACATGATAGTGCGAAGATGTATCAAAAAATTTGAAAAGATAGACTATGATATATTTAATCTTTTAACATATCTTGATACAATTATTTTCAACTAATCAGAAGCAGAGAATAACATATCTCTCTCCTGGTTCTGATTTATAATTGAAGGTCATAAATAAATTAAAGGTAAAAGGGAAGAAGGAACTACTCAAGTGAGAAAATTTCACCAATAATCATGACATGAACACGATCCTTTATCAAAATGGTGAAACCGATTGCGATCCCGAATGATTATTTTCCTCTCAAATTTGTCTGAAATATGTTTCATAAACGAATGACAGTCATCACAAATTCTAAGATTCTTCATGATCCTTATCGTCCTTTTATCTTTCATACTAAGAATTGCAAAACCAACAGCCAATTTCTCACTGTGATAACTTAAAGAATGCTCTCTTTCCTCCTCGTCGATATCGTGTAATACGTTTTCCGTGTGTGGCGTGTAACCGCTATTTCTGAGATCTCCTATAATCGAGCTCAAGAACTTCGTTATCTCCTCGGATTGTGGATGAGAACTATCCCCAGAAACAAACTCATGAATTCCTTGGTCTACATTAATCAAACTACACCCAGGTTCTTTGCCTATTCTTTTGTCTCTCATCTTACTCCTCACTGATGCCTTTTCTACCCATCTACCAGCTCCTCCATATACATTGGATAGAAGCACGAAATCGCCATCGTGTGAAGAGCTTAGCTCGGAGATCTTCGCCTTAACCTTTTTGGCTAAATCGAGATTGTTATGATTCACACATGCTCCAAGAAGTGTCCTCCAGATGATTGAATTTGGCTTCATTGGCATTCTTTCCACAAATTCATAAGCTTCATTCAACAGGCCTGCACGGCCAAGGAGATCAACCATGCAGCCATAATGTTCTAGAAGAGGATCCATCTTATAATCCTTCGATATGCTTTCGAAAATAACCCAACCTTCTTTTACAAGACCACCATGGCTACAAGCTACTAAGACACTGGAAAATGTAATAGAATCTGGCTGCACCCCTGAATTCCTCATGCTATGGAACATTGCTAAAGCCTCTGTACTGCGCCCATGAACCGCAAGCCCGTTGATTAGCGCGGTCCATGTCAACACATTCCTCACTGCCATCTCCTCAAATACAACAACTGATTCATCAATGGATCCACATCTGGAGAACATGTCAATAAGAGCAGTGCCTAAAGCAACAGATATTTCCAGGCCAAGCCGATCGATAAACACTCGAACCCAGCGACCCAATTCTAATGCTCCCAATTGTGAGATTGCAGATATCACACTGAGCATGGTTACCTCATCAGGCACTACTTTATCTTCCAATTGCATTTTCTTGAACAAGGCCAAAGCCTCAGATGCATAGCCATTATTAACAAAAGAAGCAATAATAGTAGACCAAGAGACAGAATCTCTCTCAGACATTTCCTCAAACACCTTGACTGCAATCTGTACAAACCCACTACACCCATAAACATTCATCAAAGCATTCTGCACAAAAATGTCAGAGTCCAAACCATACTTAATAATAAGGGAATGCAAATGAAGGTCCATTTGCAATCGAGAACATGCCTTGAGAACAAAAGGGAATGTGAAATAATCAAAAGGGACGCCATTGGAGCGCATGGAAAAGAAATAGGACAAAGAATGAGAAGGAAAGAAGTGAGAATGTGCTCGTATGATGGTGTTAAAAGCGAAGGTATCTGGAGAAGGAATTCGAGAGAATACATAACGAGCATAAGATAAGCTTTCGGGAGCTGCAGCAGCACAGGAAAGAAGGAGACGACGGAGAGACAGAGGATCATTCTGCTTGTTGCTTTTGATTATGCAACAATGGAGTTTGTAAACATTGTTCATGTAATCTTATTCAGTTTGTAAACTGAATCAGGAATATTTAGTCGCAATACGAGCGAAACAAAAGATGTCAACTGAGAAAAATTCGTACCTTCTTCCTCCTTCTCGTTTGTGCAGATGTGCTTGAGATTGGAAAATTTCAAAGTATGAAGAAAGTTAATTAATTGTAGGCCATATTACACTATTATATTATTCTACATTCAATTTAATTCGGAAATAGTTCAATAAATTATAAAATTTCACTAATGTTTGGTGTATTTACTATTAACGTTTCATCCACTATTTTTATAAAAAAAAAAAAAAAAAAAAAATATTAACTTAGGGTTATGTGTATCTCCTCCGTCTATACGTAACTTAGGATTTTGCACTAAAAAAGAAAAACACCGTTTGAATCCCCAAATTTTTCTTTCATTTTCTTCCAAAATTTCTTTACGTAATTTTCTCCAAATTTCCTATTCCTAATCCAAATCACTCTAAAAAATCTACATTTTTCTTCAATCTACGCATTCTCATTTTTCTTCATGAATCTTCTTCAACTTCCGACTAATGATGATGGTCGTCATTGCTATGCCACCACTACTGACAACTTCGTTACAAAATATTTGGTCGCGGACATCAACTCCAATAAGATCGGGCAAATAGTTCCACATGTGAGGCCAAAAGTGGAAACTCGTCTCTTGAATCTTCATGGCATCTTCATCATCATCTTCTTCTTGCCCTTCAAATCTCACATATGATTTTTCAATAGTTTCCCTTTCAAAAATCTAAGAAAATATTTCTCAACCCTCAATCTATTCCTTCAATCAAAACCGTCACCAGAAGAGCAACAAAAACCATCATGGCGGCACCTGTAATACTGTCTACCACGGTTGTTTTAAATATAGTTGAATATGCCCTAATTATTTTGATTGTGTCGAATGTATATTTCAAATGACCTGATGTATAATATAGATAAGTGTGGTATATATATATATACACTTTGTAATATTGTTTTGAGTTATCTATTTTATTAGAAAGCAATATTCGATATACCCATGTTGATGATGTTATATATAAACGTGTTAAATAATTTACTATTATTAGTTGGATTTTGAATATATACTAGTTAGTATGTGATGTTCGACTGTATATTGTATATTCAAACGGTTTCCCTCTACAATATATATCAAATATACAATTATATATTGTATATTTGATATATATTATAGGGGAAAAGTTTACTTACACATTTAATAGCACTAGCTTGAGAATTTAAACTCTACGAATTTGATTTGTTTTTAAAATAATTTGATGATACTATCTATCTTAGTTTATGATCTAATTTGTAGCATATAATATGAGGTATATATTTGCAAAATAACTAAATATACATGTGTATATATGACAAAGTATGTAGAATATATAACTCAATAGAAACGAGACTAAAATTAAAATATGGAGTATATATTATAAAACAATCTTAAATCTCTACTTCTTCAAAATGCATCTTAAATAACATCATATATATTTAAAATACCATTGTATATATTTGAAATAAGCTACCTTAAGAATTTGAACTCTACGCATTTGGATTATTTTTTAAATAATTTGCTTTGATTGGAGAAACACCATACTACTGTATAGTTTGCCCTAATTTGTAAGTCACATCTTTCCTGAATAAACAAATTTACGATTGAAATTACATGTGCAAATCAAGTGTGTCTACTTTGTTTAGATTTACGCATCAACAATATATAATGTAATAGTGATGAAGAAGTCAAGTCAAAAGCGTTGCTTGACGCTCTAGATTCGAGAGCAAGCGTTGTAAGGCTTAGAAATATGCAATCATGTCAATGTGGCCCAACGCTATGGCGTGTAGGAAAAATTGAGGGTAGCATCATGATGCTACTTACAATGTTGTGACGCTGTGACCTGCTCTACTATTTAATTTGTGACTTTTTTAGGTAGAAGGAGGCAAACAAGAGTTCATTTCTAAACAGATAGATAGAGCACTTTCTAAGGGCTGGAAGGCAGATGACATCGTTGAAGTACAAACCATGGCTTGAGGACTGGAGTCAAGAACCTGACTTGTTTTTTTTTTCCTTTCCTTTTGTCTTTTTATTATTTGATTTTGGACATTTTTCAGACTATCAATATTTGTATCGCTAAGTTTGTTATTCATAGGGTTTAGACATAGTTATGAATTATTGATGGATTGATTTGTGTTCTTTGTATTCTGTTTATGCTATTTCATTCTGGCAATTTTATTCTTAATGCTATTAAATATTTGACCATTGTTTAATTGACGTTTGCATAATTCCTTGCTTGAGAGAAGGGCGTTAAGTTAGATTTAATTTGTTAGATTGTTGCTTAAATATGCAAGAGAGGTGATATGCCAGCAATAAAGATTCATAATAAAAAGTCACAGTGTCATGCTTAGTTAATTTATATCAAAATGAGATAAATAATATTAATTTTCATGCCAAGAAATATAATGTGAATATGTTTTCAAAAGTTACAGTGAAAATACGAATATATAACAAAAAGTTATTGAAAAATCAACAATAGACTAACGATAAGTACTAAATTTAAGATTTATTGAAATTTCATAAACTAAATTTAAACATTTAAAAGTATAAATAGACTAAAATTAAACCAACTCCAAAATACATAAACAAAAATCAGATTTTAATTTTAAAATAAATAAATATTAAAAAAAAAATGGACAAGGGTCCAAGAAAAGGGCACGAGGGAATGGAATGGAAGGCAATACGAAGAAGAGCGTTTTGCATTAAATAACACCAAATTTACATTCCTTCTTCATATCTTTCTTCAAATTCTCTACAACATTATTTCATTTGGGAAACAAAAATTCACTCACAAAACTTTTTGAATTCAAATCCTTTTTAAAGTTCTCCATTACTTCTCGTGAAGCTTCGATTAACTAGCAATTCCCTTCAGCTCCACCATCCACCAAATTTCTCTGTCTCTGAAGCTCTACAAAACAAAGGATCCTCGTGATGAAGAGCTCTTCAATTTCACGAGTTTCATATTTTACACTCAGAATTTCTCAAACGCCTCCTCCTTCAAATACCCATCAGTTTTTTCTCCAAAATCATGAACCCAATTCCAAGAATCACTGTCTTGTTTTGTATACACAATCATGGATTTCAATACCAAAATGGGTTTTCTTCTTTTCCTCTGTTTTCTTTCAATTCAAGTTCAACCAAACACTTCCACTCTTCAAACTTACATCATTCAACTCCACCCACATGGCTTAACCGCCTCTCTGTTTGATTCTAAGCTTCAATGGCATCTTTCTTTTCTTGAACAAACTCTTTCTGTTGAAGAAGACTCTTCTTCTCGCTTGCTTTACTCTTATTCTAATGCCATGGAAGGATTTGCAGCTCAGTTATCTGAAACTGAGCTTGAGTATTTGAAGAAGTTGCCTGATGTAGTGGCTGTTAGAGCTGACAGAAAGTATCAAATTCAGACGACTTACTCTCATAAATTCTTGGGGCTTAGTGTAGGCAGACAAGGTGTTTGGCAAAAGTCCTCAATGGGCCAAGGGGCAATAGTTGGGGTTCTTGACACTGGAGTTTGGCCTGAGAGTCCAAGCTTTAGTGATTCCAAAATGCCCCCAATTCCACAAAAATGGCGAGGGGCTTGCCAAGAAGGGCAAGATTTTAATTCCTCTAATTGTAACAGGAAACTCATTGGTGCCAAATTCTTTATCAAAGGACATCATGTGGCTTCTTCGTCATCGCCGCCTTCCGATATTGTCACGGAGTACGTCTCCCCAAGAGACTCTCATGGTCATGGGACTCACACGTCTTCTACAGCTGCAGGAGCTTCGGTTGCTGAAGCGAGTGTTTTCGGTAATGGAGCTGGTGTGGCACAAGGGATGGCCCCGGGAGCCCACATTGCGGTGTACAAGGTTTGCTGGTTCAGTGGCTGTTATAGCTCTGATATTGTAGCAGCCATGGATTCTGCAATAAGAGATGGTGTTGACATTCTCTCCCTTTCGCTTGGTGGCTTCCCACTTCCGTTTTTCGACGACAGCATTGCCATTGGCAGTTTTCGAGCAATGCAGCATGGCATCTCAGTTGTTTGTGCAGCAGGAAACAATGGTCCAACTCAAAGCTCTGTTGCCAATGTAGCTCCTTGGATCACCACCATCGGTGCGGGCACACTCGACCGAAGATTCCCAGCTATAGTTCGACTAAGCAATGGAGAAGCCATATACGGCGAATCAATGTACCCTGGAAACAAGTTCAAGCAAGCTACCAAGGAGCTTGAAGTGGTTTATTTGACTGGAGGGCAAATGGGAGGTGAGCTTTGTTTAAAAGGGTCACTTCCACGAGAACAAGTACAAGGCAAAATGGTGGTTTGCGACCGTGGCGTCAACGGCAGATCCGAAAAGGGGCAAATTGTAAAGGAATCTGGAGGTGCTGCTATGATCCTTGCAAATTCAGAGATAAATCTAGAGGAAGACTTGGTTGATGTTCATGTTTTGCCAGCCACTTTGATTGGATTTGCAGAGGCAAATCGGTTAAAAGCTTATATTAACACCACAACCAATCCAAAAGCCAGAATCCAATTTGGAGGAACTGTGATTGGAAGATCAAGAGCTCCCTCTGTAGCTCAGTTCTCATCTAGAGGTCCAAGCCTCTCTAATCCTTCAACTCTCAAACCTGATGTAATTGCTCCTGGGGTCAACATTATAGCAGCTTGGCCTCAAAATATTGGTCCAACTGGCCTTCCAGAAGATTCTAGAAGATCAAACTTCACTGTCATGTCAGGAACCTCCATGGCTTGTCCTCATGTCAGTGGAATTGCAGCTCTAATCCATTCAGCTCATCCAAAATGGACACCTGCAGCTATCAAATCAGCCATTATGACAACTGCTGATGTTACTGATCATTTTGGGAAACCAATTCTTGATGGCAACAAACCAGCTGGTGTTTTTGCAATGGGAGCTGGTCATGTAAACCCAACAAAAGCAATAGATCCTGGTTTGATCTATGATATCAAACCATATGAATATATCATTCATCTTTGTGCTCTTGGATACACTCATTCAGAAATCTTCATTATCACCCACATGAATGTGAGCTGCCACAAAGTTCTGCAGATGAACAAAGGCTTCACCCTCAACTATCCCTCAATGTCTGTCATTTTTAAGCATGGAACGACGAGTAAGATGGTTTCGAGACGGTTGACGAATGTCGGGAGCTCGAATTCCATCTACGAAGTGGAAGTAGCTGCACCCGAAGGAGTGAAAGTTCGAGTTAAGCCTCGGCGCTTGGTGTTTAAACATGTGAATCAAAGTTTGAATTATAAGGTATGGTTTATGTCTGAGAAAGGAAAGGAAGGAAGAAAAGTGAGCTCTACAGAAGGGCATTTGACATGGTTTCATACTGAGAACAGCAAATATAGAGTTAGAAGCCCAATTGTAGTGACTTGGAAGAACTAAAGTCAGTAAAATGATCAGAATGAATACTTGGGGGAGTATGTTTTATGATTCATAGAGATATTGATATTGAGTCATTGTCAGGTTAGTTTAATAATTTTCACAAATTTCTACCATAGATTTCTTGCTTTGAAATTTTTAGTGTAGAAAATCTGCCTTTTGTCATCTCACAGAGGCAGAACTGGACTGATGTACTTGTCTTCCAGTCAACAAAGATTTTCATTTTAAAGATTTGGTATTTTATATATTTCTTGCATGGTTGATATTAACTTATTGGTTAAATTATTAAAAAAAAAAAATACCCTTAAACTTTGTCATTGATTTAAAAAGTACTTCTATTCTTTTAGAAGTTACAATATTACTATTAATCTTTTACAGGCATTTCAAAACTATCTTTGAAGTAGAAATCTTTTAGAATTTTTGAACGGCAATTAGGACTAGGAATTGAGTAATGGTGACATAGAATAAAAATTTGGACAGCTACCCATTCTAGGTCATCACCACATCGTTCCAAGTTCTAACTTCCATCCAAAATTTTGAAAGGTTTTTAGCCGTTTTGATACCTTTAAGAAAGGTCAAAGATAATATTTAACTTTTGAGATGATAAAGATTATTTTTTAAACAAAGAGTCGAGTTTGAATATTTTTATGACCCTAAAATATGAATGTAGTATATCTATAATAAATAAAGATTAGATAAAAACAACTAGATGTATCAAATAATATTTAAATTCAAACTAACATTGTTCACACGAGGTTTCCAAAGAAAAATAGTTTATGGAGTTGAACTTGAGTTTATGTAGATTTTTGCAGTGTGGTCGATCTCTAACAATTGATCTTCTGATTCTATCTGTTGGACTGACTGGGAGATGGAGCGCGTGAATGTTCTTGAAGTTGATGGATTGTTTAGTCTACCGGAGTTGTTTTGATGGATGGAGAATTCTCTCTAACTTCTCTAGCTTTAAATTTCTATACCCAAAATTAAGAAAGACTTCTCTGTTTATAGAATTTCCATGGAGCAATGTGGGTTCAGGCTTGGATGACATTTGGGCCCAAACCATTGAATTTTGGGTTTGGTTGACCTTGTGAGCTAAAAGAGCCTTTTTTTTTTGTTCAATTAAATCTGAGCTCTAATATTATGTCCCAATTGGACCTAGCCAACTTATTCATTCTAATGGTCATGATGAAGACACATGGTATTATCGAGATTCACTAATTTTTTTGTCTTGAATTTCAATTTGGAATACAAGTCGACTTGTAATTAGCCCTAAATTCAATAATTTGTGATTTTTTTATTAACTCGAGAAATGACTTAGTGATTTGTGATTAGTCCAAAACTTCTTATTCAACAAAATTAATTGAAGTCCAGAAAGATTAGAATTATGAATGGAATAATTGATGAATAAGGGTTTAACATATATAGATTAAACGGCTGAAATTAACATTTTATTGGCATAAAAAATGTAATTTATGCCAAAGAAAAAGAAAAACACAGCTTTAATAATTCACTACAAATTCATGAAACAAATGACAAGTGAATACGAAAAAATTTGGTTTTCTTTATTCAAATTATTTTATTTTTTTAAAAAAATAAAAATTCCTCCAACTTCTTTACGGCCATCTCTATAATTCTTATCTTCAAATTTGGTTGACTCTTGTTTCATTTTGCTATAACTTTACAAAAATTGAAGTTTTTCAACCATAAGAAATAATGTTGGTTTGCTTTTTTTTGGGCTTGTATTTTGTTCTCTGATCATCTAGTACATCATATTGCAAACAAAATTTTAAAAAAATGTTATGTTCGAACTTGACCATACTAAAAGGTATGGAATTAGATTAAAAAAAAAAGTCAACCGTTAAGAAGGTAAATGATGAGTATATCAGTGATTAGTTTATTAATTCGAATCAATATGAATTGAAATAAGATTTTATTTTTAAACTTAAAAGAAAACCAAATTAAAATTTAAGGGAAGATTCAAATTTAAAAGACTAAAAGAGATATGAAATTCACCATCCAAAAATTAAGGTCGAGAAAAATATGAAAATACCGTGTAATTGTGAGGGAAGATATGAAAAGTCAGTGTAATTATCGACGTTGTGTATGTCCATCTCACGTTTGGCCATATTTCCAATAATTTGTTTGGTCTATTTTTCAAATATTGATCTATTATTTTGGGGATTTTCCATAATTCTGGCCCAAGTTCCCAAGTTTAGGCCCAATTCTAAGAAGCAGATAATGGAATAAATTAGACAATTTTTGTTTTCCTTTACATTTTTTTTTTTAAAAAAAGTGCCAATAAAAAGAAAAAGGTGATTATAACCTAACAATATCTTATTGTGATAAATAATATAAATTTACAGCACTTATAAAAATGTCCTAAAATAATAATCAAACTGACAGTGGTTTAGGAAACATTTCATGATTTCAAAGAATCAATAAAAAGATAAAATTTACAATTAAAAATAGATATGGTCTTTTTGGATCGTGTATCTCATAACATTAACACATACACTTCAATTATATCTATCAATTGTCAAATCAATTTACCAAAATGAATATTTTAAACAGAAAAATAAAATAAAATAATAATAATAAAAAATAGAAAATGTGGGTCCCATTCAAATGGGCCTCCACATCTGATGCACGTGCGACATGTGCAACCACTACTTACTGTTTTCTCTCTCTCTTGGTTAGGTTGTCTAATGTGAGCATAAAGGCATGTGGAAGCACTTCATCCCTCTCTCCATCGTCTTATTAATCTCAAAATCAAAGATAGTTTAAAGTGGTTAAAATATCATTTTCGTCCCTCTATTTTGATACTTATTCTATTTTAGTCCATGTATTTTCAATAAATTTTAAATTCAGTCTCTAACATCTATTTTTAATTTATTGTTGATTTTCTTCAAAAGTTTTTATTGACTATTAAAGACTATTTGAGAAGTTGGAATGCAATCTTGATTACTAGAAATCAGAAGAGTGTTGGAATGCGTGAGGTATTGAAGATAGAACGAAAATAAGATCATGAAATGTGAAAATGGTGGGAAAGATGATTAGATTAAAAACTGTTGGAATGGAATGAGTTTAATATTAGAAATCGGGCCCAAAATGTTCAATCCAAACATGGGTTTTAGACTACATTACAATCCAAACTCATTCCATTACAAGCTCCCAAACAATCCATTAGTCTTTTCACTATATATTTTAAAAATATATTCACATCATATATTTTTTTGCATAAATATATTATTGAAAATATGAAGATTGAAGTTGGACATTTGAAGGAGTAAAATAGAACGAGTCACAAAATTTAGGAACCAAAATGGTATTTAACTTCAAATTTTATTCTTAAACTTACAAAATTCAAGGTCTCATTAACCACAAAATTGAAAGTTTAAGACGATTAAGATGCTTTTCTAAGAAGTCCACAAACCTATTGACACGAAATTGATATGTAAAATTTAGAAATGAAATTGACACAAATCTAAAAGTTGATAAATTAAACTTGTAATTTAACCGTATTTTAAATTCAATTTTCCTCTCTCTCTCTTCAATGATAGGAAAACAGGTACTTAGCTAAGAAGTTGCTATTTCACATGGGTATGTTCTAATTAAACAGTACTAATGTTTTTGCATTACTTTTGGGCCATTAATTGGGAAAAAAAAAAGTGGATATGAATGTATTAATTCACTTCTTTCCCTATCTATTTTTTATGTAGGAATTTGGGGAAGCTTCACATGTGGCCATGTGAATTTTGGCAGTTTAACAAACAGAAAAAAAAAAGGCAAAAAAAAAGGCAAAAAAAAAAAAATAATAATAAAAATTAAATTAAATAAATAAACAAATAAATAAAAAGATTGATTGTCTAATAGAAAATGGCAGTTGGTGGGATCAGACCATGATTGGAATAGTGCATTAATTTGATGCTATTTTTTCCCAGTTTTGTTCCCTACTTTTTATAATTATTTATTTCATAATGTTAATTGATTTGAGCACCCTTTCCTTTAATTCACCACTACTTTATGTTAAATGTTTTAGTAGTTTCACTTCCAAATTTTAGAGTCATTAAATTGAATGATTTTCTTTAATTCAATTAAAGTAGATGAATATTCAAATTTGTTTGATGAATTTATAATATTTTAACTAATTCAACTATATTTATTTTGATAAATTGAATGTAATTAGTATTTTTATTTTTTCTGAGTGTGTAAAAAATTAGGTGTGGTCTATCTTTTCCTTCAATGGCTTGATTTTGCCCATGGGTTTGGATGTTTTGTGGTGGTTTTTTTATAGCTAGATTTTAGGTATTTTGCAAATTTACCCTTAGAAATTAATTTTAGCCCTTATTCAATTTAAAGGTTGAATTAAATGAAGTTGAAAGTTGTAATCCCAAATTTTGTTTAATCAGCTAACTAGATATTACTTTTGTATAGTTAAAAACACTTTTGATCCTTCTAAATAATTTGGTTCTTATACTTTAAAATTTGCTAAAATTTAATTTTTGTTGAGGGTTGTTCTAGGCAAGGCTCAAAGCCTAGAGGTCGTCCCAAGCCCAAGAGAAACTAGGGGTCTGTAACAGGTCCGCACATCCCAAAAGGGAAATTCAAATCCTTGAGTTTTGAGTTGACTAGTCAAGTTCGTACAGTTTCACCATATGAGAAATGACCAAGTCAAGCTCACTACTGGCACACTACAACTTCGAGAGTCACACTCATTCTAACGCATGTAACCACAAACGAGTGTTAGAGTAAGGGTCTTATAAATAATATCATATTGATAGCCCCAAGGAGAAGAAGTAAGTACTTCTCTTTGTGCTTACCAACTTTTCATTTTTTGGATGGACATTTCTTCATACCTCCTCCCATTTTCTCTTGGCTTGAGCCCACCAACGAGCTTTGGGCCTTATCTGGGATAACCCTCAACACATCTATACTAAAATTTAAGAACTAAATTATTACTTTCTGGAGAGTTAAAAGCCAACCTTGTTTTAATATATATATATATATATATATTTGTTTTACACGAAATTTGTGGAGAGAGAGAAGAGGGGGGATTAGGATTTAGGGATGGGGTGTCCTACAATAAAGATTTGGTGTGGCTGATATCAATTGGGATGGGATTGTGAAGAAGATTATTAAGGGCTTTTTGTCCTTATTTTGGTGTTTGTGTTAATTGTTATAACTTATAACATGGGAAGATTCCTTCATTACAATCAATCTGTTCATCCAACAGTATTTTGTTCACTGCCTTTTTTTATGCCTAACCATTCAATCCATCACCTTCATAACAAATATCTTTTCAAACAAAATGTGGGTTTTAGCATTTATTAACATGGATTTCTTTACCATTTTAATTTTTAAATCTCTGTCTCTTTATGTTCAAATTTATTTTGTTTTCAATTACATACTTCCCTTATATATATATATATTATTTCAGTACTAAAAAAAATATTTGAAGCATAAAAGTACAACTGTATTTGCTAATTTAATTTTTAATTTTGAAAAAATTCAAGCTGAACAAATTAAATAATAAAAAGTTTTAAAATCTTTTTAGAAATGTTAAGTAACAATTTAACACTTGAATTTTGTTCCAAATTTGTAACAATATAATTTTTAAATTTTAGTAGGTAAAAATTTAGTCTAACATTTTTGTCAATTTTTATTATGTAACACATTGATTTTTGTAGTTTGTAAACAAAATTTGATTCCATTTATCAATCTATATTGGTAGGAAATTTGACTAAATCTTATTAATATTTTTTAATCATATGAATTAAATTGTTACTAACTTATATGGGGCTAAATTGTTGTATTTGAAAAATATGGGGACTAAATTGTAACTTTTATGAAAAGTTTTGAAACCAAAAGTATTTTTTTAATATTATAAGAAAAACAACGTATATTTGTATGATGATGATTTAAACCCATTCGATAATTATTTCATTTATTTAGTTTTGTTTTTTTGTTTAAAAAATTATGTCTACTTTTCCTTTTTCTTCCAAATGTTTTCAATGTTTTTGCAAACATTAGTGAATTTTTTTTTTTTTTTTGTCGAATTTTGAAAATAAAAGAAAATTTTTATATAAAAATGACTATTTTAAAAGAAAAATCAACTTAAATTTATAGAAAACTAAAAGACAAACCAAAGAAAGACAATAAGTAGAAACATAAAGTTAATATTTTACAAATATAAAACTAAGAAATAAAATGATTATCAAACTAGCGCCTTCTTTTTTTTTTTTTACAATTTCTTTTATTTATTTTTTTAAAAAAGTAATTATTTTAAATTATAAAACAACTGGCAAAATTTTTAAATATAACAAAATGTCATTATCTATTAGAGATGAATAATGATAAGCACTGATAATCTATCAGTGATAGATGGTAGTAGTCTATCAGTGTCTATCATTGATAGACAATAATATTTTACTATATTTGTAAATATTTTAATTCATTTTGCTATATTTAAAAACGACTCTTTTCAAAAAAAAATATTTAAATTTCAAACAAAAAAAATAAGAAATAAAAAAACTACCTATCAAATCAATTTTTTTTTTTTTTATTTTTTTTTTTTTAAGATGTACACTTTAGAAAGGTAAAAAAAAACATTATTGTGAAGTGTCATTTTGAAAAAAATGGAAAATTTTTCAAGACATTTTTATATTCCCTTGAAATTAAATGTTAGAAACAAATAGACTATGATTTGTGGAATCAAACAAAACAAATTACCATGATAATATTTTATGGGGTTTACTTTTACATGATATGCCAAACTTTTGGTAGATTAAAATTATTTAATTTGTATAAAATTGGTATAACCTATGCTTCAAATTTAATGAATCTTTGTCATGCTTAGGAGTTACCCTTTCAATTTTAATACCCAAAATTGAGAGTTTCAAGAAGATTTAGTAAAAGCCTAAAATCATTTGAGCATGTAGTCTTGGGTTTCACACCTTTGCAATATAGCATTCAACGAAAATTTAAAGTGCCTTTAAACTATAAATTTATTCACAACTTTTTTTTTTCCTTTTTCTTTTTCTTTTTCTTTCTCTTTTAATAAAGCTCTCTTACACAATGTCAATAATAATAATAATAATAATAATAATAATGTTATTTTCAAATAATGTCAGATTGAAGTTAACTCAATTATTTATTTAAACTTTTTTTTTATATACTTATATGATTAGAAACTCAGAGGAATTGCTTAAATATTCAAGAAGTATAGGGAGACTCACAAATTAAGTTAATATAAATAAGAATTATATAAAAAAAAATAGTTAAATTTATTTACAAATATAGAAAAATGAGTGATAAATTTCTATCACCATTATCGCTGGTAGATAGTAAAATTTTTCTATATTTGTAAATAGTTTGATTTTTTTTTTTTTTTGTTTATAATAATTTCCCTTCTAGGAGTACAAGTTTATCTATTCAAATTGCTATAAAAACTCATAATTTTTTTTTTAATATTTAACGAGATTATACATTTACTTTACAAAGCATAAATTCACTAATCTAAATCTAAATGTGTCTATTAAATGTGACTATGTGTAATAAGTCATTTTATTTTGTCTTATTCAAATTTATAAAAAAAAAATATTGGTAATAACAAATAAATTTTATGTATAATGAGACCATAAAGTTATAATTATGTATCATGTACATGAATTTTAAAAAAATGTTGAATATGTTGTGTAAAAAAAATAAAAGGATACTTTTTAAAGTTTCAAGAATAAAATAAACACAAAAATTAAAAGTTCAAAATTAACCTATACTTTAACCTTACATAATCATAGGGAAAAAAAATCAAATTTTGTCCTTAAACTTGTTGTTGTATCAATTTAGATCTTAAATTTAAATTAGCGCGATAAGTTTTTCCCTTGATTCATTTTTACTAATTCACCTACTAATTTTAACATTAAAAGAAAAAAAATATTATAAAAATATTATAAACTCATGAATGCCAATAAAATAAAGCTCTCGGCAACAATAAGTTGGACCAATTACACAAATAAATTATCGAATAACTTTTCAAAATTCATTAATTTCAACCAAATAATTTAGCTTTAGATGTCATTTTTCCCCTAAAATTTTATCAATTTAATATCATGAGGTGAAAACTTATTAGATGGTTAAAATTATATTTTTTTTAATTTAAAGTTACATTTGTAACGCATATTTAATTTGGTATGTAATTTGATAAAATTAAAAATTAGAACGAAAATATTATAGGATTGTTTTCAAATACAATAAAAATATTTATAAATATAACAAAATGTCACTGTCTATCTGTGATAGACAGAAATGTCTATCAGTATCTATTATTAATAAACAATGACATTTTGCTATATTTATAAACATTTTGAACAATTTTATTATTTAAAATAATTTCTCAATATATTATACCCATTCACAAGTTTAGGGGTCAATGATTTTTTTTCCCCATAATGATATTATTGGCATGCAATGATGAATCAATATTGTGACATGTAGTGCCTGAAAAAAGGGAGGTGGAAATTAAAATATTATCTAAAAAGGGTACAAATGAAAGTAGAGTCACATTAGGATGAGTCACACACACCAAGTTGACTAATCTTCTTCATAGAAAGAGGAGGAGAAATAATCATTCATAATTAGTAACTAGACCATATAATTTATAATTTTCTTGCATGTTTAAAAAAAACAATCAACAAAAAATGTTCATGCAATAAATTATGATTGGACAACGAGATAGATAATACAAAGATAGATATAATTTGAGAGAAATTTTATATACTATAACAGGATGAATACTACTTTTATTAATTGATTGTTATGTCAACGTCCTTTAAGAATGATATACGATCCAACAGCATGTAAATAATAATAATAATAAAAAAAAGTTAGAATACCATTTTGGATTCTATACTTTGAGACTTGTTCAGTTTTGGTCCATATACTTTTAAATGTTAATTTTAGTCTCGGTACTTTTAGTAAATCTTAAGTTTAGTCTCTACTGCTGGTTTATTATTGTTTTTTTTTTTCAAAATTTTTTATTATCAAAATATTTTCACTATAAAAATTAACGTGAATGACTAAATTTGGATTAAAATTAGATACTTGAAATTAAATAGACTACAGTTGATTAAATTCTAAATTATATGAACTAAAATGATATTTTGACCAATAAAAAGGTATACTCGCTCGAGATATAGCAAAGTATTTTTCTTTAAAATGTAGCTAAAAAGGGTGGAAATGAAACATGAATCTAAGAGTGTTCGTAGGTTGGGTTGGGTTGAATTGAGTTGAAACACTTTTTAGATCCGACCCCAATTGTTTGAGTTGTAAGTTTTCTTAACCCAAATAACCCTTATTAAATAATGAATTCAACTCAATCCAACCATAAAACATTTGGGTTAGGTTGAGTTGGGTTGGCCTACTTGAATCATTTATTTAAATTTTTATACTAAAAATAAATAAAATGTTAGTATATACAAGTTTTATTTAATTATTTTCATATATTGAGTTAAGATTAACAACTCAATTTCAATTTATATTATGAAAATTTTCTTTTCAAAATGCTAAAAATTTGTGTCTAGGGATAGTTGGAGAATAAATTATCCAAAACAATCATGAAATTCAATAAAAATAAAATAAATATATGTACATATAATTGTATCATAAGTAAAATAAACATACTTTTTAAAATTAATACTAAGTTCAGGTTGGATTGAATTATTGTAGGTGAACCCATAAACCAACTAAACCCATCAACTTTTCATTTATTTGAACCCAATTCAATCTAAATAAGTTGAGAATCTAACTCAAACGGTACGAGTTAGGTTGGATTGACCGATTTTCTCTGGGTTATTGGATTTTTTTTAACACCGAATCACATTAGGATGTCACAGACACCAAGTTGACTATCTTCTTCATTATGTAAAATATAATTAATTAAATTTTTTTAAATAAATAAAAAGAGAGTGTTTTGTTAATAGAAAGAGGAGGAGCAATAATAGTAAGAGATAGAGCACATAATTCTCTTCCATGTTTAATGTCGGAGAAACTTTCAAATAAATCCAAATCCTTCTTCGTCATTATTTGCAGATTTAACAGCTCAGTCACAACCCCCATCAAATTTTTCAGTTCCATCGCTGATTCCATCATTTCTTTTTGTGTAATTCCATTTATATATTTAAATGCACAGAGCCCATCGTAACCAAATTCTTCCCACTACCAAAAACTTCACTCACTCTCTCTCTCTCTCTCTCTCTCTCTCTCTCTGTTCTTTTGATTTTTTCTGAAAATGGTGGAAATCTGAGAGAAACTGAGAAGTGGGTATGGCGAAAAAGAGGATGAAATCAATAACCCAGATTTTGTTTTGTGTGTTTTTGTACTGTTGTTTTGGTTTTTACACTGAGTGTTCTGCTTCTGGGTTTAGTGAAGAAGCATTGGCTTTGGTTTCGATTAAATCAGGGCTTGTTGATCCGTTGAAATGGCTCAGAGATTGGAAGTTGAGCGATGGAAATGGTAAGTTTGCAAAGCACTGTAATTGGACTGGAGTTTTTTGCAACTCGGATGGAGCTGTTGAGAAACTCAGCCTTTCTCGTATGAATCTTAGCGGCATTTTGTCGAACGACTTGCAGAAATTAACAAAGCTTACTTCTCTTGACTTGAGCGGCAATGGATTTTCCTCTTCTTTGCCAAAATCCATTGGCAATCTCACTTCCCTCAAGAGTTTTGATGTGAGTCAAAACTATTTCGTCGGTGAAATCCCGATGGGGTTTGGAGGGATGGTTGGATTGACGAATTTCAATGCCTCAAGCAACAATCTCTGTGGTTTTATCCCTGAGGATCTTGGAAATGCAACTCTACTGGAGATTTTGGATCTCCGGGGGAGTTTTCTTGAAGGGTCAATTCCCATATCTTTCAAGAACTTGCAGAAGTTGAAGTTTCTTGGACTTTCTGGGAACAATCTGACCGGTCGAATCCCGGCCGAGATCGGTCAGATGTCGTCATTAGAGACTGTTATTATTGGATACAATGAGTTTGAAGGAGGGATTCCATCAGAAGTTGGAAATCTCACTAATCTGAAGTATCTTGATTTGGCTGTGGGAAATCTTGGTGGTGGGATTCCTGCTGAGCTTGGGAGTCTTAAACAACTTGAGACATTGTTCCTTTATAAGAACGAATTCGAAGATCGAATTCCGTCGTCGATTGGCAATGTTACTTCATTAGTGTTTCTTGATCTTTCAGACAACAAGTTAACAGGGGAAATTCCAGCTGAGGTTGCTGATCTGAAGAACTTGCAGCTGCTGAATTTGATGTGTAACAAGCTGTCTGGTGAAGTGCCTCCAGGGATAGGAGAGCTGACAAAATTGCAGGTTCTAGAGCTCTGGAACAACTCTTTTTCGGGCCAATTGCCTGGCGATCTCGGTAAGAGCTCAGAGTTGGTATGGTTGGATGTCTCATCCAATTCATTCTCTGGTCCAATTCCTGCTTCTTTATGTAATAAAGGCAATCTAACCAAGCTCATCCTTTTCAACAATGCCTTTTCGGGTTCGATTCCGATTGGATTGTCATCGTGTTACTCGCTCGTTCGTGTTCGAATGCAGAACAATCTGCTATCTGGTACAATTCCAATTGGTTTTGGAAAGCTTGGGAAGCTTCAGAGACTAGAATTAGCAAACAACAGTCTCTTTGGTAGTATCCCAAATGATATTTCATCTTCTACATCCCTTTCTTTTATTGATCTCTCTGAAAATGACCTCCATTCTTCTCTTCCTTCCTCAATTCTTTCCATTCCAAATCTTCAAACTTTTATAGTCTCTGACAATAACTTACAAGGTGAAATCCCAGATCAGTTTCAGGAATGTCCTGCACTTTCTCTTCTTGATCTCTCTTCAAACCATTTCACAGGAAGCATTCCAGAAAGCATTGCTTCATGTGAGAGATTGGTAAATCTGAATCTTAGAAACAACCAGTTAACTGGAGAAATACCAAAACAGATTGCAAATATGCCTTCATTGTCTGTCCTGGATCTATCCAACAACTCTCTTACTGGTAGAATACCCGATAATTTCGGTATATCTCCCGCACTCGAATCGCTTAATGTATCATACAATAAGCTTGAGGGTCCAGTGCCATTAAATGGTGTGTTAAGAACAATCAATCCAAGTGATCTTCAGGGCAATGCTGGTTTATGTGGAGCTGTCCTACCCCCATGTTCACCAAATTCAGCATTTACATCAGGGCATGGGAACTCGCACACGTCACACATTATTGCCAGTTGGATCATCGGAGTATCTGGACTTTTAGCAATCTGTATCACTCTTTTTGGTGTTCGATCGTTGTACAAACGGTGGTACTCAAGCGGAAATTGCTTTGAAGGGAGATATGAAATGGGTGGTGGAGATTGGCCATGGAGATTGATGGCATTCCAAAGGCTTGGATTCTCAAGCAGTGACATTTTGACTTGCATCAAGGAATCAAATGTGATTGGAATGGGAGCAACTGGGATTGTGTATAAAGCTGAAATGCCACAACTAAAGACAGTTGTGGCAGTCAAAAAGCTGTGGAGATCACAACCAGATCTTGAAATTGGAAGTAGTGAAGGTCTAGTGGGAGAAGTGAATTTGCTGGGAAAGTTAAGGCACAGGAACATAGTTCGTTTAGTCGGATTTATGCATAACGATGCCGATGTAATGATCATCTATGAGTTTATGCAAAATGGGAGCCTTGGAGAAGCCTTACATGGCAAACAAGCAGGGAGGCTGCTTGTGGACTGGGTTTCAAGATACAACATAGCAATTGGAGTTGCACAAGGGTTAGCTTATCTCCATCACGATTGCAACCCACCCATCATTCATCGCGACGTTAAGCCAAATAATATACTTCTCGATTCAAATCTCGAAGCACGGTTGGCTGATTTCGGTTTGGCACGGATGATGGCTCGAAAGAACGAGACGGTTTCAATGGTAGCTGGATCCTACGGCTACATTGCACCTGGTAAGTTTCATTTTTCGACATTTCTAATTAACAACTGCAGCCTTGTAAAAGTTACTGAACTCTATGATTAACCATCTTGCAGAATATGGATACACTTTAAAGGTGGATGAAAAGATTGACATTTACAGCTTTGGCGTCGTTCTTTTAGAGCTCCTGACAGGAAAGAAGCCATTAGACCCCGAGTTCGGGGAATCTGTAGACATTGTTGAATGGATAAAAAGGAAAGTTAGGGACAATAGGTCTTTAGAAGAAGCATTAGATCCCAA
Organism: Lagenaria siceraria; assembly: GCA_002890555.2. Lineage (NCBI taxonomy): Eukaryota > Viridiplantae > Streptophyta > Magnoliopsida > Cucurbitales > Cucurbitaceae > Lagenaria > Lagenaria siceraria. Next base: position 17,134,496 of record CM016483.1, on the reverse strand, counting down.
TCTGGGAAATTTCAAGCATGTTCAGGAAGAAATGCTGTTTGTTCTTAGAATAGCACTTCTCTGCACTGCAAAGCATCCAAAAGACAGGCCCTCCATGAGAGATATAATAACAATGCTTGGAGAGGCAAAACCAAGGAGAAAAAGCAACAGTGGCAATGAAGGATTTGGAACTAACAAAGAGAAGCCAGTTTTCAGCACTTCACCTGTAAATGGTCTTCTGTAAGTAGGAACAATGGAGTTTCTCTACTGAATTGGCCTTAAAATTCCAACCCCCCATTTTGATCCTTTTACATTCATCTTGTAAGTAGGACTGGTCCTGTTTTTTTTACTCTGTTTCTTAATTAATTGTAATGATTGGCTCATTTGTTGGGTGTGTGTACAAGAGCAGATAATGTATAGTATAAATTGCATATCTGCCATTAGAATGTTAATTCTTTTTTACCTTTCATGGACAAAACCAGAAATCTTGGGGGGTAGCAGATATGAACTGAAAATGGAAAGGCTTGTATAACAAATATCATTTGAAGTTCCAAGCAATATATATAATAAGAGCAATACAAGCATTATTGTAATCCATTATTGTAATCTCTTTTTTTTTCTTATTGAAATTCCAAAATTTCCCCTGTTTACAGACACACATGACCACATCATCATCCTTTCCCACCTCCATTGAGTGAGAAGAAAACTAAAACAGGGAATATTACAGCATTAAAAAAAACAAAAAAAAAAAACGCCTTCCATGGCCAAAAAAGGCTTAAGCAGAGCATTATTTGCTCTCATATTCACAACAAACATTCCCACATCTGTATATGTGCATGGCTTTATGGCTGTGACTTCCAAATTACACAAATGGACAATTCCCAGAGTAGAGGGAATAAGATCAAAAAAAAAAAAAAAAGGAAAAATGAAAAAAGAAAAAGAGCCAATCCTTTTCCTTTCAAAATGCTTCGCCTATTACCTCTCATTTGCACAGTTTTTCAAGCTTTGCCTCAGTCCCATACATATTGGCCTTCCTCATATAATACCAACAATCCCTTCTCTTGCTGCTACAGAGCTGCAAACTCCCCACAGAGAATAGGTGTCGTGCAAAAGAAAATAAAAATGAAAGAAAAAACATCTTCAGTTGGCGAGTTTCAATCCTGCTGGCAGATCACCTGCCAATTTGATTGGCTTCAGTTGCTCTCATTATCCTAAGCCTCTTCACCGAGTAGGTAAACATTCTGGATATATGATCAAAAGAATCAAAATTACTATACCAGTAAGAAAAATGAAACAAAATAAAGAGAATAGATGTTCATGATGATAGAGTCCACCCGACAAGTTTAAGACTCGAGATCAATAATTTTAGTATTAAAGATGGATGTTCGGAAAAAAAATGACTCTCCAAGGAGCTGGCTTAGGATTATTCATCATTTGAGACTCAGGCGGTTGTTCGAGTGGTGGAAAGGAGGAACACCAAACGACACAAGAAAGAAAAGAAGATCAAAACAAATAGAAGAATACCCCTCTTAAAACAATGCAAGAAACGTTATATATAGAAAGTTTCTAGCTTAGAAGATTGTGTGAGATTACGAGCATCTAGAGGGTGTTTAGGGCAAGGAGTGGAATTGTGAACTCTAAGGAGTTATGAAATCTAGGAAGTTGTGAACTCTTGGGGCCCATAGTGTGAAAAGTTAATAAGACATAACATTCAAGTTTTTTAGTCATGGAGCCCACGAACTCCTTGGGCCAAACAAAGAATAGAGTTTACAACTCCACACTTTCCTACTCCTACTCCCCCAACTCCTAGGCCCAAACACCCCCTTAACGTATTAGGTTAAAAGTTTACAAAGTCCAACTTGAAGGCCTTAAACCTTAAATAGAAAAAAAGGGACATTTTAGAATTTTTCTGTTTCATTGCTTTGATAGAAAATTTTCAACCAGACAAACTGGATTGAAAAGATGCATACCCCCAAGGAACATCGCCAACTAGCATCCAATCTCCTTCCCTGTCTTCATAAGTAAGCATGTACCCAGAAAGTCCATTTAGTAGTCTGGAGGGTCTCACTGCGTCGCGTTCCTTTATGCTTGACCCTGTATCAGACGACAAAGCATCACTATCAGTTACCAGACGGAAAATATCTCTTTATGACTTGGTTCTAGAACCAACACAAATTTCATGATAAAATATCAATAAATGTATGAGGTGGTCTTTCATAAAAGAGTTAAAAATCATTGCTTCACTAAAGATTATAAGAAGAATCTCTCCACACTCTATAAAGAAAATGGTTGGGCCACCCCAAGCAAGAAATTCCCAACATTAGCACTTTCATCTTTACATTAACCTTCTGATAGGCAGCTTTAAAGTAACCCTACAGATCTTTTAAGTGTCTATCACAAAACTTAATTCCATTCAGGCAAAAGATAGAGTTAATACAATATTAAATTGAACTCTAGAGGATATTCACTTCTCATTCAGTTGCAAATATTCCATTTTAGAGATTGAAACCACAAAATTCACTTCTATACGTGAGATTACAGAGCTCAGAAAGGAATTACCAGTTGAGTCAACCAGAGCAGTGGGATCAAGGAACATATTCTCAATTGTTTGGGCCAAGGTTTCGTAGCTACTGTGAGCACTGAGGTTAACCTTTCGTCCAATGAGAACTCCATCCATATTCACCTTCACGTACACAGAATTTCTGGAATTCCTACTCTCTTCATTTGCTTGGTTTTTACCAGTAATACCCTTAAGTGCCCCTGCCTCCAGATGCTTGTTTTTATTCTTGCCAGCATCTACCTTGAATTCTTCTACAGAATGAGGTTTTGCCTGGTTAACCAAGGTACTGATCCTAGAAGCTCTGATTGGTGGCCAACCCACGACCTGGCTGCTTCTGAAAGTAAATCAAAATATTACAATATAATCCACCGCGAAGAACCTTATACTCACCAAAATCAAAGTTACATTTATACTAACATTATTAAAGCTTCTCTTTTTTTTTTTTTTTCAAGCATCTTCAACATATAGGTGACCACTGAGACATTTAAAGTTACAGAGAGAAAAGATTGATGCACTTGAAATGTGCAGTTCTACATACTACCTGATGCTCAAATTTTACATATGAGTAATTTTGAGATTTATCTTTTCCAGCAACTCATGAGACAAAAGTTACAAAACTGTAACTATCTTTCCCTAAGCCAAACAAATAAGCTGTAAAAATTATGATGCTGCATAGGTTCAAATCTTGATAGCCAACCATATACAATACTAAATGTCTCGGAAACTACTAGTTGTAAGTTGGTTCAAACATGTGCACTTATATTAGGGAGGGGCAAAAAGCTTCATAAAACTGCTTCAGTCTACATGCCACTCAAACTTAAAACAGGTTCATTCCCAGATTCTGTTCTTGCCACCTCCAGATGATGAAAATAAGCCCTAGAGTGTATTTCTTGATGTTTCACTGATCGATTAAGCCCAGAAATCCACACGATACACCATTTAACTCACAATCTAGAAGACAATGCATTTACTAATCCAAAAGGTCAAGTAAAATCTACCTGACTCAACTCCAAAGACTGTTATTCTACAAACTAGAAGATAATTCATTGGTTAAGTGACTTGGGAACTACTCAACTTTCAGAATAAGAAGAATAATTGCCCTCCATTTCTAATTTAGTACTCCAGTATTCCATTGAGAAGCAAGATATTCAAGTAGCTTGTCAAAGAGTACTCAAAGAATGTTTCACATGCTGCAACTATTACTACTTCAACGATACAATTATTCCAAGTGCATAAAAATCTATAGGTAGGGATTTGTTTTGTAAATGTTTCCAAAGATAGATTTCTTTGAAACTGTTATTTAGAACTAATGTAAAAGTGAACATTATTGTGTGCTTAAAATCACGTTCATAATTTAAAAATAACTTCAATTATTCTAAAAGGCATATGATCATAAAGATAAACTAAGAAACGAACAGTCCAAATATGTTATCATCCAATTTTTGTTCCAAGAAGTAATGTATGCAAAAGATTTTGCAGATCACCTCAGCAGCCCCTAAGTAATTAATATTGGTTTTGTATTTGTCACTCTACCACACAGATTTTAGTATTTCTGAGGGTGGAAAGACAAACCTTTACGAAACTGATAGGAATGGTATTAGGGTGTTATTAGAGTATTAAGCGTGTATTAGTAATTAGTAAGGAAGTTTGTTATACTTTGTGGTCATAAATATTGGGGGAGGGAAATGAAGAGGATAAGCAATATCTTGGTGAATGATTTAGGGCTTGAGAGTCATCTCAAGATTGGGAGGGTCGAAGTACCTTGAAAACTTGGTTTATATAATTCTGTTATTGTTTATCTTTCAATATATTTGGATTCTATGATAAACTTCAATGCAATGAAAGTTAGGCAATAAAACTAGAAGTTAATCTACAAAAGAACACCAGATCAAGCATATTTGCTACAACCTAACTTGAGAATTAGACTCTAGAACTAGAAAAGGAGCTTGGAACCTCCCAGTCATTTTCCTCTACCAGACACGTCGGTAAGCTGGGATTGGATTGAGCTGATAAAAAGAAAAAGATGTATTGAGAAAAAGGAACCGGATTTCCATGTTTCAATGCTTCCATGAACTCCACAGCATCAACCCTTAGAGAAACAAGAATGACATACAAAGAAACCAAAATCAATTCCCAATTTGGACCTTGGAGAATTTTCATTCTTTCCATTCCTTCTCCTTCTTTTTCTTTATATATGCTGATACATAATGATTAATATCGCCTGCATAATTGGTAAATGATGTAGTGATACAGTAAACTACGATTACGTTCGCAAGACTCCACTATAACTCTAATCAATCTGTAAAAGCACAAATACAGAAACAAAAGGAAAAGGTACCTAAAGGGGAATATTCTTTTCTTTAATTTGAAAAGTCTTTGAGGCCCGTAAGCTAGTGAACATTCTTTTCTTTATACACCTTTTCTGTTTCTCTAGGTGTTATACCAATGAGTCCCACTTTTTTCTCGATGCATCTCTTTTATTAGCTCAACCCAATCCTTGGATTATTGTATGTGGCGTACTTTTGAATGTTATCTTGAAGTTTCATTATATAAATTGCCATGGACTTGGAGAGTTATAGAAAAAGATTTCAGAGGGCAGTGGCGTCAAATCATATCAGGGCATCTCGTCCTTTGAAGTCTAGCCAAGGCCAGTTTTCAATTTTTTTCCAGACCCGTATCATATTTAATTAGATGAAATACGGCAGAGAAGAAATTCAAAATGATTCCCTTTCTATATTCAGCTTAGTGTTTCCTTTTGGGATGAGTAAGAGAGAACCAAAGGAAGCATAAAAGGAAGCAACAGAAAACCTATCTGTCAGTATCAGATTCATCAAGATAAATATCCAGAAATTCGAATCAATATTGTACTCAAAAAGCAAAACCAGAGAAGCACATGCAACTTCACAGCTAGAGGAGTAAACTGTAATAATAGAACCACAATAACAATTAACATTACTAGACAAATCTAAAATTGGTAATGATCAATCAAAGAAATTAAACTCGCATGCTTCACACAAAATTGGAAACCAGAGAAAAAGTGGAATCAATTATACAGTAAATTCCTGTCATGGGCAAGAATTAGTAATCAATAAGTACCTCCCGCCATTGATAGTTGCAGCAGAATCAGAATTTCTCTTCGACCCATCAGTGACATTGACTCCACGAAGCGATGACGAAGAACAGACAGATGAGGTGGATGAAGAAGAAGAAGACATAGAAGAATGAGAAGAGATCGAGGAAGGAAAATCCTCAGCCGTTAAAATTCTACCAAATTGAACCCCAATTGGAAATTTCTGAATCTTGCGTGCGGAATCACGAACACCGAGGCAAAGCCCTAACCCCAATTCGATTTCAGCTTCATCTGGGCAAGAAGAGTCCTCAGAGGACAAAACCATGTTATCATCTTTGGAAATAGTCGACATAGAATGATCAGAAACTTCTGAAACTGATCCTCCTTGAAAACGCATAAAATTGAGAAGGGAACTGGGGGAGATTTAAAGAGGGTGTTGGTTGGGTTGATTAGAAAAGAAGGAATTGGAATGGAAATGAATGAAAGAAGAAGTAAGAAAGAAAAAGCAATGCAGAGAGGATGGTGAAAGGGGGGTTTGTTTGGGGGAGAAGAGGAAAGAGAGAAGGAAAAGGAAAGAGAAAGAGTGGGTTTTAATGGTGGTGGCGTGAGGAAGAAGATGGAGATTGAAAATGGAAGCAACGGCATTGATTGAATTTATGAAGGAATTGGACCCACCTGTCTGGGTTATGCGCCTCCATCTCCATCATTGTCTTCTTCCCTACTGTTCCTTCTTCCCTAATCTCTTCTTACTCTCTTTCTTTTCTTTTCTTATTTTCTAATTTCTTATTCCTTCATTCTCTCTTCTCTTTTCTTGATATTTTCAATTTCTCCTCTACCTCTAAAATAGATTTCTCATGATAATGGGTTTGATTTTGTCGATTTTAAAGCTAACTAAGAACCAAATCAAACCAATTGATTTTATGAGATTGGATGAAGGTTGATATTCAATAAAAAAAGAAAACTAATGAATTAATTTTTATTTGATTTGGTATTATTATCGGTTTGGTTTTCAAATTTTAGATTTTTTGTTTTTTTTCCGTTTTGTTTTGAATTTGTCATTTTTTTTATTTTCAAATTAAAATTTGGTCTATTTTCTTTAATATAGATTGAAATTGGACATTTTTTTTTATTTTATTGGTATTTTTTTTAAATAATAAACATATATGTACCATAATAATTAAACTACCGAAAGGTATCTAAGCTTAGAGTTTATTTTTAAAAGTATATATATACTTTTGATTTGGTTTGATTATGATTAGTTTTTCTAATAAGAAATTGAGTTAAACCAATAACTTTTTTCTTCAAATAGAAATCAAGATGTTCAATTTTATACTTAAAAAAAATAAACTAGTGGATTGGTTGGATTTCTTTAGGTTTTTGTTGCAGTCCTAATATGTATATAGTTAAGCTAAATTGACAAATAGATTGGACAGTAGGTTGTAATTGTACAAAGAAGAAAATGTTAAGTTTCATAATCACGATCAAACCAAAATATTTACGAATGTTTGGTCCACCAACATGAGTTGTTAAGTTGGCTATTTTAACTAACTCAACTCAACTTTCAATCTATCAAATGTTACCGATAAATCTACTCTTTGTCCCCTTACTCTAACGACCAACTCCAATAACTGTCATCACGTGGCCAACTTCGACGACCATGTTAATCATTCTTATTAATACTTCAACTTTTAGGCATTTTTCATTACCATTTTTTTATGACTATATATCACAATTTTCGTTTTTTTTTTTTTTTTTTTTTTTTGGGTAATTTAACATATTATATTAATATACATGGGAAACACTGTTTACCGTAGATTTCATTGTAATTAAATTATGGCCCAAAAAGGCAGCCCAAGCCCATGAAGCTCGAAGCTATACGGAAGAAAAATGGTAAAATGACGATATTTGTCCGAGAAAGCTTACGATACGATAAAATGACGATAACAAAGGAAACAGTAGGGCCCGCACTCATATGTTTCTAAAAGAGAGCCCGACAAGGTGGGGCCCGCATCCCATCACATTTCTTGACACGTCGGAAGTTGAACCGCGTGGGACCCACGTTTCCTAAAACAACGAAATCCCCGGCGGGCCCCACTGGACATCGGAATTTTTTGTTTGCCCCGGCGATCGATTAGTTAGTTGGAGACTCCACTTCATCCGATTATAGCCTTTGACCTTTGACTCTTATCAACCAGAAATTAGAAAAATGAAAGCCATTTTTATATTTTAAATTTCATTATTTCTTATCAATTATCTTATTTATTTATTTTTATAAACATCTTTGTTATGGTTACACTTTCATGATAGCTAAATAGTTTTTTTTTTTTTTTTTTATAACCGTAAGTATTTGGGCGATTACGCGTAGTTTAACTAATTTTATTGGACAACTCACCCAACCCTACCACAGACAGGGTATCAATTTACCAAAGAAAAAATGAGTCAAATTATTTACAAATATAGAAAAATTTCACTAGATCGCGATAGAATTCTATCCTGATCGAAATTTTTCTATAATTGTAAATAGTTTGATTTTTCTATTTATGATAATAAAAAAAAGTAACAAACTATTTTATCGAAAACAAAATCAATTTTTATTAATTTGAATAATTGATTTTTTTTAAAAAAACATTTAATTGATTTTTTTTTTTAAAAAAAAACATTTAGACGCAAGGAGTCATCTAAAACATAATTATTGCAACATTCATCACGAAGAACAACATTTGCAAGTTTATAAACCCACTAATTATATAATATTTAAGGGGCATTTGGAGACTCAACTACAGATGGTTAGAGTGGGCTATTATAGCTCATTACATGCTTGAGTTCCAATTATAATAGTTGATGTTCCCAATTATTATAACCTACAATTGACTATAATATTACAATTTCAAATCTGTCTTGTTACCGTGTTTACTATTTTCTACTCGTCATCTCTTTCCCTTTTTGTTATCGTGTTTACAATTTTCTACCAACACATACTAAAATAATCTGAAATTTAAACAAACACCCAAACTAAGTTTAAACAACCTTAAATTTCATTCAATTACATAAAATCAATCACTTTGTCCACATGACGTATTCTCATTTATCAACTAGTGTGAATTATACATTTCAATCTCATTCGAACTTGTTGATATGTAAATTTACACCCAAAAAAAAAAAAACTCAAATGATCTGCATAAGCCCAATTTTGAATTTTTAATTTAGAAAAAATGTGACCGGTAAAAAGAAAGAAATCTACGCATTGGTTTAGTATTTTCTATGATGGGTCTCGAATTTTTGGGTTGGATTCTTCATTTGGCACCTGGATTTCCTTGTTGCTTTGCTGGTGAATGAATACACCAGTTTGAATGCTATCAGTCATTGTAAATTTCGAGTTTTGGCTAATTCGGCTCTTGACCATTTCATCACTATTTTTTTTTTTTTTGTTTCTTTTGAGGTTAATGAAACGTTGGTCTTAGGAGCATTACTTGACCTAATTTTATATGTTCATTGAAGTTGGAAGGTACTATTATCATTCTAAAGCTATTTGACAATGAACAATGAGCACATAATTTGAGTTAATATTTAACCACTAGGAGTCATTTGGTCCACTAACTTCCTTCTTAAATTGGTGTGAAACAACTCAACTTCAATGGTAAACGCTATTAAAAATTGCATATTTGTCGAGAAACTTCATCTTATAACTCTGCACTTTAAATACAAACTTCTTATCTCCAACTTATTAATTGGCCGAACTCACCGCCTTTGGTTTTCAGATGAGAAATTGCATTCTGTTTGCAATTCGCCAATCCTGTTGGTGCACGCCTTCTGATGGATCTAAAAAATTTTGTGTCCTTCCTTGCTATCTAAGAAGTATAGACACGAAGATGACACAATATTAGATAACATAAGATTTCGTCTCAAAATCAATTGACAGTTTGAGAGGAGTAGCCCAGATGGTGCATCTTTTTCGGTTGACCATTTTTAATCGAATCTCAATTTTTTTGAGATTTTATAGGCTTTGATACCATGAAATAACTTCAATAGAAGTACTGAATCTTTTCTTATTCTCTCATTGCCCAAATACAAGAATAAATGAAGATTTTATAGAGCTGTGAATACAAGCTTAAGTTCGGATAGTTTGCATAAGTTCTAACAAACACATAACAAGATGTAAAAGAACTGAAAATAATATTGGGTTGTTGATAGAATTTAGATGATGGGCTCGATCTTCAATGGGCTTTAGTAGGACAAACACTTTGGGGACACGCTTTATTTATATATATATATATAATTTGTGTGTCTATATCAAGAATTAAAATATCGATATCGATATTGATATCTACATTTCAATTTTATGGATATATCGACAAAATATCGATATCGGCGGATATTTCTGTATATCACGAATTTTATAAGATTTATTTAGATTAATAATTAAGTTCTTTTTACTCCCAAACTAAGTTATGAATATTGTTATTAGTATTCTTGTTCATATTAGACTGAATATGTGACATTTTTATGTGTTACAAGCATTAATAAAAGATGTTGGAGATATCTATAGATATTTAATATCGATATCGAACTCTTCGATTTACGGATATATCGACATATCCACAGATATTTTCATCATTGGTCTATATTGATATATTAATACTTCTTGTAAATTTAAAATAAAAACAAAATTAACTTCACTGAACACATACAAAATTAAGTCAATTAACTATATTTGAAATTTTAAAAGATATAAAACGATTTAGTTGGCCACGACTAGTCAGAAGATGGAGAAGTCATCTTAATACTTTAGAATTCAATCTATATAGAAATCTCAATTTCCTCCCAGCGGTATCCAAGCTGTGTCTAAAATTAAAAAAATTAAAAAATAATAAGAAAAAGTATTCTAAACACATTTTTAATGCATGTCAAACTCGTGTTCCAAGCGTATCCAGACGTATCTGTGTCTGACACGTGTCCACACTTCATAGCTTGAATTGAAACGGTAGAACACTTTACTGAATGTGAATGGAAATACGTTATGTTGTTTTTTTTTTTATCAAATTACGTTTTGCGGTCACTAAAAGTTTGTCTCTTGAATTTTGATGACCAATTTATTCGCACTGTTTTTTTTTTTTTTTTTTTTTTGCCTTTATCTTTTTTGATGGGGTGAACTTAGTTTTGAAATGTATCTATTTGAACGCTTTGTTATATAACAAATTATGCTATTGTTAGGCCATTTGCTAACCCTTTTTGCTCATTAAAATCTGTTTATGGAATTTGAGATTTTGATGAAAGTGATTTGTAAATTTAACTATTTCTAGTACATGAAAGCTACTTTGAATGGTCCTTGGATTTAAAATATTCTATTTGAACACTTCCATTTCTTTCTAACCCTATAATGCAATGGTGCAAAATTGCATCCAGAGGTAAGCTAATGAGAACGATGAATCTAAAAAAAATTAGGTCTTATTTGGCAACTATTTGGATTTTTATTTTTTGTTTTTAAAAATTATGCCTACAAACACATCTCTTGCCCTTAAATGTCTTGCTTTGTTATTTACTTTTTACTCATATTTTAAAAAACCAGGCCAAATTTTGAAAATTAAAAAATAGAGTAGTTTTTAAAAACTTATTTTTGTTTTTGGAATTTGATTAAGAATTCAACTCTTGTACTCAAGAAATATGCAAACCATTGTAAGAAAATTTTGAGGAAATAGACTTAATTTTCAAAAATCAAAAGTAAAAAAATGAAATGATTACCAAACGGGGCTTTAGGCTTTGTTTGTTTGGTAATTATCTAAATCTCATTTGGTAACTATTTGATTTTTTGTTTTTAGTTTTTTAAAAATTAAGTCTATAAACTCTCCTTCCACATCTAAATTTCTTGCTTTTTTATCAATGTTTTAAAAAAACAAAGCCAAATTTTGAAAGCTAAAAAAAAAATTTTGAAAACTTGTTTTTGGATAAGCATTCAACTCTTGTACTTAATCAAAAAAAGATGCAAATCAATATAAAAAATTAGAAGAAATAGACTTAATTTTTAAAAACCAAAAATAAAAAATGAAATGGTTTCTGAACCGTGCTTCTATTTTATTTAAATATTAATTCCGTCTAGCAATAGACTTAAAACAAGCACATAATACTCAACTCAACAATATGAGAAATTGAAAAAGAGGTGAAAGGAACCAATTGAATGAATCAAGACTTTAGAGATAATGCTACAAAATGGGCTACAATAATTTAAGAAGACACAAATATGAGACAAGAACACGAGTGTCCCGACACGATGACAAGTGAAGGAATTTTTGGAAGAAGGTTTGGAATTGATTGTTTAGATAGATTATTATTTTTTTTTTCTTTTTTCTTTTTTTACAATTTGTAGAATGAGAGAATTGAACATTTGACTTTGAGATTGATAGTATAAATTTTTTTGTCACTAGAACTATGCTCGTTAATTTATGAATTGAAATGTTGTAATAGCTCATAAAAGTTTATCACATTACCTTTATGGTGTGTTTCTGATTTCTCCTTTTCTAGAAAAAAAAAATAATAATAAAGAAAATATATGTGAGATTTTGGTGGGTCTTGTGAAGCATTAGCTAAAAAAATTATAAAAAGCTTCATGGTGAGCTTGATCTTTTCTTAGGTATGAAGGAAGAGTCATCTAATTGGATTGTTGATGCATCCTCTAATAAAATAGAGATAATTTCTTTCATTCTATCCTTTGTTTATAATTTCAATTTTGAGTTTAATAGTTGTTTCACATATTAAAATTTGGAAAATTTTTAAAAATGAAAAAATAAAATAAACTATTTACATAAAATATCAAAATTTTTAGATAGTTGTAATAGATGTTGATAGAAGTCTATCAAGGTCTATCAGTGTCTTTTGTTTTTTTTTTTAAAATAGTTTGACATTTTTTTATTTATGAAAATTTTCCTTAAATTTTTTTTAAAATAAATTAATAAAAAAAAATATAAGATTGAATAAGACTCTATACTTTTAAGTTTGTATTTGGTAGGTTCATGAATAGTAAATAATGAGATAAGTTAAAGGCCGATTTGACGCAAAATTGAAAATTCAGAAAGTCTATTGAGAACCTAATAAAAAGTTTGAGGACTTATTAAATACATTTTAAAGTCTAAAGATATATTTGACACAAAATTAAGATTTTAAACTTTTATTAGTTCACTCAAATTTGAAAGTTAAGATCTTATTTGATAACCATTTAGTTTTTTGTTTTTGAGAATTAAGCTTATAAATATTACTTTTTGTTGATTTATTTGTTTTGTTGTCTATATTGTAGGAATGTTTTCAAAAACCAATCCCATCTTGGAAATTGAAAAAAAAAAATTATTTTTAGAATTTGACTAAGAATTCATTTAGTTATTTAGAATATATGAAAATCATAATTTTTAAAGATAAAAAACTAAATCAAAGAGTTATAACACCGGAAACTAGACTTTTACTTTAAGGGTTAAAATATCAATTTGGTCCTTACATTTTGAAGTTTGTTCAATTTTAGTCCTTCTACTTTTAATTCCCCAATTTTAGTCCCTAAACTTTCAATAAATTTTAAACGTGGTCTCTAATACTAGTTTAATGTTGGTGTTTTTACAAAAATCTTTTGTTATCTATAGCATTTTTACTATAAATTTTGAAAACATATTCACATATTTTATTTTTTTGCATGAAAATTATTATTATTTAATCAATTTCGGTAAAAAAGATAATTTTGAAGAATTAAATTTAAGATTTATTGAAAGTAGGAGAACTAAAATTGAACAATTGAAAGTATAAAAATTAAAATTGGACAAACATAAAAATATAAGTATTAAAATGGTATTTTAACCTAATTTAAGCTAAATATATATAAATATAAATATAATTATAGTCATTTATTTATTTATTGTGTGCATTAAGTATGATTCTTAATTGGTTGATTGCAATTTCAGATGAAATTTGTGGTGTTGGAGAAAATTGGGAAAGTTTTTGAATAATTTTAAAAATAGGGGTATCTTGTCCATTTATAAAAAGCAAAAGTTTGTCCATTCAAGACAGAGACTTCCACACCCATAAAAGGATGCATGTAAAGTAGTAGCAAACTCATTCTTTTGGAAATGGAGGATTCTACTTTTTGTTATTTGCATTTTGGGATTTCCAAATGAAAAATAAGAAATTAAAAAAAATTAAAATTAAAATCAAAGACTATTCAATATCTAAATTGATTGACTTATGAAAATTTAGGAGTTTAATTGAGTTAAATTATAAGTTTTATATGATATCGGTCAAATGAAATTTGAAAGAAAATGTAAATTGCTATACTTATTAGTTTAGCGTTTAAATTGATATAATTATTAGTTCAAAGTTTTAGTTGATACAACGCCTAAAGTTTTGAGATATAAGAAATTGACATTTGTCCTTTTAACTTTTGGTTTTAAAAACTGAAAGAGAAAACATCGGACTTTTTCTAAACTTGTTATAACGTATCATTTTTCACTTTAAACTTAGATAAATGTTGTCATTTTTGTTTGTTACTTTATTTACTAATTTTAACAAAAAAAAAAAAAAAAAAAAAAAACAGAGTAAAGATAACTTTACACTTTGGTAACCATTTAGTTTTTTTATTTTCTATTTTTGAAATTTAAGCCTATAAACACCACTTTCATCTATTGATTTCTATGTTCTATTGTTTAGATTTTATGAGTTTTCAAAATCAAAGTCAAATTTTGAAAACTAAAAAAAAAATTAAAAACTTATTTTTTGTTTATAGAAATTGGCTTAGAACTTAAATATTTACGGAAAAATATGAATGCATGGACAGTTTTCAAAAGAAATTTTACTAAGAGTCTATAAATTGATTCACTTATGAAAGTTTGGGAGTTTAATTGATAAAATTATAAATTTACACGATATTTTTCAAAACGAAACATAATAGAAAGTACAAATTGGTATATTTATCAAAGCTTAAAATTTAAATATTGATACAATTATTAGTTTGACGCTAAAATTGTCACAAATAGTCTATTTTGTTATATGGTTTATCTTCATTTTTATGTGTTACATTTCACATGGTCTATTTTCAATTATGTGACAAATCATTTAACATTTCAAAAAGGATAAGATTGAATCTTTCCTTGAAATTACATGGACTACATGTGTATGGTGTATGTTCCCTTGAAATTAACAATGGCCTTTTCTTCGTTTTATCGATTAACTGATCCAAAAAAGTTAAAGAAATGATTTTAAATCTTGTGATTTAAAATTTGAGAAATTATTTATTCGAAAAATTATTTTAAATTATTTACTTTGCTTGGAACCAGAAAGATTTTAAATGAATGTATTTAAAATTTTGTATTTGGATGTTAATTGAAAATGAAAAGAAAATAATTTACTAATTTAGGCTTTTAACTATGATGTGTTAATTGAAAATTAGAATATAACAAGGTCAATTAAGTAGTTTACTTTTAAATTCTATGCAATCCTGCAAAATCTGAGCATTTTGGTCCGGAAAGTTTTTTAAATAAAAGCAAGATTTGAAATCACTTTGGATTTTAAAATCATTCTTTTTCCTACAGTGACAAACAACGAAATTCATTTGAAATCTGTTATGAATTGAAATCCCTCAAAATTATGAGGTTCCAAACATACTATAAGAAACTATAGGTGGTAGAAAAAAGAAAAAGAATGAAAATCTCGAATGAATTAAGTTGTCATTCGATAACTATTTGATTTTTAGTTCTATTTCTTTAAAAATTAAGTTGATAAACACTACTGGACTTACTTGAAATTCAACTTTACTTTAGATTTTGTTTCATTTTAGTCCACATACTTTTAATAAATCTTTAATTTAGTCATTCAAAATTAAATTTTATCGAAATTGGTTGAATGACACCGTAAATGTATTATCATTTTTATAAAGGAGAGGCTCATAAGACACTAATTTTAAAAAAGTAAATAAAAAAACTGATTGCATTGACTAATTTTAAGATTTATTGAAACTACATGAATTAAAATTGGATAATGAAAAATATAAAGAACCAAATGAGAAAAATAAACTCCAACATATACGGATCAAAATTATATTTTAACCATTTTTTAAAGAAAGAAAAAAAAAACTCCTCCAACAGATGACTAAATTATAAATTTAGTTACTTAGGCCTCATTTAATAATGATTTTATTTTTAATTTTATATTTTTTAAATTTATGCATGTTTTCTCCTAATTTTGTAATTATACTTTTTATGTTTGTTAAAGAAAAATTTGAATTCCGAGTCAAATTCTAAAAACAAAAACAAAATTTTGAAAACATGAGTAGAAAGTGGATAACAAAACACATCAACTTAAGGGTAGAAGTTGTGTTTTCTAACCTTAATTATAAAAAAAAAAAAAAAAAAAAAAAAAAAAAAAAAAAAATCAAATGATTGTTAATAGGGTCTTAAAACTTTGTATCAAATAGATGCTTTGAACTTTATATTTAAACCTAAATGTAATATGAAAAACGGTGAACAATTGATTTTTCTTCCTCATGGTTTGAAAATTACAAAAAAAGGAAATACAATCTCTCATTTTTCTTATTCATATTGACATGTTTTTTCTTGTGTTACATCGTCTCTTTTACTATCTTCTTCTTCTTCCTGACAATATGTATGTTAGGTGAGGAATCGAATCTCAGATTTTAAGTCGATAATACAAGTTTATACAATTGAGTTATATTCATGTTGATTTTTTTATTGTTTCTTGTTTGACAACATATGACATGACATAAAAGAAATTAGAAAAAGTAGTCAAAACTCTGTGTATGTGAAAGTGACTTAAAACAATGTGGTGATGTTCGAGTTTCAATTTCTTTTCTGAAGTTTTTGTCACACACTTTCACACCCTAATTTTCATTCCAACATTCTCTAATGGATTTCTATTCCAAAGATTAGTTTTTAGAACGTTTATAAAATATCAAAGATAATATTGTAACTTTTTTAATCAAACAACTAAGTTTAGAAGTATTATATGTTCTTGTAATTTATCCCAATGATTAAAATGACAATTAATAAATACCTCTTTATGAAGGATCAAAATATCGAAGATTTCAGTTTTACAAATATATCTATAGATATATCAATAAAATATCAATATCGACTAATACTTAGATTAACAATTAAGTTGCTTTTACTCCTAAACTAAGTTATGAATATTGTTATTAGTACTTTTATTTATATTCGACTAAATAGATTACACTTTTTTTTTAAAAAAAAAAAAGATATTTTACAGGCATTTATAAAAATGTTAATATCAATATCAAATCTTTCAATTTCAGATGCATCGATAGATATATCGACATGTCAGACCGATATTGCAACAAGACTATTCTTTCTCTTTAAGTTATGGCTACCAAGTAAAGAAAAACAAAGTAGAACAAAGGAGATTAAAGTAAAGTTTGTGCAAGTGAGAAGAAGACAAATGTCTTTTTCTTTCTTTGTTGCACTCTTTTCCATGTAATCTTCCTCTAACTTTACTCTCTTTTTCACTACCTTACAAAATGAAAAAAAAAAAAAAAATCCACCTTGGATCTTAAAAGACATAAAATTCTATATAAAATTACTATACAATCTGCATAAAAATTATATAGGAGCTGTTTGGAAGGTTGTAATGTAATTAAGATTACTGGAAATCAGATGAGTGTTGAAATGCGTAAAGTATTAAGGGTGGAAAGGAAATGGGATCGTAAAACGTAAAAATGGTAGGAAAGAGAATTTGGTTAAAAAGTGTCAGAACTCAATGAGTTTAATATTATAAATCGGGTCCAAAACGCTCAATCCAAACATGAGAGTTTTGGATTACATTACAATCCAATTTCATTCCAATATGATCCTCAAACAACCCTATAGTTTAATTTCCACTATATATATGTATATATATATATATATATATAACTTTGTTATAACTACAAAAGAAAGTGTTGTTTGTTCTATCCTATTCATCATTCACAATACTTAAAGATCATAAGAGGTAAAAATAATCAGCCTCCATGTTTACCTTTTTTCTTCATTACTGATCTAACAAAAAGCAAACAAACAATAAGAAATGCCAAAGCTGCAAATCCTCCCACTGCAAGAGCTACTGTTCTTTGTGTATTATGGCTAGACCCTACACATCATTGAAAGCTCAACCAATAAGCCATTACATTCATTATCAAGAAATGTATATTCTATAATTGCTTCAATTCAAAATTACCCAAAAAACCCTTCTATATATATATATATATATATATATTTCATATTGAAATCAGTCTTTTTGTTTCCATTTTGAAGAAAAGCAAACTAAAGTCATGGGTCTCAAGGAGGCTAGAATATACTAGTAATGGAAAAGGACTTGTTAGGAAAGAGAAAAGAGAAAAATAAGTCGTATACTTTCGATCTTAATTTACGAATTTGTAATATATTTTGTCAAAGCGAGCATAGGTCAAGTGACTTTCAATATGTCTTACGAGCAAGAGGTCTCTCGTTCAAATCCTTCCCCACTATTGTACTAAAAAAATTATTTTATATTAATAAAAATAAATATTTTGGGTCTTACTTTTATTTTTTTAAAACAAATTAATGATATAGCTTCAAGTATGCGTAATAGGTACATACTAATGTGAGCATGATTTCAAATCATATAAAGTTAGGAAAAACAATGAAAAACGAATGCTAGATGAAAAAAAATAATTGTAAAATTATAAGTTTAGTATCCGAATTTTCAAATTTGTATTCTAGAATGACTTTAGACTTTAGAAAGTGTCTACTGGGTTCCTGAACTTTTAAAATGTCTAACATGTCTCCAAAATTTCAATCACGTGTCTAACAAGTCTTTTGACATGTTCGAAAATTTTGAAATTTTATTGATTTCTTAGATATAAAATTGAACCTTACACATCTAATAGAGCTTGAAACTTTCAATTTTATATCCTCTGTAAATTTTTAAAAACATTGAACATGTTAAGGACCCATTAAACACGAAATTGAGACACATTGAATACAAAATTGAAAGGTATAGACTTATAAGATAATTCTTAAAATTCAAAGATAAAATAGACTCAAACATTAAAGTTGAAAGACATAATAAACACATTTTAAGTTCATGAATCAAATAGACATAAACGGTAAACTTGTATGTCAACCAAAAATAATTAGCAAGGACTAAAATGAATATTTCAAAAAATTTAGGGACTAAAATAAATACTATAAAAATCTAGAGACTAAACTGCAATACTCTTAAAAGTTCAGAAACTAAAATGGATATTTTAAAGGGTCATACACCAATATAGAACAAAGTTAAAAAGTTCACTATGAAATGAAAATGATATTTTAAAGCAAATACATTTATAAATGTTTTGCTTAGATTACAATGACAATTAAGCACTTAAATGCATCATATGACCCACATACACACCACCTTTATATTATTTTTCAATCAAAAACTTCCAACGCTCCACCTCCAAATCATCCTTTATATAAAAACATAAATTAAAAAAAATAGAAAGAAAAAAAAAACTATTCTTTTGACTTTCAATTGTTTTGCTTGAAATCTGATTAAAGAAAACCTAAAATATATATATATATATATATATATAACATCAAATCTAATAGATGAGATTCGAATTTCAAATCTTTGGTTGAGAGTAAACAACTCACTCAATCATTCCATAATATTGAGTTGGTTTTAGTTTTTAAATTTTTATAAAATTATTGATTTAGTTCCTATTATAGAAAAAAAATATTGAAATTTGATTAAATTTCTTACCCATATATATTAATAAACTGATCATTTGTTAAGAAACTATAAAAACAAGGTGTCACCTAATGAAAATATATGCTTAATTTTGATGAGATTTAACACTATACTTAAATTGTTACAAATGCAAAAGTATAGAGATTAAATTGTTTCCGACTAAAATCCAAAGACTAAGGCTCTTAGATAAGTATTTGGTTTTTTATTTTTTATTTTTGAAAATTATGTTTGTTTTCTTACCACTTCTTTATCATAGTTTTCATATTTCTTAACTAATCACTTAAATTTTTAGCCAAATTTAAAAATAACAAATAAAAAATTTAAAAACTATTTTTTTAGTTTTCAAATCTTGACTTGGTTTTTTAAAATAATGCTAAAAAGTAGATAACAAAACAACAAAATCAATAAGTAGAAGGTAATGTTTATAAGCTTAATTTTGAAAAATCCTTTAAAGAAAACTTAATTTTCAAAAACTAAATAATTATCAAACGAAGGCTAAATTCTTACTGCCTAAAGTTCAGTGATAAATGTTTACTTCTATCAAAGTTTATGTACCAACAAAAAAAAATGTTACACGTAGTCCTTATATTTTGAATTTGATTTTATAACTTAACCGTTGAGATTTAAGTTTTATTTCAATTTCATCTTTAAATTTCAAAATTTACACTTTTAATCTCAATTTTTCACCAAATACTCATCTCTACTATTTTCAAATATAAAAAAATGAGTCGAACTATTTACAAATATAGAAAAATTTCATAAATAGTTTGATATTTTTTTTCCAATTATATTAATTTCCCTTATTAAAATTAGTTATACAATTTCACTTCATAATTATCTTATGTTGAAATCCTCCCAAATCTCCCTCCTCCTCCTCTCTCTCTCTCATGTTTAACATCTGAAAGCGAAATTTGAACTACCCTAATATGGAAAGATATAAAAATTCAAACCAAAGAATTGAATGGTTCTATCAATTATCATTCTCATTCTAATTCTAAAATTTAAATTATTACCTGAGGATGAAGAAATACTTGGAATTCCATTTGGGTAGTAATTGTAACTGATATAGCATTTGTTCAGATAAATCTGCCCGGATATTGAGTAACCGCACTCCGTATTAGCTTTCTCCGCCGCCGTCTTCACACAATCGCCGCAATCGCCGCCGCCCAAATCCCCCTGGCACTGCCCCAACACATAAAGTGACCGATAACTTCCAGTGTAAAACAGAGCACCTCCATTTTTTACTCCATTTTCAACCATTTCAAAAGCTTTATCCCTCCTCTCTTCAAACCCACTTCCGGCCACCTGAATCGACCCACAAACCTTAAAAAGCAACTCCGTCCCTGAAACTTGCCGGAATCCAGCGACCTCGTAGCGTAAATAGCAACCAGTGAGTTGGACTCTGGCGGCCAGAGCTTGGCCACAGAGCTTATCCGCCATGGCTGGAATCTTGCTGACACAGTCGCTGCACTGTGGGATTGTGAGATCGCCTCTGCATTGGAATAAACCCTGAATCGCATTTCCGCCGTCGCCGGAAGATGTGGAGGAGAAGGATTTCTGAGAAGATTGGGAGATGAGAGTGGAAAAGAGGGATTTGAGATTTTGGGAGTAAATTCCAGATGGGTCTTGGAATTTTTGCTGAGAACAGCCCTTGAAGATCAAAGAAGTAGTGTCTGTGGCGGATATGGGGAAGAAGAAGAAGAAGACGAAGCAGAAGAAGAAGGAGAAGAAGAAGAGAAATGGAGGGTTGTGGAGAGGAGAAGCCATTTGTGGGGGAAATGAAAGGGAAATTTAGGTCAAGGAAGAAAGAATGGAGATGGGAATTTCATGATTGAAGAGGAAATTTAAAGGAATTTTGAGGAGAATGATTTTGGGAAGAAGAAGAAGAAGAAGAAGGTGGGTGTATTTACTTACAGTCGGTTTGAGTCGTCCTTCTTGTGGTTTGTTGCAACTTTTGTGTGTCAGAGGATTAATGCTTTTGCATTCTCTCTACGATTCCACCCTACTCCTTTGCTAGCATTACCTTCTATTTAAACAAAAAAAATTTTTAAAAAATATTGACAATTTCGTTTATATTTCATCCCTAAATTTCAAAAAATTACATTTTTAGTCATTTATATTTTAAGTTTAATTTCAATTTAGTCTATGAATTTTAAAATGTTATAAAGTTACTTTGAGGTTAAAGTCTATAACAGTTATATGGTGTAACCTAACCTAGTTGATGGGAGAACTAAAGATCTAAGTTCAATAGAAAACTAGTTGGATAATTCATAGTTGATACACTAAGAAACTTATAGTTTAATTTCTTCTCATTTTGTAGATTTTGTAGTTTGTCGATTGTGAGGTCTTAATGATTTAGTTAAGTCCAAAAAATACCTCTCCTGATGCATAGGTATTCACTAAGGAAGGTTTGGTCTTAACGGTTTTTGTTTTGATTTTTTTTTCATTTTCTGAATTGAAACCATCAAATCAGATGATGTTTCATTTATAAATTTAACTTTCACTATTAAATTTGTAGTTTCTTCTATTTAAATAAGTTATATTTGATTTTGGTCAAACAACAATTTAATTGAGTTAAATTTGACAAATGTTTGTTTTTTATTTTTATTTTATATTTTAAAGAGTTATTAAGTTGCTAGCTTGTGAATAGCAACTTGTTTCTTCATTTGGAGTATCACATTCTAATTTGAAGAGTTCTCGCATTTCTTTCTTTCTTTTGATGAGTGGAGAGCAAGTATCAAAAAGTTCTACCAGGTTTGAGTAATTTGAGGTTGTTGTTTTACCAAAACTAGTCGTTGTATCCTGCTAAGATGATCGTTGTAATCTACTTGCAGCCCATGCAGAACAAATAATTGTCTTCAACAACACTTATCGAGTTGAGTAGTAATCAATTTGCTAGTATTATTCAATTCTTTATTCACATCGTATTTTCCATAAAAATTTGAAGACAATTAGATCTAAATTGATAGCAGCAAACTCCTCCACTAATATTGCTACTCCTGCGTGTCATGATGAAATCACCATCGCCAAACCTCATGCTGAAAACCATATAACTTTAAAGAAGAAAACTTCAAAAGTTGGCAACGAAAGATGATCTTCTAACTCACAACTTTGAATCTTACTCACATTTTGAAAGAAGAATGCTCAGTTACCCAACAGAAATTGCAACTCTTGAAACTAAAGGTAAGCTCCGATGTATTTGAACTTTCTATATCGCAATTATATACTCAGTGGTCTTGAAGAATTGTATAATGTTTATTACAATGCCTAAAACACAACAAAACTATAATAAGAGTCATTAAACAAGAAATACAAGCTAGAAGATGCTATTACTAAGAAATTCCTACTGAAAAAATTCTTAGGTTACAAGATTATTAATACCAAGTTGGTAATCAATCAGATGGAAGAATTGCAAATTATCATTGGTGATTTGTAAAGTGAAATATTTGACATCAACGTGTCATTCTAAGTTACTATTGTGACGGAGAAATTGTCACATTCTTAAAAGTACTTCAAATGTTATCTCAAACACAAGTGAACCATAAAAAAACTTACGATAAAATTGGCATAAAAAATGATAATAGAAAAGATGACTTGGAAAAATAATATTATTTCTAAACTTTCCCACTTCTCTCTCTTCTCTCTTCTCTCTTCTCTCGTCTCTCAATGGGTTGCGCTTGAATGATTTGAATGTATTAGAAAGTATAAAAAAGTTTTGGACATAATGATTTAAATGTATTAGAAATTTTGTGTTTAAAATATAACTGAAAAGGAAAAAGGAAATTAGAAATTTTACTAATATAAGTTAGATGAGAGAGAAGGAAAAGTGAGAAGTGAGCAAATTTCATCATCTTTCTTCCATTGAAAAATGACAAACAAAAGAGAGACATAAATGGAGAAGAGACGAGAAGAGAGAAGAGGAAGTAAGAAGAGAGAGAAGTGGAAGAAAGAGGAGAGAGAAGAGAGAAAAGAGGGAAAGATTAAAAATAATATTTTTTTCGTGTCGTCTTGTCAATTAGTTTTATGTTTAAATTTAATAGATTTCTTTTAAATCCATTCTTAAAAATCCAACGTCTAAACTGACCAATGACCAAACCTACCTATTTTTAAAAATTCGGGAACTAAAAGGGTATTTTTCCCAATAATAAACCAAGGGGCATATTTGGGACACTGAATAAAGTCTGGAGTTAGAAAATTTGTGTTTTGGGTGTAGAGTTGTAAAATGAAGTTTTTTGATAAATGTACAATAGAGAAAGAGGAGAAGATAAAGTTACCCGATAAATGTGCAAACTTTATATTAAAGTTAGCTAACACCAACTAGGGTTGGTAATAAGTGGGATGGGGCCAAGGATGCACTCTCTGTCCCTGTCTCTGCGGAGATTTGTAATCCCGTCTCCGCCCCATTCCCTGTATTCGGGAGTGATTGGGGTTGGGAAATCCCCAGATCAAGCTCCTATGGAGAAAAAATTTCCGTTTATATTTTTATATTTAAATTCAATTAAGATTTGGTATTTATATTGAAACCGTAAATATTTTGTATAACAAATTAATATTATTGTTATTTTATTTATTTAAATTAATAATTTAAAAAGCATTTTAAATTTTTTTTATGAAAATTACTATAAACAGAAAAAATATCAAACTATTTAAAAATATAGAAAAATTTTACGATCTATGGTTGTCTATCACTCATAAACAATAAATTTTTTCTATATTTGTAAATAGTTTGGCTCATTTTATTATATTTAAAAATCACCCTTTTTTATTTTAAATTTAATAAAAAGTTAAAGTTAATTATATTATGAAATCAAATTTAAAAAATGTTTTAAAAAATTAAATAGTAGCAAGTGGGATCGGGGTCGAGGACGGGGCGGGGAAACCCTCCTCGTCCCCGTTTTGTGTCCTAGGTTTGACTCCATCTCTAGTGAAACCGATGATTTCCTTCCTCGATCAGGGCGGGACCCGCAAAGATCCAACCGATTTTTGCCAACCCTAACATTAATTTATGAAATTTGTGGGCCAAAAAAAAATACTATCATAGTACATACTACCCAATTCATTATTTGACACATCATATAATACTTTATTAATCTATTTTTTATTTATTTCATGAACCCCATATAATTCTTAAATGCTTCTTTTATGGTCAGCAATGAATGGAGGTAGTATATAAAATTTTCCATAGTAGTACTAAAAATTTCTCGACCAAACATTCCAAATGTAAAATGGTTTATAACAAGGAAAAAGTTAGGTACAGTCTGCACTCATCTCTTGTGCAGCCGTTGTTGCACCGAATTAAAAGTTGACACGTGTTAAATTTTATTTTTTAAAAAAATATGTATTTTTGTGGTTAAAAAAAAAAAGAAGTAGGAGACTTAGTGCAACCTAACTGCACCTAAATATTGCTCTTATAATATTATCTAAATATTCCTCTTATAATATTATCTAAATATTTGTGAGATTTTAAAAACAAAACAAAATTTCAATTTATTGACTATTTTATCGGGGGAAAAAAAGAAAAAAGAAAAAAAATGAAAAAATGAATCTTCCCCAAAACTTTATATACGGACGTCATTTGACATTTTTCCCTCTCCCTTCTCCGTCTCTCAGTCTTTATTTCGTCTTCTGCCATTAAAGCCCTCGGGAAGCTTAAAGTGATCACTCTGAAGGTGATCGAAGAGTCCTCGAAATCCTCTAGAGTGTATTTATATCCTCTTATGTTCTTGATTTCTTGAAGCGTCTAATGGAATTTCGATTTACCTGTTTCCTTGTGACAAAATTTTGCTGTAAGCCCACATTTTAATCTCCTCTATTCTTTGTTTCGATCACTTCGATTTCCGGATGTACATTCATCGATCATGCTGAGAATCAATGCACGAAATCTTGTTTAAGAAAAGAAAAGAAAGATTCAAATTAGATAGACGATGGACGTTATATTGATGAATTTTGGAGTTTCTGGTGAAATTTTGACCTAAATCAACAATGTTTTAAGTAAAAAAAAGTTCTGCTCTATGGAGATTTCGACTTCCATTTCCATCTGTGGTGCACGATTTCTTTTTCTTGTTTAATTTATCTAAAATGGTGAGAAAGATTTAGGTATATATTATGGGCACGTCTTTTTCTTCTTCAACAGTCCTGAATCGGAAGCTATTAGTATGTCCTTCGATGTAGATACACACATACATAAAATTGTAGACATTTGATTCTTCTTGAATGTTATTTCGTATTTATGTTGATTGCCATATTTTCATAAATTATACTGTTTTTCTCCGGAGCATGTTAGTTTCGAATTGTAAGTCATCAAACTCTGATATAAATTATGAACAGGCGTCCATCAAGATGTAGCGTATTTGACATGCTTTAGAGTTCCTAAACTAATTGAAATTTATAATTAAAACAAATTATTGATGTGGTCTGAAGTTGAGATATATTTCATTGTGGTATGTTCTACTTTGATCACTTCCTTTCCAGGAAATATTTGAGCAGTTCCGTTGTTGATGCACTGTAATTTCTGAATGGGACTTATAAAGGTAGTGTATGCAATGAAGAAATCAAAGAACTTTTAAATTTTCAGAAAGATGGTAAGATCCAAGTTTCTTTCCCTTTAATACTATATTACAGAGGGAGGGACTCCAATACTCATTAAAAATGAAGGCATTAGTGTTGATCTTTTAAGAGCTTGGACATGGCCTTATTGCAAGGACTTCATTAGCCTATTTTGTCCCAGACATACCCTTGGGCAGTGTATAAGAAATCACAATTGACAATGACTCAAGATTCCAAGTGTTTTTAGCTGGAACTTTTCGTCATGTTTGCGAGTGATTTTAAAATAAGTGCAAATGACAAAAGTGATTTTAACATTAATCACTCTAAAAAATGCACTTCACTGAATATCTATTTGGGTTTGAATATCTATTTGGTTTTACAGATGAATGATTAGGAAATAATAAATATGTTATCCAATCAATAGTTTCCTCACTTAGTTGATGATGCTATAATCTTTTCCTTTTTCAATTCAGACAACCCTGAGGCTGGAGAAGCTTTGTGAAATGATGCTTGAGACAGAAACTGAGTTACTCAAGACTGAGGAATCGATGCACCAACCATCTATGGAACAGAAATCTAATCATGACGAACAGTCTAATGGAGAAAAAGACGTCCCTGATATGGTCTCTGAGGTTCCATCTGATGACGCTAATGTATGTTTTACTTCTGCCGAACAGTTTTTATTTGCTAGTCTAGACTTGTTGCTTGAACTGTTAAAACTCACTTTTGTCATGTTCAAAACCACTCTCAAATATGACTGTCTTTAAAACTAAAAGACCATACATTTACTTGATTTTAAATGAGTAATGCATGTTTGAGATTGATTTTGACGTTGACAAAAGTGATTTTAATCCTTTGAAATCACTGCCAAATGTACCCTTGTGCATGGGTAGAATCATTAACAGAATCAACATTGCAGCTTTCATGCTCGATGGACATTTTTTACAATGATGAACTTGACTTCCTAGAAGTGCAAAGGATAAATAATATAATGAGAGCCGCTTACAAGGAATTCATGGAAATAGCTATCGAAGCAAAGACTTGGATTTTCGATCCTCCGCCAGTAGGTTCAGTAGAGGATTTACAAGAGATGTTCCACACTCCACCACCTCATGGATCTACAGTTGAATGTTCCGTCGAGAGTGCGCTACTTTCTATTTCTTCACGTTCACTGATCTCGATAATGATGGATGGGGTGAGCTATCCTCAACCTGACATTGGATTTCAATTCTTTCTATTTGTTTCTCTTGCAGGCTTGGAAATTATCAAACTTAAAACTTATATCATGTACAATCTAACCGCTAGACTTAAATTTAAGTTGATAGGTTATAGTATATTTGACATTTTTCACCGTTATCCACACTATTTATAGGAGAAATGGGCATCGATGTTTTCCAACATCATTTGTTCTGGATCAGATGAAAATAATGATGTTCTCTCTCCTTTGAAAAGATTCTGGTCGTCAGGTTACTGTTCTTGGGAATTTATATTGGTAACCAACCTGCTCAATCACTTTTTTCCTTTTTAAACCCTAGCACAAGATAACACAGAGATATATATATTAACTTGATCATATGATAGGTTAATGCGCAGTTTAGACTGCCGGCTGAATTCCTGCCAGGATGGAGCACTCGCTTCTTGAGATTTAAAACAACGGTCATGGAAGATACATATGCAATTTTCGATGTGTCAGCTGATTATTTCGAGAATACGACCTCTGATCCTACAGGGAAATTTGAATACAGGCGGAGGCCTTCAGGAGTGATAATTCGGCCGTGTGGTCTTCTATCTGAGGTTTGTTTACAGAAAACCATTATCTATCAGCAATTGTTTTCTCTCTTTTAAGTACAAAAATGTGGCGCCCTCAAGGAAAAAAATATAGCTCAATAATAATTGAGCTATACACATCTATGAGTAGTTGTTTTGAAGTATGATCTCACAACTTTTATGTTTGTTTAGACATATGCATGCATCTATATAGAGTCAGGATGTAATGAGTCGTACTTCGAAGTTGATGGAGATTTTTATAACAACATAGTTAAATTACGAGTATAATCTGTAAAATTTGAATTTGTGTTGCGAAAGTATTTGATAGGTTCCTTAGTTTTTAATTTTGTGTCTAATAGATAATTAAATGTTAAACATATCTTTATAGGTATCTTACATATTCAAAAATTTTGTAAATTAATTTGATTTATTGGATGTAAATTTGAATTTTATTTCTAATTGAACCATTAACTTTTAAAAGAACATCAAATATGTCAAAGATTTATTAGACCCAAAATTAAAAGTAGAAGAATATTAAACAATTTTTAAAGTTTAAGAATCAAATAGACTGCACTTGAATGTCCATAAACCCTTTAAACACTTTTATTAAAAAGACACAAACTCTCCAACTTCAAAAATGAAACTTATAATTTAACTTTAGATAGTTGAAAAGTCATTGTAAGGACTAAATGAATTTTTTATACAAAACTTGAGTAAAGCCAAAAGGAATAGAACGTTTAGAAATGTAGACATTGAAAAGGTCAAAATAGGATTTAAACTCCAAATTCAGTTATTCTGCCTTTTTTTATCCACAGGTTATATGGATTGAAAATGCAGAGGTGCAGAAGATTGATACCCCTAAAAATATGTGCTCAACATTCACTCCAAACTTTCATTTAACTGCAAGGCAATGGATCAGCATCTTATCACAAAATTTGAAACGTAGACATAGCAAGATAGTATCTTCAGAGATGTTCGATGAAAGCATGGGTATGGTCTCTTGTTTTCCAAATGAAAAATACTTGCGTGAGCTGCACCCATTTTTTATAATCCAACTGAGTCGTCCAATCATATGACAAACTCTACAAAATATATATATATATATATATATATATATATATATATATATATATAATGAATAAATAAAAAAATTTGTGGTGTGAAAAATTTTCTGGTGTATGGTTGAGAGAGACTACAAAAAGATGAGCCTATATATCAGAAACAAAAGAATTAGGATTAGTTTAGAATAGCCTTATAAAGCATCCGAATATTATCCTATTTGTGTCTTTCGCACTAAATTCTCAAGCTATTTGATTGTGTTTTATTAATGCAATAACAGAAGTACCTGATTTGTTGACAATTGGGGACAATCTGAGGAAATTCTTTCTAGAAACAGTTAATCCTTTTCCAACGGAAAGAACACGGGATTTGTTTTCTGATGATAAAATAAGGATTTTGAGAGACATGAAAGCAAGTTGCATTGGCTATCGCAATGATTATATCGCCACAAGTACCGTATGTATTGATGAAAACCCCATCAGACTGTTAACATTTCTAGACATAAAGAATGTGATATATCAGGTGCGCTCCTTCCTTAACTCGACGAGTTATAGTTGCTAAATTTAGATGTTTGTGTCTAATTTGGTCCCTACACTTTTACAAAACTTAGGAATCTACTAGACACAAAATTGAAAGTTTAGGATTGTATTAAACATAAAATTCAATTTTATATTTAGCATATCATTTAATATTAAAAAAAATTAATTTATTAGAAACCAATTAGACACAAATCAAAATTTAGACCTTTTAGACACTTTTAAAAGTCTAAAGACCAAATAGACAAAGAAACTAAACTTGTGATTTAGTTGCTCTCTCATTCTGTGCCATTCGAAAAAGTGCTTACATACATGACCGCATACAGTGGCCAAGCATAAAATCACAAGCACAGCTCAAGTTGGCAGTTGCATTTTTGACAACAGATGAAAGTTCATGCATTTCTTTACGTGTGAAAATAGATACAGGAGATGACGAGGATTTTAGGGTACTTCTCTTTACATAAACTTCCTTACCAGATCCTTGCCCAAAATTTTTGTACTTCAATGTTATGTTCCTTTAACGTGACAGGACCATAAATTTTTCCTACAAGAGTCTACAGAGAATGAATATTGCTCCTTCATACTATCATCAGAAATGACAGAAGCGGATGTTCATATCTCTCTCTTACCGAGGTTTTGTAGGAATAGTTTGTTTCTCAGACCTTCTGGTTTTGCCATAATGCCTGCTGGACCGGGAGGTCTACAGTCCGAGGCATCATTTGTGACCATATACATACGTCGGGAGCTAAAAGACATGGAAGTTGATCAAGCAATTGAAGCAATGACTTGTCACATGAATGCTGTCATTGATCAGATATCTAATATTCGATTTCCATCCATTATAGACAAGGACCTTGAACAGAAGATCCTTAACGAGTGAGATAGGATAAAAATTCAGGTAATGTGGAAATTTTTCACGCACAATTCTTTCCACCTTTTCTATTCGTTCTACGACTACCATTAAACCCATAATGTCCTAGACTACAATTTATTCATGTTTGTCACTTCAAATTGGAGGTGAACATTATTAGGAACATAGGTTCTGAAATTCAGCACTTCAAACTTGGAGAGCGGAATTTAATAGTGAGATAGGATAAAACTCATGTAATGTGGAAACTTTGCCCATGATGTCATAGTAGACTACAATTTATGAAAGAGGGGTTTTCGTAGTTAGAAAATTTGTTAGTTCTTTCATAAAATATGGAGAGTTTTTTTTTTAAATTTTTTTATTAATTTCTTGGTTGGTCTCCTCTTTTGTTCACCTTCTTTAGGTCTTTTTGTGGATGTTCTTTGTTGTTCACCTTTGAATTCTTACCAAAAAAAAATATTCTCAATGGAGGTTTTGGTTATTCATTTAATACATATATAAATATATTGGAAGTTAAGTTCCGGTTATATACTTTTTAAATCTTTATGAGTTGAACTTCATGGAGTCTTTAAATAATAATATGAACACTTCTCCTTAACCACTTGTCTAACACAACTCAATTAAGAGACTTCTTACACAACTCAATTAAGAGACTTCTTTTTCTTTCTCCTCTCTTCTCTTTTAAGAATAATTGGCCAAAGTTGGAATGTTTTTTGCTGTGGAACTTCAAGTTCCACCTCTTAGGCAGAAAAAAATGGTTCAAGCTTGGTTGGTTCTACACTTCTACTCTAAAGGAGACAAATGAAGAGGAGATTTTATTATTTGTCCATCTCAGTCTAATTATTTCTGTATTTGTTTCTCAATAAATAAAAATTCAATTGTCCTTATTATTTGTGCTTTCTTAGTCAGAAAAGTTGGAGAGGTTGAACTTAGGTGCTAATAGATAAGCACTTTGATTTCTTTTTAAATTACAAAAACTGACAATGATCCCATTGTAGATGTTCTATATTTATCTGGGAAATAAGACATTATCCAAACACAAAATTATGAATCCTAAACTAAAATATTTTGGTGAATTTACCTCTGTTAAGCTGAAACCTGCTTGCTTCTGTCTAAGAATGGCAGTGAGTCCCTTTTGGAAGGTACTGAGAGTGCTTCATGATAACAACTGGTAGGAATGGTTGGTCGAATACTCCCTGGATTTAGTGGAAACAATGTTTTGTAATAGCCATCCATTATTGCGGTAAAGTTGCAAGTTGCTGAAACCTTTGGAATCTGGTTAGAGGTTGAAAGTACACTGATTAGGGGAGGGTAGAAGTTAAGAACCTTACAAATAGATATAAGCGCCTCATGCTTCTAAACTCAACTCGACGAAGAAGTGTAAGTAGAAATGGAAATAGACGGTTTTATGTGTGGGATCAAAGCTCATAACTTTTAGGGGAAGTTGAAATGTAGCAAATAGAAAAATGGTAAAGGTCAAGAAAACAGCCAACAAGACTTAAAATATTTTTGTAAAAGATATTTCATTGAACCAGGAACTGATTCTGTGTTTGCAAGTAAAAAAGAAATCAAATCTATTTCAACCTAGACCACCCTTTCAAGGCCAACACAGAGCATATTTGGACTAGTATGATCTCGATGATTCTGGGGAAGGTTTGGGAAGAAAGAAATGCTAGAATTTAACAAGACAAAAGACAAATCATCCAAAGAAGTTTTAGAGTTCCCCATTACCCTTTCTTTTGGTGTAAAGATACACAGGCCATCAAGACCTATATATCCTTTGAAAGAGTCTTTTCTGTATATCTTTGGATATTTCATTTACAAACAAAAAAAAAAAAAAAACCCCTAAACAATTGCTCGATGAAAGCATGATTTGACTGGTTGCAAGTGTGCCCTCGGATCATTGGCCATAGCTACTTGGATGTAGACTGCTTAACATCATTTGGACAAGCCGAAGCTATGGCTATAATGGGCTTAGGCCTTTCTTTGATAGCTATCATTTTCAGAACTATTTGGATGAACTCAGGTCCTTATTTTTTATGTAGAATTAGAGCCTTTGATGGAATACCAACTACTCTTAACACTAAACTACCATTGATTCCAAACGCCTAGACTGAACCGCTACCTATAATCGTTTAATCTATACAACGCTCGGCTATCGTGAGCGAGTTTGGGTATTCAGTTGTTCACTAACCCCAACATGAACCATATACAAGGAAAGCTTTCAGTAGTTAGTGCAATGAAAAGTAGTCGCAGGATTTAAAGAACATATTACCTGATAAATGTCTCTCATGTATCCATGAAGATTATCATACTCGATTAGCTTCTTCTTGGTGCATTTAAACAGAACATTATACACCAGATCAAACCGAATCAAGGTTGTAAACAAGCAAACATCAGCCAGAGTCAAATTTTCCCCACACAAGTATCGTGAACGGCCCAAATGGTCGTCTAACATGTCGAGAGTTGAAAATAGCTCATCAACAGCTTTGTCGTATGCTTTTTGACTCTGAGCAAACCCACATCTGCAAATGGTACAATGTTATATAACAAATATATTGATAGAACCCAAACAAAACTAAAATGATATTGAAATATAAAAGGTAAAATACTTACAAGATAAAACATGTGTTTCGAGGTAATTAGACCCTCCCTCTTAGATCACTTAAGTCATAAACTAACTGAATTGATGTCTAACTTCCTCCTTCCCCATTTCCTCTATTTATAACCAAATCCCATAACAACTTCTCTAGCTAATTACTAATATATCCTCAATACTCTAACAATACACCCTAATAGCATACTTACCATAGTCACATCAAGTAGAACTATACTCTTATGAAACAAAAATAAACCAATATAAGGAATGATGGTTGATAGTGAATTTTTACCAAGCAAGTGAAAGCAACAAGTGACCTATGTAAATATAATTTCATTTTTGGCATATTGTTATATAGATGCCCATTTGATAAATCATTTGGTTCTTGGTTTGAAGTTTTTCAAAATGGTGTTGATTTTCATCTTTCCCGACCATTTGAATTCAAAGCCAAATTTCAAAAACAAAATCAAGTTTTTAGAAATTACAAATGAAAGGATTTTGCAAACATCCTTGAGATGTTGATAACAAAACAAAGAAACATATGGGTAGAAATAGTGTTTATAAGCTTAATTTTATTAATTAAAAAAAAATCGCAAGTGATAACGATTTTGTTTTTAGCTTTCTGTTTTTGAAATTATGCTTGTTTTCTTTATACTATAATTCTCACTTTTTTTTCTTTATGAAGAAACACTAAATTCTTAGTCCAATTCTATAACAATAACAAGTTTTTGAAAACTATTTTTTTTTAGTTTTCAAAATCTAGCTTAGTCTTTTAAAATAATGGTCGAAAGTATATAACACAACAAAGAAACTCAAGTTTAAATAGTGTTTATAAACTTGATTTTCAAAAACAAAAAATCTAGAACATATGAAACCCAAGTAATTATCAAACAAGCCTATAGCATCGAATATAAAAAATTAATCACCAACTCATTCCTCATGACCTTACAAGTAAAGTTAGAATCCAGATCAAATTTGTCAACCAATGAGAGAAACCAACAATTGATATCTTCAGTTCACTATAATTTCAGTTGATACTAACAGACATTACAAAACAACTACAAAAGTAATGGAAGAATTTAGATATGTTTGGCAACAATTTGGTTTTTAGTTTTTGAAAATTGTGTTTATTTTCCCACAATTTTTTATTCTACGTAAACATTTGCATTCTTAACTAATTTATAAAACCTAAAACAAGTTTTTCAAAACTATTTTAATTTTCAATGTTCAAGATTTGACTTGATTTTGAAATTACTTTCAAAGCTTAGCTCAATGGTAATTGAGTTGACCTCCCTGGATCGAATATTTGATCCGTTATCTGACAGTTGTTTAACTCAGAAAACCAAATAGTTATCCAGCGTAGCTCTAGCAACATCACAAGAAAGAGTTACAGAGCATTTGGATCTTTACCTATAAACTCCATTGTTGACATTAGGATATATAATGCTGTTCCATTCTTCAATCTTCCTCGTCAACAATGGCGGTGAGAGATCCAAATCTGGATTCTCAGCCAACCCATTGAGACCCGAATTGAAAATCTCAATTATATCAGAACTTTCATTGCAAATCACTTCCTTCTTCTCCACATACCACAGCATTGGTACAGTGGACCTTCCATTATACCCTCCTCGTTTCAGTCTGTAAACTTCTTTCAAAGTTCTACACCCATTTGCCCTATCCAATCCCGGGTTTAGGGTTTCATTTTCAGCCGTTGGATTCTCCCGGAATTCCCACGATCCGTCGGAACCAGGACCGGCGATGGAAACCGGAACGGCGTTTTCGAGGCCTTTTAGTGCTCGGACAATCAAAGTCCGGTGAGCCCATGGACATGGAAGGCCGACGTAGAGATGGAGATTGTTTGAGATTTGGGTGGAAATTTTGGTGGCGCGAAATTGGGAGATGGGTCTTGTGTAGCCGCCGGAGCTATCTGAGGGGGCGAGCTGGCTCATCATGAGCTGCCACGTGGTTTCCCAGGCGGTACGGACGGTGGCTACGAGGAGCCCCGGCGGGAGAGATGGGCCCCATAAGAGATTGGTGATTGAGGCCAAGAGAGAAGAAGAAGAAGAAGAAGAAGAAAAGGTGGGAGATTTTGGGCCGCTTGATGGGCCTTGATTAAGGGACATTCTAGGGATGACGTGGCATCTGGTCGGCTTTGTGGTTGAAGTCGCCGGCAAGGTATAACGCGGCGGAGCGGGGAAGTTTGTGGCGGCAAAGACGGCGCCGGAGCCCGTCGGCATTTTTGTCTAATTTTTGTGAGTTGGAAGTAATTACCGGCGAGAAATTTGGCTTTCCATTGATTCATGAATCGGTATGGTCACAAACGACGTCGTGTCTTCTGCATGTTTTTCGATTGGCAAAAAAAAAAATAATAAATTTTAGGGTTAAAATACCATTTTGGTATAAATTTGTTCGATTTTTGTTCTCATATAAATCTTAAATTTAGCCCCTCAAAATTAATTTTTAATGAAATTAATTAAATAATAATAATAATTTTTTAGGAAAATTGTTGTGTATATAAAAAAAAACAAAAGTAATTACACATATAGAAAAAAGTGCACCCCATACTTTTGTATTTCCCACTTTTTTTTTCTATATGTGTAATTACTTTTGTTTTTTTTTCTATTTGTGAAAAGACCCCTAATTTTTATGCAAGGAAATACAATATGTTAATATGTTTTCAAAATTGGTAGTAAATATGCAATTAAATAATGATTTTTTTAAAAAAATCAACACTAAAATAACATTAGGGATGAAATTTAAGATTTATTGGAAGTACGAAAACTAAAATTGGACAATTAAAAGTATGGGGATTAAAATTTAATAAGTTTTAAAGTATAGTGACCAAAATGGTATTTTAAGCATAAATTTTTTAGACAATTGCAAATTTAGCAATTAGATTCAAAGTATTATAATATATAGCAACATTTTTAAAAAATTGCAAATATAGCAAAGTCTATCAGTGATAGATTTTTATGGTATAGGTAGTTTATCACTGATAGACCATAAGAGTCTATTAACAATAGAAGTCTATCACTAATAAACTTTGTTATATTTGTAATTCTTTTAATGTTGCTTGTTCACACGAGATTTCCGAAGAAATTTAATTCGTGGAATTTCAATGCAGTATAGTGAGTACAATCTCTAATACATAATCTTTTGATTCTTTCTCTCGAAAAGTAAACTTTGATTCTTAGGCTTGTTGATCTACTTGGATGATCAATCTTTAGAGTTGATGATCTTCTTGGATGATCGGCCTTTGGGTTTGTTGATCTTCTTGGATGATCGGCCTTTTAGGCTTGATCATCTTCTTAGATGATCGACCTTTGGGCTTGTTGATCTTCTTGGATGATCGGCCTTTTAGGCTTGATCATCTTCTTAGATGATCGACCTTTGGGCTTGTTGATCTTCTTGGATGATCGGCCTTTTAGGCTTGATGATCTTCTTGGATGATCAACCTTTTAGGCTTGTTAATCTTCTTGGATGATCGGCCTTTGGGCTTGTTGATCAGCTTGGATCTGCCTCTAGCTTGTTTATCAGCTTGGATCGGCTTCTAACTTGTTCATTAGCTTGGATCTGCCTCTAGCTTGTTGATTAGTTTGGATCGACTTCCGACTTGTTCATTAGCTTGGGTCAGCCTCTAGCTTGTTGATCAACTTGGATCGGCTTCTGCTTGTTTATGATTTTAAGAGCTTTAGAGAGTTTTCTGATCTTCTAGAAGTCCTCTCAGTTTTAGTCTTTAAATCTTCAGGAGGGTAGAAGTTGATCTTGGGAGCAGCTTCAGCATTCAGTTCTTCCCATCTTCAGGAAGTTGTAAATTTGAGATCGATTGGAGCTTCAATCTTCTGGAATTCAAGGAAGTTTTAATCTTTCAAGTCTTCAATCTTCAGAATGTTGTAATCTTGAGGTCGACCAGAGCTTCAAAGTCTTGAAATTTTCAGAGCTTCCATCTTTAAGTCTTCAGCACTTCGTTGCCAAATGCTTCCAACCTTTTCAAATGAAGGAGAATGACCTTTATTTATAGAGGATTTCCATGAGTTTTAGGTGGGCTTGGGCCCATTTGCTTGTGGGTTTGGGCCCAATATCTTCTTTGGCCCAACATTTTACAATGGGCTTGAATTGTATTGGACTTTGGACCCGAATGATTTTAATTACTCAGCCTGATCCAATTTATAATTTTCACATTAGGCTCGGACTTTCATTGTGATGACGTGGCAAAATTTGTTGGCCGAAATTTCTCATTCAACATTGCTATACACTTAGTTATCATTCCTAAAATTGCTACTCATTACAATTACCATAACTTTTTTAAAAAATTTTAATTAACTTGAAAGTTGAAAGCTGAATTTGGTATCCATTTTACTTTAGTTTTCTTGTTTTTCTAAATTTAAAACTATTTTCTCTCCATTTATACAATGATTTGCATATATTTTTTAAGTAAAATAGTTAAATTTTTAGTCAAATTTTAAAATTATTTTTTTTTAGTTTTTACAATTTGGTTTGATTTTTTAAAACATTGATTAAAATTAGATAAAAAAGCAATAAATTTAGAGGTTGAAAGGGTGTTTGATTATGGACTTGATTTAAAACATTAAAACAAAAAAAAACCAAATGGTTACCAAATCGAGTCTAAAGTTTTTAATTTCATCCTTCTTTAATTGAATAATTTGTTTAAAAAAAATCAAACCTCGAATTTAGATTAATTTGAAATTAAATAGATATTGTAATTTGTACTTTTTGATCCAATTTCAATTTTTCTATTATATACACAATCAAATATT
The DNA here is from genome assembly GCA_002890555.2 of Lagenaria siceraria. Lineage (NCBI taxonomy): Eukaryota > Viridiplantae > Streptophyta > Magnoliopsida > Cucurbitales > Cucurbitaceae > Lagenaria > Lagenaria siceraria. Next base: position 17,096,985 of record CM016483.1, on the reverse strand, counting down.
TGACTTCTTGCTTTTTGGGAAATTGCTATTTTTAACCTAAAAAGGTTTTCACCTTTCAAAAAATAACCTCTTTTTTAAAATCTACTTTTTCTAACCTCTTCTCAGTCAAATCATACTTTAAGTGGAGGGCCCTACAGCGTGAATATACTAATATGCCCTCCACCTCAATAAATCCTCATCAATGTCATTGAACTTACTTTGACCTAGCTTACCTAACTGAACTCATTAGATATATATAACTAAAGTTAAAAAACTCAAACTTGAGTTTTACAACTTGTTTTCACTGAAAAGGAAGGGTTCCAACGTTTGAGAGGAAAAATCCCTTTCGTCCCAACTTCATTAGGGAGAATTTCTTTTGAGGGTCCTAGGTTCAGTGGAAAAGAGTTTCTTTCCCAAAACAATCAGGTATTTACAGCTTGTTTGTTTCTACTTTTGTGTTTGTCATTATGCAAACGAATAAGAAATGTCCCTTTTCTCCAGAAAGTTTGTAAATATCCCAAATCCTTACTTCGTTGTAAAACTTTTACCAAAAAATTCTTAAATACTCCATTTTTAGATTTGTAAAACATATGTGAGATGACTAGGAAAAAGGTTAGGAGAAAAAAATTATCAATATGCATTTTGTGACTTTTCCCGTAAAGTTAACTTTACGAGACATGTATGACTTACCAAGATCTCTCGTAAAGTTATGTAGTTATGTCTCGTAAACTTATAGATGTCTCGTAAAGTTAGTACTGTGTCTCGTAAAGTATGTCTTGCAAAGTTAGAACTATGTCTCGTAAAGTTTGAACTATGTCTCGTAAAGTTAGGGTTGTCTCGTAAAGTATATCTCGTAAAGTTATGTCTCGCAAAGTTAGGGCTGTCTCGTAAAGTACTGTCTCGTAAAGTTAGGTTGTCTCGTAAAGTACTGTCTCGTAAACTTAGGCTGTCTCGTAAAGTTAGGTCTCGTAATATTACGGGAAGTTTGACAGTACCAACATTGTATCCCGTATTGTTGGCCAAGTCAACTTTACGAGAAAGTTGACTATCTTGTAAAGTTGACCTGACCAACATTATGGGATACAAGATAGTTATTTTATTTTATTTTATTTTTTTAATTTTTTTTTACTATACTTAGCCAATAAGTTTTTTCCTCTTTATTTGCAGAATGCCTCGCGTGTTTGTATGCTATGGTGGTTTTTGGAACGATGATGAAAGAGAATACGTAGGCGATAATCTAGGGGGCTTGGATGTAAGAAGTGACATACGTTTTGATGACTTCTTGTTAGAGTTGTACAAGCTAAGTGGGATTAATCCAACCCAATATGATCTCCTGCTCCGATGTTTATATAATTTTGGATCCAAGGTTCCCACTTATTTGATACGGGGTGATCAAGAACTTAGCTTCTTCTTATCTGGCGAGGATGCATGTAGGCCCCCTATATATGTATCAACAATACCCAAACCCACATACGGCAACACTGACATGAAGAACGCCAGTTGCTCATACCAACCAAGTTTTTCATATAATTGTGCTTAGGATTATCCACCATCTCCACCTCCTTATTATCCCGAACAACCTTCTTTCGAACAGACTTATCCATCAGATTATGTTGCATCTTTGACTCCATTGACCAATAATGTGGCCCATACAACCTTTCTGATGATAGTTTCTTTGTTTATCCCTACAACGACTTAAATGTTTCAAACTCGTCAACGTTCGGGGTGGAGGAAAATGTAGGTGTTAAGGAAAATGTAGGGTTTGGTGGGGGATTTTGGCATAATGGCGCAGAAGAGGAGAACGTGGCTGCGGATGAAAACAACGACGAAGATGCTTCAGATTATGAATGGGAATTACCAGAGGAATTGGATGATGAGTCCATTGAGAAGGATGAAACAGAGGATGTGGAAGAAGGTGATTGTGATGAAGGTCGAGTTCATACTGCTGATCATGACATTGGAAGGTTTGATGTAGGGCCGCATATCTCGAGTAATGATATGGCAATGATTGTGTCAAGTCAGATGTTTGAGAACGATGACCTTGATATCGAGCTAGGCCAAATATACACTTCAAAGGAAGAACTTGCATTTGCATTATCACTATTTGCCATACGCATAAATTTTGAGCATCGAGTCGATAAATCGACCAAGTCCTTATTGACAGTGAAGTGCAAGCACGATTCTTGTCGTTGGAGGATTCGGGCTCGAAAGCTTAAAGATTCCACCTTCTTTAAAATATCAAGGTATGAAAATGTCCATACATGTTCCCAGTAACTAATGGACCATGACCACCGGCAGGCTATAAGCAAAATTGTGGGTCATCTAATTAAGTCGAAGTTCGCGAATGTTAGTAGAACATACAGGCCAAAAGACATCATGCAAGATATGCGGGAGGATTTTGGTGTTAGTATTAGTTATGGAAAGACTTGGCAGTCTAGAAAAGAGGAAAGCCAACTTCCAGTTAATTTCTTGAGTTTAATGTGTCTGTCATTCGTCTCGTAAAGTCTACAAACTTTACGAGACCCCCAAACTTTACGAGACGAATGACAGATACATTAAACTCAAAAAATTAACTGCACGTTGGAGTACTGTCTTTTTTCCCATAAAGTTTGTGACTTTATACGAGACACTCAAACTTTACGGGAAGACTATTTAACTTTACGGGAAGACAAGTAAACTTTACGGGAAGACTGCTAAACTTTACGAGATTCTTCAACTTTACGAGAAATTGAACATTGCGAGACCCATTAACTTTACGAGACATTTTAGACACGCTTTCCATGGAAATCGAGCTCAGATGAATACGAAACCCCTTTTCCCATTTTTTGTCAACACATTTTTTCAGTTTATTTTACAAATACAAGACTAAATTCAGTTCTTCGTTACATCCATACCAGAAATCACACAGAACCCACCCCGAAGCATGTCAAATTGGAATATAACAGTAAAATGGAAGGTACTTGTGTACCTTGGTGAAAACCGAAACGATTCAGGGGAGATCAAACGAAGATTCAGTCCAGTTCGTGGCGATTCTTGGGAAGAACTTAACGAGAAGGATATTTTAGTGGATAAAGAAAAGCCCTAACTTATCGAGAAGATTGTTTTAGGGGATATGCAAAAGCCCTAACTTAACGGAAATGTGATAAGATTTTGGGAAGGGGAAAGGTTAAGGGAAGCGTGGTCTTCTCTGTAAGTTCAATGGCATTGATGAGGATTTATTGAGGTGGAGGGCATATTAGTATATTCACGCTGTGGAGCCCTCCACTTAAAGTATGATTTGACTGAGAAGAGGTTAGAAAAAAAAGTAGATTTTAAAAAAGATGTTATTTTTGAAAGATGAAAACTTTTTTAGGTTAAAAATAGCAATTTTTCTTGCTTTTTATATCGAATTCACGTGCATAACTCTCGAGTCAAAATGCATATAGAGATAAAAAAAAACATTTTAAAATTTGTGAACGAAGTGAATACTAAATACAAAATCTAAAGATAAAAAAAAAAATATATTTTCTCAAAAATAAAAAATAATTCCATACTTTCCTAATAAGAATACGATTGGGATTTTCTTTAAAAAAAATAAAATAAATTCTCTCTCTCTGTGTATATATGGAATTTCCTCCTTTGGCCCATTGCAAATAAGAACACTCCCTTTAAACCATTGGTATCGCCGGCGAAGCTTCAGGCAACTATTGGCGTCTCCTCCACCATCTCCGTCGTTGTTTTCGCCGGAATTACAGTTGTCGAGAAGATCCGCCGTCGTCTCACAGTAAGAACATTCTAATTTTATATTAATAAATACTGCTTTTTTTCTTTTCTTGTTTTTCTTTAATTTTTATTTATGGTTATTAGGCAAGTGTAGGAAGAAAATTAACGTTGAATCATACTTTTTTTTTTTTTTTTTTTTTTTGTTAAAATTAGCTAAAATTACGGTGTTTGAATATTCATCGTCCCTTTCCCTAGGGCTTAACTAGCCGCTTGTTAATGTTTTTGATTTAGGTTTAGGTTTTTGTAAATATTTGCTTATTAATTGATAATTTTCTATGTGTTTTAATCAATATTTTTTCAAAAATTTATGGCTGGGTTTTTGAGATTTGGTTAGCATAACAAAAGTTTTTTTTTTTTAAAAAAAATAAAACAAAAGAAAGTTGTGTCTAATTTGGGAGTGACATATTTATGTAAAGTATAGATAATGACAAATATCAATTTACCCTAAACTTTTAAAAACTACATCAATTAAAATTTTAAGAGTAAAGTCCTGCGTTTGGTTCTAAATTTTTAGAGGTATCTTTTTAGTTTTTGAATTTTTAAAAATATGTTTAAAAGGTTTATGTAATAAACTTTTTTATAAAAATATTAGAATTTTAAATTAAAACAAAAAATATGTTTTGAAAATCCAGGAACCAAAAGTGTCTATTCTTCAAAACTCAATGACTAAAAAGATATGTTTCTTAAATTTCAAACGGTTAGAAATATTATAAATTAAATTAAAGTAGATATCAAAATAAATAAAGTTTAATTTTAAAAGCTAAAAATCCAAGTGGTCTTCATATTATATTAATATGATGTTTTATCTAAAAATCTATTAGTTATGAAAAAAAGTAACTCGGATATCTTATAAACAAATGTCTCTCAAAATCATACGTGAGATTCTTTTTTAATGTGTGATTCTCAAACATACCTCTACAAGATGGTACTCCTTTTAAGTTCACCATTTTTTTATAAGATACCAAATATATATTTTTGTTTTCTGAATTAAATGTCCGTTTAAACTTTATCGACTTTGATACCATATCAAATATCATGTAACCTTATCTTATCGAATGCTTCCCTTTAAAATGGCGGAATTCTTAAAAGTTGTTTCTTTTTCTAATTTAGCCAACAATTCAATTATTCCCCTAACAAATTGTAAGTGCAAAAGGTTCAATATAGCTTCTTAATACGTGTGACATGTCTTATGAGATTTTTTTTTTTTTTTTAATATGTAATCTCAATATTAAAATAGTCTGAATTATATTTTTGAAAAAATTGATTTCAAATTATGTGATTCAAACCGTTCAAATTATAAAAACAACATTTGTATATTTTTAATGCGTTTAGATTTTAAATTTTAAATTTTAAAATTCATATTCATATTAAAAAAGACAAAAACATTAACAAATATAATATTTCATTTTATAAACTCAATTACTTTTGTTAAAATTAAAATATATATTATATAATATAATATAAATTATATGATATTACAAGTGATAATTGTACAACATAGTATGACTTCCTACATTAATTAATAATTGTTTGGTATTCACCCTAATAGTGGGTGAATAACTATAATTAGTTTTATAGTTTATAAATATATTATCAAACACTATTTAATAATTATTTAAATTTGAATTCAATTTCTAAATCTAGTACCAAACATATAAATGAAAACATGAAATAAACTCGAATACAACTGTGTTTCATTGAATGGTTGTTTTTAAATTTTTGTTTACAGGTTATCGACTAAATAACCCTTATGTGTATTTATATTTTAGTAAAAAAAATGTATTTTTTGTCTTTAGATTTTGAGTCTAGTTTTCATTGTTTCCTAAGTTTAATAATATTACAATTTTAGTTATAGTTTTAAATTTGATTTCAATTTTAGACTCTAAATTTCAACATTTACCGTTTTAATTTCGATCTTTCATTAAATAGTCACTTTCAGGTTTTTAATGTTAATTCTATTCGCCAAATACTACAAACGAGAGTGAATATTTAATAAAAAAAATCAAACTTTAAAAGTATAAACATCAAAATTTAGGGATGAAATTGAAAAAAAAAACTCATATTTATAAATTTATAATATTTAGAAAGTTAGGGACTAAGTTAGCATTTTCGAGGCCCAAAAAAATTATTCCCTCATTTTTATTTAATTAAAGAAGTCTTCGTTTCTTCTGCAGGAAGAATCCATGGCGGAAGAGTACAACAATCCCTTACCAGATGACATAACAATCGAAATTCTTCAACACTTCTCTCTAAGATCACTCGCCATTGCAAACTGCGTCTCTAAGCTTTGGCAATCCTTCATTTCCACCAAATCTCTCCTTCTTCACTCCTCTCTTTCACCTCCTGTCCGCCATGGTTTCTTCTTTCAGAGCTCCCACATCCCTAAAAATGGCGTCCCCATTCACTTCTTCCCTTCATCTCCAACTTCTCTAGACAAAACCCATTTCCCCAATCTCCGTCTTCTCGCCTCCAGCAACGGCCTCCTTCTCTGCGGCAAACCCAATAAAAACCCCATCATCAATTACTCTGTTTTCAATCCCTCTTCAAATCAACTCATTCCCATCCCCAAACCAACCAATCTCATCGCCAGTGTAAAAATCGGGTTCCATTCTCACGATTCTGTTTCTTTCGCCATCCTTCGATTTGTCAATTTTGGGATTAACCCAATGGAGATTTTCGCCTCGGAAACAGGGGAATGGCGGCGGTTGTCTTTCGATTTGGCTACCGATTCATTGTTTTTGCCCTTCGAAGGCCCATCGGCGGTTGTTTTGAACGGGGTGTTTTACTGGTTGGAGTTTAATTCCATTATTTATGCCTTTGATCTGCTAAGAAATGAGTTTTTTGTAGTGGGGTTTCCGTCTGAAGAAACAGAGTATCGCCTGAATGTGTTGTTCCGGTGCCTCGCCGTTGCCGGTGGGAAGCTGCTGATGGCGTCGACCGATGGGAAGTTTGTTGAGATTAGGGTTCTTCAAGATAGGGCTTGTTCGTGGGGTTTGAAGTGTAGATTAAGCGTTGAAACTCTTGTAGGCATTAACGCAAACACCTTGTCTGCAACGGCGGCGACTGAGCGGAGATTTGTTGGGATTGTGGGGTTTCAGGGAAGGGATTCGGAAAGGATTTACTTGAACACGACGGAGGATGTGATTTGTTGCGATGTTGGAAGTGGAAAAGTTGAGATTGTTCATAAATTTGGTAGAGCTTTGGAGTGTACGGACGTTTCTAACTTCACGTTTTTCCCTTATGAGTCCCTCTAGGCTCTCTAGCTAGGTTATTATTTATTTTGGTTTGGAATTTTCAATTTTAGTTTATTTAATAAATATTAAAATTTAATATTCCAAAGTTAATTTTTATTAAAATTAGCTAAATAATAATAAGAATAATAAGCATTTGATTCTTTGTTCAATTTTAGTTTTTATATTCTTAATTCTCCAATTTTAATCTAATATACTTTCAATAAATTTCAAATATAGTCTCTCGAAGTTAATTTTTACCGAAATTGGTTGAATAAGAATTATAATTTTCATACAAAGAAATACACTATGTAAATATGTTTTCAAAAATTATAATATAAATGCTAATATATATATAACAAATTTTTTTTAAAAAAGAAAATCAATAATAAATTAGTTGTGGATACTAAATTTAAGATATATTGAAATTATAAGAACTAAAATTGAACAAATTTTAAAGTATAGAAACCAATATGATATTTAAATCTAATAACAATAATTTTTACGGAAGAAAATATAATATGCAAATATATTTTCACAGTTTCGTGTGAAAATACTAATAAACAATAAAAAAAACATTGTTTTCAAATATAAAAAAATGAGTAGATAGTGAAAATTTTATATATTTGTAACTAGTTTGATATTTTTTTTCTATTTTCATACAAAATTTTGAAAAAATTAAGAATTAAATTGATTTTTTTTAAATGTATAGAGACTCAATTTTGAAATTTAGAAGTATAAAGAATAAATTGAATAAAAAATCAAAATGATAGCATTATGTAAAATTAAAAGTAAGAATTAAATTTATTTATTTATTTATTTTTTTTTTTAATTTTTAAGTTTAGTTCTGAATGTTAGCATGAATTTGAGTACAATTTAGTGGATAAAATTATCATATCTAAGGTCAAGTGTTGATTTGTTTTTTTTCAAAGTACAAAAAAAATAAAAATAAAAATAAAATGGTATTTTGACACTTTTTTTCACTAATAATCACCAATAAAATGTTTTCGAAGTTTAAAAATACAATTAAATTGCATATAATTTTTTATAAATATAATAAATAAATACTATTTAAACTTAGTTATGGTCATTATAAAATTTTAAAAGTAGCAAAATAAATGATTTTTAATTATATAGAAGATAAACACAAACATATTTTAGTAAACAATAAATTTTATAATAGAATTAATTACATACGTCTAACTTTAACTATTATTTATCTCAAATTTTTGTGTATTATATCTCTAGTTCTTATAACTATAAAATTTGTTGTTTCAATTTTTTTTTTACTCTAATATTAACATTTTTATAGTTGCAAAACAAAATATTAACTTTTTTATTTAAAATTTGTGTAACCTTTTTAAATTGTTCTCTCTCAAACTAGGCAAAATAGATATTTATTAAAAACTTAGAGGTAAAATAATTATGTAAAGATTCCCATTCATGATCATTATAATATAAGTGTTATTAATTATTGTTAAAAAAAACAAACAAACAAAATATTATCATGAAACGACGTCGTCTCTTATATGTATATCATGTGAAACGCTCGTTTCGGCTTGGCAACACGCGGAAAGAATAGGAAAAACCTGCATCCAAACAGAGCTACTAAAACCCTAACCCCAGAAATAGCCGATTCTGCGCCGTCGTCTTTCAAATATTAAGAACAGCATTCGTTTGCTGGTCGGAGGAGAGAGAGAGAGAGTGATCGAGACGGCCGCCGGAGAGTCTGTCAACAATGTCGAAGCGAGGTATGGTCTGATCGTTCTATCTCCGTTCATTTTCCTTCTACTGATGTTCCCTTCATACGCTACTGTAAATGCAATAGTTGGTTTGATCTTGTGTTTGCTACTCTTAGATTTGAGATTTGAGATTTGAGATTTGTTGTTGTTGTTTTTGTGTATCTATTTAGGTAGGGGAGGTTCCGCTGGGAACAAATTTAGGATGTCGCTAGGTTTACCTGTGGCGGCTACAGTTAACTGTGCCGACAATACAGGAGCTAAGAACCTTTACATCATTTCGGTGAAGGGGATCAAGGGACGCCTCAACCGTTTGCCATCAGCTTGTGTTGGTGATATGGTCATGGCGACAGTCAAGAAGGGGAAACCTGACCTCAGGAAGAAGGTGCTACCCGCTGTTATTGTCAGGCAGCGCAAGCCATGGCGCCGAAAGGATGGTGTCTTCATGTACTTTGAAGGTCATACACGACTCAATTTATCTCTTTTGTTCTATTTTCGATAATTTTTTTTAAAAAAAAACAAATCAACTTCTTGATATTAGGTTTGTTTGTCTCGAGTTAGTCGTTCTAATTGACCCCGATCAGTTGGATTGTTGTCTTTTGATGTATTATCAGCGGATAGCCTGATTGAATCGATCTTATTTTAATTTGAAGAATTTTAACTTCCTGATATGGGTCTGGGTATGTTGTTGTTGAACTGTGGGTTAGCAAAGCCTAGAACTCTGTTTGTGATGTTTCATGCTGTTTGTTAATTGTATAGAAGTGACCATCGTTATGGTGTGGAGTGTTTGCCAAAATGGTTTATAAGGGATGTTATTGGGAGTATTTTTGGTGCCTTTCTATTGTAATTCTATGGCAAAGGTTATGCAAGCAGTTGTTTCTATCAAAAAAAAAAAAATCCAGCAATAATGTTCTCGTGATAAGAATGGCTATCAAGTTATGCACTTAAGATTGTATTGTTGTTATTTATGAGAAGGGTTGTTTCACTAATGGAGTTTAACTATTTTCTTTGCTTGTGAGACTGGGTAACTGTCATGTACTTGATATAGACCCATTTAGAATTGAACTTTACAGTTGTTGAATAACAGCTTTCTGGTTTTGCAGATAATGCTGGTGTCATTGTGAACCCCAAAGGAGAGATGAAGGGTATGATCTTCTCCTGCTTTGAACTTTGTGTCAAGTCCATGTGTGGTCTTAAAAAAGGATATGTAACATGCTAATAGTAGGAGATAAATCATCACACCCTGAATATTTTACTTTTTTGTTGGCGTTTTCTATGCCTGGAATTCTGCACCAGAATTTTCATGGTTTTGACCTTACTATGCTGAGACCAAAAAGATTAGAAAGCCAGTTTCATACTTAGCTTAGCTAGAAATGTAGTTTTGGGGTACGGATATCGTACCATCTTGATTTTTCTCTATAATTTGGAGGTGTTTTGGCATTTAAACTGTTGTTACTTTGCTTTCGTGGACTTAAATAGTTTTTTTCTTGGGTCTTTCAGGTTCTGCTATTACAGGCCCAATTGGAAAGGAATGTGCTGATCTCTGGCCCAGAATTGCAAGTGCTGCTAATGCTATTGTTTGAGTGTGTCAAATCAAGTGAATTGATTTTGTTTTTATCTTTTGATAGACTAGGATTTTAAGATTCAATTTCATTGTCTGGGATTAACTTCTTTTATCTTGAGAAAAAATTATCGTTAAGAGTTTTGGTTGTTATTGTTATTTTATGTTTATCCCTATATATGAAGTTAATTTATGCCTCAGATTTGATTTTTAGTAACCCATCCAAACTCCTTCCTGTCAGAATGTCTGCAGGTCAGAGAAGGAAATGATTGGGAGAAAACCTTGTCATTTCTCGACTTCGCAGCAGCAGGGGTTGGGGTTGTGGATATGGATTCTCTTCTCTCGGAAATTAACAAGGTATTTAAGTTTTGAACAGAAAATTTTCCCCACTTGTAAATCTCTAATATAGCTAGGAAGGAAGAGAGAAACAAACGAGGAGTTTCTGTTGCATGGTTTGTCTGGATTCTTCTTGCATAATGTGGATCCTTGATGAAGTTAGGTTTCTTCCTATACAAACTAGGACATTCGATAAGTGCTAGCGGATCATTGACGAATCTCATCGAATCAGCATTTTTGGCTTGGCCTACTTAAGTATATTAAGATCAAAGGGCTTAAGCATTTGGATCTGGATTTTGAATTGAATATTGTAATTGAAGAAATGAAGATGAAGGCCTTCCATGTAATGAGCTTTTAGTGATAGAGACCCTGGAGGGAGATGGCTGGAAAAACGTCGTACATTTCTTACTCTAGAGGAATGCGACATGAATTAGGTTCAGATTTTGGTATAACAAAAACAAATACATAGGTGCCTATACAAGGGTAAAATATACTTTTGATTCTTTAAGTTTAGATTTTGGTATAACAAAAACAAATACATAGGTGCACAGTGTCTTTGGTCTTTGAAGTTTGTATAATAGTTCAAAATGGTCCTTGGATCGTAAATTGAGTAACAGAGAGTGACATGGTAGTTAAGTTGGTGATTTGTATTGCTGAGTTGGTGAATTTATTAATTAAATGTTTTTCTGGGTGAAGTGGCTTTTTCTCTCTCTTTTTCCCCTTCTGCTACATCATTATACTGATTTTCTCTTGCTTATTGATATCGTCCTTGGATTCAATCTCGTAATTGGAAGTATTGGAAAGAGATGAATGGAGAAAACCACGTGATTCATGTACAAATGAACAACTGTGAATGTCTTCAAATCCAATAACAGTGGTAATTAAGTTCAAGCATGAACTCATCATGTCCAAATCTCTCAAATCTAAAAAAGAAAAAAAAAACCCCACCTAGAAAAATCTCAGAAACTTACAAACCAGAAGAGAAATCTTGAAAAAAATTGGACTGAAAGCAAGAAAAATGAGAAGGGGAAGAAGAATCGTGATATGAAGTGTAGGCTGAAAATGGTGCCTTCCTTTTTAGATTAGGAACAAAGATCTTTAATTCTTTCACTTCCATGTTTGGAACCAAAACAAAGGAATCATTGCAACTGTACTAAAGAAAGTTTGAACGAACGTTCATTCGAAGTTCCTTTGTTTCAAATCCAGAATGAGGAGCTTTCATTGGAACAAAGGGAAAGAATGATGAGCCTTCATCGGGATTTGGAGACCACAACTTTGTCAGAGGTGAGGAAGATGAAGAGGAAAGAGGGAATAAGCCAAACATTTTTGAAACTTTAGGAATTAAATACACAATAGTCAGACTCGAGGGACTAAATGTGTATTTTATCCATAATTCAACCACTGTTATTGTTGATTTTTTAATAAAAAATATTTTATTGTCTATTATTGTTGATTTTTTAATAAAAAATATTTTATTGTCTATTAGCATTTTCACTATAAATTTGGAAAATATATTCACATACTATATTTTCTTGAATGAGAACTATTAGATTAAAATACTTTTTTGGTTCTGTATTTTTCATTCAATTTAAGTTATTTTTAATTGTCTAAGTTTTGTCTCTATACTTGATCGTAAATTTAGTCCACATTACTAGTTTATTGTTGATTTTTTCAAGAACTTTTTATTATTGATTAGCATTCTTATTAAAACTTTTGGAAACGTATTTACTTATTATATTTTCTTGAATGAAAATTATTATTATTGTTATTTAATCAATTTCGATAATAATAAAAAAAAAACTTTAAGGGACTAAATTGAAGATTTGTTAAAAGTACATGACTAAAATATAACATTTGAAAGTATATGGACTAAAATTGAATAGACTCCAAAGTACAAGATACAAAATTGTTTTTTAACCAAATTATTATTATTATTATTATTTAATCAATTTTGATAAAAAATTAACTTCAACAAACTAAATTTATGATGGATTAAAAGTACATATACAAAAATTGAACAAACGGTAGATTATCTGAGAGATGTCCACAGGGCGGGGTGGAGCTGGAGATGGATTCTCCGTCTCGGTCTCCGCTCTTCAATTCATTCTCGATCCCCACAAAGTTTTCCATTTAGTTTCATGGAGATTGGAGCGGGGATTCCCCGCGAGAAATTCATGGGATGAAGTTTGCAGCAGGGAATTTCTCCAGTAAAAAAAATCAATTAACTTAAATAACTATTGCTAAAAAGTTCTAATTAATAACCAAACGGGGTGGGGACAGGGATGGGAATGAAAAATACATTTCTTGTCCTTGTCTCCATTAGCATACAAAGAACTCCCTCCCACCCCCCCACCCCAAACGCTCCCTCTCCCAGTGGAATCTCTTCCCTATTAAAGGTGACGTTCAATGTGATTTTTGGAGAAATTTAATTAATTGAATTTGAACTTTGTATTTGTATTGATTTCAGTATTGTGAGTACAATCTCTTATAAATGATCCTTTAATGCTTTCTTTTGAAAAGTAAACTTATCTTGAGGGCTTTGTAGCATGTTCTCAATGTTGACTTGTCTTGAGGGCTTTGTAGCTTATTCTTGATGTTGACTTTGTCTCGACGGCTTTTCAGCTTCTTCTCAATGTTGATTTGTCTCGAGGGTTTCATAGCTTGTTCTCAAAGCTATAGTTCTTGGGTTTGGAAGTTGTCTGATCTTTGAAGTGCTTTTAGTACTCAAAGACGTGTTTGATTCTGCCTTCTGAATTCTCTCTAGAATTTCTTTTGGAGGCTTTCACTTATGGTTTAGATCGTCTATGGAGTTTTTGATTTTAGGAGTTTCAGAGAGTTTTTCTAATCGTCGGGAAATCTTGTGAGTTTTAGTCTTTAGGTCTTCAGAAGCATAAAAGTTGATCTTTGAAGCTTAGGTCTTCAGATCTTCAGGAGAGTTACACTCTTTAGAGCTTTAGTCTTTTGATCTTCAAAGTTTTTAAAGAGTTGTGTTCTTCAGATCTTTAGAGTTTCAATCTTTTGGTCTCAGAGCTTTAAAGCTTTGGAGCTTCGGGTTTCAGAGCTTCAGAGATTGAGAGTTTCGGTCTTTAGAAATTTAGAGCTTGAGAGCTTTTGTCTTTAATTCTTAAGAAGTTGAGAGCTTCGGTCTTCAGAACTTCAGACCTTCAGTTCTTCCCATCTTGAGAGCTTTAGTATTCAGTTCTTCAGAACTTGAGAACTTAAGAGTTTTTGTCTAAAGGACTTATGAGCTTTGGTTCGCCTTTGGGCTAAATTAAACCTATTTGTAGGCTCAATTAAACATAAACCCAAATATTAATACTTAATTTAAGAAATGACATGATGATTTATAATTGACCAAAATTTCTCATTCAACAACTAACTCCCCATCCCAATGGAAAAAAATGAACATCTCTAGAGTATATGCACCAAAATGAATCTTGTTTTTTTCTCTCTTTTTAACACTTTAAAGAAAAAACAAGAAAACAAAAAAAAAAAAAAAAAACAGATGCGTTAAGAAAACAAAACTCTTGAAAGGCAAATTACCCCCACCTTATTTACCTAGAGAAAAAAGTGGGTAACTTTTTTTTTTTTCTTTTTTTTTTGTCCAAGGACCATATATTTAAAGCCTTTTACTTTCCCCCCCTTTATTGTAGTTTCCATGAAAGTTAACTAAAATTCCTTGAGTAAAACAGAGGAAAAACTGGCCCCCCAACTTTTTTCCCACTACTGATGATTCTGACATTACCAACTTGCCCCCCCCCCCCCCCCCCCAAAAAAAAAAAAGAAAAAATCCCCCATTTTCTCACTGTTCTTCTTCATAATCTCTTCCTTTCTCTTTCATCTCTCAAATTCTCTCAACCATGAAAGTTTTAGGGTTCAGTTTGTGGAAATGGCAATTCATGAAGCTTGGAAACAGAATTGCAAATTCAGGTTCTTCTATTCCTTATGTGGTAGGTGAACCCAAAAACCCACCTTCTTTTTCCTGTTCTTCTTCTTTCAAACACTTGATTTTGAAGCTCAAATCTCAGTGGAAGCATCATAATTTGAGATGGCAAAACACTTCTGTTCAGTATAGTTATGATCTTCAAAGCTACTCTCTTAACTTTGATGATGGTTTGCTTCATTGATCATCATCATCATCATCATTATTATTATTATTCTACTCTGTTTCTTATTGCTGATTTTTCCTTTTTTTTTTTCTCTCTCTCTCTCTTTTTAAACCCATTTTTGTATGTAAACAGTTCAAATAATTAATGATCTTAAATGGGTATGTTTTAATTTGAGACTTGGGAGGAATCTTTTGTTCATATAATTAACTCTCAAATAGTTTTTTCCCCCCTTTCCCATATGCTTCTCAACTTCTCTGCCTTCCCATAATCAAATTTGTAAGAAAACTTGTCAATTTCTTCAAATTTTGGTGTTTTTAAATCGGTTTTTTTTAGTACAAAATCCGATTTGAAGAGATGAAGTACATAACAATTATTAGTTATGTTCGTGTTGTTGCTTGTTAAATATGTTTTTTTTAGTATAACGAGAGAATGAGAATTTGAAACTTTCGACTACGTGAAAAGGAGTATATATTAATTACCGTTGAATTATGTTATGTTCGTATGTTTGGCCATTAAATAGGTTTTTTTTTTGTTTTCATATGTTTGTCAACTTATCTGACTTCTCATGACCAGATTTGTAAGAAAACTTGGTGAATTTCTTCAAGTTTTGTTGTTAAATCTGTTATTTAAGAAATGAAATTTGAAACCTACGATCTTAAGGAAAGGAGTATATAGTAATTACTGATTATGTTCATGTTGTTGGCTGTTAAATTTGTTTTTTTAGTACAATGAGAGAATGAGGAATTGAAACTTTCGACGAGTACAAATCAACTACTGTCGAGCTATGTTAGATTTGTAGAAATCTTGTGAACTTATCTGCCTCATCATAGTTAGATTTATAGAAATCTTGTCAATTTCTTCAAATTTTGGTGTTGTTAGATCTGTTTTTCTTAGTACAATGTGGGAGTGAAGATATGAAACTTTCAATGTCAAGTGAAGGAGTAAATATTAACTATTGTAGAGTTATGGTCACGTTGGCTGTTAGATCTATTTTTTTAGTACAACGAAAAAAATAAGGATTTAAAACCTTCGACCTCAATGGAATGAGTAAATATAAATGACCGCTAAGTTATATTCATGTTAGTTGTTAATTTTTATTAGTACGAGAGAATGACAATTTAAAACCTTCAACCTCGAGATAAAAAGTACCTATATAAACTACAACCAAGTTAAAAGTATAGTATATGTTGGCATTAATTTGCCTTCTTTTTATGTAGCAATTATTCTTTTTCTATATTTTTTTCCTCTTTTTGCAAAAGTTTCTATGATTTTTTTTTTCCTCCTAAATATTGCATAAAGATATCTTTGAATGTTTTTTTTTTGTCTGACTCATGTTTAATTTTCCTTAAGGATTAATGATTTTTATTTTTATTTTTTTTCTCACAATTCACAAACATAATTTGTGGCTTTCACATGCACAATATCTCAATAAGGACATTATTTATGAGTTTTTATTTTTATTTTTTCTTTTCTTTTACATCCGTAAATGGCACGACATTATCACACCATCACCATGTTACTAAAATCATATCACTTTCATATAATAAAATATTAATTTACCTAAATATAATTTCTTAGATCTAATTGATACTCTTCAATTTTATCGTTTGTTTAAAAATATTTATATTTTTTTCACAAGTAGCAATATTGTTATTGACTTTTCATAAATGTTTCAAAATTATTGTTAGAGTAAAAATATGTTAGAATGTTATAATTCTAAATAGTGTGGTGGTTAGGGGTGAGCATCAGTCGGACGGGATCGATTTTAGACAAAAATCGCCGTCGACCACCGCCGACTCAGTTTTAATCGGTTAGTTTCGACGATTTATGGAGGCATTGAAGATGATTTTCGACAAAATGAGGAAAAAAAAGTGAAGAAATAGAAGAAAATAAAAAAAAATATTGAAGATACAAACGTGGAAAGAAAGAAAAAAAAACATGTGAAAAAAAGTAAGAGACAAAGAAGGAAGAAAACAAAACAATGGAGATTTGAGAAGAAAAATTTGAAGCAAAAATGGAGAAGATAGAAGAGAGAATGTAATTAATTAATTGTTTTATAAATTCAAATTGAGTTTTCTAAAACCACCCTTGCCTATGGTTTTGAGTATTAATGAGATGTTATTACACTTGGCTAATTTCTCATCCTTCAATCTATGCACTTTTTTCAAACAAAATCAATGGGCATATGTAATACAATATATATTTTAAATAATGCTATTAGTGGCGGTCGGGTTTGGTTGGCCTTGGGGCAAACGTCGGTCGGGCAGGTGGTCGGGTTCGGTTATCTTGGGAAAAACCGGTTCAATGATTGGATTTAAGGGAAACCGGCCAGATTTCTTCGTTTCGGCCCATTCTGTTCACTCCTAGTGGTGGTGGCTTGGGAACCAATCACTACTTCAGTGTTTATGGTCTCTTCTACACTTGTTCTATTTCCATTCAAAATGTTAAAAGATTTTTATTCCAAAAAATAGTTTTTAAATATTTATGAAAGAATAAACATAATATCGAAACTTTTAAAAGAATAGGAATATTTTTTAAACAGAAGATAAAATTGAACTATATATATATATATACACACAATTATAATAATATTATCATAAACTTGATTTTTTTTCTTGGCCTTTAAAAAAAAAAATCAAACTTAATCCTTTTAATTAAAAGTTAAAATCCTCCTCATCTCAATTGTGGCCTCTGTGCAGCAATTTTTTTAAAAAAATTTACCACAATGATAGAAAATTATATATGTTTAAGGGCTATTTTTAAATATGACAAAATTAATTTATAAATATGGTAAAATGTTACTGTTAGACAGTAATAGATACCAATAGACTGCTATCATCTATCACTTTTTATCCGTAATAGACACTTATAGATGTTTATCATTATCTATCACTGATAGATAGTGACATTTTGTTATATTTAAAAATATTTCTAGCAGTTTTGTCATTTAAAATAATTACTCATACTTCTTATCTCTCATAGTCAAAATAAATATATTTAAATTAACTTTTGGTCTCTTTAATTTTACTTTAGAAGGACACAATGGTTTTAATTTTCTAAGTATGGATTAGGGTAAAATTAGTGGGTAAATCTTGGCCCTTTCTTTTGTATCCACCATCTTTTGTCTTTATTACTTTTAGTGGACCACAAAATAGACTAAGAAAGATTCCATTCAAAGCTTGTAGTGAACTTTTTTTTTTTTTTCAAATCTAAAGTCAAAAAGTAGAGAGATTACATGTTTGTTTTGAACTTCAATGTTACCTACAAACTTCCACATTAACTTAATTAGAAAAGGCACCTAAATTTGCATCTACATGCCATTACTTCACTCATATTTTACTTTATTTTGTATCAATTCAATGGTGGAAATTAAAATATTGTTTCTTTTCTTTCTAAATTATAGCAAAAACTTTTGACCTTTGTCATTCGTTTAAAAAAAATACTCTTATACTTTTAAAAGTTGCAATATGAATGTTTCGGAACTATCTTTAGAGTAGAAATTTCTTAGAATTTCAAACAGAAATCGAGATTTAAAATTGTGTGACGATAACTTAAAACGATGTGGTTGATACAAATCTTTATTCTAAGTCACTGCTTAGCATTTCATATCTTAACTTTCGTTCAAAGTTCTAAAGAATTTGTACTCCAAAGGTATTTTTGAAATGTTTTTATGAAAACTCAGAGTTAATATTGTAATTTTTGAAAGTATTAGAGGTATTTTTTAAAAATAAATGATAAAGTTAAAAGAGTCTTTCTTATAATTCAACTTATAAATTATTTTAACAATTAGTATGCAACCCATTAAGGCTCTCATGAGCCAAAGTTTTGTTTAAAGAAACATTAGACTTTTTTGCCACATATATTTACACATAATGCTTTTATGTAGATCTACAAATATCATGTTCATTAATATCTTTACTATTTTCATTCTTTAAATGCTTTGTCTAGCCTTTTGTGTGGGAGATTAAAAATTAATTAGTGAAGGACAATATACCTCTTCCTGGATCTCCCAACTCTCATATGATATTGGATTAATAATAACAATAATAATCATAATGTGTTGTTTGAGGGCTCTAACCCTAATTTGATCATTATAATAATTAAGGGTAATTGCAAATATAGTAATCTGGTTAACAGATATAAAACAATTCAAAAGAATTTGCAGATGCAGCAAAATTTAGATCTAGCCTTTCGAAGTCAATTACAGATAGATTTTGTTATATTTGCAATTCTTTAAATTTATTTGCTATACACTTAATTATTAGTCCTAAAAGTACCATTCATTGCAATTACCCTTATAAACTAAGGTTTTAACTTTGAAATGTCGAGTTCTCAATTTAACTGAAATATCGATAAAATGTCGATGAATATTTCTGGAAGAAAAATCAAAATGAATATTTAAATTAATAAATAAACATTATAAATTTTCTTACAATATAATGAAAATTTCAATTGATCTTTTATATCGACGTTAAACCTGTATGAGAAAATATAGAAGAAAATGTTGACAAACATTTAATACCATGATTATAACTTTAATTTTAAAATAATGAGAAAATATAACTTTGGACTTTTTTAAGTAGAATTAAGGTAGTAGAGATACAAACCATAGACCTCATAGTTATTAATTCAGTTATATGTCAATTGAGCTATGCTTGTTTGACTTAAGCTTTAGCGTTACGTATCAATTAAAACTCCAAACTAATAATATTTTAAACTAATATTAGAAAAAAAAGAATGTTGAATAAAATTGTCACAAAATATATGGATGTTTGTTTGTTTTTTTTTTGTTTTTTTTGTTCATAAGCAACCCTTCAATCAAGCATAGAAATGGGACCAAAGCTAGTTGTCAAATAAATAACACACTCAATTGGCTTTTTGTACATATGGCTATAATTACCTCTCATTAACCCCACACACAATAACCTAATTTCCTTTTTCTCTCTTTGAGAAAAAAAAATAATAATAAACCCTCCAAAAACAAAAATAATCCCATATCTTGATCTTCCCCACTTTGGCAATGGCAAATCTTATGTCATTTTGGCTTCTTGTTTCAACCATTTTGGCACCATTTGTTGGTGCAAATTGGAACATTTTGAGGCCAAAAAAGAGCAATAATTTGGATATAGTGGGTGATGATGCCTTGAAAATCTATTGTGAGAGTTGGAGGGTCAATGTTGAAGTAAACAATGTTAGAGGCTTTGAAGTTGTGCCTCAAGAATGCATAAACCATATCAAAAACTACATGACTTCTTCCCAATACATTGCTGATTCTGATATGGCAATTGAAGAGGTTAAGCTTTACCTCAGTAGTTGTTGTAACCTTCAAGGTGATGGCACTGATGCTTGGATCTTTGATGTTGATGATACCCTTTTGTCCAACATCCCTTTCTACAAGAAACATGATTTCGGGTAAGTAAATTCATTGAGCTAAGATACTAAATGATATTGAAGTCTTAACAGACTTCTGTTTGATAACGGTTTTGTGATTTGTCTATTTATCGAAGAGTTTGGTAGTTAAGATAAAGGCTTAATTTTAAAGAACATTGACAACTGTTGGGATTTATGCATAATATAAGATAGAGATGTGTGTATTGAATTTTGGGTAGTAACCTAAGAAACATGTTTTCGAGTAAGTGAGTTCGATGAGTTT
The DNA here is from genome assembly GCA_002890555.2 of Lagenaria siceraria. Lineage (NCBI taxonomy): Eukaryota > Viridiplantae > Streptophyta > Magnoliopsida > Cucurbitales > Cucurbitaceae > Lagenaria > Lagenaria siceraria. The sequence goes on along the minus strand of CM016483.1, from coordinate 17,076,616 downwards.
GCACGATGACCAAATGTACGTTTTATAAAGTTCATAAGACATTAGATGGTTTGAAGTCTCTTAACAAACCCCGATTTAATAACAATTTTTGTCTATTTCTCAAAGAATTTGGCAGGTATGACACAAATTTCGATTTTTAAAGAATAGTAATGTGTTTTGAGTTTTAGGTAGTAACCTAAGAAACATACTTCTGATCTATAAAGTTGATAAATGAATATTGAAGTCTTTACAGACTCCTATTTGATAATGGTTTTGTTCTATTTCTCAAAGAGTTTAAAAATTAAGACGAGCTTCGATTTTTTAAGAACAAAGAAAGCGTTATTGATTGCGACTTCAAACTTTTTCTTGTAATTGAAGTCAACGAACTTATACGACTGAAAGAGTACAGCCTAGAAAGTTGATAAGACATTAAATGATCATATTCGAAGTATTAAAAGACTCATGTTCGATAACGGTTTTGTTGGTCTATATCTCAGGAAGTATTTGGATTTCTAAGAAAAAGGGAAGGATTATTATTGATTGCATATTGAGTTTTGGGTTAGTATATGTATATAAACAGGGGAGAAAAGTTGAATGAAACAGCTAAAGAGGAGTGGATGAAAAGCAGCAAAGCACCAGCTCTTGAGCCTACATTGAAACTCTTCAATCTTATTAGAGACAAAGGGATTAAAATATTTTTGATATCTTCAAGAAGGGAAAATCTTAGATCTCCAACTGTTGATAATCTCATTCAAGTTGGATACCATGGATGGTCTTCTCTCACATTGAGGTCTCTTCTCTTTCTCTCTAAACTCCATATATTTTCCACAAGAAATTTAATATAGTTTTAGGATTATTATTGAAAAAATTACTATAAACAGAAAAAAATATCAAACTATTTACAAATATAGAAAAAATTCACTATCTATCAGCGACCGACTGCGATTGACTTCTATCGGTTGAGTGATTGAAATTTCGTCGCTGTTTATCGCTCAAGCGATAGAATTTTATTGTGGTCTATTGCTGATAGACAGTAAAAAAATTTTATATTTGTAAATAGTTTAGCTCATTTTTCTATATTTGAAAACAACTCCTCTTATTATATTGACTGTTTTTTATTCAAAATAATATATTTATGCATTATTTTATGAATAATACATGATCAAAAAGTTATTCTTGACAAAATATATCATTTCTGGTCATGGAACTTATAAAAGAATGCTAACTTATGGTCTAATGGCAAAACTTGTACACTAAAAGTGTTGATCTAAAAGACTAAACTAGGTCAACTCGAACATAGCTCAAATGATCAAGGTTAAATTATGGAGTTTAGTTTATAAATTTTTAGACCCTACTTGTTAACCATTTGGTTTTTTAGAATTAAGTCAATTTTTTCTCAATTTCTTACGATATTTTTCATCTTTAGAAGTAAAAGAGTTGAATTCTTATTTAAATTCCAAAAACAAAAATAAGTTTTTAAAAACTACTTTTTTTTTTTTAGTTTTCAAAACTTGGCTAGTTTTCAAAATTTTGCTTAATTTTTGAAAATGTTGGTAGAAAGTAGATAGCAAAAAAGCAAAAAAATTTGAGGGTGGAAAGAGTACTTATAAGCTTAATTCTTAAAAATTAAAAATCGAAACCTAGAGACCCTATTAGACATAGGGGTGATTATAGGCTTAATTTCGAGGTGTAAATGCATGGTTACCAAACGTAGTCTTAGTTTCGTGTTTATTATTTGGTCAATGAACTTAAAAAAGTATTTAATAGGTTTTTAAACTTTCAATTTTGTGGTCAATAAGTCTAAGTCTTTTAACTTTAAAAACTATTTATAAGTCTTTAAATTTTCAATTTTTGTCTTCGAAAAGGTCCTTGAGTCTTCAGTTTTATTTCTAATAGATCCTTGACCTACCCAACATTTCTTTAAATTAACGGATTAACTAGACACAAAATTCAAGCTTTATATTTTCAGTAAACATAAAATATACAAAAAAAAAAAAAAAAAAAAGTCTTTGTGTCCAATAAGTCTTTTAACTTTAAAAACTAGCTAGTTTTAAAGCTATTAAATCGACTAGTTTTTAAAAGTTTTGAATACATTCAAGTCCAACCCTATTAAACATTTTTAAGTTCAAAGACTTATAAGACACCAAATTGAAACTTTACGGACCAATTAGACATTTTCTAAAGTTCAGAAATCAAATAAACACAAACTTAAAAATTTCGGGTCTGTTTAGATTAACTAGAGAAAATAATGATTTTCAAGAAACTCATTTTTATCTAAACTCTTTTGATAAAATATACTTTGAAAGTGTTTCGAAAGCTATTTTGAGGTTGCTAAACACTTCAAAAAAAAATTTTGAATGACTTGTTATTAAAAAATTAAACACTTGAAAAGTTAAGCCAAATATACAGTTAACCGAATAGGGGACTTGAAGATGAAGGAAAAGAAGTGGAAAAATACAAGATAGAAGCAAGGCAAAAGCTTGTTAATGAAGGCTACCATATTTGGGGTATTGTTGGTGACCAATGGAGCAGCTTTGAAGGCCTTCCCACTCCTAATAGAAGATTCAAACTCCCCAATTCCATGTATTATGTGGCTTAATATTATATATTTCTCTCTAAAATCCAATTTTTATGTATTTTCCTATGACTTATGTGTGACAGATGAATTATTGATATCTAAAGTATATTAATTTATATAATATCTTTGTCTTTAATATAATATAATTTTTTTTCATTTTTATCAATTCAGTTTATATTAATTTTATATGATATTTTGTAAAGCAAGTTGATTTATATTGCTTTTAGATTTTTAATTAAAATATTGGCTGACACTATTGAAAAAGTAAAATAAATAAATAAACAAATAATCTACTTTAGTTGAAAATAAGTTGAGCTATTATACAATTTAAACGAAGTTTATTTTATATGTAAGTAAAACATATAAATATAGTTACTTTCATAAAGTTTATTGGGGGTACAAATCATTAAATCATTAATTGATTTTAATTATAAATTAAAATTTTGAAAAAAAAATGATGAAAAAAATATACGTAAAGTAAGAAGGGCAAAAATGTTAAGAGATGATTCCTAAGCATAAAAACCTTAGAAATCTATGTATCCAAAGGACATCAAAGATTTTAGAGTTTGCCTCCATATATTAAAATATCCATGCATTAATTTCAAGATGTTTGGATATCCTACATTATTACAAAATAAGCAAGATAACCCAAATGATTGTTGTCTTAGGAAAAACTTGAATTTTCTCCGAACAAAATGTCTTGATTAAAACATTAGTTTGGTGCTTAATAACACTTTAAATGTACTATTAAATATCTTTAATTTAGACTAATTGTATCTTTTTCATGTGTTTTATTGCTAATTATGTAGAGATTAAATGATTTGAGGTGATTTAGAGGACTTTGGAATGTTTGAGAAGGAAAATGGAAGCTAGTTGGACCTAAAATAAGAGTCCAAGCTAAATTTTTCGAGGAGAGTACAATGTCTTGACACTAGAAATAGCATCTCAATGCTGTTGCAAACGTTGTCAAGCAAGGAAGTCAGAGAGGAGAGCATCGAGATGTTGTCCATAGTGTCCGATGCTACGAACTCTGACAAACAAATACACATGAATACTCATTTGAACAATTTTGAGAATTTCGAACAGCATCTTGACACATTCTCACGTTGCGATGCAAGATTTTCTATATATGATTCTTTTTCTCTATGATTTTGGGACATCTCTCAACAAGCCTTGCATGGTTTCTAGGTTAGATTTATGAGTTTTCTTCTTCCTTTTCTCCCCTTACATTGTATCAAATCGATTACATGAAAAATATTAGATATATCGTCGCAATGCTCAGTGTTGATACCAAATTTTGGTACTCACTATGAATTTGTAATGTTCGGGAGGAATCAAACGATCACTCTGCACAATAGAGAACCTCACACTGGAGTAGTGTTTGGCCACCAACATTACGACAATCAAGTTAGTAATCATATAGAGAGAGAACTAAAGAATAGAGAATTTGACATGTTTTTTAGCATACCTTAAATAACTCGAGCCCTTTTGATTATATAGAAAAATGGTTTCGCAATGGTCACTTGGCTAATTAATATTTTGGATGATGAATTTGATCATATTGGGTTTTCTCGGGATTCAACCTAACTGGTCTTGATAGCCCGACCAATGTTACTTTTTAAATAAATGATGTCGATGTGTGGAAGTTGTAATCCAAAGTTTTAAGGAAACCTAAGATATAATAGATTTGTATCACATTTGTTATATATCTCACAATTGCAACATTATGGTGACACTTGGCCTTTTTTTTTAAAAGAAAAAAAAATAATTAATTACTCAAACAATGAACTTTTATGAGAAACTTGAACATATGGAATTTGGCAAAGGGAAACTTCTTTATACAAAAAGAAGCTGTCTCTTATTCTGTAAATTTAGATATATGGAATCTGCTTCATGTTCCAATTTCTTGATAATATCCTTCAAGCTCAAAAAGAAAAAAAATTAGAAAAGAAAAAAAAAATCAATTGCTTATAGTGGATGCTGATTCCATATGCTTTATTTATTTATTTATTTATATTTGGGTTAAATTTTTTAACTAAACTTAATATATACCTCAAAATTGTTAGATAAAGATGTTTTCTTATGTGAGAGGATCAAATTTAGGTTTTGAAGTATTAAATTTATTTCTTTTGATTTGGTTTTTACTATTGTTTTGAAATTAAATATGGAAAATTTTAAAAATAGAAAAATAATAGACACTATTTACACAAAATAACAAAATTTTTAGATAGTTATGATAGACGCTGATAGCTATCAGGGTTTATAGTGATAAAAATGATAGAAGTCTATTACTGTTAGATGCTGATAAAAGTCTATCAATGTCTATCATTTTTTTTGTTTTGTTATTTTCTGTAAATAGTTTGACAGTATTTTTTCTACCTGTGAAAAATTTCCTTAAAATATTGTGTTTTGGTCTTTGCTTTTTTTATTTTTGTAATAATCCATTTTGACACTTATCATTATAGTTGTTTATTTTTTTTTAAAAAAAATGTTTACAATATATAAGGTGGAGAATCATATATGTGACTTCGAGATTACATGTCAGTTGAATTGTACTGATTTTAGCAGTTGTTTATTGATATTAATTAGGTTCATTGTTTCCAAATTCGAAACTAAATCTATCACAAATTCGGTCGGTGCCAAATAAGATTCCGTTGAAATGTACAATAAAAGTTTAGTATGAACAAAAAATAATAATAATAGTGCAAGAATCAAACCAAAGTATAGACTCAAATTTTGATGTAAAATCACCTCACACTTGTAAATCGTTCAAAGCAAACATATGAGAATATCAATACCTTTTTTAAAATAAAAAGAGAATATATGTACTAATAATAGTAGTAGATGGTATTATTAGCACATATATTTGAAATATCAATACTTTTTTTTTATGGGTAGTGGTAAATCAACTTATAATACAAATGGTTTGTTTATCAACTTAAATATAGTTCAATTATTTATAACATTACTTAGCTCGAGTTTTTGTATAAATAGCCTAAAAAATTGTGTCAAAATGATATTTGACTTGCTTTCTCTAAATAAGTTTTTCTTTTTTAATCTTGTGCTCGCGTAAGCAAACATTTTTTTAAAAATAGTTTTTCCTCTTTCTCTATCTCTATTTTTCTTGAGCAATTACTAGAAATAACAAAAAAAATTATCTTTTATAAATAGCATTTTTTTGGTCAATTGTTTTAATGACTCGTCTTACTGCATCTTAGCTAGGATTGATATTGAGAACAAAATAATTACTTTATGTAACAACCCAACTTTTCTAACATTTCTAACATGGACGTTGCTTCATGCATGTCAATTTCAAAATGAAACCATTTGACAAATTTTACTAAAATAAAACAAATCTATCAAAATAAATATTCAAATAAGGCAAAATATTTACTCGGATTCCCTCTAAAAATAATAGTTAAAACAAGAAATACTTAAAATTTTTAAGAATGCAATTACTAAAGGTTCTAAGTTCAAACGTTCAAAAACTTGCAACAAAATCGTGAAAATTGGACGGGAGCATTTAACTGGTCCCATGACATTATCACAGTTTCTTCTTGTCACATTGATATGTCATTCTTTTTACTTGAAAACATATTATATAAAAAGGGTGAGTATATAAAATATTCAATAAGTAACCCCACTATCGGGGCCAGGCTATGCAATCACATACAATAAATATCTTTTTTGGCCCAAAGACACACAAACATACTCGTCTGGTAAACCTGTAGGAACACAATCATACACAGTAGTGGACCCATCGACTCACAATCATTCCTAGTAGTGAACCCATAGGATCATGATCACAGTAATATATAGTAGTGAACCTGTAGGATCACGGTCATACATAGTAGTGAACCCGTAGGATCACGCTCATACAAAGCTAGTGATAGTAGGACAATAGCATTTGCGAATCACCATCTTTTTAGGTTTTTTCGGTGGAATCTCGACCAGGACAACAACCAATATTGAACAAAAGTGAAGAGAGAAAAGGAGTGAAAGTCTTAGCCAATTGTTCTTGCATTACTGGATGGTCAATTTGGTTTCTAATCGTTCCACTAGATTTCCTTGTTTTAAATTTTGAAAAAAAAAATTCACAGATTTACCTTTAAAAAAAAAAAAAAAAAAAAAAATCTCAAGAACTCCTTAAATCTCTTAAAAACTTTCAAATCTCACCTAGAAAATCAAAACAATAAAATGTTAAAAACTTCCATTTCATAAGTCTTATCTTAATTTTCATTCTAGTCCATATTGTAGTCTTAATCTTGACCCAACCAAAAATTTCACCTTGCACAAAAGTGATGGTTCAAACGTGCTACTTTTAAAAAATTTATTTTGGTCTCAGTATCAGCCACGATTCCTTGAAATAGTACCAAGACGTACTCTATTAGTGAAGAAAGATGTTATTAGTAAAAATGAAAAAAAAAAATTATGCTATTTATGACCATTTTCCTTTTTTTTCTCTTAAATCTTTCTAGGGAAAGAAGATTTTGAACCCAATGTCAATCTTATTTCCAACAACTCTTTCTCACCATCTCTTCCTTTTAAGAATATAAAAGTTTGAAATTGTCTGTCAAACTCAAACTCGAAACGCTAAAAAATTATGCTCCAAACTCGAAATTATATTTAAAATGTGTTTGATAATATATTTATAAATTATAAAATTAGTTATAGTTACCTACAAAATATTATATTTTATGTTAAAAAAAATTGTATAATTACTATTGTGAAATATCATATAATTTTAAAAAATATTATAAATAGAACAAATACCAAACTATTTATCAACATAGAAAAATTTCACTGTTTATCAATGATATCACTGAATTATAGAGCTGATAGACAATGAAGTTTTTCTATATTTATAAATATTGTTTCTCATTTTTCTATATTTAAAAAAAAAAACTCTATAATTTATAACGCACATCCTAATTTAACAAAAATAAATTGAGTTATAATATAAAATACACTATTTATTAATAATTTTATCTTTTCTAATATAATTATGCATTTTCAAATTTTTAAATTCAAAATTTCGATACACTGAAAACATAAAAGTATTTTTTTTCCATAATTTGCACTATTTAGATTACTACATTTGAAAACTATTAATTGTATCAATTTGAGCCTTAAACTATCATAAGTGTATAAATTAACACTCTCCTTCAAATTTAATTAAAAAAATATTAGGCGAAACATATAATTGTTTCAATTAAACTTCTAAATTGTTATAAGTGAATCAATTAATACTCTTTATTAATATTACATTTGAAAATCGTCTATGCATCCAATTCTTACACATGTGTAGACTTCTTCAAATGTCAAATCAATAAAACGGACAATTAAAATTGATGCATAGACAATTTTAAAAAAAAAATCTTAATTGAGAGTTTAAATTGATCCACCTATGAAAACTGTAAGGGTTTAATTGATAAAATTATAAGTTTCACATGATGTTTATTCAAACAGAATGAAATGTGTAAATTGATACACTTAGAAAATCCAAGGTTTTAATTGATACAATCATTAGTTCATTGTTTAAATGGATACAATCTCTAAAATTTAAGGGTATAAATTAATATTTTCTCAAATAATTATCAAACAATACTTAAAATTTAAAAGGTTAAATTGTAAAATTTGATCCCTACGACTTAGAGAATGTTAAAATTTAGTTCATATAGTTTAATAATTAGAATTTAGTCTCTATAGTTTAATAAAAGTTTGATAATAGAGACTATTTATAATGATTCTATCAAACTATAAGTACTATTTATAAGATTTTGTCAAATCATCAAAATTAAATCAAAACTTCTAAAAAATATAGAAGCTAAATTTTAACTTTTAGACCAAATTTATAATTTAATAAATTTAAAGTTTGAGATTATAATTTTGGAAAGTTGTATGCTTATTCGGCAAAAACCTAAAAGATAAACTTTTTATTATTATTATTATTATTATTTCAATGAGTCGTATTGGCCACTAGGACAAAGAGCAGAAAAATGACAACATTAAAACACCCCCACTCGCAGCCTATTATATTTTCCCTTCACAGCCAATCATAAACCTTCACTGTACAAACCATTGGCCATATTATTCGATTGCAAATCACGCGCCATTGTAAACGCGTACGATAATTTAGCTCCGTACATTTCAGAAGTGCAATGACGACAAAGCGGAACCATCACGGCCGTCACCTCACCGTTGCCTTCATCGGCTGTGCCGGTGACATATTTAAATCACCCGCCTGTGACCCAAGAGCTACATCCTCCAATTTCTCAGCCCCGAATCATTTTGTGGGTTTTCGGATTCCATTCCCGAGTCTTTTTCTTCAAAGGGTTCCCCTTTCTTTTCTTTTTTGCTTCTTCTTCTCGTTTCTAGAGGCTTTCTGTTTGGCTTTTGGGTAAGAATTTTCTTGTTTATCCATTTGATTAGTTAGATATTTAATTTAATTTCCATTTCCAGCTATTTTTACTTGTTTTGGGATTCACCCATTTGTCTGCTTAATTGTATGTTCTTATTTGATTTTTTCGTTGTTAATCTGTTTTAACAATGTGTTGTTGAAGTCAGTTTTTTCAACTACTTTATCATTGCTTTCAATAATTAGTCTCCAGGTTTTTGATATTCCAATTGTTTCCTTTGAAATTATTGTTAATTTGGCTGGTGTGTGTGTTATGCTGAAGTTGAAGCTGTAGAAATTTTATTTTAAAATAGTTATAATCGGCAAGAGCTTTGATGCAGCTTTGATTTGATGTCAGTTGATGCTAAGACTCTCAGAAAATGGTATTTGACGAGTATTTTCGGGACTATCATTCCCCCAGACTGAATTAATCTCAGGGAAAAAGTTGTTTTTGCTTCTGTTAGTAATCAAATTGTTAGGTTCTTGGAAATTAGCTCCAAATCCAATCATGTAACTTTTGGTGATTGATGGTCTTGTATCATCTAGCACAGTGCAAACCCTTTTAATATGTGATGACATGTATATGCTTTGGTTCATTTATTTTGTTCCTCTGGAATTATTTGTACTTATGTCTTCCTTCTATAGATGTGAAAGTTGATGTTTTTTCTTTCCTTCTTTCCATTTCTAGATATTGGGCTTAGAGATAAGCTGTAACTGAAGTAAATTAAGGGGTCAGTTATGTGCTACAATATGATGGATTGCCATGTGGAACTTAAATTATTGCCGCAAATAGATGAAATTTGTTCCTTCCTTTGATTCAAGGATGAAAATTGAGGCAAGTCCTGCCTTATCCATTCCAAGTTCAAATGCAAGGCAGCATAGTAGTGCAGGGGTAAATAAAGAAATATCTAAATCATTAAGAGTACTGCTGCCCACTTCTTTGGAGGAGGCATATCCTAAGTTGCCAGATTCTCAACAGGTTTCAATGGAACGAGAGCTGGTATCAAGGCCACTTGTTCATTCCAGTCATATACACTCAAGCAGTGGAGTGGTTGGCCATATATTTTCATCTTCTCCAGGGTTTTCAACAGATCTCCATTACTCATCTGTTTCGTTGTATGAAAACCAATCTGATGCACCATTCATTCCTGAGTCATCAGCTAATGGTGCACTGTTGCATTCTCATTCAGAACTCCTTTCATCAACAAACCATCCTACTGGTGAAAATGCCAATTCGTGGTGTTCGGATGCACTGCCAGGTTTTCTGGAAGTTCCTGAAAATAACCCTGTTGGAAATAGTCATGTAGAAAACAATAGTTGCAGCTCTCTTATGGTATCAGATGATTTTAGTAAAGAAAATGATTGGCAAGAATGGACAGATAGATTAATAACTGATGATTCATTGACTTCTAGTTGGAGTGACCTTCTAGTGGATGCCAATGTTGCAGATTTGGAACCAAAGGTTGGAGTGCTTACACAATACTACGTATTCTTTTATGTCCATTTAATTGGATTAATACTTCTAAGAGGGACTTATAAATGCTTTGGTCATGTGTATTCCTCAGATGGAGCACCAAGCATCTAAACCATCGATAAAAATGCAGGTGCAGCAATCTCAAGTTCAAAACCAGCTTCCTTCTTCTGGGGAAATTCCTATGATTCCCACCTCAACTCCTTCTTCAAATGGAGCTCCCTCTAAACCGCGAATGCGATGGACACCAGAACTTCATGATGCATTTGTAGAGGCTGTAAACCAACTTGGTGGTAGTGAAAGTGTGTATTACCTTAACTCTACCTGTTTCACGTCCTGACTTTGAAAATGATTTTTATAACTAATGGGTTTGCTATTTTCATCTGTCAGGAGCAACTCCAAAGGGTGTTCTGAAACGTATGCAAGTGGAGGGTTTGACAATCTATCATGTGAAGAGCCACTTGCAGGTAAATTTACTTGTACATGAACTTGTAATTGTAAAAATAGAAAATAAAAGAATTCAGACATTCATTAGTAGTCTACCCCTGCAATGTGTGCATGTGTGCAAACATTTTTTGGGTAATAAACAAATATGCATGTACAAGTGTTTTTATATTCGATGCTTATGCAATTGGGTACATTGCTTCTTGCTTGCAGAAATATAGAACGGCTAGATACCAACCAGAATCATCAAAAGGTATAGAAAATACTTATGATATTTAACTTATGTTAATTCTTGGTGTCCTTTACCTTTCAATTATAGATATCACCTTTCTCTATAAAGTTTTCCTGAGAAAGAAAAGTCAAAATCTAAATTTGTGATGCATGCAAGTTTTTTCCCCTGTAATTAAGTACAATAGTTAGATCATGATGGCTCATATTGTTTGATTTTGTTTCACATTTTGGAGTGAAAATTGCATGAATTTTCATTTTATCTGTAGGATCAGTGGAGAAAAGCACTACCGCGCTTGAGGATTTTTCATCTCTCGATCTCAAAACGTAAGTTGCTTTTTTTGTTCGGAAAACTGAAGCGTGTGCGGTTTGATATTTCAAGTATGGCCGGTTGCATTATCGGTTTGAGATTTCTAGTAATTTTTATTTGGACTGGTTTGTTCAAGATGGTTGATATTTCTAGGCATATTTTGTCAGGACTTGTTTAGACGGCTGAGGTTTCTAGGCACATTTAGTTGGACTTGTTTATTCAATTCTTTGTTTCTTTCACCCATTCACAAAAGGTTAATCTGAGGGCATATGGGTATTTCTTACTTCTAGGGGATTAAACCATTCAGGATGAAGTACAACAAATTCTGTTCTGTTGGGGGATTGAATGATGCTTGAATAAACCGCTTAATATATTTCTTAAACTAGCGGATTTGCAGTAGTTCACATGGGAATACTTTTAGGGTACATTTGGTTTGAAATTATTTTTCAGAACATTGTTTTGAAAACTAACCCAACCTGTGGCCTTCCGTTCTTATGGTCTTCTTGCAAACAACCAAAATTTCCCAAATTTAAAGTGGTTTTTCCTGACATCAATCTGGATTTTCATAACAGGAGTATTGATATCACGGAAGCTCTACGTCTGCAGATGGAAGTTCAGAAAAGGTTACATGAACAACTCGAGGTATGTATATATTCTGTGAAACAATTCTGCCGATCAATTGAGTTAAATCCTCTCCATGAAAGTGTGACCGAAGGATAGGCATAGCAATAATTCTGTTAAACTACGTTGAGTTCAGCCACAAGAGGTCACAAGTTTTTTATAACTTTTTATTGATGATGTTAAAAAAAAAAAAAAAAACCTTTAATCCCGTTTAATGTGGTGGAATCATGTGGTAGTCTCTACAGTTATGAAGTATGCTAGGTAGGTCATGAGACTTTAAGTTATGAAAGAAAGTATCCAACAAATTATGAGAGAAGATTTTATTTAGATAGGTGAAATTGCTTGCTGGATCCTGTCCTTTATGATAACTTGCTTTAGGCAATCATGGAATACTTTCTGAGCTTCATAAATTATGAAAGATTGGTATATGCTTTTGATGGTCTAGTAAAGTATTAATGTGGATAACACATATAAGTGCCTAGAGAGATGGAGAGCTTAAGCACGGGTTATTCCTTTATCAAGCCAATTTAGGGGCATTTGGGCCCCAACTTGCCTTGGGTGGAGTGGGCTATTATAGCCCACTCAATGTTTGGGTCTCCCATTATAATAGTTGAAGTTCCTAATTATTATAACACACACTTAGTGTAAAGCAATTTGAAAACCCTCATTGTCTACAGTGTTTACTATAATGTAACAATCAATCCTCTCTCCTCATTTGTAACCCATACTAAAATAATATTCTATACCCCAAACACAGACTATTGTAATCCAAACTAAAATAGTCTGCACTCCAAACATGGATTATAATGACCAACTCAGCACCCCAAACAACCTCTTTGTGTTTGATTGAGTGTTGAAAGATGGTGTGTGTGCGGACATGAATGCATTAGTCCTATGATGTTTTTTGAACAGGATCTATTTTATAGTTTATACAACTGTATCCTTGAGTTCTAATGAATGTGTTAGTCCCAACATTTGGACCCTCCATTTGGTGTTTAATGATCTGTGAGATAATTCCTTTCTTGTTCACTGTTTGACAGATCCAACGAAATCTACAGTTAAGAATAGAAGAACAAGGGAAATACCTTCAGATGATGTTTGAAAAACAATGCAAGTCAAGCAGTAACCTGACAAAGCCATCGGCATCCCCTTTAGAGGATTCTCCATTCTCAGATACAGTGCTGGAAACTTCCCAGGTGGAAAATCGCACGGTCCGCACCGATCCATCTGAAGCTGACTCGATATCTGGAAAGGCTACTGACGAAGTAGACGGGAAGCTAGTAGCTCCTCGTAAGGACGTGCCAGAGAATCCTGAGCCTGATGTTTCTGAAGCTAGCTCCCAGCTATCCAAGCGCCAAAGGACAGAATGAGTAGGCTATGTTTTCTGCATTTTGTGTGTCTTTTGTATTGTCGAAAAATACTGAATCTTCAAATGCCATTGTAGCTTGCGGGAAAGGGTAGTCCTTGGTTTTGGCTTTGAGCATCACATAGGCATTAGATATATATGATCTCACATTCTAGTTTATAAGCAAGCAAAGACGCTATCCAAGTTTTGATAACATCATTCTCTTGTACATGGAAATTGTACACTCAGTAGCAACTTTAGCGCTGAGTTGCTTTCAATATGCAACTGTTAAGGGTGTTCTGTAAGAATTATCTATCACCATTTGTGTAGTTCTACAAAATCTCTTGTCTTCTTTTCTATTTCTAATAATTCAAGAAGATATCTTTTGGAATGACTTTTTTAAGTAATTAAAAGTACTTTTTTTTGTCCTTAAAAATATTTTTTCAAAAAAGTCATTTCAAACCAGTTCTTAATGACAATTCAGATTACTATTGCCTCATTAAAGAATGAGAGATTTAAAAACGATTGATGGGACAAAATTGCAATTTTCAAAACCCCGAGTGACGGTCATTTATTTATTTTAGGTCACCATAGATAGAAAAAAAAAACTTACAATTTATGACCTAACCTCCCCATCAAGAATGATGGGAAGAATACTATCAGAAAAACTATCTTTTCATATCAAAGAATGACCCTGAGAGGATGCCAAAGTCGCAAAAGCATGGCTAGCTTTGTTCTTCTCTCTAGGAACATGACAAAAGTGCAAGGCATTAACAGACTTACCCAAAAAATAATGTCTTTCAACAAAGATTTGAATATCAGATAGAGAGAAATCCACCTCATTAATAAGATTGATGATCTCAAGCGAATCATAATCAACTTCTAAAGGCGGATTGGACCCACTCCACTCTTGCTTGATCGCTTTCAAACCCTCCAAGATAGCCTTAGCCTCCAACAGAATAATACCCCCCTTTCTCTGAGAAAATTTGCAACTACTCAAAAGCATCAGACCATTATGATCACGAATAACCCAACCAAGCCCTCCTCTACCTTCCTTGTACGACCACACTGCGTCCACGTTGAGCTTCCAACGACCGGCAATCAAGGGACACCAACTAAGGGGAGAGGGATTGGAGAGGGGAAGGAGAGAAGGGGAAGCCCGCACATTGGTCGAACCACCCAACTCAACCAAATGCTTCTCGATAAAATATTTAAGGGAGTCAATATCAGGAACACTTTTCTTGAGGCAAACCTTGTTTAGAAAGCTCCATATGCACCACAGGATAATAAGCATGCAATCGATCTCCTCCCCAAATCCCAATAATCCAACCAAGACATCCAACCCCTGCCAACACCAAACAAACCAACACAAGAGAGCAGGAACAAGCCCCAAATAGTGCGAAAGAACTTACACTCCCACATAATATGGTTGGAAGACTCCACGTGACCGCTGCAAAAAGGATAAAGAGAGTTAGTCATAATCCCTTTATAGTGTAAATTACTGGTGATGGGGATAATATCGTTAAAGATTCCCCAACAGCAATGTTTGACTTTTAGTTTAACCTTGGGTCCCCCACAGAGCCTTCCAAGTCTTAGAATTCTCCACAGAGTCAAATGAAGAAGGAACAGACAACCCGCACAGAGTCAGGATTCTCCAATTTTTTGTTTTTTAAAATTATATATATTTTTCCCAAAGTCTTTACTATGGTTTTAATCTTTCCTAACGAAATACTTGAGTTCTCAGTCAAATTCCAAATTCCAAAAACTATTTTTCTCTTAATTTCTAAAACGTGTTAGAAGTTTTGAAAACACTCTTAAAAAGTATATAACAAACCAAAGAAACTAATAGATGAAAATAGTATTTATAAGCTTAATGTTCATAAACCAAACAATTATCAAATGAGTATATCACTTAATTAGTTTTCTCCACTCCTTGTCATTTGATCTTGATAGAAGGTTTGCTCATCTCAAATGATTTTAAGTTATTCAGTATTCCACCCAAGGGATTGAACTTTGAATTTTAGAAATATCTCACCAAAAATCTCAAGACCTTACCACCAGGGGGCAACTTTATTTTATCATACAGGTAATTGAACATGTTTGGAACATCAAATCATTCATAAGATTTCTTCAATGGATCCTCTAAAACAGACAGTAGGGAAGGAATGTAGGTAAAGAAAAACATATACATATATGACAAGCAAACGAATGAATTAACTCGATCGAACAAATGAGTATTACAGAAATCAATTCAAATTCACAAAACAATGAAATAAATGTAATGGACACACACCAATACAACTAACTCTCCACACAAGTATCTCACAAACTTATCTATCATACAATGGTGTTGTGTAAGTTTGGTAAGCTTGCATTCATTCGTTTCTTCAGACTCGAACCTCGATTTATCATCATCTATGGCGATATCACCCCTCAAACTCAAGCCTCATTTATCAACAACATCTATGACACTATCACCCTTCACAAACTGGTTTCTTTCTTCCACAACATCAATCAGAACTCGATATCGTATCACTCTTATTTCACACGCATTTCTCTGTAGTTGCTGTTGGCATTTGACACTCTTTTGAAAGAGGAGGCTGGTCCAGAATCCTCAACAGAGCCAGAGTGACTCCAGTATGTGCCAACCGTCCCAATAATTGGCATATCATTGGCGCTTCTATTTGGTGATCTTTTTGGAGAAGGTGTAGCTGAAAACTGTTTGAGCTCCTCCATAGTTAAGGCTCCCAAAATTGGTCTATCTTCTTGGCTTTTAGGTGAGTTTGATCCTTGTGACTCTGGTGTTGGAAGACCTGAAATGCCTGTGCTAGTCTTGCTTGGAGGTGTAACTTGTGATGAACTCAACCAGTTTGAAAGGCTGGCATCAACAGCTATGTCTTGATCTGAGTTCTTAGGTTGGCAAGTTTTGGACTTGTAACCAAAAGATGATTTCTTGAAACTTGGCTCTGTCCCAAAAGAACTCCTAGGAGCTCCATTTAGAGACAAATTCTCTTTATGAGGAGGAGGATTCGATCGATGTTTATCCTTAACTTTAACTGCCTTCCACTGTGAGATATTTTCCACAGGCTTCAACACAGAATGAACACAGGCATTCCTATCTCGAGCAGTCCGTCTCACCCCAATTTGAGGTTCAGTCTTTCCAGGACACCCGCATACTGACAAACAGCTATCAACCTCATCAGCAAACACTTGATCAGCAGAACCTTTCTCACTTGATTCTCTGATTCCTTCTTCATCATCAGAGTAATTGTCAAACTCTTCATCCTCAACATCATCATAATCGTTCTCATCACCATCATCATCAGTGTCGTCAACATGATCATGATCAAGATCACTATCAGCATAATCCAATTCATCTTCATCATCACTATCTCTACAATTTTGGTACCTATGATTGGGAGGGTAAGACGAAACACTAGAAACAGTGGAGCCCTCTTCAGAGTATGATTTGCACTGGGATTGGGGTATTTCAGGTAGGCCCTTCTCCTCCTTCTTGTCACTATCTTTTTCAAGAAAAGCATCACCTTCAGCTTCAACATCATCAAGTTCATATGTCTTTACATTGGAATCAAATGTTACTCTTTTTCTAGTACTCAGATTTAGTTGCTCCTCAGGTCTGTCCCTACACACAAAACCCATAGACCTAAGAATCTACAAAACACTCAAAGAACACATGGAGAATCTACAAAACACTCACCGAGCTTTCAGAATCGGACTAATAGATCTATCAGAAGCACTGTCTACAGTAGATGGTGAGGCCTGAGCAGGCTGGGAGACAGCATTAGCCTACAGTAAAATTCAAACATCAATCTCAATAAATGGGATTTCACTCCATAGAGCTCTGTTTGGCAAGAAAACTTCGAGAAACCAAACAAGCTTATACAATGGGAATCATCGAAATCGAAGTAAATACAGATTAAATGAGTATGTAAGAATCTAAAACATCAGAAAAGGGAATCATGAAAAGAAATAGCTCATGAGCTTGGGGAAAACTAGAAAATGACTTACTGGTTGTTCTCGTGGCAAAACCTTGCGCCGCCTTTGTTTCCTGCGCTTGTTCACGTCACTGGATGAGCGAAAACAAGCAATGAAACAGCCCATTGTTAAGAAAAACAAAAGGGAAGAAGATTATCTCCTTCTTCGTTAATCTCCCACTGAGAACAATGCTCTGATGACTATGAAAGGGCCGATTCTGCTAATGGGTTTGCATGATTTCACAAACCCTTTTCACAGAAACAAGGTAGAAGGAGAATCCGATGAAGATGAGAGAGAGAGAGAGTGAATCCTTTGAATTTGCAGTAATGGAGAAGGGGAAAGTGGGGCAGAGTGAAACGGTCAAGAAAAATTGTTCCTTTTTTAAATTCAACTTCAATTGGGAAACGAGCAATGGAATCAAGTGACTGTTAGGGCTCAGAAGCTATCGTGATTACAACCTGTAAATGATGACCCAAAAAAAAAAAATATATATATATATATATAGTAATTTAAAAAGAGAGTTGTAATATGGAGAAAAAAATCAAATTATTTACAAATATAGAAAAGGCTCACTTTTTCTATATTTAAAAAAACCTACCATAATATTCACATTTTTGTAGATTTGATAGAAGTGAGTCCACATTTTTATTATACCGTAAAAATTTGGTTTAAATTACAAGTTTGGTCTCTATAATTTGAAGATAAAAATTAGAATTTAGTCTTTTATTATCTTAAAAAGTTATAAACGTATAATTTAGTTCTTAAAATTGGATAAGACCTCATAAATAGTTCTTATGATTTGATAAAATGGTTATAAATAGTTAGGGGCTATTTATAAAGATTTTATTAAAGTATAGAGACTAAATTCTAATTATAAATCATGGGGATTAAATTTTAACTTTTTTTTATACTAAAAGGACCAAATTTATAATTTAACATAAAAATAATAAATAATATCACTGATGTAAATATAATATAAATAATGAATATTTCAACGTGTTTAAAAGAAAATTCATAAACATTAAAAATAAGTAACAAAATGTCATTCATGTGAATATAATATATAATATAAATAATAAATATTTTACCCGTTTAAAGAGCGGAAAATATGTTATTTATAATTCAATTTTTTTTGTTAAGCTTGAG
Source organism: Lagenaria siceraria (assembly GCA_002890555.2). Classification (NCBI taxonomy): domain Eukaryota; kingdom Viridiplantae; phylum Streptophyta; class Magnoliopsida; order Cucurbitales; family Cucurbitaceae; genus Lagenaria; species Lagenaria siceraria. The sequence continues at coordinate 17,058,101 of CM016483.1, read as the reverse complement.
ATTCTTTGCCTTTATAATTTTTTAAGAAATATGTCAATATCGACATTTTGTTGATATTTTTATTCACAATTTCATGAACCTCAAATTTTCGTCAATATTAACCTTTTAAACTTGGAGAGAACCTAAATTTAAAATATCGAACGAAAATATTGAAATCTTTTTTATGAAAATATCGATAAAATATTGAAATCGTGAATATTTCTAAAAAAATTATAAAATCAACAATTTTTTAAAAAAATATGTATATTTAAGTTAGTAAATAAACATTTTGTAATATTTAAATTAGTATATAAACTTCAATAATATACTTAAATTGCAAAACACCTGCCGAAGGAGAAACTGGTCTGACAGCATAGCAGCTGCCTTCAATAAATTATCAGTTTCCGAAGAAGGATCTATGGATTGACCTTCTAAATGTTTTTAAGCACTTAAAAAGTAAATCAAAGCATGTCAGAACCTTAGAAACGTAAGTCGAAATTGAGAAGTTGATAAATATTTTATCTGTAAATTTGTTTATCTAAAATTATTGATTCGTTACCTTCGCTTATACTTATAAAATAACTATAAAATACATATAAAATTATCTAAATTTATTCATTTATAAAATCTTGAGGTTTAAATGGACATAACCGATAAAATTTAGTGGTGCAAATTGATGTTTTTTTCAACATAATTTAATACTTAAAAATAAATCAACAAATGAGGGAAAAAGTTCAAAACTTTAATCTCTTGATTAAAAAATATATCGTAATGTCAAAGTGAGCTGAACTCGACGATAATTGATATGGTATTCCTCCTTAGAGATCGAATGTTCGATCTCCATTTCCGCTCTACACAACCCAACATCAATTGAGTAAAACATGTGTATACACTACAGCATAGCAAAGTTAGGTTATGTAATATAAAATACAATTTTGAAGTAATAACAAGTTTAACATTAACAACATTTTATTGTTTATTTTTTATATTTTTGTAAATTTTTCTACGATATAATAAAAGATATTAATTTATCTTTAATATCAACGTTGAATCCATAAATATAATAAGTAGAAATATTGATGGAAATGGCGGACAACAATTTAATAAAAGAGAAATTCAAGGATGGGTCTACTTGATTGATTTCCGGCCGTTTGATTCTGTTGGGCTGTGGGTCCCCCCGCCCTAAGGATATCGTTAAAGTTAATATAATACTTTAATAGTTTCAATTTTGAAGTGGTTTATTTTAAATATGACTAAATTAAATTATAAACTTTTAGTCCCTAACTTCGAGATTATAAACTTTAAAGTGACAAATTTAGGTTTTTTATTTTTTTTTCAAATTTTCGAATTCAATAGTGTCATAGATACAAAATTTATATTTATAATAAGTAAATTAATTTATAGAAAGAAAATCAAGTTTCAGAAATATATTAGATATAAAATTGACAGTTCGATAATCTATTAGCATAAAATTAAAAGTATAGGAACTTTTTAGAAAGTTCATAATCAAATAGTCATAAACCTCAAAGTTTATTGACTATATTTATAATTTGACTCAAAATAATATCTTTGAACTTACAGTTTGTCTGAAACAGGTGTAATAGTGAGCTAGAATGGTATCATCATGTTTGACTCCCGTTTCTGTTTCAAGTTACAAAATAGTTCTATGTCTCTATTTTGTTTAACATTTTAATGTGGATTTTGTCCCTAGATGGTTGTGAAACATTTATGAAAAATCAAGAATAATATTGTAACTTTTGAAATAAAAAAAATATGAAATTTTGCAATATTTTATTGTTAATTTAAATTTTAAATATATTGGAAGTTTGATCCATGACATATGATTATATAAATTAAATGATTAATCTTGTTATTAGACAAATTGGACTGCTTAGTTGAAAAAAAAAACAAGTAATTTTTACCTATACTCATTTTGACATATATATTTAGACTGACATCTAAACTTGAATAATAACACTTTTGACATGTTAATATGGCATTTCATTAAATAAAATGTGAATGAAATTACATGAGTTTAGTGTAAATTATAAATTTTGATTAAAGAGTAAGTTCTAATTACAAAATATATATATATATATATATATCAATCTAAAGTTAAAGTGAATTTAGCTCAATGGTAATTATAAACTAAAAATACCAAACTTAATGTATAAAGATATAGGTCAACCTTCCATCTCTACAAAAGTACTCGAAAAAAAATAATTATGGTCAATTCGAATATATGAATAAAAAAATTCGAGTTTAATGTATAAAGATAATATTTCTATCTTTTTTTTCCCCTTTAGTTCAACAACATGTAAAAATGAAGGAATTTGAACTTTAAATTTTTTAGTAAAAAATATACACCTTAACTAATCGAGTCGTGCTCGTGTTGACACTAAAATTATATTATAGCTTAACGTGATTCATATAAGATAGATTGCATCATATTGAAGGGAAAAAATAGTGTTTTATTTACATCAATGAATGGAAGAAATTTTTCACATATTCCATATGAATTTCAACCAAGGGAATCAATTTGGAATTTAAGAATATGTCAATTGTTGTACCCTCCATTTAAATCATTGTGGGGTCATTTTTCTCTCTCATTTATTCAATGTTCAATAGTTAGTTGGTGGTGCAAGGTTTTTTTTAAATAAATAAATAAATAAAATACTGCAGTCTAGAAAAAAATGTTAAAAAATATGGAAAATTACTATAAACAGCAAAAATATCAAACTATTTACAAATATAGAAAAATTCCACTGTCTATAAATAGAATTCTTCTATTTGTAAATAGTTTACTCATTTTTCTATATTTGAAAACAACCATTAAAATAATAGTTAAGGTTTCATTTGGTAACCATTTCATTTTTAATTTTAATTTTTTGTTTTTAAAAAATAAGTATGGTTTCTTCTCAATTTTTTATCATGGTTTGTATTTTTTTTAAGTAAAAGAGTTAAATTATTAACCAAATTATTCCAAAAATAAACTTTTAAAAACTATTTTTTTTAATTTTTAAAACTTAGCTTGATTTTTAAAATAATTGTAAAAAGTAGATAACAAAACAAGAAATTTATAGACGGAATGATTGTTTATAGGCTTAGTTTTCAAAAACTAAAGAAAAGAACGAAACTCAAACAAGACCTAAATTACGAATTTAATTTTAAACTTTTAAGTTCCTATTTAGTGAGATCTAAACTTTCAATTTAAAAATATTTGAATTAATTCATCTATTAGTTGTAAAATTGAATTTGTCATCTAATAAAATTATAAACTTTACGTTTGTATATAAAAATATAATAGAAGGTCAAAGTTTATTAGACCGTTGGTATATTTTAAAACTAAATAACTTATTAAATACAAAATCAAAAAATTTAAAAATTTAGACATAAACTTAAAAGTTTGGAGATTAACAGACATAAACTTAAAAGTTTGGAGATTAACCTAAGAATTTAACCTAAATAGTTGGGTAATTAAGATGAAAAATAGGTTAAATTTTAAATATAATTCTTTAACTTTGAAATTTGTGTTGGTCGATTCAATCTCTAAACTTTCAAAATCACAAATTTAATCGTTCAACTTACGAATTTCTTAAAAATGCATCAATCTATTAAACACAAATTTGAAAATTTTGAGAACGAGTAGGTAAAAATTCAATTTTATATCTAATACATAAGTTAAAACTTTAAAATTTGTAAATTTTTCATGGACCTACTAACACAAAATTAAAAGCTTAGATTTTTATTAGACATTTTTTAAAATTCAAAAACCAAAAGACAAACCTCTTCTAAGCTTAAACTTGTAATTTAACCCGAAAAAATAATAGAAACCGAGTAGACACAAGCTCACAGTTGAAAGATAAATTTTGTAAATTTACCCAAAAAAAAATGAAAAGCTTAAAAAGTAATCAAATATTGGGGTAAGTTAAAAAAAAAATTGAATTTTTCAGGGGCATATTGATACAAATTAAATGTTTATAAATTTATTAAACACTTTTAAAAGTTTAAATATCGAGAGACACAAATTTTAAAGTTAAAAAATTAAATTTTTAAATTTTTTTTTAAATATATTAGAAATACTAGAGACCAAAATGTTTATAAATTTATTAAACACTTCTAAAAGTTTAAATATCAAGAGACACAAATTTTAAAGTTAAAAAATTAAAATTTTAATTTCTTTTTAAAATATATTAGAAATACAAATCTCAAGTTTCATGAACAAAATTTGTAATAACAAAACAAATGCTTAAAAAATTTGTTGGGTCAGTTCATTTTTAAAATTTCGACTTTTCTTTAGACATATTAACACAAAATTAAATTTTTTTTGAAAATTTAAGTACCAAAAATACCGATGTCAAAATTAAAAAATTAAACTTATAATTGAATAAAAATAAATTATAAAAATCAAACCCACACAAGATTAAAATAAAATTAATAGTGTGCTAAAAATAAAATAAATAAGCTTTTAAAAAGGTTAAAAAAAAAAGGAATAATAAAAATAAAAGAAAAAAGGAAAAAGGAAAAAGGAATGGGGTGAGAGAGGCTCGAACTCTCGACCTCAGGATAACTCAGAAGCTATGAGACCTACGCGCTAGCCAACTGCGCCACCACCCCATTTGATGGGATGAGAATTATTTTTAAATAAATATTAGATACAATATATAATAATAATGAACCGACATCGTTTTCATGGAACCCTAGCCCCCAATTTCCCTCCTCGTACTCTGGCGCTCATTCCCTTCCCTCCATTTCTCTCTCTACTTTCTCGATCTCTCGGAGCTGACCACTATAACTCCAAACCCATCGGCCACCGGTAACTTCCTCCAAATTCCGGCACTCTTTGAGCCATCGGAGACATGGACTCCGACGAGGGGAAGCTTTTCATTGGAGGAATAGCTTGGGACACCTCCGAGGAGAAGCTTAGAGACTATTTCTCCCAATTCGGTGAAGTTATTCAAGCCGTTATTATGCGCGACAAGACCACTGGCCGTCCCCGTGGCTTTGGCTTTGTCGTCTTCTCTGATCCTTCCGTTCTTGATCAGGTTCTTCAAGATAAGCACACCATCGATGGCCGCCAGGTTTTTTTTTTTCCCCCTCGCCTCTTCTTCTGCAATTTTCTATCTGCATTACTTCGTTGTTTTATTTTGTTTTGTATTTCCTCCACGGTTTTGCTTTTTGTTGTTTTCATTATGGGGATTTTGGGAATCATGTTGTTGTGGCCTGTAGGTAGTGGTGGTGGACTGTTGATTACTTTAATTTAGGACCTCATTATTAATAGTGGTTCTATAGTAATACTACAAGCTCTCGGTCCCCCTTGTATTTCATTAGTTCGTAATTGGCTTACTGTTATCGACTCTGGCCTCTGAAATCTGTTTGGTTTTTTCGTTCTCTGGAAATACCCTCTTCCTCTTTCAACTGCAAGGGAAGTCAGAATGGCGAATTGCGGATCATTCTGGTGTTGGTACCCTTATCAATTGTGTAGTTATCTCCGTTCATTTGTTAACGTTTTCTAAGGGGTCTGAGCTGGTAGTTTCTTGGATACTTTATGTTGGTTCTGTGGGTTATCATTCGTTTGATACTGGAACACATGAACAGTATCCTGTCCGGCTGATATTGAATTATACCAGATATTAGCTTCTTGTTTTTTAGACCAAAAGATAATGTATCGAACTACTTCTTTGTAAGGGAACCTGTATGTATGAGAAGTTGATTAGCAGATGCCTTCCTGGTAAAAAGAATATAAGTGGCATACCATTGTCATTGGTTTATCGGGTTAAAAGTAATAACGAATTCTGTTAGTTCGTTTACATTGCACTGTGTGCTGCTAGTCAATTTCAGTTTGAGATACAGGACAGTGAGGAAAGCGATACATATCAACTTGACAGTTGATCCATTATTTGATGAGTAGTTAAAATTGTTGTTGAAAATCTAGCTATTTTCTAGCTTATTATGATAACTGGTAAGGATGATGGCTTTGGTATACGTTGAGTTGATGTACTTTATTTGCATTTCCGCTGAGTCTTTTCAGCAATTTCAAGTTGTGCTTTGTTGACAGGTGGAGGCAAAAAGGGCGCTATCAAGAGAGGAACAACAAACTTCCACGAGAAGTGGGATTAATAACTCTGGCAGAAGTTCTGGAGGTAGTGGATATTTTAGGACCAAGAAAATATTTGTGGGAGGCCTACCTTCGGCACTAACAGAAGATGGGTTCCGGCAGTATTTTGAAAGTTATGGTCAAGTAACTGATGTAGTGATAATGTATGACCAAAATACTCAAAGACCTCGTGGATTTGGTTTTATAACATTTGACAATGAATATGCAGTTGATAGAGTACTTTATAAGAGCTTTCACGAACTGAATGGTAAACTTGTAGAGGTGAAACGGGCACTTCCTAAAGATGCAAATCCAGGAAGTGGTGGCCGTGGAGGCTATCAAAATTATGGCGCTTCTGGCGCTAATGCTAACAACTTTGATGGTAGATCAGATGGCAATAGATATATGCAACCTCAGTCTACTGCTGGTGGTTTCCCCCCATATTCTGGATATGGTGTATCGAGTTATGGTTATGGAGGACCAAACAGCGGTGTCCCTTATGGAAGTTATGGTAGTTATGGTGTTGGTATGTATGGTGGTGCCAGTGCTGGATTTGGTGGTCCAGCTGGACCATTTGGGAATCCAAGTGCTGTCAATGCTGGTTATCTAAGTGGAGCGCCTGGGGCCATGAAAAGTTCTTGGACCAACCAAGCTCCAGGATATGGCGGTCCTGGCTATGGTGCCAGTCCAGGCTTTGGGGCTGCAGCTCCTTGGAATGCCTCAGGTACTGGTGGACCTCCTTCTGCCCCAAGGGGCCAATCGCCTAGTGGGGCTTCTGGGTATGGCAATCAGGGTTATTATGGTGGAAATGATGGTACTTATGGTGGCTATGGAGCCTCTGGTGGACGAGCTGCAAGCGCTCCAAATAGCAATGTTGGTACCGGTCAAAGTGGAGAGCAACATGGCATGAGTGGTGGGTACATGGGGAGTGGCTATGGTGACACTAATGGAAATTCAGGTTACTCCAGTGGTGGCTGGAGATCTGATGCTTCACAGACTCCAGGTGGTTATGGTGGTGGATATGGTGGCACTCAGTCCAGGCATGGTTAACTTCTGTCACCACATGTTTGCACATGTCATCCTTTTCCACGTGCAAGACATAATGCTGGATAGGAACAGATCCTGAGAATGGTTGGATCTCTTCATTCTCAGTGCTATCAGACAGTAGTAATTCTGTAGTTGAATATGTCCATTGCTTTCTAGCAGTAGTAATATTTATTTTTAGGCTTGTTATCTTGAGGTTGCTTATTGTTGTGAGCATTTGGAAAATTGAAAACATTGATACACTTCTTTTTTATGTTTGTTTTTTTTTCCCCTCTCTTAATCTTATGTAGAAGCTAGAATAGTATCTATTTACTTTTCTTTATGTTGATGATGGGTGGTTATGAGGATATTCTATATACTGTTATTGTATTGCGAGCTAATTGTTTTCTATGGTAATTTGGGTAATTATGTAGCTTTACTCTTTTATGCATTCAGTGTTTTGCTAAATACTAGGCTTCTGCAGTCCTTGGTAGATGTGGCTTTCTTATGGCAGTCAAGATAGAGGTAGGAGTTGCTATCACTATCAGCTTCTTCCTGTTATGGGGAACCTTTACAACTTGGTTTGTTTCCACATATGTATTGAAAGCCACCTAAACATCATTTTAGCTGATATTCTAGAGATCGAGCACTATTTTGATCTAGTGTTTTTGTATGAGGAAAAGGATAAGTTTTGAGTTTCAATTGTGGTTAGCACAAGTTATTAAATGGGATTTTGGCATGCACAGGAATTTCAGGTGGAGTTCCGGAGCTGCTGAATGCATTGTTTAACAGACCTTTCATGCAGCTAATGGACTAAGGTTTGGATATTCTTTCACCGCCCATCTCTGTCGTGGTATATCACCTTGACTGGCATTCTTATGGCATAATTAGGTCTTTCTCTTTGGTTCTCTAATTTAACTTTCATGCACTTTTTCTTCAATTTTTTGTATAACTGCATAATGTTAGATTATTAAGGCAGTTAGTTCAGTTGTTTGACTTTATAGAACCAAACTTAGTAACTTAGATATCATTTTGATCAATATAACCGATTTCTTTCATCCCTGCCCCGTCCATAGGATCAATAACAAATCAAGTCGTATGCCGTAGAGGTTTAGTATTGTGTGACGTACTTTTTTTATTATTCTAACCCCATCTATGTACTGTCATCCTAACTTTCTATCCATGCTTCAATGAATGTATGATCCCAGATTTAGCTGAAATATCAGTGGTATGACAAGTGGTTGGCAAGATCCAGTCAAATAGGCGGCAACACTTTCTTCCATCCTTTAGTTTCTGACATCTATTTGTTTGGTTGTTTTTCATTTGTAATCTAATGTCATTTACTTTTTCATAATTGACTTGAGAATTAAATTTTCTCCTTTAGGTTAAAACTATTCTCCTCTTAATGATTCTTTCAGTTTCGTTTTTATAATTAACTGCTTTTCAGCTTCGAAATATTTAATTGAAATAACTTACTTCTGTTTAGCAGATATTCTTCTCGGCTTTTGGTTGGACTACCACAGGCCCCCTAATAAAATGTGTCGGCTATATATTTCTAACTTCTTCATATGCATCTTAATTTCTTTAGTCTCAAGTTGTGAAAATTGGCAGTTGTCAAATTTTTGGTTGAGTTGGCTTTGAATTTCATTACATTCTTGGCTTTATTATATGCGACTGAGTATGGGAAAATTGCCAAATGAGGCAAATGAAGTTATCTTGTATTGGAATTCCTAGATTTGTTTTTATTATATGCCATTTTTGTTTCTTGATATTCTAGTTTGAACTTGAATTAACTTTCCTCTCCTATTAGAAGTTTCATCTCAAATCAATTTTTGTATAAAACCAGACCTAGTGAATAAAGTGGATGAATTTTTTACCGTACAAGTTTTAAGGTTATCCAATTATCTAATATCATATAGCTCGACTACTAGTGAATCTTTAAAATCAAGGATTTAATTTATTTGTTGAAAAGAATATTAAAACAGTCAAACTATAGAAACTTAAAAATGTGTTTTAGCCATAAATTTAGGTTTGGTTGGTATCAAATTAAAATTAGAGTTGGTCAAACTGCTAAAATTGTAATTAGGACGGTTTGGTAGATAACAGAATTTTGTTTTGTGCAATTTTTTAAAACAATATTTTTATGTTTCCTTTTATATCTAGATTTTGAATTTTAAATTTTAATGTGTAGAATTATATTAAATAAAAATAAAAATAAAAATAAAAATATTTAGAAATATCATGTTATAAATTCAATTCATTTTTTTAAAAATATAATATGAATTATCTAATATATTATAAACTATAAAATATTATAAAATAATAATTATATGACTTTTTTTTAACATAAATCATATTTATAAATTAATTAACAATAGATTATTATGAACTAAATATTAATGACTTATGCATTTTAAACAATTGTTTAAATTAAAATTCAATTTCTAAATCTACTATCAAACACATCTAAAAATATGAAATACAATTTTATTTTCATTAAATCCCTTGTTTTTAAATTCTCTATCAAACAAACTCGGCTTCCTACCATGTTAATTAACAATCTCATGCATCCTAAAGCTTGATATAAGTGGGGGCAGGGTCTAGCATTAATTAAGAAATTAGTAACACTCATAAATTGCAGTCACCCAAATTTCTTTTGTGACAGTATGCACTACTCTCACCTGTTTTGATTGACTTAAGTACTTAAAAAAGAGTTTAATTGTGACTTCCTTAAATTGGTTCTTTGATTTAAATGGCTAAATAGCCCAAATTAAGATTTGTGGTTTCTACACTGTACCAACTGAGAAGAACCCATTAAACCAATTCCATTGGGTGGAATTCACAAAGTTAATCTTTGTCTTGGTGACTTTTGTCATGATTTGTAAGCACTGTCTAAATCAATCCCTATTCTATTAAATATGAGCTCAAGAGTAGAGATTTATGGCTTGGCAGAGCATTACCCTTTTCATCTCTCAGCCTAATTTTAGGCAATTTGTTGTTTAACTAAACTTGGTACAATCCTTGTGTGTAAATGCAGTTGGACAATCAAAGAAGGAAAAGCTAACTATCTCTAACATAGAGAAGAAATGATTAAGGATTAGTTGAAGAGTAAAACTGAAATTAGAAGGCAATTATTTGCTTTAAAATTGGCAGTTAGTCCACTTCCTTCTCATGACAAAACTCAACAAACTATGAATTTTAACAAATTGTTATTAACCATAGTCCTAAAGGATGTTATATAACACAATGCAATGTAACTACAGTATGCAATGCGAATGTGTGTGAACCTTATTTTCTTCAAAATGTAAAAGAAAATGAAAATGATACTTATAATTTAAAGAAATAATCAATTCTAGCCTAGCATCTTCTGCCGAATTACAGGATAATAACAAGCAAGAAAAGTTTGTACTATGTGTTTGCGAGGGACGGTTTTTCATATTAATTATACATTTTCCTCAAAATTGTAAACATAATAATATATATTGAGTGAACCAAATTGTGAAAGTGATTGAAAAAGAGTGGCTAATTTGCTTTTAACTTGAAATTATGTCAGCATGAATTCAATTCGTTGATTTAGAGGCAAACTTTTCACATTAGAGAGAAACAAACAAATATTACAATCCATACGATAATTGTACAGATGAATGAAAATGATTTCTCAAACAAAAATGACTCGAATGTCTAGAATAAATATTTAGTTTATGAAGTACTAATAATTTAGGTTTGGTCTGGTAATTATACCCCACCTTTTACATCTATTTTTATAAATCATAAATCTGCAAAGCAATTATAGGTAGTATAAATATAAAACCAAATTTCTAAAACTCATAAATGCTCAAACTCAAAATTTCCAATCCTAAACATTTTTAAAACCGTAAGCCAGCATGCCTAATTTACATACTTTATATTAATATTATTAAATTTCATACTAGATAAGTCTGGTAGTGATTTCATTTATTTATATATTTTTATTGGGGAGGGGTTTGTTTAAAGATGCATAGCTACCTTAAGATTATATAAAAAGGTAATAGAACTCACATGAATTTCAACGCTTTCCTTGTAGAAAGTTCCTTTGTTATTACTCTGCCTCTCTGTTGTTTACTATAATGGCACAGGTGGAGGAGAAAGGCTCTGCAGATGGAAGAGATGATTATACACAAGATGGAACTGTGAATCTCAAAGGTGGACCTATTTTAAGATCAAATACTGGGAGATGGAGAGCCTGCTCCTTCATCGTTGGTAATCTTCAACAAGCTTTCCTGTTTTGTTTTGTTTTGTTTTTCCTTGCTTTTGCTTTTGCCCAACTTCTTCTAGCCTGCACACCTGCAAGCTCTCCTTTTAAAAACACAAGTAATGAATTCAGCTTAAGAAGATACCCTTTACAGGAAAATCAAACAAAAAAGAAATTAGTTTTTGAAAGAATTAATCTTAGTAAGTCCTTGGTTCAATATCAAATAACAGGAAGCAAAATAATCACTTCACAAAATGCATTGACATCTAGAGACTACCTTGTTTAAAAACCTATGTCAGGTTTTTGTTCTTTGAGTTCTTGGGTTGAGAAAGGAGTGGTTAATGTTCTCAAGATGTTGGTTTCATATAGCGTACGAGGTGTTTGAGAGGATGGCATACTATGGGATTGCAACAAACTTGGTGGTATATTTGACCGACAGACTTCATCAAGGCATTGTCACATCTGCCAATAATGTCACCAACTGGATTGGCACTGTGTGGATGACACCAATTATAGGTGCCTACATTGCCGACGCTCATCTCGGCCGATACTGGACCTTTGTCACAGCTTCTGCAATTTACCTCATTGTAAGATTCCAACTTCTGCAAAAGAATTACATGGTATTCAAACTCATTTCCCTAGAATGAGAACAAAAGAAAAGTCTAACTTATTCAATCAAAGTCATAACCTAGAATAAATTCATAGAGAAATAAAGGGATGGAGGAGGGAATTTGAATGTGTACTTACATGTTAGATTCATCCAACTTGTGTCATGCAGGGAATGGTTCTGCTTACCATGGCAGTTACATTGCCAGCGCTGAGACCACCATCGTGCGGCAATGAGGGAAAAGGTCATTGTGACAAACAAGCCTCGCCTCTCCAAGTTGGCATTTTCTACTGTGCATTGTACATAATCGCACTTGGAACTGGTGGTACCAAACCCAACATCTCCACAATGGGAGCAGATCAATTTGATGATTTTGAGCCTAAGGAAAGAACCCAAAAGCTCTCCTTTTTCAACTGGTGGATGTTTAGCATTTTCTTTGGCACTCTGTTCTCCACCACTTTTTTGGTTTACATTCAAGACAATGTAGGTTGGGGCCTTGGATATGGGATTCCAACGATCGGGCTTTCAGTTTCTGTGCTGGTTTTTTTGATGGGCACTCCATTCTACAGGCACAAATTGCCTTCAGGAAGCCCTTTCAGCAGGATAGCTAAGGTTATTGTAGCTGCTGTGAAGAAGCGGAATGTGCCAATTCCTAATGATTCAAAAGAGCTTCATGAGCTTAATCTGGAAGATTACACTAATTCCAAAAAAAGTAGGATTGATCATACTCATTCATTAAGGTAATTCTATCAATCTGAATGTAAAATGTCAGACATTCGCTATAAGTTTTCAAGCAGATTACAATCAACATTTCATATTATGATTAGAATTCTATTACCTGCAGATTGCTTGACAAAGCAGCCGTTCGGAGTGGGACGAGCTCAGCATGGACACTTTGCACTGTTACTCAAGTTGAAGAAACAAAGCAAATGATTAAAATGATGTCCATTCTGGCAGTGACATTCATACCAAGTGCACTTGTTGCACAAGTGGGAACATTATTTGTCAAACAAGGCGCCACCCTAGACAGGAGCTTGGGTCCCCATTTTCAAATTCCTGCAGCAAGCCTTTCAGCTTTTATAACAATATTTATGCTGACCAGCATTGTTGTCTATGACCGCTTCTTCGTTCCATTTGCTCGACAATTCACCAAAAACCCTAGAGGGATCACATTGCTGCAAAGAATGGGTATTGGACTCGTGTTGCAAATCACCGTCATGGTCATAGCATGCATTGCTGAAAGAATGAGACTGAAAACCGTTAGAGAAAACCACACTTTTAAGCAAGATGACCAGGTTCCACTCACCATTTTCATTCTCCTTCCTCAATTTGCTCTGACAGGAATAGCAGATGCCTTTGCTGAAGTAGCAAAGCTTGAGTTCTTCTATGACCAAGCTCCAGAAGGCATGAAAAGCCTTGGAACCTCATATTTCACCAGCAGCTTGGGAATTGGGCATTTTCTGAGTAGCTTTTTACTGAAGACCGTAGCTGATATAACTACAAAAACCCATAGCAATTGGATTTTGGACAATCTAAACGTTTCCCATCTAGACCATTATTACGCATTATTAGCCATCTTGGGCTTCATCAACTTTTTCTTCTTTCTGCTAGCTGCAAAGTTCTATGTTTACAACGTTGATTGTGCAGAACCCAAAAAGGATTTAACCATGACAATGCTAAATACAGAAGCTACATCTCATCAGGTCTCAAAAATCCAACCAGCCTGATAATCTTTTGGGCATAGCACAGGATTAACTTGGCACACTTCATGTAAAATGCCTAGCAAAAGCTACCATTGAACTTTACCAAAGTTATTATCAGTGTAAATTTTTGCTATACGATCAGAATATCCAACATGTAATATTATCACCTTTTACTTTCTAGATAAAGCCACGAATGTCAAAATGGATAGCTGATAGGCGCAGTTATTGAGGATTTAGTAGTATTACAGATAAATCATATACAATCTACTGTCCAAGTTGGGACTTTCTATAGATGTGCTTCCTATTTTGTAGGATAAGAACATTATTTTCCTTGTGCTATCCAAACCCAATAAAGTTGGTGGCCCAAACAAAAACTATTCAGATTAGCTTCAGTTTGTACATGAGCCTACTACACGTATATGAATACATTGATTACTTAAATACATCACTAAGATTAAAGTCATTGTTAGCAGCTGACAAAAGGTTGCAAGTTACCCGCTGCAATGGATTCCACAAGCCATGTATGACCAATGACTTGGGCTCCAACTTTAGCAGCTATTCCCTCTGCCTCGTTCATTCTTTGCCAGAGAATAGAAACCTCCTCCCCCACTTTGCATCCTCCAGGAGAATCGAGATTATAAACAACCAACACCTTTGGTGCAGCCTGGCCGTTACAACTTGTTGCTGCCAATTCTTCGTTCTCTAATACGGTACCTCCAGCAGTTATTACCAAATCTTGAAGATCTTCCTCGTAGGCCGGTGGAAAATCACCAGTGAAATAGAAACTCAAGCCAATGAAGAGTTTGGGTTCCTGTAGAGTGGTAAATAATTATGTCATAAATCGCCAATTGGAATCATGAGTACAGAACAGAAAAACATTTGACTACACAGCATCCTAATTTTTTTTTTTTTTGGCATCTAATCAATATCTACCAGTGCTGTGTTCCTGCTGCCCAAAACTTATTTATTATATATTATCTAAGACATCTGTTAACTTAGCAGCAACATAACTGTACTCTACTGATGTAACAGTAGCAATAAGGAATCGGATTAACCATTACCCTTCATGCATCCAATGAGTTAACTTACTTTGTTTAAAACCCTCAGCCTGCCAGACTTGGGACCATCAATACACCCGTAGTTGTCAAGAGTAATTTCATAAGCTTCCTCGTTTAACAGACGCTTTTCTTTCATGCAAGCTTTTACCCCTAAACACTTAAAATTTCAAGTTAGAAAATGACACCAAAAAGAAAAGAGAAATAAAATAAAAATAAAAATCTCTTACTGCAATTGTATGGTCAAACACAGAATTTTATGAAGAACCAACTTTCATTGATACATGAGAGAACTAGTATGATGCCTAGAATAATGATGATGATTACTTCAACTCTCATCCAAAGAAAAGCAGAATTCTGAAGGGAAAAAAATTCGTTAGAAATGTAACTTACAGTCCATATTCAGAATCCATATTCCATTCAATATGCCCATAAGGACTTTGTACGTCCGAGTACATGCACCATTCTCATCTGTGGATGCAATAACATGAGTCACATCTGGCTTCCATAATTTGGACACTGTGGCACCAGATAGTTTTGCAAACTTGACCAAAATATTCTGAAAAAATTGACGATTCATTAGATTAGATTATTGAGATGTACTGAAGATACATTCCTTATGAATTGGACGGGATGAGATCAATCATGGCATTATTAAACATTTTCATCTATACTAGTAATTGATAACCGATAGCCTGAGTATTACATTCTGAATGTAGTTTCATTAATCAAATGATATAAAGAAACGATGACCTATCAACAACATCTGTGTGACAAACAATTAGTTAGACGTTTAAAAGTAATTAAAAAAATTAAAATGTTTGTCAGTTAAAGTTAAGCAATACAAGCTAATCAACTAACCCTTTCTTCAGCAGACAGAGCTGACCCACAAAACGTCCATTTGTTCATCCCATCTGGTGGAGATCCCCAATTGCTCAAATCTTGCTGGTTCCTGGAAGAAAAAACATTAAACACATCAAAATTATTGTCACGGAGAGAATCTCTATTTCATGCAACACTTCCAAGAAAAATATCTATCGTGAAATATAAAATGAGTATTACATTGCCACGTTTCATATTTACTTGGTGAAATTTAGGGGAAAACATCCATTGTTTAGCTTTAGATTCTTGTTTGCACCTCATGCATTGAATAGAACGAATGAATATCACCCATATATTTTAAGAACCAGAAGCAATATTAAAGCATAATGAAGCCAATATTAAGTAATTAATTTAGATATTAAAATCTTAAACCAAGATATTGCCGAGTGCCAAGCCAGATTAAATAGATGCAAGTTGAACATTTTAAAGCAACGGAAAAAATAAAATATTTTACATTTGAAATGGAGAAGCCTGATTTCTAGGCATCTTCCTGGGCTTAGACCTTTCATCTGGAAATCTTGCTGACGTGTGCGAGGGGCACAGAAGAAGAAAATTATCCTGTAAAATTTAGAAAGAATAATAAATATATCTACTGCTTTGCGCCAAAGAAAACTAAGAAAAACAAAGATTATGGCAAGTCTACAATTCTCGGGCACAGTGCATTTACCATGTCCCAACGGCACTCCTCTATTTCAAGTGCACAAGGAACATGATAGCTTTTCTGGCAAGACTTCAAATAACAACCTAGGGCTGCTCCTTTTAGCCCACATTTACTGCACTTAAGCTTTGAACCCCTTGCCACTTCAGCCTTCAAATTCTGGACATCATCACCTTGATAGTATGCCTGCGGTGCCCTGCATTTCAAATCAGTATCTTATATCATTGCCATAACAAAAGCAGATAAGACATGGCACAGCACTATAACATCACATTGAACTGAATGAAAAAACCATCAACACATAAACAAATTACAATTGCCAACATGCAGTCTCTTTTCAAAAACAAAAAACACAACATTAAATGTTAAATAAACAAAAATAAGAATTACAACAAAACAATAACTGCTTATCTTCAACCCTACAAACTTGCAAATTGTTTAAATTGGCTTCCCATTACAACGTAGGGTATGTGAGATGGAGATGGCATACCAATCAACACAAAGTTTGTGAACATGTATGACATTTGGATTTGCTGCCTCGACTCCATCAACCAAGATGCCATTCATATAATGCAGGACAGGTCCAGTATCCTGGAATTATTTGAAAATTTAGAAAATTAACATAAAGATACAAATAAGGCATTATATAACACATCACCATTTATCCATTACGTGATATAAAGCAAACATAGATGCAGATAACAAATAAATGAAGATCTATAATATTAATACCTCTGTAACTTTAGAAGACTGGCAGAATGCACATTTGACATTTTTCACAATGGCATCATCTGCATCAGCAAGAGGTATGCTGCTAGCAATAGTTACTTCAGATTTGCGTTCCATTTGAGAATTTGAAGTCTCTGAATTTCCAGGCTCTGAAACTGGAGGATGGGTTTGATCAGCACTGTTTACACCTAACATTAATTGATCATAATTCAATTTTTGTCTCTTGAGGTCCCTCAGGCGACCTTCCTCTTCAGAAGCAGAACTCGTACACTTTGACAATTGCAGCTTATTTCCATCAGCATTAGTTATAATAGACATCCGGTCTGAAGTGTTTTTAGATCCCTAAGAACAAGCACACATATATGGCTCAGAATAAGACTTGTTATAAAGATAGGAGATGGCACAAACACCCACAAAACAACAGTCAGTCACTTCTAATTCAAAAACCAATAACAACCAGAGCTTAATTTTAAGATAAATGAAATGGCACAAACACCCACAAAGTAACAGTCATTAATCCTAAATCATAAACCAATAAGAACCAGAGCTTAATTCATACACCAATAACAACCAGAATGACACTGGTCGCAGTTTGCATCACACCACCAGTAAGTGCTACAATATAGTTACTCTATTATCAAAGTTGGGAAGCTAATCCAAGGAGAAAAATCAAAGCAGGTGGTCTCTACCAGTTCAAACAAAGGTATTTCAATTCATGGTACATCTACGTGATAAAAAAAAATATTATAAAAAAAAAAAAAAAAAAAAAAAAAAAAAAAAAACCCAACCCCAACAACACCTCACTTCAGACCTAAAGATAGTTAACAAGCTTATGATAATAGACACCATATGTTTGCAACAAAAGTAACGGATAAATAACCACAAAGAAGAAAGGGGGAGGAGATAGGGAGAGTATCAAGTCTTACATGACCACGGTACTCATCACTACTGTCATCTGACACCTTGCCATCACCAAATGAAGGTGGGCTTCCTGCTGATAACTGGTCTGCCTGACTCACAGGCGGCATTCTACAATCTTCATGCCTCCCATATTTACCCTTTCTACCCTCGATGTCAAGATTTTCACGTTTACAGTCAACAGGAATGCTGCATCCCTCAAACTCCTTGCAGTTGTTGGCAACATAAGGAACAGACTGACCAAAACGTGATTGCTCCACAGCTGCCCCAACGTCTACTGTAGTTATTTAGAAACTTAGAGCAGTTAAAATATGAAAAATCTCCAGACCCATGGAATCTAGAAGAAAGCAATAAGGTTAAAACTAAGAATATGAGTTGAAAAATTACTTAAAAGCGGGAACTAATCATTATTCTTAGTAAATAAATTGTTCACAGCTTTCAATAAATTTTTAGTCCATTTCCAAATATGTACATTGTGATTTTAATGTACCGTGGGAGTCGTGACGAATTAAAAATGTATAATTTATTCGGCACTTGTTTACCTTCTCTTTAGATATGTTATCTTCTTGTTTCAATTTTGGTTCTCTCCTTTTTTTTTACACAGACAACATAAATGCGAAAGTTGAGTAATTTGTACCAGTTGAT
Organism: Lagenaria siceraria; assembly: GCA_002890555.2. Lineage (NCBI taxonomy): Eukaryota > Viridiplantae > Streptophyta > Magnoliopsida > Cucurbitales > Cucurbitaceae > Lagenaria > Lagenaria siceraria. The sequence continues at coordinate 17,039,574 of CM016483.1, read as the reverse complement.
ACTAGTTTAGACATATTTGTAGAGAATGTCGCATCCAGACTCCTGTAAATTGACACCATCTTGTCCATGAAAGGAGCAGGCCTCATGTCTGCATAATGAAGCATTTGACAAATGCATCACGAACATCGCAGTGACATTTTATACAAATAAATTCTAGAGAAAACAAAATTGAACAATTACCCATATTCTTATCAGTCAGTAAAATCGATGTTAAAATACTCTATTTTTGTTAACAAGCATCATATATGCTGAAAAATATAATCTTAAAGGATAGGGAACCAGAGATAACTCAAGACCTCGCTACTCTTGAAAGAGCATTATTTCATACGGAAATCAAGGTACATAAAAACACGCATCGAGAAACGAAGACCAACAAAGTAGAAATACAAGAAATATCATTCAAAAACACAACAAGAAGCCTAAAACTAGTGGAAACTCTACCTCGGTCGACAAATCCTGCTTTGCATAGAGGGCAAACCGATCCATACTGGGCTGCAAATGGCATGCAACTCCTGAAACAAAGTAAAAAAATGCATCTAGAACTTGAAAAAACCAATAAGCAAATAATAATAGCGAAATGAGGAAGCATACTTGCAAAAGAGGTGATTGCAAGGAAGCAGAACTGGATCGTCGAAGAAGTTTAAGCTGTTAATTCCATACAAAAATACGAAACGAGAGAAAAACGTTAGATGGAAACAAAAAAATGCCGGCAACGAACAATTAACATGAACAATAAGAGGAGATGAAAATATACCAGAGAGGACACTTGAGTTCAAGTCCCATTTTCTGGAAATGAAGAAGCCAAGGGTTCAAGAATCTAGTGGTATTAGCATTAGAACGGGCATTGGTTGAGAAATCCGCCATTATTCGATCGGATGAGCTATGAAAATGAACAGAGAGAGAAATAGATAGAAACTGAAAAATTTGGGAGAGGGGTTTTGTACTGAGAGGAGGAGGAGATTTATGAGAAATGGGGAATGACACGTGGACGGTGTGGATTCATTTTGAGTGAAAATTGGAAAGCGCGGGTGATTATTTCGGGTGGCGGCACTGTGACGTTTGAAATGCGCGCTTTCAATTGATGTTTTTACTTTCTGAAATGAAAACTCCCGCCTTCGTCGGCTGATGACGGCAATCTTCCCGGGATACGATAAAATGGCAATTTATCGAAAGATTTTCTATAATGTTAAAATTTTCCTATTATCTCCACTTATTATGTGTTACGTCAACTTATTTTTAAAAATAGGGTGAGATCCATTAACATAAATATGGGGTTTACAAATATTTATGAAGGTAAATTTATAATATAAACACGAGGAGTACGATATTATGGTAGTACTAGAATTTTCCTACAATTTTATCAACACAGGTGTTAACATCTTTAGAGGTGAGTATGATGGTATTAAATACTACTTTGTTTTAGGTACTTCTAGTTTTGATTTGTTTTGATCATTGTACTTTTAAAATGTTCGTTTTGGCTATAATATTTTCAACTTTTGTTCATTTTTTTGTCGTTGAACTTTCAAAAAATTATCATTTTAATTCCTTGAAAATGAATGATCTAAAATATACCTTTACAATGTACATGAATAACAGTTAAAGGTATAGATACCAAAATTAACATTCTGAAAATAGGTGGATCAGAGTTTAACATATATAGATTAGAGTTGAACTATTAGTCGATTGTGTATGTGTTTATGCCAGTTGAAATTACGCTCGTGTTGGCTTGGGTTTAGTATGAGATTGTTGTAGTTTTTTAAGATAAGTGTTTGCTTTTAGGGAGGGAACTGTGAAATAAATTAAAATGATGTTCGGTAAATTTCAAATTTTAATTATAAAGATCTAGTTACGGTATTTGCTAAATTAATACTAAATTAGTGTGATTTAGTTATATGAATTAAAGTAGACTTATTATTCCATTTGTTTTCATATTAGTATTTATTTATATAGAAATGGTAGTAAATGGAAAAACCGATTAGCAAGTAATTTAAACCTACAGCAAAAATGACAAACTGGTTTTTTTTTCTAATTAATTATAAATTTACCCTAACTATAAGTATAAATGATTGACTTCTATCATTGATAATATAACGTGTCAGTGATAAATTTCTACCATGCAATGCTAGTCTAACAATTAAACAAAAACAATCAAACTGGAAGAAGCATGGTGCAAAAGAAAAAATTAACAATATAATAAGTCAACTAAACATATTAGAAGAAGCAATAGTAGTATATCGACGTTATTGAGATCATTGTATTTAATTGTTGAATATTTTTGCGGGGTTTAATTGAAGACTATCGATAATATAACCATATAAAGTGTATAATTCTATCGATGATATTAGTCTGTCGCTGACAAAAGTCTACTACTGAGAGGATTTCATCACATATAAGGAAATGTCATCAATATTAAGATGTCACATTTTCAGCCCACAAAATATTATATCTTTCTGTTAAAAAGGTTGTTCATAATAGACTAAGCATATATAGAAGACAATTAATATTTAATGCAACAGATTGTGCATGATTGAAAGTACGACTAACGGAAGTTTATCAATGATAGACTCCCATTGTTGATCAAATCTATAAGTAATAAATTGCTACCAACTTGTAATATATTCGTATAACTGATAGTAAGAGTGTAAGGAAAAACCCAAAAAATCGAAAATACTGTCGCACCCGACCAAAATCCCTTGTCAGGTCGAGTTGAAGTCAGGCGATTTCAACATCGAGTTGAAAATACTAAAAACTGAAAATTATTAGTCGGTTTCAAATTGGGGAGAGGGGGAGGGAACAAATTGGAGAACCGAACCGACCGATAAAATGTATATAATAAGTGTCAGGATATGTTTAAAAAAGTTTTTTTGGTCAAGTTAGCATGCTTGAATACACTTGGTCATGAGTACGAGTCTGAAAGAGCGTATAAGGTTTTATTTTATTTCAAGATATAAATAGAAGGCCAAATTGAACTACTTACACTCTTTACTGGATAGTTTCCCTACAATCACACACACATATATAACAAACATAATAAATTTGGTAGATTATTGCTTAGCATGAGATCATTATTTGAACTGATATGATTTAAAATTTAAGTTGGCATATATAACTTCTTTTGGTCCAGTCTCACCATTAAGCTCAAATCAAAGTCCGTCAAAACTCAAATAAGCTTGTTTTGAACTCAATGTTTGATTGGTCAAATTCAATTCAGCTAATTTATTTATTGGATTGTATATAAATCACCATTTTGAAAATCAAATTAGTCGATGGATCAACTAAGTTGAGTCATATTTTGACTAGCTCATGGGATCGATTCAATGAGTTTATTATTGGGACAACACAAATACACATGTATATATATAATTCTTTAGGTATTTCAAGATAAAATTTTGTGTCCTATTTTTGACAAATTTTCAAAGAGGACATGAATCGAATAGAGCCCTAGGGGGGTGGGTTTTTAAATTTTTAAATTTCTATTTGTTTGTTTTTTCTTTTAAAAATTGTGCCAAATGGGCTTGATGTTAGGTTATAGTTTAAAATATGTGAAATATAAATTTATTTACTAGTTGTGATTTTGTGGTTCCAACAACTTATATTTTAGTTTTCAACCATTAGCAATGTATTCTATAATTTTATTCCATCAATTTTTATATGATGAGGTGTACACCTTTCGATTTGTATAATCTAACAAATTTTTTATAATAATTCAAGAACTTAAATGTAAAAATTAAAATTCTCAAAATCGACATGGGTAATCGAAATTTATTCTAAAGTTGTACTTTGTATCACTAAACCTAATCTTTTTTATGCAGAAGTGCGCACACACATACTTTTTTTAGTACAATAAAAATGAAGATGATCGAACTACAAACATTTTGATCGCTGAAATACATAGTTGAACTATGCTCAATTTAATACATACACACGTTTTTGGTTCATACATACAATACAATGGAAATTTATTTTTTCAATACTAGTTGCACAACTCAACTTTCCTCTACTTTGTGGCATCCTCCTTTCTATGATCTCTTTGGACTTGAAGAGGTAAAAGATGTTGGTTTGCTTTTGAGAAGTATAAGGTATGTGTAAAATTATCGATTTAACTCAACTCGTTACGCCATATTTTTTTAATCAATTTGCACCACTAAGTTTGACAAGTGTCAATTAAAACTTCAAAATAACAATCATATCAATTTAGATAATGTATTTGTAATTTATAGCTACTTTATATGTATAAGCGAAATTAACGAATCAATAATTATGGAGAAACAAATTTATAGGTAAAGTATTTATCGACTTTTCAAATTTGATTTACTTTTTACGTGCTTGAAACACATTTTTAAAAATTTAAAAAGTCAATTCATTAGCCCTTCTTTTAGTACCTGAAAATTTATTGAAGGCGACTGCTCCGCCGTCAGACCAGTCTCTCCTTCGACAGGCATTTTTTCGTTATCAGATATATTTGCCAGTCTTAGCTCGATCTTGACGTTCTTATCAGAAATCACACAATCATATAGCATTACTATATCAAACGGGTAATCTTCTTCTTCTTCTTCAACCTTCAGTCTCTGCAGATTTTCATCCTCTAATTTGATGGTTTTCAAAGCTTCATCTATCTTGTTTTCATAAATGAGATTATCCAAGGTGTTTGAGACCTCATAAATATGAGCCTCCAATTCAATTAAGGAAGATATTCTATTGCATTCGGACGCTTGAAGAGATGAATCCACTGTATCATGTAACTCAATGTCAAGATCTATGCCATCCATTAGGTCTTTGACAAGGTTTGTATGAGTAGAGATGGTGCTTTTTAGATGCGTCAATTCATGTTCCATTACCTTTACCCTCTCGAATGCTCTGCAAAATTTAGTCAAACGAGAAATTTAGATGCGTCAATTGAAGTTCTTGAAGCTTGAAGACTGAACATTCCTAGGAGTACCAAAGTATTTCGAAGACTTCTTCTAGATTTCACTCCCCTTATACAAAATCAGAGGATAGTTGCTAGAGATTGTACCACTCCATATAGATCAACTAATTCAACTCTACAAACTAAATTTCTCCCAGAATTTCAAACATGGTCACTCACTTTTACAAGCACACATGTTAGAATTCCAATGTTGTCAGTTACTGGACAACCCCGGGATTGGATGGACGCGAAACAAAGGATATTGAGCTTGAAATTGGATCATACTTCGAGAAGGAAAGGCACTGGACATAATAGTTCAGAGTGAAATTAAAATAAAAGAGATATCTCTTTCACGTTCAGAGTTCATAAATTAAAATTTCAAGAAACGACTCAAAGAGAATTCAGATTCAAACAATCAGAATGAACATTCTTTGAAGATTGAAGACCAGAGTACTATGAGTAGATCAGCAAAATTCTTCACTTCACCACACCTTAAAACTAAAGTACTTCAAGAAGATCATCTGAAGACTGTTTCTAGACTTCACTCCTCTTAGAGTGAATCAGATGATCAATTACTACTACCGCAACACAAAAATCAACCCAAAATCAAGTTCAACACTACAAACTAAATTCCTCAAATCTCGTGTGAACACGGTCACTTTTTCAAACAAAAGCATGTTGAACTAAACTGAATCGTACCTCGAGAAGGAAATACAGCTAGAAATAATAATTCTGTGAAAATCTCCATTCGATTCAGCCTTCAGCTCCAAGAGTTCCGAACACAGATGATTAATGCCCTGTTAATTCAACAACATAAGATGCTGAACTCATTTGCTGCTTCCAATTTATCGTACAAACAAGCAGCGTTTCTATAGAAATCGAGAGATATATATAACATCTTAATTAACCAGGTAGCAAAAAGCGAAAAAAAAAAGAGAGAATGAAGAAGGCGACTTGTATTTACCTTGGCAGTCATGGATCGAACTTCGGATTCATCGTCTGAGTCGTCGGAGGCATAATCGGAGGTCCGTCTGGAGTCCTCCACATCTCCGTTTTCGAGGAAGCGAGCCGCAAAAGACGAGGAAGCTGATTGCATTGGAATTGATTTCCCTAGAGGAATGAACTGAGGAAATCCAAACGTTTAAACACAGTTTGATTACTCTATCGTCGGCTACCGCCTCCATTTGCAGAGCTTCGGTTTCTTCAATTACCTGGCGGCTGCTTTCGCTAATTCTTGCTTCGTGGCGTCGAAGTTTTCGCCGGTTTTGCATTGTCGTTTCTGAACGAAGGCGGAGATATCAGAAATCCAAGAACCGCTAATCAAAGAATTTGAATATGTATGCATTTTCTCGATCGATTTTCAGAAGAACCGGAGAATTTGGAGGGATCATTTGAAAGAGACAACGGTTTTTTAAGTACAATATTTAAATGTATACAAAATAATATCAGATATTGATAATTAATTACAAAAATTGAAGTACATAAAATATTTATAGGAAATTTTTCACCTATATAAAAAATGTAAAATTATTTATAGAAAATATATATAAAAAAACATTGATAAGCTTCTATTAGCATCTGTTGTGGTAAACTTCTATAATTTCTATCACGGTTAGACTTCTATTTTTAAAAATTGACTTATATCACATATAGACTTCTATAAGAGAACTATCACAACTATCTAACAATTTTGTTATTTTGTGTAAATAGTTTCCCTTATTTTTATATTTTTTAAAATTCTCTATATTTATATACAAAATAATTATAAATTGTTTACTATAAACGAAGTGGATAAACAAAATGAAAAATCATAGCATTAAACTCACGTAACATAACATAATACAGATATAAAAACTATAACATTCAGTGTAAAGAGAGATACAAAAAATATAACATTAAACATAATAGAAAATAAAGAATAAAATGAAAACTCAATATGTAAATAGAGCTTTAGATAAAATGAGCAGACTATTAGAGAACTTGAAATTTGAGAATGGTGTGAAAGAAGTGATTCCATGTAGGTATTTATAGGATAAATTATGAGTTTTTATTTTATCTTTTCAAGGTCTTTTTTCTTTGACATAGAAACTTTGAATGATTATGTGAAAATTCAATGGAAAATATTGGAATGAAGTTACAAATAAACATATGTTATTTTTCTCAATTTTGATTTATTGGAAATGAAAGTTTTAGATGATAAAATAAACAAAAACTCACATCAATTCAAATTTAGGGTGAAATGATATGAAAATTCAATAGAAAAAAAAAAAAGTTGAAGTTATAAATAAATATATGTTATTTTTCTCAATTTTGATTTATTGAAACTCAAAGCTTTAAATGGTAAAAGAGGCAAAATTCACATTAATAATCCAATAAAAAAAAGTTTGATTGAAGTTAAAAATAAATATGTGGTTTCTTGAAAATACAAATTTTGTATGGTAAAAGAGAAAAAGCTTCTACTGAGCTAATATAACTAAATGGTATGATAAAAAAATAAAAATAAATAAACAAACCTTGAATTTCGAGAAATTGGGGAAAAATTAAGATTTTCCCTACCAAAATTTTGAGTTTTTTGAGATTCCGATAGAAATTTTCCATCATGCGTAAGAGTACAATTGGAGGTAGGGATTCGAACCCACAGACTAACATTTGTATGTCATTTAAGCGTTGTGCTATCTTCTGCAATATTTATTAATATGGTGACACTTGATTTGACAAGATTTATTGACAATTGGGCTATGCTCATTTTAACGAGAACATGTTAATTTTGTTGGAAAAAATAGTTTTCACTCTGGATTCAGCACGATGATCAATCTCATGAAATTGCACTACCAACTTAGATAAGTGTTCTAATATTAATTAACTTTGGGTGGGTTGTTTGTTTTTTTGGATGGTTAAAAAACACTTTTGGTCTCTAAACTCTCAAAGTAACAATTTAGTCCCCAAAACTTTAGTTAATATCAATTTAGTATTTGTACTTTCAAGTTTGTAACATTTTAATCTTTAAACTTTAACAAGTAAATATATAATCATTATATTCTACAATTTGTAACGATTATGTCTCTAACTTGAAAAATATCGATCCAATATAATTTATGCTTGTTTTCTCCCAATCTCCAAATATGGTGTCTATATTTTAGAAAGAAAAAAAAAACCAGAATTCATAGTCAAATTAAAAAAAAAAACTTAATTGTTTTTTTACTTTTTTAAACTTGACTAGAATTTTGAAAATATTGATATAAAGTAAACTAGATAATTTTCAAATTATTTTTTAAAAACAATGTTTATAAGCTTAATGTAACGCCCCAAGTTTAGGAGGGAAACATGAATGAACCGAGACCACATTCGAATAAGAAGGATCATGAGGACATGAAAGTATGATTAAGAATAACTTAAAAGAATTGAAAGTTACTGTCCATACCAACAAGGTGCAACCTCATTTTTAGTGACTTAATCATAAGAACAAGTTTAAGTGCTCTTAGCTTAGAGTAATCTATGTGTAGGTGACCTCCTGAGAATTTTCCAAGGAAGTAGTGAGTGAGGAAAAAGCAATTAAAGACAAGCAATGATGACGTTGCCAGGTCGCAGGGGATGCAGGAAAATGTCGGGGCCATCAAGTGCCGAATTTTGGGCTTATGGCGTTACACTCGATTTTTAAATTCAATTAATTATCAACCGTGACATATAAAAGTTAGGTTAAAATACCATTTTGGTACCCATACATTCAAATGTGTTCAATTTTAGGCTCTATATTTTAAATTGTCCAATTTTAGTTTCATATTTTCAATAAATTTCAAATTTAGTCCCTCAAAGTTAATTTATATCAAAATTGATTAAATAATAATAATAGTTTTTAAGCTAGAAAATAAAATATATAAATATGTTTTTAAAATTTATAGTAATAGCTATAAATAATAATTTGTTTAAAAAAATTTAATAATAAATTAGCATTGAAATCTAAATTTAAGATTTATTAAAAGTATAAAAATAATTGAAAACATATAAACTAAAATTCAACCAATTTTAGGGCGAAAATGATATTATTAATAATTAAAGGAGGCTTGTGGGACCAACCTAATATTTTCATCATGACATCATCAATCGTTTTTCAATCCATTGTTAAAAAAACAAAAAATCGTTTTTTCAATCCTATTTGAAATGAAGTGACGTGACGCAGTGGAAATGGCTGGCAAAAGATTTGGATTTGATACTGAAGAGTCAGGGTCAGAGTTGATCATGGTGGGAAAATTGATTTGGGCAGCGTCGTCTATTTGATGAAGAAGGTGAATGAGATGCTAGGAAGAGCTTCTCCCGCAGTGCTGATCCTTCTTCTCCTCTTGCAAGGTTTGGGCGGAGATGGGAATGATTTCGGAGGAGATGGGGGAAAATTCGGCGGAGACTACTCTAAACTCTCCGGTATCATAATCCCTGGCTTCGCTTCCACACAGCTCCGAGCTTGGTCCATTCTGGATTGTCCATACTCCCCTCTCGATTTCAATCCCCTCGACCTCGTCTGGCTCGACACTACTAAAGTATCTCTATCGCTCTATATTCTTATTTTTATTGGCATGTAGAATGAAAGCGAAAGTTAATGTCACCCCATGCTTGGAAATGTTGAGTTTCAGTTTGTGCCGATAGTTAAATTTACTTGCCTGTTTCATTGCAATTGTCATCTTGAATCAATTAGTGGATTAACATTCTCATATTAATGCTGCAGCTTTCTTGATATTGTAGTTGTGGTGATTCTGGATTCAATGGGTTCAAATGAGCGAGACCTTGTTAGTTATTGGGATTGTTCCGAAATTTATGCCTTTGGGTATTAATTAGTAATTTAGTTTCACTGGATTCAAACGTTTCTTGGGTTTCAACTTTGAATCGGAGACTGAGAATGTCAACTTAAATATTTGTTGTATATTTCAAAAACGACAATGCTTGCTGTAGTTTAGTTGAATTGAGTAAAAATGCACCATTATTAATTTGATTTTCCTTCTTTGTTAGCATAAGCAATATTGTTTCTGTCATATGGTTAATGTATATTAGATCATGAGCTGTGCTACTTAATCTTTGAATGTTCATTTGTCTTGCAGCTTCTTTCTGCAGTCAATTGCTGGCTCAAGTGTATTTTGCTAGATCCATACAATCAAACCGATCACCCTGAGTGCAAGTCACGGCCTGATAGTGGTCTTTCAGCTATCACTGAACTTGATCCTGGATATATAACGGGTAGTTGAAGAAATAGTATAGTAGTTTTTTCTTTAGACTAGTCATAGAACGGACATGTTCAATTGTTCTTAAAAGAAAAAAATTAGTCTGGTGGTAGAACGTGTGACGTACTCTACTTCCATCCATTGACAAGCTTTTATATAATGTACTAATTTATCAACTGTAGGTCCTCTTTCTTCAGTTTGGAAAGAATGGATAAAATGGTGCATTGAATTTGGTATTGAAGCTAACGCAATTATTGCTGTTCCCTATGATTGGAGATTGTCACCAACAATGCTCGAGGAGCGGGATCTTTATTTCCACAAGCTCAAGTATGTATATGCATCTATCATACATTTACATGTTATTATTATCACCAACCAGAGCGGCCTCTCCACATGTTGCATTTTTACTTTCATGTCACCTTCTGATTTACCTTTCCTTAATGTTCTAAAAAATAAATTATTTCTGGTTTGGATTATTTAAAGATCTATTAAGAATACCATTTTGAACGTTACAGAGAAGCAGAGTCGAGATATATGTAACAACATAAAAAAGATTTGACCCCAGATACCAAGCACAAAGAGATCTGAAATCTTAAGTTGAATTTGAAGACTCGATGACTAGTCACACAATTATTTATTTATTTTTTTATTGTTTTAAGCGTTGGAAGTTAATTGGTTGCAGCTTGGAGATGCTTAATGTTTCTGAATATTATTCTTCTATTTCCAGATTAACATTTGAGACAGCCTTAAAACTTCGTGGAGGCCCCTCAATAGTGTTTGCTCATTCATTGGGTAATAACGTCTTTCGATACTTTTTGGAATGGTTAAAGCTGGAAATTGCTCCAAAACACTATTTCCAGTGGCTGGATCAACATATTCACGCCTACTTTGCTGTTGGTATGACTTATTTCATTAAAAAATCAATACCTTAAGTTGTTTTTTTTCAATTTCATGCATACTATTTACTTGCCCCAAAATTGTTTTCTCTATATATTTATTGAAAACAGGAGCTCCTCTTCTTGGTGCACCTGACACAATAAAAGCAACTCTTTCTGGTTCAACGTTTGGTCTCCCTATCTCCGAGGTTACTTTTTAATTGTCAATTCATGGAAACCTTTATTTTACTCTCTCCATCCTGCATGGTGGTTCCTCTGCTTCTTTCATTCAACTTGACAGACACGTAGACTTTTTTATCCTTCAAACAGTTATTTTATGGCTGAATCACAAAATTACCCCTGAATTTTGCCATTTGTTTGAAAAGTACCCTTATACTTTCAAAAGTTGCAATATTAACCTTGATGTGTCATAAACTTTTCAAAACCACCATTGGAGGAGAAATTTGTTAGAATATTAATAGAGGGAAATTGTGATCCGAAATGATGTGGCGGTGATCCATAATAGAAATTGGGACGCCAACATTGCCGCACTGATTTAGGTTATCGTTACACTCATTGCAGGTCTCAATTTTCATCCAAAATTCTAACGGATTTCTACTCGAAGAGTAGTTTTTAAACATTAATGAAAGGTCAAGGGTAATATTGCAACTTTTAAAAGAAAATGGATATTTTTAAAACAAAGGGCAAAGTTCAGGGGTATTTTTCGTAGTTTAGCCTTTTTTTATTTGCTTGATTTGTTCTTCAATCCTGTTAGTTCCTGTCATTGCATTGACTACGAGAGTTGGATACTACGATGCTGTAATTTATTAAAACAATCAGTTTATGAACTACTCTGTGGGGGCCAGGTCCAAGGAATGTAATGTCTTGAACTTCCACATTTTGACTCATGGTGAACGAATTGCCACATTTGGATCGGGATACCATAATATTGTAGATATCACTTGGTCAAACCGTGTTAGACTTCAAAATTTCTTGGTTTATGATGAATATCAAGAGAGAATTTTGTTCAAATCAATTAAAACTTTCTAAAACAAGAAGGCATTCTCTCTATTTATAGAGAATTGGAAAGCAAACTAATCCTAATCCTAATTAATTAAAGAAACTAATCTTAATCCTAATTAATGGAAGAAACTAATCCTATACTTATTAATTAAAGAAATTAACCTAATCCTAATAAATCAAAGAAACTAATCCTAATCCTAATAAATTAAAGATTTGCCCATAATACCCTATACCCTAATCCTACTACATCAGTTTATTTGGTTTTCTCCATTATATAAATAAATTTTGTAAATAAGTGGAAATATAAAAAAACTGTCTAAGAAAAGCTTGTATGTGCACTCGTAAGTTCACCACTCACTCCTATTTCTATTTTACATTTAACTTTTGCTGGGTATTGCGCTTTAATAGCATCTTCTTCAGCATTTTTTTGGTCCTTCTTATTGACTTCCACCAACTAATTCAGATTCTTTTTCTAAGAATAACACCGGTGCATTTCAGAGCAACTTCTCTTCAAGAGCTGAGGAGATGCCTGTCTAGGTTCTTACTCCTTAGGTCATTATGTGGACTATTAACTACACCTCAAAAGAAATGTCTACACTTAATTATGCTTGGAATAAGTCACTTCTCTACGTTCTTTGTTTAACCTAATACCAGTTTTAATTTGGTGAGGTATCAGGGGACAGCGAGGGTGATGTGCAATTCATTTGGTTCTTCATTGTGGATGATGCCATTTTCTAAGTATTGTAGGGGAGATGATGTATATTGGAAGCATTTCTCCAAGGGGAATGGGGGAGTTCATCACTCCTATCGCTGTACTGAGCAGGAACCCCAGTCAAACTACTCAGGGTGGCCAACATATATAGCCAATATAGAAGTTCCTTTAGTCCATGGTAAGATTTGTGACTAAATCTAATCTCATGAGAGACTGCATAATGCTATTGTTGTATTATTGCTGATTTTCTCCTTGTGTGTTAAATTAACTGGAGACTCAGCTGGATATGATGCGTATCCATCACTTTCAGAAGTTACACATGAAAACTTAACAAGCATGGAGTGTGGACTCCCTACTCAGCTATCTTTCTCTGCCCGTGAAACATCTGATGGAACTTTTTTCAAAGCGATCGAGGATTATGATCCAGATGGCAAGAGACTTTCATATCAGCTGCACAGGTGGACGTGCAATTCTAATAAAACATATTTTGCTGATAGTTGTAGAGGTTTTTATCATTAATGAAACATACCTTTTAATATTATGTTTCTAGGGGTAGCTATATAGATATTAGTAGACTTCATATTTCAAGATATTTCTTGAAGCTGGAAGCTTTCATTTTCCCTTTTTAATATTTTGTTACCGATGTTTTTATTTGGTTCTTCTTGCTTTGTATTTTATATTTGTACTGAGATGTCCTATTTTGTTTGTTACTTCCATTGTATTTTGAGCATTATTTTTTTTTCATTTCCTTGATGAAAAGTTTCATATCTTTTTCCATAAAATAAAAATAAAAATAATCTAGCTTGTTTAACAAATGTCTTTTAAGTAGCATCAAGAGAGGACTGTTGTACCTTCTGTGATCTTAGTATCAATATATCATTGTCGTTATATTAACGTGAATGTATTGTTGGAGTCTTATGCTTGGAAAACATGGCGTAAGTTGTTCCACAACCTATAATAAGTAATACCTATAAGTCATGGACATTATATTTTTATTGTAATTAAAGCATGGGGATAAAAAGATGGATAAAGTGAGTAGAGGATCATGGGTATTTGATGAAGTAATAAAAGATAGAGTCGAATGTTACTGTCTGGTCAAAGATCATTTTATGATTCGATGCTATGAAGGCTATTTTCTTGGGAAATTTGAATAGTCAGAAACAACCAAGTCTTCAATGAAAAGATACCTGAATACGAGAAAGTCTTCTAGTTGGCTAAGGTTGTATTGGTATTCGTGGTGTTGCCATTCTAATTATATTCCTTTTGTCATAAATTCAAATTGGAGGCCTTTTGGTGGCTGTAGTTTTCCATCAATTGGTTCAGTTTATAGTTCAGGTTGAAATTTAGGGATTTCTAGAATAATATTATTCAATTGCAACTTTTCACTCCTTTCAACAAAAACTGGATATGGTATATTTTCTCTAATTTTCCAAACCATGATGGCCAGTATCAATCCTAATCCTTGATAATCTAATTCCTCATTCATTTTCTTGTTTGTATATCCTTTCGTTTTAAAAAATTTTGATTTTGAAAGTTATGTTTCTTATAAAAAAATCACACACTGTATTCTCTGGGCATTTTAGTAGAATAGTAGTATACAATCTAGTTTTTTCCTCTTTTCTTTCTTTCTTTCTTTCTTTCTTTCTTCTTCTTTTTTTTTTTTATTTTTTTTATTTTTATTTTTTTATAAATTTGTTTATACACTATCTATTTACTCAAAAAATTATATCATCCATACAAATAATTGTATGTTTTGGATGTCTTAGTTCCTTCCCTTTTGTTTTACGGTACTACAGGCTATATCATAGCGATCCTGTCCTGAATCCACTGACACCTTGGGATAGACCTCCGATAAAGACTGTTTTCTGTATTTATGGAACAGATTTAAAGACAGAGGTATTCTTACACTCTCTGACCAAACACATATTTCATGACTCATCTTTATGCCTGAGGGTTTTATTTTTTATGATAATAATATCCGGTTTTTTAGTTTTTGCACCCTAATCTTATACATATTATATGATCAATATGGTACATTTCTTTCCCTTCCCCAAACGCTAGCTTTTCTTTAATATTTTTATGGTGACATCTCTTTTTCTGATACATTCCTAAAATTTATTAGTATTCTTACAAAGTTCTTTTCTATTTTTGTGGAGCTATAGTATGGAATGCAAGTCATATTGAAGAAATTCCAATAGGATCTGTATACTAATCCTAATCATAAACTTTCATCAAAGTAAACTAGAGCCACGTAATTGAAGTAGTTGAACAACAAACATTAGAGCTTATGTTTCTTTTGTTGATTTCACATCTCTGGGTTGTGCAATTCATCTAGTTTTCCAATAATTGGGTATTGAGGGCCCAGTTCACCCTCCTCTAATCTCGGGGGAGCTTTGTCCGTCTTAAGTCCCTACTCTTCCCTATGGCACCATTGGGGCAATTCATCTAGTTGGATCATAAGATAACCAATCCAAGTTGACTTTGATCCAACTTTGATTTTATTGGAGGCTATAAGTTTTCAAGTTAAAATGTTATGAAGAATGATAGTTTTGATATCTTGGCAATGGTAAAACAGGTTGGTTACTATTTTGCACCAAGTGGAAAGCCTTACCCAGATAATTGGATCATTACAGATGTCATCTATGAGATCGAAGGGTCTCTCATTTCGAGGTTAGTAGCCATATTGTGGATTATTTGGTTTTTGTCTCCTATTATGTATTTTAAGCATTAGTTTCGTTTCATTATTTCAATGAAGAGGCTAGTCTCTGTTAAAAAACAAAGGAAAAAGAAAAAAAAAAAAGTTTAGTAGCCATATTGTATTAGTAATCATGAGAACTGAGGTGCAGGGAATGATTATTTCTTCTTGCTTATTGACGTGCTGTTTAAATAATGGCTGACGAACTTTCTCCTTCAAGATCTCAAGTTTTGAGATTATTTTGTTCAGTTTTTATTTAAACGAAAAAACTTCTGTATTAATTGAAAACAATAATAAAGGGTGAGTAGGAATCAGCATCTAAAGAACTAGGCAGAATTGCAAACTAGACATCTGACCTGCCAGAACTAAAAAGAGATCATTGCCAAAATGCTTAGCATTCAGAGCACAAAAGGGAATCGAAAGTCATCCCAGATTTTGAGCTTTGACATGAAGGTAAAAATCCAATTGTGATATATACGCACTTATAATCTTAAATCACGCCTACTCATCTGTATGCTTCTATCAGACAAAACGTGAAGTATGTAATTCCTCCTTTTCATGGTCCGTTATTACTCCTACTTGGGCTTCTCTTAATTAATGGTTGCAAACGACAAACGTTTTCATTTTCTTGTGAATAGCTATAAGTTTTTAGTCTTATGCTCCCTATTTTGTTAAACGAATCTATTTTCTCGTCTCTAAAATTATAGTTCTCTTATAGATCAGGGAATCTGGTAGACGGAGATCCTGGTATTGCCAGTGGGGATGAGACAGTAAGTTGGCAAATAACGAACATTGCTTCTTCAGTAGTGCAGGCTTCCATTTTGGTGGCTGAAATTTCAGAAAGTGGCTCTTCACCATTGACGTAGAAAGAATTCTCTGTTCTCAGGTACCATACCATTCTCTCTCTTGGTGCAAAAGCTGGCTCGGACCAAAAGTGAACATAACAAGGGCTCCTCAGGTATTCGTGTTCATTTCTTATTTAGCTACTCATGCAAATGAGCTTTCCAATTTCCATGAACAAAAGACAATGCGTAAATTGTGCAGGACTTGTACCAAATTCGCATTACAAGGACTTGAAATTATGATAATCCAACTATTTTTCTCCATAAGCAAACTGAATGGAGTAAGATTACGTTATATTGGACATGTTTCCATAATCTGATCTAGTGGCTTGGCTTGGCTTCTTGCTGGCAATGTTACATGCCGGGAATGAGCTAGTAGGATTCTTCTAATTTATTTTTTTATGCCCAAAAAGTTAATTGAATGAGGCTATTATATATGGTTTGTGGCTCCTTAATTTCATTATTGATAATCTATAACATGTGGCATGTACGTAAGTCAAGACCCTCAGCCAAACTAATTAAACAAATTTCTGGACTCCAAGTTGAAGGTATATTTTTGAATCATGAACGTAAAAGATTACTAAACAATGGTACTTTACTTTCCTATTTTCTTCCTTGTGAATTTTGGCAATAAATACCATAAGCTTACATAGGCTGTTCGTGGTGGACTTTGCAAAACTCTCGTGCTATCAACTGGCCCTTACCTTTTATGTTTAGCATCAAAATTTACAAGCAGGTTGCTATTTAATATTTTGAATGCGTACAAATATTTTGAGTTGACTGATTCTTATTCTTGAAGGGGCTTCTTTTATAGTCAGATCTAATTGGCTTGTTTATTCACGATGTAGGCAGAACATGATGGGTCAGATGTACAGATTGATATAAATGTAGAGCATAACTATGAAGAAGATATTGTTCCCAACATGACTAGGTCGCTTAGGGGCAAGTATATAACTTACTATGAAGACTCGGAAAGTATTCCAGGAAAAAGAACTGCTGTATGGGAGCTTGATAAAGGTATGTGGCACTCAACTTTCATGAACTAAAGGATGGCTTCGAAGTTTACAGGATTAGATTTGACACTTGGATGAAATGCAATTTATGGTTTAGAGGCCCAATGTTAAATGCGTTGCTCAATATGGGAAGAAACAACTTGAGATTTTATCCATTTTAATTTGGGGAAACCTTGGGAATTGAAAAGGTTTTTACTTTTTAGGACAGCAGTCACTACATCTTAAAAATCTCAATAAATGATGACATTTTTTTTCTGCATTTACCAACTTTCTATGGATTTGCATTGGTTCAGCAAGTAGTCTTGAGTTTTACAACTAACTAGAAAGAGAGAGAGAGAGAGAGAGAGAGAGAAAGAAGAAGTAGACACGAGGTCGTGTATCAAAGTCGAGAAAATTAATCTTTAGCTCTTGCATTCTTCATTCAATTCAAGATTACTCACAGAATTAGTCTCACATCATTAAAATGTTTTCTTATTGACACTATCTCCGTGTAGTTAATCACAGAAACATCGTGAGATCCCCTGTTCTAATGCGAGAATTGTGGCTCCAGATGTTGCATGATATCCATCCCAATGCGAAGTCAAGCTTCGTTACCAAAGGTGAATCTCATTTACTTTCTTTTTTTCTCCCATTCTCTCGGTCTCTGTGAAACTGGCAACAACCTTTCACAGCTAAGCGTGGACCTTTGAGGGACGAGGATTGTTACTGGGACTATGGAAAAGCTCGGTGTGCCTGGCCTGAGTACTGTGAATACAGGTGAGACCCTGATTGAGAAATTTTAGCCAATCATAAATTGCCATGTTATTGATTTAAATTAATGATAGATAAATATGAGACAAATTATAAATTTATGTAAGTTTTCAAATTAAATTTAAAGACATGAAAATTGGCAAATCAAGTGATGCTGCTTGTCTAATTATTGTCCATCGGACAATGCCAGCTAGTCTGGTCAAATTATGCTATGTGTTGGAAGGACCCAAAGTTAAGTTAGCCAGGCTTACTAAAATGAATTGGGCCAAATTCATGCAAAGCCTATTAAAAAAAGATTAGATTAAGCTCAAGCCCAAAATTTGGGCTCAAAGTCAACCAAACCCAAACACATATAGGGTATCCCAAAATTCTATAAATAGCTTTGGGAGCACCCTTCATTTGAGACCGTCAGCATTCAGACATTCATGAGTCATCAGAGTCTACAAAAGTCGGAAGCTAAAGAATTCTAAAATTCAGAATTCAGAAGATTCAAAGACTAGAAGATTTCAACAAATTGATCATCTTTTCACAATCTACAAGTTGAAGATTCAACCTCCCATTACTCAAGAACAAGCCAAAGACCAATCAAGTCGATCAACAAGCCAAAAGCTGATCCAAATAGATCAACAAGTTATAGGTCGGTCTGAGTCGATCAATATGCCTTAGATCAACCTCCGGCTTGTTGATTAGTTTGACTTGGCCTTTGATTCGTTGATCGACTTAGACCGACCTCTAACTTGTTGATCTATTTGGTTTATTCTTCGACTTGTATAAGTTTTTGGCTTGTTCTCGAGTCATGGGAGATTGAATTTTCAACTTGTAGATTGTGAAAAGAAGATCAATTTGTAGAAGTCTTTTAGTTTTTGAATCTTCTTAATTCTAAATTTTGGAATTCTCTAGCTTTTGTCTCTTGTAGACTCTGACTGAAGTCTTTGGCTTTTGTTTTCTCTGAGTGAATGATAATGACTCAATAGATGTCTGAATGTTGAATGTCTCAAATGAAGGGTGATCATCTATATTTATAGAGTTTTTGGGACCCTGTATGAGTTTGAGCTTGGTTGACTTTGGGTCCAACTGTTTTACTTAACCCGGACTAACTTAGCTTTGGGTCAATTGCCACATGACATAATTTGACTAGATTAGCTGACATCATCCGATGGATTAATGCTTAACAAGTAGCATCATTCGATTTGCCAATTTTCATGTCTTTTAATTTAATTTAATCAGATCCCCTTTTTTATGCTCCCCACAGTAGTGGCTCCTCCATACCTGTGCGCCATGTCTTTTAATTTAATTTAAGAACACTTGTAAATATGTAATTGGTCTTAAATTTATCAATCATTAATTTAAATTAATGACGTGATAATTTGTGATTTGTTAAAATTTCTCAATCAAAACTCCTCTCTTTCGGATAAAATTAATCTTCCATATTTTTGTTTTGTATCTATCTGTTCATGGCCATGCAGATATATTTTTGGGGACGTTCACCTAGGACAGAGCTGTAGGATAAAGAATAACTCAACAGATGTGCTCTCACATTATTTATAGATTAAAAGGTATAAATCTTATCTGGCTATTCTTTTGGGTCCTGGAAGTGTAAGGTCCGGTCGAGCATAAATAATTATTTGACGTGTTGAGAATTGAATGAAGTTGACGTAAGCAGTCTCCACCTAATATCATTCTATTAATTAACTAATAGGTCCCTATCTAAACTTGTGATTTTTAGATATCTATTAGACAAAATTAATAATTTAGGCTCTTTGATAACTATATAGTTTTTAGTTTTAAAAAATTAGCCTATAAATATGGTTTCTTTGTTTTATTGTTTACACTTTAAAAGTATTTTCAAAATTCAAGCCAATTTTGAAAACTATAAAAAGTGTCCTAAAAAACTTGTTTAGTTTTAGTTTTTTTTTAATTTGGTTAATAATCAAATGTTTACTTAGGAATGGAGAAAACTATGATTAAGAAATTGTAAAGAAATCATTTTTATGAGTCTTCAAAACTTATTAGGCATTTCTTACAGTTCTGACCGGTAAAACTCTCTTGAAATTTCTGACACTAAATGTATAGTTTACTTGAATGCTTATGTTGATTAATTCTTGATCGTACGCCTCCCAAAGGAACTTTTATGTTTTGTATGACAAACAACAAGATTCATATGATTATTTGAGTCAATTACTAGGTCAAAGAATGGTTTCCCAGTACTTTTACAACTAGACGGAAACATTCAACATTACTGGGATAAAGATAATCATTTGTGCTATTTATCTTTTAGGTTTTTGACTTAATGAAAAGCTATTTTCTCCAGCTGTTTGTCTTCCATCTCATGCAGGTATTTCGATAGCAGTAGCAGGTTTCATCCATTACTCAAAATTTCTGCTAGCCAAAATGGCAAATTCCAGCTACAATGGGAGGTTTATTATTCTCGAGAGTTGGAGAAACTGGGGCGTAGAATTCTCGAGGGTAGCGATCATTTTCTATTGACATTCTTTGTAATAGACAGGTAAATATTACAATAGCTGCATTCCTATTATATGTAATTAGCACTCAGTTGCTTGTATGCCTATGAAAATAATGCCCCAGAATTTTGATGAAGATGGTTTGCTTGTATGCTTTTGCCAATGGTTTTGTATGTATATTATGAGAATGCGCAAATGCTGGCTATAGAAGTCTTACATTTCCATCTTCAAAACAATTTCCTAGCTTTCAAGATTCAAATTTTGGTTTCTGAGGGAGGTTTTTGGAGGAAGTGCCAAAATGAATATGGAAAACCATAAACCAATTGTACATTTCAACTGTGGATCAAGTAAGAGAAAGAAAGATGATCACAGAGTTCATGAGAGGAAACACAATGATGGAGGAAAAGGGCAGAATAGTCCTAGCAAGGTGACAAGAAAGACGTGCATCAATTCGGTGTTAACTCAGCTAACTTCTCTTCTTGATCTCGAAGGAATACGGGAGTTCCATGTAACACCGTTTATCATCATCTTCGAACTGCAATAAACCAACAAACAACAAAGGACAATTCATCCATCAGACTGTAAAATGATGCTATATTCAGCAAAAACGCACAAGAATACATTAAAAATACAGAAATACAGCAAGCTTGTAGTTCAAAAACACATCAAAGCAAATTTTGCAGCAGATAAGACCAAAAAACTCTGCTAGAATTTAAGAGCAGTTGTTGTATATCTTGATACAGTATGCACCATATCTGGTTGTTATTTTCTCTTTTCAGAAGACAGAAAAACCTTCCAACTTAAGGGATGACATTCAAGGAAGCTTCAAACAGGTCTTAAGCAGAGAAATGAATTAGTATAGATGGAAAGGAAAATCGGCTTAAAACTAATAAATTTTTGAAAGTTGGTTAGTTTGCCTAATCCAAAATCTTATTAAATACCCATCCTATGATTGATGTCATATACTGATAGATGTAATACATCTCCCAGGCATTGCATTATATATATATTTTGAGAATCTGACAATTTTACGGATGGTAAGTCGTTTAGATGAATTGATATGATGATGTATATTGATAGTTCAGGTCAGTCTTCCTTGCTTACAGTTCCTATATTTTTGAGCATCACGAGGTTGACTTTCTTTCCTTTCACTAAGACTACAGTGGCTGAGTAAAACACATAAAGATGTTTATAAGACGTTTGTAGACGCACAAAATTTCAAATTTCAAACAGAAGTAAGAACTACTAAAATATGGGCTCTTGGTAATGCTTAAAGGGGGCGTTTAGGACAAAGAGTTGAGTTGTTTAGTTGGGCCACAGTGTAAGGAGTTGATAAGTTATGAAATTGATCTTTTTTAGTTGTGGGGCCATGATAGGCTTAAAAACTCATTGGGCCAAATAAAGAGTGAAGTTAACAACTTGATGTAGGATAAATTAGGGTATCTTGGTCAAATCCTTAATTGATTAGGTTTAGGATTAGGATTAGTTTCCTTGGTTTATTAGGATTATGATTAGTTTCTTTGATTAATTAAGATTATGATTAGTTTGCTTTCCAATTCTCTATAAGTATAGGGATTGTGTTCTTGTTTTGATAACTTTTGATTCATAATAAAAACTTTGATTTTATTATTGGAGATTTCTCTCGCTTTATTTTTTAGGTTACATCACAACTCCTATTCCTTGGTCAAACATGTCCCAAGAGATTAGAGTTTCACTGCCAGTGTGACGGTTAACAATATACCTACACTCAGGATTTACACATTCTAGACTTAAATTTGAAATTTAAAATTGGTCTAATGGTATAATCATCAACATGTATTTGTTTATTGCATACCTTTAGCTTTGCAGAGTAAATACCCCTTGCAAGTACACCAGAAGGAGTGGTTTCTTCCTCCAAGGTTTCCACATATGGTTCGCGTTGAGGAGCAAAAGTACCTAACATTCCTTGAGTCCGATCGACTAATATTGATGGCCAAAAACACAAGCATAATAAGTTACAAAGAAAACAAAATAAATGGCGATAACAAAGAATAAAAAGTAAGCTCAAAAGATGATTGGAAAAAGAAAACGAACAATATTGCGCCTCCTAAAACAAAGTACAAAGCCTGGGGAGAAAATATGAAGTAAAGCCAACTCCAAGGTAAATAATTTTATACCATAATGCAAGTTTTGTTGTAGATGGAAAAGGGTAGACTAAAAGATAGTACGCGTTGAGTGAGATCATGATTATAACTACACGACTCCATTTGATAACCAAAACTTGGTTTGAATTTTTAAAAAAGTAGATAACATGACAAAGATATCCATAGGTGGAAGTAGTGTTCATAACTATTAAGTTTAGTTAGCAAAAACCAATTGGTTACCAAATGGATCCTTATTTCCAAAAGTCTCCATAGATTTTGAAAACAAAGAAATCCATGTGTAGATGTAGTCTTTAAAGCTTAATTTTTAAAAACCACTAACAAAAATGTAACAACCCAATAGTTATCAAACAGAGACTTGGTTATTCACCAATCACTAAATGAGCTTATCTTCCCGAAATCACAAAAAGTATAAAAGTAAACACAACAATTATTAGACTCAAAACAAAAGAAAACTAACACTGCCCAAAAATGGATGATGTTGAATAGCACTTCGAAAAAGTTAGCTAAGATTCGACATTGAAATGCATTCTTCCAGAACAGTAAGACAATAATATCTTATTTACCTATCAATCCTCCTCTCCAGACTTTGTTTGAGTAGGACAGGCCAGAGACGATGTTATGCATAACCGTAAACGCCAACCTAAGTTGATACCGAGATCCCTCTCGAAGAGTAAAAAGGACACGACCACTTTGATTTTCATTTACAGGCAATGGAGTATTGATTTCCCCAAATTCATCAGAAATAATTCCAATGGAATGAAACTTGACTTCAGGATCCCTTTGTTCTAGTACCACAAAAAGGCGCAAAACGTTAACTCAAAATACAAGTGCCACAAAGTTACCAATCATCAAATTAGAGAATTACCACTCAGATCACTTTCTAAGCAACCAAGCAACTTTTCTTTCCACCTTCTGAGGCTTTCATCATCCTGTAAAGACACAATCAACATTAAAACAGAATTGTAAGAGCCTACAAAAACCACTTTTTCTAAGTGACTGATTTCTAAAGTTTCTACTCCACAAAGAAACATAAATATGGGGTTCAGAGCCACAGTTGGAGGGAGGGATTAATATATGAAAATCGAGATACAAAATTCATCCAAACACCTAGCCAATTCGAGAAGGTTAATAGTCTTTCCACAAGAACACTGTTCTATTGACATAATGATTTCTACTTTACTCCACCTATCAAATATCCACAAAAAACTTGCCTTAGTACTTTACCTCCCCTGCTATAGGCCACCTGCATAATGCGTCCAACTAATAGACTATGTAGGATTATTAGTAAGATTAGTAATAAGGAATATCCTAGTAATTAGACAAGGAGTTTGTTAGGTCTTTCGGGTTAGAAATAGTAAGTGAGAGTAAGATTAGAGGTGTGAAGAATTTTGTGGGATTTCCTTAAGGAAATTTGGGAGAGACTAGCCCTCTCGAAAGGCTAGGTTATCATGTTACTTTTCTTATGATATTACAACATATTTTCATATATTTCCATATTTCGGTGTTTTTGAGTTGTCGGTGTATTCTTGAGATTTTCCTTGTTAGATGGTATCCCAACAGACTAAGACCGATTTCCATACAATCTTTTCCCTTATTATCCCTCCTAACATAGACATTCATAATAGGGGCCTAATGAATGAGTAAGAAATATTTAAAAAAAATGGGTGCCCTACACAGGGTTTGGGATGCTCCAAGGTACCTCTATGATCCAAGTTTCAATGAAAATTAACGCAGAAAAAAAAAAAAAATTGAAGGAATACAAGTAGCATACAAAAAATAAACCCCAAACAAAAGGAGCCAAACTAAGACAAAAAGCTCCCCATCAGGTTCAAGCCCCAAGTTGTAAACTAAACTTAGAACTCTGAACTAGCCTTGAGTGGGCAAAGCCTCACCAAGTATTAAGTATTAGTGGTTTTTTTTCTCCTCTGATAAAAAGTTCAAATATCAAGGGAGTATAGATAACAACATAGCTCAGAGTCTCAGACCATTGAACACTTAGCAAAAATGAGCACATGCTTTCCTTTCCTGCATATTCTGAACTAACAAAATCTCAAAAACTAATCAGTATTATCCCATTTTAAAGAAGAACTACTACCAAAACCTGTAAGACACTACAAACAATACTCAGTTTGTTTGTTGAGAAACTGTGTCTAACCAAACTTCATTAGTCTACTAATTTTTCATACCCACTTCTCAAAAACTTAACTCAGTGAACAATTAGTAACAAAATCAAGAAAACCAAAACAAACCCTTTAATCTAAAAGCTCCAACCCAAAAAACTCACTAAAAAAATGGGAGGAAGATAGAGAAAGATACCTTGTCCTTCTCAAGCTGTTCCTTGAGCGAAAGCAGAGGCCCTGGAGTGAACCCATCTTTATCATCAACCTCATCTTCTCCGACCTCGGACTCCTCACTCTGCTTTTCCCGCCGGAACTCATCAACTTTCCCGGCAGACGACGGCCCTGCTTCCTCCTCATGCCTATTCCCAACCTCCATCCCCACTGATTGCGAGAAACCCCTTA
Source organism: Lagenaria siceraria (assembly GCA_002890555.2). NCBI lineage: Eukaryota > Viridiplantae > Streptophyta > Magnoliopsida > Cucurbitales > Cucurbitaceae > Lagenaria > Lagenaria siceraria. Next base: position 17,014,423 of record CM016483.1, on the reverse strand, counting down.
GGAAAAAACAGAGTTTCTGGGTTTTAAGATGTGTGAAAAGCTGAACCAAATGGTGGAATAAATGATTTGGGATTCAAATTTGGGCAGCGGACTTGTACCAATTTGTACTATCAATGAAACATTCTGTCCCCTTTCTCTCACGCTTTTGTCTATTGTGGCGATTTGTCTTTGTTTTTGAAAACAGTGCTCTGTCGGCGTGCTGTTCTCTGTACACAATGGATAATTGTGTGAAAAGTAAGTTTGTTAAAAATAACATTTTTGTCCTCTAATTTGAATCCAATTTTATTTTAACCTCTATACTTTTATTAAAAAAAATATTTTAGTCTCTAAAATTGCCATTTTGTTTATAAACTTTAGTTTATAACGATTTAATTATTGTATTTTTAAATTTGTAACAATTTAATCCATAATATAAAAGAAAAATTCATCAAAACTAGATGTTAAATTTTATTATTTTATGATTTAGGCTTTGTATTTTATAAAAATATTGAGTCTCTAATTAGTTTATCGGTTTATTTATGTAAAAAATATTTTATTAAATCTCCACATCAATTTCTACCTTAGGGACTAAATCGTTACAAAATTTAGAGTATAAGGATTAAATTATTACACAATAAAGTTCATGGATTAAATTGTTGCTTCAACGAAAATTTAGGGACTAAGAGTGATTTTTAACGTAAATTTAATCAGTGTATTTTCAATGAATCTCGAATTTAGTCTTTGTTATTAGGAATGTTTAAAGTGTTGAGGTTTGACGAAAATGTTGAATTCTACGTTTTTATTGAAATATCAATATTAATGAGTATTTCTATGAATTTACTTATTAGACAAGTTAAAATATTTATTATTTATATTATATTTATATTAGCGACATTTTGTTGTTTATTTATTTATTTTGTTTCATGGATCTTTTTACAATATAATGAAAATGTTGATTTATCCTTCATGTTGATGTCGAACCCATGAAAATGTGAAATTGTTTGTACGTCAATGAAAATTTAATACCATAGTTATTAGTTTTTTTGTTTTGTTTTTTTTTTTCCAAATAGTATGTATTATCATCTCCTTGCATAAAAATTATTGTTATTATTTAATGAAATTTGATAAGAATTAATTTTAAATGGCTACATTTATAATTTATTAAAACTACAAGGACTGAAATTGAGATTCATTAAAAATATATGGACTGAAATTGAACCATTGGTATGAACTAAAATGGAATGAAATTCAAAATATATTTTAGATTAAAATACCATATTGGTCCCTATGTTTTGAAAATTGTTTAATTTCTGTCTCTATACTTTTAATTGTTCAATTTTAGCCTTTATACTTTTATTAAGTCTTAAATTTAGTCCCCAATGCTAAATTTAAGGTTTATTGAAATACGAGACTAAATTGGACAATTGAAAATACATAGAGTAAAATTGAATAAAGTTTAAAGTATCAGGACCAAAAATGATATTTTAACCTATGTTTTACTTTAGAAATGGAAAAGTCTTTATCCAGTTTGTTTTGCATTCCGGTCCTTGTAGAATATGAATTTTGGAAATTCACCCATTTTGTTTATATAATTTTTGAATATTTTCCTATTATATTTTTTTGTTCTAGTTTCCAACTTTTACATTCCATGAGAAACTAGAAAGTTCAGTCAAAAGAAGGAAAATAATAATAATAATAAAAGCCCCCAATCATTTAAGATTCTTTTATAATTGTTATCCAATCAAAAAGTAAATTAGATTGTTTTTTTCTACTTTAATAGGATATATGAGTAAATATAAAGCAATCCATTATAATTTAATAGGATTCATTTCTAATTCTATATCCTTATTTTTTTATTTGTATAATTTTATTACAAATATAAGAATTGTAATTACTTATTTTCCATTAACATGATAGATATTTTTGACATTTTATTTCTATTTCTTTATTATTATGTTAATATTTATCTTCATCAATCTACTATGGAAAAAAACTTAGGTGTAGTTAGGCTAGAAGAAGGGGAGCATGGAACTTAGGTGCACCCAATTAAAAATTGATATGTGTCAATTTTTTTAAATGATTACAAATATATATATTTTTTGTGTGGCTAGAAGAAGGGGAACATAGAACTTAGGGACTGTTTGGGTGTTCATATTGTAATTCAAAACTCATGTTTGGATTGAGTGTTTTGGGCCTGATTTGCAATATTAAATTCATTCCATTTGATAGTTTTTAACCAAACCCTCTCTCCACCGTTTTCACATTTCACAATTCCATTTTCGTTCCACCCTCGATACTTTACGGCGTTCCAACACTCATTTGATACCCAGTAATCCTGATTACATTCTACCTCCCAAACAGCCCCTTAATTGCAACTAGATGTACTTAACTTCTTGCTCAATTTATATTCCCTAAATTTATTTCCAAATAGTACACATACATTACACATGATTCCCGTTTATCTAAAACAATTTTCTCATATGATTCATTTTTCATAATGGTTAAGTTCATAGTCTTTCCTTCTCATCTTTGTTCATTAGAACTAATAAACCATTAGAATATAAAATGAAGATGGAAAGATGAAACAAAGGTCCTGAAAATCTGCTCAGCTTCCATTAGCTCTGCTGTGTTGCAATAAATCTGTCTTCAAACTTGATAAAAAAGAAACAAAAAATTGAAAAATCCAAAAACTTGAGTTTGATTTGAGGGAACTTAACCATACAGAATCAGAGAGAGAGAGAGAGAAACTTTTCCATTTATTGATTTTCTGTTGTTGTACAATATGAGGGGAGGTATAATAAAATAGATTTTGAAGCAGAAGATACAAGGAAAATAATTTGTTTAAAAAATTAAAAATACTTGAGCAAAGCTGTTTTATCTAAAGGGTTCAACAGGAGCAGACTCTTCAAGAAAAGTTGCAGCCTCAAAACATTCAACAGCTTCTGCTAATGAAGACTTGGTTCCTTCTGATTTGTAGAATAGCCCGAGATTGTACCATGCAGCATGGTTCGTCTGGTCAAGCCGTAGAGCATCCATCAAAAAGCTGCGAATGACGGGATGCGATTGGTGGCCAAGATGTCTGATAACCACCGCAGACGAGACCAAGCTCGGGACATGAATGGGATCAATGTCCAGAGCAGCCATAAAATCTTTCAGAGCTTCTTTATACAAGCCTTTTGCTTCATAAAGCATACCTGTTATATCAATTAACAAGAATTCCAAACACCAACCTCAGATGACTGAACTAAAAACTTTAATGAAAAGTATTGCAGTGATCTTCAAATCACAAGATATTATCTTTGAATTCGTATATCTCGTATTACGCATAATTTAGGCATCACTACACAATTGGAAGTTAAACGAAACCTAGAACAATTTGCAGGCGAAACTTCAAAATCATCCGTTCGAAAGAAAAGAGAAGCTAACTGTGAAGTAATAAAGGTCCTCTTATCTGATATTAAGAATTACCTGTAATATGACATCTAGATGCCGAATGAGAAGAGATGGCCTTCGACTTTGAAAGGCAGGCCTCGGCATCGTGCCACTGTGAGAGCCTTATGTAGACTAGAGCTAGATCATGCCACACTTCCAATTGCAATCTTCTAGCATAATTTCTGCTGCTCTGTCAAAGTGATGTGTGCCAACAATGATTAAATTGCAGCAATGTTGAATGATACATCCAAAACAGCTTAAGTAATCTTCAAAGACTGTCAAGTCCTTGTCAATAAAGTTAATTCACATGAAAATCAATCATGAAATAACTATAAGTGGAAACCATTTTCAAAATATAAGAGATGAACTGATGGAAAGACGAAATACAGATGAAACAGACCTTATGTAGTTTCTTATCTCCCAAACTGAAACTTTTACTCTGAACTTGAAAAACAGCGAGTAATTGACTATAAGTCTCAATAGCACCTTTAAACTCATCCTGTGCAATTAGAAGCTTTGCTTTTGTTCGAAGCAACTCAGCTTGCTCCCATTTCCCTGTCTGATCCAGAGCTGCATTTATAATACTTTCGCTATCTGTAAATCGTTTTTGGGCTGAGAGAATCCTAGCCAGTAGTAACCAAGTTTTAACATTAGATCCACCTTCTAGCTTGAGACACTTCTTTGCATAATAAAGTGCTGAATCTAACTTCCTATCGTTGGCATATTCAAGACTCAAATGATAGAGAACATTAGGGTCAGTCGTTCTAGTCTTCTTCCATGCAGCTTCCAAGGCCTCTATCGCCTCAGATTGTCTGGTGGACTTATCGGAATCTGCAGTGGCGGATTTAGAATATCCAGACAGTGAGACACCCAACAAACAATTGGCAACACCTTCCAATTGATCACATCCATGATCCAAGTTTTGAAGAGCTCTATGAGCAAAACTCGTTCCCTCTTCAGCAAGGTCGCCATTCTCTCCACAAATCTTCGACGCCATCAATAAAGCGGGAAGCGATTTAGGATCCTCATGACTACCCAACACTTTCCTCAACAGATTCAAAGCAGTCAAGTTTTCACCGGCTCCATAGTAACAAAGAGCTAGAGCATGATACCTTTCTTGTCGATGTAGAATCCCAGGAGGCAATTCCTCTATTTGACCTGCTAAAGCTCTTGTATCCCCTGATATTGTTAGAGCAAAGGAGAGATGATCCAAGATTGATGGATCCCAATCAATCCTCTTAAGAACAACTTTTCTAAGTAGTATCATAAATAAGAGTATAGCTTCTTCAATATTGTTTTTTGGTACAAATGAGCTGTCCATTTGGGACCGGAGATTCGGAGGGCAAGCTTCACATCCACTGTACAGAAGAAAAATGGCGAACTCTTTCTGAATTCGAGCAGTGGTTCCCGCATCAAGGTTCCACTGATGAAGAAGTGCCCGCCGGTATGAAAGGATCGCTTCTTGAGAAGCATCAGCTAGCTTCCATAACTCTGGTATCAGCTCCACGGCCTTTGTAACTGTCTCCTGCAATTTACAATCAGTACCAAAGTTTTCAGGCAAGCCTTCGGGAAATGAAGATTCAAGTATGTCCAGAATAACTTTGCAAGATTGAGCAGCTTCTGCAAGAATAATGGAAAACGTAGATCAGCTACACATAAATGTTTTTACTCTTAGGAACCACTCAAGCACCGTCTTTTCCCTTTTTTACAGACAATCCGGAAAAATGAAAATCACAGTGAATCTTCATATTCCAACCAAAACTCAACACCAGAGTTGTAAGGCATTTCATCAAAAAATCACATTGAAGAGTTTGACAAAAGAAATAGATTCCCAAAACTCAACTAATAAACAATACCTCCGAACCTCCCAAGGCCTTGCAATGATTTTGCTTTCAGAAGGATGGCTTCCAAGAGTAAACTGACAGCATGCATAGACATTGGCGGGGCAGTAAAATTTTGTGATCGTCTCCATGGATGGTCTCCTCTCCTAGCTATGGAGATCATTATCTTACTAGTTATAGCAGTGATGTCTATTCCTTCAAATACATGAAGAGCAGCTTCAATATTTCCTTTTTGATATTCATATCTACCCAGCAATGCTCTTGCTTCCTTCAAACAACAGGCATAAATTAATTACAACCATTTTCCCTCCAAAATAAACAAAGCTAGATATACTTAAAAATATCACTATTATGATTCCTCGAACCTCTAATAATCACCTCGATTCTAATCGCCCCTATTTTCCTAACTCTGTTTTATTTCAATGACAGCAATTTTTTTGCAATACATATCAGACAAAGAGACAAAATAAAGTACATTGAAAGAAGAAAAACTAGTGGCTATGAGTTGTTTCACTTCAATTTATCTTCATGATTCTCATATAAACTACTATAAAGTTCTCTCGCTAAAGTTCATTCTTGTAAAAACAATCCCTTCAGATTGATAATCATTAACAACTGACCAAAAACTCATACAAGCAGAGAGGTCAATTTGCATTCAATATTAGAAAAGAAGATATCTTGATCATTAAGCACCACAAAGAAAACTTGCTTATGTTTTTTGTTTTCACTCTACTATATTGCTTCTTCTGGATTGTGACATGAGAGGAAAGAGAAGAACTTGTTCCTTCTTTGCTCCATAGAATCCTCCAGAAACAAGTTCGTAAATGAAACAATATATCAAGAAAGATGACTTGCAATCTATAAAGCTCAAGGATTCTAACCTCATAATTTAAACAACCACTCTCACGAAGCGAAGACTCGGCTTCTTCTATATTGCCAATTTCTGGCTTCTTGACGATCTCCCCAGTCCGTGAAGAGTGTCCACTTGCTGAATTCTCAAAAGCCGAAGGCGATTCCGCTGCAGGAATCGTATCATCCCTAGCTGTTTTCTCTCCAGAACATAAACACTTCATTATCTTCCTAATATTCACCCCTCTTCCAGCGCTCCTCCCCCTTTTAATCTTAACGTTACTCTTCATATTGTTTGACTGCAGCCAAAAATCTTCAACCACAAAAAACCATCCACCATCAAATATAAATCAAAAGCTTCATAAATTTCTCTAACTTCTATTTCATCTATCAGTCCCATTTACTGAAGCCCCAGAACACAAATATCTCATCAATGTCCAAATTAAGAGGATTTGAATTGCGGATGAATAGCAGATAGCAAAATCGTTTCTAGCAACATAGAATTCGTGACTTAAACTTTCAAAACCCTAAACATGGCGTTCTTGAACTCCATCAAGTATTGTAAAACCCCACCTTAAAAATCAACCACGGCCTCTATCAAGCAAAACCCATCAATGAAAAACCAAAAGAAACAAAGAATTGATGATGGGAAATTGAAAATTGGGAAAAACCCAGAACCCAGTACAAGATATAGAGAAAGAATTGAAGCAAATATAAGCAGAGAAGCAAAGGGTAAAGAGTATGAAGAAGCACCTTTTAATTTCCCAAAAGTAAAAGAAGAGCGAGGGAAGGCAAAATCCAGAAACAGCAATACCCATGACTTGAATTCTGTTCAACAATCAATCAAGACCTCTTTTGAATCCTTTTGAAAATAAAAACACAAACCCAAAAAAGCAGATGAAAGCTTGAACAATCTTTTACTTTATTTATTGGTTTGGCTCTCTTTTTTCTCTTCTTTTACTAGACAACTCTGAGATTTGCTTTCGAATGAAAACAAGGAGCCAAAGGAAAAGAGAAAAGAAAAGAAAAAAAAATGAAAATCGAGAAAACAGAATCCTAGAGAAGACGATCTTTGGCCTTTTGGGGTTTAGAATAGAATTTAGAATTTGAGGGAAGTTTTTATTTTTATTTTTAAAGGCAAAAAAAAAAAAAAAAAAAAAGGGAAATTGGGACCCACCCTTGTAACTTACCACGTTGTCTGAGGTTTACCTTTTGCCACGTGGCATGCATCTTATGGGTTTTTGCGTTACGCGCCGGCGGTAAACCGTTTATCAACTGTACTGTCAGAGACTGTTTTTTCCCCTCTTTTTTCTTTTTATTCTCTTTATTATTTAGTTAAAATTTAAAAAGAAAAAAAAAAAAATCAAAATTGACCCTAACATTATTATGGGTTGTTTTCAAATATAGCAAAATTGATCAGAATATTTATAAATATAACAAAATACCACGATAAATAGTAATAGACACTGATAGATTATTATTATCTATCTATCAGTGATAAATAATGACATTTTGCTATATTTAAAAATATTTTCAGCAATTTTGCATTTAAAACAATGACTCTATTATTAAGTTGTATCAATTTAGATCCTAAAGTTTTAATTCTTAGTCTATAAACAAATGTTGCAATTTTAATTTTAAACTTTAGAAAGTGTTGTAATCTTAACCACCCACGATGAGTACCATTAAAAAAGCTTCTCTCATGTATTTAATGAATTGAACAATTTAAGATTTATTGAAAAATTAAAAAAGTTTCTAAATTTAAGATTTATTGAAAAATTAGACATTTGAGAGTAGAAATACTAAAAATTGAACAAACGACCCAAATGCTATTTTATTTATATTACATTATTCTTCTTAGTTATGACAATTTAAATATGGAATAAGGATATTGTAAAAAGAAAAACGAATAAGGATGGAGTGAATTATGGGAGGAATAAAGTTAATTGTAAAAGAAATTTGATAAATCCAATGAGGAAAATTGATTTACTTCCCCCCAAAAAAAAAGAAAAAGAATTATTTCTCGTTTTATTGTTTGAATTCAAAACGGATAAGTTATTTGTTAAGAAAATAAAAAAACGAAAAGAAAAAAAACAAAAAACTGATAAGTTTTTCCAGAAAAAAAAAAAACCGATTAGACATTAAATTTCTAGCCGTTGACAGTTTTATATTGACAAAAGTAGAGAAAATTGTGATGTATAAATAAAGACAGTTTATTATTATTATTATTATTGTTATTGTTATTTATTTTAGTACAACTGTACAAGTCAGTTTGTTCTTAACAAAAAAAAAAAAAAAAAAAAAAAAACTTCAATACCGAATTTAAAATAAATTATATTATTCTAAAAATAGAGAGATCAGTTGTCCTAGCACTTCAAAATTTAAGTGAATGAGTAAATTTAGCGTTGAATTACAAATTTAGCCATGAACTGTAAGATTTATGTCAATTTCATACCTAAACTTTAAAAATTATGAATTTAGTATTAGAATTTTTGAATATTTTAAATTTCACAAATCTACTAGATTGAAAATCGAAAGTTAGTTAGGTTAGATTAAAATTCAAATTTATATCTAATAGGTAAATTATTATTTTTATACTTTTTTTAAGGAGATTTTTAAAAATAGAAAAATAAGGGAAACTATTTATACAAAATAGCAAAATTTTTAGATAGTTATGATAGATGCTGATAGAAGTCTATAAGAGTCTGTCTATCAACGATAGAAATGATAAAAATCTATCACTGATAGATACTGATAGAAGTCTATTAATGTCTATCAGTGTTTTTTTTTGCTATTTTCGGTAAATAGTTTGACATTTTTTATATCTGTGAAATTTTTTTTTTAATATTCTAATGATCTATTAGACACAAAATTGAAAGTTTAGAGACTAGTTAAAATTTTTTAAAGTTTAGAGACTTAATAAACACAAAATTCAAAGCCCAACAACTAAAATTTATTACTTAATCAAATCACAACATGACTCTTGTAAAAGAAAAAAAATGGTATCAATAAAACAATGAGTTTTAAGGGTAAAATATGCATTTCTATAAAATGTACACATGTATAACTAAGAAAAATGTAATGAGTAATTATACATATAAACATAATAGGTCACTGCCAACTTGAGTATAAATTAACGGTTAATGCATATACTCTTTTTTGTGGTTGAGAATGTTCAAATCTTCGCATTCCATGGTTGTTGTGTACTACAAAAATATATAGGTGAATTTTATGATTTTTCTCCCAATGACTTCAGTAAAAGTAAGTCTATTCTCACTCTTGAATCATAAAGTTTCCACACTCCTACTATTTGACTTAGACATCTTTCCTTCTTCAAACGAATTTACTGTTGTTGTCACGAGAAAGTCAACTTTTCTTTTTTTATATGTATTTTGACATCAACAACTATTTTTTTTAGAAGAGCGTTCATAAAAAAACTAACAATAATTAACTGGGCTATAACCAGCCTCAGCAAGCAGACAGAGCCAATCAGGTAAAGCTTCCCACCCCACCTGAGAACATATCTCGTTAAGCGCCCAAGAGACCAAATGATCTGCCATATGATTTTGTGAACGACTAATATGCCAGAATTGCTCCACCATCCCATCGGCATTCAACTCAAGAATTTCTTCCACAAAGGGCCTGACAACAGTAAAATTAACCTCCTTTTCCTTCAACAGTCATATGACATCAACGACTATTATTATTTTAGAATTAATGAAAATTCATTTTATTATTGACAAACAAAGTCGAATATTGAAAATAGTGAATTTCAATAATCAAAGTGAGTTTAGCTCAACAGTAATTGATATGACATTCCTTCTTAGCGGTTAAAGGTTCAATCCTCCGTTTCTTTAGTACTGTCCTTAAAAAAAAAAAAAAACAATAGATTTCAATCTCTAAAACCATATAAATTAAATAGGTTTCTTTTATTTCACACGCACATTACTTTATATAATTCAATGCATCAATATCAATTAATTCTTTTAAAAAATAAAATCAATTAGTTATTTTTTAAATTTAAAAATTGTAAGGTGGATATTAAAGATTGACTAATATTAATTTATTTACAACTATTATCTTCGCACAACAAGTTTTTCTTTTTTTCTTTTTTTTTTTACTCCATATACTTTTTTTGATTAAATAATATTATTTTTTCTCGTTATTTGTAATTTACCATATGAAACATCGATATTTGATTTAAAATAAATAATTTTGTTTTAACTTTAGAATAAAGTCTTTTTAGGTCACTGCTGGAAAGTTTGACTTTATAAAAATGGAATAACCCTTCAACAATCAATCTATAATACCTTTGTATTTCCATTCAAAAAAGAAGAAAAAAAAAACCTTTGTATTTTTGTTAATATATTATAATTTTCATTTTATATGTCGTGCAACTTTATTAAATGTGCTGAAAAATAGGTAAGGTGGGACCCATCCAATATTATACTTTAATGATTCGACCTAATAAAAAATGTATTCGCATTTTTCTAATTATTACTAATATCAAATGTTAATCATGAATTAGTACTAAAAAAAAAAAAAAAAAGTCAAGCACGAATTTGAGCTCATTTTCTTTTTCTATTACAAATTTGTATTAAATAAATGTTAATCATGAAATATGATCACTAGAATTATTATTTAATGTTTTAATTATTAAGTGTTTATTATTTAGTTTTGTGTCATGTACACAACTCCGTAAATAATACCTTAATTATCATTTAAAAAATCAATATTCAATTTTCGCTTTGAAATGGTTGAACTCCATTTTAAACTACTGTTTTTTTTTTTTTTTTATTTTTTATTTTTAAAAAGATAATGTAATTTTTTAAAAATACATTAATTTTAGAAATGTTGACCAATTTTTAAAAATGATTGTTTTTTTTTCTTTTTTTTTGTTAGGGTCTTTTCACAAATAGAAAAAAAACAAAAGTAATTACACATATAAAAAAAGAGAGTGGAAAATACAAAAGCATGAGGTGCACTTTTTTCTATATGTGTAATTACTTTTGTTTTTTTCTATACACAACAATTTCTTTTTTTTTTGAATTACAAACTTATCAAACAGCTTATCTATCTATCCTGATTTAATAGCAAATAAAACCATCTAGAAAAAGAAAATCAATTTACAATCATATTAGCAACCGTGTCAACAATCAACTAATAAATAAATAGTTATTTTAAAATATAGCAAAATGAGCTAATTTATTTACAAATATAACAAAATGTCACTCTCTATCAGTGATGGACACTGATAGATTATTATCAATGTCAGTGACATTTTACTATATTTAAAAATATTTCCATGAGTTTATCACTGATATTTTGTTATATTTGAAAATAGTAGCTTATCCGTGTTTATAATTGATAAATAGTGATATTTTACTATATTTAAAAATATTTTCTAAAATTTTGCCATTTAAAATAATTTAAAAAAACATAAGCAATAGGCTTTTATACAAGATGGAAAAAAGGCTAATTAAAAAAAAAAAACTCATGAATGATCTCTGTCTCATCTTGTTTCTTTATGAATGTAAAGTACAGAAAGACAAAAAAAAAGTATTAATTTGCTTTTTTTTTTTTTTTTAAAAAAAATTTCCACATAAATTTCTTTGAATTTTGTTGCACAAATTTCAAATTAAATTCCCAAACAATGAAGAAAAATAGGTGAAGTATATTCCCAAAAAATATGGATCAAAATCTAACCAAACTATTGAAACTTTGGAATGAAATTACATTTTAACTTTTCATATTATTCAATTACTATCCATTTGAATTTTGTATTCATCCTTCATCTTTGATTTTTTTTTTTCAAACTCTTCATCTTTTAATAAGCAGTCATATTTGACTTTTTTTTCTTAAAAAAAAAAAAGACTAGAAATGGAAGAATTTGTTTATGATAAATTTGGTTTTCTTTTTCCATCATCAATTTTTTTTATATATTTTCTAAAATGTTTTTAAATAACCTAATTTTTTACCACTTAGATTAAGAAATAAATTATTATAAAATAAAGGAAAGTTTTTAAATATAGAAAAATGAGCTAAACTCTATGAATAATAGACTGCAATAATTCTATCGCGGTCTATCACTGATAGACAATGAATTTTTTCTATATTTGTAAATAGTTTGATATTTTTTTTTGTTTATAGTAATTTTCCTAAAATAAAATTGCAATAATTTTCAAGTATGGAGAAGGCAATAAAAATTTAAAATTAAAGTTGGTGGTCCAACTAATAATCAACATATGACTATATGTATTGGTGATGTTAGTACCTCCCAATGCCAAAAGGTGACAGTGTCCCACACTCTATATTATGTCACTCCATATTATATCCCATGGGTTATCTCACTTTTTGGCATAAAGCTCATAGCAAACCCACTCCTACATATTTTAAACAAAAAAAAAAAAATAATAATAATAATAATAATAAAGAAAAACTATATTTTCATCCATATTTTAAATATATTTTACTGTGTCCATAATTTAGTAAACACTTACCAATAATGCTAATTCAGGTATAAGCTCAGTAGATAAAGCACATACTCTATATTTTTCATAATCGAAGGTTGGACTCATTATTTATGCTATATTATTGTTGTTTGCAAAAGTATATGTATTACGAAGAAAAGTGAAGAAAGATCTCATAGCTCAAAAGAGAAAACAACACGAAAAAAAAAAAAAAAAATCAACAACTGCGTAAACACAAGCAAAAGCATCCGGTCAATACAACCAAGCTCTTACTAGAGAAGGGGGAAAGAAGCCAGTAGAGACATTTGAATAATAGAGCAAATAAGATGTAGAAGAGAATGAGAAGAACGAGAATGAGGTACTTGCTGTAACGCCTTAGGTCTATGATTCGGAATTCAAATTCAGCATCTAATGGCCTTCGATATTTCCTTGCATCCCTTGTGATCTAACATCGTCATGCTTGCTTGTCTTAAACTGCTTCCAAGAGTGAAGACTATCCTCACAAACTAATACAAGTCATTTCAACATGTTTTGTCCTCACTCACATGCTTTCTAGAAAAATTCATAAGAGGTCACCCAACCTATGATTACTCCAAGCTAAGCACACTTGACTTTGTTTGAGATCTTAATGAACAAGTGATAGATTTTAGGCTAAGAATATAGAAGAAAATAAATAAAATTTCCTAAAAATGAAGGAAATGTTAATTTGAAATATCCTCCATTAAATGAATATTAATCAAAATTAATAAATAACAAAAAAACAAAATTAAAATTCGAAAATGATTTTAATAAGGTAAGAATTAAACATTTTAAAAATTTATTGATGAAAGATAATATAATTAATGATATTTTAAAAAAAATAAAATCTTTATATAATTAATAATAAATTCGAAAGTGATATATTTTTTATTCTAAAATATTATAAAATTAAAAGATGAGAAAGTAAAATATTACTCAAATTTAGTTATTTATGAAATATTAGTTAGATCTGTTAATTCCCTAAATATTTCATTTTAAAAGGTCCGATTTTTCCATTCAAAGCCCAAAACTCATGTTCAGCCCAAAGTAAAATAATACAAAATTTTAAAAAATAAAACCCTTTGCCTAAGATCCTATGGTTGGAGATTTTTTTTAGATGAGACATTCCAAAGTTTTTAACACTTTACTTGGACTAGACATCTTCATTTTTCATAAACAATGATTTTATTTTCCCTTTCAGAAGTGTAGCTTTTATTTTTCCCCCCTTCTTTTGTTTTACATTTTATATATAATTTTATTTTGAACCTAGTTAATTAATTAATATTAATTTAATAAAATTAATATAATTTTTTATTTTAATAAATCAATAATAATGTAGTAACATATTTACTTAACTTATCTTTACAATAAAAAATTATTAAATGAATACAATTACTTATTTACATGAATTATTTATTAACTAGCTAACAATATCTTAAATATATTCCATTAGTAAACTAGGATTAGTTAAATTTAGTTAGTAGAAATATTCATTTTTTAATAGTAATAATTGATTGTTTTTTTTTATAATCAAACAATTATTTATTGAGATTAATTTTAATAGGATTCTTCATTATGAACATATAATCATTATTGATTATTTATAATCAGTTAATCATTTATTATGATTAATTTTTATTACTTCATTCATTATTAACATATCATATTTTCATCTTATTTTTTTCACTTTTTATATAATATATTATTTATTAAAATATATCTTCTTATATTATTTAATTAAAATTAAAATTACTAATATTGAACTTAATTAATGATCAAAATGATTAAGCATTAAGTTATAATTAATATGACATTCATTAAATATATTAATTGGTTAATTTTAAGGGTTGTTTTCAAATATAGAAAAATGAGCTAAACTATTGACAAATATAAATTTTTTTTACTGTCTATCAGTGATAGATTGGGATAGCCCTATAAATATTTGAAAGGGAGTAATTTATAACTAAAAAAAAGTAGCGTTTTAGTTCCTCAACCTTATTCCCAGGTTGAGACAGCAAGCAATCAAGCAAAAAAAAAAAAAAAAATGGTTTTAACCGAACCGAATAATCCGGAATGGAATTAGGGCGATTCGGTTCAAAAACTAAAATCGAATAGATTCAGTCTTTAATGGTTCACAGTTTTTGCAAACTAATATGTTTGGTTCGATCCTTAGTTTTGTTTAAAATCAGACCGAACCAAACCGTGCGACCGAGGAAGTACCCCTCCAAAGATAAAGACAGAAGCATCCTGTCAAGCTCACGAGTACCATGAGCTAGAGAAACGAAAATACTACCCCAATAAACCTTGAAATGAACTAAAAAAAAATTAAGTTACTTAGATTGGTACTAAAATTGATGTAATTACATTTTAGTCCCCTCATTAGTTCCTATACTTCCAAAGTTTCATTATTACCTTCTATATTTTAATGAAAAGCTTGTCAAATTATTATAATTAAGCATATCAACTAGTTAAGAGTTAAGACATTTGTATCTTTAATCAAAAGATTCAAATCGAAGCTCCACATGTTGTAAAGCTAAAACATATTTCAATTGATAGGTCTCCTTTCTTTTATTCAAGTTCATTGTCAATTCAATTTGTTGACTCACTCTCTTACTCATAAACCGTCTGTAATATTGTCTAGTTTAGTACTATGGTATTTACATTGTTTTAAGTATTAAAGTTATGTTTATTTCTTTAATAATACATCACAAATATTTAAATTTCAATTTAGGACATACTTAATACTATTAACTTCAACATGATTTAACTGATTAATGCATATACTTCAACTAAGAAGTTAGAGGTTTGAATCTCTCATCCATTTGTTGTTGTTAAACTTAAAAAAGACATATACTATATATTTTTAGTATTTTTTTTCAAAGAATATTACATCACAATATGATAATAAAGTAGATTCAAACATATAATTTTATAGGATGTTTTAACATGTTTTTGTTATACGTTCAGGGCCTTGTATATCTTTATATTTTAAGTTAAAAAAGCACTTTTGATTCTAGAACTTTCGTGGAGTAACAATTTTAATCTATGAACTTTCTTTTGTAATGACTTAGTTTCTATACATTTATCATTTTTATGTAATAACTTTAGTCCCTATATGTAATACTTAAGTCTTGTTCAGTACAACAAATGTAAAGGTTGTATAAGAGATTTGACCTTTGATCTCAAGAAGAACAAGGGGTGTTATGCTTATAGTGGCCTGTAATAATCTAGTCATTGTTCATTAAAATTTGTAACGGTTTAGTCCTATCATGAAAAACATTACTAAGATTTAATGAAATTTCTTACCTATACTAATCACTAAACTGATTAGGAACAAAATATGTTTATAGTCTACAAAGCTAGAGTCGTTACACAATAAAAAAAATGACATTTTATTTATATGAAATTTGTCATGGAAGTGATTAAATTGTTACCTGTACTTTAAAGATTAAATTGTTATAAATTTGGAAGTTGAGAGACAAAATGCTATAAACTAATGTTGAGGAACTAAAACGTTATTTTTTTTTTGATATCTGTGAGTATCCAGACCAGCTTATGCGCACCTAGACTAATCTCACGGGACAACCTGCCTGACCTTATAACATTTGGGTGTCAAGGAAACTCGTAGGATATTAATTTCTAGGTAGGTGACCACAATGGATTGAACCCATGATACTAAACCACTACTCAATGAAAAAAAGCGCAAATTGTAAAATCCACTATGAAGTATGGTCGTATTTACAATTACACTCTTAAACTATCAATGGTAAACATTGGACCAAACTTTCATAAATGTTAAAATTGGAACCTCAAACTTACCATAATTGTAGAAATTGGACCCCCAAATGAGAAAAATTAAACCATCAAATTTATATAATTCTTGCGAATTCTTAAATTATATAAGTTTGAAGGTCCAATTTTAACCTTGTATAAGTTTGAGGGCTCAATTTTTATTATTAAAAGTTTGATGGTATAACTTTTACGATTGGTAAAAAAAAAAAAAAAAAAACCACCAAACAATAAAAATGTTATTTATTCTATATTTTATCTTTGTGAGTGAGTATTTGGATATATTGGATTGGAGTTTGTACTTATAAACCCTCAATTGAAGCTCTTATCATTTCATAAACCCCAGTATCTTCATCTTTATATTCATTCTTCTCAGTTCTCTCCAGCGCGTTTGTGACTTCGTAAGAGCTCGAGAATTTGGACAAGGGAGCTCCAAACATCTTTACGCATACCATTTTCCATGTTTTCTGTGGGCACCCAGTAATGGTATGTTCAAAATTGCTTCCAATCTTGCTCAAATTTCCACTCTTTTACTCTACTTATGCCTCTATCATCTCTTCGATTTGCTTATCTTCCATTTTCTTTTCGCACACAAGCGTTGTTAAGTTGCATCTTGTAGGTCTGAAGAAAGGAGAAAGTGGAATTGGGATTAAATTATTAGCGTCCATTTCCCCCCTGGGTTTTGTTTTTGCTGTCTGTTTGCTACCAGTTTGGTGTTTCCTGTTTAGTTTTAATGGATCTCTCTTTGTGCTATGAAGTTAGCGAGGGAATGTGTGTATAAAGAGAGATTATTGAGAGAAAATATACGTCTAGAAATATGCTAGGGAGAGAAAGTTTGTACGAAGGAGTGTGTGTGTTAGAGTGGATATAATATTAAATTTACGTACACCTATCAGCTTAAACTTTTTGGTCATTCGGTAGCTTAAGTTTCTGGGTCAATCAGTTGGTATTGGAGTAGGAGTTCCAGGAAGTCTTGTGTTCAAACCCGTGCAATGTTATTTCCTCTCCAATTAATATTGATTTTCACTTGTTGGGTCTTCTACATATTTCAAGTCCACAAGTGAGGAGAAGTGTTAAAATGGATATAATATTAAATTTACCTTCACTCATTAGCTTAAGCTTTTGGGTCAATTAGCGATTTAACGATGTGTAATGCAAAGGTAGTGAGAGCCAACCTAAGCACAACTAGACTGGTTTAGGCATATGTCCTCGACCAAGAGATTAGAATCATTAGATGTTTATTCCTCCAACCCCACATGTTGTTGAACTCAAAATCCCACATGTTGTTGAACTCAAAATAAGAGGTGGTAGTGAGAGAAAATGCATGTGATGGGAAAGATTAGTGAGGAAGGGTTTGTAGTGACAAATTAATCAGAAAGTGAAGTGTCTAAGCCCCTTCGTTAAAGTACTAATCAATTTCTTATTTGAGACGGTAAGACCTCCAATCCTACACACGTACAAATGGAAGGGTAAAAGAGGAAAAACGGAGAGGAATAATAAGGATGAGGGGGAGAGTTTGTTAGAAATAGGGGAGGACCAGTGCTGAGTAGGCTGAAGGGTGGGGTCCATGAGGATGAAGGAGGTTTCAGGGGGGTTTAGCCGTAGGGAGGAGGCAGACAATTTTATGAGCAAGCTTTACTTGGAGGAGAGGATTTCCAGCCCTCTTGAAAATGCTGGAGGCTAGGGTTCTTACTGTTGATTCTTTTCTTTCTTTCAGTGATCAAATTCGTTGTAACTTTACTAAGAAGTTCATAAATAATATATACCAGAGCCTTTCTCTGTTCTTGAGAATTCTTGTTCAGATTTTTCTATGCAGGAGGAAGATTCCTGACGGAGACCGTCTCCTTTGGTTATTTTGAGAAGTGTTTCTGAAATTTTAAATATTTGAATTTGAAATTACTTTTAACCACCTAAAAGTACTTCTATTATGGTAGAAAAGCACTCCACCAGGCATCACTTTAGTTGGGGTTAATGTCTGTTTGATTGCAGTAAAGCCTGAAGACTCTTAAGAGGGAACAAATTAGGCATATTCTAATGATTGTGAAAAATCAATTTATGTTGTTGGTTTATTGAATTAATTTGATTTCTATGGTTAGGTATCGACATAAAGTGGACGTATAAGCTTAAGAGGAGACCTAAGTTGAGGTATTCAGTTAAGTCATGGTCTAACTGCAGGGTAATGGGGCATTTGTGAGTGTCTTTGTTTGTGTTTAGTTTTGATATAGATTTTGGTTTCATCTTTGCTCCATTATGTTCTTAACAGGCTTCAGTCTATGCCAGTTTGGAAACTGAGAAAATGTTGATTCTCCAAGCCTCTTCCATCTCAATGTTGGTTTCACCTCAATATGCAGTTCATAATGCTTCTACTTCGCAACGATTCTTAACAGTTCATATTGAATATCAGACTTTTAAGCCTTCTTGTTATTCTAGATATCATTCAGCCAGTATTTTGCCGAATCTTGTACACTATAGTTACAGCCGAAAATGTCCTTGCCTTGCTGTTTCGTCTAAATCTAATTCAGAACATGATCGTGAACTTAGTGCTGCTTCTAAAGTGAAACCACAATCGAGAAGTCGCAGTAAGAGAAGCAAAGCTTCTGAAAAGGAGGAAGAAAATGATGCTGGGGTTTTCCCAACAACAATCCCAAGGAAGCCTCGACGTGGTCGTAGAAGTGAAGCTGCAGCTCTTGAAGATCATGTTCGCAACACACTTGAACAAACATTTGCATCAATTCGGCAGCAAAATGCAGAAGTAATGGAAAATAAGGAAAATGTAATCAAGGAAAAGGTTGATGACAAGGTTGAATCTGAAAGTAGTGATGATGAAGTGGATGAGGACGAAGAAGAGGAGGTAGAACAAAGTGATGGAGCTGGAAGTAAGAAGAAGAAGATGGTGGTAGAGGAAGAAGATCCAAATTGGCCCTTGGATGCTGATGTGGGATGGGGAGTTCGAGCATCAGAGTATTTTGAACAACACCCCATCAAGAATGTAGTTGGGGATGATGGTGTTGAAATTGACTGGGAAGGGGAAATTGATGACAACTGGGTGCAGGAAATCAACTGTTTGGAGTGGGAGAGCTTTGCTTTTCATCCTAGTCCACTTGTTGTTCTTGTTTTCGAAAGATATAACAGGTTCTTTTCTTCCACCTTCCGAAATTTTGAAATTTGTGATTCTTCGGTCAATAATGCATCAACAGTATATTGAAACCGATGATGCAGATACAACGGGCGTCAATGTTCTTTAGATTATTTAATGAATATGATGCAACATGCATTCTTGTAATACTTCAAATTGTGATAATACTGTGAGATGTATGTGGGACATTTTGAAATTTCTTGCAGAAGATATATTCCATGTTAAATTACTCTTGAATTGATTATTCTGTTCCCAGGGCAACTGATAATTGGAAGACTTTGAAAGAACTTGAGAAAGCACTGCAAGTGTACTGGAATGCAAAGGATCGATTACCACCCCGGGTATGAGCTAAGTTGCATGTTTTTTAGCCGTTTGATTCCGCAAGATTTGAGTTCCGATTAGCTGAATCCTTGGGGCAAATCATTTGATTCATACTCAGTCTAACCCCTCTCCCCATAACAAACTTTCTTTTCACATGTTTAAATAAATTGAATTTCTCCACTTTCTGTTCTGTGATATTCTCAGAATGATTTTTATACCTGATCTATATATTCAATGATTTCACTATTTTTTTTTTTTACCTAGTATCTGTTGATTCTAGTCTTGTTAAACTTGTAATGCAGTCGGTTAAGATCGACATCAATATCGAGCGAGATCTAGCCTACGCTTTGAAAGTTAGAGAATGCCCTCAAATTTTATTTTTAAGAGGAAACAAGGTCTTATACAGGGAAAAAGGTCTACATTTGTTTCCTGCTACATTCCATCCCAGTTTGTGCAAATGTTTCTTTTAAACTTAAAACTGACTCGTGAGCCTTTCGATATATTCTTTTGCAGACTTCCGAGCAGCAGATGAATTGGTTCAGATGATTGCATTTTTCTATTACAAAGCAAAGAAGCCTTCATGGATCAATGATAAAGCTTTGTCTCGACCGTTTTGAGCTCGAATTCGTTCTCCCATTCGGACATACTCTCCATGCACAGAGGATTTATAGACATCACGTAGGTATGATCTCAACCAACATTATTGTTTCGAATACTATACTGGAGTTTGTTCAAATATAAACAAGTATTGAGTTTAAAATCAACGTGTGACATAGCTCAAGTCGTCGACTATTAGTAACTTTCCATTTGACTACATAATTTTCACATGAGTTGCAGGTTCGAATTTTTTTCATTTCGTGTAAAGTAATATTGTGGAAAAGTAATCCTTATTACCTAGTTACATTGTGGGTTTCACGACTAAATAACTCCTCATACTAAACTTCACTTTTTATCTCAAATGCGCCAGTAAGAAGAATGATATTCTGTTTGAGCAGGAAAAAATTTAGGTGCACTAGGGTTGCACCCATCTCTTGTGCAGCCTAGCCAGTACCCAATGGAATTATGCCACATGACACAATTTTTTTTAAATGATTTTTTTCGTGAGTAAAAGAAAGGAGGAGTATGGAGGCAAGTTTAGTCTAGGCTGCACCTAACCATACCCCGTTTGAGCACTACTAAATGTGAAATCACCAATCATCCCAATAAAAAAAGTGTAATTATTGTATAAAATGACACCAAGGAGTTATTATTATTATTATTATTATTATTTTTTTGGGTCCTCTTCCTTTTCATATGGAACTTTAACGCTTTAATTTTATTTTTTAAAGTCCAAATGTAGGTTGGGTGGTTGAAACTTCAATTTTATAGAAAGCAATAGATGTCGTATCTATTATGTATGTTTGGATTGACATAGCTATAATAATATAAAGGTTAAATAATATATTTGTTGTTTGAACTTTCA
This sequence comes from Lagenaria siceraria, assembly GCA_002890555.2. Classification (NCBI taxonomy): domain Eukaryota; kingdom Viridiplantae; phylum Streptophyta; class Magnoliopsida; order Cucurbitales; family Cucurbitaceae; genus Lagenaria; species Lagenaria siceraria. Next base: position 16,993,126 of record CM016483.1, on the reverse strand, counting down.
TAGAAGTAATATTTTAATTTTTTGAACTTTAATTTGTAACAATTTAATTTTAACATATATTCTTTCAATTTAGTTGCTATACTTTTCAAAATTTGTTATGATTTAGTTCATATGTGCAAAATATTGTTAAGATTTAGTGGGACTTTTTACTTATGTAGATCAAATTGTTTATAAACTATTTGTAATAAAATTAGACACTTAATTTTAGTGAAAATTTTCATAATAAGAATTAAATTAGAACTGTTTTTAAATATAGAAAAATGAGTCATATAGAAAAATTAATATCATCGAATAATGTTTTAGTAATTATTAAATATTATTGAAGAAAACATTGCTTCAGAACAATAAATACAATATCTCATTAATGTTTATATTTATTTATTTATTTATAATTTCAACCATTAAATTGTCTTTGAGAGTGCTATCTAAGTATCAGCTACGTCCGAATTAGCCATTAATGCCTTGTTTCACGAATTTTCACGAATGAAATACATATAACTTCTTCACGAAATAAATATATATTCTTTTTGGTTCATTTAAATAAATATAATTTTGAAGTTATCAAATAATTAATTTGATATAAAATTTTAATAATTACATACGTTAGCATCAATTAATAATATGCACTAATGGTCGTTGAATCTGATTTCAATAATTATCAAACAGCATTAAGTAGCTTTTCTACCAAAGTAAATTGTAAAAAGTAACTGACATGAAAAATAGTCATTTTTGCATTTGTTATATTTTGAAATAGTCATTTTAGAACAACTTACAAAGACTAAAAATCAAATAAATAGAACAAGAAAAAAAAAGAGGAAATTTTTATTTTTGTCCTAAATTTTGGGTTTAGTTTCTATTTGGTCCATAAGTTTCAAAATGTTATACATTTAGTCTTTATGGTTTTAGTTTGGTTTCAATTTAGTCCCTAGATTTTAAACTTAGATATGAGTTTTGTTTCAATTTGGTCCATAAGTTTCAAGACTTATACTTTTAACTTTGATTTTTTTTTTTTTTTTTTTTTTTTTTTTTTTTTTTTTTTTTTTAAATTTTATGAAAGACTCACCTTTGATCTTTAGTGTTAATGTCTATTAACTAATTTAAAAGAATTATAATTAATTAAGTTTTATTATTTTTTTATCATTATTAAAATTAAATTTGGAATTCACTTCATAAATATTTTAAATAAATTACTAGACATTAATATTAATGATTAAAAGTAAGTATTTAATAAAAAATCAAGGTTAAAAGTGTAATTCTTGAGATCTAAAGACTAAATTAAAACAAAACTTTAACTTCAAAGGTAAAATTGTAACATTTTTGAAACCTAGGGACTAAATTGAAACCAAACTCAAAACTTAAAGACTAAATAAGACTAAATATATAACATTTTAAAACTTAGAGACTAAATAGAAACTAATACCAAAACTTAAGAACGAGAATATATTTTTTATAATAAAATATCAACAATCAATTATGACTGTTGTTAACTTGAACATAATTCAATTGCATTTAAATATTTAAATCACATTTATTTGCATTGATAAGTTACAAAAGCTTTCCAAGAAGAACAGATTATACTAAATGAAGAACTTATATTTTTATTTTTTGATTTTTAATAATATATACTAAATGAAGAAACATTGTAACATCTGTGATGAAGTTTGTTCTTTAGTTGAAAGATTCTGCAATTTTCTTTGAGATGCAATAAGCTGTGGATTGAATTGTGATCATTGGATTCACTCCAACTGCAGTTGGCAGCAAACTTCCATCACATACAAATAAGCCTTCTGCTTCCCAACTTTCACCATTCTCATCCACTGCTCCTTCTTCCTTTGTGCTTCCCATCCTGCAGCTGCTCATCTGATGTGCTGAGCAGTACATGGTCCAGTGCTTTTCCCTCGACAACGGTCCCCCAACTGCCTCGACCGAGTCGAGGAACTCCTCCAAGTCTTCCTTGTTTGTACCTTCACATCTCATTCTCTGCCCATCACTTCTATAGGTGCCAACCTCAGTTGCTCCTGCTGCAATCAAGATTCTCAATGCTTGCCTCAAACCGATTCTTAGATTCTCTTTATCGGTTTGGTCGAGTTGGTACTTGACGTTGGCCTTTACCTTTATTTCTCCTGCACCTTGGTCTCTTACCAAAGCGAAAAGGTTAGCGGTTCGAGCATACTTCACCATTGCATCTTTCATTTCGCGACCGGAAGTCCATGGAAACAGTGCAGCAAATGAGGCTGGTCCAACTGCAGGGGTTTCGATTATGGCATGGCTATGGGAATCTTTTGAGACTACCTTGTGGAGGGAAGTAATGAGCCCTCCCTCGTATATTTTACCTGTAAAATCGGATAGTTCTTCGGGGAAGTATCCCCAAGCCAAAATAACCGGGTGCAAATGAAGATTCCTGCCTATGTTTTTGTTACGCAATCCGCTTGCAATCAGTAGAGGGGGTGTCAGGAGAGAACCACAAGCCGAGATTGTTACTTTCGCCTCGATATGAAGTTTTTTCGTGATGTTTGTGCTTAGCGGAGTTGCAATCACTCCTAAGCATCTCTTGTTTCTCCTTGTGTTATTTGTGTTCTCCAAAATGAACTTATCAGCTTGGCAGCCTGTGAGGATCACTGCACCAGATTCAACAGCATCAACCAGCCAAGTAGAATCAGTCCCTTTCTTGTCACCAACTCTACAGCCATAACAGCAAGAGCCACAATAATGATCTTTTGAGGAATTTCTAGCAACCGAATCGACTTTCAAACCAAGATTCTCGCAGCCCTTTCGAAGAACTTGATTTTGAAAACTTTCTAGTGAACATCCCTCTGTCACTCCAATTCTATCACACACCGCATCCATTGCCAATTGGTAATCGACACTCCCAAACAAAGGAATCTTATGATCGGTGGACCACTCGTCAAGAACGGATTTTGGAGTTCTAATTGATGCAGACCAGTTTATAGCAGAGCCTCCACCCACAGTAGTTCCAGCCAACAGCATAACCTTTCCATCAAGAGTTGACTTGAGTCCACCTGATTCATATAGTTCATTCATGGATGGACCTTCCAGGGAAGAATAATCTTCAGCCACAAAATAGTTCCCTTTCTCGAGAACGACCACCTTCAAACCAGATTTTGCAAGAACTGCAGCAGCAACTCCGCCACCGCAACCCGAGCCAACAATCACAACATCACATTTGATCTTATAGGCATTACCATGTTTTTTATCTTCAGTTACTTCAAGGCCTTTCAGGGAAAGAGACCGAAGAAGAGTAGAATCATCTTCATTGCCAGTTTCTATCATTCCTCTTTCAAGAGGCCGCTCTTTTCGGGTATCGTTCAACCGTTTTCGGGTGTCTACTTGATACACCATCGCTTTCCATGCTACGTTTTTCGTTCTCCCATCGATCTGAAACAAAAAAAGAAAAAATCCTCTGTATAATAGTACTCAATAGTCAATACCAACAGAACTTTCATGTTGTGTACTTAAACTTCTGAATATTCAAAAAGAGGAACGTTGTAAATGTCAATATAGATGAAAACTAATGCAGGGACTGATTGGAAAACAAATGAGTAAGGGTCCATTCAATAACACTTTTGTACTTTCATTTTTTTTGTTTTACTATTTGAAAATTGTGTTTGTTTCTTCTCAAGTTCTTAACTTTAGTTTTGTAACGTTTAGCCAAATTAAAAAAAGAAAAACAAGTTTAGTTTTCAACGCTTCACTTGAATTTTGTAAACTTTCTACATCAAAAAAAACTTATGGATGGAAGTAGTATTTACTCGCTTACTTTTCAAAAAGAGAAAAAAACTAAAAAACTAAAAAATGAAAACGTTAACAAACGGGATAGGATGTTCTAATTGATATCAAAGCAAATTGTCAGTCCTACCTACAACAGAACTCAATGTATGTTAAAGTAACAAACATACCAGAATATTCTAAAGCAATGTTGACTATGAACACCAAAACAAAGATACAGGAAAAAGAAACCTGAGAGTACTGTTCAAAGAAAAGTTACCCTGGAAAAGAATTTGAAGCAGCAGAAAATTTTAATAATCATGAAAGTCATTCTCAAAAGTACAGTATACTTCTGGTGAGCCATAGACCAATTCTTGAGAATCTGCTCTCTCTTCTCCACAGAAATCTCAGAAAACTTAAGAATGAAAGGCCATCTCCAATCAAAGCAAACATTCCCACAAAGCAACAATGTCCCAATTCTGAAAGAGATAAGTCTCAGAACCAATTTCACAAGAAACACAGCTTTTGGATTAGCTCTCTCCACCAATAGCTCAGCTACCTAAAAAAAAAAAAAAAAAAAAACCCATATGAACAAACAAACAAACAAACAAATTCTCAGTAGAAGAAAAGACTAAAAGCTTAAAAGGGTTGCAGAGTAAGAGAATGACCTCATCTGGGATTGGGGCTTGAGAAGCAGAAGCTTGATAGAATGAAATAAGAGATTGGTCAAGTGGGGTTTCTTTAAAAAGAGGTAAAGAGGGAATGAGGGCTTCACAGAAGGCAGCCATGGCTTCCATTTGAGAAGAAGAGAAGCCATGGTTAAGCTCTGTTCTTTGTTTTCTCAATAAAGGGTGAGATCTAATTTCGTTATCTGCCATTTTCGCTATGTCTTGAGCTTGAGATTCCTTCTCCGGTGGGTAAGACTGAACTCCGGCAACGAAGTGAGATCAATGGGGAGAATTAATATAGCAATAAATAAGCAAAGGGGAGAGAGAGAGAGAGAAAAACAATGGAAATCCGAATCCCAAAAGGATTGTGAATCCCAATTTTTATCCAATTTGGAACACGTAGCGAGATTATGATGTCTAGCCAAGTTCTTGGCAAATTGAAAATAAACAAATGGTCCAACAAAAATTTCCTCTCTTGGGACTAATTAATTTCTTCTCTTTGTTCCAATGTTTGTTCGTTTCATAAATGTGAAAATGCTAAAGTTATACTTTATATGATCACATCTAAGGACATAAATAAATAAATTATCATCTTCTTCCAATACTTTAGAGTAGGAGGGTAGTCAGTTCGATTTTATAGTTTTAAGGTCAACTAATAATCAAACCAATCCAATTAATTTTATAAAGAAGAAATTCAAATAAATGTCAAATAAAGAACAAAACCAATAAATTGATTTTTATTTGGTTCGATTTATTATCGGTTTGGTTTTTGGTTTTGACATTTTCTTTTTTTCTCTTCTAAAATTTTATTTTATTTTCAATTTTGTTTTGAATTGGTCATTTTTACTAAAAATTGGATCCATTTTTTATATATATATAGATTAAAATTGGACATTTTTTTATACTTAGCTGAATAAATATCATGCACACTCCATACTAATTGATCTTTTTTAAAACAATAAATATATAGGGAAATTTTCACATATAGAAAAAATATCAAACTATTTACATAAAATAACAAAAAAGACACTGATAGACATTGATAGATTTCTATCAGCGTCTATCACAACTATCTAAAAATTTTACTATTTTGTGTAAATAGTTTTCCTTATTTTTCTATTTTTAAAAACTCCCCAAATATATATGCACCATAATAATTAAAACACTAAAAAATACCTAATATTGTTAGAGTTTATTTTTAAGAGTATACATACCCTCAGTTTGGTTTGGTTTTAATTGGTTTTTTCAATCAAAATCTGATTCGAACCAATATTTTTTTTGTTTTCTTCAAATAACCTTAAATCTTAGTTTATTGAATTTAATTATGTAAGTATAAAAGTCAACTCTAAAAATAAAATAACAATTACTTTATTAAATAAATAATTTGTTTACAAGATACAAACCACGAGTTTAGGGCAAAACTCCCAACACTTGTCTCTTTATTTTTTAAGCATTCTATGAATTGACACTTTGTAATCTATGACATTTGAATTAATGAAGTTTTCTCATTCTCATTTATTTTTGGGCTAATTTTCTAAGGGATTCGGTCATGTGGATACTCTAAGGATAATATGGCTTGAGCCTTGAACCAATCCAACCACATCGCATTGCATCTACCTTTTCATTTATTTTGTTGAACGAATGATATCTTGTTAAGTTGAACTGGATACTTGAGTTAACATGTGAATGGAGTCTTAATCTTGTGAAGGTTAGGACATAAAAAGAACTCACAAAAGAATATGAGATTAATAGCCTAGACATAGATTGTCATGTAACCTTAGACATAAGATACACTATAGGGCTAGCTGCTTAGCCTCCTAAAACAACTTATGAAACAAGATAAAATATGAGTAGTTCTCTGTTCATATAGTTGGTTAATGCAGTTATAATGTAGATGCAAAGCTCAATGTAAATTGTCTATGAGTTGAAACTTGACCTCTAATTCTTGTTGTCATCTACTGTTTACCTTTATTATTACCGATTACCCTTGGTTTGCATTGAAAGTGTTGTCTTAGAAAAAATTGAATTGCTTACTAATCTCGTGAGATACGATACTTTGTAATACTCCTAAATTACTACTTGTGATAGTGTATGCTTGCACTAGACTTTATAAATTTACTATCATATCATTCATACACATTTCGTCATAAAAAATTAATAGACCTTTTAATTTAATTTAATTAATTATGTAGCATTTTTTTAGTTCAAAAATATTTTTGGTCCTAAAAGTAACAATTAGTTCCTAAACATTAATCGGTAAGGATTTAGTTCCTTTAATCCATATACTTAAAAATTTATGGGAATTTTAGTCCATTTGATAAAAAAAATTCATTAAAATTAACTGTCAATTTACATGTGTAAAAAGTTTAATTAAATCATAATAATATTTTTCACGATAGGTACTAAATTGTTAAAAGCTTAATAGGACAGGGACTAAATCTTTAATTATTAAAATTCATAGATTAAATTGTTATAAATTTGAAAGTACAAGACCAAATTGTTACCAACTAAAGTATAGGAACTAAATTATTACTTTTGTAAAAATGAAGAACCAAAAGTATGTTTTAGAAATAAAGTGTGATGGAAGTAAAGATTAAAATATTCATGTATATGTTGATATTATCACAAAATTAGAGGATTTGACATCAATATTAAAATTAATTTATATCTTCGTTGTTCACAAATAACTATAAAACATAAAAGAAAATATATCTATTAATCCCAACGTAAATATAAATAGCAATAATTAACAAGATCAAGATCTATAACTTCACTCCGAAATAATAACAACTTAATCATTAATCTATACGTCGATATTGACATTATTTTATCGATATATATGTAAAGTTGAAATCCCAATATTGATATCGACAATGATCTTTTAATTCTTGGTTGGAGACGACCTTTTGAAAGTTACATTCATGATACGTGGTAATTGATTCCAACTATGACCATGTGACAAAATTCAATACAACGTTTTACTATATGAATGGGCGAGTTGCTTAGTTGCGTTTAAAACAACGAAATATTATTGAAGAAGACTGATACAATGTGGAATGAAGTTTGGGGTCAAAGAGTTAGCGAGAACAAAGGGAAACAAAAATGGGAAAATGTTGTGGAGAAGGAGAAGGAGAAGGAGAAGGAGAAAGTTATGGAGAGGAGAAATGGAAAGGAATGGGAAAGTTAGCAACAAAAAAAAAGTAAATTACTAAGAATAGCAAAACATATGGAGAAGAAGAAAGTTGTGGAGAGCACAAATGGAAAGGAAAAAGAAATTGAAAATAAGAAAACTAAGAGGGGGCATTTTTTGAGTCTCAATTTTATTACAAAACATAATTTAAAAAATTTAAATAAAATAAACCAATACACACTCAAAAATCTACTTTCAAATGTATTTTACTAACTAATGTGTCAAATTATCATTTATTAATAATCACTTCTATGCCAATATAAACATAAAGCGGTAGTTTTAAGACATTAACTTTTTCTTCTCAATCTCAAAGGTTCAAATTTCCAACACTATATTTGTCGTACTAAACAAATAATCGACTCATCAACATTAACTTTAAGTGTTACGAGACAAGCACAATTGTCAAATTTTATGAACTAAATTTGTGACTTGATCTAATTTTTTTTTTTTTTTTTTTAAATATACATATAATTAAAAACAAATAATTTTAAGGAAGGTGAATGTAGGAGTATATCGAGGATGCATGTGTTAATTAGATTATAAGTTACAAATATGTTACGTACAACTTTTTAAAGTTGTATCTACATCGTACATCTGACATCATTTGATGGTGTAAAATTGTCAACTACATTGTTCCAACGCAAAACTTGGAAGCAAAAAGAATATGCTATAGAATATTTCAGATCGACTTAATTCCTCACTCTTCCGTATATATACCTCTAACATCCTTTCCCTTTCTTTCTCATCTCAAATTTCCAGGTTGGTAACTAATTATTCATTCCCATGCACTTCTTTTTTTCTTGTCTCATTTTTTATTTTATTTTTTTTTGCTTAATTTTGTTTGCCTCTATATGCACTCAATGTATCATATTGTTCTTTTTGTTTTATCCTAACATTGATTTGTGTTTCTTTTCTTGTCTCTTTGTTACCTCAAACTCTACAAAATGTCCATAAAGTACTGATTTTGCACTGCATTTCTTTCCATAAATAAAAAAAAAAAAAAAAAAGTCATTTTTATTTTCTGGGTATTTTTCTAGTTGAATCTCATTTGGTGATAACTGATCAATGATTAACAAATAGATAGGTTGTTTTTGGATCTGTTTTGTTTTCTTTTGTTCAAAAGTGAATTAGAATAGCAATTGTCATTCCTCTTCTCCTTTTTTCTATGGTTCTGTTAATTGGAAAATAGTAATTTTTTCTCATGGTTTTGCAGAGGAAATATAAGATAAAAGTGGAAGAAGAAGAAGAAGAAGAAGAAGAAGAATTTTGAGATTGTGTAAAAAAAATAATAAAGCAAGAAATGGGAAAAGACCAATTAGAAGTACTAAATGCACTTGATGTAGCGAAAACACAATGGTACCATTTCACAGCAATCATAATTGCTGGAATGGGATTCTTCACTGATGCATATGATCTATTTTGCATATCTCTTGTCACAAAATTACTTGGACGTATATACTATCATGTTGATGGTGCACCAAAGCCAGGGACATTGCCTCCAAATGTTGCTGCTGCTGTTAATGGTGTGGCATTTTGTGGAACTCTAGCAGGCCAACTCTTTTTTGGCTGGTTGGGTGACAAAATGGGGAGAAAACGAGTTTATGGCATGACTCTAATGCTTATGGTTATATGCTCTATAGGCTCAGGCCTTTCCTTTGGCCACAATTCACAATCTGTCATGACTACTCTTTGCTTCTTTCGGTTTTGGCTCGGGTTTGGTATTGGTGGCGATTACCCTCTTTCGGCAACGATCATGTCGGAATACTCGAATAAGGAGACTCGTGGTGCATTCATTGCTGCAGTGTTTGCTATGCAAGGGTTTGGAATTTTGGGTGGAGGCATATTTGCCATTATCATCTCTTTGGCATTTAAAGCCAAGTTTGATTCTCCCCCTTATGCAGTCGATCCAATTAAATCAACTGTGCCACAAGCAGATTACATTTGGAGGATAGTTCTAATGGTTGGAGCTCTTCCTGCTGCTCTTACGTACTATTGGAGGATGAAAATGCCTGAAACGGCACGATACACGGCTCTTGTAGCGAAAGATACAACTCAAGCTGCATCAGATATGTCAAAAGTTTTAAAGATGGATATTGAGGCAGAAGCACAAAAGCCTGCTGCGCAGATGCCAAATGCAAGTGCAAGTGTAAGTGCATATGGCTTGTTCTCCAAAGAGTTTCTCCATCGCCATGGAACTCACTTACTTGGAACTACAAGTACTTGGTTTTTACTTGATATTGCATTTTACAGTCAAAACTTGTTCCAAAAAGATATCTTCAGTTCAATTGGATGGATTCCTCCAGCAGCCACAATGAATGCAATTGAAGAAGTTTTCAGAATAGCAAGGGCTCAAACACTCATTGCCCTCTGCAGTACTGTCCCTGGCTACTGGTTCACAGTAGCTTTCATTGACAAAATGGGAAGATTTGCCATTCAACTCATGGGATTCTTCTTCATGACAGTCTTCATGTTTGCTTTAGCCATTCCATACCATCATTGGACTCTAAAGGACAATCGAATTGGCTTTGTTGTCCTCTACTCACTAACGTTTTTCTTTGCGAATTTCGGCCCAAACGCAACCACTTTCGTTGTCCCAGCTGAAATCTTCCCAGCACGATTCCGTTCTACTTGCCACGGTATATCATCAGCATCTGGAAAGCTTGGAGCTATGGTGGGTGCATTTGGTTTTCTATATTTGGCTCAAAACCAAGACAAGAACAAAACTGAGGCAGGATATCCTCCTGGCATTGGTATCAAGAACTCGCTTCTATTGTTAGGTGGACTTAACTTTTTGGGAATTTTGTTTACTTTTCTCGTGCCTGAAGCAAAAGGAAAATCGTTGGAAGAGATGTCGGGCGAGAATGAAGATGGAACCATTGGAGAATTGGGGGGTCAACCAACTTCTAGCAATACAGTTTCACGTGTTTAAAGATTCAATTTATGAGATCATCATTAGAGTAAAGATTTATGACCATTTGACTGACTCATATATTTCTTTATCAATTCTGTTTCTTCAAGGCATGTAGTATCTTTATCAGAATTTTTGTGTCCTATCTAAGAGTAATATATATTGAAGAAATTTTAGAAATCTATCTGTTTGTTCGTGCTTTATCTACCTTAATTCCTTTGTTTATTTCTTGCCTTATATTTGGTTAACAAAATTAATTAGCAATAATATTTAATGGAAACATGTCCTTGATTCACATGTTAATGCATTTTAATGAAGAAACTTGTTTGGGGTTGATGCCATTAAGGATGAGCTGAAAGTCCAAGAAACACAGAGTACAAAGCATTTTATGTTTGATATCTAGAAATGAGCCAAAAAAAAAAAAAAAAAAATTAATCCTAACTTATTTGGAATTAGGAAAAACTTATATCTTAATCCTAATAGGATCAAATCCCTTAAACTCATATCATAATCAAATGCAAATTCTAAAGGCAAAATAATCCCAAAGAGACATTTAGGGAGAGACTTTAATTACTTCTCTAAACTTTATATGAATCGGATTAATTAAGAAAAAAAATTAAGTAATTTGGTTAAGACTTGGTTTTGGAAAAATTGTTAGAAATAACACTCTCAAGTTTTCATCTTTCAAAACTAGCACTCTTTTTTAAAACTCGTTAAAATAATTTTTCTCAGTCCATCTTGGCCGAGATCAACCACCGAGATTTAGATAAAAAGTTAATTTTTTCTTATTTATAGATTTTTGGCCCCTTTTCGTTTCCAAATATTATGCAATCTTCTCAAATCTTATACAAAATCTTATATCTTTTCAAATTGTCTCCAAATTCGGTTATCTTTACCAAATATTTTATCAAATTCTTACGTAAATTTGATATTTCCAAATGAATTTACCGATTATCCAAATGAATTTTTTAGATGAATTGATTGACTTGTGTTTTTTAAATTAATTTGGGAAAGATCAAATTTTGTGAGTAAGATATAAAAAAATATATAGAATCTCGATGTTAACCCTGCTCGAGAATTCACCAAGAAAGGCCAAATATATAGATACTCGGTGTTAACCTTGCCTGAGATTAATACCAAAATTTTATATATTTCCCAAATCTTGCTTTTTTGTTTTTTTTTTTTGCAAAATTTAATCTTTTCCAAAATTTAAAAATCACAATGCAATCACCTAAAATCTATTTGGATAATTGGTAAATTCATTTGGAAATTGGGGAATTCATATAATTGTGGAATATAAATTGGGCTAAATATTTGAAAAATTACGTAAGCATTTGATACAATATTTAGTAAAGATAACCAAATTTGAAAAGAGATAAGATTTTCTATAAGAATTGGGAATATTTGAATGTTGAAATTAAATTAATCTAGACATCTTAATACATGAATTACATACATGAATAGTTGAGATTCAAGGAATAGTTAGATACATGAATTACCAAATACATTGATGAATGTTCATGTATTGGTGAAGAGTCACATGTATTGATATTTATTGTTGATGTCTTTTGATTTACTCTCCTACTAGTATAAATATGTGTAGGATTTTTCATTTGTAAGAAGCAAGAAAGAAAAGAAAGTTTATAAGAAATATTCAAGTTCAATTCTCCTAAATTGTGTGAGTAAGAGAACAATCTTCTTCTCTTGTCTCTTGATTTATATTGTGTGGGTTTACTACGTTTCCAACAAGTGGTATCAGAGCGAGGATTAAAGATAGCTTCAAATGGTAGCATGTTGCAACCCCAACTTCCAAGATTTAGTGGGAAGAATTTCAATCAGTGGAGTATTCAAATGAAAGTGTTATATGGCTCACAAGAATTGTGGGATATTGTTGAAAGAGGATATACTGAAGTCGAGAATCAGAATAGACTCACAAATCAACAACTTACTGAGTTGAGAGAAAATCATAAGAAAGACAAGAAGGCTTTATTCTTCATTTATCAAGTTGTTGATGAATTTGTTTTCGAAAGAATTTCAACAGCTACATCTGCAAAGGCAGCATGGGATATTTTACAATCCACCTATCAAGGAGAAGATAAGGTAAAAATGGTAAGACTACAAGCCCTCAGATCTAAATTTGATGGCATTAAGATGAAAGAGACCGAAACTGTTGAAGAATATTTCAATCGTATTCTTGCGATTGTCAACAGTTTGAGAACAAATGGTGAAGAAGTAGGTGATCAAAGAATAGTTGAAAAGATTCTTAGGAGTATGCCGAGAAAGTTTGAGCATATTGTTGTTGCCATTGAAGAATCAAAAGACTTATCCACGTTGTCCGTAAATAGCTTGATGGGTTCTCTTCAATCCCATGAGCTTAGATTAAAACAATTTAATGTTAATCCCGAGGAAGCTTTTCATATGCAAACTTCATTTAGAGGCAGTTCACGTGGAAGATGTGGTGGTCATGGAAGACGAGGAGGTGGAAGAAACTATGATAATAGAAATGGTGGAAATTCAGAAAATTCACAAGAAAGCTCTTCTTCATCTCGAGGCAGAGGAAGCGGAAGAGGAAGAGGTTTTGGCAGAAACCAAGGAGGTGGTCGAGGTAATTTGCCTCACATTCAATGTTTTAACTGCAAAAAGTATGGCAATTTTCAAGCAGATTGTTGGGCACCGAAAAATGGAGATGGAAATTCCACCATGATGCATAAAGAGGAGAAAAAAGATGAAGGCGTTCTATTTCTTGCATGTAGCGTTCAAGACGACATTGTAGAATCTACATAGTATCTTGATAGTGGTTGTAGTAACCACATGACAGGAAATAGAAGTATATTTGTTACTTTGGATGAATCTCTCCAAAGTGAAGTAAAAACTGGCGATGACACTAGATTGTAAGTCAAAGGCCAAGGTGATATTCTTGTGAAGACGAAAAAAGGTACAAAACGAGTTACAGATGTGTTCTATGTTCCAGGTTTGAAGCATAATCTTTTGAGTATTGGCCAACTGCTTCAGCAAGGTCTAAATATTTCATTTGAAGGTGGTGTATGTACAATAAAAGATCAGATTGGTGTTCTTATTGTCGAGGTAAAAATGACTGCTAATAAGATGTTTCCTCTTAAATTTACATATGGTCAAATATCTTGCTTTAGTAGCATATTAAAGGATCCATCCTGGCTTTGGCATTTTCGATATGGTCACTTGAATTTCGGATCGCTATCTCATTTGTGCAAAAATCATATGGTGAGGGGCATACAAAATATCAACCATGAGACAGATATTTGTGAAGTGTGTATACTTGCAAAACATCATAGAGATTCATTTCCAACTAGGAAAGCTTGGAGAGCCTCCAGACCTCTTGAGTTGATCCATACAGATTTGTATGGTCCCATACGTACAATATCAAATGGAGGTAATCGATATTTCATAACCTTCATTGATGATTTCAGCAGAAAGTTGTGGATTTATCTTTTGAAAGAAAAATCTGAAGCATTTGAATGTTTTAAATCTTTCAAAGTTTTAGTTGAGAATCAAAGTGGTCATAAGATAAAAACTTTGAGATCTGATCGTGGTGGAGAATATATAGTTTTTGATAAATTTTTCAAGGAGCAAGGAATTCATCATCAAATGACAGCTCGAATGACTCCACAACAAAATGGAGTTGCAGAGAGAAAGAATAGAACGATCATGGAGATGGCGAGAAGTATGCTAAAAGCAAAAAAGATGCCAAATGAGTTTTGGGGAGATTCTGTTGCATGTACTACTTATATTTTGAATTGAGCTCCAACAAAGAGCGTTACAGGTATGACTCCTTATGAAGCATGGTGTGGTGAGAAGCCATGTGTTAGTCACTTGAGAGTTTTTGGGAGTATAGCTTATTCTCACATACCAAATCAGCTAAGAGGCAAGCTTGATGATAAATCTGAAAAATGTATTATGGTAGGCTATAGTGAAAATTCTAAAGCTTATCGGTTGTATAATCCTGTGTCAAAAAAGATTATTATCAGCAGGGATGTGATTTTCAATGAAGATGAATCCTGGAGCTGGGATGCTGCTGGTGAAGCTGAAAGTCCATTTCATGTTAGCATGGATGAGAATGAAGATGCTCAAGCCTCAGAGCAAGTAGAAATTCAAGCAGTGGCATCATCTTCGTCTGCAGTGCCATCTTCCACAAGTAATGATGAAATCTCACAAAGGAGAATGAGGAATATTCAAGATATTTATAATTCTACTAGCAGAATTGATGATGATCATGTTGCTAATTTTGTATTATTTGCTGGTGTTGATCCTATAACTTTTGATGAGGCCATCCAAGATGAGAAATGGAAGATTGCAATGGATCAAGAAATTGTTGCAATAAAAAGAAATGAAACATGGGAGTTGATGGAGCTTCCTGTAAACAAAAGGCTCTTGGAGTAAAATGGGTGTACAGAACAAAGTTGAAGTCAAATGGTGAAGTTGATCAAAAAGATGGAGAGATTGTCATCTCACAACAAAAGTATGCTCATGATTTGTTAAAAAAATTTCGGATGGATAATGCTTTTCCTTGCAACACTCCCATGGATGCAAATTTGAAATTGAGCAAGGATGATATTGGAGAAGAAGTTGATCCAAATTTGTATCGAAGTTTAGTTGGAAGCTTGATGTACTTGACGACAACAAGACCTGACATTTCATTTGCTGTAAGTATGTTAAGTAGATTCATGACAAGCCCGAAAAAAGGTCACTGGGAAGCAGGTAAAAGAGTTCTTTGTTACATTCGTGGAACCATTAATTTTAGAATTTATTACAAGAAAGTTACAGAATCAATATTGTTTGGCTTTTGTGATAGTGATTGGGGTGGTAATGTAGATGATAACAAAAGTACATCGGGTTATGTTTTTAGCATCGGTTCAGGTGTTTTTTCATGGAGTTCAAAGAAGCAGCCTGTTGTTGCTCTTTCTACCACCGAAGCAGAATATATCTCTTTATCTACAGCTGGATGTCAAGCTTTATGGCTTAGATGGATGTTGAAGGAATTGAAGTATACTCAAAGAAGTGAGACTGTTTTATTTTGTGATAATGGATCTGCTATAGCATTATCAAAGAATCCAGTTTTTTATGGAAGAAGTAAGCATATTAGAATCAAGTATCATTTTATCAGAGACTTGGTTAATGATGGAGAAGTGATGGTGAAATATTGCATGACTCAAGATCAAGTGGCAGACATTTTTACAAAGGCATTGAAGTTTGATTTGTTTGTAAAGTTCAGAGAACAACTTGGAGTTGCTCAAGTCTAGATTAAGGGAGGATGTTGAAATTAAATTAATCTAGACATCTTAATACATGAATTACATACATGAATAGTTGAGATTCAATGAATAGTTAGATACATGAATTACCAAATACATTGATGAATGTTCATGTATTGGTGAAAAGTCACATGTATTAATATTTATTGTTGATGTCTTTTGATTTACTCTCCTACTAGTATAAATATGTGTAGGATTTTTCATTTGTAAGAAGCAAGAAAGAAAATAAAGTTTATAAGAAATATTCAAGTTCAATTCTCCTAAATTGTGTGAGTAAGAGAACAATCTTCTTCTCTTGTCTCCTGATTTATATTGTGTGGGTTTACTACGTTTCCAACAAAAAAAAGGTTGAATCTCAGTATTAATCCTATCTGTACCGAGAAAGCTCAAAACAATCGATTCGTTAGAAAAAGTTAACTCTTTATCTAAATATCGTGGTCGATTTCGACAGAGATAAACCAAAGAAAACTATTTTAACGATATTTTAAAAAGAGTGTTAGTTTTGAAAAATGAAAACTTAGAAGGACTATTTTTGATAATTTTCCTTGATTTTGTTTAATGCAACACTTCAAGATTAACAAAAAAAATCTGATTCTATTATTAAGAGATGAAGGAGAGGGAGGGATAATAGAGTACCTTCATGAAAATTGGAAAAAACGTCTCCAGAAATTACGGTTTTCAAAATCTGAAAGCGGAGAAAAAAGAATGAAGAACACCTCAAATTTGATTAATTTATGATGGACGAAATAGCCGTTGGAGCGTCCACAATTATTTGAATTTGGCTAAATTATAAAAAATATTCATAAACTTTATTATTATTTTTTTGGACAAAAATACTTTCAACTTTTAAAAGTTTAAAAAATATCCTTAAATTTTTAATAAGAGTTCAAAAATACCTTTATCAATAATTTTGGATAGAAACTGTCAACGTTTTGTTTAAAAAATACTCCTAAACTTTAAAAAAAAATACCCTTAAAAATGTTCAAAAATATTGTCACTATTAGTATATGAACAAAAATCGTTAATAATCCTTGCTATTAACATAAAATCCAAAAATTTAAATTAAAACATAAAATCTCACAAAATTCCAAAATTAAAATCCCCTCTTAAAACATAAATGATAAATAGTCAAATAAAAAAATGTATTTGACTATTAACATACACTCAATTACTAATATACAACTTTGTTAAAACATTTAAGTCTTAGAATCCCTTTATGCTTACATTATTATCTTTTTTCCTATAGTCCATATACCTTAACTAAAGTGTGTATTTTTATTTATTTATTTATAATTTCTTTTTTGAGATAAACAAATGTTAAACAATTAACAAAAAGAGGAATAAGAGGTTATTGAATAAGTGAGGGGAGAAAAATGAGGAAAAATAGAGAAGTAATTCTATATTAAAGGTTCCTTTCCATATAACAATAGGTATTTTTGAAACTTTTAAAAGTTCAAGGGTATTTTTGACACAAAATACTAATGGTTTCTATCGAAAACTAATGAAAAATGGTATTTTTTTAAACTCATTTTGAAAGTTTAAGGGTATTTTTGACACAAAGTACAAACTTTAGGAGTATTTTGTATAATTTAGCCTTTGAATTTCAAATTCACTCTCTTCATTATTTTCAATTTTCTCATTATATTTTAAACTTTTCAACAATAATCGTTTATTTATTTATACCAAAAATTTTTGGGTTAAATTTCCACCTATTCAAAGAGATTTTTGAAAAAAATTTACTTCGTTGAATGAACTTCGTATTTGTATTTGATTTTAGTATTAGGAGCTAATAAATCGTTATTTGATGCTTTCTTCTCTTGAAAAATAAACTTGTTCTGAAGGACTTTGCAGCTTGTTCTCAAAGCTGTAGTTCTTGGGCTTGGGCTAAAGTTAGGGATGGGCCCAATCTTTTCTTTAACCCAAACTTCCACCATGGACTTAAATTGCTTGGCTCAATCCAATTTGTAATTTTAAGCTTCATTGGGCTATTGACCATTTAACGGATTGTGTCTGTTGAGTTTGATCAAGCATGTTGTTGTGCTTAGATGACTAGATTGAAGACACATGACATCTTTTCATTTGCAGTTTGTTTGTCTCTAAATCTTAATGTAAGGACACAATAACTCTTTAATTTGACCTTAAATTTAATAAAATGAACTTTTATTGTGATGTGGCAACCCGCGATTAATTGATTTTTTCCATTCAACACCACCTGAGCATATTTGTGCTTTTGTTCATTAAAATGTTTGTTTGTTTTTTTTTTTTTTTTTTTTTTTTTGCAAAAATCTTAACCACTGTTCGTGTTAAGTTGGGAATGAATTTGTTAAAATTATTTTTTAAAACAAGTGTTTATTTTCATTTAATTAAGTTCTATTTCTGGGTAACTTTTACAATAATACATGCAATGCATATGAAATATAATAGTTTTATTTTTTTTTAGTACATAGCAAAAAAGAAGTTTTAAAATATTCTAATTAATGAAATGTTTTCTTTTATATTGTTTGATGTTAATAGTAGTGACTATTTAAAGAGAAATAAAATAAGGATCTGGGTTCTCCCAAGATTCCTCCAAGAACCTCGCTGGTTTGAGGTGTTCTTTTCAGCGTTTCTGTTGGTTTCATCGTTCGATTTTGTCTTTCCTCCATCTTTCACAAGTTTGTGTGCATTTAGCTGTGTTTCTGTTGCTTGTAAGTTTGAGCCTCCAGTCAAGGTTCCGTCTTCTTGCGTGTAGGGTAATTCTCCTGCAATTATGGAAACAGAGGATCTTTTAGAAGATTGGAAGAAATTACGTCTATCGGAAGAAGAGAAGGAAACGAGAATTGGAAGAGACTCATTTCTAATATCCCAAATTCAAGGCCAACTGGAACACTGCCTTGTTGGGAAATTACTGTCATCTCGTACTATAGCCCCTGGGATTATTAGGAATACTTTCGCAAATGCGTGGAGAACAACTCTTGGGTTTAACGTGGAAAGTCTTGGAAAAAACCTATTTCTTTTTAAATTTGATGCCTGTAGAGATAAAGAATTGGTTTTACGGTTGGGTCCGTGGATCTTTGATAATTTCCTTCTAGCTCTGGAAGTTCCAAGAGATGATAAAAGATTATCTCAACTATCTTTTGACAAAACTGCTTTCTGGATTCGGTTAATGGATATTCCTCTGGGTTTTCAGAATAAATTTATGGCCAAAAAGTCTTGGAAATGCTCTAGGAGAATTTTTAGATGTGGACTGCGACCAAGATAACTTTTGTTGGGGTGACAGCCTTAGAATTAAGGTTTTGATGGACATTTCGAAACCTTTGAGAAGAGGGATTTTGATTGAACCAGGAGAGGATCAAGAAAATCTGTGGATCCAAATCAAGTATGAGAGGCTTCCGGACTTTTGCTATGGCTGTGGTAGAATAGGTCGTGTTGTTAAAGATTGTAAATGGAGTACTTTCGAACATGATCTAGATATTGGTTCTTTACAAATGGGAGCTGGCTTAAATTTCAAGGGAATAATCAAAGGCGTAGAAGGAAGAATTCGCCTTCAAAGAAGGAAAAAGAAAATTCGCCTTCAGATTCCTCTTCCTTTCAACCAGAAAAGGTTTCTTCAAATGGGAAAAACACTATTGATCCAAAAAATATTCCTATCACAAAAGAAGCCACCTATTCAAGGAAAAAAAAAGAGAATAATAGCCTTCCTCGAGATTTACCTTTTGATTTAAACTTGAGTTCTTCTGAGTTTGAATCTACAGAAAGAAACAATGATCCTTCACCTAGTAACATAAGGTTACCATCTTTCCTTAGAGAAAGCTCAAAAGGTCTTCCTATCCCTGCCTGGTCTATTTCTCAAGCAGTTCAGACCGGAAGCAGCCCTATTTTAAGTAATAAAAAGCAAAAAAATTGGAAAAGGAGAGCTAAATCTGAGGTTACAGGCCCTCACCAAAATATAGACTCTGATGGAGATTTGAAAAGAAGAGAAGAGAAGCCACTTTTTAATACTGAAACAAAGAGAAGAAGAGTCTCCTCATCAGTGACAAACACACAAAGTTTTAAAGAGTCATCGGCAGAGCTTGCTATGCAACTCTGCCGGCAGCCATGTGAATACTATGTTGGAATGCTCGAGGTTTGGGGAATCCTAGAGCATTCCAGGCATTGTCTGATCTCTTAAGGGTCAGAAATCCTCTGATTCTTTTTCTTTCGGAAACTAAATGTGGAGAAGATGTGACTAACAAGATAAAAAGGGTGGGCAACTTTTTTGGTTGTTTGATATTTAGAAGTCTTGGTATTAAAGGGGGGCTTTGCCTACTATGGAAGGAATCTGTTGATTTGGAAGTAATCTCTTACTCTCAAAACCACATAGATTCTGAGGTTTCTTGGCAAGGCAAGTGTTGGCGGTTCACTGGTTTATATGGATATCCGGAAAGCAGCAAGAAAGTATTAACATGGAATCTCCTTCGAAATCTTTACAATGACAACAACTTTCCTTGGCTAATTGGAGGTGATATTAATGAGATTTTGAGGAAGAATGAAAAATGGGGCGGTCCTCCTAAGGATAGATTCTATCTTGAAAATTTTAAGAAGTCCCTAGATGACTACAACCTGAAGGATAGTAAATATAAAGGGCCTTCTTTTGCCTGGTGCAGTAGGAGAATTGACATGAATATTTGGGAAAGGCTTGATAGATTCTTATGCAACAACTCATTTGAGAATCTTTTTAAGAATTATACTGTTCTTCACCTGGATTGGACCACATCTTACCACAGGCTCATTGAATTTGCTCTTAGATCAAGTGACAAGCTAAAAAGAAGAAGATTAAACCAGTTGTTCAGATTTGAGGAAAGCTGGACAAGATATCCTGAGTGTAGAGATATTATCGAAAGTAATGGTAATTGGAATATTACATCTAATGGATGTGAATATTTGAGCCAGAATTTAAATAGTTGTTTTGAGGCTCTCAACAAATGGGGGAAAAACATCACGAAGGGAGTTAGAAACAGAATTATACAATGTAAAAAAGCATTATAGGATGTCTACAATTGTCATTCGAATGTTGATTTTAACAAGATTCATCAAATCGAGTTTGAACTTGATAGTCTTCTTAAGGAAGAAGAGATTTACTGGAAGCAGCGTTCCAGAGAGGAATGGCTTCGGTGGGGAGACCAAAACATGAGATGGTTTCATAAGAAAGCTTCCATGAGGAAAGACAAGAATGAAATCCTGGGGATTTGCGACTCAAATGGGAATTGGTCTGATGATGCAAATATTGTAAAAAGTACTTTCATTTCTTATTTTAAAGATCTTTTTACCACTACAAATCCTCATGAAGAGATCATAAATAAGATCATGTTATCAGTAAATCCAAGAATTGATAGTACTATGAATGAGAGGCTCTTATCTCCCTTTACAAGGCAAGAAGTTGAGAAGGCTATCTCCCAAATGTCCCCTACTAAAGCTCCAGGTCCAGACGGCTTTCCAACTCTTTTTTATCAAAGATATTGGGATATTGTGGGCACAAACACAATAAATTGCTGCCTGGACATTTTGAATAACAAGAAAAGTGTGGAAACCTGAAACAATACAAATGTAGTCCTTATTCCAAAGATTAAAAATCCTATCAATGTTGGAGACTTTAGACCAATCAGCTTGTGCAATGTGAAGTACAAGATAGTGACAAAAACTATCGCTAATCGACTGAAAACTATCCTTGATAAGATTATTTCTTTGGAGCAATCGGCTTTTATTCCTGGTAGAGCCATCACGGACAACATTATGGTGGCTCATGAATGTTTAAACCTCATTAAGAATAGGAAATCTGGAAATAAAGGTTTGGGAGCTGTTAAGTTGGATATAAGCAAGGCTTATGACAGAGTTGAATGGGATTTTTTGAAAAACATAATGATTCGTCTTGGTTTTGATATCAGTTGGGTTAATCTTATTATGAAATGCATTACATCTGTTAACTTTTCTGTTCTTATAAATGGCGAGAGTTATGGATCCATTGCTCTTAGTAGAGGGTTAAGACAAGGTGCTCCTTTATCTCCATATTTGTTTCTTTTAATTACTGAAGGTTTGTCTTCTTTATTGCAGGATGCAAACAGGAGTGGTATTCTTGAAGGCATTTCTTTCTCAAGCTCAAGCCCCTTGGTGTCTCATCTATTGTTTGCTGACGATAACTTAATTTTTTTGTAAAGCTAATGAAGTAAATATTCTGAATCTCAAGCATATCTTTAACCTTTATGAAAGGGCATCAGGTGAAAGTATCAACTTCTCCAAATCGGCAGTTGTTTTCTCTCCTAATGTAGCAGAGGACAGAGGGGAGTTCTTAAGCAACCTTTTGGGAGTGAAGAAGAAGTGTGATTTGAGGTCCTATCTTGGTCTCCCTTCTACTTTTTCCAGAAACAAATCCACTGATTTTCAGCACATCGTCGATAAAGTTTGGAAGGTGGTTTAGGGTTGGAAGAAGTCTTTTTTTCTCAACAGCAGGCAAAGAAGTTCTCATTAAAAGTATTGGTCAAGCTCTTCCTACCTACGCTATGAACCTTTTCCAATTCCCAAAAAAGTTATGTGATGAGATAACAAGAAGCTTTGCTAGATTTTAGTGGGGTTCTACTGAAGGAAAAAAAAAGATGCATTGGAAAAGTTGGGAGTTTTTATGTCTTCCTAAGTCTTTGGGGGCTTAAATTTCAGAGATATCTTGAAATTTAACCAAGCTCTCATTGCAAAACAGATGTGGAGACTATTATGCAATCCAAATTCTTTTGTTTCAAAAGTTTTGGAGAGTATTTACTACCAGAATGGGTCAATCTTAGAAGCTACCTTGGGAACTAACCCTTCTTACCTCTGGAAAAGTTTGATGTGGGGCAGAGAGCTATTAAACTTGGGTCTCAGACATCGTATTGGAAATGGCATAATTACAAGATTGTTTCAAGATCCATGGATCCCGAGATGCTTTTCTTTCAAGCCTATCCTTCTAAACTATGAGTTACAGGATCACTTGGTTTCTCACTACATTAGTAGAAATGGTCTTTGGGATGAGGATTGGTTGAAGGCAGATCTTCATGAGGGTGATGTTGAATTAATCAAGAGAATCCCTATCAATCTATATATATGAGATAGATGGATTTGGCACTTTGAGAAGAAAGGGAACTATACAGTCAGAAGTGGATATAAGGCAGCTATGCTTTCTAAAATAAATGCCTCTTCTTCAAACAACCTGGTTTTGGCAGATTTGTGGAAAAATCTTTGGAATTTAACAATTCCAAGGAAAGTCAAAATCTTTTGCTGGAGAGCCCTTCATGATATTATTCCCACTAACTACAATCTCAATAAAAGAGGAGTGAATGTCTTACCTCTCTGTCCGGTGTGTAAACAAACGGAGGAGACAACGGATCATGCCCTCATATCCTGCCCCAGAGCTAAGTTGGTTTGGAATAAAATCTCGAAGTCTTCTTTCTTGTGTGATGATTTTATTGGTTGTTTTAAAGATAGGTGGATCTCTTTCTGTTCTTCCAGTAGCAAGGATGATATAAATTTATTTGCTATAACCTGCTGGTCACTGTGGAATGACAGAAACAACTGTTGGCTTCAGAAACCATCCCCGAATTTTGAAGTGAGAAGTTCGTGGATCGTGAAATATTATGGAGAATTGTTGAAGGCTCACTCTAATTATAATCAGAACTCTCAATTGAATTCTTCTCGGTTACGTGATATTCGTCGTGGTTGGACTAAGCCTCCAATGAGTTTTTTCAAATTAAATGTGGATGCTGCCTGGAAATCAAGTCCTCCTTCTATTGGCTTGGGCGCGATTGTAAGGAACCTTGATGGCAATATTGTTGGTATATCTACCCGGTTTTTGAATCTGGATTTTGACGCTCCCCTGGCGAAAATTTTAGCTATCAGATAGGGCATTTGCTTTGCAGCTACCCTCTCTTGCCCGAACCTTCTGGTCGAATCAGATTGCGTTCAAGCCCATCCACCAAATTTTTGGAGAAGATGGTTGGTCGTATGCCGGAGATTATTGGATTGAAGATATTAAATCTCTCATGAAGTGTTTTAATTCTATCTCCCTTTCGCATTGTATTCGTGATCACAATAAGGCTGCTGATATTATTGCAAAAGAAGTAAGATATAATGGTCTTAACTATGATTGGTGCTCTGATTATCCTATGTGGATTGTAAACCTTGCCCTAAGGACAAGGTCTCAAACTATGCCCATGTGGCTTCTTAATAAAAGTTTTCTTCTTAAAAAAAAATAAAGAGAAATAAAATAGGAATTAATGAAATTTTAATGGGCAAGAGACGTAATTGTCTGTTCAAATATATCTCTAATATTAAATCGTGACGTTACATTTACATGTTTAAAATCGCACCAATATACGAAATAATACACCACTTTGTCACGTAACAACTTCAACTCGAATAGTTGTAATAGGACAAATGATGTGATTGTCTGTTCAAATATATATATCTACCATTAGTTCGTGATGTTCCATATTTATGGTCTATATCACACTCACATATACGAAATGATATGCCCACATCGTCAGCAACTACTTCGACTCAAATAATTATAATCAAGGCCAAAATATGAATTATTAAAAGATGTAAGAGTAAAATAGGGATATAAAGATTCTTTCTTTTATAGTCTCTTTTACCTATAATATAATTTTTTGTAAAATTAGTCTAAACTTCTCAAAAAAAAATTATGTTTTATAAATTAAAATTGATTTTATACATTGAGTATATTTCTCACACAACCAAATTTTATACCCTAAAGTTTCAAGTTGATTACTTCAATGAGACTATTTAAAAAAAATGACAACATTCACGGTGTACTAATTAAGCATAGTTTATTAAAGAATAATTTTAACAGTAGCACTTTTATGATAAATAATAAAGTATATAACAATAACTTTAAAAATTTATAAATATAGCAAAATTTATAAATATCCATCTAATCACGGATAGAGTTTTTGTTATACTTGGCATTGGGTTTGATTGTTAAAGATTAGATGTGCTCAAGGATGTGTGGGGTGACGTGGCATTAAGAAGAGCCACGTGGCAAATGTGGGAGTGGAGGGAAATGGAAACGGTTGGAGGTCGCTTTCGAAAAGGTTTTTTCTAAAAAAAAAAAAAAAAAAAAAATCAGATGTGAAGTCGGCGGCTGCGTTGCGACGATGTCGGGTTCGTGATCGGAGTGTCGGGTTTTGCTGTCAGACGGCTGTCGGATCCCATCCAACGGTCCCCATCTTCCCTTCCTTTCTTTTTAATCTCTTTTTCAATGCCTTTCTTCCTTCACACACTCTCTCTTTACTTTTCCTTTTATTCCCATGGATATACACTATAAAAAATAACTCTTCTACGCCTATTAAAAATAATTATATTTACTTAAAGTGAGTGAATCTAAACACATATATGTAGAAAAATAAATAAATAAATGACACATTTGTGAACAATACTTGTTATTGTCTTCTCTTTTCAACTTAAATATTTACTTACCGTATGTGTCTATATCGGTTTACTTAAGCAATGTATGTATAAGTTTAGACATACTTTTTTGTTCATGAAACTAATGGAAAAAGCTTTTAAAGGTTGTCTTTGAAGAAAAAATATTCAAATTGCAAGGACTAAAGTGAAACTTTTCAAAATTTTGGAGTGTAATTTAAACCGACCATAACCATCGTGGGTTGACCTAATGGTTAAAAGGGTCATGGGTTTAATAAAGGGCTTGGAGGAAATGAGTTTAATACATGGTGGTCATTTACCTATGATTTAATTTTCTATGAATTTTTTTTGCATCCAAATGTTGTAGAGTGAGAGCGTAGGTTGGCTTGGACACTCAAAAATATAAAAAAAAAAAAGAAAAAATAGAATTCAACCTCATAGTTTTCAGGAGTATTTTCCATAATTTAGCCTCATAATTTAACCTATCCGTTAAGAGACTAAATTATAAATGTTTTAAGTACTATTAATGCCTCTTTAATTTGATATTCAATTTAGTCCTTGAACTTTTAAAATATATATTTTGACTCACGTACTTTTAATTCTAAATGAATGATCATTTTAATTTAGTCCTTATTTGCATAATTTTTAACATAAAAAGAAAATTCAGAAAAGAAAAGTTAGGGACCACCATGGTCACTTTTTGAAACTACATAGACCAAATTGGAACCAAGACCAAAATGATCAGTTTTTTTAATTACATTGACCAAATTGAACCAAATTTGAATATCAATGGACCAAATTAAACATTATGAATATATGACCAAATTAGCATTTAATCTAATTATATATATATACACTTGAACAAGTCTTTTGTTTTAAAAAAATACTAATATCTTTCAAAACTTCTTGACCTATGTTTCAAAATTAGCTTTGGAGCAGAATTCATTCTTTGTTATGTCATTTCAAGTCATTGTTACATTACTTTCTTTTTAATATTCTAACGAATTTCAACTTAATGATAGTTTTAAAAGGCATGTAAATGATAAAGAACAATATTGTAATATTTAAGAAAATGTAGGTATTGTTTAACCAGATGACAAAATTAGAAGTATTTTTATAATTTAGACATTTGTTAGTAAGTTGGGAAAAGATTTGATTAGTAAAAGGTTAATTTCATTCTTTTTGTATCAGACATTTTTCATTAAGTGATTACAATCTCTAAATATTAAAAGGATGACAACATATGAATTTAAAATTAGCAATTTTTATCAATCATTTGCCTATCGATATTTTATCAAGTGATTTTTTTTTTTTTTTTAAACAACGAACAATTTAGTTAAGTAGGTTTACTATGTATTGAAGTTATAGGAAACAAGTAAGTTTTAAATTTTATGGAAAGTATTATGCTTATGTTACCAAATTAAATTAAATTAATAAAACGTAGTTTGACATTGCATCATCATTTTGTTAATTGATTTGAATGTTTTGTGCTAACAAAAACTTAATTGAAAAAATTCCAAAAAAAAAATAGAGATGAAATTGAAACTTTAGAAAGAGAATTGGTAACACATATCTAAATATGATGGCCTAAATATATATTTCACATTTTGATATTTATAATTTTAAAGGTTTCATTACTAGTCATTTAGTAAAAAATAAAAATACTTTGGGTAGTTTTTTTTTTTTTTTTTTTTTTTTTTTTTGCGGTATAAGAAATATAGCTGATAATGTATGATCATAGCTCAACTGACATAAAGTATATATTTTTGACAAAAAAGTTGGCTACTTTTTTTAAAACAAACAACCAACAATTATAAAGGTAACAAGGCGAAATCCGTCTCGATCAAAAGATAGCCAATTAGAACATCCCACCAACAATGAGATTCAACTCTATCCATTACCCAATGAGCAATACATCTGTCATCAAATTTTGAATTCATTGAATGTGACGAATTGAATCTCTCGTTGCGCCCCATGGACAAAATATCTTTTGCCACAAATTTTACTGGAGTTAACACGTCTTCCTCTTCTGTCAATAAACTCGTTGTTGCATTATCCGTCTCAATCACTAAACGCAAATGCACAATTGAAACCACCTCTCAAAATCCAAACTCAATCGCATGAACCTCCCTGAATGATCTTTCTGCCTACCGTAATAAGTCCGCCCCTATGACCTCAGAGCACCCATCCAATGCCACTCGTGCACACCGCTGCGTCCCAAGTCACATCACATGACAAGGCTAACCATCGATCTAGAGAACAAGCCCACCCTGTCTGAGTACCAACACCTTACACCCCCTATAGTGTCTCGTGTTCCAATAGTCAATAGACAAACCAACCCCCACACTTCTCTTTCTCCAAAACTTCAAGAGAAATCTTGGATTGAATCAAGCAAGATCCTCACCGAGTCATCACCTCTATAGTACCACTCTGAACGTCTCCACCTCATCCTGCTTACTATACTTCTGCACCTTTTTAAATCCTACTACTCACAATATTAATAGGACAAATGAGGCTAAATAGTAGGTCATTGCTTTAGATTTTCATCCTTATATTTAAAACACTACAAAGTTTAAAATGTTAATTTGACTATAATTAAAAAAATAATAAAAAATGACAATTTCTTCGCAAAAAACTCTAATCCTCTCTAGAGAGATTTCCCTTATCCAAATCCCAATTTCCCAAGTGAACAAATAAAGCAAGGAGAAATAAGTTTTCATGTAACTATCACACCAATGTTGATCATCAAAAGATTATTGGGAGTGTTTCGAGTATTGAATTAGTTATTATAATATGTGGTTATTATAGGTCTTATTTGGTAACCATCTAGTTTTTTTGTTTTTTATTTTTGAAAATTAAGTCTATAAATATCTCTTCCACCTCTAAATTTCTTGCTTTGAAATCTACTTTTTATCATTGTTTTCAAAAACCAAGTCAAAATTTGAAAACTAAAAAAAAAATTATTTTTAGAAAACTTGTTTTGTTTTTTACATTTGACTAAGAATTCAACCCTTCTACTTAAAATTGATACAAACTATGATAAGAAAATGAAAAGAAATAAGCAGAATCATACTATAATAGTTAGTGTTTGAGGTATAAATATTTTAGTTTGAGTTATAATAGTTTGTGTTTAGGGTGTAAATTATTTTTGTTTGGGTGGAAAATAGTAAACAATGTAGCAAAGAAGAAAAGAAAAGATGAGCGAAAAATAGTAAATATTGTAGCAAAAGAGTGTTTTCAAATAGTATTTACTATACTTATAGGTTATAAATAATTGTATACACCACTCTTATATTTGGTGTATCGAGCTCTAATAATTCACTCCACCAACTTCTAGATGATGCCTCAAATACCCCTTAATAACCAAATAGACATCAAACCGAATGGAGTTTGTTGTTTGACCGATATTAAACCCATTCCCAAAAACACTCCTTCCATTACCAAATATCAACAATTTCTTTACACAAAAAACACCTTTTTTTTTTTTTTTTTTTTAACTTTATGGTCTACTTTTCATCTCCTTTTTGTCACATCCCAATAAGGATGTTGAAGATTTAACCTTAGACCAAATTAAAACTTTTTGTAAAAAGAAAAAAAAAACAGAAGAAATTGTAGAGTTGTTTTCACTGCAAAGTCGTTCGGAATTGTCTGAAACGACTCTGCCAATCCCTGCCATGGCTCTTTCTTAAGACTACACTCTTCAGTACGGCGAATAAAACAGATACTCCACTTTTCTTACTTTCTTCATATCATAAACCTTGAGAACTAAACAACAAATCCCCCAAAATTCCTATTCCTCCATGGCTCTTCTTCTCTTTTTCATCACCCTTCTCCAATTTTCCTCCATTTCCAACCAGCAACAACAACCTCTGCTTTCTTCTCTTGAGAGAGACTCTGTTTTTTCCGTTCTCGCCGCCGTCAACTCCGCCGTCCCCTGGCGGACTCTCTTCCCTGACGATGACCTCTGTTCCGCTCCTCCACATGGCGTCGTTTGTGACTACTTTTATGAATCCTTTAATAGTACGGAGCCTGACTCTGTTCATGTCACTGAGATGAGCTTCGGTTTTATCTCTGATTACTCTGCGAATCCGCCTTGTTCTTTGAATTCTACCATCGACCCACTTCTTTTCTCCTCCTTTAGCTACCTGCGCAAGCTTTTCTTCTATAAGTGTTTCACCGGCGATGTTGAGGTTTCTTTCTCCGGCGGTGTTTTGCCGGCTTTTGCTTCGAGTTTGGAGGAGCTTGTTTTGGTGGATAATACGGCGTTGGTTGTTTCTATCGAAAGTCTGTTTCGCAATTTCACAAACATGAGAAGAGCAATCGTTACTGGAAATGGCGTTTACGGTCAAATCCCAGAGTGGATTTCTGATTCCAGCGAACTGGAAGAGATTACGTTCTCACGGAACCGTATTAACGGTCTGATTCCGGCGAGTTTGTCGAAACTTAACAAGCTGAAGATTCTTGATCTTAGTGGGAATT
Organism: Lagenaria siceraria; assembly: GCA_002890555.2. Taxonomy (NCBI): domain Eukaryota; kingdom Viridiplantae; phylum Streptophyta; class Magnoliopsida; order Cucurbitales; family Cucurbitaceae; genus Lagenaria; species Lagenaria siceraria. The sequence continues at coordinate 16,963,441 of CM016483.1, read as the reverse complement.
TCCTCGACGGATTTGTCCCTGAATCAATAGGAAATCTCTCGGAGCTTCTGAAATTGGATTTAAGCTTCAATAGAATCTCCGGCAGAATACCGGAAAATTACCGGAATCTGCAGAAACTGGAGTTTCTAGACTTGAGCTTCAATCGATTTGGGAATTTCGGGATACCCAAATTTGTAACGGAGATTCCGAGATTGAAGGAGGTTTATCTGAGCGGAAATTTACTCGGAGGGGAGATTCCAGAGGGATGGGAGAAGGTTGAAGGCTTGTCGGCGATTGGATTTTCCGGGATGGGTTTGACCGGAAAAATTCCTCTATCAATGGCGGTTCATCTGAGAAGTTTAAGCTACTTGGGACTCGACGGAAACAATCTTGAAGGGAGATTGCCGCCGGAGTTTGGGTTCTTGAAGACATTGAATGAAATCAATTTAGAAAACAACAATCTGAGCGGCAGAGTTCCATTTTCTTCAAATTTCTATGCAAAAATTGGAGGGAAATTGAAGTTGAGAGGAAACCCAGATCTCTGTGTTGATGAAGAACTGAAGAATGTAAAAAATGGAAGCATTTTGGGGAAGATGAAACTCTGCTACCAATCAAATATCACAGATCAGATTTTCCTTGGTGGGTTTTCTTCTTCTTCTTCTTCTTCTTCTTCCTCTTCGTTGATGTTTGATTCTGCTAAGCTTAAGAATGTGCTGTTAATTGGAGTTTTGTGGATTTTCTTGATGAAATTTTAGGAGGTTTTGGGACAGAGGAAAAGGAATTAAGAGTTGAATTAAGGATGATAGAGAGATTAAACTGACTGAGATGAATTTGGGTTTTTTTTTTTTTAATTTTAAAAATTAGGGTTTGAAGGAGTGACAATGAGGAAAGTGAAAAAAAAAATTGTAATTAAGTTGTGTTAATTTACAGCTTACAGTGATATAAACAGTATTGGGATTTTGATTTTAATTAGGTTTAAAGCTTATATTATTTTCATGCTTAGTTCTATTTTTTGGTGTTGCAACTCTCAAACATTCGTCCAAAAAAATAATAATAAAATAAAATAAAACTTTTTCTGATTTTGAATTTTTATCTTTACTTGATATTTTCTTCTTTGTTTTAGGAATGTTTTCTCTTTCAAAATTTAAATCAACTTCTAAAAATATAAATAAAAGATTGAAAATCTATGCTTATTTTCTTTCCGCTTTTTTAGGAAGAAATATTTGAATTCTTAACTATTTGATTTTTTATTTTTTTTTGAAAATTAAGCATATTTTTTTCTCAATTTATGACAGTAGTTTATATCTTTTTAAATTAAAAGAATTGAGTTCTTAATTAAATTTCAAAAATAAAAATAAGTTTTTAAAAACAACTTTTTCTTTGTTTTCAAAATTTACCTTGATTTTTAAGTGGAATAGATGTTTATAAACTTAATTTTCATAAACTAAAAATAAAAAACTAAATGATTATCAAGCGAGTCATAATTTTTAAAAACTTGTTTTTGTTTTTAAAATTGGCTAAGAATTCAACTCTTTTACTTAAAGAAACTCTGCTACCAATCAAATAGAACCTAAATAGGTATGAAAAACTGTTTTATTTTTAAAATTTAACTAAAAATTTAAATATTTTTTTAAAAGATATAAAACTAACGTAAAGAAACGGTAAGAAAACAAACAACCAAAAAAAAAATCTTCTTTCATATGCAACCTTAATTATTGCAATTATTTAAGTATGTACATGTTTTTTAGTAAGTTACCTAGCAACTTGATAAATAATTAGAAATAAGAAAAGGTACAAAATAAATAGACAAAATATATGTTTTAAATTCATAATATTTGGGTGTTCTTTTTATAAAAAAAAATTGGTATCTATTGTTCAAAATGTATTGATTCTTGCTTCTTGATAAACTTTGAGAAACACAATGTTTCCAATTTTTTCTCGAAATATCTCGAAAATTAGCAAATAATTCACCTATCTATATTATTCTTTTAGATGACCTTTTTTTTTCTCTAAATTTTCATTCAGTAATTACTATGTCAAGTTTTTCAAAAAAAAAAAAAAAAAAAAAAAATATGTTGTCATTAGTGAATCTTAACATTAATCAAGTCAAACTAAAATGAAAAATGGTAATTAAAATATCGTTTTGGTCCTTGTACTTTAGAATTTGTTCAATTTTAGTCTTTGTACTTTCAAATGTCTAATTTTAGTCCATGTACTTTTAATAAATTTTAAATTTATTTCCTCGAAGTTATATTTTATTGAAATTAGTTGGATAATGTTAATAATTTTCGAGGATATATTTCTAAATTTTATGATAAAAATGTTAATAAATAATGAAAAAATCAACAATAAACTAAGTAGGGACTAAATATAATTTATTAAAAGTACAGATACTAAAATTAGACATTTTAAGAACTTAAATTAAACAAGCTTGAAACTACAAGGACCAAACGGGTATTTTAACCAAGATGTTAAATGACATTAGCGATTAAATTGATTTTTTTTTTTTAATTTTAACATTAAAGACAAAATTAAAGTCAGACATACGTCAATTGAAGACAAAATTGAATGAAAAAAAAAAACATTATTAAATTTAATATATATTAATTTAGCCAAAATAAGTACCTACCAACGTTCATTAAATAAAATAGAAGTCAGTAGTAAAATAATAGATCTCATTCATTACACAATAATAGATTTACATAATGAAGATTAGTTTGTTCAATTTATTGAATAATGTACGAAAATGTTGCAAAAAAATAAATAAAAATAATGTTCGAACATAAATAATTAGACCTATGTCACCCTAAAATGCAAATAATGTCATTTATTTCATCATACCATAATTTCATATGGTGCACCAATAAGTATTGGAACATTTAATGATGTCAATTCTAAAGATTTATCTTTTATAAAGAAATATATCACTCAAAGATTGTTTATTATTATTAGGGTGTGATATCGAATCTCAAACCTCGAACTTTCTAGTACTTAAATTAATTGTCAAAGAAACAATAACTGCAAAAATAAGTGATCAAATCTTTGACCTCTAATGAAGTAGGTCATGTCGATTCTAGTTGAGTTAAGCTTACTTTAGCAGATGTTATTTACATTGAGAATCTATAATATCTATTATATAATTCACTTTTCCAAATTATTAAACCTTTGGAACAAATCTAATTGAATAGAGATTTTGGTTTCTTCGATAAATTTAGAAAAAGATCTAAAATTAAATTTCATGATTTTAAATAAATAAATGAGAAATTTTTAAAAATAAAAAATAAGGGAAAGTTTTAGATAGTTGTGATAGACGCTGATAGAAGTCTATCAGAGTCTATTAGTGATAGAATCACTGATAGATGCTGATAGAAGTCTATCAATGTCTGTGATTTTTTTCTTTTTTTTTTTTTGCTATTTTTTAAATAGTTTGATATTTTTTCTATCTGTAAAAATTTTTTTAAATAAATTGTTATTAATTAATTGTTAAATAGTGTACTCTAAAAAAACTATCACGAATTTTAAAATTTTTTGAAAATTTTCCTTTTCCTACTTAAAAAATGTGCATTTTTTTCTCAAATAAAAAACCATATGAATTAGTTAGTTCCTATTTGACAGTTAATCATAACCATAGATTTGTGGTTATAAAAAATTGTCATAGATTTCCAAAAGTTTATAACAATTATTTTTTTCATGTAGAAAATTTATATGAATTAATCAAACTAATTTTGATTGAATCAAATCATAATTTTTCAAGTAATTATAAAACAATAAATTGTGAATTAAAAATCCACATGAAAATAATTAAAATAGTAAGTCAACTTTGATTAATACAATTAAATTATACAAATTTACTATTAAATTATCAAACATCATAATTTGGTTTTCCAAACTTAAAATTAAAATGTAGTACAGTTAAGGTATTAAATTCTTGTCGACTTATTGACATTTTCATTGATATTTCTATATTTTTATAAGTTTTAACAACAACATAAGAGGTGAATCTATATTTTCCTTCTATTAGGGAAAAACTCAATAACAATAATAATAAAACAAAAAAAAATCTAATAAAAATATAATATAAATTATAATAAACATTTTAACTCATAAATATATAAGGTTTATTTACTATTTAATCCAAAGAGTTTTCATTAAATACAGCATGCATTTGTTATTGATATAAGACATCAAAAGGGATATTTGATCTCTTCCTTTGACTTGTACTTAAAAAAAGAAGTGTTTTATTTCTTTTTTTTTCTTTTACGTTTTTTTTTTCTTCATGAAGTTTAGTAGTTTATCCATCAATGGAAAAATATATTGAATTAAATGAATATTTTGTTTAATAACTTGAAAAATTACTATCAACAGAAAAAATATCAAACTATTTACAAATATAGAATTCTATATTTGTAAATAGTTTGACTCATTTTTCTATATTTAAAAACAAACTTAATAACTTCTTGTATTCTATATTTGTAAATAGTTTGACTCATTTTTCTATATTTAAAAACAAACTTAATAACTTCTTATATTTTATAAAGATTTTAAACAAATTGTATCTGTTTAGTATTTTAATTACTTTAAAGAAGTTTAACATTCCTTTGAATTTTTAATTTTTGGTGCGTAGACTTGCCTAAAAATAACTAATCACATTGTTGAGGGTTACCCCACGCAAGACCAAAAGTCTACGAGCGGGCCCAAGTATAAGGAAGTCGAAAGGAGGCATGGGGTAACACACGTCTTAGAAGGAAAAAGTCAGACCTTCAGGTTTTGGGTAGACCAACCAAGCTGAAGAAAATATACTAATCGACAAAATAACTAAGCCTAGCTTGGTCTAGGGCTCTACAACATTATTGAGAGTTGCAATCCTCTGTGATCATCAACATTATATTATATGTATCCACAGGCGAGTCTCAACAAAAAGACATTGTAAATAGTTCTATTTGATAACTCCAGAGAAGAACTGCGACTTTACTCTTTGGGCTTAGCTGAATTATACACTCTCTATACTAACCTAGGCATCAAAGTATGGTCGGTTGAGCACCACACCGGTGTGAATACTCTCACATATGTCAACTTGAAAGGCGAGGCAAGACCAAATAAGTGTGTCAACCAAGGGCACAAGAGCTTTCGACACGTGCGAATTTTCCACATCAACACATAAAAATTTTTATATAATAGAGTATGTACGTATAATGTGACAAAGCTAATCTCCATGATAATAATAATAAGACGAGAAAGGTAAAAGAGAGATGAAACACAAAAATTGAAAGTTAAAAAAAATATATTACATTTTTTAAAATACAAAAATAGAATAACTATTGGATAAAATTTCTAAGATATATAAAAAAAATAACTTTTGAACACCAACCTTATAATTGATATAGACAATATCAAATTCATAATAGCTCAACATTATTTTACATACAACATATTTGTTATACAAAAAAAAATGTTCAATATCAATATATTAATAAAATAAGCCAAGAAAATGATAGATGATATGAACAAAAGGTAAAAGTACTTTTCCATTTTTTACCCATTAAAAGAAAATAGAAACAAAAAGTAAAAAAAAAAAAAAAAGACTTAATATGTTTCATGATAAACTTTCCTTAACCCAAAAAAAAAAAAAAAAGAAAAAAGTAAAAAGTAAAACTAAAGAATTATCCTAAATTACCTACTACCTTAAATTACATAATTGCCCCTCTCCCCTTTTCTTCTTCTTCCCCCCAAAAGCAAATATTTTATTATTTTCATGTAAAAACCCCATCTCCCGTTAACAAGTCATCGTCGTTGGATCTGGAAATGGATCCGGCGACGGATCCGGCGTCCGACCCGTTATCGGAGAACTGAGACGAGCAAGTCTCCGCCGCCGAGGCTTTGGATCTCGTTCTCGTCGATCCTTCCTCCTTTGATTTCTTCCGCCGCGCTTTCTTCGGAACTCCAGGGAGGCTCTGCGTCGGCGACTCGCTGCCCTGGTTCAGATCGGAGTTCCGGCGCGACGGTCCAATGTTATCTGACGAAGAAGATTCCTTGGACTTTGAAGACTTCTTTGCCTTAGCCTTCTCCGATTTCTCTCTCATCGTCGGGGACTCCGCCACGGTTCCGCCGACGGTCGACGACTGCCGTCTCGATGATTTTGGTAGCTCTGGCATGTCCCGAGTCGTAACTGCCATATCTCTTTTTGAATCTATTCCAATTTCATAGCCCTAATTAATTTCTCCTCCACACGTGTGTCTTTGCGTGAATTCAAAAGATTTTTAATTCCATTTTTATTTTTTGAAAAATTATTTAAATTTCATTTTTTTTAAAGAAAAATTTCATTTTATTTACCTGGCTAAAATATAGAAAATATTCATGAAGTTTGTCCCTTTTTTTTTAAGAAAAAAAAAATATATATATATCCCTATAAATAAAATTGAGACCTAAAAAAATGTTGTTTTCAAATATAAAAAAAATGAGTCAAACTATTTACAAATATAAATTTTTTTTATTATCTATTAGGTATAGTCTGCGATAGAATTTTAAAATTTTCTATATTTGTAAATAGTTTGATATTTTTTCTGTTTATAGTCATTTTTCCCTAAAAAGTTGTGGCAATGATCTAAAATAATGTGGTGATTCATTTTTATGTTCTAGATCGACATCACATCATTCTGGTGTCAATTTTTGTGAAAAAAAAATAAATTAAAAATTCTAAAAAATTTATATTGTAAGGGTAGTTTTGAAACATTTATAAAAGAACAAGGGTAATATTAAAACTTTTAAAAATATAGAGATATTTTTTTAACAAATTGCAAAGTAAAAGAGTATTTTCTATAATTAACTTATATATAATTTTGTTTAAATTATAAGTTTTTTTTAGTACAACAGTCCTGGAGAGAATCGAATCTCTAACTTTAGTTGATGAAATGCATATCAATTACCACTTAATTAAAGCTATTGAATTATAAGTTTAGTCCTCAATTTTTAATTATGTCTAATAGAATGTCCATTCTTAAAAAGTGTCTAAAATATTTTCAATTTTGTGTTTATTAGTTTTTAGTACATTTAATTTTAAAATTTGTTTTTTTATACTCCCTAAGATTTAAAAAGGTGTCTAATATATTAACATTATCAATTTCTTATAATTAACTTTTGATCTTTGTACTTTTGGCTTTGATTCATTTTGGTTTCTATGCTTTTAAAATATTCATTTTGGTTCTTATACTTTTAATTTTTGTTCATTTTAGTCCCTATACTTTCAAAATGTTCATTTTGGTCAATATATTTTCAACTTTGGTCCTTGAACTTTTATGAACTTTCAAAAAGTGATCATTTTGATCCCTTAAAAAGAAGTAAAATGAAGATAAAAGGACCAAAAATGGTTACTTTTTGAAAGTATAAGGACTAACATTTTGGAAGTATATGGATCAAAATGAACCAAAGTTGAAAGTATAGGGACTGAAATGAATATTTTGAAAGTGCAGGGACTAAAGTGAACCAAAACCAAAAGTATAGATATCAAAATAGTATTTAAACCCCTTAACTTTATAAACTTTTAAGATTATATCTATTTAGTCTATACTATAAATTTCTTACGAGTATTCTAATTTTCAATTTTGTGTCTATTGGATTCAAACCGATGATGAAAATATCAATATATTAATAGAAATTCAAAACTTTACCATTATCAAAATGGAATTAAATAAAAAAAATTAATATAACAGAAAGGAAAAAAGAAAAAAGAAAAAATACCTTGAGAAACCCATTGGACAGAGGAATCTTCTTTCATATCTCCATTGGGGGAAAGAGGAGCAGATGAATGTCCAGGTGGACCTTTGAATTCATTCATCTGCATTCAATGCCTCATAAGAACATTCTTTTTCAAAAAAAAAATTAAAAAAAAAAAAACCCTAAACTTTTGTATTTTATTTTAAAAGTTGCAATATTGCTTTGGAACTTTCTTTCACGTTTCAAAAATACTATTGAAGTAGAAATTTTTAACAATTTATTATAGAAATTGAGACTGGAGATGTGACGTAAACTAAATTTTTGTTGAAGTATAATTTTTTGTCCAAAAATCTAAGACCCTGTTTGATGACTATTTTATTTTTTATTTTTTATTTTTGAAAATTAAGTCTATGAACATTCCTTTCACCTCTAAATTTTTTTGAAAACTAAAAAAAATTAGTTTTTAGAAACTTCTTTTTCTTTTTGGAATTTGACTCAGAATTAACTCTTTTACATAAAAATATATAATAAAAAATTATGGTAAGAAATTAAGAGGAAATAGTCTTAATTTTCAAAAATCAAATGGTTACCAAACGAGATAGTTTTGAAACATTTATAAAAGTTGAAAGATTATATTGCAACTTTTGAAAATCTAAAAGTATTTTTTTTTCGGAAACAAAGTACAAAATTCAAGAAAGTTTTTATAATTTAACCAAATGAAAAAAAAAAACCATTAAAATATATGATATTAAACTCTTTGCCAAAATGAAAGAGAATAAATATAAATTATTAAAAAGAAAAAAGAAAAATATACCCAGCTTGGAGAATTGACTGAAGGACCATCCCATCCAATATGGGCAACATGTTTGACATCTGTGGGAAACCCAATCTGCATTTCAGGTTCTTTCTCATTATCTGCAAAATTTTAACAATTAATAAATAAATAATTCTTTAAAAATAACAAAAAAAAAAAAAAAAAAAAAGAAAAAAAGATAAAGGGAGTTGGATTTTGCATACCAAATATTTGAGAAATGTATCTGAGGCCTTTGAGAAGGCCTTTCATTTTATTATTAGACATTTTTCCTTTTTTTTTTTTTTTTTTCTTTTTTCTTTTTTTTTTTTTTTTTTTTTTAATGGAAAATGAACTAATTGAGATTTGCTTGAACTTTGCTTTTGGGGAAGAAGATTGATGGAATTCAAATCCAAGCTTTGAGGAGAGTTTCAAAACTGAGGCAAAAGGAAATTAGAGAAACCTTAATTAAATGGGTAATTTTTTTTTCTTTTAAATAACAAAAATAAAATAAAAAAATAAAATAAAAAAAAGAAGGAAAATTGTTACCTTTTGAAATGAAACCCAAAATGGAGGGCAAAAAGAGGGAAAAGAGAGTGGAAAGAAGCCATGGAAATCAAAAGAACATAGAGAGAAATGGTTGAGAAAAAGAAGAAAAGGAAGGGAAAAAAGGAAGAGGTTAAAGAAGAGAATGAATGAATGAATGAATGAATGGTAATTAATTAATTAACAAAACAAATATTAAGTATTGAAATTAAGAAAAAAGTTATCGTTGATTTCGTTCATTTGGTGGCTTTCAATTTGTTTGTTGCATTTTCTTCCCTTCCCATCTAATTTTGGCCAGAAATGGCTTCGAAATTTTAGGCCTCAATGGACTCTAAATTTTGGGAAATTCTTGTTTTTTTTTTTTTTTTTTTTCTTTTCTTTTCTTTTCTTGTTGAAAAAGAAAATTATTCCTATAAACTAAAATTAGGAAAGTTTTTGACAGGTCTTCCACTCGTGTCAAAAGTTGTTCGTAGAGTTTTTTCATTTTTTTTTTCCTAAAAAAAACCTAAAATTATAGTATTAACCTTAAAATTTTTCTTAAATGTTTCAAAACTACATTTAAAGTAGAAATGTATTAGAATTTCAAAATTAAAGTAGTATGGTAATGGCATGAAATAGAATATTAAGACGTGACCATGTTCTTGGTTACTATTAATTATACTCGTTCAAGATCGTGATTTCCATTTGAAATTCTAATGGATTTCTATTTCAAGAGTAGTTTTAGAATATTTATGAAAATCAAGATAAATATTGTAACTTTTGAAACAATAAGAGTATTTTTAAACAAATTATAAAGTTCAAGGCATTTTTTTAATTGTAATTTAGCTTTTCTTTTTTCAAACTGACATAATACCTGTTTGTGATCAATTTTAACTTTTTTTTCTTTTTAACTCGCACAAAACAAATAGAAAATGCACATATTTTCTTCACATAAGAGAAGGTATTTGACGAATGACAATTTCTACCATGCCCAAGAAAACTAAGGTCTCGTATGATAACTATTTAGTTTTTAAATATCAATTTTTTAAAATTATATTTATATTTCTTGCCTTTTTATAAATGTTTTCATATTTCTTAAGATAACATTTGAATTTTTAGTCAAATTCTAAAAAAAAAAAAAAACTATATTTTTTAGTTTTCAAAACTTGACGTTAATTATGAAAACATGGTTAGATAGTAGACAACAAAATGAAGAAACTTGCGATTGAAAGTCGTGTTTATAAGCTTAGTTTTAAAAAATAACGGAACATGACAAGCCAAAAAATAGCCTTTCTTTACTACATTAATTGTGAGTGTGCTTCTATAAGGTAAATGTATTAATATATGACTTTGTTTCCTTTCTTGATTATATAATCCACCAAACAACATCAGACAGCATATGTATTTTTGTGTGCATTGTGGTTTCATCTTTCTCATCCTACCATAATTTTATGGTGATTTTTGGCTCTTCCCCCCAATTTTATGAAGAGGTTAATATATGGATGATTTATTATGAAAAAAAAAATGAAATGAAATGTTGGATGTCCTTCATATGAATATCCCCCACGAAGGTATAATTTTTAAATACTTATTTAAACACTTATATACACTTAATTAAATATTTAAAAAAACCAATACAAACAAGCTCTTAGTCAAAATAATAAATCCCGGTATAAGATGAATAATAGAGACATTTGTCCTTGAAGTTTACATAACGTATAGAGCAAAACAATACTAGAAAGGTACAATATATTAATGAATACCTTATATTGAATATTTCTCAAAATATCTCACTTTTTTTAATCAATATAAATATAACTTATAGATAAGATATAGGAATCCCAATTCTGAAAAATCAGTAGGGTATTTTTCAATTGAAAATCTCAAGAATTGTCTGTTTCCCAATATTACAGAGGTTTCCAACACTATAAAATAAAATTTAAAAAAAAAAAAAAAAAAGAGAGAGAGAGAGAGAGAAGAGAACATTTAAGGAACAGAATTTTTGAGGTATTGAAAATCTTGTTTTCCAGCCAAGTGGGTGCAAAACAAAGATTTTTGTTGATGAATAATATTTATAAGCACACTAGTAAACTATAAAAATGACTGATGGATGGGTCTGAAAAATACGAACGTGAAAGGAAAATACAGTTATTATTACAGCTACTTGAGTCACAAGTAGAATTGTTTAGCGTGAATCTCTGCATCTCGACCGGCGTGTTCAGAGGGGAAAGGATGCAAAGATAATCCTGGATTTGTTTCTTTTGTTTTTTGTTTTTTGTTTTTTGTCATACAAGATGTGTCAACTGACCTGTAATGTTCGTTCACGATTGGGTTGCGCGATGTCCCATGTACCATGTACAAGAGAGAATTAAATGATGCAAATAACCGCACAAATGCGAGGGCTTTATCCCTCCGATGCGTATGCCAAATACCCTAATGAAAACCTTCTTGTTATTTAGTTACTTCCTGATTGATAGAAGTTCAAAGCTCCGGAGAGGATCGTCACGCCCACCTCTTGTAGTAGATGTTCGAACAAATGAGGTTGGCTTTGTTTCGTAAGAAGAATGAAGTCTCTGAGTGGTAGAGGGGCGCCCAGTGCTTGCAACTAGTCGACGACCCTCACTGTGATCACCAGAAGAACTAGGCTTGCTATTTGTAATTACAGCTCTTCTTGAGGAGCTTCCATATCGAGAAGAAGAACCACGTCCTCGGTCAGAATCAGGATGCTGAAAACAAGGGTCGCAATAACTTCAATCATAAATTTAATATAACAACATGTTCTACAAGTATGAAACTCATTGAAGTAATGTCAAGTGAAGAAAGGTCATAAAAGTAATATGTTATCTAATGGCATGTTTAGAAGTGAGATTCTGAAATGGTTAAAATCATTTTTGACATCTTTAAAATCACTTCAAAACATATTTTTAATCATTTAAAATTAATATTGATGATATAAAAATGGCATTTAACAGTGTAAAATTAAATAGAAATAATTCTGAGTGATTAAAAGCATGTCTCAGAGTGATTTTGAATATGAAAAAAGTGATTTCCACAATTTCAAAATCAATCTCAAACATCCACTAAATGATAAGGAACATATGTTCCACACAATATTAGTTCAAATTCAATGAAAATAATTTACCACGTCCTCATAAGCCTTTTGTTTAGAATTATCAACATGTGGACTGGAACTGGAAATATTCCTCCTGGAAAATGCTTCAACTGCACCCGAGAACCTTTCTCGGATCTCTTTCCCAACTTCAACAAATAATACCAAGTAATAAGCAATAAGTTTAATACTGAACTGCAACTATATTTCTGAAAATATATGTTTCAGTCCTTTTTTTACAAAGAAAAAACAACAAAAATTCTAAATAGGAAAAACTTCACGGAAGCAGACCTGAGGTTCTCTCTGGCCTCTCTGCAGATGGTCCTGGAGTAGCTGCGGCTTTCCCACTTGAGTGCTACAAATGGAACCAGAAACCAAAATAACAAATCCGTATAAACAAAATAATAAATAAAAGGAAAAAGTTGCAAGTATTTACTCGTCCTCTAGAACTGCCTCCAATTTGAGGGTACTTCAGTATAGTCCAGTCAAAGACATAATCAAATTGATAGCCTGAAATAAAATATTCAGATCCTACTAAGAAATCCATAATCAACGCTGAATAGTATAACGGATAACAAAAAAAAGGAGCTAAAAGCCACAAAACATGTTCAAGTAACAAATTCTTTCCAATAAGAAACCAGATTACATTAAGATGAATGAATGTTACATCAAACTATGTCATACAAAAACAGCGAAACAAATAATGAGCATAAAATGTTAGAAGGTTAGATCAAGAACAATGCATTACCTTCTCGTATGAATAGGTCGCGAAAAAGTCGCTTTAAATATGAATAATCTGGTTTGTCTTCAAATCTCAGTGATCGACAGTAATGGAAATAAGATACAAACTCAGGTGGATGTGATTTGCAAAGCACCTATAAAACATAATTATAATGAATTACAGCAACAGTAGCATAGATAGAGAATAGCAAAATTTTACACAAAATAGCAAAATTTTTAGATAGTTGCGATAGACGATGATAGAAATCTATCAATATCTATTAGTATTTTTTTTACTATTTTCTGTAAATAGTTTGACATTTTTTTTATATGTGAAAATTTTCCATAATTAATTGCCCATAAAAGAGAAATAGTTCTATGATCATGGTGAGGTTGTGTTTGGTTGCAAATTGCAATGAACAGAATAAAAATTGGAATTAAAAAATAATAATAATAATAATATAATAACAAAGAATAAAATAAATCTTATAGTAGTACTATTGTGTTTTCTCATCATCATGTTTATATTCTGCTCCATCTAATGGAAGTTTCGCCAGTTTCCTTAGCAATTAGTCTAAAACAATAATAATTTAATACTTATTAATCAAACCGTCATTACTGACAATCTGATCATTCAAATTGAATATTACATATGTGATCATGTATACAGTATGCATTTTTGTTTTAGGTGCTTTGGGGATACCTCAATAGGAGTGGACATCTTTTTTTCACTGATTTTATCATACTTTTGCTTCTTTGTGCCTGCTTTCAGACCCTGCCAGGGAAGGCTGGAACAGAAATTTTATAGTTATTATACGCAAACCAAAAAAAGAAAAAGATTAGGCAGCATTCGTGTATTACTTCAGTGCCCTGAAACATGTATCATGTATGGGTGTTCTTTAGGAGTTCAGTAGACCAACCTTCCTCTGAGGAAATACATAAACACATAACCAAGAGACTCTAGATCATCCCTTCTGCTTTGCTCTGCCCATAAAAGAAACATAACATTAAAAAAAAAAATTGTAGAGATATTTACAAAGTTTTGAAGTTTATCCACATCCAACGACTCACCAATTCCTAGGTGAGTGTTGACACTAGCATAGCGAGCTGTGCCAGTGAGGTTCTTGTTCTCCCTGAAAAGATGAGGTGAAAAAACTGTAAAGAATCTTATATATAAATAGTATCTAAAAGTTCACAGAATTAGATACATGTATTGTCATGTCCCAAACAGAACCATAATTTCTCATCTCTAAGGTTAAGATCAGTATCGACCTGTATGGTATATGCTTATGAGTTTGAAGGTCCCTGTACTTCTTTGCGAGGCCATAGTCAATGATGTATACCTATAACAGCATTATTACATGAAACACTGATTTAAAAAAAAAACTATGAACTGTTATTGCAATTACATAAGCTATAACAAAAAATATCATTATCCTTCATCAAAACTATATTAAATACAATGGAACCATATAAGATTTTGCCCCTTAAATCATTGCAAGGCATATTATCCTGAATTTCCGTTAATAAATTGAATCAATAAAAGACTAGAACCTAAAAAAATCTCCCTTCGATAGGGCATAGAGACCATACAGAACTACATAAAAACACTACCTGATTGGCTTTCCGCCCAAGTCCCATTAAGAAGTTGTCGGGCTTTATATCACGATGGAGAAAACCTCTTGAGTGCATGTACTCAACCCTGTTAATCTGAAAGTTATAATAAATAGGGAGAGGGTTAATTAGTTCGACCAACCAATGCTCATGTATACTATACAAAAGTAGTCCTGCACACTTACTAGTTGATCTGCAAGCATCAAGACAGTTTTCAATGTAAACTTTCTATTACAGTAGTTAAATAAATCTTCCAAACTTGGCCCCAGAAGATCAATCACCATAATGTTGTAATCACTCTCAACTCCAAACCATTTCAGGTGGGGGATTCCCGCTACATCAACAAAATATAGTATTTAATAACATCATAAGAGAGCTTATTCAAAAAAAAAAAAAATTGATGACCTTGTTAAAAATTTTGCAACATGTAAGGCTTAAATGAATAGCCAAGGTAAAGAGCAGTTGAATTTGTATTATCATTTGGCTACAGAGAAACATCACAATGAAATGTCTACCAACAAGAAGTTTAACCTCGTAAAGGTTACATGCATCAGCAAGCCGTGGGAGAAACTTCCCTGAATATCACTGAATTTAATGCAAACTATGTCTTTCAAGTTCCTCTTATTTGAATAAGTGGTTTGATTTGATTAGATCCCCAAATTAATGTAATATGTCATTGCCACCTGGACAAAGACTAAAGATGTATTTGGGCGCTAGTACCAAAAACAGCTAACTGTCCCCTGGCATTCTTCGTCCACCATTAAATGATGCAAACTAAAAATTGCATATCGACCATTACATGTCCATTTATACAGCATCAAATCATCAGAGAGAGAGAAAATGATAGAGAAACTTACTTCCTCCTTGAAGAAGCATATACAATTTGGACTCATAATGAAGCTGAGGATGCTTGGTTTTCACAGGCTCCTGAAAAATAACAACTATACTTAGAACAATACATAAAAGAACTGTTTTATTTATTTGATTGTATTTGTCCCTCAAAATTTAAACATGATCAGTACCAGGACCTGAAAGCTTCGGTAACAAGAAAATGCTTTAGCTTGAAAGCATATGATATGAACAACAAAAGGATTAAATGTCACATCGAAGGACCACTAATACTTGTTCAATGATCAGACCATCAGAAACAAGTGAGAAAACATAAAAAGCCAGTTCCTAAAATCAAAGGAATTAAGAGGGAAAGAGAAAAAAAGCTAAAGGGAATCAATTAAGTAAAAGTGATGTTTTGATCTATTAACTAAAAATTACTGTCTTGTCTTATAAGAGAAAGCAGGAGAGAGAATAGCAAGAAACACTAAGACCGCATTCTTTCCTCTCATATCAAGGTAAATGGAATATTGGTTACCACCAGCTTCTTAGTTCCTTCCTGTTCTAGTCCTCTCATCCAAATGAGCCTTACACTTCATCACAAAACGTCTTATTCAGCTTAATAATATCCTTGAGATCAGATCAATAGCACTTGTTGCAAGTTTTCTTCTCCAAATTGGTGTAAGAGTAATTATCTCTTCTTCTTCTTCCTTTTTCCATTTTTCTTTTTTTGAAAATCAGTTGTCGTTTGGGAAAGAATACAATGAGAAAATCTTCAGAAGAGAATATTATCTAAGTTTCTATCACAAGTCCTGCATTCCTATTGTGTACTTAAAATTGATTGAAGTAGACTGGAAAAAAAAAAAAAAAAAAAAAAAAAAGGTAGTTATAACTGACATTTCACATAATATGATCAAAGGACCCTAACAACAAGAAGGGGAAAAAAAATATTTGAATCTATCTTGATACCAGTAAACAGAAATTCGATGCAGCAACTACTGATAATGAAAAAGTAAACAGTTGGTTGAAATCAAGTTTAAAAAAACACGAATATGCTTGCATTGAAGCCGAGTCACATACTAGTTTGACAGCAACCTCCTCCCCAGTTTGCACATTAACAGCTGCGACAATAAAGAAAACAAATGAATCAAAACCACGCTTGCTAAACAGAGAAAATAAAACAAGAGAAACCATTGTGTGTGTGAGAGAGAGAGAGAGACCTAAATAAAGCTCTCCAAAAGACCCACTCCCAATCTTCCTTCCCAACTTGAACTTCCCCGCAATCACATGGTCCATGATCCAATTCTTTAATCAAATCAAAGTCAACACCAAACCAGATTTGCCTAAAAAATCGTCGTCTACAAGAGTATGATCCCTTTTTTCCGGCAGGGTAATAATTCCACTGCCGACAACTTCAGCAGATTAAAGAGATTGAGTTCTTCCCGTAGACCCACTCAACAATCAAATTGAAGAACAAGAAAGTCTCCTTGGATTACAAATTTACAATAGACGATGATACTGACAGAACGATACACAAAAAAATAAAAAGAAAAAAGAGAGAGAGAGTTGTTTGAAATCAAAAGGAGTAAAAAGAAGAAGATCCTGTTGCAACTACATACTCAACCGCAGATGACGAATTGAAACCCTAGTTTGAAGGAAAGCAAGCTACATTGACCGAAAAAATGAATAAAAAAGGGGGAAAATGGTCTTGAAAGATGAAGAAGATAATAATGGAGAGAAGAGTAATGGAAGAAGATGGGATTGAGATGAGAAATGGAGGAGAAAAATTGAAGGGAAAGAGAATTATGTTGAAGAAGAAGAAGAAGAAGAAGAAGAAGAAGAAAAATGGTGGCGATGAGAGAGATGGCAGAAGAATTAAGAAGGAGAAAAGAGGTCAGGCGGCCGATGTATTTCTCTCTCTCTTTTCTCTTCTTCCTTCTCTCTCTCTCCTCTCTCTTTCTCTCTCTAGCCTTTTTTTTATTATTCTTATAATGGTTTTTTTTTTTTTGAAAAAAAAACTATTTCTAAATAACAGGAGCCTGCTTTATTAATTGACTTCTAAAAAATAATTAAATTACTTTTTTGGTTATCTTGGTCTAGTTGATTTGGTGTTCATGTTTATTGATGGATTTGGAATAATTAGGATGTAAAATTTAAATTTTAATATTGATGAGTAATGGAGTTTAATTATTAAAATTCTTAATTATTTTAAATTAATTAATTGAGATTATCATTCATGACGAAGAGTGAGTATTTACTAAAAAAATTAAATAAATAAGATTAAAAATATAAATTTTGAAACCTGTGGGCTATATTAAAATAAACCTCAAATATTAAAAGTAATATTCTACATTTCGAAATTTATGGACTAAATTAAAATTAAACTCAAAATTAAAGGACTAAATGTATAACATTTTAAAACTTAATCTACGGACCAAAAAGTTTTTTTTTTCTTTTTTTTCATATCAATTTACACCTCTAAACTTCGGAATTTGTACCAATTTAAACCTTGAATGGATGATTATATTAATTTAAACTTCGAATTTTCGTATATGAATCAATTTATATCTTTGTATTTGATAAACATTGTGTGAGACTTTTAATTTCATCAGTTAAACTTCTAAACTTTAATAAGTGAATCAATTTACACTCTCAATTAATATTTCATTTGAAAATTATTCATCCATCAATTCTAATAGTCCATCTTATTAATCAGATATTTGAAGAAGTTTACACATATGTAAGAATTGAATGCATAGATGATTTTCAAATGTAATCTTAATAAATTGTTTAAATTGATTTTCACTTATAACCATTTTAATTTAAAACAATTACATGTTGTGGATGATATTTTTCGAACTAAGTCCGAAAGACGGTGTTAATTGATACATGTACGAAAGTTCAAGATTTAAAATGATACAATCACTAATTCATTGATACAAATTGAAAAATTCCCTTCTCTTTTTTTTTTAACATTGAACTAATAATTGTACCAATTTAAAACTTTGAAATTTCTTAAGTATATGAGTTTATATTTTTCATTACATTTCGTCTGAATAAACATCATATGAGACTAATAATTTTATCAATTAAACCTCTAAATTTTCGTAAATGAATCAATTTGGACTCTTAGTTAGAATTTGCTTTGAAAATTACTAATGCATCGGTTATAATCTTTCAACGTTTGCAGAAGTTTATACATGTGTAAGATTTGATGTGATGGTGATTTTCAAAGGTAATCTTAATAAATGATGTAAATTGATTCACTTATGAAAGTTTATTGGTTCAATTGAAATGTAATTCAAGGTATAAATTGATACACTTACAAAATTTCAATGTTTAAATTGATACGATTATTAGTTTAGAGTTTTAATTGATATAACCCACAAGTTTATGGGTATAAATTGATTTTTTTTTCTTTGTGTTAAAATATTATTTTAGTCATGATACTTTAAATTTGTTGATTTCTTTCAAAATCTTCTTGTTATTTATAACATGTCAAATACAAACTTTGACATTATTTTCACATATTGTATTTCATTGCATAAAAATTATTGTTATTATTCAACCAATTTCAATAATTTATTTAAAAAAATTAGCCTTTCTCAAGAAAAAAAAGTTAGTCTAGATGGACTAAATTTAGGATTTATTGAACATACAGAATTACAATTGGACATTTTAAAGTGCATCAACTAAAATTGAACAAATTTAAAAGTAAAGACGCCACACTATTTTGTTCTTTTTTTTTTTTTAACTTTTTTAGTTGTTTTCTCATTTAAATAGTAAGTTTAGTCTTTAAACTTAAAAATTAGATTTAAGTACTTTTTTTAAGAAAAATAATACCAATTTATCAATTAACACTATTTTTTATATAAGTGTATCAATTTATATCCTCCATTATATTATAACTCGATAAACATCGTGTGAAATTTATAATTTTATCAATTAAACCCAAAATTAACTTTTATAAGTGAATCAATTTAGACTCTCAATTAAGATTTCTTTTAAAAATCGCCGATTTTAAATTTTGTTAATCTAACATTGGAAGATCCCAACACACATGTAAGAAGTGATGCATTGATAATTTAAAAAGGTAATATGAATAAATAGTCTAAATTGGTTCACTTGTCAAAATTTAGAGGATTAATTGAAACAATTATAAGTCTCACGCAATATTTTTCGAAATCTCAATAAGGGTGTTAAATCAATACACTTAAAAAAAGAATTTAAAATTTAAATTGATACAATCATTAGTTCAAAATTTTATTTAATACTGTTGGAATTGCGATCAAAATTCCACATCAGTTGAATAAGAGAATGGTCATAGGTTTATAAGGAGGACAACTATCTCCAATGGTACTAGTCATTTTGGGTGAAACCAAAAGCAAAACCATTAGGATTATGCCCAAAGTCGACAATACCATACAAATATCTAGAGGTCTATTTGCCCTAACAAATACAACCCAATATTTAGGAGAATAATTTAATTTTTCCTCTACTTTTTTTAGTCTTTAGTTTTTAGATGTTACATTTATAGACTTAAGAACCAAATGAAAATTAAAATCAAAACTCACAAATAAAAGTGTAACATTTTGAATTATAGGACCTAAAATAGAAAATAAGCTAAAATATTTTATATGTATCTTAACATTTAATTTTGTGTTTAATAGGTTATAAGTTTTATTTTGTGCCTAAATGATCATTTCTGTTATAAATATTTGAATTAGATATAGATGTCCGATTATATATCCTCAAATATTATTTCCACATATCTTCTTCATTATCTTCTTCATTTACCATTATCTTCTCCATATATCATTATCTTCTCCATATATATTAGCTTTTCCATATATTGTAAACTTTATAAATAGTTGTCATTGAGACCTTTGAAATGGACAATTGAATAGATAATACATTCCGTCTCTACTTTCTCTCCTTCCTACTTTCCTCTTTATTCTCTTGTTTTATAATAATTTCAACATTTTTTACAATTTATGACTTAGCTAAACACAAAATTAAAAGTTGGGGTCCTATTGTACACTTTATAATATAGACCTTTTAGACACAAACTTACACGTTCATGGACCAAACTTGTTATCTAACTGTTTTTAGTTACAAGTTTAGACCATTAATTTGCATATTTGTATTTCATGGATTTATAAACTTTAAAAAATATCAATAGATCCTAAATATTGATTTTATGCCTTATATGTCCTTAAGCTTTAAAATGGTCAAATAATCATAAACTTTTGTATAATACATTTCTAACGTATTCAACAATTTTAAAAATAACGAATCTATTAGAATAAAATGGTTTTTTTTCTTTCTAATACATTGGAACATTAAACTGTCTATTTTATGTTCAATGAAGTCCACGCACTTACTAGACAAAACATAAAAAATAAAAATAGTAACTTATTAGATTTTTTATCTTTAGTACAATAAGAGAGGTGAGAGATTTAAACATAGACTCTTTGGTTGCTAACACATATATGTTAGCTCAGCTCCGCTTGTTCTGGCATAAACTTATTAGATCATTTTTTTAAGTTCGAGAAACGTATTATATCAAAATAAAGATTTTAAGAATCTCTTATATACATCTTAAAAGCTCATAATTCTAATTAGGTTTAAATACTATTTTAGTTTTTATACTTTTGGTTTTTGTTCATTATAGTTTCTATACTTTCAAAATGTTCATTTTGGTCCCTATACTTTCAACTTTAGTTTATTTTCGTCCATGTACTTTCATAATGTTCATTTTGGTCCTTGTACTTTTAAAAAATGACCATTTTGGTCTATTCACTTTCATTTTTAAGGATCAAAATGGTCACTTTTTTTAAAGTTCAAATACCAAAATGAATCAAAATTGAAAGTTCAAGGATCAAAATGAGACCAAAATGAACCAAAGTTGAAAGTATAGGAACCATAATAAACATTTTAAAAGTACATGGACCAAAATAGTATTTAAACCATCTAATTAACACATATTCAAATTTAGAATTTCAAAAAGTATTCGTGAATTTTTGTTATTTATTTTTTAAAAAAATACTTATATTCTTTTTAAAAAATTGTAATATTTCCTATAACCTCTCTTAAACTATTCAAAAGTACCGTTGGAATACACATTCGTAATTACTACCATTGACTTTTCATTAGTATTTCGAAGCAACCTTTGAATTACAAGTTCGTGAGAATGTTAGAAGAAATTAGACAATATAACAGTATTTGGGTCCCAATTATTATTTTAATTTTTAGGTCATCGTCATATCAATTTTTTAATGCTCCAAAGTCTTCTACTCAAAAGTTAATTTTGAAACATTGATGAATGATTAGAGTAATCTATTTTTTTTTTTTAAATAATGATATTTTTCAAAAATAATATTAATTTTTGTAATTTATCTCTAGATTTAATGTTGTAAATTTACTAGAGGGGTAGACACGTAAATTGGAGATCAATTGACCGCCGCGCCGCACACGTTTGTGTTGTCAATTAAATTGGTAAGAGAGAGCCCCACATAAACGTGCTTCCCCTTGGCCCCAGCCGGCAACAATTTTTTTTTTTTTTTTTTAATAATATAAAGTGAAATTTTTACTTTGGTCAAACTATTTACAGAAAATAAAAAAAAAATACTATAGATATTGATAGATTTCTATCACTAATAGACACTGAAGACTTCTGTCAGCATCTATTACAATTATCTAAAAATATTTTATTTTGTGTAAATAATTTCTCTTATTTTTTATTTTTAAAATTTTTCTAATATAAATTATCATTTTTATTTCATCCCTATAATTTAAAATAAGTTAAAATTTAGTCTATACGATTTGATCAAGTTCTGTTACATAGTCCTTACATTTAGAATTTATGAAGGATTTATCAAACTATATGAACTATTTATGAAATTTTATCAAACTATAATAATTAAATTCTCACTTTTAAAGTCATAGAGAATAAATTTTAACTTTATCCCAAACACAAGGACAAATTTTATAATTTAACATTTTTTCGGGGCAAAATATTTAGATAGTGTTCGTAATCTTTAATTTTCAATTTAGTTCTTGTATTTTTTTTAATTAAATATATATGTTGATAAAAAGCTAATTGATCATTAATTGTTTTAGTAACACATTTAAAAAGTAAGGTGAGCATAACTCAACTAGCATACAAGCGCACTGGTAACCATAAGGTTTGTGATTCAAATCTCTTTGCTCCAATTATACTCAAAAGAAAAAAAAAAAAAGTAAAGCATTTGAACACTTGCCATTACAAAAAAAATAAAAAATAAAAACTTTTTGTGGCATATTTATGTGTCTAAATATGTAAATGAAACGATAGATAGTGAAAATTTTCTATATTTACAAATAGTTGATTCATATTTCTATATTTGAAAATAACCCTAAATTATAAATCTAGTATATTTAAAAAGGAAGATAAATTAATTATTATAGTTTTCAAAGTTATATTTTGTTTGAAAATATTTAAAAGTTATAATTTAATTCTTATCATTTGATAAAATTTCATCATTAAATTATGGAAATTAAATTATGATTATTGAACTATATGAAGTAAATTTTAACTGTCTCCCATTCATAAAGACCATATTAATATAAAAATTATTAGTGCCTTAATTAGATTTTAGAACCAAACTTAATTATATGTTATTTTTCTTTTATATTGGCAGCCACAATCATTTTTTCAAAAAAGATTAATCCATTGGCAGCCATAATCATGTAAAGTTAATTATAAAATGATATTTATGTTTGCCTAACAGAACAGACAAACAATATTTATATTTAACATTTATTAATTAATGACCTACTTGAAAAAGTAGGAGAGTGATATGGAGGGAGCTACGTGTTGCAAACTTGCAACTTTATCAAAATTGTTTTTTCTATGGAGTAATTGCTTTTTGGAAAAAACTTTAGGGTATGTCATCCAATCAGAATATATCGTGTGGCATTTTCTTTTTGAAAAATACATATTTTAAAAAAAATATTTTTATTTGTATGGTAAAGAAGAGAAGAGCACGATAATTAGGTGGTTGTACCTAATCATTGCTCTTTCTTTTTTAGTCTATAAATTTTTAATAATAGCTGTGATTGGTCCTGCGATTTCAAAATATATATTTTTTAGTCATTTAATTATTCAAGGATATATTTAAAGAGGTCATCGAGAGGTGTTTAGCCCACCATTTGAGTTGAGTTAAGACTAGGGCGAATTTATCGTATGTCCAAGGAGGTTCGAGCCCTCCTCAACTTCAATGTATTTTTATATTAGTATAAACTAAAGCCAACTTAGTTATCCTGCATAGTGGTAGGTGTTGATTTTTTGTCCATTGATCTCAAATTAATTAATTAATTAATATTTTGATGATAACAAACATGCTTTTTATTCACTAACAATTTTAATGTTTTAAAATGTCTATTGCATAAAGCTCGAAAAAATGATTTTAACACAATTTGAATCACTCAAATCAAAGCTTAAACGAAGAAGATATAACTGAAACAAGCTTAACAAAAAAAATTCTAAATTGATGACGAGACATTATTTTTCAATGAAAGTGAACCAATCGAAAGGTGCCACTTGGACATGAGAGGAATGACACATGATGGGCTTTTGATTTTTGAATTGGATTTAAAAAGAAAAAATTTACTCTTATACATGTTTGTGTCTAACGGCTAGTTAAAAGAAAATGAATTTAATATTATATATGTATGTCTAACAGCTAATTGGCTTTAGTGTGTGTGTGTGTGTTGTTTTTTACCTTTTATCTCAACCATTCAATTTTCTTTTACAAGACTCTAAATTACCCGAATTGAATTTGGATTTCATCATCTTTTCCCTCTTTTTAGACTCATTTTCTTCTCTAAATTTCCACAACAATCTCTACAATTTTCAATCCTCTCAAAAAACACAAAGCTTCCATTGTTGCTCTCTCCAAACTTCAATTTTCTCTTTCTCATCTTATTCTTGAGAGAGATCTATGCATTATGATTATGAGAATTAATTTGTTGTGAGCTTAAAATTTATAAATCTACTATTTTAGAGAATTAGTCAAATTGTTCTTCATTTCCAAACCTATTGTTAGGAGTTGCTCTTGATCCCGGAAAAAGAGATGTTGCAATGGTTCGATCCTCAACCGTGGAAAGGATCAGGTTTGTTATTGCACCCGAAAATGAACATTGTAGCGGTTCGACTCTAAAATGTGGAAAAAGTCAAGTTTGAGTGACATACCCAAGAGGAGCTTGGGAAGTAGAGGTAGGCAGAGTTGTGTCGAACTATTATAAAAAATTTCGATGCCAATTTCCCTATCATTCTCCTATTTAATTTTGTAATTATTTTGTTATTATATTTTATTGTTTGAAATTAATTGGAATTTCTATTATTGAAATTAATTGCTTGTATTAGTTTTATTTTGATTGATCGTTCTTAAATTTCTATATCAATTATCAATCTTGTTATTAGAATCAAATAGGGTGCTATAAAGTGTTAGTATGAATTTATTGTTTAATCCAAAGTGAAATTATTTGCATAAAATTATTGTTTAGATTATTTGTTAATAAAAACTTTATTAATTTGTTTAATTTTGTACACATTAGGAAAAAGTTCTCATTAGTTTAATTAAACCTTATTAATCCCTCCCTAAGGTTGTCAAACCGATCCTACAATTGGTATCAAAGCTAGTTGCTCTGTTTGTAATAAAAAAAATCATAAATTATTTCGGATTAATATCCATTATTTGAGTTTTTTACTTCATCAATTGGTATTATTTTGATATATAAAGTATCTTATTAATATTTTGAAAAATTATTTTAAAAACTTAATTCCTAGAGTTATGGCAACTTTAGAAGGTTAATGTATTGATACACCTCATTCCTTTAATGGTAAAAATTTTGATGTTTGGAAAAAGATAATGAAAACTTTTAGCTCAATGATAATTGACATGACCTTTCTCCACGCTCTCCCGTCGCAAAAAATAGGTGTCGCAAGAAAACCCATGTGTTCTCCCGATGGTTGTGCGCATTATGCGTCAGGAGATGATCTCCTTACAGGGTTTTTCCCATGATAAGGTCGACAAATTGTTACATATTAGTCCTGTGGCTAAATTCTCACAAATTTGAAATTACATGGACTAAAAATCATTACATACTAAAGTTTATGGACTAAGTTATAATTCTATGAAAGTTTAGGGATCAAAAGTATTTTTACAATATTAATTTTTTTTAACAAAAAAAAAGCATATTGATGTTAAAAATTTATGTGCTAATTAAATTGCACATTTGGTCCTTATAATTAAAAGAAAGTGAAATTTTTATTTCTAAACTGACTAAATTGTCACAAATTTAAAGATATGTTTCGGAGTGATTAAAAAAAGTTAAGATAATGTTTAACATTTTCTAAATCACTTTGAAAACATACTTTTAATCCTTCAAAACTAATTTTGGTGGTATGAAAATTACATTTAATAGTATAAAATTAAATATTAAATTAATTCTGACTGATTAAAGATTTGTTTTGGAGTGATTTTAATCCTTTCAAAATTTAGAGACAAAATTGTTACTTAGGACAAAAAATATTTTTTAATATTTTTTTATATATATAATCTTAACACTTTTTAACTACAAAATACTATTGATGTTAACATTCATATGCTAATTAAAATTTTAAAATTTAGTCCCTTTTTTTTAATATATTTTATTTGTTACTTTTATGGAATTTTAGGAATCAAGTGTTTTTCTTTTTTCTAATATAATCTTAACATTTTTTCGACTAAAAAAATACTATCAATGTTAACCTTCATGTACTAATTAGAATTACAAATTTGGTTCTACAATAAATAAATAAATATATATATATTATAAAAAAATTTAGAATTAATTCCCTATTTAGTTTGATAGAAAAAAAAAACTTTCATTTATCAAAAGTGATTGGATGAAAATTCTAATTTCCTCTAAATAGACTAAAATGAAAGAAACTATGGACAAAAAAAAATAAAGAAGAATCTTTTAAAAATTTAGAAAGAGAGAGAGATAGGGAGATGCGTGTCACGACTTTAACTCTCAAAATTTCCCTTATTTTATTTA
This sequence comes from Lagenaria siceraria, assembly GCA_002890555.2. NCBI lineage: Eukaryota > Viridiplantae > Streptophyta > Magnoliopsida > Cucurbitales > Cucurbitaceae > Lagenaria > Lagenaria siceraria. Next base: position 16,937,081 of record CM016483.1, on the reverse strand, counting down.
TTCTATGATATTATTAAACAGAAAAAATAAGATTGTAATATTATTATATATAATTGAAAATTTAAATAAGAACATGTAAGTGACTCCGTCTGTGGGGATCGAACCACGACCACGTGGTTAAAAGCCACGCGCTCTACCACTGAGCTAAGACGGCATTTGATTAATAACTCACGTAATAATGAATGATGTAAATATTTAATTAAGTTTAGATAACTTTTTAAATATTATCTTAATTATTGAACTTTTTGTATAAGGTGTGTTTTTTTTTCGTCACTTCAATTAACAAGTAGTAATTAATTTTCAGATATAAATTCATTGACGTACAAAATCAAAACTATATTTTAATTTACATATATGTGGATTTTTGACATATTATTATTATTATTTAGAACTATTTTCCTTCTCTCGATGAATGGTTGATTAAGGTCTCAATTGATAACTATTTAGTTTTTTAAAATGAAGTTTGTAAACACTATTTGTATCCACAATTTTATATGTTTTGTTATCTATTTCCTACCAATATTGTAAAAAATTAAGCAAGATTTTGAAAACTAAAAAAAATAATTTTAAAAATAAGTCAACTTTTGAACACTAATAAAATATTTTTAAAAAATCAAGTTAAATTTTGAAAACTACAAAGTAGTTTTCAAAAATTTGTTTTTGTTTTTAAAATTTGACTTGGAATTTAGGTGATCTACAAAGGTGAAAATCGTAATTAATAAATTGAGAGGAAACAAATATAATTTTTTTAAAAAAAATCAATTTGTTATCAAATGAGACTTAAAAAACTAGTTTTTCAAAATTTGTTTTTAAAATTGACTAAAAATTCAAATATTTAGTTAGAAAAGGTAAAAAATATGACAAATAATTTGTAAGAAAATAAGTATAACTTTTAAAAACCAATAAACCAGGTCTTGTTGATAATGATTTGATAAATATTTTGTAAGAAAATATTAGGAAGCTGAAAGATTTGAGATTTGAGTTTGAATCTTCAAATTGACCAAATTTTTTGATAGAAAATCAATAATTATAGATTATTAGATTATGTTATTAAGAAAATGGAATATTCTTAATTCACGTTGGCCATATTTCAATTGAAATTTCCTGACTATTATTCAAAATAAGGGATATAGTCCAATTTCCCAATTAAAAATTCGCCACAGACACAAAGCGTGTACCCGAAGTTTAAATAAATTAATAAATTTTCTTAGAAGGAAAATAAATTAATAAAATAAAAATAAAAGCTGAAGAATTTGGGAAAAATTGCGGCCAGTCGGAGGTGGTGCCGGACCCTAGGTTTCAGGGAATCTTGCGACCCTTCCGAATCTCCGATCAACGGTAAAGAAATCGGATTCCTTTCCTCATCTCCCTGATTCGATCTTTGACAGAGATTTCTCCATCCGATTTTGCGTATAATTTTTGGTGTTTTCAAATTGGAGTTAATTCTCCTCTGGTTGCTTCACCGCGCTTCTAATTCAGGTTTCAACTTAGTCTCATTGTTCGAATTCAATATTTTAGGTGTGAAGCTTTGCCGACTATGAGAGTGAATGTGTTGAATTTGATGCGCTTTAGTTTTGTTTGGTAGGTTTGGATTATTGGCTGCACAATGCAATGTGTTGGGTGAACCTACGCATTTGATTCAATGGAGGAAGAGGAGGATCGGATTTTGCTGAACAGCTTGGGTGTGACGTCTGCTAATCCAGAGGATATAGAGCGGGACTTGTTAAAGGAGGTCATGGCCGAAGCTCTTTAGCATAATTCGTATAATTTTTCGTTTTTTAGTAGCGTGTAGTTACTAATATGCAGAGCGCTGTTAATATCCCGTGGTTTGCTTTACATCCTTCTTAATATGCAGAGCGTTGTTAATCATGATATCATTGTTAACGCGGATGATGGGGAGAAGATACGGCTAGAGGAGCAAGCTTCTCAAGTTGCACGTAGAGCAGCCGAGGCATTGCGCCAGTCTAGAATGCTGCGAAGTAACGAGAGCATCTCAGTTCCAACATGGACTGGAAAAGCTGGAACTGCTGGTGCACCATCGTCTGTGGGTCGGAAGTTTGGTTCAACTGTTAACTCTCTAGTAAACAACAATTCCAAATCCTCAGATGAAGTATCTAGAAATGGAACTAGCCATTTAAATGGCTATGCCGCTGGAACATCTTGTGGAAAGGCCTTATCTTCAGCAGAGCTGCTGGCTAAAATCCGAGGAAACCAAGAAAGAGCAATCAGCACTGGGCTTGAACATCAATCAACTCCTTCAAGTAGTTCAAACAATGTAAGAGCTGCCGGTGTCGGTTCTTCTCAGTCGGCGAATAACTTATCTGTAGTACAACCCGAAGTATTGATTCGTCAGATATGTTAGAAACCTGACTATTTTATGTGGACTTTTGGCAAATATTTTGTCATTCATTCATGTTAGCTACGTCTCTAGGATTAGAGAGTTTATATTAGAGCACTTTTCTAAATTCTAGAGTTATAATAGGAAATAACCATAAATAATGTACCATAACTAATTTAGATAATTTGTTTGACCATGTACCATAACTAATTTAGATACGATTTAGATAATTTGTTTGACCGTGTAACATTTAGGTGTTAAAAGAAAATTTGTTGAACAATCTTACTCTTAGGTAGGTACATAACTTCTTTTTTTTTAAAAAAAAATTGTTTGCACTCTTTTAACTCTAACTTACTCAACTTGTAACCACTACACTCTCAACAAACCTCTCAAATATCTTGATAGGTCTAAGTAATGATATTAATATATTAACATGAAATCATCACTTGTTGTACGAACAGAAGACAAGTGACAGTTGACTAACTCTACGGATAGCTTTTACATTATTTTAATATAAAATTTTGGTTAAATCATTTAATCCTTAGAATAATGTTAAAAAAAAGCTTAAACGTTCTTAAACTTTCACTAAAGTGACAAAAAAGTATGAATTTAGTTTCTCTACCTTATAATTAGTAATGATTTAGTTCGTATTCAAATTTCATAGAATTTCTTACACAAATAGATTGACAAAGATAGATTAATCAAAGATCAAATTTGTTTATAAATTTTAAAGACTTTAACACTTAATCTTGGTGATCTCATGGTAAAGACTAAGTTGTTACAAATTTAAAAGATAAAGACTAAATTATTACATGCTAGCTTCAAGATTAAAACCCTGTATGATAACCATTTCACTTTCGGTTTTTTATTTTTAAAACTAAGCCTATTTTCTCCCAATTTCATACTATGATTTGCATCTTTCTTTAAGTACAAAGGTTATTCAATACCAAAACCAAAAACAAGTTTTCAAGAACACATTTTTTTTAAGAAAAAATTCAAAATTTGGTTTGGTTTTTAAAACATTAGTAAAAAGTATATAATAAAGCAAGAAATTTTGGAGTGAAATGAGTATTTATAGGCTTGATTTTCAAAAATAAAAAATCAAAAATAAAAAATCAAATAGTTACCAAACGAGACCTAAAATATTACAAATAAAAAGTTCAAAAACTCACTCATTACAAATTAAAGTTCAAAGATTAACACGTTTAGCGGTCAAAATTATTGTTTAACCTAAAATTTGTCCTTTACCAAGGCAATTTTAATGTATATTGGCTCGGTGAGGCCTACCACCTTTCATTATATACATGAAGCATGCAAATTTATAAGGACATTCTTCTATGAGTTGAATTACAAAATGAAACTAAGCCAAACAAGTACAGAAACCCAAGGCAATGGATTAAAATAGGCTAAAGAGAGAACTCAAGATCAATAAGGAAAATAACTAGAGTATACATATGTATTCCAAAGATTATTTTCCAATATGGTATTATCACTTATAACTTCCCTTTCATCACCTTTTTTCCTCCCCTCTCATTTCACCCTCAAGATGAACAAAAAAATGAAGAGTACATAAAACTAAGACTTCTTGGTTTTTTGGTTTTTTTTTTTTTAATAACAAACACCAGCTTACACTGATCAGAATGCTGCCCATCCTGATGCTGCCGCCTTTGTCGAACCTGGAGCAGAAGGAAGATTTCTCTGCAAATGTGATGCAAACACAAGTTAAAATGGCGGTAGCTTGTTTCTCGACACGAGTTCCTAAGGATACATACACTCGTACGAAAATACGAGCTACCTATGTAGAAGAGAATCTAAAGAATATGGATCACTATCAGATTTATATTTCAAACGCTTGAGCTATAAGCTTACACCAGGCAATATTCTTGAAGTTGGCCTAGCAATTATAAGGGCAATCTTCAACACAAATGCCTAAGATAGTAGTCAATTCCAATCACAAAGGAGAGACCAATACTTGAGTCTAATCAAACTTATTAATGTGTTTCCTAAAACTAATCTAAATTTAAATGGGTTGTGCATAAAGGAGAGAAGAACCATAATATGTAAGCTATAGGGGCAATTTATACTAGTCACTTAAGAATAACATTATCCTCATCAAATATGTTTCTCTGTATCACAGGTATAACAAAACGAAGTAACGAACAAACAGTAAAAACTGTACCTCAAGTTGGGAAAGATCTGATAAAGGGTCGCTTGCGTTGCTTACATTGTCATTTTTTCCTTCACGATCGACATCACGGCACGTGCTGGCAGATAACTTCCGCGCAGCAGGATCATTTGGAGGGGGTGGAAGAGGAGAACTGATTTTCCTAGCTCCAGTTGGTGGTGGAGCAAGACTCAGAGTTTTTGGCTTTCCAGAACCAGACCCTGACAAGCCAGCAGCTGAGAGCATACCAGTTCCACTAGATGGCTTATGCTTCACATTGATCCGAATTGTTTCACCTTCCTATCATTCAACCCATCATAAAGAACACAATCACAATGGCGATATAAAATGTTTCTAGTTTTCCAACTACTAAGTCGTTGTAATTACTCGCTAGGTATTAGTTGTAGGCTTTCGTTTTGTTGTATGCTTTTGTATCCTTCCATTCTTCTCTCAATGAAAGCTCTAAATTTCAGTAATTACTCGCTAGGTATTAGTTTGCTTGATTAGTTGTAGGCTTTCTTTTTGTCGTATGCCTTTGTATCCTTTTATTCTTCTCTCAATTAAAGCTACTAAATTGTAGTAATTACTAGCTAGGTATTAGTTTGCTTGATTACTTGTGGGCTTTCTTTTTTTCTTATGCTTTTGTATTCTTTCATTTTTTTTCTTGATAAAAGCTACTAAATCACAGTCGTCGAGCAAACTTGAAAATATTGAAGACCTGCCTACATCCAGAAAAATAGAAAAGACCTAACAAAGTGGAAGTATATGAACAAAGCAAAAGAGTAACCTACTTAAAACTTACAACACCATTATTCCAGCCAGAGACTTGGCCTGCCAAATGAGTAATTCTATATTACTCAATGTGAATGAATCGTTTTCCTAATAGTTAGATCAGAGAATTCATTAATCAGATCAGTTCATAGCCAAGAACACATCAGATTAAACATCAGAAGTCCATCAAAATCAGGGGAATTATACCTTCAATCTGTGATTCACAGCAGGATGGATATCAATCTGGCTCTCTTCGTTGGCATCGCCGCCGCCGCTACCGCCACTACTCGGATCTTTCTCAAGATCTCTCTTAACATACTTCTCATGGTCGGACAATGCCACATTGAAATCAAAAGCTTCATTTCGTTCGGCAAAACCTAACCCTACAAAAGCGTGCTTACCCCGGCCGTCCTCGATCTTCAAAACGAAGTATCGAGAAGAGTCAAGAACGGTCTCAACGGAGTTCTCTCGCTGACCTGGATTAACAAAACAAGCAGCAAAGAGTTCGCCGGAGTTGGGATCTTCCAATCGGATCTCACATCGGTCCTTACAGGACACAACTCGAAGGCGGCCGGACCAGATCTTGTCGGATTGTAGCCACTCACCGCACTTACAGCCGCCTGATGTGGTTCGAGGAGGGATTTTGTAGACGGAAACCTCACGAACGACAAGGAGAGTGTGCTCGAAGGTCTCCTCATCCTCCTCAAACGACATGGTGATTTCTCGGAATGTGAGATTGATTGAGAAGAAAGTTTGAAGATTTCTTCAAAGAAATGGAATTGGGGAAAATGGGTTCTTCAAAAAAATTGAATTTATTGAAGGAATTAAGATGAGATTTGAGAAGAAAGCATCAGAAACAGAAAAAGATGCACAACAGAGACGTGGCTTCGAAGAATGGTGTCCTCCAGAGGTCAACTCTACTGTCATACCCCAATTTACTCATTTGCCCTTTTTGGATATCCCCAAAATACAACATGGATAAATTTGAAGGATAAGTTCGATTTTTTTAAAAAAAAATTATCTTTTTAATCCACGAGTTTTTGAAATTTATTTCTTTTTCGCTGTTACCCGAACCCGGCCCGCCGAACGGGCGGCGGCGCGCATGTGGTGGAAGGGTTATACTTCCCTTCCACCACTACCACATTTTGGAAGCTCCCTTGCAAGCATTGTATATATACCCACTTGCCACTCCTTAATCTTCTAATGGGGATAACTTCTACCTCTTTTCTCATAAAAAATATCTTTTTCCTTTTTGTTATGGGCCAAAGGCCCAAAGTCATTCCTAACAATCCCCCACGAATGACTGGGATAGCAAGTAGTGTAAAACAACAAAACGATTTGAAAACCAGTTTCTGAGCTACAAAAGAAGAACAAACTTAAACATCAATATCTTACGATTTGAATTGACGCATAGTGAAGTAGGGTAACAACCTTATTGGTGAGAGTGAGTTTTACCTCTTGAACTTTCACCCTTTATGGTTGAGACCCCCATAACACGTTCTACTTCTTGAATTTTCCTTGATTTCGCGATACAAAGTGTGCTATATAAGGCCATGCACATAAACCTTAGGTTAATGTGAAAGCTCTAGAAAGAGACCCTTAAACTGTTTCATAGAAGGCGACCACACCTCCACATTCACGGTTATTGCTTCATCAAGTCTATCGCAACAGACCACTCAAAAACTGAGCTATGAAGACTTCTCATTCAGTCCACATCTGGACCAACTTCATCAAGTCTGTCAAAAGACAAACCACTCATAACTGAGTTATGAAGATTTTTCAACTTTCCATCAGGTCCATACTAGAACCACCCAAAGAAACGACTATGGATCTTTAAGGTTTTAATTATCTCCATCAAGTCCATGTCAGAACCACCCAAAGTAAGGGCTATAGAGTTTTTATGGGTTTAAGTCCCATGCATAATGAAGATTCTTGAATTATTCTCCTTGTTAGGCCCTTGGTTAGAGGATCCGCCAAGTTCCTCTTTGACCTCACAAACTCCAAAGAGATAATTCCTCCTTTCAACAACTGTTTCACAGCTCCATGTCTGAGACGTATGTGTCTCCTTTTGGCAATTCCTATGGCAGCCTGTAAGTCACAGTATAAAGAGACAGGTACTGATGCCCCCCACAATGGTACATCTCTCAATAGGCTTCTAAGCCATTCTGCCTCTTGTCCTGCCAATTCTAGAGCAATAAATTCTGACTCCATGGTGGACCTAGCTATACAAGTTTGTTTTGCAGACTTCCATGATATGGCCCTTCCTCCTAGTAAGAACACATATCCACTAGTAGAGCTTACTTCGTCGTTGTCCGTTACCCAATTTGCGTCACAATACCCTTCTAATACAACGGAAAATTTATTAAAATGCAAACAGTAGTCTATTATACCCTTAAGGTACCTTAACAAACGACGAAGTGCAATCCAGTGATCTTTATCAGGGTTATGTGTATATCTACTCAATCTACTCACAGCATATGCGATGTCGGGTCTAGTGTAGTTCATTAAAAACATAACACTTCCTATAATCTTTGCATATTCAGATTGAGAAACACTATCTCCTTTGTTTTTCTTAGGGCTCATACTAGCATCATAAGGTGTTCTTACAGGAGCATCATCAAAACAGTCAAATCTCTTTAACATTTTTTCTATGTAGTGTGATTGGCACAAAGAGAACTCATTCTCAGTTCTTCTTATCTTAACACCAAGTATTACGTTAGCTTCTCCTAAATCTTTCATTTCAAAATGTGACGATAAAGTAACTTGGTTTTATTGATTACATCTATGTTTGTTCCAAAGATAAACATATCATCAACATACAAACATATAATCACACATTCTGCTCCAAACAATTTTGAGTAAACACAGGTATCAGAGGAATTCACATTAAAATCGTTGTTTACTAATGTATTGTTAAACTTTTCATACCATTGTTTTGGAGCTTGTTTAAGACCATAAAGAGATTTTTTAAGCTTACATACTTTATTTTCTCGACTGGCAACTGTAAAGCCTTCGGGCTATATCATATATATTTCTTCTTTTAGATCACCGTTAAGAAAGGTTGTTTTTACATCCATTTGGTGAATTAATAGTCCGTGAACGGATGCTAGTGCAATCAATGCTCTAATTGTAGCTATTTTGGTCACAGTGGAATACGTGTCAAAGTAATCAATACCTTGTTTTTGTGTATACCCTACTACCACTAGCCTAACCTTGTACCTTTCAATTGAACCATCAGGTCTTGTTTTCTTTTTGAAAATCCATTTACACATGATAGGCTTACTTCCTTTGGGAAGATCTACTAGGTCCCAAGTTTGATACATTGTTAGAGAATCCAGTTCACTCTTTATAGCTTCCTTCCAAAGGCTAGAGTCTATTGAGCTTAGGGCCTCTAAGTAAGTTTTAGGATCTTCATCAATTAGATACATGCATGCAAATGTTGGCTTTTTGGCCCTTAATATCAAATTAATTAATTTTAATTAATTAATTAATTAATGTTTTGATGATAACAAACCTATTTTTATTTATTAACAATTTGAGTGTTTTGAAGTGTCCATTGTGTAGAGCTTGGAACAACGGTTCCAATGCAATTTGAATCACTCAAATCGGAGTTCAAACAAAGAAGATATGGCTGGAACAAGCTTAACGGAAAAATACCCGATGTCGATGACGTGGCGGCCAAATCATCAAAGTGGACCTACTAGAGGATGACAAGTGGAGAAATAGATAAGTGACACATGGAGCTTTTGATTTTTGTTGGTTTTAAAAAGAATTGTTTTAAAAAGAAAATGAATTTAATATTATTATATGTTTGTGTCTAACGGCTAGTTGCCTTTAAAAGAAAATGAATTTTATATTATTTTATGTGTGTGTCTAACGGCTAGTTGAGTTTAAATCTCAACCATTCAATTTTCTTTTACCAACATCTAATGGTCCAAATTTAATGTAGTTTCCAACAACTTTTCTCTCTTTTTAAACATTTCATCTTTCTCCAAATTTTAAGAACTTTTATTATTTTTCAATCCTCCATAATTCATTAAGCTTCCATTGTTGCTCTCTCTCCAAGCTTCAATTTTATTCTTTTCATCTAATTCTTGAGAGAGATTTATTGTATTGTGAGGATTGATTTATTGAGAGCTTAAATTTGTACATTTACTCTTTGAGAGAGTTTTCCTCATCTTATTCTTCATTTCCAAAATTCATTGTAAGGGTTGCTCTTGATCCCTAAAAAGAGTGGTTGTAACGGTTTGATCCTCAACCGTGGAAAGGATCGAGTTTGTTCTTGCGCCCGAAAAAGGAACATTGTAGCGGTTCGACTCTAAGCCGTGGAAAGAGTCAAGGTTTCTAGTGACATACCCAAGAGGAGCTTGGGAAGTGGATGTAGGCCGGTTGTGCCGAACCACTATAAATTTCTGGTGTCATTTTCTCTATCCCTCTCCTATTTAATTTTGCAATTAATTTGCTATTATAGTTTATTGTTTGAAATTAATTGCAATTTTTATTCCTTGAAATTAATTGGTCATATTTGTTTACTTTGATTGGTAGTTCTTAAATTTGCATATCTTTACCAATCTTATTATTAGAATTAAATAGGATGCTTCAAAGTATTATTTTTAATTTCTTGATTACTTTGGATTGAATTTATTTGCATGAAATTCTTGTTTAAATTACTTGTTAGTATAAAGTGTATTAATTTGTTTAATTGGGCCCACATTAGTAAAAAGTTTCATTAGCTTAAAGAAACCCTATTCACCCCTCTAGGGTTGCCATAGCGGTCCAACAGCAAATTGACAATCTATATCATCTGACCTTTCAACTAGAAAGTAGTAAAAAAATCAGGGCCATAAGTTTTCCCAGTCCTTTGTCTTTTACTTCTTCTAGGTTCAATTTCATGCATACTATCACCAGTTTTAGTTTCAAGCATGTCATTAAAAGATTTATTATTATTATCTTCACTTTTTATGTATATGATCAATTGATGAAGGTAAATAGGTAGAAACATTATCACAGTTAGATATTCTAACTACTTCATTATTTGACTTTATCATGGGAAATATATGCTAAAAAAATTCTGCATCTCTATATTCACATATGGATCTATCATTCAAACACATAAATCTATATGCAGCACTATTTTGGGCATAACCAATAAAGACACAGTCAAAGGTTTTAGATCCTACCGTAGGTTTCTTGAAAGTAGGATACGCTACCTTAGCCGAACACCCTCACACTCTCAGGTAGTTGAGATTGGGTGCATATCCTCTCCATAGTTCGTACAACATTTTATCCAGCTTTTTATGAGGAACCCTGTTAAGAATGAAACAGGCAGAAAGCGCAGCTTCTCCCACAATTTGTTAGATAATCCAGAACTTAAAAAGCATGGCATTCAACATTTCTTTAATTGTTCTATTTTTACGTTCAGCTATGCCATTTTGTTGTGGTGAATAAGGTGCAGTCAATTCATGAATAATGCCATTTGATTCACAAAATTCTTTAAGAGATTTATCACTATATTCACCACCTCTATCTGACCTTAACCTTTTTCTTCTTTTGTCCAATTGATTTTCTACTTCTGCTTTATACTTCATAAACATACTGCCAGCTTCATTCTTTGTTTTTAAAAGATAAATTTTAGTATATCTAGCAAAATCATCAACAAAGAATATGTAATAATTTTGTCCCCTCTGCTTGCAGTATTTTTGAAATCAGCTAAATCAGAACGAATTAATTCAAGTAATTCTGTGCTCCTAGTAGTCACAGGTTTAAAAGGTTTTTTTTTGTGAACTTTGCTTCTACATATAGAGCATTTTCCATTTTCATGTGATTCAGATGCATTGATAAGGTTTAATGCTTTAAGTTTTTTAATCGATGCAATATTCACATGACATAGTCTACCATCCCACAAATCAAACGATTCAGCAATATAAGCAGAACTAGAAGCACTTTCATTCATTTTAGAACATACATTAATAATGTTTAAAACAAACAGATCATCAGCTAAGTATTCCTTACCAACAAAGTCACCATTTTTTGTTAGAACAACCTTGTCGGCCTCTAGTACAATTTTAAGCCCAGCCCGGTTCAACAAACTCCCAGACACCAGGTTCCTACGTAAAGAAGGTACATACAAAACATCACTTAAAGATAAAGTTTTTCCAGAGGTTAGTTTTAAGAGAACCTTCCCTTTTCCAAGTACCCCTGCTGTTGCAGAGTTACCCATGAACACACACTCGCCGTCTGCTGAGTCTTGGAAGTCATGAAACAACTTCTGGTTTGAGCAAAAATGTCGAGATGCTCCTGTGTCAAGAATCCAATCAGATTTATTTTCCACCAGGTTTGCCTCCACAACTACAACATCAATTATGTCATTCTGCTTCGTAAGATGGGCTTGTGGATTAGGTTGTTGATTCGGCCTCCCTTTCTTTTGATTGCATTGGTAAGTTTTGTGTCCTCGTTTTCCACAGACATAGCAAATAATCTTTTTCTTTTCGATCTTGCCACAAGATGTTCTGTGATGTTCCTTCTTTTGAACAGGCTTGTTTTTGGCAAATTGCTTACTATTATTTTTGAACCTGTTATTGTTAACACTAGAAGACTCAACCAAATTAGCATTAACTGAATTTAAATGTTAAAAAATTAGCTTATCTTTCTCTTGGTTCGCTTCTTCCGTGCGCATGTGAGTGATCAATTCCTACAGTGTTAGATCTTTTCTTCTTGTGTTTCAAGTGATTCCGGTAGTCACTCCAGGATGGTGGAAATTTCTCGAGCAGTACGTTTGCTTGGAGGACTTCGCACATTTTCATGCCTTCAGACAGTACATTCGCCACCAGATTCTCGTATTCATGCACTTGATCCACAATTGGTTTGTCGTCCGTCATCTGAAATTGCAACCATTTTCCAACGACATACTTCTTACGACCTGCATCATCCCCTCCATACCGAGAGTCCAGAGTGTCCCATATCACCTTTGCTGACTTTTGTATCACGAATAGATCAAACAAGGAGTCCGTCATACGATTGAGTAAATGGCCACGGACTGTCTTGTTATCTTTCTCATATTTTTCTGAATCTACAGCAGGTTTGGATCTGGACTGACTGGATTCTATCGGATCTGAGACTTTGGAGCTGTCCGGATCTGTGATTTTGGGGCTGTCCGAATAAATCACCACAGTGCACTTACCTTTATCAGATCTGATGGTGGTGAGGATGTAATCAACTTCCACTTGCTCAAAGAAGATGGGAAGCTTCTGTGACCAGCGGCGATAATTGGATCCATCCAGAGGTTCCAATTTCGACAGATCTAGAAGGACCTTACCGTTCTTGATCGACATCTGGAATGTAGGATGGTTTTTGCTTTCAACTTGTAATCCAGATGAATGTTGTTGTGCCGTGGATAATCCCACTGCCTTGAAAGCAAGAACGACGTGACCTCGGTGCTATATCGCAAAAACCGGTTGCTCCCCAAGGTTCACACAACACCCGAACGCTAGCGTGCACTCGCCGGAGAATGGATTGGAAGCAAGGAAAACGGTAGTTCAGAAACCGAAATCGTGAAAATCAGAAAGAGAGCTCAAAGAGTATGGCGGCCAGGGTTTTCTCATCTACCAAAAAGAATTCCACCCCAAACCTTTTAAGAGAAAATAAAAATAAAACGTTTTTTTTTAATCTCGAATTAATTTGAAATTAATTCGAATTGAGAAAACGAAAAAATTAAAACCGACGGAGTAAATATATTTAGTAAAAATTAGAATGGATAGGTAGTAAAAATTTATTTCTTTTTCGCAGTTACCCGACCCACCCGGCGCGCGTGTGATGAAAAGGTTATACTTCCACCACTACCACATTTTGGAAGTTGCCTTGCAAGCACTTGTATATATACCCACTTGCCATTCCTTAATCTTGAAATTTCTACCTCTTTTCTCATACAAAATATTTTTTTCCTTTTTGCTATGGACAAAAGGCCCAAAGTCATTCCTAACATGTATCAACGATGTATCTTCAACTTTACATAAACGACAATGGTGATAAAGTCTACACCACAAAGGTTTTTCTTTCTTGTTTCTTGTTTTGCTGTGTGTAAAAGTTCATCGATGTCACATTATTTGGTAGTGGGGTTGAATTTTCTTTTTTAGTCCTTAATGCATAAAATGCGTCTGCTGCGTCTTAGATAAGCAGTGTTATATATGAAGTCCCTGAATTTGAAGATAATGAAGGATTACTGAGCCAATGACCATAAGTACTGGAGTCTGGATTACAGGATTAGTCCTATTTGAAGTAGGCTACCGTTATTAAGCCCGAGTAATTTGTGTTGTGTACGCATTAATTGATTGATTATATCTATAGTAAACCTTGGGTTAGAATGTCCCAATTTTACTAAAAGTTTGCGGTAAGGCTTTGAGCTTTGTTCCAAGGACTTCCAATCCTCCCTTCTTAGCTTTACCTTATCATGATGGTAGTTTAGAATTACACCTTTGTCCCTTCCTTGACCATGAAGGAGGAGAAGTTTTTAGACTTTAGACACCATTCTTTCTCTACTCTCTTCTCCAAAACAAAACATAACAATTCATAATAATGGTTTATATATTCTGCAACACACAATAGAAAAAATATGGTTCTTGAACTGAAAAGACAGTACTAAAAAAATCTGAGCAAAAAACCTCCCTTTAAAGTTTTACCTCAATACACACTAAGAACAGTAAAATACCAAACAATTTTCCATTCTACAACCCTTAAAACCTTCAAAACTATCCTAAATATTATGGACATAAATAAAACAGAAAAAAAAAAAAAAACAAAAATCCTCAAGAATTCAACACAAAAGAAAATAAGATCTTCCACTTTTAAACACAGATCTGTTTAGTGTGATAATACTGCTGTAAAAACATTATAAACATGCAATTCTTGTGTAGAAATCAAAACTATAAGTTAACTCTCATAGGAGCAATCAATTGATAAACTCTCTGTGCGACAACACTAATAACTGTCCCAAATTTGAAGAAAACAATGCTGGAAATTTCTGGAATAATTTCCATTATCAAACCTTGAATTTTAAATAAAAAGACCTAATTGAAAACTTTGATACCAAAACTTTAGGTAAAACAAAAAATATCAAATTTTCCCAAACCTTTCATTATAACCATCAAGAATACTGAAGACAAAAAATCAACGCTCCAAAGTCCCTCTAAAACTTTAGTAGTCAAGCAAAGAAAAAAAAAACCAAGAAAAAGAAGAAAACTCCAAAGCGTTTCTTCTCTCTCCTCCCCCTTTTTTTTTTTTTTTTCCATCAAAAGACTAAAATAAAGTTAGGGCTTTGAGAGATCCTTGTAAAGAACCTCATTTAAAACCTGTAAAGGGTTAAATTCGTTCTCATTTTTAAAAACTAGATACTAATTTCTTCGGAAGATTCTTGCCTCAACACTATAGACAGACTACAAGTGAAATGCCCTTGGATAAGCTTATGCCCATTTTGTTGTTGTCTTTGCCACAAATCCAAGGAATCTATCCATCATCTGCTTCTCTACTGCAAATTTACCAGAGTTATTTGGAATGAAATCTTTAGTGCCTCCGGATGAACCATCATGCCACCTCATTCTATTTTCAATTGGCTCATAATGTCACTAATCGACTACCCATTCAATTCTGTTAAAGAAGTTGTTTGGTCTAGTATCATTTGTGCGTTGATACCAAAAGTTTGGGAAGAGAGGAATGCTAGGATCTTTAAAGACATATCCAAGTCCAGAATTGAAGAAGTTCCGTTTCCGTTTAAAAAAAAAAAAAAAAAATTCGACAATTGAAGTGTTTGAATTAATTATTTTCAATGCTACTTCCCCTCAAAGATTACAGTTTATCTTTTCTTGTTACAAATTGGAAACACCTTTTGTGTATTTCCTATAATAAGGGTCCTTTTGTATCCTCTTGGATTATTTGATTCAATAATGAAATTCTTTCTTCTTTGGAAGATTGGTTCCGCCATAAAACTTTCACGTAAAACTAGATCCTTGCAATCCACACCTTGAACTAGAACCTCCTCATTAGTCAAATCTTCCTTCACTTGCAATGGTGCATAGCTCAACACATGTGAAATGTCTGCAATCTACTTTCGAAGCATGGAGACATGGAAAGTATTATGGATTTGATGATCTAAGGCAGGTAGTAAGGCCAAGCAATATGCCACTACACACCTTTTCCAAAATCACAAAAAAAGTTTGATAAACATTGGGCTAAGCATATTTTTCTTCTCAAACCTCGCGATTCCTTTCAACAACCAGACTTTCTAAAATACCATATCTCCAATGTTAAATTTTAGTTATTTTCTTCTGATATTAGCATAGCTTTTCTGCCGACTTTGAGCTGTTTCCATTCTCTGCTTAATTAAGCTGATGACCACATTAGTTTTCTGCACTAACTCACGTCCCAAAATCAAATTCTCTCCCACTTCATTCCAATTGATTGGCGAACTACACTTGTGTGCTTAGAGTGCCTCAATTCTAAATTTAATGGAGCTTCTTGTGTTTGTTGAACTTAAAATAAAACAGTGTTATTTATATAAAAAAAAAAAGATATCAAAATAGTATGTAAACACTACTTGTATCCACAAATTTATATATTTTGCTATTTATTTCCTATTAATATCGTAAAAAATTAAGCCAAATTTTGAAAACTAGAAAAATAATTTTAAAAATAAGCCAACTTTTGAAAACTAATAAAATATTTTTAAAAAATCAAGTTAAATTTTGAAAACTACAAAAAAGTAGTTTTCAGAAAGTAGTTTTTGTTTTTAAAATTTAACTTGGAATTTAGGTGGACCTACAAAGGTGAAAATCGGAATTAGAAAATTGAGAAGAAACAAACGTAAATTAAAAAAAAAAATTATTATCAATGAGACCTAAAAAAAGTAGTTTCTAAAATTTGCTTTTAGAATTTGACTAAGAATTCAAATATTTAGTTAGAAAAGATAAGTACGACAAAAAAATTTGTAAGAAAACAATCCTAACTTTCAAAAACCAATAACCAAGAATTAAGGTATAACCATTTGATAAATATTTTGTAAGAAAATATTCTAGGATGCTGAAAGATTTGAGATTTGAGTTTGAATCTTCAAATTTACCAGATTTTTGGGTAGAAAATCTATAATTATAGATTATTAGATTATGTTATTAAGAAAGTGGAAATATTCTTAATTCACGTTGGCCATATTTCAATTAAATTTTCTTTTGACTATTTTTCAAAATAAGGGATATAGTCCAATTTCCCAATTAAAAATTCGCCACAAACACAAAGCGTGCACCCGAAGTTTGAATAAATTAATAAATTTTCTTAGAAGGAAAATGAATTAATAAAATAAAAATAAAAGCTTAAGAATTTGTGAAAAATTGCAGCCAGTCGGAGGCGGTGCCGGACCTTAGGTTTTAGGGAATCTCGCGACCCTTTCGAATCTCCGATCAACGGTAAAGAAATCGGATTCCTTCCCTCGTCTCCCTGATTCGATCTTTGACAGAGATTTCTCCATTCCATTTTGCATATAATTTTTGGTGTTTTCAAATTGGAGTTAATTCTCCTCTGGTTGCTTCACCATGCTTCCAATTCAGGTTTCAACTTAGTCTCATTGTTCGAATTCAATATTTTAGGTGTGAAGCTTTGCCGACTATGAGAGTGAATGTGTTGAATTTGATGCGCTTTAATTTTGTTTGGTAGGTTTGGATTATTGGCTGCACAATGCAATGTGTTGGGTGAACCTACGTATTTGATTCAATGGAGGAAGAGGAGGATCGGATTTTTCTGAACAGCTTGGGTGTGACGTCTGCTAATCCGGAGGATATAGAGCGGGACTTGTTAAAGGAGGTAATGGCCGAAGCTCATTAGCATAATTCGTGTGATTTTTCGTTTTTAGTAGCGTGTACTTATTTTACTGTTTAGGTTCGTAATGGTTTTTTTGGCCATTTAGATTAACTTTTAGATGTTTTACATGAAATTGAACTCAGTCAGCAATTCTTGGGTATCAACTGGTAATTAGTTATAAACTTGTTGCAGTTAACATCATTGAATGATTTGTTTTTGAATTCAGGCAAAAAAGAATAGTGAGAATGGTGCTGAAGTTGGAGGGATCGAAGAGGAGAACGTTTGTGATAAGTTAGATACCACTGATTCTCCTTCTGCCAGTCATGTGCAGCTCTATCAGAAGCTTAGGGCTGTAGAATATGAGATAGATGCTGTTGCATTAACAGTGGAACCAGGGAAGAAACTTGAAAGGATTGAACAAAATTCTTACGTCGACACTGGCTCCCAGGAGCAGGGGCGTGGAGAGGATGGTGTTTCAGCTTCTGCAGATGGCCTTCAGCATGCCTTAGCAGTTGACAGGCTAGGAAGCCTGAAGAAAACCCAACAGCAGTTGAAGAAAGAACTTTCCCATTTGAATGACAAGCATGCCAAGACAATATTGGAGATAGTTAAGGACAGATCAAAGCCTAAGCGAAAGTCTAAAGAGGTCAAGAAATCAGGAAACAATGGAGAAAAGAGGTTGAAAGTTGTGTCATTTGATGAAGATAATGATTTTGATGCAGCTTTGGATGCAGCCACTGTGGGCTTTGTTGAAACAGTGAGTTAAGCTGTTTTCAAATGCTGTTTTCAAATGCTGTACTCTGTAAGATGCTTGACAAGTCTTCTGTACTTGTAAATTGAAATAGCTTTTACATTCGACATTGAAAAAAAAAAAGTTATGCAACAGGTGAGTAACTTTCATTCTTTGTCTTAGGAAAGAGATGAATTGGTACGGAAGGGAATTTTAACACCATTTCACAAGCTGAAGGGCTTTGAACGCCGTCTTCAGAACCCAGGGCAATCAAGTCTTCAGAACCACAGGGGATCAAGGCGTGAGGTAAAGGAGGAAGAAGAGGAAAATGATGACTTTGCTCCTGACAGTGTTGCTAGAGCCCTCCAGTCAATGTCAGTGGCTGCTCAAGCTCGGCCAACCACTAAATTGCTTGATCCAGAAGCTTTGCCGAAGCTTGATCCACCAGCTCATCCTTTCTACAGGTTAAAAAAACTTGTAAAGGTTCCCCTATCTGCAGAAGACAAAGCTGCAAAGAAAATAAAATGCAAAAAAACCAGACGGCCTTTGCCAGACAAAAAATATAGAAGACAAATTGCCATGGAGGAAAGAGACGAGGAAGCTGCTGGTATGTCTCTTAACCCTGTCGTCAATTAATCATATAGAATAAGGTTCTACAACTTATTCTTTCCAAGTTCATGTTGCAGCTTCCTTTTGTTTTTTCTTTTTTTAAGAAGCATGTTGCAGTTTCCATGATTCTATGGTTGGCAGTTGTATCTTTTACTTGATGTTAACATCTAAATTCTTAACCTCGTCGTCAATTAATCATATTGAATATACTTTTCTAGCCTCTGTTCTAGTTGCTATCTTCTCTATGATCAAAGAAAGCCAAATTTGCTTTCCTTTTGTTGGTAGAGTACCACATGGCATCAACTGAAGCCCTTGAAGACCTAATATGTTTAATTGGCTTATTGTTGACTTGTGCATGTAAATAATACTTATATTTCATGATTTTTTTCCGTTACTATTTCCTTTTTTGATTTATTATGATTTGGTTCTCAAACTTATTCTGCCTAGTTGTCAAAGATGAACATTCGATAGTATATTCCTAAACGATGCATAACTCTTACCTAAAGATATGATGCATAACAATGGATGTTTTTTCTGGCAGTTGTATGATAGTAATCATCTGTAAATAAATTAGTTGAAGTTGTGCCCTTTTACCCACATTTTCAGATGCTTGCAAACCATGAGAAAAATTTCATGGATCTAGGGGAGTTTGTTAGTTGAGAAAATTTACTTCATGTTGTACTTATTTTGATAGTTACATGCAAGAAGTCATGCCGTTACCCACATATATCTTATTAAGTTGAAAATTTGTTGTAATAGAGCATTGATCTGTGAGAAAACTTACTGCTCTTAGTTCTTCATCGTGGAATGTTTTTTCTGATTGGGTATGTCATTGATTGTTAGTTCTATGACATATTTACATGCATCATCTTCAGCAATTGATCTGTTTACGAAGAACCTTTTGTGTTCCTGATGTGTTATTCATGTTGCAGAGAATATTTCAGATGGTTTGCCTACATCAAGTTCTGAAAGAGAAGACTCAGGAGATTTAGAAGATGATGTTAACGAACCTTCTTCTGTAATACTTGAAGGCGGGCTGAAAATTCCTCAGAGCATATTTGATCAACTTTTTGATTACCAAAAAGTTGGGGTACAGTGGTTATGGGAATTGCACTGCCAAAGGGCAGGTGGAATTATTGGAGATGAGATGGGCCTCGGAAAAACAGTCCAGGTCTTGGCCTTTTTAGGTGCATTACATTTCAGTAACATTTATAAACCAAGCATCATTGTCTGCCCTGTTACACTAGTTAGACAGTGGAAGAGGGAGGCACGGAAATGGTGCCCAGGACTTTTGGCAGAAATCCTACATGATTCTGCTCATGATCCCACTTACAAGAAAATGCTAGAAAAATCTGACGGAAGTGATGAAAGCGAAGATTCAGAGGAAAGTGATTATAGGAAAAACTCACAGTCCAAAGGCACAAAAAAATGGGATTCCTTGATAAACCGTGTTTTGAGGTCAGAATTGGGTTTGCTCATTACCACTTATGAACAACTACGACTGTTAGGTGGGAAGTTGCTCGACATTGAGTGGGGTTACGCAGTCCTGGATGAAGGACATCGTATTCGAAATCCAAATGCTGAGGTCACTTTAGTTTGCAAGCAGCTACAGACAGTACACCGCATAATAATGACTGGTTCTCCAATTCAGAACAAATTGACTGAGTTGTGGTCCTTGTTTGATTTTGTTTTCCCAGGGAAGCTGGGAGTGTTGCCTGTATTTGAAGCAGAGTTTGCAGTTCCTATATCTGTTGGTGGCTATGCTAATGCGTCTCCGTTGCAAGTGTCAACTGCGTATAGGTAAATGTTGTGAAATTGACCACGTTTGAGTTCTTATTTTTAATATTTGCCCTGTTTTTTTTTTTCTTTTCTGAGAAATGTGTGGAATTTGTAAGTGTATTCTGTTTTTTTTTTGGGCTTATAGTTAAAATAATTGCAGTGAAGTGTTGAAACTTTGACCTTTAGGTAAGGTTATTAAGGTTAATGATGCTATGGGGTTACTAGTTGAGCTATGATCAGGTTGAGAGTTTATGAGGTGAGTTTATAATGATGACTTGTAAAAGATGATTTAATTAAAAAGGGTGGATGGGGTAGTTCTTTGGTCTTGTGGTTCTCTCTCCCTCCTCCTTCAGTAGCTGAACGTCACCAACCTTTGAAGTTCTCACTATGCAGGTGTGCTGTCGTTCTTCGTGACTTAATTATGCCCTATCTTCTTAGAAGGATGAAAGCTGATGTGAATGCTCATTTGCCAAAGAAGACTGAACACGTTCTCTTCTGTAGCCTTACTTCTGAGCAACGTTCTGTCTATAGAGCATTCCTTGCAAGCTCTGAAGTGGAAAGTATTTTGGATGGGAATAGAAATTCTCTTTCTGGAATTGATGTAATGCGTAAAATTTGCAACCACCCAGATCTACTCGAGAGAGAACATGCTTTCCAGAATCCTGACTATGGGAATCCTGAACGTAGTGGAAAAATGAAGGTAGTTGAGCAAGTGCTGAAGGTTTGGAAGGAGCAAGGTCACCGTGTTCTTCTTTTCGCTCAGACCCAACAGATGCTTGATATTTTAGAGAGATTTCTGGTTGGAGGTGGTTATACTTATAGGAGGATGGATGGTGGTACTCCCGTCAAACAGAGAATGGCCTTGATTGATGAATTCAATAATTCCTGTGAGGTGTTTGTTTTTATTTTAACAACCAAGGTTGGTGGTCTGGGAACCAACTTAACTGGAGCAGATAGGGTGATAATCTTTGACCCTGATTGGAATCCGTCAACTGACATGCAGGTATTATGTCATGTTTCTGTTTTTCTACTTTAATCTATTGAACTAGTTGTTTCAGACCTCTTTGGAAAAGTTTGATTGAGGTTCTTCACTTTGTTTAAACCAGGAAAACTATTTTGAATTACTGTACTGCGCCTTTTGCAGTTGGGTAGTCAACATCTTTTATATTTTTCTGCTTATTACAATATTATGGAAGATTTTTCTTCCTATTCTCTACTACATGGCGATAACTTTACATGATTATATTCAAGCAATTTGAATCTAATTTAGTGATTAATTCTTCCGATTACAGGCTAGGGAGCGTGCTTGGCGTATTGGTCAACAACGGGATGTAACAGTGTATAGATTGATCACTCGTGGAACTATAGAGGAGAAAGTGTACCATCGACAGATATATAAGCATTTTCTCACTAATAAGATATTAAAGAACCCACAGCAGAAAAGGTTCTTTAAGGCTAGAGACATGAAGGATCTCTTTACACTGAACGAGGATGGGATGGATGGATCAACAGAAACATCAAATATTTTCAGCGAGTTGAATGATAGTGTAAATGTTGTTGGTGTTCAGAAAAATGAGAAGGATGAGCAAAAATCTGGCAGTGGCTCAGTATCGTATGCAGATTCTGTTGATGAAAATCTATGCAAATCAGAGATTGAAACTTCTGGAAGGAATGGTTCTGTTGAGATGGATCAGGGTGGTGGAGCAGACGACGACACAAATATCTTGAAGAGCCTTTTTGATGCGCATGGTATTCATGTAAGTCTCATCCCTTTTGACCTCCACATAAGCATTTTCATGTCTATTGTTGATAGGTGTTATTGTGAGACCAAAATACAGAAAAATCTTCGTTATTCTATACACTAGTGTTCAATATATATAGGCATACATGAAAACCCTAAACTAAAAGTAATAAAATGACAATAAAAGACAAACGACTAATAAACTCCTATAATTGCACATATATACTAAGGAACCAAAACACAATCAGACTATATTGAAATGTAAATGGAAATGATGAAAACTTAGAAGATAGCTAAGTAATTCCAGGTATTTGGACCCTCCCTCTTGAGATCTCTCAAGTATTTGGACCTCCCCCCAATAACTAACACATCCTTCTTGATATGCAGAGTGCTGTTAATCATGATATCATTGTTAACGCGGATGATGGGGAGAAGATACGACTAGAGGAGCAAGCTTCTCAAGTTGCACGTAGAGCAGCTGAGGCATTGCGCCAGTCTAGAATGCTGCGAAGTAACGAGAGCATCTCAGTTCCAACATGGACTGGAAAAGCTGGAACTGCTGGTGCACCATCGTCTGTGCGTCGGAAGTTTGGTTCAACTGTTAACTCTCTAGTAAACAACAATTCCAAATCCTCAGATGAAGTATCTAGAAATGGAACTAGCCATTTAAATGGCTATGCCGCTGGAACATCTTGTGGAAAGGCCTTATCTTCAGCAGAGTTGCTGGCTAAAATCCAAGGAAACCAAGAAAGAGCGATCAGTGCTGGTCTTGAAAATCAATCAACTCCTTCAAGTAGTTCAAATATTGTAAGAGTTGCTGGTGTCGGTTCTTCTCGGTCGGCGAAGAACTTATCTGTAGTACAACCTGAAGTATTGATTCGTCAGATATGTACGTTTATTCATCAAAGAGGTGGAACCGCCGATTCAGCCAGTATTGTACAACATTTTAAGGACAGGATACCCTCAAAAGATTTGCCCTTGTTTAAGAATCTGCTGAAAGAGATAGCAATATTAGAGAAAAGCCCCAATGGTTCATTCTGGGTTCTGAAGCCAGAGTATAAACAGTAATCTAAGCATAGTTAGTTATTTAATTCCATTGCACCAATCACTCGGGGCCTTTTCCACTTCTGACCTTCACAGTTGGAATTTTGTTTAGGCTAAATCACAAAAAACATATCCCTGAACTTTATTCTTTGTTTAAGCTACAATTGGAGTAGTAATATATTAGAATCTTGAATGAACATTGAGACAGTCACATTGTTCCAAGATTCTACTACGTCATTCCAAGTCTCGATGTTCGTTCAACATTTAAATAGATTTTTACTCCAAGTGTAGTTTAAAACTATTGATTTTTATAAAAAAAATCAATGATTATCTTGTATATTTTTGGAACAAAAGTAAAGTTCGAGGGTATTTTTCTTTTTGTAATTTAGTCTCTTTTATGTTATTTTTTTTGCTTTTGTTGAATTTAGAAACTGTTCCTTCCATTCTAACCAAACTATGCCCTAACTGGCCAATGATACCGTGTACAGCTAATCTGCAGCAGATTGTCAATTCAATTTGTAGAGTCCTTGATTTATGGATTGGTAGCCATTTTTCAATTTGTAGCTGTAGATGAATTTATTTAAACCGTGTAGAAACATGACTATTTTATGTGGACTTTGGCAAACTCATTTTGTCATTCAATATGTATATAATTTACGTGGTTCAGTTCATAGGACAGAGGGAGAACAATTTTACTGGAGAGAATGTTATAAATTACATAATCAATCGGCGCCTCCAGGATTAGAGAGTTTATATAGAGCACTTCTCTAGACTCTAGGGTCATAATCGTAAATGATCATAAATAATTAAATATACCAAATACGAATTCTACTTGGAGTTTTACATCGTTTCATCTATCACAGACTTTCTTACTGATGAGTGTTTGGACCAGATTACATGTACCATGACTAATTTGGACAATTCTTTGACAAAATTTGTTGAACAAACTTACTTTTAGGTAGGTAGATATCTTCTTTTTTAAAATTTTGTTTGCACTCTAACTCACTCAACTTGTAACCACTACATTCTCAACAAACTTCTCAAATGATATCTTGATATTCCAAGTATTATCATGTTAACATATTAACATGAAATCATCCCTTCTTGTATGAACAGAAGACAAGTGACAGTTGACCAACTCTTCGAATAGCTTCTAATATAAAATTTTGGTTCATGTTGAAAATTGAGGAGCAAAATGCACACCACAACAATACAAATACGGGAGAAATATAATATAATAATAAAATATATATAAAACAATAAAATAACTAAAAAAAAATATCTCCAAATTTCTCCACTAATTTTTAATCTTTTTGGATTTCTTACCAATGTGTGTCTCTACAAACTCCACAAATAACTACTTATTTATAGGGATTTTGGGAAGGAGGAGGTGGTAAATTTGGACACTAACCATAGGTTGTTTGTATGACACATGACCAATACATGTGGTAATGGAAAAATGACATTTGGCTTTTGCCATTAACATGAGCATCTATCTAACACTTATTTTATAATAGTTAAATCAATTTTTCGTATGTGTATTTATTGTTAGAATAATGTTAAAAAATCTTAAATGTTCTTACACTTATTTTATAATAGTTAAATCAATTTTTCGTATGTGTATTTATTGTTAGAATAATGTTAAAAAATCTTAAATGTTCTTACACTTTCATGAAAGTGACAAAAAGCATCAATTTAATTCCTCTACTTTATAATTAATAATGATTTAGATCATACGTAAAAATAGTTTTCAAATTCAATGAAGTTTCTTACACAGATAGATTGACAAAAATAGACTAATTAGAGATCAAATTTGTTTATAAATTATAAAGACTTTAACACTTAATTTTGATGATCTCATGGTAAAGACTAAATTGTTACAAATTTAAAAGATAGAGACTAAATTATTAAATGCTAGCTTAAAGACTAAGACCTTGTATGATAACGATTTCACTTTCGGTTTTTGATTTTTTAAAATTAAGCCTATTTTCTCTCAATTTCATACCATGATTTGCATCTTCTCTTAAGTACAACAGTTAAATTCTAACTCAAAACCAAAACCAAAAACAAGTTTTCAATTTTTTTATTTTTTTATTTTTAAATTTCACATTTTGGTTTGGTTTTTAAAAGCATTAGTAAAAAGTAGATAACAAAGCAAATAATTTTGAGGTGAAATGAGTATTTATAGGCTTGATTTTCAAAAACCAAAAACTAAAAATCAAATAGTTACCAAATGAGACTTTAAATGTTACAAATAAAAAATTCAAAAACTCACTCGTTAATTAAAGTTTAAAGATTAACATGTTTAGTAGTCAAAATTATTGTTTAACCTAAAATTTGTCCTTCTTTACCTGGGCAATTTTAATGTATATTACCACCTTACATTATATACATGAAGCATTCAAATTTATAAGGACATTCTTTTATGAGTTGAATTACAAAATGAAATTAAGCCAAATAAAATACAGACAATGGATTAAAATAGGCATAGGCTAAAGAGAGAACTAAACTCAACTCAGGTCGGTGAACCAAATACTTCCGAAGATTATTTAATATAACGGTATACAAAAATTTCGACAACGCGAGGAACCAAACTCCAATTATTTTATTGATCCGGATTGGGTTGAAAAATCCATGAACCCACTGATTCAGTGTTTTAGAAACTAAATTTTCGGTTCAAGCCAAACCGAACCGGGTTTAGTATAAATATGAAATTTTAGGTTTTCATTCTTCATTTCAGTAGCCGCCATTAGTCCCCCTCTCTCCCGTTCATCTGCTTGCCTGGTGTTGGTCCTCCCTCACCCTCGCCGTTCGTCTAGTGCTGCACCACCGCCGGACGTTCAGCACCAACGTTCTCCGTCGCGCCGCCGTTCGTCTTTTGCCGCACCTCTGTTCGTCTTGTGAGTTACTTAATCCTCTGTTTGTATTTTATTGTTTGTTTTGCCTTCAATCTTATTTGTGTAATCAATAAATTTACTTCGAAACAAAAAATAACCTAATTTTTTTTACAGGTTGAGTGTGTATCAACGATGTATCTTCAATTTTACATAAACGACAATGGTGATAAAGTCTACACCACAAAGGTTTGTCTTTCTTGTTCCTTCTTTTGCTCTGTATAAAAGTTCATCGATATCACATTATTTGGTAGTGGGGTTGAATTTTTTTTTTTTAATCCTTAATGCATAAAATGCGTCTGCTGCGTCTTAGATAAGCAGTGTTATATGGAGTCCCTGAATTTGAAGATAATGAAGGATTACTGAGCCAATGACCATAAGTACTGGAGTCTGGATTACAGGATTAGTCCTATTTGAAGTAGGCTACCGTTATTAAGCGCGAGTAATTTGTGCAGTTGCATTTGTGTTGTGTACGCATTAATTGATTGATTATATCTATAGTAAACCTTTGCTTAGAATGTCCCAATTTTACTAAAAGTTTGCGGTAAGGCTTTTAGCTTTGTTCCAAGAACTTCCAATCCTCCCTTCTTAACTTTACCTTATCATGATGGTAGTTTAGAATTACACCTTTGTCCCTTCCTTGACCATGAAGGAGGAGAAGTTTTAGACTTTAGACACCATTCTTTCTCTGCTCACTTCCCCAAAACAAAACATAACAATTCATAAAAGTTTAATCACCAAAACCCTTGAATTTCGGACAGAGAGAAACAAACTTGCAATCATTCAATCCTTTCATTTACAAAGTGGGAAAATGCATTATTGGAGTAGCCCAACAAAACCATTTAAACATGCCGAACAATTTCAGTCAATTCTCAAGTCACATAAGACATGCTTTCAGACATTCAAAACATACCTTCAAACTCTTACCAAATCGCAGTAGTCAAAACATGAATTTCAAAATTTATATTTTGGAGGGGATGTGGAAACTACTTACCTTGAACAAACCTAAAAAAGTTTCAATCTAAACAATTCACAATTTGTATTTGAACCAAGGACCGAGGCCAATCTTTCAGGTACCTAAACGTAACCAATGCTTCATTCTCAGAAACCAAATTCCAACATAAGGTATGAACCCATCTAAAACGAACACAACTTCATCTACCCAAATTTCTCACTCAAGAAATTTTCTGCAACACACAATAGAAAAAAATATGGTTCTTGAACTGAAAAGACAGCACTAAAAAAATCTGAGCAAAAAACCTCCCTTTAAAGTTTTACCTCAATACACACTAAGAACAGTAAAACCAAAGCTTTCCAAAACATAATAAAATACCAAACAATTTTCCATTCTACAACCCTGAAAACCTTCAAAACTATCCTAAATATTATGGACATAAATAAAACAGAAAATTATTCTTAATAAAAACAAAAATCCTCAAGAATTCAACACAAAAGAAAATAAGATTTTCCACTTTTAAACACAGTTCTTTTTAGTGTGATAATACTGCTGTAAAAACATTATAAACATACAATTCTTATGTAGAAATCAAAACTATAAGTTAACCCTCATAGGAGCAATCAATTGATAAACTCTCTGTGCAAGAACACTAATAACTGTCCCAAATTTGAAGAAAACAATGCTGGAAATTTCTGGAATAATTTCCATTATCAAACCTTGAATTTTAAATAAAAAGACCTAATTGAAAACTCTGATACCAAAAATTTAGGTAAAACAGAAAATATCAAATTTTTTTTTTACAGTGAAGATTTTCCCAAACCTTTCATTATAACCATGAAGAATAATGAAGACAAAAAATCAACGCTCCAAAGTCCTAAAACTTTAGTAGTCAAGCAAAGAAAAAAACACCAAGAAAAAGAAAACTTATTCTTCCTTTTTTCTTTGGGGAGAACTCCAAAGTGTTTCTTCTCTCTCCCCCTTTTTTCCCCATCAAAAGACTAAACTAAAGTTAGGGCTTTGAGAGATCCTTATAAAGAACCTCATTTAAAACCTGTAAAGGATTAAATTCTTTCTCATTTTTAAAAACTAGATACTAATTTCTTCGGAAGATTCTTGCCTCAACACTATAGACAGACTACAAGTCAAATGCCCTTGGATAAGCTTATGCCCGTACGAATCCAAGGAATCTATCCATCATCTGCTTCTCCACTGCAAATTTACTAGAGTTATATGGAATGAAATCTTTAGTGCCTCTGGATGGACCATCGTGCCGCCTCATTCTATTTTCAATTGGCTCAGAATGTCTCTAACGACTACCCATTCAATGCTGCTAAAGAAGTTGTTTGGTCTAGTATCATTTGTGCGGTGATATCAAAGGTTTGGGAAGAGAGAGGAATGCTAGGATCTTCAAAGACATATCCAAGTCCACAATTGAAGAAGTTCTGTTTCTGTTTCAAAAAAAAAAGTCCACAATTGAACTGTTTGAATTAATTATTTTCAATTCTATCTTTTGGTGTAAAAATTTACTTCCCCTCAAAAATTACAGTTTGTCTTTTCTTGTTACAAATTGGAAACACCTTTTGTATTCCCTATAATAAGGGTCCTTTTGTATCCTTTGGATTATTTTATTCAATAATGAAATCGTTTCTTATAAAAAAAAATCTTTGGAAGATTGGTTCCTCCATAAAACTTTCATTAGAGGGATAGTCTTATTACATAAAGCTAGATCCTTGCTATCCACAACTTGAACTAGAACCTCCTCATTAGTCAAATCTTCCTTCACTTGCAATGGTGCATAGCTCAACACATGTGAAATGTCCGCAATCTACTTTCGAAGCATGGAGACATGGAAAGTATTATGGATTTGATCTAAGGCAGGCAGTAAGGCCAAGCGATATGCCACTACACACCTTTTCCAAAATCACAAAAAAGGTCTTATAAACATTGGGCTAAGCATATTTTTCTTCCCAAACTTCACGATTCCTTTCAACGACCACTCGGGTCCCAAAATCAAACTCTCTCTCACTTCATTCCAATTTATTGGCGACCTACACTTGTGTGCTTAGAGTGCCTCAAACGATGCCATTCCAATAGTTTCTTGATAGCTGTCATTATAATAAAACTCTATTAGATGAAAATGTTACTCCCATCATCCCTGGAAGTCCAAAGCACAAGCTTGAAGCATGTCCTCCACTATTCGAATTGTCCTTTCCGTTTGACCATCTTTTTGAGGGTGGAACAAGGTATTGAAATGAAGCCTCATGCCAAAAGCCTTGTGCACACTTTTCCAAAGTTTGGATGTAAACTTTGGATCTCCATTGAGATCGACTCAAATTGGTCATACAAAAGTCTGACACTATAGATACATTTTAGAGTTGGTAGAAATTTTTTATTTCATCTTCGGTAGAATTGTACATTTTAAAATGCATACCATTGTGCCAAGAAATTACAAATGAAATAATCCCTGCAAACATGTTTCAGTTAGCTTGCTAAACCGAGTATCAAGAAAAAGAAAACTAGCTTGATAAACCATTGCTAATTGCCCTTCATTGTTTGCACCGTTTTTTGTGCTACAATTTTATGCTAACTTATCTAGTTTGCATTTTTCTTTCTCTTGAGCAGAAGGAATCACCTCTAGGTTTGGTCACACAATCTGCTCATCCAGGTAAAATTCTTTGCAAATATTTATCTAGTTGAGAACCATCTCGTTTCACTTGCATAATTAGCAATATCAATATGATCCTGGTAGGGAGAAAGACCATGCTGTAATATCTCTGTGTTGTTGTGTCTTGTAATAAGGAAATTGGTCGAAACAATATACACGGTCTATTTCAATTGTAAGTTTCATTGTGGCTGAGGCTATTGTGAAAATTGGAATTATACATTCTTGAGAATGGATATGCACTGTTGATATACAACATGCAGACCACTTTTATTATCGGTTGACATGTAGAAGAGGATAATATCATTGCTCACCTTTCTCCTTAGAGATGCCATGATTGAATTGATTCAGATGCCTGCTAGGCTGCCCCTTCAAAATGCAGTCATGGTTTTAGCAGTTTCGAACACCTGATAACCTGTTTTACATTTTTCTGACTGCAGCTCGTTTCTCCCCCGATGACAAATACTCAAGGCAGAGAGTTCTTCTTAAGAAGCGATTTGGCTTGCTACCTACACAGCAGCCACCCCCAAAGTACTGAACTCAATGCATTCTCAAATCAACTCTATGGCAATTCTCAAGTGTTTGTTTCCCAAACCCCCACCTATAGTAGATCGTGACTTGGTTAAACTTTGATAGATAGTTTTGCCTTTTTCTCTATGGCATGTAATTGAGCTGTAAAGCACAATTCACTGTTGAACCTTTCTTTAAGGTTGTCATCGGCTTTATGTTTGTATTGAACCTTTTATTTTACTGACAGCAAACTTATCTACTTTGAAGATTTGGTTTTAATGCAAGATAATGGGCCTTCTTTCCATAACTTTTTCTCCTTTTGTACAACATTGTAGTTGTCAAGCACCAATGTCTGCTGATCCTCTCTAAAGTTGTTGGCCTTGTTATATGTATTTAACCTTATTTATTGACAATTAATTGAGCCTAAGCCATAAAGTGGTAGTCCTCAATTCCCTTGGTAGGTTTGAGCGTTCAAGTTCCATCCACGTCCTGGTTTGCAATTCGAGACGTATGCACCAGAATTGGACAATTACAACTCTTGAGAATTTGTCTCGTGCATAACTAAGAAGGTACGCAAGGTTAATTTTATGATCCATTGATTGGCAGAACTATAATACTAGATAGGATTATGTGCTTCTCCTTGGCCTGTGAATATGGTTTTTGTTTCAGGGTATTTGAAGTTGAAACTTTGAAAAATTATGTTCAAATGGGTTATACGACTTGGCAGTTTGGGCCTAAGTGGTCATATTGCTTACAAAACTATAGCTAAATGGTTAGGTACTAAACTCTTCAGCCCCACTCAAGGAATAGCGTATGAAATAGATATATCATCATCATCCTCAACTATTTTGAAGGGTTTGGCGGCTCTAAATTACTATTTTATTTGTCGTTGGACTTGTTTGATGATTAACATGAATTACAAATATATACTTTTAGTTTGACAAGATTCAAACTTTTAAACTATTAGTCCACATATACCTTAACTAGTTAAACTATGCTAAAGTTAGCATGATTTAGATATGTCTTATTAGATGAACAAAAGTTGAAAATTTCAATCAGAACACAAAGCGGGCCAAAGTTGTAGAACAAAGGTATATTGTCACATGTGATAAACCGTGTTTGTTGGATTATTGTCTTATGATAAACTATGTGAAATTATTGTTGTGCTCGTCTTTCAAATAAATGATCCCGTTGATGTGGTTTCCATGGAAAAAGAAATGTGGAAAAAGAAAAATAGAATACGAAATGCATCTTCTTGAAACGATTGATGGAAGTATTATATCTTTGTTATCAGAAAAGGAGGAGG
Source organism: Lagenaria siceraria (assembly GCA_002890555.2). Classification (NCBI taxonomy): domain Eukaryota; kingdom Viridiplantae; phylum Streptophyta; class Magnoliopsida; order Cucurbitales; family Cucurbitaceae; genus Lagenaria; species Lagenaria siceraria. The sequence continues at coordinate 16,905,737 of CM016483.1, read as the reverse complement.
AAGAACATGGCACCCAATGAAGAGGACCAAAACCTGTAGCCCTTTTCTTCAATCAAAAAAGCAAACTCTAACATGATTATGGTTCTTTAATTTCCAAAAGATATGATTTGATATACATGAGTTCAAATCACCAAGAATTTTTTTTCATAAAGTAATTTAATTAACATACTTTTCTTTTCTTATATATATATATATATATATATATATATATATATATATATATATATATATATATTTTAATTTCAATTCAAAAGGTACTTTAGAAAAATAAATATGAAACAAATGTGGTTAAGATTTAAAAAAGAAAAAGCAAAAGTGATTTAGAAAAGGGGGCCAATTGAAGCAAAATATAGAAACTTTTATTTATGTTATATTTAGCTTCATATATATGAACATGACCTATTTTAAACTAAACATAAATAGTTGTTCTAATAATAAAAAATAAAAATACATAGTTTAAAACAGCACTTAATTATTTTGTCAAATGCTATGTGCTGAAAATATCTTAATAATCACTCTATTTCCCAAATAAATCTAAACAAAAAGACAAAAATGATGTAAAATTTAAGCTTCCACTATTTAGACATAGGTGTCAACTTTGAGCATATCCCTTAATATATTATGTTAATTAGATCCTAATCCAATATTTTAATTGCAAAATTAGGCACAAAAATCGAATAATCATTGGAGTATTAGAATGGATTAATTGTTCGTCTTAATTGGAAAGGTCTTTGAAATTCACTTGACATATATATTTTATATACGTGTAGACAATAGAGTGACACAAGTGTTGGATTGTGTAAGATTTGTTGCACATGGATTGATCAATGGTTGCTTCAATATCTTTCTCTCTCTCTCTCTCTCTCTCTCTCTCTTTCTTTCTTTCTTTCTTTTTTTTTTTTGAAATTAAAGAAACTCTTTAAATGTGATTTCCTTTGTTGTTTTCTTAAATTCTTTTTCCTTGGGAGAGAGACTTTTATTATAAGAAACTTTCAAATTGTGTTGAAATTAGTTACTACAAAGTTTGACACCTTGATGATGATGGGAGAACCAAACATGAATTTTTAAAATTTGCCCCAAAGTCCATGAAGAGAAAAAGAGGAGTGAAATTATAAGGTTTCTGGTCTCGTGATCTTTTAGAGTTGTGTTTTATAGATCTTCGAATTTTAAAATGTGTTTAATAATAAGTTCTCAAACTTTCAATGTTGCATGTATCGTATGTAGGTCTCGAACTTTTAAAAGTGTCTAACACATCCTCAAACAACTTACATTTTCTTTTTGATTGGTTCGTAAACTTACAGTTGTATATCTAATAGGTATTTGATTTGTGAGATATTTTTAAAATTCAAGAGTTATTAGAGGTATAATATTCCTTTGAGTTCATAGTTTCCTTAGTCGATTAATCTTAGTACTTTGTATTTTCCAAATCTTGCTCCAAACCCTAAACCCTAATTTCCTTCATCACTTTGCTTGCCCCCAATTTCAGAAACGCTCAAGTTTATCCCATTGACACGGGGTAATCACGGAAGTTTTGGCATATAGCACTGCCAATGTGCCACATAAGCACTAAACTAATAGAGTTTGACAAAATTAACGAAAATGATGTGTTATAGACATAAAATTAAAATTTTAGAAAACTATATTAAACACAATTTTGAAAAGTAGTTGAACTTTAAGGATTTGTTTGGAGTACATGGTTGGTTATAATAGCCCGTGGTTATTATAATCTATGGGATTATAATAGTCTACGAAGTTGAATAGTCTATGTTTGGAGTACAAACTATTTTAGATTGAGTTTAAGATAGTCATGTTTAAGGTGTAGACTATTTTAGTACGAGTATAGGGTTTATGTGTTTGAGTTGTTGATTTGTTCAATATAGAATTCTTTATGGGTTTAGGGTATACGGTTGACTTCAATTTTTTTAAAATTTTTTATTTTGTAAATAGAAAAAAAATTGTTCCACCAATTTTTAAAAATGTGTTAGATTAAGTTAAATTATTCTTTGTCCATTTAGTTATTTTAGGGGATATACCAATATACTATTAAACATGCACAAAATATGTGAGATTAGCTAAAAGTTCATATCATTAACTAAGCAAGAAGACTCCATACTTGGAAGTGTACAAAAGTAACCAATTTTTTAACTTCATAGTATTGCACAAAAACGTATACCTAGGAGTGATAGTTGCCAAGTATAGGCCACCAACACGTTGACACAAAAATATTGTCTAGATACATGATTCTAAAAAAATGATGGTAGATTATCATTCAAAAGCAGTTCAAGAAGAAAGGTTGATCAAGCGATTTTTTCGAAGAAGAGCTCACAATACTAAAATAAGGTATTATATAACGTGAATTGAATTCAAATGTGTATGTAATTTCATAAATTATTTTTATTTTTATACATAAGTTTGTTTGGTTTGCTATACTTTAAGTGTTTCTATTAATATCAAATTATTACAAAAGAAGACTACTAAACATTATGAACTAGTCGTAAGAGTTTGTCGTCAGAGTTTGGTTGCTAAAGGTGGTCATTGTCTTCGCTAGAGTTTGCCACTAGAGTGATTGTCGAAAAGTTGGCCATCGACGGGTGGACACATTGGAAACATTGGAAGGAGAGAGAGTTGACTATTTTAACCACTGAGTTGTATAGTAACAAAACATGGGGTTAAAATAATTATTACCTCCCATTTTCTTAACATATGCTCAAAACGCTGAGTCAGCTATTATAGCCCACTCAACCAATTCGAAGTGGAAACTCCAGACACTCCCTAAAAGTTTGGAAGGAAACTTATAATACTTATTATTATTTTTGTACCATAAATTTTACAATTATTTGCAAAAGAAAAAGTAGCATTTATTGATAAGACATTTTAACTTCATAAATTTAATTATTTTAATAAATTCATGCACATAACTCCAATATTTCATATGCTCATTCTCTTGATTGAATGACAATCATTATTATATTGCAATGTGTTTTCTATGGTATGAACTTGTGATTATTGAGAGAAAAAAAAAAAAAAAAAGAAAAAAGAAAACATTTAGTACAATAATAAGTGGAGTACGAGAATTTGAATCTCCGACTCTAAAGAAAAAAAATATATGCTAATTAATTATATAAACTCACTTTGACCAGAAGAGAAAAGAACTAATTAAAATATTGTATCGAAGAACTCGACGGTAATTGACATGTATTGCTATAATTAATTTATTATAATAAAGAAAGATTGTGATTGAGGTGTCAAAAAATATTTGAAAGAGGCATATGGAACCCATTTAACTGTTACTGATAATATGATTAATTGCGTAAGGAATATAATTCCAACTGACAAGTCGTTTTCTAACCTTCTCTTTTCCATTGCATCTTTATTCAAATTTAAGAATCTCATAGCTTCTTCCCCTGGTTAACTTAATTACGCGTTTAACATATTTATTATATTAATTAAACTTGTTCGGAGTGATTTTTGGATCAATAGATATAATCGACATTTGGTGAAGTAGTTCAGAGGCATGATCGAATCAGAAAAGAGGTGAAAAAACTTAGGCCAAATCTACACCCCACGATCCAAATGGGCCCGGGGAAGGGAAAGGTTGGCCCAAACCGTTAGGCTCGACCTGAACCAATGGGGCATGCACCCAGTTGGTTCGAAGGAGTCCAATTTAATTTTAAAACCTTGATATGGATGTCTTAAGTCTAGAGATGTCGACGTTTTTCATTTCTCATCACGTTTATTTCTCATTATTATTTTGTAAAAAAATTATATACACACATACATATAAAAATATACCTATGTTTGAATCATTTTAAACCCTTATGTATGGATAGTAATATTGTATGGACAAGTTGATATGTTTGAACTGTTTTTAAACTCTTATACATGGATAATTAAATAAATTAATACGAAATTTAATGTAATTTAAGGGGATTATGAATTTTTCCTGAAAAGTTAACTATTTAAATAAAAATTCATAAAGAATTAACCATTTAAAGGAGGATTCATTAGAAATTAATCACTCAAAAGAGGATTCATAGTGGAAATTAAACCAACTATTTAATTGAAAGTTTGTCTTAAAAAAGTCATTTCATTAATTTTTTTATAAAAAAAATTAAATGAGAAATAATTCTCTGTAGGAACTCGACCCTCACAAATTTTTCATGGGAAACCCTACATCGATCCCTACAAAACTAACTGGAAACTTTGTGAAGATGAAGAATGAAGTGGTGAGCGAGGATGGGACAAGAAAGTCATCCCTGTCCCCACTCTGTCCTGTGGACATCTCTATTCATCTACATTCCCGTTTAGACTAAAGAAAATTTTTTCATGTAAAAAGGTAAGTCAATTCTCACTCTCAAATCTTATGACTTCCATATTTTTATTTTACTCTCTCACCTAAGTATTGAAGTGTTTGTGGTATCCACACTGTTGTGAGATTTTCTTTCTTTTGCAGCTACATTTTTTAATTCTTTCATCTAAATAAATTTACAATTATTTGTCACGTAGAGAGGTCAAAGCCATTTTCTCTGTGTTGATCTTGGCATCAACAAAACTAATGTTTTTGTTTTTCTTTCCTTTTCAACTTTGAACATACATAATTCTTTATATTGTTCATATAGAATATTCTAAGTATATATAAGAAATGATAGTATCATTTTTTTTTTTAGGAAAATAGCAATTTATACCCCTAAATTTTGAGGTTGTATCAATTTATATCCTAGTTGTATCGATTTAAATTCTAAACTTCCATTAGTGTTTCATATTTACACCATCCTTTAGATTTTGTTCGAAAAATATCGTGTGAGACTTATAATTGTTTCAATTAAACTCCTAAATTGTCATAAGTGAATCAATTTAGAACCTTTATTAAGATTATATGTGAAAATTATTGTCCATGCATCAAAGTCTTATATGTATTTAGAATTCTTCCAATGTTGAATTAACAAAATGAACGAATTCACAAAGAAAATTTCGACGAAGAGTTTAAATTGATTTGCTTATAAAAAATTTAGACGTTTAATTGATAAAATTATAAATATCACATAATGTTTATCCAAATAGAATATAATGAAGTGTATAAATTGATACAATTCTTATAAAAGTTCATGATTCTAATTTTGATAAACCTCAAAGTTTAAAAACTAATATTTTCTTATGTAAACTATTGCGTCTAAAAATAAAATCTATCATGTGAGTGGAGTTAAGAAAACAAGTTTCTAGTTAGAATATTTTAAATCGATAATTATATGATTTGAATCAATTTCAACATAGTTCAATAGACATGACACGAATGATTAAACTAAAAAAAAGAAAAAGAAAAAGAAAAAGAAAAAGAAAGAGGAAACTTATTTTGTGGCTGCTTTTTGAAATTAAATGTATTTTTTTTCCCTTTTTGTCTGGTTGAGAAGATAGGGAAATTAAATATAATGATTATAAAGAATAAACAGAGATTGTACTGATTTTGCATATTATACACGTACACTGAGAGACAAATGAGGGGTTTGATGAGGGTGATATATTACAAATACTCTTAATTATTTTACAAATACTCTTAATTATTATTACAAGTAATTAATCAAACAAATTTGTTGCAATATATTTATCTATATATTAACATATAGATTCTGATATTTCCAAATTTTCAAGAATAAATAGAACCCTCCTGATGGGAAGAAATAGAAACATCCAAAAACCCTTTCAGAGATTATTCTTCAATGGCTGATATATGGCCAATTTCAACATAAGCTCAACGGGTTAAAACATAATAAGTCGTTGGCGAAATGATCGGAGTTTCGAATCTAGGTCACTTTCAAATATTGTGTTGAACTATATACATAAAATCTTAGGAAAAATTAAAGTTCCATTTGGTAATCCATCTAGTTTTTGGTTTTTTGGTTTTGAAAATTAAGTATATTTCTTCTTCAGTTCTTACAATAATTTTCATCTTTCTTAAAGTAAAAGAGTTGAATTTTTAACTAAATTTTAAAAACAAAAATCAAATGGTTAAATTAATGTCCTATTTGGTAAACTTGGCTGAGTTTTTAAAAATATTGATAGAATAAAAATAACTAAGCAACAAATTTAGAGGTTAAAGAAGTGTTAGTAGGCTTAATTTTTAAAACTAATTAAAAATCAAATTGTTGTCAAATAGGACCTAATTTTTTGGTCTCTAAGATTTGATTTAAGTTAAGTCCATGAGTTTTCAAAAGCATTTGATGATATTCTTGAATCCTTCCGTCAGTTTTTTCGTTAATTAATAATGAAAACTTTTTTCGTTAATTAATAACGAAAATCTAACGTGACCCTTTTTTTATTTATTTAAAAAATGATTTATTTTAAAATTTTTTAATAATTAAAATAAAAAAAATTTATTTATTTATTTTTATTTTTCTCTCATCCTTCTTCCTCCCTTGTCCATTTTCTTGCTTCACCATCAATGACAACTACTAACGTGTTTGTCGTTGTTGTCGCTGCTGGCAATTGTAATTTTTTTTTTTCTTCCCACATCTTTTTCCTTCTTCTCTAATGAACTGAAATAAAGGGAGAAAAAACTGGGCTTGAAACTATTATTGATCACTCTCATTTTATCAAAAAAAAAAGTTTCAAAGTTTTAAGACAATTTTTTTGAACATATAATTTAACTATAAAACCATACATCTTGGACTAAAATCAACGTTAGATATTCAAATTCTCACTCCCACACGTATTTAAACTTAAAAATTCAAACTCTTTCATTGATCAGATAAGGATATGATTGATGGCCAAATTTTTGTTCATTTTCATTAATTACATAAAAAGAGTGCCCAAGACCATCCCATTTTTTTTAGTTAATCATAAGAATATATATATATATATATATATATATATATATATATTAAACATGCAATTATTGGATTTTTTTTTTTTTAAAAAATGTAATTATTGGAGTTTGTTTGTCAATTCTTGGTAGGGGCTGGCTGATAATGCACGGACTCGAAACAATATCTCTTAACTGTTTAAACTTCAACTACACGACGTCGTATGTGGCCAAAGTTATCACTGTTCATTACATAATTAATTATCAATATTTTTCTTTTGACAAGTTTAAGAATGTTTGATGAAATGGGACACGATTAGTAATTATCAAATAATATACTTTGGAACACCATTATTTTGTTTAATTTTGAGTCAAATCCTAAGGCATGTATTAGATAAATATGAGGTTCTACTGATTTATATAGCCTACGCCTATATTTTAACTCTCCATTAAACAACATTGAGAATTTAACCCTTTTTTTTTTTTTTTTTTTATTATAGAGCTTTCTTGTCCCTATTAACTAGGAACGAGTGAGTCGTCGATTTTGCCTTAAAACTAATTGACAATTGAAGGAGTAGCTCATCTTATCTTATAGAGATGTGAAGTCTTCCATATTTTCAATATAAAGATCTTCAACCGTGTAGATTCAATGGAAATTTCTTTTTAGTATAATAAGGATAGGGAGATTCAAATTATTGACCTGTTTACACTAAAACATACTATAATAAAATGTTAAAAGAAATATACTAAATTATATTCCAAACCATGAACCTTATAGAAACCTAGATTTAATGTCCATTTCTCTAAATCCACAAATTTGCCAAACTATATATTCTTGTGAAAATGTAAAAATCATATCAGCACATTATATTTGTGAAATCAAATTAACTAAACCATTTGGTTAGTTTGTCTTGAAATTAATACTTTAAAAATAATATTAATTAGAATTATTTATTTATGACCACATTTTTAAATAAAAGAAAGTTAAGTTAATGAAGTTAGTTAAAGTAATGTATAATATAATTTTTAATAGTAAAATCTTGTTAAACAAATAAGGATATTAAATGTCTGTTTGAAAAACCATGATAAAATATGTGAAACAAACAGACTTTACAAGTTAACCAAGGAGTGTTGGAAAAAACTTGCCGCTATAACGGTAAGAATAAGTAGAAAAATAATTGAGAAATTAAAAAAGAAAACAATAAAACTCCGAAATACAAGAAGTTACGTAGAAAACTCTAAAACCCAAAAAAAAAAAAAAAAAAAACCACGACCCACTAGCTAGAAAGAAATCCACTATGTGAAATTTTGTTACAATCACACAAATTCTTTCATCGATCTCAATTATAATCACTTTCTCAAAACTTTTATATTACTCACGCCCTTTAATCTCACTCTCAAACTAAAGAATACAAAAGAGAATTTAAGTAGAGTTAGCTCACCCAAGCTTAAAGTGTTTTTAATTATGATGACTCGAAACCAAAGTCATAGGCTTCTTTCATAGTGCTTGGAGCCCACGCCACTTTCTTAAACATTTTTGATGTGGAACAACTAGTCTTTTAATATTTTGTCAAAACCTAATAAATTTTACCTTGGCAAGATATTTGAAGAATTTAGAGTTTTTGCTGTGTCCATGTGAAAACTTGTAGAACTACTAATGAAAATTTAAAGTGAATCTAACATGGAATACATAGATGTTATTAAGCACGATGTTACAACAATATAATTGATAAACTAAGTTGTTAGAGAGCTGATATTGACTATATTTATTTAAGAATGTTGGCTTTGGGTTTGTGAGTTATGTGGCTAATTGTTTCTAGAATTGTTTTACAAGATATCTCTTGAAATGTAAATTATGCAGTTTATTTCTTTCCTTATTTGGAAAATTATAGATTTTAATTCTCTCAGATTTTTTCCTTCTTGGGACTCTACCGATCATGGAATATGTCTATTTCTTCTCATCCGCTATGCATATTTAAGAAAGGGCTACACTTTTTTTAAAGTTGATCATTTTGACGATTGATTGCCTGTTTGTCTTGTGTGTTTGCCAAAAACAACAAGTGTGTCAATCCTTGTGATAGTGAAGCTTTTTCTTGTATTGATCATGAGTGTTTCTCTTCATCTTGTTGGTTCGTTCTACTTCAACCTGAGAAGGAATTCTCAAACAAACTTAAGAGGAGCCTAAAGTTCATCAAGTGGAGTGGTCTTCATTTGAAGGTAGAAAGATAAAGTCTTGGTGAGAGGAAGTCTCACACTTAGGGGGAGCCTAAGTGATCATTCATTATTCTCATACTTAGGGAGAGCCTAAGTTTCATTGAGAGGAAATCTCACACTTAGGGGGAGCCTAAGTGATCTTACAATAAGTTAGTCTCTACGTGTGTCACTATAATAATAATTTATTATAGATAAGTATAACGTTGTAATCGCTTGACTTTATATTAGTGAAATTATTTTTCCTGGACACACTGCCTCCAAGATGTAGGTGGTATAACATTGAATTGGGTTACTAAATCTTGTGTTATATTGTTTTAAGTTTTTATCTATGCTTTACTATTTGCCATGCAATTACTGTAATATTGCATGTAACAAGTATATATTGTGCGATAGATAACCCTAATTTCACAAGAAACTTAAAAACAAACAATAAGAACAAAGATAGAGAGATGCAAAGATTGGTATATATTGTGCGATAGATAACCCTAATTTCACAAGAAACTTAAAAACAAACAATAAGAACAAAGATAGAGAGATGCAAAGATTGGTAACCTAATTTAATGCAATGTTACCTACTCTGGAGGCTGAATGCCCGATGGAAAGAAACATCACTAGATAAAGATCGAGTTAAGCAATTACACAGAGAACTTAACTGATAGACTCCCTCTTCACTCTCCGTAAGGCCTCCTCTTCAATTTCAACTTAGGCTCCCCCTAAGTTTGAGTTCCCCTCACTTTCACACGCACGCTTCTCTCAATTGTTAAATGAGATCCCCTCAATATATACAACATCAACTACTCATTCCAAGTTTTTACTTATTGAAAAGCACTTGAAAAGTTATTTGCCTTTGATTTAGAATGATTTTTACTTAACTTTGTTAGATTTGATATCGTTTGCTAGTGATTTTCAGGATTTGAGCACGAGAATGAGACTTGAAATGAAAAAAAAGTGAAAATAGACCAATTTTGTCCAAAAAAGTCGAGAAGGGCTAAATCTTCAAAATATGGAAGGAAACAAGGTCAAATAGAAAAAGGGGTGCCAACTTTCCATTTTTTAAAAAAGTGTATTTTTTGAAAGCTTTCCTTTTCTGAAAAAAAATGTATTTTGAATTTTTTCTTTTATAAAAAAATATATATTTGAAAAGTTTTCCTTTTCTAAAAAATGTATTTTTAGAAAGTTTTCCATTTCGAAAAATATATTTTTGGAAAACTCTCTATAAAACCTAGGAGTTTTCAGTCTTCCAAACCACAACAAAATTAGAGTCTTAGAGAGTGTTTTAGCCTAAAATGAGAGGGAAGGATTTAGAGTGTTATTGTTTGTGTTGGAAAATAACATTTTCTTTATCTTGTTGTATCTTTTTGTCGCTGACTTTGGCAATATCCCGTGGGAGGATATGTTTCCTTATGAATTGTTATTTTTCTTTTCTTATGTGGGTCTTATTTAGAGGTGTTGGTCCTTGGTGGTTAGGGTAGGTTTTCTGGAGTGTCACGACGCTGTTACAGATAAAGAAAAATGAAGAACAAAATCAACAAGAAGAAAAGGAGATATCTATGAATATGAATTGATGAGGAAGTCAGTGTAAAAAAAAAAACCAGATACTAGCGTATTCTGCATCATTCAAGTTAAATGATCATAAGTTACTATGAGTCACTAGTTGAGGGTATGCTCAACTAGTAGGTGAAGTCATTGCGAGGTGCATCAGTTTCAGAGGTAGCCTTAGACTGTAGACTCATCAATAGCAGTATCAAAGTTAGGGAGAGCCTAACTAGCTTACTAGAATATAATTCGATGAGAACTGAATTATAAAGTCTTAGTTGAAGTGTACTTTGTAAAACTGAGATTTATTCTAGTGGATTTCTGTTCACCTAGGCACTAAGCCTCCCAGACGTAAGTGGTGATCAACCGAACTGGGTCAACATATATATGTGTTAGTTTCTTATTATTAGTTTTGTGTTAGTCCATTTGTCAGTGACATCTGGCCAGTCTTGCATTCTAGTAGGTTGATTTAATATTTCATAGAGGTTTGTTTGGAGGCCGCTCGAGATCTCGAGGTGCAAATCAAAGGGTTTATGACATGTTCCATCAACGAGATTCATCATGATAGTAGTGTTTTCTTTTCTCTTTATTTTCTTTTTTGTTCATGGTTGTTGAAATGTATGAGAATATGTTTGTAACACAACAATACGTGGCTAAACATTTTAATTCTAGGGTGTTGATGAACTTATTTATGGATTTATGTTAATGCATATTATTTTCTATGGATGTTATGTTCTTGAATGTTTTCCAATATTATTGTACTTAATACATTGATTGATCCTCAATGTATGTTAAATTAAATAATGTTCAATTAGAAAGATTGTATGTTCAGTGGAATCTATAATATTGGATTGTTATAAAGCTATAATGAAAATAGTTAGGTTGGTAATGAAGGTTGATCAGCACTATTCTTAATACCATGCTTCTTAATTTGGTTTCAAGCAATTAGCAACCAATTATGTTTGCATAAGAAAATATTGTTATTGAGAGATTATAATCTGGAAAATAGCTTCTAGATTTAAACATATCATTAACAGAATAATCCATAGAAACCTTTGCATGACTTAATGAAGTAATTAAGAAAATCAACACTCTTAAACATCTTTGTCTCTTGAATTTCAACCTTTATCTTTACTTTACTTTCCATGCTAAACGCTCTAACTGATAAGAAAAAAAATCACCAGGCTAAATCTGCATGAGATATCACACGTTACTTAACATAGAACAATACATATTATAAGACATGTTGTCCAAGTTTTGTCTGTAACAAAATTAGCCAATAATAGTGCATTAACAACTAACATTACATTCTCTATCATGGTGAAGCGGAGATACAATGAATTCCATCTTTCTTCAAAGGAAGTCATTGTTTCCCCTGATGAGAAAGACAAAGTCAACATCTGACTTAGAGACTTTTGACAAACCTACTTTATTTTTTATGTGCTCAGACTGTATGCATTTCTAGCAACCTATCTTTTGCTAGAATCACCCTTAGACTCCACTGGACCACCATCACCGCTTAACTTTTCACGAATACATTGCTTGATCTTCCTTTCAAGCCCTTGTGTAACCCATATTGTATCAACATATCTTTAACTTGCACTTGCCGCAAGCCGACATTGATCATTCTATCAAATTTCTCCACATCAAACTTTACTGAATTCATAAACAACTAACATCATATTGTCTATCATGGTAAAGTAGACATACCACAAGGGTGAATTCCGTCTTTCTTTAGAGGAAGTCACCGTCTCTCCTGACGAGAAATGCAAAGTCATCATCCGACCTAGAGACTTTTGACGAACCTACTTTATTTTTCATGTGCTCAGACTGTATGCATTCTTAGCAACCTATCTTTTGCTAGAGTCACCCTTGGACTCCACTAAACCACCATCACTGCTTAACTCTTCACGAATACATTGTTCGGTCTTCCTTTCAAGCCTTTGTGTAAGCCATATTATATCAACACATCTTTAACTTGCACTTGCCACAAGTTGATATTGATCATTCCATCAAATTCCTTCACATCAAACTTTACGAAACTCATAAAGCTTGATACACATACTTCATTCGTTGCAAATCATCAAATAGTGAACAACCATACTATTCACAATACTGTAGTACGTGTCAAGAACTCTTTTTTAATGTAAAAGTTCAGATAATGCTACAACCACAAAACATACTCAAAAGTTCGAGAAACTGCATACCTATAGCTCTGATACCACTTGCTGGGAAAAACCTCCTCCTCCTACTGTAATATTAAGCAGAAAAATAATTGAAAAATTAAAAGAAAACAATAAAACTATGAAACACAAGAATTTATGTAAAAAACTCCAAAGTTGAAAATAAACTATGACCCACCAGAAATAAATCTACTATGTAAAAAATTGTTATAATCACACAGAAAAATTCTCTCCCCAAATCCAATTACAAAACACTCTTGGAGTCCATCACTTCGTTGAACTTTATGATATGGAACAACTACTTTTCTAATATTTTGTCAAAACCTAACCGGGAAGAGTCTTATAAATTGGATTCCCAAATACTTGATATCTTTAGACATCTTCCTTTTATTTCTTTTTTATTATCATTATTTTAACATTGAAATCTTTGGATATCTTTTCTTAATTATTGTCCAATGAAATTGTAATATGATGCCCGTTACTTTTTTTTTTAGTTCAACGCGTGGTGGTAGGGATTCGAACCTTTGACCTCAAGGTTGATGACACATACTTCATACTAGTTGAGATATGCACACTTTGACTATGAATATATATCACTTTGGATATTCAAAATTACATCAAAAGACACCGAGTCTATTGAGGTTATATAGCATATTGAGAAGATACATAAGAAAAAATATTGCTCCAAAATTATAACGAGGTTAACGAAATTGTAGGAGACAGAGTGGTCTTTCTGTCATGATCTACTAGAATTCAGCTCTTCGTCACTCCGATTCATCATTTCCCTATCATTAAATCTATTTATTTATTCAAATTATCATGGATGTTAAAAGCTTAGCAAAGGCCCGCACGTTGGTGATTGGACGTACTTAGACCCAAGGCCCACCTAAGTTGCATAGGAGTGAGCGTGGGTGTTGACGAGATGGATACTTGGGTGGGAGTGTGGTTGGATGTATAGGTGCATAGACTAGACACTCGTGTTCATGCTGAGGGCCCATTGCCTAGGCGTGCACAGGGGTGTCTAAGTGGTTGACAAAATTCTTTAGGAGGTTTAGCAACACTGGCTACACTCATATCTAGGTCATAGTTTCTGTTTATTAGACCTATGAAATCGAAAGTATCCCCACCTCCACTCGTTGTTGAACTAAACAAAAAAAAATAAAAATAAAAATAAAAAAACAAAAACAAAAAAAAGGGGTGGGGGGTTGGGGAGGGAGGGCAAAAATCTTCCCGAAGCCAATTTACTGTTAAAGTTTTGAGAAAAACCTTACCTAATATTTGTTTTAAAAAATTATTTTACAACAACAAATGTAGAGTATGAAAATTTGAACCTCAAACCTTAAGGAATAGATCAACACATGCCAATTACAACTAAGCTACACTCATGTTAGCTTTACCTCTAAGATTTTAATAATACTCTTTTTTGATATCTACTAATAAAATCTCAAATCAACTTATTCAACTGAGAGAAGTGATGTAGCTTTTAATATCTTAATGTTTTTTCCGATGACAAAAGTTTATAATTAAAATATATTCTCCCTCCCTCCCTCCCTCTTCTCTTTTCTCCCACCCATTTGGTCCGATAGTGTCCCACCTCACTCTAATGCCCCCACCTTATCTTGTAGGAAAGTGTCAAGAATGAAGAAAGAATCGAAGAGAGAAGAGAAAGGGGACATAAAAGGTGTGAAGTATTGATATAATTAGATTTACTGTAACAAGTGATGAAAGAGGACGTCAGCGGAATTTGAGAAGGATGTCAACACTAAAGACGGATTGGATATATAATACATGCAATCCATATGCAACTCATTTTCTCTTTGACAATGATCTTGAGAAAAAGACTACTCATTGTGGAGTGAAAAACGAAATGAAAGACACATAAATTTTTACAATGAAAGGTATTTTGAAGTAGTACAACTTTTTTAATTAATAGGTAAAATAGAACTTTCAAATTAACTCTATGGTAAAATATGTAAATAATGAAGAGCAAAGAAGGGTCCAAATATTCGGACACCGGCCTCTAAAGTTTGGTGAAGATTAGGGTGGTTTCATTATTAATTATTGACGTGGAGAAATCATGAACTCTCCACGTAATTAAATTAAATTGTATAACCTTTTTTTTTTTGTTTGAAAGAAATAAATAATAGAACTTTGCAGCCTATGGCTTTCAATATTTGATGTGAAGTCTCCCCAATAATTTGTCTTAATAATCTCTTGATTTGTGGGGCTTCCTTGGGTTGGCGGCGGATGTCACTAATAAGGTTGCCATTTGGCTTATGAATTATTTTTTTTAATTTAATCCATATTGTTCAAAAAAAATTTTTAAGATTGTCAAAGCAAGTATAGTTCAACTCGTAACATGAATATGTTAATAATCAAGAGATTTGTGGTTTGAATTCATTTATCCCTATTGTAATAATAATAATAAAAAGTTTTAAGGGTATGTTACTTTTTTAATCTTTATATTTGAAAAAATAAGTGCTTTGAATTTTTAAAAGGTAACTTTTTGTTTTCTAATTTTTAAAAATAGGTAGGTTTTTAAATTTAGAAGATATATACTTTTAGTGTTTGAGTTTGTAAGAATAGATTTAAAAGGAAATCTATTAAGTAATTGTTTTTTATTGTTTTAAATAATTATATAACATTTTAAATTAGAAAAATAATTTAAGAGATAAGAGATAATTTTTTAAAAATTTAAAATATCATATAGTTAATATATAGTTAATTATTGGAAAATTATTACAAATAGGAAAAATATCAAACTATTTACAAATATAGAAAAATTTCACTATCTATCAGCAAGTCTATCGCTCAAGCAATAGAAGTGAAAGTTGTCCCCACAAACCAACACGAGTCTTTTTAGGATGCTATGTCTTCACTCACATGCATCTTAGAAAAATGTCCAAGAAGTCACTCTACATAGGATTGCTCCAAGCTAATTAAGCACGTTTAACTATGGAGTTCTTATGATCGAGCCATCGAAAAGGAAGGTGCACCTTGTTGGTATAGGTAGTAACTTTAAATTCTTTTAAGCCCTTTTTAACTATACTTTCATGTCGTCAGGGTCTCTCTCATTTGAATGTGATTTCGGTTCATTCATGTCCCCCTCCTAAACTCGGGTCGTTACAGAACCTTTGACCACGACGAAGCGTATGCCAATACAACTAAGCCAAGCTCACTTTGGCAAATGTTGTGTTAAAATGTCATTTTGGTCTCTATAGTTTAAAATTTGTTCAATTTTAGTTCATACTTTTAATTGTCCAATTTCAGTCATTATAATTTCAATAAATCTTAAATTTAGTTCCATTACTAGTTTATTGTTGATTTTTTGAAAACGTTTTTGTTATTTATTAGCATTTTTACTATAAATTTTAAAATCCCAGTTATATATTATAGTTTTTAACATGAAAATTATTATTATTGTTTAACTAATTTCAGTAAAATTTAATGTTGAGGAACTAAATTTAATATTTTTTTTAGTCTTTTGCATCTCTTAAATTTTCAGTGGAAAATTTGTGCGTATACATACATAAAGTAAGAATTTACAATAGTCATTATCGATGAGAATTTCTAGCTCAAAAAATATTTTATGCAAGTATAATTTGGCATAGTTTTAGTTATGAAAAATTAGTTTCAATACTAAAACTGCTGAAAATATTTATAAATATAGCAAAATGTCACCATTTATCAATGATAGATAATGATGAACACTGATAGACATGTATATGTGCCTATCAATGTCTATTAGTAATAGATGATAGTAGTCTATCATTGTTTATCAATATCTATCACTAATAGACGATAATATTTTGCTATATTTATAAATATTTTGGTTGATTTTGTTTATTTGAAAACAATCGTTTAATTATCCTTTCAAACTTCTATGAATTTGGAAGAAAAATATTTTAAGCAAGCATAATTTGGCATAAGTTCAATTATTCTTCAAAATTCTATGAATTTGGCATAAGTTTTGACTTTTCTTCTCTTATATGACATAACTTCTCATCGAAATTTATGCAAGTATAATTTACTTAAGTATCATGTAGTTTAAGACCCTATTTGGGATTATTTTTGTAGGGGAAAATGATTTATTTTTGTATTTATTTATGAAAAAATCACCCTAATACTAGATTTTTGAATTCGAGTTCCTTGAAAATGTGTCATCTTTTCTAACAAAATTTTAAAAATTTCAAACTCTATCCTTCCACATCTTTTCACGTCTATTCTTGTATATCAATTAAAGCAACATTTAGTTTCGAGCAAATGTAATTAATCAATCGTAAAATAAAATGTAGAGCCTATTTAAACACATTTTCAGAAAACTAGTTAACAATATTTTATGAATTATAAATAATAAAAAAAAGTCCATTACGATTGCAGCAATTTTGATACGCAATAGTAAACATGGCCTAAATTCGTATTATCCGCCAAAATGAGCATAATTCAACTGACAAATAGCTTGTATTATCAACTCTGAAGTCAGATTTTCGATTCCTCCCCAATACATATTTTCAAAAGAAAAAAAAAACTAAAATCATATTATCCTAAAAGAAAAACAAAATAATTTTCCTTGTCAAGTTCGAAACATGAATATACATTTTCATTATATTGTAATAAAATTCATAAAAAAAAGCAACAAAACGTGACTAATCTAAATATAAATACTAAAATATATTGTTTTAGATATAGTAATTAAAATAGACCTAAAATATCTTATTTTAGATATAATAATAAAATGAAGGGACGTGGGAGATGATGAGGGTGCTACGAATGTGTCAATCTAGTTGAGATATTTTGGTGCACATACTAACCCACACGAATTAGTGTCTTTTTTTTTTTAAAAAAAATAAAAATAAAATAGACCTAATTAAATTTTTTATTTTTTTATAATTTATAATTTTTTAAATAATTGTTTAGAATGATATATTTTGTTTGCTCTAAATTAATTTTTAAATATTAAGAAAAATAGCTTTATTTAAAAAAAAAATCAATATGTTATAATTTTTTTAAAAATGGATGCATTCAACTTATGAAAATGAGAAGAAAGATTTGATTAGGTAAGAAAGAGATAGATATAATAAATCTTAATTTTAAAAGACGAAATTAAAAATTAAATATTAATTAAAAACTATATTTTGTAGGATACTGATTTTAAAATAAGTGTGAAATGAGCGTGTTTTGAAAAGTGAATGTAACATATTTATTATTAATCTATTTTACTGAACACAAAAAACGATTGATATTTCTTTTATAATCACTTCTATCCTTCCCAACAGCAACTCAAACGTACTCTAAATCACCGTTAAATCCAAAAGCTTATATCAATAAATAATTATAAAATGTTCGAGTGACGAATATTAATCCACCGATATAGAACTAACATAATCCACATTTTGATCCATCTTATTCATATAGTTTGAGAACAGTTTCATGTCATGTTCTCTCGACAGATTTTGGAAGAAAATCTAAGAAAAATGATATATGTTTTGTCTGTGTCGTCTTGCCTCATTGTTTTTCTCGAGCTTTCTTGCTTTCCAAACAAGAGGGTTGAGAATAGAAGCTTTAAAATTAAACTCTAGCTAGATGGCAAAGGAAGCTTAGGATAAAAATAAATAATAAATAATAAATAATAAATAATAAAAATAGATGAATATTCATATTCATAATTTTTTTTTTTTTCTGATAGACTTTACTTGTAGAAAACAATTTCCCATGTTTGCAAGCTACCCACCGAATCTTTCGAAGTGGTATTATCTGAAGAGAGGAAAAAAAGAAAAAAATGATTAAGTTTGAAAATGACACATAAATCATATATGTGAAAATGAGGGGCCAGGAGATATTCCAAATTGCTTTTAATTTTAGCTGATTTTTTATCGATATTTATTTAAAAGACTCTTCAACTTGTCATGTTGTATTAGTTTTAACTCGAAATTTCTTAATTTCATCAAATTTCATCTTAAACTACAAATTAATGTTGCAGTCTTAACTCTAAACGGTAAAAAATGTTGCACCTTTTAACATTGTAATTACTTATTGCCCTATAAGAGGCGGGCTGCCAACTTACTTGTAGGATATTAAATCCTAGGTAGGTGGCTACTATAGATTGAACCCACAACCCCTCTCACTACCACTAGATTAATCTATGATGGTTATACAAAATTTTATCTTATTAAAACTC
Organism: Lagenaria siceraria; assembly: GCA_002890555.2. Classification (NCBI taxonomy): domain Eukaryota; kingdom Viridiplantae; phylum Streptophyta; class Magnoliopsida; order Cucurbitales; family Cucurbitaceae; genus Lagenaria; species Lagenaria siceraria. The sequence goes on along the minus strand of CM016483.1, from coordinate 16,886,830 downwards.
ATGAGTTTATAAACATTCTTACTTTCTTTTTTTTGTTAAACTAGTAGTGGGTGAAATAGCAGAAATTGAACCAAGAGTAAAAATTGCAAACCTTCGTAAATCTATTGTAACGTCTCTTGACGTAGACGAGTAAGAGACGTAGGAAAATATCGGGACCATCAGGTGCCGAATCTGAATTTCGAATCCTAGACTTGGGGTGTTACATCTATGATCTAAAATAGTACAACCTTATACATTTAGGATCTAAATTGATTTTTCCCCCTTTATTTTATTATATAGTTGAATGACATACGCTAGCTTTTGTTTGAAAACAATGTTATTCCTATATGATGAAATCTTGTTGAAGCCAATTCTTAAAAAGTGAGTTGTTGAGATAAAAACAGCATTAATTCTCATCATTAACCGTTAAATTACCGTTAATTAATGATGAAAAGGATTTAAAACTTTAGAAATTTAAAGGGAAAATATATATGTTAACCATCGATATGGAACGAGATCAAACTCGAGTTTAGAACTTTGAGGTTGGAGGTATAATGTGGGTTTATATATACGTCCATATGAGATCTATAACTTAGTTTAGGAGTAAAAATAACTCAATTATTAATTTAAATAATTTTTTAAATTTTTTTTATTTATAAAAATATCCGTTGATATTGGTATATATCTAAAATCCTAAACCCTAAACTATTTACAAAAAAAAAAAAAAAAAAATACTGATGGATTTTGATAGAGTTCTATAATTTCTATTACTAATAGATCCTGATAGACTTCTATCAGCATCTATCACAACTATCTAAAAATTTGATATATCTATAAAAATGAAATCTCGATATCGATATTGGAAGGAAGGAGATGGATTATATGCCAAATGAGATATGGAACGTTTTTCAAAAGTGAAAAAAAAGTAAGCTTTTGGATAAAGTGTTGTTTTAAAATACACAAAAAGTTGCTAATTTCATGGCAAAGTTGTTGAAAATTCGTTTACAAACAATATGCTCATTTTTTTTTCTTTTTCTTTTTCTTTTATTTATTTATTTTTTAATTTATTTCTTTTGTGATTTAGAATGTGCACATGAATGGCAATTCCTCATGCTTCAACCATACAATTACAAACTACTTTTAATCAATTTAGATATTGATTTATTATCATCATTATTCAAACACATGTTCTCTCTCTCAAATATCTTTGAAAATTTCTAGCCATATATAATATAGGCTTGTCACTCTCACTTAGGGTGCTTTACTTTTGCACAAATCCTAATTCAAAATCTATTTTCCTATATAGTGGAGTGTCTAAATTATTACGACTCGTTTGATAACGATTTCATTTTTTTTTTAATTTTTTGTTTTCTAAAACTACCATATTTAAAGATATATATACATATGAACCGTTAGCAAATATAGCAATCAGATCCAAAGTATATTAACAAATATATAGAATGCAAAAAAAGTCTATTAGTGACGTAGTCTATTATTGATAGATTTTGTTATATTTGCAATTCTTTAAAAATGTTGCTATATACTTAATTATTATCCTAAAAGTGCTATATATTGCAATTACTCTATATTTTATCATTAATTCTCTTTATTTCTCTCAATGATATAATTATATAAATTGTTCACCATGGTAGGAGTATTAAACATCGAACATGTGATTTCTCAATGAGTTATAACTAATTAATATTCAATTTCTCTTCATTTAAGTTAAAAGACAATTTTGTCCCTAAAATTTAGTTTGTTGTTTAGTCTTTAAATTTTAGTATGTAACAATTATGTTTATGCACTTTACAATTTGTATAAGTTAAATATCTACCGCGAAAGTTTTCATCAACCTTAAGCCTCATTTTTATAATGTAATTAAGGACTTAGTTTTTGTAGTTTATAAACACATTTAATCTCCTAATATTCAATTTTATGCAAAAAAAATTCCATTAATGTATGTTAACAATATTTTTCATAATAGGATCTGAATTGTTATCAATTTTAAAGTTTACAGACTAAATTATTACATACCAAATTTTAAAAATTACACTATTACAAATCTAAAAGTATAAAAACTAAATCGTTACAACTTAAAAAACGGAAAAATGCGAATGAAGGATACGTTTCTAACTAAAAAAAGGTGATACGTTTGACATGTAGTAAAGTACATATATGCTTAAAAATACTTGTCAAATATAGTAACTTAAATGTGCAAATGATCTTACGATCGAATCATTATGCGTATCTTGGTGGTCGTGACTTTTGGTGGTCTTTCTTTTTGGCTTACTCCTCTTCCTGTTCTTAATCATTAGTCGAAGAGATATTTTATGCAATAGTTTCCTTCTACCATAATAATAAATTATGTGGCGACACGTAGATTCAATATTTGTTTCTTAATTAAATTGGGGTCTAGAAAGAAATTGCGAGTAAACAAGTTTATTTTTAGAAAAGAAACTAAAATAAAAAACAAAGTTAGTATATTAGAATATAGGAAGATTTGAACCTACGCCAATTTTTTTTTAAGGAAAAAATAAATAAAAGTTGTCCATTTTTTTTTAATTTTTAAAATAGAAAAGATATATATTTAAATGAGATTTAGTATATTTTTTTATTTACCAAATCTCACCATCACTATTTCAAGATCCAAATTCAAGAATTGGGCTTAGTAACATGAATCTAAATGATTAATTGTCTTGGTAATTAGATTAGCATGTTAAAACCCACAAAAATCCCTCAATTAATTAATGTGATTTGGCATTGCATATATCAATCAATCCCAAAAAAAAAAAAAAAAAAAAAAAAAAAAAAAAAAAAAAAACATAGCTTGTGGAATAATAAAAAGTTGATTATTAATTTTTTTTTTTAAAAAAAAGTAAGTTAATTTTAGGAGTATTTTGGAGGAATTATTGGATGGAAAGAAGGGAGAATATTAAGCCGTTACTCATTCTCCAACATATAATATAATTATATATTTCATCATCCTTCATCTACATTACCTAACAAAATTCCCTCTTTGGAAAAGAACCCTAACCCTACAATTCATTAAATCATTTGTATTTATTTGTTTCAGTATTATATTATTATTTTCTTGTGGTTTATATTTTATAATAAGGTTTTCATACGTCATATTCTTTCCCTTTACTTGTTCCTTAGTGTACATTGTGCCATCTCACATGAACATACCATTTATTCAACTTCTAGTGCTTTGCTGGATCATTCTCCTCAAATTAGGGATTTTTGTGTGAGTGTACGTACAATTATTAATTACATCATTTTCATAACTAATCCCCTCTTCCATGAATTCATATCCTAAAATTAATTATGTTGCCATCTCTTTTCACTTTTAATCTAATTTAATCTTCAATCAACCTTCCACATCTTACTTGCATTATTATTTTTTGCCCAATCTTGATTAAGACGCATGTGATTTAGCCAATGTAAACATAACTCAACTTAATTAAATGTATATAGTGCAATATTTGGACAAAAAGACTTTAATTAACATTTCAAAGGTTGATGGTTCTCTGATCTCTTAATCCTGTAATTGTTGAACTAAAAGAAAAAGAAAATGCAAAAACCGCACCTAAAGTATGGTGGTAGTTACAATTACACTCTCAAACTTTTAATTGAAAATTGAGACCTTGAACTTATACCAGTGTTAAAATTGGACCCATATACTTATAATAGTGGTAGAAGTTGAACCCCTAAATGATAAAAATTGAACCCTCAAAGTAATATAATTGTTACAATTTCTACACTTTGTGTAAGTTTGAGGTCCAATTTAAAACTTGTATAAATTTGAAGGCTCAAGTTTTACAATTAAAATTTTGAGGGTATAATTGCAAGTACCACCATACTTTAGGAGTGATTTTTGCAATTTGCATTTAGAAAAAAGCTAATACTTAGGAGAATTTTTTAAAAATAGAAAAATAAGGGAAACTATTTACACAATATAGCAAAATTTTTAGATAGTTGTGATAGACGTTGATAGAAGTCTATCACTAATAGATGCAGATAGAAGTCTATCGATGACTATCAATGTTTCTTTTTTGTTATTTTCTATAAAATAGTTTGACATTTTTTCTATCTGTGGAAATTTTCCTTATAATTAAGACATATATATCCTCAAATGGAAGGGTTAAAAGTTTGGATCTTCATACTAGAAAAAAAAAGACTAACTTTTTTTTATTCTACCCAAAATTTCAAAAAATGTTTGGGCTAAGGTAATTTTTTTTGTAATATTGGAAGAGATTAGGGTGGTTATCCTTTTCTCTACCCAAATAATTAATAAATTTACAAATAAGTAATATATATGTATTTTGAAGTATATACTATGGTTTTTTTTTTCCTTGAGGAAAAATAATATGAATTTTTGTGAGGGTATGTTTACAAAAATCATGATTTTTTTATTGACCCTTGTCCAATCATCATTATCTACCAATAATTATCATCCTTTACATATTATTATTTTTAAAATAAATTTGTACACTTTGTGATGTGCATAATTTTGTCCATATTTAAAAAATTATTGCCATTCCCCTTATTGTGATGTGTTAAATTCTTGAAGGTTGGAGTTCATCCTATAATAATAATCCTCTTATATATATGATCATTAGCATAGGCCCCATTTGTTGTATATATATTTTGGCTGGTCCACAATCTCACACACAAATTTTGTACAATGATATGTGTCTCTTGTGATGGATCAATAGAATTTGAATAGAAGAGAGAGTATTTAATTGAATTCAAATACTTTTCCCATCTTAATAAATTAAAATAGTTTTTTCTTATCCAAGTTGACTGTCTTTTTTTTTTTTTTTTTTTTTTTTTTTTTTTTTTTTTTTTTTAGTTTAAGAGAAAAATGCTTAAAATGTTTGTCAAGAGAAAATGAAATTTGTCTTTGTTTGATTGGGCCAAAATATAACTATCCAAAGCTTTAATTATTGAGTATCAATCATAATAGAATTCAATTTGGAAAAACATACATTTTTAGCCTTGTAGTTTAGACATATTTTTTTTGGTTATGTATTCAAAAGTGTAATGTTTTTAACTCTCATTCATTTATCAATTAATCATTTATAATTTCAATCAAATCAAAACATGACGTAACAAGTTATACAAGCAAATGTGCGTCAATTAACTTATATATGAACTTAATTTTATTGAAAAATACACATTGATGTGTTGAGTATTTTAGTTTCTGTATTTTATTTTAAAGTGGTAGAACTTTTTGCAGCTACTCTTGGTATGTTTCTCACATATTTCTCAATAGACGTGCCTTTGTTAATATATATGCGCATATTCATGCTTATCTACGGGAATGAACGTACGTATACGCTACTTTGTTTGCTAAGTAGATAAATTAAAATAAACTCTAGGTTTATTAAAACTATCACATCATCTCCCTAACTTATGTTGGGTATTGGTTTAGAGGGTAATATACCAAAGTTACTTTAAGGATCATATAATTAGTATATTATTGGTTCAATAGAATCATCTACCAAACTACAAGACTAGAAATTCAAAATTAATATTGTTAATTTCATTTTTAATTTAAAAACCTAACACATATTATTAAAATATAGGACTTTTTTTTTTTTTTTTTTTTCTTTTTTTTTTTAAAAAAAATGTTCAGTCAGACTACAAACATTCACAACTGATTTAAATTTAATATGAGAGAGAATGAATTAATAATTGTTGAACATATTCTAAATATACATTTTTTCAACCACATGTGAAGAAATCGAAAATATATGCCTTAACTTGTTAATCAATTGATCTAAACTTGGATTGATGACATTTTTACGGAAAGATTATCAATGTGGCGGCTCCATAATAACCGTTGAAGGTAAAATTTGAAATATTTCTCTCATAAATTCAATAATAAAAAAAATCATCGGCCGCCATTATGACATACTTAGTTTATGTGATTAGCATTAATTAAAATTTAAAATCCTTGAAAGTATTATATATGTTACGTGGAATTCAAGAAAACTAATATTAAATTAGGGTTTAATTTCTAATACAAAATTTAACTGCAACCCAAATTTTAATAATTGTAATTGGAAAAGGGTTGTTTTGGATGGTTTCCTTATAAAACTTTTTTGACCTTTTGTACATATTTTTGATGTGTCAATTTTTTTTTTTTTTTTTTTTTTTTTTTTTTTTTTTTTGTTTTATAATTTTAATAATAATAATAATAATAATAATAACTTTATACTCATCATCCCTTGTGCAAGTTTTCTTGCAACTTGGGATTTTCCTTGAAAAACTTTACCATCATAACTAACTTCCTATGCATAAGCATGGCCTGCCAAAAGCTTATAGCAACTTATAGGAAATAAATAAATAAATAAGAAAAAAAAAAAGCTTTTGTCATCCCTAGCCCAACTATATATATGAATACAACCAAATCCTTATTCCTTATTACACAACCATTTCTTTCCCCAAACTGAGAAAATTAGAACCCTTTCTATTAAATTTCCCTCTTTATTTCATTTCCCATCAAGATTTTTTTTTTTTTTTTTTAATTTTTTATTTACACCAAAAGTTTGGATTCTCCTTTGAATTCAATACCCAGAATTTAATTTGCATTATTATTATTATTATTTTTGAGGTTTCCCTCTATAATAATAATAATAATAATAATAATAATAAATATTAATGGGGCTTAAAGATATTGGAGCCTCACTTCCACCAGGGTTTAGATTTTATCCCAGTGATGAAGAATTGGTTTGTCATTATCTTTACAAAAAGATTATGAATGAGCAAGTTCTTAAGGGCACTCTTGTGGAGATTGATTTGCATACATGTGAGCCATGGCAGCTTCCTGGTAGGCTTTTATATATATATATATATATATATATATATACATATTATTTCCTTCAAAATTAATTAGGACACATTTTCTTTGGTAATTTCTTTCAATATAATGTCCAAAAACTTTACCTTAAAAAGTTATTAGTTCAAAATTAATGAATATATTCTTGGGATCAGCTACTTTTCCCCACCCTTGTGCTTTTGAAGAGAATATATATACATGAAAAGAAAGAGATGATTTTGGAGGGTTTTTTTTTTTTTATTTGTTATTATTACTTTATTAATTTTCATTTATATGGTAATGAGATTCCCTAATTCATGCACATATATACTTTAATTAATAATAATCTAGGTTTGATTAATATTATTTATAAAAAGCTGAGCTTTTTGCATCGTTGGTGAGAACTTGTACTTATAAAAAGAGAAAAAAAAAAAAAGGTTTTTTGGTAAATTTTTAGTGTAAAAACTTGTAAATTAAAACAGAAAAACATGAGAAAATTCTGTCATACAAGGTGGTTTTTATATATAACAGCAAAAATCTGTGTGTTTTTGGTACTATGTTTTCTCTTTGGTTTGTCTTGTTCTTCTGTTTTCTTAACTTACACTTATTTTAAACCAATAATTTTGTGATAAATCTTTAAGGTAATTCGCTAAATCCCAATCTTAATTATTTTTCTTTTTGGTTGGGGAGGATCGGATTTCGTCTTGCCCTCTTATCTCTTCCACATTAAATATTCGGAGGATTTTTTTTTGCATACATACACGCATACATTCATGTGAACAGTGTTGTCTTTTACCATTTTTTTTTTTAAGAATACTACATTCGAATCCTTTAAAAGAAGTATAGATGCTTTAACCTCTAAGCTATGTTTAAGTTTGTTTTTAGCATTTTTTGGGTTGTTTTCAAATATAGAAAAATTAGTCAAAATATTTACAAATAATATAGAAAAATTTCACTTTCTATCAGTGATAGATCGCGATAGATTGCATACGGTGCAATTTTTTATATTTGTAAATAGTTTGATATTTTTTCATTTATAATCTTTTCTCTTTTGTTTTTTTATTTTTTGTTTTTTTTATGTAAAAGAAGGGATAAAAAATTGAGAAATTTTTGGTTCCATAATTCAAGTAAATATAATAAAAGCTTGGGTGAGTCATAAATCACAAGACCTTTTTTCCCCATAGATACTTGAGCTAACTTGAGCTTGTAGAACAAGCCTCATTAATTATTGTTATTCTCCAAAATCCCAATCATTTCATTTTTGGATACTTATCATTCTTCTTTGACTCCATTTCTTTAATTAGTTTTCATATTATTCTTCTAGTTCTCTACACCAATTATATATCAAATCTTTCTTTCATGCAAAATATCTATTCTTTCTTTTTTTTTTTTTCAATCATATCATTATATTTCTAGTTTTTGGATCCACACATTTCCCTCTCTCATCCAATCCAATCTTATTTTGTTGTTTATGATATCCAATTAATGTAAATTATTACATTGTTTAATTAACAAGAATAATACCTCAAGCATTTCATTGAAACACATGGTGATTATTGTAATTTAATATGAAAAATTACTTTTTTTTAAAAAAAAAATTATTTGATTTAATTAGCAGCCAAACATACTAACAATCAATAATATATATCAAATCATATGTGTCATTTTCCTATTGTCTTTCCTCTCCCCCTAGCCTTAGTTTCCTTTCTCTTGCATAAATTATTCATAACTTAAATAGAATGAGTTCAATCATATATGTTAATGAAAATGAAAGATTAATTTAACTAATCAATCTTTTTTTTTTTTTTTTCGTTTTCTTATTTTTGGGAATTAAAAAGAGGTAGCGAAATTGAATAGCGACGAGTGGTATTTCTTCAGCTTTAGAGATCGGAAATACGCGACGGGATTTCGAACCAATCGCGCAACGACATGTGGTTATTGGAAAGCTACTGGAAAAGATCGGACGGTGGTGGATCCATCAACAGGAGAGATCGTAGGGATGAGAAAAACTTTGGTTTTCTATAGAAATAGAGCTCCAAATGGGATCAAAACTGGATGGATTATGCATGAATTTAGGCTTGAGGCCCCTCATAGGCCCCCAAAGGTTGAATTTTTTATCTTTTTTTTTTTTTTTTTTCCTAATTATCTATATTTTAGACTATTTAGACATAAATTCCATGGTGTGAGCACATGCACACAATAAAAAATGGTTTTTTTTTTAATAATTTAATTTGGAAATATTTATATTCATGCATGTGCCCTTAAAGGATAACAACACAAAAGTTGGTGTCTTTTTCCACTTTGGTCATATTCACTTACATAGAGAAGGAGAGAGATCTCAATTTAATGAATCTTTCTTGGTTTAGAAATAGTTGCATTAACAGAGAATACATATAATTAACAATATAAATATAAATATACTATTATTATAATGTGCTTTGTTTTGTTTTTGTAAAACAGAAATTGAGAATCAAAATAATTATGAATGGTATTATTTAAAGTAATGGTACAAAGAAAAGTGAATATAATTTGGAATTATCTCTCTCTTTTTTTTCTTTTTTTTTTCAGTTATATAATTGTTTTTATGCAATACATTTGCTACTTTTGTGTTACATTCCATTGACAAACAAAAATTTCATCACTTAGTCTTTATTTCTTAATATTGTCATTTTCTATTCCTTCCAAGTTTGAAACTTTTCCTTTTCTTTTTTAATGTGCATTTCATTAGAATGTAGTTAGTTAATTACTTAATCTTAATTTTTATTATTAATCATCATTTCTCTCTTTAAGAATGCTATATTCAATTAGGACTTTTCAATGTTGTACTTAAAGTTATTCCTTTTTTCCTTCAAACCACCTTTAATTTTTTTTTTTTTTTTTTTTTTTTTTTTGACAATATAATTCAAGAGTCACATTTTTACATGTTCTTATGCATTGATTTAACAAGAAAATGAACCAAAACTTTTATGTGGGTACAGGAGGATTGGGTTTTGTGTAGAGTGTTTCAAAAGGGGAAACAAGAAGAGTACAACACCAAACTGATCAACCAACATTTTACATTTGGAAACTTCGAGCGCGTTCCATCTGTCGTCATCCGAGCTGATCCATCTCCCCCTTTAAGTGACCCGAGCCAAACCACCACGATGCCTTGTGGCTACAATGTCGATATTGATATCGCTTCATTATCGTCCTCAATGACTCCTCATCACCAGATCACCCATACCCACACAGGCAGCTGTTCTTTTCTCCATCTCCTTCAACTTCCACAAGAGAAAGATGCCAATAATAATAATCATAATAATCCCAAAACTGATCAACTTTTCTGCCCCAAAAATAATGACTCTGATTATGGGGTTTTGTGGGATATGGATTTAGAAGAACATACCTTTCAAGATGGCGTCGGATCGAACTTGGATCAAATGGCATTCGACGTCGATAGCAGCTTGGTTTTCCTCTGAAAGTTTGTGTCTGCAAAGGCAGATGATCATATCTGCTATACATTGCACATTTCAATATAGGTTGTTTGTTGATATATAGTTTGTATATATTGTATGGTGTGTTTGCATTTAGGAGAGTTGTATTGGGGCATTAGATTTCATTTTTTTTTCTTCTTTTAAATCTTTGGTCTTGTATAGAAAATTAGTCAAATCTGTAATAAAGATTTTTAGTTTAGGTGCATTATTGTTTGTGGATGTAATAAAATTGTGATTTTTGGTACCACAATTAGAGACTTTGGAGCATTTTGTACATGTGATTAAAAAGAGGATCTCAACAGTATGACCCACAAAGCTTAAGGAGATGCATTTGAAAATCATATAATAATTCAAGGGGAAAAGAAAGAAAGAAAGAAAAATAATGTAAAGAATTCCTATGATCACTTGCTTCTATAGTTAGTAAGAACTATCCCTTCCTTGAATACCCCAAAAGTCACTTAGCCTATGCCAAGAATTCTTGTTATAGAATCATTTCTTATATCCGAGGGCCAGGATGAGACGACGTGTCATTAGACAATCATGTACACAAGTCTTTTCTCTTCAAATTGAGAATGTGAAACCTCTTTCAATAGTTTCCATTCGTTTTTTAGGACCAATCGAAATCGTAAACCTGTGCCTTTTTCCTTTCCCAAATCGACTAGGCAGTAAATTTTCATAGCTACCAAGCCCAAAGATTTAGTTAAAGCGAGTACGTGCCTAAAGACCATCTTATCCGAGTTGTGGCGCTTGGCCGACTCATTTTGTGATGGTCATACATTTTTTTTTTTAATTCATTTTCACTTTCCCCTTCCTTTGATTAGGTAGAATCAAATCTATTTTTCATTTGAGTACGGGATCGAGGGATTTGAACTTTAAACCTTGACTATCAAGGGTATACATTTAAACCTCAAGAGCATAGCTTATGCTCTTGATTGAATATCTCATATGGTTTTTGAGAGTCACAGTTCTTAGATGCCCTATCAAGACAAATTTAAGAATATGAAATGATTTGTCCTCTACATTTCAAGTTTTCTTACACTTGTGTAATCACTACAAATGTTCTACAGTAATACAAAGAATTGAACAATAATAGAAAGCTCTAAAACAAACAAAGAAGTGTGTCATATGCCATTCAAAGTCCTGCAGAAACTAGGCCATGTAATGTGACAATGCCAATCAAGATATTTTCCTGATTAATAACAGGCAGAAATTGCACAGGAGATGGGGGTGCTTCCATCTTTTTCATCGCATCAACCGCCATTGCCTCGGGATCGATTGTTCTTGGTTTCCTGTCATAATGGTTTATCATCACAATCAATCTCTAAGGTCTCAACTACAACAGATTCTGATCATATTGGCATTTTCTAATGACAACAAACAGCAAAAAGAAATTGAATCCTCTGTAGCAGTACTTATAGTTTTGGTACATGTTCAACAAACAGCAAGATCTTCTACTAAGCAATTTTTCCTCTCATGATATCAACTAAAATCAGTGGGAATTTACATATTCATACCTGTTGCACATTTCGCCTACGGTGAGCTTGAAGATGGCTTCACCACTAGCTTTGAGAGTGCGCCTCAAATCACCGTCCGTAAATGTCCCAATCAGGCGATATTCGTCATCTATGACAAGTAGGCATCCACATCCTTTGCTCGTAAGCTCAACCAATTGATCCATTATTAGATCTCCTTCTTTGCAGACAGGCAGCTCATTCTGCTTCTTCATCACATCTTTTACCTACACCCAGTCAAAACTAAACAAATATCAAGTTCTGTATTGTTGACTATGACCCAAGATCGTCTCATTTTGTATCACTTTCTTTAATAAGATATAGTTCCCAAATTATGGTCAAGCGCAACAAATCAATTCAGTTCCACTATATCTTCATAGCCAAGATCCCCTTTTTTTCAAAAGAAATGAGAAAGCCACTTTCATAATAACTAATACAGGCCAATGCATCCAAAGGAGTCTCAAACGATAGCATAAAACTGACGGTTTTTGCTGTCTTCCCATTTTCCAACTTTCAGAAGAAAAACCATCACGGCGAGTGTGTGGCAGACACTGAACAGAGTGACGGAAAGAGGACTCGCCAGTATAAAAGGCATAAATACGGCTAAAAAGGAAGAAATCATGATAAACTAACAATCAGAACCCAAACATGTCTCTCAATACCAAAAGTTTCTGCAGAAACAGTCAAGATCCAACAAGATCAAAGAAATGCCCCTCAAATTCGCTGGACAAAGACCTATGGAAACCGACAATAAACGGATGAGCAAATAATGAAGGAAACAGGACAGGAGAGGGGAAAAAAGGGACAAAAGAATAATTCCATACTTATTTTAGTGCATGTATGGGAGTGATCTTGAAATGGTTAAAATCACGTTTTTCGTGTTTAGAATCACTCCGAAACACACTTTTAATCACTCAAAATCAATTTAATATTGAATTTTGACTTTTAAACGCATTTTTCATGCTATTAAAATTGATTTTGAATGATTAAAAATATTTTCTAAGTAATTTTGAAAATGATAAAAGTGGTTTTAATCATTTTAGAATCGCTTCCAAACATGTCATTAATCAATGATCTGCTCGTTGTACTATCATTTGGCCTATAAGAGTAAATGAGAAGACTAAAAAATTTATAGTTACAGCGGAATGTTAACTAGTCGATCTGCCAAGAAACACCATTCTGTTTCTGACTTCCAGATAGATGACTCTATGTCACAGTTTTTGGTACAGCCAAAGCTTATTCCTAGAATCTCAAATGAATGAAATATGGTTCAAATAGACATTTCCAGCAACTTTGAATAAACTTCTGCTTATTATACCAAATATGAGGAAGTTGAAGGACAACTATCTTTTACCTCAGATAACAATGCAACCTACTGTTCAATTAAGACACTAAAAAAACAAGCCCAACAAAAAGAAAGATCTCAAGAACAAACAACAGAAAAAAGCTCCAATCCAGCAAAATAAAACCAGATCATAATTATAAAAAGGGCATAGTGACAGTAAATCTAGCTAACTCCCAAACCGCGCCACACGACCTTTCAACCTATCTGAAGATCCATCCTATTATTGTGCCAAAAATTTCCTAAAAAAAATCCCAATTGACATAAAGAAAAGCAGCTGAAAATGAAGTGAGTCAAGCAAAAGCAGAAGTAACCTTGAAAATGAGGCTCTTGCCGATCCTCCCAGCGGGATGATTGGTAGCATATTCCTCTTTGGTCAAATTCCGCGCACCCATAAGCGCAATAGCCACAGTATCTCCAAAAACCATCTGAATCGCAGTGGAAGTGACTGGGGCCAAATCAAAAGGGCATAATTCACGCTCAAGAGGCAAATGTACATTCATATCACAAACCCCAGCAAGCACATTGCCTTCAATAGAGGTGACAGCAACAAGAAACGCACCCTTAGCCCTGGCACAAGGAACAAGACGAAGAAGCTCTTCCGTGTTACCGGACTTACTAAACATCACAAGAACATCACCGGAATTCAAAATGCCAATATCCCCATGAAGCGCATCGAGAGGGGAAAGAAAGGCGGAACGAATGCCAAGGGAAACTAGGGTTTGTGAGATCTTGCGAGCGACGAAACCGGACTTGCCGACGCCAGAGAAGAAGATGGTTCCAGGGGAGTTGAGAAGGGTAACGGTGAATTTGAGAGTTTGGGAGAGATCGAGATTGTGGAAGAAGAAATTGAGGTGATTTTGTTGGGATTTGAAGAGATTGAGGAGTGTAGATTCGTCGATAGGGGTCTGATTTGGATTTGGAATTGTGGGTTTTTCAGGCAGTGATGACAAGGAAAGGGAAATGTCTGAAGATGGAGGGAGAGACCCCATTAGAGCAGTGGACTGAGAAATCAAATGAAAACAGAGAAGAAACAGAGAATGGGTTTTGCTTTAGTTCATATTTGGTTGAAGATCGAAGGAAAATGGAGAGAAAGGCAGGTAATTTCGGTTGGTTTACGCGGTAAGAGGAAGAGCCTCTGTCAACACCATGGGCTACAGCTGCCCTCTGTCGGTGGGTTATGCCCTCTTCACAACGTAACAAATAAAGAAATGTCAAATTAGCATCATTTCGAGTATAACTTTAGTCGAAATGTCTTAATTATTAGGGTTGTTTATAAAAACGAGTATTTTTGTACGGATGATCCTTTCACAGACACGTTAATATTTAATGACTCGCTTCTTATAGATCAAAAAAATATAATATTTTACTTCGTCATGGTGCAATAACAAAGTTTTAAGTTCCATTGCGTTAGGGACAACTCGCCTAGCATAATGTTGTCGTATCCTTGACCCGATTAGGTGGGTCAGCGTGATGAAACTTTTTCAAATCAGCCTCGCGTTAGAGACGTCCCTCCCAGCCTAATGATTTTTGCTTAGCTCTATCGCGATTTTAGAAGACAATGCGATTGAATAAATTAAACAAAATCAAAAGCACATGCAGCTGAAGCATCAAATAAGCATAATTCAACATTAACATGTTTATTATCTCTATCTCTGTTGGTCACTATCTATATTAGTTGATAATGGCTGGTTGCACGTTGCCTTGTTGTGTTCCAGATTACCTCACCTATCGCACTTTTGGGTTGGTAATTAGCGTGCAAATAGAAAAATTAAAAAGAGAGAGAAAAATACTAAGGGTTATAGAATAATACAAGCAAAGAGAATCGAAGAACCTTTTAAGGCGAGGATGAAATCAATCTTCAGGACAAAAATAATCATTCGGACGAAATTGATTTCTACATAAAAAGAAGCATATAGCAATCAAAAAAGAAGAAACAGATAGCGATCTTTAGGACAAAAGCGATCTTCGAAGATAAATTAAAAAACAAAACGTAATGAATCTTCCAGGAAAGAAATCAAAATCAAATTGCAATCGTTGAAAACCAATCGAAAAACAATAGAGGGGAAGCTAACCAAGCCAATCGAGAGAGAAAAAAAAAAGTTTAATATGGGCAATTTTGGAATAAGGAAAAAATGAAATATCAAAACTAAAAATATTGTCAAAGTTTCAAAAGTTGAAGACATGTTTGCTAAACCTTATTTTTAAATTCACTCGTTGCAATTTACTTCATTATTATTTTAAAAACAAAAAAAAAAAAAATATATTTTGATAGATTGATTTAGAAAAGTGTACAAAAATAAACATTTTGATTTTTTTTCTTTTATTGAAATAAGGATTTATAACTCTTTTCAAACTTTTTTCTAACATTTCTTTTTCTTCCTCTCTAAAAACTTATTCTGTTTCCTCTCTCGCTTTTTTTTTTTTTCATCTCTTGGCTTCTTCCTCCCAACTCCCTCTCTCATGTCTTCTTTCTCCAACAATGACGATAATGGTAATGAACATAGTTATTTCTTCTTTCTTTAGCAATACGCAACGTGAGACGTTTTTCCAAATGCAACCCGGTGCGAAGGGAGCAAGAGGAAAAATTCATGAGGGCTACATACAAAAAGAGCGTGAAAGTGAACAAGAGAAAGAGCGAGCTAGAGAAAAAAAAAATCGTAACTACAGAAAGAGCAAAAAAAAAATAAAGAAAAAAAATCCAAAAAATGTGTGGTGAGCTAACAAAAGGTTAGGAAACCTTTTTTAACCATAAACTTTTTGGTCATCCATACAAAAATCCGAAAAGGTATTGGTTCGATTATCCATCCTCGTAATCGTTGAATTAAAAAAAAAGGTTAAATTAGTTTTATATGACTATGTGTTTGATTAATTATATGTTAGTGTATAAAACATCAATTACCATTTTAAAAGTCGTTGGTTCAATTCTCCATCTTGGTATTGTTGAATTCTAAAAAGATGTTTTGATTTGAATTTAGCTTTTATAGGTTTGATTTAGTTTTATGGTTAGGTTAAGCTAACATCAAAGATGTTCTTGATACTAATTTTCGGTGTTTAGTATCTAGTTCATTACATTTCTTTGTCGTGTACAAAAAAATAATAGATTGTTTCAAATATAGAAAAATGAGTCAAACTATTTACAAATATCGAAAATTTTATTGTCTATACCGATAGACAGTAGACAGTAAAATTTTTCTATATTTATAAATAGTTTGATATTTTTTCTATTTATAGTAATTTTCCAAAAATAAACTTATTACATGATAAGAAATTGTCACTTTTTAAGAGAAATTTAAGTAAACTATACTGAGGAAATTGAAAATTTAAAAGATATTGGAATCAAATATAATTAAAGCCAAAACAAAAATCATAAAGAATAAAATGTTATCTATTTAGTTTGGATTTGGTTTGTTAGTTCTTAAATTTCGAAATGGAAACTTTAGTCTTAGAGAATTAATAAATGTTGTCATGACATATAATAAATGTCAACAAATGCTTATTGTTAACTGCATTAAAAACAACCAATAATGATAGTTTTTTTTCATGTGTCATCAATGCACTTTTCTTGATAGTGGATTCAAAGATAAAAAAAATGTCAAGAAATGTGCTAATGACAGTTATTTAGAGTCATGAACACTTATTTTTGTTGTAAAGAAGATAAAATTCATTTTTCATCTAATATATATTTATTTATTTATTTTTGTAACTATATAAATAATGGAATAGACAATAGACTATGATTGTCACGTGTTATTATTATTATTTCGACAAATTTGGGATAATCAAATGTACTAAATAGTCAATATGAATATATTCATACTGATTTAAGCAGGTCGCTTCAATTAAAAAAAAAAAAAAAAAAAAAAAAAAAAAAAAAAAAAAAAAAAAAAAAAAAAATCCTAAGTTGGAGTTACTCACCTTCACTTGTTGAAGAAAGAAAAGATGGAAATTATTTAGAATGAATCTGCCACTGATTTTTCCTTTCAATTTTCCACATTGTTTGTTGGATTTTCAATGCTTTCACATTTAGCATTCAAATAGTCACATCAATTCGTAATTAAGAGTTGCACATATTCATTGGTATTTTACATCTGTATTGGTGGATTTAATTTAGGTCACGTTTACTCTAATTTAACATTAATAGTAATCTAAAAAGTGAGTCTCAGTTGATAGTTGTGTGTCTGTGTTCAGTAATCGTAATAAATTGTGGGGCCCGCCTTCAAATTTGTTATCAAAATACGTAATCTAATTGAGGACGGAGGGTGTTTAATCTGATTGTGGTTGAAAATTACATAGGACCCACTATTTTTACTGTTATCATAATCATTACCGTTACAGATATTATTATTATAACAGTATGAAAATTATGAATTTGCCACGTTTATTGTCACATTTATCTTTACCGTTAACCGTTAGGGTCAAGTAGTAACAATAATAGCAAAATGTGACAGATTCATAATTCTAAATAAACGCAATCAAAAGCAATCTAACTACATTTGCGATTCAAGCACAATACGATTGATCTATCAATGGAATCTCACTACGATTACACCAATTTTCATTAGGGATTGATAAACATGGTCTTATTGGCAACTAATTTTCACTTTTTTTAAATTTTTAAAATTGATAACTTTTAGTGGAGAGACTTAAATAATTTGAACTTTCGAACTCAAACCGAATAATAGACAGACATCTTAATAGTTCGATTAGTTTCATATTGCTAGGAATTAGACTCTTTTTAACTTCTATTTAGATAAAATATTTTAGGTAAGTACCATGAAAACATTCTCGTCATGCATCCTCTATGTTGATGTCAAGATTTAAATAGAGGAAAAACGCATCTGATTTTTACATGACAACAAGGTAAATTTGTAATTTGGGGAAGAGATGACCTACAAAACAAAGAAAAAGGACTCTGATGTCAAAGTCCAAGATGGAGAAATCTAGAAAGTGGAAGAAATAAGAAGTTTAAGTTCCAGATTAAAGTTCCATACTTCGGAATGGCCTGAAGTTTAACTTTTCTTCTTAGAATTAGGAGGAGATGATACTTTCCTAATTCTACATAAGATAGGATTCGATTTGATTAGATCAACTGGACGTATTTGATCCCAAATTCACTTTATTTTGGATTTATCTTTCAGGTCTTTTCTTGCCCTTTAGCCTATTTCTTCAAATCCAAATTCACCCATAACACTCTACAACCTATATGTGTCATGTATATTCCAATCTAACAAGTTTAACCTAATTTAGGTTTAGAGTACATCGTATTACTAGTTTTTTCTTCTTCTTTGAGCTCAACAACATATGAAGATGGACGATTTGAGTCTTGACCTCTCAATCAAAGGTATATTATATATTAATCAGTTGAACTATGCTTAGGTTGACTATTCAATTACTAGTTTGAGTGTAAAAGAAAAACATGATTAAAAAATGGTTAAATTATTTGTCCAAGACATTCAACTTTCAAGTTTGTATTTAAAAGACGTATGAACCTTTAAAACTATCTAATAAATTCATGAACTTTTAATTTTGTATCTAATAAATCTCTCCCCTATTAAAAAAATATATTGAAATTAATTGATGTATTAACTATAAAATTAAGGACTCTAAAACTTTTTGGCTAGTGGTTTGGTGAATTAAAAAAAAATGTTGAATAGGTCCATATTTATTGAACAAAACACTGATAATTTAAAAACTAAGTAGAGATTTTTTTAAATATTTTTTAAAATTCGAGGATGAAATTGACATAAATAAACTTATAATTTAAGTTCATTAAATACTAATTCAAAATTTAAAAAATAGTTGGGCATCATGATTCATGGGTAGGCCCATGGGAAAATGAGATTGAGAAAGGTAGTCCATGAGAAATAAATGTAAATTTGGGCCGAGTTGAAGGCCCAAAATTCAGTTGTAGCATAGATATTTAGCATAAAATGCAATCAAATGTACAATAAAAAAAAAGTGAAATTGGATGAGATAGCAAAAATTGAGATGTCATTTGAATTTATGGTAAAAATTGGGAATAATAAGATTTATGGCAAAATGTGTGTAAGGCACATGGGTGACTTTCCCGTAATACTTATTTGGTTTGTACATTCGACAAATTAAATATAGTGTAACTGGCGAACTTGATTCATAACCGAGATTTAAATAGTGTAATTGTGCAATTGAATTGATAATTGAAATAATCAGATTATATCTAAGAGATTCGATTTCAAACCTGAATTTCAATGCCATCCCTTGAATTTTGCCTGATTTTTTTAATGCAAATCTATTTTTAATATTCAAAATAGATTTTGATAACTACTTTACCAATTAATTCAAAATTAACTAATTTTTTCTTTATTTTTCTTCCTGAATTTTTAATTTGATTTTATATTTATTATCAAATTTCATTGAGTTCAAATTTATTTTTAATATTCGAAATAGATTTTGATTATAACATAATATTGTATCTTTCTGATTTTTCTCCATTAATATCAGTATATTCTGGTAGTTAAATAATATATAGTTATATGTACAGTGTAATAGTAATATGAAACTATCAAATTTAACTCATCTATGTTTACACATACAGTGTAATTGTAATGTAAAATTATGAGATTTTAAGCATCGCTTTTTCGTGATTCGTTATTATAACAAAATTTTGTATGTTCCTGATTTTTCTCCATGAATATCTATCCAAATATATCTTTTATTATTAGATTCGATTTTATCTCATTTTTTTCGATTTATTTATACATTTTCTTATCAAATTTGGTTTTATCTTATTCTTTTTTGATTTGTTTATACATTTTGTTATTAAATTCAGTTTTTTTGTAACTTTTTTTTAAAATTGATTAACTTTTATCTAATTCTTTTTCAATTTTTAACACTTTTAGAGATTTGTATTTTTATCACGGTTTATCTAATTTTTTTTATTTCATGTATTTTTTCGTTTATATTATTACATTTCTATTTATATAATTTCTATTTTTTAAAATGTAATATAATAATATAATAATATATAATTGGTATATAAACGGTAAAATTCGAGATCTTGTGAATTTAAATTAATTATATCAAATTATTCGATTTTGTTTCATTTTATATTTTGTATTTTAAAGTTTGTTTTAGAATCCAATTTTAATATAATTCAAATCTATAAAAACTATAAATAAATAAGAAAAAAAGGAAAAAAAATCTAACCTTACGGGCTAGAACTTCTTTCTCTCTTCCCACTTTTGTTGTTCTACCATCGTTGTAGTTGAATACCATACCACAAGTAGGTTAAGATGTTTTTTTTCTTTCTTTTTCTCACCTTTTTTGTTCGTTCGTGAGTCTCTAATCGGCAGCCATACAAACTCCCATCTATTTTTTGGTGACTGAGATGCCTTTTATACAACCGACAGTGGCTTTATGAATATGAAAATACATATACATATGTATGTATGTGTACATATACATATATCTGTATATATATACATATACACATGTATATCTGTATATACATCATATACACATTATATACATCATATACACATTTTATACATCATATACACAAGGCACTGCGGGCGATGGCACGCAGGCGCGTAGCAGTGCAGGCAACAACGCGCGCAGTCTGACATTGAACGCGCACATAGAAGGCTGTTTGTGGAAGTCTTCTAGTTGGCGTGAGCAGCTGAGACCACTTTTCTTCTCCAAACTCGGTGGTCATTTTCAGAGAGAAAATGAATGTGGAATTAGTATGCTACTGAGGGAAGAGTAGGTAGCAAGTCAATAGTCCTGAGGGAAGAGTAGGTAGCAAGTCAATAGTCCTAATGAATAAGAGTTTGACTTGGTGTTAGCTTGCTATTAATAGTAAACTGATTTCCTCAAGTTTATCAACCTCTCTTAAGATTAGGGATGGGTTGATGTAAATTAGTATAAAATGAGATTGAGTTTACTTTAGAAATCAATCTCAATTCACTCACTTATTTTGTAAATACTTTATTTGGAGTAATAAAGAAAACAAGAGAGTTCCCCCTTAGCCAAACGTGAGTTGTTTGTGTGTGTGCTTGTTGGCATTTTCTCAAAGCAAAGTGTAAGTGACGATCCTTGGGACGAGTAGGCTGACTAAGAGCAGTGAACCTCTTAGGCCGCACGAGGTGTAAAGTAAAAATTTTAACTTCGATTTTTAGCCTTGCGACAATTTCATTCATGCTATCAGTCGTGCCACCCCGTGGCCTGTGAAGGTGTCAGCCACTCACTGACTTGTCTTCATCTCAGGTATACCGCCTCCCTCGCCTTTTTGTTTTCCTAGTATGCCGCTCATACATCATGCTGCTCAACTCGTGCAAGGTCCACTGAGCCTAGCGCAAGTCTCAGTTCTAAGGGTCTAACAACATATAATGTGTATATGTTGTACATACAGACATACATATGTATATGTACATACACACATACATATATGTATACATTTTTTATTTTAAAATTCAAAGTCGAACAACGTTGAGAGCAGACCAAGATCGAACAACGTTGAGAGCAGACCAAGACCGATCAACATCAAGAGTAGAACAAGAACGACCAACGTTGACAAGTTGAACACCTATTCGTTTTAAAATAAAAAAACCTTCATAGGTTGATGTTGAGGAAAAGATATAATCCATGAATTCCAAAATTGAACACATACTCAAAACTTTACCACGACAACTTTAAAAGAAGAAGTCAAAAGAACAAGAAGAATGAAACCCAACAAAATCGAATACCACTGTTCAACGTTGAGAGAAGAGTCTGAAAACTAAAATGAACCGTAAGTGTTTTTACTATGAAACTATTAGGTATTGTTAACCACCTATAAATATATATAAACAAATAACCAATGTATTGGATAAAGACTTTTACTTACATCATGAGTTGAAGGAGAAGATGAGTTGGTGTGTCAGCCTTCTCTTGTTTGCCCTCCACACTATTCTGTGGTAATTTTTCAATGAGGTCTTTTAGATTACTAGTACATCTTTCAAGACAAAGATATACATAATCTTCATCTGATTCCATCCCGTATGTCTGAATTATATTTGGATGAAATGGTCTTCATTTCATGTATAGCAAAATCTTTAAGATCCTTCACTAGCCGTTTTACCGCAACCGATCGCTCATCATAAATTCCTTCAAATATAATGGTGTCCCGAGTACCCGTTGCTATCTTAGTGCTCATTACAAGTAAATTTTCAATCTTGGTGGGAGCTATTACAACAACTTTTTTTAATTAACAATACTGAAAAAAAAATGAAGTAAAATAAAATCTCTTTGTTGTAAAACAAGGAAAACAAGAAAGAAGAACAAAATAGGGAGAAGTGAAAGTAAGTGCATGTTTAGTAGAGAATCTAGATTATATTTTATATTTTCAGATTTAGTGAAAATGAGAAAAAACCACATAGACTGACCAACATGCCCATGCATTTAAACAAAAAAAACATGCAAGCTCTGTTTGGCACATGGATTTGGATAGAAATTATTTTAAATTTCTTATATGAAAGTCTAGCATTTTATTATTATGCCCTTATTAACAATTTACTATTATGACCAGAGCATTCACCAATAAGTGCATAATTCAACCTCTAGTCCCTCACATATTCCAACAGTGACCTTCTCCTCACAACCTCTTGAGTTTTGATTCAGACTCTACGGGTGATTAAGATCTTAGCAAACAATTTCAAGATTACCTATATAGATATCTTGCTTGGCTTTGTGATACAATTGTTTCTAAAAAGGAAAATTTCTGCGATAAAAATGTTCTACCAAGTATGATCTCTTAAGTCCTTCGAAAATCAACGTTGAGAGCAGTATGATCTCTTAAATCATTCGAAAATCAACGTTGAGAGCAGTACGATCTCTTAAGTCCCTCGGAAACCAACGTTGACAGCTGTACGATCTGCTAAGTCTAACCAACCTCGAGAGCAGACGACTGACCAACGTTAAGAGCAAACCAAACCAAGACCAACGTTGTTGAGAAGTATTTTCAATTTTTAAAAATTATATTTTCGAAATTGATGTTTCATGTAAGAACAGTGGAAAAATATAAAAATATATAATAAAAAAAACCAAATCATTTACATATGTATAATATATATGGTAATGGTAAGAATATTAAAAGAATAGGGAGGATAAAGAAAATAAAATAATGAGAGAATCTTTTCATATTTGATAAGTTGATACGAGAGAAAATTGAAATTTGTGGAATATTTGTATATCAAATAAATTGGGTTTAATTGATGGGAGAGAAAATTAAAGCTTATCTAATATTTGCATAACAAATGAATCGGATTTAATAAATAATAATAATCGGTGTTGAATTTGCATCAATGTGAGACATTTGGAAGTATGTGTTGATATTGTAGTTTAGCTTGTTTGTTGAGTCATACTTCATTGTTTGCTTCTCCTTCAAAATAAGAACTCAAATGAAAAAGAAATCTTAATTTGACATTAAGTTCACCACGACAACTTTAAAAGAAGAAGACAGAATAACATTTATAAGTCAGAAGAACAAGAAGAACGAAACCCAGCAAAATCAAACACCACTTTTCAACGTTGAGAGAAGAGTGTGAGTTTTGAAATTTCAAATTTGAAAGACAATATGTCTCCATTGTTTTTTGAGTCACACTTAGTGTCTTAAAAAAATACACATCTTTGCTCAGACGTTCGCATGTCTTATTATAATTTTTTTTTATTATTTTTCAAGGTTATTATTATTATTATTATTATTATTATTATTATTATTGTATGTATTAAAAGCTTTTTTTACCTTAAATTTCCAATTCTTTCCATTGGAACCTGAAAGTTTGTAGATTGTATTAAGTTTAATACTTATAAATTTTAATAACATTTTATTATAGAAATTTAAAATATACATATATATTTTTAAATAATTAAATTATCAATATTCGATGAGCTAATCCAATGAGCCGATCCAAGTCCAACTCAAACCCGACCCAAATTTTGATACAATTCTTTTAAGTATGAGGTTAAAATTGATGAAATTAGAAGTTTAAGGTTAAAATTGGTATAATCTACTAAGTTTGAATTTAAATTGATAAAATTGCAAGTTTATGATTAAAATTAATACAACATGTCAAGTGTAGGATTAAAAATTAATATTCTAAAAAAAGATTAACATTTCGAATTTACTTATTTTAAGGATTCAACATGTGTAACCTTCTTAGTTGATGATATATACCTAATCTAGAAAATTCTAATAATGTTAATATTCAATTAGTCTCATTTTCTCAAAAAAAAAAAAAATCAATTAGTCTCATCAACAAGCCCAAAGGACGGCCCAGGCCCAGTTTATGTTGATTCAAGCTCAACCCAAAGTTAATGTTTGATCGACCCAATCCAAACAAACTCATTTATTTATTTATTTATTTTTTTATATCCGTGAGTGTCCGGGCCAGCTTACACGCACCTCGACTAATCTCACGGGACAACCCACCCGACCCTACAACAGGCGGGCTGCCAACTTACCCATAGGATATTAAATCCTAGGTAGGTGGCCACCATGGATTGAACCCACAACACGTCCTTTGGCTCAACTCATCTATTTATGAGAAATTGGAGGAAACTACAAAATTTGGGAGGTCTTTTGATTTTTGTCAAAAACCGAAAATAATAAGAAATTTGGCAAAATGCATGCGATGACGAACACTTTTATAATTCCAAAGTTGCCCTTGGCATGGTTGGATAATAGAATCTTCGAATAAGCGTAATTGTTATATCGTACATCAATTATGAATAGAAATACAATGTAAATGGGAGAGACAGTTATGAGATTTCAACTTAACGGATTCTAGAGATAAAGGAGGCGGATTTTTTGCTCAATTTGAATTTTGAATTGGTTGTTTAATGTAAGATTTGATTTGATATAACCACTTTTCGAAAATATTCCGAATGAATCAATCTCTAATTTTGTATATCACTATTTTGATTTTAATTTATAATAGATCTTTAGATTTTATATTATCTTATTAATATTTTATTACTTTAAATTCAAATTAATATATTTGCTTCTGATTAAGATTTTACTCATTACTTTATACATATTATCATCTAACAAACGGTATATTTCATTCAAATTTTATCATTTTTTATATTTTTTAAGTCACGTTTTATTCATTACCATTTTATTATATTATTATACTATTAATCTGTCTTTTTGACAAACAAATAAGTATTCATTTTTGCAATCTTGTTGTTTTTGCTATGTCTTTACAATGAGTTAAACTTCTTATTGTTTTCTATTTATGAGTTTGTAGATTTTGTGGTTGATGGAGTTATGAATACAGTGTAATTGTTGAAGCTTAAATGAAAATGAAATTATGAATACAATATAATTGTAAATAAACAAGCTTCCTTTCTGATTTTTTTTCCCGAATTATATTTGAATTTAGATTTTATTCTCAAATTAGATTTTGTCTAACTACTTTTCGAATTAATCACAATAACCATAAAACTTCTTGATTTTTCTCTCTAATTTATATTTAAATTTATCTTTTATTATTAAATTTAATTTTATCTAATTAACTTTCAATTTGTTTAAACATTTGTTACATATTATCTAAATATTTTTCATTATTTTATACATATTGTACCAAATTAATTTGATTCTTTTTTTTCTTATGTTTTCAAACTTTTATATAGAAACACATAAAAATAATTGTTGTACTTAATTTTATATATATATATATATATGGGAATTAAACTTTAAATGTTTGAAACATGTGAGTGTATATATATATATATTTTGTCCAATAATAATAATAGTAATAATAATAATTATTGTTATTATTATTAAACAATCGAAATAAAATAAAATAACAAAAAAACTCTAAATCTCATCTTCTTCATCTTTTTCACTTAGCCATCCCTAAAATCTTTTTCCCCTTCTCGTTTGAGTTCATTGGTTCAGCAACCCTTTCTTGAATTCCATCGTCCTGACTAGCTTTTTGACGTCCACCGTCGCTGACCTTGGTCGGTCGCACACATGTTTTCTACTTTGATCGTCATTTTTAATAATGATTTTGGGATTAATAGTGTTTAAAGTTGGCTTTCAAGATTCTATAGGCAAACTGGTCAAATGGAATAAAGAAGATGAAACTCCCTGCAACTGGCTTGGTGTCAAACGCAATCATATTTCCAATTCACATCGTCCTGAAGTTGCAATTCCTTCGTGTACTTACTTGCCAACAACAACTTCACCGGTACAATCAACTTTGCTCTTTCTCACCTTAGAGGAAGTCCATCGTTGTGGACATCCAAAAGTTTCTAAGGACCCCCGTCGCATGGTCGTCGGCTTCCCTTGCATACACGCGTTCTATTGACAGTCGAAAGCGACGCTATTGGGTGATTTTTAATTTTTGCTTCTAAAATGTTTAGATACATAGTATTTGTGGTTCTAGAATGTTTAGGTAGAGTGTATTTGTGATATTTGAGTTGTTTTTGAAGTAGTGTATCTTTTCATTCTTGTTTGTACTTAATTTGGTAGTTTATGGGTAGTTTTGTCATTTAATTAGTATTTTCTATTATATAAATTCGTTTTACTATTTTTAGTATTTTGAAACCTTTTTGCCATTTTCAAAATGAAACATTAAAATTTACTATTTTTTCTTGTCAACCCATAAAAAAATCATACACCAAGCCTAGTACACTACAAAATAATGGACATGTATCTCTACCGCGGATAGGATTTAAATAACACATGTAGTATTATATATATTTATTTATTTATTAGTATATATATTTAAAAAGAAAGAAAAATTACATTTTTAGTATTTTTTTTTTGAAATATACGTTTTTGCCCTCAAATTTTTAAAAATAAATTTAAAATAGAAAAATTACTATAAACAGAAAAAGCATCAAACTATTTACAAATATAGAAAAATTTTCACTATCTATTAGCGATATATTGTCTATCGCTTGAGTGATAGAATTTTATCGTGGTCTATCGCTTATAGACAGTAAAAATTTTCTATATTTATAAATAGTTTGACTCATTTTTCTATATTTGGAAATAACTGACTAATTTTTATTATTATTTTAAATATGGACAAATTGACATTTTAAATTATAACTATTTAAAAAAATTATCTTTTGTCTCACTCTTCACTCACCCTCATTTTCTCTTCTTTTTTAATTATTATTCTCAATTAAAAATATCATTATCATTTAAAATAATAAAAGAAATTAATCAACAACCTTTTAAACATTTTCTTAAAAACTTGAAAACTAAAAACGATGCATTTTGAAATATTAGAAACCAAATGCGAAAAGAATATGAAAGAAAAAAAATACTCTTTTGATCCTTAAGTTTTTATCAGTTTAATTACTTTTCATTGATCTACAGATTTTTAAAATGTTATATTTTTATTAATAAGTTTTGAGTTTCATTCTTATTTGGTCCATAAATATCAAAAATTTAAATTTTTACTTTCGAGTTTTGAGTTTAGTATTCATTTGGTTTCTAATTTTCAATATTTTACACATTTACCCTCGAGTATTAACTCAGGATCATATTGATCTTTTGCATTAACTTTTAATTCGTTAATCTAAAATAATTTTAAAATGAAATTTTAAAATTACCTTTATTAATGATGAAAAATTAGGAAAAAAATTAGAGAAATTATAATAAATAGAAAAATATCAAATTATTTATAAATATAAAAAAATTCAATGTCTATCCGTGATAGAAAGTAAAATCTTTTCTGTATATATAAATAGTTTGACTCATTTTTTTATATTTAAAAATATTAATTATTTTAAATTAATTAATAGACATTCATTTTGAATTAAATTATTTAATAAAAAAAGTAAATTAAAAAAAATCTGTGGATTAGGAATTAAGAGTGTAATTTAAAAAAAAAATGGTGGAGCCCGCGTGTGGACAGTGGAAAGTGCAGGGCACGTGCGGAGGTGTGAGGGGTGTCGGCTACAGTGACAGTGCGGTCATAACCCGCGGACCGATAAGGTCTAATCTGGGACCGCTCCGTACGAGACCGTTGTCATGTCAACGTCTTTACGGGCCCCACCTTCTTTTTTCCTTATTTCACTCACTATTTTTTTCATTTTCTAATTTCTATAATCTTCTTTTTCTTAAAAAAATATTAAATTATAACAATTTAATTTCTTTTCTTGGCCGACCTAAGTATACCAACATGCAAGCAACGTTTGAAGCTGATCTCAATAGATATTTTTGACAAAAATTATCATTTTCTTCTTTAAAAATATTTAAATTAATAAATATAAAAAATCTAACAGGTTTATTATTTATATTATAATACTTATTACTTCATTTCGTTATTTATTTCTTTTTAATATTTTTATTGATTTCTAATGGTATAATGAAAATATGGATACACTTTTCATGTCGATGTCGGCTCTATAAAAAATGTAGAAATTTTAATAGAAATGTCGACGAAAATTTAATACTATATATAAGTTTCAAACAAAGAAAAATAAATAAATTGTTATACAAAACAAATTTTGTGTTGATAAATGAATCTGTTTAAGATTTTATTTTAAAACCATTAATGCATAACTTTTAGAAGTGTATAAAACTTCTTTAAACAAAAAGGTTATTATAATTTAGAAAAAAATAAAATAATTAAGTAGATAGTTACAATATTTTATTAAATTTGAGTGATTTTATATCTGCTTGTCTTCTATCTATTTTCTTTTCAAATTAAAAAAAATTAATATTTGTCATCAAAATAGATGTAGTTCAACATAAATTGACATTGATTGCAGTAAACAAAATAGATAGTTAACATAAATCTTAAAAATCATAAATAATCCAAGGATCATTATGTTAACTAATATAAGAAAATTGATAGATTTTTTTTCTTTCTAAAATCATACAAATTTTCTAAAATCATAAATCCATGATATTTATTTTTAACTGATGTGTAATTTGATTGGACTTTTGACAAAATTTCCCTTAGGACAAAGAAATAGTAAGGGACTTCTTAGAAATTAGAAAAACATCTATTTGTTCTTTTTGTTTTTTGTTTTATAATATATGGAGTTAACGAAGAACTTCATCTCATACCTCGAAGTTGATAATACTAGTTTACGTTAGTTGAACTATACTCATGTTGACAAACATCTATTTATTAAATGTCTAGCTATCACATAAATTACAAGTTTAATTTTTAAACTTTTTAAAGATATGTCTATTTAATAGGTGAACTTTAAAAAGTGTTTAATAAATCTTTAAACATTTAATTTTATATATTAAGAAGTCTTTGACTTACTTAATACTTTAAAAATGTAAGAACACTATAAGGCTTAAATTTAAAAAATTTAGGTAGGAAATTTGAAAACAAGGGATTCAATATGAAAATAGAGTTGTATTTTATGTTTTTATACATGTGTTCGATAGTAGATTCAAAAATTAGATTTTAATTTAAACAATGGTTTAAAATGTGTTTGATATTATATTTATAAGTCATAAAACTAGTTGTACTTACTCACTAAATATTAATTGATAGTAATCTATTATTAATTTACTTATGAACATATTTTATGTTAAAAAAATTATATACATAATACATTACACAATATATATTTTAATTTTTAAAAAATGAATTGAGTTTATAACATTTTTTTATATCCGTGAGTGTCTGGGCCCGCTTACGCGCACCTTGACTAATCTCACGGGACAACCCGCCTGACCCTACAACATTTGGGTGTCAAAGAAACCTGTAGGATATTAAATCCTAGATAGGTAGCCACGTTAGATTGAACCCATGACCCGTCAGCCCTTTGACCTTTTGAATTGAGTTTATAACATGAAATACTATATGTCTAAATGTTTTTATCTTTATTTAATATAATTTTATGTTTTAAAATTTAAAATTTAAAATATATATACAATGAAAACATAAAATTGTTGTTTTCAAAATTACTTTGCACGGTTTAAATCACAGACTCTATAAATAGTTTTAAAAAACGAAATCTAAGTTGATTGCCAAATATATATTTGCTGAACTGATCAATGAATTTGAAAACATAAAATAGAATCTGGATTACCATTTAAACAGACCCTTGAAGTCTCATTTGATACGAAATTCAATTAGATATCAATTAGATCAATAAATTTTGATTTTTTTTAATATTCCAAAGACCTATTTGATACAAAACTAAAAGTTGATAGATTTATTAGACATACTTTTAAAACTGCAAAGATAACTTATTGACACTTTTTTAACTTCAAGGATCAAATAAAACAAAATTTAAAAGACTATAATAACCTTGTATAATTTAAACTTTGTTAAACTAAACAAGAAATTTATTCAATAAAGGTAAACTCATGAATGAAACAAATTATAAGATAATCGGTGATAACCAATGAATATAAAATAATCAATACTGGTATCAACATTTCAATTTTATGGATATATCAATAAAATAACGATATCGATAAATATTTTTGTAAGTTAAAAATTTTATAAAAATTATTTAGATTAATAATTAAATTATTTTTATTTCCAAACAAAGTTATAAATATTGTTATAATTAGTATTTTCTAAATAGATGATATTTCTTTATGTTCATCGAAGATATCGATGTTGAACCCTACGATTTTAAGAATATATCGACGTATTCGCTAACCATATCTTTTCCGAGTACTTAAACCCTTCTACATTGGATGAGCTTGAAAGTAAAATAAAGTAAAATATATAGATATGAAACATGGTTTTGTAGAGAAGTAGTTAAGGTTTAATTAAAGTGAGAAATTAAATTAAAGAAAGGTGTTAATGAGAATGATATAATGTTTTGGACATAATATAATATTAGATGGGATGTAATAATATTCCGCAAATCTAGAGGATAGGACATGTCATGTCCCTTTTGAAGAAACTGTAGGTTTGATTAGAACAAGAGATTACAGAAGGGCCCCTCCACCTTTCTTATCAATTCATAACCTCATCTTCTCTCATTATTACATTATTCCTCTTTCTATTTATTTCTTTTTTATTATTTTATAATTTTGAGCAAATTAAATTTGTTACACAATCATTGATTCATGTTCAATTATTACATTTTACAAACCTCAATGTTTCTATATATATATATATATATATATATAAATGGTTGAGAAAAGATAGAAAAAAAACATTCATGTAATCTTTAAAATAATTTTATCATTCTATTTTTAATTGGTTTTGGTTTGGAACCCTATATATTATCTAATATAGTATTAGAGTGCATGAAACTCAAACAAATATTCGATTGAAAAAAAAAGGAGATCTTACCGTATAAAAATAGTAAACCTAAATAGATCATACAACATCGCTTTGAGAAGATCACATGTTCAAGATTCTACATTGGAAAGATGAGAAGACCTCATAATTCCTAATTAAGAGATAAATAAGTTACTTCTTCCATAACCACACAATATATATGAGCCAAAAAAAAATTAAATCTTTCTGATGTGATAAACTGTATTTGGATAATTGAATGTCGACTGCATAAAGATAAATGCATCCCAAGATACATCTAAGTATTTTTCTATATGTATTCTTATAATTTAATGTGTTAAATATGTTGTCTATGTTCTCATTAGATCATAATAAATGTTGGTTAGTTTGTATATTTTCCAATCATTTCAAGTTGTAATTTATAGAGATGTTTATGTTAAACCATTTGTTGGACGATTGAAATAGAAGTTTGGTTTATATTTTTATAGCTATGGTTAATCTCTACTTCTTGTAAATCACTAATTAACTTAAAAGTTTTAGAGATTTGAATATATGGTTTCCTAGACTACCTACTATGATATCATCTTAAATCACCGATTTAACCCAAAAGCTTAAGCTAATGGGTGAAAAAAAATTTAATATTATATTATCTAACACTTCTAAGATTACATTTGAAAATCGCCCATGAATTCAATTCTTACACGTATGTATACCTTTTTTTCAAATGTTGGATTAATAAAATGAATGATTAATTAGAATTGATGCTTGGACAATATTTAAAGAAAATCTTAATTTTGAGTCTAAATTGATACGTTTGTGAAAGTTTAAGAGTTTAATTGATAAAATTATAAATCTTACATGATGTTTATCCAAACAGAACGTAATGGAGAGTGTAAATTGATACACTTACGATTTAAATTCACACCATTATTAATTCAGAGTTTAACTTGATAATCAAATTTTCGAGTATAAATTAATATTTTCTTTATTTTTTTGTTCAATAGAAGTTGACCGATCTAAAAAGTGAGCCAACCATTTTTCTCATAGAAATCATATGAAGTGTCCAAAAGTCATCCAACAGTATCCATGTGGAAAAGAAAAGAACACAAGAGTTTGTTATGAGAACTATTTTCAAAGTACTTTTATACGTTAGTAACAAATTATATTTGAGGGAATTTTTAACAATAAAAAAATAAGAAAAACTATTTAAATAAAATAACAAAATTTTTAGATAGTTGTGATAGACGTTGATGGAAGTCGATCAGGGTCTATCAGTGATAGAAATGATAGAAGTCTATCACTAATAAATGCTGATAGAAGTCTATCAATATCTATCCGTATTTTTTTTACTATTTTCTGTAAATAGTTTGACATTTTTTTCTATCTGTAAAAAATTTCCTTATATTTAATGTCCTTTGTCAATAATAACAAATATATTTCTTGAAAAATATTTAATAATAATATATATATAATTTTAAAAAACAGAGTATAAGATTTCAGACACTCACGGATATATAAAAAAAAAAAACAAACAGACAGAGTATAAGATAAAGATTTGATGCTTCGAAGTTTATCCCTCCCTAAAAAATTACAAATAACGTAATCTTGAACTATATACATACACACATATACATAAGAGATACATATATGTGACTCAGACCTATGAAAAATTTAAGCCCACGTTTGGCAACCATTTCATTTTTTTGTTGTTGGTTTTTGAAAATTAAGCCTATTTATTCACATATTCTTATAATGGTTTGCATCTTTTTTGAGTATTAGTTAAATTCTTAGCCAAATTACAAAAAAAAAGTTTTTTAAAACTATTATTTTTAGTTTTCAAATTTTGGTTTGGTTTTTAAAAACATGGTTAAAAATATATATAAGAAAGCAAGACATTTAGGGGTGGAGGGATATTTGTAGGCTTAATTTTCAAAAACTAAAAACTAAAAACCAAATAATTACTAAATCTGACAACTATGCATTTCATAAAGAGAGATATTATTCTCAACACCCAAAACGCACTTCTACAGTGATTTTAATTAATTCAAGTTTGAAATCTCATGCTAGATTCTTTCACCCAGATCTAGAATTGATAATAGACCGACGTGTATTTTCTCTCTCTATCTAATATAAAAAATGATGTGTTCGACTTTTTAAATTTACGAGACAGTTGCAAATATAAAAATCAAACTCAAAATATTAGCAGATATAACACAATGCAAAAGAATTTGTAAATATAGCAAAATCAATGATAAATCATATTGCTAATAGGAGTCTATCACGGATATATTTTGCTATATTTGCAACTCTTTAAAAATGCTGTTATACACTTAATTATTAACCCTAAAAATGCTACTAATTGTAATTACCTTAAATTTTATTTAAACTACGAGATTACATGACTTAAACATAATGCTCGGATCTCAATTTACATCATACCAAAGATTTTCCCCTTGAGAAAATATCAAACTAGAAATAGTTAAAATCTTAGGTCTATCTCAATGAAATTCAACTAGCTCAAAATAACATTAGCTTTTCATATATTCATGAAACACAAGAAAATCAACTAAATTCCAAATCACTATTCATCATCCTCAAAGTAACAAATTAACAATAAAAGAAAAGGATTGTGAGAGAGACATATATGACAAAAACAAAAGTGGTCTACAAAATTATATATATATATATATATGGTAATATTGAGAGAATGAAGCAAAATTTAGGGTCTCAAATGATATGTATTTTTATGGAAAAGGTCTAAAATGTGTTGAGCTTTTAATGAGAAGTGTACGTACAAATCAGTAAGAAGGCATGCATTGGCACAGAAGGCTTTTAACATTCATCCACACACTTCACCTTATGACATTTATCAAAATTGGCTCTCCAAATGGGGTATTTTTTAAAAAAATTAAAAATAAAAAAGTATCCTTTCTTTTATTTTCATTTTCTAAATCCTTCTTTTTGGATCTTTCTATAGTTCTATAATATCGTTTAATAGAGAATTACTTACGTGGTTCAGACTAAGCCTATACATCTATAGATGACATAAGTTCTATAATATCGGTTAACAGAGAACTTACGTGGTTCATACTAAATCTATACATCTATGAGTGACATAGGTTCTATAATATCTGTCAATAGAGAACTTACGTGGCTCAGACTAAGCTTTTACATCTATGGGTGAACATAGCGAGAATATTTCAACTAATATTCTAAAAATGCGATTACAAAAAGAGAGCACACAATCACCAAATATGTACTCACACACACTTTTTTTTTTTTTTTCGTGAGTGTCGGAGTCAGCTTACGCGTACGTCGACTAATTTCATGGGACAACCCGTCTGACCCTATAACATTTGGGTGTTAGGGAAACTCGTAGCATATTAAATCTTAGATGGTCACCATGGATTGAACCCATGACCCCGTAAACTTTTGGCCTTTTTTTGATGTTCTCAAAATCACTAGGCCAACCTACAGTGGTTAATATATAGACACACAAAACTACATTTCTGAATGAGATTAGAAATTAATTACAAAATATTTGAAATTTGAAAATCTCACAAACTCTTTATATGTCGGAAAAAATTAGATGTATTATAAGCTATTCCTAATTTTGTGCATCCCACCTTATTTTTCGTACATATGACAAATTCTTATTTCTTCTTTATTTTTTTTTTGTGTGATTAGAGTGTCATGCACCCAAGTATTAATTTTGAAAACTAAGAGAGGAGATGCGTCTTAATTATGAAGGTTAGCAGAAGAATGCCAATATGATATTGTTCTCTCTTCTTCTTCTTTTTTTTTTTTTTTTTTTGGTTTAAATTGACATAAGTTTGGTGTTAAAGACAACGACCCTCTATGATATTGTATACTTTAGACATAAGTTCTCATGACTTTGTTTTTTTTTATTCATTCGAAAGATTTCATACCAATAAAAATAATTGTGTTGTATATAACAACTAAAATCTCCATATTTTTAGGGTTTGGTGATGTGATAACAATTTTATTTTTTTATTTTCAAAATATAAGTCGTTTAGTATTGTTTTCTTTGTTATTTAAGATATATACTTTTTAAAATTAGAAAATGGTAGATCAGAAAGTGAGTGTGTTTACAAACACTTTTAGGGTAGCTTTAGAATTGAGTTTGCACAGTTTTAAAGTGATTATGTGGAAATTTTAACTGTTTTTAATATATGGTAAAATTAATTGTAAGATAATTATTAAAGTAAATCACTTTTGCAATTTGGTTTGTTTCTAAAATCTAACTTTTGAGATGAACATCCTAAAAATCTCAGACATCTTCCAACTAATTTGAAATTCATATTTTGTCCCTATTCTATAATACTTTCAAGTTTTCCATTTATTTAATTCTATTTACTGAATAATTATTTTTTAAAAGCGAAACTTCTAGTAATTATTTTAAAAACCTACAATAATTTCAAATTGAATCTGATTCTTTGAACTTTCTAAAAATTGAAACGACTTAATCTAGATACATTATCATTTGTTTTAATAATTTATTTTTAACTATGTCAATTATCATGGAGCTAAGCTCACTTTGACACAAAAAATAAATTACATAAAAAGTGAAACTTTTAATTTTGATAAGTTCTTTCATTTTAGAGAAATTTTCACCGATAGAAAAAATGTCAAATTATTTACAAAAAATAATAAAAAAAAGCAATGATACACATTGATAGACTTTTATCAGCGTTTATCATAACTATTTAAAAATTTTGCTATTTTGTGTAAATAGTTTCCCTTATTTTTTTTATTTTTAAAAACTCCTTTTCATTTTCAGAATTAAACTGTAAATTGAAAAGTAAATCGAAGAATTACAATTATTATATGATAAAATTTATAAACTAAATTATTACAAAATTTGAAAGTAAAAAGACTAAATTATTATAAATTTAAAAGAATAAATATTTTTTTGAAACAATGGATACAATCAAGTTGAGGAAATCTTATTTTAAAGCAAAAGTAAATAATTGAGGTGAAAAGTAAAGGATATGTATTGGCATTAAATTGAGAGTTGTGTTATTAGAGAGTTAAATAATGAATGGAGAAATTGAGAAGTGACAGTTCTACTGAAAGATTTATTATAACATTTACTTTTAAAGCTTTGAGTAACTGTAGATGACATGAGAGAAGAGAGACAGTAAATCTATCCTTTTTGAAAGGGACACACTCCACTCTCTGATTCCTCCATTTATTGCAAACTTTTTACTCATTTTCGTCTTCTTTTCCCTTTTGGACCCTTTTGCAAAATATTCAAATCTACTTACTTTCATTTGTCACTTGGAAGGGATTGAAATGAAAAAAAGAAAAAAAAAAGAAGCAAAAAGCTAATTACTTGATAGGAAATTTACTTTAAAATCTATTTTTACATTTTGATGTAGACAAAGGGTTAAAGGAGTGATATTTGGCAGTAGCAAAGTTTCAAATTTCCATCTCGATAAAAATGTCTAGTCACTAATTTTACTAAAATATCGATGAAACTATTAATAAAATATCTACATCGGTCAATTTTTTTTAAAAAAAACTATACATTTTTTAAATATTTATAGTATATTCACATTAGTGATATTTTATTGTTTATTTTCTATGGTTCATAGATTTTTTTACGATAATAGAAATGTCGATTCATTTTTCATATCGATGTCGAACTTATGGATATATGAAAATATTGGTGGAAAATCGGCATATCATATGAAAGTTAATCCTATAGGAGTAGTACTCTTTCAAATGCCTAAATATTTGAACAATTTTATAATGCCTTGAATTTAGAAGAGGGACATGAATGAATCGGGATCACATTTGAATGAGAGGGATCCCGAGGATTTGAAAGTATGTTAAGAAAGGCTTAAAAGAATTGAAAGTTACTACCTATACCAATAAGTTGCATTTTTCTTTTTGGTGACTCAATTATAAGAACTTTTAAGATAGTAAGGACGACGTTGTCAGGTCGCAGAAGATGCAGGGTAATGCTGGAGTCATCAGTTGTCGAATCTAAATTTTGAATCTTAATCCAAATCCTAAACCTAGGGCGTTATAAATTTATTATATTATCTTGTTTTAGACTTGAAGGTAGATTTGTTTTACCCTCATCTAGTAATTTAACTTTTTTTATTATTACTTTTAGTTTAGAAAGAGGGTTAAAATATATAGTTCTTTAACTTATATTACATTTTAACTTCAGGAGTTTCAAAATTTTTGTTAATTACCAAATTCTCAACAATTGGAAATGAGGCAAAAAATTAGGAGACAATTATATTTGATTTTATTATCATAATGGCTAAAACTTAGTTTGTCAAAGGACAATAAGTGACACTTCTCTTAAGAATGTATCAACACCCTTAATATCGTTTATAATGTAGCTACAAATTTTGTATCTTTAAATGTGTAAAAACAACTGTAAAAGCTAGCGATTTAAATTTATTTAACATGTTAACATGTTAGTATGCATACACAGAATTATATCATTAATTTATTTTAAAAAAATAAAGATAAAGATAAAGACCAAAATGATTACTTCTTCAAAATTTAAGAACTAAAATAAATTACGATGAAATTTCAAGAATTAAAATATAACAACATCATAGTGACTATATTGTAAGTATAGAATAAATTGGAGATAGGGACTATTTGTGACTATGCTGGGAGCTGATGTATAATAACACTAACAAATAAAATAAATAAATAAATAAATGCATATATGCCAAAGTTTTTAGTTGCTTTTACTATTTATAAGTTAAATTCTTTCAACAAGTATATATTTTAAAAGTTAATGGTTTGACCTAATTTTTTTTTCCTTTTTTTTGAGTTCAATAATATGTATTTCTCCGTTAATGATATATAATTTATGTCAGTTGAGCATCTTGATGCATGTTTTCCATTTATCTAATATATGTATTTCAAAAAATGGTTAGAAATATTTAAAAAAATGTTTGATATGCATTCATTTTAAGGCTAAATTATTGAAAATATGTATGAACTCTGTAGTTTATTTTAAGACTTCTCCTTATCTTTTAAAAGTTTCAGTAATACTCTTAAACTTTAAAAAAAGATAAAAAAATATTCTTACCATTAGTTTTGTATTGAAACCGTTAGTACTTTGCTTTAAAAATACTCATAAGTTTCAAAAGTTTCACAATAATATTCCTTATACTTTTTCTTTAGAAAAAAGTTCAAAAGTACTTTAGCATATAGACAAAAAATGTTAGCGTACCTCATTTTAAAAGTTATCTTAATACTTGCATTAATACTTTTACCTCATTTTAAAAGTTAAGGAGTATTTTTTTAAAAGAAATACTAATGGGTTCTGTTTATATACTAATCGTAAGAGTGAAACTTTTTTTTTTTGAAAGCTCAAAGTTTTTTTTTTTAAACAAAGTACAAATAATTTCAATCTATAACTAATGGTAAGAGTTTTTTAAAACTTTTTCTTTTGAAAGTTTAAGGGTATTATTAAAAATTTTGAAAGTTAAAAGAGATATTTTTTAAATAAAAAACAAAAATAGGAGTATTTTTTTTATATAATTTATTCTACTTTTTATTTGAAAAAGGTATGCTTAACTTTCTTAAATTAATTTAATCAACAAATGGCTATGCATGATTAAAATTATGATGTAATGTAATTTTTTCCAATATATTTCATAGCAATGAGCATAATTCAAGTTGGGACATTTGTCATCTCACTAAGGGGTTATTTGGGGTGCTAAGTTGAGATATGATGTATGTGGAGTTTATATGTCTAGAGTTCATATATCTGTGTTTTGAGTGTTTGGGGTGTTGAGTTCATAAGTCAGGGGTATCATATGATTATCGTTGGAAGTTTTGGGAAATGAAATTTAGGGTTTATTTTTGGATCATGCATTTCAAATTTTCTTAAAATTTAAGCAATCATTTTATAAGATTTTGCATGTGACATTTCTAGTTAAGTTATTTTTATTTTAACACTTTTGATAAAAACTTTTTAAAATAAAACACTCATATGTCAAAACGTCTGGAAATTTTTATCAAAAGTGTTTTTACGTACAAATTGTTTGATATCTTACATGATAAAAAGGATTTTATTAATGTTAAATTACTATAAAGAACGACTATAAAATACTATGAACTAATAAAAAAATCGGGAGTTTAACGTTTGACGTAACTTACGTACTTTTGTATCAACAAATATGTTTTTATTGACAATTTTGTGAGTCAACTTAAATATAAACATTTATTGATGTTTTATATGTATTTTAAAATTAATAGTTATTTTTAAGCTTTAAATTAAGGTTTTATTCACCGTTTTATGTCACGAGTGCCAACAAAACAAGAAACTGTGTCAACAAAACTCAATTTGTAGTAGTCATGATTTAAAAAAATGGTCATCAGAGTTAGTGGAGTGGCTGCCATTGGAGATCACCGGAGTTGGCCGTCAACAGTAGTGGTTGAATGTTGTCGGAGTTGGCTGCAGGCAGTGGTTGCTAGAGTTGGCTGTCGGAGGTGGTCGTCGAAGTTGGCCGTCAGAGGTGGTTGCTAGTGATGAGGGCTAAGTGCACTATTGGTGGACATGTATAAAATATTAGTGACATACAAAGTTGGCCTCCCGAATAATGAGTTGAGTTCATATCTCAACTCATCTTCTCACTCCAAACACCCCTTAAAATGACATAGAATTGAAGTTGCACACCCTATAATATATATTTGATAAACGTGAGCTTTGTCATGGGCAGTCTTAGACCAAAAAGAAAAATCTAATAACTGAGAGAAGAGAAGCAAGATCGAGGCCAAGACAACAAAAATTGCGCCAAGGAAATGGAGTTGGGAAATTGGGCCAACCTAAGCCAAAGGCCAAGGAGTCCATTGATTCTATTGAAATATTTGATTTAGTTTTTTGATGATTGAATTCCTAAAGGAGACATTAAGAGACCTAGGTCAAACCATACTATAAATACATCCTCGTAACTCTCAGAGAGGTAACTTGAATTTTACTCTCAAACTCCCTAAGTTTTACACTTTTTCACTCTCTAACTCAAGCATTACAGTGTGTGTGGTAAAATATCACATATATGTGCATGTTTTCTCTTTTGTAGGCCGATTCTTTTCCCTTTTAAACAAATTCGTGTAACATGAAAGGTCATATGCATTTTTCTTGCCTGAATTTTGGCATATCAAGTTTATCATCTCAAAATTACCAATGGGCAATGGAATGAGTATGTTAGAAATTTGATATTGGCTATATTTTTTAAGGATGTTGTGGCAGTTGTCCCTTGAGTTGTTTGTCATCTTGTCAAGGCTTGTCCTTCAGGATGTCTCTACGATTGCTGATTTTGTCTAAATATATTTTTCTTATTTGAAAAATTTTGGGAGTTTATTTTGCAAGGATTATATTCTTCTCAGAGTTGAGTTGGCTGTTCTTGGGTCGGTTATCTTTTTATGTCGTGCATATATATGGCTGGTTGGTTAAGGTTTAGGGTTACCTCTTTTAAAGATCTTTGGAACTGTTGTTGTGAGGTTGTTTTGAGAATTTTTTTTCCATGTGTCAATCCTCGTGATTGTAAAGCTTCCACTACTATTGATCTTGAGGTAGTCTCTAGATCATATTAAATTATTCTACTACATCTTGAGAAGGAATCTCACGATTAGGCGGAGCCTAAGTTTCATCGAGAGGTAGTCTCACAATTAGGATGTAACTCCTTAGGCACAGAATTCAGAATCACCTCCTGGGAATTTTCGTAGAAAGCATGTGAGTAAGGACAAAACATGCTGAAAGGATCCATGTTGGTTTGTGGGGATAGTCTTCACTCTTTGAAGCATTCAAGACAAGCAATGATGACATTTTCAAGTGGGATGCAGGAAAATGTCTGGGCGTATTAGATAATAGGGGTTCAATCTTAAAACTAATTCACAATGAGAGGAGTAACCCATCTATGTTATTAAGAGTATGAAAACACTTGAATGTGGATTCCTCAACATGCCCCTCAAGACGATGCTTCTTTTGGGTTCATCATTCTTGATCAGATCCCAAATTCTTTTATTGGACCAAATTCTCATTTGGGCTTTATAGGCTCTGATACATATTAGATAATATGGGGTTCCATCTCAAAACCAATTGGCAATGAGAGGAGTAACTCATCTATCTTATTGGAACTGTTAGGTCGCTTGAATGTGAGATCCTCAACAGGGCTATCAGTTGTCAAACTCGAATTTTGAATCTTGGGCCTGTGGCGTTACAAATGATATCAAAGTGGAACCTCTCCCAGTAAGATGTGGGTAGGAGACAAACCAAGCGGAAGCTGGTGAGCATGTAACACCCCAAGTTTATAAGGAGGACATGAATGAATCGAGATTACATCTGAATGAGAGGGATCCTGAGCATATGAAAGTATGGTTAAGAATGACTTAAAATAATTGAAAGTTACTACCTATACCAACAAAAGTGCATCTTCCTTTTCGGTGGCTCAATCATAGGAACTCTAAAGTTAAACTTACTTAGCTTGTACAAGCAATTTTATG
Organism: Lagenaria siceraria; assembly: GCA_002890555.2. Lineage (NCBI taxonomy): Eukaryota > Viridiplantae > Streptophyta > Magnoliopsida > Cucurbitales > Cucurbitaceae > Lagenaria > Lagenaria siceraria. Next base: position 16,844,981 of record CM016483.1, on the reverse strand, counting down.
TTGGATGACCTCTTGGGAATTTCCCTAAAAAACATGTGAGTGAGGGCAAAATATGCTGAAAGAACCCGTGTTGGTTTGTGAGGACATTTTTCACTTTTAGAAGCATTCAAGACAAGCAAGAATGGCGTTTCCAGGTCGTAGGGGATGCAGAGGAATGTCGAGGCCAACAGTTGTCGAATCTGGATTCCAAATCCTAGGCCTGAGGCTTACATGTAATTTCTGGTCCACCAACTTTATGGCCATGGTCGTCTTTTTTGTAGTTTTTCCAAATTCAATTCCTTTGAAAATGAAAATTTTGGACAGAACATTAAGAAAATTGAAAATTGGAAAATGTAACACATTGAAAAAGCTTGATATTGGAAAAAGAAAAAAAAATGATATATAGTGATAATCAGACGATATGTAGGCAAAATATCCACATTATTTCCACGATATCAACAAAATATCCACGATTTTGTTGAGTTGCAAAAGATATTAGCCTAAGAAGATATTGTCGATATATCACAAAATTTCGAGAAAATAGATATTTTCCTCAATATCTCTATCAGATATATGAGTTTATGGATATATCATCAATATATATATATAGCAATTTTTCATCCTTGCGTGTTTCACTGTATGCCAATAATAATCCTTCTGTCAGAGTAGCTTTATGTATCTTTTAAAAGTTGTGAGGTTTCCTTTTCCTTTTTTCTAATATGTGGAATCCTCAATACGTCTTTTAGGATGGTGTCTTTTTGGGTTCACTGTTCTTAGGTCGGATTCCAACTTTATTTTATTTTTTTGACCGAATGGTCGTATAAGCTTCCTGAAGCTCTAATGCCATATTAGATAACATGATGTTCCGGCTCAAAATTAATTGACAATGTGATAAGTAACCAATGCATTTTTTTTAAGATTATGAGATATCTCAATCTTTCCACTATGGAAACTCCAACGATATATTCTTAAAAAATGGATAAATGTTTCTATTGGGAAGATACAAAACTTTGTCAGATTGTATCTACTTGGAATTTAAAATTTCAATTCCATCAAATTGAATCCATGTGTTGCAATTTCTAGCCTTGGTCCAATTTCTGCTAATTCACCCGCTTATAAAAAAAAAAAAAAAAAGAGAAAAAAGTTAAAACAATGTAAGCATCTTCTTAAAACTCATTTATTTCAATAGTTTTGCATAAAAGTAACTTTGGCCCATGTAAAATTCATAATTATTGTATCCTTTTTCTGAAATTCATAATTTTTTTTTTTTAAATTTAGCTCAACTTTATCAATTTTATATCACACAAATGTTTTTTTACTCACTGAACACATAGGATAGAACTTTTTTTTTTTTTTCAATTATATTCGGAGTTAAAAATGATTAGAAGGTTAAAATGAAAACACTTTTTAAAGTTTAAATTGCACACTTATCGAAGTCATGAAGTGGATTTTGTTGAAATTGGAAGTTAAAGGTTAAAATAATTGAGATTCAATTGGAGAAATTTAGGGTAAAGAATGATTTTTCTTTATTTCAATTACTTTCCTTTTTTATTAATTTAAAAGATGAGAGATTTAATAACCAATATATATACCAAAACATTTAAATTCTATGAAGAAATCCATGTATTGTTAACACTTCTTGATTTTTTGAAGTCGAAATTTTAAATCTTCAAATTCACATTGGTTGCATTAAAAAATTATTGTCCATTTATTGACCATTGCCTTATTTAGTTAATTTCAAAATCTTAAGAAATTTAGTGAAAATATGTTTAAATAATTATCCTTTTCAGTTTCTCTTTAATGATTTGTTTTTCTTTTATGATTTATTGCTTACAACAATTGAAGTTTTTTTCAGTTCCAAAACCACAAATTTGTGAATGGTAAAGAATAAAATAAGTTATTAATTAAATTATACTGGAAATATAATTTTATAAAGTTATTGAATGTAAAAAATTTGACAATAAAAACCTAACTAAATATTAGGTAAAAATAAATTACTCCTAAACTTGGTCAATTGTTTAAAAAACATTCTTAATCTTTTTAAAGTTGCAATATTACATCCTTGAACTATCATAACCATTTCAAAACTACCCATAGAGTATATATATATATATATATATAGCTTTTGGTTAGAAATTGGAATTTGGAATGGTGTGGTTAGTAGTCAAGTTAGAACGAAAATTTGGATCGTCACATCGTTCTAAGTCACATTTACCACACGTTCTATGTCCCAATTTATGTTTGAAGTTCAACAGAGTTTTTGCTCCACAAATAGTTTTGAAATGTTTATGAAAGATCAAGAATAATATTGCAACTTATGAAAGAATAGGAGTATTTTAAGTTAACATAGCTATTGACTATTGACTATTGAGTGTTTTTGCAACTTGGCTATTGACTTAGAACACCGTCTTCAAATTTCATTCGACAAATGTTGTGAGTCAATTAAACTTTTAATTTTTTCACAAGCCAATCAATTTAAACCCTTTCATTATGATTACTTATAAAAATCATCCATACATTAATTCTAAAACTTGTGTAGACTTCTTTAAATGACAGTTTTACAAAATAGACGATTAGAGTAAATGCATGAACAGTTTCCAAAGAATTTTTTTTCTAAGAGTTTAAATTGATTCATTTATCAAATTTGAGGGGTTTAATTGATACAATTATAAGTTCTATACGATATTTTTTCAAACAGAACAAACCTAATAATGTAAATTGATACACTTACAAATGTTCAGGGTTCAAAAATTGATATAATTATTAGTTTAAATTGATATAACCTTAAAATTGGAGTATAAATTGATATTTTCTCTAATTTTTATAAAGTAACCTAAAAAATATGAAATACTTTCATGAAGGCAACATATTTATAATCGAAAATCATCAGCGATTTCACAATAGAAAAATGATGAATTATACTAAAATGAGATCAGCTCCACAGTAATTGACATGCATATCCTCTCGAGTTAAAATGTTTGATTCCTATCTCTGCAATCATTATACGTAAAAAAAAATGGTTGATTTACCTCACTTATTATTATTATTATTATTAGTTTTATGGGTTATTCAACACCCTCGGATAGAGGTCAAAACTCTAACATTCCAGTTTTGGAAAAATATGTCATATAACCCATACAACTACACTCAAGTTGGATTTACACCATGATTTATTACATCACATTAAATTCTTACATGGTTAAAAAAGTACACTAGAAAAAGTAATAAAAAGACTAATTAATCTAACTGAAGCCATGTTTCTGACCTAATTTCAATGGACACACACAACACAAAAACCTCAAAATACGAGGATATTTATAACTCATTGGACAACAACATGAGCCCTAATGAAACCAATAGTTCTTGAGGTTACTCTATTTTGTTTTTCTCTACTGTCTCATCAAACGCAAACCAACTGTAATTTCTATAATTTTTTAATTCATTATCTTAAGAATTTCTGAGCACAGAAACTAATGACATAGAGACAAAGAAAGTTCTGGCAGACAAAATATTACATTTAATCTCAATAAACAAATTCTAATTCTTAAAAACAAGTTTTATATTCTCGACCAAAAAGTCAGATGTTCGAATTTATGATAGGGTTAGGTTTGAAAAGGGAAAGTTAGGGGCTTAATAAAAATAAGAACTTTGAATCTAACAGCAAGATTTAGGGCAAGATTATTGAAATTTCTGTAAATTTGTTTCCCTCAAGGGCCAAAATTTTTCCCATCAAGACAGTGAAATCAGGCATATTTTGTACTAACTCAACATGTGAACTGCGTCTGCAGCAACTTTGTGGACTTAAAAAACAACACAACAATATATTGCAAAATTGGATTTGAGAAAAAAAAAAATGAAAAGGGAAAGGAAGAAAGAGAAATGTGGTAAATATAAACCATGGTGTTTAAGCATTACATTGAATATTACTGGAGAGTACAAATTTACAAATAGTAACACTGCTAGTATTTGCATCAAAAGCAGAGATCTACACCTTTACACAGTCTTCTTAGAAACTTTTTCAGAAAAATTTATTTATCAAAGCCAAAAATAAAAAGAGTAAAAAAAAAAAAATTGCTTCAAATTTTCCAAACCCTAGCAGAAGTAGAGAGAGTGAAAACCCTTAACTTATTCAAGGTAAAAAAAAGAAAAAAAAAACATATAAAATAAAAGATTTAATACAAAACCCATGATTTTAAAAAAGGTTTAGAGCAATACCCAATTGGGGAATTTCTTTTCTTTTTGAAAATTTTGCTCCTTTTTTTTTTTTAGTGATGATTATGAAGTAGTACCATGAGATGTTTGTTGTGTTAAAGGCAATTGTGAAGGTGGGCGCTTTCTTTTCTTCTCATAGCTAATTCCTCTTGCTTTTGACTGCAAATCACGAACCTCACGAAGATACAATCTCACAGCTCTAGCCCCAAATGGATTGGCTTCTGGTTTCCCACCATTCTCTTCGAAAGCCGCTCGAAGCCGTCCGACCAACGCGTCGAGGCTCCCCCATGCCTGTCGAAGAGGGCACGGGCACGGTGCCGGAGGGTTCGGCAGCCCGTAGAAAGGGCAAATAGCCGTATGCACTTTCGTCTTTCCAAATTGATCTAGATACCTGTCGAGAACCCGAGTCAAAATTTTACGTTCTAACTTTTTATATAATTAATTAAAGAAAGACAATTGTTGTATAACTTGAAATTCACAGGCAGGATAGATCGAAACAGAGTTTTTATGTGATTCACTAAGAGTGTGTTAACTACGTCCACGAATAGGTAGAGGGAGAGCAGTTTTATTATCTACCTGAGGAATTCAAGGACATGAGCTCCGCTGCATCGCGAGAGGGCGAGCGGGGGGCGATGATTGTTGAGATATTGACCGAAAGTTTTCCAATCGCGACGCTTTTGATTCTCATATCTGCTGCTGGAAGAGGACGTTGGTGGAGCTTGTTGGTGGTGGTTGATGTTGTTGTTATTGTTGTTGATGATGATGTTATGGCTGCTACTACCTGAGAAATCCATCCCTAATTTCTTTTCTTTTCTTTTCTTTTTTTCTTTTTTGGTTTTGTTTGTTGAAGAGAAGACTGTTGCTTAGCTTGCTGCTAATATTTGAAAAGACAAAAGGAATTCTATTTTGTGTTTGGTTTTCAAGAATTCAAGAGAGGAAAAGGGAGGAAAAGAAAAAAGTAAGAAAGTAAATCCCAATTGTTTTACCAATATTATGATAATAATGGCAAAATTGATGTAACAATTTAGTTTACTTTCTCATCACATCTTAGGTTTTTGCCATAAAAATCTCACCTCAAAGATTCTTCTAGGGTTTCTTCTTCTTCTTCTTCTTCTTCCAATTTTTTTTTTTCCTCCTCCTTTATAGGCCTGTGATATTGGGATTGTAACCAACAAAGGAAAAAGGAAATTATTAAAAAAAAAAAAAAGGTGGGTAAATCAAAAGATGGAATTTTGATGAGATAGGGAACAAGATCTGAGAAGACTACACAAGAAGGCTGTTATCTTTCTTGGACTTTCTCTCTGGTGGTGGGATTTTTTGTATTTTTTTTTTTAATATAGAAGGGGAAAAGGAGAGATTTTGTTTTGGATTTGAGAAGTTGAAAGGATATTGGTTTGGGTATTTCTAAAAAAGGTAGAACAACTAAGTTTTTTCCTGGTTGATGGGATTGTTTTTCTATTCCTTCTCATCCAAACTGTAGTCTCAGTGAGAGAAAAAGAAAGAGAATTGAAGTGTTCTGAAATTGGTGTATTTTTGTGGGGAAGAAATGCACAGTGAGTTGAGTTTTTGGAGACAAGAAGAGGTTAGATTTAGCAACCTTTCTTTCTGTAGGAGTTGATTGTTTACAAGAATTTTCTTTCTTTTTTCTTTTTTTTTGGGTGGACAATTTTGCCCTGGATTCTAAACATCATAAGATACTCTTTTCTGTCTCTGTCTTTCATAGGTGTAATACTACTAACACTCACTCTCTCCCTTTGGAAAAAAAAGAAAAAACATATGTGATTAATTACTCTCTCAACTTTTACTGTTCCTTCACACATACATGTAACTTTTCTGACAGTGCTCTTTGATCAATAATACTCCATCCTAATAGATACGTGTGTGTTTGGATTAACTTTTTAGACGTTGAGATTGGTTTTGTTTGTTTTTGTTAAAGAAAAGAAAAATACCTCAATGCAAATCTTAGGTATTGAATTGGAAAATCAAAAGCGTCTTGACTGGAAAATGTCAGTACTATCAAAATCACACCTCAAAAGTAAAATTGTTGAGCTGGAAAACCTAGAGACCTAAATGCAACTTGAATCGAAACTTAGGGATTGATAATTTTTTTTCTTCTTATTATTATTATCAGCTTTTTGAGTTGAATAACATGTGGAAATGGAGACTCAAACCTATTACATTTTGGTTGATGATATAATGTTTTAGCTAACTAGTTGAGTTATTGCAAACATAAGCATAACTTACCTGAAATTGAGAAGTACTCCCAGGTTAAAGGTTCAAATTCCCACACTCATTTTTTTTGTACTAGAAAAGTAAACTAATTGAGTTACATACTTTGTGGTTGGAAAATCTATAGATTTAATTTTTTTGGAGTAACTTTAGATTCGAGTTACCATTGATAGTTCTCAGTTAAATTACATAAAATACTACTGAACTTTGAGATAGGTTTTAAGTATATTTTTAGGCTTAAAAAGGTTACTTAAAAAGTTTCGATTTAACCTTTGAACTTTGAAATTGTTCAAAAAAAAAAAAAAAAAAAAAAAAAAAAAAAAACAATAATATATACTATTTTTTTTTCCAATACATCATGCATAAAAATTGCAAGGCTTTTACTAAGTTCAACAAAACATATGTAGGGATGATGGAATTTGAAGTTTGACCTTTTTGTCAAAGGTGTAGATATTAAATAACATGAAATTGGTTTTGAGATGGAACAATCTTATCTAATCTAATATGGTATTAGAGCTCATAAAACTCAAACAGATATTCAGTCCAATAAAAAGAAATTGGGGTCCAATCAAGAATTGTGAACCCAAAATAGGCACCATCTTGAGGGGTCATATTGAGAATTTTACATTTTTTTTTGATATCCCACATTCGATAAAAATGAAGGGACGTGACACTCAATTAAAAGATAGATGTGTTACTTCTCTCTTTATCAATTGGGTTTTGAGTGAGAACCTGATGTTTAAGTTTTTTAACCATTGAGTGTAATTTAAATATTTACTCTAGAGTTGAAATATATTATATATAATTTGTTATGAAAAAAAAATCGACAAGTAAAGAAAGTGTGTAGAAACAGTAAAGAACGACACAAATCAAATATATACGTGGTTCACTAGCAGTGAGTGACGTAGGCAGAGGGAGAAAGCATATTATTATTTGAGGGAAATATTAAAAAAAATACATATGCACCAATGAAATTAGATGGTGTATATATGACACCCTTTAAATCCTAGGTCCAAAATCATAGTAATTACTTACAATCTGTATACAACTTTCATGCAAGAAAAAAAATCAACAAATGAACTAGCTTTAGGAACTAAATTTAAGACATGTTGAAAGTACATCGACTAGAATTGGACATTTGAAACTACATGGACTAAAATTCGATAGCTAAAGGTACAAAGGTCGAAAGTACATTATTTCATTTTTAGCATTTTTCATATTATGATTTTCACCTTATTAATTTTTTTTTCTTGATCAAATTCTTAATACTAGAAATAAGTTTCTCCTCGGGATCAAATTCTTAAATTTTTTTTAAGGAAGAGTGCTTGACTAAGGATTTTTGGGTTTGGATCGTGAAAAAGCTAAGGGGGATGATGATCTTCCTAAAGCCATTCGTGTAGTGTGGAATATGTGGAATTATAGGAAGTCTAATGTCACTATGTGCTAAACATTATTGACAACTCTTTAATCTCCAATCTTGAGGGAGCTAATATGTTTCCCGCGCTAGTGAGATTGGAAAGATATGTGAGTCAGGACATGTGATCCCCTCCATTGGATGATTTTTGGAAGCATAATGTTGATGCCTCGTGGAGCAAGAAAAAAAAGGTTTGAGATTTGGGGTGATCTTATGTGCACTGGTTATAAAAGTTTTGATCATGGATGACCCATCAAAGGATTGGAAGGTATGACCATTAGACACGGGTTATCGTCTCTCATCTCATTAAAAGGGGAATCGTGTCAGCCCCTTATTGTAGAATCTGACTTGGTCAATATTACTAGTGCACTCAACAAGTCGTCGATTGATCTTTTGGAAACTAAAATTGTGGTTGATGCACGATGGTAGAGCTTGTTGATCGTGTGAGTTTCATTTTTTTTTAAAGTACAACCGTTCATGTAATTTTGTTGCTCACTTACTCGTGTGAGTTATTTTTGTTTGTTTTGATGCCCTGCCTTCCTGTTCTGTTTAAGAAGTGTATGAGACTTGTTGAAATTTTTGTTTCCATGGTTGGGTGTTATCCTTACTTTTTGAGGACTGTGGTTGTGGTTAGTTTGCTGGCTTTATGAAGTTTTTTTTTTCAAAAGAAAAAAACTACCTTTTTTTAGTGTTCAAAACTTGGTTTAGTTTTTGAAAACATTGGTAGAACGTGAATAACATAATAAAGAAAAATTTGAGGATCCAATAATGAAAAACATCAAGAAATCTCACAATCTTTATAAGAGATATGAGCTACTCCTCTCAATATCAATTAATTATGAGATGGAACCCCTGTATTCTAATATTTATAAACTTAATTTTTGAAAACAAAAAACCAAAAAATGCCCAATTTGGTATCAATTTTGTTTTTGGTTTTTTGTTTTTGAAAATTTAAGCCTATTAACACTACTTCAATCTATTGGTTTCTATGTTTTGTTGTCTATATTATTAGATGTGTTTTCAAAATCAAAGTTAAAATTGAAAAACTAAAAAAGATGGTTTCCAAAAATATATTTTGTTTTTAGAAATTGGCGAGGAATTCAAATATTTACATATGAAATGTGAAAACCATAAGTAAGAAATTGTGAGTAAAAAAAAAATCAAGAACCAAAAACTAAAAACGAAATGGTTACGACCAAACGGGTTTTAAAATTTTGATCAATTACCATTTGATTTTTGAAAATTGTAGTTGTTTTTTTTCACAATTTCTTACTCGTGATTATTATCTTAAAAATATATTTGAATTCTTAATTTGGCTTGGATTCTAAACAACACTCCTAAAATGTAGATAACAAAAATTGCAACTGATACATGATAGAGTATGTTTATAGGCTTAATTTTCAAAGACCAAAAATGAAAAACCAAATTGTTATCAAATGTGACCTAAATAGTTATTATTTGATAAACATGAGGTTTTGTTTCAAAACCAATTGAACATTAATGAGAGGAATAACTTAAATAGCAGGTGAAAACTATAGTAATTAAAGAAATTGAGAAATAAACAAACATAACATAATATACTTAATGTTAGAAACAAAAAAATTGTCCAACAGAATCAGAGTTATGATTTTGTAGATAGCTTAGCTTTGATATGTAGGTCATGATATCTTGGCCATTTTGACAGATGGGTGGATGTGTATGACAATTGGACAAAGTGGTTTAATGCAGGGTAAGAGATGAAAGTCTCATGAAATTACTATCAGTCAAATTGTTGTAGCCACCTCTTTATTTTCTCAATGTGACCATTCTCTATAGGGGATGTTGAAAATTCTACATTAAATAAATTTCAAGCTCCTTTCATTGTCAATATATTTTGATATAAAATTTCATGTTATCTAATTCCTTCGATATAGGTCCAGGTTGATTTTTTTTTTAAATTAAGTTTATAAATATTACTTTCTCTTTATTTTGTTATCTACTTTTCAGAAGTGTTTTTAAAAACTATGGTAAGTTTTGAAAAAAAAAAAAAAAAAAAAACTTTCATTTTAGAATATGGCTAAGAATTTCAAGTGTTTATAGCACCTAAAATGTGCTATCGTAATGTCTCTAATCTTACCCGTTGATGATAATTAATGACCTTAAATATATTATTTTGTAGGTATCGAGTAATTTAGAAGTATAATCGAGCGTTGGGAAGAAAATGGAGCTAAAACAAATTGGAGTCCTAACGAAGCATATAGGTCAAAAAGACGTAAAAAAGACTAAAATACCCCTAAAGGGTGGTGTCGGGGCGCTCCACGGTGCCCTCACAATGTTGAAAAGTAAAATAAAAATCTGAAAATGGCGCCGTGGTGCTGTCCCGGCGCCATTGCGTAGTATAAAATTTGCAACTCAATTTTTTAGGTCATATCTTTTGATCCGAGTGGCCGTTTTAGGCGTATGACTACTCGTTTTCTTCATTTTTTCGTGCTCCATCCATATAAAGCATTAGATTTTAGAGTTATTTCCATATTCTTTCTGTAATCAAGTCAAATAATGTCGAAAATACCAATATGGGCTAAGGCGGGTACTCGATTTCTAGCTTGGGTTTTTAGGATTTTCCTTTATTTCATGTATTTGTGAGATTTTGAACTGAGTTTCATATTGTATTGGCAATTTTAATTCCATCTTAATCAAATTTAGATCATATTGTCGTACGCTTGGTGATGTATGATTATTGCTTTGAGTTATTTTATGCATCGTGACACTTTTTGTATGTTAATTCGTAAGAAGCAATAAGTTAGGTTGGCTTATAAATCAATTTAGGTTAGTATTGATCCAACAAACATAGAATTGAACTAATGAATATTTAATAATGGTTTTTCCTCTTGAATATTCTGCCTAACGTTTCCTGGACCTTAATGCGATAGACCAAATTGAATTTGCATGCGTTCATCTTATTTGAATTGGCCTAATTAGTTGGTTAGGACAATTTAATTGGCTTTTCCAATTAAGTTGGTTTTGATTAGGATGAATCAAATGACTTTTCCAATTGATTTAGTTAGGTTAAAGCAATCGTTTAATTTCAGTCATGAGATATTGATGAACATATACTTGAATGGGGAATTCCATTTGACCCAAGCTAGATCTTTTTTATATTGAATTTTAATCCTTTAATTGTCTGCTTTTATTTTTATGCAACTTTTATTTGCAAACAAAACAACTTCAAACCCCCCATTGGTTACCTTGGGCTGTTAACAGTTCAATTGAGAAAAACTGGGCGCTCTCTATATTCGACCAGACCTTGCCACTACTACAGTTTTGGTGAATACGGTATAATTATTTAGTCCGAAATTGGGCGACAAATTCCGCTCGACTATTTAGTTAGAAAAGATTAAAATTATGGTACAGAAATTATAAGAAAATCCTATAATTTTCAAAAGTAAGAAACTAAGAAGTAAATGGTAATAATTAACTTTTTATTCTCTTAACGAGTCTTTGTTTAAAGGGACAGTTGCAAATATAATTAACAATCAAACCTAAAGTATTAGCATATATAACACAATGCAAACGAATAATTTGCAAATATAACAAAATTTAGATCCAACTTTTGGAGTCTATTAGTGATGGATTATATTGCTGGTTAAAGTTTATCTATATAGAATCTATTACTGATAGAATTCTATCATCAATAGATTAGTCTATCACTGATAGATTTTACTATATTTGCAATTTTTTAAAAATATTACTATACACTTAATTATTAACCTAAAAGTGCTACCTATTGCAATTATCCTTGTTTAAATCCCCCTTAATTTCTATAAGATGAGGTCATTTATTGTTGGTGTTAAATCACTGATTGAACCAAAAATTTAAGTTAATGGGTGAAGACAAATTTAATATTTTCCTTCACTTACACAAGATCTCCTGGACCATTTACTCTAGTATCATGTTAAATCACCGATTGACCAAACGTTTAAGTTGATAGGTGAAGAGAAATTTAATTGTTGGAATTCGAAAACACTCTTGTATTTCATGGATTTGAATGTACCTTAAAAAGATTACCATCCTTACAATCTTTTATTATAGAATATTACGTAACAAATAATCATGTTTCAAGAGTCAAACTTCAAGGTTTTTTTATTACTGATTTATTGTCTTAATTAGTTGAACTATATGTTAAGTAAATGTTATTTATCGACACTGCAACCAAGTTGGTACACTAAATCTTTGCATTTTGTTATTACACTCTCTTATTCTTGTATTGCCCTAAACTTAGGGTCTTTGAAGGGTTAATATACCTTAACTATAAAAACAATTGTGCTCATATATCTCTAAATAATACCTTTTAGAGAAAACTAGCTATACATTTTAGTCCTCAAGTTTTAAAAAATATATGTATTTCGTGTCTGAAGTAAATTTATTATTATTTGGTTAAAAATCATTATTGGTCCTTAAACTTTTATAAAAGTAACAATTTGGTCCCTTAATTTTCAAAAGTAACTATTTGGTCTATGTACTTTAAAAGTAGTAACAATTTAGTCCCTCAGTTAAAAATTATGTTTTTCTCTCGAACTTTCGTTAACTTTCTTCCTCTTTTCATCACTTGCTTCCATCTCCTTTCAAATTTCTTCAATTTTCGAAGTTGAGTGGTGAATGAATGGCGAAACGACATTTCTTAGTCCTCAAATTTTGAAGAATTATATACATATTTCGTGCCTGAAGTAAATTTATTATTATTTTAAATAAAGATATGACACGTTTTAAATTAGGAAAAAAAAATGATCTCTCTCTCTTTAATTAATTTCGTTTTCTCTCCAATTTTGTTTCATCTCTCTCCTCCTTCAAAAACCAAAAAGTGGAGCACATAAATCTAAACAACTCAGGGATTAGAAAAAGAATTTAGATATAAAATAAGGATGAATGAACAACAATTGGACAATCAAAATAAAAAGTTTTCTCCAACGGTACATTTGGGAACATGTGTCATAAGTTATGGTACATGCAACAGTTTCCTTAAATTAAATCTTATGTCTGAATTCAAAAAATAAAATAAAATTAAAATAGTATGTGTTGATTGTTGACAGATATATTGGTAGGGGTAGAATCACTTTAATATGGCCAAAAGGTATCGGCTTCTTCTCCATCACAAAATGAAAAAGAAAATGGTTAAGATTCCATGGCCTATGGAAAGCCTATAAGAGAGAGAGAGAGAAAGAAAGTAAAGGCCTTGTTGGTACCTTATTATCCTTGAAAATGGCTTTTTAAGAATATTGTGATTCAAGGAATTGTAAATGTTAAGGATGTTGTGTTTTGAATGCTTATAAGGATTTACTGTTCAGCCTCGTAGTTTTCAAAGGATAAAAAGCAACTTTATTAATGACACTCGCGAGAATAAACTAGATCATTATAACTCTAATTACTTCTCCTATAGCGATATTTAAGAAGAGATACCTCATTCTCAGGATGCTTTGTCAAACATGTTTCGATGCTTAATAAATTAAGACTAGTAGGGTAGTCATCGTGTAACTATTTATGAATTTCGTTGTATTATTTAGAGAGGGATTTCATGAGATTGTAACGGATTTTTGACTAAGCATCAATTAGCTGGATATGAGATGATCTCGTCCTTCCTTTGATGACCCTTTTTGGCTTCGAACAATATTGAACTCTACGTCGCCTCGACAAGTACCAATTCTCCTCCCCTCTTGAAGCGACACATGGCAAGTGACATTCGGTATTTGTTTCACAGCATAAAAAAATAAGTATAAATAAAATTAGAGATTGATGACATCATTAGTTTGTACACAAATTATCTCAAATTTTAAGTTAGGCTCGACATCAGTTAGCAAAATTGTTTCAAATACCATCGATCAAAAAAGAGCAATTAAAAGTTCAATTTTTCCAATATGGGATCTTCTGTAGAGATCCGGGAAGAATATTCTCAACATGCTCTTTTAAGATGATGTATGTTTTGGATTCACCATTCTTGAGTTAAATCTCAACTTTTTTTTTAATTGAATACCCCTGTTTAAGTTTTATGGACTCTGATACTATATTAGATAAACATTAAGTTTCACCTCAAAATTAATCAATTGTCAATGAGAAGAACAACTCATGTATCTTATAAATATTCATCTTCATTTGAGATCTTCAACATCAAGTTAATTATTTGTCGAGAATAATAATTCGAACCTTTAACTAGTTCAGCTATACGATATGCTCAAGTTAGCATAGGAGAAGTAATACCAAAGTACTCCAAGATGCTAATAAATTTAGCAATACAATTTGTCATCTTCATATACCCATTTGACAAAGTAAATTTGAATGATGGACAAGCTTTGGACTATTAAGAGGGATTTTTTTTTACGTATATTATTTTTTTAGGTGAAATAAAAGCAATGACTACACCTAATCTCATGCTTCTCTTATCTCTACACAATAAAAATTAAAAATTAAAAAAATATTTGTCCCATGACAATTTTTATTAGACAGTTGCTTGAGCTGCATAAAGATAGGTGCAACCCAGGCAACACCTAAGTTTATCTCGAGAAATAATTAGTTAGAGTTTGGTATAAATGAAGGGTAAGGAAAAGTCATTTTGTGGGGGTGACACATAGTCTAGGGTTGCTTATAGGGTATGTCCAAATGGGTGTCCCAGTTGCTCCCTAATCAGATAAATTGGTGACTATTAAACAAAAAGATGACACTGTTGTTGATGGAAGATTGACTGTGATCCATCCTTGGAAGACATGATTATTCAATGGAAGCATATCCACCTTGTCCATTACTTTGAAATAGAATTGAAATTTAGTGACTAAAATCATAGAATTTGAAGAAACTATATACAGTCACCCACTTTTCATAACCTCCCTTCCATGTCTTTTTGTTTATTTTGGACCTCAATGCTGTGATTTAGCTCTGCCTGTTGAGGATTATTTTACGTTGAACGAATTGGAGGGACCTCGCACTCATTAAACATATATATTATTATGTACCTTTCTCATTGTTAATTAGTTTTGAGATGAAACTCAAATGAGTTGTTATGAAATCAACAAATAAAGAAAATATAAAACGTAAACAGTAGAGAAATCGACGTGGTTCACTAATAGTGTATAGAGAAATCGACGTGGTTCACTAATAGTGTATTAATTACGTCTACGGGCAATGAAAGAACGCAATTTTATTATTAGAGAGAAATATTAGATTATAGATCACAAAAGCGCTTTTAGAGTTGGAGAGTTTATATATAACGCACTCCTATAAACTCTAGACCCTGTGTCTGATCTATTCAAAACGTTAGATAATAGATTCAAGACATTTCAGCGTAGGTATTTGGTAAAAAAAATAAAAAAATAAAAATAAAAATAAAAATAAAAAAAAAACTAAATGAGAGACACCATCTTAAGGATCCCATATTTTAAAAAAATAGAGGGACCCTCATAATTTTTAAAACATACATAGGTTACTTCTCTCATAATCAATTGGTTTTGAGATGAAACTTCGTGTTTATTGAATATCAAAGTTCATAAAGTCCAAACGAATATTTGGTCTGATAAAAAAGTTCAAGATTCAACTCAAGAATAATGGTGAACCCAAAGAGACATCATCTTGAGAGATATGATGGGGATCCCACATCTACATAAAAAATGGAGAGATTTCATAATCTTCAAAACATACATAGATTACTCCTCCTGTTGTCGATTGGTTTTGAGATGAAATCACATGTTTATCTAAAACCATTTGATAGTCATTTTGTTTATAGTTTTCTGTTTTTAAAAGTTAAGCTTATAAACATTATTTCTACTCATATTTTTCTTATATTGTTACCTCTTTTTAATTTATATTTTTTTTAGCTAAAATTTGAAAACAAAAAAAACAAAAAATATTTTTTAAATTGTTTTATTTGGTTCATTTAAAATAATTCCAACCAACCCAAACTTATAATTAGTTTTAAAATGCATGTTTTTTTTTATTTACAATACAACTTATATACATATATTAATTTTAACTTTATTTAATTTCATGATTTTTTTTTATAATTTATTCTTCAACAACTTCTGTAATCAATTTTTTAGCAATTTAAAAAGAAAAAAATTTATAATATAAATTGAAATTGAGCTGCTCATCTTTACTCAAAAAATAATTAAATAAAATTTTTAAATATTAATAGTTTACTTCATTTTAGAAAAATAATTTAAATAAATGATTCGAATAACTTGAATCAACCTAATCTAAATGTTTCATGGCTGAGTTCATTATTTAGTAACGAATTTGAGTTGAAAAAATTTACAACCCAAACAATTGGGTTGGGCTTAAAAAGTGTTTCAACTCAATCCAACTAAACGAACCAACACTCTAGTAATACAAATTTGGATAAGGTTTAACAAATAACTTTTTAAGTTGAATAACAAATTAACTTGCCCCATCAAATTTTTATTAAAAGTAGAAAAAGTTCAATCAAATAATAGAGATGATAAATAAACTACCAAACTTTGTTCTTTACCCATAAATTCATGATCCCTTCTTGCTTCAAATCATCTTGGGCCAAGCCATGGATCTTTGGTCGAATTATCTATTTTGGCTTTTCGACCTATTAAATTAGATTTGCCTTCATACCGTACATACTATTTTCACCGACACAATATTTCTATCTAAAAACGAAATTAAGAAAAGAAAAGGAATGAAAAAAAAAAAAAAAAAAAAAAAACTCCATAAAAACGGAAACTAAGGATCTAGAAGTGCTCGCTACTATTTACAATTTGTCTTGGTTCTAAGATTTCTTTTTTATTGAGTCAGACTCGTCTAACATTATTAGAGTTGTGTTGGAGAATGCATGAATCTTTCTAAAACATAGACTCTTGTGGGGCGAAATTGTCAAACTGGCTTCCCTCGCGTGAAAGTGATTCGTTCGCTAAATGCCCGAGATTCAATAATAGTGTTGCCCATAGGTTAGTTAGGGCTGCTACGATCTATAATTGCATTTTTGTGAATTCTTTAGTTGGAAGTCTATTTTCTTCTTCTGAAGAGGGCATGGTGGGGTGGAACTCTTTGTGCCGAGCTGGTTTGCCTCTAGTTTAGATTGTTGTTTGAATGAAGTTTTAGTTTAAACAAAAACTAAATTATTCACTTGTTAATTTTTGTAGAGAAAATGGTAGCAAAAAAGGTTTTGATCAATCATTTTGAAGATGGAAATTGGCATGTGATTTGGTTGCTAGTAAAGGATGATTAATGTTTAGGAGTAGAGTGCAATAATTCATATATATTGTTAGCTTTTCATTTATATTATGTATAAATTAGACATGTGATATGTGAAGAAGTACTATTCAATCACTCCTTTCTTATCACATTGAGTAGTTTCCTACCAACTTAACTATCCTTAAAATCTAATGTTTTATGCATTAATCATGACATATTTTAGAATTTTATTTTCATAAGCTCAAGGGTCTTATCAAAAAGCAAAGATTTTGATGAGACTTGCCATTTTTTTCTTTTTTTTTTTTCTTTAAAAAAAATAGGCATTAATATGGTACCCAAGTACAATGGTACATTCACGTCCACATAGATATTTAATTTCAATAGCTAATTAAATTACAACAGTGCATGCCATCTTTTCTTCAATTTTAGTGCACATTATTGAGATATTGTTTAAGCCCATATAATAACTTCTTCATTAAAGATGATTTCTTACCCATTGTTTTTTCACCTTTTCATTCAAAACTTAACCAATAATCTTTTTCTTTTCTTTTTTTTTCTTTTTTCTTTTTAATTTGACTTGAATTTTGAAAATAATAATAAAAAAAAAACTAAAAAACATAGAAATGGAAGTAATGCGGACAAAACTTAACTTTTAACAATAGATATCCAAAATAAAATGGTTATTAAATAGAGTCATACATTATTGTATAGTATACGGCTTCTCCATAATGTGTAACCTATTATTTTTTTCTTTTTAAAGAATAGTACTAAAATAATTTTTTTAGAGGAAAAAAAATTCAATGAACAAGAACTTGAAAAAATAATTACTATCTAAATAGATTTATAGTTTTTTTTTTTTACAATATGTGAAGTGAGAGAATCAAACTTCTAAACTCAAAGTCGATAATATAAATTTTGGCAAATTGCAAAAACCACCCCTATAGTATGTTGGTAGTTGCAATTACACTCTCAAACTTTCAATTGTAAAAATTGGACCCTTAAACTTTTACAAGAATTAAAATTGGACCATCAAAAGCCTACAATAATTGTAGAAATAAGACTCCGAACGATAAAAATTGAACCCTCAAACTTATATAATTGTCACAATTTTAACACTTGTATAAGTTTGAGGGCTCAATTTTTACAATTGAAAGTTTGAGGGTATAATTATAACTACCACTATACTTTAGAGGTGGTTTTTACGATTTATCCTATAAATTTTATGTGAGTTGAGCTAGGCTGATTCATACTAATAAATTTAGATTGAAAGTCTATTTTGATTTGTTATCTCTAATGAAAGAATAGCACCTAAAATTTGTATGATCCCCCCCACCTCCCACCCCCTCTTGTCCCTCTAAAGGCTTGTTTTTATGTGGGAAAATAATAGTGAATGTATTGATATCCATCCATTAATAGAGGGTGCAGAGATCCTAAATGGAGGAGCCTTTAATTTTTCCCTCAAACTTCTTCGAATGGAGTGGTCCTCAACCCTCTTAATGCACATCTTCTCATATTTATTGTTTATTTCATTAATTTTTTTTTTTTTTAAAGAAAGTGAAATGGGAGAGTTTGAAGTGATGGAGATGATGGGAGGGAAGAGTTTAATTCAGCCATATATTCAATCACACAATAAGTTGATTTTTTTTTTCTTATTCCGTGTGTGTTCGTACTATATCTTACGTACACCTCGACTAATTTTACAAGATATTCTGCCTGACGCTACAACATTTGAGTGTCAAGGAAACTTATAGAATATTAAATCCTAGATACAGGCTACCGTGAATTGAAAATAAATTATCATCGATATGTTGACATTTCATCATTATTTTTAGATGTTCATAGATTCAACTTCAACATGAGTGATGAATCAATATTTTCATTATATTGTAAAAAATTAATGAAGTATGATGAAATAAGAAAAAAAATGATATTTAATAAACATTTTTGCTTGTCTTAGAATATGTAGAATATTTATTTACTAATTTTTTCTTGAATTTTTTATTTTAATAATTTTTAAAAAAATTTCATCGAGATCGATATTTTATCCATGTTTTCATTGACATTTTCGTAAAATTGAGACCTCAATATTTTTTTTGACATTGATATTTTAAAATTTGATTTTATATTTAAAGTGAATAATGAAATTAATATATATTCATTAATTGAGTTGTTTAATATGTTTTGTATCATAAATAAGATTAAATTATAAGCCTGTATTTAATAGAATCGTGAATTTTCAATTGTATGTACTTGATACAAAATTAAAAAATTATGGTCCTAATAGACATAAAATTCAATTATATATCTATTAGAGATCGGTTATGTCGACTTTTAACCCAAAAATTGAAACTGGAAGGTTTTTAAAATTCATTAACCTCACCTATTTGACACGAAATTGGACGTTCAAGGACTAAAACTTTGTAATTTCACCCCTAATGAATTTTGTGAATTGTGATCGAGATAAGTTTCTTCTTCTTATTATTCTTTAAAAAATAAAAAAATAAAAAAAATTGAAACGATTTTTTTTTCTTTACTTTGTTCTTTAACTTAATTTTGAGTTATTTGTCCACAAATTTTTTTTGGGAGAAAATTTAGTTTCTATAGTTTGATAAAACATTCAGTCGAGAGCACCAGCAGCACCTACAGGTCCCTATTTAAATTCCGAATGAGAGTTGTAGAAAACAATAAGGGTTTATCAAACGAGACTAAAATTCTAATTTTTAAAACTATATGGACAAAATTTTAATTTTCTCTAAATTATGGGGACCAAATTTATAATTTAATCTAATTTTTTATTCACTCACTCGCTCACTCATTTCATATTTATATTGATTTATTTTCTTAAGGCCTCAAAATTTTAACTTTTAATTTAAATTTTTAAATAAGGTAAAAAAAGTTCAATTCTAAAAATCCCATCAAGAGGTTAATTTTGACCTTAGTCCTAATTTAAATTATCATGGTAATAAAATTTAGATGTCGAACATGAAAAATCCTAATTATTTATTAAATCATCAATAGACACAAAACTATAAGTTATTGACCTAGAATTAGAATGAATTTAATCATATGATCATTGGATACATTTTAGACAATCCCCTCATTAGTCTACTTGAATATTAGCTTGAAACCAAGTTCAACACAATTGACTCTTTTTTTTTTCCTTCTAAAAAAATAATATATATATATTAAACAACACATTAAAATCTCTGGTCAAACAAAAGTCTAAATTAAGAAGAAAAAAAATAGCATTACAAAAACTTAAAATTTTAAATTTTAAAAAGAATCTCATAAACATAAAAATAAAACTTTTTTTAAAAGTTGATGATGGAAGGTAAGGACTACATGAACATGTCTTAACCAAATAAACAATGTCCAACTAGACAAAACTTTAATCAATAAGTTTCGTAATAAATTACTTGGTAAATAATTTACCATAAACTGGAGGATGGTAATTTTGATACAATAAAAATATAAAAATGTTATTTTTAGAATTTGCACGATTTGAATCACAGAATTCGATAATAGTTTTTAGAAATAGAATTTGGATTGTAACTCAATGAATGTGAAAATATAAAACAAAATTCGAATTCTCCACCAAATAGACTTTTAAGTTGTTAGTATTGAATGCCAAAGGGTTTTCTCTCTCACACACACTTTTGCTCTTCTTTTTTTTTTTTGTTTTTTTTACACTTTCCCCCTTTCCCCTCTCATCTTCATCTTCTTTACTTTTCTTTCAATGTTCTAAGTTGCAGCATACTTCACTCATCTTCTTGGACATGGGAGACACTGACATGACAAAGAAGGAAATTTGCAGCTGCAACTTTACAAGTAAATAAGTGAAAAACAGTGAAAGTTTTTCAACTCATGACATCACACTCTACTAATTATAGTAGCCAAATCAATATGAAAAATTACAGTTTTACCACTTGTCTTTTCCATTACCAAATGACATGACAGCACCAAAAAACAAATTTTTAAAAAAATAATCTCTGAATATATCTCAAATTAACTATGAGAGGAAAAAAAAAATACAAATTCTTACCAAACAAAGTCTTTTACTCAACCCTAACCCTAAAATTGACATCTATAAGACTATATCTAGCTAATTGGTCAGATTAATCTTCTTCAATCATTGATAAAAGAATTTTTATATCATAAGGAATTTATCTATATAACCACCAATAAATTGAGAAAAATAGTCCTTCTGTGAACAAATTATATAAAAATAAATCATTACAATGATTTCTAGGGAAGAATTTTTTTTATATATAAAGTTATTTCAATTTTTCACAATTTGGAACATGAAGAGACATCAAGAGAAATTAAAGAAATGGAGGGGGGGGGGGGGGGGGGGAATAATAATGTCGAGAAAAGTGGGGTAAGAAAGAAACAAAATCTGCAAATAATCTGTAAAATTTTATATGAGCATTGCAAAGTTGAAACCCAAGTACATTATATATGTTCCATCAGTTTTTTTTTTAATAAATTTTTTTTTTTTTTTGGGATAGTAAAAATTGCAGTACCCACTAACAGTTCACTGCTGGTCTCACCAACACTGTTTTGCATCAAAAGCATAACAATTTATGATATAATCCAATGCCTGTTTTTGCCCTTTTGTAATCCAAACAGAAAAAAGAAACAGACATGAAGAAAAGACAATTGATCAAATAATATACAAAACTAGACTAAAAAAAAACTCAAATATACACACATGATCATATTATATATGCATTTGACTTTAAAATACAGAAATTCTCTAAATTTGCATATATTACTCATATTGTAAGTACACAATTCCAAAAAAAAAAAAAAAAAAAAAAAAAAACCCACGTGAAAATTCCAAGAAAGAGAAAAGATTGATTATTAAATTTGCAAATATTAGTCATCAGTACACAATTCCAAAAAAAATAACCCACAAGAAAATTCCAAGAAAGAGATGAGATTTGATGATTAATTAAATTTGCAAATATTAGTCATAATTAAGTACACAATTCCAAAAAAGAACCCACATGAAAATTCCAAGAAAGAGATGAGATTGATGATTAAATTTGCAAATATTAGTCATAAGTAAACAATTACCAGAAAAAAAAAGCTCAAGTATACACACCATGATCATATAGTCCATGGATTTCACTTAAAAATACAGAAATTCTCTAAATTTGCATATATTATTAGTCATATCATAAGTACACAAATCGGAAAAAAAAAAAAAAAAAAAAAAAAAAACCCACATGAAAATTCCAAGAAAAGAGATGAGATTGATGACTAAATTTGTAATTCAGAAAGTGGGTTACACCTTAAAAACATAAAAAACATCTCAAACCATCATATTTTCCCTCTTGATGAGGGAAAATTGAACTAAAACCCTAGAATTGATTAAAGAAACAAAAAAAAAAAAAAAAAAAGCAACATGGTGATAATGAAGAAGAAGATGATAATTAGAAGAAAATAAAATTAAAGAAGAAAAGGGTACCCTCTAATTGGCTTCCTTGATTATAAAGTTGAAATTTTTTTCGGGCTTAATTTTTCAAACTCCATTAGTTGATTGAGGAATTTGGTGTTGTTGTTGTTGCTGTTGAGGACGCTTTCTTTTCTTCTTCTCATAGCTAATTCCTCTTGCTTTAGATTGCAAATCACGAACCTCTCGAAGATAAAGCCTTACAGCTCGGGCACCAAAAGGATTAGCTTCGGGCATCCCACCATTCTCTTCAAACGCTGCCCGAAGTCTACCAATAAGAGCATCAAGGCTGCCCCAAGCTTGACGTAAAGGACAAGGGCAAGGGGCAGGAGGGTTAGGATGACCATAAAATGGACAAATTGGAGTATGAACCTTTGTTTTACCAAATTGATCTAAATAACGAAGGAATTCAAGAACATGAGCTCCACTACACCTTGAAAGTGCAAGTGGTGGTCTATGATTTTTAAGGTATTGACAAAATGTATTCCAATCTCGTCGCTTTTGATTCTCGTAACGACTCGAAGATGAAGAAGAAGAAGACGACGAAGAAGAACCAACAACAACTAAATTTTGAACATTATTATTGGATATTACTAATCCAAATTGTTGATTGTTGTTGTTGTTGTTGAGGGCTTCAAATTCAGAGAGTATTGAATCCATTTGGGGTTTCTAAAATTTGGGATCTTGAAATGGAATAACACTTAATTTGTAAGAAGGAAAGGAAAGTTTTTGGATTTTTTTTTTTTTTGGGTAGCTAGGGTTTCTTATTTTCCTTCTTCCATGGAGGGGTGGAAATAAATAATGAGGGGAGGGGGGTGGGGGATTTGATTGAATAAATTTTGGTTGTATTAAAATGTTTGAGAGTTGAGATTATTTATTTTAGATGGTTATTGTCATGAAAAGAAAGACAATGGACAAAAAGAAAGAAAATCTAAGACACAAGATTTGATTTATTTCATTGGAATTATTAAATTTTTATTCTTGAAGTGTGTGTAAGAGCCTACAGAGAAAGAAGAGAGAGAGAAAAAGGATTAATTTTAAGAAAATTTTTAAAATAAAAAAATAAGAAAAACTATTTACACAGAATAGCAAAATTTTTAGATAGTTGTGCTATCAATAGTCTATCAATGATAGAAATGATAAAAATATATCACAGATGCTAATAGAAGAGTATCAATGTCTATTAGTGAATTTTTTTTTTTGTTATTTTCTGTAAATAGTTTGACATTTTTCTTATCTCTGAAAATTTCCTTTAATAATTTTATTTTTAAAAGAGGAAATTGATTGTTTTTGTTTTTTTTGGTTTTTTTTTTTTTTTTTTGTTTGATGAGATTGATGATGGGAAATGAGAAGACTTCACCTCTTTTGGGGTTTCCCTACCTTGTTTTTAAGCTATAAACAAGAAATCCCAGAAAGGACTGTATGAAACAGCTGATTTTTGTTTTTTTTTTTTTTTTTTCGGTTTGTGAATATATTGTGTTATTTGGTTTTAACCCCAAAAAGAAATTGAAGAGAGGGGCAATTAATTGAATTATTTTCTCAATTTCTTTTAGAGTTATTATTCTTGTATTGAATTTGTTAAGAGAGAGAAAAATTTATAATGGTACTTCTTTTGCTGAAAGGAGGTGGACAGTAGGTTAAGATGGAGACAGCCAAAAAGCTTGAAATGTAAAATTCAAGGGAATAACATGATATGTTTCAAGACCCCATCATCCAACCCAAATCTCTCAAATTACCATATTGCACTTCTTCTTAAAACTAACTACACTAACCCAAAAAAAAAAAAAAAAAAAATCTATATATACATCTGTAATCTTTCGAGTTGTATCAATTAAAATCTCATATAACCAAGGATTGTATTAACTTATAGCTTATAGTTTACGAACGAATCAATTTAGACCATTTGTAGATAGTTTATAACTATTTTTGTATTTGATTTCATTTAAAATCAACTCAAAATCGCCAAATCAAATTATTCTCTCTCAAATATCCTAACAAAGTAGAGACAAGAAGAAGTATGACATAATTCTTTAAAAATAAGTGTAAAAAATAGAGAGAAAGAAGATCAAAAACCACTTAATTTAATAAAAATAGAGAGAAATAAGTTTTATACACGTGTGAAAATTATGTATTAAAACGATTTTTAAAACAGAATCTTAATAAATGGTTTAAATCGATCCATTTATTAAAGTTTAGATTTTTAATTGTAACAATTATTAGTTAGAGGTTTTAAATGATACACCTCCAAAGTTTATGAGCATAAATTGATTTGATTAAATTAAAAAATATATATATACATTTTAGCTTTGCTCTTTTAATAGTTGTCACATCATTCTAAATCTCAATTTTCTTCTTAAATTTTAAAGAATTTCTAATGAAAAGGTAAGGTTAGAAAGTCATAGATAATATTGAAATTGAAGAGGGCCATTAATTTGCTTTATTTTTCTATTTTTAAAACTTTCCCTAAAATAAAGGGTAAATTAATTTTTTTGCACTAAAATTTAACTAGAATGAAATTATATATTTAAAAAATAAACTCTCTATATATAACTTGACCCCTTCTCACTAACTCTAATTAGGCATATTTTCACACCTAGCTTTTTTCCAACACTATATATTTTTTTATATATAGGTATCTTTTGATTAATAGATCACGTCTTTTTTTTTTTTTTTTTTTTTTTGAGATAATTAATAAATCAAGTCAAAATTAGATCAAAATGCAACATTATTTTATATCATATTCATATCATAAGACGATTTATCTAAGATCAAATTGCATTTTGGAGAAAGGATAATTTAGCATTAGGATAATCTTGAGTGTGCTTAGGATGCCAATTTGGTCTTAGTCATATACAACTATGATTAAACAAATTTTAATGGCAACTTTGTTGGATCTTAGTAGAATAAATTCCATGAGCATCCTAAGCGTTTTTTGCATCATCAAATTAGTGCATTCAATTAAAAGAAGATGAGAAAAAAAATTAATATAGTAATCAAATCCTTTAAATTAATGAATAATCTCACGAATGGGTTAATCGTTTTGATACTTGAAAGTTCAGTGGTTTATTCCTTCTCTTATAAAAATTGTGATGTCTCTTCATCTTTCTGATGTATAATCCTCGATAACTAAAAGTGTTGTTATAATTTCTCCTCACTTCTATGTGTTATTAATATGAATGCTGACGAGTTATAGCAAATTTAATTATTTTCATGCTTTTACTTCCGTAGGCTTCAGAAAAAGTTTTAGTAGTATCATCGTATGAAATTTTTTTCATATTATTTCTATTCTATTCATTGCTTGTCATAATTGTAACGTTTAAGAATAATGCGAGATATATGAAATAAATTGATATATTATTTAGTGACATGACATGTGAAAAAAATGAGTGGAAGAATAACATATATACTACAGTAATGCTAGAAAATTTTCTCACGGTTGGTGACTATTCAAATCCCTATCTAGTATTCCTACATTTTTTTTTCTCAAAAATGATGAATTTAAAAAAGAAAAGTCAGTAATCAATGTTCTAAAAGAAAATGTTTAATATTCTTATTATTATTATTTATTATTACTTTGAAAAAAAGATAGCTTCTTGTAGAAATATTGGCTAGTCAAATTTATTGATCATTAGGGTCATATACCACAATAAGTTAAATGGGTTAAATATGGGGGTTAAAAAACCCATATCTTGTTGTTTAATTAGGCTTTTTATTTTATTTTTTTCTCCATTTAGACTTTGAAATATACTTCACATTCAACAACTAAACTCATAAGCTGGATGTTTTTGTCCCAAAAAAAAATTAAAAAAAATAAAATAAAAATAAAACTAAAACTCATATAGTAGGTGAAGATCGAAGTATTGAGCATATTTGAAATTTTATATATTAAGTTTTTGATAGGTAAAAAAGAGAAATGCATAATTAAAAAAAAAAAAAAAAAAAAAAAAAAAAAAAAAAAACGATATTTTTTCCTTTTCTTTAAACAACAAATAGCTGTCAAATTTTTAACAGGAATTAATAGCAAGATTCTTAGTGACTACTAGGGAAATATTATTATTCTAAAATAATAGATATAACTTAATAACATCAAGTTTGAGTTCCATGGTAATTAACATGGCATGAGAGTACAAAGTACTATATTTAAACGTGTTAATATCAACCAATTTGTGCACAAGCTCAATAGACGTACAATGCACTAATTCCTACCCGAAAAATTAATGGTTCAATTATCAATCTTTGCAATTATTGAATTAAAAAAATTATTAATATTATCCTCCAATCACAAGATTTTATTTTACCATGATTTATAAATTGTTTCTTCTCTTATTCATTGTCCAATTGATTGTTAGTTCATCCGATTAAAAGATTAGATATTTAAATCTTTCACCTCACATATCGTTATGTACTAAAAAAGATCTAACGGAGTTTTGCAAGTCCTTTTAGTTCTTGAGGTGAAACTTTTTTTTTTTTTTTTTTTGAAGTGACCATTTTTTCATATACAAATATTAATGATGTATTTCAACAAGTAATATAAGGTAAGATATTTGAGTAATATGTTCCTATGTAGACCCAATAGTATATATGTGTTGCTTCTTAAAAAACTATTTCTTGGAGAGGGAGAAAACAAATTAAAAAAAAAAAAAAAAAAAAAAGTTAACCACACATCTACCCCAGTTGACAGCAAATGTTTTTTTTTTTTTTTTTTTTTTTTTTTGCCAAAACCCAAAGAAGCAAAAAACCAAGAAAAAATTGTCTAATTTTCCCAGACAGACAGTATATTAAGCTTTTTTTTTATCCTACAATGCCCACTTTTCTTTCTTTCACAGTAGATGGGGATCAAAATCTCTCTCTCTCTTTCCTTTTTCTCTTTCTTCACATAAATTTTTTAAAGAGTCCAAATTAAAATATATTTTGGTTCGTGTAATTTGAAGTTTTTTTTTTTTTTTTAACAGAATACTACAGGAAGGATGGGATTAAGGAGTGCATCGAGACATCTCAATTAGGTTGACACCTCCTTAGCACCCTCATCATGCCCCGTTGCCAATAATGATATCATTCAATATACCGAAAAGAGTTTGTACAGCGAGCTAGAGGTAAGCTCGAAAATAAGCAAAAGAAAATCAGTAGCGGGAAAATCAAAACAATAAAAAACAATGTCAATTCAAAGCAATAGTAGGAGTTTCATAATTACTAAAAAGTGAAGATTTTGTGCTCCATAAAGCCGCCATTGTTATAGCGTCGTCCCAAATGTGATTAGGGTGTCTATCGTCTCTTTGGAATATGCGTCTATTTCTTTCAAGCCAAATGCACCTGAGGATGGCAGCCATAATATTACTTCTCAAAATACTGCTTTTCGATGTAATTTGAAGTTTTTTTCAATTTTAGTCGTTAATGCTAGTTAATTGTTGATTTTTTAAATTTTTTTTTGTATTTATAACTTTTTACTGTAAATTTTGAAAACATATTCACTTTTTTCTGCATAAAAATTATTAGTGTTACTTAATCCAATTTTGTAAAAATTGACTTTGAAAAACTAAATTTGAGATTTATTGAAAGTACGAAAATTAAAATTGGATAATTAAAAGTGTAAAGACTAAAATTGAACAAATTTTATAGTATGGGGAGTAAAATGGTATTTTAACATATAATTAATGAGAGACTTAACTTGAATTGAGTTGAATTAGATACACATAAAATTTTATCTCAAAATCAACTAACCATTAAAAGAGTAGTCTATATATCTTATAAAGATGGTGAGATTGCTTGATTTTTCTTTTAAGATGGTGTTTTAGGAAATTAAAGTAAGGTTAAATTATTAAAATATATATATATTTTTTCTATTAAAATAAAGAATATAAATTAACAATGTAAAAATTAGAAGACCTATATGCGATATTATATTTATCTTTTTAAGCCACAAGATCAAATAATCAACACTTTTGAGATGATAATTAATATCATTTTTATCCTTTATTTGACCTAAAAATATTACCCTTATAATGTATTTTCATAATAAAATTTTAAACGTGGTCAAATGTTACGTCAATTTACTTAATTGATCTGGTAGATAGTATCACTTTCATCTTCTGATTCTTATACATTAGCTATTTTTCGTCAATTTCCATCTTCTTTGAACCAAAAAAAAAAAAAAAAAAAAACTCCAAGCGTATTTTTGAAACAAAATTCAAAGTTCAACGGTAAACTAGAACTTTCAGAAGGTGTTTGAGGGCCTGTAATGGAATGAGTTTGGATTGTAATGTAATTCAAAACTCATGTTTGGATCGAGTGTTTTGAGTCTAATTTGTAATATTAAACTCATTTCGCTCCGACAATTTTTAATCGAACCCTCTTTTCCACCGTTTTCACGTTTCACGATCCCATTTTCGTTCCGCTCTCAATACCTCATCCATTCTAACACTCTTCTAACTTCAAGTAATCTTGATTACATTCCAGCCTCCCAAACAGTCCTTCAAAATCTAGATAAAATAATCGAAACTTACCCTTTTTAAAAGTTAGAAGTATTTTATATAATTCAACGTAGAATCTTAGACTAGTGGATGTCCTAATTTTGGGGCTCTCTCTATTGCAAATTTCTTGGCCATGCATGGAGTAACATGGCTACCTTCTACCCTAGACATGTTTCAATCTAATTAACAACAAAACAAAAAGGAAACATGTAAAAGATTAACTGACAATACACAGTGTAAGAGTAGCAATTGTCATTCCAAAAATCACTTCCAAGAACCATTTTTTCTTTTTTTACTTGTTTTTAGAAAACAAACAAACAAAAACAAAACATAATGTTTTTGGTTCTCAGTGAAATGGAATTTATTCCTTTCGATTGTGTGTTGTAGAGGGTTTTTTGAAACGTCAAAACAACTCTACACTCTGAAAGTTACCAAAATCTTCAAAACCCTTTTTCCAAATTGAAATTTTTGGGAAGTGGAGAAAAAAAAAAAAGAAAAAGAAAGAAAACCTACTTTTGGTGGATGATAATTATTAGAGTAATTTAATAGGTCTAGGTGGAAATAATCCAACCATGTCCTATATGGATTTATTGGGAAAAAAAGTTAGATTACCTATTTTTTTATACTTAAATGATTTTAAACTTATGAAAAATGATTTTAAATTTGTGCTAATGTTGATCTATTGATCCTCTTAGTAAGTTTTAAATTTTATTTTCATGTGTCAATGGATTTGAAATAGCACATAAAGAGTTAATCAATATTTTTACTATGCATAAAAAAAAATTGATGAGATATAACAAAAATATATCAATAAGTACAAATTGGTCAGATATTGTTCTCTAGAGATAAAACTTCAAATATTTAAACACATAATCATTAAGTTACAAAATTTGTAGCACCCAACAAGAAACAAAAAATCCCACAACAGTCAATTGAAAGTACGCAATCATATAAAAATTGAGTTAGAATCATTGTTTGTCAATTTCACTGTAAAAGATGTTCAAGTTTAATGAAAATGAACTCATGTTTTCAATTAAAAAAAAAAAAACATATTTCAAAAGTTTTTTTTTTGTTATGGAGACTGTTTGATCATTCTCAAAAGCGGTAACATTGACCCTTTTTTTTATTGTTTTAAAAGAGTATCATTGGCCATTTATAAAGAGCTACCTTCTCATTTTAATTGCCAAGTAAATTGGTCAGAGATTGTTGGAGAGATAAAACCTGTTTGAGAGATAAAACCTCAAATATTTAAACTCATAATCTTCAAATAAAAAAAAAAAAGGTTGGTTGCAAATATGGCAAAATGGACTAAAATTTATTATCTCTCTTGAGGTGCATTGGAGCTCTAAATCTAGCTTATTTTGTAACTATGATATATCTACTATTGCTTTAAATTGGAAGGCTTTCCTATAGCCTCCACCCTCTTTTTGTATTGAGCTTATCTCTAGTTCTCTTTGTACATCTTCACTTTTTTCCTTTTTGGATGAATTCAACACTGACCTGGGAGTATGATGATGGTGCTAAGGATGTGTCAACTTAGTTGAGATATTCTGATGCACCTACTAATCCCTCATTCTCTCGTATTTTGTTCAAAAAAAAAAAAAATTCAACAACAGTGTTCTTCAACCATTTTTTTTTATTAGTTTCATTTTTCGTAAGTCAGTTTTCTTCAATGCAGTTTTATTTGACTAATTATTTTTTTTCAATTAAGTTCATTTTTTTTATCAATTAGTAACTTAGTCTATCAAAAACTCGTAGGTTTTTTTCTTTGTATCCATTTTTTTAACTAATTTTTTTTCTTCAACTGAGTTTCAGATTAGTTCACAACCTTAGTTGAATAGTGATATTCATCTTTTTTTTTTTTCCTCCCTTGTAGCCTGTGTATATTGACTGAGTTTCTACTCTTATTGTATCCGACCACTGACAGACTTCAGTAAGTGATAGGAGTTTGTCACTGATAGACTTGAGTTGTGAATAAAGTCTATATGAGTGATTGAAAAACTCTTATAACGAATTGAAATTCATTTAGTGATCGAGTCTATCGTTAATTGAAGTCTGTTATGAAATGTGTGTCAATATTAGAAATCTATCATTGTCTAGCATGATGATTGAAGTATATCATTGATAGGATTCTATCACTGATAGACTAATAGTCTATTAGTGATAGAATGCTATCACTAATAGACTTCCGTGGCTACTTTATTTTAGGAACAAAAGTCTATCACTAATACACTTCATGTATTCTAGTTGAAGTAGATTAGCAATATCTTTCTATCACTGATAGAAATCAATCAGGATGTGTGCATTCTATCAATGGCAGAAGTCTATCATTGATAGACCTACGTGCACAAACTTTATTTTTATAAGGTTAATAGTTGGGCAGAGAAGAGATGGAGTGGAACGTGACGTCAACTTTTTATTTTCATAGTAACCCTTTAATTTTTCAATTTTCTTTTTCTATTTATAGCCTCATAAGAAATAGTTATGTTTCTATCTTCTCTAATCTTTCTTATTTAAACTTTGAACTTGATTATCTTAATAATTCCCATTCTAGAAAAAAAAATTGCTTAGGAGATAGTTTGTTTAAAACTTGTTAAAATGGAATCTTTGGAGGAACTAAATTCTCAAAAAGAATGAACTTACCACTTTGTTAAAAAAAATATATATATCTTCCATCCCCAAAACAACACAATTAACCTTATCACAAAATGCGAGGCCTTATAGTTTGTCAATTTCACTACGTAGAATGTTCATGTTGATGAAAGTGAACTAATGTTTTCAGTAAGAAAAACAATTTTCAAATTTTTTTAAAATTGTTTTGGGCACAGCTTGGTCATTTTGGAAAGAAATAGTATTGGCCATTTCTAAAGAACTCCTTTCTCGTTTTAATTGTTATGTAAATTAATTAGAGATTGTTCTGGAGATAAAATCTCAAATATTTAAATACGTAATTTCTAAACAAAAAACTTGTAGCACCAAAAAAGAAACAAGAAATCCACAACAATTAAAAAAATCAAGTTAGGATCATCGATACATTTGAGTGTCAAGAAAACCAGCAGGATATTAAATCTTAGCCCTTTGGCCTTTTTTTTTTTATGTTTCCACTACCCTAAGGCCAATACATGATGGTTCATCAAACTTGAACATAAAAAACGATGGTTTTAAGTAAGAAAATTATGATCCTTACACTCACGGATATTATAAAAAAAAAAAAAAATAGTTGCATGAGGAAGATTTGAGGTATAATCACATAACTCTGGGAAGAGCAACTTTGAAAGTGGTTGGAAACAGATTTAGTGAATGAACATGTTTTAATAAGTGATTGTAAATGAGTTTATTCACAATCAATTTTACCAAACACATAAAGAAGGTTAAGTTGGCATAAATAGGAGAAAGGTAAAAGAAGAGATTGTTGTTGACATGTACTCTGAACCTGTGAAAAGGCTAGCCTGATATACAATCTGGGAAAAGGTTTGAAAAGCTAATTCCAACTCAAAACTGGTCATACAGATTGATTATATTCAAGCAAAAGAAAAAAAAAAAAAAAAAAAAAAAAAAAAAAAAAAAAAAAAAAAAAAACACCTAAAACATCCTAAACCCAGAGGTTCCTGTCCAGCATGACATTCTCAAACCTGAGCATCGCTTAACAACTGCACGAGCTCGCTCTTCTTCATCTTCGAGAACCCTTTCAAACTGCGAGATTTGGCAATCGCCCTCAGTTCAGCAAGCTTCAATGAGTTCAAATCCTCATGTTCATCATGCTTTGCAAATTTCTCATTGTCTTTAACATCATCTTCAAACGTGTTGTCAACATCTGATGACACGCCTAATAAATTAACAAGTTCAGGCTCCATTTCATCAGGCTCATGGTCTAGCTCATATGATTCAGCTTCTGGCTCCAACTCATACTCTTGGTCTGGCTCTGGCTCCTGCTCTGTCTCTCCTTGTGATTGCAGCTCTTCCCAGTGCTCTCGTTCCGACTCCTGCCGAGTCCATACCTTTGCCTTCAGATGAGAACCTGCCTCAGTTCCATTAAGTTTCACTCCCTTTGAATTCACACCATCAGTGGAGTCGACAATACTTTCCCCAGGGTAAATTGGTTGGTACTTCACCCGAGGCACGGGGGATTTACGTTGAAAATTTGATACGGGTCTACTGAAAGAACCTGTTGGCTCTTGGGCCTTCTCTCTCAAATTGGCACTTAGGCCAAAAATGCTTGTGCCTTTTCCTTCATCATATGGACCATTCTCTTTGACATGGTTAAAACCGAAGTCCTTGCTGCTGCTGCCGCTACCACCACCACTGCTTCTTTTCCCTTGCTCTACCGAATGCTTTCTCAATAGCTTAAGAAGAGAATCCACTGTCTCACTCCCTTTAGTTTGTCCTTGAGCTTCCATTTTCTTCTCTTCTTTCATCGCAGCTCGCTCCCGAAGCTGAGCTTGAACCTTTCTGAAAAGCTCAACAATTTCCTTCTCCCTTGGGCCTGGGGTAGCAGTGGCCTGGGATTTTGGGGTGCTAGAGATTGAAAGTAATGGTCCATTCTTAGATGATAATAAATCAGTTTCATCAACATTTTCAAGGTTCTCTCTCTCCTCATTTTGCCTATTTCTACTTCTTGAGAAGCCATGCCTATTTTGCTTTGAAAAATCTGGGTTTCTCCTATGACCTCCTGAGCTGGCTTTGCATGTAAAAGATGCTCCCACTGAAGTACAGTTTAGAGGTCTGAATTTGACCGGTGCATTGATTCTATTTTCAGCACATAAAGAGCGTGAAGAGACCGAGGCTGCTCGTCCTGAAACTCCAGAGCATGGTAGGCATCTGCTATCTGACAGTCCAAAGCCTATATCAAATCAAGATTCCATGTTTATAAAAACTTATCAGATTTCCAGCACGAATAGTAACCAAAACCATATAAACAAACTAGAAGAGAATTCATAAGGGAGAAGTATCCAAGTCCAAAAAAGTATGATTTCATAAATATATTGAAATCCCCTGAACATTGCAGAAACAGAGCAGATTTAATCCCAAGCCTTTCTTTTAACCATTTTCTTTTCAATCTTCAATCTGATTTTGGGTATAAATTTTATGACCAACCAATCTAGAACAGCCATCTACAGCAAGAATAGCATTACCTTCAACTACCTCTAATTTTCCATCTTTTATTCCAAAAGTATACTGCCATACATTAACAGTAAGCAATCATAAAGAGGGTAACAGTTGTTGTCATCCATCATGGTATAGAGTACAAACCACAAAATTAAAACTATGCAATTAATCCTTCTAATGTTTGGTCCCTTGCTAGATTTTATGTCTCTTTGTGGGCTTGTGGTTATGAAGTTTTTTTTAGTTATTCTCTAAGCTTTATTTTACTCGACCGGAGGCCTTTCTTTTAGGTAGCCTCTTCTATTTTGTTGGCTTTCTTTTTTTTTTTTGTATACCCGTGTATTCTTTCATTTTTCTCAATGTAAGTGTGGTTATTTATTCATTTGAAAGAAAACCACACAATTAGAACTATGCAATTGAAGCCAGGCATTCAAATAAATAAAAGATGTTGCCTTCAAAAGAGAAAATGAAGAAATATAGCAATGACAAAGAAGCTTCCATTGAAAAAAATATCAAAATAACCAATAATAGAGAACTAGATCAGCCACAGTAAAGTGACAGCCATGACTGCTCTTTTCTTCATTGCACCACCAATTTATAACTGCAATCAATAACCTGTGCACGTAGTTGAATGGAAAAAAACACATGGAGAAGCAACAATTAGGACCAGTTGCTACAGGCAAAGGGCGTCGAGAAAGCAACTTAACGGTCATAGGCTTTAAGTTTCATGATTTGGGCATATATGAACAGCCTTATGTTTCTACAACCAAGTCATGCGATTCCAAACTATGTTATCTGCTTACTATTGAACATCAATAATGCATCAACAGTGATCAACAATATATATATTTTCTATGAATGTGACAATAATACACTCGTCAATCACTTCCCCTAATAGATGGAGGCACGTCGATGAATCATCAATCATGGAAACAACACTTCAACATAATTGAAGATGAAGGTATAACAAAGCCCATGAATCAAAACAGTTTAAACAATCATCATATGTGAAAACAATATGGATGTCAACAATATTTTAAAAGGCAAAAAGTGACCTTGAGATTTTTCCTCTTGAAGAGGCAAGACGTAAGCCTCAAATTTAACCACTAACATTTAACAAATCCTAGTTAGTATGATCAGGTATTGCTATACATAATTGTCATATAAGAGAATAAAAAAACCACCCTTATCAACTGCCACTCAAACAAAAATTCTAAGAAAGGATATCTTTTAACCTCACTACTATTATCATTTATAGGATTGACTAATACTATAAATTTTTTTCTTCAATACATAGTAGAGAAAAGTAGTAATACTTTGTATTGTTATACTCAAACTTTTGAGGCAAATTAATATTATTCTTCCAATCATTACATAGGGCATAGAGACTGGGGGTGTTCAAAAACCCGATCAACCCAACCTAACCCATTTGGTTTAGATAAGAAACATTTCATTGAATATAATTTTATACATTAACATTTTACTTATCTTTAGAATACAAATTTTAATAAATGGCCCAATTAATCAAAACCAACCCAACCCAAATGTTTCATAGTTGGGTTGGGTTCATTATTTAATAAGGGTTATTTGGATTGAAGAAACTTACAACCCGAACAATTGAGTTAGGTCTAAAAAGTTCTTTAGCCCGACCAATCCAACCCACGAACACCCCTAATAGAGACTTTAAGCACGCTAATTCTATGAGAGGCGTAAGACTCTTGTTGTTCCAAGAAGGCGTATCTCTCCAAGCTAAGAGTTAAAACCTTGGATGTGAAAACTGGAAAATTCAATATCAGCACACATAGTGCTCCGAGATGATGCATATACCAACTTCAAGCACGCAGTGAGGAATTCAATTCAAGAAGGTGAAAGCATGATGCAGCATAACAAATCAACGGGTCACGCAATCCGATTAAGTAGAGAATTTTCAAGCAATCAGAATATGGTATTAAGTACTCTAAAACTGAACTTAAACTTAGAAAAAGGAAAACAGAGAGAAACAGAACAGAAAGCGCAACAGAAAAGATCAAACGAAATCCAATAAATGCAGAGCTTTAATTTCTCCACAACCATATTCAACCAAATAGGACAGGAAACAACAACAAAACATAGACAAAACAAAGAGGCGCTAAAAACTATAGAAATTCAAATTCAAGAAGTTTAGGGGCATCAATGCAAATGTTCGATCCTCAGGTCAAAAACCCATGAAATTATAAGGAAATTAGAGACACCCAGTAAATGTCAACATGATAATACTTAATTTCCCAGCTTTCAAGCAAGCAAAGAACAAAAATAAAGAGCACCCAACGGAGATTTTATGGATATGAAGAAGAGATACCTGTAAGGTTGTTAGGAAGAAGATGAATGGCTTGAGACATTGCTGGTTTAGGCAGGTGGAAGGAAAGGTTTTAGTGAGGAAAAGAAGGGTTTTGGATTTGCATTTCTTTGAGGATTTTCGCTTTTCCGCTTCGTTCTTCTTTGCCCTGCTGGCTTGTAATTGTAAATATCACTGATAAAGGGAGAGATTGGTTCGGCTTGAGAAATGCCGTAGCTTCCTCGGGCGAAGAGGATGTAGTTGGGCCATGGGGACTGGGCTTCTCTGACCATATCTTCCTGAGCTAAGCCCAAAATGGCTCTGCTGGAGCTGGCGGCCATGTCTCTTTGAGCTGCTATTATTGGGCTAGAGATGTCCATTTACCTGCAGGGTTGGGCCTTGCTAGGACCAAATATGAAAATATCTATGGATATGTCGATATATCCGTAAATCAGAGGGTTCGATATCGATATTAAATATTCGTGGATATCTCCAACATATTTTATTAATGCTTGTAACATATAAAAATGCCACCTATTTAGTCCAATATGAACAATAATACTAATAATAATATTAGTAACTTGGTTGGGAGTAAAAACAACTTAATTATTAATCTAAATAAATTTTATAAAATTCATGATTTACAGAAACATCCGTCGGTATCGATATTTTTTCGATATATCCGTCGATATTTCCGTAAAATTGAAATGTGGATATCAATATTGACATCGATATTTTAATCCGTGGCTAGGACCCATCCCAAACAAGACGGTGAATTTTTTTATTGGACAGAAAATGAGAGAGAGCAAGGAGAATTTGCTCTTTGTTGGCTAGATAGGGATGGAGACAGAGAATTCCCGCGGGTTAAATGGAGTGAATATTCTCTGCCCCTGTCCCTACCCCGATGAATATAAAATATACATATATATGAGTTTACATACATCCGTACATACATAAACTCTCTCTTCAATTACTCGTGTACAACTTATTATTCAATTTCAACTTAGGCTCCCCGAACTCCCTTCACTTTTACAATAATAATGTTTCCCAAACCTTGTATGAAATCCCCTTAATACAACGTACTTATGCTCCTCATAAGTGTGAGCTCCTCTCACCTTCACGAATAAGCTTCTCCCAAGCTTAGTTTGAGATCACTTCAATACAATTGAACTTAGGCTCTCCTTAAGTATGAGTTAAACTCTTTTTCACTCATAGTGACATACAACCGATGATTACATTCTAGCCTAATTTAGACGACAATTGGCAACAGCCTCGGCAACAAAGTACACAAATATTACATAAGTGCATTCGGGTATTTTACTTTGAACAAAATCTGCAACTTTTAACCTACACTCATCGAATAACGGGGCTAATCCTAAAAAATAAATCAGACCACAATATATATGACTCAGCCTGTAGAAGATTTTCAAGGAAGGAGAAAATATTTTATGCAAGAAAAGGAAATGAAAACAGAAAACTTATGTTACACATATCAACAAATAAGAAAAAAAATTAATTCTTCTGCCAAAATCTACCTGTTACGTAACATGATGCTTGACATAATACAAAACATGTTGTAAAACATATTGCTCAAGTTTTTCCTATAATAAAAGCAGTCAATCATACTATAGTAACAAAATGAATGTTAGTATGCTATTGATACACTAATGATATACTTGAAATTAGTTTTTATTGAGTATTGATACACTAATATTACATTTTTAAGTAAATTTTGAATGAGCATTGCTATATTAATAATACACTACTAAACAACTTGAATTACATTTTGAATGAGTGTCGATATATTACTGATACACTACTAGTATACTTGAATACATTTTGAATGAGTATTGATATAGTGTCGATACGAAATGGATTTAGAATGAGTGCTACTATAATATTAATACACTGATGACATACTTAAAATGAACTTTTTAATAACTACTAATATACTTGATACATTAATGTTATATTTTAAATGAAGTTTGAATGACTGTTGATTGATAAATTATTGATACACCAATGTAATACTTAATATTGCATTTTGAAAGAATGATAATATATTATTGATACATTAATGGTATACTTGAAATACATTTTGAATTAGTACTTTATATGCAATGAAATGATTTTAAGTATATAATTATGAATATACTTCATGTTTGGTATATCAATAATATCTATGATATGTTTTTTCTTCTTTAAATATATTTGGTAGATCAGTCAACTAATATATATATATATATATATATATATTTATCTATCTAGAAAGAAAAGGCCAATCGATTAATATATGGAGATATGAAGTAAATTTATTTATACAATTGATATACAAAATTAAAATGTAACTTATATGATATCAAAACCATATCAAAGTTTCACAAATAGAATACATTAATTGATATAATTTATATTTATTATATATCAGTTACAATCAACACAATTAAGTTATGTCATCAAAATGAAATAAAAAATTTAAAAATCTAATATAATAAATGCCAAAACCTAAATTAGACATCATAACTGAATTAATTAAAGAAAAACAACTCCATATCAAAACAAAACAAAGAAAACAAAAGCAGTGTTTCTCATAATCGAACAAACAACATTCACATCAACACAACCAAAGCATGATATATCAATTGAATAAATGATATAGTATATATCAGGTGATTTGATATACCAAATATAAACAAATAAGGTTAAAATTGAAAGAATAAAAAGACGAAAAAAATCATATTTAATTTAAATCTTTTTTATATATTTACAAAATTTGAACACCAATACTATATATATACACATACTATTGACTATCAAAATATTTACAAATATAGAATTTTTTTACTCTCGACACACCAAGATATACTTCTATCAATGGGCGGTAGACAGTAGAGTCCTTCCCAGTTTATTGATGTTTTTTTTTCATTTATAATAATTTTCCTTTCTTTTATTAAAAAAAATTAAGAAAATCATATTTTTAATGTTGGAATTGATAAGAACCACGAATTTGTAACAACACACCAAATCACATCACAACAAAATCAGTTGATTCATGAGTTTTAGTTATGAACAAATGAATGAAAATTATAATCTCAAAAAAAGAATTTCTAAATTTGGGAAAAGAAAACTAATGGCTTTTGTGTTTTGAGAATTCGCAGCCTCTCTTCTCTGTAAATGATTCAACAAAGAATATATACTTTTTTTTTCTTTCTTTCTTTCATGAAGGCCTCAATTATTATTATTATCATCATTTCATCAATCATTTTTTCTTATTCTCCATCAATAATCTCTGGTCCTGATCGGTTCTAGCTAAGGCATTGTCTGGTTTTCCGGCAACCACATCTCTCCGGCTGCCGGAGTCCTGGATTTCGAAGAAGAAAATATGGTGGCCGAGAGAAATGGAAAGAAGGTTTATGATGAGACTACTGTGGAAGCTGATATGAACCTCCATTCCATGAACAAGGATGAAGAATTTCATCATCTTGAAGATGACTTGGTCAGACCTATCTTTCTCGATTCGATTGTAAATTTTTTTTTATTAATTTTTTTCAAGTATGTCTGTGTTTATTTCGTTTACCACTTTCAAAATTACAAATTTATTTTCTAAAATTTAAATTTACCAGTAGAAAATTTTCACAAATAGAAAAAATGTCAAACTATTTATAGAAAAATAATTTCTATCACTAATAGACTCGGATAAACTTCTATCAATTATCTAAAAATTTTACTAATCAATATAAACTAAAGTTGAATCAATATAAACTAAAGTTGAATGACTAAGACGAGCTATCACCATTTCTTTTGTTGTGTTTGGCTTCGGAAGGAAATATGCTTGTAATTATTTTTTTTTTTCATATTTTTCTTATCATGATTTCCATTATCTTCGTTAAATAAACATTAAAAAAAATCCTTATCAAAATTCGAAAACAAAAACAAGTACTTTTCAAGAACTGTTTTTTTTTTTTTTTTTTTTTTTTTTTTTTTTTTTTTTAATTTTTAATTTCAAGTTTCCCAACTTGTTTTGTTTTGATGTATTTGATCTTTAGTTAAAGAAATCTGAAACTATAATAAAGAAATAGTGAGAAAATAAACATACCAACCGAGCCTAAATTATTACAATTGTAACAATTTTAGAGTTTGTGAGATCATAAATTCAAATCTCGCCACCTCCTTTTTGTATCTCTTAGCTTTGAACTTGTTATTTTTTTTGATTGATTGATGATAGATTTGAAAGTTAGATATATTTGATGAACACAACAGGAAAAATCAGAAGGTGAAATGGGGGAAAAAGAATTGGAAGAAATGGAAAAGAAGATGAGAAAGAAGAGAAAGAAAAAAGCTTTATTAGAATTTCGTTGCAGAGTTGAAGATGCAATTATAGGGAATTATCTTCTTGGCAAACCCCATAGAAACACTGGCACTAAAGAAGCAGCCAAAGCCAGAGAACAGCTTAAAGAAATAAGCCTTTGGGGAGTCCCTTTATTACCAAGCAAAGGCCATGAAGGAACTGATGTTTTACTCCAAAAGTTCTTGAAAGCTAAACATTACAAAGTCCATGAAGCCTTTGAAATGCTTAGAAAGACTCTCAAATGGAGAAAAGATTACAAAGCTGATGGGATTCTTGAGGAAAAACTTGGTGATGATCTTCATAATTTTGTTGGTTTTTTGGAGGGTAAAGATAGGGAAGGACATCCTCTTTGGTTTCATGCTAATGGGGTTTTGAAAGATAGAGAAATGTACCAAAAAACATTTGGAAGTCATGAGAAATGTGAAGAGTTCTTGAGATGGATGGTTCAAAATATGGAGAAAGGGATTAAACAACTTAGGTTTGAGAAAGGAGGGGTTGATTCTATTGTTCAAATTACTGATTTGAAAAACTCTCCTGGTCCTGCTATGAAGGAATTTCGTTCTGTTAGCAAGAAAGCTCTCTTGCTTTTACAAGATCATTATCCCGAACTCGTCTATAAAAACGTAAGAACAATAAATATATCCTTTTATCGTCTCTTTTCTTCTTCATCTAAATAATACCTGTTGTGAGTGAAAGATAGGTGCCGTTCAAGATGCACCACACCATTAACTCAGCTCGAGGCAAGCTATCTCTACTTCTTCTAAAAGGGTTGTTGATTTTGTGTGTTTTGGTTTTGCAGATAGTTATAAATGCTCCGTTTTGGTACTACGCGCGACACATACTTCGGTCGAAGATTATCAGCCACAAAACCAAGGCGAAGTTCGTTTTTGCAAATCCATCAAAAGTGACAAAGACACTTCTCAAGTGAGGAAAAGATGATTTTGAACATATATCATATTCAAAGTTTTCACTTTTGAATAACTTTTAACTAATTAGGCCTCTATCATAAACTAGGTTTATAGCTCCGGAACAGTTGCCAGTTCGATATGGCGGGCTTAAACGAGACGACGACGACGACGACTTCTCACCGGCTGATAAAGCTTCAGAGCTCAGCATTAGAGGAAACTTCGCTGCAAGCATCGAATTCCCAGTTACCGAGGTAATTAAGTCTAGAAATCTAATAATTATACGAAAGAAATGAGATTATAGAGTGAACGTTTAAGTTGATGGATTACGATTGGACGTATAGGCCGGAGTGACGATGGTGTGGGACGTGACGGTGGTGGGATGGGACGTCGTATACAAGGAAGAATTTGTGCCAGAAGATGAAGGATCATACAGAATTCAATTGCAAAATCAAAAGAAAGTGGGAGAGAGCCTAAGGAATTCCTTCTACATCAGTGAACCTGGAAAGATTGTCATTACAATTGAGAATCCAACTTTCAACCATAAGAAGACTGTCTATTACAGATCAAAAACCAAGCCCACTGTCCCCATGTACATTTTATTCAACAAATAGACTTCACTACCAGAAAAACGGATTTTCATGACTCGAAAAAATTGTCATAAACAGATTTCTTGACATTTTTTTAGTCTTTGAATAGACCACTTCTAAAATCTGTCGTTATTGGTTTCTTTAAATGTCATGTGTTATATATTTATTTTTTACTAGAAATTTTATACAACAGTGTAGGATGGAGAAAATTATTCTAGTGTACACTCAAGAGTACAACATTCCTGTTTTTAATTTCAATATTAGAAACAGAGAACAAAACTCTGTTTTTAAATTTCTGTCATATACATTTTAAGTGAAAAATAGTGATCAAAACCTTATTTTTATTTTTATTTTCTCATGGCACATCTAATGGTAAATTTTGTCTAACATTATGTAACTAACACCTTTATTATGGGTGTGTTTGTAATATATTTTCAAGTGTTTAATTTAAAAAATAAGTCATTTTGGAAGAAATTAGAGTGTTTGGCAACTACAAAAAATAGTTTTTGAAGTGTATTTTAATCAAAAGTGTTTAAATAACAATGAGTTTTTTAAAAAATTCTTTTTTCTCAAGTCAATCCAAACGGATTATATATCTATCATAGAAACCTACAGTAGAAGTAGTGTTCATAAGTTTAATTTTCAAAAGCAAAAAATTTAGGCTCCATTTAATAACAGTTTTGTTTTATTTTTTATTTTTTTATAAAAAAAATTAAGCCTATAAACATTTATTAGTTTTTATGTTTTGTTGGCTACCATTTTAGGACTGTTTTCAAAATCAAAACACAATTTTGAAAACTTTTTTCTTAAAAAAAATTGTTTTCAAAAACTTGTTTTTGTTCATGAAAATTTGTTAAGAATTCAAATGTTTACCTAGAAAAATGTGAGAATCGTGTGTAAGAAAGTGTGAGAAAACTATAACAATTTTTAAAAATCAAATGACTATCAAATGAAGCCTAAATGG
Source organism: Lagenaria siceraria (assembly GCA_002890555.2). Lineage (NCBI taxonomy): Eukaryota > Viridiplantae > Streptophyta > Magnoliopsida > Cucurbitales > Cucurbitaceae > Lagenaria > Lagenaria siceraria. The sequence continues at coordinate 16,801,821 of CM016483.1, read as the reverse complement.
TTAGCAAAGGAAGCCATAATAATTATATATATATTTTTTAATTTCTCTCACATCTAATTGTATAAAAATTAATTAGGTTAAATTGTACAAAACACCCAAGAATTTTGGAGTTTTTTTTAATTATGCAACACATTGAAGAATTTCATTTTTACCCTTCAACTTTGAAATATGTTTAAAAAAACCCTTGAACAATAAATGATGAAATTGATGTGAAATTTTTAGAACTATATAGAAAATTAAGATTGTTATTGTCATTTATTTCATCTCACAAGATATTATATTTGTACACTAAAGGGAATAAGTTCTCAATCCATAATGACCACCTACCCAAAATTTATATCCTACTAGTTTTCTTGACAACTAAATGTTGTAGGTTGTGTCGTGACATTAGTAAAAAATATGTATATAATCAATTTTAAATAATTTTGTAAATAATATCACACATATGCCTTTCAAGTTTTAAAGATTAGTCGGAAAACTTTAGAAGTAGTTTGTATAATAGTTTTAACCTAAAATTTAGTAATCACTTGAATTTAAGTTTGATGAAGAAAGGAGGAAGAGCATATATATTGGATGATTTTTATTATTCAAAGATGAACTTAAGTTTGGGATTGGAAAGAGGATAGAGAAAAGCTCTGATTTACATGAAGGCCATACACACACAAGTTCTTGTATAAGAAAGGCCTCGTCTTTATTATTATTATTATGAGATTATTCCGAAGCTTTAAACCCTAAATTATTACACCATAAAACCAAAAGCCAAAACTGGCCGCCTTCCTACCAAACCAAGCCAAGCCCTTTACATTGCTTCTACGGGGTTAGCCGGCCTACGCGCCGATGATGACATGCCCGGAGGCATCAAAGTGGTCTCATCTCTGTTGAATTTTAGCCTTCGAGCCTCTTCTGTAGAGATTCTGTAAGCACTGGCAATGACTTGAACTGGGAATGCTCTCATGGCGGAGGTGCGACCGGCCAGTGTGTTAATCATGGCGTTATCGTTGGTCTTGAATGAAACCCACTCGAACCCCTCCTCGCTTGCCTTCTTCACTACGGCGAAGTTTTGTGGAACCACTAGAACCTGTCGTTGTTGTAGCTCGCCGTCAAATACGGTTTGGCCTCTGTAGTCTACTACTTGTACTCTCGCTCGCCCTCTTGTTACGAATATTACGCTGTGTGCGTTTTGGTTCCAGTGTGGAACATACATTGCATTCTGCAGTAATACCACAAAGTTATGTCAATTTTCCTGCTTAAAAAGTAAGTAATTTAGAAAGTCATTCCAAAGAGGCTCCTTGCTTCCTTACTCGGTAAAGAACACCTCGCTCGGCACTGAGTTGAAGCCAGCGGAGGATGGGGAAGCGATGGCTGTTGGTGGTGGCAAGACGACCGGCTTCAGGTGTGTATATATCAGCACGTGAAGCATCACCAATATTCTCCTTCATTCTCATAGAGCAAATAGTTTCATCCAAACCATTGTCCGTCCATCGACGACGTTGGTGGCGCTCATGTTGTCTCTCCATCTCCTCTTCTTGTTCCTCTTCCCATTCTCGCTCCTCTCCTCTTCGTCCTCCTCGCGATCTTGGTGGCCTGATCACCTCAAGTTGTCCCTCAACCTTTATGATGTTGCGCCTAAAGTCATCTTCTCCACGAAGCTTCCTCGCTGTCTCCGTATTTATGTTGAGAATTTCTGCAAGAACTCTGTCATCAAAGGCATAGAAGATGTTGTTCTTGTTAGTTGATCCCTCCTTGCGACTGCTGTGTCGTCCCTGCTCTCGCTTCCATTCCGATCTCCTCTCCGATCTCCACTCTGGAAACTCTTCCTCTGGGTTCCCGGCCAAGTAGAAAGCCTGCATAGTAATTAAATTTACCAATATTCAAATTTTAATTTAATTAGTTAAAACATTATATCATCGACCAAAATTCTAATCTGACTTACCCTAGGATGGAAGTCAAGTTGGTTGGCATGGTTACTAACATCAAGAAGAACAACTGCAATCAATCTCTCATTGCCATCATTGTAGGTCCAATGAGCAGAACCAGCAGGCACAGCGAAGAGGTCGCCGGCACGTACATGGCGGATCTTTTGATGTCGGTCTCGGAACTCCCCGGCCGATTGCTGAGACTCTTGGTATGTTTCAGGGCAACCCGGAAGTACAACTCCCTTAAACCCTCTCCCTATTCCACAAAATTCATCACATCATTTGAAACTCTCAACAAGAAAAAAAATGATAAACAAAAAGAATAAAAGTTGGTATACGTAGTACCTCTCTCAATGTAGATAAGTCGTGGGGCATTGGTGTATTGAGGGAGGAGAAGGCCATTGGGATCAATTATATATCTTTGAACAGCCACGCCGGCACACCGGAACATTTCGTGGCTAGGATCCCACATCTCGATCACGCCACCTTCGGCTTCGATACGACGGGAGGGCTCGAGGGCATCAAGCCTATCGAGACGACACTCACGATACCGGCTCTGGCCTTCGCCGAAGCGACGAGAGACATCGCGGAGGTTTTCGTCGGTTGCTAGGCAGCCATTGAAGAGAAGGACCAAGAAGCAGAGAGAAAGAGAGAGGAAAAGAGGGTTTCCCATGGCTGTGTTTAATAAGTTGTACTGTTTTGAAGTGAAATGGAGAGTGGTGAACGTAGGGATTTTATAGGAGAAAGGTTAGTGATGGAAGGAGACACGTTTGAGAAGATGGTGAAGAAAAATTAAGCCATTTTTCAGATTGCATGGCAAAAATAGGCTTATTTTTTGTACACATAATAGCAACGGTATGTTGGATGTGGCTTTAGGTATCTGAAGAAAATGTATGGCAAACGCTGCTTTTAGCTTCTTTTTTTTTTGCCACTTTACTTTGTGTCGTTTGTGGTGTTTTTGGATTATTCTTCACACCTCTCAACAAAATATTTGTCTTTTTGTAATATGATATCAATATATTAAAAACCCTACGGTAAATTTAGTTATTATTATTATTTTTTTAGAATTGTAATTGTTTTCTCATCCTTTTTATAGGAAAATTTTTAAAAAATAGAAAAATAAAGAAAATTATTTTAAAAAAAAATAGCAAAATTTTTAGATAGTTGTGATAGACCCTGATAGAAATCTATCAGGGTCTATCAATTATAGTAATGATAGAAGTCTATCACTAATAGATGCTGATAGAATTCTATCAATGTCTATGAGTGTTTTTTTTTTGCTATTTTCTGTAAATAGTTTGACATTTTTTCTATCGGTGAAAATTTTTCTTTTTTATATTGGTTTTCATTTTTCTTGAATAACATTTTAATTTAAAGTTAAATTATAAAAATTAAAACTAAAATTATAAAAATTATTGTTCAGTTTGATAACCATTTGGTATTTTGTCTTGAAAATTAAACTTATATATAAACATATTGTTTTCACAATATTAATTTCTTTGTTGTGTTATCTACTTATTAGAAGTATTTTAAAAAACTAAGCTAAGTTTTGAAAATTAAAAAAAAAAAATAATTAAGATTAAACTTGTCTTTTGTTATAAGAACATGACTAAGAATTCAAGTGTTTAGTTTGGAAAGATGAAATCTATGTTAAGGAAGTTGTAAGAAATCAAACATAATTTTCAAATATCAAAAACTAAAAATAAAATTGTTATCAAATAAGGTGGCTTACTTTTATTTATTTATTTATTTTTAATTCTCAAAACTTAGCTAGATTTTGAAAATACTTTGAGAGTGGATAGCAAAAATTAAAAAATAAAAAAATAAAAACTCTTAGGTATAAATAGTCTCTATAAGCTTAATTGTTAAAAAATAATAATAATAAAAATGAAGGCCTTTTCAACCCTTTCATTTTTTGTTTTTTATTTGTACAATAACAATCTGTTTGATAATCAGTTATATGTTTTTTTCTTTCTATTTCTTTAAAGTTTTTTTTTTTTTTTTAAAAAAATTATAAGTAACTTTCAAAAACCAAAAAGTAGTTTTATTTAAGAAGTGGTATGTTTTTCAGAAACTTAATCTTTATTCTAAATACTTATTTTCCCATTTTTATCTCTTTCATAACAATCCTTTTTTTTTTTATAAAAAACTTTTCTCTCTCTCCAACATCTTTTTTATTACCTCCCTAATTTTTTTACAAATAGTTACAAATATAGGAATCAAACCTAAAATATTAGCAAAATATAACACAATAAAAAAAAAAAATATAAATGTAGCGAAATTTAGATCCAACTCTCATGGTAATTTATTAATGATATAACAGGAGTCTATTAGCAATAAAGTCTATCATCGATAGATTTTGTAATTATTTTTAAAATGTTGCTATACACTTAATTATTTGTATCAACAATGTTATCCTTTGTAATTACCTTTCCTATCTCTCCCTTCTACTTTTTTTCATCTCATAACTTTTTTCTCTCACTAAAACTATTCATGTTCATTTATCTTTCTCTTCTAATATATGTCTCCAATTTCTCTCTCTGACTTATTTATTTATAAATTTTCTGTTTCTTAGGAATTCTCTACTCTCTCAAATTTATCTCACTACACTTTTTCTATATTTTTCTCATTTATGCTTGTTTATCTAACATATCATTGACTCATATCTTTTCTCTTTCTAAACTTTATTTCTCTTTTATTTTAACTTTATTTTCTCTAAAATTTATCTATTTTCCCTCAAACTTTTATTTCTTTTTTCTAACTAATATTTTATGAAGTTTAATTAATATTTTCCTTCAAACACATCTCTATTTACTTTTTCTTTGAATAAATAATTCTTTTCCTTGTCTCTAAATTTACTATGTTTCATTCCTCTCTAAAACCTTCATATTTGTATCTATAAATTTTTATCTGCATGTCTTTACAAAGTTTCTCTCTTTAAAACATATCTCCATCTCTGTCATTTTAAAAAAAAATTAAAATCCAAAACCAGTTATCAAACATATATAGCTTTTGATTTTTAGAAAACCAACCAAACATTATAATGGTTACCAAATAGGACCAAAATAATTACGAAATGAGATCTTAATTTAGTTGCTAAGTTTTAATTTAGTTCTGTAGTTTAACTTCGGTTTGATTTTCTAAGTTTTAATTTTGTCCCTATTATTTAATCAAATTTCATCCAACTATCCTTGACATGTGCCTCATATTGATTCATATTTTGATGTGTATTCTATTTATTTGTTACAAGCAAAACGTATTTTCTTTGAGTTTATTAATTGATTGTATTTGTTATTGGTGATTTTTTACCTATAAAGAAAACTAAGAAAGAGAGCAAGATCAAGTTACGTCATCCAAACAAGCCCTAAACGTGGCAGGAGGCAGACCCAATAGGGTTCTCTAGAAGAGTAGTGGGCAAGGAAATTGCGCTTTTAGGGCCCAATTAGCCCGCCTCGATCTCGGAAGCCGAGGGTGAGGCCGATGTGGCCCTCACGTGAGGCCTATTTTGGTAGGCCCACTCTATTTGGAACATCTAGGCCCAATCCAACCCTCGAGAGTCCTATTTTCAAAATGATAAAAGGAAATCATAATCCTAATCCTATAAGAATGAAGAAAACCCCAGGTTTGACTCTATTCAAAATAAAGCATGATAGTTCCAAAATAAGGAAAGTTCATCCTCTTCCATAAAAGCTTATTCTGAGTCTTGTGTTGAAATTTAACTTAAGCAGCGAAGTGTTTGTGGCAAGTACCACACCAATGTGTTATTTTAACTGTTTTGCAGGCAATCTCTTCCCCAAACTATAAATTCATCATCGGTGGCACATGAAGGTTATGTGAGCTCTCTTAACTAGATTTTTTCATCAACGATTGGTGCTTTCTGTGCGGATGAGTGTCGTTTGGAGAAGAAACAAGTCTCGACCATATAACCAAATCAAAGGAATGATAAACCAACAAGGTGATAGTTATTTAGATCAAGTAAGGCAACCTCGAAGAACTGCGAGTAGATTAGAAGGCGATCAACCCATTCGAAAGAGGAGAGGTTCACGACCTTGGAAAAGAAGGTCGAAGGTTGGATCAAAATCTAGGACGATTTCTAGAGCTCTTGGAAACTCAAGAACAAATGTTAAAAGAAGCAAAATGAAAACTTTGATGACAAATAAGAGAGCTCCCAAGAAAAAGGAGAAACCCCCTTAGAAGAGGATGAGAACAAACTGCATCCTTAGAATCGTAAGGAGAGGCTCCTTCGATCTGGGGACAGTAAGTCCAAGCAACGAAGAGACTGTCGGAAGTGTGTCAAAGAGGCATACAGGCAAAGTTGGACCTCATCCATTGGGATCTGAGGTTGAGGCCAAACTGAGGATATGGACAGTAAAACTGGAAGTTGAATGACCTTGGGAACTAATCTAAGAGAGTTGACTGCAGAGAAACAATGCGCAAGGAATGGGGTTGAGGCCAAGGCCCACCTGGTCTCACCCATAGAGAGTAAAAATTTTGAAGATTCAAGAGAAAATAGGAAACAATCAGGGAGATATCCAAAAAGTTTGAGAAGAAAATGAAATAGATTTAGAAGTTTTAATTGAACAGATAGACCCACCAATTTTTTGATGAGATCATGAAATAAATGCTGCCTCCAAAGTTTAGAGTCCCGAATTTCAAGTTATTTGATGGCAAGTCTGATCTCGTTGACCACCTGAATACATATAGATCCTGAATGGAGTTGCACGGAGTGCCAGACGCCATCATCGAAAAGTTTTCTTATTCTCACTTGTAGGTGTTGCAAAAATGGCTAAAAATGAAATCAATCAACTCCTTCAAAGAATTGGCTCGAGCCTTTATTACTCAGTTCCTAGGTGGTAAATAGATCAAAGAAAGCCATTAATGTACCTTTTGACTATTAAGCAAGAACCAAAAGAGAGTTTGCGAGAATATATAACATGGTTCAATAGTAAGGCATTGAGAGTTGAAGGATACATAGATGCAACAACATTGATCGTGGTAGTGGCAGGACTAAAAGACATAAGGCTTCTTTGTTCCATTGGTAAACGAGAACTTATGTAGAATTTATCACAAAAGCACAAAAATACATGAGCGTAGAAGAGTTGATCAAATCTAAGGGAGTGACGAGTGATGGTTGAAGCCACTCAGATCAATCCAGAGAAAAAGAAGGAAGTAGAGGAGGAGCGATTAAGAATCACAAGAGGAGGAGGTTGGAGGATAAAAATCAAACAAAAAGTCATCTAGGTAACAAATTTGAAAGGTACACTTCTACATCTCTGCCACCTGAACAAACTCTTATAGAAATATGGCACACAACGTTACTTAAATTCCCAGCAAAGATGATGGTAGGAAGGAGAGATAAAGATAAGTACTGCCTTTTCCATGAAGATCATGGACATTCTATACGAGACTGCTATCAATTAAAAGATGAAATTGAGGCTCTAATTGACAATAGTTATCTGAAAGAATTTGCCAGAGAAGCACCTTAGAGGCCAAGACTGAGGCTAAGACATGAAGAACAGAACCAACCTGAGAAGGATCGATCCCCAACCATCTAAAGAGATTAGAACAATATTTGGAGGGCCAACTGGATGGAGAGAGAATTTGAAAAAGGAAAGCTAAAGCACGATAGGCATGACATGTGCCAGAGGTTAACCATAGCTTTTCATTGAAGGTAAATGAAGATATAGCCCGACCTTAGGATTCACAGAAAATTAGGTAAGAGCTCTTCATCAACCACATAATGATGCTTTGGTCATGACCTTAACGATAACTAATGCAAAAAAGTACATCGAATCTTGATTGATAGAGGAAGTTTGACAAATATTTTATCTTTGAATGCATTCAATTCCATGAAATATAAGAAGAGAATGACGAAACCAAGCCAATCACCTCTGGTAGGATTCAATGGGGACAAGGTAAATGCTGAGGGTAGCATTGAAAAGCACTAAAAAAAATTCTTTAGCTTGAGTTTTTGTTGGTTTTTTAACGTTAAATGTGTTCTTTAATGTGTTTTTATATTGATTTGTAGGAATAGGGCATTTGAGCGAAATTTGAAGATTATTGAAGAAAATAGCCTTAGAAAGGGCAAAATAGTCTTAAGGCATGAAAATAGGCTAAAATGAGTGGAAAATGACACATGGCACTCGGATGTGAGGTCAAAGCTAAGCAACCTGAGGCTGAAAAGCAGTGTAGCGTTGCACCGCTACGATTAAGTCTTCACATGGTACAATTTTCTTCGACATCATCGCGATGATGCGACTTTTCCAGCACCTATATATTTGTTCGCTTCCTCAATTTAGGCTATCGAGTCTTGGGGTTTTGGAGGCTGCAAGAGAGAGACATAAGCACAAAATAGAGGGTCTTTGAAGTTAGAGACGATTGAAAAGCATTGGACGATCAATTTTGTCTTGAAGACGGGATTAGATCGCCGGATAACGATTTTCTTTCTCTTTTGTATCTCAAGAACTTAGAATAATCCATTTGCTTAAGTTCTAAGGATCTCATGCCTATAAATTGGAGTTGTCTCCATTTGCAATCAAGCAACAAAGAATAAAGAAAACAACACTAAAGAAAGTTAGACAAACTTTGGAGTGAAGAATAGTGACTGAGTGAGTATTGAGAGAGTGAAAAATTCTTCCCTCGAAAGTGTTCATAACTATACTTTCTTAATAAAAGTTTCTTTCTTTCCCTCGAAAGTGTTCATAACTATACTTTCTTAATAAAAGTTTATTTCTTTCAAATGTTTGTCTCAGTTTCTTTTGTGCCTATTTCTTCAACATTATGTTCTTTACAAACCTACTCCTTAATGAAATATCTTTAAATTAAAAAAAATATATCTTTATTTTGTACTAAAAAAGAAATAAAAGAGGTATAGAATGAAAATTGCAATTAGTTGTTATACCTCCGTTTTATTTGGTTCATTTTTATTAAAAATAATTTTCTAGTTCAACAATATGTTGAGGATATATATTTTATATTAGTCGAGTTATGCTCATGTTGACTATTTATTAAAAAAGTTGAAATCATACTAAATTGTCTTGAAGTGTTTAGAGAAAAATTTAATCACGCGTTAAACTTTCAAAAAATTCATTTTTTTCCCTTTAATTTTGAAGGAAATTTCATTTCAAAATCTTTATTCTAACCTATAATCTTTTAAATTGTTTCAAAACAATCTTTTCATTAGCTTTTCAATTGTATTGAATAGGGAAATGTGAACAAAATGTGTTGAGGGAGCTCACAATAATTTTGAGATGGAATCAATTTTGAGATGGAAATTCCTTAATGAAATAGAATATTCGATAAAAAAAAATTATGATCCAAGAATAGTGAATCCAAAGAAACACCATCTTTGAGAAATCTCAGAATCTTTATAACTTAGATAATTTACTTCTTTGCTATTCTCAATTGATTTTGAGATAAAATTACCTTGGTTAATCTAGTAAATGGTCAACAAAATTTAGCCTCAGTCTCTTCAACAATACATATCACATAATTTACTCCCCCTTAAAAGTCCAGCAAAGCTGACTACATAAGTGGTTGTTTGTCCTTTTTTTACTTCCTTTTAAGGGGAAAAATTCTAGTACTACTATGTAATCGGGAGAATTATTAATAAAAAATTAATATATCATTTAATAACGTGTCAAACTTGTTAGAATTATGTCCGTAAAAATTCCCTGCCAAAATTTTTTCAGAATCCCACCATTCTAAACTTACCTTGAAATATAGTAAGGAAGTCCTTTTTGGTGGTGTACTTCTTCAAAAGTATTTTGCTTAACCTAATTGTTTTGTAAATTTTTTTTTTAAATTTCTAATCACAAATCAAAGACAAGCGATCAATCGCTTCCGTAATTGGGATTCAATCCTTTCAAAACTATGAGTGGAAATAATAGGTATTACTACGTAGTACTAGAAGTTTTCCCGCTTTTAAGCTATTTAATTAATTAGTAAGATTGATCGGTGTGGCTCCAACTTTATTTTTCCTGATCAAATTAGTCACTAGAATAAGTTTAGTTTAAATGATTAGTGAAAACCTACGCTGGTAAGATTATATGGAATTGAGTTTGTTTTGAATCATCAATATATGTTGCGTGATTTTTACACCATATAAAACTATAAGTGTGAGGTGTCAAATTTTAATATAGTGATTGAGTTCGAATATTGTCTACAAGATTGAGCTATATTAATTTAGTTAAGTACCACAACTACTTTTACCTTGTTTTATCTAGATAAGTAAACTTTAAATGTTGTTTTTAAGGTAACACTACTCTTACTTCTAATTAGTAGAGACTGTATTCAAAGGAAAAAAAAAAAAAGCTAAAAATCAATCTCATGCTTTAGATGTAGTTTCAATTAATTAGATTTTAAGAATATGCAACAATATATAAGTATGATAATTTACTAAAATATCAACATCCTCTTCCAAGCTCAATTTAACTCTTATTCATTACTAGTATCAACCTCCATTCTATTTTCTATAAATCAACAAGACATTAAGACACTCTCCTTGATTAGTCATAAAAGTATCTCCAATCTATCCTCGTCTATCACTACAGGTAGATCATTCTCCAATCTATCCTCGTCTATCACTACAGGTAGATCATTCCTAGTATCACTCAAGAATCATGACTCCGTTTAGAAATAATCAACAACCTCTAATAAAATAACCTCACTTCCGTGTTAGCTATTCTATTAATTATGCAACCAAAAGTCTAAATTCAAGTTTTCCTTTTCCAAACTCCAGCTTAAATAACAAAAAAAATTAGTATGAGCATTAAAAGCATTAAGAATATAGATTGCATAAATATAAGTGGTGCAATATAAAATAAAAACATCTAAAAACAAATGGTAAAGGATTTCAACTACAGAGTTCTACTATTTATATCACCATAAAACTCAGACTCTATATAATCCATGATATATCTACTAAAAAAAAATAAAGAAAGGAAGAAATAACTCTTCAAAGACGTGTGCCACACAGCTCGTTCCTGACATAAAGTCCACAATCTCAAGCCTTGAATTCCTTCCTTGACTGGAAGAATATCTTCTTTACTTTCAAAATTGTGAAAACTTTTTTTTTAAAAAAAAAAAAAAAATACAAGGATGTGGGTCAATAGGTGCACCTGAACATCTCTATTAGGTGGACACATTCTTAGCACCCTCATCATATCCCAAAACTTCATTAAAGTACATGAAGTACTTACAAAAGAAGTGAGACAGATATAGGAGGCTCGAGAAAAGCTCAATGCAAAGGAAAGTGCTAATTCACAAAAAACGCTAATATTGAGAGCTATTAGAGCAGGAATATAGTCTTTGAGGAGATTTGATATGTGTGACTAGCAGCCTGTGTGCGTACAGATATTCTCCCATAAATTAAAGTTGTTATTTTGTTTTCCGTTGAAGGTGCGATTGTTTATTTCAATCCATATATAGTCTACAGAATTGCAATTGAGGAATTGAAGATGATGACGTTTTTTGTGCAAATGGGAGGGTATTTGCAAAGGTCAAAGATGGTGCTTCTACGAATCTGTGCAAACTTAAACAAGGATTATTTTCTTTGTGAATTGGCTCCCATTGAAATGAAGTGAATGATTTTTGTTTATAGAAAAGGATTTGTTCCTAATCCAAATCTATCATATCTTATCTCCTTTTTGAAGAAAATATGTCTAATTATAATATGCAACTACATAATCTAATCAAATATAAAATCCATAATCTAACATAATTAGGGAATCATAATTTAATTAAATTAAATTAGGAATCCATAATCTAATTAAATTAAAAATATTTTTGCTCCCAAATATATTTTTTTCTTCTTAATTTCAATTCCTCAATTCCTCTCTTTTGGAGTTTTCGATCTTCCTCAATTTTGAAACTCTTCGCTTTATCTTCATTTATTCTAAAAAAGCTCAAATTTCTTAAAAAAGAAAAAGCAAATCCTCGATTGTGTTCTAAATGCTCAATAACCTATAATTTAATCAAATAACTCAGGAAAACACAAAATATCATTAAAAGATGGGACAGTTGCAAATATAACAATCAAATTTAAAGTATTAACATATATACCAACATTTATGGTTTAGGTGGTCTATCACTGATAGACTCTCTATCAGTGATAGAAGTCTATCATTGATAGATTTTGTTATATATGCAATTTTTTTAATTATTGTTATACACTTTTTATTATTCCTAAAATTGTTACTCATTAAAATTACCCTTAAAAGATTAGCTAAAACTTAAACCTAATTAAAAGTAGCATATTTTGCACATCATCAATATACAAGAAAATTTAAGTTTTTGCTTTCTTGATCTAAGTTGACATCATACGATACGTCTCATAGTCAAAATTGAAACACAACCCTCATTATAAGGAGATTTCGAGTGATTCTCCTTTGAAGCCTTGGTATGGAGAACCACTTTGCAGACGTCTCTACCTAATCCTTCTCGAGGATCCACATTTTTCTCGATCAAATGCTCGTTAGAGATTAATGAGTCTTGATACCATATTAAATAAACATGCCGTTTTATTTTAAAATCAATTGATTACGAGAAGAGTAACTATCCATCTATCTTTATAAATTAAAGATTGCATGAGATCATGATGACCTCTCAATTTTTATGGTTACCAGGGATCATATATATGAAGACATGTCTATAGAAGTAGAGTTTCACCGTGTATAATTACCTCATTTTATTATCATTATTACAAAGTTTTTAAACCATAAATTATTACACCATGAAACCAAAAGCCCAAAACTGGAACAAACTTAAGAAAAACACGCACAAATTAGAACGACTTACATTACATCCCCTAGGACGTAGTTGGCCCTGCGCGCCGATGAGGCCATGCTCGGAGGAAGTAAAGTGGTCTCTTCTCTGTTGAATTTGAGCCTTCGAGCCTCTTCAGTCGACATTCTATAAGCACTGGCAATGACTTGAACTGGGAATGCTCTCATGGCGGAGGTGCGACCGGCCAGTGTGTTAATCATGGCATTATCGTTGGTCTTGAATGAAACCCACTCGAACCCTTCCTCGCTTGCCTTTTTCACTATGGCGAAGTTTTGTGGAACCACTAGAACCTGTCGTTGTTGTAGCTCGCCGTCGAATACGGTTTGGCCTTTGTGGTCTACTACTTGTACTCTCGCTCGCCCTCTTGTTACGAATATTACGCTATGTGCGTTTTGGTTCCAGTGTGGAACATACATTGCATTCTGCAGTAATACCACAAACTATGTCAATTTTCCTGCTTAAAAGTACTTTTTAAGCCATTTAGAAACTTATTCCAAACAGGCCCTAAATTATGTGACATGCTTCCTTACTCTGTAAAGAACACCTCGCTCGGCACTAAGTTGAAGCCAGCGAAGGATGGGGAAGCGATGGCTGTTGGTGGTGGCAAGACGACCAGCTTCAGGTGTGTGTATATCAGCGCGTGAAGCATCACCAATATTCTCCTTCATTCTCATAGAGCAAATAGTTTCACCCAAACCATTGTCCGTCCATCGACGACGTTGGTGGCGCTCATGTTGTCTCTCCATCTCCTCTTCTTGTTCCTCTTCCCATTCTCGCTCCTCTCCTCTTCCTCCTCCTCGCGATCTTGGTGGCCTAATCACCTCAAGTTGTCCCTCAACCTTTATGATGTTGCGCCTAAAGTCATCTTCTCCGCGAAGCTTCCTCGCTGTCTCCGTATTTATGTTGAGAATTTCTGCAAGAACTCTGTCGTCGAAGGCATAGAAGATGTTGTTCTTGTTACTTGATCCCTCCTTACGACTACCGTGTCGTCCCTGCTCTCGCTTCCAATCTGACCTCCACTCTGGAAACTCCTCTTCTGGGTTCCCGGCCAAGTAGAAGGCCTACATAGTTGACAGAAAAGAAATTAAATTTACTATTGTAACACATCCACAATCGTACCAATATTCTAAATTTAATTTAATTAATTAAGACATTATATCAACCTGAATTCAAATCTAACTTACCCTAGGATGGAAGTCAAGTTGGTTGGCGTGGTTACTAACGTCAAGAAGAACAACTGCAATCAATCTCTCATTGCCATCATTGTAGGTCCAATGTGCAGAACCAGCAGGCACAGCGAAGAGGTCGCCAGCACGTACATGGCGAATCTTTTGATGTCGGTCTCGGAACTCCCCAGCCGATTGTTGAGACTCTTCGTACGTTTCAGGGCAACCTGGGAGTACAACTCCCTCGAACCCTCTCCCTATTCCAGAAAATTCATCACATCATTAATTATCAACTTTTAGCTCAATCTTAAATCATCAATTGACCCAAAAGTTTAAGCTGATGAATAAAGGTAAATTTAACATTATATCATCTATCACGCTCCCTCACTTGTGGGCTTGAAATAAGTAGAAGACCTAATAAGTGGAAATCAAATATTAATTGGGATGAAAATGCAGAGTTTGAACATAGGACCTCCTAAACCATCTGCTCTGATATCATCTTAAATCACGGACTAATTCAAAAAATTCAAGTTGATGGGTGAAGGTAAATTTAATATTAAATAGTCTAACACTCAACCAGAAAAAGGATAGGCAAAAGAATAAAAGTTGGTACCTCTCTCAATGTAGATAAGTCGTGGGGCATTGGTGTACTGAGGGAGAAGAAGGCCATTCGGATCGATAATATATCTTTGGATAGCCACACCGGCGCATCGAAACATCTCGTGGCTAGGATCCCACATCTCGATCACACCACCTTCAGCGTCGATACGATGGGAGGGTTCAAGGGCTTCGAGCCTGTCCAGACGACACTCACGATACCGACTCTGGCCCTCGCTGAAGTGTCGGGAGACATCGTGAAGGTTCTCGTTGATTGCTAGGCAGGCATTGAAGAGAACCAAGAAGCAAAGGGAAAGAGAGAGTAAAAGAGGGTTTGACATGGCTAATGATTTGAAGTGAAGTGGAAATTGTGGGGAAGGTTGGGATTATATAATTGGAGAAAGGTAGTGAAGGAGGGGACACGTTTGAGAAGTTGAAGAAGAAAGATTAAGCCATTTTTCAGATTGAATGGCAAAAATACTTTTATCTTTTGTACACATAATTGCAATGGTATCTTGCAGGTGGCTTTAGGTATCTGAAGAAACTTATGGCAAATGCTGTTTTAAGCTTTCCGTTTGCCACTCTACATTGTGCCCTTTGTGGTGTTTTGGATTATTCTTCACAGCTCTCAACAAAATATTTGTTGTTTATAATATATGATATCAATATATTAAAAGTCCAACGGTAAATTTACATCTTAGTGGATTCACTATTTAATTTTTGTTGTTTTGTAAAAGTATGTTTTTTTCCCACTAATATTTTTCTTATCACTCATATGCTTCTATATTGAACATAATAATATTATTGTCACTAATCCTTTTGTATCATTGATATGATTCTATCAAGAGAATATAATAGTTTATATCATCAACATGTCTCTATATATATCATCGATACTAAAGTACCCTCTGGTTCATGATTTTGAAAAACTACTGGTGATAGAAAATTTGTGGTATCACTTATATCACCTATACACAAATATCACTAATATACACTTAAGTTTTATCACTGTGCCACTGATACATAGATATTACTGATATCTATTAAAGTTTCTATATTGATATCACCGCTACACAGATATTATTGATATTTACCTAAGTTTTATTATTGATATCACTAATATCATTAACATCACTGATATACGAATATCACTGATATCTATTTAAGTTCTATCACTGTGTGACCAATACCTAAATATCACTAATATCTACTTAAGTTTCTATCATATTGATATCATCGATATTACTGATATCACTGATACACGAATATCATTGATATCTACCTAAGTTTTATCACCGATATAACTAATATCACTTATATCACAAATATATATATGTCACTTATATCACCGATATATGGATATCACTAATAATAGTGATAGAAAGATATTAGTTACAATTTTTATAGAGAAAAAATTCTATATAATGGAATTCTATAAACAATAGATATTAGAAATAGAAAGATATTAGTGACAATTTTCACAATGAAAGTTGTCTATAGAAATGAAATCATATATAAGGTATTAGATATCAATGATACATATAAGTGATAGAAGAATATTAGCGAAAATTTTCAAGAGAAAGATATCTATATAATAGAATTAAGTGTTAGATATAAGTCAGACAAAGATATCAATAACAATTTTCAAGAGAAAGAATGTCTTGTATAATGGACTCATATAAACGTTAGATATTAGTGATATAAAAATTCAACTAAAAAGTACAAAAAGAGAGAATATTTCTATAAGATGTCTGCATCTTCCCAAAAAATAACAAGTAAATAACACAAACTAAATAAAACGATTTTACCACACAATAAAATTGAGATACTAAAGTATTATAAAAGTACTCAAGTTAGCTTCATACACTTAATGCATCATCATTTCCATGTGTGTCTTGAGGTCCTAAACAATAAACAACAAAGTATATGAAGTTGCACTACTTGCTCTAAATTATATTGATTGTTGAAATAATAATAGTAACTACAATTGATTTAGAAATAATAGAATTTTAATGCATAAGTAAATTTTATTTGATTGGAGTACTATTTTGTATGAGTCCTGCTCTCACTATTAGCTTCAATGGATCTATTTCACTTCAAAATAGTTATCAAACATACAATGACGAATTGACGATAAAAAAAAAAAAGAAAAAGAAAACGATAACATTATCGAACACGGCTAAAAGAATAGTGAAAACACAACACAAAATGAGGAAAGAAGCAAGGGCGGCCACAATTATTATTTTTATTTGCATTCATATATTATTACATATTAGTATTAAACTTATGATAATTTTAAACCTCTCCTTGCACACCTTAAGCTAGCAAAGAACACAAAGCTAGCAAAGAACAACAACAACAACTGTGGCCTTATTTTCCCTTCTTTTTTTTTTTTTTCTTCATCTCTCTCTACTCTTCTATTAGTGGCAAAAGGAGGCTTTTCAAGCCCTACGGCTGCGGCTGATGCTGCTGCTAGAAGGTGGGAAGAGGAAAGTATGTTGCCTTCTTGTTTGCTTGAGTTGCTGAGCCTCAGCTGTTGTGATTTGGAATGCTTGTTCTAAGAGATGAAGTGGTAAGGCTCTGAAGAAGGATGTATAGCCAGCCACAGGGCTCTTCATTGGCTGATTTGAGGTCTTGAAAGTTACCCATTCAAACCCTTCTTGGCCAGCTCTAGCTAATGCAGGATAGAATTGAGGAATTAAAAACATGTTTCCTCTTGATACTCTTTCATTGAACACTTGGTTGCCATAGTCATCAGATATTTGAATTTCTGCCTCTCCATCTATCACATACACCATTCTGTGGTCTGTCATTGACCAATGCAAGTTGTGTTGAGCATTCTACAATCCAAAATAAACCGATATTGCTACGTTAGTTACAGATGAAATGACATTCTAATATGGTATCACAGTCTTAAATGAGTATGTTTTTACCGGGAAAAGATGGCCTTTCTCAGCGCTCATGCCGATGAATCTTAGAATAGGGAGTTTGAGTTGGTTCAAAATGTTAATTCTACCAGCTTCTCTAGAGAATAGATCAGCTTCTCTTTGGGTGTTCATGTTGTGTTGAACCCTAGCAGTGCAGATGGTTTCTTCCAACCCATTTGAGTCCTCTCCCCTTCTTGAGAATGGCGATTCGCTCAATTCTTCCTCTTCTAACTCCGGAGTCAAGAACGACATTTCTTCGTCGCACTTAACGATCAATCCGCCGCTCCTTTCTTCTTTCATTCTCCTTGCTAAGTCTGTTGGAATGTTGTAAGCCTCTGCAAGAAACTCCTGATCAAACCCATTGAAGATGTTCATAAGATCATCTGATTTTGATCCTCTTATTTCCCTCCTTGATTCACTTGGAATTCCACCAGCCAAGAAAGATCCCTATAAAATAAATAACATATCAGGATCTTTAACACATGATTTCTTGCTCTGATATACACTATAAAGTTAAAAGACTTTTAAGATAAAACAATTGAAATACCCTAATGCGAAGGTCGAGTTGGTTGTCGTCGTTATTGAGATCCATGAAGGCAACGGCGATTAGGTCTTCGCCTCCGTCGTTGTAGCACCATTGGACGGTTCCGGCGGGAATGACGATCATGTCACCACGTCGAACTCTACGCACCTTTTGATGTTGGTCTTCTCCTGATCTTCCGGCGCCGATTCGTCGCCCCATGCGCCTTGTAGACCTTCTTGAAGATTGGGCTGACTGAGCCTCGTATGTCTCTGCACACCCTGGATAGTTCATCCCCATAAACCCTTCACCTGTTCCACCCCATTTGTAAACCATTGCTTCAGAACATGAATAAATGCATTTTGACTTGTAATATTCATTTAAAACATGTAATTGTAATACAACTAAATGCCTTTTTATAACACGTTTGAGTATGTGATAAAAATATTTTAAGTGATTAAAGACATGTTTTGAAGTAATTATACCTTGCTCGATATAAACGAGCATAGGGGCATTGTGGAATTTAGGCAAAGAGAGAGAGTTGGGCCTTATGAGGTTTCTAATAGCACCAACTCCAGCACACTGAAACTCTTCATCAGCCTCATCCCAAAGCTCAGTGATACCTCCCTCTGACTCAATCCGACGTGACGGTGGCCTAACTCGAATCCTATCAAGCTTGCATTGCTGAGCTTCAGTCGTGAACCGGTACCGGCGCCTCTCGGACTCCTGAGCGCTCACAAGAGACTCGCAAGCAACGAAAAACAGTAGAATTGCCAATACAACTTTCATAGCCATGGTTGGAGGACCAATTATGAAATAGAAGAAAAGAGTTGTAAAAGGAAATGGTGAGATGAAATGGGGATTGAGAAGCTAAATTTATAGGGAAAAGGGGAGTGTTTTTGGTGTTGAAACAAAGCAACATTTGTGAAAATGGAATCTTGGACGTGGTGAATGCATGGAAATGGTTACTGATAGTACCAAACATTTGTCTTTCTTTTGCTTTGGCTTTTTGTATCACTATACTCTTCTTCTTTATGTGCAATCACCAGTTGTCTCTGTTTTTCTTCTATATGTTTTGCTAAAGTTTGCATGCTAATAATATATATGTGTAGTTCATTTACACAATGTTCTTTCTAAAGACTAAAGTTAAACTTTTTTTTTTTTTTTTTTGTTAATTTTCATTTGATTGGTTTTGATGTCAAATTATTAATTAATTAATGTTCCAATTTTCATTATAATATATTATTGCTAAAGTTAGGATAGACTTAGTGTTAATTGACATGTACTATCTCTCTTGAAGTTATGGTTCAAATTTCGATTCCTCACTTGTTCCGAAATAAATTACAATATATTTGATTTACGATGGCATTTAAATCTCTAAGTTTTCAAACTCGAGTAAAAAAGGTTTGCATTCTTTTTATTATTATTATTTTTTTTGTCTTTCAATCCATTATTGTTAGTCAATTATTAATGGAAAGTTGGTGGGTAGTTATTGTTTTAAGGAAGATGACATAGAGACAATTGTGGGTTATATATATATATATATATATATATATATATATATATATATTTAAAATTTTAATAATTAAAAATTTAGGAAAAATACTTTCTAATAAAAAAAGGGCTTCTTGCAAATTTGGCAAAATAAGTTTAAAAAATTAGGCCATAGCCCAGATTTATTACTTTTGCAAAAATGGAAAAAAAAAAAACAAGCCCAACTCACGTTTCACCTTCCTACTACTTATGTACACTTGATACATCATAGCTACAAAAGAAGAAGAGAGAAAAATTCTCTCAACCAGCGAAATTTAGTGACTCTGGCAAGAAGTGGTGACAGAACCACAACTGACAGTGGACAAACGGCAGTGACGGTGGGCGAAGGCGGTGAGTGACGGAACAAAAACTGAAAGAAAAGTTTAGAGAGAGAAGGAGAGAGAAAGGGGGGAGAGAGAGAAACTTGCAGAGGATAAGCTACAGCAACGGAAACTGGTGATCGGTGAGTGACGTGGCTGGTGATTGACAGACGAGTGGTTGTACAATGAAGGTAGGCCGCAGTCGATTGGCCGGATGGCTTGGAGACTGGATCGTGACATATTCTATTCCTAAATTGCCACCCATTGCAATTTTCCTAAAAAATATATGACACATTAGTTTCAAATTTCAATTAGTAATTAACAGAAAATTGATGGATAGACCAAAATGGAACCAAATGCAAAAATCTCAAAAGGTAAATTTGTTGAATTTAAAAATTTAGAGTAAAAAATATAATCTAACTCAAATTTAAAGAACACTAAGAGTGTAATTTTCCATATATTATTTATGATCCAACAACTAATAAACTTGTTTAGTAAATTTCTTGTTTTTCTTAAGAAAAGAACAATTTTTTTTAATAATAATAAAAAGAGTTACTATTAAGTTAAAAATGATTCTTTATCAAAAAAAAAAAAAAAAAAAAAAAAAAAAAAAAAAAAAAAGAAGTAAAACCTCAAGAGAGATAATACATGTTAATTATATAAAAACGGAATATAAACCTCGAATTTTCAAACTCAAGAGTAATACTCTTGAGGTTTATATTTTTTTTACCCTTTCTGTCGCTCAATAATTTTTTTTGTCAATTATATATTAACGAAAAGTTGACGTGTGGGTGTTGTTTTCACGAAGAGGAAGACGACAGAGAGAGATAATTATAGGTTTTATATAGTTTTTAAAATTTTAATAATTAAAAAATTAAAAAAAATATTTTTTAATACAAAATGTATGACACTTCATTTTTATTAGTAATTAACAAAAAAAAAAAAAAACGGATGGATGGACCAATATCTAATCTAACCCAAACTTCAAGAACTAAAAATGTAATTTTTTCGTATATTATTTATGATTTAGCAACTAATAAACTTGTTTAGTAACATTCTCGTTTGTCTCACATGACAATTTTTTTTTTTATTTTTTATTTTTTTATTTTTGAATTTTTCATATAGTTGAGATGGGTTACAAAATGTGCATATGAATATTACTATTAAAAAAAGGCAGTTGCAAATAAGAAAATTATAATAGTTGGCAAAATTGCCGAAGTGTTTTGTAAGCGTGTCTCTAAGATTTCTACTTCATCAAACTCCTCAAAGTAGTGGAGACTACAGAATTAAGCTCCTAAAGGAGCAATTGGAAGAAACATAGCCTTGAGAGAGATAAAAATTGCATAGAGACCATGAAATTAGATGAAGAAATTGGGAGTTAAAAATGGTTCTTTATCAAAAAAAAATAAAAAGTAAAAAAAAAATACACATTCTTGTTTCTAGTCTCTTCTCTCCATCTCTTTGTGTTCTTCTTCTACTCTCATTTTATAACAAACATATCATATTATATTTTCTACAAAAATTTAACAAAAGTAGATCAGTATTATGATATAAAGTTTGGAAATTTTTAAAAATAAAAAAAATAAGAGAAACTATTTACCGAAAATAACAAAATTTGTAGATAGTTGGGATATAGACGCCATGATAGAAGTCTACCAATGTCTATCAACAAAGTTTTTTTTGCTATTTTCAGTAAATAGTTTGACATTTTTTCTATCTATAAAAATTTATGTGGAAGACATTTCTTTATTGATAATACTTTTGTTTATTGACATTCTCTCTACTCCCTATCAGTGGAAAAAAAGGGGTCTTTGTTTTTGTTTTAAGAGGACCTCCTAGTTGTGGTTGAGGGAGGAAAAAGGAAAGTGTGTTGAGTTCTTGTTTGTTTGAGTTGTTGAGCCTCAGCTGTTGTGATTTGGAATGCTTGTTCTAAGAGTTGAAGTGGTAAAGCTCTGAAGAAGGATGTATAGCCAACCACAGGGCTCTTCATTGGCTGATTTGAGGTCTTGAAAGTAATCCATTCAAACCCTTTTTGGCCAGCTCTTGCAAAAGATGGGTAAAATTGAGGAATCGCAAACATGTTTCCTCTTGAAACTCTCTCCTTAAACACTTGGTTTCCATAGTCATTACCTATTTCAATTTCTGCATCTCCATCTATCACGTATGCCAATCTGTGGTCTCTCATTGACCAATGAAGGTTGTATTCAGCATTCTGTAATGGCAAAATGGTACTGGTTAACATGAATAATTCAATACTACCATATTTAATATTTGTTTAGAGATCGTAGAGGAGACTCCTGAATTACTCCTTTCATTTACAATTGGTTTTAAGATGAAATTCTATGTTAATTTAATATGATATCAGAGCCTATAAACCGAAACGGGTATCAGATCTGACCCAAGAATGATGAACATAAAGAGATAGAATCTTGAGAAGCATGTTAGTGATCTCGTAATGAAAAGATGAGGACATCTCACAATCTTTATAAGATAAAAGCATATATTACTCTTTTCATTGTCAATTTTGAATACATGTTGAGAAATAATCATAAATGTGACAACCATAATTGAAAAATATTTATTTTAAGTCAATGTCAGTACACACAATTTTATGTCCTAATTTTTGTTCAAAATTCTAAATGATTCTACTCTATAAAAATAGTTTTAAAATGTTCATGAAAGATCACAAGTAATATTGTAACTTTTGAAAAAAAATAAACAATAGGAATTGTCGCCACGTGCCCGAGACGACGCGGAGCGGCCAACATCCTTAAAAAGGGTTAATTTTAAAAAGAAAATAAAAAGGAGTCGTCACCAATCTTTTTTACGGTGTGATTGGACACCGAAATAAAGTAAACAATTTTAATAAAAATCAATAAAAATAGTCTGCAAAAACTAGAGTTGAGTTCGGGAGTTATTTGTGTATGGGAAAGGTGTCAGCACCCCACAACACCTGTTTAAAAAACGGTGGCCAAATCATTTTATCTTGAATTAAATATATTCTTTAAAGAAAATTATTTGAGAAAATTTGTTTTAAAAAAAATGTCTTATTTTACCACTCATTACTCCAATATTGAGGTAATGATCCCATAAAATAAGTGGGAAATTTTTCATCAATTTGACTATATTAAAATTTGAGGAAAAATTTTTCACCTCAAGAATCTGAGAAATTATTTGAATTTCTCAAAATTCGTCATAGGAATAGTCTTTTAATAAAAATTTTAAAACATTGAATAAATTCATTTTTTATTGGGATCAAATCTCGGACTCCAAAGATGTGATCCCTCACCTCAAGAATTCTAAGAAATCGGACTCCCAAATTTCCTAGATTCCGTCTTAAGAATTTACTTAAGGAAAACAGTCTAAAAAACAAGTTCTTAGAAAAACTGACTAGGAAACCTTTTGAAATAATATATTAAATTTTTTAAAGGATAAAAAAACGTATTTTAAAAAATATACATTTAAATACCTCTAAAAAAGTTTTAATAATAAAAGATTAAAAAGAACTTAAAGAAATGTTAACTAGAAATTAAAATCAACTTAACTGTGAATATTAAATAAGCAAATATAATTTAAGAAACATAATATAAATTAAATAAACGTAAAAAAAATATATTAAAAATTTAATGAAAACATATTGGAGATCGACTTCGGACTTCCAAAGAATCGACTCCTCACCTCAAGAATTCTAGAAAATCGGATCTCAAATTATTTAGATTCCGTTGTCGGTATTTAATTTAAAAAAGGGGATAAATAAAAGATTAAAGATAAATACATAATAAACTTTATTACATATCACCTTATAATGTTTGAAAAATAAATAATTAAATACAATACTTAAAATAAAAAAAAATACAAAATAATAAAATAAATAAATAAACAAACAAATAATAAAAAAATGATGGGACAAAAAAAGAATGGGGTGATGGGATATATATACATATATAAATATTTTAATAATAATAATAATAATAAAATAATAAATAATTATATAAAACAAATAAAAAATAAAATAAACTGATGGGCGGCACCCAACAAAATATATATATATATATATATATATATATATATATATATATATATATATTTAAAAAATAATAAAATAATAAAATAAATAATTTAAACATTAAAATATATATTTTTATTACAAATATATTAAATTATGTGTAAATTAGACGCCCATGATTAGTGTCCATTGTCATGTGTCATCCATATAGTTACTCATGTATTATCCATGTGTATCAAGATAACACACTATTAGTGCATGTAGTCCACCTCCTACTTGACAAATTGCCTATAAATAGTGGCATTTTGTGGGTTTTAAGAGAACACACACATTGGTTAGAAATGCAAGAAGTTTGGAAATAGTGGAGAATTTTGGAGAAGTTTTTTTATTTAAGTTATTTTATATTTTTATTATTTTATATATATATTATTATATTATATTTCTCCAATATTTGTATTGTTGTGGTGCCCGTTTTTCTCCTCGTTTTTACAACATGTTATCAGCACGAGCTCTTGTCGTTTTCTCCGCTGAAGTGTTACCATGACAAATCTTACAAAATTAGAATTCGCAGCCCTTGACATTAATGGCAATAATTATTTATCATGGGTACTCGATGCTGAAATTCACCTGGATGCTATGCACCTGGGAGAAACAATTAAAGAAAGAAATACGACATCCCGTCAGGAGAAGGCAAAAGCCATGATTTTCCTTCGGCATCATCTCCACGAGGGATTAAAAATGGAATATTTAACAATAAAAGATCCTCGTATCTTGTGGAAGAATTTGAAAGAGAGATATGATCACCAGAAAACGGTTATTCTGCCTAAAGCTCGTTATGAATGGATGCATTTGAGGCTCCAAGATTTCAAATCAGTAAGTGATTACAACTCCGCATTATTTAAGATCAGTTCAAAATTGTTGTTATGCGGAGAGAAAATTACTGATGCGGATATGTTAGAGAAGACATTTTCAACTTTTCATGTCTCGAATATGCTCCTGCAGCAGCAATATCGAGAGAAAGGTTTTAAAAAATATTCTAAATTAATTTTATGTCTTCTCGTGGCTGAACAAAATAACGAGTTATTGATGAAGAACCACGAATCTCGACCAACCGGAGCAACACCATTCCCTGAAGCGAATGCTGTGAATTTTAATCGTGGTCGAGGTCATGACCGTGGCAGAGGAAGAAATAATTATTATTTTCGTGGTGGTCGTTCTAGTCATCCAAATTTCAAAAGAACCACACGAAATGATGATCATAAAGGAAAAGCTCCACAAGATAAGAATTCAAGAGGTGATGAACATAAATGCTTCTGATGCGGAATGACTAGGCATTGGTCACGTGTTTGTCGTACATCGAAACACCTGGTTGATCTTTATCAAGCATCTTTGAAGGAAAAAGAGAAGAATGTGGAAGCAAATTTTGCATACCAGGATAATGATATATTTGACCCATCCCATATGACAAATTTGGATGTGGCAGACTTCCTTGAATCTTCTGAAGAGAATATTAGCACAATTGATGGAACGTCAAGTGTTTCTTTTGATTTTGAAAATATTTAGAATTAATGTTGTTTGTTTTTCTATTTTTTATGTTTCCTTTAGCTAAGGTTAAATTTCATATTTCAAGCTTTCCCTCTTATTGTAATTATTTTTGTTTAAATGAAGAATCATGGACAGTTTTCATATGTTGAGTGACTCAAAGATGAAGAATGAAGATATATGTCTGCCAGACTGTGCAACTACACATACAATACTTAAGAGTAGAAAATATTTTTCCAAACTAACAATGCTGGAAGCAAAAGTCAATACAATATCAGGTTCTGCAAACATAATTGAAGGATTTGGAAAAGCAAATATTATTTTACCTAGAGGAACAAAATTTACAATTGACAATGCATTGTTCTCTAGTCAATCAAAAAGAAATCTACTAAGTTTTAAAGATATACGTTGCAATGGTTATCATATTGAGACGGATAGAAATAATGAGATAGAATATCTTTACATTATATCTACTGTCTCATATGAAAAACGTATACTGGAAAAGTTGTCTGCTTTATCTTCTGGATTATATTATACTCATATACGAGTAATCGAAACATATGCAACAATGAACCTGAAGTTCATGAATCCAGATATATTTGCTATTTGGCACGACAGATTAGGTCATCCAGGATCTATAATGATGAGAAGAATTATTGAGAATTCACATGGACATCCATTCAAGAGCCAGAAGATTCTTCAATCTAGTGAATTGTCATGTGATGCTTGCTCTCAAGGCAAATTAATAATTAGACCATCATCATCTAAAGCGAGGACTGAATCACCTACATTTTTGGAACGAATTCATGGTGATATATGTGGACCTATTAACCCACTTAGTGGACCATTTAAATATTTTATGGTATTAATAGACGCATCCAGTAGATGGTCGCATGTATGCTTATTATCAAGTCGAAACCTTGCATTTGCAAGATTACTTGCTCAGATAATTGAGTTAAGAGCACAATTTCCTGATTATTCAATTAAGACCATTCGTCTTGATAATGCTGGTGAATTTACATCCCAAGCTTTTGATAATTATTGTATGTCAATTGGGATAAATGTTGAACATCCTGTAGCTCATGTTCATACACAAAATGATTTAGCAAAATCATTTATAAAACGTTTGCAATTAATTGCAAGACCATTGCTTATGAGAGCTAAACTACCTACATCTGTATGGGGTCATGCTATTTTGCATGCAGCGTCACTTGTATGCATTAGACCAGTAGCTTATCATAAGTACTCGCCATTACAATTAGCTTATGGTCAAGAGCCAAATATTTCCCATCTAAGAATTTTTGGATGTGCAGTATATGTTCCAATTGCTCCACCACAACATACTAAGATGGGTGTTCAAATGAGGTTAGGAATATATGTTGGATATGATTCCCCATCAATTATTAAATATCTTGAACCCCTGACGGGTGATGTATTTACTGCAAGATTTGCTGATTGTCATTTTAATGAGACAAATTTTCCAACATTAGGGTGAGGAATTAAGAAGTTGGAAAAAGAAATTACATGGGATGCATCTTTATTGTCTCATTTAGATCCTCGTACAGATCAGTGTGAATTTGAAGTTTAGAAAATAATTCATTTGCAAAATATAACAAATCAGTTACCAGATGTATTTATAGATGCAAAGAAAGTAACTAAATCACATATACCAGCGGTAAATGTCCCATCAAAAATTGATATCCCAACGCAGCAAGTTGTCACTAATGAGTCTGGAACACGCCAGAAGCGTGGTAGACCAGCAGGTTCTAAAGATAAAAATCCCCAAACAAGAAAAATAGTCAATAGCCAAAAAGACTTGGTTGAGAATGTAAACACTCATGAAGAAATCCTTGACATGACTAGTGAAGAAGGTGAAATACCTAAAGATAATAATGAGATTTCAATCAACTATGTCATGACAGGAAAAAGATGGAACCGAACTAATGTAGTTATTAACAACATTTTTGCATATAATGTTACTCTTGATATTATATCTGAAAATGAAGATTTTGAACCAAAATCTGTTGAAGAATGTCGACATAGAAAAGAGTGGCTTAAGTGGAAAGAAGTAATTGAAACAGAATTAAACTCACTTTCAAAACGTCAGGTTTTTGGACCAGTAGTCCAAACACCAGAAGATGTCAAACCTGTGGGATACAAATGGGTATTTGTGAGAAAAAGAAATGAAAAAAATGAGGTCGTAAGATATAAAGCAAGACTAGTTGCACAAGGATTTTCACAAAGACCTGGTATTGATTATGAAGAGACATATTCTCCAGTGGTGGATGCAATTACACTAAGATTTTTTATTGGTCTAACTGTATATGAAAATCTAGATATGCATCTTATGGATGTAGTCACCGCATACTTATATGGATCTTTTGATAATGATATTTATATGAGAATCCCAGAAGGATTTAAAATACCTGAAGTATATAAATCCAGTTCCCGAGAATTATATTCAATAAAGTTACAGAGATCATTATATGGATTAAAACAATCCGGGCGCATGTGGTATAATCGTCTGAGTGGATATTTGTTGAAAGAAGGATATCAAAATAATCCAATATGTCCGTACGTTTTTATAAAGAAATCACAGTCAGGATTTGCTATTATAACTGTATATGTTGACGACTTAAATATTATTGGAACTCCTGAATAGCTTTCAAAGGCAATAGAATATCTTAAGAAAGAATTTGAGATGAAAGATCTTGGAAAAACAAAATTTTGCCTTGGCTTGCAAATTGAGCATTTAGCAGATGGGATATTTGTTCATTAGTCAACTTATACAGGGAAATTTTGAAAAGATTATATATGGATAAAGCACATCCATTAAACATTCCAATGGAAGTTCGTTCACTAGATTTAAAGAAAAACATATTTCGACCTCGAGATAATAATGAAGAACTTCTTGGTCCTGAAGTACCATATCTTAGTGCAATTGGTGCACTTATGTATCTTGCTAATAATACAAGACCAGATATTGCATTTTCGGTAAATTTATTAGCTAGGTATAGTTCTTCTCCAACAAAAAGACATTGGAATGGAATTAAACACATACTTCGTTATCTCCGAGGAACGATCGACATGGGTTTGTTTTATTCAAATAAATCGAATTTTGATTTAGTTAGTTATGCAGATTCTGGATATTTATCTGATCCACACAAAGCGAGATCTCAAACAGGTTATCTATTCACATGTGGAGGAACTGCTATATCATGGCGATCGGTGAAACAAACTATATCGGCTACTTCCTCAAATCATGCCGAAATTCTTGCAATTCACGAGGCTAGCAGAGAATGTGTATGGCTAAGATCAATGTCTCAACACATTCGTGAAACATGTGGCTTGTCTTCTAGTAAAAGTCTTCCGACAATATTATACGAAGACAACACAGCATGTATAGCCCAAATCAAAGGAGGATATATTAAAGGAGATAGAACAAAGCATATTTCACCCAAGCTTTTCTATACTCATGATCTTGAAGAAAATGGCGACATCAATGTACAACAAATTTGTTCGAAGGATAACTTGGCGGACTTATTTACAAAATCATTACCAACCACAATTTTTGAAAAATTGGTACACGACATTGGAATGCGGCGACTCAAAGATCTTAAGTAAGGTTTCAATGAGGGGAGCAAAATGTTGTATTTTATAAAAGTATAAATTATATGAAATATGTACTCTTTTTCTTTCACTAGGATTTTTTCCCATTGGGTTTTTCCCTAGTAAGGTTTTAACGAGGCATAATTCATATATTTATATAATGGGCATCTAAGGGGGAGTATTACAAATATATTAAATTATGTGTAAATTAGATGCCCATGATTATGTCCATTGCCATGTGTCATCCATATAGTTACCCATGTATTATCCATGTGTATCAAGATAACACACCATTAGTGCATGTAGTCCACCTCCTACTTGACAAATTGCTTATAAATAGTGGCATTTGGTGGGTTTTAAGAGAACACACACATTGGTTAGAAATGCAAGAAGTTTGGAAATAGTGGAGAATTTTGGAGAAGTTCTTTTATTTAAGTTATTTTATAGTTTTATTATTTTATATATATATTATTATTATATTATATTTCTCCAATATTTGTATTGTTGTGGTGCCCGTTTTTCTCCTCGTTTTTACAACAATTTTTTATTTTATTTTTATATTTTTTTAAACTTCTAAAACGCTAATTTTTTATTTTTTAAAACTCACATTTTAAACCCTCTTTTCTCTTTCAAAACTTCTCTTTCTCCCTCTTTCTCTCCTTCTTCTTCTTCTTCAACTTAAGCTCTTTCTAACCCTTTTTTTTTAGCAAGCAACTCAACAAGTGGTTCATTTCTTTTTATCACAGCACAATCACTCGTTCTAAGGTATGTTACTCTATTTTCTTTATTTTCACTTCTTTTTTTTTTTTTTATAAAAAACACATATTTTACTTACAAAAAGAACTTAAAAAAGAATTCATGATGAAGGAGAAGATGAAATAAGATGAAAGAAATAGACAAAACAGTAGATCTACATTCACATAATAAAGATAAATACGAAACAGAAAGAAATAACCGTAAATGAAATTATTCTTCCTTATAAACCCTTCTTTCTCTCTATTTTTAGATCTAAGAGAGAAGAAGAAGATTGAAGGTTAAGATCCAAAGCACGAAGCCGCCCGTTGTCTGAGGTGCGGATCCTTGGGACGAATGCCCTACCAAATGCAACCTCAAACGAAGCTAGAACTCTCTTGCATTGTAGATCCTCGGACTTTTGGGAAGGGTTTGGTTGATAGACTGATTTTTTTTCTAAGATTTTCTCTGTAAAAAAAAAAACAAAACTCACTAAGGTTTCCTCTGTGTGTGTTTGTTTCTGTGTGCTCTCTCTATTTGCTGAAGAAGAGAAGAAGGAAAATGGGTGTGGTGATTAAGTTTTTTTTTGTGGGAGAGAAAATGGGTGTGGGGGCTGTTGTGGATGGAGCCACTTAGGGTTTTTCTTTGTGTGGAAAAAGATGAGTTTATAAAACTCAACAATTCCATAATTGCATTTTTCTTTTTAATGAATTTTATTCCAAATTTGAGGTTTTTACCAAACATAGCCTAAGCTCAAAAAAGAAGGAAACTTTTAGGCAATTAAAACGAAATTCAAAATTTTTCCACATTTGCTTTGTTTTTTTTTTACCCTAACCAAATTGGTTACTTTAACTAAAATAAAAGCTACAAATTAGCATAAAAAAGTGGCTAAATAATCAAAATTAGATTAGAAAAATTAAGATAAAAATAATCTAAAAATAAATTAATTTAAATAAAGCCGGATAAAAATAAGTGGCTACAGGAATATCTTTTAAACAAATGGAAAAGTTCAAAAGAAATTTTAATTATTTAATCTTTGAAAATGATTCAAAAAAAGCCGTGTTAGTTTGTAGTTTTATGCATTCCACGGATCACTCACATAAAAAAAAAATTAAAATATTTCAGAAACGAAATAAGAAGAATTTGTCGCATGACAAATTATTATTGGATAATTTGGTGGGATGCATAAAAATAGATGCTACCGATGATGCACTTAAGTATTTTTTACGTTAGATATGTGTATCCATATTTCCGAGGTGGCAAAGAAAATGAAATGGAAGAAAGAAAATGAGTATGTTTTTACCGGGAAAAGATGACCTTTCTCAGCACTCATGCCCATGAATCTTAGAATAGGAAGCTTGAGTTGGTTCAAAATGTTAATTCTACCAGCTTCTCTAGAATATACATCTGCTTCCATTTGTGTGTTCATGTTGTGCTGAATTCTAGCAGTGCAGATGGTTTCTTCCAACCCATTTGAGTCCTCTTGCCTTCTCGAAAACGGCGACGCGCTCAATTCTTCCTCCTCTTCCTCTGGCGTCATAAACGACATTTCTTCATCGCACTTCACGATCAATCCATCGCCCCTTTCTTCTTGCATTTTCTTAACCAAGTTTAATGGAATGTTGTAAGCCTCTGCAAGAAACTCCTGATTGAACCCACTGAAGATGTTCACAAGATCATCTGATTTTGATACCTTTCTTGCTTCTCTTGGAACTCCACCAGCCAAGTAGGAGGACTGCAAAAACAAAAACATATAACACGTGATTTCTTGCTCTGATACCATGGAAAATAAGAGTTTTAAGGGAGAATTTTGAAATTACCCTAACACAAAGGTCGAGTTGGTTGTCGTCGTTGTTGAGATCCATGAAGGCAACGACTACGAGATCTTGGCCACCGTCATTGTAGCACCAATGGACAGTGCCGGCGGGGATGACAATCATGTCACCTCGACGGACCCTACACACCTTTTGGTGTTTGTCCTCCTCTTTGTCTCCATGGATTTGCCTCGATGACCTTGAAAATTGTGCTGATCGTGCCTCGTATGTCTCGACGCACCCTGGGAAGTTCAGGCCCAAGAACCCTTCACCTGTTCCATTTGTAAACAATTGTTTATAATATGGATGATTAGAAATCAATTTAAGCTAGTTCATGATACACATAATGAATTATATTCTTAGGTGTGTGGAGGTGTTTTTTTTTTATTTATTTGAAGTACATATGTATACATTGTACTTATTTAATTTGTTTTAGAGGTGTCTCTTAGATATTATATAAAGGGATTGATCATTTCCCTCACATACAACCAAGTCAAGTAAAAGTCAATTCAAGCAATCCAAATTCAAAGAGTTTTAAGGGAACAATTTTCTTCTTTTATGAGTGTAACCAAGCAGTTTGTTCTCTTAAAAATTGTGAGATTTAGGATAAAGTATTACATGACTTCATGGCTATATTTTCTAATAAATTTCACTTGTTTTACGATTTTAAATGGGATGGACATTTGAATTAACGAGTGATGATCATTGAGTGTAGTCTGCATACAGTAGGAAAAAATAAAACTAATTCAATTTTTTTAAAAAAATAATAAATATATGGTAAACAATCACAATTTAAGATATGAATAAATAATTAAATAGAACAATATCCAATTTGGGTGCGCCAAGTTTTTTAGTAGTTTAAATACTACTTTGGTCTTTGTACTTTTGGCTTTGGTTCATTATGGTCCCTATACTTTGAAATTGTTCGTTCTGGTTCTTATACTTTCAATGTTAGTTCATTTTGGTCCTGTACTATCAAAATATTCATTTTGGTCTTTGAACTTTCAACTTTGGTTTGGTCCTTGATAACTTTCAAAAAGTGACCATTTTGATACCTTAAAAATGAAGTAAAAATGAAAATGAAGGGACCAAATGGTCATTTTATGAAAGTATAAGGACCAAATGAATATTGCGAAAGTATAGTGACCAAGATGAACCAAAGTTGAAAGTATAGGGTCCAAAATGAACATTTTGAAAGTATAGGAACCAAAATGAATCAAAACCAAGAGTACATGAACCAAAGTAGTATTCAAACCTTTTTTTAGCTCGTTCCAACCACATAGCTAGATAAACTAAAAATATTTTAGAAAATAAGAAAGAAAGTTACATGACAAATTGTAGTTAGATAAGTGTCTCGGCTAAAAAACAAACCAACACAATTTAAGAGATGCAACGAAGTATTCTATGAATAAATATATCATAACTTATCACGTTAAGCTTACAATGTAAATATAAATAAATGATCTTATATTGCAATCTATCAAATTAAAGCTGAAAAAATGAGGTGTTTTGAGGGTGAATACTATTAAGATTGATATACCTTGCTCAATGTAAACAAGCATTGGGGAGCTGTGAAACTTAGGCAAAGAGAGAGAGTTGGGCCTTATGATGTTTCTAAAGGCAGCAACTCCAGTACACTGAAACTCTTCATTAGCTTCATCCCAAACCTCAGTGATGCCTCCCTCCGACTCGATCCGATGCGACGGTAGCCTCACCTGAATCTTGTCTAGCCTGCACTGCTGAGCTTCTTCCCTAAATCGGCACCTCTCCAGCGCCTGATCAGCGCTCACCAGAGACTCAAATGCAAACAAACACAGCAAAATCCCCACTACAACTTTGGTAGCCATGGTTAGAGCTAGACAACATCTCTTATCAAAATTGGATTAAAAAGGACTTATTATATATGGTGAAACAAAGAAAAATTTGGGCAAATTTCTGAAAATGGAATATGGGATGAGTTGCATGGAATTGGTTTACTATATACACCTACCATTTGTCTTTGTTTTTCTATAATTTATGTTTGCACACCCACCATTTGTTTGTGTCCTTTTCATGCTTTACTAAAGTTGCATGCTAATTGGAAATATACGTTTTCTTTTCTTATTAATAATCTAATTAATTTGATTTGAGTTTTGATGTCAGACTTATAAGCTAATGTTAGAAAGTTTGGGGGTTTATTTTAATTTCAATTCATCATTAATGTATTATTTGGAGCTGTGACAACTACAACCAAACCGCAAAAACCAAACCGATCCAAAAAGTTGGTTTCTACAAATTAAGTGGTTCAATTCTATTTTAAGGGAAAAAATAAATTTGAAAATGGTGGTTTCAGATCAG
The DNA here is from genome assembly GCA_002890555.2 of Lagenaria siceraria. Classification (NCBI taxonomy): domain Eukaryota; kingdom Viridiplantae; phylum Streptophyta; class Magnoliopsida; order Cucurbitales; family Cucurbitaceae; genus Lagenaria; species Lagenaria siceraria. The sequence goes on along the minus strand of CM016483.1, from coordinate 16,768,017 downwards.
TTTAAAGTTCAAAAACCGAACCATATATTTTTTTTTTTTTGAAATTTTGGAAGTAATCTGACTAACTAAATGAGGATGTCACATAACACGTCCTATAGCTACCTGAGACAAGAAGAAAACAACAAATAGTAAATTAAGAATAAAACACATGAGAATTGGTAACCTAATTCGATGAAACGACCTATGTTTGGGAGGCAGTATGCCTAGGAAAGATAATCCACTAATATGTAAAAGTTAAAAAACGACTACAACGTTGTACTTATCTGTGAACAACAACAATCACAGTGACACATATACAGTCTAACTTAGCTAATCACCTAGACCTCCCTTAGATGTGAGACTCCCCCCACTTTGACTTAGGCTCCCCTAAGTGTATGAATATTAGTGGTTCAACATCTAGGCTCCCCTTAAATGTGTGGAACTCCCTCTCACTTGAAGATATCTTTCCTCCTTCTTGTGAACTTCTTTCACTTGAGAACTTAAGCTTCCCCTAAGTCTTGAGAACTCCTTCTCGAATAGAATTGTCTTAGGCTCCCCCTAAGATCAAATAACTTTGCAATGCTAAAACGTTCTCGCAAAAACACTATGAAGAACAAAACTGCCACGAACAGAAACTCAATTGCTCTTCTTCGACGAACACAATGAGTACAAACTCCGATGAACTAAATTCATGAATCTCAATATCAACAAAGCGACAACCCTAATAAACTAACTTCTTAGACTTATAACGCACATCGGATAGATGGAAGGAATCCCCACATAAAATCTGCAGCGTACCAAAAAGGAAAATATCTCATAAGAAATAATTTGCAAAATAATTTAAATAAGGAAATAACATATTCTGCAGAAACAGAAACTTGGATGACAACTTTTGAGATAAGTCCCCATGGAGATAAACTCTAAGACAACCACAAAAGTGTCCAAGAAGCAAAAGCCAGAAGTCTCAAACAAGTATATATAGCCAACACCATAACTTTAACACCACTTTGCTTGATTATTATTGTTGTTTCTAGTTGATTAATTTCTTATTAGATTCACACAAGAAGAGATAATTGATCCTAAAAGTATAGTGTCTATCCCAACAAAGTGGTAAAAGAGCTTCTCTTGTGAAAAAAAAAAAGAAACTAGAAGATACAATCATTCACATATAAAATATCTTCCATCATTTCTTTTTCAAACTTGATAATTTGACCTATTAAGAGTAATCATCTTAGCTGAACTAGTTTCCATATTCAACATAAGGCAATCACGATCAAGTAACCAAGGCTCTAATACCTTTTTACTTGATTATTATTATTGATCTTTAAAAGTATAGTATTTGTTCTCAACAGATAGTACTAGAGATGCCAAGCTCATAAGGATGATGGTTATCTACAAAAAAAAAAAAATGATGATGATGATTTGCTTCTTGTTTTTTACAAACAAGAACAACGCGGATTAGTGGTCAAACTTTGTGTTAGTGCACCAAAAAGTTCAATTCGTCGTCTCATTGCGTTGATCCTATGTGGATTATCAGAAGAAGTTGACTAAAATTGGACATTTGAAAGCAATGAAACAATACGAGTCTTTGCTAACCCAAAATTTAAAAATGATGCATTTGTTTCCAATTGAAATGAGGTCCAAGGAAAAGAAATTATGTGGTAAGTGTCAAGATATGGGATAATAAAGAACCCAAGTTATAACCTTTGTCTTAACAGCCAATGCAAGTGGAAACAAACTACTTGACAACGGACGAAAATGCGTAAATGCTTCTAGTCAATGTTGGAGACTTGGAGATAATGTGAAGCCCATTATAATTTCATAATTTCTATTAATTGGATTTGTGGATTGGTTGTGTTTAGAGATTAAGGACTCGTTTAGATTGACTTTCTAAGTATTTATAAATACTTTTTATTTATTTATAAACACTTATTTAAACAATTAGAAGGTCAATCCAAACAGACCCCTACAAAAGAAAACCAAATTGTTTGGTTGGAAAGTTGTGTAGAGAACAAGGTAGAGCAATATTGGGCACTTTATGGCAATGGAACTATTAGAGTAAACAATAATCGAACGTTATGTGTGACGATCTCCTTTTCCTAATAGCTTATCCACATACATTTTCATTGATATATGTTCTGGCATACCAAATGAATGTTGGACTTTGAATGTTGATGGTTCAATCTCAAATCTTGATACTGATATGCGACTAAAATCGGCAAAAGACGTTGTCAATCTTAAGAAAGTCATTATAACTCGTGGAGTAGCTAGAAGTCAACGCAGTGTTGGATAGTGTCCTATTGAATATGCATGAGGAAGATTAGATCTAGACTAAAAATGTTTTGCAAGAGGAAGATTCAAGAGACACGTGATTTTTTAAAACATATATATGTGTGTGTGTGGCACTTTAAGAGTAAAGATATAATTTAGATTTCATCATCATGGCTAACTTCAAGAAAAACTAACGAAAGAGCATTGCTTATTTCAGCTTCGTATTATAATGCGAGTTTCTTTAATCCAAATTCAAGAAAGTCTAAAAACAAAATGCAATGAAAAGAATTCTCAAAGCGATCGCATCAGCTAAGAAATGGACTGGCTGCCTTTGATGTCAAGGCCTTTTCCTTTTGGGCTTTAAATAGCTTAAACTTATCAATGAGGGCTAGGTCCATAGCTGGTTTAGGCTTGCAGAAATTCTCAACCTCACCAATAGTCATTGATTAAAAGTCTCATTTGATGGGAATTACAAATAATTAGGTCGAGGTGCGGATATCTCGCCTTCTTTAAGAAAATTCAAATCCTCTGCAGGTATACTTAATTTTTTTATACCAACCACCAATGCAGCAGATATTCTCTGGCTTGTCCCTTCTAAAATACAATAACTCATATGAAATATTGTGTAGCTCAAATCACTCTACCCGGGAAGATTTAGCTCAAAACTCCACAACTAAAACATCATTCTTTTGGTTAATTGCTCTTAAAAGAGCTAATTAGAGAAAATAAGAGAGAAAGATATATTGAGTATTTGTTAGTGTGTATTGAGCGAATGGGTAAGAGTCCTTTTATAGTAAAATTTTAGATTTAATATTTATTATACATAATAATAATAATTTTTTAACATTCTCAAAATAAACAACCAAATATGTTTTCTTGTTGCTTCTCTAAAATGAAACTTCAATTTAACCAAAAACTTATTAAATATTTTTAAAATGTAACAACACTATTGAAACCACATACGATCAAATAGAGACATTAACTCTCAAACTTCAATGACCAAGAGTGTATTTTATCTTATAAATAGTTATAAATATATTTAACCCATTTTTTTCAATTGACACTCATACTTTTTCTTATTTTTTATTTTTAGTACAACAAAAATGTGAGATATGAAAATTTGAACTTTCAAACTCAATAGTGGAAGAAGTACATGTCAATTATTACCTATGCTCATATTGACTTTCTATTTTATGGTAATTACACCCTTCTTAAGGTCACAAATTTGCTATATATATATATAGTAATAGATGAAAGAAAATAGAAGCATAGGACTATGAGTTAAAATAAACGTAGCTTAACAGTAATTGATATATATTACTTTTTTTTAGATCAGAGGTTCAAAATTTTTATTGAAGCTGGGACTATAAAAAACATTTTAGAAGACATTTCAAACAAACCTTTAGGCGGCCATAGGAGCTTAATTATTTTCCACAGAGAGAAAAATAAGGCTAATCACACTTTTGCTTTCATTAATTAATAAGATTTACCAACTTTCATTCCCTTTGAAAATTCTTTTGGAATTTAACAAACAGCAGCCTCAATTTACTTTCGTTCTCATTACAGAAAAACAGGAGGGAAAAAGAAAGAAGAAAGATATAGAGACAGATGATATGATTGAATCCATTACCCCTTTTTTAACAAAGTACACGGGACAGGTGAGATCAGTAGGTGCACCCGGATATCTTTGACCTCTTAATCCTTTGGTCTTTTTTTTTATGTTCCTACTACCACTAGAAGTAGGAGTTTTGAACATCTGACTCCTTGATTAATTATGTAATATTTTTAACTTGGTGAAATATGTTCAAATCGACTCAAGGAAATCGACATTTTCTTTCTCCTAACTAGGACACTGAACTAATACTACTATTCAATTTTTAATTTTTAATCTTGAGTTATAAAATCAAACTAAAGTTGTAATAAATAGAAAAGTTAAGGTCCCGTTTGGTAATCATTTCGTTTTAAAAATTAAACATATTTCCTTACATTTGCTTATAATGGTTTGCATATATTCCTTGAGTAAAAGAGTTGAATTATTAACCAAATTTCAAAAATAAAAATCTTTTTTAGTTTCTAAAATTTGACTTGGTTTTTGAGAACCTAAGTAAAAAGTAGATTAAAAAACAAAACAAAACAAAAGATTTAAGAGTGAGAAGAGTGTTTATAGGTTTAATTTTTAGAAACAAAAAACTAAAAATCAAATGGTTACCAAATGCTATAAAAGGTTTAAATTTCTTAATTCGGTTAACGTGAACATAACTTAATGTTTAAGGTATCTCTTCTTTTTCTTTTTGAGATATGTGATTCGAATTCTCAACCACACATGTTAGATTGCCTTTTATGCTTTTTTTTTTTTTTTCATTAAACTTAAAATCACTAATTGTAAGAGTCAGATAAATTAAAAATTAAAGTTACCCTTATCTATTAAAGTATATAGTAAGCTTTATGTGCATTTCCCACTTTAGTGGCCTTTAGATTAGTAACCTTTTCATATATGCCGACTTCTCATGTTTCCTTTCCCTATTGAATGAAAATAAAGAATAAGTGATATATACCAATCAAAATGAATTCAAAGTAAAAAGTAATGGGTTGGGGTATGCTTTTAGAAAAATTAGCTGTGACAAAAAAAAAAAAAGTAAAATAGTATTTGGTAAATATTAATTCTAAATTAGAAAAAATTAATTACTGTGTTTTAATTTATAATTTATGGTAATATAATTATTTGGAAAAATATATGATTTAAATTAGGAAAATTATTATAAACAGAAAAAATATCAAACTATTTACAAATATAGAAAAATTTCATTCTATCAGTGATAGACCGCGATAAAATTCTATCGCTTTCTATTGCTCAAGCAAATAAATTCTATCGCCTGAGCGATAGAAAGCGATAGAGTTATATCGCGATCTATTAGTGATAGACTGTAAAAATTTTCTATATTTGTAAATAGTTTAACTTATTTTTCTATATTTGAAAAGAGCCCTTCAAATTACAACTAATTTTGTATCAGATTATTTGGAAAAATATATGGTTAGGGAAGATACCAGATTTTTTAGAAAGCTAAAATCTAAAAGTCATATCGAATAACTTTTGCGTGTTCAAATAAATTAGAATAAATTAAAAAGTAATTTTGAGTAGATTAATAAATAATTTATTTTACCAAATGCTCTAAGCTTTTAAGATTTTTCTATAACGACTTTTTACGATTGCAAACACAATTTCAAATCGACATTAACAAAAGTAATTATGAAGTAGGAGAAAATAATTGCGACTCCTTTTCAACTTTTCCCTTCAAATTGGTCCATTCCTTTGACCTTTACAAAGAATTCAAAACAATGTAATATGGATGGAATTTTAAGTCTAATAATTACATAACATAACCATTATTAAACGGTGTGAAAAGTTGAGTTTTTCTCTTAGTTAAGATTTAAATTAAGGTTTTGTTTTTCTAAATCATATTCAATAGCTCTTTTCGTGTTCAAAATGGGTAAAGAAAATGGAAAAGAAAATGTATGGAATATTGAACAAAATACAAATTTTATAAGAAAAAATTCTCCACAAAATCATAGGAATAAAAAAATTTAATACTAATTTCATCCCTATATTTTTTTGTTTTAGTTTATTGTTTATATATATACATATCTAAAATATTTATTTTCATTCATCTGCTTTCAATTTTTTTTAGAACATTTTTTAAAAGAAAAAATTTTGGCTCATTTTAGCCTTTCTACTTTAAACAAAATACTATTCTGATCTCTAGCTACTTGCAAAATTTTAACATCACAATGGAAACTCTTAAATATAAATGTATAATTACATTTTATGAATTTTAATGAATGGAAGTTTCATGTTGTCAATCGTAAAATGATCAAAATTTTAAAAGTGTATGAACTTAAATGGACAATTTAATTGTATAGACCACTAAAATAAACAAAAGTTAAAAGTGCATGAACTAAAGATAAATATTTTAAAAGTATATAGACCAAAAGAAACCAAATACAAAAGTAAACTAACCAAATAGTATTTAAGCTTAAAAAACAAGCATAAAGAAGATTTCAACTACAAATCTGTTGATCAATATATATCTGCCATTAATATTATTGAAACCGAAAATTGGAATCCCAAATTCATACTTCATTAATTAGTTTAGGTTGAAATGTCTTAAATCTGTTATCTAACACTTTAAACAACTAAATACGATAGTCTAGAGATTGCGTGCCCTAGTGGGAGTACAGGGGCAACACTCCTGAAACCGAAGTAGAATTCATAGTTGACATATTTAATTATTTATAGTTATTTATGATTATGTCCTTAGGATTTAGAGAAATACGTTATATAAGTTTTCTAACTCTAGAGACGCTATTATTCTTTATTATGTAACATTCTCTAATAAAATTGTTCTACACTATTAGTAAACTACGTAAATCTGTGTGTCGATTCTTCCTTATTTTATGTTTTTTCTCTATTCTTTATTTGTGGATTTCGTAATACTAATTATTATTTTTCTACTATCGTTGTGGAGACATATCTTATCACTAAGGGGCTGTTTGGGGCGCTGAGTTGAGATATGATATCTGGAGATATGATGTCTGTGGAGTTTATATGTCTGTGGGGTTCATATGTCTGTGTTTTGGATGTTTGGGGTGCTGAGTTCATATGCCAGGGGTATCTGGTGCAATTTTTTTTTTTACATAAATAATCTGTCTTTATGATGATTGTTTTTGTTTAGAAACTTGATAAATGGAACTACCTCAATTATGCTTGAGAACTCACCTTATTCTAGGTGAACCCCCACAACAATAATAAAAATAACCCCATTAACAAATTTGATAAACAACCTCAAGAAAACTAAACAGTTTTGGCTTGGAAAAATTGATCAAAGATCAAGAAGAAAGAGAACTTGTTCCTAACTTCAAGATTTCAAACTTCCCATAATCTAATTGATTAGACTAGATTGAAAGTTCTAAAACATGCATTCTAACACAAGAATACAAAGAAAGCATAAAGCTTGAGAGATTAGACTCTGAAAATTTCATTCAAATTCAAAATCTTCTTTTAAAATGAATTAATCTACACCCTTTTAACCATCATAATAAATATAAATACATGAAATTAAATTGGATACATAGGACATTAAATATGTGAGTAAATCTGAATTTTTAGATTCATTATGACTCTTGGATGAAAATGTGTATCTGGAAGCTTGAATGGTTGCAATTTTTCACCAAAGGTAGGAACCTTAGCTTGGAAGTAACTCTTTAATGCTGATGTCTACTTATTTTCTTATCAAAATTTTTTTATTCAATAATTCTACCTATTTTTTTTAGCACACATGTATTGTTGGTAGTTTTGGAAAATGGGGTTTAGGATTTACTTTTGGATTGCATTTCAATTTTTTTTTTAAATTTAAGCAATCATTTTACAAATTTGTGCATGTGACGTTTCTAGTTAGGTCATTTTTATTTTAATACTTTTGATAAAAACTTTTTAAAACAAAAACCACTCATGTGAAAACATTTTAAAATAAAAACCACTCATGTGTCTGATAATTTTTTCTCAATAGTGTTTTTATATACAAATTGTTTGATGGAACTTACGTACTTTTGTGTCAACAAAGGTGTTTTTATTGACAATTTTGTGCGACAACTTAAATATAAACATTTAGGAGAAGTCAAGGCGCTTAGTTGGATATTATAGTCGGTGGGTTATAATAGTTAGTATTTGGGTGCAGACTATTATAACCTAAATTATAATAGTTTGTGATTGGGGTATAAACTATTTTTGTTTAAGTAGAAAATAGTAAACATTGTAACAAAAAAAAAAAGAGGATGAGTGAAAAATAGTAACAACTGTAACAAAGAGGGTTTTGAGTAGTAGTCATAATTTAAAAGAGATGATGTATCAACAAAGCTCAAATTTGTAGTAGTTATAATTTAAAATAATGGTTGTAGGAGTGGTGGAGTGACCGCCATCTGAGGTCGCTGGAGTTGGCCACCAACAATAGTGGTTAGATATTGCCAGAGTTGGCCACATGTGGTGGTTGTCGGAGTTGGCTGTCGGAGGTGGTCGCTAGAGTTGGCCGCAACAATGGTGGTTGAATGTTGTTGGAGTTGGCTGCATGCGGTGGTTGCCGGAGTTGGTCGTCGGAGGTGATCGCCGAAATTGGTCGTCGGAGGTGGTCGCCGGAGTTGGCCGTCGGAGGTGGTCACTGGTGATGTGAGCTGAGTGCACTGTTGATGGACATGATATAAAATGTCGGTGACATACGATATTGACCTCCCAAACGATGAGTTGAGTTTATATCTCAACTCATCTCCTCATCCCAAATACCCCTAAATTTCAATCATAATAATGAAATTTGAAAAGAAAATAAAAGTTGACATTACACCTAGATTTTCTCCATGGGCCTATGGAGTATTTCAGAAAACAATCCAATCAAACACAGAAAGTAGCTAATTAAATTGGGTTGGAAAGTTAATTGCTAAGAAAATAAAAACAGGAGAAAAATTATGCTATCAAATCATCACAAACCTTGTGATGAAAGTTGAGAGAACCCACCAACCCATTTTCCATTTTTGAAAAAATAAATAAATAATAAAATAAATTAGAAACTTTTCTTTTGCAGTCTAAGAAACTATGAGAACTGAATAATTACTCTTTTTTTTTTTTTTTTAATGTATGTAACTTGTTAACCATTGGATATAAACATGTTTTATGTCTAACAAGGCATCAAATAAGCTTTTTCTTTATGAATAATATTAGGAGAATTTTTAAAAATAGAAAAATAAAAATAAAATTATTTACACAAAATAGTAAAAATTTTAGATAATTGTGATAGATTCTGATAGAAGTCTATATCAGAATCTATCAATGTCTATCAGTATATTTTTTTTTTTTGCTATTTTCTGTAAATAGTTTGACATTTTTTCTATCTGTGAAAATTTCTAATAACATTTTCTTTTGCTATTTTCTGTAAATAGTTTGACATTTTTTCTATCTGGAAAAATTTCTAATAATATTAAAACAAATAATTTAATATAAGAAGAAAAGAAGGAAAATTAGTCATCTCTAGCTATATGATTTCCTTTTTTGAAAATTAATAAATAAAATCTACCTATAGATTTGATATGCAATAAGATAAATCTTTGTTATATTTTAAAAAAGCTTTATATTACAATTTTGAAAGGAAAGAAAAAAGAAAAAGAAAATACTATTTTAGTTCATATGTTTTTAATCAACTTTTTTTTTTTTGTCTCTAGATTTCAAAATGTTATACTTTTATCTATGAGTTTCAAGTTTGATTTTCTTTTGGTCTCTGAGTTTCAAAATATTATATTTTTGCTATTAAATTTTGAGTCTTAATTTCATTTAATTCTAGGTTTCAAGACTTAAATGTGTATTGCCTTTCATTTTTCATTAAATTCTTACTGTGGTACTTGAAGTTAATATCTATTAATTAATTTTTTAAAAAAATTAAATTAATAAGAAAAAAATTAGTTTTGACTATTTTTTTTACCATTTTAAATATTAACTAGAAAAACACATCATAATTTAATTAACTGAAAATTAACACAAAAATACTAGAAGTGAGCATTAGTGATATATTAGAGGATAAAAATATAAAATATTAAAACATAGGAATTAAATAAAAACTAAACTCAAAACTCAAGAGTAAATATGTAAATTTTGAAATCTTCACTAGCCTTTGTGGTCCTCTGATCACAGTTGTTCAAAAATTACAATTCTTTCTCAATTGCTCGAAATTTTATAACTTTCTTGTAATTCTACTATTCTGGTATGTTTCTTATATACTGATCAATGAAATATATCATTTTCTAAAAATATTTTGAAATTCAGATAAAATTACACTCAAAATTCAGTATAAAATTATAATATTTTTAAACTTTAAGAGCAAATGAAAATTAGACTCGGTCAAATTTTTTTTTGTTTTTTAAAAAAAGATAAAATAAAAAAAGTAATATAAGAGATGTAATTGTTAAGGAGTAGATAAAATAAAGGGTTGTTTTCACATATAGAAAAATGAGTCAAACTATTTACAAATATAGAAAAATTTTAATGTTTATCAGCGATAGACTTTTATCGCTCGCAGTCTACTGCTGATGGACAGTAAATTTTTTTTATATTTATAAATAGTTTGATATTTTGTATGTTTATAGTAATTTTCCTAAAATAAAAGGAAAAAATAGAGATTTATGTAGAAAATGGTATTATGGCTGAAGAATCCAATTTGAATACGAGACTCTTTTTACATAGATTTTGTGATTTTGATGTGATTTAAGTGGACATGAGAAATAATATAAATCTCAGTCAGTCACGCACAAATATGTCGGCATTACTATTCGCAATATAAAGTTTTTTTTATATATATTTATTTATTTAATTAGAGAGAGAAATTATCCACTTTAAAGGCCCACTTAGATTAGTTTTTAGGTGAAAAAATTGAAAGAAATAAAGAAAATAAAACAATCATATTAATGCCTCAAAAGAAACAATCATATTAAAATTAATGTATATTATTTATATTATAATAGTTTGTTCTTAAATTTATAAAAGTGACAAAGTATATAATAAAAAATTAAAGGATCACGAGATCTCTTTTATATATATATGTTTCGTTTTTATTATTTTTAAAATTAGTATTTGTTTTTTTATAACTTCTTTATCGTAATTTTCAACATATCTAACTAAATACTTAAATTATCAGATGAATAAAAAAAAGCTATATATATAGTTTTAAAATTTTAGTTTAGTTTTTTAAAATATTAATTAATATGTGGCAGTGGCATTTGTGAGTTTAATTTTTAAAGACCATAAAAATTGTTAATATATATTTTAAATATATTTTAAGCTAAAATAATAGTATCATTTTAGTCTTTAGAACTTAAGGATGCAATTGTACAACCTATAGAATAGATATTGTTCAAGTAAGAAATTACCAACTCAAAGAACAAGCCATAATTTTCTCAAACCTTTTTTTTTTTCTTTCTTTTTTTTCTTTTTATCTATTTTTGCTATATATTTTTGTCTATTTTGTTTTTAAAATTTGTGATATGTAAAACCCCATAAATACTTTTGGAATGGTGAATACAATCCCTCTCCTCTAAAAGGTCAAAAAAAAAAGGTAGTCTATTGTCCTTATAAATCCACTAGCTATTTCCCCACCCACAAAAGAAGAAGAAGAAGAAAAAAAAAAAAAAAAAAAAACCTAATTAATTCCATTAGGTTCATAATATCTCTTTCAACTCAGTTAAATCCCCTCTTGCAAAAATATTATACCAAAAATCCATGGTCTCATGAATTGGCTGCTCCATTGTAAAATTACCATTTTGACCTTGCCTACTTTCACCTCCAAATCCCTGTTCGCTTTCCACGGTGGCGATTTGGTCGCCGGCCAAAACTTCCATCCAGAAATTCTCGTCGGCTTCCGGCAGATTATTTGTCGACAACTCGCCGTTCTCCGCCGTGGCGATAGAGGAGCTTTCGCTGGAGCAATGGGGCGGCGAAGAAGCCGAAGCAGAGCTTTGCATGGTCTGAAAGGTTGTAAATGTTAAAGCTCGTTGTGTTGCAGATTCTTCTTCACCGCCGCAAATCGGCCGATTCACGGCAGCATAATTTCTAAGTTGTGAGGTGGCGTAATCTTGTCTTAGTCTTTTTTTCAAATGAGTGTGCCATACGTTTTTAATCTCATTGTCTGTTCTTCCAGGTAATCTTGCTGCAATTGCCGACCATCTAAAAAAAATTTCAAAATAAAATTTTAGTCTATAAAAAGAAATTAAAAAATGACTATAATTTGATAATGGGGTGAACTATAAACAGATAGAATATTAAAAAAAATAAAAAATAAAACAATTATATTTAAAAAAACATGTTTGTTAAGTTCAATGTTGCCAGTTTTGTTCGTTAGTGTCACATGATGACATAAAATGGATTAGACTATGCACTAATCGATGTGATAACTAATTAATTAGCTAATGGTTAGAGCTACTTCTTTTTTCGAGGACACTAGTGTCACGTGAGGATTTTTGAGAAATTATAAAACAATAATGTGAATGAAAGTTTTCATATAGAAAAGTTTAGAAGAATATATATTGTGAATTATTAAGAGTTTAAAAAAATATTTAGATGCATTCAAGATTATATTTATTTTTACATCTATCTAGTTTTTTACGTTACAACTACTTTTTTTTAGATAGTTTTAGCTTCTTTTTTTTTTTTTTTTTTGTTAGATTGAGTATATTGTAAAAAAAAATAGATGCAATTTATGATGTACCTCAAATATTGCTTTTAAGTGACAACTACGTTGTAAAAATCATGTTCAATAAGTTGTTCTCACGTAAATAAGATTAACTCTTTATCATATATATATATATATATAACTCAACACTTTAGATTTATTTTCTCTAGATTCGAATATCTCTCTATTTCATTCCTTTAATTTATAAAAAAAAATGTGCTAAATATAATTATAATATAAACAACTTTCAACACCTTTGCCATGTGGAAAGATAATTGAATATTTTTTGTATTAGCATAAAAAATTTGTGGAGGCAAGATTTTGAATATTATATTGAAAAATTAATTAATAATTTAATAAGACAAAAATGTTGTGATAAACTTTTAACTCAATAGCAATATTTGGTGCATCTCATGAGTTGCACTCATTTCTATACAGAAATATTTTTTAGAAGAAAAGAATTTCGTCACACAAAATAAACCCAGATAAATCTGAGTATTTTTCTTTAATTAATTACTAAAATGATTGAAATTAAGATGTAATAAATGGTTTAAAATTTTAAGGAAAAAAAAAAAGAAAAGGAAGGGGAGAAAAACCTGTTTCCAAGCATTTCATGTAGGTTAATAATGGTTTCTTCTTCTTCTTGGGTGAAATTTCCTCGTTTAATGTCTGGCCTTAAGTAATTTGTCCATCGAAGTCTGCAACTTTTTCCACATCTTAATAAACCTAATAAAACCCATAAAAAAAATTATGAAAAAAGGTCCAACCCACCAAGTGAAAAAAAAAAAAAAAGAAAAAAATCTTGCTATTCTTTTTATTAGTCAATTAATTTCGAGATAGAAACCTGTGTTTATCTAGTACCACTTCCTAACTTCTTTAACTATGTTCACGCTTTAACATGAAGAATACCCAGAAGACGCGAAAAAAAAACGTTACTCCTAATTTTAGAGTTTGTTTCAAATGACTTTTTAAAAGTTTAAAAATACTTTCGAGAGTGATTGAAACAGACGAAAACCCTAGAAAAAAACAAGAATGATGATGTATATACATATACTTACCAGCTTGTTTAGGGAGGGCTCTCCAATTTCCATGGCCATAGAGATTAATATAATGGATGAGAATCATATCTTCTTCAGGAGTCCAAGGACCTTTCTTGAGCCCCATTTTCTCACAACATGGAGCTCTCACCATCTTGTATGAGTTCTTGTACAATCCCTAAAAGAAAAAATGAAGTCTAAGATTGCATATATATGTGTGTGTGTGTGAAAGAAAAGGGGTATTTATTATGTATAATAAATTAAAGAAGAGGAAAGTGGGAAGAAGATGGGTACAAAAAAGAGGGCGCACTTGTGATTGTTGTTTTTAAAAAGAAATAAAATCAGCCTACAAAATAATACAATATATATCCTTCGAGGAAATGTCGACTCAAGAGCTATCTTTCCTTTCTTTTCTTTTCTTTTCTATTGTGGGGCTGTTTGATGTGATCCCAATAGGGTTTCTTTTTTTTTTTAGTCAAATTAAAACGTGCCCTTTTTCTTTTTCCACAAATGCATCAACTTTTTTCATACACATGCCCTTCTTACTAAAGAGAATTAAGTCATTTTCAAATTTGTAGTATACATCAATTCGACTTTAAAAGTTAGAATTTATTTGTCATGCTTTGATCAAACTCTAAAAAATATAATTTCTATCTGTTTTTTTAGTACAACAATTGGAGGTAGGGAATTTGAACCACAAATCTCGTGGTTACTAGTACACTCGGATGCCAATTTGAGCTATGCTTGCTTTGACCCGCAAATCTCATAAATATAGTTCCTATTTGTTAGATGATATGGTATTAAATTTAGTTTCACCCGTCAGTTTAAGCTTTTAGGTCAGTTGATTTTATGATGATATCAAACCAAGTGGTCCAGGAGAATATTTATTTCCATGTGCAATGTTATTTCCTCCTCAATTGTTTGGGTTTTGATCTACATGTTTCAAACCCGCAAGTGAGGGAGAGTGTTAAATGATATAATATTAAATGAGCAATTGCAAATATAGTAATCAAGCCCAAGGTTGAGAGTAGATATAACAAAGTTTAGATCTAGCTTTCGGAGTCAATTTTTTTTAAAAAAAAAAGATACATAGTGTGGTCAGTAGGTACACTGGAATATCTCAACTAAGTTGGCATATTTGTAGGATTCTCACCATATCCCATATCCCTTTATTAATAATTAGTAATAATAAGCCAGGGTTAAACTATATCACTCATAGATTTTGTTTGTGATTCCTTAAAATTGTTGTTATACACTTAATTATTAGCTTTTGGAGTCTATAAGTGATAGAACTATATCAGTGTTAGATTTTGTTATATTTGCGATTCTTTAAAATTATTGTTATACACTTAATTATTAGGCCTTAAAAGTGTTATTCATTGCAATTACCCATATTAAATTTACTTTCATCCATTAACTTAACCTTTAGGTCAATTGGTGATTTAAAACTACTGTAGATAACTACAAGCATGGTAGCATATATTTAGTTGGTCTCTATGCAACTCTCATTTTGAATTTAATATAAACTAACTCTTTCTCACTTTCTTTTTGAAGAATTATCCATGGTAAAAAATTACTCATTTGAAACTTACCTGAACACATAAACTTAAAAATTAAAATTTTTAAAATATTAGGAACAAAATCAAAATTATTTGGCACAAATTAAGGTGAGTTTGATTTAGTGATAATTGATATAATGTCTCCTTTAAAATTGGAGGTTGGATTGCATTTTTTCCATTGTTATACTACAAAACATTTAGAAAAAGAAGTATATATTATGCATTATTTTAAGAGATCTATTTTATTGCATGATTCAACTTTTATGTTTTAATCCAATAAAATATAGTATGCATTTTATTGCATATGTTAAAAGTTTTGTTTTATTCCATGTTTCAATTTGTACTTTAATTCTATTATTTATATATATAATTTCTTTTAGGCACATTGCATTTCTTTACTGATTATAACAATAAAAGAATAACAAAACCACACATTGACATATTTAAATAAGATGAATAGTAATATTTGATGTCAATCAATAATGATAACACAACCTACTTCTTCACGGCATCAAATTATAAATATATATAGATTCATCCAAACAAATATAAATTAATGCAATATTCAAAATATTAGGCTAAAAATATTGTTTGTAATTTTGTCCAAAGTTTGATGGATGTAACAAAATTTAGTTTCTTACAATTTATAATAATATTTAGTCCCTCTAAAAATTTTGTAACGATTTAATTCTTAATATCTAAAATATTATTAAGATTTATGAACTTTCTTACCTATATAGATTGATACATATATTAGTCATCAAATTGGTTAATCGACTATAAAAACTAAGATGTTATATATAAAAACTTACATTTAATTTTGATGAGAGATTTATCATGCGGCAGAGTTAAATTAGTACAATTTGAATGTATATGAACTAAATTGTTAGAAATTAAAATTCAAAACTTAATTATTATATCTATTAAAGGTTCCCTATTAAAAATGTTTTTTAATCAATAGGAACGAAATTTTAACTTTTCCAAATTTGCAATTTAACTTTTATTTTATTCTGCATAAAAAAATATCTCAAATATAAATTTTATTTTATTGTTTTTATTATATATACTTTTTCACTAAATGTTTGTTAGTTCAATATTTTGTAGATGACAGGTATATAATGCTTAAGTTGACAGTTTTTTTTTAAAAAAAATTCCCAGAGAAAGAGATTACACAATTGAAAACAACTTTTTTTTCCCAAAAAAAAAAAAAATCTGGAGCCTAAATTTTGGTTTTAATTTTTATTTGGTCCATAAGTTTCAAAATGTTATACTAATTTTAGTCCGTAAATTTTGAATTTAATTTAAATTTAGTCACCAGACTTCAAAATGTTATAATTTTACCTTTGAGATTTGAGTTTTGTTTCAATTTGGTCTTTTAAGCTTCAAATTTTACACTTTTAACATCATTATTCTTTCACTAAATACTCACTTTCAATCTTTGCCGTTAATGTCTATTAATCTATTTAAAATAATTATAAAGTAGAATTTTAAATTTAATTTTAATAATGATGAAAAATAATGAAACTCTATAAATTATATCTATTTTAATTCTCGTAATTTAATCCATAGACATTAACACTGAAGATGAAAACTAAGTATTTAGTGAAAAATAGAGGTTAAAAGTGTAAAACTTGAAACCTAGGGACGAATTTGAAACATATATATTACTCAAATCTTAATGGTAAAATCGTAACATTTTGAAACCTAAGGACTAAATTGAAACCATACTCAAAATTTAAAAACAGGCGGATCTAAAAATTTTGTTGACAGGGGGCTTTATATTTAAAAATAATCTAAAAATAATAATTGTAAAGAGTAGGGCTTGAACTAGGTCTAAAAGACAAATTTACCACTAAACTAGCTAATGACATTGATATTATGTCAGCATTATATATATATATTATATATAAAGAGCATACAGTTGAGGGGGGCTCGAGCTCCCGGGCCTATAGTAAATCCGCCCCTGCTTAAGAAATAAAAGTGTAACATTTTGAACCTTAAGACCAAATAAATACCAGACCTAAAATTTAAGGACTAAAAAGGTATTTCTTTTTATTTTTTCTTTCAAAATATATGGTGTTCCCAATTAGCAAAGAGTTCGAGATTTCTCTTAGTCACACAAGCTTAGAGGTCTCACCAAAAACCTTTGAACACTTAGAGCCAAGGCCTCTAGATATAATTATAAAAGGGAAAAGTTACTTTTTTTTAATTTACCTCTTATTTTAAATACTATATTTGAGAAGTGATAGGTCAAAGGATAGCCTTTCACATTTTACCAGGTAAATGTAAACGAAATAGCTGTTTTGCAATAGAATTATTGACTTAATTTGACGAAGTCTATCTAATCTTATGACTTGTACACCCAATTAATTAAAAATACAATTTTGACTAAGTAAATTATTTCAACTCCTTACCTTAATTAATCTTCTTACCACCATGGTGTAAAAGCGACCAAATGCACAACATTAATACAATAAAAAATTTCTTCTTTTTTTTCTTAATACAAAAAAAAAATCTTAAGAGAATGAATTATGGTAAATTTAATTATATCAATATTTTAACACTTTTTTTCATTAGATAAACATGTCTATTATTTATATTATGTTTATATTAGTGGCATTTTGATGTTTATTTTTTTTTGTGTTTAGTGGATTTTTTATGATATAATTGAAATATCGATTTACCCCTTATATTGATATCGAACCCATAAAAATATGAAAATATTGATAGAAATATCTAACATATCGATAAAAATTTAATACTATGGTGTAAAGTTGGATTATATAAATAATTTAATTACAATTTATGGTCTCAAAATGAAGCAATTTTGACATTTCGTTGTTGAATTTTATAAACTATGATGGGATGGATTGAAGGTCAACAATAGAGGCTAGTGGCTGCCGGATAAAAACAATATCAACTAGATTTTATATTAATTTATTTATTTTGGGTCTAAAGTAATCAATAATTAAAATTTCGGAATTTACTTTTTAATGGCTGGTAATTTTTCTTTTTAATATATAGTGAAATTTGAGTAACATTCTCATTTTCTAATAATATATTTATCACCAATATTTAAGTTTCTAATTCCTTAATTCATAACCTTACTTTTTGAAACGAGCATATATAAAATAAACGAATATGATTTAAGGAAAAAAATTTGGTTGGCTATGCATATAAGTTGATGATCAAAGCAAAAAAAATTCATTTATTTATTGGTTTTATATGATCAGTTGAGTTGCCAATTTGGATGGAGCTTTTCTTTTAAGTAATAATGATTTCTCTTGTTTACTAATTGGATTTGTCTTTTGCATTGTTTTTATAATATTGGAAAGGATATAATATGGCCTCATGTTTTATTTTGAAGAGGAAATAAAAAATTTATAGAAAATGATGTGTCCACCATTGGCTAAAAGGAGGATTCTTAATTTGTGGCCAAATATCATTCTTTAAACATATTATATTAAATTATAAATTTCATCAATAAACTTTTAAAAAATGATTATATCTTCAACTTTTATTTTTTGGTTAGTGGATTGCTGAAATTTTAGAAATTTCTAATGTTTGGTAATTATTTGATATTTAGATTTTTGCTTTTTAAATTAAGCCTATTAAAAAAAGATACAAGAAATTGTTATCTACTTTTTATCAATTTTTCAAAAATTAAGTTAAAATTTGAAAACTAAAAAAAATAGTTTTTAAAAAATTTGTGTTTTGTTTTTAAAGTTTAGCTAAAAATTCAACTCGTGTACTTAAAAAAGATACAAATCATTGTGAGAAATTGAGAATAAATAGGCTTAATTTTTAAAAATAAAAAATAAGAAACAAAAACGAAATGGTTACAAAACTGGCCTAAGCTTTCAATTTTATCTAGTGTGTGCATGTCTAGGTGAGACAAAACATGTTGATAAGACCCCGTATTGGTATGTATAGGACAATCTTCTCTCTCGAAAAAACAACTCAAGCCAAGTAAGATGTCGAGGTTGTCATATGCCGATTCCGAATTTCGAATCTTGAACATAGACATTACACAAGGCACTTTTGCAAATATTAAAATGCAAGCTTGAAAAGTGAATTTTATTTGTAGGTTAACCTAACTATATATATTATAGTGAGAATTTGAACTTAAGAACTTAAAATTAGAAAAAGTTCAAGAATTAGATCAAATTAAATTAGGGTTGAAATTGATGCAAGATGTAATTAGTTCCATTCTTCACGATTTTTTTTTTTTTTTGTTAATCCTACTATTTTTTTTTTGTTTGGACATTATTATAGACAGAAAAAATATCAAACTATTTACAAATATAGAAAAAATTTATTGTCTATCAACGATAGACTGCAATAGAATTCTATCGCTCAAGCGATAGCAATAAAAGTGAAATTATTTACAAATATAGAAAAAATTTCATGTCTATCAGCGATAGAGCGCGATTGAATTCTATCACTTGAGCGATAGACTTCTATCGCAATTGAATTCAATTGCACTCTGACGCTGATAAACAGTAAAAACTTTTCTATATTTATAAATAATTTGACTCATTTTTCTATATTTAAAAGCAAACCTCTTTATTTTTATATATCTATACGTTTCAAATCAACTTGAATTTGATTCTTATTTCTAAAGTACATAAGCAATGAACACTTCATTAATGATGTGAACGACAAGAATTTAACAAAAGAAGCTGTTTTAATTCAACCTCGGAGTTATTTTCAAGAAAATTGACCATTTATTGACTCAAACAAATTGTGAGAATAAAAAAAACATCCACTAATTAAAGGTGTGTAATTATGTTTATGGGAAACTTTGAAACTTAATTAAGGAAAGAGGAGGGAAAGTTAGTTAGGGTTAATTAATTAAGATTAATTATTATTGTTATCCTTTCAACTCTGCTTTTAAGATCTGGCCGTGAGCCATTTTTGACGATGTATTAATTATTAATTATTTCAAAGAATTCTCCATAATGATATCACCAAATCTAATTGGGGATTAAAAAAATTAAAAGAGTTTTCTATATTAATTATTTTCAATTCAATTGAGAAAAGTTGTAGGAATCTGCCAAAATTAGTCAGCATATTTGCAATTTAATATAGTAAAATATATGTTTTTTCTATATCTCAAAATGACTAAGCCTAGCTATTATGTTACGTATTAATGATGTCATTTACACTTGGTCTAAAAGTTTCCCTAGAAATTTTTTAGAGAATAATTTGATTTGATGAATTTAATAACAAGCCTAGTATGGCATATTTGAGAAAGTTATTTTACAATGATTCAAAAATAATTCTTATTACATGAAAATCAATTTTAAAAGTGTAAAATTAAACTTAAAATTAATTTTGAATTATTAAAAATATATTTTAGATCAATGACTTTGAATATAATAAAAGTAATTTTAACAATTTAAAAATTACTAACCATCATGGATTGGCCTAGTGGTTTTGGGAACATCCAAAAATAGTCAAAGGGCCTAAGGAGTTGTGTGGGTTCAATCCATGGTGGCCACCTACCTAGGATTTAATATCTTTGTAGGGTTGGGTGGGTTGTCCTGTGAGATTAGTCGAGGTGCGCGTTTACCTTAAATTAAAGAACTAAACCTTTTTTTTTTTAGTTCAACATGTAAAGGTGAAGATTCGAACTTTAAACTTTTTTATCAAGGATATATATATCTAAACCAATTGAATTAAGCTCAAGTTAGCAATTGAAGAACTAGACTTATCGGGCCTCAGAATTATTAAAAGCATGTTTTTTTAGCTCAGTTTATAAAGGTGAGAATTCGAGCCTCAGACTTTTTAGTAAAGACATATGTTTTTTTAACTCAGTTTATAAAGGTGAGAATTCGAATCTCAGACTTTTTTATCAATGATATATATTTAAACGGATTGATCTAAGTAAATCAGGTTTGACAATTAAGAAACTAAACTTAGTTACTAGCTGAATATGAGATAATAAAAAGGATTTTCAATATTTTCCTTGCAAAAGAAAATTTCCTCATCATCTCAAAAGCATATAGGAAAAAAGGGGTTGATGAGTTTACCTCATCAACCAAATTTTCTTGGTTAAAAAGGAAAGGTCAAGGGAGGAGATTATTTCCTTTCCTAATGAACAAAATCCTCCTATTTTATGCAATAATATATATGAGGAGGATTTAAGCAATAATATTATATTGAGAGTGTAACTTATTTTGATTAATAAGTATTTCATCTCAAAATTAATTGAAAATAAAAATTAATTGTGAATATATGTCAACGACATTTTCGAACAATTAACATTAAAGAACTGCCGACGTCATATTGTTGTGTCGGCACATATACTTTTTGCTAACGCATGCTGCTAGCGTCGGCATCGGTCGAGCTTGACGACTATCGTCGGTAGTTCTGACCTATGCCCACACTTCTTTTTTACACGCTGACAAAGGATTTGTCGATGAATCTACATCGACGGAGACTTGACGTTGGCATAGGTTTTGCTGATGCATTTTCTGAACTACACTGACGATTTTTGGCGTCGGCAAAAGATCTGATTCTTGTAGTGTATCTATTTCCTAAAGAATGTGAGGAACATGCTCCTTCGAGATGGTGCCTCTTTGAATTCACCATTCTTGAGTCAAATCTCAATTTTTTTAATCGAATGTCCATTTAAACTTTATGAACTAACACAAATTAGCTATAACAGGAGTAATAACACATATATCTTAATAAAGATTACGAGAGGTATACCATCTTTAACGTGGCATCTAGCTCAACTTTTGGCCTTGATTTTCTTTTAGTATTGAAATTAAACAAGCATGAGAGTTTGAAAGTTTTGTGTTAAAAACTAGGGGGAAAAAAAAAAGGAGAGATCAATCCCACACACAAATTAGCTTTTAGAGCCACATCTTGTCAAGATCTAAAGTTGCCATAATCTCTACCGACAATAGTACCCAAGAGAATTGTTGATAATTTATATATTCTTTGCTTTTTACGCATGGCCCTTCTTTCATTCATTATAATATTTGCATGCACTCAAATTTTCTTTTTATTTGTATTATTGTTATATGGTTGAGGTGAAAATACATTCAAAGTACAAAAAAGATGTGAAAATCTTCCCAAAGATTTCCTTACCCTTTTGTTATATTTCCAAAAACCCTTTTTTTTTTTTGTTCTTTTATTTATGTTTGTGTTTGGAAACATCTTTAACACTCTAAAAAAAAAAAGAGAGAGAAAAAGAAGAGGAGATGATGATGATGAAGAAAGTTGAATTTCTATGGTAAATTGGGCAAATTTTGTAGTGACGTTTGTGAAAACATTACATCTGTCTTTTGTTATACAATCTCCTAGCAAGTATTACTATGAAATGATTGTTGGATTTATCATATTGGTCATTTGACCAAGTGAATTGTATAGAAAGAAATAGGAAAAAAAAGAATTATGAGTATTTCCTAAAACTTTGGTGAAAATCCAAGCCAAAATTAAGATATGGGACAATGTCCGGATATCGTGGTACTTGCTTTCTTTGTGGGGCTAGTTACAGTTAAATTCTTCACAATCTGGTATGATGTTATCTATTTTGAATCTTGGTTTACGTGGCTTTACTTTTAATTTCATCTAAAATATTTTATGCTAGTGGACATATATATTTTATCTTTACTTGTCTATATACCTATGATCTTCTTTCATTTAAAGTGATATATTGAAACAATATGTTGATATATCTAATACTTTTTATTTTGTTAAATAAATTGGACATTGCAAATGATAAAAGGTGTTTCTATTTTACCATTTGGTTAGGTTAAAATATCATTTGGATTTATATACTTGGAGCTTTATTCTACTTTAACTCATATATCTTTTACATGTTGAAATTTAGTTATTTTAGTTTCAATATATCTCTCAAAAGTCAAAAGTAGTAATTTGAAGTTAATTTTATGGTTGAATGCTAAGGGTTTGAATTGGTATTTTGTTTTTTGTTTTCAAATTTATTGATTTTAATGAATATGCATGCATTCGACAGATGTGTTTTGATAAATGATCTTTAAATTCTATGATCTAAACAGTGCAATTTTTTAAAACAATATTTGAATGTTTTCATTATACATCTAGATTTTGAATATGAAATCTGTAAATATAGATTTATGTTAAAAAGATAAATATTCTGAAAAATATAACATTTCATGTTATAAGTTCAATAGATTCTATTAAATTAAAATATATCTAATACAATATATTATAAAGTAGAAGATATTCTAAAATAATAATTATACAAAAATTTAGACATAAAATATGTTTATAAATAATTAATAGTTGTTTATATTTAACCCAATATACAGTCATAACTACAAAACCAATTTTATGATTTGTAAATATATTATACCATTTACCCTTTGAACTATTGTTTAAATGAGAATCTAATTTTTGAATCCACCTATGAAACACAACTCATAAAAAAATTTTGTGTATCAAACTGACTCTTTTTTTTATTTTGAATTTTTCTTTTACAATCTATTTTAATAAAAAGTTAACAAATATTAACTATTATTTATGAGATTTATTAAGAATGTAGGTGTTGATGCATGTCAAAAAATAGATCAACTGTGAATTTATTTTCTTCGAGAGAGATTTGTCCGACTGCCTACAAGACAAAAGCAAATGAATACGGGGGTGGCGTCTAGCCATACACACTCCGACGCTCAAGTCAGACTTGTATTTTTTAGTAACTAGACAATAAGGAAATAATAGGGTATTTTTAGCATAATTTTGAGCATACCTTCGACCAATGGTCTCGGTCTTATTTATAGGTAGAAAAATGTAACTGACGCCGAGGGTTATAACGCTCTTCTTCAATCCACGTAACAGCTGAGTTAATTGATTGAGCGGTTATGTCATTATTGGTGCATCACTTAAAGGCTCGTCCGTTATGAATATGGACGGTTTCAGCCTCCAATTGCCTCTCTAAGCTTTCTGCTTAGCTTAGGCTCCTCTTGGCTTGAGCTCGACTCTCCTAAGCTTTGTAGGCTTAGGCTCACCTGAGCTCTTTTAGCTTACCTCACGGGTCCCACTGAGCTTGAGTTCTCTCAGGGCTCTCGCGGTTCTCTTCTAAGCTTACCTCACGGGTCCCACTGAGCTTGAGTTCTCTCGGGGTTCTCTCGCAGGTTCTCTTCTAAGCTGGAGCTTGACTCTCCTAAGCTTGTAAGCTTAGGCTCACCTGAGCTCTCTTGGGGCACTTCATGGAGGCTCTTCAGCTCACCTCAACCTAGGCTCATAGAGGCTCTTCAGCTTACCTTTACCTAGGCTCATAGAGGCTCTTCCATAAGTCGTGGCTAATTTTGCTCATAATAAAAGGAATTAAATCAAGTTTAGTTATTTGAAAATATATGAACTCAAATAAATTGAAAATAGTACTTCATCTCTTATTTTTAATGTAAGAAAGAAAATGAAAGCACCAAATTTGATTGGTTGTTGGTAAAATATGAAAAGTAACACGTGCGAGGAATTTTCAACATATTTTAAAGCGTGTGGAATTGGGTTTTTTTTTTTTTTTTTTTTCTCGGCAGTGTGGAATTGAATTGAAGAGACAGACAATGGAGAATGCGTACCGAATTGAAAAGAAACATCACATTAATGACATCGATATCACACTCACACTGTCCTTTGGAGTTTGGCCGACCGCTCCCAATATCACCACTTTCTTAATTAAGAAATAGCTTGACGTTTAAAATATTCATGTCGAGAAAAAATATTAAATTTTGATTAAAAAATAATCTAACGTTTAAAATATGACTACTTTCAAATATAAAAAATGAGTCAGAGCGATAGAATTCTATTCTAGAATTTTTCTATATTTATAAATAGTTTGATATTTTTCTGTTTACAGTCATTTTCTTTTAAAATATCGATGTCAATAAATAGTTAAAATTGGATCCTCATATTTGAGGGATGATTTTCATCATTTGCTCAAAAATATAAAAACAAAAAAATGTTTAAATTCTTACGGATTTTTAAACAAATTTAAATATTAGTGATTATTTATATTCTATTAACTTTAGTGACATTTTATTGGTTATTTTTTAGTGTTTTGTGCATTTTTTACGATATAATAGAAATATCGATTCACCGGTCATGTGTAATGTCAAATCCATGAAAATATGAAAAGATCAATGAAAATTTAACACCACGCAAACTCATTTTATATAAATATTGATTTTTTTTTTAGTATAATCACTGTGGGATGGGGACTAGACGTTCAACATTTAGAAAAAAAAAAGTCATGTTATTTTTCGTCGAGCTAAGCTCACTTTATATTATAAAATTGAAATCAATATCTAATTTAGGGGCAGATTCACCTTAATTCCTTTCAACCCTTTTTTTTCCAACTTAAAACGTTATTCTTTATTTGTATAATGATACAACAATATAGAGGTTCAAAAAATCTAATTCGTGAAAAACCAAAGCAACTCATTTAGATTAGGTTGGATTCAAATAAATGAAAATTTTATGGGTTGGATCGATTCATGAATTCACCTAAAATAATCTGAACCAACTCGAACTAACTCAAACTTATTATTAATATTAAAAAAAAAATTCACTTCCAATACAATTATATATACATGTATTTATTTTAATTTAACTTAATTTCATGATTTTTTAGATTATTTATTATCCAACAATTATTTTTAAAAAAAAATTAACACTAAGGAAATAATTTTTCATAATATAAATTTAAATTGATTTGTTAATCTTATTTCAATATGTGAAAATAATTAAACAAATTCTTTTGCATATTAACATACTGTGAAATTTTGAGATGATTCGTCACGCATAATACAAATAATAAACAAGATGTTCAAGCAATCACAGAGACATCAAGTAAGATACATTTCGCCTCCCCTCAATATATAAGACTCCCTCTCTTTTGAAGTTATCTTCCTACATACTTGTGAAGACCCTTCACTGGTACAACTTAGGCTCCTCCTAAGTTAAAGAATTCCTTCTCATGAAATAAAGTTTTAGTTTTTCCTAAGACTGAGAATCCTAGCTCAAGAATGAAATCTCAGGCTCCCCTAAGATTATGAATAACTCCTTGTTCTGAAAGCCTTCAACAAAATTTCGCACAATAGATCGTAGATCAAGGATAGTAGAGAGTTAAGGATGCAATATCCGACCACCACAGAAAACGAAAGCTCCAAATAAACAAAATAAAAGTGAAACCCTAGTAATACAAAGACTTGTAAATAAATAGGCATAGCGGAAAAGGGAAACATCCCCAATCGTATTCTACAAACTATGGAAAAGGAAATAGAATAAAAAAAAATAACTGTGCATATTTTTTTTAGATAAGGAAAGAAATATGTTGTAGGATTGGCATCTTGTGTGACAACTTCTGTAACAACACCAAAACAACTCAGAAGGCCGAACACTAGCAACTTTAAACAAATATACCGCCAATAACAAAACTCTAAACAAACTAAATTTTATATTTAAAATTTTAAAACATAATGAATTAATAATACACCTAATAACTCACTATTTTTATATTAAAAACACCACAGTAAATAACTTTGACATTTATGTTTTTCATTATAAACTATCTATATTTTAAATTCATATTCATTCTCGAAAATTATTTTAAAATATTAATAAATAATAATAACTATTTAAACTTTTTCTTTAGTTTATTTTACAATTTTTATTCTGTATCCAATATTAATGAAAGTAAATATTATGTTTTGGAAATTTTAGTAAATAATTAAAAATTTTAAGTATAAATATTTCTGGTATTTTTTTAAAAAAAAACCGTCCTGTTTCTAAATTAGTATTCATATATTAATGAATTTAAAATTATATTTATACTATATACCTTTATAATATAAATTTCTTGATTTTCCATAAAAGGAGATTGTGATGTATTAAATTAATGGTTTAATTTGTTAGAGATTATGTGTTGGCAATATTTGTTTAAGGCCGGTAGTTGTCATTCAAGTTATCTCTGTTGTTTTAGTCTAATGGTTGTTTCTAAAAATGCTGATTGTGTGAAATATATTTTCCTTATTTGGAAAATCTTGTATGTCGTCTCTTGCAAATTTCTTGCCTTTTCTGAACGTGACAGTTCGGTAATTAGGGTTGCTCTCGTGGTTGGTCTTCTAGGGTCGGCCATTTTGACGAGAATTACGAGTGCCATTGTCTTGTGAGTATTTTGCACAAGTGTGTTGGCCTTTCACTGACGAAGGTCATGTTGCAGTAGATCTAAAGACTGATGTTGAGTCGCATCGATGTATTTCTTATCAACGTGAGAACAGATTCTCAAGCTTATGGGGAGTCTAAGCTAATCAAATGGAGTGGTCTTCATTTGATGTGAAAAGATAAAAGTCTTAATGAAAAGGAGTCTCACACTTAGGGAAGCCTAAGTTATCTTGGGAAGGAGTTTCACACTTAGGGAGCCTAAGTGATCATTCACTAATACACACACTCTTAGGGAAGCCTAATATCATTGGGAGAGAGTCTCACACTTAGGAGAAGCCTGAGTGATATTTTAAGTTATTAAGTTGTTCGGGTGTTACTGTATTTGTTGTGTCATTACAGATAAGTACAACATTGTAATCGAATTACATTTTATTAGTGAATTTATCTTTCCTAAGCATACTGTCCCTTCAGACATAGGTGGTATTTCACCGAACTGGATTACCAAATTTTGTGTTCTCTTTCGTTTAGTCTTTACGCCTAATTTTAATGTTATATGATATGTTGTAACATTGTGCACAGCAAAATCTATTGTATGATAGGTAACCTTTATTTTTCATAATTTATTTATGATTTTTTTTTCATTACTTGTAAATTGTTTTTACAAGATTTTAAGTAAAGTTTGTGAAACAAAATTTCACATGTGCAACAATTTACACCAGGTAAGTTCTAAAAAAAATAAAAAAAAAAGTTTATAAAGTAAAATCAAATTTCAAATATTTTTTTGATTAAGTCAAAGTGAGCATCACTTAGTGATAATTGACATATACTCTGTTTCAAAGGTTGAAATTCTCATATACTTTACTTGTCTTAAAAAAAAATAAGGATTAGATTCATATTTGAATTTTGTAATATGAATTCCCTTTCTTTGTTCAAAAGGCAAAATTATCTCTTTTATTTACATCATTATTTATGGTAGGTATTGGCACATACACCTTTGATATTAATATATATTTCCAGAGAAAAATAATATGTTTGTGATCTAATTTTTTTTAAAAAAAAGCAATTTATTTGTATGTGTGTTTTGTGTGTATTAGAATATAATATAGAGAAGACAAAAGGATCAAATTCAAAGTTTTATGTCATCAATTATATCACCAAACAAATTTGTTTCAAGAGAATGATTGAGAGATGAAAAAGAAGCATCTTATTTTAATGGCAAACTGCAAATATTTTATATACCATACATTAAAATAGATTAAGCAAAGATTTAGAAAGATAAAAGGGTGTGCTTTAGAATAATTATGGTTATCTTGAGAATCAATGGCTTAAAATGATATTTGTCGACTATAAAATATTTATCTATAGATAAAAAGATGGGAAGGATATATCTTGAGAGAGAGATTTAAAATGTCGATCTCGATAAAAATGTCAAGGTCTCAATTTTTTGAAATTTTTCATGAAAATATTGATAAAATGTCAATGTCGATGTCGATGAATATTTTGGAAAAATTATAAAAACAATTTTTTAAAAATATATATATATAAATTAATAAATAAATATTTTGTTTTTTTAATTAAATTTAAATGCTTATGATTTATATTATATTTACAATAACAACT
Source organism: Lagenaria siceraria (assembly GCA_002890555.2). Classification (NCBI taxonomy): domain Eukaryota; kingdom Viridiplantae; phylum Streptophyta; class Magnoliopsida; order Cucurbitales; family Cucurbitaceae; genus Lagenaria; species Lagenaria siceraria. The sequence continues at coordinate 16,739,139 of CM016483.1, read as the reverse complement.
GTAACTACTCGAGTTTAGGAGAGGGACACGAATTAACTGAGATTACATTCGAATAAGAGGGATGATCTTGAGGACATGAAAATATAACTAAGAAACGCTTAAAAGAATCGAAAGTTATTATCTATACCAACAAGGTATACATTTCTTTTCGGTGGTTTAAAAGGACTCGTGTTGGTTTGTGGGGACAACTTTCACTTTTAGAAGCATTCAAGACAGGCAAGGATGATGTTGCGGGGTCCCAAGGAAATGTTATTCGGATTCTGAATCTTAGTCCTGGGGCGTTACAACAACAGTTATATATTTTCATTTGATATGATGAAAATGTCAATTAACTGCTCGTATTGATGTGAATCAATGAAAATATCTAATATGCTGACAAAAATTTAATAGCATGTTTGAGAATATATACTTAAATCAGTTGAGTCGGATTTGGCGAATAATATGTATTATTATTTGATAATACAATATGTATTATTATTAGTGGGGTCTTACGTTTGATTATATATATATATATATATATTGAACCAAGATAATTAAAATATAATGTGAATGAGTCATGTGATTAGATTAGAGATGCAAATTTTAATATAAGTTAAATTAATTCTGTCATCCACAACTTCTTGAGAGTATCCATATCCACCGCCTGAGAATCAAAATCCACTACTTGAGAAAATCTAAAACTTTACATAGAACCCACTTTCCATTCAAATATCTATGCCACCTTCGTTTCATTGTGAAAGAAGAAATTAAAAAAAAAATAAAAATATATATATATGTATATATATACTTGTTAGTTCTCGAGTCTTCAACTCTTAAAATTACAAAATTTATTATTTTAGCCTCTTACTTTTGAAAATAAGTTTAAAATGTCCTTTAATTGTTGAAGTAACATTTTAAATTAAAAATAATCTTAAAAAGAAAAGGGGAGGAGAGAGAGAGAAAAATATATTTTTAAAATTTTTATTTTTAATTTAAATGACATGTCAACATTAAAAATAATCATAAAAAATTACTCAACTATCTTTTAAACTTATTTATAAAAAATTGGAGCCTAAATTGGTATATTTTAAAACCATAGCAACCAAAGACATCTATTACTAAAAAATTAAAAGGACTAAAATGATAATTTTCTTAAAAAAAAATTAGATAGCCTATTTTGGATCAAGTTTTCAAATATTAAAGTAAAAAATATAGTGTTCTAACATAATTGAGATATAGTTCTTTCGGTAAGTCGGAAGTTCAAATTTACCTACTCTCTTTTTGTTTCCTTAAAAAAAACAAAAATGATTTTTCAAATTGTTAAAAATGTCAAAATTGATTTTTAAGTACTCAAATGTTATTCCAAACATATCATCAGACTTTTCAATTTGATGATTAAAAATAATGAATAACTATAATATAAACTTGTTGAGAATCACTTGAGATATCGATTTATATCCACTTTTTGTTGTTTTTAGCAGACTTTTGGTATTAATTTATAATCAACTTAATATATTTTTTTTATATCCATGAGTGTCCGGACCAGCTTACGCGCGGTTACCAACTTAATAGATTTGTTATATTTGGATATATAAATTACTTTTCTTTCTTGATTTTAGGGTAGTCTTAATAGTACATAGATTGATTAGATGATTATTGAATGAAAAAAATTTCGGTGACCCTAGACTGCATTTATCTATTGTGCCGCCCCTCGTGCACTCAATTAAAAGTTTTCACGTGACAATTTATTTTTTAAAAATTCATTAAATTTTTTTTATAGGTAGAAGAAGGGAAAGCATAAGACTTAGGTGCAACTTATTGAATATTTTTAAGAAATTTTTTATGTTCCTCTTTTTTGTATTTGTTTTATATTGATCCAAATAAAAATAATTGTATCTATATTTTGTTAGTTCAATAATATGTAGAGTAGAAGATTCGAATTCTTGACAACATTTTGGTAGAAAATTTAGATTTTGATGTTACTTTAGCTACATTGACGATAATTGAATCAACCGTGTTATCTTAAATCTTTTTAGTTTCATGATTATTTTAACTTTTTAAATGAATGTAGAAAGGAGACTCGTTAATGTCAAATTATAAGAATTTTAGAAACATTGTGGACTTTAAAAGTTGATATGAAGTATGTATATTTTCATAAAAGAAATAGACTTTTCAATGTGATTATGATTGTTTTGATTTTTCTAAAGTCTTTAGGTTCATTGAAACAAATGTATTCTCATTGAAAATAACTTTTTTAAATATATATATATATATATTGTCCTTTTGCTCAAAATTAAAAGTATTTAGGAAGAAAGAAAAAGTTATGAGGGCTTTTGAAAATGATGTGTGGTAGGTTAAATAATGGTCAAGAATGTGCAAAGGGCTACAAAAAATTACTTCTAATTCAAAAAGTGTTTGAATTTGAAGGGTAAATTGATGTCTCACCTCTTTCATTACAATAAGAAAATGATATTTCTCTTTGAAATTTATGTTGTAACCTCATTTTTCATACTTTTTTTTTTATTTTTTTTTAATGTAAGATCAACTCTTGTGAGAGACCATATAAATCATATCTTCATAAATATTATATTATTTTCTAGTAGAAAATCAATATCCAACCTTTCATATTATATGTGATTAGAGATTAAAGTTTTTTTTTTTTTTGCATTCTTCAATATTCAATTTTATTCGCTAGTCCAAACATAATTGTATGGATTAAGCACTAATATGATTCTAAATGTTGATGGTTCAACTATTCACCTTACTATTATTGAACTAAATGTGGAAAAAAAAAACCCAACCTTACTCAACATACAAGATGAAGCAATAATTTCTTCCACTTCTAAATTCCAAATAATTCGATTCAGAGTCAGGACATTAAGATTTAAGGTCATTTCTTCAATTTGCTCTCCATTTCTAAGTTTATAGTCTTCGCAGTAGCTTCATCGATGTTACCTACCAAATAAAAAACTTGTTCGTGAAGACCATATTCTCATTCGCCAGAAAGGATTAATTTAAACCCTCTAATTGTTTCTGCCAAGCCAACGTATTTCATCGGAGAACTAGTAAATTTTCTGTTACGAAGAAAAAAGTTGCGATAAGAAACACTCAATTTTTTGTGTTCGTGCTACGGTTAAGGGACCCTCTTTGAATAACCGAAGGATAGCTATAATGCCCTGCAGTTCCTTGAAACATTGTAAGGTTTGTTTAACTCTTTGCACAGTTTCATATTGTTCTTCACCAACGATCCGAGGATGTAGAGTGTGTGTATATATATATATATGATATTATAGTTAAAATTCTCGCGATTGCATTTCGATTTTTTTTTTTTGTGTAATAGTTTGACAATAATTGACATATACATACTTTTTTAGATTGTGATCACATTTTCATACCCCACATAATTTATTGTTTTGTTTTCAAGAGGGAAAAAAACTCTAATGCTATTTTCTACTTTTATCTTTTGATCCCATGATTAGATTAGGAGCGTGTTTGAAATATATTTTCAAATGTTTAATTTAGAAAATAAGTCATTTTAGGAAAAATTGCCGTGTTTGACAACCACTTAAAATAGATTTTAAAGTGTATTTTAAACAGTTTTTATCAAAAAAAAATTTAAATAAAAATGACTTTTTTGAAAAATATTTTTTTCTCAAATCAATCCAAACGAGTCCTAGATGGATTGACATACCATAGTTTCAATAATCATTGATTGCAAGCTTTTGAATTAGGTAAATTGGAAACTTAATCACATTTAAAATGAAGGGACAAATACTTCTCTAGTTGTTTTGAGGTTAATTTTCACCTAGTCTATAAGTTTTAAAATGTTACACTTTCACTCTTGAGTTTTGATTTTAATTTCTATTTGTTCTCTAAGTTTCAGAATATTATATTTTTATCTCGATTTTAAAGTTCAGTCTTTATGTAAACCCTACGATTTAATATTTTACACTTTTACCCTTGGTTTTTTTTACTAATGCTCACTTTAGCATTTGGCGTTAACTTTCAATTAATTAAATATAAGATAATTATGATTTGAAATTTTTTTCTAAAAATGATGAGAAATTAGTGAAAATTAACTTAACTATAAGTAACTTAATAATAGACATTAACACTAAGGTTAAGTATAGATCTTGAAGCCATAGCAACCAAATTAAAACAAAACTCAAAACTCAATGGTAAAATTATAACAATTTGAGATTTAGGAACCAAATAGAAATTAAATTCAAAATTTAGAAATTAAAGTATAACATTTTAAAATTTAAGGACTAAATAGAAATTAGACTATATTTTGGGTAGATAAAGGAATATTTGAAAGATATGGGTGTGGGGGAGCCATTAGGCCCTAGTGGTTGGGCCAGGGCCCGTAGGTCAGATTGGAGGGGCTTGACCTTGGGCCTACAAGCTTGGGAATTAGGATAATAGAGCCACCTTATTTTAATTTTAATATTTCTTTTTTCTTTTTATTAGACAACAGCTGGTTTTATTTGAATATTAGATTAGATTAGATTAAATATCAAATCCATTGAATTGTATTAAATATTAATTGAATCACATTATTAACGCCTTATAAATTATATATCTAACTAAGAATAATATTCGATTCATTAAAGAATTCTTCTTTTGTTTCCGTCTATTTTCATGCCTCATGTCTAATCAATATATATACTCTTTTTTTTTTTTTTCTTTTTCGTGGTTTTGTTTCCATATAAATAATGAAATAGTAAATTTTATTAATAATATATTTTAAAGTTGGTCCCAGCATTTATTGGAATTGAAAAATTATTAAATTAGATCATTAGGTATTGTTGTGGGTGACTTTGGACTAAAGGACATAATCGACATCAAATACGACATAAGCGACAATGTCAAGAAAATAACAAAACTTAGGCCATAAGTAGTTCCTTAGGACTAAAATAGGCTAGGGTATGAGTTGACTTGGGCCAAAGCCCAAACCAAGGTGCTCAACCTAGCCAAAATGCCCAATAGTACATACCATGTCTTGTGCATATCCTAACGTGGTATATTTGGAATGACATTTGACATTTAGTCTTACAAATACATTATTATAACTTTAGAGGAAGTAAGTTAATTCTTAGCTCAAACTCTTAATTTGCTACACTAATTCGTTCTTTGACTTTAGAATCGGAGCACATGTAGCAAGTATTATATCGGTGTGCCCATCTTTCTATTTACTATTGTTGTTTCGAGAAAGTCGAACTCTTTTTCCTGTTTAAATTTTGACATCAACAGACATAATTTTCTAAAATTCATCTTTTTTTTCCTAGTTATGATCTTAGACACCCTTTTCTTTTCTAATAATAATATAACAATAAATTAAAAAACAAATTTAGATTCTTATGGTCAAATTTTCTTCGTTTACTCTCCATTATTATTTTGTATTATAAAAGCCGCCCATATGTTTATTTAGAATAAATATCTTCGAACTAACATTAAAAAAAAAAAAAAAATCTTCCAATTATTATTTTGCAAATAATTATTTAAATTTATTCTCTAATGTCTAAGTTCACCCCTCACCCCTCTCATTTAAGATATTACATAATTATACAAAATTCACCTTTTACCTATAGGCTTTGTTGAATTAATTAATTAATTCAATATCATAAATCCAATTTCATTATAATTAGATTAAACTCTTAAGTCTAAACGTGAATATATAATAAAACTAGTAAATTAAAGTTCAAATGAAATAATGGTCTTGGACTTAGAAAATTATATTGTGTCTATTTACTTCATTTATTTTAAAAAGTAGATAGAGTGCCAACGCAATTTAAAAATAAAAAATTTAAAACAATGAATTCAGTGAAAACAAAATTATATTTCATGTTTCCATATATATGTTTGGTAACAGATTCAAACATCATATTTCAATTTAAACGATTGTTTAAAATACATTTGATAATGTATTTATAACCATACTTTCGTGTAGGTAGTGACTTTCATTTCTTTTAAGTCTCTCTTAACCATACTTTTATGTTCTCAGGATCCCTCTCATTCGGATGTGAACTCGGTTCATTCATGTCCCCCTCCTAAACTCGAAGAGTTACACATATAGTTTATAATACATTATATAACACATATTTTAATTTAAGAAAAACGAATTGATTTTACAATATGAAATACTATATTTATTTGTATTTTTATCTTCCTTAATTTTGTTCTAGATTATGAAATTTCAAATTCAAAATATGAATACACCAAAAACATAAAAATATTGTTTTCAAAATTTATACTATTTAGATTACAGAATCTGAAAACAATTTTAAAAAATAAAATCCATATTACTTTTCAAATACATATTCACTACACTAAATAAATAAATCTAAAAATATAAAATACAATTTAGATTACCTAGCAAACAGACCCTTGTTCTAGTCTTTCTTCTTTATATTATAAAAAAGATTGAGAAATTACTATAAATAGAAAAAATATCAAACCATTTACAAATATAGAAAATTTTCACTATCTTGCTGGAGCGATAGACTTCTATCGTGGTATATTGTTGATAGACAGTAAAAAAATTTTATATTTGTAAACAATTTGGTTCATTTTTCTATATTTGAAAATAGTTCATAAAGATTCGACTCCTAAACAAATTTATATTTTAATGAAGTAAATCTATAGTATTAATCTCATCACTTCAATACCTACATAATCAAATATATGAGTCTATATGTAGATAATTAGTCTTGCCTAATCTTTAAATAATATTAACAGCTTATTATAAAACATTTTAAAGGTACATAAATCAAACAGGGCATTTAAAGATTCTATCAAAAGTTTTTTTAAATATGAAAATTAAACTGACATAACTCTAAAAATTTAGAGCCAAAATTTGAAATTTAACCTAGAGTCAGTGTCCAATTCTTCATTTAGAAAAAGTGATCAGTGGTAATTAACTCATTTCCAAATAATATTGTGATTAGATGAGGATATAATAAAATCACTCAATATTCTAACTGAAAGTGATATTTAATGAAATGAAAAAAGAAAAAAAAACAAAGAAATTGAACATTGAAGTGAATATTAGTTTTAATAGATAAATAATAATAAAAATCAAATACGCGGCGGCAGGAAAACGTGAGGAGATTGGGTTTAGCCCGTGGGACTCCACATCTGGCCTACTTTCCGACCAAATTTCATCCGACATTAGACGTTAATTTCGGTGGGCCCATTGGACGGTGGAGATTTGTTTCCTCCCAACTAAAAGAATAAATAGAATATATTATTTAAAATATATATATATCGGCCCTTGTTTAAAAAATAATAGAAAATTACTATAAACAGAAAAAAAAATTATTAAACTATTTATAAATATAAAATAAATTTACTGTTTATTAGCGATAAATCGTGATAGACAGTAAAATTTTTCTATATTTGTAAATAGTTTTACTCATTTTTCTATATTTGAAAACAGCCCAAAAATAATATTTTATTTGGTAATATTATTATCACTTATTATAAACTTTTTAAAATTGTCAAATGAGTTTAACTCAATGATAATTGACATGACATTTTTTTAGAAGTTGAAGATTCAATCTTCAGACCACAGTTGTTGTATTAAATAAAAAGTACTAAAACTATCTTCTAAGTAAAAATTCTTTAAAATTTTGAGATAAAAATTGGAATATAGAACAGTGTGGTATGATTATAACTTATGTATGACAATTTAAATTTTGAGATAAAAATTGGAATATAGAACAGTGTGGTGTGATTGTAACTTATGTATGACAATTTAAATTTTTTAGAATATTATGTCATAAATACATGATTGAGAATTTGTCTTTTTTAAATATTATTTTAAAATTTTAGGTTAAATTATAAATTTGATTTCTATATATTAAATCTTTAAATATTTAATCTTGTATTTTAATAGATTTTGATTCTTCAACTTCCCATTTAATATATCTCTTTAATAGTTTTTTGAATTATTAAATAAAAAATTAATAGTTCATAAACTTATAAGATATATTCTAAAATTTTGAGATATTTTAAATATGCGACAAAGTTTAGAGTTGATGTTAATTCTTACAATTAAATTTATGACCCATTCATGATTAAGTCTAGCTTTTCAAATGGATATAAATTTTCCTTTGGTTTAATTTTATCAATTAAAAATCAGTATTTCATAGTTGAATGCATAGTATTAAATTTTTATTAACATGTCGATATTTTCATATTTCTACGAATTTGATATCAACATAAGGAGTGACTCAAAATTTCTAGTATCTCGTAAAAAATCCACGAAACATAAAAAATAATTAACAAAATGTCACTAATATAGATATAATATAAATAATAAACATGTTAACTAGTTTAAAAACCATAAAATATTTATTTACTAATTTAAATTTAGTTTTCTATTTTTAGAACTTTTTTAGAAATATCTATCAAAACCGACATTATATCGATATTTCCATAATATTAGGATTTTGGTATTTTCGTCGACATCAACATTTTAAACCTTCGTTAAATGTTGATTTTTTATTTTATTTATTTATTTTCTTTTTTTTTGCAAAGGGTAAGAACAAAAATTAAAAAAAAATGGAAAGGGGAGAAGAATAAGATAAAGCGTGTGGGGAAGAGGTACACGTGCGAGGAATTGAAGGAAGGTGGGTCCCACTAGTTATTAAAATCCAAGTTAGAAAGGACAACAATTTTTGACCAAAAACCCATCACACATTATTAAAGACAACCCTGCGTTACCACAACGCATCCTTCTTTTCTTACTTTTTTTCTCAACTTTATCAATGATTTTAATCATTTTTTCCATTAAACATTTTATTATATAGTATTTTATATCCTAACTTATAATTTATGTTCCGCTTAAAAAATAGGAATTAGAGGAAGTGGAGTTTTTAGATCTAATTTTTTTTAAAAAAAAAATCTACTATGGTCCCACAATTATAAAAATATCAATTTCATGACTTATTAGTTCCTTATACTGGGATTCTACAACTAAATAACTCTCCAAACTTACAATCTTAACAAACTACAATGGCTAATGACAATAATTAATAAATTACAGGGACCAACTGATCAAGTTAAAAGTTCATGAGTGTAATTATAACCAATTACAAAGTTTAAGGAAGTAATGGTCTCATCGAACAAAGTTAAAACTTGGGAGGTGTAATTGTAACAAATCTCATAGTTCACAAGTAATTTGTGCAATTTTGGTTATAATTTATAGTTGAATATACTAAGAACATCCTTGTTTGGTTCAAAAATTTTAAAATCCATAATAGGTGTTATGACTAACAAATATCAATTTACGACTTATTAATTTCTTACTTTGCAAGTTTCACGACTTAATAACTCTTTGAATTTAACTTCACTTCTTGAATTTCTCCCAAAATAACTTTTAATCTTTTAGGTAATTTTTATTTTGGTCTTTAATATTTTAAGATTTTCAATTTTATTTTCATGTATTGGAATTTCTTGATTAGATCATTTCCTCAAAAAAATTTGTTAAAAAAAATCATTATTAAATTAGTATTTATTAATATATAGATACATGACAGCACACAAATGCTACCAATAACATAAAATCTACCATGCCATTTAGCAAAATATATTATAAGTGTGTTTGGAATACATTTTTAAGTAATAATTTAAAAATTAAGTTATTTAAGAAAAATTGAAGGACCACTTAAAATAAATTTTGAAGTGTATTTTAAATCATTTTTATCAAAAGAGTTTAAATAAAAATAAAATTTTTAAAAACATTTTTTTCTCAAGTCAATTCAAATGGGTCTACGTCGATAAACAAAAATCTATTTTCTAGGAGATGTCACAAATATGTTAATAAAGAAAATTTAATAATACCTTGTAAACAATTTTTTTTTTTACCTAATTGAGACTTTTTTATAGATTAAAAATAAAATTAATATAAATTTAGGACTTTGATATATTTAACTTAATCATACAAGCATGTATTTTTGTGCAAATATGCGTCTCACATTTTGTATCCTCTTTTCAAATTTTTATTTAAGATTTAAAAGTCAATGTGGTAAGGAGACATTTATTCTTGTTTTAACTTTGAACTAAATCTATATATGAAAAAAAAAACATCTCAATTTTACGAAATATCGATAAAATGTCACTGTCAATAGAAATTTATAAAAAGTTATAAAATCAAAAAGAAAATATATATATATATATATACTTTTAAATAAAAATAAATACTTATTATTTATATTATATTCACATTTTTTAAAAATGTTTTATCGATATTTTACGAGATATAATAAAAATATAGATTCGCCCTTATGATAATTAAATTTATAAATATGTAGGGATGTAAACTGAAATGTCGATGAAAATTTAATATCCAACCTAGTTTGATTTTTGGATACAAGTAAAAATAGAATGACATAAACAATGTAAGATCTTTGAAATGGTAGGGAGAGGAAGAAATTAAATGTATTTTTATTGCATTTGTCTAAGTTTGTAAACTCAAGGAAAAGAATACTTGTTTTCCATAATAGTAATTTAATAAGTAATAAGTTTTTCTTTTTTTCTCTTTTCTAAGGATATGTATATTCAATTTGTGAGTTGGATCTTACAAGATTTGAATCCATCCATAAGTTTGAACTTTTCATACCATTAATGAGTAAAGTGCCACATCATATTATAACATTTTGTCAATGTGACAATCACATCTTCACAAATTTATTCACATGTAATTCTATTATTTCATGATTTCCATTTTTTCTTTTTTTTTTTTTTTTTGTAAACTTTAAATTCATCCTACAATTTCCTAATACTTATTTTATATTATATGTATAATTATTAAATTATTAATTCGATTTGAAAAGCTTTAGTTTTTCTATTTTATCAAAGTGTCAAATCAATTTAAGATAAAAATATACTTTTTCATGTGATTCACTTTAATTTAATGAGGTCTCAAATTTAAACTTCTTTTAACACCTAAAATTTCAATAATAATGATTTGGACTTTAATTTTGAATTCTTATACGTAATGAGCTTGATAATAACCATATATGTAATGATACTAAGTGAACTAACAAAAATTTAGATGGAAAAATAATTAACTTGAGCATAATTCAATTAGTTAAGATATATGTTTTCGACTAAAAAGTTAGAGATTTGAATTTCCATTCGGCATATTGTTAACCTAAAAAATCGTTGAGATGAAAAAATATCGGTTAAATCAATATATTTAGTTTCTATATATAGCTTGGAGAAAGTTTAAAGTTTAGTCCATACACTTTTGGAAGATGCAATTTTCAAACTTCTAGAATTTGATCTAAGTTTCTATATGTTTTTGGAGTTTCCAAGAGCAATATTTTCTGTCCTTAATTAAAATATGAGTTTAGTTTCTACTTAGTCAATGAAGTTTTCAAAGTGACATTAAAGTCTTGAAGCTTGAATTTAATGTTTAATCCATCTCGAAAATTTGAAATTGTTTCTATTTGATCCCTGGTATCAACATACAACTTAGAAACAACTCTCAAATTTTAAAGACCAATTAAAAATTAAATTTAAACTTTAATGGCTAAAATGTTTCACTCTTTAAACTAAATGATAACAAATAAACTGAATTTAAATCTCATGTGTTAATTTTAAAAATCCGATAATAAAAAAGAAATTAAGTAGAGGCTAAAAGTTATTTCACCATTTTTAACACATAAATCAAGACCAAGAAAAAAAATGAGATTTTTGTATGAAAGACTCAAATTTCACGTCTAAAGTAATGTTTGATCCATAGTTAGAAAATAATGAAGAATAACCTTTTGTTGCTGACACAAATCAATCGTAACACTCTTATTAGATTGATGAGACAAGCACCAGTGAGAGAGTGAGAAGGAGTGCAAGTGCGAAGGATTGAGAGAGGAAGAATCGTATTGTGTGATAGCACTATGTATTGAGAATTAATACTAATCGTAAATAAAATGTTATCTAGACCAAACGTTATTTTTAGTGTGAAATTTGGGTCATACGTACAAAAATGAACACTAAAATTTGGGTCGAAAGGGAAAGGGAAAGAGAAGAATATTTCAGTTTGATTGGGAAATTGGCAGGATTGGCTAAGCCACTGGGTCTAAGTTCCTTTCCCTTTCTCTTCTTTCTATATCTTCTGCCTTGGCCTCCGATTCTTGCCTACCACTTCTGACCTTTCTCTTATTCCATTCTTCTTCTTCTTCTTCTTTTTCTTCTTCTTCTTCTTCCTTTCCTCAAGTTTTCTCATCGTCTTTCTCATATCCACCTCTTCTCCGATCGTCATGTCGTTCAGAGGCCTCCGACGGGTATCTTTATGTTCTTCCTTTTATGTTTTCTTTACTTTAACTCAACTGGGTCTCACCATATTTCAATTGGGGGTTCTGGGTTTTCTTTCGTTTTAATGCTAATTATGTTTATCTCAAGATTCATAACCCCTGCTTCATCGTTCAGACCCACCCATCAACTGAATCCTGAATTTTTGTGTATTTTATGACTTTAATTTCTTTCTTTCCCCCAGTTCTGTGATGGGTTTACTTTTGTTTCTGCAAGAATGGTGTCTTTTGTTTTTCTTTCCTTTATTTCTTGGAGGCATATTTCAAAAGACTAAGAGAGTACTGTGGATTTGGATGAAAAAAGTTGGATTAGAAAGATCATGTGCTTGATTTAAGGTTCATATTATAGCTCAGAAAGCTTTGATTTAAAGGGAAGAAGTCATGATCTTTACTGATCAGGTTTTGGAGGTGAAGGATGGAGTCTGGTTGGTATATGAGCTCTGATTTTGTGCCAGAGTCTGTTGATGGACTTCTGTCTTCTTTGCTTGTTCTAAAATTTCTTTTTAGGAACTTTTCAATTCAGGATTATAAAATTAGAATCTATTGGGGATCTCAGGATTAATCATGGTGTTCTGCTACTCCTTAGTCAAATCCAACTTTTTGCAACAAAAAGAGAACCCATTAATTGAATAATATTATAGATCTCATGGTTCAATTTAAAGGGCTTCTTCTGCTGCTCTATTTTGTTGAGGATTTTTACTTTGTTGTCATCCTTTCCTTTGAAATCTACTGATTTGGAACTCTCTACATGCTTTGGCTCTTACTGTTACTTGTTGATGCTTTATGGACCTTTGTTTGAGTGTTTGACATTTATGAATTTACCTTTGTAGCAAAACACTTTATCTGCAATGGGTGTGAATGAACACACCAAGAAAACATTTTCTGAACTACAAAGAAAGAAAATGTATCGATATGTGATCTTTAAGGTCGATGAAAAGAAAAGAGAGGTGGTGGTTGACAAGATTGGCAATCCTGCAGAGAGCTATGAAGATTTCACTGCTGCTCTGCCCGACAATGATTGCCGCTACGCCGTGTATGATTTTGATTTCGTGACATCTGACAACTGCCAGAAGAGCAAGATATTTTTTATAGCATGGTTAGCTTTCACCATCATGAACTTAGTCTTATCTTATTTCTTATTGCTATGTTAATGTCTACTTGATATATATTGTTCATTGAGTTTCCCCCACAATGCAAAATTTTGGTACATACTAAGGAAAACATTACTTCTCCTAAGGTCATAAGGTTTTGATCCTATGATCACCTATGACTATTTAAATTCAAACTACCATTTCTAAGCTCTAGCCTCTAGGGTTCTTCATGTTCCTGGTCAGTTGCTCATTCATGGTATACTTGCTAATTTCATTACATACCTTCTGGTGCATATGCTTTACTCTCCACACTGCAGAAGTTGGAGTTTAGTGGTTAGAGCTCTGTATGCATCCTCTAATCTCTGTGAAGATCATAGTACATCAAAAGTTTTGGGCAAAACTTGAAGATCTTGTCATGTTTTGTCAGAATGATTGACGTTTCTGTTGTTGATGATCTAATGCACTTGTTGAATATCTCATTCCAAGAACCATCTATGTTATGACCTTGATTAGAAAGAATAGTTTTAATCATGTCATATCAACGACTATCGTTGGGGTGTCTTTTCTCTCTCCGAACTGCCGAATCGGAAAAATGGAGTGATCTCACACTAGATTGTTGTACTTCAGGTCTCCAGCTAGCTCACGAATCCGTGCTAAGATGCTCTATGCGACATCTAAAGACAACTTTCGGCACGAGCTCGATGGCATCCACTATGAAATTCAAGCTACTGACCCTGCAGAGATGGACCTGGAAGTGATCAGAGACCGTGCTCAATGAACATTCTCTGTTTGTTTAATTTGTTGTTCCCTTGGGGGTAAGCCAGCTTGTATTTTGAATACTTATGAATTGGTTTATCCCTGCTTCGATATGTGTAAAACCGATCGTTGGAAAATGAAAACATTGCACAAAACCGTAAAATAAACTAACATCTGCAGAATGCTGATATATGGTGGATCGACATGATGTTGCTGTCTGGTTGCTATGACTGCTTCTCAGATGAAGATAAGTTTGTAATAGAAAAAGGCTTAGAATCTATCAAACCTTATTATCATTGGAAATTTGTTCTATGATGGATCTGCCTCAATGTCTCTGTGGTTCTTTCATTCTGTCTTTAGAACTTGCATTCGATGATGTGAAATGAAGAACACGAAGCGACGCGCTGTATCGAACATAGCATATTTTGTACTGTCTTTTCATGGACTGAGTTTGAGCTCATCCTCAATGGCATCGATACACAAACAAGTTTCTTCATTAAAATGCATTAACATGTGAATCAAGGACATGTTTCCTTTAAATGCTATTGCTAATTCATGTTGTTAACCAAATATAAAGCAAGAAATAAACAAAAGAAGGCAGATAAAGTACGAACAAGCCGATGGATTTCTAAATTTACTTCACTATCATACTTCTTAGATAGAACAAAAAAATTCTCATAAAGTGACTACATGTCGGCAAAGAAATAGAAATGATAAAAATATATATAGTCACCATATCTAAAGTCACCATATTTTCTAGTCAAATGATCATAAAGCTTTATTCTAATGAGAATTTGATAGATTGAATTTTTAAACATGTGAGACTGTTTCGTTAGTGGTAGATGGTTGGCCTCCTAATTCTCCAATGGTTCCATCTTCATTCTCACCTGACATCTCTTCCAACGATTTTCCTTTTGCTTCAGGCACGAGAAAAGTAAACAAAATTCCCAAAAAGTTAAGTCCACCTAACAATAGAAGCGAGTTCTTGATACCAATGCCAGGAGGATATCCTGCATCAGTTTTGTTCTTGTCTTGGTTTTGAGCCAAATATAGAAAACCAAATGCACCCACCATAGCTCCAAGCTTTCCAGATGCTGATGATACACCGTGGCAAGTAGAACGGAGTCGTGCTGGGAAGATTTCAGCTGGAACAACGAAAGTGGTTGCATTTGGGCCAAAATTTGCAAAGAAAAATGTTAGTGAGTAGAGGACAACAAAGCCAATTCGATTGTCCTTTAGAGTCCAATGATGGTATGGAATGGCTAAAGCAAACATGAAGACTGTCATGAAGAAGAATCCCATGAGTTGAATGGCAAATCTTCCCATTTTGTCAATGAAAGCTACTGTGAACCAGTAGCCAGGGACAGTACTGCAGAGGGCAATGAGTGTTTGAGCCCTTGCTATTCTGAAAACTTCTTCAATTGCATTCATTGTGGCTGCTGGAGGAATCCATCCAATTGAACTGAAGATATCTTTTTGGAACAAGTTTTGACTGTAAAATGCAATATCAAGTAAAAACCAAGTACTTGTAGTTCCAAGTAAGTGAGTTCCATGGCGATGGAGAAACTCTTTGGAGAACAAGCCATATGCACTTACACTTGCACTTGCACTTGCATTTGGCATCTGCGCAGCAGGCTTTTGTGCTTTTGCCTCAATATCCATTTGTAAAACTTTTGACATATCTGATGCAGCTTGAGTTGTATCTTTCGCTACAAGAGCCGTGTATCGTGCCGTTTCAGGCATTTTCATCCTCCAATAGTACGTAAGAGCGGCAGGAAGAGCTCCAACCATTAGAACTATCCTCCAAATGTAATCTGCTTGTGGCACAGTTGATTTAATTGGATCGACTGCATAAGGGGGAGAATCAAACTTGGCTTTAAATGCCAAAGAGATGATAATGGCAAATATGCCTCCACCCAAAATTCCAAACCCTTGCATAGCAAACACTGCAGCAATGAATGCACCACGAGTCTCCTTATTCGAGTATTCCGACATGATCGTTGCCGAAAGAGGGTAATCGCCACCAATACCAAACCCGAGCCAAAACCGAAAGAAGCAAAGAGTAGTCATGACAGATTGTGAATTGTGGCCAAAGGAAAGGCCTGAGCCTATAGAGCATATAACCATAAGCATTAGAGTCATGCCATAAACTCGTTTTCTCCCCATTTTGTCACCCAACCAGCCAAAAAAGAGTTGGCCTGCTAGAGTTCCACAAAATGCCACACCATTAACAGCAGCAGCAACATTTGGAGGCAATGTCCCTGGCTTTGGTGCACCATCAACATGATAGTATATACGTCCAAGTAATTTTGTGACAAGAGATATGCAAAATAGATCATATGCATCAGTGAAGAATCCCATTCCAGCAATTATGATTGCTGTGAAATGGTACCATTGTGTTTTCGCTACATCAAGTGCATTTAGTACTTCTAATTGGTCTTTTCCCATTTCTTGCTTTATTATTTTTTTTACACAATCTCAAATTCTTCTTCTTCTTCTTCTTCTTCTTCTTCCACTTTTATCTTATATTTCCTCTGCAAAACCATGAGAAAAAATTACTATTTTCCAATTAACAGAACCATAGAAAAAAGGAGAAGAGGAATGACAATTGCTATTCTAATTCACTTTTGAACAAAAGAAAACAAAACAGATCCAAAAACAACCTATCTATTTGTTAATCATTGATCAGTTATCACCAAATGAGATTCAACTAGAAAAATACCCAGAAAATAAAAATGACTTTTTTTTTTTTTTTTTTATTTATGGAAAGAAATGCAGTGCAAAATCAGTACTTTATGGACATTTTGTAGAGTTTGAGGTAACAAAGAGACAAGAAAAGAAACACAAATCAATGTTAGGATAAAACAAAAAGAACAATATGATACATTGAGTGCATATAGAGGCAAACAAAATTAAGCAAAAAAAAATAAAAATAAAAAATGAGACAAGAAAAAAAGAAGTGCATGGGAATGAATAATTAGTTACCAACCTGGAAATTTGAGATGAGAAAGAAAGGGAAAGGATGTTAGAGGTATATATACGGAAGAGTGAGGAATTAAGTCGATCTGAAATATTCTATAGCATATTCTTTTTGCTTCCAAGTTTTGCGTTGGAACAATGTAGTTGACAATTTTACACCATCAAATGATGTCAGATGTACGATGTAGATACAACTTTAAAAAGTTGTACGTAACATATTTGTAACTTATAATCTAATTAACACATGCATCCTCGATATACTCCTACATTCACCTTCCTTAAATTATTTGTTTTTAATTATATGTATATTTAAAAAAAAAAAAAAAAAAATTAGATCAAGTCACAAATTTAGTTCATAAAATTTGACAATTGTGCTTGTCTCGTAACACTTAAAGTTAATGTTGATGAGTCGATTATTTGTTTAGTACGACAAATATAGTGTTGGAAATTTGAACCTTTGAGATTGAGAAGAAAAAGTTAATGTCTTAAAACTACCGCTTTATGTTTATATTGGCATAGAAGTGATTATTAATAAATGATAATTTGACACATTAGTTAGTAAAATACATTTGAAAGTAGATTTTTGAGTGTGTATTGGTTTATTTTATTTAAATTTTTTAAATTATGTTTTGTAATAAAATTGAGACTCAAAAAATGCCCCCTCTTAGTTTTCTTATTTTCAATTTCTTTTTCCTTTCCATTTGTGCTCTCCACAACTTTCTTCTTCTCCATATGTTTTGCTATTCTTAGTAATTTACTTTTTTTTTTGTTGCTAACTTTCCCATTCCACAAACACTCCCATTTCTCACCATAACTTTGTCCTTTCCCACAACACTCTTCCATTTTTGTTTTCCTTTTTTGTTGCTAACTTTCCCATTCTTTTCCATTTCTCCTCTCCATAACTTTCTCCTTCTCCTTTTCCACAACATTTGTCCAATTCTTGTTTTCCTTTCTTCTCGCTAACTCTTCGACCCCAAACTTCATCCCACATTGTATCCGCCTCATTCAATAATATTTCTCCGTTTTTAACCCAACTAAGCAACTCACCCATTCATATGGCAAAATGTTACATTGACTTTTATCACATGCATAGTTGAGATAAATGACCACGTATCATGCATGAATGTAACTTTCAAAAAGTCGCCTCCAACCAAGAATTAAAAGATCATTGTCGATATCAATATTGAGATTTCAACTTTACAAAGATATCGATAAAATAATATCAAATGTCAACCTATAGTTTTGTAAATCAATTTTCTAAAACAATTATTAAAAACATTAATAATTAAATTATAAATGTAATATATAAATGTAGATATCCATAACCTATATAGGTTACAAAATATCATAAAACTCCCATTGAATTTGATATTGTAACATACCTCCCCATTGAATTCAATCTTGTAACATACACCATCTCATATCCTATAAATAGTGGTATATGTTACCTTTGTAATACACACCACAATTGAGTTCAATTGTCATTTCTACTTTCTTATTTCTCTCTACTTTACTACTTTTGTTCTTCCTTTGTTCATTGTATTGTTCTTATTTTATAACACGTTATCAGCACGAGTCTCTAACACTTTGAAGATTTTGTAGAGGTTGGATTCGATTCATTGGAATATCAAGAACGCTAAAGACTCGCTAGAATTTTCTCCATAATTTGTAAGGTATTTAGAATTTCGTTCAAACATGGTGAGTATTTTGATTTTGGTCTTGTTTGACTTTAGAGGAAACAAAATTATACATGTGTTTGATATATTCATCATTGATTTTCTCACCACCATCATTCATCTTTATTCTATTAAAACTAAAGTCCAAAAGAAGGTGAGTATTTTAATTTTCATAATGCAATATACGTAGATTGTGAAATTGAATTGCAAATTTGACATTAATTAGAATTTTGCATTAGATCAATTTCTAGAATTTTATGTACTTTTATGAGTTTTTTAAATTTGTTGTGAATGAGATTTGAAATTATAAGAATCAGACTGAGCACTCATGGTAGAAATTATGATTGTATGCACAAATAATTTTTGAATGATGTGATGCATTACTAATTGAAGAAACAAGATTAATCTCCTTGTTAAGTTCTTATTTGTGTGGAAAAGGACAAAATTATATGATAAATGTTTACTTGTGTGGTCGTGACCTGTGCATGTGCTAATACAAACAAGTAATCAACTGAAAAAATGACGGTATTTATTCTTGATTCAATGTTTAATACGTACAAATAACTTTTGGTAAAGGAAAATTGATATGGTCAATCAAGATAAATTTTGAGTCTAAATTATAGTAATTTAAGTTGTTTTCAATTTGTTAAGACTACCAAATTGTAAATTGTCGTATATGTTTAAAATTGTTTGATTCTTTGCATAAAGTATGTCATTTAGAATAAGGTTGTAAATTATGGTCTTATTTTAAATTCAATTGAGATGTTTCCTAATTAATTTATATTTTTCATATATTTGAATAGGAAAATTGAATTAGGATTTGTTTTCATATTTCTAACCGTTAGAAGTTTTTTAATAGGAATTATTATGATTTCTTTTCTACACATATTATCTTTTATATGTTAAGATTATCTTCTAATAATATTATCTTTTATTTTTCAAATATGAAAATAAATATATCAAAGACTATATTTCATTTTATTTTAAAAGGTTTAAGATTTAAAATATTAAAGATTATTCATTAAGTGAATTAGTTTTTATAAGATGAAAAATAAATCTTAATAACTTAGACTCATTAATTTATTAATTAACTCTTAATTAAAAGATTAATAAATTAGAAATAAAATTTTGACTATAAGGGAACTCTGTCTAAGGATGGTTCTGGCTAGGCTGAGGTATTTAAGCTGACCGTAAGGGAACATCTCTACCTGGGAGTTGAATTAGTCAAATTTTTGTTTGCCTATAGAAATTTATTGGATTGTTGAATATTTAAATTATTCTCATGTGGATTTTGTAAACTTTAAAAATTTATATATAGTGATAATATATAATTGAATGAATTCTCTCATGGTAAAATTTGAAAGTTATGCATAATAGTTTATTACTTTTCTAAAACTAATTGTGATTCAATGCACCTGAAGTTGTATAAATCAAAATAAGCTTATGATTTATGCAAAATAATGAATTTCGACCATTTAATATCATTCCTTGACGTGAATGTTGTAATATTTAATAATTGTGATTGAAATAATCTTAGTAGAGGAATAAGTAATTATTCTATTAAAACCACACATATTTATATGAGAATTTCATATTTCAATTGTGATGCAAAAGAGACAATGATCTTGTACCCGTC
The DNA here is from genome assembly GCA_002890555.2 of Lagenaria siceraria. Classification (NCBI taxonomy): domain Eukaryota; kingdom Viridiplantae; phylum Streptophyta; class Magnoliopsida; order Cucurbitales; family Cucurbitaceae; genus Lagenaria; species Lagenaria siceraria. The sequence continues at coordinate 16,718,705 of CM016483.1, read as the reverse complement.
GTACATTAAGAGTCATTTTTGAAAAATTAAAATCCTTAATAATGAAAAGGAAGATGATGTGTGGTATAACAAATTTTGAGAATTTATTTGAATCTCTTGAAGAGATCATAACTTATCATTTTAACCCCTAAATATGATGATATTTGGATGTTACAAGTTTTTAGAATCTCCTGAAGAGATGATTATTCTTTTTGACCCACTTGTATATGAGATATTTGGTTTTCTTTTGAATCTCCTGGAGAGAAAAGAATAATTAATAATATTTATGTTTTGCATATAATACATCTATGCATATGATACTTAGAAGTAGACAATACATTTTCCAAAATTCAAATGCTTGAAGTGAAAAATCAAATATGATATATATTAAGTCCGGTAGACTTGATTAAATATTTTGGAAAAGAAAATATTATTTTGTTCAGAGGAGCAAAATTTACAATTGATATACCACATTCTCTTGTAAATCAAAGAGAAGTTTAGTAAATTTGGAAGGTATATATTGTAATAAATATCATCTAGAGAAATTGATAATCTATTGTCTCCTACGGGAAATGCATATAGAAAAGTTGTATGCTTTTCCTTCTAAATTGTATTACACATATTCGTGTAATTGAAATATATGCAACAATGAACCCGAAGTTCATTGATTCAAATATATTTTTATTTGACATGATGAGTCATTTTGGGTCAATAGTGAAAATAATTATTGAAAATATACATTCACATCCACTGAAGAACTAGAAGATTCTTCCATCTAATAGATTGTCATATGTGGCTTTGTTTTCAAGAGATCAATTATCAAACTCTCACTAGTTAAAATTGAAATTGAACCTCTCAAGTGAACCATTTAAATATTTTATGGTTTTGTTGGTGCATCCAGTTGATGGTCACATATATGTTTATTATCTTCAAAACCTTACATCTGCAAGGTTAGTTGCTCATATAGTTAAGAGTACAATTTCATGATTTTGAAATTAAAAATTTTGTTTTGATAATGCTAGTGAGTTTGCATCTAACATTTGATAATTGATTGGGATAAGTGTTGAACATCCTGTAGCTTATGTTCAAATAGCAAAACTTCTAAATCTGTATGAGATCACATTGTTGTGTATGCTCTAAGCCAATCGCTTATGAGCTTATGGCCAGAAGCCAAATATATTTCATGTGTGCAAATGTGCAGTAAATGATTAAATTGTTACACTACAACAATTAAGATAATGAAGTAATTAAAATGAATCCTCAAAATAGGTTATAAATCTATATTGAAATTGATTTCACATCAATTAATAAATACTATGAACCCCTGATGGGTGATATATTTAACACACAATTTGCTATTTGTCATTAATGAGACAAATTTTCCAACATTAGAGGGAGGAATTAAGAAAGTTGGAAAAAGAAATTGAATGACATGCATATGCATTGTCTCATTTTGATCATCATACAGATTACTTTGAACTAGAAGTTCAAAAGATAACTAATTTAAATATTACAAATCAAATGCTAGATTTATTTACAGAGCCTTTATAGTTGTAAAAAAGTTACTAAATTATATATATTGGTTGTAAATACAACATCTAAAAGTGATATTCCAATGCAAGAAGTTGTCACTATTAATGAGTCTCATCATGCCTGAAGCGTGATAGACAAATGGGTTCCAAAGATAAAGATCCTCGAAAAGTAGTCAATAATAAAAAAAATGACCTAGTTAAGAATATGGATATTCCAGAAGAAATCCTAAATATGAGTACTCATAAGAATCTTTAAGTAAATAAGAATAATAACGAGATCTCGATAAATTATATGTCATGACAAGAAAAAGGACGGAACCATACTTATATAAGTTGACAACATTTTATTATTTATGAAAATGAGTATTATGTATTGAAAAATGTCGACATAGAAAGGATTGGCTTAAGTGGAAAGAAGCCATCCAAGCAGAATTAAACTCACTTTCAAAACGTGAAGTTTTTGGACCTGTAGTCCATACACCTGAAGGTGTAAAACCTGTGGGATACAAATGGGTATTTGTACGTAAAAGAAATGAAAATAATGAGGTCACGAGATACAAAGCACGATTGGTTGCACAAGGATTTTCTCAAAGATCAGGCATTGATTATGAGGAAACATATTCACCTGTGGTGGACGCTATTACATTAAGATATTTAATTAGCCTGACTGTATATGAAAAACTTAACATGCATCTTATAGATGTAGTCACAGCATATCTATATGGATCTCTAGAAAATGAAATCTATATGAAAATCCCTGAAGGATTTAAGATACCTGAATCATATAATTCAAAATCTAGAGAATTATATTCAATCAAATTACAGAGATCATTGTATGGATTAAAACAATCAGGACGGATGTGGTACAATCGTCTAAGTGAATATTTATTGAAAGAAGGTTATCAAAATAATCCAATTTGTCCATGTGTGTTTATTAAGAAATCACAATCAGGATTTGCTATTATAGCTGTATATGTTGATGATTTAAATATAATTGGAACTCCTGAAGAGCTTTCAAAGGCAATAAACTATCTCAAAAAAAAAAAAGAATTTGAGATGAAAGACCTTGGAAAAACAAAATTTTGCCTTGGCTTGCAAATTGAACATTTAGCTGATGGAATTTTTATTCATCAAACGACATATACAGAAAAGATTTTAAAAAGGTTTTACATGGACAAAGCACACCCATTGAACATTCCAATGGTAGTTCGATCACTAGACGTGAAAAAGGATATCTTTCGACCTCGAGAAGATAATGAAGAACTACTTGGTCCTGAAGTACCATATCTTAGTGCAATAGGTGCACTAATGTATCTTGCTAACAACACAAGACCAGATATAGCATTCTCAGTGAATTTATTAGCAAGATACAGTTCTTCTCCAACAAAAAGACATTGGAACGGAGTTAAACATGTACTCCGTTATCTTCGAGGAACGGTTGATATGGGTTTGTTTTATTCAAACAAATCAAATTTTGATCTAGTTGGTTATGCAGATGCTGGATATTTATCTGATCCACACAAAGCTAGATCTCAAACAGGTTATCTGTTTACATGTGGAGGAACTGCTATATCTTGGCGGTCTGTAAAACAGACCATTACAGCCACTTCCTCAAATCATGCAGAAATTCTTGCAATTCATGAAGCTAGTAGAGAATGTGTATGGTTGAGGTCAATGACTCATCACATTCGAGGAACATGTGGCTTGTCTTCTGGAAAATTTTTACCAACAATATTATATGAAGACAATACAGCATGTATAACCCAAATCAAAGGAGGGTATATAAAAGGAGATAGAACAAAACATATCTCACCAAAACTCTTCTACACGCATGACCTCGAAGAAAATGGTGACATTAATGTTCAACAAATTTCTTCAAAAGATAACTTGGCAGACTTATTTACAAAGGCATTACCCACATCGACATTCGAAAAGTTGGTGCACAACATTGGAATGCGACGACTCAGAGAACTCAAGTGATATATTCATGAGGGGGAGTAGAATTACTGTACTCTTTTTCCCTTGGCTATGCTTTTCCCCATAGGGTTTTTGTAGCAAGGTTTTTTTAATGAGGCAGGAAAGTATATAAAATAATGTACTCTTTTTCCTTCACTAGGATTTTTTTTCCCATTGGGTTTTTTCCTAGTAAGGTTTTAACGAGGCATTTATTTTATATAATATGGATATCTAAGGGGGAGTATTATAAATGTAATATATAAATGTAGATATCCATAACCTATATAGGTTACAAAATATCATAAAACTCCCATTGAATTTGATATTGTAACATACCTCCCCATTGAATTCAATCTTGTAACATACACCATCTCATATCCTATAAATAGTGGTATATGTTACCTTTGTAATACACACCACAATTGAGTTCAATTGTCATTTCTACTTTCTTATTTCTCTCTACTTTACTACTTTTGTTCTTCCTTTGTTCATTGTATTGTTCTTATTTTATAACAGTTATTATTATTTTCGAATGAAGTTATAGTCTTGATCTTGTTAATTATTACTATTTATATTTACGTTGGGATTAATAAATATATTTTCTTTGATGTTCTATAGTTATTTGTAAAAAAAAAATAGCAAATATATAAATGAATTTTAACATTGATGTCAAACCCTCTGATTTTGTGACAATATCAACATATCGATAAATATTTTAATCTTTACTTCAAACACACTTTAGTTCTAAAAAAATACTTTTGGTTCTTCACTTTTACAAAAGTAATAATTTAGTTTCTGCACTTTAGTTGGTAACCATTTAGTCTTGTACTTTCAAATTTATAACAATTTAATCTATGATCAACTTTAATAGTTAACGATTTAGTCCTTGTACTATTAAGCTTTTAACGATTTAGTCTCTATTGTGAAAAATATTATTGTGATTTAATTAAACTTCTTACACATGTAGATTGACAGTTAATTTTAATGATTGTTTTTTTATCAAATGGACTAAAGTTGCTACAAACTTTGAAGCATATAGATTAATTGTTACTTATTAAAGTATATGAACTAAGTCCTTACCAATTAATGTTTAGGAACTAAATTGTTACTTTTAGAACAAAAAAATGCTACATAATTGATCGACCGATTGTGTATAAGTGAATAATGAAGTACATATGGTCTAAGTGCAAGCATAACTGTCAATGAAGTAATAAATCTTGGAGTATTCCAGGAGTCGAATCCCACAATACTAGTTATTAATTAAAGATATTTTAAAATAATGCAATCAAAGTGACCAAGAGTAACCAATGTAAAGTAAAGGATGTTTGAACTGAATGTTGTTAAAAATAAAAGGCAATCAATAATAGAAATAGGGATGCAACTATGTTTCAACCCGAAAAGACACTTATGCCTTAAGCTATGCGGTCACATCATATGATAGAAACTTCTCCTATTCGGTCTTATACCAAGTTCCTTTAGGAGCCTAAGTAACAAAGCCTATATTTCTATGGTTAGTTGAATCTTAAGATGGATTTAGTGCAAATTAATCATAATTTTAGACTTTTAGCCCCATATTCCTTTGTGACTACATGTCTACAAGGAAAATGAAATGATAAAAATATATAAAGTCTCCATATTTTCTAGTCAAATGATCATAAAGCTTTATTCCAATGAGAATTTGATAGATTGAATCTTTAAACATGTGAGACTGTATCGTTAGTGGTAGATGGTTGGCCTCCTAAGTCTACCATTGTTCCATCTTCATTCTCACCCGACATCTCTTCCAACGATTTACCCTTTGCTTCAGGCACGAGAAAAGTAAACAAAATTTCCAAAAAGTTAAGTCCACCCAACAGTAGAAGTGAGTTCTTGACACCAATGCCAGGAGGGTATCCTGCATCAGTTTTGTTCTTGTCTTGGTTTTGAGCCAAATATAGAAAACCAAATGCACCCACAATAGCTCCAAGCTTCCCAGATGCTGATGATATACCGTGGCAAGTAGAACGGAATCGTGCTGGAAAGATTTCAGCTGGGACAACGAAAGTTGTTGCATTCGGTCCAAAATTCGCAAAGAAGAACGTTAGTGAGTAAAGGACGACAAAGCCAATCCGATTGACCTTTAGAGTCCAATGATGGTATGGAATGGCTAAAGCCAACATGAAAACTGTCATAAAGAAGAATCCCAGGAGTTGAATGGCAAATCTTCCCATTTTGTCAATGAAAGCCACTGTGAACCAATAGCCAGGGACAGTACTGCAGAGGGCAATGAGTGTTTGAGCCCTCGCTATTCTAAAAACTTCTTCAATTGCATTCATAGTGATTGCTGGAGGAATCCATCCAATTGCACTGAAGATATCTTTTTGAAACAAGTTTTGACTGTAAAATGCAATATCAAGTAAAAACCAAGTACTTGTAGTACCAAGTAAGTGAGTTCCATGGCGACGGAGAAACTCTATGGAGAACAAGCCATATGCACTTGCACTTGCATTTGGCATTTGCGGAGGAGCAGGCTTTCGTGCTTCTGCCTCAATATCCATTTGCAGAACTTTTGATACATCTGATGCAGTTTGAGTTGTATCTTTCACTACAAGAGCCGTGTATCGTGCCGTTTCAGGCATTTTCATCCTCCAATAATAAGTGATAGCAACAGGAAGAGCTCCAACCATTAGAACTATCCTTCAAATGTAATCTGCTTGTGGCACAGTTGATTTCATTGGATCAACTGCATAAGGTGGAGCATCAAACTTGGCTTTAAATGCCAAAGAGATGATAATGGCAAATATGCCTCCACCCAAAATTCCAAACCCTTGCATGGCAAACACTGCAGCAATGAATGCACCACGAGTCTTCTTATTTGAGCATTCCGACATGATCGTTGCCGAAAGAGGGTAATCGCCACCAATACCAAACCCGAGCCAAAATCGAAAGAAGCAAAGAGTAGTCATGACAGATTGTGAATTGTGACCAAAGGAAAGGCCTGAGCCTATAGAGCATATAACCATTAACATTAAAGTCATGCCATAAACTCGTTTTCTCCCCATTTTGTCACCCAACCAGCCAAAGAAGAGTTGGCCTGCTAAAGTTCCACAAAATGCCACACCATTAACAGCAGCAGCAACATTTGGGGGCAATGTCCCTGGCTTTGGTGCACCATCAACATGATAGTATATACGTCCAAGTAATTTTGTGACAAGAGATATGCAAAATAGATCATATGCATCAGTGAAGAATCCCATTCCAGCAATTATGATTGTTGTGAAATGGTACCATTGCGTTTTCGCAACATCAAGTGCATTTAATACTTCTAATTGGTCTTTCACCATTTCTTACTTTAATTTCTTATCACAACCTTAAATTTCTTCTTCTTCTTCTTCCACTTTTATCTGATATTTCCTCTGCAAAACCATGAGAAAGATATTACTATTTTCCATTTAACAGAACCATAGAAAAAAGGGGTAGAGGAGAGAGAGATGGAAATTGCTATACTTATTCACTTTTTAACAAAAGAAAACAAAACAAATCCAAAAATAACCTATTTGTTAATCATTGATCAGTTATCAGTTATCACCAAATGTGATTCAATCAGTAAAGTACCCAAAAAATAAAAATGGCTTTTTTTTTGTTCATGGAAAGAAATGCAGTGCAAAATCAGTAATTTGTGACCATTTTGTGGAGTTGGTGGTAACAAAGGGACAAGAAAAGAAACACAAATCATAGTTAGGATAAGACAAAAAGAACAATAGGATGCATTGAGTGCATACATAGGCAAAAAAGGATTAAGAAAAAAAAAAAAAGAAGAAAAAGAAGTGCATGGGAATGAATAATTAGTTACCAACCTGGGAATTTAGAGATGAGAAAGAAAGGGGGAGGATGTTGAGGTATATATATGGAATGAGGAATTAAGTAGATCTGAAATATTCTACAGCATATTCTTTTTGCTTTTAGATTTTACGTTGAAACAATGTAGTTGAGTATTTTACACCGATGTAAGATTTACAATTTAAAAGGTTGTGCATAACAGATTTAGAACTTAGGTTAAATTATAAAAAATGCCCCTCAACTATGCAATTTGTGTCAAAAATACCCCTGAACTTTCAAAAGTTTCAAAAATACCCCTAAACTTTCAAAAAGAGTTCAAAAATACCCCTGCTGTTAGTTTTGGATGGAAACCGTTAAAGTTTTGTTTCAAAAATATCTTTGAACTTTTCAAAAGTTTCAAAAATACCCTTAACTAAAAAAAATAAAAAATACTTTCACCGTAAGTTTGTGAACATAAACGTTAATTTCTCGTTCCAAAAATAACTTTAAAATTAAAAAAAAAAAAAAAGGTTTAAAATTGCTCATCAATTTGTTTAAAGTTTTCATAAGTTCGAAAAGAATGAACTTTAAAACAAATTATAAAAATGTCTTCATTTTTTCCATATAGATACTCACATTTTCTTCTTAATTTTTTAATTTTCAGCTTACACCAATTTTTCACCAACCAATTTTTTTTTTAAGTTAAAACATAAAATCTCACAAAATTCTAAAATTAAAATCTTCCCTCAAACATATCAAAAGGATAAATAGTCAAATAAAAAAAGGTGTTCGGTTATTAATACACACCCAACTACTAACGTTTTTTTTATCGTTTTGGTATGTTTAAAGGGAGATTTTGATTTTAGAATTTTGTGAGATTCTATGAGATCTTATGTTTTAACTTAAAATTTTGGTTGGTGAGAAAATTAGTGTAAGTTAAGAATTGGAAAATTAAGAGAAAATAAGAGTATCTATATGAAAAAAATGAGAATACATATATAATTTGTTTTAAAATTCATTATTTTTAAATTTAATAAAACTTCAAACAAATTGATCACTATATTAATGTTAGGAGCCATTATAAATTATTTTTTAAAAAATTTTAAATTTATTTTTGAAACGAGGTATTAATGGTTTGTATTCATATACCTTACGACAAAGGTATTTTTGAACTTTTTTTAGCTAAGGGTATTTTTGAAACTTTTAAAAAATTTAGGGATATTTTTTAAACAAAACTTTAACGGTTTCCATCCAAAACTAACGGTAGGGATATTTTTTAACTCTTTTTGAAAGTTTAAGAGTATTTTTGAAACTTTTGAAAATTTAGGGACATTTTTGACACAAATGTCATAGTTTAGGGGCATTTCTTATAATTTAACCTAGAACTTATAACTACTCCCCTTCTCCATTCCTTAATTTCTTTTTTAATTTTTATGTATATGCTAGGGATGGCCATTCCAGCCATATATTTATAAAAAATAAAAAAAATAATAGATGAAATTACAAGTTCACTTTTAAGTTAAATTTTGATGAGTCTATTATTTTCTTACTACAACAAATGTAGTGATGAAAATTTTGAACATATGATGTTTGGAGAAGAAGAAGTTGATGTTTCAACTAACTTTATTCTTATATTAGTATATATATATGTAATAAACTAATAAATAATGATTTGAAATAATAGGTTGATAAAATAAGAGGTATATATATATATAAAAGAAAAAAAAAAGGGACAAGGAGAGTGAAATACATTGATTTTAAGGTAGATTTTTTTAGTATGCATGTCTTTATTTTATTTTATCAAGTCTAAACCCAATCAACACTAAAAATTGAGGGGTGCAAATTGAAACTTCTTAATATGAAACAAAAGTCAAATACACCTGCAATATGATGGTAGCTCAAAAACAATTGACATGTCCTCTTCCTCTTGAGGTTAGAGATTCAAACTTTTTATATTTCACATTTGTCGTATTTCAAATAGTCTCTACTGTAGGATTATTTGGTCCTTATAGTTTATAATTAGAATTTAGTCAATGTAGTTTGATAAAACTTTTATAAATAGTCTCTATCGTAGGATTATTTATAAAATTCTTGGCAAACCATAAGGACTATCTATGAAGTTTTATCAAACCATAAAAACTAAATTATAATTTTGAAAACTATAAAAATTAAATTCTAACTTTATCTAATTATAGGGACTAAATTTGTAATTTAACTAGTTCTTTTGGGTAATAAATTGCAAGACTTAAAAAATGCCCTCACCTAGTTTTTTTTTCCCTTTCTTTCCTTTTAAAAGACAACTCTTAGTTTTCATATTTTCAATCTCCCATTCCTTTCCAATTTTCTTCTCTCTATAACTTTCTTCTTCTCCATCCCCTTCTCCATATATAACACTCTCTCATATATCTCTTTATAGGAATGTTTGAGGCCAGGTTTAGCATGGAATTGGATTGTAATGTAACCCAAAATTTATATTTGGATTGAGCATTTTGGATCTGATTTATAATACCAAACTTAGTTCATTCCCACAGTTTCCATCACAACCCTCTTTTCTATTGTTTTCACGCTTCACGATTCCATTTTCATTCCGCCCTCAATTCCTCACGTATTCCAACACTCATTTAATTCGGACAATAATCCTAATTACATTTCATCCTCCCAAACAGCTCCTATATGTTATGCCCCAACTCTCTCTCCATAAAACTCTTCTTGTTCATCCTTTGTTCTTGTTAATTCATCAAACCCTAACTTCCTTTTATATTGTATCAGCCTCATTTAATAATATTGCTCTTTCATTTTTAACACGACTAAGTAATCGACCCATTCATAAGGCGAAACATTGCATTGACTTTTATACTACACATATATATGGCCTTGGTTGGGATAAATGACACATATAAAATAACATAAACTTCCACTCATACGAATGTATAATTTTCAAAAAGTCGTCTTCATCGAAGAATTAAAAGGTTCATGTCTATATCAATATCAAAATTTCAATTTTATAGTTATAGCGATGGATATATCGATAAAATATCAATATCGATAAATCTTTCATTAAAAAATAATTAATAATTAAGTTATTTTGCTTTCTAGCTAAGTAATAGATGTTATGTTGTTATTAGTATTTATATTTACCTTGGAATTAATAAATATATTTTCCTGATGTTTTATGCGTGGTTATTTGTTTCTCTTCAATTTAGGAACATGTCAACGAATACGGACATATATATTGATATAGCGAGGAATATTTTAATTCTTACATCCTTGCCTCATTATCATTTAGTTTTTTTTTTTTTTTTTTTTCATTTGTAGTAAGCTGTTTTACAATTTTGAGGATTATTTCAGGCTAGAAAGGTTTCATATATATATGCAATAACTTTACATATCTGTTAAAAAAAAGGGTCAAATTTGGGGAAAAAATAGTGCTTTAAGAGTTAATTAAATTAAATTAAATTAAAAGATCCACTAATTTTTACCCCCATCTCCACTAAGATGTATGGAAGGTTCGTAGGTGGGATTTGTATTATTGTGATAAGTCCATTTTGGATGGCCTTCGTTAAAAGTCAAACATTTTCAACTTTAATAAATACAAACTTTTCCAAAAAACCATTAATATTTCAATGTTATAAACTTTCATTTGAATCCTAAACCCTTTCGAGTGCCTTAGCAAACATAATCATTGCTCAAAATCAATACGGTAATCTCCATTTCTTAAATTATTTTTGAAAATTTCAGATCTCTACTAGGTAGCTTGTTGTCATTAATTAAAAAAGAAAAAATGAAAAAATTACCTTTTTGGTTCGAGTGGCTGAAAACTACCTAAAAAGTGATTATATTAGCCTTTTATTTAGATTGGATTTCACTTATTTTTATTAGATTTTATGTTGTTTCTTAGTGATTTCTAGGATTTGAGTAATAGGACAAGATTTGAAGCTAAAATGAGCTAAAATGGTCTTAAAAAATGCATAAATAAGACAAATCGGGACCAAATGATCAAAGCGGGGAAGAAAAAGTGAAGAAAAAGAAAAAGTGGCCAAAAACATGACAACGCCACGACACTTGCACAGTGCTGCCCCGACGCTATTTGTCGAGAGCCTATGGAAGTGGAGTAGCCGCAGCGCAGTGCACAACACTGCTGCGCTAGACATGTAGCGTTGTAGCGCTACGACATCATGAAGATACTTGTTGTGCAAGGAGGGCAGCGCCGCAACGCCGAACTATTTTTGGAAAGACAATCTTGCACTTTTGGAAATTTCTCCTTATTTAATCTAGGGTTTGCAGTCGGTCATATCATCGAATTTTAATTTGGAGTTTTTGAGGCCTAGAGAGAGAGTTTTGAGCAAAGTATAGAGTTTTCATGATGTCGAAGTGACAAAGATTGTTGAAGGGCCAAAACTATCCCGGAGACGCGATTGAAAGTCGAATAACTCTTCTTTTCCTTTTGTATTCTTGGATTCTTTTATGTATTTTGGTATTACTGATATGGTTCTGTCTATAGAAGTCATGTTAGGCTAAACTTCTCATAGTTTAAGAGTAGATGATTTCTTTTGTTTAATTGTTGAACACTTTACTTCTTGAATGTTAATTTACATTTTCGCTTCTAGCATGACCGTGCTTAATGTTTTTGAATGTTTGATCAACGTTTGAATGATTTCATGATTTAAATCTTGCTTTGGTGAGTAGAAAAATACGAGATTACCTTCGCCAATTAAGAGGCTATCGAGCTATCTAGGGATTAATTCATTGATTTATCATGCAAATGTTCATGGGTTGTCTACTTCTCAAAGTCTAATCGAATGTATGAAAATCCGGACAAACTCCCTAAGGAAAACCAACATGATATTGATTCCTAAATTAACTAAGTATTGTCACACAAGCCTATTTACTTAGCTAATCGTATTAACTCTTGGATTGAGTAGGACATTAGGTTAAATTGGTCAAATCTAACCTAACACATTTTCATTCCTTCGGTTTCGTTATCTTTCGCTTCTAGGTGATCTTAGAATCCTAGCAATTGAGCCATAGCTATAACTAAAACATATTGCTACTCAATTAAGCATGCTTTAAGCATGCTTTAGATGCAATTACGGAAACCTACAACATGCATAGCGTGGGCGACTGAACATGCAAGTATTACTGATTTAGTTGTCAATTAAATCTACCAGTATATTCATCCTAAATATTCAAACAATTAATGAGAGAAAACCAATAAGAAGCAGAAAAACCGAAGAAAAATACATCAAAACCTCATAAAATTGGTAGGAAGATGCCCAACAAACGTCAAAATCGACGTTTGGGCCCTCAACCGTTCATTGAAACCGAATGTCGATGCCAAAATATCTAAATACAAATCAAAATCTAAAGAAATCTTATGGGTTTTGTGGCCAAAACCGAGCTTAGAGCTCTCAAAATTAGTCTAACTCTCCTCCCCCTTACCTAAAGTCGAAAAGAAGTTTATCTAGAAAAAACACTAACACTACAGCGGTGTCCCCTAGCGTCGCGGCGCTCTACCCACGAAGTTGTAGCACCACGCACGGTGCTTATGCCCTGGTCGTGCCGAGTCTACACTGCTTGGCTTCTGGAATTTGCACCATTCACAGCGTTGCGGTGCCAATCTAGAGCATTTTGGTCATTTTGATCTCCTTTGAAGCTCAGATGCTCAGAAATGCTCCAAATTAACCCTGAACTACGCTTAGCACTTTTAAATTCATGATTTGCTCGAGATCCTACAAATATGAACATATAAACACATTAAACTTCATAAGAAAGCTAGATTAGAGGCACTAAGATAGCACATTTCGAGTGCTATCAGCCACCGCTAGTTCACACTTCGACTTTACCTCCCCCGGCTCCACTACACCACATAGTACCAGATTGCCACTGCACTTCGAGTTCGACACCGAGAGTCCACCACTCAAAGATTCTTTTTTCGAAAAAATAACATAAGTTTCTAAGTTTTAACTTTACTATGCAACACATTATAGTTTTTTTTTTTTTTTTGAAACATGACAGAAGACATTATGCGGAAAAAAAAAAACTTGATTTTAACCGAATCGAAGTGGCATGATAGGTTCAAAAACCGAAAGCGAGCCTTACTAGTTTCTTATTAGTTTTCAGCGGTTTGCAACTTGTAAATCGACCAATTTAGTTCAGTCCTTAGTTTTGTCCAAAATCAGACCGAACCGAATAATGCAGAGACAATCATCTTCAAAAAAAAAATCAGCTTCCCATCCAAATCTATGATTTCATTTTATTAAAAAAATAATAAACTGACAAGAGACAGTGTATCTAACGGATGATCTTTTTTTAAAAAAAAAAAAAAAATATTGAACGCTCTGACTGCTACCTACACCTATCGTTCAGAAGATCATCTCTACAACTAATGATCTTTCATCTCTGTTTAAACACCCAAGAGCCCTTCCATTCTTCCTCAACAAATTCAATCGTCTACAACACTGGTTTTCAACCAAATTACAGCTCTTACACATGAGCAAATTTTTCTCTAAAATCTAGAAATTGCATCACATCATCACCATGCCAACTAAGTTCCACAACCTTTAAATTTGCCTTCACCCAACCAGTTGTATTTTTTCCTCAATCGATAAGGTTTGATACTTACCCATTTTATTTCGACCTTAGATTTGAGTTACCACTCACTGACGGCCTCACTTAGCAAGAGTAAGTGTATTCGGACACGCTTCAGCAAGGATTTAAGTCCACTTGGATAAATTTCATTAGGTAGAGAACGTTCTAATTTTTCTTTCGATCGAACTAGTTTAAGGTTTTTTAGTTTGTCTCCAACACTTGAAAGTTCTTATTTATTGATATAAATGTTGAGTGTTTTGCTTGTGTTATATCTATCATTCATGACATAAATATATGTATTTTAATTATATGTGTTTTGGACGTTTAAACATTCTACGTTGTAATTGTTGAGCTAATATTGTAACATTAGCACATTGATATGCTATTGTGTCACTCTAAATTTATATGTATGCTCTGTTGATATGCATATGATTTATAATGAGAGCATGTTATTATTTTATATGATTTTGATATAGAGTAGGACTTAAGAAAAATATGTTATAGGTTTTATGCATTTTGGCGAGTTTGTGTGAGAAAGAGGTTAGAGAACTTTGTGTATTTAAAAAAGGAAAAATATGGATAATTATCTATTTTTCTTGAATAAAATTGATCGAGGGTGATATTTCAATATTGGATTTAGAGGAGTATTGATGCTTTGGATAAAAATGACCTAAGGTCAGTGTGATGAGTCTACAATGAGTATGTATGTTAGTCATCGGATGCCTTACATAAAAATGGTCAAGGGGATGATCCATAGTTCAAGAAGTCGTCAGATGCCTTAAAAAAAAAAAAGTAAAAAAGGTCAAGGGGTGATGCATAGATTGAGGTCTTGAATAAAAATGGCCATTGGTCAAACACCGAGCGTTGTGGAGAACATTGAGGTCCTAAATAAAAAAGGGTCAAGAGTAAGTGTATCTCAAATGACGTCTTATATAGTTTTAATGTAGACTAAATATGATTATTGAATGAGCTTTTTGATCTTCAATAATATTTAAGAGTGCATTGCACGACGTGATGATTCATGTGTTAGCATGTTATAATCAATATTTATTTTTCTTGTATAACGAGTATTAAGGGGCGAATCTATGGAGGGGGTTAGGGAGCACGTGCCCCCTCAATCGGTGATGTTTTACATATTTATATATTAATTTTCATCGAATATTAAAATTTTGGTAGATATATATTTTTTGTATGACAATACAAATTAACGATTATATCTTGCTTCAGTGGCGTGGGAGGGTCACCATAGCCAATATGTTGTCATCAAAGTTGAGACTTCAAACCTTGAGAATCTAGTTTTTTATTTTAATTTGAGTAATGATTAGGTGCACAAATATTTTTTAATCTTTATAAAATTATTTTAGGAAAATAATTATATAAAGATTTATAATAATTTTGTAATTAATATTACTTACATTTAGATATCATATATCAATGCATTTAAAATTACATTTATATGAAAGTTAAAAAATACAAGTTTAGTCCCTCACTCTTGAAAATTATTACTAATAAATTCCTAAACTTTCAATTTTGACTCTAATCCCTTAAAATGTATAATAAATCTATAAACTTCAATTTTCTATCTAATAGATTTCAGAAATATTAAAAATCAATTGTTATATAAGACAAAAGTTAAATTTAATGTCTAATATAACATTTAATTTTTAACATTTTCAAATATGTAAGAGACCTACTGAATGCATAATTGATATTTTAAGAATGTATTGAACACAAAAATAGAGAATTCAAGAATTTATTAAACATTTTTTAAAGTTTAGGAACTATATATAAATAAAAATAGACTTTTAACTTTATATTTATACTTGTGCTCTCTAACTTGAAGTTCTGCATCCACAAAATCACTAGTTTCAGCACCACCTGTTTGGATTTTGTTATGGTTTTCATGATTGAGTTGTTCTTATTCCTTATTTTGTGGGGAGGTTGTTTGATATTTGACTTCAATTAACTCACTGTTGTTTTGAGAATTAGTTTGAGATTTAGGAGCTTACTTTATATTAATACTAATTCAAAATCCATTTTAAGTATAGTATTAGTGTATCAATAGTATATCATCATTCGTTTAAAATTAATGCAATGCTAAGTATTATATTAGTGTATCAATAGTTTATCAGCACTCATTCAAATTCATTTAAAATTTAACAATATACTAGTGTATCAGTAATATATTAGTAGTCATTAAAAATTCATTTCAAGTATATTAATAGTACATCTACACTAATTCTAAATCCATTTCAAGTATAATATTGGTGTACCAATAGTATAACCATTGGCATATTCGTAGTATATCAACGTCAATTCAAAATTCAAATCATGTATGATATTTTATCAGTGCATCATTAGAATATATCACCTACTTCTTAAAAAATTCATTTGTTATAGTATATCAATAGTAGATAACCACTTTGTTCAAAATTCAATTTCCAGTCCAACATTAGTGTATCAACATACACTCGAATGATTACCAATAAGACGAATTGAACCATCAAAAGTTGATGATCATATACTAGAAAAAGAATACTATGAAACAAATGAAAAAGAATTCAAATTAAGTACATGAATAATAACTAATGCATGAGCATTTGTTCACTGATTTTTTTGGTATAATATAGTAAATTTGGTTTATCAATTTTATAACTAACCGATCTAACTAGTATAAAGTATATTAGTTGATTGATATTCTAAATTTAAAATATATTTGTTAACTAATGCACTGAACATAAAGTATATTAGATATACTATTAATATACATGTTAATATGTACGGGAAGTGTAAAATTAGAACAAAACAAAATTCAAATCTAATTAATATATCTTTTCTTTTTGCTATATATTTGTAAATTTCATAAAAACCATTTCTAAATTACAATATTTAGAATATTTTTTTGGTTATTCTCATAACTGCCCCTAATATAAAATCAATAAAAGTTGTCTAGTCATTTAAAACGGGACACCTCACCTTTGTCACATCATTTTTCATTAATAGACCAACAATCAATTTTAACTCAAGAATCGCTTAGAATTATTTTTTAAACATCAATAACTAATGCTCCATTTGATAACCATTTCGTTTTTAGTTTTTAGTTTTTGAAAATTAAATCTATTTCCTCACGTTTTGCTTACATGGTTTGCATCTTTATGGAGTATAAGAGTTGAATCCTTAGCTGAATTCTAGAAATAAAAATAAGATTTTAAAAACCATTTCTTTTTAGTTTTCAAGTTTTGACTTAGTTTTTGAAAACATGGGTAAAAAGTAGATAAGTAAGAAATACGTTTAGGGGTGAGATGGGTGTTTGTAGGCTTAATTTTCAAAATCTAAAAACCAAAAATTAAGGTTCTGTTTTGTAACCATTTCGTTTTTTTGATTATATTTTTGTTTTTTAAAATTAATCCTATAGACACTATTTTCACATTCAAATTTATTTCTTTGTTATCTACTTTTTACCAATGGTTTAAAAAACCAGGCACATTTTGAAAACTAAAAAATAAATAAAATAAATCTAAAAACTTGTTTTTGGAATTTAGAATTTGACAAAGAATTCAACTATTGTACTTAAAAGATATACAAATCAATATAAGAAATAGAGAGAAAATAAACTTAATTTTAAAAAATGAAATGATTATCAAACGGGACCTAAATGGTTATTAAACAGCCCGAGTGTTCACTTTGAAACTTCAAAGACTACCTCTTTAAATTTTAGAGAAAAAAAAAAAGTAATTAAGAAAACTTTTATCGTTATGGTCAACTTGTTTTTCTTTTTCTTCTTTTTTTTTTTTTTTTAAGTTTTTGTTAACACTCGTTATCATGTCATACGTAACTTGTCACATTTAATATCCATTGACTAAAAGAGTAAAAAATAAAAATATAAACACGCAAAGGTCTCAATTGAAAAAAAATAATAATAATAACAACAAAAACATCAGCTATTATATTCATATATATATAACTTTACAATTTTTATTTTTATTTTTTTTAACTACAAATCTTATCATAATCGAGAGAGTCAAAATTAAAATAGGAATCTTATATATGTTTATACACGAAACCAAGTTTAATTGGATGTGGGTTATCTCATATCTGATGTTAAATTTACAGTTATTATTATTTTTATTTTTTTTTTTTTTTTTGAAAATTTTTAAAAATAAAAAAATAAGAGAAACTATTTATATAAAATAGTAAAAGTTTTAGATGATTGGGATAGACGCTGATAAAAGTCTATTAGGATATATCAATGATAGAAATGATAAAAATCTTACTTATAGATATCGATAAAAGTCTATCAATGTCTATCAAAGTTTTTTCTACTATTTTCTATAAATAGTTTAATATTTTTTCTATTTGTGATAGGGAAATTTTCATCGATAAAAAAATATCAAACTATTACAAAAATAGCAAAAAAAAAAAATTGATAGATTTCTATTGGCATCTATTAGTGATAAACTTCTATATTTCTATCAGTGATAGACCTTGATAGACTTCTATGAGCGTCTATCACAACTATCTAAAAAATTTGCTATTTTGTATAACTAGCTTCTCTTATTTTTTTTATTTTTAAAAATTCACCTTATTTTTATTTTTATTTTGTTCGTAAAATTTAGGGAAATTTTCACATATGGAAAAGATATCAAACTATTTACATAAAATAGCAAAAAAGATACTGATAGACATTGATAGACTTCTATCAGTATCTATCAGTGAAGAATTCTATCATTTCTATTACTGATAGACTCTGATAGACTTTTGTCAGCGTCTATCACAACTATCTAAAAATTTTGCTATTTTGTGTAAATAATTTTCCTTATTTTTCTATTTTTAAAAACTCCCCTAAAATTTATAATTATTAAAATGCTCTATGTTAACGAACTTTATCTTTAATATTTATTGTGTTTATAAATGGACGTACGTTATTTGTCAACTATATAAATTTTTCTTTTTTTTCATTCTATATTTTATATTAAAATCTCCCTCTGTATTTATATAAATAAATATAGGTAAGGCGTAGGGCATATTAATTCTGTCTTATAATACCACTTGAAGATTCCCAATATTATTTTTTTCAGAAAAAAAATCCTATATTTTCTCCCTAACATGTTTGGTATAGCAAAATTAAGAGGAGAATCTATGGGCATAGGGGGGCAGTTTTAGATGTCCAAAATTATTCTTAATTTAATGGTATATAAAAGTTGATGGGATATATGTATATCATATATAAATCCTTAACTAATTCTGTAAGTATAATTTTATAGAATATACTTCTATGAGATCCTCATTTTAGTTCATTTATCCTTTTTTTATAATTATTATTGAAATGTTTTTATTATAATAATAGTAAACATATTTACTTGATAAAATTACAAAATTAATCTTTTAACCTTTGTTTGATAATTATTAGTTTTTTTTTTAAATAATACTGCCACCTATAAATTTTTAAGAAAATTATTTTAAATGGAAAAACTGTTGAAAATATTTACAAATATAGCATAATATCACAACCTATGAGTGATAGACATTGATACACACTAATAGACATCTATCTGCATCTATTAGTGGACAGTAAGATTTTGCTGTATTTGTAAATATTTTGGTTCATTTTACTGTATTTGAAAACAGCCAGAATTTTATATTTTATTATCCATTTTTTACTAACATTTTTTTAAAAAAATGTCAAATTTTAGAGAAAAAAAATGTAGTTTTCAAAAAAAAAAAAATTAAATTGACTAGAAACTTAAATACATCAAATTTTAAAAAAAAAAATTGTTATCAAACGGGACCTCAATTTTTAAGCTTGTATCTATTTGATTTCAAAACTTTCAAAAGTATGTCTAATTAGTTCTTGAACTTTAAAAAATATCTAATAGGTTATTGAATTTTTAATTTTGTGTCAAACTAATCTTTTGACATATTTTGAAATTCTTAAGTATAGTCTGAAAATATTTTAGTTATTGATTTTTTATTTTTTTTATTTTTAAAAATCTAAGCATATTAGTATTACTTCAACTATAGTTTTATTTATTTTGTTATAAAAAACTCAAGTCAAGTTTTAAAAAAAAAAAAATTAAATGTAATTTTAAAATTTTGTTTCTGCTTTTGGAATTTGACTATGATTTTAAATTAAAAAAAATTGAGACCTTATTAAAACTTTGTTGAATTATTTCAAAATTCAATCATTAATATTAATATATATATATGGACAATTAATAGTTGGAATTTGATGATGAAATGAGATGTGTACAACAAAAAAGGAGAGTGGTTTTTATTGATTATGAGATGCTTTTGAAAGAAGGGAAGAGACAAAATAGTGGGACATACAATTAATGAAATGAATACCACATTATTGGAGAAAAATTAACTATATATATGCAAGTTGACACCAAAACCAACCTTATTATATGCCTTTGTATTATATATATTTTTATTAATATTACTTTTATTTCACTTTTTCAGCATGTAAATTTTAATTCATTTTATTATTCAATCAAATGTTTTTTTTCCATTGTCTCAAGTACACATTGAAATTATAATCCCAAAACACATTAAATTATATTCATTATAAATTTATAAAAACTCTGTCTCCTAAATACCATTACAAAAACAGTGTACACCTGTAACAACAACAGATCATATGTTTCTTTTCTTAATTAATTAATTAAATGAGATTTATTTTAATTATCGACTTTTTGCTACCTAATACTTTTTTAAATATTAGTTAGTTAGTTTTCATATTTAATAGTCATTTATTCATAGTTTTTAGAAATGTTTTGTTATATAAATTTAGGGTTATTGTAATGAAATGCCAAACAACAAAAAAAAAAAATGAAAAGATTTGACGGTTATATTATAAATTTAGTCCTTAAAAATTTTAATTTTTTATTTTATGTCTAATAGATATTTATATTTTAAATAACAGTATACTTTTAACTTTGTATTTTATAAGTTCCTAACATATTCAAAAATTTTAAAGAGTAATTTTTCTATAAAATATAAAATTATATATTATGAAAAAGAAAGAAATAGTGGACCATGTTGGACTAGATTTCAACCTCTATTGGGATGAAACCTCAAATATAGAGTTTCGATTTAATTGACAAAAGAACGAAATAAATAAGTGATGGACATTCATTTTTTTTTTTTTTTAATAATATGTGGGGTAGGGGAATCGAACTTTTGACTTCGAGGTTGATAATACAAGCACTATGTCAGTTGAGTTACGTTCATTTTGGCAAGAGATGGACTTAGTTACTAGGTTTCAACGTTAATTCTATAATTGGAATTGATTTAACCAAAAGAACGAAATATAAAGTTATCGACATAGTTAGACTAAACTTCGACCTCTATTGGGACAAAACCTTGACACGGGATCAATTTAACCCAAAATAAATCAAAATAAATAAATAGTGGACTATATTGGACTAGGTTTTAACCTCTCTCAAGTGAAAGAATGGGTTATCTAACACACAAAAATAACTAGTCACATAAAATGTTACAACAATTCCAATAAGAAGAAGATAAACAAACTGTAAAAATAAAAGTAAGAGACACAAGATTCGTAACCCGGTCTGGTGCAATATCACCTACGTCGGGGGTAGTGTGCCCATGGAAAAATATAATTTCACTAATAAACAATTAAACAATTACAACGTTGTACTTATCTGTTAAACATAAAGCAATTACAATGACACGCACACGAATAGTCTAACTTTAGTGAATGAAAACTTAGGCTCCCTTAAGTTTGAGACTTCCATTCAACTGTAATTTTGATCTTTCCTTGTCTCAATCAAAGACCTCGTCACTTAAGAAATTTTGGCTCCCTCTAAGTATGAGAATATCTTCTCACATATAAGAAACTGTACTTCGAGAAGGTCTAAAGAGAACAACTCAAGACCTGCAACAACTGCACTACACACAATCACACAGATTGACACAGTCGCTTCACCATAACCAACATAGAGCACAAATATGAAGTTCTTCAGAAAAGTGGCAACCCTAAAGCCAAAAGGACAAACCTTTATATACTCATAGCTTTAGGAAGGTAGTAGACACACCTAGGACCAGTCAATATCCAAAGAGGGAAAGAATCTTTAAAAACAAGTCACACGGGATTTTCTTTATAAGGAAAGTATTTCCCAACAATAAAACCACTAGGTGAGACCTTCTACAAAACATCACAGAGGACGGACAAGATGAAAAACATGTATACTAACATCCACAAACTGCACACCAAAAAATATAGCTAACAACAATGCACTAACTTCAAGATTTGATTTAGCCAAAAAGCGAAAGAAATAAGTAAAAAAAAAAAAAAAAAAATGATGTAAATTAGTCTGCTTATTGAATATAAATTAGAAAGATTATATATATGGATAGATATTTTGAATTTTATGCTATTTCGTTTGTAAACTTTAAAAATTATAAATTTAGTCTCTTTTAACTTTTAAGTTTTTTTTTTAATATTCATTGTTTTATTAAACATAAAATTAAAAGTTTAGGTTCGATTAGACATAAAATTTAAATTTATATCTCATAGATCAATTAATATTTAAAATTTTGAATTAAACACGTATTGAGAACCAAGTTGAAAGAAATTGATTGGACAAAAACAACATAATAAACTTATAATTTAGCAATTTTTTTTATTATTTATATCTTAAAAGAAATGCAAGAACAAACCAGAAAAATACATTATTGACAAGTAAAATTGGATGGTCTAAGACCATTCTACATACCATCATCAACAACCTCACTTTACTTTGATAATACTTTATATCCCTCAAATCTTTAACCTTCACAAGAAAATTAAAATGGCTGAAAAATAAAATAAAAAGGGATATATTTACATTTTAATTCTCTATGGTGAAAACCACAAATCCATGAAATTAAAAAAAAAAAAAAAAAAAAAAAAAAAAAAAAAAAAAAAAATTGAAAGAAAAAATATTAGAAAGGATTAACACTACTACTCTCACATGAACTTAGCATCAAAAGTTCTTCCAAATACTCTGTTCCCAGATCTTCCAAAATCACCACATTGTTCTTTCTCTTCATCTTCTTTTTCTCCACCGCCGCCCCCGCCGCCGCCGACTTCCTTCTCATTGAGTGTTTCCTTTTCAAAGCCACCACCGGCGAACATCCTTCTTCCAGTTGATACTTAATATCCTGCAGTGATTCCCTCACCATTTCCACCGGAAAATTTAGCACCGCCATTGCTCCTCTCATCGAAAATGCCGCTTGATCGTAAGCTAAAGCCGCAGCTTCAGCGCTATCAAAAGTTCCAAGCCAAACCCTAACTCCATGCCTCGTCGAATCCCTAATCTCCGCCGCGTATTTCCCCCACGGCCGTCGTCTCACTCCTCTGTAACTCTTCTCCGTCGTCTTCCTCTGTTTCTCCTCCTCGAAATCAATCGAACTCACTTCGATTTCTTCCTTCACTACAATTTTCGATTCCGATTCCGATGTTTGATTCCCGAGAAATTCTTCGTGTAGTGAGATTGAGTTTTCTAGGGTACTTTGGATCGAGAAAAATTCACTCCATGAGAACGATGATTCCGTTGATCCGAATGAAGATTCCGTCGAGAAATCCGAATCGGAAAACGAAAAGTAAGAGGATTCCATTTCAAATTCTACCGGAAATTCAATCTTAGCGGTAATTTTTTTCAGCTTCTGGAAATGGAATTGGCCGAATTCGTAAGAAACTCTGTTTTCTTTCTGTTTCTGTGCTTAAAACAAAATTTGAATATTTAGGCCTATATATAGAAACCGAAAAAATGAAGAATTCCGATCCACAATATAATTAAATTAAATAACTTGGGCGGATTTACCAATATTTTAAAATTGGGGGAATGAAAAACAAATAGCTTTTAGAATATAGTGTTTAAATATATATTTTAACAACTGAGCCAAAAAAAATAATTAAAATTAAAATAACAATAACACAACGAAGGGGTAACTGGGTCACGTGCTCGAAAAACGCCACAAACCCGGCGGCGCGTGGGACCCGTTTTATTTTATTTTTTCATAAAAAGTATAAATATCCGAATCATCAATTTAACGGAATAGTTTGTAAATTTTAGCTGTCTACGTGGCAGAACACGTCATCAAGAGATTTTAGTAAAAATTTTAGTACTACTAGTTGGGAAACTTCCGTACTACCTCCGTCAATGGTTTGGCATGATAATAGTATTTAATAATAATGTGGCATTATAAAATAAATTAATATAATATTTGATGACATGTCAAACATTATGAATAGAGTAATAGAAACTACTGTAGTACTGAAGTTTTCTCGTTATTTTAAGAGTTTACAGTAATTACGTGGAAATTTGTTTTATACCATCAGAGTATGAGTACTACTCACATTAATTGATTGTCACATTAATATCTACAGTATAAATACTTTTTTATGAGAGAAAAAAATTATAATGTGAACATAGAGAATATGTATTACAGAAGTGCTATAAATTTTCACGTTATTGACTTACAGGCTGGACATGGCACGAGTGCATTAGTTTAGTAGTTATAGATCACATAAGGATAAATTATTTTATTAAATACTTGGTCTTATTTAATATCAAGTTGATTTAAAGAAGGAATCTAATCAACAATCTTATTTTAATTAAAATTACGAATATTATAAGTTAATTGAAGAATAAACATTTTTGTTTTTAAGTATTTCAATTAAAATTTAATCATTGATCAATTTTGTACGTAATTATATAAAAACATATAAAGAATGAAAAGTGTTGAACTTTTTAAAAACGCATCATGAGATCAACTAATACACATTAAATGATTATGTTTAGATCTTTCATTTAATGGTTAATATTTGAATTTGTTTTTCCTTTATTGATTTTTTTATAATATTAAGTATTTATGGTGTTCAACTTGTCCATAATCAAAAATCAAGATAGCACTTTAAAAAAAAAAAAAAAAATTGTGCAATCAATCTACGTGGCATTCCCATCTAAGTAATATTATTTTCGAACCCAAAAAAAAACATTATTTTCAATATCACAACTAAATTAGACTACAATTTAAAAATAACAAAAATAAAAATTAACCTGAAAAATAGTTGGTCAAGACATGAGTCATTGAGGAAGATGTCACTAGTTTGAATCTCCAATCTCACATATTTTTTAACTTAAAAAAATTAAATCAATTTAATTAATTGATTAAATTGATTGTGCTTAATTAACTTTTAAAAATATCAAATTTCTCTTTTGGGAGAGCTTTATTCTTATCGTTGTTTCTTCGATCAAATAACTATATTATTTAATATTAATATATACTTCTAATCTAATAAGTTGAACGGTTTAACTCTTTTAATATTAATTATATGCATTAATAAAAATTTATCATTATCATTTTTTTTATCATCATTATTAGAGTGTTCTTTCTATAAACATTTGGTTGTTGTGTTTTTAAAATTAAAATATTTTTAACAATATATGGGGTGGAGAAATCGAACCTTTGACTTTAAGATTGATAGTACAAGTATTACGCCAGTTGAGCTATGTTCATTTTGACTCTAAAATTGTTGGGTGATTAGATATATAATTTAGTCTGTTTAACTATTATATATAGATATATATAGTTAAACATTTGCTTGTCCAAAATGCTAAAATGTTTGATTTTTGGGATGCTAGATTTACTATTAATTAAAAAATCATATTGGTCCCTGTATTTTGGAACTTATTTAATTTTGTTTCCTTTCAATTGCTCAATTTTAGTCATTATAACTTTCAATGAATCTTAAACTTAGTCCCTATTACAAGTTTGTTGTTGATTATTTCAAGAATTTTTTAGTATCTATTAACATTTTTACTATAAAATTTTAGAAATATATTTACATATTGTATTTTCTTGGATGATAATTGTAATTATTATTTAATCAATTTTAGTAAAATTTAATTTTGAGTGACTAAATTAAATATTTATTAAAAGTTCAGTAATTAAAATTGGATATTTAAAAATATATGAAAATATAAAGACAAGAGTGATATTTTAACCTTTAATATTTTACTATACAAGATAGATATGATAGCGGAAGAAAAAAAAGCCCACATTTCCCAATCTTTTGTCAACTAAAAAATATAAAACAATAAAATATTAGCACGATATGTTTTTAAAATGTATTTTAGAAAATAACATTCGGCTAACTGTTTAGTACAAGAATTGTGGTGCGACCGATTAAACATTCGACCTCTTAGAATAAATGTATGTCAATATTACTGAGTCAAACTTACTTTAAAAAATTGTTTTTTTAGGTGTGTTTGATTTAATTTTTAAGTGTTTAATTTTAAAAATAAGTTATTTTTTTTAAAAAAATAGAATATCTGGCAACCACTCATTTTAACCATTATTTTTAATTATTATCGAGAAAAACTAATTTTGGCCTCACTAATATTAATATAATATAATAAATAAATAATGGGAAAATTACCTTTTTAGTCCTCAAGTTTTGAACAATATGTACGTTTGGTCCCTAAGTTTTAAAAATATACCTTTTTAGTCCCTCAGTTTATAAGAATAGGTCCATTTGGTCCCTGAGTTTTCAAAATATACCTTTTCAGTCCCTGAATTTTTAAAAATAGGTCTAAAAGGTCCTCCGAGTATTTTTTTTCTTTAATTTTTTAAAAATAATTATATGATATTTAAAATTAGAAAAAATAGTTTTAGAGACGAAATAGTTTTTAAAAATTATTCTTATAATTTAAAATGTCATATAATTATTTAAATTAATAATAAAAAATTATTTGAGGGATCTCTTAGACCTATTTTTAAAAACTCAGGGACTGAAAAGGTATATTTTGAAAACTCAGGGACCAAATAGACCTATTCTTATAAACTAAGGGACTAAAAAGGTACATTTTTAAAACTTAGGGACCAAACGCACATATTGTTCAAAACTTGGGGACTAAAAAGGTAATTTTCCCATAAATAATTTAACTTATTTAAAAAGTATAAAATATTTATATATTAATTTAAACAATTTCTTTGATTTTTTTTGTTTTTATAATTTTTTTATAAATATTTATCGACATTGACATTTTATTAATATTTTTATCAATATTTTCATAAAACTAAGACTTCGATATGTTTGTCGACACTTTTAAATCTTGATTGTCTACATGGTAAAAAAAGTTTATCAGAATCTCAAAATTTCAATTGCCTCAAATTTTCAGTAGGGGGAATTTCGTTTTTCCCCCATTTCAATGAAATTTCGAGAAATCTCGGAGTTTCGATAAAATTTTGATATTTTTTTAGGAATTAGTTACATTAGCTCAGTTGAAGTTTTTTTTTTCTTTTTAAGTTTTATGGTCTTGATTACATACAAATGTGTAATTTCACATGTGAATGTATAGTTTAAACTCCAATAATGTCATTTCCAACTAATGATAAAACTTTTCAATGTGCTGCTTTTTTTAATTTCTAACTTTTCTCAATTTTTAACTTTATTTTCAATCTAAAAAGTTTCATTTTCAAAGAAATTGAATTTGAAAAACAAATACAAAAAGAACATATATTTAATTTTAACCTCATTCAAAACTTTTTTCATTAAATTTTCATATATATCATTGCACCTCAAAATTAAATTTTCACCTTAAATTTTTTCCATTAAAATCTTCACATCATTTCACTTCAAAATTGAATTGATGTGAGTTTTGTATCTTTTACTATCTAAAACTTTCATTTTTCACATCATTTCACCTAAAAATATTCATAAACTATATATTATTTTGTCATTTTTTTTCATTTCTTTTTAAAAATTTTGCTCTTACATCAACATTTACACACACATTTACAATATACTTCTAAATGTTGTCCTACTAACTTATAGAAATGTTGATTTAAAATGGTCGATTATAATCTAATTGAGCACAATCAAAGTTTCATTAACTAATTATAACAAATTCCCATCAATTTCCATAAAGTTTTCAAAAAATTTCATCTACACCAATATTTCCATAAAATCAGGACCTCGACATTAATATTTGAAACCTTGATTGTCTGTTATAATCAAGGATGAAAATATTCGTTGACATATCGATATATCCATAAACTGAAGGGTTTGACATCAGTATTAAACATCTAAGAATATCTCCAACATCTTTTATAAATACTCGTAAAATATAAAAGTTGTCATCTATTTAATCTAATATTAATAGGAATACTAATAATATAATATTTATAACTTAATTTGAGAGTAAAAATAACTTAATTATTAATTTAAATAAATTTTATAGATTTCGTGACTAAATATTCTTCAATATCAATATTTTATCAATACATCTATCTATATATCTGTAAAATTAAAACATCAATATCGATATTGACCTCGATATTTTAATCCTTAATTATAATATAAACAAATCAAGGTAGAAAATAATGGAGAGAAAAAAAAAAAGTCATTATTTTTTCCTCGAGGAGACGTACTAGAAAATTTTCAATATTTGACTTTTTTTTTTTTTTTTTTTTTAATTAAGCTTTTCGATTAGCCGTCAACCCATTTAGAATATTGTGAACACATTTTAGACAAGGTTACTATGACAAGAGGGTTTGCATCCGGTCTGGTCTCTGTCTATTTCTTTAGCTCTCACTCCTTTTTTTTTTTAATATTAAATGCCACTTGCACATATCTTTTCTCTTTCCTTTTAACCTTTTCACACACAACACAAAAACATAAAAGGAGCGTATTTGGCTTATCAACTTGAGTTGAGTTGATTATCTGTTTGACCCATTAATTTTACAATTCAGTATTAAATAACTCAATTTCATCGACTTTAATAGTGTGAACTATTCAAGTTTGCACACATTCAATGAGAAACTTCATCTTCCTCTCTTTCTCTCTCACCATCCCTCCAATGTTCACAATAACTCCATCTTGTTATCGTTAATGACCAACTCCAGTAATAATCATCGCTAATGGCATGCTCCAACGTCAACCACTTCTGGTGGCAACTACCTCCAGCGAAGACCACATCCAGCTATCAATTTCGGTGAGACCACGACCTCTGACACCAAACTTTGACAACTACCTCCACCGGTCAACTTCGACAATCATCGCTGACAACCAATTTTGGTAACAACCACTGTTGACAACTCTCGTCGCCTCACTTTTGCAACAATCATCGTTGATGGCATGCTCTAATGACCACTAGATCCAACGATCAATTATGGTGACCACCTCCGACGCCAAACTCTGGTAACTGCCTCTAGCAACCAACTAATTTGAGGATTGCTGACAACCAACTTTGGCAACAGCCACTGTCAGTGACTCTCGATTTCACTTTGGCAACAATCATTGCTAATGACATGTTTTAATGACCACATATGGTGATCAATTTTGGTGATCACCCTCGAACCCCCAAACTCTAGCAACTACCTCTGGCGGCCAAACTTAGACGATCACTGCCAATGACCAACTCTTTCTAGATCATCTCCAATGATCATCTTAGCCAATTATATACTAAAAACAAAATTAATTTTGGCCGACGAAAGTATTTTTAAATACAAAATTGAAATTATTAGTTCATAGTATTTAATAGTTGTCTTTTATAGTAATTTAAGATTATGATTGACCGGTAAAAGTGAACTTGGGCTCAAATTAGTACAGGATAAACTATACTTTTGACAAAGAAAATGTGTTTGGGATGAAAGTGAACTTAGGCTCAAATAAGTCATGGGTTAACTAATCATTTAGTCAATTAGGTCTAATCTAAACTTATTCAAAATTAGGAAAATTCTTAGGTAAATTCTCCTATAAAACATTGTTATAATTCCATTGGAAGGTAACTTGAACTAGAAATTAATTCTAAACCATAAAATTTGTTGCACTCTATTCTCTAATTTTTTGTTTGAGCATCAGAGAATATACGGTAGCATCGTTTTCCTTTTATTTCTCTTTGCTTTGCAAGTCATCTATTACTCAAAATTTCAAATTTACTTTATATTAGTGATAAACAAGGGGAAAAGATTATCATATTGACAAATTATTTATCTGTACAACACATTTGCAAATATAGCAATAGCTTATAATTTTTCTAAATAAATTCTTCTATTGAATTTTTTTTTTTTTTAAATGGAGAAATATAAAGGAACTCTAGAATTTATTATTTTCACATAGAATGAAGTATCTTATTAAACTCACTTCTATTGTGAAAGGTGTTGGAGGTTGATCTTTAATTAGGGGAAAAGAGAGTTACCTAACAATCATATTGGTCAATGTTCAATATTGACAAGTTTTGAATGGCTAATGCATAAATATATAATTAAAATAAGAAGAAAAAAAAAAAAGAAAACTTTGATCTTTTTTTTTTTTTTTTTTTGCTCTAATTATTGAGACAATCGAGGAGAATCCAAACCCATTTCTATTTTGTGGCAATACTTTTTTGTAGATATGAAGTGGTCTAAAAGTTTATCAATTTTAGAAATGGAAATTAAAAATTAGAATTAAAAAGAGAGAAAATGTTGAATATAGGGTGGTTGGAAGGGTTTCACTATACACTTTGAAACAAATTGCAAGAAAATGGGTCCATAGAAATCTCCTATTAATGTAATTAATCATTACGTATCCTCAACCACTTGATTAGACTTAAATTAGCTACCCTAATACTCTTTTCTTACTTTTAATCTTTTTGCTTAAATTATTCCTAAGTGCCAACCTCTTTTTTCCGTGCCAATATGAACATAGCTCAATCCGACATAAGTTTGTATTATCAACCTTGAAATTACATTTGTTTCCTCTACCTTATATTGTACAAAAAAAACAAAAAAAAAACAATAAATTAATATTAAAGGGTAATGATTCTACAATAGTTTGAAGGTTTGATTGCCATAATCTTTAGGGCCCGTTTGTTTCACACGTCTTTTTTTCATGAGATTTCAGACATACATTTAATGTCCTTATTTGTTTTACATAATTTTACTTTTTAAAATCTAGGATATTGTTATTCAACAAACCTTAAAATCTATCTGACATGAGTTTTCTAATACCTTACATAATGATGGAATTTTTATGAAAATCAACAATAAAAATATAACATAATTAATTAATAAATCAATATCAATTATTCATTATTATTAATTTTTAATTAATTATTAAATATAAAATATATTATTTAGACTTAATAAATTCCAATTAACACATTATTTACGATTAATATTTTATGTTATCCTAACTATTTAATATAAATTATTATTATTATTATGAATTATTAATATTTTAATTAATATATTAATTTAATTATTTTTAGTATTTAATTATGTTGTTTAATATAAAAATATTTATTTATTTTTATTTTTATTGTTTAAATAATTAATTAATATAACAATATATATTAAATAATGCTAAATTTAATTGATGACTCCATTAGTTGGTCTCTTACATTTAATTAAGTGATAATTAAATTTTTATTTCTATAAACAAAATTGGTAAATCAAACACAAATATTTTACTTCCAAACTTTAATTATCCTGCATATCCAAACACAGACATTAATTATCTCAGACACTTAAAAACCAGACATTTAATATTTATACCCATGAAACAAGATCTGCCATCCAAAACGAGCCATAATTCATGGAGTAGCTTGTGAATTTTGCAATATTAAGGGCTTAATTGTAAAACTTCATAAGTTTATAGTGATTTTGCAATATTCAAAAACATTCCTAAACATAATCAATTCTACTTGTATGAGAAACAGGCTTAAAAATGTAAAAAAAATTAAACATTTAAATTATTGATTTGAATGATACATTTTTATCTCTCAACACAAGAGAATTTCAATCGATCACATGGATGAATTTTGAATTGTGATTATACAATAAAAAAAAATATGGATAGTTACCCATAAAAGAAAAAAGAAACATTAAAGAAAAATTTGCATTTTTAGTCCCTGTGTTTTTAATAACTGATGCGTCATTTTCTCTCTGAAATTTTAGAATATACCTTTTTAACCCTCGATTTTTTTTTTTTTTTTTTTTTTTTTTTTTAAGAAAAGGTCACTAACACTATTTTGAATATATATATATATATATATATATATATATATATATATATATATATTAATGTTGATAGGAGACTTAAATTATGATGATTCAAGGTAAGTTTTTGTTTGATAGCATATTTTATGAGTAATTTATTTAAATAATGGTGTTTTATCATATAGATTTAGCTAGGGTTTTTGAGTGGCAAGCCACCCAACCAAATCAGCAACTTGTTATATCTAAGAGAGACTGCTGATGTAATCACTTCATTCCCAATTATATAGGACCACCATCCAAATATTTTAACTATTTTTTGCCATGTTCATGAACCCAACTTCCCCATCACTTTTTTTTTTTTTTATTTCTATTATTATTATTATTGGCATCTTCATTATTCTATTTATTTAAAAAAAAAAAAACAAAATACCCCACTTTATATATTATATATGAACATTGATTTTGCTTGCCATCCTTGCTTCCAAAATTGGTTTATATGGGTTTTAATTTTTCTTTTTTTTTCAATTTTCTATTGAGTCCTATCCATAGCTATAAAGCTAGCAAGTAGCTTTAACTATATGATAAAATAATAATAATAATCTTATTATTATTATTATTACTTCCTCTTTCTAAAATAAATTTTTTTTAAAAAAAAAAAAAAACCCATCTATTATTATAACAATTTTTTTTGTTTAAATTGCCCTCGTGTTAAAAACCAGTGGAGATGACTTCTTAAGTTCATTGCATCTTACAATGGTTCCATGAATTTACTTTGAAATTCTTGGCTGCGAATTTTTTTTTTCTTTTTTTCTTTTTTGTCATTTTATTACACTCTTTATTAATTATTATGAGATTTCCTTCTAGATGAAAAGGGCAAAGATTTAAGCCTTCTCTTTCTCTTCAACCTAAATTTTTGTTGTTTTCTTTTTATTTTACTCATGCATTTATTCAGAGGGATTTTATAATAAATGTTCTTCAACTTGTAGCTGTGATATTAATGTTTCATTCTAGAAGGATTTAGCTCGTTTTAATTAGTATTTTTTTTTAAAAAAAATAAAATGTCTTATTTTATTTAAAGTAATTTATGGTTATTATTTATATAGAATTTTAGAATGTGAGTTTTGGAAGTTATATATTAAGGAAGAAGTAGGCCAAAGATCAAACATTAAAAGCAATACCCATTTGATATTTTTTTTTCTTTTAATAATATTACAAACCCAATTTAAAATTTGATATGGGAAATGTGAAATATTACAACATAATTCCCTTTCTCTTTATGATATAATCATGATTATCTCTTTGAGAAACTTCCAAAGTTCTTTTTATTTGAAAAGGATGGGTTATGAATAGATTCAAGCAATGTTTGAACAAAGCTTCCAAAGGCCTCATTTTTATATGGAAGTTAAGAAATAATATTTAATTAATCAGGTTGTTTTAAAACTCTCTAATTATTTAATCCCATATTTTTCACAGGCTTATTGACTTTGCTCAACAAAGCTATGACCTTGATTTATTTTCTTTCTTTTAAGTTCTTTTTTTTTGGTCATATTTCTTTCTTTAATTTGTTAGGCAAGAGAAGGACTTTGGCTGAATGCATTGCATGAAACAAAATACACTTAAGTGAGAGACAGAGAGAGAGAGAATTAATTATATATAAATTTATAATTTATATGCAAGAAAAAGAGTGGGAATTATTATGGAAGTTCAAAACTTGAGGCTATGAAAAGGCATGATTAAATGGGCAGCTAGCCAATAAGGACCATGAAATAGAGCTAGTTAATGATATGATTATGACGTTTCAAGAAACTGCCATTAAAAAACTATATTACCCTTATCCAAAAGCTTTATATGCCAAACAATTCCAATGGAACTAAACACTTAGAAAGTCAAGCTAAACGCACTCTAAATTACGAGGTTGTAATTAAGAGGCTAGAATGTAATCAAGATTACTGAAAATCAAAAGAGTGTTGGAATGAGTGAGGAATCGAGGACAGAACAAAAATAGGATCATGAAGCGGGAAAAACGGTGGAAAAGAGAGTTAGGTTAAAAAATGTGGAAACGGAATGTGTTTGGTATTACAAATCGGGCCCAAAACGTTCAATCCAAACATGAGTTTTGGATTACATTACATTACAAATTCATTCCATTACGAGCCCCCAAACAACTCATTAGTCTCTATGCTCTAATAAAGCTCTCGTAAATAGTCCTTATAGTAGGGACTATAAAAGAAGATTTTATCAAACTTTAGGGACTATTTATGATGTTTTATCAAACTATAGAGATTAAATTCTAACTTTCTCTAAACTATAGTTACCCAATTTGTAATTTAACCATAATGAAAAAAGAAAACTAATTTTTAAGATATGATTTTGGAGTTTTAAAGTTGTTAATAAATCACTTTTGATTTGTGAAAACGTTTGAAATTATTATGAAATATGTCTTTAATAATTTAAAATTATTTTGAGGTTTGGTTGGAGTAATTTTCGTTAATTGGCTAATATTTTCCAATTCTCTTTTGTTTCTACAAAATTAAGAGGACATGGGCAAGTTTAATGCTTCTGATCAAATTAAAGTAGGAGGTTTTGTAAAAATTAATAACTTTTGTTTTGCACCCCATTTAAATTCACTGCTAGACCATTAACTTAAAGAGGAAAAAAAAACAATTTGTTCTTTTATGAGTGTAATTAATTAGCTATTAAGGTTAATTTTAAAAAGAGAAAATAATTTTTACTCTAAAATTAGGTTTCATCCTAAATTTAATGATCTTAACTTTACACTTGATAAGTTTTTCTTTTGAAAATACATTAAAAAAGAAAGTATCCACTATATTTTTAATGCATTATAAATCATATACAATACAAAATTGATAAGATTCGGTATAAAAATGACTTTAAGGTGAATTTTTTTTTTTTTTTTTTTTTGGTTAAGATTTGTGAGTTTTGACGTAAGTTATATTCCAGGGTTAATTTAGACATTAATCGAACTTAATTTGTGATAACTTAATATTATTAAAATTAGTGATTTTACCAAAACTTTTACCTTAATTTTTTTTTTTATTAAAATTAGTAGGTAAATTAGTGAAATTACACATAGATAGTGAAATTTGCAACATTTAACTAAGTCTATATTTCAATTTAATAAAACTAAAAGTTTCAAGTTAAATTTGGCATCAAGTTTAGTAGTAAACTTTGATTTCTCTTCCTAATTCTAACCTTAAAATTAAAATGCCAAATGAAACTTAGCTCAATAATAATTGGCATGTACTCTCTCGAAGTCGGAGCTCAATTCTCATCTTCGTCATTATTATACTAATTAAATAAATCCTATTAAAATAATAACTAATTAATTAATTAGTTAGAAAATTTTCACAAATAGAAAAAATTTCAAATTTTTTTTAGAAAATAACAAAAAAAACACGGAAAGATATTGATAGACTTCTATCAACATCTATTAGTGATAGACTTCTATCTTTCTATCCGCGTCTATCACAACTATCTAAAAATTTTGCTATTTTGTGTAAATAATTTTCTTATTTTTCTATTTTTAAAAATCCCCCTTATTACTCTGAATTTATTTTCTTTCTTTTAATATTATATCTTTAAAAAGGGATCAGTCATAGTTTGAAGTTTTAGTTTCCATTCAAAAAATGTTGGTTTGAAACTACTTCTAATTTTTTTTTTTTGTTTTAAAACATGTGAGAAATAAGGAGTGTTAGGTGATTTTATTGAATATTTGTTTCAAATTATATGATTGAAACTATGAAGAAAATATCTAGAACTGCAACATCAAATTATCAATACTACTTTCTAATATAAAATAATAATAATAATAATAATAATAATAATAATAATATCATTAAGTATTAAATTATATAAAAAGAAAAGATGAGATTATCTAAGAGGCTGTTCTCTTCAAGATTTAGAAGAATATTATTATATTAGAGATCAAAGATTACACATGCAAGCAACAATACTTTCTCTGTTTTAAGTTCTAATTAAAATGGTTTGGTAAGACACCAATAATAAGCTTAGCCAAAGAAATAAATAAACACGTGTCAATTGCTAATATTTTACAACATTAATATACTCTCATTTGGTCTTCACAAGACATTTGAAATAACTTCAACTTTATCATCTTAATTTATAATTAAATTACAATTTTAATCCATAAACGTCCAAGTTTGTGTCTATTTAGTCGTTCCTAAACTTTTAAAAATATCTAACAAGTTCTTAAACTTTCAATTTTTTATCTGCTCTCAAGTTTAAGAAGTATTTAAAAAGTCTTTAAACTATTAATTTTGTGTCGAGTATCTCTAAATTTTCAATTTGGAATCTAATATTCGATATTTTAAAAAATTCAAGATTTTACTAGTCACGAAATTGGAAATTTGATGTTTTATTAGACATAAAATTCAAATTTATATCTAATATTATTGATTGATTTTTTTTAAAAAAAAATGGATATGTCAAAGTCACACGAATTAGATAAAAATTTTGAAAGTTGAAGGACCTATTAGATATTTTAAAATTTATAGATCTATTATATACAAAAATTTGAAGTTTATAAATTTATTACACACTTTTAAAAGTTTATAGACTAAACTTATAATTTAATCTAATTTACACTAGTTTGTCATTATTTTTAATGTCGAATTAGTTGTTAATTTAGAGTTAATTAGGAAGAGAACATTTTCTAGTAGTGGACCTGTATTTGTGCTCATAAGAAGATTTTCAAGGCCCAAACCCAAATGATGGGCCTTACGTGGGCTTTGGATAGAAGAAACACTCCAAACCTTCAAATGATGGGCCTTAATTTTCTTTACTTTCTTTAAACAAAATAGGATTAAAGGGGATAAATAACTAAAAATGACTTTTGAAAAATAGACTACCGATGAAGTAAGAGAAATTTTTACAAATAGAAAAAATGTCAAACTATCTATAAAAATAGCAAAAAAATATTGATAGACATTGATAGACTTCTATCAGTATCTATCGGTGATAAATTTTATAATTTTTATCACGGATAAACTCTTATAAACTTCTATCAACGTCTATCACAACTATCTAAAAATTTTACTATTTTTTTTGTGTAAATAGTTTTCTTTAATTTTTTATTTTTAAAAATTTCTCATGAATTAATTGATTTTTATAAATGTAAAATAGATAATAAATAAGAACCCTCTGATGAGAAGTTTAATGAAAATACAATGCGGCCTCGTTTACCAACATGCAATTTCATCTGATTATTTTTGTGGTTGTTTACATAACTTTGTAAATAGAAATGAGTGTGGGTCCATGTAATTACATTGTTACCAATCAAACAATCTAATTGCACCCACCCGATGTGGTATTCTAATTACCTTTGCTGAAATATGTGGGACTCACAAAATTTTTACATATTTTGCCCTTCTCTTGGGCCTCTACACTTTGATTTGAGTTCCTTCTTCTTCGTCTTTACCACAGGGCCATAAATAGTTTGGTATCAACTGCTCCATATACAGTTCACATTTTACTTCGTAATCAAAAGTGTCTATGTTATTCGAAAGTATGTAGTCTCTCTCTATTCTCTCTCTTCCGAAAAAAAATTAGAAACACACTACTCTTTCCTCTAAAGACCAAAAAAACTGGACTTATCAAACTTTATACGTAATTTTTCTCTCCATCCTAACACTTTTCTTGAATCCGTCATTTTTTTCTCTGCATTTTTTCGCTCTCGCTCATGCTTGATCTTACTCTCGCCCTTTCTCCAACCCTTGCCATGAGGCCAAAACCAGACATGCTAAGTACTTCTCGCTCTAATTTAAGATTGCAAAACGAGATTGTTGTTATTTTTGGGCTTCCAAACTCTAATTTAATAAATCTGAATTAGATTAATAAAATTTAAAATAATTACTATTTCTTTTTTCTTTTTAATCTTTGGTTTGGGTATTGAGGGCATTATGGTAAACATACATTTTTTTATTAAAGGATTACACAGGTTGTTCAATATAATCAAAGATAATTCATTACTATTGAGTCGAGTACACGTTCATAAATATAACAAAATGTAGTCCATTTATTATTACCATCCAATCTAATTACAATTACACCCAAAATCCAAAGGGATGGTAAACTAGACTTGCATGTATTATTCTTCTTATATCCAATATTTTATTCTTCAATTGAAATATTATAGAGATAAAATAACTTAAGGGAAATTACTATAAACAGAAAAAATATCAAACTATTTACAAATATAGAAAATTTTTATTGTCTATTAGTAATAGACCGCGATAGAATTCTATTGTTTTTTATCGCTCAAGCAAATAAATTCTATCGTCTGAGCAATAGAAAACGATAGAATTCTATCGTGATCTATCAGCGATAGACCGCAAAAATTTTCTATATTTGTAAATAGTTTGACTCATTTTTCTATATTTGAAAAGAGCTCATAACTTAATTCCTAATTTTTTTTTTTTTTTAAATGTCATAAGATACCTGACCTTTAATAAAATCGACTAAAAATTAAATAAAATTATATAAAAAAATCCTTACATTTGAAAGGGAAAAATAAATTTTACCGAAAAAAAAAAAATCAAATTGGTTACTAAATTTGGTTAAAACTTGCAATTTAACGAAAGAAAAAGTTGGCGGTTCGATTACCTCTTATCCTCAACACAGACGAGCGATTCAATTCTCCGAGGAGCTAAAATGGCTGCTGTTTAAGCTTAATCAACCGCCCGATTTGCAGGCGGAGCCACCCTCCTTCACCTCAACCTACTTTCTCTGAGCTGCCCCCAATGAGATCGGCCACATTTCTCCATTCCCCCTCCTTCTTGCTTCCCGTTCATGGCTTCAGCTCTTCGACATCGAAGAACTCCATTCTTTTTGTCGCCCACTGTAAATTTAAACCCACTTTCTTCAGTTTGCGAGCTAAACCGGACCGGTTGGTTGTATTTTGTTATCGGGATTCCGAGAAATCTGCTCGGGATGAACAATCTGTGGGGGTCGAAGATTCGAATGGGGTTATGATGGAGGAGAATGTAGAGCGAAATCAATGGAATGTGGAAGTGGGTAGTCCTAGTGTTGGATTTCGGCCGCTCCCCAAATTGAGCTTGAGCGACAAGGCTTTTCTTCTCTTGACATTCATTGCCCTAACGGTAAACTTAAGTATAAGCTCGAATTTCAAGAATTGGATGTTTGACATTTGTTGTGTGTTGTGTGAATTTCTCTGAATTTTGGTAGCTATTGACTGTGCCCTGAAGAATGCTGCTGATTATATGACCCATTATATTTCTTTGAGTTTTGAGAATTATTGGTGGGTGTGCGCCTAATTATTGTTATTCCTAGTTGATTATGAGTAGTTCCTAACAACGAGAATAGATTTTGGTTTTACCGGTCCTGAAAAGTTTCTCCTGACTACTTTTGACTATTACTAATGTTAATTAACAGAACAATTTATTGTTATAGAGATGTTGAGCTAAAAAAGACAAGAAGAGATTATAGAGAGGTTGTAATACTGTCATATGAAAATAAGCAATACAACAAACAAATGAAATCATGTTACCTTTGCTGATCACTTCTAGCTGGGTTTTCCCCTTACATATGGTTTCAGATGGAAAGGATAGTTCTTCTCAATTGGAAGGTGTTTTTGTAAGTAGCTCTTTTTGGGCCTCTAGGTTGTCTTTTCTCTCTTTGGGGTTTTTCCAGGTTTCCTATCAAAATAAGAGGGGGGGGGGGGGGGGGGGGAGAGAGAGAGAGAGAGAGAGAGGATAATCCTTAGGTGTCATATGTGCATATTGTTGAAGTTCAAGTCACTCGGTCTGGTTTTAGGTTCCATAGATGAACCTCTATGTTATGTTTTATTGTGTTCAGCTCTGGATCGAAAAATTACTTAGTATTTTTGTTCCCATAACTCCTCTCCTTATAATAGAGTTAGTTATTTGATGCCTTTTTATATTAAGTTGGTTGTTTCACCCTCGAGTATAGGGGAGCTCAGCTCTGACTCCCGGTTATCACCAAAATAAAATAATAAAAAAAAGGAACTAAGTTGGTTGTTTCTGAATTGTGCTCTTGGTAGGAGCTGACCTGTGCTTACTAATGGGAGTAAATCATGAATACTAAAGCATTCTTCTAAGAAGTTATTTAGTAATTATGCATTTGTATAAACATTGATTAGTGCTAATTGGTGCAGACTTCTGTGGCATTTACAAGCCTTGTCATTGCAGCTGTCCCAACGCTTAATGTAAGTGTATTGATAACTATTGTAAGCTGAAATTAGCTTTCAGGCATATTGTCACACTTTTTGGCTTTTATCCATGCATTTTTTTTCCCTCTATACAAATCCACGTATTAATCAAGAAAATCCATGGTTTACGTGTAACGAGACAATTTGGACATGACACACTACCCCACAATGTTATTAGAAATTATGTATTTGAGAGTCTTAATTTTCTATAAATTTTATTTAGGCAATGCGCAGAGCAGCCATTTCACTTTCAAAGCTAGCTGACACAGCTCGTGAAGAACTTCCTGGTACAATGGCTGCCATTAGACTTTCTGGCATGGAGATCAGTGATCTGACTCTTGAACTAAGCGATTTAAGGTGAGAACAAATCCTTATATAGGGCCATCTCTCCTTATCAATAGGTTTATGGTTAAGAACTTAAGAATATATTTGACATTTGTTTTGAGATGCGCATTGTCTTTTTTATCGATAAGAGGACTTTTAAGGGTATTGAGGGAACCTGGAATTAATTTTGGGATGTAGCTCGCTGCACTAGCTCACTTAAATGCTTCCCTTTGTATTAACATTTTGTAACTACCCTCTGTCTTTTTATCATAGTGGTCAGAGTGATATATATTAATTTCCTTTTGTGTTGGTTCCATTACTTGGATTGGTTGACTTTTTTGTATGACTCTCTTTTGATTGTTCTCTTATTTTTCTTAATGAAAGTAGTTTCTCAGCAGTTCTAGAGATTTACATCAGGAATATGACTTATAGTGCTTGTTTCTTGTATCATCATCTTCTTCCCTTTTCTATATGCACCATCATTCCAATTCCATTTCTTCTTAGCAATCTGTCTCGATTTTGTTTGATCACAGCCAGGAGATAGCTGATGGGGTAAACAAATCTGCTCAGGCTGTCCAAGCAGCAGAAGCTGGAATTCGTCAGATTGGTGCACTTGCCCACCAACAAACTATGTGTATGTTTGACTACAAGCGAAGTCTAAGATAACTATTCTACACGTTCTTATAACTAATCACCAGAGTTTAACAGCTTAAATTATGTTGTCTGCATGATACAGCAATGATTCAAGAGAGAGCAAGCCTGCCAATTATTTCTTTGCAGCCTGTTGTTGCTGGAGCTGCAAAGAAGACTTCTCGTGCCGTAGGCAAAGCTACACGAACCATCATGAAAATGATCTCAGGAGGAGAAAGTATGGAGAATGATGATGATAATAGTTTAGATAGACTGGAAGTTTAAGTTTACTGGTTCCTTGCTTGGAATCAAAATCATGGTGTAAATATCACACGAGCTTAGATCCTGTACTTGTCAATACGAAGACCCGAAATACATGTTCAGACATTCAAAGTTTGAAAATCTTTAAACAAAGACTTTAATCAGCTTTATATTTTTCCCCCACTTGAGTCCAGAGCCTGTATAGTAGGCTGTGTAATATGTTCTGATCTGTCGCAGACTAGTGGGCTAAATGATAGTCTGCCATTTTATCAGGTGGACACAGGGGGTAATGTTTACAGCTCTTACAAATCATAAGGGTAAGAGTCGAGGAGAAAATGTCTGAACTTTCATATCATTTATGATATCTCACCATGAGAGGAGGAAACTGAAGCTAATGAGATTAGCCAAAAAAACCGAGTTCCTCATTGCTGAGATGTGCAAAGGTTTCCTCCGACAAAACAAAGATCGGGCAA
The DNA here is from genome assembly GCA_002890555.2 of Lagenaria siceraria. Taxonomy (NCBI): domain Eukaryota; kingdom Viridiplantae; phylum Streptophyta; class Magnoliopsida; order Cucurbitales; family Cucurbitaceae; genus Lagenaria; species Lagenaria siceraria. The sequence continues at coordinate 16,676,943 of CM016483.1, read as the reverse complement.
ATAGTATTCGGTTCGGGCCATTGAAAAGAAATGTTTGGAAAGGAAATGACAAGAAAATACTGATTGAGCTAAACCAGAGCCAAAGCTCTCTGTTTGCTGATTGAGCCAAAGCTCGCTGTACCACATGAAAAGTTGTACACAAAATGTAGCATTGAATGTTGAAGAAATTTGAAGAAAGAGCTTTGGTTCTAAAGCATGTGCCTGAAATTGGGGTGGCTTGTAATGGAGACATGATTCAATGAAGCTGTCAGAATGTGACTAGTAGTTTTTCACCATTGGATGTATGAAAGAGAAATTCCGTCGAATATATCTAGTAGTTATTAAGAGACGGGTAAAATTTTGAATTCGCATCCATTATTATGAAGCAGTCACATTGTGGTGGCTTTGTTGAAGGAATAATTATTCCATGTAATGAATTTGTCCAATCTCATTTCTTCTTTTTCAAATAATCTTCTACCCCACTTCTTTATTGCTCTCTCTCTCATAAACAAAAACAAAAAGATGAATTTCAAAATGAAACCAGTGGGTATGGAAGTCAACAAGTGTTTTAAGTACACAAGATAAATTTATAGATTTTATTTTCCCTCAAACCCATGCATTTATATGTAAGTACATGTGCATGTGCATGTTCCTCTAGTTTCCACACTCCATCCTCTTGAATTTTTAAATTTCTTTAGAAAGAAAAAGAAGAAGAAAAAAAAAAAAAAAGATCTAGTGGATCTTCATCTTATTATTTTAATCCAGTATCTGTTTGTTTCTGACTTTCTCAAAGTAACTTTATGGATATTAATTTATTTTTGCCATTCTTGTATAAGTGTTGGTCATCAAGCTAATAACATATCCTACTTCCTCTGCTTCCTTTTCAAGAATCCTACCCCTCAATCTTTCCACATTTGCTTATGGAACTAACCCAGAAAAACCTCCATAGCTTCGAGTCTCAAGCTTTTTTACCCATCAAAAACCAACAGGTTCCAACTTATCAGTCTCCTTTCTCTACTGTTTCAGATTCTGCTTCTCCTGTTTTAGCTGTTGCAGTTCTAAGTGTGATGGGCACAGCTTTCTTGTTATTGGGTTACTACATTTTCATCAGCAAATGCTGCTCTAACTGGCACCAGTTTAGTTTGCTGAGGAGGTTTTCAAGTTTTCATACCCAACAACATGAAGATCCTTTCATAGCTCTCTCTCCAACAACAATGTGGAATCGCGGTCTTGAAGAGTCGATGATTCGCCAAATCCCAGCTTTTCAATTCGAAAGAGACGGTGAAGGTAGCGGTATCTATGGCTGCGTGGTTTGTTTAAGCGAGTTTCAAGAGAACGAAATGCTAAGAGTTTTACCAAAATGCAGCCACACATTTCACTTGGACTGCATTGATATCTGGTTACAAAGCAACTCCAATTGCCCTCTTTGTAGAACAAGCATTTCAGGCATAACAAAGCTTCCAATTGATCAAATTGTAGCTCCAAGTTCTTCTCCTCAAAACTCACAGCTTCTTTCCAACAGCATAATGGGAAGTGATGAAGATTTTGTAGTCATTGAACTGGGAAGTGAAGATGAAGCAGTTTTCTCAGCAGGGCAACAAGAGGGTAATGCTTCAAGAGAAGTAGTATTTCAGCAGCCCAGATACCATTCTCCGAAAAAAACCGAGAACAAGGTCGGCAAACCGAAAACTCGAAAGTGTCACCATGTTTCGATCATGGGAGACGAGGGCATCGATGTTAGAGAAAAAGATGATCAATTCTTTACTCAACCCATCAGAAGATCCTTTTCCATGGATTCTGCAGCTGATCAGCAGCTCTACTTAACCGTTCAAATGATTATACATCAAGGTAGGCAAATCACTGAATCCAGTAGTAGTAGTAGTGCAGAAATTGACAGCAGAAACCGAAGATCTTTCTTCCCGTTCCGATCGGGACGAGGATGCAAAAATGCAATTCTTCCACTTGAGTCTGATATGTAAATATTCCAAGGATTGATTCATTTCATTCAGATTTAGTCTCTGTTTGCTGTTTATTTCAGAACTCAGTGAAAAAGTTAATAGATGAATGAGGTATTACACACAAAACAGATGTTTACTTGTAAGTTTTTTATGAAACCTTACTCATTATGGAAAAGAGATGAAAAAATGGAACTTGTTGAAACTTTGGCATGCTACTGGAAATCATTGCTTAAACCACTAAACATTGCCTTACCTCTCTTTCTTTTCCAAGTCCTCATCAATGAAATCATTGCTTGTCTCCTTTCTTTTCGGCCTTGTTATGAATGGAACACAGAGAAGAGTGGACCCAAACTCTGAGTCAACTAGCTGAAGGGCTCCTTCTTCACAATTATCCTAAGCTCAATATTTAGAATTCGAATTTGACACCTGATGGCCCCGACATTCCTTGCACTTCTGCAACTTGGCAACGTCATCCTTTGCTTATCTTGTACTGCTTCTAAGAGTGAAGATTATCTCCCACAAACCAACACGGATCCTTTCAGCATGTGTTACCCTCACTCACATGTTTCTTAGTACAATTCTCAGCAACATGGGATTGTTTTTCCAAGCTAGCTTTGGAGTTCCTATAAATGAGTCAGGTGCACCTTGTTGGTATAAATAGTAGTTATCAATTCTTTTAAACATTTCTTAACAATGTTTTCATATCCTCGAGATCCCTCTCATTCGAATGTAATCTCAATTCATTCATGTACCCCTCCAGAACTCAAGTGTTTTGTAATTTTCATGATTGGTTTATTATGTATCATTACAGAAAGTATGATTTCCTACCTGCTCAATTATTCCATAGCGTAATCAAAGCAACTTATAAATTCGGGCATGGTTTGACATTCACACTTCACAAATAGATGTCTGTTGCAAACAACTAATGACAGTTAGACATTTTCAACCTCTCTTTGTAAGAATTATTTGTTTAATACTGAATTAAGACAATGAATGTCATTGCTTATAATCTCCTAAACTTGAACTAAGAAGCTAGCCACTAATAAGGATTTGAATTTAGCTTTAGCTAATTAGATGATTGTTGAAAACTCCATTCATTAGAATAATGGCAATTGGCATGGCATTAACCAATAAGATTCGTGTTGCATGATTTTCATGATTGGAATGAACATGAACAAAATGAATCAAAATTCAAAAAGAATCTAATAGGTTATATTGCTTTGAGTTGAAGGGAAGGGAGTCAAAATCAAGTAGACCCCACCAAATTATTTTTTAAAAAATTCCAAGTTTTTCTTTTTTTATATATAAAATGGGATATTCCACACTTATATTCCTAGCATAAACAATGAAATTTATTTAATCAAAAAAAGAAAAATGGTGCTTCCATCTCCAAATAGAAGCCTAACATGTGATGGAAGAATGAATTGGGTGTCATTAATAACTTGAATGTGCCATTACTTACACCTTCCCATGGTTCCAAGAGGCTTCAAACCAAACAGAAGCCGCCTAAGAAGAATATTTTTGTTTGATGAATTTATGTACAGAAAAAGAATTTAAGGATCTTGCTATAAAGTTGACAGAAACATAAAAGAACCCAGAAAATCAACATCCATCCTTGGCTGTAAAGGGATAGCTTTGACAGAAAGTATAAGGAATTTACTCAAAGCTTGTAGGTTCAGGTTTTGGAGTTTCTGGAGTTCTGCTGTACACATCTCCGAAATGAAGATCCAACTCTCCAGTCTCTATGTCTTCTAAGTAGGTGGCTCGGGACAACTTTCCGAAATCGCTCCATTCCATGTGTTGTTGCTCCTCTGAGCTTCGTTCTGAGACATCATCGTAGTGATTCTTCATAGTAGTAGTGTACCCGTTGTAATCAGGAGGATCCATGAAACTTGTTTGGGGTTGTTCGTGAGATGCAATATTTCGATCCCACCACCGAGTTTTAGTACCACCAGGATTCGCACTGTTAGGTTCTTGATGCTGAAATATGCTTTCACGAACGATAGGAGATGATGTGGAAGCCCCAAGATGAGTAGCTGATGTGGAAGCCCCAAGATGAGTTTGTGATCGATCCTCGAGATGATCTTCCTTCCAGAAGTCTTCATCATATCTTCCTTTTCTTTGCGCGACGTAGGGTGGCATCCAATAAACTCTGGAGTTCAGCTCCATTAGTTCAGATGATTCTTCAGGGATGTCTCCCGAATTGGCAAAATCTCGTGGTGCGCTTGTATAATAATGATCAAGTAGGTACGGAAAGTTTCTCTGGTGTTCATCCAGCCATAGAAAATCCATCCAATTAGCGCCTGCTGAATTTTGGCGGGGTAGTTCCCCTGGAAAAATGCCGTTTCTGTCCCGATGGCCGACCAAATTGCGACTTCCTTGAGACATTTCATATGGCTGATATACATGTCCCCGTCGCTGCAACATCCTCTCCCTAAAAGTCCGTAGATTTGACATGAACTTCTTTCCCTGAGCATTTGGTTCCCATGCAGGATAGTTACTACAGAAACTGCAGCAAGAACACAACATAATGGGAGGATTCAGAAGCAGCAAAAGAAACGTCAGAGAAACTAACTTGAATGTAACATTTTCAGGATTCCCACACAAGATACTATACTAATCAAGTTCACGGAATGACCAACTAGGCCCTGCTAATCTTTAGCCACGGCACATTCTATCTTGTTGGTCACTCAAATCAAAACAAGATGAACAGTTGAAACAAAGGAAGTGCAAGCGATGTTCATATCAAAAGAATAAATATCAAACAGGCTTTCCTTTTATCATTTACATATGTTTCACCAACATTTATCCAAGCTGCTAAGTGCTAAAAGTAAAAACGGGGCGTCAGAAACACTTGCATCATGATTCAATAATGTGGCATGCGTAGAGGTTTACAGTATGATCAGGAGCTATCCTAATTAACTCAAATGAAGATTCAAGCTGGCCTTTCAAAAGTTGAGATTGTGAAGGCTGCCCATAATAGACTGCCTTCTTTACAACGTCATGGAAATGCAGTGCACATTTTTGCAGGTATGCATTTACATCAGAATAGTTAGAAGAAATAGTTAGAGAAATATTTCCAAGAAAAAGAAAGGCAACCCAAATGTCCAGAAAAGCTGATGATTCATACCTCAAGAATGATTTCTCCATTTTCCCCTGGGAGCTTCTCTCTGCACCTGGTGCGTTATGCGGTGACCCATAACTGCTATTTCCATGTTTTTGGAAGTCAAAGGCACTGAAACTGCAGTAGACAAGGAAGAAGCCAAAAAGGTTTTCAGCCGAAAAAATAATAATAAGTGCATATCAGAAGCCAAATGAAATTTCTGATAGACACCCGATTATTAGCATGTAGGAGAAGAAGTGTCAGGGGAAGGGGCTAATGCACTGTATAAATAAGGTTGAGAATGAGATCTAGAGCTTAACAGTGTTGGTAACTGATGGGAGGAGTGTATTTAGATGAGTATAAAGGAAGTCCTACAAGAGGGGGAAGGGGGGGGGGGGGGGGGGGGGGGGGGGGGTGCTTATGCTTTACTTATGCTTACGTTTTGGTGGTATGGTTTAGGAAGAGAGAAGGAACTTTTGAATTTCCCCCAGGCTTTACTTCTCTGAACTCTTTTGAATCTCATTTGACTCTTTCATGCAGGAACAGTTAATTATAAATGTAAGATAAGAGTAAAGATCCTGATAATATTGAAGAAACATAATAACCTGCAAACATGACCAACGCCTTCAATATGCACTGTGAAGTCTGCAATGAACTGCAAAATGTCATCCACCCTCTGCATATATAAAAATATCAGTGACTGAAAGACAGTGGCCACGGTAAAATGAGGTGAGATGTGGTCTCTAAAAGCTGCCAACCTCTGGAACAACGAACACAAGCAAGAATGGGGTGAGAAAAATGGAGACCATCTCCTCAAGTAACATCATTCCTGTATACTGCATCAGAAAAGGTCCATAAGAGAGAGAGAGGGAGAAGATTGCAGCCTCAATGAGATTAACGAATAACAAGAAAAGAAAAGGAACTTTGTATTTCAAACATATGAAAGCAAAAAAAAAATTAAAAATTAAAAAATAAATGACTTAGCGTCAGGAGAAGACTCCAGAATAAGCATAAACTTATAACCAGTACAGTTAAGCATTAATGCATCCTAATGGTATCAACAGCATTAAATTTCCAATCGAACCATTAGACTGGAGACATGGGAATAATAGAGATATTAGGAGCCGATGATCAAAGAAGTTACTAAGTTACAACATCCTCTTTTATCAACTAACAACATCCAAAAGGAAAACCCAGTTTCATTGGCATACCATTTCCGAAGTTAATCCATAAGACAATAGGCCACCAACAATAAATGAATATGAAAGGAAATGATTTAAGAGGAAGTCGGGCTTAGATTATGAGTTACTTGAGGAGATTAGTAAGTTAGTAATTAAAATAAGTAACAAGAAAAGAAAAGAAACTTTGTAAATCCATAAGTTAGTAAGAACAGCCCGCTTTGGTGGCTAAGTCATGTGACGTAAGAGAGTTTTAAGCAAAAGGCAATTAAGAAAATAAGAGTAAGAAAGTGGGTATGCTTTTGTGAACTGAGGTGGTCGGGTCTGAAAGTGAAGGAGGAGCTCTCTAACCTTCCCTGAGTCATACTCTCTTTGTTGATTAATAATATTGAGTTCTATCATAAGTTTGAAGTTACCCGGTTTTAATTCACACACCAGCCACACAGAGAATGAGATGAAATGCTAGCAAATTTACCTGGAAAAGGGTTTCAAATTCTAGTCGAACAAGCTCAGAATTTTCTTTGCCACGCCATCTTTTTGGCATATAATGAGTATGCTGGACAACCAGAGACATTGCCCCCTCAGGATCTAGAACTAAAATCTCATCTGTAACTGCAGCCCGACTAATAGCGGTTATAGTTCCAAAAACAGCAGCATACCAGAGGAGGTTGCGGCCAAAAATCTGAATGGTGCAAGAATGTATTTAGATTAAAGTATACGGTGAACAATAGGTTTATGGGCTAAGAATAAATGAAGTGTATATTACATGGCCTTCCAGTAAAGATTCGTCCAGAAAAGCAATGATGATCAGAATAGCAGCAAAGCCACCAAAGACAAATGAGATGAACTTTGCAATTATCGAAATAATGGGAGAGGGAAATTGCTTTAGATAGTCTGAAGCATGAAGCACACTGCTATTGATCCGGTGCTTGAACAAATGCTCGACCTGCCAAAACATATAGCAACAATAACAATTTTATATGATACATATTTTAAGAATAATGAAAATCTCTCTGCGATATTTCATAAACATTATCTGTCACACATGACAGATTACAACCTAAATCTCTCCTTTTTGTTATGTCATAATCATTATCTGTCACAAGTCACAGCCTAAATGTACTCAGCACAACTTTTCACAAATGGCTAGGAAATAGGATGCTGTACATTCTTGCATTTGGATAAAGAGGGATAAATTTTACTTCAATAAAATCTAAAGAGTCAATGTACCTCATTAAATTCCCTAAATATCCACTTCGACAAGTTTGACCACCTTCGAGATGATGCTGTACTTGGGTGGTTATAGAACTGTTCAGCGTGCCTTAGAAAGAGGTAGACCAACATGAATATGACAAGAAACGGAGAAAGCAGGAGCATCACTACTCCAACTACCGTAAGCCTTTTCTTTAATGTTCTAGGGTTGGATATGAACTCCTTTCTGACACAGTAATTACTGCAACAGGAACATGCTTCAGTCAGTAGCTATTCTACAAAGCAAGCAGAAAATCTTTAAAGTGTTTGAGATTTGAGACACCCCCGTTTGGTTCTCTCTTTCTCTTTCTTTCTTTTTTTTTTCTTTTTTTTAGTTTTTGGGAAAAAAAAGGTTGCAAGCTTACATTAATACAAGCTTTAGACCTTCAAAAAAGCATGTTCTAGACAAATACTTAAATTTATCAGGGAAAAGGAGAGACATATAAGACAATGGATATACAGATGGGATAAGATTATATTTTTTGTCAAGTAAATCTTACATACACATGGTAATTATTACAAAAGATGTATCTCTTCTTAATGTTTAATCTGTCCAAGACCTAGCTGTAGCGATTTTCCAAATAATAGAGAGAATAATCCCAGCAACAAACATACCGATCAAACATGCTCTGTAGTATGCACCAATTCAAGGTCCATTCAAGACTTTTTGTCAATGTTAATCGATAAGGATTTCTAGAAGAGTCAAACTTCACAGCTGGGCCAGCACCCGGGACCCACTTCGAGATTGGAAAAGCAAGTACTCCTTTGTTAAGCATCCCAATCAGGTAGTTCTCTTTCCGCATCAAGCGCATGACCACATCATGAGCAGAAAGATCCTTAGCCACACAGAGTTGATAAGTACTTTGCAGCTCGACAACCTTCTCGAGAATTGTTGCCCATGGCATAGTTTTGATTTCATTGTCAGATATATGAAGACTTCACAGGAAGAAGGAAGAGAAAAAAAAAAAAAGACTGGATATTATTATGAGTCTAGATCGCTCATAAACTGTAGCTCATAATAAAGTAATTAACAGGGGAAAGAAAGATTTTAAAAGCTATAAATATTTTTAGAACTCAAGGACAAAGTTTTTTTTTCTTTTTCTAGTACAGATGGGGTGAGGAGATTTGAACCATGGATCTCTTGATCCTTAACACATACAGATGTCAGTTAAGCTAAACTCTTATTGGCAACTCAAAGACAAAGTTGTACAAACATATAGAACAAATCTTGTGTTTTTCTTTTGAAAAGGAAACGAAACTTTTCATTAAGGAAATGAAAATAGACTAATGCTCAGGGATACAAGAAGAAAACAGAAACATAGCCAAAAAAACAGCAAAACTTAGAAATATAAATCATTAAATCAATTGATAAGCAAACTTAGAAACAAATACATAAACCTTACTAAGGTTGTTTAAAAGCATTAAAGCAATTGACAAGATTTGTTCAACGCACCTGTTGTAATAAAAGTGACGGATTCCTAAAATGTCCTTCAGCTGTGCAAAAAACCTAAAAAAGCAAAAGATCCAATAAACAGAAAATATGCCTAAATATCCAAGGATGATAGCTTTTGAAAGTGTCATATGGTGTAAGGGGTGCTCGTGAAGAGCTTCCTTGGCAAGATCACATGGTTTAGTTCCAGACTCCACTGCATCCATCCCACACTTGGCATTACGGAGACCATTCCAATCAACAAATAGTAAGAAAAATGCTGAGAAACATATAGTAAAGCCAAGACTCAGAAGCTCTACTATCCACTTTGTAATGATGCACCAAAGCCCTTTGTCACAGTAATAGCTATAAAGCCTTTCAAAGAATAGGTCCAAGTCAGCTATTGGTTCCACATTCAAACGCTCCCCATCAAGAAGCCCCGTAGGGCTCTCACTACCAGGATTTGGCACTCTTCCAAAGGTAGATAGTTCAATCTCTGGTGGCACATCATTAAGCAAAGCAGATGTTAAAGATGATTCACCACGGGATTTCCATCTAAAAATTCCAACATTATCTGCACCCCCTGTTCCACTGAGCATCATTCACAAAGATGGACAGTGGGCAGATACAGCAAGTCCATTCCCTGAAAGAAATTGAAAGAGATAGCAATATGAAAAGTTTGAGCTACCAAGTTCGAAATATTAATGTACGACAGGAGAAATCTTATAGAGGCAATATACATGAAAACCTAACTATCATAATGTATTGGTTTTCTTTTTTTTTTGATATCCGTGAGTGTCGGGACCAGCGCACCTCGACTAAACTCACGGGACAACCCGCCTGACCCTATATCATAATGTATTGGTAGTCAACACCAACTTAAGTAAAGGGGTCGTGGACAAACTTTTCATGCTTGATATAATAAAACAATGAAAATCTCCATTTACAAGTTATGAATTGTTAGAACTTAATGCATTCAACTGCAGAAGTTCAGATGATAAGAGTATAGCCATTAACATAAATTTTATACAAGAGAAAAATTATTAAGTCAAAAACACTTTAACAAACAATCAAATTACAGTTTAAACGGTCTGGAAAAAACAGGGGAAGGTCTTTTGGATGAAGTTCCTAAACAACTTAAATCTTAAATCATTCGCCAAATACATAATTCATCCTCTAAGAACTGACTCCATTTGAATTCAACAAGGTCCGAAATGGAAGGCTTACATAGAATAAAAGATGTATTTTTGCACAGTGGTATCCCAGAACAAGCAACAAACAGGTTTTGAGCTGGAATCAACATATCATATGCAGAAGCAAAAATATAAGAAAGTCTTGAGCAACACATTTGAGTATGTATTGCCTGCAGTTAAAAAGTAGGCAGAAAAAAGGCCCACTACACAAAGCTACTCAAGATTAATGAAAATAAAGTTCCTTACTGAAGTGCAGGATAATCAGTCCCTTAGTTTCTTCTTTTCATATATAGGAACAATATTGTTCAACTTGAATAACAACAATATAGAGGATCAAGAGATGGATTGGTCAGATATAAAAAGTTAATAAACCATCTATAAATTATAAGTAAATGCAAGCACATGAAAGTTTCCAAGATATATGGTGGATGAGTAAGAGTAACAGAACAACTAATTCGTTGTATATGGCATTGAGATTCAATGACGTTTATGAAAGTTAGAGGATGAAAGGACTCTTCTAGGAGAGAGAGGTCAGCTAATCTCCAGTGCCTTGAAGAAAGCAACATAAACATGGATAACACGTTGGTGATTCTTGGTTCAACTATTTTTAGAACATTTGTTCGGCCTTTCTTTCATTCATCATGATTCATGACACTTTTATTTGTAACAATGCACCATCTAATGAAGTCTGAAGTCGCATAGCTAAATATTTCAGAACTAAAACCGGTAGTTTCAAACTGAATACCACGACTTGTATGAAGTGCCTTAAATTGACAATCTAATTGTCTTGAGGAGAAGATTTAAAATGACAAAACTTCAGGAAAGCAAGCCAGGGAAGTATAAACGAAAGATGGCAGACTAGAAGAATATGAATATAGACAATTATATACTTTGAAAAAGGGGTGGAAGGGGAAAAAGAAGCCAGATGATCTTGCAACAGAAATCATATGCCATAACCAGTTAGCAAAAAATACATAAAACCCACAAACGTTTGGGAGGGATAAAGAGAAAAAATCGGAAATTTGGGGATGAAGAACCCAAAAAAGTCAAGAATCATCAAAACCCATTTTGAGTATAAAATTTTCAGTTGTCGTTAACAAATTCCAAAAGAAGCTAGTTCTACAGTGTTAACCCAACGTTCCAATTCACTAACATTCAAACTCAAACGAAGAATATCACATAATACACCCAAACAAATGATCAGGAAAAAATCAAAAGGTAGTAAAATAAGCAGCTGGGTTTTTTCAGAAGGATTACCTTCAAAAAAACAAGAATGAAGGGGGTGAAGTAGATGAAGATAAGACAAACCCAAGTCCAGATAACTAGTTTAGATGATCGGCAGAGATTAAAATCGCGAAAAGAGGAGGTGGGAACCAAAGAATTGAGGGTAATCGATAGAAACAGAGGGGGAAATCAAAGGGGAAAAACTAAGGGGTTGCGTGTAAGGGAAGAAGAAATTCTACAGAATGAATGAATCTGCTGGAGGAAGTTGGACGGAGTTGATTGAGAGTTAAATTGTGAGTTCGATTGTATAAAGAGCTCGAATTTGGGAATAAGAAAGAAAAAAAAAATGAGAGTCGGAGAAGAAACGTGAACTTGGGTAATTGCCTTACCCTCTTCTTCGTCTCTTTGCTTCTCTTTTCGACAGCCTTAATCGAGCAGGCTGCTCTTTGGGTTGCCCCTCTTTTTGTATCAGCTTCTTCAAATCATTTTATTATTAGAAGAAAGCCTCAATTTATATAATTTTCAAAGAAATAAATAACAGCTTTTAATCTTCATAATTCTCACAACTACTGAGTACTTACCCTAGAGTTGTGAAAAGAAATTAATATATTAAAAAGATTAACCCCGTTTAAATTACAAGTTTAATTTTTTAAGTTTTCTTTAGGTAATGTCTATTTATTTTAAAAATAATATGTCTTTAACTTTTATACTCGTTTTTTATATTTAAAAATGTCTATTAATTTTCAATTTTATATTTAATGGAAATAAATTAGCAATAATATTAATAATAATTAATTAATTTAATAAATAAAAAATTAAATTTTAGGTTAATATAAACTTTCAATTTTGTATACAGTACATCTAAAAATTTGTATAAAATATTAAATAAGCTAACGACCGAATTGTTTTTTTAGATTATTAAGTGACCTAGTAGGGGTTTAAAAGTTAAAAAAATAAATAAATAATAAAAATTCATGCCTTTTTTATGTAATTTTTTTTTTTTAAGTTTTTTTAGAATAAATAACTTCATGCTTAATGAATCTAATATTGAAAATTGAGAGAGATATTTGACATTTTTAAAGGTTTGATGACCACGGGCACACAAAATTGAAAGTTGATAGTAGGGGTGTACATCAATTGGGTTGGATTCAGTTAAGGGTATTTTTTTGGACCAACCCGAAAAATTCAAGTTGGTTGGATTGGCAACCCAAAAGATCCAAATAAATCTCTAACCCAACCCAACTCTTAAAATTTGGATTAGGTTATCGAGTTATAACTTATTTTTTCCTTTTTAATTTAAAATACCTAAAAATTATCTATAACACATGACTAATAACTAAAATCTCATTAGATTCAAATATTAAATAACAAATTCATCCGTCAAATATATATATATAGAGGTTAATAAATAAAAAATTAAATTTTAGGTTAATATATAATAATTTTTTTTAGTTATGTTGTTATTAAATTATTTAGGTTAAATTGTAATTTTAATTCCTATAGCGTGAGAAATGTTAGATTTATGAATTTATAATCATAATTTAGTACATAAAGTTTGGACTATTTATAAATATTATCCAACCATAAAAACCAAATTCTAACTTTTTAAAATTTTAGAGATTACATTATAAGTTTCTAATAGTAGAAACTAAATTTAAAATTTAAATAGTTTATTTATCTAGGGAAAGAGAAATCTTAGTTTATACAATTTGAGTTGTTATTAACTTATTTATATTATTATTAGGTGAAAATTTACAAATGAACATAAATTTTCGTATAAAATTAAAAAAATAAAGTGAACCATCATTTGGGTTGTTTTCAAATATAACAAAATGAATAAACTTAATTATAAATATAGCAAAATATCACTGTTTATAAGTGACAAGGATAAATTATCATTGTTTATTATTGTTTATTATCATCTATCACAGTATATATAGACAACAATTGAAACAATACAGAGAAGATTAACATGGCCCGGCGCAAGGATGACAAACACAAATCGAAAAATAGAAAATGACATTTTTCTATATTTTAAAATATTTCAAGCAATTTTGTTATTTAAAATAATTATCCTAATTATTTCAATAAGTCTATATTGATTTTAAACAAAGAAACAATAATTTGATTTGCACGTAAGGGGAGTATCTGATCATAATTTCCTTTTTATTTTCAAAATATATATATATATATATATATATATATATATATATAAAGAAATACTTTCAATATATAAATACAATAATTATGAAGCAATTGTCAATTTAATAATAAAAAATTATTATTAGTATTATCAGTTATGAATCAGAAATCTACCAATTGGGCCAAAGGAAGTGCCAAACTCCCAAATTCGAATTCCAGTCTTCACTCTTCATTAAAAAAATGGGTAATCGGAAGTGGGCCACCATTTTTTACGGAATTTACAAATTAACCCCTATTGTTTTGTTTTGAAAATAATATCTATTTGGATATTGGGTTGGAGGTATTGGTTTTTTTTAATAGGTTTGGATATAACCAAGGTTGAGAATATCTAACCATTGACACTTTTTTTCAAATAGAGATTTTTTCTTATAATTATTTTAGCCATTTGTTCGGTCATTTCCTTTAACATAATAATAAGAAGAAGAATCGACTAGATAAATAACTATATGCAATTAGCCGTTTAAAAAAAACATGCAATATAATCTAATATATTACATAGTTATAATTGCAAATTACAAGAAATATAATTGAGGTTTAAATTAGAAATGCAAATTGCAAGTTTCAAAATCAATTATATAAGGAGGTGTTTAGGTCAATGAGGGAAATTGTGAGGTATAGGAAGTTGTGAAGTCCTTAGCTCACAGAGTTAATAATGTATCAAATTTATTTTTTTAGTAATGGGACTCACGAACTCCTTAGGTCAAACAAGAAAGGGAGTTTAGAAATCACAACTCCATACTTTCAACTCCCTGCTCTTTAGCTCCTTGTCCCAAACCACCTATAAGGAATCATTCATCAACTTTTCCTATATGATAAAAAGTAAATTTTATATTGTGAAACTTATATTTTCAACTCTCTATTTAGTCAATGTTCTACAATGACAAACTTATCAAATCGTCAATAAAATTTATTCTCACTCATGCAAATAAGAAAGAATGTTATTATTGTCAAGAGTTCATAACTCACTTTAGATTGAGAATGAGTGACATATGATTGCCTTATGAAATATTTATGTTCTTCGTTAGCAAATGTACAAAAAGAAATTAAATAACTTGAGATTGAGTCTTATACACACTTATAGTATATGATACCTCGCTCACATTTCTCTAGGTAAATGACTTATGAATTAAAACATTCATAATTATTACAAAATATGTCGTATTAATGAAATTACTAGAATAAGACATGCAACCTTGTCTTATCCTTAGTTATAGACTTCATAACTTGATGTTCATTTTCCCGTGGGAGTTTCCAGGCGGGAAATGGAGGAGAGAGTGGGGAAAATAAATTTCATAAGCTAAATGAGGACTCCCTCGTCCTCGTCCTCGTCCTCGTCCCTGCCCCATTCCCCATCTCCTTTCCCGTTTTCTTTTTTTTTTCTTTTTAATTTATTTTAATAATTTATATTTTTTCTAGAGTAATAATTATTGTTATGTTGTTATTTTTATCACATAAATATTATATTTAAATTTAGAGTAGTTGCAAATATAACAATAAGACTCAAAGTATTAGCAAATATAACAAAATGTAAAAGAATTTGCAGATATAGCAAATTTCAAATAGGCAATAGAGTCTCTTACTGTGAGGAGTCTAGAGAGTCGATCACCGATAGATTTTGCTATATTTGAAATGTTGTTATACACTTTATATATCTAATACAAAATATATCATATAGAATTGATATTTGTAGTCAAAGTATAATTGACTTCGCTCTTAAGCTTGATGAAGTCAGATGTTCGATCCCTCATGATCGTAATTTATTGTACTAAAAAACATATATTTCTAAATAGTCAAAATGTTTTTACTTTGCATTTATAATTATTTTATTTTAGAAAAATTGTTGTGTATAGAAAAAAAAAACAAAATTAATTACACATATAGAAAAAAGTGCATCCCATGCTTTTCTATTTTCCACTTTTTTTTCTATATGTGTAATTACTTTTGTTTTTTTTTCTATTTGTGAAAAGACCCTTTTATTTTATGTTTCGTTCTTCTCAATTATTTATTTAATAATGAAAAAAATATTTGGAGGGAAATCAAATGTTTTAGAAAACTTTTGATAATAATATATTATGGTTGTGTGTGTATTTTTTTTTTTTTTTTTTTTTGCAAACTATTTAATTATTAGATTGGTTTTGGAGAGAAAAAAAAGTATATTGAATCATTTTTCCGAAATAACATCGTGAAAAATAGACCATACTCTTTAGTTCAATTTCTTCTACTTTTAAATATCAAAATTACTGTACTTATAATCAATCTTAAAAATAGTCCATACTATTTCTTCAAACAAAAAAAAAAAGTATGTACGGTTAGTTTAATACCTTTTCTTATCTAAGAAATATTATTAGAAAAAAAATTAATTTTGACCATAAATTTGTCACGTTGTATCAATTTAGACATTAACATTTCAATTTCATCAATCTTAACAATAAAATTAAACACAAGTGTGAAAATTTTAATAAACTTAAAAAAATGTTGTTATTCCAATCATCTAGTAAGTTCTCACTCCAAGTATAGTTAAAACAAAAATAAAAATCTCTTATGCAATTAATGAATTACAAAACACGTACACAATATAAAGTCAATAATTTTGTAGGGAAAACAATATCAAAACTATTTTTTTTGGTTGAAATTTATGAATTTTGAAAATGTCATTCAACCGTTAATTCGTGGTTCAATCAAACTTATTTTTATTCGAAAACTTTATATTAGTGAAGTTAACCACTTTATAAAGAATTTTACATTATTTTTTTTTGGTTAAAATTAATAGTGAATTACCTGCAATTGAATCGATTCTTAAAATTGCAACATTAAATTAATATTTTTCCTTATTATCACAATTATACAAAATGGGAATTAAAATAAATTCCAGACTGGCCCACGTTCCCCAAGATCCAAGGGAATCTGATCCTAGTATTACTTTATCAAACAATCAGGCTACACTAATCCATATTCCAAACAAGCCAAAAAGAATATTTGGCGGGAGCCAACGTTCACTCGAGCTGGGTTATAAAAAGAATCGGAGTAACTCCACTCGGATCTGGTACAAGTGTTGAACTAGCACATATTCCGGTTTATACTAATCCAGCTCCCAAACAACCCAAGACGTTTTCGCGGGAACGAACGGCTGCTAGCTCCTCACTCCCGCCAAAATCCATTCTATATATAAAACCCCTAAGATTTCATACCCTAAATCACATATTTCCCCGTTTTTTCTTACAATCGATAACAATGGAGGACGCCTCAGAGAAGATTTCTTCAACTTTACCCTTCAAATCGAAGAAAACTCTGCGCTCCAACTCCAAATCCTTGCTTAAGGATCAACAATCTTTGAGCTCCAAGACGCCGGAGAAGCCGGCGGAGCTCTCTACCAGAACTAGGAACCGTAAGGTCGCGCTTTCAATCAAAGAGGTTAGGCGAGCTGCTCGGAGTGTCGGTGAATCTAATCGTCAGCCGCCTCGTGATCTGACCACTCAAGGGAGTAAATCGATCAGAAGACAGATAGATTCATGGCAGAATGAAAGTCAATCTACTAGCTCCAAGATTCCTGTTGATAAGTCTAAGAAATTGCCCGAGAAGTAAGTCTTTTGTTTCTTGATCTTGAATTTGGCTTATTAATGGTTGGCTGCTGTTTAGATCTACTTTGAATGTTTGGTGAATGGGTGTTGTTAATTTGGAATTTGCAGATTTGAGATGCTCAGTAAGTTCTTTGATAGCTTGGATTCTGCAATGCGGTTGTTACGATTTAAAGGTGTAGCTTCCAACTTCTCTAATGTATGCCCTAAGATTGAAATCCTCACTGATAGGTACTTATTCTGCCTTCTACATTGCCTTTTCCTATCCATCGATTCATTTGTTATACTACAGATTAATAAAGTATTTTTCGAATTATTTATCTGACTGGGTGCCTAAGTAGCATTGAAGAAGTTTCTGAGTTTTGTTATGGTTAACTTGTAAAAAAATACTGCTTGTTTGTAACGATAAACAATTAAGAACAACAAAGAATATGGATCTTGGTCTGAGTATATGATTTTTTTTTTTTGTGAAGTGCAGTTGTGATATAGGAAGTTGAGCCTCATAAGATTGACAATTCTGTGTTGACTGTTTTCAAGTCTTAGTTTTACTTAATTTTGTAGCATTTACTTCTTAGACTTCTTATACGACTCAGGGAGAGCATCTCTAGACTATATGATGCGTTTTCTATTTCTGATTTTGATGGCTATGAGTGCAGGAGGTTTTCCTATGGTCATTTGGCTCAATTGAAGTTCATTTTACCTGAAGCAATAATGCTCAAGAAGGTCTTGGTCTATGATGAGCGGACCTGCTGTATGAAGCCCGATCTTCACATATCTTTCAATTTTGGCGTCCTAGAGAGTCAGGAGGATCAATATATGCAACTCAGGAAGTTGTTTAGGGCACGCCTTTCAGAATTTGTGAGTTCTCATCCAGAGGTATGCAATCGTTTTCCTTATGCGATTTGTAGATGTAGTATTCATTTGTATTTGTGCTCAAGAATCCTATAATGTTGGCTCCCTCTGTAGACACTGGTCTGAAATGTGAAAACTTGAGGTCACTGTATATTATTGCTAGTACTTGCTCTGTTTTCAAGTCGATGCAGAATGTCTTTAAACAAAATGCATTGATTCTTGCTGGATGTTGCTTTTCATAAATTGTATAGCTTAGGAACAATGCTGGTGGTATAACAAGGAGTTGTAGCATTCTTGTCATAGAAGTTAATAGTTAGCATTTGCATCATGGTCACTCAAGATGGCTTGGTCTCTCTCTTTCATTTTTGAAGTCATTCTTCTCCTGTATTTTGGCTATATCATATCCTGTGCCTTCAAAATTTCTATGTTCTAAGGCATGCTTCTATGTTCAGATTGATGATGTTCCAAAGGATTTGCTGCCAAATCCATTCAATTTCCGAAGCCAAGATCTTTTCCCAAAAACCAACTCGTTATCTTCTAACAAGACATCAATTGAGCAACTGGCCCCTGAGCAACCAATTTCATCAACAAGTGTCACCGAAGGGATTCCTTTTAATCATCATTCAGAAGAAAATCAAGGTTTCCATATAATCAAATCTACCATGACTGTTCCTGGTCCAAGTAAACAGAAGGAATTAATAGGGTTATCTCATTTTTCGCCATCTTTTAGCCGTCGTTTCTCTCAAAAAATTGTTAACAGAGAAATGGCAAAAATTGACCAAGCTGCAAAGCCTTCTGACCAAGTTTCATCTTATTCTGACGCTGAGACAAATATTGAGACAGAATCTTGTGATGCAGTATCTTCATCTAAGCCTTCCTCCCCAATTAAACTACCTTCCAACTCAACCTGCAATGTACATTGTCTTGAAAACTATGCTTCTCCCATTCGTTCTTCAGCATTGTCCCTTCCCACAACTCCCAGTAATATGGTAGGAAGAGTAACCATGACAAAAGAGGATGACCAATCTTCAAAAGCTAGTGATATTGATTCAACTCCTGCAAAGCTTGTCTCAACCCCAGCTCGGCTGATGGCTAGCACACCTGCAATGCCTCCACCAAAACGAAGTTCCATGAGTCCAGATGAAGATTCTTCTTTCTCAACAAACAAGTTGGTCAGACGTCCACCCCGTTCGAGATCGCTTATATTTGACACTCCCACGAAGGAAGATAAAAATAAGGATGAGACAAATGTTTCAATCGACGATGACATTCTAGATGTTCTACCTGCGAGCCTTGTGCAATCGGTATGACCATTCCCTTTCTTACAAGCAATTCTCTTAGTTTGTGTTGATTGAAACTACCATTTGTAGTCAAACACGACAGTATGTTAAGAATTTCTTGTGTTCTCAATTTGCAGATCAGAGAGAAAGAAAGGAAGATTAAAGAAGAGCAAATGCCAGCAATAACACAAGCTAAGAGACGACAGAAAATGATTGCGAACTTGCCAAAACTCTTCAATGCTATCTTTTTCTTGTTCCACAAGCGTACAGTTATTACAAGGGAGGAGCTATTATACAAAATGATCGTTGGCAGTGTTGATATCGTTGACAAAAGTAAGCAAAAATTAATGCACCTGTTTTAAAATAGATTTCAATCTGTTTTAGCTTGTCTGGAGCTGATCCATTTCTTTTGTTGTTATACTCACAGGAGAAATTGAAGAGCAGTTAGATTTGTTGCTGGAACTAGTTCCTGAATGGATTTCTCAGAAATCAGCATCCAGTGGTGATGTGCTAGTTTGGTGAGCTTTTTTTTCTTGCACTCTTGTACAAAACAAATGCAAAAACATGTATACCCTTACAAAAAAAGTGTGATTTACTTAAATCCTATCTGGTTTCATATTGCAGCATCGATAAATTGTCGAATGCCGAAATGGTACGTGTACGGCTTGAAGAAGCTAAGTGAATAAAGGAGCTGAGAAGTTCGTACATCTTTTTTCTCAGCATCTAACCTCCTAGACACAATTGAAATGGCGAAGTTCATAGCTCTCTATAATGTAAATTAACCAAAAATGAAGAATACCAAAGTTCTAACTTGATGAGCACTTTTTGTTTTTATTGATCCACTGCCCTTGCCCTTGATAGAGCCTATTAGGGTCACTTTATTACATTTTTTTAATCTTTTAAATAGATTCCAATTTGTAGTGAGAATCTATGTATTGCAAAACCAAAACAAGATGTAATGTTGCTTAAATAGATTCCAATTTGTAGTGAGAATCTATGTATTGCAAAACCAAAACAAGATGTAATGTTTATTGCAACATGTAAAGTTTTTGAGACCTAGATAAAAAAAACATAAGATTTTTGTATGGATGATTCAAATTTCATGAACAATATAATCGTTTGACCTAGGTTTGGAAAACAATGAAAAATAATATTTTGTTGGTGTCACAAATAATTTGTCAATGTTTTTTCTCTCTATCTTTTTTTAAAGAATGACAAATATGAGTACGAAAGTGTGAGAAAGAGGGAGGAATAACTCTCTCGTGTGAGAACACTATCGTATTAGATTAATTTGAGCACAAACAACAAAGGAAGGAGTGAAATTTGGGTCTTCCAGTACAAAAAATTGCAAGAAACATTTTTAAAATTTTGATAATAACAAGAATTCCTTCCAAATGTCACTTTATAACATTTTTTAATCTTTTAAGTAGATTCCAATTTGTAATAAGAATCTTGTATTGAAAACCCAAAACAAGATGTAACGTTTATTGCAACGCTGTAAAGTTATGAGATCTAGATGAAGAAATTTAAAATTTTGTATGGATGACTTAAATTTCATGTGTGTATACTATTTGACTTAGGTTTTGAAAACAATGAAAAATAACCTTTTTGCTAGTGTCACAAACAACTTGCCAATGTTGTTTTTCTATTTTCTATTTTTTTATTTTTTAAAAAAAAGAACAACAAGCACAAATGCAAGAGCGTAAGAGTGAGGGAGGAGGAGTTGTAGCATGTGAGAGCACTATTTTATTAGATTAGTTGACAGAGTGAGGGAGGAGGAGTTGTAGCGTGTGAGAGCACTATCTTATTAGATTAGTTGAGTGCGAACATGATGGGAAAGGAATGAAATTTGAGACATCCAATATAGAAATCTAGAGAAACTTAAACACATCTTAATGGTTAAAACTACAAGACAAAGGGATAAACAATAATAACGTTTCACAAATGGTTGCATATAAAGTATTTTACATCCCCAATATATTAACATATCTAATTTATACCTCTCATTCTCTCATATTTACAACTTAGATGAAGAAACCAATGAAGTTCTTGGAAGTTTCCTCCCATTGATATCTACAAAGAAGAAGATAAAGACAGAGCAAATCAGGATTCTTACTACAAAAACTAGCTGAATTTGGTTGGTTTGAGTATCAATTGAGTGAGTAAAAAGAAAAAAAAAAATGAGGCATATAGTTGAATTTAGAACACCCCAACACCCTTCTCTTGGCAAAAACAATTGGGGCGGAGCTTCTCCTTTGCTAGCTAGAAATATCCCTCATGAAACTCTTGAACTAAGGTATCTCAAACTCAACTCAACTCGTACTCGAGACGAAATCTTTCCTCTTTTAGAAGACGACGACGATGAAAACGGCAATTACTATTTGCCTATCTCGTATACGCCTCGACTACAACGACTCGAAAAGTCGAAGTATGTGAAAGGGAGTTCGTTTTTGTCCAAATTGTCTTTGTCATGGAAAGGAAAGAGGAATACATTGTTAGGCTCAAACTCAAGGAAGAAATGGTTCAAGAAATGGGATTATCAAAATAGGTGGCCTCAAGGCTGGTGCTAAGATTTATTTTGATTGTGCTATTATATATGTCCAAAATATGAATTCATATGTGGAATCAAACTAAAGTGGAAAATAATATAGATCTCATTGTTGATATACATAAGGCAACATGATGAGCCAACATTTTCATTTTATGTTCAATGACAAGTCACAAATGGGATCATTGACCTATTTTTTAACCATTGAACTTTCAAAATATGGTGTAAACTTAGGAGAGGAGAGCACAAAAAATTGGTTGTTATACTTCAAAATTATCCGGTGCTATTAAACATTGACAATTTTAGCCCTTTTAGTTTGGCCTAAATGAAAAGTAGACTTAAGTTTCAAAACAAATCAATTTTGGCCTACTGATGTCATCATCTTGTGAAATTACCACTTCAACCCTTCTTCCTTTTTCCTTCTTTTGCCTCTCATTTTTTTCCGTTTCTTCTTTTGTTTCATTTTTTGTGTCTTTTTTTTTTGCATTTCTTATTCTAATTATTCGTTTCTGGTTGGTTATGCGTCGTTGTCTTCTTCTTCTTCTTCTCTTTTCTCACACGTTTTTTCTTCTTCTTCATTCTCCAAAAATTTATCTTCCTTCTTCGTTCGGCAGTTTTTTCTCGAAGAAAAAAATTACAGTTCTGTCTAATGAGGAACAACAGGAAAGAGCGAGAAGTTAGAGGAAGAAATGAGAGGAAGAATCTAAACAAAGCAAAAAATTGAAGAAAAAAATTACAGTTCTGCCTGATGAGGTACAAGAAAAAGGTACGAGAAGTGAGAAGAAGGAGCAATAAGCGAGAGGTAGGAGCGAGAAGCAAAAGAAAGAATCTGAACAAAGGAAAAAAATCAAAGAAAAAGGTTGCAGTTGTGTTTGATGAGGAACAAAAGGAAGGAACGAAATTCGTTTGAGCGTCAGGCTCTCACGCGTGGCTTGGGGACAAGATGGTACTTTCACAAGTGGCTGACGTAAGCAAAATGTCATTTTTCAAACAAATTTAAATTTTGGGCCAAATTTCATTTAGGCCCCTTGCGTACAATAACCTCCCATTTTTTCTATTTTTTTTTTTTTTTTTTTATAAATTGTAAAAACTACCATACCCCTAAGAATAGTGGTAGTTGCTATTACACTTTCAAACTTTTAGCTGTAAAATTTGGCCCTCAAATCTACAAATGTTAAAATTGGACCTTCAAACTTACCATAGTTATAGAAATTAAACCCCCAAATGATAAAAATTGAACCCTCAAACTTATACAATTGTTACAATTTCTACAATTATGTAAGTTTAAGGATCCAATTTTAACACTTGTACAAATTTGGGGCTCAATTTTTTTAATTGAAAGTTTGAGGGTATAATTGCAACCACCACCATACTTTACGGTAATTTTTGCAATTTGTCTTTTTTATTTTAATTTAAAATGATACTTCATCCATTAAATTTCTTAAGATGTAGCTATAAATTTATATTACAATGTATATAAAATTTAAGTTAAAATTTTGCAAAGAGAAATCAAAATGGTCATTATAAGAACTAAAATAGATTTCGTTAAAGTTCAAAAGATCAAAATGAACCAAGCTGGAAAGTAAAATATGTTAAATAAACTAACAATGAAATTATATAGACCAAAATCATTTTTAAATCTTAAATTTTAAAACCCATTGAATTATAAATAAAAGAAAGAGGATTCAAACTGATTCTTTTTCCTCATAATTTTCACAAATTCACAAATTTGTTTATATGCTATTTTGGTAAGATTATTAAGATTTTTTTATATTTATTTTGGTCCTCAAATTTTAAAATTGTTTCATTTTGGTTTGAAACTTTTAAAATATGTATTATAATCAAATATCACTTTAGTATCTATCTCTACTTCTTTTAATTTATTAATATATAAACTTTAAATATGCAATTTTAAAATTTGATCCTTATAACATCTAATATGAATAATTGATACATATGTGCATAATAATATTCTATATTTATTAAAAAATATAGTATATATAAACATAAAAGAAAAATAAATTGACAGATAAATAAAACAAATTAAGAAGAAGAGACACAAAACTAAGAAGAAGAAATTTAATTTATATTATTAAATTAAATATAATTAATATAGAATCATTAATTTAGTTTCCTAGTTATATTTTTGAAAGGACTCCATTTGTAGATATTTAATTCAATTAAACCAATATAAATGAAGGGTTAATAAAATTTTGAATTTATTGCTAAAATAATAAAATAATAATAATAAACTTGAATTTGGAGTAAAAAAACAGCAAAGAGATTTGGGTAATTAACTTAATTTTGAAGGGTATAAAGGTTCAATTTTTTTTTATAGGTTGCTCTTTTTTAATATAATTATAGATTATTGATGTAAATTTAGTGTTCAAATTAATGAAATTAAAAGTTAAAAATTAATATTTATCCTCATTATTAACCTAAAAACAATTAATACAACATAGAAATTAAATAAATTTCGGATTGGGCCAAACAGCCCAAGACGTTTTCGCGGGAACGAACGCGTTATTTTGGTGGGAGTACACGTGGCAAGCTGATAGAGAAGCGCTAGCTCCTCATTCCCGCCAAAATCCATTTCATATATAAACCCCTAAGATTTTATTTTATACCCTAAAATAAACTATTTCCCCATTTTTCTTTCAATCGGTAACAATGGAGGACGAGAAAATTTCTTCATCATCATCAACTTTACCCTTCAAATCCAAGAAAACTCTGCGCTCCAACTCAAAATCCTTGCTTAAGGATCAACAATCTTTGAGCTCCAAGACGCCGGAGAAGCCGGCGGAGCTCTCTACCAGAACTGGGAGGCTTAGGCGAGCTGCTCACAGCGTCCGTGAATCTAATCGTCAGCCGCCTCTTGATCTGACCATTGAAGGGAGTAAATCGGTCAGAAGACGGATAGATTCATGGCAGAATGATTCCAAGATTCGGGTTGATAAGTCTAAGAAATTGCCTGAGAAGTAAGTCTTTTATTTCTTGATCCTGAATTTGGATTATTGATAGTTGGCTGCTGTTTAGATCTACTTTGAATGTTTGGTGAATGAGTGTTGTTACTTTGGTATTTGCAGATTTGAGATGCTCAGTAAGTTCTTTGATAGCTTGGATTCTGCAATGCGGTTGTTACGATTTAAAGGCGTAGCTTCCAACTTCTCTAATGTATGCCCTAAGATTGAAGTCCTCACTGATAGCTTATTCTGCCTTCTACATTGCCTTTTATGATACTGCAGATTAATAAAGTATTTTTCGTATTATTTATCTGACTGGGCGCCTAAGTAACACTGAAGAAGTTTGTGAGTTTTGTTATTTTTGACTTGTAAATAAGTACTGCTTGTTTGTAATGATAAACAATTGAAAACGATAAAGAATATGGATCTTAGTCTGAGTATATGATTTTTTTGTGAAGTGCAATTGTGTTTGTCCTGATATAGGAAGTTGAGCCTCGTAAGTTTGACGATTTTATATTGACCGTTTTCAAATCCTTCTAGTTTTCTTAATTTTGTGGCATTTACTTCTTAGACTTCTTATACGACTCAGGGATATCTCTAGACTTTATACTGTGTTTTCTGATTCTGAATTTGATGGCTATGAGTGCAGGAGGTTTTCGTATGGTCATTTGGCTCAATTGAAGTTTATTTTACCTGAAGCAATTATGCTCAAGAAGGTCCTGGTCTATGATGAGCGGACCTACTGTATGAAGCCCGATCTTCACATATCTTTCAATTTTGGCGTCCTAGAGAGTCAGGAGGATCATTATATACAATCAGGAAGTTGTTTAGGGCACGGCTTTCAGAATTTGTGAGCTCTCATCCAGAGGTATGCAATCGTTTTCCTTTTGTGATTTGTAGATGTAATATTCATTTGTATTTGTGCTCAAGAATCCTAGAATGTTGGCTCTCTCTGTAGACACTAGTCTGAAATGTGAAAACTTGAGGTCCCTCTATATTATTGCTAGTACTTGCTTTGTTTTCAAGTCGACGCAGAATGTCTTTAAACAAAATGCATTGATGCTTGCTGGATGCTGCTTTTCATAAATTGTATAGTTTAGGAATAATGTTGGTGGTATAACAAGGAGTTGTAGCATTCTGGTCATAGAAATTTATAGTTATTATTTGCATCATGGCCACTCAAGATGGCTTGGTTTCTCTTTTTCATTTTTGAAGTCATTCTTCTCGTGTATTTTGGCTATATCGTATCCTACGCCTTCAAATTTTCTATGTTCTAAGGCATGCTTCTATGTTCAGATTGATGATGTTCCAAAGGATTTATTGCCAACTCCATTCAATTTCCGAAGCCAAGATCTTTTCCCAAAAACCAACTCATCATCTTCTGACAAAACATCAATTGAGCAACTGGCCCCTGAGCAACCAATGTCATCAACAAGTGTCGCCGAAGGGATTCCTTTTAATCATCATTCAGAAGAAAATCAAGGTTTCCAGATAATTAAATCTACCATGGGTCCAAGTAAACAGAAGGAATTAATAGGGTTATCTCATTTTTCGCCATCTTTTAGCCGTCGTTTCTCTCAAAAAATTGTTAATAGAGAAATGGCGAAAACCGACCAAGCTGCAAAGCCTTCTGACCAAGTTTCATCTTATTCTGACGCTGAGACAAATATTGAGACAGAATCTTGTGATGCAGTATCTTCATCTAAGCCTTCCTCCCCAGTTAAACTACCTTCCAACTCAACCTGCAATGTACATTGTCTTGAAAACTATGCTTCTCCCATTCGTTCTTCAGCATTGTCCCTTCCCACAACTCCCAGTAATATGGTAGAAAGAGAAACCATGACAAAAGAGGATGACCAATCTGCAAAAAGTAGTGATATTGATTCAACTCCTGCAAAGCTTGTTTCAACACCGGTCCGGCTGATGGCTAGCACAGCTGCAATGCCTCCACCAAAACGAAGTTCCATGAGTCCAGATGAAGATTCTTCTTTCTCAACAAACAAGTTGGTCAGACGTCCACCCCGTTCGAGATCGCTTATATTTGACACTCCCACGAAGGAAGATAAAAATAAGGATGAGACAAATGTTTCAATCGACAATGACATTCTAGATGTTCTACCTGCGAGCCTTGTGCAATCGGTATGATCATTCCCTCTCTTTTAACCAACTTCTTCTTAGTTTGTGCTGATTGAAACTACCATTTGTAGTCAAACATGACAGTACGTTAAGAATTAGTGTTCTCAATTTGCAGATCAGAGAGAAAGAAAGGAAGATTAAAGAAGAGCAAATGCCAGCAATAACACAAGCTAAGAGACGACAGAAAATGATTGCTAACTTGCCAAAACTCTTCAATGCTATCTTTTTCTTGTTCCACAAGCGTACGGTTATTACAAGGGAGGAGCTAATATACAAAATGATCGTTGGCAGTGTCGATATCGTTGACAAAAGTAAAATTAATGCACCTGTTTTTTTAAAATAGATTCCAATTGGTTTTCGCTTGCTGGAGCTGATCCATTTCATTTGTTATACTCATAGGAGAAATTGAAGAGCCGCTAGATTTGTTGCTAGAACTAGTTCCTGAATGGATTTCTCAGAAATCGGCATCGAGTGGCGATGTGCTAGTTTGGTTAGCTTTTCTTTCTCACACTCTTATATTAAACATATGCAAAAACTTATAATCCACAAACTAAAAGAAATGTGTTCTTTTAGCAACAAGAGGTTACTTAAATCCTATTTGGTTTCTTATTGCAGCATCGATAAATTGTCGAATGCTGAAATGGTACGTGTTTGGCTTGAAGAAGCTAAGTGAAGAAAGGAGCGGAGAAGTTGGTACATCTCTTTTCTCAGCATCTAACCTCGTAGACACAATTGAAATGGCGAAGCTCATAGCTCTCTGTAATGTAAATTAACCAAAAAAGAAGAATACCAAAGTTCTAACTTAATGACGCCCTTGATAGAGCCTTGTCAGCTTATTATATTTTTTTTTTAAAGATATGTGATAGATAATAACAAAAATTCATTCCAAGTGTCAACTTATTACATTTTTTAATCTTTTAAATAGTGTCCGATTTGTAGCAAGAATCTATGTATTGCAAAACCAAAACAAGATGTAATGTTTATTATAACACCGTAAAGTTAACGTGACCTAGATGAAGAAACTTAAGATTTTTGTATAGATGACTAAAATTTCATGTTCAATACATACAAATAACTTGCGAATACTTTTTTTTTTCTTTAGTTTTCTTTTAAAGAACAACGTGCAGAGTGTGAGAATGTGAGAACGAGGGAGGAAGAATACTAGCGTGTGAGAACAATATCGTATTAGATTAGCTGATCACGAGGAGGAATGAGTGAATTTGGGTCATCCATTAAAGAAATCATTTTTCAAGATATATGATAGATAATAACAAGAATTCCTTCCAAGTGTCACTTTATTACATATTTTTTGTATTTTAATTACATTCCAATTTGTAGTAAGAATCTTGTATTGCAAAACAATAACAAGATGTAATTTTCATTTCAACACCCTAAAGTTAAGAAACTCTAGATTTTTGTATGATTGGTTCAAATTTCATGTGCAATATACCATTTGACCTAAGTTTTGAAAACAAAGAAAAATAACCTTTTGATGGTGTTAACAAATGACTTGCAAATGCCTTTTTCCTTCTTTCTTTTTCTTTTTCTTTCTTTCTTTTGAAGAACGACAAGCATAAGAACACTAGTGTAACTTGTAATAATCTCCTCCATTTGGCTAATTATTTTTCCAATCCCAAACAGATCTTAATGGTTAAAATTACAAGACAAAGGGATAAACAATAATAAAGTTTCTCAAATGGTTGCCTATAAAGTATTTTACATCTCCAGTATATTAACATATCTAATTTTAGTAGCTAATTTATAGCTCTCATTCTCTCATAAGTCACAACTTAGATGAAGAAACCAATGGAGTTCTTGGAAGTTTCCTCCCATTGATATCTATAAAGAAGAAGATAAGACAGAGCAAATCAAGATTCTTACTACAAAAAAACTAGCTGAAATTTGGTTGGTTTGAGTATCAATTGAGTGAGTAAAAAGAAAAAAAAAATGAGGCATATAGTTGAATTTAGAACACCCCAACACCCTTCTCTTGGCAAAAACAATTGGGGTGGAGCTTCTCCTTTACTAGCTAGAAATATCCCTCGTGAAACTCTTGAACTAAGGTGTCTCAAACTCAACTTAACTCAACTCATACTTGAGAGGAAAATTTTCCTCTTCTAGAAGATGACGATGATGAAAATGGTAATTACTACTTGCCTGTCTCATATATGCCTCGACTACAAGGACTCGAAAAGTCAAAGTATGTGAAAGGGAGTTCGTTTTTGTCCAAATTGTCTTTACCATGGAAAAGGAAGAATAAGACATTGTTAGACTCAAACTCAAGGAAGAAATAGTTCAAGAAATGAGATTATCAAAATAGGTGGTTCGCAAGGCTGGTGCTAAGGTTTATTTTGATTGTCTTAGCGTATGTTTGGTCTAAAGAGTTGAGAAGTAGGAGTATTGAACTCCACTCTTTGTTTGACACAAGGAGTTAGTGGGTCCCACTACTAAAAACATCAACTTTATATCTTATCAACTTCTTATACTGTGGGCTCTAAGAGTTTACAACTCCTTAGACTTCATAACTCTTTACTCCTCACTATTTCATTCCTCACCCTAAGCACCCCGTTTGTATATGTCAAAATATGAATTCATAAAATAACTGAAAAAATATGTGGAATTAAACTAAAGTGGAAAGTAAAATAGATCTCATTGTTGGTATACATAAGGCAAAATGATGAGCCAACATTTTCATTTTTTGTTCAACGACAAGTCACAAATGGTATCATTTACCAATTTTTAACCATTTAACTTCAAAAATATGGTGCAGCTTGGAGAAGAGAGGATATCAAATGGATTGCTATACTTTTAAAGTCCATTTGGTAATTCTTTTTTTTTTTTTTTTTTTTTTTTTTTTTTTTTTTTTTTAATTTAAGCCTATTTCCTCACATCTTCTTAAAATGATTTACATCCTTTTCGAGTACAAGAGTTGAATTCTTAGCCAAATTTCAAAAACATAAACAAGTTTTAAGAAAACTATTTTTTTAATTTTCAAAATTTGGCATGGTTTTTGAAAACATGGACAAAAAGTAGATAAGAAAACAAGACATTTAGGGGTGAGAGAGATGTTTGTAGACTTAATTTTAAAAAACTAAAAATTAAGGCCCCGTTCGGTAACCATTTCGTTTTTTGTTTTTATTTTTTAAAACCAAATGGTTACCAAATCGGGCCTAAATTTAGAGTTGAAAGTAGTGTTTATAGGCTTAATTTTTAAAATTATTTCATTTTGGTTTGAAACTTATAAAATGTCTAATTTAATCCTAAATTTTAAATAGAAAATCCATTTTTTTTATCTATCTACATTTCTTTTAATTTACTAATATGTAAACTTTAAAAAAATTGGTCCTTAGACTTTTATATTTTATCATTTTGAACCATGTACTATCAAAACGTCTTTTTTGTTCATCTACTTTCAATTTTCATTTTTTATATTCTAGAAATGTTGGTTTCGATGTTTGTATGTTCTAAAAAGTGATAGTCGTAGTAATTTTATGAAGTATTATCTCATTGTTTTTATTACAATTTTCACACAAATACTTTTTTTAGTACAACAAATGTAGGGACGGGGGATTGAACTTTCAATTTCTAGAAAGAAAGGTCATGTCAATTATCGTTGAGCTAAACTCACTTACACTTCACACAATACTTGTAGACTTTTTCTTGTGGATAAAATTTACTTTATAACATTATGAAGAAGAATAAAAACTTTTCACTTCCTAAAAGTATAGAAAAAAAAAGACGTTTGTGAAAGTATTAAGAAAATGAATAAAAGTTGAGAAGAAATTCATCCAACATGACCTAAAAGATAAAAAGCAACATAGGTCCATCCAAATATACTTCAATAGATAAGATACTAGTAACCACCTCATATGTCGATGATTTGATTCTCCACTCGAAAACTATTGTTGTATAGAAATTTTAAATTATACAAAACACCCATAAACTTTGAGGTAAGTTTTAATTATACCCATAAACTTTGAAAGTTTTCATTTTTGCTCTTCAAAATTCAAATTAGTTCCAAAAATACCCTTGAAATCTTTTTTTTTTGTGTGTTAAAATAAGATGAAAACTACCTCGATCACTAATGTATAAAAATTGGAGTGTATATGAGACATCATTTCCAATAAATTGACATGGTAATTGATGTGTAACTAACCATTAATTATGAAGAAATAAATGGTAACAATAAATTAAACTTTTATATTGTTGTGAATAGTATTACATATGTGGCATGCCTTTTAATTTTTACACATAAACGACTATCATGTCAATTTCTATTGTTTATTTGGGCAAACATCAATTTATACCCTAAACTTTGGGGGTTGTATCAAATTAAATCCTGAACTTTTGTAAGTGTATCAATTTACACCTTCCTCCAAGGTTTGTTAGACCAACATCATGTGAAACTTATCATTTAAGTCAATTAAACTCCTAAATTTTCATACATTGTGATTACCTTTGAAACCATTCATGCATTAATTCTCAAAATGTGTGTAGACTTCTTGAAATCTCAGTTTTACAAAATGGAAGATTAGAACAAATGCATGGACGATTCTCAAAAGAAATTCTAACTTAAATTTATTTATTTGTGAAAGTTTAGAAGTTTAATTGATATAATTATAAGTGAGGTTTTCTCGGATGTAACATAATGGAGGGTGTAAATTGATATACTTACAAAAGTTCAGGATTATGAATATAAATTGATAATTTTTATTTTTTTCTAAAGAAAAAGTTTTTTTTGGTTAAATTTACAAAATACCCCTAAACTTTGTACTTTGTGTCATGAATACCTATGAACTTTCAAAAGTTTAAAAAAATACCCTTAAACTTAAAAAAAAAAGTTAAAAAATACCCTTACCATTAATTTTGGATAGAAACCGTTAATGTCATGTTTAAAAAACACTCCTTAAACTTTCAAAAGTTTAAAAAATACCCTTAAATTTAAACGTCTAAAAAAACTTAAAAAAAACACCCTTATTGTTAGTAAATAAACACAAACCGTTCATTCTCGTTTGAAAAATATCTTTAAACTTTTAAAATTTGCATTAATACTTTTGAAACTTTTGAAAATTCAAGGGTATTTTTGAAATAGAACATTAACGGTTTGGTTAAAAATCACTTCTAGTCCCTAAACTTTCATAAAAGTAACAATTTAGTCCCTAAAATTTGGTTTGTAACGATTTAGTCCAACTTTCAATTTTGTAACAATTTAGTCCCTAAACTTTACTATGTAACAATTTAGTTTTTGTACTTTAAAATTTGTAACAATTTAGTCTTTCTTGTAGAAAATAACGTTAAGATTTAATGAGATTTCTTGTATAAATAAATCGATAAATTAATTAGAGACTCAATATTTTTATAAAATACAAGGTCTACATCATAAAATAAAAAAATTAACATCTAACTTTGATAATTGTTTTTATATTAGGGACTAAATTGTTACAAATTTGAAAGTATAAGGACTAAACTGATACATACTAAAGTTTGAGGAATAAAATGCTACAAAATTGAAAATACATGGACTAAATCATTACAAGCCAAAGTTCAGAGACTAAATTGTTACTTTTATGAAATTTTAGGGACCAAAAATATTTTTTAACTTAACGGTTTTCATCCAAAACTAATGATAATAATATTTTTGAACTATTTTTGAAAGTTGAAGTGTATTTTTAAAAGTTAAAAAGTATTTTTTAGAACATTTTTCTATAATTTAGCCAAGTTTTGTTTTTTTTTTTAATTGAAGAAGAAGAGGAGGAAGCATAAGAAATCAAAATCATAATGGAAGAGAGAAATTTTTGACCTAAAACTAAAATGGGATTTAAAATTTCCCTATTTTTGGCCCGTTGAAGAGGAAGAGGGAAGAGGGCGGGAGATGAGAGAAATGAAGAACGAGGAGGATGGGTGTATTTTGCTTCTTGTTGGCGCACTCTGAAAGTGAAAAACTTGAGTTCTCGACTTCCCTAATCTCTGGAATGGTCCATTTAAATGGGGAAATATAGCTGCAACCTGCAGGGATGTTCTCATTTGTGACTACCAACGCTTTTAAACAGTTAACAAGAAGCATTAGCAACTTCATAAGTTCTTCAATCTCAATGCCTCTTCAACCACGTTCTATTCCTTCTTTCAAGCAAACTCTGCTTCATCGAATCAAGAACTGTTCCAACATAAACGAACTGGATGGTATATATACTTCCATGATCAAAACTAATGCAACCCAAGATTGTTTTTTTGTGAATCAGTTTATTAGCGCGTCTTTGGCTTTTAACTCTGTAGATTACCCAGTTTTGGTCTTTACCCAGATGGAAAATCCTAATGTTTTTGTGTATAATGCGATGATTAGGGGATTTGTATACTGTGGGCACCCATTTCGAGCTTTACAATGTTATGTACATATGTTAGAAGAATCAAAGGTTTTGCCAACTAGTTATACGTTTTCGTCATTAGTTAAAGCTTGCACCTTTACGTGTGCAGTTGAGTTGGGACGGATGGTACATTGTCACATTTGGAAGAATGGGTTTGAATCCCATTTGTTTGTTCAAACTGCTTTGATTGATTTTTACTCAAATTTGGAGAGACTTAGTGAGGCGAGAAAGGTGTTTGATGAAATGCGTGAAAGAGATTCTTTTGCATGGACTACTATGGTTTCTGCTCTAGCTCGTGCTGGAGATATGGATTCGGCTAGGAAGTTGTTTGAGGAGATGCCTGAAACCAATACTGCAACTTGGAATACCATGATTGATGGCTATGCAAGATTAGGAAATGTGGAGTCTGCAGAGTTTTTGTTCAATCAGATGCCAACTAGGGATATAATCTCCTGGACAACCATGATCACTTGTTATTCTCAGAACAAGCAATATCAAGAAGCGCTGATGATTTGTAGTGAAATGAGATTGAATGGGATTATTCCTGATGAGGTAACAATGTCAACGGTTGTTTCAGCTTGTGCCCACGTTGGAGCTCTTGAACTAGGGAAAGAGATACATTATTATTTAATGTCGCAGGGGCTTAATCTTGACGTTTATATTGGATCTGCATTAGTTGATATGTATGCTAAGTGCGGGAGTTTAGATCGGTCACTTTTGGTTTTCTTCAAATTGAAGGATAAAAATTTATATTGCTGGAATGCAGTAATTGATGGGCTTGCTGTTCATGGTTATGCGGAGAAGGCTCTGAGGATGTTCGCTATCATGGAGAGGGCGAAGATCGTGCCCAATGGTGTTACCTTTATTAGTATATTAAGTGCTTGCACACATGCTGGGTTAGTTGAAGAAGGCAGAAGTAGATTTTTGAGCATGACTCGTGATTACGGCATTCGTCCTGAAATTGGACACTATGGTTGTATGGTTGATATGTTGAGTAAAGCAGGATTGCTCGACGAAGCGTTAGAATTGATTAAAAGTATGGAATTTGAACCAAACTCTATCATTTGGGGAGCCTTGTTGAATGGTTGCAAGCTTCATGGGAACCCTGAGATTGCTAAAGATGCTGTTCAACAGTTGATGATTTTGGAGCCCATGAATAGTGGGCATTACAATCTTTTGGTTAGCATGTATGCTGAAGAAAAGGACTGGATGGAGGTTGGCCATATCCGAGCAATGATGAAAGAACAAGGAGTAGAAAAGAAATATCCTGGGTCAAGTTGGATCGAATTGGAAGGGAGAATTCATCAGTTTTCAGCTTCAGCTGATTCTCACCCTGATTCTGACGAAATATACTTTATACTGACAGAATTAGATGGACAGCTGAAGCTAGCTGGTTACATACTCGAGCCTTCAGTATGCTGTAACTTTGGTTTGCTCTGAGGAAATTTGACAGACATTAATTGAGGGCATGGTGATTTCATAATTATTCAGATCAAGACTCAAATTAGTCTCATTAAGAGCCATGGTAATCTACTGTCTTGAGTTCTGCTAGAATGCCTCCTCGCTTTAAGTAAATCCTCAACATTTCCTTTCTTTGTTTGGCTTGTCTAGTTGAGGCTATCAATTCATACTTAGAATATATTGAATGATTAAATTTAATAAACTCTTTTTACTGCTTAAATTTAATAAACTCGTGCAATAGTTTGATTAATGAGGCCCAGTAAATATGTTATTGATATTGAAAACAAAAGGAAATCACTTCAAAAATCTTTCAACTTAGGGATGTAAAGTTAGAATTCTCCACTCTTGTTGGTCGAAGTAAATTCGATCAGTTTCTTTATGCTTTCAGTAAATTCACATTCAGTTTGTGATTTTTGCTCCAGTTATCAAAAGAAGGGGCAGTGACTAAATTGATAACGATATAACGTACTGCTATCTTACAATCAAAGCAGACTTAGTGAAGTGATTTGATCGAACAACCCCAGTTAATGGATATCCTGTAACAGGTCAGTCCTTTTTCCTTCTTTGTACAACACGTTCATATATTTCAAATACATACATGATCATAGTGTCTGCATTATGCACTTCTTTAGAAACAAGCTGGGTTTGGAGAAAAATTGAAACCAAAACTTATCAGACTCTTCACATATAATGTCATTCAGGACAATAAATTTCCAAAACCTCCAACTTGTCCCCTACACGTTTAACGTTAGAATGGCATGGGGAAAAGAAAACTCCTAGTTTCTTCTTTTATTGTTTTAATTTTCTTTTTCTAAACAAAGAACATGCATAGTCTTCTCTTTCCTAATTCAATGATGTTCTTAATCCATCAAGATGGCATTGGAGAATGCTAAACCCTGGCTAAAATTAAAATGGAAATGCGACTCTCTTCATCGAGCACCAGCCATTTTTATTATAATGGATGTAGCTTGCTTTCCTTTGGTAAGGTGCTTGGTTTAAGGATAGGGGAAATTCCAACCTTGTAGTATGGCTCTGCATCTGCTGTAAGATATGGTTTTTAGTGAACATTAGACACATTTTTGTAGGATTTTGTGGGTAAGGAAAAGGTTCTAAGATACCGATTGCTGTTACTCCACTAGTTTGACTTTCCCTTATCAAGTTGATGGGGGGAAAATCCTAGCCAAAATTCACTATTCTGAAACTTTATCTTAATGGAAGTTTGCTTTCTCAACTGCTATAGACTTGAATCCACAAAGATCATGAAAATTTGTAAGAAACTTGAAAGAGATGGATTATTATTCAGGTTGATGGTATGGAGACAGAAATGGCCTCCCTGTATACTAACAAGTTATTTGCTATCTTTTTGAGCATTTTGTCACAATAATAATTAAAAAAATATTTGTTTCACAAGAAACTTATGGGCTTCCAGAGAGGCCCAAATTCATAGTTTCTACTACTGGATCTCCTGCACTTGGGCAATGGACCTGGATGCTAACACTAGGGGGTTAATATTTAATCACATAATATTCCTTGCGTTCCAAAATTTTACAAAAGATGATCTGAAGTGCATCCGGTTCAATTCACTAGAGCCTTGATCCCTTGTTTCTGAGAGTAACAATAAAATCTTTTGTTGTTCTTTAATGGTGTAAACTTTTTTCTCCTTCCAGCAACTGTAGTCTATATAGTCTTTGTTGATGGGAAACTCCCTTTTAGGTTTAGGACTTGACATCCCGTTAATCAGATAAGGAAAAAAAAATACCTTCGTGGTCTCTAAGTTTTGGGTTTAGTTTCCGTTTGGTCGTTTAGTTTTAAAATATTACATATTTGGTCCTTACCTTTTGAGTTTGGTTTCAATTTAATACCTAGGTTTCAAAAGGTTACAACTTTACCATTGAGATTTGAGTTTTGTTTCAATTTGATCCCTACGTTTCAAGACATACTCTTTTAACCTCAATTTTTAATTAAATACTCATTTTTATTCATTAGCGTACATATCAATTAATTAATTTAAAAGAATTATGAAATGAAATTTTTAATTTAATTTTAATAGTGATGAAAAATAATAGAACTTAATTATTTATAATTCTTTTAAATTAATTAATAGACATCAAAACTAAAGACGAAAAGTGAGTATTTAGTGAAAATCAAAGTCAAAAGTGTAAATCTTGAAAATTAATGACCAAATTGAAACAAAACTCAAATTTTTAGGGTAAAATTGTAATATTTTGAAACCTAGAGACTAAATTGAAACCAAACTCAAAACGACTAAATGCGTAAAATTTTAAAACTTAGGACCAAACGGAAACTAAACTCAAAACCTAGGTACTAAAAAGGTATTTTTCCCGATTTTAAAAGAACGTCCATGCTCGAGATGAAAACTTCTTGGAAAAATCAGAACAAAAGCCTTGATTTGGTTAAAACTCTATTGTAGAAGGAAGACTTATTTAAGTGTCCAATTTGATGAAACTTATAGAGCTAAGCATTTAAACTTTAGGGGTAAAAATTGATCCCCCACACCAAAAGAGAAAAAGCTATTACCAGTACAAGGGAAACAGAACAGAGAAAATGAACCAAGAGACAAGAATTATGTGAAGTGACTATGATTGGAAAAGAAGAAAGTTTCATAAAACTCATAAACAAATGATCATTAAAAAAATAGAGTCTACAACCATTAGGGGGGGGGGGGGGGGGGGGGGCTTGACCGATCAAAGCTCGAGTTCAACATCAACTGTATTCATGAAAAAGTCCAAAAAAATAAAAATAAAAATAAAAAGAGAAAAATCTAGAAGCCGAACAAGTTGATATGGATGTCGCTTGTTGAATGTAGGTGGCAGCATTAGGTTTACCGACATAGAGGAGACATTGCTCAAACTGGAAGCCATTACTACTTTTTCTTTAAAACATTAAAAACCCCATCATCTGACTAAAATTTTGGACTCTTTTTTTTTTTTTTTTTTTTTTTTTTGGTGGGGGGGTTGAAAAGAAAGAAAGAAAGAAAAACCCCAAACAAAAAGAAACAAGACTGAGAAAGAAACCTGAAGGCAAACTCAGTTTAAAGATGCAATTTTTTTAAAGGTTAAATGTTTCTTTTTTGCCTTTTTGAATGCGATACAACCAACTTTTGATGGCCTGTTTGCGTAGACTTCTCAGCCTCATTATGGAACACCTAATTAATTTTCTAAGTTGATTAGGAGAGTTTGTGTGTTTCAAAAGTAAAAGTATTGATAAGAAATTCAGAATAATGCTTCCAAAATGTGTCAGTTCGTGTGCTGAAGCCTGAAGATACAAAGAGTTCTTGTAGTGTTGTGGGTTTGTGGGGCTTTCTTGCATCCTCGAAAACCTAGAAAGGAATTCCATCTTCTTAAAATTATAAAACTAAGGTTAAATTATATATTTTAAAAAGAGATATCTATACTTTTGTAATATTACTCTTTTAACTCTTCATAAACACTTCAAAACTTCTCCAAAGTAAGAAATTCTTTAGAATTTCAAATGAAAGCTAAGACCTAAAACAGGGTGGTAGTGACCTAGCATAAAATGTTAGAATCGCCACATAGTTCTAGGTATCAATTTTCATCCAAAATTCTAAAGGATTCTGAATTGTTTATGAAATGTTTATGGTAATTACAATACCCCAGGCTCTGGGTTCATACTAGGATTCAACACTGAATGACCCCAACATTCTCCACAAACCAATATGAGTCCTTTCAGTATGCTTTGTCCTCACTCACATGCTTCCTAAGCAAATTCCTAAGAGGCCGCTCAATATAAAATTGTTTCAAGCTAAGCACGTTTAACTTTGGAGTTTCTATGATTGAGCCACTGGAAAAAAATGTGCTTCTTGTTGGTATAGGATAGTAGCTTTCAATTCTTTTAAGCTTTTCTTAACCATATTTTCATATCCTTATGATTCCTTTCATTCGGATGTAATCTTGGCTCATTCATGAATTCCTTTTGGTCTTGGATGCTATAGTAATATTGCAACGTTGGAAAGAAAAGTGGTACTTTTGAAAAAAAAAAGTGAAATGTTTGAGTTTTTTTTTTTTTTTTTTTTTTTTTTTTTTTTTTTTTTATATATATGAGTTAGCCAAAAACAAAAACAGCCTCTAAACCAAACCAAAATTGACTAGAGTTCACACACTATGACAAAAGATAGGGGGGAACATAACATTATTATTATTATTATTGCTACATTACAAAGTTAATGTTTTGGTCAAACCTTCTTCCCAATAAGGTTAAGTTGTGTGTGGTTTGGTCCCTTAGTTTCTCCAAGGTTGTCTCCACCTGTGATTACCTTTCTTCCCTTTCAAGCTCAAACCACTTCCAAATATTTCACTAAATGATTGCAATAATCAATGGCTTTGTGGGGTTGGATTTACTTTGTCTTCAACTACTCTTTCTTCTACATATGAAGATAAAAAAAAAGTATTTTTAGATGTAATTTTAAATAATTGAACACACAAAATGATGGTTTTATCATCAACTAATTTCTATGTGATGAGGTTACTTTTAAGTATGATTTAGCTGATTTGAGATGTGTCAAATAAATGTAATTTGATGTATTGAGAGTCCACCCCTAGTACATATTAGTATAATAGGGTTTTACTAATGTTAAACCCTAGAGAAATTTAAATAGGTTAAACTTTTTAAGTTACTCTATTCTTTCAAAAGTTGTAACGACCTTTTGACCTTTCATA
The DNA here is from genome assembly GCA_002890555.2 of Lagenaria siceraria. Taxonomy (NCBI): domain Eukaryota; kingdom Viridiplantae; phylum Streptophyta; class Magnoliopsida; order Cucurbitales; family Cucurbitaceae; genus Lagenaria; species Lagenaria siceraria. Next base: position 16,637,552 of record CM016483.1, on the reverse strand, counting down.
AATGTTTCAAAACTATCGGTATAGAAGAAATTCCGTCAGAATGTTAGAAAGAAATTAAGATTTAGAATGGTGAGGGGGCGACTTGGAATGTCTCAATTTTTATTTTGAGTCACGACACATGGTTACAAATCTTAATTTTCGTTCAACATACTAACAGGTTTCTACTGTGAAGGTTAATTTTGAAATGGTTATAGAAGGTCAAGGGGAATAATGCAACTTTTGAAATAAGAACATTTTTTAAACAAATGACAAATTTTAAGAGTATTATATATATATATATATATATATATATATATATATATTTAATTTAACCATTTGTGTATTTATTATATAATAAAAACACACATGCGGAATAAGAACCACAAAATGATTGCAAGATAATAGATCCATGTGAAAAGGGAATTGATGAGGAAAGTTTTAAAATTTTCTATTTAAATTGCTCCTCATTTATTAAATTGCAAGATATTTATGTTATTTTCTTTTATCTTTTCAATATTAGAAACAAGTTTTATATATTACTTTGATTTATTTTGGTCTCTATAATTTTAATTTTGTTTATTTTGGTCTTTATACTTTCAACGTTTATTCATTTTAGTCTTTATACTTTCAAAATGTCAATTTTGGTCTTTGTATTTAAAAAAAAAAATGACCATTTTCGTCCCTCTCATTTTCATTTGTATTTCACTTAGTATTACACTTCATTTAACTAAATTTCTTAAAATACAATCATAAATTTGTATGAAAGAGTTTCCATTATATATAAAATTCATGTTTAGTACAATTAAAATAAAATGAATTAGTATTTATAGTAGTCCTACTTGCTTTTTTCTTTTAATAAAAAGCATTGTAGATTCATTTTTATTAAAAAATATATATTGTTTGTGATTGAAGATCCACATGCATTTACATATTGTAATTTGTAATATTATAGCATCTAACTACTTTGATTAGAAAAAAAAAAAACACTTAAATTTAAATATATTTCATAACATCACAAATATATATTTTATAAAACATTATTACAAAATTGAATTTTTAGAATTGAGCTATCTCTTTGAGAAATAATGTTGTAATAATAATAATAATAATAATAATGATAATAATAATAATAATTGAAATGACAGCCTAAATAAAATGATCATATCAAACTTCCTCCCTCATATCCTGGTTCAAACTTTGAAACATTGCCTCCCATTCAAACTACACCAAATATTTTTAAATTAACTTCTTAATTCATATTTAATATTCTTCAATTAAATCTAAATTTCTTATTAAGTTTATCAATCATTGAGCAATATCATTTTCATTCTTCTCTTCTTCCTTGACCAATCTAAACCAATGTCATAATTGTCTTTACTCTATAGTTTCTTTTTTTTTTCCTCTCCCATAAATTGGATTACAACATTTTTTTTTATTAGTAAAAAAAACACGGTGGGTGAGATTCAAATTCCAGCTCTAAAAAGATTAAGGTTGGTACTGCATGTGAATTATTGATTTTTTTTTTTTAATTTTTAATTAAATCTTATCATATAATGAGACTATATGAATTTCATCTAGACATATCATAGTAGATGTAATAAATAGGTTTACGATATAATATTAAGTATGTTGGTCATAAATATGAATTTTGGATAAGATTTTAATTTTTTTTTTTAATTTTTTTTAATTTTTTTAATTTTTTTAATTGTTAAGAGTATAAGACTAACTTAAATTAATACTAGAGCATGTACTCTATAACTTAACCTTACTAGTATTTATATTAAAATGTTAGCTTGGCTTTTGAGAATTTGTATTTTTTTTACATACCAATATTTTAATATTCAATTGGGTCAAAGAACTAAAGGAGACTTATAAACGGACAATTTGTAATGTTGTTAACAACTTTCAAATTAATATAATACGATATATAAATTTCTAATAATTGCTTCAATACTTTTTTTTTTATAAAAAAAAAAATTAATTTTCAAATATAGAAAAATGAGCAAAACTATTTACAAATATAGAAAAATTTTACTGTCTATCAGCGATAGATTGCGAAGAATTTTATCACTTGAGCGATAGACTTCAAGCGATAGAATTCTATCCCGATCTATCATTAAACTACTATGTTGGTCTCTGTACTTGAATTTGGTTCCATTTTGATCTTTGAGCTTTCAATTATCTAATTTTAGTCCATGTGCTTTTCAATAAATCTTAAAATTAGTAAATATAGTTACTTTCTTATTGATTTTTCCCTAAAAAAATTTAATCTCTATGAGGAAACCCCTTTATAAATTGCATATTTACCGTATCTTTTCTTGCATGACAATTATTAATAATATTAGTTAGCCAATTTTAATAAAAATGAACTTTGAAAAACTAAATTAAAAATTTATTGAAAGTATATAGACTAATTTTAAGATTTATTGTAATCAAAGATATTAAAATCGGACAAATTTATATTCAGAGACCAAAATAAAATAAAGCTCAAAGTATAGAGATCAAAATGATATTTTAACCTAAATTTGTTTTTGAGTATATACATTAGTATAGAAAAATGAGTGATGCATTTAATAATGTAGATTATATTAAGAATAAAAAGAAAAAAAAAAAAAAAACCTAGCAATCATCCAAACACGTGCAATGGCCCCATGTGCAACATTAGTGTCGGCTTGACCAGTCTAATGTTGTTTAATTAACATAAATTTATAATGTCAGCATCAAATTTCCAACCAATTTTTTCTCTTATCTTATATTAAAACTAACACTATTTTATTTTCAATTTTTTCTTTTAAAAAAAATTAAATTATCAAAGCTTTAAGCTATTTACTATTTCTAAAATCTAAACCACTTTTTCTTTAAGCATGTTGCCTTTGACTAATAATATTCCTATTCAATAATGAAAAATCATTAAGTAATTAATCCCATTCCTTTTTTCTTTAGTTCCCTATCATTGGTCAAAGGAAAGCCATTGGGTTCTTTTGGACCAATCTCATATTAGGATCATTTTTTTTTTTAAAAAAAAAAAATGATTAAATTTGGTTACCTATTATTTTAAATCTAGGGGTAGGTAGATTATATGTTAAATTACAAGTTTAGTCCTTTGATCTATGATGTTTGTGTCTGTTTGGTCTTTAACTTTCAATTTTGCATCTAATAAGTCTATGATTGATTCAATTTTTTAAAATTAATTTATCTATTAGGTATGAATTTAAATTCTATGTTTAATATGATAGAATCCTAAACTTTCAATTTGAATCTTGAAAATCTGTTAATTTTTAAAGAAAATACCAAATAGGTCAGAGACTTATTAGGCAGATAATTAAAAATTCAATGACTTATTTTGCACAAAATTGAAAGTTTAAGGACTTATTAGATATTTTCTAAAATTTAAAAAACTATTTGATGGACGATTGAAAGTGCGAAGACCTATTAGATATTTTTGATAATTTTGATAATTGATACTTTAGATAAGTTTATGTTTAGTAAATATGACTATGATTAAATTTCTATGAGTAAATATGACTTGTTATGTCTACCTACTTCATATTATAAAATATTAATTTTATTATATATATATTTTTAGTACAATATATAAAATATTTGTCAATATAAAAGTAGGTTTGAATTGTACTTCTCAATGTATTTTTTTTTTTCCATTTAACCAACTCATACAACAAAGTTCTTTCTGTTTTATTCATTTTGTTTCTAAACCTTTTTTCATTTGAAACTATTTCCACCATGAATAAAATAAAATTTTGAATATAATCAAATCAAAATTTGATTAATTATTTAGAAAAGCTGAAATACCAGATCAGCATTATCTAGGGATTGGGATTCCAGAGATCCAAATCACAACTTTAATAAGTTTTTAGCTAAATTTGTGTTTTTTTTTTTAAATTTTCAATTGAGTTCTTATTATTTAATTTTTTTATTTTTTATTTAATTTTTTTTAATTTAGTCAAACAATTTTTTTTAGTTGATTCTTCATTGTTGATGAAATGTTAAAATTAGTTGATAATAAACTTATATGATATATTACTTTTATATATATATATGTGTTAAATTATAAATTGTCTATTTTTTCTTTTGAAAAACAAGTTGACTATTTAAATTTTAAGGTTTATATCTATTTAATCTTATAAATTTTTATAAGTGTCTAATATATTTCTAAATTTTTAATGTACTTATCTAATAAATCTTCGAATTTTCAGTTTTGTATTTAATAACTTAATAAGTATAAATCTAATTTAAAAAAAATGAATTCATCTATTAAATATATATTTAAATTTTGTCTAATAGAACTAAATAAATTTGTAATTTAACTTTATAAAAATGCATTTATATTAATGGATTAAATAAAAAAGATAATTTGGGTGAGCTGCAACTGACGTGGACAGTGGCGCATAGGGGCCCACTCAGAAAGTTAATTAAAAAAGAGAAAAAAATTGGTAAAAAAGAAAAAAGAAAGAAAAGAAAAGATCGCTCGTGCGGTGTGTCAGAGATGAAATAATCAGAGGAGAAGGCACGTGCCCCTAATCCCAAGGAATAACCATAGCTGTTTCTCGGCCTTTTTGTCGACCTCACATATTTTCTTTTTAAGTATTTGTATCAAATTTTCGTCCACATTTCAATATTTTCTTGAAAAAAATTTATGAAACATAAAAATTAAATAGCAAATGTTGAATATAATATAAATATTAAACATTTTAACTTATTAAAAAAATATAAAATGTTTATTTGTTGATTTAAATATGTTTTTAAATTCTTTGTTTTTATATTTTTTTTCTACAAATATCTAACAACATCAATATTTTATTGATATTTTCTTTGACATTTCCATCAAATTGCAACTTTGGTATTTTTCTCGACATTGACATTGTAAACCTTGCTCTTAGTCCTAATCACTTGGCAAAATTTTTAGACTTAATTGTATCAATGACTCATTTGACAAAATCTAAATAAAATTTAATTTATCTTTTTAAATTCGAAGTCTTATGACCTTTTGTTCAAGTGAAATAGTGGAATTGTTTCGTCATGTATGCATGTTGAGATATTCTACTCTTACTTTTGTAACTCGTTTCATTTTTTTTTTTTTTTGAATTTTTTTCGAGTTGTTGTTCCGTTGAATATGTTGCGTAGCAAGCAACAAGTAATGAGAATTCAAAAAAGAAAGGAAAAAAAAAAGAGTAACAAGAATTACATTAATAAATCACAAAATTAAAGAGGAAACGGAAATAAGTAATACTCATTTATCGTAGTATATAATTTTTTTTTTCTAATTATATGTAATGCCCATTTTTTATCTTAAAATTTCATTTCCTTTTATACTGTTAGGTAGGGTTTATTTTGAACTTTAAAAACAGTTCAATACAAAGTTATAATAACATTTCAAGAATCTTTTTTTTAATGTAATGTTTTCCTTTTTTAAAATTATATTAGTACAACAAAAATAAAAGTTGAGAGTTGAACGTTCAACTTCAAAAGTGTAAATATCTTAATCAATGAATTGTACTCATATATAGGAGGGTGTTACTGACATTTTGATTGAAGAAAAAAAAAGAAAATTATTTTTTTAGTCCATAAGTTTTGAACTATATGTGTATTTGGTCCCTGAGTTTTAAAAATGTATATTTTTAGTCTCAAGTTTATAAGAAAATATCAATTTCGTCCTTGAGTTTTTCAAATATACTTTTTCGGTTCCCGAGTTTTTAAAAATAAGTTTAAAAGATCCTACAAATATATTTTTTTAATTTTTTAAAAAATAATTATATGATATTTAAAATTAGAAAAATATAGTTTTAGAGAGGAGATGGTTTTTAAAAATTATTCTTCTAATTGAAAATGTCATATATGATTTAAAATAATAATAAAAATTATTTGAGGGAACTTTTAAACCCATTTTTAAAAATTCGGGGATTAAAAAGGTACATTTTGAAAATATAGGGATCAAATGGACCTATTCTTTTAAATTTGGAGACTAAAAAGGTACATTTTTTAAACTCGGAGGCCAAGTGCACATATTGTTCAAAACTGGAAACTAAAAAGGTAGTTTTTCTAAACAAAAATACAAAAATAAAAAATGTCATTTTATAAAAGTATGAACTAAAACAAATATTTTGATAGTATAAAACTTAAATAGACAAAAAAAAATGAAAGGATAAGGGTAAACTGAATCAGTTAATTATTTAAAAGTATAGAAACCAAAATAAATATTTTGAATAAAACTCAAAATGACTTGGTTGATAATAATTTGATATTTAAATTTTGAAAAAAATAAAATTTATAGATACAATTCAACCTATGAATTTTTGTTTGGAAAATTATTATAAACAAAAAAATATCAAATTATTTATAAATATAGAAAAATTTTATTGTCTAACGGCGATAGACAGCGATAGAATTTTATCATTGGTAAGCAGTAAATTTTTTCTATATTTGTAAATAGTTTGACTCATTTTTTTATATTGGAAAACAACCCTCCTTGTTTTCTTTTTTCGTTAAATATTTTCTAAATCTAAACTATGTATTTTTTTTAACAAAAAAAAAATTGTAGTGAATAGTAAACTAGAGTTAAATATTTATAAATATAGCAAATTTTAAAAAAACTTACAAATATAGTAAATCTTTAAAAAACATTTCCTTATTCCTTTTTTACTCCTATTTTAAAGGAGACTATTTTGATCTTCTTCTCCCAATATCTCTCATCTTCTAATAGATTTAGTTTCAAATCAAGAATTTGAAAAACACTCAATCATTTTCATAGGTTCCTCAAGGCCAAGAAGCCATTTGTCTAGTTTGAATATCAAAATGGAACATTAAATATAATACTCAAATAGAAACATAACTAAAAAGAAACTACTTTTAGCAATTTCTCGAATTTGACATCTTTATTAGAAAGCGTTTCTTAAAATTTAGAAATAAGAAAATATGAATGTTTATAGAATATATGAGTTACTATCACGAGTAGACTTCTATTATTATGGTATAATAATGAAAATCTATCGATAATAGCAATTGATATACTCATATATTAGTCACTCAAAAGATTCTATCATTGCTTGAAGAATTCACTAACTATCACCCTTGTCTTTAAATGTTAGAAAAGAATTCACTAAAACCCTATTTAAAATGTGAAAATCTGAATTAGGTAATTCTAGTGTTTAAAACCAATTATATTAGTGATATAACTTAGATAGATACCAGTGATATTCTTATATCAGTTATATAACTTTGGTAGATATTAGTGATCTCAATGATATTAGTAATATTGGTGATATGACTTAGGTATATCAATGATATTCGTGTATCGATAATATCAATTATCAATGATATCGGTTATAGAATTTAGGTAGATATCAGTGATATTCGTGTATCAATGATATTGGTGATAAAACTTATATAGGTAGATATTGGTGATATCAATTATATCTATAAAAGGAGTCTATGAATTATAGATTTCTATCATTGATAAAGAATTTATCCTTAACACTATCTACAAAAGGAGTCTATCACTGATAACAACTATCACTAATAAACTTCAAAAATCAAGAATTTCATACTTCCAACGTTTTGTGTGCTTTCAATGAGCTTTTTGGACATTTTCTATGGGTTGTAGGTAAAGTTTGCTATATTTGCAATTAGTTTTAAGTTTTGCTATTTTTGCAATATTTCACTCTCATTTTGCCATATATGCAAAGAGCCCAAAAAAGAACTTATTGTTTTTAAAGTTTGGCTAAAATATCTGATGTTATTTAGTACAACATAAAAATTTGAATCTTCAACATCAAGCAAAAAAGTAAGTGTCAATTATTGTTGAAGCTATGCTCATATTGAAAATTAAAATGTTTCACTATCATAGTGAATACCATAGCAAAAATATTAGAAGAAAATGAGCATACTTCTCATCATGTCGGCATTTCTATCAATATTTTTAGATTGCAATGGATTCAATGTCGAAATGAAAGGTAAATTAACATTTTCACTATATCGTAAGAAAAATCTATGAAACATAAAAAATAAGCAACAAAATGTCGCTAACGTAAATATAAAATAAATAATAAATATTTTAATTTGTTTAAAAAGTGTAGAATGTTTATTTGCTAATTTAAATATTTTTTTTGAATTCTTTGTTTTTATAATTCTTTTCATAAATATCAATTTTATCGATATTTCTTTCGACATTTTTGTGAAATTGCAACATCGCCACTGTAAGCCTTCCTTCTAAGTCCTATTCACATTGGCAAAATTTCTAGACTTAATCGTATTGGTGATCCATTTGACAAAATCCAAATAAAATATAATTTTCCTTTATAAAATTTAAGTTTTTCTCAAGTGAAATTGTGAGATTGTTTCTTCGTCTACACGTGCTAATATTCTACTCTCTTATTTTTGTTACTCGCCCTTATTACTCCTAAATTTTCTTTTTTTTTCTTTTTCAAAATTTGTTGAGTTGTTGTTTCATATCAAGTAACGAGTAACAAGTAACGATAATTCAAAAAAGAAAAAGAAAAGAATAACGAGAATTACATTAATGAATAAAAAAAAAAGAGAGAAAACAAAAATTTTAAAAACAACGAGTTAAGAGTCAATTCTTTTTTTCAATGAAGAATGACACTACGTAATAAATAAATAGCATTCATATATTAATATAATTTTTTTTTCTCTAATCTTAAATAATGTCATTCCGAATATAATTCAATAAATAGAGACACTCCATTTTTACCCTATAGTTAAAAAGACTTGAATCTCACCTAGTAATACGTTTGCTAGAAAAAAGATTAAATTTAAATATGAACAACATGTCAAATTAAATAATAAAATAAAGCAAAAAAATATACTAAAAAGAAAAGAAAAAAAAATACTTTTTATGTTTTTAAAGTATAGACTATGGTGAAATAGAATAATTTAATCCTGAAAATCAGATATGAGCCTAAACCCTAAGCCCTAAGCCCTAATCCTAACCCTAAACTCAAACTCTATCTCTATGCATTGAATTAACTATTGAGAGAAGCATGCTTGTAAAGAGATTCCCTTCATTATTTACGTGGCATCATGTAATTGGTGTGGAATACCACTACATTTTCTTTTCTTTTTAACAAATATCGAGGTTGCCCTTTCAAGTGTGGGACCCAATTTTAACTCATAATTGCCTTTTTTAGTAAATTATATTAATTTTTATCTCCATATTCGAGATAAAAGAGGAAGTATACGCAAGGTTTAAAATATGATGTCTACATAAAATATTAAAGTCTTAATTTTACGAAAATTTCAATAGAAATATTGATAAAATGGTAAATATTAAAGTCTATTTTTTATATTATGTTCACATTAGTGACGTTGCTTGTTTTTTTATGTTTTGTAGATTTTTCTACGATACAATAGAAATATCAATTCATCCTTTCATGTCGATATCGAGCCTATGAAAATATGAAAATATCGATGAAAATACCAACATGTCAATGGAAATTTATTACTATGAGTGTATGTTAATTAATACTAAAACGAGTTTATTTTTTTTTCATATTTTCAAATCTAGAAAAATGAGCTAAATTATTTATAAATATAGAAAAATTTTACTGTCTATCGCGGTTTATCGATGATAGACAGTAAAATTTTTCTATATTTATAAATAGTTTGATATTTTTTTCTCTTTATAGTAATTTTCCTTTATTTTTACATCTTCTTCCAACCTTTAACAAGCATATGAATATTTAAAAGCATGCATTATTAAAAGAGAACATTTAGTAGTATCCTATAATTTTTCATACTATCTCCATTCATATTGTTTGGTACAAAATAAGTATTTTAAAATAATATGGAGCTCATGAAATAAAATAATGAAAATCTTTTTATTCCTAAGTTTTGAGTATAACTTCCACTTGCTCATTAAGTTTGAGTTTGGTCCCTAAATTTCAAGATGTAAGATCATGAAACCTAGATCAAATAGTACTAGACTCAACACTCAAGAATTAAAATGTAAAATTATGACATTTTAGAGACCAAATGGAAACTAAACTCAAAATTTAAGGATAAAAATGTACCGTTTTGAAACATGAGGATCCAATGGAAGCGATTTTCAAAACTCAGATACCGAAAGGATTTAAAAGTTTTCAAATTTGTAATTTTGTGTTAAGTAGGCAATGTTTGTTGTATATGAGAAATATCAAAAACTAAGGTCGATGTACCAAAGTGTAAAACTAATAGACTAAGTGAGATAAGAGTCTCTTAAATATAAGATTGAAAATTCAAAAATGTATTATAAACTTTTTTAAAACAAAAGGGTGTGGAACACAAATTCAAACTTCTCATACTTAGATTCGTTTGATATCAATTTATTTTTTGAAAATTGTATTTGCTTTCTTCTATTTTCTTTACAATAATTTTCATCTTTATTTAAAAAAAACGTTTGAATTGTTAACCAATTTTCAAGATCAAAAACAAGTTTTTTTTAAAAAAAAAAAATTTCAAAAGTTAGTTTTTGTTTTTAGAATTTGACAAGGAATTCAATACTTTCTTCAAAAAATCATTAGTGAGTAAATTAAGCAAGCATAAATTTTAAAAACATAAAACAAAATACAAATGCCTCGTTTGATAAACCATTTGACTTTTGGTTTTTTGTTTTTGAAAATTAAGCCTATAAACACCACTTCTACATATTAGTTTCTATGTTTTGTTGTCTACATGTTAGAAGTGTTTTCAAAATCAAAGCCGAATTTTGAAAACTAAAAAAAGTAGGCCCCGTTTGGTAACATTTGGTTTTTGGTTTTTAGTTTTTTTTTTTTTTAAATTAAGCCTATATACATTCATTCTACCTCTAAATTTCTTACCATTTGTTATTTACTTTTTTACTAATATTTTAAAAAAACTAATCCAAGTTTTTTTAAAAGAATTATTTTTAAAATTTAACTAAAAATTCAACTCTTTTATTACAAATCATTATAAAAAATTGAAAGAGAATATACTTAATTTTAAAAAATTAAACGAGCTTAGTTTTCAATTTTTTTTTTATTTTATAGAAATTAACTAAGAATTCAAATGTTTAATAAGAAAATTGAAAACTATTATTTCGAATAAAAAATTAGGAGAAAACAAACATAATTTTCAAAAATAAAAAACTAAATAATTACCGAATGAGGTGAAAATCATTATCAAAATGGAATCTTAATCATTAAATTTGTTTGGAGTATAAAACGAAATAGATATAGTTTTAAAAGTTGGAAGGAGAGGTTTATAATTTGAACCTAATAATAATATTGTTTGATCGTAAACGTTGATAATAATAAATAAAACATTGACAGTGAGATGTGTGTTTATTATTAGTGTGTGTGTCTAATTATTTGTAACACCATACTCATTTAGTTAAAATTAATTAGTAATAAATTAAACATCTGGTGTCAGTATTTTTGGTTGAAATAGTATAATATTAACAAATGGGGAGTAAATAATAAACTAATTTAACTGAAATTTGGGGATCCTAATTTACTTTTCCAAGACAAAAATGACACAATAATGTAATGTTCAAAGTTTGAGGTGTAATTAAGTCTATAATTTAACCCATCTTATAAAAAACAGTGGATGATTGTTAGTTAAAATAATATGTAATAATTGAAAGTATAAGTGTGACAGTATAAAACATAAATAATTTGTAAAAATAATTGATTGGATGATTGATTAAGGCATTGCAGAAAAATGTTGGAAAAAATTTCGAACAGTGGATTGAACTACACATGCAACACACATTCAATTGTTTTATTTATTTTTTTATTTATTTGGTTGGGTATTAATTAATCATCATGACCCCCATTGTTTTTGCTTTCATTATGTGCTACAATACAAATTAAACTACTTTTTACATCACTTCATTGGGTAACAACTAATATACATATGTTTAAAAAAAATCTATGAAATTAAATTTTTTATCAATATGTCGACATTTCTATCGATATTTATACATTTTCATGAGTGTTCTACATTGACATAAAATGAATTAATATATTCAAGTATATGATAATTAAAAACAAATCTATGTAACGCAAAAAAAAAAAAAAAAACAAAACAAAATGTCATTAATATGAATATAATATAAATAATAAACATTTTAAAAAATATAAAGTAATTATTTATTAATAAAATATATATTATTAATTTTTTTTAGAAATATCCATCAACGTTGGCAACATTTTATCTATAGGTCCATCGATCGCCATTTTTGTAAAATAGAAACCTCAACATTTTAAATCTCATGCGTAAAATTAGACAATCTAAACGTTGTTCTACTAGTTAGGATATATATATTTTCAACGACCAAAAAATTAAAAATTCGAATTTAAAAAAAAAAAAAAAAAACTATAGAGCTAGAGACGTCGTAAGCACTGAGTGAGCTAATAAGGATGTAGCTAGGTAATTTTTAATTCAAAATGTCAACTCAAAGGTCGATAGTTTAATTCCACGTTTAATGATTGAAATTTATTGACATTAAGTTTAACTTGAAATATGTTTATTTCATATATATGATCAAATAATTCATGATATGTATACTATATATTAATATGTAGATTGTGAAATGAACTTGAATTTCAATAAATATTTTTAGCTACAAATTTAATTTATCTTGATTTCTTCATGATTATAATTACAATTAAATTATTCAAAATGAATATAAATTAATAGAATAAGATTTCATGAGGAACTAATCCCCATGATAGAGTTCTCGAAATAATCTACCTTGATTATCTTAAAATAGTGATTAGGGAGACTACATTACAGCGATAATCCCTACGAATAGGAATATCCATCCCTACTAATTATTTTTCACTTTAATTTTAATTACAATTTATCACTTTGAGGAAACTTTTTTTTTTACTTTTTTACAGGTTTTAATTAAAATTATTTTCACTCAACATTTTCACAACGCCCTATGTTTAACAAGTACTATTATTTACTAATTTCTTTATTTTTTAGTCTTAATTATTATTTTTTTAAGTATAAATAGTAGTACTACATATGTGTATAATTATTTTAAAAAAAAATCAAAATTATAAATTATAATCAAACAGATGTAAACAATCCTAATCTTTTATACAATCTACAATTTTTTTTAATATAAAGTTCTTCTGAACTGATTGTAAACAAGAATAAATTAATTAACAACCAAACATTTTAATATACCGTACACATACTTTTTTTTTTTTTTTTTTCATTTTATCTATATTAATTCCATAATTTCTACTTTGAATTAGAAATTATAATAATGAAGAATATGTTAAAGTGCCTTTGGGAAGCAAAAAAGGTATCCATTTGGAAGAATATATAAACCAATTTTTTTTAAAAAAAAAATTAATTATATATTTGAAAAAAAATAAAAAGTTATGAACAAAGATTAGACATATGATTATAAGCTAAATAGTGTAGTTTTGCTCCTTTTAAGATAAGTTGAACACACACCCACCTTCCCCTTTTACAATAATAATAATAATTTATTTATTTCTAATAAAATAGTGTTAATTTAATTAAACACATTGATGAAATTAGGATGCCCTTCCTTGTCCCATTTCTCCAATATGAAACAATGTTTATTTTTTTAATTAATTAGCTCAATCTCAAGTGGCCAACAAATAAAAATGGGGATGCCACCCTTTTTCCCCCTTCTGGATTATTTAATACAACTTACTTATATATCCATAACTGTCAAAAAAAAAAAAAAAAAAAAAAAAAAAATCCAATATAACAATAGCAGGATGGGAGATGGGAAATGGGAAAGAAGATAGATATTAATTATCATTGAGCTAAACTCGCTTTAGCCATAATGATATATCAAAATTAATTTTAGGAAAAATTATCTTTTTGGTCTCTAGATTTTGGGTATAGTTTCTATTTGGTCCTTTACGTTAGAAAACAAACCCTTTAAATTTTGAGTTTGATTTCAATTTTAATCTTTAGGTTTCAAAATCTTACAATTTTATTCTCCAGGTTTGGGTTTTGTTTCAATTTGGCCTATAGGTTTCAAAATTTACACTTTTAATAATATCAAATTTTCACGAAATACTTACTTTCAGACTTTAGTGCTGATGTATATTAATTAATTTAAAAAGAATTATAATTAATTTTTACTATTTTTGATCACTATTAAAAACAATTTTAAAATTTCACTTCATAATTATTTTAAATTTATTAATAGACATTAACGCCAAATAATAAAGTGAGTATTTAGTAAAAAATGGAGGTTAAAAGTGTACAACTTGAAATATGAGACAAAATTGAAATAAAACTCAAACCGGGAGAATATAATTGTAACACTTTGAAATTTAAATACTAAATTAAAATCAAACTAAAAACTTAAGGAGTAACATAAAACTAGACCTAAAAATTTAGGGACTTGTCTTTAATTCTAAATAATTGAAATTATATTATTTACCAAGTAATCAATTACTATGCAAAATTTTATTCTTTTTATTAGACTCTAGACTCTAGCTAACTAATGTAGCTCTCAATCCATTTCATAACTATTAGAAAAAATATCTACCATGTACCTAATCTTTTGGATTGTTCTAATTAATTTAGTATATATATCTTTTAAAATATTCAAATTTACCCTCGTTGTCTAAAAAATCTCAATAAATCCATGGTTAAAAAATTTGATTCACATTATTACATTATTATCGGCTAATTACCATATTTTAAACTTCATTACTATGCTTACCCTCATAATTATGTTATACTTATATTTTATGATTTCAACCTAGATAAAAATATGAACTTTTGACCTTTTGATACATATTGCATGTCTTAACTAATTGAACTATGTTAAAATTGATCCTATTAAATATCTATTAGGAAAATTACTATAAACAAAAAAAAATATCAAACTATTTACAAATATAGAAAAATTTAATTATCTATTAGCGGTAGACCGCGATAGAACTCTATCGCTTGAGTGATAGACTTCTATTGCTATCTATCGCTCGCTCAAGCGATAGAATTCAGAAAGTAAAATTTTCTATATTTGTAAATAATTTGACTCATTTTTGTATATTTGAAAACAACCTTACTATGTATTAATAAAATGTTGAAATGATATGTTAATCAATTTTTTCCTCTTTTTGCTAATTTTTGTAACTATCAATCTCAAAATCAATTAATTTTGTTTCAACTAATTTTGGTAAGTTTTTTCCTTTTTCTCTTTTTTTTTTTTTAATTTTTTTTAAACTCAAGAGTGAAATTCATGTGGTCATAATCAACATTGACACGTCTAACATTTTCATCAAAAGTTTTATATTTTCATGAATTCAACATCAACTTTAAGAGGATAAATTGACATTTCATTTTTTCGTAAAAAAAAATTATGTAACATAAATATTTAGCAACAAAATGTCACCAATATGAATATAATATAATGAACATTTTAATTTGTTAAAAAACGTAAAATGCTTATTCCTTAATTAAAAATATTTTTTATTTTTTAAAACAACTTTTCTCCATAAATATCCACCTCCTCGACCACTTACTTTAATACTATATCAAATCATCGATTGACCCAAAAATTAAATTTAAACTGATGAATGAAGGTAAATTTAATATTATATCATCTAATGAATATTTCTAGAAAATTGAGATCTCGACATTTTGATTAGGGTTTGGTTGTGGGGTCAAAATGCACAGTTTGGGCAAGGTCTACATGTTGGTTAACAGGGGCAAACAGAAGAAAGTGACCAAAAATTAATTAAAAGTAAAAATAATAAAAAAAAAAGTGATTATAAATTGGATTAGTTAATCATAATTGTGGACTTAGTGGTCGACATGTCGTGCCCTCTCACACTTAAACAATTAATTTATTTTATTTTTATTTATTTTTATGAATTAATGTGTCATATTAATTATATCATATGGTTTTATAACTGTTGTATTTCAGTGTCACCATTGTTTGTTTTCTTTAGTTTTGGAATATACTTCTCAGCTTTTTTTATTCTTCAGAAGTTCCATTATCTGAACATGTTTCACCATATATATATTTATTGTAAATCCCCATCATTTACTCCATATCTTCTACTTAAAAACAACACATTTTTCAGTTTATTACGGACTTTTTTAGGTTCAATTTGTTGGTCAATTAATATTCAACTATATGAATATTTCGTATTACTCTTAACTTAACCCATCAATATTCACCCAACTATATAACAAATTTAAATGGGTGTC
The DNA here is from genome assembly GCA_002890555.2 of Lagenaria siceraria. Lineage (NCBI taxonomy): Eukaryota > Viridiplantae > Streptophyta > Magnoliopsida > Cucurbitales > Cucurbitaceae > Lagenaria > Lagenaria siceraria. The sequence continues at coordinate 16,621,376 of CM016483.1, read as the reverse complement.
ACAATTTTTTTTTTTAAAAAAAAAAAAATTCTAAAAACTAGTTTGTGTTTGGTATGTTATTGAATTTTCAATTTTGTGTTCAATATGTTGTTGGATATATTTGACATTGTTTAAAAATGAATGGATTTAGTGGAGATATACGGTGGAATTTTGTGTCTAATAGAGCTATTAAAATTTTAATATTTTTAAAGATAATTGTTTTAAATAGTAAAACTGTTGGATATATTTTCAAATATAGCAAAATGTTACTGTCTATCAGTGATAGACAGTAATAATGATAGTAGTCTATCAGTGTCTATCGGTGACATTTTATTATATTTGTAAATATTTTGGTCTATTTTACTATATTTTAAAATAACCCTAATTTTAATGCCTAATAACTCTGTGAATTTTAAAAAAATAATGTTAATTAGTTAGGTCAAGAATCTATTTACACAAAATTAAAAGTTCAATAACCTATTATAGAGATAAAAAAAGTTGGAAGTTTAAGCTTGTTTGACGGATAACTATTTGGATTTTTTAAAATTGTATTTTTGTTACTCACCATTTTTGTAGAATATAGTTTCATATTTCTTAAAACAACATTTGAATTTGTAGTCAAATTTCAAAAAAAAAAAAAAAAAAAAAAAGAGAGAAGGTTTTGAAGAATTATTCAAAACTTGGCTTGGATTTTGAAAATATTTGTAAAAGGTAGATAACATAACAAACAAACTCATAAATAGTAGAGTGAAAGTAGTATTTATATAAGCCTTATTTTTAAAAAACGAAAAAAAAAATAAAGGCTATGTTTGATAACAGTGTTGTTCTCCTTTTTTTTTTTTTTTTTTTTTTTTTAATTTTCTGTGTTTCGATAATTATGCTTGTTCCACTCATTTTTTTTCACATTTATTAAAGAAACACTTGAATTTCTAATTAAATTCTAAAAGCAAAAACAACTTTTTGAAACCTAGATTTTTTTTATTAGAGTTTTTAAATTTTAGTTTGGTTTAATTGGTTTTTAAAAACATTAGTAAAATGTGAATATGTAACTAAATACATTAGAATCTTATAGATAAAATTAGTGTTTATAAACTAAATTTTCAAAAACAAAAACAAGAAACTAAATAGTTACCAAACAAATCTACCAAACACTATTCTCATGAATCAATTAAACACAAAGTTGAGAGACTCCATGTACTTACGAGATTACATAATTTTATCGGATAAATATTTTTATCGAATAAATATGAGTTTCATCTCAAAACTAAATGATCACAACATGAGAGGAATATAATCTATGTTTCTTTTAAAATCGATCCTCCTTATCTTTCCAATGTAGAATTCTCACCAAATTAAACGTTGGTTCTTAAAGAAGTTTTTTAAAAAGTTTTTGAAGAGACCTAAGAATTAAGAAGAAGAAGAGGAGGGTTGTTTTTAATAATTAAGGTTTAATTAAAGAAATCCAATCATGAAAGAAAGTATATAAAAAAAGGGAGTTTAATCTTTACAATGACAACAGCTGATCTTTTGTCGTATGGAGATGATATTAAAGAGAACCCATCTGAGATTAATAAAAAAATACAAAAATTAGAGGGATGAAATGAGAGAAGTTTATCATAATAAAATACTAAAAAATGTTGTCCATTTAGGGAACCTAAATCAATTTCTTATCATTTTTAAATCCTTTACCCTTTCTTCCTTCAAGTGTTTATAAACTCCATCATAATATCCCCTTTAACTCAAAAAAAAAATCTCTCTCTCACAATTATCAATTCCCAAACAAAAAGAAAAAAGAAAAGAAAAGAAAAGGAAGAAACAATGACGGGCTCTGGTTCTCCTTGTGGAGCTTGTAAATTCTTGAGAAGAAAATGTGTTAGAGGATGTGTTTTTGCACCATATTTTTGCCATGAACAAGGAGCTACTCATTTTGCTGCCATTCATAAAGTTTTTGGAGCTAGTAATGTGTCTAAGCTTCTTGCTCGTCTTCCTATTAGTGAAAGATGTGAGGCTGCTGTTACTATTTCTTATGAAGCTCAAGCTAGGCTTCAAGATCCTATCTATGGCTGTGTTTCTCATATCTTTGCCCTTCAACAACAGGTCAATCCATCTTAAATTCCTTCTTTTTAATGTTTTTCGCTTCCATTCTAATAACGGGTCGAGTGAAAGATTCTAATTTTTTCACTTCTCGTAACGGTTACCGATGTTTTAACTAAATCCCTGTTTCATAACGGTTTTGTTTTTAGTTTCTGGCTCTTCAATCGCAATTTCTTTCTTCTGGGTTTTTCATTGAGAAAAAAACATTTGAATTGTGAGTCGAATACTAAAAACAATATATAACTGGTTTTGGTTTTCAAAAGTTTGGTTGGGTTTTGTAAAAAAGAAAGAAATTTGTATATATATATATGTGTAGGACTTAGGAGTGTAGTGTGTTTATAAAGTAAAATTTCCAAAATCTATTGTTTATCGAACAAAGGTTATGTTTTAATGTTGGCTATTAGTTATTGAAACCCTAATTCAGCTCCATTATTTTGTTTGGTTGGCCTTTACAGCTTAAGTGTTTAAATTTATAAGATTGAATTTCCTATAACTCATTAGCTTAAACTTTTGTTATTTGTTTTTTCAGGTTGTGAGTCTTCAGGCACAACTTGCTTCTTTGAAGGAACAAGCAGCGGAAAGCATTATGAACGCGTCCAGTAATGGAGGTGGAGTGAATGAGAAGATTAATAATAGAAAGGTTCCTTCTCATCCCCAAGATCTCCATAGTTGGTTTCAATCGGAGCAACCGAACGTAACACTCGAGTTCAATCCGAATCCAACTCCGAATAATAATTCAGCATCAAACCCTTATTATGATGAGAATTATTGCATTATGGTTAATTCACAATCTAATGGGAACTATGAACATCACATGACTAAAATGGAGGAAAGTGGATCATATGGAAGCTTTGAAGAAACCTCAGGCTATTCCATGTACACTCTTGATCAATTGCATTCAAATGTTCAACAATGGAGCTTCAATGAGTCTGCTGATGATTTACAATCAGTTGCTTTTGGCAACAGACATTGGTGAGAGAGAGCAAGAAAAAAAATGAAAAAAATGAAAAAGAAAAAGAGTTGCAATTGAAATTCATAGTTGGAAATTATTAATGGAAGTCCATTTCTATTTCTTTTAGTTTTCTTTGTCAACAAAGATGATCAATTTTGAAATGCCATTTCTTTAATGAAATCGAACCATCGACGTTTTCACATAGTTATGTTTTCAATTGACTCGAAATACCTATTTATAATATAGAAACGAAACACGCAATGCAATTTCATTGACTTAGAAATAAAAAATATTTTCAATACGAGTTTGAGTATATTTAATAAAAAAAAAAACTGATTTTTCTATTAGATGGGTAATTTTTTTTTTCCTCCCTTTATTATGAGGTAAAATGTATGGTAATTTTAGGGTTTTGAAGGGATTGGCTAAGGATTCAAAAGCATTCTATTTAAGGAATAATAGGATCAAATAATAGGCCCATAGGTGTGCTTAATTTGAAAAACATTTATATTATTTTGCTATGACACTTGAATAACTAGCTACTATTACTAATGTAGATCCCAAGACAATTTATAAAAATTCTTTCTTTTCACTATTTTTTTTTTTTAAATTTATTTTTAATGTCTATTGGTAGAGATTTAATTCTCTCTCCATATGTTGGGACAAACCTAATTTTCTCCTTTCCTTAGTCAAATGTTTGGGCACAAAGCAATAATTGCAAAGTTGGAATAAAAATAGAAATTTCTTATTTGTTGATTTAATTAAAAAAAATGGGAAATTAAAATTGGATAGTATTATTGTAAAATTAGGTAGATTTGCATATGTACTATGAGGTGCAAAATTGCAGTGAATGTTTAGGACATCTGTTTCTGTGCACAGTGAAAACTTTGGGGGGTTTAATTTTGTCTTTTTGAGCTGATTTGTTTATTTTGTTTCTTTTTTTCTGCGAGGATGTTGTTTTGTTGGGCAGTTTTGCTTTTCTCTGCTCGTCTTTCTAAGCATAAACCTCTATTTTTTTTTACCTCTTGGCTTTGCCTCTTTGTATATATATAGTTTTATATTATCCCTTTATTTATTTATTATACATGTTATGGGTAATTTTTTATCCTATAAAAAGTGAGGAAATCAAATTTGAGGGTAGAATTGAGAAAGTTCACTCATCCTAAATAGACTCAAGATGGGTAAGAAACATGTCCAGGAGAGGTGTCAATTACCGCTCGGCCCAATTAGCTTGCTGCCTTGGTCTCGATGAGCAGATGCCAAATAAGTGAGGGCAAAGCAATTGGGCTGCTTGGCCCAATTGGTCCACCTAGGCCGAGGTTGAGGCCAACTTGTCCCGTTCTTTGGAGCCTATTCTCCGTAGGCTCCTATTTGGCGCCTCCGTGTGGCTTGATCTAGCCCTCAAGAATCCTATTCCTAGAAGGATAAATGAAATCTGAGTCCTTTCTCAGTAGGCTCCTGTCTATAACCTTGGGTTTAGCCCCACTATATATAAAGCGCATGATAGTTCTATATCAGGTAAGTTCATCTTTTTCCTTTAAAAGTCCATGCGCTAACCCTTTATGCTGAAAATTAACTTAAGCATCAGAGTACCTGTGGCAAGCACCACACTGATATGTTATTCTAATTACTTTGTAGGTGACCTCTTCCCCAAAATACAAATTCACCGTTAATGGCACGCAAATGTCATGTAGTTATCTTGACCAGGTGATCTCTTCCTCAAAATACAAATTCACCGTCAATAGCATGCAAAAGGTCATGTGAGTTATCTTAACCAGGTTTTGCCATCAACAATACCAATTGTTAATGCCTGTGAATCTGATTGAGTAAGTACTGGTTAGCTTTGAAATCTCTCCCTTGTCGCATGGATTGAAATCTCACATCTCACATCGAGGTGGTATTCAACTAGCGCCTCCTGATGTCTAAATCAGTATACGTTTGGAGTAGCTTAGAAAACATGGTAGGTATTGATTGTGTCGTCAAACTTAGTGATGTTGATTGTGTCAATCTCTTTAATGAGGGACGGATCTCTCGATTTAAAAATTTTTTGCCAGTTGAAATTACGAGAAGGGTTTAAGCACATTGGCTTGATATTATTTAAGAGCTTTGTAGGCCATTTTTGGACTATCGTGTAGGTTTTAACTTCATGATTATACAATAAAACCCTATTATTGTATAAAATAATAAAACCAAAATCTTTGAACTATATAATTTTCACAATAATATGAGTAAGATTAACATACCTTGATCCATGATGATAATCTTGTGAGGAATTGTGTTTCTCTCTCTTGATCTTCCGTTAGAACTTGATTAGATTTCTTGATGGACAGAAAAGAATTGGCAGAGAGATAATCAATCTCTATGATTTTATCTTTATATAGATACCGCACATCAAAGTATTTAATTATAGAATTATCTTTTACTTAATTACCCAAATAAAATAATAGACCTAAAATATAAAACAGCAGATAATGTACCTACAATAACATCATAATATTAAATTTAAATTAAATCAAAGATATTGAGCTTGTTTGGGCCAAGGCTAGTGACTCATGGGCCTAGATCTTGGGACCACCCACAAAACACCAATTAATTCGATTAATCATCTAAAAGTATAATAATTAATGCTCCTCACCCTATATGGTTGAATGTCATCTCCATCTAAAAAACCTCTACATTGATGAAATGTTGTTAAACTTAATTAAATTGGTAAATATACATGAAGCTAAAATGATATTTATTAACTTTTTTTTTTCAACCAAAACAATTAAACTAAGAAAAGAAAGAAATAACTGAAGAAATAATCAGGAAAATTTTTACAAATAGAAAAAATGTCAAACTATTTACAGAAAATAGCAAAAAAAAGTATTGATAAACATTGATAGACTTCTATCAGCATCTATCAATGATAGACTTCTATCATTTTTATCACTAATAGACTCTGATAGACTTCTATCAGTGTCTATCATAACTATCTAAAATTTTTACTATTTTGTATAAATAATTTATCTTATTTTTTTTATTTTTAAAATGTTTCTAAATAATTATAGTCCGGTTTGATAACCATTTAGTTTTTTTAAATTTATCTAAAAATTTATATATTTCGTTAATAAAGGTAAAAATCATTATAAGAAAATTAGAAGAAAGTAAACACACATTTCAAAAATAGATAATTAAAAACAAAATTATTATAAAATGAGACCAAAATTATTTTCTTTTTAAGAAATATTCAAGCACTTTATGAATGGGTTATTTGAATTTTTGACCCAACAACCATTTCTGAAGCAAACAAATGGGCCTTACAATATATCAAAGCCATATTAAAGCAAAAATCTTGCTATATTTGATTTGGGTTTTGTTATGAAGCCTTTGGCCATTGCATTTATTCTTTCCCTCATTTTCCCAAAAGGTCGAGGCAATAAAATTTCAAACTATTTTTAGATTTAAATTCTCATTAACTTTGAAAAAGTAATATCAAGCAAAAGCTAATAATTAATCAAGGTTAAATTATAGATTTAGTTCCGACTTTTTAGATTTATATCAAATATGTTGTTAAATTTTAAAAAGTTCTAATACTTTCAATTTTATGTCTAGTACATTTTTGAATTTTAAAAAGCGTTTATTAAATCTAAACTTGTTATCTAACACGTCTTTAAACTTTTGATTTTGTGTCTAATAAAACATTGAACTACTATTCAACATTTTTTAAAATCCACGAACCTATTGGATACAAAATTGAAAGTTAAAGATCCATTAGACACAAAATTCAATATTATATATAATAGATTTATTAAGGGGAATTTTTAAAAATAGAAAAATAAGGAAAACTATTTACACAAAATTTTTAGAGAGTTGTAATAGACTCTGATAGAAGTCTATCAGGGTCTATCAGTGATAGAAATGATAGAAGTCTATCATTGATAGATGTTGATAGAAGTCTATCAATGTCTATCAATATATATATATATTTTTTTTGCTATTCTTTTATAAATAATTTGATATTTTTTCTATTCGAAATTTTTTTTCATTTATTAATTTTTTTAATATTCAAAATTTAAAAACCTATTTGACAATCATATAGATTAGGAATATATTACACAATAAATTGAAAATTCACAAATGATCAATTAAATATTAGATGAATTTAAAAGTTTGAAGACTTATTTAAATACAGACATAAAAAGTTCAACGACAAAACTCGTAGCTAAACCCAAAATTAATTAGAAAAAGTTTATTTGATTTATAAACTATTAATTATTTAATAATGTCAATATGAAACTATTCATTGCAGCACAAAGCTCAAAATTGAACATTACAATTTACTAACTTCATTTATTATTTTATTTATTTTTCTCCTTGAAATTTTGTTCATCTTGAACTGTGCTGAGAGCTTTAAAAGCAGCTAACTTATGAAGACAAAAGTTATCCAATAGCTAATTAAAACTTTGTGTTTTTTTTTTTTTTTTAAAGTATATAATAGGTTGTTAAACTTTTAATTTTGTAACTAATAAAGTTTTAAAAATTTTAATTTTTTTAAAAATTAATTACTTTAAGATATAAATTTAAATTTTATGTCTAAATAAACCTTAAAATTTTAATTTGGTTTGTAATAGTCCTGTAAATTAAAAAAGAAAAAGAAAAAAATACACGAGACTAAATAATTTAACTAAAAGTTTTCTCCTCTCACCTCTCGTTTCACAATTAAATTTTAGATGTGATTTTCAAGTAAAAAATGTCGATGCCAAAATCATGAGGTGAAAATTGAACTTGGATTTGCGAATATCATGGGAAGAATGATATATATTTTCAAATGGTCTTAGATTTTTTTTAGGAAAATTTTTAAAAATAGAAAAATAAGGAAAACTATTTACACAAAATTGTAAAATTTTTATATAGTTGTGATAGACGCAGATAAAAGTCTATCAATGATAGAAATGATAGAAGTCTATCAATGTCTATCAGTATTTTTTTTTTACTATTTTCTGTAAATAGTTTGACATTTTTTCTATCTCGAAAAATTTCCTTTTTTTTTTTTTTTTTTTTTTTTATCTTTTTTCAATTTATTTGAGTTGAATAATTGTGAGATGAAGGATTGAACCACGACCTTTGGAATGGTAATTGTTCTCTTATCTACTGAGGTAGACTTGAATTGGTTGATCTTAAAAGTTCTAAGTTAAATTGTAAGGGTGATCAAAATCGTTACTAGGACTAGAAGTAAAAGAGTTTGATACAAACTAAATTTGATCTTGAAAATATAATAGTAAAATAAAAGGCGTAGATTATGTTATGAGTGAAAAACGTGGTTAATTATTTGGTCTCGAGGAGGTGACCTAAAAGGGTCATGTGTATTTAAGCTCATTAAATTGTGATGGTTAAGTTAGTAACAATCCAATAATTAGTTACCCAATAGTGATTACAGAATCATACATATTTCTATATAATCAAGGGGGCTTGTGACATTCACGATACGCTGGAAAAGACTCTAAGTTTTTTACTTTATTTCCTCTCTAAAATCATTATTGACTTGATCATCAGAGTGTCAGTGGAAAAACACCACAATACAGATGCAATAGATCTTATTGTTTTGCAGAGCAATATCATTCAATTTTCTTCCTAATATTATAAATTCACCATTGGTATCATATTTTCAGCATCAACATATATTAGGTACTTGGTGACTAAGAGGTTTGAGTAGAGTAGTGTTTCAAACGTTATGTGTTATATATATGAGTTCAGATAATTGATTGAGATAAAAGTAAATTATATATAAATCAACGTGTATAACTAAAGAGAGACAGATATCGTGAAACCAATTAAAACATGAAGAATGATTGAAATGGGAGACAAGTGTATTGGGTAAGTGAGGGCCATAATCCCAAATGCAAAGAATACATGGGGCTTCCCTCCTTTAAGAAGCAAGGTTAGGGCAAAGCAAGTGAAGTAGCTTTTGCCTATGTCTAAATGTACTCTCTTCTCTTCTCTTTTCTTTTCTTTTCCTTTTCAATTCTCTCTATTTCTCTATTAAATTCATGTCTAATTCTTTCTTGTCCTTATCCTTTTCATTTCTTTAATGCTTTCAACTTTTTTCTATACATCATTTTCTCCCCCTTGAATCACACTCAACTTTGATGATATATCAAATCTTCTCCCCAATTAAATTAATGGGTTTTCTTTATAAAAAAAAAAAAAATTGAAAGAGAATACATTTCTAATATATAATTGTGACCAATTGTGTTCAATGGGGAATGTATATGATAAATAAATATGTTTTATTTAATAATAATTTTTGTCCTTTAATAATTAGTTATATTATGGCTTAAGTGTATAATATAATGATCAAATGCGGCTCCTTGTCTATTAGGTTTTTAATCTCTGCCATATTCATAGGATCAAAATCCCTAATAATTAATATAAATTACTTTATGTCAAGTCACTTAGACTAAGATTATTGATCCCTTCTTTAATTCCTCTACAATCTATAGTTTTTTTTAATTGTTTATCCACGTTTCATACACTCGAATATTAATTATTTATCTATGAACTATGGTCAATAATAAACCATTGTGAGTACTATGTGTGGTTCTTGATATTGGAATGCTAAATGGTGTTTTTTTAGACTTTAGAATATAGTTTTAAATCTCATTTTAGTGTTGTTTATTAGATAACCATGAGGTTGTGTTTCAAAACTTTGATGATAGAAAAAATAACTCATCAATCTTATAAAAGATTGTGAGGTCTCCTCTTCTCGATCATCTTTTCATTCTTGAGTTGGATTTTAATTATATTTTTTCATCGAAGACCCGTTTGAGTCAGATTTTAGTGATACCATATTAAAAAAATCTAAAGTTCTATCTCAAAATCAATTGTCTATAAGAGATGAAACTGTTGGGAATGACTTTAGCTTTTGGCCCATATAGCAAAAGCAAAAAACATTTTGAAGGAAAAGTAATAAGTTGTCCCACATTGGAAGATTTTGATTTGTCAAAGGGGTTTATATACGAAGGCTTGCATGGGAGCACTTTCATAATACAGATTCTGTATTTTTCTTTAGGCAGTGGGTCTTTCCACGACACTGAGTTTTTCACTCTCATTACCAATTAGTTGTGAGATGGAACCCCATAATTATCTAATATTGGGGGCTTGAAATATGAAGAAGAGCCAAGCATGTGGAAATAGATATTAATTGGGGAGGAAACGACAACGCAGGGGCTTAAACACAGGACATCCTGGACCACCCGCTCTGATACCATGTTGAATCACCGATTGACCTAAAAGCTTAAGCTGATATGTGAGGAACAAATTTAATATCATATCTTAAGAAGTTATTTCTCTCATTATGATCCATTGATTTTGAGACAATCTCATGTTTATCTGATACGACTAACTTTAAATTTGTTCGAATTGGCATTTTGATGTTTGCTGTAAGTTCATTTTTCCTCATATATTTGAAAAAAGAGGGTATAGTAAAAATTGATTGTGTGCATAGGAATTGGCAAAGATGGCTAGAAATGATGCATTCAATCAAGGGGACACTTTGCTTGGTTGTGTGAATACAAAATTATGAGGGATTAGTTTGAAACTTAGTTTAAATGGGGACACCAAAATTAAAGGGTAGGTGCACCTAATTATTACTTAACATGTAAACCCTAAACAACAAGGGTCCACTAGATAGCAACCTCGTGTGTTTTTGTCTATATCACTTTTTTACATTTCTCAAAATGGGGATTTTCAATATTTTCACTTCACCTCCTTTTCCTCAATCCCTATGTTGGGATCCATTTCTTTCAAAAACCCCAAAAAGCCCTTTTATGTCAACCTCTCTAAACCCTAAACTCACTTTTTTCAAAGCTATTTTTCGACGTGACATGTCGATAATAGATTCTAATTAAACTAATGAACTCATTCATGTTAAACTCTAGAAACATTTTTTAAAGTAAGTGATTAGCAAAAACTTTTGTGGTATAAACTTTATTAAATCAAAATTCATAAAATTTCGGTAGAGGTTTTCCTGCAAATTAGATAAACAACACCTGAAGAAAATACACTCTCAAATAGTTTGTTTCCAATTCCAGCTCCTCTATCAAGTGTGTCTAATTCGAAAATTGACAGTGGCAGAGCATAATCTAAAACCATCAATAGAAACACAACTGATTTGATTTACAAACCATCAAGAGGTTGAAAATGTTAAAATTTCACCAAAGTCATGTCATATCAAAGGTTAGTAGGGTAATCTGAGATGGAATGTGTCATTTGACACTTCGAGAAAGTCTGCAGAGATTATTATTCCATCTTCAATTTTTGGATCTATTTTATTTAGAGTTTAAGAGATGTGTTATGTATAAACTTTCTAACTCTTATACTTATGTGTCGATTTTCTTGTTTATTCTAATTTACTTATTCATTGTTTCTGTCATACCACCCCAAAGTACTGCCAATAACACATATTTAAACTAGTTTTTCCTACCTATACATAAAATTTAATCTATTTTTCCTAGCTAGCTAGCCTTGCATATGCTAGAAGAAAACAAAACAAAGGAGAATAAAGTTGGCTCATATATACACATAATTTTTTGGGCTCATAATTGACTATATATATATCATCATCAAAATCCATTGTCTCTCTCATAAAACAATGAAATTAAATTACAAACTCTCTTTTTTTTTTTTTTTTCTTTGCATTAATTAGTTTCTCATCATTCTAAGGGCCAAAGCTTGGAGTTCCCCAAGATCATGAGAAGAAGGCAATTTTTTTCTAGGAAATGGTTGAAGAAATTGAGATTCATCTGGTGATCTGCTTTGGCTTTCATGAAAATGATTTTGCTGATTTATGAATAATAAAGCTTCATCATTGTTGGCAGCTGATTCAAGAGAGCTTTGTGGTGAAACTGCTGGGTTGTTCATAATCTGATCACTTTGATAATTATTTGGAATTCCATTGGAGAGATTGTAATTATTGAAGTAGTTTCCTGTCCATTGAATCTCCATATTACCTCCTGAATCTATCAGGGTTTGTGCAAGTTGAGCCTTCGCTTGCATCAGCTGTGTTTGTAAATATGTCACCTTCAAAACCCAACAAATTTTTTTTAAATAATTATTAAAAAAAAAAAACCATTTTAAAGATAACATCCTATTCAGGACCAGGTCGGTTTGTATTGGCTTTTTTAAATACTTAAAAGTCAATTTAAACAGACCCTAAATCGAGTGGAGAAAGAATGAAAAAAGAAAAAGAAAAAACTTATTTTATAGATTAAAAAAGATTGATTTTTAAAGTTCTCTATGAATTTTTTTTGGCCCTAGCCCCTCTCTTTGAGGAAACCCCACATGGAAGTAAAACAACAAATTACCAATAACATGTTGAAAATTTTCAATTGAAAATCATCACTTTAATTCAAAAGATAACAAATTTTATATGGGTTATGAAAAAAATCCAATCTTTTACATTTCGATTAACAACCATTTTTAGTTTTAATTTTCTGTAAATTATACTTGTTTCTTCTTAATTTTTCTATAATAGTTTAATTAATCTTTCTCAATAAAACACTTCAATTATTAATCGAATTTCAAAATAAAAACAAATTTTCATTCTTTTTTAATTTAGATTTCAAAAACATCTTAAAAAAAAAGCATATAACAAAATAAAGAAACTCAGGAGTAAAATAGTAAAATATTTTTAAAAATTTTCAGAACTCAAACGATTATCAAACAAACCCTAAAAAATCTCATACGGATCAAAAGAAAAACCCCTGATCTTTCATTCATATTCTTAACCCTTTTCTATCGGTAGGCTCGGGAAATGACGGATCCAATTGAGCTAATAAGTGATTATGATTATTAAAAAGTAAAAAAAATAACAAAAGAGAAAAGGATTAACCTGTTGTTGGAGAGCAAAAATATGAGCAACACAGCCATAAACAGGATCATGAATCCTTGCTTGAGCTTCATAAGCAATAGTAACAACAGCTTCACAACGATCATGAACAGGAACATGAAGCAACAACTTTGAAACATTACTTGCACCAAACACTTTATGAATGGCAGCAAATCTTGCAGCCCCTTGCTCTGAACAAAAGTAAGGAGCAAAAATACAATCAGCCACACATTTTCTCCTTAGAAACTTACATGCTCCACAAGGCGAGCCGCCGCCACCGCTGCCGCCTGACATGCTAGTATTTGGAGAGGAAGATGAAGAAGAAGAAGCCATGGGAATAAAAAAAAAAAGCTTAAGGAAGGGGCGCACGAGGAGACTAGAAAAAAGTGCAAAGAAAAAGAAGGAAGAATGAAGAAGAAGAAGAGTAAAGGGGATAAGGGAGTGGGCGTGTGGTTTTTTTCTTATAAAGGAGTGTGAAAGGGAGACATGGAAGGTTTGTGTGTTGGGTTATTAGGGAACATCTCTCTTTAATATAAACTCGGGAAAATTTCTAGTACTATCGTAGTATATACTCCCCCTCTATTCAGTATTTGACATGTCATTTAATAATATATATTATTTTATTTTCGTGAGCTCCACATGAATCTTAAGTGTTTCTTCAACATTTCAATAAAGGGGGTAGCATGAAAATTTGTATATATTACAGTTAAATCACCGTTTGACCTAAAAGCTTGGTATATTTAATTAGAGTAATTATTAGACTTCATCTAATCCCATATTGCTCCCCTTCCCGTTACACACATTTTTTTAACAGAAAAAAATATTTGTCACATGGCAAATTTTTAGTGGACAATTGTTTGGGCTGCACAAAAATAGGTGCATCTCAAACAACACCTAAGCTTTTCTCTTTTAATTATAGGGTAATTGTAGATGGTAGCACTTTTAAAGATAATAACTAAGTGTATAACAATATTTTTTAATAATTGCAAATATAGCAAAATCTATCTTTGATAGACTCCTATTAACGATATAGTTTATAACTGATAAACTCTAAGAGCTAGATTTACATTTTTCTATATTTGTAAATTTTTTTTGCATTGTACTATATCTGCAAATACTTCAAACTAGATTGCCATATTTGCAATTGTCTCTTAATTATATCAACACTTTTAACGACTTAATTGTTATATCATTGAAAGTTTTCCCAATATAAGCCTCTCTTTTTCAAAAACTTTCAATTTTTTATTGTTTCTCACCATGAACAAAGGTTTAATTTGTCTGCTTTTGTCTCTAAATTTAAGGGCTAAAATATGTATTTTGATAATTCAATAACTAATTTATAATGGAACAAACTTCAAAATGTAAGATTAAAATGAGATTTAAACTTAAAATAAAATTTTCGTTATTACGTCCCAAATTAAAGAATAAAATGTACTTAATTCATGCGATTTGAGTTATTGATTTACCTTTGATCTATGAAGAACACAAGCTTTAAAGAAACTTCGAAACTAGAAATTGGGGAATTTAAATTTCAAAACTTTTGATTGAGATTATAATAACGTATTATATTAATTAAATTATGTTCACTTTAGCAATACATACATTAAATTTAATAAATTATAATATTCTTTAAAATTTTGTGAATAGAACTCCTATGAAATTTCTTGTTTATGGGTCAAGATTTTGTTTTATTATTATTATTATTATAAAAAAAGAAAGGAAAAAAAAAAAGGAAAAATGTGATAGTTTGTGTTGATTGATGGGTTTTAATAAAATAGTAATTAAATTTTTGTTTTCCGCCGAACGCCGCACCTAAGAATTGCTGCGTTTTGTCGCTTTCCGCTTTTTTAATTTTCTAATTAAATTGTGTCCCCACGAGCGTTTCGTCCGATTAAACCAAATTTTTATTATTTTCTTTTTCTTTTTCTTTTTCTTTTTCTTTTTAGTGTTTATTTTATTTTTTTTAATTTTCCTTTCATTATTTTCGAAACATAATAATTGAAAACACATTAAGTTTAGCCATAAAGTTTGTTAATAATTACTAATAGCCAAACTTATGTGCAAGAATGGAAACAAAACTACTTCTATGTTCCAAATGTCAAATGTGTTCTATAAAATCAAATATAAAAAGATATGTTAGATTATATATATATATATATATATATATATATATATAGTTCATTTTCAAAAAAAAATTAAAAATACTCTTTATCGTCAGTTAAATATAAGAAAAAAAGTAAATTTAATGTTATTTATTTTGCACTCATCAAACTTAGAGCAATGTTGTGTCTTAGAACCTAATTATTTACATGATTCACATCAGAAAATATTGATATCACTCCATTTCTTCACTCAAATCATCATTTTGAATATCCCAATCTTTCTCAAAATCACGACCACATATATTGTTTTGAAGAATAATATAAAATTATTGTGATTTAGCTATAATGACCAACCAGACCTATTATTTTAATTTTTATATCGACGTTTAACATCTATTTTATTGTAAGTTAATTGTTTAAAAAATTACATGATATAGATTGCAAGTTATTTTATGTAGAATAAATCATGTAATAAAGGTAAGAAAATAATTATTATAAAAATATTGAATCAATCAAACTTTTATTGAAATAAGATGAAATAGATGTGAAAGAAAAAATAAGATATATAATAGAAGAGGACTATAATTTATTATAATTAGTTAGAGAATATGTCAAATATTTTAGAAATTTAGCTTTTAAAAAGGAAAATTATTATAAATAGAAAAATAAGTCAAATTATTTATAAATATATAAATTTTTTACTGTCTATCACGGTTTATCGTTGATAGACAGTGAAATTTTTCTATACTTGTAAATAGTTTGACTCATTTTTCTATATTTGAAAACAGCTCTTTTAAAAACTCTTAGGTAGGTGATTTTGCATGTAAAGAAATTGAAAGTGATCTTTAAAAATAAAGATTAATGAATAATTTATTTTACGTAAAAATCTTCCAGAATTACTTTTGACTCTTCCCAAAACAATCTCAAATAAACTCTTAAAATCATTACTTTTATAAACCTAAAACAAAATCAAATCGAACTTAATCAAAAACATCTTATTAACTTAAAATATCTTAAATCTCTTAAAAGAGAGTTTTAGATTTGAATTCTCACCTAATACTATATCAATATTCAAACATGTAATTAATATATATATATATATAATTATTTTATTGTGGGGCCACACTCTTCATTTTTTTGTTTTTTCCAATGGAGTATGTAACCATGTATAACTTAAACTTTTCCATCTTTCCTTTTGTCATTTACCTATCATGTTCTACCAAATTAATGAGCATTTTTATTTTAAAGTATAAATGAAAATTTTATTTTGAAATAACTAATTTCTAAGCATAATTTAGTGTTCAAAATTTGTCATTACTACCAAAATTAAAGATAGAATTTTTATTATGTATTAAATTTAGGGAAAATTTCATATATAGAAAAAATGTCAAACTACTTACAAAAAATAGCAAAAAAAATACTGATAGACATTGATAGACTTCTATCAGCATTTATCAGCGATAGACTTCTATCATTTCTATTACTGATAGATCCTGATAGACTTCTATCAGCGTCTATCACAACTATCTAAATATTTTGCTATTTTGTGTAAATAGTTTCCCTTGTTTTTCTATTTTTAAAAATCTCCCTTACATTTATACTCCATTCATTTTGTCATTTTTCTTATCATGTTATATGTCCTAAATACCAAATTAGTAAATGATTATCCAATAGTTTATTTAGTTTAGAGGTATAAGATTAAACTAACATAAAACAAATAAATAAATAAAGCCAATAAAATAATGGACTAAGCCAATCCAGTCAGTTTGATTTTCTAAAGTATAAAAACCAAAAAAATAATTTATTTATTTTAGTTGGTTTAGTTTGCTTTTTCTTGGTTCAAGGTAATGGTTTATTTGATAAAAAAAAAAAAAAAAAAAAAAAAAAAAAAAAAAAAAAAAAAGGGGGGAAGGAAAAAAAAGATTTTTTTTATCATCAAATTTTCCCTTATTTTTCTTTAACTAATTAACATGCTAGATTGATCTGAAACCAACTAGATCCAACTTGTTTACCCTCTTAATTTAGTTAACAGTATTAGGAAACTGATTAGAATTTAGTTAACAGTATTAGGAAACTGATTAGAAATTATTTTTTTTTTTAAAAAAGGGAAATTTTTAAAAATAGAAAGATAAAGGAAACTATTTACACAAAATAACAAAATTTTTAGATACTTATGATAGACAAGTCTATCAGGGTCAACCAGTGATAGAAATGATAGAAGTCTATCACTAATAGATGTTGATAGAAGTGTATCAATGTTTTTTTTTTTTTTTTTTTTTGCTATTTTCTGTAAATAGTTTAACATTTTTTCTATATTTGAAAATTTCCCAAAAAATACCATATTTGCAATGGGATAAATTCAAAAAATCTAGTTAACATTTCGGAAGAATCTTATGTTTTTTCTAACCAACTTTGAAAAACTCCTATTTTATCTCAAACACTAATTTACTTCATATTACAATGGAGGTGATTTAAGTTGGTAATGTGAACATCTTAAATTTACTCAAATGTCAACAAAAATATCAATAAAATGTTGATGTCGATGGATATTTATGGAAAAAATATAAAAACAAAAAAAAAGTATTTAAATTAATAAATAAATATTTTTACATTTTAAAATAAATTTAAATGCTTATTATTTATATTACATTCGTATTAGTGGCATTTTATTGCTTCTTTTTTATGTGTTATCAATTTTTTTTATGATGGTATGAAAATGTGAATTCACCCCTTATGTCGATGTGGAGCTATGGATACGTGAATGCCGACATGTAGACAAAAAATTCAATACCCAGATCACAACTATTTTTATAAATACATTTCCCATTAATTATTTAAAAAGCTATTGTAATATCGAACTAAGCTTTAATAACATGTATGGTTAAAAAAAAACCATTACTGAGGACCCCAAAACGTAATTGAAACACTTAGGCCCTGTTTGGTAACCATTTCGTTTTTTGTTTTTGAAAATTAAGCCTATTTCCTCCACATTTCTTGCAAAGATTTGCATCTTTCTTAAGTACAACGATTGAATTCTTATCCAAATTCCAAAAAACAAAAACAAGTTTTTAAAAACTACTTTTTTTAGTTTCCAAGATTTGACTTAGTTTTAAAATTATTGGTAAAAACTAGACAACAAATGAAGAAATTTGGAGGTGGAAGTATGTCTATAGGCTTAATTTTCAAAAACAAAAACCAAAAACGAATTAGTTACCAAACAGGGTCTTAATACTTAAAGATCACATCTAATCTTGCCATTTAATGATTTAAATACTACGCTGGACCTTTTATTTTTGGTTTTGGTTCATTTTAGTCACTATATAATTTTTAAATGATCTGTCTTTAAACGTCTGTACACATTTAACTTTTGTTCATTTTGGTCCCTATACTTTTAAACGAGAACCATTTTAAGCTCTATTTGTAAAGTTTCAACATAACTTGTATACATAATAGAAATCTTTTTATACATATTTATGCCTACATTTTAAGAAAATTGGTATATGAAGTGCAATTCTGAATTTTTTTATTGAAAAAATTAAATAAAAATAAAAATGAAGGAACTAAAATGATCACTTTACTAAATCTTATAAGTAGAGTGAAATAAACCAAAGCCGAAAATATGGAAACCGAGTATTATTTAAACCTAATTCAATCCAGTAAATATGAACAAAAACAAATGAAGTTAGTAGGTTTGAGATTAACATTGAACTTAAATGGTGGAATCTATTGGAGTTGGAGACAGTTTGACTTGGGAACCCAAATGAGACACACAATGCTTTGGTTGGTTTCTAAATGTGCAAAAAACTAAAGCATTGGAAGTTGAGTCTTACAAAATAGTCAAACAAATTCAGTTGAAAAGGGAAAAAAAAGTGCTTTCTTTCGCTTCACTTTCTAATGAACACATCTCTTGGAGAAACAAAGAGGTAAACCATTAAAGAGATTTAATGGATCCATCGTCACTAAACTGAAGAAAATGACTGCTTCTTCTTCCCATGTCATTATTAAACAGCAGCTAGATTTTCAGAGAAAAACAGAGCCTTTGTTTTGTTGTAATCTAATGGTAATGGCAATCCTCTTTTTCCCTCCTTTCTTTTACAATTTCCTAGCTTGTTGTAGAGTATGATATAAGCAAACATTTATTTGGCAACACCTCACTAATGCACATGGCAGCCATGCAATGCAATGCAATTCAGCAGCAGCAACCTACCTTTTAGGATTTCAAAATCACAAACTTTCATCCCATTTGGACAAATATAAGAATCACATTCAATTGAAGAAGCTTTGCCTTGAATCTTAAGCAATGAAAAGAAAAAAAATATGATGGACTTTGATTGATGATTACATATATGATGTTGCTGATTCAAAGAGAAATATCAATCAGTCATCTTTCCTTAGATTACGCTTTCGGCATATATCACAGTTTCACCCGAATCTATTTATCAAATCTAATCACAAAAGATTTCACTTCAAAGTTCAACCACTGTTTTTAGGTACTTTACATGGGTGGAAGCAAGAAAAGATCTCCCTCCTCACTGGGTTACCTCCTCAAAATGAGATCTTTTCAAGACTTGCACAAAAAAGGAGAGTTCAAAACAACAGTTCAATTCTTTCCCATATTAACAAAAACAGAGAAGCAGTTTCTGATCTGATGACAGAACTGCAGACTGTACAACTTCCCTACCGTTCGAATACGACGTGTTGTCTTCTCTTCTCACCTCTTGTGATGAAACCTCACCTTCAGTAAGAATTGCATCTTAACCTGTTTAATCACCATTCACAACTCTCAATCAGCCAATTACATGAAATTTCATTGTATTCATTCCTATTTCTATTCCAATAACATACATGAGGGAGGGAGGGGTTCTAATACTAAACCGGGTTTTGAGAGCCGCTTATCAACCTTGTGGAGTTGCTTAATAATGCTTTCACTCCGACCTTTTTCCTCTCTAAAATTATCTCTCACATGTCTCTCTAGCTTTTTCCTTTTCAAAGTTTTTCTAGCTTTTCTCTCTAAGATTATAATCTTCTCTTTTTAGAAATTTAACTCTCTAGATTTGCTATCTTTCTGTCACAACATTTGTTACTCTCTCACCCCAACTTTCTTTTAACTTTTATATACTTTTATATATATATATCAAGATGGTATCTTAAGTATTGTAAATATAACCAATTCAAAATATTTCTCTCTCCCTCTACAATTTCTACTATTACTTTATTATCATAGAGTTAACTTTTTTTAGAAAATATATATAGTGACAGAAGACAACACGACACAACCAGAATATGCAAGAATAAAACCAAAGCATTTTTAAAAAAACTTACTTGAGCCGTATCATACACAATGTACTCATTGTACATCAACTCCGAAGCTTTCACATTTGACGCCACCGGTTTCCCACAAGGAACCACCACATCCTCCTTCCACTTCACATGTTCCGAAGCAGCTGGCACTTTCTTCCCAAGCCCTTTCGTCGAATGTTTTCCTCGAGGTGGTTTTTCCATATACTATAACCAACAAAAGAAAAATAAAAGGATCAATTCACCTCCCACTCTTTCCAATTCAACGACAAACAATGTTACCATTACAAACTCAACTCACTTCAGCTTTCTTCAGCTCGTACACCTCCCCCAATGCAACTTCACTCAAAATCATAAACCCAACGGGATTGTTCCTGTCTGTGTAGCAATACTGTGCACTTTTACTCACCAGATCCGCAAAGTATATTCCCTTTCCAAACTGCAGTCAATAAGATATTCCCAAACAAACATGGAAACGTACTTCAATTTCAGTATAATTCATATTCTAAGAACCAATGTACACCAAATAGCCAAATAGGTATACCATATAACCAGTTGCTGGAGCTTCTGGAGGAGCTATTCTCAATCCCTGGCTAAGTATCCCAACAAAATTCGTCAGCCGTGAACCTACACCGTATAAACATTAATGTCATACACTACTTCCTATTAGTACAGTCAACCTAAGCAAAGCTCAACTAGGTAAGGCATTCTAGTTTTCGACCAAAAAGTCAAAGGACTGAATCTTTACCCCCACGTATTAATGAGCTTAAACGGGAAAAAAAAAGTTTCTATTAGTACATCATTTTCTATATTAAAAAAGGGCAACTTTACCATGCCACAGCAGCATTTTGTTCTTAAGTTTTTGACGGAATGGAGCAAACTTATCGAACTCCCCTTCTCTCTCCAGTGAAAATACTTCTTCAAGCTCCAGAGCCCAATCCTTCCAAAATGTACAAATTAAAACAATATTACAGATAGTATTTGTGCAAGGTGAAGGAAAGTGACGAGAAAAGAGAAGTAAACTAACCGTATGAGTTGGGGCATGAGTGGTGAGAAGATACTTCTCAATTAACTTATAATCCTCACTTTCGTGAGATATTGGAGCAATATCACAGTGCAGCTTCTTATACTTATCATCAAGAGATTCATCACTGTCACCATCAAACCCAACTAACCTAGAAGCGATCTCGATATCTTGGAGTGCTTCCAGCATTTTCAACTATGAAACGATGCAAAGTAGTCCAGTTAAAGGAGGGGAAACACGAGGGCTCAAAGATAGTTCAAATCAAAACGCCTCCATAAATTCAAATTGCCAACAACATAGATGTATTGAGTTTCTTTCTTTCTAAGAAGCACGCCAACAAAGTATAAGTTCCCATCTGTTAAAGGAACCCTTAGTACTTGGTTATGAGATAAGTGGTCAGTTACCTTAGACTTGAAATCGTCCTCATCTCTTATAATGTGCGGATGAATAGAAGGAATCACAGTGAAAAAACGATTGCTGGCATCAATAATCAAGCTTTCTTTCATAGACAGATCATGCATACTATTGTTTAACAGGTTTTGGATTTCTGTTAAAGCTTCAAAACCTGATGTAGATTCCAGAGAAAGTAGAAACATAAGAACACAAAATTTTGAATTAAACCAAAAAAAGGATGTCAATTTGGGCTTAAAAAACTATTTGCCCTTTCTTTAATTTTAAAACTTAGCAAGAAATGTGGTTGGTGTCCTGTATTTGATGAGAGCTTCAAGACATTTTACCCTTCTGGATGTTACTTCTGCTTAATTTTCCAAGCGGCATCTCTGCCATATTTATCTCAAACTCCATCATAGCAGCCCTGCAAGACTTCTTAGTGTTTTACTCGAACAAATAATATTTAAAAATATATTAAAAGACCCATGCATGAGCCAGTAGCACCCCCAACCCCCAATGAGAAAGGTCATTTGGGAAAACCTGTAAGTTTCCACATTGAACAGCATCTTCATTAATTCTGCTAATTGAGGAGCAAGTTTAGTGGTCAAGTAATTCTTCGGTTTCTTTGGCATATCTTTGCTCACTCCATAATCCTACAAGGTCCAACATTGAGACTTGACTCAAGCAATGAAAGTAACATAATCACTAGATGAGCTGTAGAACTGAGAAAGTAATGGTAGTGAAGAAGATGATCTGATATTGATGAAAGGAAGAGTGGTACAATATCCAGTGGGAAGAATCTGCCAGGTTGCTTTTCAAAGTTTAGTTTCTGTTCCCAGGCTTCCCACGGATTCCCTGTCTTCTCAAGGAATAAGCGTTTGAATTCACGTATTGCATCTGATTTTGTCATCTCCTCAAGTTTGACTCCTCCAATTTTCTCATTTCCCACTCGACCCCATTTGCGAAAAACGTAGCAGTCTGAACTCTTATCATCTTGAATGATTTGGAGAATATAATAGCTTCCAATAGTAAACATAAATATGTAAGAGATTGCAGACCAATCCAAGCAGAGAAGTCTACTAGTCTACTACTTAAAAATGAAAGTTCAGAACACACATGCACGTTTGCAAACACCCATAGTTACCTACTGGCCAAAAAAATCATCAGTACATATAAACCAACATTCCCAAGATCTCAGACATATACCTAGTATCGATGCACATAGGAAGACAGTTACGGGTGAAGGGGAGAAAACAAGCATACCTATTAATTCCAGTTGACAAGTCTGACATGTTTAAAGTTGTATTATAGATGCTTTTTTTGTCTTCAAGAATATGACCTGTATCCTGCAAGCCTGAAGATTCGTGCACTGCACTTTGCCCTTTCACCTTTACGGTGACCAAGCTGGTGGACTCACCAGTGGCTTCAACTTTGTATCTATCATATGGAAGTTTCTTCTGTTTTCCAAAGCAATCTACCAGATACTCTTCCCGGACTATAGGTATCTTCATCCTCCTGTCCATTGAATCCAGTAACCAAAAGAGAGATGGGAAATCAATTGATCAAGAAAGATAAAACTAGCGACAACTAGAGGGATGATTTACCTTGCTTTCTTCATTTCTGGATTATACTCATCCACGTCTCCACTCACAACTAAGCAATTAGTATCTGCACTTAATTTTTGTCATCAAAGTGGGGCCTAACATAACATATCTAAAAGAGTTACATGCTGACTGACCAACGAGGTGATAAAAACAGTAAAGATGATACCTTTCTTTATCTTGGCATGAACAGCTCCACCTTCACCCTCGATTTTTCTTTTCCATTCTCCCTGCAAGATTCAACACAATAATTTCAACTATGGCATTTCACACAATGAAAGTAATTTCAAGCACAAACGCTTGGAATGAAAGATCTTACCATGGAATCTTTTAATCCACAGAAGGAAACTCTTAGCTCAGCCAAGCTTTCAGCCTTTAATGATTGTGATCGACTATTAGAAGCTTGATTTCCATTGGCACTACTAGAAGATGGCGGTGGCAATAATCGAATAGGTTTTGCACCTTTTTGTGATTTAAACCACTGCAAGAGACCATAAGATGTGAAATCATGATTCGTGTTACTTTCATATAAGATTGTTTTTCGCAGAAACCTTGCTAAGATATTGGTTGCCAGTCTCTTCTGGGACTTTCCACTTCCCTTTGAGGCGCCCTGGTTCACAAGTAGAGTAGCTACACTTGCTCCATGCAGACTGGAATCCGTGGCATCTATACATGCCCCCAGAGTAACGTAATGAACCAGAACAGATAGGGCATTTTGCAAGTGCTCCAAACATCATACCATCAGCACTAAACAAGTCATACACGTCAATTAGGAAATGTGCCAGTATTAGAAGCAACAAAGAAAAACCTTTTGGAATAACAAAGAAAACCACAACAACAAATATAAGTATACCTAAGATAAGAAAAAAAGATATATCAACTACCTTTCAACAAAATTGTTCAAGAATTACCATAAGATGCTAGCACAATCGTCATAAAGGAGTGACGCATAAAAGAAAGGATAAGTCCAATACTAGTTTCTGAAGAACAATCAATTATAAGAAAAGAAAGGGGCAAGGCTTGAAGGCAAGAAGATACCAGCGATCACGCAAATCAAGCTCTGATCCTGTTGAATCTTGATCATTAGATTCAAGCATTTCACGCAACTCTGTAGTCGTCACGTGCTTTTTTAGATCATCTTTTAGCTTCCATAGTCCTTTACTTTGTGCCTCCAGTTTGCTCACTAAATCAGATGAATCTTGGGGATCTGCTGAAACAATAGCATTTTTCATGGACCTGCTTTCAGAAACATCTCCTACAGCCTTAGTAACTTTAGAATCCTGGTCTTCCGCGGTGTCTTTTTTACGTTTACCAGCTTTTGAAGTTGTCTGTTTCTCTTCTATGAGCCACATACACACATACACAAAAGAGTTAATAAATGGATGAGATTAGAACATCAAAAACACTATTTTGCAGATTTACATAAAGGCCATACCATTTTTAACAGCAGATGAAGGCTTTTTAACCAAGGCACTAACAGCAGCCTGATCAGAAGGTGGGAGGTTTTGCCAACCTGCTAACTTCTCAACTTGGGTAGATGGAGATTGTTCCATGTAGCAGTTTGCATGGTACCAAGCTAGGCTCTTGGCCCCTTTACCATCTAGGGCAGTGGACAAACGAACCTAGGAATTGTGTTACAACTAAATCAATATTTTTCTTCAACAAGCCCATAGACGTGGATGACACAATAGAGAAAAAATCAGAAAAATAATAGAAGAATGTTCTGCAAAGATCCACTTCCCTTAGAAAAAGATCCCCAGTTATTTCTAATATCTAAGATCTCTAAATCCTCAAAACAACATGCATTTAAACCCTCTTTGGTTTAGGTTTGAATTTGAATCCGAAAAATCCAAATAAGAAAGATGAGCTACACAAAGGGTTAAAAGTAAGAGATGTTTAACTATATTTAGATTTAAAGAATGTGATGTTAAGAGAATATGGATAAAAAATCTACCTCTCCTTTCATAATCTTCTGCTTGCAGCGCTTGCAAGAAGCACGAGAAGTTTGCGAAACTTCAATACCACACTCTACAGGCGTAACAACAACTGCGGCTGCAGCTACACTCTCTTCCACATATTGTCTGATCTTCTGCTGATCTTCCCATCTCAATGAGTCAAGTCCTTCAACATCATCAACTCTATCATATGGTAAATTCAAACCAATGAGCAAAAATTTTCCAGATGTTATCAAGGTATCCACATGGTAAAATATCATTAGTACACATACGATTTGATCTGTTTTGCTTTCTTCAATATGCAGGCACCATGATTCCACATCTGGTTCAGAAAAATATGAGCATAACAACATTAAGAATGTCCAATCATAACCTAACTAACAGGTACACACCATAAATTTAAAAGAATATGCCAAGGAAGATAAAGGACGTCTAAGTGAGATAGATTCCAATTGACAATCAAACACTAAAATAGAGAAGTTAAAAGGCATACGATATGAGAAGAATTAATTATAACTAGCCCAAAAGAACTGAAAAGGTATTGTTAACTAAAAAAATTAGCAGCCAGAACTGATAATTAGGGAATTTCACAACGCACCCAAATTGAAATAACCCCCTTCGAAAATTCATCCTTACCCACTTCAAAATACACATAATTGAAAATGAAATGTCCCCATAAACAAAGGTTTCGAAGAAGCGAAAGTCAGTGAGAGCCGATTCCAAGTGGAAGCAAATGCATATTCTCCAAACACACAGTTAATAGAAAATGATAAGGAGAGTAACGTAACGAGAATAACCCATAAACTAATACGTAATGAAGAATACGAAGAACAAAAACAGAGTTACCGAAAACCTAAACTAGCTGGTGGAGCTAACAAGAAGGGTTAAGCGAAGAAACCCAGAAACCAACAGTGCAGTGGCACTCAAAAAAGCGAGGAAATGGTGAAAGAGGGAAATGGAAGAGTACAGGCATGAAGCCGTCGAATTGGGTGGCCTGAACCATCTTGCCGAAGCGGAGATTCTCCTTCTGAATAGGACTTTTGCAGGTCTTGCAGGAGGATCGAGAAGACTTGGCATATTCTACTTTCCATGGCTTCTGGGGGTTCGCCATTTTCACCTGAACTCAACACTTTGTATAAAAATGCGCCGAAGAACAGTCGCCCACAATCACAAACATACATATACAGTTTAAGGAATGTTGGGTGTGAGCGAAATTGAGAATCTTTGATTTTAAAAATGTAATCTTGGTCAGAGAAGAGGAGGGAGAGTGAGTGACACCGAACGAAAGAGACAGATAGTCGGAAAAGCTTCTCCTCAACGCTTCATTTTGGGCCATTTTGACTTTGGGCTCTCAAACTTCTCCGGCAAGGAGACAGAATAGCCCAATAAAAAATACAACTTTTAAAAATAGTTTTAAAAAAAAAAAATACATTTATCGTCAGTTTAAAATATCATAAACTTTCAAAAACTTTAAAAATACACTTAAAGCTTTAAAAAGTTTAAAAATACCTTTAAAATTAGTATATGATCAGAATCGTTATAGTCTACTCAATGTTTGAGTCTCCTATTAGAATACTTAAGTTCTCAATTATTATAACTCACACTTATCTACAGTAAAACTGTTTGAAAATCTTCATTGTCTATTATTATTTTTAGATTTTTATCTAGTTCTATGGAAGAAGAAAATAACTTCGGATACAAACAAAAATTTTACTAAAAAAACAACTCGTTTTAAAAAATTATGTAACTAATTAAAAGTTTAAGGCCAAAATTCTATAGATTTGCAAGCTTTGATGCTTACTTTTAATAAATGTATAAGTTTGAGTGTCCTAATTTTCTAGTTGAGTTATGCACAAATTAAGAAATAAGTTTGATTAATTTATGTGGTTGACAAAATATAATATTTAAGGTAGCATTACTTATACAATAAAAAAACAAATAGTAGAAAAAAACCTAAACTCAAACTAAAATATCCTACACCTCAAACACATACTATTATTGCTCATACTAAAATAGTTTGCATCCTGAACACATACTATTATAAGCTAGACTAAAATAGTCTATACCAACCATAGAGTATTATAATCCATAGATTATTATGAGTCATGTTTTATAATAACCACATACTATAATAATTAAATTAGCATTCCGAATAACCCATAAAAGTTTAGCAATATTTTTGAAACATAGTATTAATGGACAATAAAGGTGCTTTTTAAATTGTCTTTGAAGGCTATAATATTTTTGAAACATAGTAGAAAGTTGAGGGCTATTCCAATAATTTAGCCTATATCTTAATGAGACCATGACAATAAAGTGAGGGAAAAAACTCTAAACCTCTAAATTACATAATATTATATAATTTAGAATACATCACATAATACATATTTTATTTTTTTAAAAAAAAATTGAATTTGAGTCTATAAGATGACATATTGTTTAATATAATTATGTATTTTAAATTTTAAAAAGCAAAATATGGATATATTGAAAACATAGAAATGTTGTTTTCAAAGTTTGCATGGTTTGGATCATATAATGTGAAAAACAGTTTTCAAAAATAGAATCCAAATTGTCTGTCGAACACATATTTGTTGAATGAAGAATGTAAAAACATAAAACAAAATTTAGATTGCCAACCAAACAAGCCTTAAATGTCCCAAGTTTCTTCGGTTTCAAAACCTTGACATTTGTGAAAATTCGTGGAGATTTGGACATAAATGAAAATATGGTCTATTATGAGACCTATTTATGTAGTTACACAATCCATTTAGATTTAGATATCAAGAGCCTCAAGTCAAAATAGATTTTTATTTATTTTTTATTTATACAATGGATAACCTAATTTGCTAATCCGAATTTTGAAAATAATGAATACACTAACATTTTGCTTATGTCACATATCATTTAGATCGCGTTTGTTATTTTATCTGTCCTTCTCGCTTGTACTTCTTTCTCATCCTCGCACTTGTGCTACCTTCTTCCCCTCTCTCTCTTGCTCGCGCTTGTGGCTGTCGTCCAACCATTCATTACTAGCTTCAACGAATCTTTACACTCTATTTTCTAGTCACCTTCCAATCGTTTATTATGAGTGTGAGGATCTGAGGGAGGAATACATAGATTTACAATCTGAGGGAGGAATACATGTATTTACTTTGCTTATAGTATTGGTAAAGGAGAAAGAGAGAGATGAGCGCAAGGATATGAAAAAAGCATGAGTGAGAGAGATAAAAAAAATAGCCAACACAATCTAAGTGGCATGCGACATAATCAAAAGCTATTCATTTTTTTCTCCCAAAATTTAAGTTATTTACATTGCAAATTAAGTGTCTGTTTGATTGGCAATTTGGATTATGTTATTAAAAACTGTTTTTGGATTATGTGATTCAAACCGTGCAAATTCGAAAAACAACATTTTTATGTTTTTTTATTATATCCAGATTTTGAATTTTATTTTAAAATGCATAATTGTATTAAATATAGATATTTAGAAATACAACATGTCACGTTATCAACTCAATTCATTTTTAAAAAAAATTAAAATATGTATTATATAATGTATTAAAAATTAGGCTAAATTTTAAAAAACATCCCTGAACTTTGCATTTTGTGTCAAACATACACTTGAACTTTTAAAAGTTTAAAAAATACCTTTAAACTTTCAAAAAGAGCTCAAAATTACCCTTGTCATTAGTTTTGGATGAAAACCGAAAAAGTTTTGTTTAAAAATACCCCTAAACTTTCAAAGTTTCAAAAATACCCTTAAACTTTTAAAAAAAATACCTTCACTGTTAGTACATGAACAAAAACCGTTAATATCTCATTGGAACAATAACTCTAAAATTAAAAAAAAAAAAAAGTTTTAAAATGCTCCTACCGTTAATGTTGAAGATTTGTCTTTATATTTTCTTTTCTAAGGTTGCTTGTGATGGTCTTTGTAGTTGTCACAAATGAAGCCTCGTCATCTGTCTCATATGATATTATTTCTTGTAGTATATTTTCTTTCCTTATTTGGAGAATTATTGTAGATTTATTTTGTCTCATATTTTTACTTGTTTGAGGTGCTGCTTATTATTTTTGAATGGGGATTATGTTTCCTTTCTTAACCTCGGTTCGTAAAAGGAGAATTATGGTGTCTTTTTAGGGCTATCGCATTTGATTATTGTTTGAGAGTATTCTTGTTCTTGGTGGCTGAACTGAGCAACATTGTGTGGTTGATTTTTATTCACTATATTCCGCTATATGATTGCATTGACTAAAAAGTGAAAGTCTTTGATGATCATTCCTGTCTTAGGGGGATCCTAAAGCACTTTGTTTAGAAGGGATTCTCGGTCTTAGGGAGAGCCCAAGACTTCATTCTTTTGAGAAGAAGTTATCCATCTTAGAGTGTACCTAAGATTCATCAGTGAAGGGAGTTCACTAAGTAAAAGGGAAGATAATAAAGTTGGAAAGGAGGCTCACACACTATCGGAAGCCAAAGTGTTCAACACTAATATTAACATGTTTAGGAGGAGCCTAAGCTCTTTTGAGAGGGAGTCTCACGTCTAGGGGAGCCTAGGTGATCAGTGAGTTGGGTTCTACGTAAGTCGCTGTAGTAGTCGTTGTATTGTAAATAAGTACTACGTTGTAATTGCTCGATTCTTTAATATTAGTGAATTATCTTTCCTAAGCACATTGCCCCTAGACATAGGTGAAATTCACCGAATTAGGTTATCAACTTCTGTGTGCCTTTACTTGTTTTCTTGCTTTTAGTTTTTTTTTTCGTTATAATACTTGATTGTGCTTTTCATTTAACATTTCTGTTTCTAGTGACGAGTCATTTTATAGCTTTTCAGTTAATATATTGATCAATTTGTTTGAAGTTTTCTCGAGTTAAAAAAAACCAATTTTAAAACAAATTATATAGATATCCTCACTTTTTTTAATATAGATACTCTCACTTTCCTCTTGTTTTTCCAATTATTATACCAAATTTTTCAGCAACCAAAATTTTAAGTTAGAACAAAAAATCTCACAAAATTCTAAAATCTAAACCTCCCTTTAAAACACACCAAAACGATAAATAGTCAAATAAAAAATGTATTTGACTAATAACATACACTTAACTACTAATATACAACTTTGTTAAAACATTTAAGTCCTAAAATCTCTTGGTACTTCTATTATTCTCTTCTTCTTATTATAGTCCATATACATTAATTGAAGTATGCAATTTTTTTTTAGATATACAAATGTCAAACATTTAACAAAAAGGGTCGTAGGAGAGTATTGAAGAGGAGAGAGGAGAAAATAGAGGAAAAATAGAGAACTAAGACAGTATTAATAGTTTTTGTTAAGGGTTTTTTTGACAAAAAAAAAAACTAACGGTTTCCATGGTAAGTGTATTTTTGAACTTATTTTGGAAGTTTAGGGTATTTTTTAAACTTTTGGAAGTTCAAACGGATTTTTGATGCAAAGTACAAAATGTAGGGGTATTTTGTATAATTTAGCTTATAAATTAATAATAATAATATAAATTTTTTTTAACATAAAACATGTTCATAAACAATAATAATTATTTATGTTGGGGGAATTATATATAAGAATTGAATGTAATAGCAAACTGATTACACCTCAACTAGATACACTACACACTCAAATATTGTGGAGATTGAAAAGGCAGTCGAGGCACGCTTCTGATAAGCACTGTCTTGAGGATTATTATTTGCTCTACACGGGTTGAAAAATAAATTACAACGATCGTCTCAGCATGATACAATGACTAATTCGTTAGAACAACAACCTTGAACTACTTGGACACTTGTTCACAACTTAACTCAAGATGAAAAGAAAGAAAGAAAGAAGAGAACTCTTCGATTTGAAATGAGAAACTACAAATGAATAAACAAGTTGCTGTTTATAAGTTAGGACTGTGTAACTCTCCAAAATATAAAATAAAGTCAAATAAATACAAGAATTTAACAATTTGTCAAATTTAACTCAATTGAGTTGTTTTTGTTTTTTTTTTTACCAAAATCAAACATGCCTCATTTAAATTGAAGAAAATAAAAATTTAACTTTAATACATGTTAAATTTGTACATGAAATATCATATAATTTGATAGTTACAATTGAGTTTGAAGTTTCTAACCATGAGTTTAATTTACAGAATTAAATTCATTTTTTTTATATTTTGAAATTAAAAAATATTTCATTTTCTTTCAATACCATATAAATATCCAATAATTTATTGCTTACTAAATTTAATCGGTGACTACAAACTAATTTTATGACTCGTATGAATATATATTGTTTTGCTGCCAAATTCAAACATAAAATACTGTTTTCATTGAAACTCTTTATTTTCAAGTTTCTGTTTTTCAGATTCTTTAATGGTTCTAAATTCTAGTAACTCATTCGTTAATGAAAAAAAGTCAATGACCCAAAATGAAGCTTCGTTTGCTCGGCGTCGGTGTCACCACTCGCGTTCCCTCCTCTACTCTGACCAAGATTGCATTTTTAAAATCAATGATTCTCAATTTCGCTCACACCCAACTCATCCCTTAACTATATATATGTTTGTGATTGTGGGCGACTGTTCTTCGGCGTATTTTTATAAGTAAGTGTTGAGTTCAGGTGAAAATGGTGAACCCCAGAAGCCATGGAAGGTGGAATATGCCAAATCTTCTCGATCCTCCTGCAAGACCTGCGAAAATCTCATTCAGAAGGAGAATCTCCGCTTTCGCAAGATGGTTCAGGCCACCCAATTCGACGGCTTAATGCTTGTACTCACCCATTTCCCTCTTTCACCATTTCCCCACTTTTTTTAGTGCCACTTCCCTGTTGGGTTTTTGGGTTTCTTCGTATAACCCTTCTTGTTAGCTCTAGCAGCATGTTTAGGTTTTCGGTAACTCTGCTTTTGGTTTTCATATTCTTCATTTCGTATCAGTTTATTGGTTATTCTCGTTGCGTTACTCTCCTTATCATTTTCTGTTCGTTTGGAGAATATGCATTTGCTTCCACTTGGAATCGGCTCTCACTGACTTTCGCTTCTTCAAAACCTTTTTTAATGGAGACATTTCATTTTCAATTATGTGGATTTTGAAATGGATAAGTGTTAATTTCCGAAGGGGGTTATTTCAATTCCCTAATTATCAATTCTGGCTGCTAATATTTTTAGTTAACAATGCCTTTTCAGTTCTTTTGGGCTAGTTAGAATTAAGTCTCCTCATATCGTATGCCTTTTAACCTCTCTATTTTAGTGTTTGATTGTTATTTGGTTTCTATCTCACTTAGACGTCCTTCATCGTCCTTGATATATTCTTTGAAATTCATGGTGTGTACCTGTAGTTTGATTATGATGGAACATTCTAATTGTTGATATGCTCTTATTTTTCTGAACCAGATGTGGAATCATGCTGCCTGCATATTGAAGAAAGAAAAACAGATCAAATCGTATGTGTACTAATGATAATTTACCATATGGATTGATGTATAACATCCGAAAAATTTGCTCATTGGTTCGAATTTACCATATGACAAAATTGATGATGTTGAAGGACTTGACTCATTGAGATGAGAAGATCAGTAGAAGATCAGACAATATGTGGAAGACAGCGGAGCTGCAGCTGCAGTGGCTATTATGCCTGTAGAGTGTGGTATTGAAGTTTCGCAAACTTCACGTGCTTCTTGCAAGCACTGCAAACAGAAGATTCTGAAAGGAGGTAGCTTTTTTATCCATATTCTCTTAACATCGTATTCTTTAAATCTGAATATAGTTAGACATCTTTCAGCTTTTAACCCTTTATGTAGTTCGTCTTTCTTATTTGGATTTTTTTGGATTCAAGTTCACACCTATACCAGAAAGGGTTTAAATGCTGTTTTGAGGATTTATAGGTCTTAGATATTAGAAATAACCGGGGATCTTTTTTTAAGGGCAATGGGGTATGCAGAACATGCTTCTATTAATTTTTTTTTTGTATTTTTTTTTTCTCTGTTGTATCATCCATGTCTATGGACTTGTTGAAGAAAAATGTTGATCTAGTTGTAACACAATTTCGAGGTTCGTTTGTCCACTGCCCAAGATGGTAAAGGGGCCAAAGGCTTGGCTAGGTACCATGCAAACTGCTACATGGAACAATGTCCATCTACCCAAGTTGAGAAGTTGGGAGGTTGGCAAAACCTCCCACCTTCTGACCAGGCTGCTGTTAGTGCCTTGGTGAAGAAGCTTCCATCCACTGAAAAAAATGGTATGGCCTTCATGTAAATCTGCAAAATATAGTGTTTTTTATGTTCTAATCTCATTCTTTTGTTAACTCTTTTGCGTATTTGTGTGTGTGGATCATAGAAGAGAAACAGACAACTTCAAAAGCTGGTAAACGTAAAAAAGACACTACTGAAGACCAGGATTCTAAAGTTACCAAGGCTGCAGGAGATGTTTCTGTAAGTAGGTCCATGAAAAGTACTATTGTTTCAGCAGACCCTCAAAGTTCATCTGATTTGGTGGGAAACTGGAGGTACAAAGTAAACGATTGAGGAAGCTAAAAGATGATCTAAAAAAGCATGTGACAACTGTAGAGTTGCGGGAAATGCTTGAATCTAATGATCAAGATTCAACAGGATCATTGTTTGATTTGCGGGATAGCTGGTAGTCTCTTTCCTTCAAGCCTTCCCCCCTTTCTTTTCTTATAATTGATTGGTATCGAGAGACTAGTATTGGACTTACCCTTTTTCCATGCATTACTCTTTTATGATAATTGTGCTTGCATCTTATGATAATGTTCGAACAAATTTTGTTGATAGGTAGTTGATATATCCTTTTTTTTCTTAGGTATATTTAAATTAGTTGTCGTGGTTTTATTTGCTATACCAAAAGGTTTTTCTTTGTTGCTTTTAATACTGGCACATTTCCTAATTGATGTATATGTCTTGTTTAGTGCTGATGGTATGATGTTTGGAGCACTTGCAAAATGCCCTATCTGTTTTGGTTCGCTACGTTACTCTAGAGACATGTATCGATGTCACACATATCAGTCTGCATGGAGCAAGTGTAGCTACTCTACTCATGCACCAAAGCGCCTTAAAGGGAAGTGGAAAGTCCCAGAAGAGACTGACAACCAATATCTGCAAGGTTTCTGCAAAAACCAATCTTATATGAAAGTAGCATGAATCATGATTTCACATCTAATGGTCTCTTACAGTGGTTTAAATTACAAATCGGCGCAAAACCTATTCGATTATTGCCTCCGCCATCTACTGGTAGTGCCACTGGCAATCAAGCTTCTAATAGTCAATCACAATCATCAAGGGCTGAAAGCTTGACTGAGCTAAGAGTTTCCTTCTATGGATTAAAAGATTCCATGGTAAGATCTTTCATTCCAACTTTTGTATACTTCAAATTACTTTCATTGTGCAGAGTGTAGTTGATAACATTTTGTTGAATCTTGCAGGGAGAATGGAAAAGAAAAATTGAGGGTGAAGGTGGAGCCGTTCATGCCAAGATAAAGAAAAGTATCCTTTGTACTGTCTTTATCACCTCTTTCGTTAGTCACCATGTAACTCTATGTTAGTCTACTTTGATGACAAAAATTAAGTGCAGATACTAATTGCTTGGTTGTTAGTGGAGACATGGATGAATATAATACAGAAATGAAGAAGGCAAGGTAAAGCATCCCTCTAGTTGTGTTGTTAGTTGTTACTTTCTAAATCAATTGGTTTCTCATTTCTGTCTCTTTTGGTCACTGGATGCAATGGACAGGAGGTGGAAGATACCTATAGTTCAGGAAGAGTATCTCGTAGATTGCTTTAGAAAACAGAAGAAGCTTCCATATGATAGGTGTTGGACCGGTATGGCAACCCTAGAGGGGGTGAATAGGGTTTAATTAAACTTTTTAAGAAATATGCTCAATTTAAACTAATTAAATACTTTTTAAAATAAATTAATAAAAACCCTAAATGATGCCAAATAACAAGATTGATAAAAAGTATGTAACAATAAACTCAATCAATATCAACCAACAAAAACATGCAATTAAAATTAAATGCAAAAATAATTAGGAAAGAGTTAGAGAAGAAGACACCGTAATTTTTATAGTGGTTCGGTCAAACTCGACCTACATCCACTTTCCCAAGCGCCTCTTGGGATTTCGATTAAAAATCTCCTTTTGACTCTTTCCACGGATCAGAGCCGAACCGTTACCTTACTCCTTTTTCGGGTTCAAGAGCAAACCCGATCCTTTCCATGGGTTAGGATCAAACCATTACAATGTTGTTGAAAACTTTAAATCACTCAATAAAACTCTCTAAAAGAGTGGGTATACAAATTTGAGCTCACACACTTTGATTCTCACAATACAATAGAAAATTCTCTCAAGAATAAGATGAAAAGAACAAAAATTGGAAGCTTGGAGAGAGAGCAACAATGGTGACCTTTTTACTAATTTTGAGAATTGAAAAGTGTGAAAAAGTTGAAACAATTTTGGGAAGATGATTAAAAAGAGAGGAAAGTGGGCTAAAAAATTGAATTTGATTTTGATCCATTGGATTGTGTAAAAAGCAAATTGAGTGGTTGAGATTAAAAGTAAAAAAGTAATTTTCTTTTTAATTTTAAAATCAACTAACCGTTAGACACAAACATATATAATATTAAATTCATTTACTTTAAAAACAACTAGCCGTTAGACACATACATATATATAATATTAAATTCATTTCTTTTTAAAATCATTTTTTTTATTATTTTCAAAATCAATATCTTTTAGTTTTATTAAAATCCACCAATTATAAAATAAAGCCCCTTGTGTCACTTCCTCTATGGCTTCAAGTGACACTCCTTAATTAATCTAATTTGATGATTAATTTTGGCCACGTCACCACCTCGGTATTTTTTCGTTAACTTTATTTCGACGATAACTTCTTCGTTTGAACTCCGATTTTGGTGATTCAAGAGGCATCAGAATCGTTGTTTCGAGCTCTACGCTATGGGCTATTCAAAATAATAAAATTATTAGTAAACAAAATCAGGTTTGTTATCATCAAAACATTAATTAAAATTAATTAATTTGAGATTAAGGGCCAAAAAGCCAACAATAGGTACAAAGTTGAAGTTGCTGGCGAGTCCACCAGCCTGGTCACCGTAGATGTGGAAGGGAGAAGTGCAGTACACAAATCTTCAGGCTTGCAGAATACAACTTTAAACATGTTAGACTTGTCGAACAGGTATGCTTATTTCTCCTTTGCACCCTAAACTGTCTTCCTATGGATCGGTTAACTTTTTTGCCAATTGGTTACAAAGGTAGATAAGAGGAGATTTCAAGATATTATTGGTGATCTTCTGTTGATATAGCCACTCATCAACATCTTTATCACTAAAGGCTCTTTTAACATTTAGACACCAAATTACGAGTCAATGTAACTAAGTGAGGGTGAAACTTTTTTCATTCCTAACTCCTAAGGAAAAGGACTTTTCATGAATGTCATGAAGAGTTAGTAAGAAGATTATAGATTTCATTGTATCCATATTATGTACTTTGAACATTAGTCTCATTTAATTATTTCAATGAAGAGATTGGTTTCCTGTTAAAAAAAAAAAAGAAAAGTTAGTAAGAAGATTACATAATGAACACCATCGAAACTTCCAACAAGTGCAAACGAAAACAAACTCAATTACAAAATCAACCTCAATTATCCACAAACCCTTCCTCCACCTCCCAATCAAGCTCATTATCACAGACTTTTTTTTTTTTTTTTTTTTTTTTAATAGAAACAACAACTTTCATTTGAAAAAAAATTGAAAGAATACAAGGGCATACAAAACAACAAGCCCACAAAACCCCACTAAAGAAAGGGTTTCCAACTAGGTAAGATGTTACCTAGAGAGTAATTACAAAAAGCCTTCGAGACCGAAGCCTGGAGAGAAACATCAAACCGCACCAAAGACGAAACCTCACTATGGTCCCTCTCCACACCTTGGAACACTCTATTGTTCCTCTCCCCCCAAAGATCCCAGAATAAAGTACACACCCCTGCAAACCAAAGAAAATGATCTTTCTCTTTGAAAGGCGGATGAAGGAGGAATTCTCCGATAGTCAGCCGAACATCCCTCTAGCGAGCAATTGTAAAAACAAACTCTTGCAAGAAACTATTCCAAACGGATCTCGCGAAATGACATTCCTAAAGAAGGTGATCCAAGTTCTTCTTTGCCTTTCGACAAGGGATGCAACAAAAAGGGCCCATAAATGAAGGCATCTTTCTCAAAATCCTATTTATCGTATTCACACGACCAAGCAAAACTTGCCAGGAAAAGAACTTAACTTTCTTAGGAATCTTAATTCTCCATAAAATATCGAAGACCAACTCGACAATAGGAGAAGGATCCAACGAAAACCTAAAGAAAGACTTACAGGAGAAACCCACAAGCGAATTAGGACTCCAAACACGACCATTCCTTCTCCCGAGCCTAAAGTCAAAAACCTCAATTATGGAAGGAAAAGAGGCCACCTCCATCGTTTTCCTAATGGACAATGCCCGACGGAACCCAAAGGAGAAAGAAAAAGAATTCCCCAACCAAACCAAAAGGTTTGACACAGAACAATTTTTCATAGAGGACAAATGATACAACCTACGAAACGCAGATGAGAGGGGACTGTCCCCCACCCAATGATCCTCTCAAAAGTACGTCTCCTTTCCATTTCCCATGACACAAAAAACAAGATGGGAAAAAGAGGGGAGCTGAAGAAAAATGTCTTTCCAAAAGTTTCGATGTGTGCCTTTAACCCTTTTTGCCACTTACTCTCAGGGATGGTGACCATGTTTGCTCACGATAATCTGTTGCCACAAAGCTTCAGATTCAAGGGCAAAATGCCAAAACCATTTAGCCAATATGACTTTGTTATGTAACCTTAAGTTTCCAAGATCTAACCCCCCTAAATTCACGGGTTTCCCCACTACCTCCCAGCTAACCAAATGAGACCCATTCCCTTCCTCCACTCCTTCCCAAAGGAAGTCCCTCATGAACTTCTCAATCTCTTTGCAAACGAAAACAGAAAATAGAGAGAAGTAATAAATGGGTATACCACTCAACACATACCTCATTAACGTCAATCTCCCAGCTCTGGAAAAGAAGCTTTTCTGCCACGAGGCTAATCTTTTCCTTATTTTCTCCATGGGAACATCCCAAAAAGAGATAGCTCTCGGGTTACCTCGAAGGGGAAGGCAGAGGTAAGAAAATAGAAAGGACCCAACCTCACAGCCAACCAATATCACCCATCTAACAAGCTTGTCCTGATCCCAGTTAATACCCAAAACCTGACATTTGCTCCTGTTAATTTTGAGCCACGACATCACTTCAAAGAAACCCAGGATGTGGATAAGAATAAAGAAAGACTCCTCTTTGCGAAACAAAAGAGCATCATATCATCTGCAAATTGCAAATGCGACAGGGCAACCTCCTTAGCCCCCACCTTAAAAGGGCTAAAAAATGCCACTTTCAACCCTCTTATAAATGATACAACTTAACACGCCCACAACTAAGAGGAATAGGAAAGGGGATAACGGATCCCCCGTCTCAAATCTCTAGAAGCCTTTATCGAGCCCTTCAGAGAACCATTGATGAGAATAGAATAATTCACATTCCTAACACATCCCCACATCCACATTCGTCATTTATACCCAAACCTTTCTTATCTAAAACCTTGTCCAAGAAGTCCCAATCCACATGATCGTAAGCTTTCTCAAAGTTGATTTTAAAGATCACACCCTCCTTTTTCGTGGCTCTATAGTCCTCGACGACCTCATTAGCAATAAGGGCCTAGTCCAAAATCTGTCTCCCAACAACAAAAGCTTTTTGAGCTTCAGAGATAGTCAAAGGGAGTACCTTCTTTAAATGATTGGCGAGGACCTTAGCAAAGATCTTATAAACATTGGTGATCATACCAATCGGTCTGAAATCCTTCACCCGATCTGCACGGTCCTTCTTGGGGATAAGGCACACAAAAGTTTCTGAGAGGGACCGATTCAAAATACCTCTTTCAAAGAATTATTTGAAAAAGTTTTCCAACTCTCCCTTGAGGAGATTCCAGTTATCCTGGAAAAAAGCCATGGAGAAATCGTCCAGACCCGGAAATTTACTCCTTTCGCTACCAAAGACTGCTTTCTTGATTTCTTCCAAAGAGAACGGTCCGCCATCACTCTCCCTCTGAGAAATAGGGCACCAATCAATCCCCTGGATAAATGGCTTTAGCGTGACGGTGGGACTATAGAGGTCAGAGAACACTGCCAGAACCTCCTCCTCAACCTCCTTATCACTACTCGTTATCTCCCCATTGCCCTTAACCAAAGAACCTATGTAATTCCTGTTCCTCCCACTAGCTACCCTACGGAAAAAGGCAAAATTACAATCCCCCTCCTTAGCTCAGTTTGCTTTCATCTTTTGGCTCCAACTGATACTCTCCTTTTTAATCACATCAGCATGCTCCCCTCTAAGCAAATCTCTCTCCCCTTTTAAAGCGGGATCCAGAAGACCCTCCACCTCCTTCATATCAATCTCCTCAATTCTATTAAGGTTTTCTTGCTTTTTGATTTTAACATCTCCAAAAACCTCTCTATTCCGTGTCCTGAGGGTCCCTTTTAAAACTCTTAGTTTTCATAAAATGATAACCTTCCCATTTACCAGGAACTGAGATACTCCACCAAAAGGATATATTGGCCTTGAAGGAAGGGTGACATGTTTATTTATTTTATATATATGTGTGTGCGTGCGCTTATTTTGACATATTGTGAATATTACCTTTAAACATTAAAAAAAACATCCATACAATTAATGAAAAATGTTGAATATTGAAAAAGGAATTTCCTCTCTGCATTTACCAGCATTTCCTTGTACATTTATTTCTTTAAATTATTTATTACCATTAGTTTATTTCCTTGTATAGTTAGGTCTCTCTCTTTAAATTAGGATTGTATCTTTATACAGAAATTAAGAAGAAATATAGAATTCTTCATGGTATCAGAGCATCTCTCTTGAACTCTTTGTCCTCTTAGGTTTCACGTCCGAAACCAGCCTCAAGTTTTTTTCTTCATGTCAGAAGTTTTTTCACAAAAAAAAAACTTGCAGCTGAGATTAAAATTGCAAGTCGATTACCTGGGTTTCCGAAAATTGCAAACTTGAAGACGATTGTACAAGTTGCAGACCAAATTCACGCAACTAGATCCCATCCTTTACAGCCGAAACCTTGCGAAGAAAGTCTGAGAAACGGCTGCAGTTTTAGCAAATTAATTTGGGTCAAGCAAACAGGTTGCGTATTTTTTCTATTCACTCCAAACTGGCGGTGGGATTTTTTATTTTTTCTCTGATTGTTCACAGAATAATTTTCAGCTTGCGTGTCTGACTTTTCTTGCTGGTGTGTGTCTTCTGATCTATTATTTTTGGGCCCAATCTGTATAACTTTGGCCCAATATTGATAGCTTACTAATTCCCAGAATTTTATTAAGTTTTTTATTCCACAAGTTACAGAGAGAAAATGGCATCCTCAGTCACAAATTCTAATACAGAAGGATCCTTGCTTCCGATCACTAATCACAAACTAAATGGAAAGAATTATCTCTCTTGGTCACAATCCGTCATGATGTTCATATGTGGAAAAGGAAAGGAATACCATTTATCAAACAAAACCTCTATACCAGACAAAGGTAAAAAAAATTACAAGACATGAAAAGCTGAAAACAATATGGTTATGTCATGGTTAATCAATTCCATGACTACAGAAATTGGTGAAGGCTTCTTACTCTTCTCAACTGCAAGTGAAATTTGAGAAGCAGCTCGTGAAACTTATTCAGATCAAGAAAATACATCGGAATCCTTTGAATTAGAAGGAAAATTGCACGAGCTAAGACAAAGTGATATGCAAGTAACTCATTACTTCACTCAACTCTCT
Organism: Lagenaria siceraria; assembly: GCA_002890555.2. Lineage (NCBI taxonomy): Eukaryota > Viridiplantae > Streptophyta > Magnoliopsida > Cucurbitales > Cucurbitaceae > Lagenaria > Lagenaria siceraria. The sequence goes on along the minus strand of CM016483.1, from coordinate 16,580,205 downwards.
CATTTGTGGCAACAACTCGATACATATGAAAATCACAAGTGGGAGTGCATTAAAGATGCAGCTACATATAAACAAATTGTTGAGAAGAAACGAGTGTTCAAATTCCTCCTTGGCCTCAATAAGGACCTGGATGAGGTACGTGGTCGAATCCTAGCTATCAAACTCTTACCTAATATTAGAGAAGTTTTTGCAGAAGTGAGAAGAGAAGAAAGCATAAAAAGGTTAATGTTGGGGAACTCAGAACTTGAAGGATCTTCCTTACTTGTTCGAAATCCTAGTCATGAGGTATGCACTCAAAATATGAATTCTTATAATAATCGCTATTATAGACATTAGAACTATAGTGGAAATGAAAATTGACCACGAAAGACAAGACCGTGGTGTGAGCATTGTAAAATGCCAGGGCATACTAAGGACACTTGTTGGGACATTCATGGCAAACCCTCGGATTGGAAGTCAAACAAAGGAACGGGTGATAGACAAGGGAAGACATATCAAACATGTACATCATCAGAAGGTAATGTTGCATATGAAAATAATGTCTTTACTAAAGAGCAGTTGGATCTCCTCCAAAAACTCTTTGGACAACCCACGTCTACACAAAAGCCCCATGAAGCAAGTGTAGCATTGATGGTTGCTCAGTCAGGTAACTTTTTTCATGCCCTTAATGCAACTACAAATTTTAGTACTTGGATTGTTGATTCTGGAGCTTCAGATCATATGACAGGTGATATCTCCCTTTTAACTAATTACTCTCACTATAGTAACCAACCCAATGTGAGGATTGCTGATGGAACTTACTCTAAAATAGAAGGAATTGGAAAAGTTTTTATTTCGAAAGATCTTATATTAGAAAATATCCTGCATGTTCCAAACCTTAAATCTAACCTATTATCAATAAGTAAACTCACACATATAGAAAACTTGATTGTTACATTCAACTCAAACAGTTGTATTTTTCAGGATTTGAATTCGGGGACGACGATTGGCAATGCTAAAGAATCCTCGGGTCTCTACATCTTGAATATTCCTAAGTATCAAGGAAAGGAGTTAGGTGCTAACAAGTCTACTTTCGTTGCTTCTAAAGAAAATTATGATAATAAAATAATGTGGCATAACCGTTTAGGTCACCCCAATTTTATGTATTTGAAACATATTTTTCCATATATTTTTAGTAAAAGTTCTCAGGTTTTTCAATGTGAGTCGTGTGAATTGGCTAAGCAAACCCGATCTCCTTATCCGGTAAGTAACTACAAACCCTCTCATCCTTTTTCAATGATGCATAATGATGTTTGGGGAGCTAGTAGAGTTAAAAACATAACAGGAGCCAAATGGTTTGTTTTTTTTTTATTGATGATCATACTAGACTCACGTGGGTATTCTTAATGAAAGAAAAATATGAAGTTTCTGTCATATTTAAAAACTTGTATGCCATGATACTCAATCTCTTCAATATTAAGATTCAAATACTTCACTCTGATAATGCTAGGGATTACTTTAATATGTCTTTAGGAGCTTTTCTAAAAGAAAAGGGTATTGTCCACCTTAGTACGTGCCCAGATACTCCCCAATAAAATGGAATAGCTGAAAGAAAAAATAGACATCTTTTAGAAGTCACTAGCTCCTTAATGATTTCCTCTAACACCCCTCATTATTTCTGGAGAGAAGCTGTTCTCACAGCAACCTACCTCATTAATAGAATTCCATCACGAACTTTAGGTTTTAAGAGCCCCTTACAAAAACTTCAGGAGCACTATCCACACACAAGAATGTTCCCTAAAATTCCCTTGAGAATTTTTTGTTGCACTGCATTTGTTCAAGATCATCAGCCAAATAAGAGTAAGTTGGATCCTAAGGCAACCAAATGTATTTTTCTTGGTTATGCCCCAACTCAAAAAGGATATAAATGCTATTCACCATCCTCAAAGAAATTTTATGTCTCCATGAATTTAACTTTCTTTGAAGACCAACCTTACTTCAAAAATATTAACACTGAAAACCCTGTCTTTATTACGGAAGAAAACCCTAGCACAACTTTAACAGAAGCATATACTTCCTACGACCCTTTCATCCTGGAGATCCCTAACCAAAACACTCAGGAATGTAGGAAAAAACCCATAGTCTATACTAGAAGGAAAACAAACATTGACCTTATCCCTGGAGTTGAATCAGTGCCTAACCAAAGAACAAATGAAATACAAGAAAATTATGTTTCCAGCTCTCAAATGCAAGTTCAAATAGAAGACATCGACCTTCCTATCGCTCAACGCAAAGGGGTAAGGACATGTACAAAACACCCCATACAAAACTATCTAACCTATAAACATCTCTCTCCCGAGTTCAAGGCATTCACCTCCAACCTATCCAACATACAAATTCTTAATAATGTTTATGAGGCCCTTAAGGACACAAATTGGAAGAAAGTAGTTTTAGAAGAAATAAATGCTTTGGAAAAGAACAAAACATAGGAAATAACAAACTTACCCCAGGAAAGAAAATAGTAGGATGCAAATGGATCTTCACCTATGAAGCACGGACACGTCATTTTTGGCGAGGTGTCAGTGTCGGACACGGATACGTCCGGACACGCTCCCGACACGTGTCTGACACGCATTAATCTGTGTCGCCTTTTATTTATTATTTTTTTAATTTCGGACACGGTTGGACACGCATCAGACACACCATCGGACACGCGTACAAGAAGAAAAAGAAAAAGAAAAGAAGAATCCAGAACTTTCAAACCAACCGGCGGCGTTGGAGAGGGGTGGTCAACAAAGGAGGAAGGTCGAACTTGGACGGCGGCGGAGAGAGAGGTGGTCGGTGAGCAACTTCGAGGGGAAGGGAGAGCAAAATCGAAGAGGAGGGGGAAGGAAGACAATGACTTTGCGTGTGGGAAGAAAAGAATAGTGCAGGAAGGAAAATGAAACATAATTTCGGACACGGTTGGACACGCATCAGACACACCATCGGACACGCGTACAAGAAGAAAAAGAAAAAGAAAAGAAGAATCCAGAACTTTCAAACCAACCGGCGGCGTTGGAGAGGGGTGGTCAACAAAGGAGGAAGGTCGAACTTGGACGGCGGCGGAGAGAGAGGTGGTCGGTGAGCAACTTCGAGGGGAAGGGAGAGCAAAATCGAAGAGGAGGGGGAAGGAAGACAATGACTTTGCGTGTGGGAAGAAAAGAATAGTGCAGGAAGGAAAATGAAACATTATTTAGGGTTAGGGTTTTTGCTTTGGGCTTGGGCCTTATTAAAATGGGCTATTGATTTTTTCTTTTCTTATTTAAATTACATTTTATTTTCCTTTATTAATTTCTTTTTAAAAAAAACGTTATTTTAATAACTAATAGAAAAACTAGTATTAATTATTTTTAGTACTTAATAAAAAATAGTATTATAATTAATAATAAAAACATTGTTTTTAATGATTATATATATATAATTAAAAAATAACGTGTCCCCAACGTGTCGTGTCCTACATTTTTAGAAATTGGCGTGTCGCTGTGTCGTGTCGTGTCGCGTGTCTCATGTCCGTGTCCTTGCTTCCTAGATCTTCACCATAAAATATAAAGCCAATGGAGAAATTGATAGACTTAAAGCAAGACTCATCGCTAAAGGGTTCACTCAATCTTATGGCATTGACTACCAAGAAACCTTTGCACCTGTAGCAAAACTAGACACTATTCATGTCCTCTTCTCCTTAGCAATGAATAATGATTGGGTACTTCACCAATTAGACATAAAGAATGCCTTTCTCAATGGAGACTTAGAAGAAGAAGTCTACATGGATATACCTACCGGTATGAAATCATCACAAACAATAAATAAAGTGTGCAAGCTAAAAAACAATCCCCTCGAGCTTGGTTTGACAAGTTTTCAAAGGTCATTAAAACCAAAGGATACTTGCAAAGTCAATCTGACCACACACTTTTTATCAAACATCCCAGCAAAGGAAAAATTGCTATATTATTGTTTATGTGGATGATATTATACTCACAGGAGATCATGAAGAAGTAATAAGAGAACTAAAGTTACTCTTAGCTAAGGAATTTGAAGTAAAAGATTTAGGCAACCTCAAATACTTCCTAAGAATGGAAGTGGCACGTTCAAAGAAAGGTTTGTGCATCTCTCAAAGAAAATATGTCATAGATCTTCTAAAGGAGACAGGTATGCTTGGGTGTAAGCCCACAAACACTCCTATTGATCCTAACTACATTGTAGGAAAAGAAAACACTTTGATTAATAAGGAAAAATATCAAAGACTTGTTGGGAAGTTGATTTACTTAACTCACACTAGACCATATATTTGCTTTGCAGTAAGCTTTTTGAGTCAATTCATGAACAATCCAACACAAGAAAATATGCAAGCTGTTTATAGAATCCTAAGATACTTAAAAGGTACCCCAGGAGAAGGATTGTACTTCAAAAAATCAAAGCAAAGGAACGTTGAAGTCTTCACAGATGCAGATTGGGCAAGCTCTAAAGTCGACAGAAGATCAGTTACTGGATACTGCACATTGTATGGGGAAACTTAGTCATCTGGAGAAGCAAAAAATAATCAGTTGTGTCTAGAAGCAGTGATGTGAAGGAATGTGGCTAAAAGGCATCCTAGCAGAATTGAAACTTACCACCGAAGAACCAATGGAGGTCCATTGTGACAATCAAGCGACTATAAGTATTGCAAAAGACCCCGTCCACCATGACCGCATAAAACATGTAGACATTGATCGACACTTCATCAAAGAGAAAATTGAAAACAAAAGCATCTCTCTCAACTATATACCAACCAAGATGCAAATTGCAGACATATTTACCAAGGCATTGTTCAAGAACATATTTGATACATTAAAGACCAAGCTGGATTTAATCAACATATACAATCCAGCTTGATGGGGAGTGTTGAATATTGAAAAAGGAATTTCCTCTCTGCATTTACCAGCATTTCCTTGTACATTTATTTTCTTAAATTATTTACTACCGTTAGTTTATTTTCTTGTATAGTTAGGCCTCTCTCTTTAAATTAGGGTTGTATCTTTATACAGAAATTAAGAAGAAATATAGAATTCTTCAAAAAAGATAATAGATAAGATGACCAACAATAAAGATGAAAAAATTAAACCCTAAGATTTAAAAAGAATTGTGCTGGAAAGCCCATAAATTGCGGGAATTCAATGGGCCATGGTTCTGGGTTCATTAAAACCCATTTTTTTAAAGAGATTTATTACAGGAGATTTATGTGTTCTCATGTGTCACAAAAAGAAAAGGACATGGAAAATAGCATGTTGAAGACGTGTTGGGAGCGTGTTGGTGTCCGACATTATTTAATGGTGGTGTTGAACGTCAAGAAAGAACAATCGAATAAGGGTATACCATCCCCAAACGATAACGATTTATAAAAGACGAACCTGAGGATGTAGAAGCATTTACTAGATAGTTCAGTACTTAGATTTTGATGATTGGAACAATGAATAATTGTATAACTTATGCATTTCAAATTTCATATTTTATCGTTGAACTCTTCATATAGGTTGATATTCATTTTTTCCACATTTGTGAGATTCTAGAGTCATGGCACGCTCTGGTCAGGAGCGGGAGGCATGCTTATTACTCCAGGTAGATGACACTCCAATTATTAGTTCCTCCACTGAGCGGAATGCAACGACATCAGGTTAAACTTATATCATATAAATGCATACAATACAAACCTTATTTTCTTATTTGATCAGTAAAACTTGTCATGGTTTTAGGATCTATATCATGTTCAACACAAGGTTCAAAAGGAGAAGAAAGGCGAACAAGAGGGCATAGTCGAAACCTTGAGGTTGATCAACATGTCAGTATTCATGGGAGGATTAGGGTTGAGATCGATGAGGAAGTTGGAAAACCAGTATGTTCAAATGCCACAAAGTTTAGTAACGCCATCGGTACCATCGCTCGAAGCACAATTCCATTGTGTTGTAAGGACTGGAGTGATGTATCAAAAGAAGTACGAGACCTTGCCGTAGATCGGTTGTTGGTAAGTTTTTGCTTTGTTTATGCCTTTGGGTACTAGTTAAATTATAAATGTATGATTATACAATTACTATTAAATATGCAGTCATATTTTGACTTCGATGTGGCAAAGAAGCATGTGAAAAAGTACGTACTACGAAAAATTCAAAATACTTTCAAGGAATACAGATCGGATTTGTACAAATACTACTGTCAGTTTAAGGACCCAAAAGAAGCCCGTGCATGTCCACCTAAAAGGATAACAGATCCAACTGATTGGAATCTTTTATGCAACAGATGGGAGACTCCTGAATGGAAAGTATGTAAATAATATGTTATTGTACTTATATTCTTACATAACTCAGTTGCACTAATTATAAATGGTTGTAGAAAAAAACAGAGACAAATAAGAAAAGTCGATCGAAAATCCCTTACCTTCACCGAACCGGGTCGAAGTCATTTGTCCAAGTGCAAAGTGAAATGGTAAGCTACAAGCTCATTATTCTTTACCTTATCTCATTATTATGACTAATATTTTGTGCATTTGATTTACAGAAAATAAAAGAGGGTCGTGACGTTGACCAGGTGGATTTGTTTCACCAAAGTCATTTTTGCGAGAAAGATGGCTGGGTGAATGACAATACCAAAGATGCATATGTAAGTTCATCTCTATCATTTCTTTGTAGAATTATGTCTTTCTTTATATGTTTAACCTCCTCATCCCATTATAAATGTAGTTGGAAATGCAAAGACTTATGGAAGCATCATTTCAAGAAGAGTCTACACCCATGTCCAGTGCAGAGGTTTGTAAACAGGTTTTGGGTCATCGATCAGGCTACATTAAAGGCCTTGGTTGTGACCCAAAGCCTAGTTCATCATCAAGTGTCACGAACTCGCATTATAGAAAAGAGTTGGAAAAGAAAATGGAGAAGATGGAAGATGAGATGGTACAGATGAAGGCAAACTATGAGCATATGAAGAAAACAAATGCAACGCTAACTAGTCAATTATCAACATGGGAAGGTAGATGGGCTGAAATCCAAAGAATGTTGGGGCGAGGGCAAGGAAAGGATGGACGTTCAAACACCTAGGTATGTTCGAGGCTCGCTTAAAGTTCCTTATAAGTTTATTTTGGCTATCCTGCAGTTATGGCAGTCGATTAGTGACTCTATAAGAGTAGTAGTGTTTATTTATGGCTATAATAACTTCATGCATGTAGCTTTGACACAGGGGATTAAGTGTGCATTATGGTTATTTAGGGTTTTTTTTGCAAGTTCATCTTGGCTAATCTGCATGCATGTAGTGAATCTATGAAAGTAAGTGTTGTAGGCAACACCTTTAAGATACTTACACAGGTTTGACAGGGTGGGTGAAGTGTATTTGGCTTGCTTTGGGTGCTTTGAAGTCCATTTTTTCATTCAAAAGATACTAGGCACTTTTTAGGTTGATTTAGGCTAAGTTGTAGGTTTTGAGGACAGGTTAGACACTCGAAGCTCTTTTTGAGCTATTGTTTGTCTTTAAAGAGCATGTAGGCACCTTTAGGACAATTGTGTAGGTTTGAGAGGGAGGGTGAAGTGCATTTGGCTCGCTTTGGGTGCGTTGCAGTATTTTTGCATTCGAAATACACTTGTGCATTTTTTATATGGATTTAGGTTAAGTGGTAGGTAGATGCTTAGAACAATTTTTGAGCTACTTTTTGGCTTCAAAGAGCACGAGGTACCTTTAAGACACTTACGTAGGTTCAGGAAGGAGGGTGAAAGTGCATTTGGCTCGCTTTGTTGGGTGCGTTGAAGTTTTTTTTCACTCAGAAAAACACGCACTTTCTATGTTCATTTGGGCTAAGCTATAGGTTCAAAGGGCACATTGAGATCACCTAGGAAAGCTCAAATTCTTTTTGGAGAACTTTTGTGCTTTTTTTTTTCTTTTATTTCATTTTTTAATTTTGGTTTATGTTTAAACTTTTTCAACTTTTTTCCCCCTCTTTCAGGTCCATAACTATGCTATATTCAATGCTACTGTTGGAAAAATGGACGAAGAGAAGCATAAAAGCCTTTAGGATTAGTTTTTTTCCTTTTGGTTGTACTTACCCAACACTTTCAAAACTATAGTTTATCAAATGTTGGATATACTTTGTACTAATATATTATTTCAATATATTAACTTTTGTTATATCCAATGTGTTGTAATACTTTGAAACAAAATTAATATAGGAACTAAAATAATTTTAAAAGGAATTACAGGAAGCTATACCGATGCATAATGTTTCAGCATAGCAACAATTCTCCTGTGTTTAGAAAAAAAATGATAGGCACCTATTTGAAGCAATGTTATTGAAAAATATTAGCGTTAGGCTAACTTATAAGAACTGCCAACCGACGCAGGAAACGTCAACATATAAACCTCCATCTTGACATATTTTTATTGTGTCAAGAAAGATCTTAACGAAAAGCAATATTTTTGTTGAGATATAACTATGTCGACTTATCTAAGCTGAAATTTTTCGACGCATTTTTGTGTTGAAAAAGCCTAAAAATTCGTAATATTATTATTTCGAGCTTGATTTAGTAGATAAAACATGAATCTATCTCAACAATATTTCAATTAAAGAATTGTAAATAAATAAAATGTGGATAGTTTGTAAGCTGAGTGCAGGTCCAACTAACCCCATCCACTGACTATTTATATGGGACTCCTTTTGATCTTATCCATTTCCATTTACTAAACTTATATAAATATTAAACCTTATTTTAATATTCACTTCCCATCTCATACTTTATCCTTTGTCACATTTTGCATTCTTTCATTTTGTCAATGTGTTAATATTTAGAAATTGAAATGATCTTTTTATCTCTTTAATTTCTTTGCTTTTAATTTACGATTTTTATGCTAAGTCTATTTTTGTGTTTACAATTGAAAATATGAAGTCAACATAGTTACCTACGATAAAAATACTAATTATCATCTCAAATTATCATCTCAAAGGTTGATTTAATTCTCCACTCTCGTATTGGTTTAATTGAAAAAAAAAACATTTAAGTTCGTGTTTAGAAAGTTTCTAAACTTAAAAAGAAAAGTTTAATAAATTCCTAACTATTATGTATTTGATAGATATATGAATTTTAAAGATATTTAATATGTTCCTAAATTTTCAATTTTAAATTTTTTATATTTGTGATATTTTCAAATTTGTTTAAAATTAACTCGATCTATTAGTTATAGAATTAAATTTTGTGTTTAATAAGAGCCTAAATTTTTATTTTGTGTCTAGTAGGTATATAATTTTTTATAAAATATTGAATAGGTCGAAATTTACAACCTATTTGGCATAAGAATCAAGTTCAAAGGTTTATTAGACACTTTTCAAAACTCAAAAATTTATTGAACACAAAATTGAAAGTTCAAATATCAACTAGAACATATTTTTTTTCGACCCAAACCAATTCAAGCATGTTTAGAAATTATTCTAGAAATAGTTATTATAATAAAAATATTTTTTTTATAAGTAATTTATTAAAAGGGATTAATCGTTTAAAATGAATCAAAACCTATTTGAACCTTACACAAAGAGTTTTAACCATTGCTAAATTAAAAAAAACCCTTAAACACTTTTTTTAAATTGAGTGATCAAATAAACACAAACATAAAAATTTAATGACTAAAATTGTAATTTAACCATAATAAATAAAGTTCAATCACAAGTTTAGTCTTCACGATTTTGTGTTTAATGGGTTAGACAAGTTTAAATATTTTAAAATTTTAAAATTTATATCTCGTGAGATTCTATACTCTTAATTTTGTAATTAGTATTGCCATTAAAAAAATTTAAAATTTACAAACTAAATTCGTAATTTTGAAAGTTTAATGTATTTGTTATTTTGATAAATAATGTACAGTATTAGAAATAAAAAATAAAAATAAAAATCTTAGGAAAAAAAACATTTGGAAATAAAATTTCAATATATATCTGATATCTCTTACTCCCCCGTCGGGATTCGCCGATCGTCTTCCTCCGTCAATTCTCAAACTTTCAGGCTTCAGCTGCTCCGATAACTGCTTCCGGTACGTTTCTCTTCCACCTCCTTCCTCCTCAATCTCTGTCCAATTCAAATTCCCCTTTCAATTTTGATCTTCGTGGTTGGATTCTCGATTCTATCTTCCTTTTTTTTCTCGATTCTTCGCCGCTGCATCCGTTTTTCTAAATTTCACTTGTCTCCAATCAACTTCTACTCTTATACAGTTCAATTCCTCGACAGGGAAGCGTTTTTATAACAGATCGAGAAATCTTTGATTGCGAATCCAAGAACGTACAGGCCTGGGCGTGGATTCTGTTTCATCCCGAGAGAGTCATGAATGCGAGAAGGTTTTTCTTGAATCTTTCAATACTCCCTTTTATGTTTCTTTCCTTTTAAGCAATTCACGAGGGTCGCCAATGTTTTTCCAGAAATTTTACTGGGTTTTATTAGTTTGTGAGAAATTTACATTTACAATTCAGGGTCGTGTTGCATTATTATAGATTACTGGGATCTCGATAGGACGATGACTCGATGAATTTAAATATGTATTTGGTAGGAGGGTTTCATTTCTTGAACTGAATATAAATGTTCAGTCTAGAGACTTGCTTAATTTTTGATGCATTACAAAGTTGCAACATCTGAAGAGTACTTTTCTAGCTCATTTGTCTTGCACATACTTCCTATATTAGCAGGTGATTTTAGAATGATCACATTCATTCTTTAGGGCTCTGGTTCCACCCCCTTTATGCTATGTTATGACTTTCTGTGCCTGTACTTGAATAAGTCGTACTGTTAGGTGATTTAACATTAACACCTTGTAACATTTTGGATAATTGGCTACTAATCCTGAATTATCTGGATTGATTAATCTTAATGACATGTTTATGTTGGAAATGAACTTCATTTCCTATATCTTAATTGATATTTGGCAGTTAGTGTGCTATGCATATTGACATTTACTGGTTTTCAATTCTTTAGGCCCCGTATGGAACCATTTGGTTTTTGGTTTTTGGTTTTTAATTTTTAGTTTTTGAAAAAATTAAGCCTATAAACACCTCTTCACCTATAAACACCTCTTTACCTCTAAATTTATTGCTTCGTTATCTACTTTTTTCCAATGTTTTTAAACACCAAGTCAAATTTTAAGAACTAAAAAAAGTAGTTTTTGGAATTTGGAATTTGACTAAGAATTCAACTCTTTTACTTAATAAAGATGGAATTTATGATAAGAAATTGAGAGGAAATATGCTTAATTTTCAAAAACCAAAAACAAAAAATGAAATAGCTACCAAACAGGGTTTTAGTTTTCAAATTTTATGTTAAACTTTTAATCAAAGTACAATGCACCCTTGAGAGTTCTGAAAGTCATTTTTATTTAACCATAAACGAAAGAATATGTATTTGCAGTACCAGTAGCAAGTTGATTTTATCAAATGAATTTTTGGTTGATCTTCATAAGTGCTGGTCGTTCTGCTTGTAATATGATCTCTTGGAGTGCAGGGAACTGCGCAACAATAGGGTTGCTCTCTTCGATGGCATTGAGGAGGGCGGTGTCAGGGCCTCATCTTCCTATTCCTCCCATGAAATCGAGGAGCATGATAATGAAGTAGCATTGGAAGGCTTGCAAGACAGAGTCCTCCTGTTGAAGAGGGTATTACTTTCTTATCCAGTCTCAGTCATTAATCTTAGATGTTTGAGTGTCGGGCAGGAACAGAGAAAAAATTATGCACCTATAGTATGCTGCAATTATTATCGAGAACGAGTTTTGCACCCATAATGTGCTGGAATTATTGTTGACAATGAAGTTTACACCTATAATATGCTGCAATTATTGTCAAGAATGAATTCTGCACCTATGATATGCTGCAATTATTGTTGATAACAAATTTTGCTTCTACAATATGGTGCAATTTATTGTTGACAACGTAAAGGATGAAAATATTTTCTAACATGTGTCTATATATTGTTCAAAGAACGCAGGAGAGAGATTTTAACTAAATATATGTTATTAGTAGAAAACATAAACTATGCTATTTTTGAAATATAGAAATACCAATGGTCGGATCCTGTATGTGTGTGTGCGTATATATTTTCCCGATCGCATACGAATAAAAAAATGTTATTGTAACAGTTGACAGGTGACATAAATGAGGAGGTGGAGAGTCATAATCGCATGCTGGATAGGATGGTATGTCAACTCCATCTGTCTTATGTAGTTCTTGCTGTTATTATCAACTGAGACTAAATTTCTTGCACGTTTTGGTTTAGGGTAATGATATGGATTCATCAAGAGGAGTGTTGTCGGGCACTATGGATCGATTCAAGACGGTATGGCCATTTTCTCGAGAACGATTCATTGCCACACGCCTTCAACATTCCTTTTCATTGTTTTTGACATTAACTTTGATCTGTTTAGGTATTTGATCCCAAGTCGAGCCCGAAGATGTTCTCACTAGTTGCACTTTTCGTGGCAATTTTCTTCATCGTGTACTATCTCACAAGGTAATCCTCTCCCATTTGGATATCGAAAGAACTCGAGCTTTGCCCAGAAGACAATGATCACTATTGCTGCTTAGTTCCATCAGTATTATTACATGTAAGTTTGGCATAGATGTTCTGTTGATGCTTGTGTGAATATTGTTTCCTTGTACCAAATTAAAGTTGAATGAATTTGAAAACCAAATATCATCTGCTGCTCTCCATTAAGCTGGCTTTGATGGGGAGAGATATATATAATCAGCAAACCAGTTTGTTACTTGAGAGTTTAATATCTCTGCCTTGCCTATATTGTCTATTTAATTCAAGCCATTTTATTATCGATCTCAAACAAGCTGTGAAGTTCACAACTGTGTTGGGATGTAATTTCCGAAAAGCTGGAATGTTTTGAAGAAAGTGTAAAGAAAACCGATCTCCTCCTCCTCCTCTCTTCTGCTTCTTCTGCTTCTCCTTCTTCTCCTCTATTTTGTTTAAAAAAAGTCTCTATTTTGTTTTTTTAAAATATGCAATTTAAATTTGATATTTCATAAACATTTCATAAATACTGGAGTAGAAATTTATTAGGGGCGTTTGGGCTACTAAGTTGAAGTTGGTGGAGTGGGCTATTATAGCTCACCTCCATATTTGGGGCATCAATTATAATAGTTGGTGTTTTTAATTATTATAACTTACAATTAATTACTGTATTACTATTTCAAATTCCTTTTTGCTAATGTGTTTGCTATTTTTTATTTGTACCAAAATAGTCTACACCTCAAATACAAACTATAATACCTTGGATTAAAATAGTATACATTCTAATCACCACTGACTATAATAACTATTGACTGTAATATATCTAATTCAATGTTTCAAACACCCTCTTAGAATGTTGAACAAAAGTTAGAACATAAAGCAACACAACGATGATCTAAAGTGAAAATTGGGTTCCTGCCACACCTATTCTAGGTTTTAATTTTTATTTAAAATCCTAAATATATATTTTTTACAATCTTTATGCAACTTTTAAAAGAACAGATATTTTTAAAATAAAAGATAAAGTTTGAGAGTACTTTTAGCAATGTAGTATTTGTTTAATGTAGCGATTTTAATATCTTAAGAATTGATGTCAGTTCCCTTTTAATATCTTAAGAAGTGATGTCAATTCCAACTTTTAAGGGTTTACGAAAACCGTAAGAAGGATTTACGTAATTAATAAATAAGTTAAAATACCATTTTGGTCACTATAATTTGAAGTTTATTTAATTTTGGTTAAATTAAAGTTTTGATCCCTATTGTATGGGATAATTTAAAATTTAGTTCCTATGATTTTAAAAGTTAGAATTTAATTCTTATAATTTGATAAACTTCATAAATAATCCCTATAGTTTGATAAAATTCTCATAAGTAGTCTCGCTACTGAGACTATTTATGAATGTTTTATCGTAGATGAGACTAAATTCTAATTATAAACTATATGGATTAAATTCTAACTTTCTCCAAATTATAGAAACTAAATTTGCAATTTAACCTTTTTTTTTTACCCTCTATACTTTCAAATGACAAATTTTAGCTCCTATACTTTCAATAAATTTTAAATTCAATTTCTCGAAGTTAATTTTTATTGAAATTGATTAAATAATAAGAATAATTTATACAAGAAAATACATCATATAAATATGTTTTCAAAATTTATAGTTAAAACTCAATAAAAAATCAATAATAAACTAATAGTAGAGATTAAATTTAAGATTTATTGATAGAACATGGACTAAAATTAGATATTTGAATGTAAATAATTTTTTTTTCAAAGTATAAAGTATAGGACCAACAAGATATTTTAACCTAATAAATATCTACAGTCATTTTCAGTTTTCATTCTTCTAAAATGTTTTTAACTAAAATGGAAATTAAAAATAATATGAATATAAAAAAATTTGCACCAGCCGGGAATCGAACCCGGGTCTGTACCGTGGCAGGGTACTATTCTACCACTAGACCACTGGTGCTTAGTTGTTACACAAAAATGTAAATTAATATACATTGCATTAACTTTTAAATATTCACCTTTAAATTATAAGTGTTATTTTTGATCCAATCTTGTAATTATTTGTTACAACCAAACCTTAGTTATTCTTCACATTAATATTTGTTTTCTCAAATTGAGATAGCAGTTCAAAATCGATTAAAAAACCAAAATTTTAAGGGTTAATATCATTTTACAGTTCGACTTGTGGTTTTGTCTATTGATTATTATAATTTTTCCATACATAAAACTTGGACTAAAGTACACTGTAAAATTTGTAATATGATATAAATAAAATTAGCACTTAAAATCTCAGTCTACTAAGGTCAACTTAAGCATAATTTAACATGTTAAATATATATATTTTTGAACAAAATATCATATATTCCCAAGCTCCACACCCTTACATGTTGAACTTATTAAGAAAAAACAATGAGAAGGAAAAAAAAATATGTATCTCTTGATATTAAATAACGTATATCCACACAGATGTGTCAGGGGAGACAATGACTTTCTCTGAAGAAAGACTGAATTCATCCTTATGGTATGTCTACTTTAACATGATAGAAGATGCGATGTTAGCAGTTTCACAAGTTTGTACACCAGCATTGATTTGACAATTATGTAAGGTGTGTGGTGAAAGTTATGTTGATGGTTGAAAAACTTTCAAGTGAGCAAAGTAAGTGGAAGTTGCACCATAAATTTCAGCAGGGTTTATCGACAAGTGAAGAAAAAGAAAAATCTTGGGAGGTGACGTTCTAAGTGGTCTACTTTTTATGGTGGAGTAGGTTATAGTTCTCTAAATTGAGAAGTCGGTGAAGACAATGGATACAACAAAGTTGTGGAATATTATTTAAATATCTTGCTAAGGTAGAATTTGGTGAATTTTGGTAAAATATTAGAAGAAAGTGATGGACGCCAAACACTATAAAAAGAGTCTATAACTTTGGTTTCAAATCGTTCCAGTTTGAAACACGTTAAACTTGGGTTTACTAACTCTATTTTTATTTATTTATATTTTTGTAGTCTCTTGTTGAGTGTGAGAAATGGGCGTGAGTGATACAAAAGCTTTGAGAATACTCCTGTAATTGGGATTGGGAAGAGAATTATGTGTGATTCTAACCATTTTTTGCATAGTGACTTTATTTTTGGTGTGCCTTAGTTTTTCTCTAAGTTTGGAGTTTTCCACGTAAATTTTTATGTTTCTTATTTTTTTGATGCATTCGGTTAAGGCGTTAGGCTAAATCCATGGCCAAACAAGGAAAGTTCATCCCTATAAGTTGAGAGACTCCAAGAACATAAGTTCTATATTAAAATGATAATAAAAAAGCTTCCTATTAGAACGCTAAAGTGACAATTTATAGGTTTACAAGAAAAGAAGACAATAAACTAATTAATTTTAAAATACTAATTAAACAATAATTAATTTAAATTAACACATAAACTAAATATTAACTAAAATATACTAATTATCTTATAATTCTTCTCATCAGTTTTATTGCTCTCTTTTAATTTTTCAATTAATTTCTACTTATTCCTGCAATAGTAGTGAGAGATTTTTTTTCCCAACAAGTAGTATCAGTCATGGCCCTGACTTAGCCATGTCAATAGAATCCTCTAGTGTCGAACAAAAATCAAATTATTCCAAAACAATAACATGTTTGAGAGTAATTTTGAAATGATTAAAATTAAACAAAATATTTCTAAACTTTGTATTTTGTATAAAAAAATACCCTTCAACTTTAAAAATTTTAAAAATATACCCTTAAACTTAAAAAAAAAAGTTAAAAAAATATCATTGCCGTTAATTTTAGATGGAAACTGTTAGCATTTTGTTTCAAAAATACCCTCAACTTTCAAATGTTTCAAAAGTACCCTTAAACTTTTTTAAAAACTTCAAAAAATATCCTTATGGTTAGTATATAAAAACAACCCATTAATACTCACTAAAAAAAATTCTTGAACTTTAAAAAATTGTATTAATTCTCTTAGTCTTACAAAAAAAATGTTTAAATATGATTCTGCCGTTAGTATAGTGATCATTTTGTTTGACGTTTTCTTTAGTTAAAAAATAACCAATTTTTAAAACAAATTATTTAGATATCCTCTATTTTTTTTAAGACACCTACTCTTATTTTTCCCTCATTTGTTCAATTCTTACACAAATTTTCTCACAACAAAATGTAAACCAAAGTTTCAAGTTAACACATACAATTCAAAAAAATTTCAAAAATCAAATTCTCCCCTTAAAACTAACCAAAATGATAAATAGCAAAATACAAAAAGAACGTATTTGACTATTAACATACACTCAACTACTAACGAACAACCTTGTTAAAACATATAAGTCCTATGGTCTCCTTGATGCTTCCATTATTCTCTTTCTTTTTGTTATAATCTATATACCTTAATTGAAGGAAACATTTTTTTTATGAGATAAACAAATGTCAAACAGTTAACAAGGAAGGAGAATAAGAGGAGAGAAAAAATAGAGAAAATAGAGAAGTGTTAGGTCACAAATTGAAGTAGGGGAGAGAAGAAATAGAATAGGGAGGGTGATGGAGTGTAGATAAACGGTAAGAGAGAGCATTTATAACCTTTATAAGTATATATAAAGGTAAGAGTACTAATGCAACTTTTGAAAGTTTAGAAATATTTTTGCAATGAGGTATTGGCGGTTTCTATTCATATATTAACGGTAAGGGTATTTTGAACTTTTTGTTAAGTTTAAGGGCATTTTTGAAACAAAATACTAATGATTTTCATCCAAAACTAACGGTAGGTATTTTTGAACTCTTCTTCGAAAGTTGAAAGATATTTTTGAAACTTTTCAAAGTTTATGGATATTTTTGACGTTTTTTTTTATAATTTAGCCAAATCATTTTTGTTATATTCAAAATCATTCCGAAACATACATTTAATCATTAAAAAACAATTCTATGTTTAATTTCACACTTCTAAACACAATTTTCATACTATTAAAATTAATTTTGAATGATTAGAGTGATTTTAAAAATGACAAAATTAATTTTAAATATTTCGGTATTACTCTCAAACATGCCATAAATGAAATTTTTAGGCACATTCATTTTACAATAACCCCATGAAAAAAACATACCGAAATTTTTTCAAACAAAAATTTCAATGTTCTATCATACTTAAAGAAACCCTGCCGATTTTTATTTATTTATTTGTTTATTTTTATTTCTTTAAGAATCCAATTTTGTTAAGAATGTATGTAAGGTACAGACAACTAATGACAATACAGACGAAAAGATATCAATTTAGTTTAACACAAGAAATAGAGTAATCAACAAAGTGAATAGATTTAGAAGAACCAAACCCTAATAGATTTAAATGTCTAATGAGTTGTCTCTTAAAATCTTAATGTGCAATTAATTTCTCTTTAAATATATTATAAGTGCAAAAACAAGTTGACCCAATGAAAATGTTTTCATTATGTACTAGAAAATGAGAAAATTACAAAATTAGACTCTACATATCTTTACTTAAAAAATTAGTGAGCTCATTAAATATTACACTTTTAACCTCATTTTTTTCATTAAATATTCACTTTCAGCTATTGACATCAATATCTATTAATTAGTTTAAAATAATTATGAAGTGAAATTTTAACAGTGATGAAAAATAGTGAAACTTAATTGATTATAGAAAAATTATTATAAATGGAAAAGATATCAAACTATTTACAAATATATAAAAATATCACTGTCTATCAACGATCTATCGCTTAGTGATAAAAGTCTATCGCGGTCTATCACTGATAGACAGTGACATTTTTCTATATGTGTAAGTCTTTTGGTTCATTTTTCTATATTTGAAAACCGCCATTAATTATAGTTATTATAACTATTTTAAATTAATTAACAGATACTAACACTAAAGACGAAAAATGAGTATTTAGTGAAAAATCAAGATTAAAAGTGTATATATCGAAACCTAGGGACCAAATTGAAACAAAACTAAGATCTCAAGGATAAAATTATGTAACATTTTGAAACTTAGAAGGTAAATTGAAACCAAATTCAAAATTTAAGGACTAAATGCACACAATTTTGAAATCGAGAGACCAAATAGAAACTTAACCTAAAATCTAGGGACTAAAAAAAGTATTACGTAAAAATTACTATCAAACATATAAAATAAATACCAAAAATTGGGAATTGAAAATGAGTAACATTTGTTCAAGAATTTCCAACAACATCGGCACGCCCACCATACATGCAATAAGCATCGTACAAAATGTTTGTCTAATTTAATTACTTCCATTTTACAAAATCTATACAAAATTGTTTATAATAATCATGTCAAGTAGGAGCCTTGAGATGCAAAACAACTTTGCCCCCATCTACTTTTAATTACAAGTATTCAAGCTCAAGTTTTTAATTTCATAGAAGAAAAAAAAGACAATAAATATATTTTCTAAATTTTTTTTAATCAAAGAATTATACACCAAAATGGATATTCAATTTCATGAAGGGAAAAAAAAAACTCTCGTACAAATTATTAAGAAAATATATAATCCCATGGGAAACACCCCTTTCATAAGTATAGGGCTAAAAAATAATAATAATAACATCAAGAAATTAAAATTTAAAATCAAACTTACATTATATCGATCCTACAAAACAAATAGAGGGCGGCGGCGGCAGCAGCAGGAACCAGTCGGCCGGCACTGGAGGACGGCGGCGATATATAATATCTCTCAATTGTCCAAATTCTTGTGTACTGCCTTTTCCTTTATTCAAAAATCCTTATAGTAATGATGCACCAAATTCAAATAATGCTCTCTCTTCAAAAGGAAAATACAAAACCCACGTCTATACACACAACAAAAATATATATAGAGATTTATATAGATATATATATAACTGCACACACAAATTATATATCATAGGGGAAAAACATTGAATTATATAATATTACTATTACTACTACTACCGATCATGGCCGAGTCGAAGCTCCAAATCAAGTTCATCATCATTATCATCATCGTCGTCATCATCATTGCCATCTGATCTCTTGTCTCGACGATCGGTTGAGGCAAGGGTAGGCAACGGCCGCGAGGCGAGGCTCATGTTAGTTGTTGTCCAATTTTGATCCTTGAAAGTATTCAAAACTTGAGGATTGTTGTTGTTATGTACATATGAGAATTGATGATCATGGGGTGATGTAGTAGTAGTACCCAAACACCAAGTGGAAGAAGTGGGAAAGTAGGTTTGAAAAGATTGGTGATGAGATATTGTCGTTGCAGCCGCGACCGCCGTCGGGCGGAGAGTTGAATGATGGTTATTGAAGGATTCAGGCTTTGAAGGAGTATTAGGCTTGGTTTTAACACGGTCTTTGCGGTGGATGTTCATGTGGCCACCTAGGGCTTGAGCTGTTGTAAACCCTCGTTTGCAAAATACGCACTCGTAGGAGCGCCCACTACCCATTTCGTTGTTGACTTGATCGGTCTCTTCGGTGGTTGTTTTTGAGCTCTGGTCTTCGTTGGTGGCGGTGACGATGATGGCGGTTGTAGGAATACGGTTAGGGTCCATTGGGGTTGATTTTGCTCATTCCCAACATAGAGAGATATTCAAAGAAGGAATTTGCTTTTTTTGGTTGATGAATGTTATAGCTAGAGAAGAGAGGGAAATTTGGTGATGAAGGGATACGAGAGACAAATATAATACATTGGTTTTGTCTAAATCCCAAGATCTATATGGAGAACAAATAGAAAAAGGTTTGTCAGATTTTTTTTATTTTATTTTATTGTTATTATATTTTTTGTTGTGCTGAGACAGCCATTACTTAGCCGGCTCTTGATGTATTCATCTTTTGGAGACAATATTATGTTTCTTTATTTTATTTTTCTTTTCTCTGATTTGTCTTCGAGTAGCCATTCTTAATTAGATATCTATTACTTCTTTTTTTTTTTTTTGTTATAAAGTTCTCTTTTTAAAATATTACCTAGATTTTCCTTTTATTTTAATTTTTATATTTTTAAATATTTTTAGTCTTCATATTTTAAATTTTATAATATATTGACTAAAATTTAGATATTTTAAAAGTAATAAAGACTACAATAGAACAAGTCTCAAAGTTTATAGGGACCAAAAATGTTATTTTAGTCTTACCTTTTTTTTTTCTATCTAAACTAAAATGATATTTTAGCCATAATTTTATTATACTTTGAAAGTATTTTAATGGACTTTCAATTTTGTATTTAATAGGTATATGTTGTTAAACATTGACGTACCTATTAAATACAATAAAGCTATATTAAAAGGATCATCCTTCTATAATATAATCAATATGTTAAAAAGCCTAAGGATGTAAGGATCTTATTATTGGCATATTAGAGTACACATTAAAAAGATTAAGGAATTTATTTTTTAAAAAAAGGATTAAGGATTTTTTCTTCAAAATACAACAAATAATGCAAAATTGAAAATTTGACGCTATCATTTTAAAAGAAAGAAGTAGACGTCTTAACCATTATGTTTTGTTCATGTTGACAAATAAAAAAGTTTAAGTATTTATATTATGAAAACTTTTAAGTATGAACTAAACAGATAGCTAGACTATCATCTAAAATGTTAAAAAACACTATTTTATTTTGTTTGAAAATTTAGAATACATGTTTCTAGTTCTAGAATTTTAAAAATCATAATAAAAAATTGTGAGGAAACAATTACGTACAATTTTAAAAATGAAAAACAAAATCGTTAGAGATGGTTATAATATAATGATTAAAGCTACAACAAATAATTCTACTATTGTTTGACTAGGGTTGTTTGCCATGTATTGGAGAGCTTTCTACTATATTACTTATTTTAGTATTTCTTTTAACTCTCATTTTAATTAATTTCTCAAGTGATCATGAGGGTTGTTAGTGTTGGGTGAACTTAAATATAAGCCGTAAAAAGAGGTTGATCATAATGTATTTTGGAGAAAAATTATCTACTTTTTAGCTGGTTTTTAGGGTTTTGTTTGTGAGATGGATTATTAAGTTTTATTTTAAAAAAAAAAAAATCAATATAATTATAATACCTATGTAGTAAAAATATCACTGTGTAGCCAAAATAAATATAATGACTCAACTAGCATCAAGTATGAATTATTAATCTCAAGGTCAAAGGTTCGATTCTCCATCTTACATATTGTCAAAAGAAAAATTAAAATCCTTGAACTAATAATTGTATCCAAACTCAAATTAACTTATAATTTTTATGAATTAAACTTCTACATTTTTATAATGCCTCAGAGGATTTGGATAAGGATTTAGAATATGGATTCAACAATTGATGACCCCGACATTTCCACTTGGCAACATCCTCCTTGCTCATCTTGAAATGCTTCTAAGAGTTGAGAACTATCCCCACAAACCAACACGAGTCCTTTCAACATGCTTTATCTTCACTCACATGTTTCCTAGGAAAATTCTTAGGAGGTCACTCAACATAGATTTGCTCCAAGCTAAGTATACTTGACTTTTGAGTTCCTATGATTGAGCCATCGAAAAGGAAGGTGCACCTTGTTGATATAGGTAGTAACTTTCAGTTTTTTTATACTTTCTTAACCATACTTTTATATCTTCAGGATCTCTCTCATTCGGATGTGATCTCGGTTTATTCATGTCCCTCTCCTAAACTTCGTGTGTTACAAAATTTTAATTTAGACCATTCATTATGATTACCTTTGAGAATCATCCAAACATCAATTCTCACATGTGTGCAAACTTCTTTAAATGTTGGTTATCCAAAACGGACAACAAGGATTGATGTATCAAAAGAAATTCTTAACTAAGGGTCTAAATTAATACAATTATGAAAGTTTAAGTGTGTAATTCATACCATTGTAAGTCTCACATGATAATTTTCTAAACGAAACGTAATGGAAGATATAAAGTGATACACTTGTAAAAATTCAGGATTTAAATTAATACACTTATTAATTAAGAGTCTTAATTGATACAACCTCAAATATCATATAGACGTATCGAACAAACTCGTACAAAATGTTAGTCATCTAATGTTTTATTAAAAGACATGAATAATAATTAACCAAGTTGAAACTATCACCATATTTATTATTTCGTCCATTATATTATTTACTACCATATTTTCTATAATATATTTATACTAATTTACGGATATGTATTTAATACGTATGAGATACATTCTTGGGCAAGCTGTTTTCCAAAATCAATAGATTTATGTGGAGAACAATCTACATAGAATTAAAATGATGAATTTCTCTTTAACAATAAAAAAAAGTATTTAAATATTTAATTATGATCTATAAAAAGCGTTCTTCTGATTAGCTTCCCCTTAGTTTATTGTGTCTACTATATATTAATTAATTATTTAAAAGTTCCATTTTTATAAATTAAAATTTGGGAATTTTTTTAAAATAAAAAAATAAAGAAAACTATTTCCACAAAATAGTAAAAGTTTTAGATAGTTGTGATAGACGCTGATAGAAGTCTATCAATGCCTATCAATATTTTTTTGTAAATAGTTTAACATTTTTTCTATCTGTAAAAATTTCTCTTAAAATTTTTGTTTGTCCAATATGTTTTACGCTTTCCATAAATCATTTTTTCATAAAGTTCTATCGACTTCGAGAAAAATAAATCTTTTAGAAAAACATAAAATAAAAATTTAAGGAGAAATTAGGAGTGTTAGAGAAAAGGTAATTGTTTTAAATGGAGAAAATATTTTCAAATATGACAAAATGTCACTCACACTAATAGACATCTATCTGTGTCTATCACGGATAGACAGTGATAGATGATAGTAGTCTATCAGTGTCTATCACTATTTATCGAGACATTTTGCTATATTTGTAAATATTTTGGCTCATTTTGCTATATTTGAAAACAACTCTAAAAAAAAGTAATTATTTTAAATGACAAAACTGCTGAAAATATTTTTAAATATAACAAAAAAAATTCAAACTGATAGACAATGATAGACTACTATCACTGAGATAGACTACTATCATCTATCAATGTCTATCACCATTTATCTATTAGTGTCTATCACTGATAGACAGTGATAGACTATTTTTTACTATTTTACTATATTTATAGATAAGTTGACTCATTTTACTATATAGGAAAACAATCTAAAATAAAATTTAGCGAATTAACATTTTTTTGCCAAGCTAATTTAGCGAGTAACTTGATATGTACTTCTAATATATTGTAATTGGACATTATACGGTTTCACCAAATATTGAAATGATCATAAGGTATAGAGTATAATGTGGGTCATATATATATGAAAAATAAATGTATAATTAGTATATAAAGATATAATGAAAAATGATTTTATGTATGGATCACACCCTCCACTTGCTTTGATTGTCAGCAAAGGGAAGATTTCTCCTCTAAACTTCTTTCTCTCCTAAGTGTATCATACCAATGATTATGAGACCAACCATTTTCAAGTTTTGTTTAAGATAACTTTGAGCATGTTTGAGATAATCTGAATTATATTTTGTATTTTTAGATTTACCGAGTTTAACGTATATGTATTTGATTGATAATTTGAATTATGTTTTTAAAATCTGTGTTTTTCGATTTTAAATTCCAAATAGTGTAAATTCTAGTAACGTGTTCCTGTTTTGTTTTAAATTAAAATATGTATTATGTAACTTAATCATATAATTTATACAAAACAAACTAATAATTAATTATAATACAAAACTTTTAACATATATAACACGTGCATAAATTAATTAATTAATAGTTTATATTCAACCTAATATCTAGTAGGTAACAATAATTAGTTTTATGATTATAAATATATTATAAAAAATATTTTGAACAATGATTTAGATTGAAATTTAATTTCTAAATCTGCCACCAAAACACATATTTAAAACTCAACATAAAATACTAACTCTGCTTTATTGAATCTTTTATTTTTAAATTTATGTATTTAGACCGTTTATCAAACGAATTTGAAATTCTTTATTATTCAACTTTAAAAGCCATATAGCTGGATTTCCAATTTTTTAAAAAAAGAAAAAAAATGGGAGAGATTAGTCTTTATATAGGTATAGAGAAGCAATGATGTAAGTTTAATATTTAGGGTTTTTTTTAGGAAAATTACTATAAACACAACAAATATCAAATTATTTATAAATATAGAAAAATTTTATTGTCTATCAACAGTAGACTACAACAGAATTCTATCGCTGATAGACAGTAAAATTTTTCTATATTTGTAAATAGTTTAGCTCATTTCTCTATATTTGAAAACATTCCTTTTTTTTTAAAGCAATTTAGGGTATTTTTTTTAATTGTGACATATTCATGTATTTGTTATTCTTTTCAACAAATTTTTGTTGATGAATTTCTTTGACCAAAGGTTATAGGTTGAAATTACCATTTTTAATTTTGCTGTTTGTTATATTCTAGTGGTTCATGAAAAAGCTATATTATATATAAGTAAATAATAGCTGTCTTTATGAACAAGCCTTTGATAAAAAAAAAAAAATGGAAAATTTGTTTATAATTAGGGAATTAACATTGTGTATAATTTTTGTCCCCTCACAATAATCAAAATTAATCATATGATTGATTTTCATTCATAACAATTCAACAGTCTTCTTCAAAGGGTATTGACTATTGAAAAGCTTTTTTTTTTCTTTTTTCTTTTTTCCTCTCTCTCTCTCTCTCTCTGTTGAGTTCATGTGCATTATTGCATGCATATGTAATTATGTTGCTTATCCATTGTTGCATTGATATTGCAGGCCAAGATCATATCTATAAAGTTGATTGTGTTAGGTTATATAATCAATTAATTAATTAGTTTTTGTATTCACATGGGTGACATTGGAATTTTGGCACTATTACAAACCCAACTTTTAATACACTTAACTAAAGTATTGCTACTTAAATTGTCTTTGATTTATTAATTAGGAAAACTAATTAAAAATATCAAACTGATCAATTTTTAAATTTCTATTATCAACGTTAGGGGTGCAAGAAAATCTGGAAGAAAAAAAACTAGGCTTAAGCCGATCGAAACCGCTCGTCGGGTCGGCTTGAAGCAAGTTGGTTTGGCAACACCGTGGTGAAAATATTAAAAATCGAAAAATATTGGTCGGGTTCGAGTTAGGCAAAAAAAGTGAGGTGCAAAATCGAACTGGCTAATATAATATATCTAATAAGTTTTAGGTTATGTTTCAAAATGTTTCTTGGTCAGATTGGTAAGTGGGTGCTCTTGAATGCACTTGGTTGTGAGTTTGAATTCGAGCCAAACTGAGCTGTTTACACCCCTAATCAACGTAGGACAAAATAGATTAAGAAAGAGAAACTTGTTGGAAAAAAATGGTATATATGAACTGAATACACTAGCAAACTTATTACAACTCAACTAGAAACAATACACTAAACAAGATGGTGTAACAAGGCTAAAGACTTGAAAGAACCTCAAAACCTTTGGAGACTCAAAATGTAGTCGAGGCACGCTTTTGATAAGCGCGGTCCTGAAGACAATTATTCGCTCTGCACCGGATGCAAGCAGACTACAGCGATCGTCTCAGCAGGATACAACGACTCACTCCGGTAGAACTGCAACCTCGAACTACTCGAATCTAGCAAAACTCTTGGACACTTGCTCTCAACTTGACACAAGATGAAAAGAAAGAAAGAAAGAAAGGAGAGAATTCTTCGATTTGAAGTGGGATACTGCAAATGAAGAAACAAGTTGCTATTTATAGGCTAGCAACTTAGTAACTTTCCAAAATGCAAAATAAAATCAAATAAATACAAAAATTAAAACATTTGTCAAATTTAACTCATTTTAGTTGTTACTTGACAAAAATCACATATAACTCATTCAATTTGAAGAAACTACAAATTTAACTTTCATACATGTTAAATTTGTACATGAAACTTCATCTTAGTTTGATGGTTTCAATCCAATTTGAAGTTTCCAACAATGAATTTAATTTATATAATTAAATTCAAATTTTTTATGTTTCAAATATTCATCAACATCTCACTTTTTCTTTCACTATGAATATCCAACAATCCCCCACATGAAAGAAAGTGAGAAAAATCAAACAAAACTGTTGAGAGCAAATAGGCAACCTATGCATCAGGATAGATGTCTTCTGGACTTGAACCTTCCTTAGTGAATATCCATTGAATTTACCGAAGAAATAGTGAGACCAAGCTCTGGAACTATCCTTCTCATTGGTGAATTGAGACAATAGATATCACACACAACTCATCTTGTATCTTTAATTTCTATACGTTTGTGTCCATTTTGGTCCTGAACAAAATCCTAAATTCATGAGAGCTTTAGAGAACATAAGCCATTTGAAAGGTTCTCATAGAAGCGACCCCACTTCTACTCTCACATAGGTAATATTGATTAAGAGTATTCTGTTATTACTCCTCTTGTAAAACAAGATATCAATATGACCTTAACATCAACAAACCACACACTCTACAACATCATAGAAATGGGGAAGAAACTATAAGTTTCTTAGTGTGTCAACTATGAATTTTCCAGCTAGTTTGCCTATTGAACCTAGATCTTGGGATCTCCAGTCAACTAGGTTAGGTTACCACCAGATAACTCATTTCATAGGCTTTAGCCCCATTTCTCTCGATGTATATGCAACTTGCTCTCTTGTCAATCCTTTCGTCAAAGGATCTGCAATATTCTCTTTAGATTTCACGTAATTAATGGAAATTATTCCATTAGAGAGCAATTACCTTATTGTATTATGTCTGTGTCTAATATGTCGTGACTTGCCATTATAGAAATTATTCTTGGCTCTCATAGAAGCAACTAAATTGTCACAATAAATACATATTGCACTTACGGGCTTTGGCCACAATGGAATATCTTCAAGAAAATTTCTAAGCCATTCAGCTTCTTCTCTTGTCTTATCAAGAGCTATAAACTCTGATTCCATAGTAGAACGTGCAATACACGTTTCCATGATACAGCTGCTCCACCTAAGGTAAAAATATACCCACTGGTTGATTTAGTCTCCATGCTATCAGAAATCCAATTAGCATCACTAAATCCTTCCAGTACATGTGGATACCTTGTATAATGCAATCCATAGTCTAGAGTGTACTTCAAGTACCTTAGAACTCTGACTAAAGCATTCTAATGATCATGCCCTGGATTGCTGGTGTATCTTGCTAACCTTCCTACTGAATAGGCAATATCAGGTCTTGTACAATTCATTATGTACATTAAGCTGCTAATAACTCTAGAATATTCTAGAGAAGACACACCTTCATCATTGTTTTTCTTCAACTTACAATTTGGATCAAATGGAGTAACAGTCGGCTTACTCTCAAAATGATCAAATTTTCTCAGCACTTTCTCTATATAGTGAGATTGAGAAAGTATGTATCCACTTGAATTTCTTGTTAGTCGAATTCCAAGGATAACATCAGCAAGACCAAGGTCTTTCATATCAAAGTTCGATTTCAACATCCTTTTAGTGGAATCAATGACACTTCTATTTGTGCCCATTATTAACATATCATCCACATACAAGCAAACAATGACATACTCTTGATTTATGGTCTTAACATAGACACATTTATCACACTCATTTATCTTAAATCCACTTGATAACATAGTGTGATCAAACTTTTCATGCCATTGTTTGGGTGCTTGTTTCAACCCATAAAGAGACTTGACAAGTTTACAAACTTTGTCTTCTAGTCCTTTAACAACAAACCCTTCAGGTTGTTCCATATAAATTTCTTCATCTAAATCTCCATTTAAGAATGCAGTTTTTACATCCATTTGGTGTATTTCCAAATTTTGTAAAGTTGCTATTGCAATTAACATCCTTATAGATGTAATCCTCGTCACTGGAGAATATGTATCAAAGAAATCTAGCCCTTCCTTTTGGCGAAAGCCTTTAGCTACTAAGCGGGCTTTATACTTATCAATAGTGCCGTCAGCCTTTAGCTTTCTCTTAAAAATCCATTTACTCCCAATTGGTTTACTTCTAGGAGGTAAATCAACCAATACCCAGGTATTGTTCTGTAAAATGGATTCTAGCTTACTATTGATAGCTTCCTTCCAATAAGGTGCATCAGGAGATGATACAGCTTCTTGAAAAGTTTGAGGCTCACCTTCAATCATATAGGTTATGAAATCAGGTCCAAAAGAAGTAGCTTTCTTAGCTCTTTTGCTTCTTCTAAGTTCAGACTCAGTATTCTGATTGTCTTGACCTTTCGAAGAGCTAGCCTCATTAATTTTTTTGCCACCAATAATTTTGTGTCTTTCCTCATTTAAAGGAAATATATCCTCAAAGAATTCAGCTTCAATAGATTCCATGATGGTATTGATATTAATATCAAATACTTCTGATTTAATCACCATGAATCTATAAGCAGCACTATGCATTGCATAGCCTATAAAGACACAATCAATTGTCTTAGGTCCAAGTTTGGTCCTTTTTGGTAAAGGAACTTGTACCTTAGCCAAACACCCCCACACTTTCAACATTTTATATGAGGGTAACTTTCCATTCCACACTTCATAAGGTGACTTATTAGTCTTCTTATGTGGAATTCTATTTAGTAAAAAATTTGCTGTCAGCAATGCTTCTCCCCACAAATTATGAGGTAAACCTGAACTATTTAACATTCAATTAACCATGTCCTTTAAAGTTCGGTTCTTTCTTTCAGCTACACCATTTTGTTGTGGTGTATAAGTCACAGTAGTTTGATGGATTATACCATTAACTTCACATAAATCATAAAGTGATGATGATTCATATTCACCACCTCTATCTGATCTAAGCACCTTAATTTTCTTCTCAAGTTGATTTTCAACTTCTGCCTTATATGTTTTTAAAACATTAAAGGTCTCATCTTTACTATGTAATAAATACACATAGCAATATTTACTACAATCATCAATGAATGTGACAAAATATCTCTTACCACCTCTTGTGGGAGTACTTTTCATGTCACATACATCACTGTGGATTAAATCAAGTAACTCATTACTTCTTTCCACAGATGAAAATGACTTTCTAGTAAACTTTGAATCAACACAAACTTCACATTTGTGTCTATTATCAATATTAAAATTCGGCAATAGTCCTAAACTTACCATTCTATTTAAAGAATGATAGTTGACATGCCCCAATCTAGAATGCCACACATCACACAACTCAACAATATAAGCAGAAGAGTTAGTATTATTATTATTCTTTGGCATTTGTGCCAGTACATTCAATTTGAACATGTCATCATTCAAATAGCATTTTCCCACATACATACCCCCCTTTGTCAGAATGAATGTATCTGACTCAAATACAAGTTTGAACCCATTTTTATTAAGTAGAGTTCCTGACACTAGATTCTTTCGAATCTCTGGCACATGCCACACATCATTGAGGGTAAGTATTTTTCCAGAAGTCCATTTCAGTAGGACCTTCCCTTTGCCTTCCATAGAGGCAGTTGAAGCATTTCCCATGTACAGTTTATCGCTGCCATCTAGCTTCTCATATGTAACAAACAATGACTTGTCCTTACAAATATGCCTAGTAGCACCACTATCAATCCACCAACCTTTTGGTATCTTAAGCCATATTTACCTCAGAAATGACGGCAACCAGATCGTCATTTTCTACGATGTTGGCCTGATTGTTGGAACTTTGTCCCTTCTTGTGTTTGCACATTGCAGCGGTATGACCATTCTTACCACAAACCCAACAATTTTCTCGAATGCGCTTGCTAGCATCATTCCTCGACCCATGGTTCACAATTTTCTTCTTGAAATTCTGTTTCTTGGGTTTATGTCTTGAAGCTTCAGCAACATGAGCTTTAACTTCAACTTCTAGTGGAGTTTTGTCTCCCTTTCTGTTATCCTCTATACGGAGTTTCACCGCAAGGTTCTCCATGGATAACTCCTTTCGCTTGTGCTTGAGATAACATTTGAAGTCCTTCCAGGAAGGAGGCAACTTCTCAATCACTGCAGCAACTTGGAATGGCTCACTGATGTCCAATCCTTCACTTTGCAAATCACTGATGATAATCTGCAGTTCTTCCATCTGATTGACTACCAACTTGGTATCAATCATCTTGTAATCTAAGAATTTCCCTACAGGAATTTCTTAGTACCAACATCTTCCAGCTTGTACTTCTTGTCTAATGCATCCCATAATAATTTTGAAGTATTGTAGGCATTGCAATAGACATTATACAAAGTGTCCTCAAGACCACTAAGTATATAATTGCGACATAGGAAGTCCGAGTGCGTCCATGTTTGCTTCACGGCTTCCGTTTCAGGAGTTACAACTTCTGGTGGGGTAACTGGGCAATCTTCCTTCAAAATGCGAGCAAGATTCAGTGTGGTGAGGTAGAAGATCATCTTCTGTTGCCGTCTCTTGAAGTTGTCTCCTTTGAACTTCTCCGATTTTTCAGCATGGGGTTTGACAATGGGTGATCCCATCATAGCAACATTGGTGGAAGTGTTTGCAACCATTAGTTCATATAAATATAATTGTCTTCAGATTGTTGAAAAAAAATGGTATATATGAACTGAATACACTAGCAAACTTATTACAATTCAACTAGAAACAATACACTAAACAAGATGGTGTAACAAGACTAAAGACTTGAAAGAACCTCAAAACCTTTGGAGACTCAAAATATAGTCGAGGCACGCTTTTGATAAGCGCTGTCCTGAAGACAATTATTCGCTCTGCACCGGATGCAAGCAGACTACAGCGATTGTCTCAGCAGGATACAACGACTCACTTCGGTAGAACTGCAACCTCGAACTACTCGGATCTGGCAGAACTCTTGGACACTTGCTCTCAACTTGACACAAGATGAAAAGAAAGAAAGAAAGAAAGAAAGGAGAGAATTCTTCAATTTGAAGTGGGATACTGCAAATGAAGAAACAAGTTGCTATTTATAGGCTAGCAACTTAGTAACTTTCCAAAATGCAAAATAAAATCAAATAAATACAAAAATTAAAACATTTGTCAAATTTAACTCATTTTAGTTGTTACTTGACAAAAATCACATATAACTCATTCAATTTGAAGAAACTACAAATTTAACTTTCATACATGTTAAATTTGTACATGAAACTTCATCTTAGTTTGATGGTTTCAATCCAATTTGAAGTTTCCAACAATGAATTTAATTTATACAATTAAATTCAAATTTTTTATGTTTCAAATATTCATCAACATCTCACTTTTTCTTTCACTATAAATATCTAACAAAACTAAGGTAAAGATATAGTAAGAATAATGAACACAATTTTAAAAAATATAAAACCATACATAATTATTGAACAAATCTAAAAGGTTAGACTAATATAACTTTAAAAAGTTTCCATATAGACAAATATGACTAACTTTTTCATTACGATTTAAATGTTTTTATGACATCCAAAACATTCTTTTCTCTTTAGTATTTATTTAAATATACGTGAAAAAAATGCATATACGCAACCACTACATTACTTCATAGTAACTATATAATATGTATTTTTAAAAATAATTCTTATACATGCAGGTAAGACATAGTTTCTTTGTCAAGAAAGCAACCATTGATTATGTTGCGGGTCATGGGTCGAAGTCCAAGGGATCCGTCACATCAACATTTATAAAAGGATGATGTTACAAGGTCAATTTGGCCAAAAAAACCTATGGGCCGAAACTCAATGGGCCCGTCCCATCTACATTTTCCAAAAAGGAAGAAGTTGCCTCGTGAGCTACACAGACCGATCCAAGGCAACTCTCACCTACACAAAAGGGTAAAAAAAATTCCAAATCAACTGACATGTCATCAAACTTGTTTCGATCACCTCCTGACTAACACGACATAACCCCTAAATATAGGAATCGAGGAGGTGTTGGGAAAGGGATAATATAAATAGGGACGCATCCCCACCTTCAGCAATAACAACTCATTTGCACTCAACTTGTCACTACTTCAACTTACATTGACTGCTTAAGCATTAGAGCATGTTGGACATAGCACCACATACTGGTGTGAGATTTTATTTGGCAGGTCAAATCATAATGGACATAGAACCACCCCACTCACTCGAATGTACCTGTTAGACTAGACAATACATCAACATATTACAAAAATAGTAGGAAAAGTAATAAATTTTATATTGATATAATTTTCTTCCCAAGAATTATAAATATAAAGATGAAATGGGCATAGCATATAATTTGACCTTATAGTTACTTTTAGTATAATAAATTTGAAAATGAAAAATTTGAATTTCCAACCCTAAAAAAAAGAGTCGTAATTAATACCTTAACCGTTAAACTATTCTCATATATTCTCATATATTGTCATAAAGTCATCATACTTTGATTTTGATGGAAATCAAAATGGCTCTTATTGGTTCTCACATGTGTTACATATAGTTGTCCAAAAAATTCAACCATGTCAAAAAAAAAAAAAAAAAAAAAAAAAAAAAAAAAAAAAAAAAACTGGCAATGTTGCTTTCATAAAATATAATAAGAAATACTACCATTCTTAAATGGAGAAGGTTATTATATTATTCACTTTACTTTCTGGTCAAGGAATACTAAACTAAATAATAACAAAAATGTGACTGAGTCTACAAGAAAATTTGCAAAAGAATTGGAAGCAACCTTAATGACAAGAACTAAAAACTCTACAACACAATTATTGGGTCACTATCCTTCCATCTTGATTCTCTATCACCTAAATTTTTAAAAAATTATTTTACGAGACTGTTATAATATGACTGATAGTTTTTTACTGTTAAATTATGAGAGTAGAGTACTTCAAATCTATATATAGTAGTTATTAAAGTGCATTGAATTCACCTATAACAGTTATTATGACACAGTCACATATGTGATCTAAATTTAGATATTAGAGTTTGTGAAAGAACAGGAAATTGCGATTATAAAGTACTTTAGAAAGATAACAAGTACGATATTCACATTGCACATATATTTATTTTCATGTATATAGTTAAATCTGTTCACACAAGCATATATAAATCTTTTCAATTGAGCGACAAAAGTCGATCATAGTTGTTTTGAAATAAACTTTAAACTTTAAACTTTAAGGATTAAAATGAAAGTTTTCGAAATTGAATAGTAAAATTGAAACCAACCCATAGTTGATAGGGGTATTTTTGATAATTTAGACTTTTTATTTTTCTCAACTACTTTTATTATATATTTATATAAATTTGATTTGTCTTTTTCCCATTAAGCTTTTTAGAATACTATAGAAACTTTAATTCATTTTATTATAAAGACAACTTGTTTGACAAAATGACCCGACCGGCTATAATGACCTCAATGTTTGGCTCCAATTTTGGAATGTCGTAATCAATCCCTTGATTTTATACTCAATTTTGTACACATCAAAAGATGTGTGAGTTGTTGTAAAATTACAATTTTATTTTTTTTAACTTTTTATTTGTATTTATTTGATTAGTGAATTTTTTATTTTTTATCTAGTAAGAACTTTGGTTATTCAATATATATTTTTAAAAAATTCACAAATCTATCAAACATGAAATTGAAAGTGTACGGTTTATTAAATACAAAATTGAAAGTGAGACGAAGATGCAAGATTACCATTTTCAGATTTGTGTTTTTCGCCATTGTCAGCATCAAGCTAATCAATTGGCCCTATGACTCAATGCGCGTTACAGACAAAAGCATCAAAGATTTAGATGAAAGAAGTTCCTGTAGAGATTTAGAAAATCTATGCGTGCGAACGACAGTAAAAAAAAATTGGGAAAATTACCTTTTTAGTCTTCAAGTTTTGAACAATATGTGCATTTGGTCCCTAAGTTTTAAAAATGTACCTTTTTAGTCCCTTAGTTTATAAGAATAGGTCCATTTGGTCCCTGAGTTTTCAAAATATACCTTTTCAGTCCCTGAATTTTTAAAAATAGGTGTAAGAGATCCCTCAAATAATTTTCTATTATTAATTTAAATAATTATATGACATTTTAAATTATAAGAATAATTTTTAAAAACCATTTCGTCTCTAAAACTATTTTTTCTAATTTTAAATATCATATAATTATTTTTAAAAAATTAAAGAAAAAAATACTTGGAGGACCTTTTAGACCTATTTTTAAAAACTCAGGGACTGAAAAGGTATATTTTGAAAACTCAGGGACCAAATGGACCTATTCTTATAAACTAAGGGACTAAAAATGTACATTTTTAAAACTTAGGGACCAAACGCACATATTGTTCAAAACTTGAGGACTAAAAAGGTAATTTTCCCAAAAGAATTAAAAATTATATATATATATATATATTAAAACAAAGAAGAGTTTATCACGTGACAATAAACTATGGTTGAAGAATTAGGTGCTAGGCGTAATTACTCCGATGCATTCATACTACTTATTCCTAATAATTCTTGATTTGGATGTTAATTTGTAATTAGGAGGGGGAAAAAAGCACAAGGAAATGTTACTTAAATGCAATAAAAACCAAAACATATTCCCTAAATTCTATACTTGAAGGAATCTTTCCTCAACACCCATGATCTATTCACTTCTCCTTTGCTTCTCCAAATTTAGCCTTCTTAGGCATTAATGTCAAAATCAATCATAATGCATGCCCATGCATAAAAAAAAAGTAGGATTATTAAACACTAGAATATACTAGTACACATCTATCAACTACAAGTGTAAAAGATTATAAGTATATAAATAGGAAACACATATCAATAATGTATGATATATATATATATATCCTTAATAAGACGTAGATTTCTGTTCTAAGCCACAACAACGTTTAAAATGCCGAAGTCTTAATTTTACGAAAATGTCAATGCAAATATCAATAGAAGATTGATGTTGATGTACATTTCTAAAAAAAAAAAATTATAAGATCAAATATTTTTAAACAAATTAACATGTTTATTATTTATTATTTTATTTACATTAATGACATTTTATTGTTTATTTTTTATATCTCGTAAATTTTTCTACAAAACATCGATTCACCCTTCATGTCGATATCAAAGCCCTATAAACGTAGAAATATCAAAATGTCAGACAAAAATTTTATATCACCATGAGCCACAATCACACTACTCTAAATCTCGATTCTCGTCCAATAACATTCTAGAATAGTTTTGAAACGTTTACAAAAGACCGTAGTTAACATTGCAAAGTTTATTAGGGTTTTTTTTTTTATTTATTTAACAAAAGAAAATAAGAGATGGAAATTAGGGAGAAGAAAGTGACGTGCGCCGACTAGGGGAAGGGGATGGTAACTTTATCCCATGCCCTTATCTTTCACCAAAACAGTCACATATTGGCAAAAGCCTAAACCCCAAAATGGATGATCAGTTTGTTATTTCAAAAGCGCTTTTGTTTTTTTCTCTGGCCTCATTTTCCAAAGCTTAAAAAAAAAGTTTTTTTTTTTTTTTTTTTTTAATTTTTTTTTTTAGGGTTTTGGAGGAGGAGTACTCAACATATATAATGTGTTTCCATGTAAGGAAATGGTAATCATGTCTCTGCCAGCTGACACCAAACATTTTGTGGGGAACATGCAATGCAATACCCAATCACATTCCTCAAAAACCTTAATTATTATATTATATCCTTTTAATTATTTTTTCACATACCCAACTTATAATCATTATTCCCCAACCAATACAAAATACAAATACACAATACATCTTATTCCCTCTCCCGATCTATTACTTTAGTCTCTAAACTTTTAAATTCGTGTTTTAATAAGTTTCTATGTTTGAAACAAAAGTGTTTTCGTAGAATCTTTTATCTTATGTTTGATAATCTCATTGAGGTTACGTTTGAGAACCATTTTGTTCTTTTTTGTTGTTTCTTGATTTTGAAAATTATGCTTCTAGACATTACGTTAATTTTGAACGAAATTGGAGTAAATAAGAAGAATGGTTTTGATACGAGAAAATACTAAAAATATTTATAGATAATAAGAAGTTTTTGAGAAAATCAACAATAAACTAATTAGGAACTAAATTTAAGATTTACTGAAAGTATATGAACTAAAATTGAATAAGTCTCAAAGTACAATATGACAAAAATGGATTTTTATGCTTTTGGAATTTGACTAAGAAATAAAATATTTTCTTAAGAAATATGAAACGTATTATAAAAAAAAAAAAGTGGGAAAACAAAACACAATTTTCAAAAACCAAAATGGTTATCAAATCAAGCATAAATTTTCAACTTTGTGTCTAATAGGAACCATGAAATTTTAAAAAAAATCTAGGTAAGTCCTTGAACTTGCAATAATTTCTTAAAAAAAAAAAAAAACTTTCGATTTCTGTGTCTAATAGATTTCTATCAATATATTTCGAGATTTTCCAAATTCATCCAGCTATAAGACAAAATTCAAAAGAGAATGTGCCCTTTTCTAGTTTATGACTAATATAGGAATTAAAAAAAGTCAAAATATCTTAAAGAACCTATTAAATATAATTGAAAGTTCCAAAACTAAACTTAACCCTCTCTTCTCTTTCACCCTAGAAATTTTCATCTTTGTGGTAATATAATATAACAAAAGAAATGTTAAAATAATTGAAAAATCCGAAATTTTGCGTCTTTCCTATCAAAATCACTTATTTTTCATTTTCTTACCTTTAATGACGATTATCTTCAATCATAAATTAATAACACAAAAAAAAAAACTGTCATAAATTTTGAAAAATCTAAAAAACTCCGTTTTTTTTAAAAAAAAAAAAAAGCGTGATTTTGATTTTAATGACTGTTCTTTTTTCTTCCTTCCAACCTACTTTTACCACAGTTCATGTGGGAAGAAAAATCCATTTTGTTGTAGTGAAAATTTATGTACATCTAATCTTAATTAAAATTGGCCACATCTCAATATATATTTTCTTGGGACTATTTGATGATATAATCATATCTTCTTCCAAACTAGAAGTCTGAGATTTTGAAAAGAAAATAATAATAATAATAATAATAAATAAAGATTTTATTTTTCTTGTTTTCCAAAACTAAACTACTGGCTGACTCAAATTTTCCTTCTCTCAGGGATGATAATTGTCCCCCACAGGCTACTAATGAGGCAAAAGTAAGTCCTATTTTAAATGGAAGGGAATGGGAATTTTTTTTTTTTTTTTTTTAATTTAATTTTATTTCTTTTGATTTCATTTTCATGTTATATGATCATCATGTGAATGCATTTATTTTTGTTTGTCTCACTTCTAACTCAAATAGTTCATAACTCTTGAATCCATTCCTTACTAAAGTGATGATTTTCATTTTGATGTGATATAAATTTATACTTTCAAGTAATAGATTGGGAATGACTTTAATTTTCTTCTCCTAACTCTTAACGTATAAATATTAAATATCTAAGATTTAAATGTCTGGATAATTATTATATGTGTTTGGATATACAAAATAATTAAAAAATTATTTAATTAAATGTAAGAGAATACTTAATGTAGTCATAAATTAAATTTAGTATTATTTAATACATTGCTATATTTTAATTTATCATTTAAAATAAAAACAAATGAATACTTTTGCATTAAATATCAATTAAACTTTAGACTATTTAATCTAATTACTAAAATTAAATAAATAAATATAAAATAATTAGAATATTAATAAGGATTATTTTCAAATATAGCAAAATAAATCAACTTATTTACAAATATAACAAAATTTTACTGTCTATTAGACACGATGTCTATCACTGTTTATCATTGATAGATATTGATATTTTGTTATATTTGAAAATTCTTCCAGCAGTTTTACCATTGAAAACAATTATTCTATTAAATAACTAATATTAAAATTTTATATTAAATAGTTAATAATAACATAAAATATTAATTAAAATGTATTAAATTTAAATAATATAATTATATTTAATAATTAATTAAAAATTAATAATAATGATTAATTAATATTAACTTATCGAATCCCACATCTACGGGAGGTATTAGAAAATCCATGTCAGATGAGTTTTAAAGTTCCTTGAATACCATATCTTGAATTTTGAAAAGTGCAATACACAAAAATATTAAATGTCTGTATGAAAACTCATGACACAACTTGTGATATAAAAAGGCCCTAAAATCTTTTGTGGTAAAAATTATGAATCTAGCTTAATAGTGCAATCTAGCTTAATAGTGCTATGTCAATTAGTTATGAAAGTGTAAAATTAACAGTATATGATGCAATGTTGGAAGTGTAACCAAAATTCTTAACGAACTGAAAGATCATAGACATATAAGTGAAAAGAATACATCTCTATTAATATGAAACATTTATGGTGAAATCAAAAAGCAAAGTCACAAGGACCTACGTCCTAGAGTGAGCAATATCATGTCATTATATATGGAGATATATAGGGATTTCGTTATCCTTAACAATTGCTGGTATAGACCAAGCCATATGTTCGTGTGTGTTAGTGAACACGAAAACAAATTTACGAAGTCTTATGCCTAAATAGAAAGATTGAATAGACAAGTTTGTTGTCTGTTTTATTTTTATCCAATTTAGAATTTTGGAACAAATTAAACTATATGATTACTTTTATCTATAAATTTAGAACTTTTAAACCCTATCTCTCAAATTATATATAAAATCTATGTTTTTTTTTATTCCTGAACAAAAATAGGAG
Source organism: Lagenaria siceraria (assembly GCA_002890555.2). Lineage (NCBI taxonomy): Eukaryota > Viridiplantae > Streptophyta > Magnoliopsida > Cucurbitales > Cucurbitaceae > Lagenaria > Lagenaria siceraria. The sequence goes on along the minus strand of CM016483.1, from coordinate 16,541,049 downwards.
TAGTCTGGATATTTTTAGAGATGGTAAGGTCTCTTATATACTTCCAATGTGAAATTCTCAACACTCGCCCTTAAGATGATACGTCTTTGAGTTCACCATTCTTACATCAATTTTCTTTTATGTAATATCCGTATGAGTTTCATTGGCTCTGATACCATGTTAGATAAATATCTCAAAATGAATTGACAATAAAATTAGTAGTACATGTATCATTTAACGATTGTGAGGTCTCTCCATCTTTACAGAGACTACTATAACTTGTTATTTCATACGGATTAAAAGTAAAGTCATAACAACAATTGTGTACTAATAAGAAAATCCTCCTAATAAACATACACACACTAATATATGTGGATGGAGTTTCAAAGTATCTTTTAATTAATTAATTTTTTTTTTTGAAAAGAAGTATGTATTAAAAAATTAAACTGCATAGAAAACTCTTGTATTTAATCCACAAAAATGGGAAGAAAAGAGTTGAGAGACACAGAATATTATGCACTTTTCACTTTCCTTGACATTACTTTTGTCCAAGAAAAGAGAATTAGAGTGGTCTTTTTTTTTTTTTTTTTTTTTTTTTTTTTTTTTTTTTTTTTTTTTGAAAGAACAATCAGAAAAAGATACTCTCTTTAATCTCAAACATGTACTCTTCTCTTTCTATATTTATATATGTATATATGTGTGTGTACCTTAATCATTTGATTGTGCCTTTCATCTCTTCTTGTTCAATTAACCAATATCTTACACTTAACCAAACAAAAAACAAATAAAAATCTGTAGACTTTGTTGAGTGTCTTAAGATAGTGAAGCATGACACACATTCAAATACTATTTTAGTTTTATACTTTGATTAAAGTAATTATTTTTGTCTCTAAAATTTTAGCACGAAGCTTTGTAATTCACTAAATTTATTAAAATGTAGCCATAAATTTGTAGTAAAGCTAAGAATTTCAATCGAATAAATTTTATGTTCATCATTTGAAAACAGGAATAAAAATGATAACTTTCCAACTGTTACAAAAAAAGACTCGAATGGATATTTTATGAATGTACAAAAACTAAAATAACTCAAACTCAAAAGAACACTACAAGTATGTTTGAAATATCTTTTCAAGTGTTTAATTTAAAAAATAAGTCATTTTGAAAAAAATTCAAGTGTTTGACAACCACTAAATATGAATTTTGAAGAACAATTGTGTTTTCATTTTAAATAAAACTAAATCTTTGAAAAATATTTTTAAACGGGCCTACAACGACAAAAATAAATATTTTAAAACATTTAAAATAAAATAAACTAAAATGAAGCAAAATCGAAAGAATTATATGAATAAAAGTCGTATTTAAACCATCATACTACATATTCAATACATAAAATAAAAGAGAATGAAAAATGAAAAAAATAATAATGATGAATACAAGTCACATGCAGATTCAAAAAATAGGAACAGAAGGATAGCTTCATATGAATGATTTGATGAAAACCCCTTTTGTTTGTTTTATGAGAAACAAGGAGAGAAGATCAAAGTGAAAAAACTGCACAATGTTTTCCATTTTAGAGTCAGAATAAAACACAGGTGACTGCTCAATAACAGTGGTAGCTAGTGCCAAAATGCCAACAAGTTCCCATAAAAATTAAATTAACACTCATACAAAAAAAAAAAAAAAAAGTTTATAATAATAATAATAAATAAACATACAAATCAAAGATGTAGCTCCAAATCCAGCTCTTCATTTGAAGAATCATCTCCCAAATTCCCCATCTTCAGCTCTAAATTAACCAAATTTTTCTTCTTTTTCTTCAACACATGAAGAACTTCATCATCAACATGATGTTGATCTTGATCATGAAGGGCTAATGAAGGGTTGTAATTATTGTTCCATGAACAACTCCCAATTGCTTTCTTGATCTCTTGATCTTGTGAGGAAGAAGACAGAGAATTTTTATTTGATGATCTGAAATTGAAACAAGATGGTGAGAAATTAGCAATATTAGGGTTAGGGTAAGAACAATAATAATTATTATGATTATTATTATTATTATCAGCCACCCAAGAAGGCAAAAGTCTCATTCTTGCTCTATCCCTTCTATGAACATTCATATGCCCACCAAGAGCTTGAGCTGATTTGAATTCCCTCTTGCAAAAATTACAACCATAATTTTTTGCTGGCCATTGAAACTGATTATTGCTTGAAAAAGTTTCTTCTTTTACATAACCCCATTGTTGTTGTTGTTGTTCTTGTTGCTGCTTCCCATTGTTGGTATTGTTGTTCATGTAAGCTCCATCATCCATGGCCCTCAAACTTTATTCTTCGAAACCCTGAAAAATTAAAAAAAATGTGGGGGAGTTTTTTCTTTTTTCTTTTCCAATATATAAAAGATATGAAGAGAAATAAACAAAGAGAGGTGTGAAGAAATAATAATGAATATTTGTGTACTTTTTAGAGAGAGAGATATAGAGAAGGGGTTTAAGAAAAAGAAAGGGTTTTTATTAGGTATCAGGTGTACTAACAAGGAGATGTGTGGAGCCATATTTGGATATTACTTGGCCAACACAATTAGGAAACTTAAGCATGGCAGTGAAGTTCCTTTTTGCCAATTTAAGAGGGAAGGACTGGCAGATGTTATTATTCCTTTTAAATGTTACTACACTCCTCCCCCCTAAAAAAAAAGTGTTGGGGCAGGAAACTCACACGCTCTCCTTCGTCGCTGCAAGTCTTCCGTTGGGGGCTTGTTTGCCTGTCGACTTCTTTGGTCTAGTTTCATTCTCTGAACGGGCCCGAGTGAGAGTTACTCGCCCCGATGTGGTGTCGAGTTTATGTTTGAAATGACTAGTCAATTGTTAGAATGAAAGTTTTATTTTTGCTTTTATCCCACATTAAAAAATTTATAAGTGTTTAATCCCCAAGATTTAAAAAAATGTATTTCTTCATTTAATTTAAATCTTGAAACGTTTTTAGTATTTAATTCAGATCTAAAACGTTTTTTTTTATTATTATTATTTTAAAAAGATTGAAAAACATGTTTGAAAAAGAGAGAATTATACTTTTCTTTTCTTGAATCTGAGCATAATTTTCCTATTGATTTCAATCCTTCTGCGATGAGTGCACATCTGAGAAGGGTGTTGTGTTAACCTTGAGGAGCAATCGGCAAAAAACGATTTAGCACCGTGGTCGTGCCGTAATTTGCTTTCAAGACAGTGGTCATTCCACGACACAACAATCAACATTTAGAACTAACAATTTGAAAGCAAATTCCTTCTCAAATGTCGATCAAATTCGCTCCCAAATCTATCTGAATTTCAAAGTTCAACCATTCTGAAATGGTGTTTACAAGTTGAAGCAAATCCACAGAGAATTGATAAAGCAGAGCTAAGAGATTTTCTTCGTTGATCTTTTTGTAGAGAGAGAAAAAGGGTTTTTCAAGTTCTTATGCTACATAATCCATGGTGGAGAGAGGAGAGGAGGATGATCGAGTGGGAAACAAACAAAATCTGAATGTCAATGGAGACTAAGCTGAGCTAAGGATGGAAGATTTTGTTGGAAATCAATTTATTGATTTCTTTTCTTTTTTTTTTCCTTCTTTCCTTCTTGAAATGCAGTAATGACTCGGGTTTGATTGAAATTTATCTAGATCATTGGGAGCTTGAGGTGGAAATTAAACTTGCAAGTATTGAAATCTAGGAGCAGCCTAGCAAGAGTGACAAGAGCCCAAATAAATGGAAATCATGGTATCCTTTCACCACTGGAGGATTTAATTATATTCCAATGGTTGTACCACTTTTGACCTTGCAGTTTATGTGGTCAAAACTTTTGGAGATTCAATTATCCATCTATTGGTATGTATGCTCTAAATCCACTTCATTCTAATTAACACACCAAGTGTTATTTGATGGAAGACTATTTACTAAATTTTATGCTTATGTTTCTTGACTTGAAATTTTGATTATGTGTTATATTGTCATTAATGTCATAAGCTAAAGGATGTTCTAAAATTAGAGTGATTCACATTCTAAATTGAGAAGTAAGATTTAATTAAATCGAAAGTAGATATTGGGTAGAATAAATTCATAATGACCCAATTAAATGGGCAAATGAAATGATTCTATTTCAATTGTTTTGTTCACTTATTATTATTATTATTATTTGTTAGAAAGAAATATTAATAGAGATTATGTTGTGATTCTTTGTTTTTAAGATTGTTAAAGAAGGATATGAAATTATGATTTTTTTTTTCATTGTAAATTGAGGAGCAATTTAGAAAAGATGGAAAGTATATGCATATATATATATTGCACTTATTAACTAAGGTCTCCAATTAAAGACATAATTTGAGAGATTTATTTGGGAGATTTGGAGAGTTAACTCAACATATTGAGTTTCCACTTTGTGATGAGTAAATTAGTGGATTGATTTATATTGATTTTTATATGTTCTTGTGATTAAGTTTTGAAATACGTGGATTTTGTAGCAAGATATTTGGTCTTGTGGTTAATTATCACGGCCAATTTAAATGGTGATGACAGTGACGTTTTCTTCATGTGATTCAAATTTTGATATAAATCAAATTAAAATTTCAAATATGTTGTAGATCTTTTGGTTGGAAATTTTAAGTCTTCTCTAGTTGATTATGAATGAACTTAAATATAGGTTGGCTTTCCTATATTTTTAAGCTCAACATTTAAATTTCTTATGTATGGTAAGAAAATTTATCTTATGTGTCATTAAGCATGATATTCCATATATATTTGAATATTTCGTAATTAACAAATCGTCTCATGACAAGTGCAATAAAAAAATAATCTTATTGTTGTTATTGTATTACTTTCTATATTCTAAATGGGATGTTACTGTGATCTACTTAAGCAAGTCTAATTATCACGTTATCATGAATGGAAATAACATTCTATGTGTGTTATATTTGACAAACTTTATGCGTTATGTTTGGCCATTAAATTTCATGAAGAAGTTGAAAAGTATTATGATTACTGTTAAATTTGGTTTGGCCTTATAATATTATTTTGACTATCAAGCTGCTTGTAGTATGAAAATATGTAAATTCTATAAATTTTATGTGGAAGCTTGTAGAATTAATGGTAATATGAGATAGTGTCTAAACTATAAATATGTGGATATTTTATAAGGACTTTTCATGGATATATAAGTTAGAACAACTATCTCCATTCGTATGAGACTTTTGGGGTCAAACTCAAACGCAAAGTCATGAGAGACCCAAAGTGGACAATATCATACCATTGTGGAGATACTTGGAGAGTTGTTGTCCCTAATAAGTGGTGACATAGTTGTGTTCCTAGTTTAGCTATGTCGATATAATCCTTAGGCGTCAAACAATGATGTAGTGAAACCTCGAAAGGAGTCGTGTGTGATCATGGTCAAACTCTATCAGATAGGCAGTATGCTTTAGTGAAAAAGAGTTAGATGGATGGATTGCTATTTTAGGGGGAAGCTCAGTTGGTCCTTTGTTTGGGGGGAGGAGTGTCGAGAATGCGACCAAAGTCCCATATTGTTCAAATTAGGAGATGATAATGGGCACATAGGTGCATGTATAAAGTTATTCGTCTTTGTTTTATTGAGCATATCTAGGACCATGAAAAGAGCAAATGTCGATTAGCTATTAAGTAACTTATGAAGAGACATATTGAAATAAATCAATTAGGGGTATACAAATAAGACATCAAATATTCAGATGCATACTCTCGTATAACTAAAATAGCTACTATAGAGACTTGATAGCATTTGCAGCAATATGTGGTCATCTAGTACATCAAATGGATGCAAAGATAGCATTCTTCAATGGTAACTTGGATGAGGAAATATATATGTAACACCATCTGAAGGTATGTAAATTCACACAATCTCTATATGGTTTTAAAGTAAATTATTGTGATACATGTGTTTACTCAAGGTTGTTTGGAGCTAATTGTGTGATTATCTGTTTGTATGTTAACGATATACTGATTTTTTATACAAACATAGATGTAAGTAATAATACTAAGTTATTTATGTCCTCACATTTTGAAATGAAATATTTAGGTGAGGGTGATGTGATAATCGGTGTTAAGATAAGGAAAACTGAAAATGGATTTTCTTTATATTAATCACATATTGAAAAATGCTAAAGAGATTTGATTGCTTTAATGATGCTCTTATAAGAACACCTTATGAAGCTAGTATGAGTCTTAAGAAAATAAGGAAGATAGTGTTTCTCGATCTAAATATGCAAAGATTATAGGAAGTGTTATGTTTTTATGAACTATACTAGACCTATGATTGCATATGTTGTGAGAAGATTGAGTAGATATACACATAATCCTAATAAAGATCATTTGATTGTCCTTCGTCATTTATTAAGGTATCTTAAGGGTACAATACTTTATTGTTTGCATTTTAATAATTTTCTGCCATACTAAAAGGGTAGTGTATGCAAACTTGGTAACTTAGAATGACGAAGTAAATTTTACTAGTAGATGTGTTCTTATTGGGTAGAGGAGCTATTTCATGGAAGTCTGCAAAACAGACTTGTATAGCAAAGTCCACCATTGAGTCTGAATTTATTGCTCTAGAATTAGTAGGAGAGGCTGAGAGGCTTAGAAGCCTACTGGGAGATGCATCATTGTGGGGGCATCAATATGAGTGGCTTAGAAGCCTATTGAGAGAAGTACCATTGTGAGGGGCATTAGTACCAATCTCTTTGCAATGTGATTCACAGACTACCATAGGAATTGCCAAGAATAGCATGTATGATGGCAAGAAGAGGCATACACGCCTCAGACATGGAGCTGTGAAACAGTTACTGAAAGAAGGATTATTTCATTGTAAGATTTGAAAGGAATTTAGTAGATCCTTTCACTAAACCATTATAGTGGTCCATAGCCCTTTATTTGGGTGGTCTACCATAGCCTTTCATTTGGGTGGTCCTAGGTACAGACTTGATGGACAGAACTAAAACCTTTAAAAATTCCATAGCCCTTCTTTTAGGTGGTCCTGGTATGGACTTGATGGATAATTTTGAAATCTTCATAGCTCAGTTTTGAGTGGTTTGTCTTTGACAGACTTGATGAAGTTGGTCTTGATATGGACTAGATGTGAAGTCTTCATAGCTCAGTTTTTGAGTGGTCTATTGCGATAGACTTGATGAAGCAACTAACGTGATTGTGAAGGTGTGGTTGCCTTCTATGAAAAATTTTAAGGGTCTTTTTCTAGAGCTTTCACGGTGACCCGAGGTTTATGTGCATGACCTTAAATAGCACGCATTGTATCGCGGAATCAAGGAAATTTAAGGAGTAAAACGTGTTGTGGGGGTCTCAACCGTAGTTATTGAAAGTTCAAGAGGTAACTCACTTTCTCTAATAAAGTTGTTGCCATACTTCACTATGCATCAATTCAAATCGAAAGATATTGATGTTTAAGTTTATTCTCCTTTGTTTGCTCGGATAAATTATTATTATTATTATTTTTAATTGCCAGTCATTCGTGGGGGATTGTTGGGAATGACTAGTCAATTGTTAGAATGACTTGTCATAAAAGTTTTATTTTTGCTTTTATCTCACATTAAAAGATTTATAAGTGTTTAATCTCCAAGATTTAAAAAAATGTATTTCTTCATTTAATTTAAATCTTGAAACGTTTTTAGTATTTAATTCAGATCTAAAACGTTTTTTTTATTATTATTTTAAAAAGATTGGAAAACATGTTTGAAAAAGAGAGAATTATACTTTTCTTTTCTTGAATCTGAGCATAATTTTTCTATTGATTCCAATCCTTCTGCGATGAGTGCACATCTGAGAAGGGTGTTGTGTTAACCTTGGGAAGCAATCGGCAAAAAACGATTTAGCACCGTGGTGGTGCTGCAATTTGCTTTCAAGACAGTGGTCATTCCACGACACAACAATCGACATTTAGAACTAACAGTTTAATTACCACACTTCGATGCCTAAGTTAGTATAAGGGCTGAATAGTTCAGCTAAGCATAAAGAAAGTAATGCCAAAGGTTTTTTTTGGAGATTACTTACTTCTTTCCCTTAGGAGTTGTTGAATGGGGCTTTTTATAGTGTTCTTCCTCTAACACTTGCCTCTAGTTACGTGTAACACCGGCAATGTTACAGCAGTTGTATAGTTCAGCTAAGCATAGGAAAAGTAAGGTCAAAGGTTTCCGTTGGAGATTACTTACTTTTGTCCCTTAAAGGGTTGTTGAATGAGGCTTTTTATAGTGTTCTTGCTCTGACACTCGCCTCTGGTTATGTGTAACGCCGATAGTGTTACGACGGTTGTATAGTTCCGCTAAGCATAGGAAAAGTAAGGTCAAAGGTTTCTTTTGGAGATTACTTACTTCTTTCCCTTAGGGGTTGTTGAATGAGGCTTTTTATAGTGTTCTTTCTCTGACAATTGTCTCTAGTTACGTGTAATGCTGGCAGTGTTAGGGCGATTACAGTCCTCGAGGTTGCGAAACGCCAAGGTTGAGTTCAGCTTGGTTATTTCTCGATTCATATATATATTCTCCAATTCGGCTAGTTAGCCCAGATGCCAAAACTCTGACTTTTCTCTTTTGGGACACATATTTTCCTATGTCACCTCCAAATTTTCCTCGGACTTAAGCCTACTCATGTACTTTAAGACTTGCCTGAGGGAGCCCTTAACAAAACACACTTTTATATATATATATATATTCTTTGACATTTAGATTTAGCAATAATTTATTTAATTACATGTGTGTTAAGTATTAATGTTGGATCCAATAATATGTTTTAAATTAGGATGACAATGGGGTTTGATTCTTAATTTGTTTTAGTTTTAGTAAAGAATTTATTTCCATTTAAAGTGCTACAAACTTACAAGTTCTTGTAACTACTCTTTTCTTTCTTTTATATAGAGATGAAAAGGGACTGAACGTGGATCATACAAAGTTTGAATAAAAATCGAATTCCTACCTCTAAACTTTAGAGTTTGTATCAAATTTAAAGTCGTATATTAATAACGGTAGACTACCTCGAATTAAAAATTTTTAAACTTTTAAAAGTGATTCAATTTAAATATTGTGTTAGGAATATTCTATTCTAAAATCAAACCATTAATCGAAATAATTAACCTTGAAATCAAATCGATATTAGTGGTTATATATATACATATGAGTGGTTCTCGATATTTTCCTCTCATTCTATTTTTCTTAAACTTATTGAGAATAATTATGTCATATGTTTTTTCTGGCTACTCTAATTTGATAGGATTTGTGGAGGATAATAATTTTATTAGGTGAATCTGAATTGATTTTAAATACAATAACTAAAGTGAAAATATTTGAAAATCACTAACTGACTGGTCTAAAATTGATTCACTTATGAAAGTTAAGAAAATTTAAATTGATACAATAATTTTTTTTTGAAAGATAAACTAATACAATAATTATTATTTTAATTTGACGTCTTAACTTTTAATTGATATGACCCCAAATTTTAAGAGTATAAATTAATTTTTTTTCCAAATTAATATCAAATATCAAAATAAGAAATATGTCATATAAAACAATCGATATTTGTCAAACTTCTTCACACTTCTTCAACTTGAATATTGAACGTATAGTTAGAACTAGATAAGATGTTGTCAATCTAAGCATGGTTCTTAGTCTTAGTAGATAAGGTACTAATTACAATTTCAAAGCTCAATTGTTAAATCCACACTTCGCAATTGATGAACTTAAAAAAAGAAAAAAAAAATTAGTCATAGGTTTAAATTTCCACACTCATATATTAATGAACTAATTAATTTAAGAAATATGTATAATAACATTAATATATAATGTTGAGATCAACACGTGGAAATAAAGAGATTTGCATTTTTGATTTCTTAGCTTCGTTGAAAATTATATACATTTTAAATAGTTGAAATATGCTCACATATACAAAATAATTTATTCTTATAAAGTTTTGGCTAAGTTTAAGGCAATTTTTAAAATTTTAAAATCTATGCTTAATAAACGAAAAATTATCTATTAAGTTTTGTTTTAGTAAAAAAGTTGGAAAATTAACTTTTTTAAGTTGAGTAACATTTTGGTCTTTCCGTTTTAGAACCCGATATTTTAATATCAAAAGTTTAATTTTAGTAGCATTTTGGTTCATATTGGTTGTCAAATCTCTTTAATTATAACAAAAAGCTGACATGTTACTCAATTTTTATTAAAAAAAAATGTTTTAATTATTTTTAAAATGAAAAGATCCTTTTAATATTTTCTAGCTTTATTTTTTTTTTCTCTAATCTCCTCTCCCACTTTCTCCTTTCTCCCACCTCTCAACCATTTTTGCGATCCTCATCCATAGTTGTCGTCATCAACTTTTTTTTTCTTCTTTTCAAGTGGTGACTCAACGCTAGAAACTCGAAGTTGCAAAATAGGACAGCGCCACAACGCTACATAATTACAGAGCTGCACTGTGTATCTTAGGGCAGCATCGTGCTGTGTAATTCTATAATGTTGGAAACATAGTAAACCCACACAATATAAATCAAGAGACAAGAGAAGAAGATTGTTCTCTTACTCACATAATTTAGGAGAATTGAACTTGAATATTTCTTATAAACCTTCTTTTCTTTCTTACTTCTTACAAATGAAGAATCCTACACATATTTATACTAGTAGAAAAATACATCAAAAGACATCAACAATAAATATCAATACATGTGACTCTTTACCAATACATGAACATTCATCAATGTATTTGGAAATTCATGTATCCAACTATTCCTTGAATCTCAACTATTTATGTATGTAATAATGTAATTCATGTATTAAGATGTCTAGATTAATTTAATTTCAATATCCTCCCTTAATCTAGACTTGAGCAACTCCAAGTTTTTCTCTGAAATTTACAAACAAATCAAACTTCAATGCCTTTGTAAAAATGTCTGCCACTTGATCTTGAGTCTTGCAATATTTCACCATCACTTCTCCATCATTAATCAAGTCTCTGATAAAATGATACTTGATTTTAATATGCTTACTTCTTCCATGAAAAATTGGATTCTTTGATAATGCTATAGCAGATCCATTATCACAAAATAAAGCAGTCTCACTTCTTTGAGTACAGTTCATTTCCTTCAACATCCATCTAAGCTATAAAGCTTGACATCTAGCTGTAGATAAAGAGATATATTCTGCTTCGGTGGTAGAAAGAGCAAGCTGCTTCTTTGAACTCCATGAAAAAACACTTGAACCGATGCTAAAAACATAACCCAATGTACTTTTGTTATCATCTACATTACCACCCCAATCACTATCACAAAAGCCAAACAATACTGATTCTGGAACTTTCTTATAATAAATTCCAAAATTAATGATTCCACGAATGTAACGAAGAACTCTTTTACCTGCTTCCCAGTGACTTCTTTTCGAGCTTGTCATGAATCTACTTAACATACTTACAACAAATGAAATATCAGGTCTTGTTGTCGTCAAGTACATCAAGCTTCCAACTAAACTTCGATACAAACTTGGATCAACTTCTTCTCCAATATCATCCTTGCTCAATTTCAAATTTGTATCCATGGGAGTGTTGCAAGGAAAAGCATTTTCCATCCGGAATTTTTTCAACAAATCATGAGCATACTTTTGTTGTGAGATGACAATCTCTCCATCTTTTTTATCAACTTCAATTTCGAGAAAATAGTGGATGAGACCCATATCACTTATTTCAAATTCCTTTTTCATGGAATTCTTAAAATCATCACACAACAATTTATCATTTCCAGTGAAAAGTAAATCATCAACGTAAAGTGAAACGATAAGAAATTTGTCATACTTATCTTCTTTGACATAAAGTGCATGCTCATATGGACATCTTTGAAATTCCGTCTTCAGAAAGAAACTGTCAATGCGGCTGTACCAAGCTCGTGAAGCTTGCTTCATTCCATACAAGGCCTTTTTCAACTTGTACACCTTTTCTTTTTCTCCTTGTTTCACATAACCCAAAGGTTGTTCAACAAATAACTCTTCCATCAAGTATCCATTCAAAAAAGCGGATTTTACATCCATTTGATAAACATTCCATCCATTTTGAGCAGCTAAACATAAAATCGATCGGATGGTTTCCATTCTCGTCACAGGAGCAAATATTTCTTCATAATCTACACCATATTCCTACTTGTAACGTTTTACAACAAGTCTTGCCTTGTATTTTTCAACTTCACCATTTGACTTCAACTTTGTTCTGTACACTCATTTTACTCCAAGAGCTTTTTTGTTTACAGGAAGCTCCACAACTCTCACGTTTCATTTCTTTTTATCGCATCAATTTCTTGATCCATTGCAATCTTCCATTTCTCATCTTGGATGGCCTCATCAAAAGTTATAGGATCAACACCAACAAATAATGCAAAATTAGCAACATGATCATCGTCAATTCTGCTAGTAGAATTATAAATATCTTGAATATTCCTCATTCTCCTTGGTGAGATTTCATCATTACTTGTGGAAGATGGCACTGCAGACGAAGATGATGCCACTGCTTGAATTTCTACTTGCTCTGAGGCTTGAGCATCTTCATTCTCATCCATGCTAACATGAAATGGACTTTCAGCTTCACCAGCAGCATCCCAGCTCCAGGATTCATCTTCATTGAAAATCACATCCCTGCTGATAATAATCTTTTTTGACACAGGATTATACAACCGATAAGCTTTAGAATTTTCACTATAGCCTACCATAATACATTTTTCAGATTTATCATCAAACTTGCCTCTTAGCTGATTTGGTATGTGAGAATAAGCTATACTCCCAAAAACTCTCAAGTGACTAACACGTGGTTTCTCACCACACCATGCTTCATAAGGAGTCATACCTGGAACACTCTTTGTAGGAGCTCGATTCAAAATATAAGCAGTACATGCAACAGAATCTCCCCAAAACTCATATGGCATCTTTTTTGCTTTTAGCATACTTCTCGCCATCTCCATGATCGTTCTATTCTTTCTCTTTGCAACTCCATTTTGTTGTGGAGTCATTCGAGCTGTCATTTGATAATGAATTCCTTGCTCCTTGAAAAATTTATCAAAAACTATATATTCTCCACCACGATCAGATCTCAAAGTTTTTATCTTATGACCACTTTGATTCTCAACTAAAACTTTGAAAGATTTAAAACATTCAAATGCTTCAGATTTTTCTTTCAAAAGATAAATCCAAAACTTTCTGCTGAAACATCAATGAAGGTTATGAAATATCGATTACCTCCATTTGATATTGTACGCATGGGACCACACAAATCTGTATGGATCAACTCAAGAGGTCTGGAGGCTCTCCAAGTTTTCTCAGTTGGAAATGAATCTCTATGATGTTTTGCAAGTATACACACTTCACAAATATCTGTCTCATGGTTGATATTTTGTATGCCCCTCACCATATGATTTTTGCACAAATGAGATAGCAATCTGAAATTCAAGTGACCATATCAAAAATGCCAAAGCCAGGATGGATCCTTTAATATGCTGCTAAAGCAAGATATTTGACCATATGTAAATTTAAGAGGAAACATCTTATTAGTAGTCATTTTTACCTTGGCAATAAGAACACTAGTCTGATCTTTGATTGTACATACACCACCTTCAAATGAAATATTTAGACCTCGCTGAAGCAGTTGGCCAATACTCAAAAGATTATGCTTCGGACCTGGAACATAGAACACATATGTAACTCGTTTTGTACCTTTTTTCGTCTTCACAAGAATATCACCTTGGCCTTTGACTTGCAATCTAGTGTCATCACCAGTTTTCACTTCACTTTGGAGAGATTCATCCAAAGTAACAAATATACTTCTATTTCCTGTCATGTGGTTACTACAACCACTATCAAGATACCATGTAGACTCTACAACATCGTCTTGAAGGCTACATGCAAGAAATAGAACGCCTTCATCATTTTTCTCCTCTTTATGCATCATGGTGGAATTTCTATCTCCATTTTTCGGTGCCCAACAATCTGCTTGAAAATGGCCATACTTTTTGGCGTTAAAACATTGAATGTGAGACAAATTACCTCGACCTCCTCCTTGATTTCTGCCAAAACCTCTTCCTTTTCCGCTTCCTCTACCTTGAGATGAAGAAGAGCTTTCTTGTAAATTTTCTGAATTTCCACCATTTCTATTATCATAGTTTCTTCCACCTCCTCGTCTTCCACGACCACCACGTCTTCCACGTGAACCGCCTCTGAATGAAGTTTGCATCTGAAAAGCTTCCTCGGTATTAACATCAAATTGTTTTAATCTAAGCTCATGGGATTGAAGAGAACCCATCAAGCTATTTACGGACAACGTGGATAAGTCTTTTGATTCTTCAATGGGAACAACAATATGCTCAAACTTTCTTGGCATACTTCTAAGAATCTTTTCAACTATTCTTTGATTACCTACTTCTTCACCATTTGTTCTCAAACTGTTGACAATCGCAAGAATACGATTGAAATATTCTTCAACAGTTTCGGTCTCTTTCATCTTAATGCCATCAAATTCAGATCTGAGGGCTTGTAGTCTTACCATTTTTACCTTATCTTCTCCTTGATAGGTGGATTGTAAAATATCACATGCCGCCTTTGCAGATGTAGCTGTTGAAATTCTTTCGAAAACAAATTCATCAACAGCTTAATAAATGAAGAATAAAACCTTCTTGTCTTTCTTACGATTTTCTCTCAACTCAGTAAGTTGTTGATTTGTGAGTCCATTCTGATTCTCGACTTCAGTATATCCTCTTTCAACAATATCCCACTATTCTTGTGAGCCATATAACACTTTCATCTGAATACTCCACTGATTGAAATTCTTCCCACTAAATCTTGGAAGTTGGGGTTGCAACATGCTACTATTTGAAGCCATCTTTAATCCTTGCTCTGATACCACTTGTTGGAAACGTAGTAAACCCACACAATATAAATCAAGAGACAAGAGAAGAAGATTGTTCTCTTACTCACACAATTTAGGAGAATTGAACTTGAATATTTCTTATAAACTTTCTTTTCTTTCTTACTTCTTACAAATGAAGAATCCTACACATATTTATAATAGTAGGAAAGTACATCAAAAGACATCAACAATAAATATCAATACATGTGACTCTTCACCAATACATGAACATTCATCAATGTATTTGGTAATTCATGTATCCAACTATTCCTTGAATCTCAACTATTTATGTATGTAATAATGTAATTCATGTATTAAGATGTCTAGATTAATTTAATTTCAACATATAACGCCGTGGCACTGACCTTGCATTTCTAACGCCAACACTAGTGTCGGGGCGCCACTTGCACACCTTTTTTATGTTCATTTTTGCCTCTATTAAAGCCTTAGGACTATAATCGCCCTTCATGAGGCTATTTTCTTCAATTAAACTTCAATTTTTTTTATAATTTCGCCTGAATGCTTGGTTCCTACATATCAATATAAAATTCATCAAATAGCATATTTAACGTTAAAAAACTAACAAAAACCTAAACCAAAGAAAGCACTTTTTGAATGTTTTTCATCACTCAAAACTAAGAATTTTTTTAGTCCCGAGCAAAAATAAAATAAGGTAGAAGAAATTTTTTAAATATACATGCTATTGACTCAAACCTCATTATTTAGAATAAAACACATTAGATCCATAAGCATAAACAATCAAGCACATCCATTGTCACGAAATTTCAAGGTCAAATCTTTTCATCCCCCACATGTGTATGTGAAATCCCTTTTCATTTAAGTCTAAACTAGCTTGTCATGATTTTAAATGATCCTCACTAGTTTTTTTTTTCTACTCTGGTTCGATGAAACTTATAAAAATTTCTCTCATCATCCATGTAGTAAAAATACCACTAGACCAATCATTTATTTTTTTTCAAACATACAAAGAATTTCTAAAGCCACATTACCTTCGTTTTGGCTTGCCCGCATGGGTCACATGAAAGACATCCAATTACAAACAGTGTCTCAATCAAAGTGCCTAAATTTACTCAGTTTCCTAAACATGTAATGAAAATGAGAAGTAATCTGCTTCAAAAATAAATTTTATTTTGCTTTTTTTTTCCTATTTTTTTTCTTCTTATTCATCTCAATCTAGCAAACACAACTAAACAACCCATAGAGATTTGCCTAATTTATTTCAAAACTTTTTAGTGTGACAACTTGATTAGTTCAAGTGAAAATATGCTTTACCATCAGGACCTAAAACAAAATGGCTATGTGCTCAAATATGCAAGAGACTCCAAGAAAGACTTAAACATAGCCTAATTCAGGAATATGTTATCATATTTCACAATACCTCATCTAATATGCAAATTAAGAACAAATCCTAAGCAATCATAACCAACAACATGCACATAGAATTTCTCAACAATTAAAACACAACATCACATCATATCTTCTTTCTCAAAAATTGAAAAAAACTTCCTCCAAATTTTGGACATACAAAATTTTCAACGTATCCACAATCAATTAACATGCATAACTCTTTTTTTTTATTTATTTTACTAGCATGTATAAGAAGATAAAAAAAACACACAATAGTACGCAGTACTTCCCCTATCCTAAGCCTAAAGTCATGCATTGTCCCAAAAAAGATCAATGAAGCAAAAAGAGTGAGTGAAACTGGCCTAGTTACTAAGGTGGGCACTCATGTTAGACCTGTGGACTAGTATTGTATAAAAGGACTCCTATAAGAGAGACTACAAAAATATCATGAATGCCATGGAACATAAACAAACAAAAAGCATAAACAAATGAAATAACAAAAAGTAATAAAACTTGGGTTGCCTCCCAAAAAGCACTGGGTTTAATGCCTAGAGCTAGACAACAGAGAGTTTCTACATCAAGGTACGTAAGTGTTATTCACTTCATAGTTTTCTTATTCACTTTATATATCTCTCAAGAAATGAAACTTAACACCAACCAGTTTGGTTCGATCGTGGTATAAAAGATTTTTCGAAAGTGCAAGAGCATTATGACTATTCTAGTGAATGGTAGGCTCTGCTATATCTCCCAACATGTCAGAAATCAACAATTTTTAACCAAATTGCTTCCTTAACAAACTCACATAAAGTAATATACTCTGACTCTATGGTAGATAAAGCCACCATAGATTAAACTGAAGATCTTGTACTAATTGTATTGCAAAACACTTTAAACACAAAACTGTTGTAGATCTTCTCTTATCTAAATAGAAGCAAAATTAACATCAACAAAACTTTCTAAATACTGAACATTAAAATCACCTACCGTGTAAATTAAACATTAGAATCACAAACACTTTAAACACAAAACCTGTTGTAGATCTTTTCTTATCTAGATCAGAAGCAAAATCAATATCAACAAAACTTTCTAAACAATGAACTTTAAAATCACCCATTTACATTATGTAGACAACTGTGTAAATTAAACTATAGTTATTAGTACTTTTTACATACCTGATTACCCCTTTTATAGTTTTCCAATGATTTTTATGTGGACAACTCATAAAACAGCTAATAATAACACTTATTACATAAGATAAATCTGGATGAGTACATATCATTCCATACATCAAATATCCTATTGCATTAGAGTAAGATACATTTGTAACTGCAAGTTCTGTGTCTGCCTACAAAGACTGGAGCTTTAATAATATGAAATGAGAGGATAATGAAACAATCACTGACTTTGCAATATCAAGATGAAACCTCTTCATCACACTGTCTAGGAAACTCCGTTGTATATAACTATGAGTTTGGTTAGCAGCTTTGTCCCTAACAATTTCCATATCTAAAATCTATTTAGCTAGATCAAAATCTTTCATATCAAATTCTCTGCATAATTAAGCCTTCTAGTCAACTATTTTATAATAAATATAATAAACTAAAAGCATATCATCCATAAACAGTAACAAAAACACATATACATCTTTTGAAACAAATTTACATTGTACCTATAAGATTGGAAAATTAATAATTTATTAGAAAATTAATAGAAAATTAGCTAGTTTGAATTCAATTTTTCCTTTTTTGTATTTGTACATTTTACTATGATAACAAATTGATGCACATACGGATTGCTTACTTGGAGCTTCTATAAATCTCATTTCATTATTAGATAGAATTAGTTTCTATCCCGACAAGTAAATTGTCTATGATAACATAGTTTTTTGTTAGTAAATTCTAAAGTTTTTTACTTTAATTTTTTATATTTGTGTTCGAAATGGTACCTCACTTTTCATTCGATCCATTATTCGATATTGCATTGGTATAGAGTTTCATACTCTATCATATATCAACAACAATTTCTACACGACCGCTATATCTAGTAAATTGAGGAAAAGTTTGGTTTAGTATTTGAGTAGCTAAAGGAAACAATTTTACTAGTTTAAAACAAGCAATCGAAAAATGTGTTCAACATGTAATTATATTTAATTATATAAAGTTTCAAATCAAATGTTTAAATTCTCATTATTTATCTTAGCTCACACATATATATACATATACATAAATATATATGTATATAATATATATACATATATATAAGAGGTACAAACCATTATGTTGTTTTTTTTATGCTAGTTACAACTTATTCCTTCCTCCAGTCGGCTGAGTCTCAATCTCTTAGTGCTACAAAGACTACCATCTATAGAAAAACCCACCAACAAATTAAAATTTCTTACTTTATATTTTAAATAATAGAAACAAAACATACATACTTCTTCACGACTATCAAACTTATTTACTATAATAAAAAAAAAAAAAACTTAGTTGTTTGTAGAATTCTTCTGGATTTTTTAATTTTTTAGCAATCCTCATGTAACTCCCTTCTCCTCACTCAATTCCATACGAAGTTTATTTATTTATTTATTTTAATATTCGTGAGTGTCCGAACCAGTTTACACGCATCTCGACTAATCTCATGAGATAACCCGCCTGACCCTATAACATTTGAGTATCAAAGAAACTCGTATGATATTAAATCCTAGGTAGGTGACTACCATGGATTGAACTCATGACCCAATTCCATATGAAATTTTTAAAATGATATAATCCCGATTATATTTGACAGTCCCCATTTTATGATAAAATTATCTCTAAGTGGATCATTGTACCTATATAAAACTTGATAAATATCTAATTTACTGCCAAATTTATAGAAAATTGGCTAGTTTGAATTCAATTTTACCTTTTTGTATTTATACATTTCATCATTATAACCAATTGATACGCATACAAGTCGCTTACTCAGGGCTTCTATAAACTCATTTCATTATTAATTTGTATCCCAATAGTTAGATTGTCTACCATAAAATAGTTTTGTTAGTAAATTTCCAAAGTTTTTTACGTTTAAGTTTATTAAGAGTGGTACCTCATTTTCATTCATTCCATGATTTGATATTGCCTTCGTATAGGAATTCCACACTCTATCATATCTTCAAAGACAATTTCTATTTGACCGTCGAATCTATATAATGATAATTATCCTGGGTTGATTTAGTGGTAGTGGTAATATAAAAAAAAAAAAAAAAAAGAGTCAAAGGGCTAAGGGGTCATGAGTTTAATAATTCATGGTGGCCACCTACCAAGAATTTAATATTCTACGGGTTTCCTTAACACTCAAATGTTGTAGAGTCAGCCGAGTTATGGGTTTATAGTTTATTAGTAGATCTCTTGACTCAATAAGAAAAATGGCAAAGGTAAATAAATTTCAAACATTGTTGTAGATGTAGAACAAGAAGACTAAATTGATGAAAATAGGTGAATGGTTGGAGGATGAATTATTATTATAGAAGTGAGAGAGAAAAAGAAGAGTTGGGGAGATGAGATCAATCACTAATAGACTTTGCTATATTTTCAATTTTTTAAAATGTTGCTATATATGCTAATACTTTGAATATGATTATTATATTTGTAACGGTATTCTTTTTCTATTTTTTCCCAAATATTGTCTATTGTGATTATAATCTTTGTTTGCAAAAGAAGCTTTGGCTTGGATTTTCTTACAAAAAAAGTAATAATTAACTTAAGAATTATAGGGAGACCCAAATTAAGGCGATTTTAATATTAGTCCTAAACGAAAGTTGAAGTTACTGCAGCAGTCTTTTGCTTGTAGAACAATTAATGCTTTGATTCGTCGATTGATCTTATGGTAAATTACAAACCATACTCATAAACTTTCTCATTTGTGTTTTTTCGGAAAAAAAAAAGAAAAAGAAAAGATACTTTTATTTTTAAAAAATTAAAATATTATTCCTAACTTTTCAAAATATTTCAAAATTAAGTTTGAAGTAAAAATTCAATATAATATAAGACAAAGATTAGAATTTGAAACATTATAATAGTGACGTAGAATGAAGATTAATACTTGAACACTACCACATCATTATGTGGCACAACAATTTTCGTTTTAAGTTTTAGTTTTATCTAAAATTCTAAAGAATTTCTACTCTAGTAATAGTTTTAAAATGTTTATGAAAACTAAAAAACAATACTACAAATTTTTAAAGAATATAAATATTTTTTCTACTAAATTATAAGTTTAATCAATAAATTTTAACATTTTGCATCTACTTGGTCTCTAAACTTTTAAAAGTGTAGAATAGGTCTTTATACTTATAATTTTGTGTCTAATAAATTTTTGAACTTTCAATTTTATATCTAATACATTCCTAGAAAATTAAAAAAATTCAATAGTGACTTTCTTGATTTCTTTCGTTTAAAAAAGAAAAGATTTATTAAATACAAATTTAAATTTCTTTCTAACTTACTACAATCATTTTTCTCAAACACACTTTTAAATGTTTGCAAAAAATTTTTTCTCTAACCTTATTTTCTAAAACTCTTTTCTCCAAAACGAGGATGGAGATTGCAAAATATGGTTGTTGTATCATCAACTATTTAAATTTGAATTGACTAAGTTGTTTACGGGTAAAAACACGTACCTCGATTGTAACTGTTGGTATATATAAAATTTATTATTATTATTTCTTTAAGACACCCAATTCTTATTTTTCGGTTCTATAGTTGCATATGATTGAATTAGTTTAGGATGCTTTTTGTGAAACAAAACTTGAAGTAACCAATCAGATTTAGACACGTAATCCGACACGTGGCTGGTCAATGCAGCCAATTACATTTGCAGACAGTGGAAACGGTGGGGAGCTGAAATAAAAGAATCCTCCATTTTCAGTAGCAACAAATGATCCATCCATTCCAAATTCCAAATTCCAACTGATAATTATTGAAGTTTTTATTCGAATTTCGAACAATCTCAAAACCCAAAACTGTTTCTTTCCTTTTCTTCTTCTTCTGTTCTTCATTTTCATACGGGGATTTGGGGAGGAAGGGAAAGGGAAGAAGGGAAATGAAATTTCTTCCTCAATCCTGTTCCTCCATTGATGAAATTCAAACTTCCATTACTCTAATTCCAGGTCTCCCTAATGATGTTGCTGCTTTACTCCTTTCCTTTCTCCCTTATTCCCATCATGATCGTCTCAAATCAACCTGTAAATCATGGCGTCTCTTCTTCTCTTCTAAAACCCTTATTTCCCTTCGATTCACTCACCCCAATTCTCTTTCTCACCTTCTCTGCTTTTTCCCTCAAGACCCTTTAATCTCTTCCCCTTTTCTTTTCGACCCATTTTCCCTTTCTTGGTGTCCTCTTCCTCCTATGCCTTGTAATCCCCATGTCTACGGTCTCTGCAATTTCACCCCAATTTCCCTTGGCCCTCACTTGTATGTAATCGGCGGCTCTCTCTTCGACACTCGCTCTTATCCAATCGACCGTCCTTCTTCTTCCTCCTCTGCTTTCCGATTCGATTTCCATTCCTCCTTTTGGGAACCCATCTCGCCGATGCTCTCGCCACGGGGGAGCTTTGCGTGCGCTGCGGTTCCTGATTCCGGTCAGATTTTGGTAGCCGGAGGTGGGTCTAGGCACACGATGTTTGCGGCGGCCGGGAGTCGAATGAGCTCCGTGGAAAGGTATGGTTTAACTCGAAAGTTTAAGTTGATGGGTTACTGTAAATTTGATTGGATATCGATATTGCTTTAACAGGTATGATGTGGAGAGAGATGAGTGGGTTGCACTTGATGGGTTGCCGAGGTTTCGAGCTGGGTGTGTTGGGTTTTTTGTGGGAAATGGAGGGAAGAGAGAGTTTTGGGTGATGGGTGGCTATGGTGAATCAAGGACTATTTCAGGAGTGTTTCCTGTGGATGAATATTATAGAGATGCTGTTGTGATGGAGCTGAGGAATGGCCATGGCAGTGGGAGGTGGAGGCAAATTGGGGATATGTGGGAAGAAGGGGAAAGGAGGAGGCTAGGAAAAATTGTGGTGATTGAGAATTATAACCATGGACAACCTGGAATTTTCATGCTTGATGGTGATGAATTCTTAAGGTTACTCTTCTTCTTTTTAGTTGGTTATGTGTTGTTTAAGATTCCTATAATAGTTGAGAAAGATTTCAGTTTTGTTCTCGGTTTACTTGAGCAAATAGCTTTCTGATCTTAATGTAGGCTGTTTAAGTGTTTGCTTTGGTTTTGTGACTGATTACTTTTCATATGATTGACTGTGGAAATTCCTTTTATCACTCTGTTATTTGTTCTTTGGTTCCTTTTTCCCCATTTAGAGAGTGAAAAGATAAAGTGTCAATTGCATACATCCATTTTGTACTGTGGAAACCTATGGCTTTATTTGTTGATGAAGAAAAATTAATAGCAAACTAGAAGCATATGAGCCCATAAAACTAAATGTTGAGCATTAAATTTTTTGCTCCTTTAGTTTTCATGGTACAAGAAGCTCTGGATTTGGAAATAAAAATTTGGCTGAGGGTTCCCATCTCTTTAAATAGGATACTTTTGGAATGAAAGGTGGATGCTTCTCCTTAAGAAAGTGGAGGAACATGTTCTAATGTTATGGGTGTTGGTGACTAGTTGAAAGAATTTATTTGGAGTGGGCTCATTAACTAATTGGAATCATCAGATTTGTTACACCCATTCTGCCTGGCAAAAGAAGAACAGAGCCAAATGGAGGAATAATTCAAAAACTTTCAGAGTTCCTTAATTTGATGTATGAGGTTAACTAGGATAGTAAATTGTCTGAAAATTTTCATAGACCATGAAGGTGGCTACTGTTACAAGGTTTTCTCCATTTCGTCGTTCTTGGCTTGCAGATCGAGTTTTAGTCCAAATGTTGTGATGGTGTTTTCATCGAAAAAAGTTAACTTGGTAGGCAGGAAAATAGAGATTACTCACTCATACATCTTGAAAATATGGAGTTTGTCTATTTTCGAGCTCCCAAACTGAATTTAAAACTCTAGTTATAAATGGTTTCTCTTTTCATTATCTTGTCTGGTTTCTCGAATAAGTATTTCCTCTATTCTGTTTCTCATTCCAACTACATTGTTAGGGACAATGACTGCCAACATATTTCTACATTGGTATGATATTGCTCACTTTAGGTATAAACCCTCCTGCCTTTAGTTTTGATTTCACCTGAAAGATCTCATATTATTTGAGATAGTTGTCTTCACTTATATATCATAGATTCTCACCTTATCTAACTAATGTGGGACTTTGGTCGTACTGCTCTATTGTTCATTAGTATGTGAATACCAAACTTGAGATCGGTTGTTCATTGGTATGTGAATACCAAAATTGAGAGTTCCATATATGATTTGCACTTGAATCTTAAGTTACAGACTGATACATATACCTTACAAAGCTCTGAGATTAATGAACTTTTTCTTCTTCTGATTTCCTCTTCTTTGGTCTCCTACAATGTTTCTAGATATGAAATGGCATCAAACAGATGGGTTGAAGAGTCAAGGGTACCAAGGAAAACTCCTTTCAATTCATCATATGGTTTTGTTGCATTGAATAGAGAATTGTATGTTATATCATTTCTAAAGACAGAGTCTGCCGAAGCTCGAAGGCTACGACATCATAAGAAAGGAGGATCACTGTACATGCAAATCTACAATCCTGAGAAGAAGACGTGGAGATCTCTCGTTACCAGGTCACCTTTTCACCACCCGATGGATTTCGATACTGCAGCTATTTGTACGGTTCGTATGTGAAAAATGTCAATACCTCTGCAATCAACTACTCATTATTATGCTTACAGATTTAGGCATATATGCTGATTGTTCTCTGCTAGCTAAGTGTGGCACATACATTTGTATTGCTTTATGTACATGTTTAGAATGATTTATAGGCAACCCTTTTTTCCCTCTTACTGGAAATAAGTTACATCAACTCAAGAACATAAATATTGTACATTTGTATATATTGTTCATTGTAGGTGATAAATAGATGAATTTTTTATCACATTATCTACTGATTCGTCTTGAATCCAAATAAACTAGGTTTAGAAAGTTCTGATTTGTGTGAATTTATGTATTGAATGAATTTCAATAGCTTGAATGGATGACTGTTGAACTATGTTCATGTCGACCGTCCCCACATACATTAAATTATTGATATAATTGAATGTACTGTAGTTCTTTAGTTTAAGCATTAAATTGATGGGTTATTAACATATTATCAAAGTAGTAAGAGACCATGTGTTTGAACTCTGGTGTACTGTCCTTTTATTCTCCCTAATTAGAATTTTCATTTGTTGGGCTTAGCGAGGGTGAGTGGAAATATTGATATAATTAATTTTAGGTTGAATTGTAAAAAATACCCCTTAAATTATGGGGTTGGTGTTAATTATACTCATTAATTTTAAAAAGTTCTATTTCAACTAGAGATCTTCATGCACAGAGAGAAGATTCAACGCCGAAAATTTCATGGGAATTGGGTTCCCCTTTGCAAAATCTCTCGTCATTTTTTTTAAGTTTAGTTTGAACCAAATAGATTTTTCAAAATTTTATATGTTTAAACGGTTTATTTCCAATAAAATTTCTATTTAAAGAAATATTATATATTTTTTTTAATAAAAACAATAATATTTCATAGGTAAAAATGTTCGATTTCTTGATTTCTAAAAGTTAAAGTTTTAATATTACAAGGATGTAGTCTTCAACCTAAATATTACAATAACATTCCTAGTCTTAAAAGCATAAAAGTCTCAACTTAAATATTACAACATCTCGAGTATACACCAGTGGGGAACTGGGAATAGGGAATGTAACCCGGGATTCCTCACTCCGTCTTGTTTGGGGTGGGTCCTCACAGGCCGCCAATCTTAATTGTGGGTTAAGATGGATGTCTCTAATTTCAATTCTTGAATTGTGAATTTTGGTTCCAAACAACAATTGTAGGCTTTTGCCATTAAATTTATAAACGAAAAAGTTGTGTCTGCTTATGTGAACAAATTTAAACTCGTACATTAAAAACACACAAAAACACATGACATATGTGAACGATATATGTTGGGTGATCTTCCCGTTTTCATTCCCACGTACACTTCAAATCTTTTGTTCTTTTGTTTGTGATTTTTTTTTTCTAACTTCAACTCCTAAATTTATTTTATGTATATGTTTAGATTTGTTCACATAAGTAAATACAAACTTTTCTATCCACGAATTTGATGATAGAAGTCTCAAAGGCTGGTTTGAAACCAACTTTAAAATTAAAATAAAACTTTATCAAAGTTCAAGGTACAATAGAAACCGACTCAGTAGTTCAAGAATTTTTCGATAATTTAACCTTAAATTTAACATAAAATCTATGCAACTAAATAAAAGGAACAATTAAGTTATACAAGTTTGGTTGCGTCTACTCACAACTTTCAAAGTAAACAGATACTTTTTCCATCAAAGCACTTCTCTTCTTGATTTTGTTACATAATTCCATCCAAAAAAATCTGATTTAGAAAGGAAAAATATTTTATCTGTTAAAAAGCCATTTCGGTTCTTGTACTTTGAAATTTATAAATGACCAGATTTAGTCATTGTACTTATTCTAATAAATATTAAAATTAGTCCCTATTGTTAGTTTGTTTTTAACTTCTTTTTTTAGAAAGAAAAAAATACTTTTTTAGTCCCTAAATTTTAGGTCATGTTTTCATTTGGTACTTAGTTTCAAAACGTTACACTTTTAGTTCTTAAGTTTTAAGTTTGATTTCACTTTAGTCCCTATGTTTCAAATTGTTATGCTTTTGCTTTTGAGATCTGAATTTTGTTTCAATTTGGTCCATGTTTCAAGATTTAAACTTTTAACTTCAGTATTTTTCTCTAAATACTTACTTTAAATTTTTTATGTTAATGTATAATAATTGATTAAAAATATTTATGAAGTGAAAATTTAAAATAAATTTTAATAGTGATGAAAAAATAGTGTAATTTAATTAATTTTAATTCTTTTAAGTTAATTAATAGACAATATTAACACTAAACACTAAAAGTAAATAAAGTGAAGAATTAAAGTTAAAGGTGCAAATCTTGTAAGGACCAAATTGAAACAAACTCAAATCTCAAGGGTATAATTTTAACCTTGTGAAACCTAGAAACTAAATTGAAATCAAAATTCAAAACTTAAGGACAAAAAGTATAATATTTTAAAACTTAGGGGCCAAATTAGAACTAGACCTAAAATCTAGGGACCTTCAAAACTAATTTTGATGATTGAAAATTGTATTTAAAAGTGTAAAATTGAAAATTAAATTAATTTCGAGTGATTAAAGTGTGTTTTGAGTGATTTTAAAAATGAAAAAAAAAAATGATTTTAACGATTTTAAAATCACTCTCAAATATGTTTTTAATTATTTCATCAAGTTCGACAATTTGTAAGGATTGAGAGTGAGTTTCAGTTTTTGTCATTAAACTTTGAAGGTTTTCCTTTTTTACCACTTCTAAAATTCGTTAAAAAAATCACTAGAGTTCGTTTTTGTATTTTATTAAAATAAGATGAAAATTTACGCAACGACTAATTTGTAAGGATTGAAAGGCATGAAAAATATTATTTATAACATAATTCACATAAATAATTAACATAAAAACATTGAAGTGTAAAGATTAATTAGATAAATAATTTTAACAATATCTCTTTTCAAATAAAATAAATAGTAACACTGATCTTGATCTTTTTTATAATTGTAAAGTATACGCATCACATATGCTTTTTAATTAAATTCTAACATTAATTTTCGTATCTTAACAATTCCAAAATATAGAGACAAACCTTGCTCTGAAAATCATAGGTATTTGGTACAATTTAATTTTAAAACAATTTTTTTTATCGGTAAGTATTCAGACTAAC
This sequence comes from Lagenaria siceraria, assembly GCA_002890555.2. NCBI lineage: Eukaryota > Viridiplantae > Streptophyta > Magnoliopsida > Cucurbitales > Cucurbitaceae > Lagenaria > Lagenaria siceraria. The sequence goes on along the minus strand of CM016483.1, from coordinate 16,513,870 downwards.
TTATAAGCAACTTGATTAATCTTACCAAACATGTCGCTAGACCAAAAAGAAATGTTTGAACGGATATGAAAAAAAAAAAAAAAAAAAAACAAACAAACAGATTTGTCATATTAGACAATAGACTTGAAAAAAAAAAGGACAAAAAAATTGTTGTCGGGTTTGAATAAATCTCAACTCAACAGTAAAATCATATGATTTAATTTAAGTGTCAATTAACAACACCTATTTATTCAAACCCATTAAAAAAAAAATTCTATTCTTATATACTTCTTAAGGTTGTCCCATTGGTCAAACACCAATTTCAAATATAACTATTTAATTAAGCTACTCAATTTTTTTTTTCTTTTTTAGTCTGAAAAAGAAAATCAAAACAAAAAACTTGTTTCTCATTTGTTGGACCCGTATCTCCATCATGATATGATGTTATTACAGATATTTTTTCTCAATTATATATTCATAATCTTCTTGTTATCTAGCAAATATATATGTGGAATGTTGTCGTACCTTTCAATTTCAACCATACTCAATTGTGTCTATAAATGTTTTAGAAAAGGACATTTTATACGTGAATTTAATAGTTTATGTATATATATCATTCACTTTAAAATTATAAGATCTATTAAGTACACAATTAGAAAGTTTAGAAATCTATTAGAAACTTTTTATTAAAAGTGAAAAACGCCTATTACATCTTGAAAAGTTTTGAAGCTATGCTTTCATATTTTATTCTACTTTTTCTAAACATACTCATTTTGAAAAATTGAAAAAAAATAATTTATACGCCTAAACTTTAGAAAAATTATTTGGTAACGGTACCATAATGTATAGTTTAAGTATTGATGCACTTAACCCCAAAGTTAAGTGTATAAATGATTTTTTCCCTTTTAATTATCTACATTTTTACTGCCTATCAGCGATAAACAACTATAGACTCAAACCAAATTTTTCGATATTTGTAAATAGTTTGATATTTTTTTTTATAATAATTTCTCCTTTTTTAATATTTTCAGTGTTTTAAGGAAAATAAAAATTTATGAAATCAATATTTTGGGGTTTGTTCATTTAAAAAGATGTTAATGGATTATTTAAAAAAAAAAATTAAAGTATCCTTTTGAAAAAAATGTTTTTTATGAAATCAAACCCTTTTTTTTTAATGAAATTTTCTTAAGAAAGAAAAGAAAAAGATTTTTTATTAAATAAGAAAACCTATTGAAATCAAAGGGATATTCTAGGTTTCATTAATGGAAAAGACTTAAATATGCTAGCATATAAAATAAAAGAAATCATAATTAATAGGAAACAAAACAGCTTACTTGAAATAAAGGAAGAAAAACGTGGTGATATGGATTTTTTAGGGAGAGAAAACATGTAGAGAAAGGAAAGAAGAATGTGGAAACAAAGACACAGAAAAAATTGTTAGAAAATAATGGAGAATGGGAGAAACAAGATATTTTGAGAGCAATAACTTGACTTTTTTTTTTTAAAAAAAAAATAAAATAAAAAAATAAAAAAAATAAATCTTCAATATAGTGTGTTGTGATGTGTGAATAAAATTTATATAAATTTCTAAACCTTTATGATTAGGTGAAAAAATAAATTAAATCAAATTTTTAAAGAGAAAAACAATATATTTAATTTAAAAAGATTTGTTTGATTTAAAAAAAAAATAGATGGCTTAAGTAATTTCTTTCAGATTTGATTAAATCAAGAAAATATGAACATTAAAGTTTCAAAATTTTGTTCTCCTTAAAATGCAAAGATGAAATAATATCTTTTATTTTATTTTATAAATTATGGAAAAAGACAAAAAATTTGTACAAAATAAAAATGATAAAATAAAACCCAGCCCGAATAAATTTAGAGGTTTGCGCTCTTCCTAATTTGTATAATTCTTAAATATTACCAAAATACTCCAAACTCATCTACCTTACTTTCCTCTATTGTCGTGGCTACCACCACCTTCCACCGACCAACTTCGGCAAGCATAACCGACAACCAACTTCGACCACCTTTGCCCCTTTGACCATCACCTCTGGCCATTGCTAGCGTCGGTCAATTCTGACTCACCTCTAGTGACCACCTCAAACGACCAATTCCGGTGACTTTATTTTATATGATTAGTTTATCTTATTTTATAGTCATCCTTTATAGTAATTTGATATTAACAAAAATGTTCTTAGTATATGACAAACCAAATAAACTTATATATAAACATACTTCTGAGAAAAAGTTGTCAAACGTATATATGCTTTTATTTTAAGCAGTTTTTGTCTAAAGTGTATACATGAAAATGAAATTTTGAAAATCTATCTTTTTCTACGTAAATCCAAAGATACAAGCCGTTAGTTATTCAAAGTTAATTTTTATCAAAATCTGTGAAATAATAATAATAATATTTTTATCAAATTGGATAATTATAAGTATGATGACTAAAATTGAACCAAATCCAAAGTATAGTGACACATAATTTTTTAATTTAATAAATTCAATCCTAAGACTAGGGAAATTAGCCAATCAAAAGTCCTTTATTTTATTTTATTTTCAAGAAAGTGAACCTCACTTTCCCCAACTTTGACCTAATCAAAATTCCTACATCTTGTTTATCTTGTCAATGGCCAACAGTCAATTATTCAATTATTCAATGAGTTTGTGAAGAATGAAGTATCTTTTCACAAAAAAAAAAAAAATAATAATAAATAAATAATAATAATAAAATGATAATAATGGGTTATAAATACAGCCACCCAACTTCCTCAAATTTCACCTTCATTATCATATATATTCTTACAATATATAATCTCCATTATTAATCTTCATTAGTTGTTAATTAATTTAATTAATTATCAGCTCAACCATTTCTTCTCTCTTCTCAAAATGAAGATCCAATTCACTTTCTTTTTAGCCATTTTGCTTCTTCTTGCCAATGCTCATCAGCTCCAAAGTTGTAGAACCATGAAAGATGATCAACAAAAATGGTCCATGCTGCTTCAACAATCGCTGCAGAGGGCACCGGTACCTCCGTCCGGCCGAGACGACGGCACCAACATTCCGGTACCGCTCGGGCAACAGGCCTTCGCCGGAAAGTTCATGGCGCCACCGGCCTACGCCTATCCAGATCATCTAATGGTTCCTTCTGGTGTGGCCTTTTGAAGACAAATTGATCTTACAAAATATATATGCATGGTTTTTTTTTTTTTTTTTTTTTTTTTTGTGCAATTTTTACAAATAATAATATGCGAAGTGGGATATATAAATATTGTAATTCATTTATTTATATTTTTTAAAATTACATTTATGTTCTTTTCTATTTCATTATTCTTCAGAGAATGTCCAGACAGCTTAGTAATTTAATTGATGTGACCATGCATATTTTTTATATATTGTTTTTCTTTTCTTTGCATTGGGAGTTTTAAATTTTTATGGGTTGACTAAGTTTTAAATTTTCAAGATGGCGTCTTTTTAGATGTTTACTATTGTTGAGCGAGAACCTAATATTTTTAGATTGAATATTCGTTTGGATTTTATGAACTCTACAATATTAATTTCAAAACTAGTTTATAATGAGAGAACTAACCAACAAACACGAGATAAGATTTTTTAGAAGACATTTCTTTTTTCATTTATCCATAAAAAAATCAATACATATTATTAAATTTCAATTGACATGTCTATATTTCTATGATATTTCTACATTTCTATGAGTTTGATATAAACATGAAGAGTGAATCGATATTTCAATTATATTGTAGAGAAATTCACAAAACATAATAAATAAGTAACAAAATGTCAGCTAATGTAAATATAATATAAATAATAGACATGTTAACTTGTTTAAAAATTATAAAATATTAATTTACTAATTTAAATTTTTTTTTAAATTTTTTGTTTTTAAAAATTTTCAAAAATATTCATTGATATTGACAATTTATCGATATTTTTATTGACCCTTTCACAAAATTAAGACCTCAATATTTCGTTCGACATTGATATTTTAGACATTGATTCTCACAGATAGACTGCATTTTCATAACTCTAAAATAGCAAAAAAATAGTACTTCATAGATATTACTTTTATCGAGTCAACTCAATTTTACACTTTTTTTTTTTGTAAGTATAACTAATTAATATTAAGGTGAGAATTTGAACTTCTGACCTCAAAATTCAAGAAAATGCATTAACTCCTTAATAATGTTGACAACAACTTTAATCATTATTAAATTAAAATACTAATATATATTCATGAAATAATTAAATGTACATACGTTTTGAGCGTATTTTCATCCTAAATAGATTATAGGTGTGTTTTGAATACATTTCAAGTGTTTAATTTAAAAAATAAGTCATTTTAGAAAGAAATAGAGTGTTTGACAACCACTCAAAATAGATTTTGAAGTGTATTTTAAACCGTTTTTATCAAAAGAGTTTAAATAAAAATAAATTTTATAAAAAATCCTTTTTTTTTTCTCAAGTCAATCCAAACGGGTCCTATATCAACTTAAAGGATTATAGTAAATAAAGGTAGGAAATCAATTAAGATTACGGTATAAATCTTATTTTAGTATTAACTCTAAGAAAAAGGTAGAAAAAAAATCAATATTATTTTGATATTTGAATTATTCCATTTTGACCAATTATACTCCTTGGAATGTTTTGTTTTAGACTTCAAAATTTATGACCATTATTGTTATTTATTTATTTATTTATTTTGCATGGAAGATATAATAAAAATATTATTCGACCTCTTATTTCCAAATTTAGTTTTGAACTTTTGTTTTGTTTTTTTGTTTTCTGAGAAATTAAAATTTGAAATTGTTTGCTGTGTCTTCAAAATTAATGGTAAGACAAACCTATGAAAATACCATTTTGGTACCTTTTAAGTCTTATTCAATTTTAATATTTATATTTTTAAAATATTCAATTTTAATCTTTAATACTTTGCATAAATATTAAATCTAGTTGATAATGTTAACATTTTATTTTTTTTAATATATTATTTATTTTCACTATAAATTTAGAAAACATATAAATTTAGAAAACATATTCACATTTCTTACTTGAAAATTATTATTATATTATTTAAACTAATTTCGAAAAAAATTAATTTTAAAAAAACTAATACAGAGACTAAAAAGATTTTTTAATCTAATTTTATTTTGTTTGGTAAATTTGAGAACTGAAATATAACATCGGCAAATATAATGATGAAAATAAAACAAATCTAAAAAATCTAAAGCCGAAGACAAAATAACTTTTGTTAAAAAAATCAAATTAATTGATAACATTCAAAATTAACATTGAAAAAGTTGTTATTGATAACAAATCCGTAATTTCACAAATTTAATTTGTCAAGTCCATAATTAACCTAACTTATTTTCCAACATATTTTAATAATCTGTTCAAAACTTTGGCATCAAAATTGTCAATAATCAAGACTCAAACATATCCTTTAAACGTACGTAATAAAGTTTTAATTTCAATGCTTGACGAAGTCACACAATTTATTTTTCCTTTAATAAATGGGATAAAAATTCCTTAGTTAATTTTATTTTTTTTAATTCGTGAAGTGAGGATAACTCAACCGTAATTGACAAATAATCTAAAATTTGAAAATGCACTTTAATCGGTATCAGATAGAGAAAGTCATGTGATCAAATCTCTAGATATGTCTTGAAACTATTATTTGACGCTTTGAATGACAAGTCTGATTATATGAAGGTTAGTATACTGTTTATATTTTAGATTTTTTCTACCTGCTTTTTCCTGACTCACATACTTTCTAAGAAATTTTCAAGAGTTTACCCAACATATATAAGACTGTTCCAAGCTAAGCAATCACTTAACTTTGGAGTTCTTATGATTGAGCTACCGAGTAGGAAGGTGCACTTCGTTGGTATAGGAAGTAAATTTCAAATTCTTTTAAGTCTTTCTTAACCATACTTGCATATCTTAAGGATCCCTCATTCGGATGTGTTCTTGGTTTATTCATGTCCCCCTTCTATACTCAAGGTGTTACATTCTCTCTCCTTGTCCGCAAATGTAGCTAACAGTACATAGTTAATGAACCTCGTAAATCCATGTAACGATTTCTTCTGGGTCTCTATTCTTTTGCTTGTTGATTATTTCTCTCATAAAAATAATGTCATTTTTTCAATTAATATTGATAATTTCATCTTCGGACGTTTCTACACATTTCTAAGCCTACAAGCAAGGAAGAGTGTTGAAATATGATCTAATTGAATATACCATAACAAATAGGGAAATTACTATAAACAGAAAAAATATCAATTTATTTACAAATATAGAAAAATTTCACTATCTATCTCAGTCAATCACTAGAGCAATAAAATTTTATCGCAGTCTATCGCTGATAGATAGTGAAATTTTTTTATATTTATAAATAGTTTGACTCATTTTTCTATATTTGACAACGGTCCTAACAAATAATTAACTTGAATTTTTTAATTGATTGGTAATTTAACACGTTTTTATTTTGAGATATATATTTATTATTGATAGTATTATTTACTTTTATTTTCTTGACCTTATTCTCCAATACTATTCCACTCCACCATGGTTTGTGCTTTTGTGAAGAACGTGGTTGATGGTTAAACAAGGAGTTGATTGCGTCGGAGCCAAAGAGACTTTGATTTCCTTTGTTCCAAAACGTCCTTAGTCTTTAGTCCTAGTCCGAGTAAACAGTCATCCTTAATAAGACTAACTTTAATTAATAAAATTTAGGGTTATTTTCAAATATATTAAAATGAGCTAACTTATTATAAATAATAGCAAAATGTCATTGTCTATCAGTGAAAGACACTGATAGACTATTATCATCTATCACTGATAGACAGTGACATTTTGTTATATTTGAAAATAATTCTTACAGTTTTGCCATTTAAAACAATTACCCTATAGTTTAAGTAAACATGCTCAATGATAATTGACATTTCAAAAGGTGGCAGATTGACTTTAATTTAAGCCGTTCTTAGTAGCCTCCCAACATACTACCTCTCCCTGTTTAAAGCTCGTGTGGCTATTTGCAAATTGATTGAGAAAAAGATGAGAGATTTCCTTTGGGAAGACAGAGAGAATCAAGGAGGTTCACATTTGGTTAGATGGGATATTATTGCTCGTCCTAAAAATAAGGGTGGCCTCGACATTGAAAAAGATTAAAATATCCAATGATGCTTTGCTTGGCAAATGGATATGGCACTACTTTACTGACCCGATCAATTGTGGAAAGCTCTGATTGACAACAAATATGATACTAGTGACCCGAGCTCTATCCCAAACAAATGTAAATTCTCCGGTGCAAAAGCCCCTTGGTTTCAGATTGTTAAACTGGAAATGATGGTCTGTAATAAAATCCAATAGAATATCAAGAATGGAGCAAAAACTCTTTTTTGGCACCATTGGTGGAATCAAGGGATTAACCTAAAACTCTTGCTCCCTAGATTTTTCAACCTGTCTGAAAATGACTTAATTACTGTCAAAGAGGCATGGAATGTTGAACTGAATGCGTGGGATCCTCCCTTTAGAAGACCGCTTCTGGACAAAGAACAACATATTTGGGCTTCTCAATTGGCTAACTGGCAAATCCCCTTTAATGGGTGGGAGCCAAACTCCCTCACATGGTCCCTTGCTTCTAATGGAGCCTTCTCTGTGAGATCCTTAAAGGATCTTCTTGCTACTGCTGTTGACCAATCTAATCCGATTGACATTGGTCCCATTTGAAAATCGATGATTCCTAATAAATGTAATTTTTTTTTGTGGTCTTTATTTCACAGGGGAGTTAACACTGCAGAGAAGCATCAATCTTGTTTTCCTTCTATGTACCTCAACTCGAATTGGTGTGTCCTCTGCAAGAATCATGGCGAATCCACCAAACATCTTTTCTTCTCTTGTGGTTATTCACAACAAATTTGGGCAAAGTTTTATCATTTGATTGGTGCTGTCGATCCTGTCCCTAGAAATCTGGATGATGTTTTCAAATATTTATTCATATGAAGCCTACAAAGAAAAAAAAAACATACTGCTTGGTAATTTGATTGGTGTCACTTTGTGGAGTCTCTGGTTGGAGAGGAATGATAGAACGTTCCATGGTGACGATAAATCTCTTCGTCAAATATGAGAAGACATTCTTAATCTCTCCGCTTTATGGTGTATCAAGTCTTTTTCATTTTGTAATTATGGTGTTGCTAATATCTCTCTCAATTGGGAGGCTTTTATATAGCCTCCCCTTGCTGTCTTGAACTTTCGAGCTTCCTTCTAGCTCGCTTTTGTATCTTCTTTTCCTATCAATGCATCGTCACTTTTGGTCTAATCCGATTGACATCGTCACTTGGATGTACCTATTTTTCATTATAAAATTTTAATTTCATCCTATTGAATCCTAGACGTAGAAGTTTTTACACTTTATATTCAGTTTTAAAAAAAAAAACATAGAAATTGGTCTTTGATCCCACTTCTCCAATAGTTTCTTGTTTTAAGAAAAAAAAAATTATATATATATATATATATATATATATATATATATATTGGGCTCTTCTAGTCTCAAGAACTCGAGCAGTCTTTATAGTGGTAGACAATTGAAATGGTATAAATAGGGGAAGCATAAGTATTAGATTAATGTTTAATCTAATACATCTAGATTTTCAGTAGGTAAAATTGCACACCCATTGAAGAGAACTAATTAAAGTAAAAATTGTTACACCATTCTAAGTTTTTGAAGTAGAAAACAATTAAACATACTTTGCTCACATTTGAGGTACAATTTAGTGCACTTAGAGTTTTTTCATTTTTCTGATGTGAAATCTTAAATATTGGTTTCTATTAGGAGATTCTTATAGCTATTCAATATATCTATTTTTTAAGTAAAGATAATAATTTTAGGAAACAAAAAAGAAAAATTACATTTCTCATCTCTAAATTTGAGTTTATTAGTTAGTATTTTGGTTCTTGAGTTTTCAAGTTTCACATTATAATTAATACTCGATCGAGGTTTGACTTTTGTAACATTTTGATTCCTGTGATTAGTTTTCTATTAATTTCTAGGAAAGAAAACTATAGCATGAAAATTTTTATTACAATTTTTTTTTGTTTTTTAAAATAAAAAATATATTTTAATATATATTTTAAAATTTTTTCTTCCTCCTATTTCTTCCTTTCTTCTTCTTTCATCCATTATTTCTTAAAAAAACAGGACATCATGGTCAGATAGTAAGTAACAAAAATCTAACAAGAGGGACAAAAATGCTACTGAAATCAAATCTTAAGAGTTAAAATATCAAACTGGAAAACTCTGTGATGAAAAAATGCTATCAAACTCAAACTTTAAGGGTCAAAAGTACAAATAAATTTTCTTTAAAAAATATGAAGAAAAATGTTACTAAATTCAATAACCTACTAAATACAAAATTGAAAATCCAAAGCTTTATTATACCCAAAATGAAAAGTTTAAAAAACTATTAAATGCATTTTTAATTTAAAGTACTCTAGTGATCTATTGAACATAAAATTTAAAGTTTTGAAATTTATTAAATACTTTTAAAAATTTAGGGACTAAACATGTAATTTAACCTAATCATAACTTTTTAATAGCAAGATTTAAAATAACTTGTTGGACTTTAATTTGTGAGCTGTTTTCAAATATAGAAAAATTAGTCAAACTATTTATAAACTTAAAAAAATTCCACTGTCTCTATCAGCGACAGACCGAGATAGACTTCTATCGCTTGAGCGAAAGACTGCGATAATCTATCGTAGTCTATCGCTGATAGATAAATAATTTTTTTATATATATTTGTAAATAATTTGATATTTTTCTATTTTTAATAATCTTCCATAATTTGTTGATTCAAAAAAAAAAAAAATTAATACGAAGGTGAAAGAAAAAGGAAAAACAATTTTGGAATTAAACAAAGAAGTCCCATTTCTCTCATGTGTACCTTTTTTTCTTCTTCAAGAAAGTCACTCTCAATTTTCTCTAGTTTGACCCAATCAAAATTCTTCCCTGTTTACCTTCTCAAATGGCCAAGACTCAACTCAATTAATTATTCAAACAGTTTGTAAAGAAAACAAGGAAAGTGAAGCCAAATTGGTTTGTATAAATACAACTCAACAAACCTCCTCAAATTTCACCTTAATTATCATATAGATTATTCAACAATAATAATCTCCATTATTATTCTCCATTTCCATCCTTCTTATTAGTTCTTAATTAATTAATTTTTAATTAATTATCAGCTCAAAAACCCTCCTCTCTTTTCTCAAAATGAAGATCCAATTTGCTTTCTTTTTAGCCATTTTGCTTCTTCTTGCCAACATTCATCAGCTCCAAAGTTGCAGAACCATGAAAGAGGATAGACAAAAGTGGTCAACGTCGGAGCTACTTCTTCGGCAGTCGCTGCAGAGGGCGCCGGTCCCTCCCTCGGCCAAAAATGGCGGCACCAATATCCCAGTACCGGTCGGGCAAAGGGCATTTGCCGGAAAATCCACGGCGGCGCCGGCACACAGCTACAATTGATGGTTCCTTTAGGTGTGGCCTTGAAGACATACTAATAGACCCTTAAATTAAACAACATGCATGGGATTTTTTTCCTTTTGCAATTTTTATATAAAGTGTAGTTTGATTCATTTATTTATGTTTAGTAAGTGGTAGGGTGTCTATGAAATAATTCCACTAGCATAAAATATATATCTACTATTGATTAAGAGGTCAGAGGTTGTCTCTTTAACTAATTAATTTAAATAAAGAAATTTATTATATTTTAAGGTCGAAGTTCTATTTTCATTTTCATGCATGTTGAATTAAAAACAAAAAAGAAGATGGGTTATAATCTTTTATAATTTCTTGTTCTTTGTACAAAGAATTACAAATTTGTATATAAAAACACTTTTGATAAAAAAATTATCAAACACATGAGTGGTTTTTATTTTAAAAAGTTTTTATTAAAAGTGTTAAAATAAAAATGACTTAATTAGAATCGTCACAGGCACAAATTTGTAAAATGATTACTTAAATTAAAAAAAAAATTGAAATGTATGATCCAAAAGAAAACTCTAAACCCCATTTCTCAAAACTTCCAACAATACTTGTGTGCTTAAAAAATAATAAAATAAACTGTAATATATGGTTTCTTAAGAAAAATATATATAAAATTATATTGAATAAAAAAATTTCCAAAAAGTAGATTATTTATGTAAAAAAAATGCACCAGATACTCCTGATATATGAACTCAGCACCCCAAACATCCAAAAAAACAGACATATGAACTCCACAGACATATAAACTGACATAATATCTCAATTCAGTGCCCCAAACAACCTCCAATAGATTCACAAATTTTTCAGTGTTCTTCTCATAGAATTTTCAATAAATTTATTTTTTTTAAAAAAATGAATTGGTATATTGGCTATAAATTTAAATTTTATTTCTAAAGAAATCCTAAGCTTTCAATTTTATATTTAGTAAATACATGACTTTTTTAAATAATAAAAAAAATTTTGGACTAAATTTATAACTTTGAAAGTTTGAATCACCAAATAGATGCTAATCATGAGCCTTTAATTTTTAAATTTGTTGTGAACTTTTGATACATGTGGCTTCCATTCAAAGTCAACAAGCATTCTATTAGGATATATACAATATAAATTCTTAATGTCAAGAACTAAAAACTTCTTTATGTAAATTTTTATAAATAGGAAGCAAAATATAACATTTGAAAATATATAAAAGGATTTAAAAATCAATTGAATTAATATAGAAATTTAGAGAGAAAAAAATATAAAAAAAACAAATAGAGGGAAATAATTTAATTTCATATTTTTAATTTTATCAAGCCCATAAACCCCAATTATAATTTCCACCATTTTAATCTATTCTCAAAACTTGAGTTGCCTTAGCATCCAAAATTTGGTCAAGAGTCAAGATCCATTAAACATTACAAAGCTCTTAAATGTTGACAGAGTCATGTATATATGGGGACAGAAAGACATAATAAACATTAAACAAAATACAAAATGGGGCAAAGCCTCACCCATGCCCCGACCAAAACCAACGCTAGGCTAAGACCAAAATGTGCCGAAAGGGAAGGTGCTCACCCAACAAAATGACCAATATATCGAGGTTAAAATAAAATACTTAAGATGGTGTCTCTTAGTGTTGATTCTTCTTATATCATATCTCAAGTGTTTTTATATTTTTTAATAAACTAAACTAAGGTTTTTTTTAATACAACAATTGCAGGGATTAGGATCGAACCTTCGATTTCAAGTGAGGTTGGAATTACCGCTGAGTGAAGAAAAGTATTTTGAGATCTAATCTTGGGAGGACATGTCGAGGATCCCATTAAAAAAGAGAGAGAGAGACTAAACCTAGAGAAATATCATATTGAGATTGCATATTGAGGATCTCACATTACAAAAAGAGAGAGATACACTCTTTATAAGATATATTGCTTACTTCTCTCACTATCAATTGGTTTTGAGATGAAACTGTCTGATTTTCTGACAAAATTTTTGAAATGATAAATCCCACCTATGAAAGAAATAGACAAAATTATGTGTTCCTATATCTAAAAGGAAAAGGTTTTGTTCATACTTCTGAAACGGGTAGGAATGTAAGGGGTTATAATTTGTATAAAAGCACCCTATGACTTTGGTTTCAAACTTGTCTTAATTAGAAATACATTAAGTTTGATTGTGCTAACTTTAGTTAAAAATATCATCATCTTCAACTTCGTGGCTATTGTGCTATGGACCATTTGGATTGAAAGGAATAAGTGTACGTTCAACGAAAATTTCAATAGTAATGCAAAGCTTTGGGAAGATATCTGCTCCTTGACGAGATGCTGGTCATATATAGATCTAAGCTATTTCCAGATTATAACCCTTCGCTCCATTGCTTTCAACATTGTTGCTTTTATGTAATCCCATCTCTACACTTGTGGGCTTCTCTCAAGCCCTTATCATGTTCTATCCTTTTGAACTCTTGGGTCTTATTAAATATTAATGAAGAGCCGTGAGATATGATAAAGGTACTAAGAATATGTGTCAACCTAGTTGCAATATTCTAGTGCACCTATTAGCCCACACTACATATCTTTTTCTAAAAAAAATTTTAGTTAAATTCTCTTCTTGTAGAGTGGGAAAAGGGTGTGAGTGATGCAATAGCTAGCTTTGAGAGAGTCTTCTTGTATAATTAGAATCAAGGAGATAATAATGTGTGATTGTAACAGTTTTATCATATAATGGATTTCTTTCTCGTGCGTCATTTTTCTCCAAGTTTGGAGTTTTCCGCATAAAATATTCTTGTGTTTTCTAGGTTTATTATTTTCTTTTAGTTTCACAATTAATTAATATCTACTTGTTCATACAATGAAAGTGGAAGATTTTTTCCAACAGAAACCTCACATGTTTATGTAACAAACATTTGATAAAAGAAATATTTGCATATGGAAGTGAGAGATTTTTTCGATAAAAGCCTCACATGTTTATGTAACAAACATTTGACAAGAAAAACCACCTCTTCCCTAGCTAATGGATCAAAATTCAATTGGAGTGGTTTTCAATAGCATCCCTATTTTAAAATAAAAGTGAATTTGTCAATAACAAAAATAATTTTAGTTATGTTAAAATCACTTATCTATAAAGCAAAGCGAATAAACAACGAGTAGTTAATCGTTGTTTGTTAATTTATCTTAAATTAGAAAAAAAAAATATATAAAATATTTGGTAGTAAGAATTTTTTTTCTTTAATTTATCCTATTAAAATTTTTAATTGAAAATTTATTAATATATAAAGAATGTTAGAATGAAAAGCTTGGTCCATTCCTGTGAAATTTCCTTGTACCTATCGTGGTTGATGGTTAACAGTTCAAAAAGGGCATATGATTGCGTTTAGGACCAAAATAATTTGATTTTGTCTTTTCAAATCCTCTTCTCAACCTTTTGTATGTCTTAGTCCAAGTAAACACAGCTACAAATTCAACACTTTTCCTTTAAAAAATCTTTATTGTAAAAATATGTAATAATTTTTTAACAATATGAATATAACTCAATTAGTTTAAACATATCTCTCCTCGATCAAGAGGTCAGGAGTTCGAATTCATCAAATTCAAACACTGTGGGTTCAACTTAATATATTTTTTTTTCTTAAAAAAAAAACACATGTTAGAATTTTCATTTATGATTCTATGTACATACATGTGTTTCTTGATGTTTTTTCACCGGAAGAAAAGAAATAATGTATGGGAAATTGACCAAAGAAGTTTGATTTTCTCATGTATTCTTTTCTCCTCCAAATAACAAATTTACAGTCAAAATTTCGATTTAGGACGTATTTGGAATACATTTTCCAACATTTAATTTAAAAAATAAGTCATTTTGAAAAAAATTGGAGTGTTTGACAACTACTCAAAATAGATTTTGAAGTATATTTTAAACAGTTTTTTATCAAAAAAGTTTAAATAAAAAAGAGTTTTTTTAAAAATATTTCTTCTCAAGTGAATCCAAACGGACCCTTAGTCTTTAATGATTTTAAAAGTCTCAAGTTGTTTAGAATCTCTCATTGAAAAGATAAAAAAAAATAACCTCACAATTCTTAAAAGATAAATGAGTTACCCTCCCATTGTCAATTGGTTTTGAGATAGGGAATTTTTTCTTTAATTATCGAATATGATATCATAACTTATGAAATCTGAACGGATATTTGATCAAAAAAATAATAATAAATTGAATTTGACCCAAGAATTGTGAACAAAAAATGCACCATATTGAGGGAGAGAAACGTTACCATCTTTGTAAAATTCATGAATTACTCCTCTAATAGTCAATTGATGAAAAAAAAAATATCTGGAGCGGGACTTTAAACCTTAAAGATAAAAAAAATGTCATTATAGAAAATAGGTGTCATGAAAATCCGTAGGATATTAAATCCTAAATAAGTGGCCACCATGGTTATCTTGAGCAAAACTTTAAACCTTGGACCCTTGGACAAAGGGAAGAAGGAGAAAATAACTTAAAATTTTATATTAAAGTTGTTATTTCTTGTTTATAATTTATATAAAAAAAAATTTATATTAATAATTGACATGAAATTCCTTCCTAGAATTTGAAAGTTCTTCGTTCCAACCCTTGGCGTACTCCTACAAAAAATATATATATATATATAGGCGCGCAATTTGTCAAAAAACCGAGTCTAACCTTGACGTGAAAATGGTCAAGAGTCGAGCCATTTAACAAAACGTAACAAAGATTTGTAATACAATAGCTGACAAAATCATGCATATGATGTCACCTAAATTAATTATAATTAAATACCATTAAACAATTTGCTTCATTCCTTTCTTCTTAATTATTATATATATATATATTAAAAGTTATTACCAAGTTTGATTCTAATGAGTTAAAATAAGCATAATTCAATTGTCATAAAATTTGTATTTTTGACTTTAAAATGAGATGTTCAATTGTTCCACCATACTTACTGTAAAAAAAAAAAAAATGTGAGCATTCAAATTCACATGAATTTTGTTTGTGGATTTTTATATAATTAAGAAGAAAAGAGTTTGAAGAGTTAGCTTTTTATTACACTACTATATTAAGATAATATGTTATAGTAAACTCTATCATTTTTAATAATTAAAAAAAAAAAAAAAAAACTCTATGCTTTCTGCATCATCTAGCTTCTTCTATTTTGAGTTTGAAATGTCGAGATATTTCAATTGAAATCTTATATTAGAGAAGTAACATATCCATCTTATTAAGAGGTGTTATGTTTCTTGATTTTCTTTAAGATGGTGCCTCTTTTGAGTTCATAAAAATTGTAAATCTTGAAACCTCTAAAGACCAAATTGAAACAAAACTCAAATCTCTCAACGGTAAGATTGCAATATTTTGAAACTTAGGAACTAAATTGAAATCAAACTCACAACTTAAAGACTAAAAATATAACATTTTCTTAAACCTAAGGACTAAATAGAAACTAGACTCAAAACTTAGGAATCCAAAACGTTTTTTTCCCAAAAAAAAAAAAAAAAAAAAAGACAATTTTGAGAATTGGTTCATCAAGATAACTCATCGTCTCATATGTTCCACGTTTTCCTTCTTTAAGAAAGTTAACGTAATTTTTCTCGAGTTTTGACCCAACAAAAATTATTTCTTCTTAACCTCTAGAATGGGCAAAACTCAAAACTAAATTCAAATGTTTGTGAAGAGAAGATATAGAAAAAAGTGAAGCAAATTTTTGTGTATAAATAAGAAAGCACCAACAACCTCAAACTTCACAAATCATATTCAACAATTCTTCATTTAAATTGTGATTTCATCTCTTTGTGTTAATTTTAATAATTATCAGCTCAAAAACCCTTCTTTCTTCTCTTAAAATGAAGATCCAATTTTCTTTCTTTTTTGCCATTTTGCTTCTTCTTATCAATACTCATAGGCTTGAAGGTGGCAGAATAATGAAAGAAGAGAACCAAAAGTGGTCAAGGGTGGTGTTTCTCCAGTCATTGGAGAGGGTACCGGTTCCTCCCTCTGGAAAAAATGATCACACCAATATTCCGGCTCCCGTCGAGTCTAGGGCTTTTGCCCGAAAATTTACGGTGAAACCAGCACAAGCATACCCAAATCATGTTTAATGGCTCATTGTGGGAGCAGACTTGAAGACGAATTGATTAACAAAAGAGTAATAATTGGGTGCATCCTGGTGCCACTCCTTATTCGTCTTTGTGCCGTCTACTCCAATTATACAATAAAAAAAGATTAAATAATGTTTTTTAAAAAAGAAAAAAATTACATATAACAAAATGTGGTTGAATAAGTTTGTATGCATATGCATGAATTTATGTATTTTTTTCTTAACGAAATATAGGCATGAAGTTAATTTTTTATGTTAATTTGTAATTTTGTTTGTGCTATTTAAGCAAAATAGTAATGTGTCAAGTGGAAAAGGGTAAGTTGTTTGGGAAATAATCAATGTTGTATACTTATTATTTTGTTTATTAATAATATCACATCTATTAGTTATCTCTTAACCAATATATGAATATATTTTAAATTGTAATTGACATGTTTATTTATTCTCTTAAAATTAAAAGTTTAAATTTATGTCATATCTTCACATTTGTTTTACTAATCAATTATATTAATCATCTTTGGCAAATTAAATTTTTTAAAAACAATATATTATTACCAAGTGTGAGGCGGTGTGAAAATTCAAATATTTAATATAATGTAAATGCCTAATTTTTCATATTTAGGCAAACGTAATTTAATAGTTTTTTTTTATCAAGTTGAAACTAATTTCTTTTTAAAGAAACGCAACAAAGATTTAAAATGCTGACATAATTATGCATATGTTGTCAGTTGTCACAAAATGGTAAAATAACATATATATTTTCTCCTTAAGGCTTTGTTGTTATTTTTTTAATAGTTGTGAAACTTAGTTTAGCTCAAATCTTTTTTTACTTAGAAGTTAGAAGTTTGATTCCTTATCCTACTATCGTTGTATTAAAAAAAAGAAATTAATAGTTAAAAAATGCAATTTTTTACTATTTCATTTAGTTTAAGTAGAAGTTAATATTAGTGTAGTTCAACCATAATTAACATACATACTCATTTTTTTAAAGGTAGAAAGTTTAAATATCCTCATACTCTGCATTTAGTCTCTACTTACAATAATTCTTAAATTTAGTCCCTACTTAGTAATTAGCTAGAAAAGTATACTTAAGAATAATTTATTAATTAATTTAAAATAATTATATAGTAAATTTAATTTTAATAATGACGAAGAAATAATGGAACTTAATTAATTATAACTTTTTTTTATTATTTAAAATTAATTAAAAGTCATTAGTACTAAAACCTACAAATTAGTATTTAATAACAATCAAGATTTAATTAGTATTTAATAACAATCAAGAAAAAAGTGTAAATCTTGAAACTTAAGTAACCAAATTGAAACAAAAACTCAAATTCCAATAATAAAATTACAATATTTTGTAATACGTGCACTAAATTGAAATCAAACTCAAAACTTGAAAACTAAAAATGTAACGGGAAACAAAAGATATTTTTTTTTTCTATTTTCTATTATTATTTTTAGTTTATTTTCTTTCTTATAAATAACTTCCCACATGTTCCCATTTTTTGCTCGTGTTTTGTCAACATTACGTGTTTTGTTGGGGAAATGGAACCAAAGACTTTTTCTTAATGTTATTTCTCATTTAAATCAAATTCTTTTCATCACTTTATACTTTGGTCCAAGCACAGCTCTTTCCTTTTTCTTCTTCCATTAAAAAATGTCAACTCTATATTTTAGAGAAAAAATGAAATACTTCCAAGTTTGTATCAATATTTTTTTAATTAGATGTTTTATTTAGAGACAAAAACTATTTACAAATACAGAAAAATTTCACTGTCTATCAGCGATAGACCACAATTAGACTTCTATCACTGGGCGATAGAAGCCTATCGTAGTCTAACGCTGACAGACAGTAAAATTTTTCTATGTTTGTAAATATTTTGGCTCACTTTTTTATATTTGAAAGCAAACCTTTTCATTATGAGATTTTTTTTTTTTTTTTTCATTTTGTAATTAGTTAGTACATCTGTCATTTTCATTTTTTCTTTTCATTTCGCACCTATACAATTATTTTAATTTAGAATTATGGAAGAAAAAGGAAATGAAAAAGGTGTTAACTTATTAGAAAAAAAAAATGCATCATAATAGAAATAACCGAATGTGTTAACTAATTGCATAAATATTAAAATGTATGTAGTAAAAAAAAACTGTAAAGGAAAAGAACATTTATAATATAAGAAAATAAAATAAAAAGAATGGTTAGTTGGAATTAAAAAAGGTGAAGAAATAGTTGGTAGTTAGAGTGAGAAACAATGTGTTAAATTTAGAATAAGAAGTATAATCCTTCTAAAGTTGTACTAAATTTAGTTGGAATGGAAAATATTAAATTTAGAGGAATTTTTAACAAGGTGGCAAGTTGACTACTATTCTATTGGAATATATATTTTAAAGATGTTCACAATAATATTTTTATAAATAGTTTTTAAAACAATACATTTTTCTAATACTGTTGAAAATAACAAATTATTTAAAAGGTTTTTTCATTAATGGCAATATGGTAAATAATGCCTGATGGCATTTTTGTAAATACTTCATCTTCTTCAATTAGGGATTTCTCATTGGCTTTCATATAAAAAGAAAAAGGAAGGGGAGTCTAGAGAGAGGCTACCGTGAAACACCAAAACACACAGAGAGAGTGAAGTCCGAGAGAGAGAACACCGGAGATTGCGTTGGTCAGCGCGTCGGAGGCGTGGGTTCATCAGCACCGTTCGGATCTGTTACGTGCGTCGATCGAAGACGAAAACGCATGGATCTGAGGTAAAATCGAGTCTGTTCGCGTTGGTCTTCGGTGTGGGTCTCGGCGTCGGTCAGTTTAAATAATGATCTCAGATCTGTGGGTATTTTACCGGCGGTGAAGTCGGTGGTGCGGCGGTATTGCTTAAGCGATTGGTCTCGGTCAAGAGACAGAAGGAATCGTTGTTATTGTTGTTCTTGCAAAAATTACAGATTAATATTAATCTTGATTAATTCTGTAATTTTGTAACTTTTTTACTCATAATAAAATCGATATCAAGCTGGTTCTCAAAGTGGATGTAGATCAAATTGATCGAACCACTATAAATCTTTGTGTCTCTGTTTATTATTATCACTTTACTATTTTCTGGCAATTGTGTTCTGTTTGGGTGTTTTTTGAATATTCTGCATTAATTTTCACACTAATTTTTCAACAAGTGGTATCAGAGCCAAGTTTGTGGTAGTGTGTGATGACTTCATTGTCGACACATTTCGAACTTGTAAGGTTTGACGGAAAGGGTGACTTCGATTTTTGGAGGAAAAAGATTAGGGCTCTTTTAATACAGCAAAAAGTAACTAAAATCTTAGATGAATCAGAACTTCCCCCAACGATTACAGAAGCTGAGAAAAAGGAGATGGATGAAATAGCCTATTTGACCATAATTCTCTATCTTTCAGATGAAGTGCTTAGGCTAGTACATGAGGCTAATACTACTGCGGAGTTGTGGAAAAAATTAGAGAGTCTTTATTTGACTAAGTCCTTACCAAGTAAATTATATCTAAAAGAGAATTTTTTTAGATATAAGATGGACCAGAGTAAAGGCTTGGAAGATAACCTCGATGAATTTCAGAAGATTGTTGTTGATCTCAATAACATCAGTGAAAAGGTGTCAGATGAAAATCAAGCTGTTATTCTTCTAAATTCATTGCCCGAATCATTTCGAGAAGTTAAGGTAGCAATTAAATATGGACGAGATTCTTTGTCCATGGATATTGTGCTGGATGCCTTAAGGACTAAAAATCTTGAAATTAAGAAAGAACGCAAGGATGACGAGTTACTCATGGCAGAGGGAGAAGTGAGAAAAAGAATAATAAAGGCAAAGAGACAAGATCCAGGTCGAAGTCCAAAGGGAAGGTAAGAAAGTGTTTCCTATGCCATAAGGAAGGACACTTTAAGAAAAATTGCCCTTTGAACAAGAACAGTGAAGCATTAAGTAGCAAGCATGCAGGTGAATCAAGTGCTGCAAATGTTACTGATGGGTATGATTCAGCAGAAGCATGGATGGTATCCAAATGGGATATTCAAGATGCTTGGATCATGGATTCAGGGTGCACGTATGACATGACTCATAATCGAGATTTTCTGATTGACTTTAAGGAAATTGATGGGGGAAAAGTTTTGCTTGGTGATAACGGTACCTGTGAGGTAAAAGGAATTAGGTCAATTCAGATAGCAACACATGATGGGTTGGTTAAAACGCTTACTGATGTAAGGTATGTTCCAGAACTCAAACAGAATCTGATTTCTCTAGGTGAATTAGACAGAGCAGGTTATTTTTATAAGTCTGAGAAGGGAGTTCTGAAGGTATCCAAGGGTTCTTTGGTGAAACTGAAGGGAACCTTGAAGAATGGCCTATATGTGTTGGAAGGGACTGCAGTTTCAGGTAGCGTTGCTGTTACGTCTGGGAAAGAAACAGATATGGCTTTGCTATGGCATAAAAGGTTAGCTCATGTGAGTGAAAGAGCTCTACATGCGCTTTCACATCAAGGTTTACTTGGAGGGGCTAAAATTGATGAACTCCCATTTTGTGAACATTGCATAATGGAAAAATCTACCAGAGTGAAGTTTGGGAAAGGGAAGCATTCGACGAAGGGCATACTAGATTATGTTCACTCAGATTTGTGGGGTCCTACTAAAGTACCTTCTATGGGAGGTTCCAGATACTTCATGTCGATCATTGATGACTTTTCGAGGAAAGCGTGGATATATCCACTTAAACAAAAGGATGAAGCTTTTGAGAAATTTCATAAATGGATGAAACAGGTTGAGAACCAAACAGGTAGGAAGGTAAAATATTTGAGGATAGATAATGGTATGGAATTTGTGAATTACAAATTCAATTCCTTCTGCAAATCTAAGGGGATCACGAGGCATTTTTCTGTTACGTACAATCCACAGCAGAATGGCTTAGCTGAGAGGTTTAACAGAACATTAATAGAGCGTGCGAGATGTCTCATGATAAATGCATCATTACCCCCAAAGTTTTGGGGGGAAGCTGTCCAAACAGCCTGTTATCTCATTAATAGGAGTCCATCGTCTGCCTTAGACTTAAAGACTCCTCAGGAGATATGGTCAGGAAAAGCTCCAAGTTTGGATCATCTCAGAGTGTTTGGATGTTCAGCTTATGCTCATGTGAAGGAAGGAAAGCTGAATAAGAGGGCACTGAAATGTATGTTTATTGGCTTCCTCAGGGTGTTAAAGGATATAAACTTTGGTGCTTAGAAGAGGGAAGAAATAAATGTATCATCAGCAGAGATGTGACCTTTAATGAAACAGAGATGCCGTTTTATGTCATAGAGCAGAGAAAACAGCAGTTAGTTGAACATGTTGAGGCAGAGGTCAGAATAGATTCTGAAGCACGACCATCAGTTACTTCAGGTGAATCTAGTGGTGGATCACCACTGGTTTCACAGGCAGAGTCTTCACAGCAGTCAGGTTCTGATGGTGGACAGTCTCAACAGGTCAGAACTTTGGTTGATGAGGGGGCTTTCACTGATGAAAGTTCAAGTAACAATGACCTACAGAATTATCAACTTACACGTGACAGGCCTCAGAGGGTAAGACATGCTCCAGCAAGGTATGGCTATGCTGATTTAGTTGCTTTTGCCCTTACGTGTGCAGCTGATAATATTGAAGCTGAGCCTCTCACTTTTGATGAGGCAATTACATCTGATTCAAAAGAACAATGGAAGGAAGCTATGGAAGAAGAATTGTTCTCATTGCAGAAGAATCAGACATGGTCATTGGTTTCAAAGCCTCCTAATCAGAAGCTCATTCAGTCAAAGTGGATTTATAGAATCAAGCCAGGTACAAGAGGTGATAGTAAGCCTAGGTATAAGGCTAGGCTGGTAGCCAAGGGCTATACACAGAAGGAGGGAGTTGACTTTCATGATATTTTCTCTCCAGTGGTGAGGCATTCGTCCATTCGTTTAATCTTATCTATTGTTGTTCACTTTGATATGTTTCTTGAACAGATGGACGTCACCACAACATTCCTTCATGGAGAATTGGAGGAGGTGATCTTCATGGCTCAACCTAAGGGCTATAAGGTGAAGGGAAAGGAAGACATGGTCTGTCGTCTTCACAGGTCCATTTATGGACTGAAGCAATTGCCAAGACAGTGGTATATTAGGTTTGACACGTTTATCTTGAAGCATGGGTTTCACAGGAGCTCATATGATGCCTGCGTGTACTGGAAACTATCTCATAAAGGTACATATATTTATCTACTTCTTTATGTTGATGATATGATACTAGTGTCTAAAGATTATGCTGAAATTTGTGAACTCAAGAGACAATTGAGTAGTGAGTTTGAAATGAAAGATCTAGGTGAATTGAAAAAGATCTTAGGCATGGATGTTAAGAGAGATAGGGAGAAAGGTTTGTTAACCATTTCGCAGGAGAGTTAAGTGCATAAACTGCTTGAGAAATATAATATGTCTGGTTGCAAGGTAGTTTCGACACCCTTAGCATCTCATTTTAGACTTTCTTTGTCTCAGTGTCCTGTTACTGAACAAGAAAGGTTAGAGATGGATAATATTCCCTATTGTAATGTTGTTGGAAGCATAATGTATTTGATGATTTGTACTAGGTCTGACTTAGGGTATGCTATGAGTATGATTAGTAGGTTTATGTAAAATCCTAGGAAGGAGCATTGGAATGCAGTTAAATGGGTGCTTCTGTATTTGAAAGGTAGTGCCAGTGTATCACTGTGTTATAGCAGGGATTGTGATGAATCAGCACTGTTGGAAGGCTTCACGGATGCAGATTATGCTGCGGACCTTGATAAAAGGAGGTCCTTATCTGGTCATATATTTCGTTTGTATGGTAATGTGGTCAGTTGGAAGGTAACTCTACAGTCAGTTGTTGCCCTGTCTACTACTGAGTCAGAGTATATTTTAGTTGGTGAAGCTGTTAAAGGAAGCAGTGTGGTTGAAGAGGATCATTGGTGAGTTGTTGTCGCAGGAGTTTGTTCCTATCATCCATTGTGATAGCCAGAGCGCTATTCATCTTACGAAAAATTCTTCTCATCATGAGAGGTCCAAACATATCGATGTCAAATTTCACTTTATTCGAGAAGTTGTTACTCAGAAAGATGTTGAACTGGTAAAAGTTCATACAGAACAGAATTTGTCAGATATGTTGACTAAGGTTCTTCCAGCTCATAGGTTTAAATACCTGTTAAATGAGCTTAATGTTAAATCAGGATGATAAGGAGTTTGGAGGATCAGCTTGGTATTTTTAAATATTTTGTTAGAGATTTGTTGAAAATAACAAATTATTTAAAAGGTTTTTTCATTAATGGCAATATGGTAAATAATGCCTGATGGCTTTTTTGTAAATACTTCATCTTCTTCAATTAGGGATTTCTAATTGGCTTTCATATAAAAAGAAAAAGGAAGGGGAGTCTAGAGAGAGGTTGCCGTGAAACACCAAAACACACAGAGAGAGTGAAGTCCGAGAGAGAAAACGTTGGAGATTCCGTTGGTCAGCGCGTCAGAGGTGTGGGTTCATCAGCACCGTTCGGATCTGTTATATGCGGCGATCGAAGACGGAAACACGTGGATCTGAGGTAAAATCGAGTTTGTTCGCGTTGGTCTTCGGTGTGGGTCTCGACGTCGGTCAGTTTAAATACTGATCTCAGATTTGTGGGTATTTTACCAGCGGTGAAGTCGGTGGTGCAGCGGTATTGCTCAAGCGATTGGTCTTGGTCAAGAGACAGAAGGAATCGTTGTTATTGCTGTTCTTGGAAAAATTACAGATTAATATTAATCTTGATTAATTCCGTAATTTTGTAACTTTTTGACTCATAATAAAATCGATATCAAGCTGGTTCTCAAAGTGGATGTAGATCAAATTGATCGAACCACTATAAATCTTTGTGTCTCTGTTTATTATTATCACTTTACTATTTTCTGGTAATTGTGTTCTGTTTGGGTGTCTTCTGAATATTCCGCATTAATTTCCACACTAATTTTTCAACAAATACGTTTTAAAAGTGGTTGTTTTCAAATATAAAAAAATGAGTCCAACAATTTACAAGTATATAAAAAAAAAATTTACTGTCTATCAGCAATAGACTGTGATAGAAGTCTATCTCCTAAGCGATAGATAGCGATAAAATTCTATCAGGGTCTATCACTGATAAACAGTGAAATTTTTCTATATTCGTAAATAGTTTGATATTTTTTCTGTTTATAGTAATTTTTCTTATAAAAATTACAATATATTTTTTATAAAAAATTCTTATAAATCATGATTAAAATTTATAATCAACTTGAACATAGATCAACTAATTAAGATATTTATCATCAATTAAGAGATCTAAGATTTCAATTCTCTCCGCCCCGTTTATTGTTGGACTAAAAGTATTAATAATAACTACATTCATTCAACAACCATGATAATAATAATTGTAATTAAATTCATGTCAAAATTCTCTCATATTATCCAATAAAAAAAACTAAGTAAATTTTCTAATTTCAAAACAGAAGATTTTTTTTTTCTACCCATATGGTCAAAAAACAATTTTGGGGAACAGACCAAGAAGTTTCATTTCCTCATGTTTTTTTTTTCTTCTTTCTTTTTTAATTTCCAATAAAAATTCTCTTATTTACCTCAGCACAATAGGTAAGAGCCAATTCAAGAGTTTGTGGAAAAAGAAGTATGAAAGTGAAGCAAATTGGTGAGCCAATTCAAATTTCACATATTTCAACAATTAATCTCCAATTTTTTTTAAAAAATTCTAATCAACTAAAAATGAGATTATATTCTGTAATAATCTCTTACTACTAATAATAATAATTTTTTTTAAAAAAAAAAAAACAGTGAATTCAAAATCGACAGCATTTTCAAATTCAATGTTTTTATTTTTTATTTTCTAAAAAATGATACTTGACTAAGATTTTGAAAATATTTCTAAAAATTAATTCATAGAAAAAATAATTTAGGAGTTCTATTTGGTTTTTCTTTTCTCTTTTTAGTTCAACAATAAGTTAGATGAGAAATTGAAATTTCAACCTCTTGATCAAGATGTATATGTCATAGACAGTCTAGCGATATTCAAATTAAAAAGTCCCTATTTTAATTCTTTAAGTTAGTTCATTAAGCCTTCAAATTAGATTTAATATTGATGTGTGACAAAATTTAATGGTAACTTATGGAAGAAATATTTAAATTAAAAGATCTCTCTCCCCTTCTCTAACCTCTTCCCAATTAAATTGATGCATGTGGCTTCACAAGTCAAGATGATAAGCGAAGCAAAATTATACAAAATTTTAATGACGAGAGAAGACAAACAAATTTGTATATGATTTAAAACAATCAAAATATAGCATTTGAAAATATATATATATAAATAGTACTTGTTTTATAACTATTTGATTGGTGATATTTTATCTTTAAAATTAAACTCCGTAAATATTACTTCTACCAATAATTTTTTTTTTTTTTTGTTTATTTGTTATTTACTTTTTTTAACCGTATTTTAAAAATTCATGCCAAATGTTTTGAAAACAAAAGAAAAAATAATAATAATAATAATAATTTTTAAAATTTTGTTTTTATTTTGAAATTTGACGATTGAAAACAAAATCAAATATTATATTAAGAACGGTGAAGACGATGGAAAATTACTTGTGGAAAATGAAATAGAAAACAAAGCCTCCCATATTTCATGTTTTTAGGTTTGTCAAATCCATTAATTCCATTTCCACCATTTTAATATATTCAAAACTTTGAGTCTAAGGCTATAAGGGAAAGAAATGGTCAAGAATGAAGCCACTAAACAAACCTAAGAAAGATTTAAAATGGTGACGAAGTCTATGTTCTTAGTACATTATTCTTTGATTTTCCTTCAACTTGTTTTAGGATCAAATCCTTTCTTCTCTACTGAATTATTTTTTTCTGAAAAATGAAGTTTGGATTTGCATTTCTTTTAATTTTTCTTTTTCTTTTTTATTTAGTTTGGATTATTATAATAATAATAATAATAATAATAGTTATTATTATTATTATGTTTGAATTAACTTGTGCTCTTCTTGAATACTAATCTAACAAAACAATTCACTTGACTCTATATCATTTGAGCTGAGCAATAAAGAAAGTTGATATTAAATCTTAAGTAGGTGGGTATCATTGATTGAACCTATTTGCTCAAAATTCAAATGTCTTTATAATACCCATGACCCTTATTTACCACTAGGTTAACCCATGATAGTTATGTTTAGTAATTTATAAGTTTTTTCGTTTTGTTGTCTTTCACTTTCTCCAAATGTTTTCAAGAACTAAGCAAAGTCTTGAAAAGATTTTTTTTTAAATGTAGTTTAAAATTTTTTTTTAGTACAACAAGGAGTGAGAGATTCGAACAACAGACATTTTAATTCGTAGACAACATATAGTTCATGTCAGTTGAGCTAAGTAGATCACTTTGCCAAAAAATTTTTTGGAGGGGGTGGGGTCGGATTGATTAACAAATCAAATGTTTATATAAGAAAGATAAAATCATGATAATAAAGTTGAGAGACGTTAAATTTAATTAACCTAATAACTTAAGTTAATGAATTAGAGTAAATTTAATTATATCAATACTTCAATACACTATCTCTCACCTGTGGGCTAGAAAATTTGTAGAAGATAGAACAAGTAGCTAGAAATCTTAATGCTAATTGAATAGATTATGGGGTTCATAAAACATAAAATTCTGAGATTTTTGAGTCTATTTGATTATTAAACTTTTAAATTTATTTTTTTAGATTCACAAAAGTTTCAGTTATTCTCTTCTAATAGGATTCCCAACAAATTTATTATTATTTTTTTTTTATAAAAAATGAATAAGTCTATTCAATATAAATTAAAATCTTTTATCTAATGGAATTCTAAACTTTTAATTTATGTCTAGTAGAAATGTGAATTTTTTTAATCAATCAAAAGTTTTTGTACTAAATTTGTAATTTTGAAAGTTGAATGACCTAAATAGATTTTAATAAGCCTTTAATTTTTAAACTTTGTTTTGAACTACTTGTGATACACGTGGCTTCCATTAAGCTTAATTTTTATTAGATATATACAATATAAATTCTTAATGTTGTGAAGGACTACAAAATTGTTTGGGTACATTTTTATAATTAAGAGCAAAATATAACATTTGAAAATATATAAAAATGACTTTAAAATAAATTAAATTAATATAGAAATTTAGAGATAAAAATTATAAAAAGAAACAAATAGAGTAATATTGTAATTTCATATTTTTAATTTGTTATGCCCATAAACTCCAATTATAATTTCCACCATTTTAATCTATTCAAAACTTGAGTTTTTCTAGGCCTCGCCACATCAAAATTTGGTCAAGAGTCAAGATCCATCAAACATTACAAAGTTCTAAAATGTTGACAGAGTCATGTGTATGGGGGTATACTAAATATTAACACAACATATATGAGACTAATTTTAGAGTAGATGTTTTTAGACAAAATTATTTGATTATGATTATTACTATATATATATATATATATATATATATATATATATTTCTGTGATTTTGGACAAAATGACATAATCAACATTAAACAAAATACCAACTCCACATACCCCGACTAAAAGCAACACTCTAGAACTAAAATGTGCCCAAAAAAAAGGTGCTCACCTAGCAAAATGACCAATGGGGGGTTTGATTGTCGCATGCCTTGACCAATGGGGGTTAACATAAAACACTTAAGATGGTGCCTCTTAGTGTTCACTTTTCTTAGATCAAATCTCTTTTTTTTTTTTAATAAACTAAACTAAGGTTTTTTTTATTATAACAATTGCATGGATGATGATCAAACTTCTGACCTCAAGGGAGGATGAAATTACTCTTGAGTTAAGAAAAACTTCTTGAGATCCAATCTTATAAGAATAATGAACCTAGAGCGATATCTTCCATGGGAGGGCATGTTGAAGATCCTACATTTAAAAAAATAGAGAGACTCACACTCTTCATAAGATATATTGCTTACTTCTCTCAATGTCAATTAGTTAATTTTGAGATGAAACTGTTGGGTTTTGGCAAAATATTTAAAATGATAAAGCTTGTATTTGAAAGATATAGAAAAGTCATGAGTTTCGAACTTTGGTTTCAAGTTTTTCTAAACTTTAGTTAAATTCTCTTCTTGTATTGTCTTGTTGAGAGTAGAAAAGAATGTAAGTCATACAAAAGTTTTGAGAGAGTGCTCTTGTAATTGAGATTGAAGATAAAATTTTGTGTGATTGTAACAATTTCTTCACATAGTGAATTTCTCTAGTGGTTTTTTTTTTTTTTTTTTTTTTTTAATTTGAAGTTTTCCACGTAAATTCTTGTTTTTTTAGTTTTGTTGTTTTCTTTTAATTTCACAATTAATTTCTACTTGAGTGAAAAAAAAATTTCCAACAGAAATCTCATGCTTATGTAATAAATATTTGACAAGAAAAACTTGTGATGGAAGCTAAGTGAGATTTTGCCCAACAAAAACCTCATGTTTATGTAACAAACATTTGACAAGAAAAATCACCTCTTCACTAATCGATCAAATTAAATTCAATTGGTGTTGTTTTCTAAAGCATCCCCTATTTTAAAATAAAAGTGATTTTACCAATAAGAAAAATGGTTTTAATTATGTCAAAATCACTTGGGTTTTAATTATGTCAAAATCACTTGTATATAAGGTGGATCAAATAAAGAAATAGTTGTTAATCACACTTTCTTAAAGGTGTATTTAGAATACATTTTCAAGTGTTTAATTTAAAAAATAAATCATTTTGAAAAAAAATATATATTTGACAACCACTCAAAATAGATTTTGAAAAAATGAATTTAGAAAATAAGTTAGAAAAACGAATTTTAAGTGTTTAATTAATGGTTTATTTCTCCCCAATTTGTATAATTCTTAAAATTATCAAAATGCCCCAAAGTCATCTACTTTACTTCCACTATGTTGCCGTGGCTACTATCGCCCTCCGTGGGCTAAACTCCAACCACATCCGCCACCTCAGCCACTATCGCCAGCCACCGTCGCCACCGGCATCCAACTCTGGCGGCCTTCTCCTACCAACGCCTCCTTCGATTGACCACTGTCGCCTGTCAACTCTGGCTACCACCACCACCTCCAACTATTATTGTTGGGGCTACCCCAAATGACCAATTTCGAAGACAATTATTTTAAATTATTAGTTCATAGTATTTTATAATCTTTCTTTATAGTAATTTGATATTAATAAAAACACTTTTGGTATATAACAAATCAAACAAATTTATATGTAAAAACACTTTTAAAAAAAAATGGTCAAATGCGTAAGTCTTTTTATTTTAAACCGTTTTTATTAAAATAAAAATCAACTTTTGAAAAACATTTTTTCTCTAGGTTAATTAATCCAAACAAGCCTAATTTATCTGGGATTAAAAAATATTATATAAAAGATTTGGCAGTTAAAGACTTTTTTTCTTTAACTTATCCTAATAAATTTTTGAAATTGAAAATTTATTAATATATAAGGAATGTTGGAATGAAAGGGTTGGTCCATTCCTTTGAAAATTCCTTACACTTATCGTGGTTGATGGTTAACAGTTAAAAAAAAAAAGGGCATATGATTGCGTTGCGACCAAATACTTTGATTTTGTCTTTTCAAATCCTTTTCTCAACCTTTTGAATGTCTTAGTCCAAGTAATAAACAGCTACAAATTCAAACAGTTTTCCTATAAGAAATCTTTATTATAAAAATACTTAACAATTTTTTTAGCAATCTAAATATTGTTCAATTAATTTAAACATATCTCTCTTCGATAAAAAAAAATCAGAAATTCGAATCGATTAAGTTTAAATATTCTAAGTTGAACTTTAATATATATTTTTTATAAAAAAAACCACATGTTTGAATCTCATTTATGATTATATGTACATACATGTGTGTCTTGATGTTTTTTCACTAGAAGAAAAGAAAGATTTTATGGGAATTTGGCCTAAAAAGTTTGATTTTCTCATGTGTTTTTTTATCCTGCAAATGATAAATTTAGTTCTTATAATTTGATCAAAATTTCAAATTAATCTTTAACAATTTTATAAGTTTGAAAATGTTCAAGATCTCACAGTGAAGGAAAAAAAATCTCACTTCTCTATTGCTAACTGATTTTGAAATGCAGCTCTTCTATGTTCATCAAATATAGTATCATAATTTATAAAAACTAAACAGAAATTTGGTAAAAAAAATAATGATAAAGAATAGTAAATTGAATTTGACCGAAGAATTGTGAACAAAAAATGCATCATCTTGAGGGGAGAGAAAACTTATAATCTTTGTAAAATTTTCATGCATTATTCTTCTAATAGTCAATTGATTTTGAGATAAAACCTTATATTTATTTAATACGGTAATCTCCTTTTTTCATTACGACTATTTTTCTATTATGCTTGACGGAATACTTTTTTGTAATCTCTCACTTTCTCACATATTTTTAATACAAGTTTATTGTATTTTTGTATAAGAAAAAACCGTATGAAAGCGGGACTTTGAACCTTCGACCTTCTGACTTTAAACAGGAAAAGAAGAAAAAAAAAAGGCTTGAAATTCTCCGTTTATAATTTGGTTAAATACATTTGAACTCCAATTTCCCCATCTTAATCGAGTCTAACCTTGACGTCAAAATGGTCAAGAGTCGAGTCATTTAACAAAACGTAATAAAGAAGTGTAATACAATTGCTAACGAAATCATGCATATGATGTCACTTAAATTACTTATAATTAAATACCATTAAACAATTTGGTAATTCATTCCTTTCTTCTTAATTACTATTTTTTCCTTGAAAAGTTATTATCAAGTTTCATTCTAATTAATAGTTTAACCTGTAAGTAAAACGAGTGGTGAATTAAATCAAATAAACATAATTTAACTGACATAAAATTTATACATCGACTTTGAGGTCAGAGTTTCAAATCTCTCGCTATACATATTGTAAAAAAATGTGAACTTTTAAATTCAATGAAGTTTAGTTTGATAGATTTTTATATAAATGAGAGAAAAAGAGTTTGTCGCTTTTAAATTCAATGTTATGGTGAACTCTATCATTTTTATTGATAAAAAAAAAAAATTATGTTTTCAAGCATGATCTAGCTTTTTCTATTTTGAATTTGAAATATAGGGGTAGATTTGTGGTCAATATTTATTTAAGTTTTAATTTGATTTTTATTTATCCCTGAAGTTTTAAAATAGTTTCTATAGGGTCTTCAAGTAGAACTAACTATTAATTGATATACTAAAAGGCTCTCACTGTAAAAGCAATATATAGTCTCTCGTGACTCATTTGCCCTTTTGTAATTTCAAAAGATGACGTTGATTTTTAAAATATTATCAAATTTTAACCCCCATAAGATATTATTTAGATTCATGTCCCTTATGGAAATGTCAACCTTTCACTTTGAAATTAATTTTAGTTAATTAAAAGACATTAACACTGGAGATTTAAAAGTGAATATTTCATGAAAAATTAAGGTAAACAGTGTAAATCTTGAAACTTCTATAGACCAAATTGAAACAAAACTCGGGTGTATTTGTCACGAAACATCCAATAATGACAAATTTTAGATATGTCATTAATTCACTTTCCTTGATGGTGGATTCAAAGACCGAAAAAAAGAGTCAAAAAATGTATTTATGACACTTTTTAAAATCATGAAAACTTGTTTTTGTTGTAGTACAGTGAAATTGCAATATTTTGAAATCTAGAGACTAAATTGAAATCAAACTCAAAACTTAAAAAATAAAAGTGTATAATATTTTTAAAATCAATAGAACAAATGGAAACTAAACTCAAAACTTAAGGATGGAAAAAGTATTTTTCCGAAAGGAAATAAAAAAGACAATTTTGAGAACTGGCTCATCAGGAAGTCTCATTGTCTCATCTGTTCCATTATTTCTTCCTTCTTTACGAATGTTAACCTAATTTTTCTCGAGTTTTGACCCAACAAAAATTCTTTCTTGTTTAACCTCTCGAATGGGCAAAACTCAAAAGTAAAATTCAAAAGTTTGTGAAGAAGACATAGAAAAAAGTGAAGCAAATTTTTGTGTATAAATAAGAAAGCACCAACAACCTCAAACTTCACAAATCATATTCAACAATTCTTCATTTAAATTGTGATTTCATCTCTTTGTGTTAATTTTAATAATTATCAGCTCAAAAACCCTTCTTTCTTCTCTTAAAATGAAGATCCAATTTTCTTTCCTTTTTGCCATTTTGCTTCTTCTTATCAACACTCATAAGCTTGAAGGTGGCAGAATAATGAAAGAAGAGAACCAAAAATGGTCAACGGTGATGCTTCTCCAGTCATTGGAGAGGGCACCGGTTCCTCCCTCTGCAAGAAATGGTGGCACCAATATTCCAGTGCCGGTCCGGCCTAGGGCTTTCGCTGGAAAATCCAGTTCGGCACCATTGCCGGTACAACCCTATCAAAATCATGTTTAGTGGCTTCTTCTAAGGCAGACTTGAAGACGAACTAATTAACAAAAGAGTGGTGCTACATCCATTCCATTCGTCTTTGTGCAACCTATAAAAAAGTTTGAAAATTATACACGTGAGAAACTATGGTTAAATAATTGTTTATGTTAATTTGTATTTTTGTTTGTGCAATTTAAGAAAAATAGTAATGTGTCAAGTGGGAAAAGGTAAGTTGTTTGGGAAATAATATCAATGTTGTATACTTATTATTTTATTTTATTTATTAATAAGATCATTTATTAGTTATCTCTAAACTAATATAATATACGAAGGGTTATTTTCAAATATAGAAAAATGAGCCAAATTATTTACAAATATAGAAAAATTTAACTGTCTATCCCTGATAAATAACTATGATAGAATAGTGAAATTTTTCTATATTTATAAATAGTTTGATATTTTTTATGTTTATAGTAATTTTTTTTTTATATATATGAATGTATTTCAATTAATTGATATACATACTCTTTTGGTTGAAATTAGAAGTTTAAATTTATCTATCCTCGCATTTGTTTTATTGAAAAATTATTGATCATCTTCGATAAAATAATTTTAAAAAAAATATTATTACAAGTACTGTTGGTTGTGGATTCAAAGATTTAATTATAATGCAATGCCTACTTTTTCATGTTAAAATTACAAAAAGTAAGTTAATAGTTTTGTCATCAAGTGAAACTTAACCTTATATTTTAAATTATGTATGGCCACCTTCCAACCCCAGTAAAACCCTTTTAGGCATATGGTCGATGGAATTCGTTACCTAATTTCGAACCAAACAAAATTAATCGTTTCCACCTAAATATGTAGCAATGACAGCACGGGTCAACACAAAAAACCGTTAAATTTCTCTATTAAAAGGTTTACAGTTCGAGGTAATCGGAGGCGGAGGCGGGGGAGGGGAGTGGGGAGTTGGGAGTTTGAAGTTGATTTGATGCAAGGAAACTAAAATCGCATAAAAGTAAACTAAACAAGTAAAAGTTGAATTACTATATACAGAAAGTCTAGGTTGAGTTATTACGGAATTTCCTATTCAAATACTCGATCATCGAATTCTCTTCACTCGAATTGAATATTTGTTACACGTGATCGACCGTACTAATTAGAATTGATGATAAACATTCGAATTCAAAATTGTCCTAATTGCATTAATATGATCACATTCTATTAAATCATAAATGAATCCAACAAATACAAGCAAATTAAAGTTCGAATGCTCACAAGTTACATGAAAAAGGGGAAAAATCCTAAGAACCCAAGCTAGAAAACGTTGTCCTTAGCCCATAATCAACATAGCGATCAGTGGGGTAGAGTTTTAATACATATACAAACCAAAAAGAGAAGAAAGGTAGAGAGAAATCGTGTTGCAATCGGCTGGAATCGGACCTCCAACAACCCTAGGCGGCAGAACGTTCTTTTTATAATTATCAAGATAGTGCCGCAATGCTGACGAAAAATTCTCGCGCATCAGGTTCGAAGTGGCACAACATTGTGTGCTTTTCACGAATTTGAGGCTTTCTTCTTACAGTGCTAAGTATGGTGCTGTGAGGTGTCGCGGCGACCTATAGGCAGGAAAAAAATGACATTTTTCAGTATTCCTTTTTCAGTTGATGCATTTAAGCTTCATTTCGGCTCGTTTTAGCTCTATTTGAGCTCTAACGCCCGGTTCCACCTTTTCAGATGTTCGAAACCTATAAAATCATCAAATAACACTACAGAAAAAAAGGTCTACTATAGCTTCAAAAAAACGCTATCGTAGGTCTATTATAGCGTTTTGTCTAAAGTCGTGACAGCCCACGCTATTAAAAGTATTGAACTTTTTATAGCGTTTTTTCAACGCTATAGAAAAGTCCAACTTTTTATAGCGTTTTGTTACATGCTATAAAAAGTTTCCTTCTATAGCCGTTTCTAAATGCTATGAAATGTTCGATTATTTATAGCATTTTCTAAATGCTATAAATACAAGTTTCAAATAGCACATTTGATGCAAGATGACATTTTTTAAAAAGCTATAAAATACCTTTTATAGCAAAAATGTGGCTTTCATTTGTCTATTATAGCATTTATTTACAATTATAATTATTTATTTAATTAAAGCTATAATACGCTTTATTGTCAAAACTTTTTCTATTCATAGCATTTATTAGCTTTTTATAGCTTTAATGAATTTTATTGTTGCATATTTTATAACTTCTCAAATAATTTCATAATCCTATTATTGTGTTTCATACCTTTGCTACACATAGAAGTTAAATAAAATTATATTTGTATACTCCTCAAAATAATTATTATCAAAATAAGCATTTAATACAAGATTTATATATCCCAACAAAAAAGAGATATAGTAATGAGTGCTATAAACTTGGAGATGAAACAAAACATCAACTTTTTTTGGTATAAGGAAACAAAACATAAATTAAACATGTCGATCTCAAATTCCAAAATAACTCCAACTTAGTTATGTTTGTGGTTGATCACAAAATACTTGGAGATGCATACACTGATAGTCCTTCATCAACCTACAAAAAAATGTTAAGTAATAAAAAATTCAAGTAAGCTTATTTAAAATGCATCATGTTTTATTGGCAAGTTTAGCTAAACCTTACTCCTTTTGGACCAAGGGGAACATGGTGAACACAAACTTTTGGGTCATTTGAAGACTATCGATCTTCAGTAACTATCTTTCCTATACCACACCAATCTAGTAACTTGCACTTGCAAAGAACATTATTATTATTATTACTCTATCAACAAGGCAATATAAAAAGCAATATATAACATAATGAGAAATTTGTAAAAAGTTTGTTAATCTAAAGTAGTTCAATAACCTACAAGTAAATACTTTACCAAAGGAAATAAACTAATATTCGAAACAAATCTATTATTCTCAAATCTTGTAGTAAAATAAACATTTAACCAAAGGAAATTTATACCACAAGATACAAGATACATTGTACCAAACTATTGTAGTGAAAGAAATAAACTAATATACGAAATAAATCTATTGTACCCAAATCTCAATACGAAATAAAGTAGCATCATGAAATTGCAATCAAGAAGTACAGAGGACACTCATCATTATAGAGTTTGAAGAGTTCAGTTCAAGAATTGTTGTGAAACAAAATCTGTTATATCAAACAGAAACTAAACAAACAGGACTACTTCAATTAAAACCTATATAAAGGAAAATGTACTTATCTGATATAGAAATAGTATTGTAATTGCTCCCTTTTTTATCTGAAAATAGAAGCCATGAATACTATCATAGATTCTAAAAAAAAATATGGAACTAATAATATATATCATACCTCCAAATTTCTACCCCTTCCCCCTCCAAGTTTCACGTTGTTTGAACCAAGTATGCTCCTCATATTTCATCTTCAAGTGGTGATGGTTGAACAACCAATGTCCTAGCATTCAGTTGCACAAAAAATTTATAGGGGCATTCATTAAACATATATAATAAAGACTTACTTCGTTCAATAAAACAATTTGTTTATGGGGAAGAGATTCACCTTAAGGTGCTTGAGTGCCCTCCAAAACCAAAAAGTAATTCAAAACTACTAAGTGGCTATGTAACAGCATGATAACCACAAAACAACCGAGAAGTGTCTAGAGTTATCAAATAATTAGAAGATAAGATAGAGTAGTACAAGCTAGTGAGGATCGTTTACATAATTAAGACCATATCCATCTATATCTATCTACTCAAATGATTCCCGAAAGTAAAATCAACTCAATAAAGTCATGTTTACGATCATTAACACTAGTTCTAACAAGTCCTAGCAAGAGATTCAATAATTATGCTTACTCATACAAGAACACAAGAAAATTGTTTAAACATTCTCCTCTTTGAACATTTATACCTTGATAACTTTATCTTATCCATCACTTTGCTATGTTTTTTTATAGCTTCGAAGTCTTTCCTCCGTGGCTGTAACTCTCTCGATTTGTAAATGCCACGAATAGAGCTCTTGCAAGAAAATTGTTCATAGTTCAGTAAATCTTTAAACTCACAATTGATGAGATTGTGACAAGGACATTCAATGTTCAAACCAAATAGGGAGACACTTGAATATTATACTTATTTTCATGCCTCATAAAAATTATAACTCATAAAGTAGAATTTTGAAGAGAACCAAACATTAAAGCCTTGCAACAAAAAATCATTTCACAAAGCAGCAACTAAGCAAGTTGAAACCAAGACAATATCGCATACAAAAGAACATAAATGCACTACAACAAATATCACATACGATAGAAAATTACCAAAGAGCGGGACATAGAGGAGAAGAAAGTTAAAGACAATGATAAAACAACATTAAGGAAACAAAAGAAATGATGTTAAATCTAATTGAACATTAAACTCCAAAATAAATTCAGTCCGTATCCAAATGAAACATCATGGAATTATGATAGATTTTATAAATTCCACTTATTTTTCTGTGTTCATATAAGAATTTCAGAAAACAATGAACATTACTCAACCCTTTAAAATTCTAATACTTGACCTTCAATTCATTCCTTTAACTACACCAAAAACAAAATAACTTGAAAGCAACGCCACAAAAATCAATTGGAAGAAGAAGGCAAAACCAATTCACTCCTTTAACGACATCACTATTTTGCTCATTAATTATAGTTAATGTTTTTTTTTTCCTCACTTTAATTTGAAGAAGGCAAAAACCAATTCATTTACAACATACAAGGAATTCAACTTATTTTCATCGTGTGAGACTCTTCACAATTGAATTTTAAAACTAAAAGAATTCTCCTTTCCAACATAAGACAAACTTATTCACAATTTAGAATGATGAAAATAAATCGTAAAATCCATCTTCTTAGTATTATCTCTAGCATTTAGACCGTCTATTTTTCTTACCTAGTAAACCAAAAAGAAGAGGGAAAAAGATGGAGAAAGGGCAATGAAAAGAGAAAAAGGAGAATATTAAATACAGAATAAAAATTAAGATATGAGTTGTACCTCCTTACCTAAGTTTCATTGGCCATAAGTTCCAAATACTCATCCTACAACATCAAGAGAGAAAACTAAAATTGAAGAGTCTCATGA
Source organism: Lagenaria siceraria (assembly GCA_002890555.2). NCBI lineage: Eukaryota > Viridiplantae > Streptophyta > Magnoliopsida > Cucurbitales > Cucurbitaceae > Lagenaria > Lagenaria siceraria. Next base: position 16,475,638 of record CM016483.1, on the reverse strand, counting down.
AAATCCAAAATAAAGAAAATTCGTCTTACCTTAAATTAGCAGCTACCAAAAGCCCAATCGGCCATTAATGGCAGACATCGACCAAGAAACATCAGCTTTAAGCAAAGCTGTAAACATTAAGATTTCTCCAATCCAAGTCAAATCATTCAACATTGCTAGCATGCTCTGAGTTGCTTAAATACATATACTTCCTCAAAACTCATAAAGAACAACCGTCAAAAGGTAGAACACAAACCTCAAAAGGGAGAACAAAACCCTCATAACAGGAACCAATATCCTTAACAACGACATCCTCAATTATAGGTCCAATCATTTCAGTAATCTATTTTCATTCCATTTCCATTGAAAATTGCAATACCAACATTAGCAGCCACACTACAGACATTCTCGAAACAGAGGGAGGAGGGGAGCCTACATCCAAGAAGAAACATTTTAAAAACGAAAAAATAAAACTAGAAGAAGACAAAGGTAAGTCCTCGCTCACATTCAATCTCTCTTCATTGCATTTACAGAAAAATTACACACAAATTCAATCTCTCTTCATCTCATTTAGGCAAAAGAAGGAACACAATCGTTGTCTTCAATTCAAAAAAAGCCAAATAAAGGTTGAAGGAAAACACAAACCGAGAGAATAGCATCAGGATCAACGATCTGATGAAACAAATCTAATTGCTCGACGCAAAGACTTTGAAAGTTAAGGCTCGACAATACCATCCTAGTATTCTAGCCCTTCTCGATCCTATGCACAAACTCCATAAGAGAGGTGGAAGCTTTGGGAATGACAAAGATGACGGTACAAGTAACATGTCGGAGAAGACAGGGGCTAAGGCTAGGGTTTGTGAGGGAGGATGCAAACAAATTTGCTTCACGTTGCTTGAAGAACGGCTCACTTGCGAGTTGGAGAGGATTAATGAAGGAGAAGACTGCGAGAGAACGAAAGATGGAACTATTCAAAGGAGAAGATTGAGAGAGAATGAAAGATGGAACTGTTCGAAAGAGAAGATTGAGAGAGAACAAAAGATGGAATTGTTTGAGAGAGAAGACTAGGAAGAGAATGAAAGGGAAAGGAGTGAAGTGGCAGAAGAGAAAATGGCGCTCGAAGGAAGAGGCAAAAGATTTTAAGTCTTACCGCTTTTTTTTCATTTTTTCATAGCATTTTACATAAAAGCTATGCTAAAATGCTATTAAAGGGTATTTGTTGTAGTGTAAACATATAAAATTTAGGAACAATCTTGAATTAAGTAAAGCAAAATAACACATTTTCGATGCTATCAACATCTTACCTTCTTAAAGTTGTCAAAGGCCTATTTACACCCAAGTAATTCTACCGGTTGTTAATCTATTAAAAGATTATGAACCTAGCCGTTAATCATGAGATCATAATTTAATGGATAGTTCTTTCCTTATCTCACAATTTTTTAACTAAAAGAAATGAAGTTGAATTATTAAATTAAATAAAATAGCCTTTTTAACTAATTTGGTGTTTGGTTAAAGAAATACGTTTATTTCTTGAAAAAGTTGTAAAATTACCCTCAAACAATATTGTAAACACTTCCAAATTACCATTTGAAGTAACAATCCTTTAAAAATTTTGATAAAAAATGAGACTTAAAATTACGATGTAGCATGATAAGTTAAAATCAGGTAGAATTTCTACTTTAAAAGTAGTTTAAAAATATTTATAAAATGTCAAAGTAATATTATAACTTTTATATTTTAACCAAATAATAATAATAATAATAATAATAAAAATAAGAAAAATTTTCACAAAAAGAAAAAATATCAAACTATTTACAGAAAATAGCAAAAAAATACTAATAGACATTGATAGACTTTTATCAGCATCTATTAGTGATAGACTTTTATTGTTTCTATCACTGATAGACCTTAATAGACTTCTATCAGCGTCTATCACAACCATCTAAAAATTTTGTTATTTTGTGTAAATAGTTTCTCTTTTTTTTCTATTTTAAAAAATTTCCCTAATAATAATAAGGGTTATTTTCAAATATAGAAAAATGAGTCAAACTATTTACAAATATTGAAAAATTTCACTATCTATCAGCGATAGATCGCGATAGAATTCTATCGCTAAGATATTTTTTTTTTTTGTTTATAGTAATTTCTCTAATAATAATAATAAAAAAGTCAAGCAATTACAAACCTCACAAATATATATGTTTTTTTTAAAAAAAAACACGCAACAAAGATTTCAAATGCTGACATAATCATGCACATGTTGTAAAAAATAGAAAAAGATAGAAAGATAAAGTTACTCGATAAATGTGCAAACTTCAATAGTGTTTACTATTGAAGTTCAGGTTGTTTACATCAACTTAAGAAATTGGTGGGCCAAACGACCTCTAAAATTTGCTATTTCTCTTGTTAGACATTTTTTTAATAGCTCAAAAGTGCAATTTTTTTATATGTAATTTTTTACTGTTTAATTTAGGTTAATGGGAAGTTAACATAAGTATAACTCAACCGTAATTAATTAACATGTGTACTCATTTCTAAATTTAAAATTTCGTGAAAGTACAAGGATTAAATTTAGACATTTAAAATTATATAGACTAAAATTGAACAAATTTCAAAATATAAGGATGAAAATGATATTTTAACCTATATTATATATATATATATATATATATATATTAATTTAATTTATTATTTCCCGCCGTTCCAATCCCACATGTTCTCATTGTTGGCTGGTGTTTTGTTCAACAGCGACTGTTGGGGAAATGGAAACAAAGACTTTTTCTTATGTTATTTCTAAATTAATCAAATTCTTTTCAATCACTTTATATATACTTTGGTCCAAGTAAACAGCTCTTACCTTTTTCTTCTTCCACTAAGAAATGTCAACTTCAATTTCCCCAATTTTTGTTACTTTAATATGAAATAGTTCCAAAGGTGTATCAAAATTTTCTTTATTACATAACATTAAATTTCTTCTTAAAATCAATTAGTAAGGAGAGAAGTAGCTCATCTATCTTATGAAAAATGTCCGGTCTTTTGATTTTTCCAAGGTAAGATTCTCAACATGTCTCTTCAGAATAGTAGACCTCTTTGAGGTTCAACATTTTTTGATCAAATCCTTTTTTTTATTATTATTATACTGAATACCATTTGAGCTTTATAAGAATAGATACTATATTAGATAATATGAGATTTCATCTCAAAATCAATTTAAAATGAAAGAAGCAGTTCATTGTATCTTATAAACATTGTAAGGTCCTTTAAATTTTTCAATGTGTAGAATCCTCAACATTATTTTCATAGAAGAAAAAAACTTAAACTATTAGATTTTGCAAGGGTTTTGCAGACTCTTATAAAGTAACTTATTCATTTAATCTTGTTGTGTTTTAATTTTATATACATGTAAATCATGATTACAAGTTTATAGTCAACTTGAGCATAACTCAACTGGTTAAGACATATGTAATCTGCTAAGAGATGTGAGATTTCATTTGTTGTTAAACTAATAATAATAATAATAAATACATTCATTGAACATCCAGACAATAATAATAACAATATTAATTACATTCATAACAAAATTCTCTCATATCCAATCATCATCATCATAATAATAATAATAAAAAGAAAAAGAAAAAAAAAACAAATTTTATAATTTCAAAAAACAATATTTAAAATAATTTCTTTCTTTTTCCACCTATATAGTCAAAAACCAATTTTGGAGAATAGACCATTTGATAACATTTTTATTTCTCGTTTTCAATTTCTCCTTTCTTGTTTTTTATTTTCTATTTCTAAAAACGATAAATTTATTTTTGTTTTTAGAAATCGAATTAAAAAAATCAAATGTAGACAAATAAGAACAAAATTTTAAAATAAAAAACTAAAAATAGAATGGTCAAGATTAGAAAGCACATAAAGAACTGTTAAAAACCTCATTTGAAAATTACTTTTGGAAAAGGACATAAATAACAAAGGCCCCATATTTGATGTTCTTAGTTTTATGTCATTAAGTCTATTAATTCCATTTCCACCATTTTAATATATTAAAAACTTTGAGTCTAGGCTATAGGGATTGAAATAGTCTAGAGCGAAGTCTATGTTCTTAGTACATTATTGTTTGATTTTTATTCAACGTGTTTTGGGACCAAATCTTTGTTCTTTAATGAATTAATTTTTCTAAAAGAACTTTGGATTTGCATTTTTTTTTCTTTCTTTTCTCTTAATAATTTATATTCTCCTTTTCTTCTATGATTGTCATTACTCATACCAGGTCAAATTTCAAAGGTTTAACTATTTATTATTATTATTATTATTATTATTATTAGTATTTGGATTAACTTACGCACACATTGACTAATTTAACAAGATAACTCACTTGATCCTACAACATTATTTGAACACTAAAGAAACTGATATTAAATTATTGGTAGTTGGCTGCCATTGATTGAACCTATTCTCTCTCAAAGGTCTTTATTATACTTATGGGCCTTATTGACCATTAGGTTAACCCATGATAGTTCTATTTGATCATTTATAAGTTTCTTCTTTTTTATTGTATTCACTATCTACAAATGTTTTCAAGAACTAAGCAAAATTTTGAAAATTAAAAAAAAAATAGCACAATAGGGAGTGAGAGAGATTTAAACCACATAACTCTTAATTTGGTCCATAACACATATATAGTTTAAGTCAGTTGAGCAAAGCTGAGCACTTTGCCAATTTTTTTCTTTCTTATGGAGATTGGAATCGATTAATAAAGCAAATGTTTATTTAAGAAAGATGAAAACCATGATAACAATGTTGAGAAATGTTAAATCATTAACCAACCCAAAATCTTAAAATGATGAATTTGATTAAATTGAATTCTATCAATACTTGGACACACTATCCCTCACTTGTGGGTTAGGAAATTTATAGAAGACCGAACAAGTCTTAATTAATGCTAATTGAATAGATTACAAGAGTTTGAAACATAAAAAGCTTCTAATAATTCAAATGTTTGTTTAAGAAAGCTAAAAAACATAGTAAGGGAAGTTGAAAAAAGAAGCAAAAACAAATTTCAATTACAAAAATTAAAAATGAAATTGTTATCAAATGAGGTTCATATGAAATGATGATCGAAAAATAAAACATTACAAGAGTTTTGGACATAATCTTCCAAGTTCTACCTCTAAAGTCATATTAAATCACTATTAAACTTAAAAAATATTTTTGAGTACAACAAGTGGAGATATGAAATCGTATAGGCTATTCCCTAACTTAACCTAATTAGAGTAGATTATTAATTATTATTATTTACTTAATTTACTTGATCTTTATTTTCCATTTAAATCCGCCATATCTTCCTCATTTAGAGTTTGTGTCTTGTCAAAAAAACGTGGTTGATGGTTAATGTAGACTGATTTATTGGGTGCCAAAGACTTTAATGTATATTATTCTGTTGTTTCAAGTCTTCTAGTCCAAGTAAACAACCTCATAACTCAAATAACTCTTTGTTTTTGTTTTTCTTTTTTTGATATATATATATATATATAGAGAGAGAGGAGGTTTAAAGTTTTGACTTTTTCCTTTTTATTAAAGTTAAATTTTTTTTAACTAATTGGCTAGTTATCATTTGATAAGTTAATTGACTTTTTATTTACATTTTTTGCTTTTCATTTAAAAAAAGTCTTTTAGAAAAAAATTGAAGACTAAATAATTATCAAATAACAAATTAAAATTAGGGTGTCTTTGTAATACATTTTCAAGTGTTTAAAAAAAAAAAAAAAAAGACATTTTGGAAAAAATTGGAGTGTTTGGCAACCACTCAAAATAGATTTTGAAATAAATTTAAACATTTTTTTATTAAAAAGTTTAAATAAAAATGTGTTTTTCGAAAATTACTTTTTTCTCAAGTAAATCCAAATAGGCCATTAGTTCTACATATATACAATTGGCAAATCTCATTAGTTTCTATTCTGCTATATCTGACTACTATGAATCTCATTAGCTCCAAAAATCCAACATTGAGATGCATAAATCGGCCAAGATGAGCTTAGCTCAACGGTAATTGACATGACATTTCTTTCTAGAAGTCGAAGGTTCAATCCCTCATCCTTGCAATTGTTGTACTAGAAAGAAAAAGATGCAGAATTGAGTTTGACCATTAAAAAATAATGATTTGCATAAATATAAATATACATTCTCATGTATGCATGTTAGAGAAGAGAAAACACTGCAAATGAGTAACATTAATATTATTAGATAACATGAGATTTCATCTCAAAACTAATATAATAGTAACGAGAGGACTAGCCCATCTATCTTACAAACATTGTAAGGTCTCTTGATTTTTTAAATATGGGAACTTCAACAAGCCCCTTCAAGATGGTGCCTTTTTATGTTCACTACTCTTAAATCGGATCCCAATTTTTATTTTTGGACTGAATGCCTGTTTAGGCTTCATGGACTCTGATACCATATTAAATAACACGAGGTTCAATCTCAATACCAATAATTGGCAATGGGAGAGGTGACTCATCTATCGATATCTCATAAACATTGTAATGTCTCTTGATTTTTTCAATGTGAGATCTCCACAAATAAAACACACACATATATAATTTTAAACATTTTGCTAATACAAGAATAGCTCAATTAGTATAACATTTGTACTATCAACCTTAAGGTCAGAGATTCTCCCACTGCACATATCATATATATATATATATATATATATATATATATATAACGAAACAAATTCCATTCAAAATATATTAATTCATTCAATGCATGAATTCAACAATGATCATCCAAAATAATTAATTGAAAAAACAAACAAATAAACAATCTCCGAACAAATATAAATAAATTTCCGTAAGCTTGTTCATCCAGACAACGAAGACAAAGAAGGTGGTGGCCGCCGCGGTGGCAGATAAGGCGGCTGATGGAGAGCGGCGCCGTGGATTTTCATGCCCGCCTATTGACAAGGAACATTCCCTTGTCCGGGAATATTTGTACACGGGTTCGGCCCCGACGGTGGCACCGGCGCCCGTTGCAGTGACTGAGAAATTAACTTCGGCCATTGTTCTTCTTTCAATGGTCTCATCGCTTCAATTTGTGTACAAACTAAGAGAATTATGATCATAATCAGATTTAGAAAGAGGAGTTTTTGTTTACAAAATCTCATCTTTAATCCTTTCAAAATTAACCCAATTTTTTGTTTTGAGAATAATGAAAATATATACATTTGGGGTATTTAATTTGGTGATTTATATATATGCTTAATTTGAAATTAATAGTACTAAGAAAAATAAAAGTAAAATAAAAGTATTTGATTTGGTAGGATCAATTTGACTAAGACTTTTCATGGGTTTTGTTTTTACTATGAATTACGAAACATGAGTTTGACGAAGCCTTTGTTTGAAAGTTGAAAAAGCTATGTTGGAATAGAAAGGGATAAATTTTGTTAACAATAAAAAACGGTTCAAGATATTTTGAAATTTTGGTATTTTTCAAAAGTAATATTTGAGGTACTTTCATTTTAAATGTGTTTTTATATTAAATAAGGAGTTGTTTTCAAATATAGAAAAATAAGTCAAATTATTTACAAATATAGAAAAATTCTACTGTATATCAGCGATAGAGTGCGATAGAATTCCAGGATTAAATTACAAGTTTAGTATTTAAATTTTAAAACTTGTATTTATTTGGTCCATAAACTTAAAAAAGTGTAAACTTAAGCCAAAATGAACATAGGTTAATTGATATAGTGTTTGTATTATCAACCTCGAAGACAAAGGTTTGATTCTCCCACCCCGCTTTCAATGTTTTGTCTAATAAATTTATGATTTTTTTCTATTTAATAGAGTAATAATAAGTCATCAACTATTAGATATTTTTTAGAATTCATGGATCTACTAAACACAAATTTTAAATTTTATTAGACATAAATTGAATTTTATATCTTATAGACGAAGTATTTTTTAAAAAAGAAATCGTATATGTCAAGAATCTATTAGACATAAAATTTAAATCTTAGAAGTCTTTAGACATTTTTAAAGTTTAATAATATTTATAAAACACAAATTTTGAAAATTAATGAATTAGACTTGTAACTAAGGTTTTTTTTTTTTTTTTTTTTTTTGCTCATTTTAATATTTTTGTGAAGCTTTAAATTAAGTCGCCGGAATATAAACAGGACCTTAATCATTGAATTAAAACTTGGAGAAGTATTTTAAGATGTAAATCATTGTAAAGTAAATAAATTGGTGTGTTTGGACTTTGAAATTTATTGATTAGTTCTACTTAACCGAGTAGCATAGAAGTAGTAAAATGTGTAAATGGTTTGTGAAGGTGTTAAACTTAGAGTTGAATTGGTCTCTATCAAGAATATTAGCAAAGAAAAAGAAAAATATATAGTCAATGTCAAAGCCTTGAAAATATATAGATTTTCAAGGGTTTGTTATTTTTGCTAATTATTCTCAATACCTTATTCTTCAAGTTGTAATTTGAAAAAAAAAATGTATTTTTACCCTTTCAACTATTGGCTTTATATGTCAATTTAGTTTCAAACTTTCAAAGTCTAATACTTAAAATATATTTCAAACATAAAATTAATAAAAAATAAATTAATAAGCTATTGAGAATTTTACAAATTAAGATGCATGGAATGATTCTTAAACATTTTAAATAAAGAACTTAAAAGTAATTAAAAATGATAAATATTTTGAAAAGAGGGCCTGTATTATTATATATTTATGTTTTGTGGAACGTGTAGCCACATGATGTGTTTAAGTACGTTTTATAAGATTTTCATGTTGGTATACCATGAAATAAATATATTTCAAACATGTTGGTACGTAACATACACACTCTCATAATTGGTAACCAACAAATAAAGATTTTTATTATATATATAGTGGCAGATATAGTATGGGCTCGGGGGATTCGAGCTCCTCTCAACTTTATGCTCTTTAAATACTATATATAAAGAAGACTAACTTAATAACAATAACTCTAGCTAGCTCAATAGTAAATGTGTTCCCTCAACTCTAGCTCCCCTTAACTTTATACTCTTTATGTGCCAAAGTGAACTTAAATCAGCGATAATTGGCATGATCGTCCATCTTAAAAGTGGGAGAGGTTCGATCTCCCATTCCCGCAATTGTTGTACTAAAAAAAACTCTAGCTAGCCCAATAATAAATGTTTATCGTTCGAGAAATTAAGAAGAAAGTCAGGAGTGATTATTTAACTTCATTTTTAAATTACTTTTAGATTTATTTTTGTTTATTTTTTTATAAAGCTTTAAGTTCAATAATTCTTCACTTTTTAAATTTCTTTTTCAACTTCTTCTCCTAGTTTGTGAGGTAAGTTTTTTAATTTATTTTTCTTCTTGTTTTTAAGTTTGTTATTTTATTTAGAGTTGTTTCTAAATATAGAAAAATGAATCAAACTATTTCAAAATATAGAAAAATTTGATAGACCGTGATAGACTTCTATTGTTGTCCTCGTAATCTATTAGTGATAGACAGTGAAAATTTTCTATATTTGTAAATAGTTTGATATTTTTTTTCTATTTATAGTAATTTTCTTTTTATTTATACGCATTTGGTTTTTATATTTAAATTACTTTTAGTTTATACATTTTAATTTTTCATGTTTTACTTACTTTTATACATTTAGTTTAAATCATGATAGCTAGTAACTTAAATCTCACCTCAACAAATACAAGAAGTTCAAGATTAATAAATTGAAAAGGGAAAATAAATTAGTTACAGATTTTAACTACCAAAAGTTGAGAGGAGGCAACAAATTAGAGAAACTACAAATTTATGTAATATATACTTTTTTGAATTATGACAAATGATATCAGGGGAGTGTTCATCTCTTTTTCTTCTTCCATCCATCTTTGATTAAAAGTTTTCAAATATTTCCTACTAATCATGTTAATATGATAGAAAAAAGGTCTAATATGCACTTAAAATAATAGTGTTATTTAAATAAAGATTTAGCTATTCTCAATTTTTTTTTTTTTTTTTAAAAAAAGGAAAATTTTACTTAGACGAGAGCGTATGTGGTGAAAAACATACATTTGGAAAGAAACAAAATATATAAGAAGGTAGATATTACAAGAAACATTCTAATTTAAAGAAATTAGCAATATCATATAATTAGATAAGAACTTAGATTTCGTCAACTAAAGCAGAAGATTTTTTTTTAGTTCAACAAACATTATAGAAGAATTTAGGGCTTAATTGGTAAAATATCGTTTCGTAGAAAATCTGAAAACAAGGATTTGAAAGCATAAGATTCAATGAAAACAGAGTTGCATTTTATGTTTTCAAATGTGTGTTTGGTAGTAGATTCAGAAAATTAGATTCTAATTTAAACAATTGTTTAAAATGTTATTGATATTATAGTCATAAATCATAAAAAAACTAGTTGTAGGGTGTGTTTAGTTTAACTTTTCAAATGTCTAATTTTTTTTTTAAAAAGTCATTTTAGAAAAAATTGAAGTGTTTGGTAACCGCTCAAATTCACTCTCAAAACACTTTCAAATTATATTTTAAACAATTTTTGTTGAAAGAGTTTAAATAAAAATGATTTTTTTTAAAAACATTTTTTTTCCTAGTCCAAACGAGTCCGTAGTTACCCATTAATATTTAGTTAACAATACACTATTATTAATTTATTTATGGATATGATTTATATTAAAAAATGTATATAATTATTATTTTGTAATCTATAATACATATCTTATTTTTTACAAAAATAAATTAAGTTTATAACATGACATACTGTATTTCTAAATATTTTATTTATCTTTATTTAATATAATTCTGCATTTTAAATTTTAAAATTAAAAAATTCAGGTACAACGAAAACATTAAAAAAAAATGTTCTTTTCATTATTTGCACTGTTTGGATCACAGAATCTGAAAAACAGTTTTCAGAAACAAAATTTAGATTGTCTGCCGTCAAACACATATTTACTGAACTCAGTGAATATAAAAAAGATAAAATGTAACTCAAATTCTCTACCAAACAAGTTCTTAGATTTTGTAAATTCAAAATTAATTTTGATGTTTTAAAGCATATGTATTGACAATGGAGCATATACCACACCACTTTGATTAGCTTTCCATGCTTGGGTACCTAATTCACTATGTTATGACCCCATTTACCAAGGCTTTGAAATTATATATCCATCTCCATATCACAATATAGTGTCAACTCTCAAGCTTGCAACTTGTTCAACACATTATATTAAATTTGTATATATTTTTCTATCTTGTGGGATCCTTAAAGCCAATATTTTCAAGTTTTTTAAAGAAAAATATTTATGTGCATCTCGGGGAGCACCTATTTTTGTGCATCCCACTAAATTATCTTATCATAATGTGTCATGTGACAAACTATTTTTATTTATTTTTGAAATATTTTAATTATTCTTTTTGGTGTGAGTGATAAAAGGGAAAACATAGAGATAAGTGCATCTTGAGATGCACCGGCATCCATCCATGAAATTCAAAGTTCAACGAATAAACTAATCATTTTTATTTAGTAACACAGTCCATCAAAGGGCTTGATGTATACAAACTATTATCAAACATAAATTACATGGGTTGCAACCAATTCTTTTGATGCCCCCAAGCCAAAAAATAATAATAATAAAAACAATAAAAAAAAGAATTTTCAGTGTCATGTAAGTGATAATCACAGCCTCTCCATGGTTCTATACCATCATCATCAAACAAACATCAAGAGCTTTGAGCAGCGGAGTCAACGACGAGAGCAGAGTTGGGGATGGCAGGCGGTGCATGAACAACGAACCGACCACCAGCAACATTCATCGTCTGGAGAGTGCATCGACCGTTGCTTTGGCCGGGAATGTTGGTGCACGGATTGCGACCGGACGGTGGCACCGGGGCACGCTGCAAGACTTGAATGATAGGCAACACAAAAAGCCTATGAATATTATGATCTTCCTTCTCCTTCTTCTCCATCCATTTCTCTCCTTTCATAACCCTACTTGCCTCCATAATTTGTGAAGAAGCTAATAAAATGGTGAACAATAACAACAACGCATTGAAAACAAAGCAATCCCTTTGAGAGATACCCATATCTTTTAATTTCAATACAAATTATACCAACTTTTCTCTCTCTTGTTCTTTTTTTTTCTCTCTCACAAGAAGTAGTTGAAGTTTGTAAAGAGAAATGAGAATGAGTGGAAAGAATTGAGAGTTGGGTTTATATTTATACAATTGAGGGATTATTATTTGAATTTTTGATTTGTGGGTGTAGATTGATTGACCAAAGACTTTTTAAGTGTTTTAAAAAAACAGTTCTTGATTTGACGGAGTAATGTTTGAAAGTTTGAAAACAACGTTAGAATGAATCAAACAACACGTAGGTTGGACCATTAACCTAAACTGTTTCACAAACATCCAAAGATTATTCAACTACTTAATAATCAAAAACTTGAGATCAAAGAAATAACAACTCGTAGAATAATCTAAGTCCCTACCTAGTGTTAGTTTACAATGTCACTTTCTTTTCTAATTTCGTAAAAAGTTGTGTAATTAACCGATGAAAAATATCTAGGTGCATCCAAGTTGCATCAATCGTTGTCCATTCCTCACTCAAGTGTCTAATTACTAATTGTCATGTGATAAATTTTTCTTCGTTTAGAAAAGAATATATATTATATATATATTTCTATATGATTGAGTGGGATGAATGGAGATTGGTGCAGTCTAGGTTGCACTTAACCCAAAATCCTTATTTAATTAGGTTAAATTACAAAAGAAAAATACTTAGGTGGTAGTTGAGATGGAACTATCTTTGTGCAGCTCACTTAGTTGTCTAATTAAAATTTGTCAAGTGGCAAACATTTTTAAAAAAAAACTAAATTGTCTTTTTTGAAATAAAAGAGGGTTACATGCGAATAAGTGCAGCCAAAGTGCGTTTTTGAACTTGATCCTTTAATTTGTTTACAAAATATTAATTTTTTGAATTTTACCTTTAACCTTTCATAAAAGTTTCAAAACTACGTATGAAGTAGAAGTCTGTCAGAATGTTTGATAAAAATTAGGATCTAGATTAGTGTTACTCGAACACTTTTGTATTTGTTTCAGATCTCAATTTCCATCTAAAATATTCTAATGAATTTATGAAAGATAGTTTTGAAACATCTATAAAAAATCATGATTAGTATTGCAATTTTTAAAAGAATAGGAGTATGTGTTCTTAAACCAAGGACAAAGTTGAAAGATAATTTAGCCATTTATTTACTTTTTCCACTTATGGTGAATATGTAGTTTCTAGTTCCCATTTTTTTTTTTTTTTACCCATATTACAATTTGGGACTTTCAATTTCATCTAACTTAAATCTTGAACTTGGAACATGAATTAGTGTTCAATTAATGCCTTCACAAAACTAAATTTGAAAATTACCCATCAACCCGCCAATAATATAAAAATAAATGAAAACTTAAAACATTTAAAGTTATAAATTGCATCACTATTACAACAACAAAATTTAAATTTGTGAAATTAGAAGTTAAGGTTAAAATGAACTAACCCAAAATATGCAGTAAAAATTGAACTCTTCTCTTATATATATGTAAATGGGGTTATTGAGAGGCCTCATGACTTGCCTGACTAATTCTTTAACAAAACTCAGCTAGACGAGCTCTAAGAAGATACTACGAGAAAGGGCTCTAGTTATATGTTATAAATTCTTTCATTTTTTCTCAATAAAAGTGAACCTCGGATGAACTCAGACAATGAAGAATGTCAATAGTTCTATTTAAAGGAGCAGAAATCTTGTTCGTCTGCTAAATGGGTTCTGGAAACCATTGTCCAGTGCTTAATCAAAGCACAGTGAAGCACAAAGAAACAAAGAAATCTGAAGATTTCAACATAGTTCAATTAATAACTGATGTTTTAACTTGTATCAATTATATCAACCCAATACAGAATAACATGGCACATCTAGACATTATAAACATACAGAGGAAGAAGTTAACTAGGTTTTTACAAACTTCACTAACAAGCAATTTCCACATTTTAATAATACAACAGAAACTATTCATAGAACTACATGAAAATCAACATGTTGAGGCTTGGCTCTCTCTCTCTCTCTCTCTCTCTATATATATATATATATATATAGAAGTGGTACTTGACACATGATATCATTTTGATAGGGCAGCCACCAGCTTCTCCTTCAATTGTTCTGCAGCACCACCTTCAGTTCTAATGGAGAATGAGTGAATAACTTTTTCGTTGTTGTTGCTGGTCGTAACATTGGATTCTTGGGCTTCAATTTGATGTTCTCTAAATGTTTTGATTACTTTAGAAACAGGGTGCGAATCCAACGGACAACTCACCCTCACAACAGCATCCTCTTCTCTTGCGTGAAAATCGATCTCTGTGTTTTTATCCCTGCCATTAGCAATCTGTTTTTCAGTCTCCATAACCTTGATTTTCATTTGGAGATCGGTAATATAGGTAATAGCATCGCCGAGCAAAGAAGCCTTATCCATCTTAGAGATATTTGGGACAACAGCCCTTAATGCATAGAATCGTTGGTTAAGTTTCTCACGTCTCTGCCGCTCTGCTTCCACATGATTCAATGGTTCTTCTCTCCCATTAGCAGGTTTTCTCCCTCTCTTCCTAGGTTTTCTGTCATCTCCTTGAGGAGACGACTCATCCCTCGGGAACTCCACAGTCGAAAGCCTTGTTTGAGCACTGAAACCTCCCACAACTTCTTGGTTTCCATGTGGAAACATCTTTGCATCATTATCATCGCCTCGACAACCGTTTGAAGAGTTCCCAAATACATGATTACCACCTAAACCTTGCATCTCATATCCTTCTGAAGCAAAATTTGTATCATCTTCCAACTTTGGTGAAAAATTAATACTAAGTGATCGAGGTTTTGTTCCACCTAAACTTAGTTCATGTCCAAAGATCCTTGGGAAGGCCTTCAATTGGGCAGTATTTGATCCCCCAAAGGCAGTTTTAACCAATTCTAGAACACCCTGATCTTCAGGAATTGATTTAACAGATCCAAGTTCAACAACTCCCAACTTTACTGGTACAAACACCAATGTCTGGAAACCAGCCACTTTAGCTAAAAATCCTCTCGATTGGTAATTACGCAAACAACTCGTTACATCCGAAGCCCATATCGACTTACCGGATTTGTACGACTCCCCAAGACTGTTCCCAGAGTCGCACATAAACTTGTAATACTTCGAAGTTAAGTAAAGCATCTCCATATCCGACGCTTCGTCTCTCCTTGCCCCATATCCATCTTCATCAGACCCTCCAAAAGAGGATTGAAGCATTTGAAGCACTTGTCTCTTCAATTCCTCTTTTTTCCCTCCTTGAGCATCCCCACCAGAAATTCCAATCTCAATCTTTGAGTCATGACAGTTCCCATCACCCCAAATCAAAGCTAAAGCCCCAGATTTCAAGCTAACCACACGCCAAAAAATTGCATAATTCCAACTTGAACCATCCAAAATTTGGCTTAACCCCTGATTCACACTCAAGTCACCAAGAGAAAATTGCAATGAATCCGGTGGTAAGATATTGCTAGATGCCAACGAAATCAAGAACTCACAAGCTTCACTACCAACAACTGATTCCACCACAACCCTTTTTTCTTCATTCGCCCAAAATTTTTCACCCATATTTCAGAAATCAAATCAACAGAACAAAGAAACCCAACTCAACCCAACCCAACCCCTACACTACTTCTAAAATCGCCTTCCCATAGCAAGAAGAGCTCTAAATCACTAAAAAGTTGCAATGGAATTGAATTTGAAGGAAAACCCCTTTTCAGTGGCTCATCAAACTACAAATAATTCTCTAAATTAAGTATTCAGAGCAAGAAACGGAAGGCGCTGAAGGGACGAAAGGAATCCAAAGCCAAGAAAACTCGAAGAACAGAGTTAAGAAACTGACCTGAAATTAAGGAGAGATCTGAAATTGTGATGATGGGTAGCCTCAATTTCGACCAAAAATCAGAAGAAAAACAAGGGATTGGATTTTTACTTTCTTCAGCTGTCTGATCTGGAATCTAGGTTTCTCCCTCGACTTGTTGCTGGAAGCTCAAATATATATCATTTTAAATATTTATTATTATTAATATTAATATCCTCTACTGAAACATCAATTGGCTTACCTTTTTTCATGTGATTGACATAAAAATAAAAAAAAATAAAAAAAATAAAAATAAAAAAAAAAACATGTCACAAAATTAAATTTGCGAACTTGTTGTAAAAGACCCGAATTTTAGGGTATGGTTCACGAATATCTCGTGAATCGTGAGCATTTCCGTTCGACCCGTTTGAGCCCTATCGGATCGGATCTTAACCTACTATCAAATTAAAAAGTTTAAAATATTATTTTAGTTTCTATATTTTAAATTATAATCTATACATTTTTAAAATAATTTTAAATTTAATCTTTACCATTTGTTTATGGTTGATTTTTTTTTTTAAAAAAAAATCTTTTATTTACTATTATTTTCACTCTAAATATTGAAAACATATTCATATTTTCTTCCCTAAAAATTATTATTATTGTTATTTAGTGAATTTAGATCAAATTAATTTTAACCAATTAAATTTAAAATTTATTAAAAATATATGAATTAAAATTCAATAGTTATAGAGATTAAAATGTTATTTTAATTAATTAAAAAGTAGATGGACTCGAGAGTCCATTTAAAGCCTAATTTTACACAAATGTCTAATTTTTCTAAAAATTTCAACTTCGTAAATACCAATTGAAGCCAAAACCATCTTGAATTTATATATTTGCACCTTAATTTATTTTTGTAATTATTGTAATCAAATTTAAAAAATTTAAAATAAGAAAATAAATATATAAGTTATATATTGGAGTCTTTTCACAAATAGAAAAAAAAACAAAACTAATTACACATATAGAAAAAAAAAGTGGAAAATAATAAAAGCATGTGGTGCACTTTTTTCTATATGTGTAATTAGTTTTGTTTTTTTTCTATACACACAATTTCCCTTATATTTTATACGTGTTTGATTCTACCTCCTAAAAGAAAAGAAGATTTTGAGCCCATTTAATAATGTTCTTATTTTCTATTCTCAATTTTCGTTTTATTTTTTAAGAAACTGGATTGTTAAATAATAATTGTCGTGTTCTTTTTTATATAATTATAGTGTTCCAGATTTTGTGGTGTTTAGGCTTTACTTCATTGGTACGATAACATGCATATATAAGATCGCGTGGGAGTCATGTCTTGGGTTCTGGTCCCTACTTTTATAAAGAGTTATACGATTTGTCGAGGTTAGTTTGATTTTTTTTTTCTCAATCTTTTGTTGTGTTCTTAAAATTTTTGGATTTTTTTCAATCTCCTTCTAAAAAGGGTGAATCGGCGCCTATTTGAATTTTTCGACCGAGAATTTCTTTCTTCCCATTCCTGCGTATTCTCCTTCTCTTTTATCTTATATTCTTCGAAAATCAAAGGAGAAGTATTATACTATTCTCAATCGGCGCCTATTTGATTTTTTCGAGGTTAGTTTGAATCTCTCTCGATCTTTTATTATATTGTGTTCTTGAATTCTTTAGAAGTAAGTTTTTTAGGGTTTGGTACATAATTTCCTTAAAATTTATCTTTATCACTTGTTGGTTCATATGGTTTAAATAGTACTGCTTCACATAGCATTAATGTATAAAACTTTTAGCAAAAAATGTCAGCACTTTGTTTCTCCAGCAATGTACAAGTATAACTAATTCTTAGATGAAGTATTTTTTTTTAGAAATATATTTTATCTTTTAACTAATTAATATTTGTGAAAGGTAATAGGACTCTTTTCAAATATAGAAAAATGAGTCAAACTATTTACAAATATAGAAAAATTTTACAGTCTATCACTGATAGATCGCGATAGAATTTTATCGCTTTCTATCGCTCAGGCGGTAGAATTTACATTCTTAATGGCTGAAGAATTCAATGTGCATAAATGTTTTAAATACCATATTTAATGTTTAACAACCCACTTTTTCAAAACTTCAAAGTGTAACCTATGAAATTGAACAACAAATGATGAAATTAATGAAAAAGATGAGATCAAATCAGAATATTTTAGATCAAGCATGATTTTGAAAATGGAAGAACAACTTAAGAACAAATGATCCAAGGAAAATAATTTTTTTTTCTTTTTCTGACTGATTTTTAAAACACAGATATTTCACATCGAATGAAGCCGAATTTGAAAACGTCAAAGAAAGGAATTTTGTAGATTAGACTCTGATCTAAAAACTTGAAGTTTACGAAAACGTGAAAATACGGCTAGATATGAGACTTTTGTTTTGAGTTTCATAAAATGGACAGAATGTGACGAAATGAGAATGAAAAATTGAAAACAAAAAATAAAAAAGAAGCATAAGAAAAGAATTGCAGCAATGGAAAGATATATCCGATCTAGAGCCTAAGCTCTGATACCAAATGATAAGTAACCTTCGACGCGTTGGATCTAACAACCTTGTTGATGAACAAGACCTTTAGAACTCAACCGCAAAAGACCCCAAATCAAGATGATCTCAGCCCCTAAGAATGGCTAGATGACGGATTACTTAGACGATCAGCAAAATCACGGATCGGACAAAGCTTGCGACTCCCATGGACCCTTGATCTTCGAATCACTCCACAAGCAAGATCGATCAAGTCAAGCTTGAATGATTCTGAACATGCAACCTAAACGCCATAGAATTGCAAATGAAACTTAGCTCAAGGCTAAAACAAAGCTCCAAGGCTAAAACAAAGCTCCAAGGCTCTTTTTACTACATTTTCCAAAATCTTCCTTTTTTGACAAATTACATTACATTATACAGGCCTCAAAATATAACCCTAGACATTCTATGAGGCATTCAAAGAGTTGTAACTCTCACAATTGATGACCATTACAACCCATGATCTAAATGTAACATAAAACACATAAAATGACTTAAAAACTGAAAATTACATTTAATTATTACCATAAATCTGAAAATATTCATTTTTAATCAACAACCCATCAATTTGTAACCATCTTTGAGTTGTGAAGCCCCACTTGAAGTCCTTGTTCCATAAATGAAGCTTGATACTTCATAAATTCCACTTGATTTCTCATAATTGCAAGTTCTCTTGAAGGTGAATTTGAACAACATATAGTGTGCATTCTTGGCGTCGTTCTTAAAGTTCATATGTCACGATTTAGGTTCCTCCGTTCATATCAATCTCTAACTGCTCATGATCATCTCCACCCAAATCTGTATTTGTGGGATGTCTTTTCCACTTAGATCCACCGTGATCCTCGCTCACCCGTAGCATTCGCTGTAGAGTTCAAACCCTCGATCTGTCGTTTTGTTGTTGGTGGGTTAACATTTAGACCCTCAATTTGCCCAGATCCGCCGTAGAGCTTGCACGCCCAAATTCCCTTGCTTGTTCATCAATAGATCTTTTTTGGTCCGTTCTTGTTTTTCAGTTCTACTGTTAGTGGGTCTCTGTTCTGTTTTTATATCTGTCTTCATGGTTCTCTAATCCGTTAGATCTGCTGTTCATGGGTCTTTGTTATGTTTTCAAATTTATGTTCATGGGTCTTTGTTCTGTTTTTAAATTGGTCGTTCATGAGTAGGTCTCTGTTTCAAATCTCTGTGGATCTTTATTTCCAGCCCAAAAGTTCTTCTTGTTTTTCAGTTCTGTGTGAGTCTTTATTTCCAACTCAAATCTGTTGTAATTTAATTCATAAGTTTTCTTCAGTTTCCTTAATCTGTCAACTTTTGTTTCACCCGGTTGCTTCATTCACTTCACAAACTCAAGCTAACGTAAATTGTGGTTGATGTTTATGAGTTGTGATTCTCCTAATTAGTATTTTTCCTTTCCGGTATTTTCTTTTATGTACTTTCCTTTCCTGTACTTTTCTTTGTTGGTTTCTTGGTGTCTATTTAGTTTTTCATTTACCTTTAGAAAAGTATGCTCATTATTCAATAAAATACACAAAACAATATATATACTTAAGATGTCCTCCTAAAGTCCAATTTTCCTAACTAGTGTGAGACTTTTGTGTGCAACTCCTAATATATATATTAGATTCAACACTATCTTTAAATGTCAAAACGAGATTAGTTCAGCGGTGACTGGCATAACCTTTTATCCTAGAGGTGGAAGGTTCACTACAACAAAATGGACATTCAATGACTAATGAACAGTAGCAAATTTAAAGAAGAGAGAGAAAAACTGTCATAGAAGCAAAATTCATGCGTTTTTTTGTTGGAAAAACAGTTTTCTGGATATGACTGTAAATAACAATCATTAAATGTAGGAGAATGTTTACTGACATTGTTTCTTACAATCCCTTGCAATAATTCAAGCATGCACTTACACATCACCTTAGTGTTGCATGTGTTGTCTCTTTTTTCTATGAGGAAGTTAAGGTTTCGAGGGGTGAATGTCGCTAATGAAGAAAAGTAATGTTTAGTGTTTATAAAAGATTGCCATATTTTATGATAATTTAGTGTTTATATGTCCTTAGATTGAATGTCACTGTAACATATTATTCTCATTCCAATTTTCAATTTTTTTTATTTATTTTGTTTGTACACATTATTCTCATCTGGTAAATATAGGCTTTGAAAACATGCACAAGCTCCACATAATTGCTCCAATAGTTTTCTATAAAAGTTTCTATTTCCCATTTGAATATAGGGTTGACAATGGAAACTTGATCTTGTTTATGTATGTTTCTATTCCCATTAGAATTGCTACAATGATTATTTTCTCATTGTCCCCTTATAAATTATTGATGACTAACTAAATGTCATGTGATGTGTAGGTATATTAATGAAAATTATTCTATGCAGAAGATTCGCTTCAACCTGCAAACTTTGACAAACTTAAAAATCTTGTATGTTTCACTTTCTTTCTATGGGATATGGACTCTGATAATGTTCTAAGTTATAAATTCATTTCTTTCTATAAGATATTAGTAGCTTTTGTATGATGGTTGTTGGGTTCTAATTTAACTAAATTTAATGTGTTTGGATGATATTGTCTTGAACTAAAGTATGAAATGTCGTCCTTGGATGCTAATATATGTTATGTGGTGTGTTAGAAAAACTGAAAAATATAAAAATATGATGTGTTTTGTGTTAATAAACCAAGTAGTCATTTTAAGCATAATTTAGAAGGGAAAATGTGATATGAGTGTTGTATAAAGTGAGTATTATTGCAATAGTTAGTGGTGGGTAGTCAAATGCTTGTTATACTTTAATTTGTTATGTTCATGATATTTTAGTTGTTATATCTTAAAAAAGGTTGGTCAAGTTACTATACTTTTTTGTGATTTTTATGTCAAGTTTCTATGTTAAAAGTTTGTTAGATTTGTAGTTTTGAAGAGTGAGTTAAATTTGGAGGTTATTTATGCGATTGAAGTTTGATTTGGAGTTTCTAATATGATTTTAAGTCTATATGATTATATTGTGAGATATTATGAGTCTATTGTGCATGCAAATTTTTATTTGAAGCTTATTTGTATGATTAAAGTGTGGGTTGGATTGTTTTGAGTGTAAAGGTAGTGGGGGTGTGTACTAAGAGAAATTGTGAACATTAAGAATGTATATATACCATATGAATATTGTTATTATTGTTGACATTGATGTATTGGGTTGAACTCTAAAATGAATGTTGTTTGTTTACTAGGTCTTGTACAAATCCATTGATGTGAGAAAACCGCCAAGCAAGTTATTTATGTATGTGTTTTTTTGGGATAGTGTCAACACTTTTTTTGCAACACTTGTATTTAGTTTCTTTGTAATAACTTAACTAAAGTTTGATGACTAGTTTTCTTGTATATAGTTTTTCTGTATAAATTTTATTAACCTTGTTGTTATATATAAAAGGTTCATATTTCTATTTGTGCGTATTTTGTGTCAAAATTGGAGGAAACATAGGTGTAAATTGTAATGACAAGTATAGACAAATAATAATCCATCATTATAAGCATTTATTTGATAATAAATGTCAGGAGATGTATGTATTTGACATTAGAATACTATCATCAACTGAAGTTCAATCATTATAAATAAATGTCAATGCATGTAATTTAATGATGTCCAAAAGTGTCACGATTAAAGCATTATTGACATGGTAAATGTGACACTATAACAGTTTTGTGACAAATTTTTAGTGTCATTATAACGGTTTAATTGACAATGATAAATTGTCGTATAAAATATTATCATGACTCGTAGTAAATGTCAATAAACGTTTATTGTTGACTGCATTGAAAATTTACGTTCAATAATGATAGATTTTAGATGTGTCATTGATTCACTTTTCTTGATGGTGGATTCAAGGACTAAAAAAAAGAGTCAAGAAATGTGTTTATGACAATTTTTGTAGAGTCATGAAAACCTATTTTTGTTGTAGTGGTTCGAATCGTCCAACCCCAATTGTCGTACTAAAAAAAAAAAAAACTCTATCTTTTAACTGCAAGTTGGATTTGGGTTATGTTAATATACCTTTTCTTTCCACATAATTCTATGAAATAATCCTTTGGAGAATAGGAGAATGGATAAAAGGGAATTAGATGCAATTAGGATGTAACAACTTTTGTACTTTTTCGGGTATTTCTTCTCTTAAAAATCGAAAGTTTGAATCTTCATACTATACATTTGTTTTGTTGTATTAAAAAAGATCCTCAAAGAATTTGTCATGGTGTCCAAAATTCGCCTTCACTTGTACAAAAAAAAAAAAATCGATGATTTACATCATGCATCCATATCCGTGCACACACATATACAGGGAACAGTGTGATAGTGTTTCGATAATAAAATCCATAATGTGAGTTATTGTCACCCCATTTCAAAATTCAATTTTCATCTAAAACCCTAAATAAAAAAGACTATGAAAAATAGAGAAATTTTTTAAAATAGAAAAATAAAGGAAACTATTTACACAAAATAATAATTCTTTTAGATAATTGTGATAGACACTAATAGATTTCTATCAGAAGTCTATCACTAATAGATGCTGATAGAAGTCTATCAATATCTATCAGTTTTTATTTTTTTTTTTGTTATTTTCTGTAAATAGTTTGACTTTTTTATATGTAAAATTTTTTCTTAAAATTATCATGCTTTTTAAAAAGTGATTTTTTACTTTTTTTTTTCGCCTTTTTTAGAAGGAAAATTTTATTCTTACCCTAAGATTACAAGCACAATATTTTTTTTTCTTATTCTCTCTTTCCCTTGTCTTCTGCTTTTTCTCACCTTTTCCCTCTCCTTCTCTATCTTTGCCTATGGAGACTTTTTTTTAGTTTTTTTTAGGTTATTTCTTTGGACTTGTAATGGTTCAATGTTTATGAGCCTTGTTTATGTCTATGTAATCTTGGTTAATATAATTTAGTTTATGGAGTTTGAATGAACTCGTTTTGTATCTATAAGAAGATTTTTGTGCCTAATGAAATGTTTCTATCTCTCAATTTCTTTATCTCTTGATTTACTACTTTAGTATGTTTGAATGATTAGGGCTAATAAGCCAACCGTTTAGATTTACTAATTATTAAAAATTTTGTATCTAATCCGTAATTGTTAAGGGTGGGTTGTCAAGTAGCTCAAATCCAATGGTGGGATGTGAGAAGAGATGGTTGTAGTCAATTGATGAGAAGCTGAAAATAGTTTAATTTATTTCTCCATTTTTCCTTTATGCTGGAGTTGGTTCACGAGAAGGAAATAATGTTGTGGATTGAAGTTGAGAAAAAACAGTTGGAATAAGAGAGATGATGGAGAATAATAGAATAAAAAAATAAAATAAAAAAAAAACAGTAGATATGAGAGAGAGGAGAGAAATTTCATGGACATTTGATTTTTTATAACTAAAGGATAAAAAGATAATTTTACAACTAAAAAAGTATATAAAGTAACCACTTTTAAAAAATCAAGTAATTTATAAGCGAACTTTTTATTTTTAAGTCTTCAACCCTTTTTCATATGTTAGAGCTAAGGAATATCGATGTGGATGAAAATATCGAGAAATTTTATAGAAATTGTTATAATACTTTAATTATGACTTAATTAGACTATAACTTACCATTTTTAATTATCATTTCTATAAAGTAAGACAATATTTAGATATCGATGGAAATTTCGAGGAACTTTATGGAAATTGATGAAAATTGTTGATTGTGGCTTAATTAAACTATAACTTACCATTTTTAATCATCATTTCTATAAAGTAAGACAACATTTAGATGTATATTATAAATATATGTGTAAATGTCAATGTGAGACCATAAACATAAAAAAGATATGAAAAAATAATTATAAAATAATATCAAATATTGATAATTAATTGCAAAATTAAAGGAGATGAAATGTTTGTATACAAAATAATTGTAAATTGTTTATTATAAAATGTATATGTCTAATACCAAAAAAAATGACCTTAGAGCAATTCAATTTTGAGGTGAAATGATGTGAAAATTCAATAGAAAAGATAAAGTAAATATATGTTATTTTTTTCAATTTTGGTTTCTTGGAAATAAAAAGATAAAGTAAATATATGTTATTTTTCTCAATTTTGGTTTCTTGGAAATGAAAACTTTAGATGGTACAAAAAAATCTTACATCCAATTCAATTTTGAGGTGAAATGATTTGAAAATTCAACCAAAAAAAGTTTGAATGAAGTTAAAAATAAATATATGTTATTTTTCTTAGACTTGGTTTTTTGAAAATCAACTTTTTGGATGGTAAAAACTTCCATTGAAGGACTAGCATAGCTAATTGCTATATAAAAAAAAAAAAAAATCGAAATTTTCAAATTGGGGGAAAATCGAAATTCCCCCCTTGTCGAAATCTTGAAATTTCAAAATTTTGAAATTTTGACCGAAAATTTACACTATAGTTAGAGCATGTTTGAGAGTGAATATGCTCAATGATAGAAAAACTTTGAGAGAGTACTAATGAAAAGCAACTTGAACGGAATCTTCTTGGATAGAAATAGAAGGGTTTTTTTTCTGTTTCTTTTTTAATAGAACAATTGTCGAGATAGGAGATTGAACTTCCAACTTTTAGGAAGAAAAATCGTGTCAATTACCGTTGAGCTAAACTCACTTTCGTTAGATATAAAGTTTTTACTTTATTTAGTCGGCCTATATTTCCATCACAATTTTCAATTTTTAGTTTCTTTATTTTATTCGTCCTATTACAGAATCAAAATGTATTCTTGTTACATGAACTTATTCTAAAATTGCCTATATATAACGACTTCGTTAACTTAAACAAACTATGCTTACAAACATAGAAGCCCAAATTCACAATAAAGAAAACAATGAGTACAAGTAGCGACTGGGTTCTATAGGTATTGTCCATAAATCCTAATGTATTGAGTTTTTTTTTTTTTTTTTTTTTTTTTTTTTTTTCATACTATTATATATACAAAGTTTAAAATATCAATGTCAAATATCGAAGTCTTAATTTTATGAAAATTTTGATGAAAATATCGATAAAATATCGATTTCGATGAATATTTCTAAAAAAAATTATAAAAACAAAAAATTTTAAAAATAAATTTAAATTAGAAAATAAATATTTTATTATTTTCAAATAAGTAAACATGTCTACCATTTATATTATGTTTATATTAGTGATATTTTGGTGCTTATTTTTTGTGTTTCATGGATTTTCTACAATATAATGGAAATATCGATTCACCCCTCATATAGATATCGAACCCATAGAAATATGGAAATATCGACATATCGATGAAAATTTAATACTATGTATATATACTAAATATATATTTTAAATTCTTAGTTTTTTTTAAAAAAAATAATTTGACTCTCTTAACATTTTTTTCTATAAGTTTTAATTTGGGGAATTTTTAAAAATAGCAATATAAGGGGAAACTATTTACACAAAATAGCAAAATTTTTAGATAGTTGTGATAGACGCGGATAGAAGTCTATCATGGTCTATCATGGTCTATCAGTGATAAAAAAATAGAAGTCTATCAATGTCTATCAATATTTTTTTTGCTATTTTCTATAAATAGTTTAACATATTTTCTATCTGTGAAAATTTTCCTTTCAAATTTTAATACATTCATTTTTAAAAATTAAGTTCCTTTCATTATATGCTAAAAGATGACATTATATAAGTATAAACATGATAAATATTATGAGGTTGCAATCAATTAGTTAGTACATCTATAATTTTAAAACACAACGATATAATATCAGTTTAATAAATATTGATATATTTTTCATATAAATTTATTGGTTAAATTACAAGTTTAGTCGTTGAATTTCAAAAGGTGTAGTCTCAAGTTTTGTAACCTGACTTTTTAGTTTTACATTTAAAACTCACGAAGATGTACTAAATAAAGTGTTTAATAGGCACTTAAACTTTAAGATTTTATTAAAAAGAAATTTTAATTTGCATATATTAGATCAGTTTAATTTTAATTTTTTTTAATATATCAAGAATTTATTTATTAGACACAAAATTGAAAGTTGAGAAACTTATTAGACATTTCTCTTTTAAGTCTATGGATCTATTAATCACATAATTCAAAGTTTAAGCGCCTATTAAACACTTTATCGGAAGTTAACAGATGAAATAAGCAAAATCTATAAAACCACGTTTAATAACAATTTGATTTTAGATTTTTAAAAATCAGGTTTGTTTTCTCACCATTTTTTCGAGGATTTTTACTTTTACTAAAGAAACATTTAAAATCATAGTCCAATTTCAAAAACAAACTTAATGTTTTTAAAATCTACCTCTTCTCCTTTTTTAGTTTTCAAAACTTGTCTTGTATTTTGAAAACACCGAAAAAATATAAACCAAAAAGTATAAAGAAACATATAGATAACGGTAGTGCTTATATAAGCTTAATTTTCAAAAACCAAAATGGTTATCAAATATGACCTAAAAAGTTCAAGAATTGAACGTGAGATTGTTCTTTTTTTTAAAAAAAATATATATATATAAAAGTTGAGTGTACATATAAAAGAAAATGATTGGTTAATTTATGTTTTGAATGGAATGATCTGTTTAGGAAAGAGATGTTGGCCAGAAGTTGTAGGGCTACCTGCAGATGAAGCAGCGAAGATAATAGAGAAAGAGAATCCAAGTTTGGATGTGGTTATACTGCAACCAGGCCAAGTGTTTGTAACTTTAGACTTGGTGTACAATCGAGTTCGAATCTTCAATGATTTGTGTGGGAGGGTGAATAAGATCCCTTGCATTGGCTAGCCACCCTTCCCCTCACTTTATAATGTTACACCTTACATCACACTACAACCAAATAAATTAAGCTGTATTCCCCTCCTTCTCAACTACTATCATACTCCTTCCTTTCTATTAGATAAATACATCCACGCTTTCATTTCAAAATTAATTTACAAACTACCACAGAAGTAATATTATACTCTATGTTTTTAAGTTGTTTATTGTGAGGTCTTTTTCATATCTTTCCTTAAAGTAAGTGTATTTAACACAAAATGACACAAGTCATGCACAAGGTCGTATAATAAGCAAAGATAGAGAAACACGTAGATTGGTAAATTAGTTTGGTATAATATCCTCTACGTTTGGGACTATCCAGAGGAAAGAGATTTCACTAGTATAGAGTTAAGTAATTACAACGAAGTACTTATTTGTTAAACAACTTCTACGATGACTTACGCACCACCTATCTCTTAATAAAAAATAACTTACACTCCTCCTAAGTGTGAGAATCCCTCTTAACTGTCGTTGCGATCTTTCCTTGTCTTATATATGATGTCCTACCTCAAACAGGTTGGTGGACTTTTTTTTTTAAAATATTCACAAGGCAAGAGGGATCAGTAGGTGCATCGGGACATCTCAACTATGTTGACACCCCCCTAGCACCCTCATCATGCCCCCAGACCAAAAAATTGCATTCAACGAAAAGGGAGTACAAAGCGAGCTAGAGAAGAGCTCGAGAGTTCAATACATGAAGGGAGCAACAGAAGAACTAAAGAAAAGCCTCTCAATTGAGAGAGATGCTAGCAATATCGTAGTTACAAAAGGATTTTGATTTATAGCACCAAGAGGATGTGATATTTAGAATATCCTCCCAAAGTTGTCTCAATGATTTGCCACTACCGTGAAATATTCTATCATTCCTTTCCAACCAGAGACTCCACAAGGTAGCAGCAATCAAGTTGCTAAGCAGATACTCTTTTGTGATGTAGGCTTTAAACGAATGAAACGGTTGAGTACATCCTCCAAGGTGATCGGGGAGTTGACAGTAGTATTGATATGATGATAAAAGGCCTCCCAAATTTGCTTCGAGAAAACACAGGTTATGAAGAGATGCTCGGTAGTTTCATTGTGTTTCTTACATAGAGATGCACGAGTTCGGACTTAGGTACATAGTTGGATGGCAAGATTGGCATTTCTCCGCAATGTTGATACCCCTATGCAGAAGAGTCCATATAAAGAACTTGCATTTTTTGGGAATGAGAGTCTTCCATATGGAGTCAATGTTCAACGAGGGGACTTGTTCTATAAAATCAGCAAAATAATCTTTCAGAGATCTCACAGAGAACATACCATTAGAGGTAAGAGACCATACAATCAGGTCAGGGTTCACAACATTTGTTGGAGATTGCCAACTGCTCGAAAGGGTGTTCCAGTTTTGAGATTCTCTATCAAGAAGCAATTTTCTGAATGGGGGGAACCATACCTAAAGATCAACATTCCACGCATCCTTAACAGAAATCAGAGTGTTACTAGATAAGTTAAAGAATCTAGGATGGGCGTCTTTCAGCTTAATCCCCTGATTCCATCGATGATGCCAAAATAGGGTGTTGCCACCATTAGTGATATTCCACTGGATCTTGTTGCAGACCGCATCTTTTAATTTAGCAATATTGAACCAGGGAGCTTTGGCACTGACGAACTTGCATTTGCTAGGCACTGCACCGACGTCTTCAGGATCATATTTAATATCAATCAGAAATCTCCACAGTTGTTCAGGTTCATTTAAGTAGCACCAGATCCATTTGCCAAGAAGAGCCTCATTGGAAAGTCTGATTTTATCAATACCAAGCCCACCTTTTTCCTTTGATCTAGTGATTAGATCCCATCTCACAAGATGGGAACCCCCCGATTCTTCAGCACCTTCTCAAAGAAAATTCCTCATTTTTTTCTCAATCAGTTTGCTGATGGATACAGGGGCTTTGAAAAGGGAGAGGTAATATGTGGGAAGACTGCTAAGAACCGCCTTAATTAAGGTAAGTCTGCCTCCTTTAGAGATGTATGAATATTTCCATGATGTGAATTTTTTATCAATACACTCAATAATAGGATTCCAAAAGGCTATGGACTTTGGATTTCCTCCAAGAGGCATACCAAGGTAGTCAATAGGGAGGCTGGTATACTGGCATTCCCAAATAGAAGAGATGAAGGAGGTAGAGTCTTCATCAACATTGATGCCAGCAATCGAGGAT
Organism: Lagenaria siceraria; assembly: GCA_002890555.2. Taxonomy (NCBI): domain Eukaryota; kingdom Viridiplantae; phylum Streptophyta; class Magnoliopsida; order Cucurbitales; family Cucurbitaceae; genus Lagenaria; species Lagenaria siceraria. The sequence goes on along the minus strand of CM016483.1, from coordinate 16,446,153 downwards.
TTCATCATATTAATATTCAGGCCAGAAGCTTTTTCAAAAGACCTTATAATGAGTCAGAGGTTGTTCAGATAAGTATCGTTGTCAACCGAAAATAATAGGATGTTGTTAGCAAAGAGAAGGTGAGAAATATTTATAGAATTATCTCTAGAGGTAAAACCTCTAATGATACCTTTGTTTTGTGCATCCTCGATCAAGCCAGAAAGATAATCTATAGCAATGACGAAAAGGAACAGGGAGAGGGGATCCCCTTGGCGAATACCTCTGGTAGCTTGAATGTAGCCTCTTTGCCTCCCATTGATAAGGACAGAATATCCCACAATAGAAATACATCCATATATCCATCGAATCCATTTTTCACTAGAGCCTTTCTGTCAAAGCACAGTAATAAGAAAACTCCAGTTGAGCTTATCAAAAGCTTTTTCGACATCAAGCTTAATGATATATCCCCTCTGCTTGCTACATTTCCACCAATCAACGACCTCGTTAGCAATAAGAATCGGATCAACAATTTGTCTTCCTTTAACAAAGGCAGATTGATTGTGTGATATGGTAGATGGCAGTACTTGTTTAAGACGCTCAGCAAGAACCTTAGCCAAGATTTTATAAATGCTAGTAGTTAAACTGATCGGCCTATAATCTGAGACCTTCTGTGGGACAGCTTTCTTGGGAATAAGGGCAATGTAAGTGGCGTTCATAGCTTTATTGATAATGTTGTTCTGAAAAAAGTCTTGGAACAAATTCATGATGTCAACTTTATAGATGTTCCAAAACTTTTTAAAGAATTCAATGGTAAAGCCATCTGGACCAGGTGTTTTGTCATTTCCCAGCATCTTAAGACAAGTGTGGATTTCATGTTCATCAAAGGGTCTGATAAGAATTTCTGATTGAACATTGTTAATAGCGCTCCATTGCAAATTGCTAATAATCCTGCGATCCCCTTCCTCATCAGTGTAAATGTCCTTGTAATAATCAATAAAGGCTTGTTCTATCCCATCATCAGTGAAAAAAGATTGACCCTCAACGTTCTGGATCTCAGCAATAAAATTAAATCTTCTACGAGCAAGGCATAACTTATGAAAATCTGCTTCCATTTCCTAGCTTCGAGGAGGGAGATTTGTTGCAAATCCGCTTCAAGAGTTAGGCGTCTATGTGCATCAATTTCAGTGATTTCATTAGCCTCCTCTTTAAGATTGATGACTTCAATTTCATGTTCTATTCCCTGTGCTTTTTTAAGGTCTTTCTGAAAAACCTGTGAATTCCATGATCAACAGTGATTGGCTAAGGCTTTGAGAGTCTTCATCATAGCAAAGCTAGGGTAACCAACTCTGGTAGTGATCGGTCCATTTGTTTTGGATAGAATGCGCCAATTCTTTACAGCCAAGCCAACGGTTATCAAATTTAAAAGGACATGGCCCCCATTTCAGAGATTTTGACTCCAATAGCAAAGGAAAGTGGTCAGAGGTAATACGGGCCAGGCGCCGGACTTGATGAGAACAAAATTTCTCCTCCCATGGAGCAGTGTACAGGAATCTATCCAATTTGGACATTGATGGGTTGTTTCGAAGATTTGTCCAAGAGAAAGTACCATTAATTTGGATAGGCTCTAATAAGCTAGCATTGCTTATAAAAACATTAAATTTTCTCATACGTAATCTGGATGGCCGCATCGATGTAGTCTCATGTGACCAACGATAAATATTGAAATCACCAGCAAGGATCCAATGCGTTTCACAGAGAGATTGCACTTCTTTTAATTCTTCCCAAAAATTAGATCTTAGACGTCTGCGAGCAGGACCATAGATGCCAGTGATCCACCAGAAGTAATCATCTGTCCTTTTAATTTGTACTGATAAAGAAAAAATTCCTTCGTAAACTTCTGCAACAGAATGGTTCAGTGAGTCCCATAACATTAGAATCCCACCAGAGGACTTATGGGCATTCACAACAGCCCAATCAATGCTAATCAAACTCCAAAAGGACTAAACCAAAGCACGATCAACCGAGGTAAGTTTCGTTTCAGTAAGAATAACAAAATTAGAAGCATTTGAGGTGATGACTCCTTTAATTAAGGCACGTTTCTAGGCAATGCCAATGCCTCTAACATTCCAGGTGAGAATCTTCATTTAGGAGCAGAGCACCCCTGTATTTTATTGCTATTGTTGACTTCCATAGAAGTCTTTATCGATGGGATAGGAATGATGCAGCAGTTGTGCTCTTTTAACCAAGAATTTAATTGAGTTTTAAAACCTTTTTCCTTGGCTTCCATAGTATCCTCGGCTTCAATATCAACGTCCACTTCTGGCTCAGCTTCTTCCTCAGCCTCTTGAAATAGACTTTCTAGGTTGTTTTCAATGCCCATACCTGTTGAATCCATTCCAGGTCATTCTTCCTCCAGATTCATCTCAGTGGGTGAATTTTCTGGGCTAGATATAGCCAATTCAGCAGAATGGCCACATTCAGACATATCAATGTAAATATCATCAATTTCCCTATAGATAATTGACTGAAGTTTGGGCTCATTATTGGTACTGTGGGTTTCACTTTTATGTAGTGATTTGGGCTTTGTGACTGTTGTTCTTGCTGTCCCAGTTGAGATCTCGGTCGTCTCATGGGCTTTCCCTTATTCTTTTCTTTTCAATTGAAGAGTCTTGGGCCCTTTTGTTAGGGCCCATTAAAGAGAGAGAAAGAGTTGGCGCAGTAGATCCATTATAAAGGACTGTATGATTTTTGGGAGATGGAAAAGTTACCTTTTTCCTCTTTTGTTTTTTCTGAGTCCACGCTTCCTTTTTTAAGGTATTTGCAGAGGTTAGGTCTTGATCTTCCAAATCACTATGAACAGGCATTTTCCTTTTTCTATGTCTCTCTTGCCGATCTAAAAAGTATTCCTCATTATTGTCATCTTCTAAAATGGCAGGTCTAGCAATGCCTTCTTGGAAACAGAAGGCTTAAGAAGTTTGGTCAGAGCTGTCAAATCGAACGGTCGCGTCCCTAGTGAAAGTACCGTGAACGTTTGGATGTAGGTCGGTAAGCCATCTACCGTTCGCCGGAGCCACTATTTGAACTGTGAATTTTTCGCCCTCTTCAGTACTAGTTTCAACATTTGCAGGGATGAAACCATAGTAGTTCCCCTTTATCTTGAGTTTTGCTTCAATCAGATCAAATTTCCTCCAAGTGCTGAAACAAATGTCTGTGAGACCTCCACGCGCCTTTCCAATCTGTTCGAAAGTATGTAGATTCCACGCATGGAGAGGTATGCCTCTGAACTTCAACCACCCTCCATAGCTTGGAACAAATTTTGGAATGGCGTGTAGATTTGCTGACAATTTTTCAAATTTTACCATAAAATTACTAACAGTGACCCATCCCTTATTCAGGCAGAGTAATCGAGCTTGTTCAGGGTCTCTGATAGTGAGGACAACTTTGTCTGCGTGAAAAGGATGAAAATAGTCAATGTCCTCGTTGGATTCACGGAGTGCCTCAATAATCCGGGACCAGTCATCGTGGAAACATCTTCTAGAAAGTATTATCATTTTCTCCCAATTGAAGTGATCTTCGAAGTCATTTTTATATGTCCACCTTGTATTGTTCGTTGTTGGATCAGCATTTAGAGTAGAACTTGACTCATTAGAATCAATCTCCTCTGATGAGCCGTCACTGGAAGTAAGCACTGTAGCATAGGTTGTTTTCTTTTCATCTATAATGTTTTTACTCTTTACTTCTCAGTGGGTAGCTTTCTGAACTGTGTTGAATTTTTGGTCTCGAAAGGTTAGCATATTATGGAATGTCATCCAGCCCTTCTTTTCTTCTCCTTCTGGTATCATTATGCAACATTTTCTTCCTTTATCATCCAAACGGTATATTATAGCAATATATCCTTTGCGATTCGAGGTTTTTTCTATCCAAAGGAAGTACGAGTCATAACGCTTTTCTTAGAAAAAACGGTAGGTTCTTGACGTTTTGAGTAGAGTAGTGAAGGTTGCCCGGAGCCATTCTAGTGAGTCTGGGTACAGAGTCGTGAAAAAAGATTTGTGATGTCCGATTTCTGACTATATATGCTTTCCTCCCAACCTTTGTTGTCGATTTCACTCGGGGTTCTTTGTCTACTAGCACTCTTTCTCTCACACACACACACTCTCAACATAATACAAGAAAGATGGCACAACATCATTTTTGCAGACGAAAATATATGTGTAGGCAAAAAGTTGTGCGGTCTTAGTGAAAATCATTAGGTTGGGTTTCTACTGACGACACTTATTTTAGTTTATGCCCAGATGCGTTGGTAGAAACTTTCAATATCTGCCGATGCAATGTGTGTGGGTAGAAACCCCATAAGCCCACATTTTAGTTTTTCCCACACTTTCTTAATTAAAATCTTCCCATTTTATTCCCTCCCCCCCAATCTTTTTTGGATTTCCCTCTAAAACTCTCTAATTTCGATTCTCTTTATTCCTCTCATTCTCAAATTGTCGCCTGCTGCCCGTCCACCGCCACCGTCGATTCCTGCACATTGCCTGTCCATCGCCTCCTCTACCACTACTATCTCTTTCTCTTTACGTCTCGCGCATGCCTACTTGCTTGTTGCCAGTTGAGTGATTTCATCTCTTCATCTAGGTTGAAATATAGGCAGATCACAGATATAGTAGTATAACACGCTGGGAATAATGATACCGAAAAGCGTAAAGACAAGAGTACAAACAGTGAGAGAGAGAATTATCACATGAAAATGATAACCCAGTTGGGTATAACCACAAATTAATGTTTGGGAGGCTATACGCCTGGATGAAAAGAGTTCCACTAGTAACGATTAATGTTTACAATGCAATCTTGGCTTATACATCACCCAATTAATAAGTATATAAGCTTATTACTAGTAAGTAATTTAGGCTCCCCCTAAATATCACACTTCTTTCTTACGGATGAGTTAGCAAATTAGACTCCCCCTCAATCTGTTGCCTCCAAGCAAGAACTCTAACACACTTTCCACCACGAAGTTGAATCATCATTCAACTTATATAATACTCCTCAAGAGGAACTTGATGTCAGAAACAACCGGTGACACATCTAACTGCAAAAATAGCTTGAGCTTCTTGAACAAAAACAGCCCGCCGATAACCTTTCTTCTATATTAAAATGATGACGTACTTTACAGTGTTTTCCACACACAACGACTTAACCTAAATGCGCCAATAGACACCAATATATATAAACATTTTTGGAAAAAATCCATCCCAACAAGGCAAGATATCGAGACCAACACAGATGTCAAGAACCGATCGTTGTGCTACCAATAAGGAAAGAATATCCAAAACAAAAAAGGATATTTAATAATAGATAGAAAAATAAGAGGAAATTCTAAAAATATAGCACCTCTTTAAAATATTTGCAAATATGGAAGTGTTGACGAGTCAACTTTTGAATCTTTTCTAATTTCCAATTTTGCCCTCCCTTGTTTTGTTACACTTCTTCTTCCTTTTCTCTCTCTCTTTTCTTTTTTTAATTTTCTTTCCATTCTCCAATTTTCTTTCCATTATTCTTCCCCCCACCCCTTTTTAATTTTCTTTTCTTTCTCTGCTTTTGCTTCTATTCTTCTTCCTTTTTTTTTAATGTTCTTTTTTTTCGTTTTTGCTTCCATTCTTCTTCCCTTTTTCTTTTTAATTTTTTTTACTTTCTCCATTTTTGTTCCATTCTTCTTCTTTTTTTTTAATTTTCTTTCCTTTCTCCCTTTTTGCTCCCATTCTTCTTCCCTTTCTTTTTTCTTTTTTTTTCTTTCATTTCTCCAGTTTTTTGCTTCCATCCCCCCCAATCCCCTCCTCTCTCCAAACTTTCCCAATTAAACAGCTCAATATTTTTTTTATAGGACTTTAAAATTCTGAAGTCTATCAATAATAATTTTCTATCATTGATGGCTTATGATATCACTAATATACTAAGTCTATTATATATTATCAATGATAGGCTTCTATCACTGACAAACTACTTCAATCAACAATAGAAGTCTATGATTTATAAACTCTTATTAACTAATGTATACTAATTTATTAGTAAATACTCCAGATAAAACTAAAAGTCTAAAACTTATAGAATCTATTGGTAGCTATCAGTGGTAAACTTCACTCTTATGACATAATAATATAAATCTATCCGTGATAGTTACTGATATACTTGTAAATTAGTCACTCAAAGAATTCCATCATTGATTATATAATTCACTGGCTATTCATGTTTTTAAATGTTAGTAAAGAATTCACTAAATATTTATGCATCAATAATATCAATTATCAATGATATTAGTGATAGAACTTAGATAGATATCAGTCATATTCATGTATCAGTGATATCGAACTTAGGTAGATATCAATGATAGAAGTCTATTAGTGATAAAAGTCTATTATTGATAATCATGATAAAAGTTTCTCAATAATAAACACTGATAGCTTTGAGTTTTAATCTTTCAAAATTGATAGTCACTAATGAAAGTCTATCAGTGATAATCATTAATATTTTCTATCATTGATAGCTTAATCTTCGATGATTTTCTTTCACAGTTAATAGCCACTTATAGAAGTCTATCATTGATAACCAATTAGTGAATTTAATTAATAAAGTTGAATCTCGAACTAAAGTGTAAGTGTGATGCCTAGAAGTTATCACTAATTTCATGTTATCAGTGATAGAAGCTATCAACAATAGCATGTTATTTTATGGTAAAAAGGAATGACAAAAGTTATCTCTGATAGCATGTTATCAATGATGGAAGTTATCACCAATAACCAAGATATAGGTGATATCAATGATATTAGTGATAGAACTTAGATGATATCCATATATTGATGATATGAATGATATAAAAGTCGATTCCATTTTATGAAAGTCTATCATTGATAGCCACTGCTAAATGTTATCAGCAATAGCCACTAATAGAAGTTATCAATGACAGTCACTAATAGAAGCTATTAGTGATATTCGTATATCAGTTATATGATTTAGGTATATATCAATTGAATGAATGATATTAATGATATTGATGATATGACTTAGGTAGATATTAGTGATAGTCATTTATATTCCTTTAGTGATAGTCACTTATATTCCTCTCATTGATAGACTTCTATAACTCATAGTTTTAAATGTTAATATTTGAAAGTTGATAGTTTCCTTTCAAAGTTGATAACTACTTATAAAAGTATATCATTGATAGCCACTAATAGCCTTGAAGTGTTAATATTTCAAGTTTGATTCCAATTGACGAATGTGTATCAATAATAGCCAATGATATCTGATAGCAAATTGAAAGCTAATATTTCAAGTGTTACTATTTCAAGGTTGTATTAATATTTCTCAAATTGAAAGCTATCATTGATAGTTGCTATCAGTGATAGCTTTCAATTTAAGAAAACTGGAAGAAGAGGCGTGAAATGGTGCACGTGGGCTTTTTAGTCATTTACCAATATGACTATAACTAATTGCTGCTATCAGTGATATTTTGCGCTAATTTTGTGTCATATCCCTAATATGTTTTTCCTTGTACTACATCTTTTATTATTTTGGGTCTGTTTGTTATTTGTGCAGCCAACCCAAAACAAAGCCGCGTAAAAAGTCAGAGATAGATAAAAAAAAAAAACAATTGGGATAAAAGAAACTATTAACTGCCAACAACCACTATAACAAACTCCTCCTTTGGCAAAATATTTTCTTTTATCGGCAAACCATTACAACAACGGGGGAAGAAAAACAATGCAGCATTCAAAAACAAACAAAAACTAATTCAACCAAATAACAGTCAACTCAGAAGCAACACAACAACAAGAGAATCAACAAACTAGCAACAACCCAAAATTACTCCCCCTTTTGCCAAAAAGAAAACCAATGAGCAGAAGAATCGGGGGCCTAAGAGGTAGAGGCACCATCAAAGCGAGGTAAGGACATACACAGGAGATGAACAAGAGCATCAACATCAACACGGTGGTCCCTCAGATCCCTAATCACCAAACTCAAGGCACGAGATTCTAAGGAGAGAGTGCGAAGGATACGCGTGCCGAGTTCAGTAGGTATGTGCAATCTGCCGTCAGGAACTTGTAGGTTTTCAAGCAAAGGGATATCGGCAGCTATAGAGGGATGAATGTTGTGCATGATGTCAGGCACATGAGACCCCTGAAAAAGTTTATAGCTTAGATTAAGGATAGCACGGTCAGGATCAGGAGCATCACCAGGGCCAAGAATGGTAGGACATTGATCAAGCAAAGTTCCAGACAGTAAACACGGAAAGCAGATAGGAAGTTTTATGGCAAACGAATCCCCATGGCGCAGTAACTGACTTAAAACAAACACCCCCAAATTAAAAGTAGACCAAGTACCAATTTGATATAGAATACTTGCCAGAGTAAGAGGAAGACTAGAGTCATGTGTCGAGGGACACCAGTTAGCAATGTCAATCTTGTGAAGAATAGCATACTTGACACTAAGGGCAACAGCAGACAGTTGACCAGACTGAGGCCAACTAGAGTTAGTACCTCCTGTCAATTGAATGACAAGGTCTTCAGTCAAAGGATTATGCATACCAAGAGGAGGAGACTCATCCCGACCCAGAAATGATTTGATAATGGCAGGAGAAATATGAAAGCAGATACCACGAATATGCACTTTTTGATAGTCTGGGCTGCTTGGATCATTGATCTAGGCAGGAAGATTCATAATAAATTCACGCATGAGTTGTGGATAAAAAGGACCCAGATCCATCACAGTCCTCAAAAGCCCAGCATGTTGAATTAAGTCCATGATTTCCAAACACGAAAAAGTCTGATTCGACAAGACCTTTTCATCAGCAATGCGGCGTTGAACAACATATTTCCATTTTTTAACGTTGTTCTCATTATGAAAGGAGATCCCATCAAGAGGAACAGAGGGAACATTAGGAAGAATCTTTCTGCGTTATGACCTAGTGCGACGCTTGGTAGAGACAAGAGAGGTCTGATGAGAGCTTGGATCAGAGTCCTTCCTAGAGGATAACGGACTTTTGGAGTGAGTACGAGTAGACGACTCACTCTCTTCAGTTGTCAGCCTTGAAGACTATCTTTTTAACTTCCTCAAGTCAGCAATAGGGAGATATTATCATCAAATGGATAAGATGACACTTTTGCAGACTTAGAAGACACTGGAGAAAAGGGAGACTTATGGCTTTCAGAATGAGTAGAAAAGGAGTAAGCAATAGCCTGGTCAACAGGAGTAGAATCAACATCATGTGCAGGAATATCCTCTCTCTTTGAATCAGGAGAGACAATGGGGGGAAGGATGCCACCAACATCAATTACAACATCAATATGAGTCCCTTTAGGATCAACAGATTTCAGAAAAATATCAGGCAAAATAGTGTCAACAACATAAACATTACTAGGATTCACATCATTAATCACAGTAGAGTCGGAACCAGTAGTTTCAGAAACAACATTCTTCATTTGCTCACCAAGATTACTTAACGAAGGCATAGTAGATACATTATCAAGAGTAACATTACTAACATGTTGGTCAACAATGGGAACACTTAAAGACTCACTGTTATCAGGACCCATAGAACTATTCGTAACAAATTGAGTACTAGCATAAAAAACAGGCGACTCATGTGGGAGGAATCATGGCAAGGGGCATTACTTCAAGAGCCTTAGAAACAAGAGGATCAGTACCATGGAAGGGGGTCTCACCGGTCATTGTCAAAGATGGTTGACTCTCACTAGAAGCTTTCGTAGAACGAGAATAGGCAGTTCTTGGTCGTTTTGCGGCAAAGGACGAGGGGCCGCGATACGAACACCATGAATGTTAACCCTTGGAGGTGAAACATTGGGACTGACATCACGTTTTCGATTAGCTTTCTGCTTTGTAAGCACTATTTTTTTTACAAGAAGTATGAATACCGCTGGGAATGTTTACCATTTGAGATAACAGATTTTCATAGAGAAATCGTGAGAAAAGCAGTTTAGAAGAAAATAGACGATAAAATAAGGCACACCACGGAAGATAGGATACAATTGAAGAATGATCACTTCAATCGTTTGAGAATTCGAACAACCTGCAAAAAGGGTTGAGAGAAATAAATTGCCATTAATTATGAAAAATTTGAAAATAAAAATGGGCTAGTGTGCAACGATGGTAGATGATTCGCGGTTAATGGAAGATCTGTCAGTGAAGCTGGAGGGTTGGTCAGACGATCTTTTGGTTTACTTTCAAGAGCAAGGCGAGCATTGGCCTGAAAAGCTTAATAATTTGATCCAAAGTTTGGTCATGCAGTGGCCAGTCGAATTTATAAAGCTCAAAAAACAGGCTAAGAAAAGAGAAGTATCTTTTAAAATTCTACTCTATCTTTATGCATTATTATTTTTATTATTTATACTTGTTTTAATAATGGTTTCATGCAAATGTGTATATATATATATATATATATACTAATTCAATCCCTTTTTTTGTTGTGTTCCGGAGAAATATTCTACAATTCTAAAATCTTCTATTCCTAAGATGGTACACTATCTATCAACAAATGCCCTCGAGCTGCAACTAAATTTGGACCATCTAAAGAAGCTTGGCAAATAGATCATTTTTTTTTTTTTGTTTCAATTTGATGTTATGACAAACTTTTATAGCATTTTTTTTTAATATCATTCTTTTTTATTAGTAAAAGTTTTTATGATAAAAATGATATATATTGTTTCTTAATTTTGATGAACTCGGTCTTCTTACAATAGTATTGAAATAACACAACATTATACTCAAATGGTATGAAATTGTATCATAAATATATTGTATGAATTCATACCAAGATAAATTATAATATCAATGGTGAACTAAATTCACCAATGTTGACTATAAAATTAATATTATTAAACTCATAAAAAAATAAAAATAATAAAAATAAGAATAACAAAAGAATGAAGGATTTTAGGTTTCAGGTGGTACCACCTATACTATAAAAAGGGACAAACAATCCCAAAAGCTTATAGTCTACTTTTACTCACCAAATTGGAAAAGTTTGGCCTTTTAAAATAAATATTTTTTTTCAATAAATAAATTGACCTTCAGCCTTTTCTCTCTCCCTCTCTCTCTGTTTTTCTTTTCTATGTTGAAGCCCCATCTTATCTAATCCATTTAATTAAAAATTAAACTAAACATAATCCATTGTAATTAACTCTCTTCTTTCTAAAATTACTTTTACCATTTTACCATTTTCTCCAAACAACTTTGACGATTTTGTTTTATGACATATATCAAATTTAGTTTTGCTTTGGGGTAACCGACTAAAATATAGTAAAAAAAAAAATCTCTTTTAAGATTGAAAACACAATTCTAAACAAAGTACTTAGTTTGAGATTATTGTATCTTTTAAAATATCAACGGTAATTATGCTTCTAGAGCTAGCAAAAAAGAAAAAGAAAAAAAAAACTAGATTAGTGTTTTATTTTCATAGAGTTTTTTACACTATCATTAAAAAGTAAAAATTAATAAAATAAATAAATAAATAGTGAATTGCTAAAGTAAATGAAAAGTAAAGCTAGGGATGTTTTGAACATACCAGTTTGCACGGTATGTGGTTAAATAAATCTTTAGAAAATAAATTTTTAAATGATCGAATATATTTTAAATTAATTTAAATAGTAAATATTTGACATGAAAATTACTAGATAAAATAATGAATAAAACTATATATATTAAGATATTGAAATGGAAATGTGTGAACAAGAAGATGATGAATATATTCAAATTTATCATTCCATTTTGTTATATATATATATATATATATATATCTCGTAGTGGATCCAGAACTTCAAGTCAAATGAGCACAAATGTATATAATGTTGAAAGTTTAGTTCATAAATTTCTAGATTTTTGTTTATATATAGTTCATAAACTTTAAAAAATGTTAAACATTTCTCTTAATTCTCGATTTTTATGTTGATAGGTTCCTAAAATTTCAATTATGCATTCAATAGGTCTCTCACATATTTGAAAATGTGAAAAATTATACGTTATATTAGATATTAAAGTTAACTTTTTGCTTAATAGATATGGTTAGATATATTTTTTTAATTAATTTATTTATTAAGTATAAAATTTAAAACTTAAAGTTTAATTAGACACAAACTATTTATTTTTTTCTTATAAAATGGTTAATTTTTAATATTGTTGAGATCTATTAGATATAAAATTGAAGTTTGTAGATTTATTAGGCATTTTAAGGGACTATAATCAAAATTGAAAGTTTAGGGCTTTATTAATAACATTTTTCAAAGACTAAACTTGTATTCTAACCTTCATATAATGTAATTTTAAATGCATTGATATATGATATCTAGATTTAAGTAATATTAATTACAAAATTATAATAAATATTTATAGAATTATTCCTCTAAATTAAACAAAAATTATTCAATCAATTTTCATAAAATAATTTTATAAAGATTCAAAAATATTTATATATTTGTATATATATGCGAGAATTAAAATATTATATACAAATATATTTTTAAAACAAAGTAGAATAAAATGTAAATATATTTTGTGAATAATTCATTTATATGTATAAAAAAATTAAAAAGATGTAATAATAAAGTGGGCATCTAAGGAATTGAACCCACACCCTGACACCAAGCAAAACGTGACCATCGCAACCCTATTGAAGCAACTTTTTGTATATTGGTTTCAATTGAAACAAGATACATATATTAAATATAACTATAAATTTTAATATTTAAGGAAAATCAATATACAAATATATAAAACGCTACAATTTCAAGGGGCACGTGCCCCCTCTGACCCCTTCATAGATCCGTCCTTGCGGCGTATGTAATAGTCGTACAACTTTCAAGGTAATGTAGCCAAAATTCCTATCGAAAGTACAGTGAGAGAACAAAAGGATGTGACCCAACAAGAAAAGATGAGAAGATCAGAAAGGGAAAAATGAAATTTGCAAAAGCGATCGGGAGAAGAAAAGCAAGAAACTCTAACTTGAAAAAAGGTTAGCTTTCCTTCACCCAAAAATAATGTATTTAGTATGTACCATCAACTAAAAAGTTAGATATTTGAATTTTCTTTTATGGTAGTAACAACAATAATAATATCCTTTCAAAATAATAATAATAATAATAATGTATTGCTACTTTTCAACCTCTTAGATTCAGCTTGGATTATTTTAACATCAATATAAAATTAATTTCAATTGAAAAATTATAATTGTTTCAATTATTGATTTTTTTATAGCTCTTTATATTATTGTTTATTTATTGTTAATTTTGGTTACATCTTCTACCCTTCTTTTGTTAAATTTCTTTCCTTTTTTTTTTTTTTTTAATTTATACTAGGTTTTCTACACATTCGTTGAGCGTGGTTTTTATTTTTAAAATTTAATTGTAATAGTAATAGTATATATTTCTTTGAGATTAGTTTAATTCTTAAAACATTAAATTAAAGATAGATTATTATTAATTAAAAAAATTAAAATAAAAGAGTACATACAAATACATATCTCACAAATTATCTTTAGTGTAGTAGACTATTGTAAACTATTAGACAATATGGGTTCCATCTCAAAACCAATTGGCAATAAGAGGAATAACTCATCTATCTTATTTAAGAGTGTCAAGTCTCTTGATTTTTTCAATGTGGGATTCTCAACATAAACTACCACACTATAATCTATAAACTTTAGAATAATGGAGTTGAAAAAGAGGAAGAAATACAAATTAAGTGAAAATATAGGTTACTTTATCCTTGTAACAAATAAAGTATCAAGTTTTTTATACCGTTATAAAAAGTAAAAAGAATACAAAACTATCAAGATTCTTAAACTTTTGAATATTCCATTTTTAGTTATAATTTAAGATAAATTCATAAATTTTAGAATTAACTTTTAATCCCATTTTATATTCAACATTTATTAATAGTAAAAGCTCATTTGTGAGAATTGTTTTAAAATAGTTGCTAAGCCAATTTTATACTTGTAACTTTCAATATGATGATAAAAGTGGATGTGATCACATGAGTATCTAATAAGAAATTTTGAAAAAAATTAATTGTTAAAATTAATTTTTGAAATATATATATATATATATATATATATATATATATATATATATATATAGATTAGTGTTTCTTTAAATTTATGGTATTTAGCAACAAATTTTGGATGGAATGTGAGTGTCTAATTAAATGAGTTTAATTTCTTGAACTATATTTATTTTTTCTTAATTTCATGTGTAAATTATTATATTTAATTATTTTATTTGTGTCCAAAAAGATAAACATTTTATTTGTCTTATTTGAACTTGTATTGAGATTCAATTCTTTTATTAACAATTCAAATTGTGAATGAGTATTTTTAGTTCTTTGGATTTGATATACAAAAATTATTTATCAATATAGTTATTTTCATTATATATATATATATATATAAAAGCTTTGAACTCGTTCCTAATTTAGTGTTAATTTAACTACAATTTCTAATATTTGTCTAAAATATACATGAACTTATTATAGAAATGAACAAAAGATTTAAACATGTCAAATTTGTTTATATAATTAAAAATAAATAAATATAATGATACAAAATATATTATAATCAAAATTTTAAAATAGATTATAAGAAAAAAAAATTATAAACCAACAATAAAAAAAGTATAATGAATAGTTTTCCATTCAGTATAATTTGGTGACAATTGTTGTAATTAACAATATCACACAATTGATAGTCATTAAGAAACCATCCAACAACAAAGTATTCGTGGAACTTTAAATAAAACATTTATTATTGTTGTGGTTGAAGAAGAGTCCTAAGTTATATTGTAAATGACTCCAATCTTGGTTTTTCTATTAAAAAATGAAATTAAAAAAAAAAAAAACAGATACATACACAAGAAAAATATATAGTTGCGACTAGATGCAATGAATTTAGATATCATATGTGTATATAGTTTTTATATGCAATCAAAAAATTGACCATAACAGTTATAATGCGATTTTTTTTTTTTTTTGAATAATGTAAACAGTTTGTTAAATTTTTTAAATTACTTTTGTAAAAAAAGAAAAAAAAACTAATTTGTGGCCTCGTTTGGTAACGATTTGGATTTTGAGTTTTTGTTTTTGAAAATTAAACTTATAGATACTACTTCCACCTCCAAATTTCTTTCTTTGTTATCTATTTTTTGCCAATAGTTTAAAAAACTAAGCCAAAATTTGAAAGCTAAAAAAAGTAGCTTTTAAAATTTTGTTTTTGTTTTTAGAATTTGGTTAAGAATTCAATTATTGTACTTAAAAAAGATGCAACAAAAACCAAAAATAAAAAATAAAATAATTACCTAAGGAATCGAAGCTATCACTCTATTCTTAAAATCTCAAAAGTTAAATAGTATTTAAAAATTAAGGGCGTGTTTAATTATGAATTGGTTCTTTGTGTTGTGTTTTTGTTTCTTGTTTTTAAAAAATTAAGAGTGTGTTTGGTAACACACTTTTAAAAAGAAATTGTGTTATGTTTTTGTTTCCCGTTAATTTTTATTTCTCTTCATAAACATTGGAAGCATTCATTTAAATTCTGTGTCCAATTTGGTAAAATTGAAAGTTGGAAAATCCAAATTGAATTTATTTAACTTATTTTTTATGCTCACCACGTGTCAGCGCATATTACCGAGATGGAATTACAACTAGTTGTATGGAGTCCCAAATATATAGTCTTATTTATTACAATATTTTTTTTTTTACCATTTAGCCCTTGTTTTGTGTTTGAAAAAGCTATAAGATAACTCATCACTCAAAACACGAATGTTAGTAAAGAGTACAAAAAAGCATCGTAACAACAAACAAAAACTAACAACAAGAAAGAAAATGAAGGCACACAAAAATCGGTAATCTAGTTCGGTAAAATCCACCTACGTTAGGGGGACAGTATGCCCAGGAAAGATAATCCACTAATATTAAAGAGTCAAACAATTACAACCTAGTACTAATTTGTAATTCAATGACTACTATGATGACTCACGTAGAGCCCAACCCACAAGTCACCTAGGCTCTCTCTAGATGTGCGATAGCACCTTAAATGTGTTATCCAGTCTTACTTAATTCCGGTTCGTTCCTCGATTTTACACGTTTATTTATTGACCTTATAGGTTTGAGCATCTAAGGGGTGGAACCGGCCTCCAATAACATTTTCGTGTCAATTTGGGCTTATTAGGAGGTTCGGAGCCATAATTGGGGCTTGAAGAATGAAGATCAAGTGAAAGGGCGAGCGCTCGGGTGCTCAGTGGCGCTCTCCCAAGCGCTTGAAGGCAGCAGCTGGCCTTTCTGAAAGTACATGGGTGTTTGGTGGCACTCTGTTAGGCGCTAAGAGGCAGTAGCCTCATTATTGCAAAGCGCCGCGACGCTACCTTTGAGCACTGCGACGCTCTAAACTTTGACAGACGCGCGCTTGCTGCAATGCCTAGGTGCTTCGACACTTGATCTTTTTATGTGCAACTTAGTCGCCAACTTGATTATCAGATCATATTCTCTCATTCTCTCTCGAAAATTAGAGTTTTTCCTTCATTCTCCACCCAAATTCTTGTACTTGGATGATTATTTACCTTGAGGATTTATTTTTTAAGTAGATTGTTGGCTAAAATCTTAAGTTCTAGCTTGGGATTTAGGAGTTTCTTCTCCATATATCTCTTTTGAGACCTTGTTCCTAATCTAATTCGAATTTTTCTTGTATTGATAGCTTGTTCTATTGTAATGAATTTCATAATTATGTTTAATCGAGATTGCTTGACATGCTATTCAATTTTTCGTAATTGATTACTATAGATTCACTCTTAATCTATAACTGTTAAGTAGGTGATTCGTTTTGTAGCAATTGGTTAGGTTAATCTGGGAATTTTTGGGCATCCCTTGAATGAATATTATTTAACCAAGTAGAACACCAACATTGAGCATATAATTAGGTGTTCTCTATTATTTGTTCACCTTAGCAATTTTCCTCTTGAACTTAATGTGTTGGGCTAAATGAATCTTATGCATTCATAATTTCATTGTAGTCTAATTGATCAATTGGGGTTTTTAATTAGCATTTCTAATTAATTGGCTAAGGAATAGCTACAAGAATAGATCACATGTATTGGTTCAATGATCAAGAGACACTTAATGAGAAAGGAACTCCAAAATATAATTTATCGATAACTCATTCAAATTTTCACTCAAGCATACCACACTTAGTTCCATTGAAATTTACTTTCTTGCACTTTTAATTTTTCGCAATATCAAACAACCCCTCCTCCGATTACTTTAGAACAATTTGTGTTTTAATTGAGAAATACTCGCATCCCTATGGATTCGACCCGTACTACCACTGTCACAAGTCAAGTAGGAACGAATTTCATATGATAGTTAAGACATTCGACAAGTCTTGGCTATCAATGTGAGACTCCCTCTCAATTGTACTTAGGCTCCCCTTAGTGTGTTAATATTAGTGTTGAACAATTCGGCTTTCGATAGTCTGTGAGACTCCTCTCCACTTGATTATCTTCCTTGTAACTCACTGAACTTTTTTCACTAATTAACGAATCTTAAGTTCTCCCTAAGATGAAGAAATCCTTCTCAAGAATGAAGTTTTAGGTTTCCCTTAAGATCGAGAGTCTCTTCTCTACAGCAATGCCTTGAGCTCCCCTTAAGATAGAAATTATCTTCAAAGATTTGCACTTATTGATTGATGAAATTGCAAAGTGGAATATAGTAAGTAGAGATCAAACTACGATGTTACACAGCTCGACCACCAAAAACAAAAACTCTCTCTCTCAATGAACAAATACGACAATCCTAAATGAACATCATTATTCTCCTTCTAAAAACAGTGGCCAAGAAAGGAAATGAACTTCTCAATTAGAAATAATAAGCAACACCTCAAATATGAAAAAAATATAAGGTAAAATAAATCTACATAAAATTTCTAGATAAGGAAAGAAAAATATACTACAGGAAATAATATTGTCTGAATCAGATGTTATGACAACATTTGAGACAACTGCAAAAGCCACCACAAGCTACCTTAGAAAACTATAGAGCCAATCAGCCAATCTCTAACCGTGTTAAAAGAAAAAGAATAAAAAAGGTGGCAAAATTAAAGCCCACCACGTGTTTTTTCATGGTTAGTACATGATATAATTAGAGCCATTGTTCACTCGATCAAACTTTTACTTTAATTTCTTCTTCATTTTCCCACATTCAAACCAAAACCAGAGGAGCATAAGAAAAAGCCTACAGCCACGGGAAGGACAGATCAAAGAAGAAATTTCAAGTAAAGAAGAAAATATGAAGAGTATATCATGAGTTGGTATCCTCTGCATATTTTCAATTTTCATTTTCATCATCTATTCCTTGTATTTTTCGCTTCTCTCTTTGTTAGTTTAATTTACTTGTCTCATCACTTAGTACATGATCTTGAAATCTCATATATTCCCATTTCTTGGTTCTTTATAGAGAAAATAAGAAGAGATCTAACAATGAAAAAGATGGAGGCTGAGAGCAAAAAGCTTTCCTAAAGTGGCACCGTCAATACTAAACACTATTTGACAAATTGTGTACAAAGGATGACGCCATTGGTTGTTATGTTCTAACATTTATTTACTGTTTTTTTTTTCCTTTCTTTTTGCTTTGTTTTTTAATCTACATTCGTTGTAATATTGTTGGGTACATTAAAAATGTTAACTCTTTCTTAGCTATATGGCAACTCAATGGGAATTATAACATAAATTTTGATATTAATTCCACAATGCAGAAAACAGAACCAACCATTTAAAAATAGTTTCTTCTCATAAAATTTGATTTAAATTGAACAATACTCGAAACAAAAACATAAATTCAAAGAGCCTAGGAAGAATATAAAAAGAAAACTATTCTCGTGGAGCATAGCATCTTTGCTCTTTTGTTACTTTCATGATCCTTGTTTATTTTTATGTTTTATTTTTCATACCACTTTTGTAATTGTTTTTTAAAAATATTTGATATTAATTTGATTGAAAATTGAACAATAAAAAAAACAAATACATTGATTCCAATAGTTTAGGCAGAATATAAAAAAGAAGGAATTAATTATTTAATTCGTGGAACTTCATCAGTTTTTTTAACATTTATTTGGTTGGTCCCCATGTATATATGCCCAAAACTTTGCAATTTATTTTTAAAAATACCTTCATTCAAAGTTGCAAGATCATTCTTAGATCTTTCTCATTGACATTAACTTTGCACTGATTTAATAATAATAATAATAATAATAATAAAAAATTTATGAAATAATTACAATCCATGTTTCTTTAAATAATTAAATGGATAATTGATGCTAAATGTATATAAAATAATTATAATTACTATTTAAATGGCATATGTGTAATAAATAAAAATATAAAAGGGTATTGTAGCCTAAAATTATTTTCCAAACCTTCTCACTTTTTAAATATAGTATGGATTATAAATTATAGATTTTGTTTTTTTAATAAAGGATTATTGTTTATAGAATCATAGATTGATGTTTTGTAGTGTATTTCTTTTTATGATTCTAGTTTATTAAAGTCATAAATAAATGATACTTTGCCAGATAAACAATAAAAAAAAAAAAAAAAAAAAATGATTTAAGATATAAATAGTTTGCATTGCACAAATTAGAAAATGTAAAAGATGAAAAAAATATAGATTTCTCATTAAAAGTAATAAAAAAGCATAAACATAAATTCATAACAGATGAACACATAAGAATACATATTTGGCCTATGTTAGTCTTTGTTTTTTTGTGCAAGCATCATCTTCTCTTCGTAGAGCATCGATAGGTCGCCAATATGCTCCTTGAACGGGTCGATAAATCTACCTTTGAATTTCTTTTCAGCTGATGTAAAAATGTGTCCAATTCTAATTACATTTTTTGTAATGAGGCCCTTAGACTTCAAAGCTTGAAAAACGACATTTCTCGGAACTAGTCTTCCCTCCACACTGAAGTTTATCAAATCAGGGAAGTCTAGGAGAATGGAAGCTTGACATCCTGCCTTATTGACAAAGAAATCCATCATGGAATTAATTTTGTCGACCGATGATAGCATTATCGTGATATTTTTTTTGAATGCCCCGTACACTTCATCCTCCGTCAACCCCCATTTTTTGTATGCTTCATTCTTCTTTTTCCAAAGATCTTTCCTCACCCTCATCACACATCGAACAGTATTCACAAACTTCATCATATTCGGATCCATCCCCATATTCTTAACAATATCTACTGTAGCTTTAAATCTTTGGGAATTAATCATAAGTGTATGAGGATAGCGAAAAAAAAAAAAGGTTTGGATATGTTTGGATGGAACTTTAGATTTTTCAAGATATTCGATGTTGGCTTGTAATGTGGTTTGAAGATTAAGATTAAAAATAGTCCCACATTGTGTTAGGACCTGAACAGCAGCTTCCTTGTTAGAATTAAGAAATTTTTCAACAAAATCAAATGAAGGAATGATGTTTTGATATAAACTTTGATGTAAAACAGAGGGAAACATGCAAAGTAGTTTTTTCATCTGTTGTTTAGAAAAGCCAACTTCATGTAGAAAAGAAATTTTAGGGACCAATGTTTTTGATGGATTGGAGCAAAGAAGAGTTGGGCGTCTCTTGATAATGAGACAAATGTCGGAATTTGTAAACCCAAGACTTTTGAAGAAATGAACTACAGAATCTGGAACGGTTTGGCTTTTAAAATCTACGTGTTTTGATGTTGTTTGTGCAATTTTTAGTGACATTCCTATTTTGTTTGTAAGATAGGAAACAACAAAAGAGGAATGTTCACTTGTTACAAAACATCTAGATGGAGAATAAAATTTGTAAAAAAAACTCACTGACCTACAAAATGAAGACAACATGTTGAAGAAATAAATAATAAAACTAACCGGAAATGATGAGCAAGAGAGCTGGAAATCAACCTGAAACAAAACTTAAACGAGAGGCAGTGAGAGATAAAAACGAGAGGCAGTGAGGGAGCTGAAGAAGGAACGCAGCAAGAAAATGGGTTTTATAAAAAAGTTTCTCAACATTCCCTCCAGTACGTGTCAGTATTACTTTTTTTTTTTTTTTTTTTTTTTTTTTTTTTTTTTTGAAATTTTAGCTAATATTTCTGTTTAAAAAAGAATAACTATTTATTTTTCAATTTCAAGTTCATGCAGTTGAAAAGGGAAAAAAACCTAGAGTAAAGAAAAAAGAATTTTAGAGAAAAGAGAGTCAATTACAAAGGATTAGATTTAGTTTTATTGTTAATTAAACAGACTAGAAAAGATTAAAAAAAAAAAAAAAAAAAAAAAAAAAAAAAAAAAAAAAAAAAAAAAAAAAGGCTTGGAAATGTCATTGGAAGAAATTGAACTTTTCTGTCGGCTGCCTGAACAATTCAAGATCACTGTCCATATACTTTTGGGCTACTTCCTTCTTTTTAGTGGAGAAAGTATAGGTTGTACCAGCAGAAGAATATTCCTCCATTTCTTTTTTAATCTTTTTTTAAATTTTTTATTATGAGTTTCATAGTAATATCAATGATTCTGTTATATAATTTGTAATTATCTTTCTTTTTATGAGTTTGGTTATATCAATAATATAGTTATAAGGATTAGCATGCATATATCGACATGTAATTATTTGATTTAGTATGAATTCACTCAATTTTTTTATGATACAGTTTCATACCATTTCAGTATAATGACTTGTTATTTCATTACCCTTTTTAATATCCTAATTTATTGATCTGATATTTATATTATTTAAATTTTATGTGCTTTTTCTTTTGTGTTTAATTAAATTATTATTTGTTGTGATGTTGCATTGTCTTTTTTTACTCATGACATGTCTATCATATTTTTTACATATACTTATCTTTAGTTTATTGGAATTATTTAGTTAGAGGTTGTCATATGAAGGAAGTGGATCAAAATATTAACAAATGTTTAAATTTTCCAATATATTTTATATTTAGACTGATATAAAATTTATTTAATCTAAATTATATAGAGATGGAGAGTGGTCGTTTAGTATATTTATTTAGAATTTTATATGTTTTATGAATATCCATCTTATTTGTAAAAGTTAGTTGTTATAATCTTTTCTCAGATAATTGTTTTAAAAAATTACATCAATTTATAAAATTAGAAAATTCTAACTCGAGCCAAACTACATTTTCCTCGTCCCTCTCCATTTGTAAAGGTGAGTATGTTTTCTTCTATTTCATTTGTATTTTACATCTCTTTTCTCATTTTTAGTGAGTACTCTTTAATTGTATACTGTCGTCGTTGACAAATAACTAAAGAAGATGAAATTTTTCCATTGAAAAAAATAATTGGTTGGGCGTTTCTCAATAGAGACAAGATATATATATAATAATATTGGCATTAGAGAGAAAATTACCCATGGAAAACATATTAGCTCCCAATTAGAATAATATTGACGTGGAAGTAGTTTTTTTAAATGACACCAAATTCCATTGAAAAAAAAAATCTGAATTGCTATTAAAATGTTTTCATATATTATGTATAGAATTAA
This sequence comes from Lagenaria siceraria, assembly GCA_002890555.2. NCBI lineage: Eukaryota > Viridiplantae > Streptophyta > Magnoliopsida > Cucurbitales > Cucurbitaceae > Lagenaria > Lagenaria siceraria. Next base: position 16,423,605 of record CM016483.1, on the reverse strand, counting down.
AGGCACCAATAATATCTTATCCAAAAAATTAATATATATATATATATAATAATAAAAAAGGAAAAATATTAGTATTATAAATATATTCCATTTATAAACAGAAGACAGTAAGACCACTTGAGGAGGAGAAGCAAAGAAGAGTACTTTTCCTCGAAAAACTTTCTTTTTATGAGTTTGATTAGTTTAGGGAAACTAGACTGTCTAACAAATTTTAAAGTATAATTTTGGAAAATAAAAACATTAGAGAGAAAATTACCCATGGAAACATATTAGATCCTGATTAGAATAATATTTAGAGACAAATATATATATATATATATATATATATATATATATATATATAATCTTTTGATTATTATTATTATTATTATTCAAAGAAAGAGATTTGTTATTCAATATAGGTTTTCTCATTATTATTATTATTTTTAATTAAACTGATTAAATAGGGATGGGTTTCAACATTGAAGACCCAGAATTGTGATTTAAAAAATAAATAAATAAAAAGAATCAAAGAAAAAGACTTCGAAATGTCGGAACAAACCTAGTTTTTCAGCTTTAACTTCAGTGTCGGCCGCCCGATGTGTACGATTACTGTCCATCTCTATTTTATATATATATATATATATTATTCAATATTACATAAATGTTAAAAATTTTCAATATTTAGAAATTTGTTTAAGACACAATTATTAGGGACTTTTATATAACATGTCAATTACTATAAAAAAATTTATTACTTAATAATACTAACAAAAATTAAAAAGTAAAAAAATCTGTACAATAACTCCCATATAATGGAATTTTTTTTTAAAATAATGTTAATCTAATAATATATGACAAAAATAGGGTAGAAGGTAAAATAATCCCAAAATTGGGGTTGTAAAATCGTGTACCCGGTTCACGATTTTGGTAAATCGTGGACCGGGTACACGATTTTAGTAAGGAAATCGTGGACCCGGTCCACGAGTTCCCTGCCACCTCTGCAGTCAACGCTGCCACGCCTGCACGTTTGCCACGCTGCCACGCCACGCCTGCACGTCTGCCACGCTGCCACGCCATGCAGCAAGGAAATCGTGGACCGGGTCCACGATTTCCATACTCGTGGACCAGGTCCACGAGTTCCACCCCTATAACCCACCAGCCCCTCCTTTCTTCTTCACTCCTTCTCTTCTTCTTCCACCGCCCAAAATCCTCCCGCCGCTGCCGTCGTCCGCCGCCTACCACCGTACTGCCACTGCCGCTGGTATTTTTTTTTTTTTTTGTACATAAAAGTTGTTATGAAGTTATGAAGTTTGTTTTGGTTAATATTCACTAAATCTAGAGTGTGAATATTTATTTGTTGTTGATTAATATTGAATATTTATTTGTTTTGTATAAGATTTAGTATTTTTTTACCATTAGTTTTGATTTTATAATTTTGTTTTTTGATTGCATGAGTTTGGGAATTTTTTTTAAAAATAATGTTATTTTAATAATATATGATGGGAAAATAGAGTAAATGAGAAAATAATATCAAGATTGAGGTTGTAAAATCGTGTACCCGGTCCACGATTTTAGTAAATCATGGACCGGGTACACGATTTTGGCATGAAAAGTTGAGTTGTTTTTTTAAGTTTATTGGGTTGATGTTGGCATAAAAAGTTGAGTTGTTTTTTATTAACTTAGTAAATTAGACTAATATATATAAATTGTAACAGTTGTGAACATCTGATTAGATATGTCGTTGCGTCCTGAAGATTTAGTTGTTCTCGAACCTGGTAATGATGGGGATAGCGATATTGATCTAGAAATTGATGAATTGTTTGGAGAACAAGAAAGTGTTGAACATGACAATGAATTGGTACCGTCCGAGATGTTCACTCAAATTGATTGGGATGTTACTAATTCAATATGTGAACAAGGATCGACACTTGAAGAAAGGAATAGAGATGTAGATAGTGCTAGTTTAGTACAAAAAGGAATGTTATTTGACACGAAAGAAGATCTCCAACTTGTTGTAAAAAAGTATTGCGTCACAAATCATTATCAAATTTCCGTAATAGAATCAAATCAGGATATTTGGTATGTGAGATGCAAACAATGGAAGGAGGGTTGCGATTGGAGATTACGTGCTTGTCGGCGTAAAACACATGGGATGTTCGAAATTACTAGACTTGAAGGGGAGCACTCATGTTTGTACTCAGAATTGACACAGGATCATTCACAACTTGATTCAAATTTTATGAGTGTTGAAATTCAAAATTTTGTGAAGGCCGATCCTGGTGTACCCGTTGCATTGCTTCAAGAAGCAATTAAAAAACAATATGGGTATAATGTGAATTATAGACGTGTGTGGCAAGCAAAGAGAAAAGCGTTGATTGCTGTGTTTGGTGACTGGGAGAAATCATACTCGGAACTTCCATATTGGTTGAGTGCTGTTGTACATTACAATCCTGGAACACGAGTTGATTGGCATTTTCTTCCATCCGATGTGTTTGGTACAACTATATTCGGTCGAGTTTTCTGGTCATTTGGTCCTGCAGTAGAAGGGTTCAAATATTGTAGGCCATTAATTCAGATTGGAACTCATCTATACGGAAAGTATAAAGGGAAATTATTGACTGCCTTATCAGTTGATGCAAATGGACATATATTTCCCCTTGCTTTTGCTATTGTTGAAGGGGAAAACTCTTCCAGTTGGTCATGGTTTCTATGGGCATTGCGCGAATATGTTACCAAACGAGATGGTATTTGCTTAATTTCTGATAGACACAAAGGCATTCTTGCTGCAATTAACAATGAGGAGATTGGTTGGAGTGAACCTAGAGCATACCATCGATATTGTCTTCGTCATGTTGCTAGTAATTTTAATACGAAATACAAATCGAGGCAATTGAAAGATTTGGTTTTTAAGGCAGGAAATCAACACCAAAAGCGCAAGTTCATTAGGTGCATGAAACAGTTGAAGCAATTGAACCCCGAGTGTCTTGAATATTTTTCTGAGATTGACTTGGAAAAATGGACACAATCACACGACAATGGATATCGTTATGGGTGGATGACAAGCAATGCCGCTGAATGTATGAACGGAGTTTTCAAAGGAGCTAGAATGTTACCGATCACTTCTTTGGTTAGACTAACATTCTATCGTACAATACTGTATTTCGAACGTCGCAGGCAAGAGATAAGCGAAGCACTTGATCGTGGAGACGTATATACAAAATATGCTATGAAAAAGCTCAAGCGGTGGGAACAACGAGCATCTGCACATACAGTGGTTGCGATTGATAGGGAAACCCAAACCTTTGAAGTACAAACTGGCATGAGTATGCTTTCTCCCTACAAAGGGCAGCATGTACAAGTGGTGAGCTTGACGGAAGGCACATGTTCCTGTAACAAGTGGCAGTCATTTAAAATTCCATGCTCGCATGTAATTTCTATTTGCAATTACATGCGTCTGACATACGTACCGTTTATTGATGATTGCTACAAATTGTCGCATTTCAAGCAATGTTATGAAGGTCGCTTCCATCCAATACAACACTCAGATTATTGGCCAGAATTATCATTTACAGATGTTCGTCCAAATGCGAACTTACTAAGAGAGCACGGTCGGCCAAAAAGTACGAGAATTCATAATGAAATGGATTGGTGAGAGGCTAGCCAAAGAATTAGATGTAAAATATGTAAAGGAGAGGGGCATAACAAGCGTACTTGTCCACATCGTACATCAGGTGCTTCGTCTTCGGGTCATTGATGGATTCGTCTTTGTTATATAATGAACCTTTGTAATTGGCTTTGTTATGTAATGAATTTATTTGTTTTAGTAATCGGAGGCCCCAGACGCAGGTCCACTAAGTGCCAGGTATTAATTTATTTATATATTCTTTTAATTATTATTTTATGGTACAACTATTTAATTATATACTTTTTTAAAATTTTAGATGGAGTGGTATTTTAGTTCCATTAGAACAGTCAGCGAACATGCTCCTGGTATATCGACAGATATTTGACCGATTAATGCACAGTCAAGTAATAAATGAATATACAAATGAATATTGCAGTTTTTTTGTGTTTACTTTTTTTTTTCAGATTAATTGGACGCCATACACATAAACAATTATGGCATCCCTACCTGATTATTGTCATGATGGTCATGACATATGGTTGACCGTTAGCCCTCTCATATGTTTCCATATCATAGAGTGGCATCAACCAGATCGTGTTCTACGACAATTCAGTATGCGACAATTAGTCCCATCATTGTGTCAGACACTCCCAGCACTACACCAGATTGATCTGAGAGGTAAGCACGATCAAGACTGGCGCCGAATTCACGCAGAATATATAACATTCTGGCGTGCACGTCGTAACCGTTGCGTACAGGGAGAAATAACAAATGGCCCAGCTGTATCAGACGACTACTTTCCCTGGTACGATTCAATCACGAGACGATTTATCACCTCTGACGGTGCTTACTACTACTGCATGGTAAGAGTTTTGTAATCTTATATTTTTTATTTATATGATATGAACATTATTTAATACTAAAATTTTTCACCATTCAGAATAATTTTGTCCACGATGTACATCAATATTCTGTACAACAAGATTTACCAGAGTTGACTACAATGTGTGATCAAAACTTGGTAAATGTACAAAATATTATTCAGCAGACAAGATGACTTAATGTTGCTGACACTGATCGAAGACGTATTCGTCGTAGACGACAACGCCAACAGGGTGAAGCTATTCCAGAGGAACAAGTTGACCCAGAACCAGAACCTCCAATGTTTCATGATCCAGGTCCAACTTCTCTTAGAGCAGAGATCGGATCGAGTTCTGGCAATCAACAAGAGTATTATGAACATCAATCCGTCGTCACCCAAGAGGATATTGATGAATTAATTCATCAACAACAACACTTTGAAGTGCCTGTACCTCGTCGTCCACACCGTCAACGAAGACGTCCACCATGTGGCACATGACTCGTTTGTAATTTAAAGTTTAAGTTTTTATGAATTTCTAATCTTCAGACGCATTTATATGAGTATGCTATAAAACAAGAATATTAAGAACTGTAATTGTTGATTAAAAAAAAAAAAAAAAAAAGGAAAATCGTGTACCGTACACGATTTTGGTCCCATTGACCAACCACGTGGAAGCCACGTGGAAATCGTGTACGGGGTACACGATTTCACCACCCTATTTTTGTCAATATTTTCTTCAACCACACTATTTTTGAGATTTCTTTACTATGTACCCTATTTTTGTCAATAGTTCAAAATTTAACATTAATTTTGAATTTTACCCCATATAATGTAATTAATGTTTCCAATTTTTTATTTTTTAAGAAAATCAAATTCCCTCATATTTTGTGCACCGTACCATAAAATGTATGAGAGGCTATAGTACTTAAAATAAATGTGTTATTTCAATACTTTTATATAGATATTTAAAATCTAAATTATTGATATAAGATTATATCCTATTATTTAATTTTTTGTATGGTTTAAATTGCAAGTTATAACTTAAGAAAAAAATATCCCTATATATAAAAATTTTAATCAAACAAAATTTTGTCATAAGAGAAAAAGTATAATGAAAATAATTGCAATTCCTAAAATACAATATACTTAGCAAAACTTTAGGTGTGCATTATAAGTTGGAAGAGCTAGAAGTTTCTTAAAACACTTCTACAAAGAGAAGAATACCCACACAACAGAATTTTATTTATTGACTTTTTCACCAAAAACACTGAAATAAATTTTGTTTAATCTAAAATTTTTAAATACATTTTATAATATATTTATTTAAAATTATGTATGATTTGAATTTCATATAATTTTGTTTGATCTAAATTATTTGTAAAAGTTGAGAAAAATAGTTATGATTTCTTTAAAGGATAAATGTTATAAAAAAAAATTAAATGAACTAAAATTTCAAAGAAAAGAAAGAGAGAGAGAGGGAGAGAGAAAAGGCTGGTCAATTTATTTATTTTATTTTTTCTATTGAAAAAATATATTTATTTTAAAAGACTAAAGTTTTCCAATTTGGTGAGTAAAAGTACCCAATAGCTTTTGGGATTGTTTGCCCTTTTTTATGGTACAGGTAGTACCACCTGAAACCTAAAATTCTTCCTTCTTTTGATCTTCTTATTTTTATTGTTTTTATTATTTTTTTTTATGAGTTTAATAATATCAATTTTATAGTCAACATTGATGAATTTAGTTTACCATTGAAATTCTAATTTATCTTGGTATGAATTCATACAATATATTTATGATACAATTTCATACCGTTTGAGTATAATATTGTGTTATTTCAATACTATTATAAGAAGACCAAGTTCATCAAAATGAAGAAACAAAACAATATATATCATTTTTATCATAAAAACTAATAAAAAAGAATGATATTAAAAAAAAATGCTATAAAAGTTTGTCATAACATCAAATTGAAACAAGAAAAATGATCTATTTGCCAAGCTTCTTTAGATGGTCCAAATTTAGTTGCAGCTCGAGGGCATTTGTTGATAGATAGTGTATCATCTCAGGAATAGAAGATTTTAAAATTGCAGCATATTTCTAGAGAACCTAACAAAAAGGGATTGAATTAGTAATTATGCATATTTCTAGGGAACACAACAAAAAGGGATTGAATTAGTGTGTGTGTATATATATATATATATATATATATATATGCTTGCTTGAGACAATTATTAAAACAATTATAAATAATAATAATGCATAGAGATAGAGTAGAATTTTGAAAGATACCTCTCTTTTCTTAGCTCGTTTTTGAAGCTTTATAAATTCGGCTGGCCACTGTTTGACCAAACCTTGGATTTCATTATTAAGTTTTTCAGGCCAATGCTCGCCTTGCTCTCGAAAGTAAAACAAAAGATCGTTGGGCCAATCCTCCAACTTCACTGACAGATCTTCCATAAACCGCGAATCATCTACCATCGGCAAGAACTGCATCCCATCCAACATAATAATTTATTATTATTATTATTATTATACATGTTTGTCCAAAAAAATTAATGTGAGGTTTACGAATATTTTTTTTTTTTTATATTTGTGAGTGTTCGGGCCGGGTTAGGATATTAAATATTAAGTAGGTAGCTACCATGGATTGAACCCACAACAAATTTATATATATATATATATATATATATATATATATATAGTAAGTAGGAGTTAGTAAGTATGACTATAACTCCTATGGTACTAGAGAAATTTCCAATAATTTATAAAGAAAAAACGTTTACACAGGTGATGAATGATTCACCTGACGTAAGATGTCTATAATGATTTTAGCGGCTTCCTCGGCCTTTCCATCTAATAGTAGACCCTGAAAGGGTAGTAAATTATAAATCCTTAATGAACTCATTTATTATATGCAAATGTAATATATGAGTAATTTCATAATTATTACCTTAACATATGCACATCCACTTCTACAAGTATGCTCCTTCGTTATTATTTTAGACCTGTACCTCTCAAAATTCTGCAGAGAATCAACTTCTCCTATGCATGGAACAAAGTTTTGATTTTGAAGATTAATAGTAATAAAAATATATTCATTATAATCGACCTAGTTAAATATATAATTAATTACATTTAAATTATGTCAAGTAATTTACCATATTACCTACCTAGTTTAGCAGCAAATTCCATCATTATTTCAAAAGAGGATTGGTTGAGTTTTACCCCAGCCGAGATAAATTTTGATGAGTACTCATTAAGCAATTGCCAATTATTCACATTATCACAAATCCTGCAAATTAAGACTACAATTATTATATATATATATATATATATATATGACAAGGCAATACATGAGTATTATAATTGGAAATTTGATCGATATAATTTGGAGTAGTACGTTCCCTAATTCTCATAATGGACTATTTTATAAAGATTTAAATTCTATTTTTTTTTCTTTTCCAAATCACAAAGACGAAATTTATAATATAGACCTGAGAATGATTTCTGCTGTATCGGGGAGTAATGTCAATTGGTTGACTTGTATAAGATGGACAATTTCAACCATCAGTTTGACGTCATTATGATCCTTAGCATAATTCTAAAGCAAGACAACCAACATACAATGACAATTTTAATAAATGGGACAAAAATCATATTAATTATTAATATATGATCAAATAAATGGAAATTAATTAATATGATGAAAACCGACCAGAAAATGGTGGGCAGATTCAATATTAGGCGTCAATCCAAAGTCGTTTACAGCACACAAAGTCAATATTCCTGCCACACGTATATAAATAAATTAATTAATTAATTAAATTGTTAAGGTTTAAAGATAAATTAAACATTAAAAATGAAAACTAAATTAAAATTGAAAACGTTATACCATAGTCAAGGGCCCCGCAGCGTACACATGCTCTAGCTATTTCTTGGGAAAAATGATAAGGAATTTCCTTGCGAAATTAAAAAAAAAAAATGCATGCAGATGGTGAATTAATTAAAGGAAATTACAAAAATAATAATAATAATAATGTAATAATAGTGAGTAAGAAAAGTATACTAACCAACGGGTCCATATTAACAAAAGAAAAAAGGGTCCTTCATCTCACAGAGAAGGATAAATAGAAGTCTAATGTCATAGTAAGTCCTACACCGTTCGATCATTACCCACAACCAATCAGAGGGTGGCGTGTCATCATCCGCAAAAGGAATGAATTTAGATAGATGATTATAAATTGATTCTGCATCGTCACCATCTGCAAAATAACAATAATAATTAATATAATTATCTAGAGAGAAAAAAAAAATACACAATTTAATTAGAGTTGAGTAGATTTCAAATTTATTTTTTAAAATCTTGATTTTTTACTAAATATTTAGTTTTTCTAAAAAATAAAAAATAAAGGTATAAGAATAACCTGGATAGTAATTAGGATAACTCGAAATTATTGATGGCCTTGGAGGTGGTACAAGAAGATTGTTAGGATGTTTATTTTGTGCGATTATGGAACAACGGCCCTCTGATTCTACTTTATCAGTTCCTACACACAATAAATATTTATATATATATATATGCAATAATTATCAAATGATCCGGTATAATAAAATATAATTAATTAAGATTGTAAAAAGTAAAAGTACCAGAGGCATTGAGACAAGGACAAGAACGGGGGGTAAAGTAGTAGTAATTGCGCTTCAATAATACTTGAAAATTAAAAGAATTATGATTGTTATTGTTATTCATATGGAAGAAGGCTTTCAGAAACTGCTTGGTCTTCAACAGTTGCATTCTCATTATTATTATTATTGCAAACCAAAAAACTTTTGAAGAACGAAGGATGGAGGAGTTGAAGTTGAAGTTGTGAGAGAGATTTTATACCCACCAAAAATAATTATTACTATTATTAATTCTTTTTTTTTTTCCACCAATTAATTTTGGAAAACCTCAAACTAATTTCCAAATTGTGTTTATTTCTATAATTTCAATTTCTATAAATGATTTTAACCTTTCTATTTTTAAAAATATTTGATTGGATTCTCTACAAATCAAATATTTTATTTTCTTAAACGCAAATAATATATAAAATGTTAAATAATATATTATAAATGTACCACAATTAGTATTTAAAACTAATGTAGGCTTAGGCTCTATATTTATCTACTATTTTATTTTTGTTAATCGTTTTTCCAATTTGCTACCTTTCAACACAAGATAAATGCTGATAGAAGTCTATCAATGTCTATCAGTATTTTTTTTTGCTATTTTATGTAAATAGTTTGACATTTTTTCTATTTGTGAAAATTTTCCTATTATTTAATATTAAAATAATATTATTTTTAATTAATTAAATATTTAATTTTTTATTTAATTTATTATTTTTACATTAATTTTTGAAATTAAAAATTGATTTTTATTCAATTTTTAAAATTCATTTAAAATTGAATTTAAAATTGATTTTTGAGAAATTAGATTTTCCCACCAACTAAGCCAGACTTAGTTGTTATCTTCTCAATTAGCCAACAAATTGAAGCTTTGTGTTGTCAATTTGTGATGCAATTAGATTGCATGTTAATCCTTAATAAGTCAGGATGATTTTGGCTAAAAATGGGTTAAGAATTTTGTGAAATTAATAGTTAATTTTGCAAAAATTACTCCATAACTCGTCTTCTTCTCCAACCTTCATTTCTTCACAAACTCACCATAAATTTGGATCCCACCATCCAATCTAAGGCCAGAAAATAGTAGAGAAAACTCTTGTGGTGGTCTACAAATAAGTGATGTTCTTTTTCATCAAGAAACAAGGGAGAATTTAGAGCATCAAGGGTAAGTGTTCATGAAACTCAAGTTTTTCCCTGTTTGATTGCATGTTTTATCCTCAAAATTGAGCATCTTAGAGTGAAATTCGATCAAATTAATTTTCGCTGCATGCTCGTATGTCCTTCATATATTGTATATGTTATAGTCAGTTTTTACATATGTGCATGATATGTATCTTATTAATATAGTATCACTTACATAGGTTCAATTACTGAATATAAGATTGATATATGGTCAAGGAAAAGTTTTATATTTTTTTTATGACGTTATCTACTTCAATTTTTGGGTGGCAATATTGTCGTCCTATTATTTATATAAATGGTACCAAGTATTAAAAATAAGTATGTTGGGACTCCATATATTATTTAGTCTATCTATATTTTCATCACAACTTTCAATTTTAAGTTTCTATATTTAATTGAAATCTCCATCTTAAAACCATAATATTAAATTTTTATCGACATGTCGATATTTTCACGTTTTTATGGGTTCGATATCGACATGAGGGGTGAATCGATATTTCTATTGCTATCTTAGAAAAATCCACGAACATAAAAAAACCAAGTAACAAAATGTCATTAATGTAAACATAATATAAAGAATAGATTTTTAAAAATCATAAAATATTTATTTACTAATTTTTTTTTTAAATTTTAATTTTTTAATTTTTCTAAAAATATCCATCTAATTTGATATTTTATCAATTTTTTTATTAAAAAATTCGTAAAATTAAGGCATCGATATTTTCGTCGACATTGACTTTTTAAACTTTGCTTAAAACATATATTAGAGAATATTAACTTTTTTTATAAAAAAAATTCTATATTTTATTCCTCTTTGTTAAATCAAAATATATTCCCTTAACAAGAAATTATTCTCAAATTGCATATAAATATATATACCGATTTCATTGACTTAAACCACTATACTTACAAAAATAGAAGGTCGAATTCTCAAAAGAAAAAAAAAAAATTGAGTACAAGTCCGGACTGTTTGCTTGTTCCAGGTAATGTCCATAAATCGTAATGTATAAGTTTTGTTTTTACCTTTTTTTTCAAACTATTATATATACTAAATATGTATTTTAGTTTTTTTTTTTTTTTAAATGAATCTCTCTCTAGACTTTTTTTGTTTTATTGTTTTCATTTCAATTTTCACATATTGATTTTTAAAAATAAATGATATGCTAACAAATGACAATATATAAATCTAAACATGATAAATACTAATATATACTAATATAAGTTTAATAGGTATTGATATCTTTTTATATAAGTTTGTTGGTTAAATTACAAGTTTAATCGTTATTGATTTTTTTGAAATTTTGTAACTTGATTTTTTTTTTCATTTAAATTTCACGAAGATGTACGAGGTACAAAATTGAAAGTTTAAGGTTTTTTTAGAAATAAAATTTAATTTTCAATATATTAGATCAATTAATTTTAATTTTTTTTAATATGTCAACAATTTATATATTAGCTAGACACAAAATTGAAAGTTGAGAAATCTATTAAACATTTTTTTTATAAAAAATATATATGTACCTATTAATCACAAAATTGAAAGTTTAATGGTCTATTAAATACTTTATCTAATGTTTATAGATGAAACAATTAAAATCTCTAAGACCCGATTTAATAACAATTTGGTTTAAAATTTTTAAAAACCGGTTTGTTTTCTTACAATTTTCTACCATAATTTTAAGGAAAATTACTATAAACAGAAAAAAATATCAAACTATTTACAAATATAGAAAAATTTCACAGTCTATCAGTGATAGATCGCGATAGAGTTCTATCGCTTTCTATCGCTCAAGCAAATGGGTTCTATCGCTTGAGCGATACAAAGCGATAAAATTGTATCGCAGTCTATCATTGATATACTGTAAAAATTTTCTATATTTGTTTGACTAATTTTTCTATATTTGAAAAGAGCCCTAATTTTAAACATTTAAAGTCATAATCAAGTTTAGAAAACAAACATAAGTTTTTAAAATATACCTTTTTTTCTTTTTTAATTTTTAGTTTTGAGATCTTGACTTTCATTTTAAAAACACCCGTAAAAAATAAATAAAACAAAGATTAAGAAACCTATAGATAACAACATGCAATGGCTATAATCTTAATTTTAAAAAACCTAAATGATTATAGTTCATAAATTAAACTTACATATAAGAAAATGATTGGGTTAATTATTGTTTTAGAATGGAATGATTTGTTTAGGAAAGTCATCTTGGCCTGAGCTTGTGGGAGTGCCTGGAGATGAAGCAGTGAAGATAATAGAACAAGAGAACCCAAATGTGCATCCTATTATAATACCACCATGGCAAACGGCTGTAACTTTGAATTGGGTGTCTAATCGAGTTCGAGTCTTCACTGATTGTAGTGGGAAGGTTGAAAGGACCCCTCAAATTGGCTAACAGCCCTTTCTTCACTTTACAATATATGTTACACCTTAGATCACACTACTTTATCAAAATAAGTTAAGGTGTATTTTCCCCAACTTAATCTAAACAACTATCATAATCCTTTCTTTCTATTAACTAGATGATAAAAAACGAAATTTGTCTTTACCTATTAGCTTAAGTTTATGGGTTAATCGACGATTTGACATGATATTAAAGCAGGTTGGTTCAGAAAGTCTTATGCTCAAACCTTTGTAATGCTTAAGCTTTTGGGTTAAATAGTCATAAATAAATTGTAAATTATTAAATCTGCCAAATATGAATTCATTCGAAACGCCATACAATAGATTTAAGAGATTCCAACAACAATGTCGTAACAAGATAATTAACAAGTGTGCAGAATAAATAATTAGTGTGCAGATTAATAATAAGTGTGAGAATCTCTCTCAACTGTGGTCGCAATCTTTTCTTGTCTTGACTGATGACCTACCTCAAAGAGCCTTACTTAAGGTTCTCCCTATGTGTGAAAACCCCTCCTACTTTAAAGAGACTTACTTAGGTTCTCCCTATGTGTGAGAACCCCTCACAGTAATCTGAGTTTACATAATACTAACTCCCGACGCGTATTCTGTAGCCTAATTTTTTCAGTTTTGTATTCTAAAATTCACGAAGATGTACTAGGCACAAAATTGAAAGTTTAGGGTTTTATTAGAAATAAAATTTAATTTTAAATATATCTGATCAGTTAATTTTATTCTTTTTAATTTGTCCAAAATTTATATATTAGACACAAAGTTGAAAGTTGAGAAACCTATGAGACATTTTCTTAAGTGTATGGATCTATTATTCACAAAATTGAAAGTTTAAGGACTTATTAAGCACTTTATGCAAAGTTCACAGATGAAACAAATAAAATCTCTAAGACTCCATTTAATAACAATTTGGTTTTTAATTTTTAAAAATGGAGTTTGTTTTTTCTCAGCACTTTTTTTTTTCAAAATTTTTATCTTTACTAAGAAAGTTACATTTAAACTCATAGTCAAATTCTAAAAACAATTTTTTTTAAAAAAAAAAACTAAATTAATATACTTTTTGTTTGTGTTCGAAACATAAACATATATATGGTACGTTTGGATTGACTTTCTAAGTGTTTATAAACACTTAGAAAGTCAATCCAACCAAATCTATAATATAAATTGAGTGTACATATAATATACAAACAAACTTTTTTAAAAAACTAAATTAATATACTTTTTATTTGTGCATGGAACATAAACATATATAATATAAGTTGTGTATATTATAATACTTATTGGTTTAAGAAAATCATTGATTAATCCTTAATTTATACACGCTCCCTGTTTGAGTTCATTATTCTTTGATATATTGGCCGAATACCCCATTTGCATTATTTGAAGTCAATTAGGTTGAGAGATGAAACAACTTGTGTTTATATCTGATATACAGTTCAGTTTCAACTCCTTTAGAATAATAATTTTGAAATTTAATGATACTTTAAAATAGTTTTTAAAATTTTAAGAATTAGAAAATTTTTCTTTTGAAATTTCATAAGTCTAATAAAAACTTTAAGTTAAAAATTCAAAACTAAAATACAATTGGTTAATTGTTTTAGAATATAACACAATATTGTTTTTGCCAACTTAAGCATATTTTCGATCCATAAATAAGACTTCAGGCTAATAATTAATTATATGTATATAAACTTTTATAAGTGAATCAATTTAGTTCCTTCCTTATTATTTTATTTTAAAGTTATTAAACCATAACTTTCTTGTAGAAAAGGATACTGACAATCAGGGATGCACCGATATATCTTACTAAGTGGACACATACTAAGCATCTTTATCATCTCCTTTTAAAATATATTCATTAAGCATAAAAGGGAGACATAGAGTACATCTGGGCTCGAGAAAAGCCCAAACAATAAGTTACATAGTACAAAAAGCACGAATATTGATGGCTATTTGAGAGGGGTTATAGTCTTTGAAGAGTTTGTTTCTATTTGAACCAACGCCCTGATAGCACACATATGTCTTCCCAAATATTTGTAATGCTTTTTTTCGTCCCTTGGAAAGTACGGTTGTTTCTCTCAATCTAAATTGACCAAAACGTAGCGACTATCGTGTTGAAAGTTATGACTTTCTTCACTATTGTTCATTTGTTCATGCGCAGGTTTTTGCATAGATCCCTTATAGTGTTGTTTGTGTCTTGCCATATAAGCATGTCTTTTAGGAGATCCCACATACTTGATGCGGCTCTACAATGTATGAAAAGATGTTCCATATCTTCCAAATGGTTTTTGCACATAGGACACCAATTTCGAATTAGCATTAGCTTTGGAAGCTTTTTTTTTGTAGTATCTTTGCAGTGTTGATACTTTGGTGAGATAGTGTCCAAAGAAAAAACTTGTATTTCTTTGGAATTGTTGAGTTCCATAGATTTGTGAAGATGTTGAGACTGAATTTCGGACGGATGTTGTTACTCTATGCATATATGACCTCTTTTATTGTTTTAGTCTTAAACTCACCATTGTTGCTAAGCTTCCAGATCAGTTTATCTTTACCATTGTCATTTTCAAGAACACAAAGATTGTTCTTGAGGTTCGTCCATTATACGATCTCTCTATCCTGTAACGGTCTTCTTGGTTTGAAGTCCCAGTCTAAACTTCGTGGCTCCAAACTTCCTTTATTGAACCATTTTGGATCTTTGGTAGAGCAAAAAGTCTAGGAAAATTCTCAGCTAATGGACTTTTCGCGTTTCAATAGTCTTTGCAAAAAGATACATTTTCACTATTTCCAATTTTCCACGAGCAATTAGTTTTAAACCAGTCAACACATATAGCAATATACTTCCAGGGAGATTTTGAGGTATGGTATCTTCCTTTAGTAGGAATCTCACTAAGAGTGCTCCAAGTGTATTTGGCCAGTACCAGTCTTTTCCACATAGGGTTTTCTTTGTTTTGGAAACGTCATAACCATTTGCATAGTAAGACGTAATTTGTATTCTCAATTCTGTTTAGACCCAAGCCGCCTTTATCTTTTGGAACGGTAACAATCTCCCATCTAAGCAAATGTGTACTGTAACCCCCACCGTTATCTTTCTAGAGGAAGTTTCTCCATTGCTTTTCAATCTCTTTGAATACAGATTTTGGGGCCTTGAAAATCGAGAGCATGTATGTAGGGAGACTAGTAAGAGTCGATTAAATGAGAGTTTGTCTTCCTCCTTTTGATATTTGGGAGTACTTCCATTTGCTAAGTTTCTTTTGGACATTTTCTGAAATTTTCTCCCAAAAAGTTGTTTGTGGTTTACCTCCCAACGGGATTCCCAAATAATTTATCAGGATGAACTGATTTTGTAGTCCCAGTCTGTTTACAACCTCTTCGACTCGATTTTGACTTGTATTGATGGCTGAGATGGTTGATTTACTTAGATTTATGGATATTCCTATGGCTAATTCAAAAGCTTTCACCATGTTTTGTACATTCAACAAGTATTAATGTGTATATTAGACTTATTTAAATGCAAGGATTAATGCAAATTAGAGAGAAATGCGAGAATTTATTCATTTATGAAAGTTGAAAGTTAATTTTTCAAATAATTAAAATTATTAGTTTGAGATTTTAATTGATTCCATTCATAATAAGTAGGGATGTAAATTGATATTTGCCTATGAACTCGATTGACTTTTGAGATTCTCTTGTTGGAGTTCTTGCTAACCGAACAACTTGTTCTCACTAATTTTTATTGACATGTGTCGACATTTTCATAAATATTTTTACATTTCTATGAGTTCGATATCGATATAAGCAACAAATTTTGCTAATGTGAGCATAATATAAATAATAAATATTTTAATTTATTTAAAAAACGCAAAATATTTATTTGTTAATTTAATTAATTTTTTTTATTTTTTTGATTTTGTAGTTTTTCAAGAAATATTCATCAATATTGACATTTTATTGATATTTTCAATAAAATTTTCCTAAAATTGAGACCTGGACACTTCTGTCAACATTGACATTTTAAACCTTGACTCTCACTCCATTAAGATCCTCTTTCTTTAAAATATTTATAGTAGTATAGATGCATCAACAACATTGCGATTTTTCGATTTTGAGTTATACAAAAGGTATTTGTGAAAGCAAAGTTTTAAATACATTGCGACGAAGATCCAAAGGAAAAAAAATAATTCATACAGTTCTACTTTTCTCTATCTGCCATCTTGTAATCAAATCTTTAACTTTTTGGTTGAGAATATATTATTTATGCTTGTTCAAACACTATGCTCATGTTAGACAATATTTTTTCTTTCCTTTTGAGTTTAACCGAATAAATGAGACATTTTTTTTTATTGGATTTAGGTTAGAGGTTAATTTACCTTATTTCCACATCATTCTATGAAATAATCCTTTAAGAATAGGAGAATGGATAAAAGGGAACTAAATGCAATTAGGATATAAAAACTTTTTTTTTTAACTTTCACGTAATTCTACTCTTAAAGATCGAAAGTGCGAATCCTCATACTGTACATTTGTTTTGTTATATTAAAAAGATTCCTCAGAACTCGTTTGAATCGCAGATATTGTTTCATGAGTATAAATATTACATATATTGAATTTGAATGTGTAGGTTTTAAATGTCTGAGATAGTTAATGTCTATGTTTAGATATGTAGGATAATTAATATATGCATTTGATTTACCAATTTTGTATATAGAAACCAAAATTAAATAATTACTTAATTAAAAGAATAAGACCAATTATTGGAATCATCAATGAAATTTAGCGTTATTTAATATATTGTTATATTAATCAATTATTTAGTTGATTAAAATAAAAAAAATGCATATTTTTATATTAAATATTTATTAAACATAATTTAGTTATTTAAATTAATTACTAAAAATAATGAAATAAATTTAAATTAATTATAATATTAATAATGGATAATAATAATCTATATTAAATAGTTAAAAATAGTATAAACTATTAATTAAAATTTATTAGGTCTAAATAATATATTTGTATTTAACCATTAATTAAAATTAATAGTAATGAATAATTGATATTAATTTATTAATTAAGTGTGTTATATTTTTATTTTTCATCTCTTAGGCATAAAAATCTCACTATTATGCAGAGTACAAGAAAATCGATATCACATAGGTTTTAAAGTTCTCTAAATAATAATATCCTGTATTTTAAAAAGTAAAATCTTGTAAAACAAACAAGTATACTAAATGTCTAACTAAAATTCCACGAAAAAATATGTGAAACAAACAAGCTCTAATCAAGGCAGACAATTATGAGTTATTGGCACTCCATTTCAAAACTCAATTAATTTCATCTAAAACCTTAAACCCTAATAAAAAAAATTACAAAAAATATCAAGCTTTTTAAAAAGTGGTTTTATTATTATTATTATTATTATTATTATTATTATTATTATTATTTACGTTTTTGAGAAGGGAAATTTTCTCCTTCCCCTTGGAATACAAGCACATGATCAAATGCCCAAAACATTTCTCTCCTTTCTCTCATCTTTATCTTCTTTTATGTCTTTCTTCTTCCTTATCCTCTCTCACTTTAAACTCTTTTTTCTTTTCAACTTCGATAGAGAACATTTTTTTTCTTATTCTTATAGAATTTAATGGCAATTACTAGAGGGTGCATAGAATTGTCTATCAATTTTAATTTTCTGAAATTCTAATTAATCTAAATGTAACAATTAAACTTGAACTTCAAATTAATAAAACAACACTAACATTACTTCAAGTTGATAGCTAAAAACGCAAGTATGCAAAATAACAAATCAATCCCATCATGCAATAAACAAAATTAGAGAGGAAACCAAGAGTAAAATTAAAAAGTTAAGGGAAAAAAAGACATCGAAATTTATAATGGTTCGGTAATTTACCTACGTCCACGCTCCCATACTCTTTCTTGGTGTTATTTTACCGAGAAACGTTCTTTTGCAGATGAGAACAAAACCTACATGACCCTTTTTTTGCTAAAGAGAAACTTAGATCCTTTTCATTGGTGCATGATCTAACCAATTTCTTTTTCTCACAACCCACATACCTTAATACAAAATCCAATGAAAAACTTAAAAATAAAAAGAATCACGTCTAAATAGGTAATATACACAAGTTTGGCTCTATGAAACTCCAAACAATTTTCTCTCAACTATTACACTTGTAAAAATTAAAGAGGATGAGAGAATATGAACTTGACCACTTGAAGGATGAAGTATTTAGGATAAAAGAATGGATGGTTGAGATTAAATGAGAAGAAAAAATAAATTAGATTAATTTTAGAAAGGAATTGGGGATGGAATATAGAGGGGCTTTTACATTTTTCCACTTTTCCTTTGTTTTTTCTTAATTGATAGATTTGGGATGCCACATATTGCAATCTCATGTGATCCCACTTTTCTCCTTTTTTTTCTTTTCCTTTTCATCTCTCTTTTTCTCCTTTTGTTTTTCTTTTTGTTTTCTTCTCTCTTCAATGACTAACCACATGTCATCTTACGGTTGGTTCAAGCTTGCCACGTCACTACCATGTCATCGACTAACGAGAGATTAATTATTTCGTGGTTCGATTTTAT
Source organism: Lagenaria siceraria (assembly GCA_002890555.2). Lineage (NCBI taxonomy): Eukaryota > Viridiplantae > Streptophyta > Magnoliopsida > Cucurbitales > Cucurbitaceae > Lagenaria > Lagenaria siceraria. The sequence goes on along the minus strand of CM016483.1, from coordinate 16,404,281 downwards.
ACAAACTCTTTGTATAGGATATCTCCACTGACATGTCTCAACATGAACGATTTGGATCACATTGTTTGTAACACTTACAACAGTTGTAACATTTACAAAGTGAGTCGTATCCGTAGTGTTCTCAGGAAAGGGCACCCAACCTTATCCATATACTACAACCATTTAGGTTATTACTTGAACAAGATCCACCTGTATGTCTACCACATATACTGTTCAAGCTACATAAAATAACCTAGGATCTTAGTTTATTGGATTGAGTTAATGCAATCTAAATATCGAATAAAATACTATTTATTTTATTAAATGAATAATTCATTTATACAACTTACAACACTACGAGATTTAAGACATAAATCTCAACACTTCTTGGGAATACACTTGTAATATACCTTATCTTGAAGAACTTAGGCTCTCTTAAGTTAGAGAAATCCTTATCGAGTATTGATGTCTTATGTTCCCCTAAGACCAAGACAACCTTCTTTTGAAGAAGGCTTCGACAATGATTTAGAGCAATAGCTCCAAGATCAATGATAATTCAAAATATATCGGAGTTGCAACATTCGACCACCATGTAAATCGAAAGGCTTCACAAAAATAATGCAAAAGCGACAACCTTAGCAATGCAATAACTTGCAAATAAATAGGCACAGCACAAAACTCACACAACATAAAATATAAGCAACAAAATGTTGCTATTGTGAATATAATATAAATAATAAACATTTGAACTTGTTTAGAAAAAGTAAAATATTTATTTATTAATTTAATTATTTTTCTGAATTTTTTATTTTTATAAATTTCCAGAAATATCTATCGATATTGACATTTTATCAATATTTTCATCGATATTACAGTAAAATTGATACCTCAACATCTCTGTTAACATCAACATTTTAAACCTTGGCTCCCACTTCATTAAGATCCTCTTCCTTTAAAATATTTATAGCAGTATAGGTGCATTAACCACGACGATGATTTTCAGTATGATCTCAATTTGTAATATTTGGCCCATCGATCGGCCTTAATTAGCTTATCATTGATACAACTCAAATATATATGTATATGTATAGTTCTTCATATATTATATTTATAACAATGATTATAAATTGAGAAAAAAATTAAAGGATCTTGACTTTTAATACCCGCGAAGTTTGAATGATCATCTAAGTTTGAACTTTGAAATGCTATAAATTTAAGCTTAATTGTCCAAATTAGATGTTTTTTTTTAAAAAAAAAACTACTTTGGTACATGCACTTTGAGTTTTGTTCTATTTTAGTCCCTATACTTTCAACTGTCCAACTTTAGTCTATATACTTTCAACAAATTTTAGTCTTTTTACTTTTCAATTTTTTATTTTTTTATTTTTGTATAAACTTTTTTTTATACATATATGCTGGAAGGTATCTTAATCGATCGTTCGATCTTTCCAACAAAAAATGATCATAACTGATTGGAGTGAACAGTGACAAGGGCGTTTAAGATGGGTCATCGATGCTCAAATCACAAGATGGGATGTAAGAAGAGATGGTTGAAATCGATTAATAAGAAGAAGAAAATAGTTTAATTTATTGATGGAGAATAGTAGAATACAACAAAGAAGATAGAGATGAGAGGGGGGAGAAATTTCATTGAAATTTGATTTTTTTTTTAACTTAACGGTAAAAAGATAATTTTACTACTACAAAAAGTATTAAAAAAATCACTTTTAAAAAATCAAGTCATTTCTAATTTTTTTTTTCAGGTTTTTCAACAATTAATTAGGATATATTTCGGAGCGATATTGAAAGATTTAAAATTACTTTATTATTCATGTTCAAAATCCACTTTTTAAATGTTTAAAATTGATGTTGGTAGAAAGAAATTTCATATCGAAAAGGAATTGAAAAGTTATGAATTCCTATTTAATTTCTAAAAAGAATAGGAATGTGTTCCTATTTCTAAAAAAAAAAAAAAGAAAGTATTGAATTTCATGTATTAGTTAGAAATACAATAAATCTAATTATTTATTTATTTATTTTATTTTATTTTAAAGTTTGAGAGAGAAGAATAAGGTGTGGAATGATACAAAAGCTTTAAAAAATTACTAATGCGATTATTAGTATCAAGGAGAGAATTTTGTGCGATTATAAAAAAAATTTAAAATTTTTCAGGTAAGTCATGGATTTTTTCTAATTTTAAAGTTTTTTACATAAATTCTTATCTTTCGTATTTTTTATTGTTCTTTCTGTTTTCTACTTATTCTTACCGTAGAAGTGAAATGCTTTTCAAACAAATTAGCTTCTAAGTAATCTTCTTATAGAAGTTAATTTTTACTTTATTCTCTTTGTTGGATTTATAGAATCAAAATATATTTTCTCAACAAGAAATTATGCTAAAATTGCCTATATATAATGATTTCATTAATTTAAACAACTATACTTACAAACATAGAAGCCCGAATTCAAAAAAAAAAAAAAAAAAAAAAAAAAAAAAAAAAAAAAAAAAAAGTACATCCAACTGGCCAGACGATGATGCTCCAGGTATTGCCCATAAGTCCTTAGTGTATAAGTTTTTTTCCCCAAACTATTATATATAATAAATATGTAAGTGGCATGACTTTCGAGGTGAGTTGTTGTTCTTAAAAAAAAAATAATAATAAATTAATGACTCTCTAAAGTTTTTTTTTGTTGTTGTTTTTTTAAAGTTCAATTTTCATTTATTGATTTTTTAAAATTAAGTTATTGCCATCATATGCTAAGAAATGACAATATATAAATCTAAACATGATAAATATTATAAGGTTGCAATCAATTAATTTGTACTACTATAATTTTAAACACAACAATATATTAATATAAGTTTAATAAGCATTGATATATTTTGATATAGGCTTGTTGGTTAAATTACAAGTTTAGTCGTCATTCAATTTTAAAAAGGTGTACTCTTCAAATTTCATAACCTGATTTTTTAGTTTTACATCTAAAATTCACGAAGATGTACTAGGCATAAAATTGAAATTTTAGGATTTTATTAGAATTAAAATTTATAAATATATTAGGTCACAATTAATTATATTTTTTTAATATGTCAACAATTTATATAATAGACATAAAGTTAAAAGTCGAGAAGCCAATTAGACATTTTTTTAAGTATGTGGACCTATTAATCACAAAATTGAATATTTAAGGGCTTATTAATCACAAAATAGAACATTTAAGGGCCTATTAATCACAAAATACAACTTTTAAGGGCCTAGTAATCGCAAAATTGAACATTTGAGGTGTAACACCCCGAGTTTAGGAGGGGGACATGAATGAACCGAGATCACATCCAAATGAGATGGATCTTGAGGACATAAAAGTATGGTTAAGAAAGGCCTAAAAGAATTGAAAGTTACTACCTATATCAATAAGATGCACCTTTCTTTTCAGTGGCTCCATCATAAAAACTTCACAGTTAAGCTTGCTTAGCTTAGAGCAATCCTATGTTGAGTAAGGACAAAACATGTTGAAAGGATTCGTATTGGTTTGTGAGGATAACTTGGCCATAAGCAATCTTAGGCTTGGGGCCTTACATAAGGACCTATTAACACTTTATCTAAAGTTTACAAATAAAAAACAAAGAAAATCTCTAAAATATGTTTAATAACAACTCGGTTTTCAAATTTTTAAAATTAGGTTTTGTCTTCTCACTATTTTTTACCAGGATTTTTATCTTTACTAAAAAAACATTTAAAGTCATAGAATTCTAAAAACAAACTTGGGTTTTTAAAATATCATTTTTATTTTTATTTTTATTTTTTTATTTTTAATTTTTAAAATTTGACTTACATTCTGAAAACACTCCTAAAAAATAAATAATTAAAGATGCTCAAGGTTATCAAATGTAACCTAAAAGTTTATAAATTAAACTTGGAACATTTTTTTTCTAAATGAATTAATATCTTTTGTTTGTGAATGGAACTTCAAATAATTATTCTCTAATGGATCAATTTTTTTTTTAACAAGTAATCCCTTTATTTTTCGAAAACAAACAAGTAATCCTCTTAGATCAAGTATGTCATTACAAAGTCATACAAAATAGGTAAGGTCTTAAATTCTATAAAATCTTAATATATATATATATAACTTGAGTGTATATATAATATGTGTCTATATATATTTTTACTAACTCAACTGGCATAATACTTGTACTGGCATAGTATTTGTACTATGCCAGTACAAGTACTTGTACTATCAATCTCGATACCAAAATGAGCATAACGCAACTGACATAGTACTTGTACTATCAACTTCGTTATCAGAAGTTCGATTTCTCTTACTCCACGTATTTAATTCAATACGTTTACAAATATATATATATATATATATATATATAGTATTGGTTTAAGAAAATGATTGGTTAATTGTTTTTGAATGAAATGATTTGTTTAGGAAAGTCATCTTGGCCAGAGCTTGTAGGGATACCTGCAGATGAAGCAGCAAAGATAATAAAGAAAGAGAATCCAAATGTGTATACCGTTATATTGCGACCAGGTCAAACCACTGTAACTTACGAGTATGGGTTCAATCGAGTTCGAATCTCCAATGATTTGGATGGAATTGTGAATTCAATCCCTTCCATTGGCTGACCACCCATCTCTCACTTGGATAATAATGTTACACCTGACATCACCATGCAACTACAAGAAAATAAGTTAAGGTGTATTCCCCACCCCCAACTTAATCTAAACAACTACGATAATCCTTTGTTTCTATTAAATAAATACTTAGAGTTTGATCTCAAAAATCAGTTGACAATAAGAGAATTAATATATCCATGTTTCAAGGTCGTCTCTTCATCTTTCGTGAAAGTAAGTATATTTAACACATAATGGTACAAGTCGCACATAATGTCGTTACAAGATAAATAATAAGTGTGTGCAAAATAAATAATAAACAAAGATAGAGAGACATAGAGATCGGTAATTTAATTCGGTGCAATATCACCTATGTCTAAGAGATAGTATGCCCAAAGAAAAAATAACTTAGGCTCCCTCTATGTATGAGAATCTCTATCATCAGTTATCGTGCAATCTTTCCTTGTTTTGTATATGATGACTAACTCAAACAAACTTTAGGGTCATTTTGGATTGACTAAAAAAATGTTTTTTTAAAAAGTCATTATTATTTAAACTCTTTTGATAAAAATTGTTTAAAACACTTTGAAAGTATTTCAAAAGTTGTTTTGAATAGTTACCAACAAACACTTCAATTTAATCTAAAATGACTTATTTTCAAAATTAAACACTTGAAAAGTTAAACCAAACACACCCTTACTTAAGGTTAGTTTGGAATTACTATAACTTTTAAAATAATTCCTGGTAACTATGCTTTTAGAAAAATCAACTATAGTATGAAACAAATTAATTAGTATTTGTAGTAAATTTCAGCTTTAGATTAGAAAAAAGTTGGTTATGGTATTCTATATTATTGTGTTTTACATATAATAACTAAATAAACCTACTATTAAAATTATTTTTTTTAATAATTTATAATATCTAAATAAACCTACTATCAAAATTGGTAATTTTTTAACAATTTAAAATGTTATACTTTCTCCAAATTAATTGTTAAGTATTAAAGGGAAAACGCCTTTAATTTTCTTTTAAATAAATTAATATGGTATGATTTAAAAATAATAGATGTGTTATATAAAAATGAAAGTTATGTGAGGAAGATACTAAATATATAATATAAATCTTAATTTCGAAAGATAAAATTAAAAATTAAAAATTTATTAAAAGATAAAATATGATTTTACAAAAATCTATACACTAGCAGACAACTTATTTTAAAAGTTACCTGAAATGAACAAGGGTTGTAAAATTGATTTGAATATATTTAATTAATTTTTTTTTTTGTTTTACCAGACACAAAAGACGATTAAAGTTCTTTTAAAATCGATTCCAACTCTCTTAAAATTAATCTCAAATGTATCATTAGTCTCCTCCCAAGTGTGAGAGCTACTCACATTAATCTTAGCTCCACATATGCTAGATAGAAGGTAGTAGAAATTTCTGTAATTATACAGATCACTAAAATTAGGGTATTTTCAAATATAGAATTAGGGTTATGCATTGCTAACTTTCTTGCTCTAGGTTTGTCTGAATCGATTCTAACATTTTTTTTTTCTAATCGTTTTCAAATAAGCACCATAAGCTTTTGTTGTTTAGTTTGATGGTATTTTTTATTGTAAATAAGATGATACCTTCTAGAGAGTATTGCTGATTTCTTCTTTAGCAACTTGAAGAACAATGAAGCTCGATTGAAGAAAAATTTATTTGATAATGGAAGTCTAGAGTTAATCGAGGATTATAACTTCAGGTTCAATTTTCTTCCTCCCAACTTTTAAATGTCATATCGTCAGCACTAATACCACCATGGACTGCCCTTAGATCCAAAATTTCGTTCAAAATACCAACAACCCACGATTTTGTTTAAATTTTGTAATGTCACATTGAGGCGTTGTACGTGAGATCTCAATGATTTAGATTTTTAGAAAGATTAAAAAAAAACTTGAGAAAAATGACCTTGTAATTCATTTTTTCTGTCGACCAATCTTACTTTTCAATTGAAAGTTCTTTCAGCTTTGAAGGTCGAATGTGGTTTTTGTTTTTGAATCTTGAAGAATCACATTGTAATTCATTCTTTTATGATTTTAGTCATTAGATACTTTTGTTGTTGTTAGGTCAGTCGTTTATTTTGAAATGTATAATCACATTTTAGTTTTTTTAGGAGGTTAGATCATATCTTTCTTTCTTTAGATAAGGGTAATTGTAATGAGTAGCAATTTTAGGGATGATAACCAAGTGTGTAGCAACCTTTTAAAAATTTACAAATATAGCAAAGTCTATCAAGAATAGACTCTTATGGTCTATTAGTAACAATTTTCTTCTATTTATATTTATATGTTAGAATAACGATCAGATCCGGATGTAATGCATTGTGCCATGGAGACCAATTGCTTGAAATCAAATTCGGCATGAGCGTGGTGCGAATTGTTCTTGTCGGTTGCTCCCCAAGATTAACACAACACCCACCTTCAGACGTGCACTCGTCGAATGGAGGGTTAGAATCAACAATGAGAGAAAATATGCTCAGAATCTCGATGGTGAAAATGAAAAACGAATGAATGAAATCTGGTTATTGCCCTCTGGTTTTTTATGAAGAAGAAGAAAATAATAGAAATGGAAAAACGACTGTAGAAAATACTTTAATGACATAATACCAGATTTGTAACCCTAAAACCTTTTTAATCCAAATAATTAAAGCTCCAATGGTTTAAAAATTAAAATAAAAAGAAATAAAACTATATTTTTTTTAGTTTCACGCACAACAATTGCTTAAGCCCACCCGATCAAACGACAATGCACGTGTGGGAACAGACCCTTTATTCCCACTCTATCCACTTTTACAAGCCTCTAAAAGTGCTCTTGTATATATACCTTCTCACACCACCCCTTAATTCTCCAACGTGGGACAAATGGAAAAGTAAAACTCCCATGTGCCTTTTGGGCCTTGGGCCTAAGGTGATGTGGGTCATTCCCAACAATCTAAACCATAAAAGTCTATTTGAGAGAAGGATCTTGACTTTTAACACCCGCAAAGTTTGAATGATCATCTAAGTTTGAACTTTGAAATGTCATAAATTTGAGCTTAATTGTCCAAATTGGATGTTTTTTTTAGAAAACTACTTTGGTACATGCACTTTGAATTTTGTTCTATTTTGGTTCCTATACTTTCAACTGTCCAACTTTAGTCTATATGCTTTCAATAAATTTTAGTTCTTGTACTTTTCAATTTTTTTTTATTGTATCTTAATCGATTGTTTGATCTTTCCAACAAAAAATGGTCATAACTGATTGTAGTGAACGGTGACAAGGGCGTTTAAGATGGGTCATCAATGCTCAAATCACAAGATGGGATGGTTGAAATCGATTAATTAAGAAGAAGAAAATATTTTAATTTAGGGCTGACAAGACAAATAGTAAATTTTGAAATTTCATTTGGAAAAATAGCAAAAAAAAGTTTTAAATCATAAAAATAGCAAAACAATTTTTAAAATTAAAAAATTATAATTAACAAATATCCAAATTACCCCCACACACTAAAATTGATAAAACCAAACATAACATACTAAAACAAATTCAGAAAAGCGCAAATACACTAACACTATTATACAAATACATTATAATATTGCATTACATTTAAATTGAACATCGTCAAACATCCCTTGCTCGATAGCAGCTAAAATTTCCAACAAACTCCAAAATAATCTTTAATTTAATTGAAGCAAACCATAACACAAAAAACAAAACTTTAACAAAAACCCACAAACAACTTTGGATACTGTTAGTCAATTCTTCTTATGGCCACATGACGACAATAGCGATGTATCTGATAAACGGAGTCAAAAAAGATATCGAGAAAAAACGAAGAGAGAGTGAATAAGAGAGGAAGATCCATGACACTTATCGATGCTATCTTCCGCGATGGAGGCAGTCTCGACACAAACAACTGCGTGAGGCAGTCGATGGATGTGGCGTAATGGCTTGTGGTAAACAGCAGTCGAGCGAAATGACACAGACGATGACGTTGCTCTTCACACAAAGAAAGAAGCTCGCGAAGGAAGGGAATGGTGGCGACTTTGTGCGATAATGTAGAAACTTAGGTTTCTTTATTTTTCTTTTTTTAATGTTATTTTAACTTACAAAAATTTAATTAATTAAATATATATATATATATATATATATATTTATATTTATATATTTATTTAATTAAGTTATATATATATATATAAAAGTGAAATTTTTTTTTTATATCTTAAATTTCAAATATCTAAATATCCTTTTCCATATCTTTTATAAATAATTATTTTTTCCAATAAACTTGATTTTGGCTTTACAAATTCAAAATCAAAAGAAATACATTAAACTTCCAAGATTATGAAACTTATCTTCAAAATCTCTAATTCAAAATTTTGAAAACTAAAATATTTTAATTTGATTTACTGTAAATCTAATTGATTAGATCTCAAACATCCATTAAACCTAAATTAAGCCAAAATTTGATTTTATCCAACCAATCACTTATTCTAAAACAAATAACAAAAATAAAATCCATAATTAAATTTGAATGGATGGAAAATAGCTATCTAACTTTACTTTACCAAGACAAAATCTAGATTAATTAAATCACATAGCTTTGAATCAAACAGGAATCAAACAGGGGAGAAAAATAAGGAAGATATTATTGGTTTAGTTTGAATCAATTCATAAAGTAGTTTTCAAAATCTAATTTGAATATTAAAAATAAATTCAAATTCCATAAAAGGAAAAAAATTATAAAATGACACTCATTTTCATTTTTAAAATTGAATCGGTTAGATTATAATTTGATTAATTCGGTTATTAATAAAGCTCCCAATTACACTGTATTTATATCCCAATTATTAATCAAGTTGTTCACTTGCTCTATATTTATATCTTAGTTATTAATCAAGCTCTACATTACACTGTATTTGTTTGTTATTAATCAAGCTCTACATTACATTGTATTTGTTTTCGAAAAGTAGTTATGTCAAATCAAATCTTATTTTAAACAGCCAATTCAAAATTCAAATTGGGCAAAAAAAATTCATCCCCTTTATCTCTTGAGTCCGTTAGGTTGAAATCTCACAACCGACTCTTGCCATTTACACTATATTTCTATTCATAATGATACACGATATAACAATTATACTATATTTGAAAATGTTGTTATTCAACCATACTAGGGGCAACTTTGAAATTATAAAAGTGTGTGTCATGTGAGCGGCATGCGTTTTGCCAAAATTCCTATTATTTCCGATTTTTGACAAAAATCAAAAGTACCTCCCAAATTTTGTCATTTGGTCCAATTTCTCTTTAATTTATTGATGGAGAATAAGTAGAATACAAGAAAGAAGATAGAGATGAGAGGGGGGAGAAATTTCAGTAAAATTTGATTTTTTTTTTTTTTTTAAACTTAACGGTAAAAAGATAATTTTACTACTACAAAAGTATTAAAAAGATCACTTTTAAAAAATCAAGTCATTTCTAATTTTTTTTTCAGGTTTTTCAACAATTAATTAGGATATGTTTCGGAGCGATATTGAAAGATTTAAAATTACTTTATTTTTCATGTTTAAAATCCACTTTTTAAATGTTTAAAATTGATGTTGATACAGAGAAATTCCACATCTCAAAGGAATTGGAAAGTTATGAATTCCTATTTAATTTCTAAAAATAATAGGAATGTGTTCCTATTTCTAAAAAATAAAAGAAAGTATTGAATTTCATGTCTTAGTTAGAAACACTAAATCTAGTTTTTTTTTTTTTTTTTTTTTTTTTTGTATTTTAAAGTTTGAGAACAGAAAATAAGATGTGAATGATACAAAAGTTTTGAAAAATTACTAATACGATTATTAGTATCAAGGAGAGAATTTTGTGCGATTATAAAAAAAAAAATTAAAGCTTTTCACGTAGGTCATGGATTTTTTTTAATTTTAAAGTTTTTCACCAAAATTTTTATCTTTCTTATTTTTTATTGTTCTTTCTATTTTCTACTTATTCTTACCGTAGAAGTGAGAATGTTTTTCAAACAAAATCAGCTTCTAGGTAATCTTCTTATATAAGTTTTTTACTTTATTTTGTATATTTATATTTCCATCACAAATTTTCAATTCTAAGTTCCTTTATTTTATTCCTCTTTGTTGGATTATAGAATTAAAATATATTCTCTCTAACAAGAAATTATGCTAAAATTGCCTATATATAATGATTTCATTAACTTAAACAACTATATTTACAAACATAGAAGCCCGAATTCACCCCAAAAAAAAAAAAAAAAAAAATGAGTACATCAAACTGGCCGGACGGTAATGCTCCAGGTATTGTCCATAAATCCTTAGTGTATAAGTTTTTTTCCCCCAAACTATTTTTTATAATAAATATGAAATTGGTATGACTTTCTACATAAAGGTTGAAGGTTTAGTTATTGTTTTTTAAAAAATAATAATAATAAATTAATGACTCTCTAAAGTTTTTCTTTTTCTTTTTTTTTTTTTTTTTTTTGAAAAGTTCAATTTTCATATATTGATTTTTTAAAATTAAGGTATTGCCATCATATGCTAAGAAATGACAATATATAAATCTAAACATGATAAATATATATTATAAGGTTGCAATCAATTAACTTTGTACTACTATAATTTTAAACGCAAGGATATATTAATATAAGTTTAATAAGTATTGATATATTTTGATATAGATTTGTTGATTAAATTACAAGTTTAGTCGTCATTGAACTTTAAAAAGGTGCACTCTCAAATTCTATAACCTGATTTTTTAGTTTTGCATTTAAAATTCACAAAGATGTACTAGGCATAAAATTGAAATTTTAGAGTTTTATTAGAATTAAAATTTATAAATATATTAGGTCACAATTAATTATATTTTTTTAATATGCCAACAATTTATATAATAGATAAAAAAATTGAAAGTTGAGAAGCCTATTAGACATTTTTTTTAAGTATGTGGACCTATTAATCACAAAATTGAACATTTAAGGGCCTATTAATCACAAAACTGAACGTTTAAGGTGTAACACCTCGAGTTTAGGAGGGGGATATGAATGAACTAAGATCACATTCGAATGAGATGGATCATGAGGACATGAAAGTATGGTTAAGAAAGGGCTAAAAGAATTGAAAGTTACTATTTATACCAATAAGGTGTACCTTCCTTTTCGGTGACTCAATCATAAGAACTCCACAGTTAAGCGTGCTTAGCTTGGAGCAATCCTATGCGTGCTTAGCTTTGAGTGTACATATAATATGTATTAGTTTAAGAAAATGATTGGTTAATTGTTTTTGAATGGAATGATTTGTTTAGGAAAGTCATCTTGGCCAGAGCTTGTAGGGATACCTGCAGATGAAGCAGCGAAGATAATAGAGAAAGAGAATCCAAATGTGTATACCGTTATATTGCCACCAGGTGAAACCATTATAACTTGCGACTATGGGTACAATCGAGTTCGAATCTCCAATGATTCGTGTGGGATTGTGAATTCAATCCCTTCCATTGGCTGAACCACCCTTACCTCACTTCAATAATAATGTTACACCTTACATGACCATGCACTATAAGAAAATAAGTTAAGGAGTATTATTCCCCACCCCCAACTTAATCTAAACAACTATGATAATCCTTTGTTTCTATTAAATAAATACTTAGAGTTTGATCGATCTCAAAAATCAATTGACAATGAGAGAACTACTATATCAATGTTTCTTATTGTTCATCGCAAGACCGTCTCTTCATCTTTTTCTGAAAGTAAGTGTATTTAACACATAATGACACAAGTCACACATAATGTCGTTACAAGATAAATAACAAGTGTGCAAAATAAATAATAAGCAAAGATAGAGAGACATAGAGATTGGTAATTTAGTACGATGCAATATCACCTATGTCTAAGAGAGAGTATGCCCAAAGAAAAAATAACTTAGGCTCCCCCTAAGTGTGAGAATCCCTCTCAGCTATCGTCACAATCTTTCCTTGTCTTGTATGACGACTACATCAAATAGACTTTAGGACCCGTTTGGATTGACTAGAAATAATGTTTTTTTTAAAAAAAAAAAAAAGTCATTCTTATTTAAACTCTTTTGATAAAAATTGTTTAAAATACACTTTCAAAGTGTTTCAAAAGTTGTTTTGAAAGGTTGCCAACAAACACTTCAATTTAATCTAAAATGACTTATTTTGAAAATTAAACACTTAAAAAGTTAAACCAAACACATCCTTACTTATGCTTAGTTTGGGATTACTATAATTTTTAAAAAAATTCCTGGCAACTATGCTTTTAGAAAAATCAACTGTAGTATGAAGCAAATTAATTAGTATTTGTGGTAAATTTCAGCTTTAGATTAGAAAAAAGTTGGTTATGGTATTCTATATTATTGTGTTTTACATATAATAAGTAAACCTACTACAAATTTTTTTTTTTTTTTTTAATAATTTATAATATCTAAATAAACCTACTATCAAAATTGGTAATTTTTTAACAATTTTAAATGTTATACTTTCTCCAAATTAATTGTTAAGTATTAAAGAAAAAACGCCTTTAATTTTTTTTTAAAAATCAATATGGTATGATTTAAAAATAATAGATGTGTTATATGAAAAATGAAGGAAGATACTAGATATATAATATAAAGGACTCTATTCAAATATAGAAAAATGAGCCAAAATATTTACAAATATAGAAAAATTTTACCGTCTATCACTGATAGATCGCGATAGAATTCTATCGCTTTCTATCACTCCGACGATAGAATTTATTTGTTTGAGCGATAAAAGCGATAGAATTCTATCGCCTATCGCGGTCTATCACTGATAGATAGTGAAATTTTTTTATATTTATAAATAGTTTGATATTTTTTCTGTTTATAGTCATTTCCCTAATATAAATCTTAATTTCGAAGGATAAAATTAAAAATTAAAAATTAAAAATTTATTAAAAAATAAAATATGATTTTACAAAAATCTAAACACTAGCAAAGAACTTATTTTAAAAGTTACCTGAAAGGAACAAGGGTTGTAAAATTGATTTTAGTATATTTAATTAATATATTCTTTTTGTTTTATCAAACACAAAAGACTGTTTTAAAATCAATTCTAACTCTCTTAAAATTAACCTCAAATGCACCATGAGTCTTCTCCTAAGTGTAAGAACTACTCACAATAATCTTAACTCCACATATACTAGACAGAAGGTGCTTTCAATACAAGTGTAGTAGAAATTTATGTAATTATATACAAATCACTAGAATTAGAGTTGTTTTCAAATATAGAATTAGGTTATGGCATCTCTAACCTTCTTGGTCTAGGTTTGTCTGAATTGATTCTAACATTTTTTTTCCTAATCGTTTCCAAATAGGCACTATAACCTTTTGTTGTTGTTTCGTTTGATGGCATTTTTATGGTAACTGGGATGATACCTTCTAGAGAGCATTGCTGATTTCCTCTTTAGCAACTTCTTGAAGAACAATGAAACTCAATTGAAGAAGAATTTATTTGAGAATAGAAGTCTAGAGTTAGTCGAGGATGCTAACTTAAGGTTCAATTTGAAGGCCCAAAGTGAAACAATAATTCAACAAGTAACAGACCACCAAAAGGAGATTGAAAGCCCACAGAAAGATCAAACACCTTTGCTACAAAACCATTTCAAGAAAGGCCAAGTACAACAGACCAATTCTAGTCGTGTGACTGAAGTCAACAATACTATAGAAATTGATGAGATCTATATTGATCTAGGAGGGGAAAAGGACCTTCCTATTGCTAATAACCTGGTTTCCAGTCCAGAAGATTCTCCAAATGACGATCATGGCTGTAATGATAGGAGTGGGAGCACAGGGAATACACGGGAAAATAAAGATCCCATTGTTGACGGTAATCTGGCTATCCTTTTTGAGGATGCTGTTGATGACACAATAAATAGGGGAGATTCAATAATCAAAGACAAGAATGTTAGTTCTGACTTCCAGCGACAGTTAAATAAATGGCTTGAATTGAATAACTTCTGCATTATCCCTCTTCTAGATACTAAAAGCAAGCAAAGGATTACCACAGAGAAAGAACAACAGGGGTACTCCGTTTTCAAATGAAGATCTTATCCTAGAATGTTAGAGGGTTGGGCTCTCCCTCTAAAAGAGCTATTATCAAGAATGTCATATCGGCTGCTAGTCCTAACATTGTGATTCTCTCTAAGACTAAGCTTTCTTACATTGATAACAAGATTGTTAAAGCTCTGTGGAGCTCTATCAGCATCGCTTGGGCCTATATTAAAGCAACTGGAACAGCTGGTGGCCTTATCATTCTTTGGGATTCTCTCAACATTGAGGTCACAGATTCTATCGAAGGGATACACACTCTCTCTATTCAAGTTAAAAGAACAGATGGTATTCTTTGGTGGCTTACTGGTGTCTACGGGCCTGCTAATAGAAGGAAAAGAAAGAATTTCTGGGAAGAGCTACATCTTCTAATCAATCTCTGCACTCCCTGATGGATTTTGGGAGGAGACTTCAATGTATACAGATGGGCCCATGAAACTACCTCAAGCAATCCTTCTCGTTTAAATATGAGAAAATTCAATAAGATTGTCAATATTGCTGGCCTAATGGAGCCTCTCCAACCGAATGGGTAATTCACTTGGTCTAATTTAAGGAGTTGTCCTGTTATGTCAAAACTTGATAGATTTTTATATACTTCCAATTAGGAGCAAGAATTTCATTCTCACCATGTTCAACGACTCGCTCGAAAAACTTCAGATCATTTCCCCATGCTTCTTGAATCTAAGAGTTTAAAATGGGGTCTTTGTCCCTTTAAATTTGATAATAGATGGTTGACTCACAATTCATTTGGATTGATTGTTCAGAACTCTTGGCATCTTTTCAGAGAGGAAGGCCACTCGGGGTTTGTATGGATGAAAAAGCTTAAATATTTAGCAGGACAATGCAAATCTTGGAATGTCAGAACTTTCAAAAAAGACATTGAGCAGGCCAATGATCTTTCTAAGCAAATTGATGAGATAGATCAATTAGAGGAACAAGGAAATATCACAGATGAAGACATTAGCAAACGCTTAGCTTTGAAAGTTGATCTGCAAAACATAATGCTCTTAGAAGCTAGAAAATGGAGACAGCTCAGCAAGTTCAACTGGCTCAATGAAGGCGATGAAAATACTGTTTTCTTTCATAAAACTTGTATGGCTAGAAAACGTTTCAATTTCATCTCTAAAATTAAAAATACTCAAGGAGTGAGCTTCTATTCTGATGAAGAAATTGAGAAAGCTTTCATTGACTACTTCAAAGAAATTTACACTGTTGAAAGAGGAGGCAAATGGTTGATTGGTAACTTAGTTTGGAATGAGATTGACGCTTTACAAGCCAGTAATCTTGTCAAACCCTTTGAGGAAAGAGAAGTCCTGACAAGCCTGAATGCTCTTGGGTGCAATAAAACTCTGGGACTCGATGGATTCACCATAGAATTCTATAAAAAATATTGGAACATCTTTAAGTGTGATATGATGGAGTTGTTCCAAGATTTTTTTTAGAATAGCATTATCAACAGATCTATTAATGCTACCTATATTGCACTGATTCCTAAAAAATTAGAAGTCCAGAAGGTCTCTGAGTTCAGGTCAATCAGTTTAACCACAAGTATATACAAGATCATTGCAAAGGTGCTTGCTGAAAGATTAAAATTTTTCCTCCCCAACACGATTGCTCCAAACCAATCTGCTTTTGTGAGAGGCAGACAGATCACAGAGCCTATTCTCATTGCTAATGAGATTGTTGATTACTGGAGATGTAGCAAAAAGCAGGGGTTTATCTTCAAACTTGACATTGAAAAAGCCTTCGATAAGATTAATTGGAACTTCCTTCTATCATTCCTCAAGCTCAAAGGCTTCCCAGATCGTTGGATTGGCTGGATCAAAGCTTGTATCTCCTCTATATCCTATTCCATTTTGATCAATGGGAAACCAAGAGGTTACATCCAGGCTTCGAGGGGTATAAGACAGGGAGATCCCCTCTCTCCTTTCCTTTTTGTTATTGCGATGGATTATCTGTCCAGGCTCATTGTTGAAGCCCAGCAGAAAGGGTTAATTAAGGGATTTACAGGGATACATTCTAACGTCCACGTCTCACACTTGCTGTTTGCCGATGATATTCTTCTTTTTTCTTTGGCTGATGTGAGGTATATATCGAATCTTCACTTTGTTATAAAGGCCTTTGAAGAGGCTTCTGGTCTGAAAGTCAATCTCCAGAAATCTACGTTTACAAGCTTGAATGTTCATGAAGCTATTATCCATGAAACAGAGAAGATTTGGGGTTGCAATTCTTCCCCTCTTCCTTTCGAGTATCTTGGCATGCCCTTAGGAGGTAATCCAAAGTCTCATCCTTTTTGGACCCCAATCATTGAGAAGATTGAGAGGAAACTCACTTCTTGGAAGTTCTCATATATTTCCAAAGGGGGTAGATTAACTCTTATTCAAGCGGTTCTCAGCAACTTACCTACTTACTATCTTTCTATATTCAAAGCCCCTGCTGCTGTCTGTAAATCCATTGAAAAGCTCATGAGAGATTTCCTTTGGGAAGGACCCAATAGGAAAGAGGGCTCTCACTTAGTTCGTTGGGATCTAGTAACCTTGCCTAAAGATAGAGGTGGTCTTGGTGTTGACAAGATCAGAATTACCAATGAGGCTCTTTTGTCTAAGTGGATTTGGAGATATTTGTTTGAACCCGATGGTTTGTGGAAGAATATCATTAAAGCAAAATATAAAGTTGATCCCCTGGAGACACTTCCTGTGTCACTACAAAAAAGTTGGCATATTTCGACCATGTTTTATCGAAGGTTATAAAAAAACCTTTCAAAAATGTTACATTAATCGAGCAGATTTAAAAACCTTTGAAAAATATTTACTCTTTATCAAAGGATATTAAAAACCTTTGAAAAAGATATTATATTTATTAAAGGATATTAAAAACCTTTGAAAATTATCTATTATTTATCAAAGGTTATTGAAAACCTTTGAAAAAGATATTATATATATCAAAGAACATTAAAAATCTTTGAAAAATATATTATCCTTCATCGAAGGTCTTTAAAAAACCTTCGAAAAATATCTACTTTTTATCGAAGCTTATCAAAAACCTTTGAAAAAGATATTACATTTATCAAAGGATATTAAAAACCTCTGAAAACTATCTAGTCTTTATCGAAGGTTATTGAAAAGCTTTGAAAAAAATATTATATTTACCAAAGGACATTAAAAGTCTTTGAAAAATATATTATCCTTCATCGAAGGTGTTTTAAAAATCTTCGAAAAATATCTACTTTTTATCGAAGCTTATTGAAAACCTTTGAAAAAGATATTATGTGTATCAAAGACAAAACTATCTAGTCTTTATCAAAGGTTATTGAAAACATTTGAAAAAATATATTATATTTATCACTCTTTATCGAAGGTAACTAAAATCTTTGAAAATATTTGATTTTATTGAAGCTTATTGAAAACCTTTGAAAAAAATATTTTATTGAAGTTGTTAAATATATATAATAATTAATTAACAAATTAAAATATCATGTTGAATAAGTTTTTTGATATTTTGAAAAAAATGACAACAAATTGCTTATTTTTCTCCTAAAGTCATGCTAGAAAATTGGAAGATTGTTAAATGCCCATGGTAAATTCTATAAATTGGATTTAATTATAGACTATCGATTTAATCATTTCCTTCCCTTGCATTACGACAAAAGAAATTTTCTGAATTTTTTCCTTTGTAGCATTTTAAAAAGGTAAGTTTTACGTTTTTAGTTAAATTTAAATATAAAAAAATGTCAATTAAAAAACAATAAAATATTATATTATTTTAAACAAAAGGAAGAAAGCCTTAATCTCCTAAATTTCTCTCTCTCTCTCGTGTCTACCTCCTCCAGCCGCAGCAAATCCATCCATGGCTCTCTCTCCCTCTCGTGTCTACCTCCTCCAGCGCGCAGCAAATCTATCCATGGAGTAGCCTCTCGTCTGTTCGTGCAGCAACCAACCGTCGATTCGTGCAGCTGGCCATCCGTTTGTGCAACAGCGGCCATCCATTCGTCAATTTGTTCGTGCTATAGCAGTCATCCGTTCATTAGTTTGTTTGTGTAGCAGCAGTCGTCCGTTTGTGCAACAGCGGCCATCCATTCGTCAGTTTGTTCGCTCATGAGCAGTCATCCATTCTTGGTGAGTGGAGTAATCATAATTAATTAATTGAATTTGTTTGATTCTTCAATTTGATTGTTATTTAGAGACTAATGGAATCCCTAACTGACAGAGGATGTGAACAAATTGGAAGAGATGACGAGCGGCCGCCATAACGTGACGGTGGTTGTAGCGAAGCTTACAGATGTAAATAGCTTAGTGGAAGCATTCAATGGCTGTCGTGGCGTTTTTCATAAAATAATAGTATTTTTATGTGAAAAAATAATAGTTTTTTTTGAGCTTATATTGGTATGTGAAAAAATAATAGGTTTTTTTTCTTTAATTTACTTCTTACATAATTATACTACTACTTATAATTATACTACTACTTCCATTTTCTTTGCAGGAACGATTTAAAGTTGAAGGTCACGAGGCTTCAGTATTGCTTCAAATTCACCGATCTTATAATAATTGGAGAGATAGTTTAAAGAAAAAATAGTTATACAAATATGATACAGTTGCAGAAGCTTTAGCAAATATTCTACCAGAAATTACAAAAGACGATGCAACATATCTTCCACAGTTGTGGAAGTCAACTGAATATCAAGTTGTATTCTAATATCTTTTTTTGTTTTTTTACATAAAAAAGTTGTACTTATTGATTTAATTTTTATTGATGCTCATATTCTACTTTTGAAATAGAGGAGATGTGTGAAAGAAACTAAAAGAACCGTTCCAAATTGAATGTATATCACACATGTGGTTCACAAAGTATACAACAAAGAGTTGAAAAGGAGGTAATTAAATAAAAAATTATATAAACTTTTAATTTAGTCAAATTATCTAATATATAATATTTTTTTTACTTAAATAGGTTCGAGACACTAATGAAGAACCTAGTCGAATTAGAATTTGGGAGCTAACTCACTTGAGTAATAATGGATTGGCTGTGAATGAAACTACACAAGAGAAAATGGTCAGTACAAAATAATGGATATATATGATGTTATTGGTTAGATTTTGAGTTAAGACCATTAATTTATCATCTCTGTTGCTCTGTTCTGGAAAGGATTGATTTGAAGAAGTCTCATTAATGTGTGTTTGGATTTGAATTTGGACAGGATTTACGTAGTGTATAACTGTTGGGTTTGCTTTAGAATCTTGTAATTTGGAAATATCTAACCATACTTAGTTGTTGCTATGATGGGATAAAGAGAAGCATAGAGCAAATTAGCTTTAGGGTTTTATTTAAATTAGCTTTAGGGTTAATATATTATGTTAAGCCATCAATATTTATATTGTTGTAATTGAGTGCAAATTGTTGTACTAATTTGAATGATAAAGTATATTAGATGATAAATGATATAGGAGACATTGATGTTGTAAGATGATGAGTAGATTTTCATGAAGTGGCATGTTTTTGTTGTAAACACTTGGATGTATATATGTGTTAGTTTTGAATTATAAAATGTGAATTTGTATTTGTAGTCAGAGCTTAAATCATATGCTTCTCAAGTGATCGATGGTACACTTGAAATGAACGAGGATGAGATTTTTGTACGAGTATTTGGATCGGAGAAACACGGACGTGTTCGTGGTTATGGAGTAGGTGTTACTCCTTCTGAGTTGTTTGGATCATCGTCTAACATACGCGATCTTGAGCGTCGCCTTAATGAGTCTGAACAACGTCTTCAAGAATCTGAACAACGAAGAAAAGTTGAGGTAGAAACACTTAAGCATCAAATAAGCGAATTAGAAAATCGTTTTGAAGATAGATTTAAAAAAAAGATGGCAGAAATGCGTAAAGAATTTGTTTCTAGTTGATCGACTGCAATTTGATGTTATAGAATTTCGATAGTCTTTTTTGTGTACTTTTAAGACATATAAATTTACTTTCATCCATGTTATTGCCTATTTTTCTATTCTATTTCTTATACTTTGTAATTCAAGGTGACTAGTAAGAACAACCTTTCGAGATTTGTCAATAAATGTAAAAGGCTTTATGAGAGCATTTTCAAAGGATATACAATTGTTGATAAATAAGTTTTTATGAAGGTTTTAAAATTTTTTAAAATAACATTATAAGCCTTTAAAAATAATGAAAACCTTCGAAAAAACCATTTGACAAACCTTTGAAAAAGACCAATTATCGAAGATATATGACCTTTGAAAAATAATAACGTTTGAAGGTTGATAAACCTTTGAAAAGTAATAATTTTTTAAGGTTAGCTAAACCTTTGAAAAAGCTTTTTCGACGGGATCTATTTCGACGCTTTTCAAAGGTTGAGATAACGTTTGAAAAAAAGTGTATCGAAGGTTTATTAAAGGTTTTTTTGAAGATTCTGACCTTAAAAAATAGTCAACTTTCTTGTAGTGTGTGTTGTCCTTGTGCAAGCTCTAGATCTCCTTGGATTTGCATTGCTAAATTTCGACATAATGTTATCAACAACACTAAGTGGAATATTTCCAGCGGCACTAATATTTTTTTCTGGAGTCAAAACTGGACTGGTTTCGGTCCCCTTAAGCAGCAGTTGCCTCGTCTTTTTGCTATCTCTGAATATCCTCTTGCTACGGTAAAAGAGGCCTGGAACCCGATCACTCGACAATGGAATCTTTTTCCTAGAAGACCGTTCAGAGATATAGAATTAATTATTTGGGCTGATTAATCAGTTGCTTGGACTCCCCCCTAATACAACTGAGGATTTGGACCATATTTCATGGAATCTCAACTCCAATGGCATGTTTAATGTCAAATCCTTAAAGCTCCACCTAATCGGCACCACATCGCAGATTCCTATCAAGCCTGTGGGAAATCTCTGGTCTACTGGTCTTCCTAAAAAATGTAAGGTCTTCCTTTGGACCATTCTATATAACAGCTTGAACACCATGGATAGATGTCAAGCCCGTAATCTTCGGAATTGTCTCAATCCCAACTGGTGCATCCTTTGTAGAGAACAAAGCGAAACCTTGGAGCATATGTTATATCACTGTAAACTCTCAAACTCTATTTGGAGCCATTTTTCATTGGCACATTTATGGACAGGCTTCCTAATTCCCTTCATGACATGGTGGATCTTCTGCTCCAAAGCTCCCAATCTTCTAAAAGGAAAATACTCTTGTGCAACTTAATTGGAGCGGTTTGTCTGTGTTTGCGGCTGGAAAGAAACAATAGAACTTTCTCATCGATGGACAAATCAGCTCCTCATCTTAGGGAAGACATTTTATTTCTTGTTGCGTCTTGGTGCTCTAAAAATGCTCTCTTTTGTAACTACGATATCTCTTCCATAGCCTTGAATTGGAAGACTTTTCTCTAGCCTCTTCCTTTGGCTTTGGGGCTCCTGCCCCTGACTCTCTTGTATATTTCATTTTTGTGGAATGAGATTCTCTGATGTGGTTCTTGGAAGTGATGAGGATGCTATAGATGTGTCAACCTAGTTGAGATATCTTGGTGCATCTATTGATCCCTCTCCCTTCTCTCGTATTTTCTTCAAAAAAAAATTTCTTCCTCCCAACTTTTAAATGTCATATGATCAGTACTCATACCACCATGGACTTCTCTTAGATCCGAAATTTCGTTCAAAATACCAACAACCCACGATTTTGTTTAAATTTTGTAATGTCACATCCAGGCGTTGTACGATTGTACCTCCTTAAGTTTATTTATGATCTCAATGATTTAGATTTTTAGAAAGATTAAAAAAAAAAACTTGAGAGAAATGACCTTGTAATTCATTTTTTCTGCCAACCAATCTTATTTTTCAATTGAAAGTTCTTTCAGCTTTTTGAATTTTGAAGAATCACATTGTAATTCATTATTTTATGCTTTTAGTCATTAGATACTTTTGTTGTTGTTAGGTCAGTCCTTTATTTTGAAATGTATAATCACATTTTAGTTTTCTTAGGAGGTTAGATTAGACAATACTTTAATGACAAATCAATACCAGATTTGTAACCCTAAAACATTTTTAATCCAAATAATTAAAGCTTCAATGGTTTAAAAATTAAAATAAAAAGAAATAAAACTATTACTTTTTTCATTTCATGCACATGCAATTGCCCAAGTCCGCCCGACCAAATGACAATGCACGTGTGGGGACAAGCTCTTTACTCCCGCTCTATCCACTTTAACAAGTCTCTAGAAGTACTCTTGTATATATACTCTCTCACCACTCCTTAATTCTCCCTTGTGGGACAAATGGAAAAGTAAAACTCCCATGTGCCTGGGCTTTGGGCCTAAGGTGATGTGGGTCATTCCCAACAACCTAAACTATAAAATTCTGTCAGCGATAAAAGTCTTTCACTGATAGACTTTGCAAATTGCAATTTTTTTAAAATGTTGATATATATCCTAATACTTTGAATCTGACTGCTATATTTGCAATTGTCCCTTAGATAAAATCTATTTCGAATACTGTTTTTAAAAAATATATGTATTTTTGGAATAAATTAATTGTAGGTTGTAAGGTTGCCTTCCAACTAACAATAGAACCACCCAGAGTGAACATATAACCAGTCATAGACCCCTTACTGTCTACATCTCCAGCTGAATCATAATTAGAATAACTGGTCACCAAACACTTTGTATCCTTCCCATAAACAAGACCAACATTAGACGTACCTCTAAGGTAACGAAAAATCCTCTTAACAGCTTGCCAGTGTTCATTTCTAAGTTGACCCATGAATCTGCTGACAACACTAACAACATGGGCAAGATCAGAGCTAGTACAAACCATAACAAACATCAAACTTCCCACTACACTAGAATACGAAACTCGAGACCTATACTCCTTCTCAGTTTCAGACTGTGGTGAAAGTACAGATGATATATGAGCATTTGCAGTACTGGGAGTATCTATAGGCTTAGCTGATGACATACCAAACCTGGACAATATCTTGTGAATATAGCCTTTTTGTGATAGGAAAAGCTTGTTTTGATCTATATCCTATAGATCTCCATACCCAAAATTTTCTGAGCAGCACCCAAATCCTTCATATCAAACTCAGCACTGAGAAAATCTTTCAACTTCTGAATATTAGACTTAGACTTAGCAGCTATGAGCATATTATCTACATATAGAAGCAAATTAAACCATTGAACCATCATCAACTTTGTTGTGATATACACAAAAATCATACGTACTCCTATTATAACCAAGTCCAACCATATAGCTGTCAAACTAAAGGGATCGAATCCCGCAGCGGCAACGAGTGATTGCTTTGCTTTCAATTTTTGTTTGAAAAATACAACACAAAACAGAAAAAACACAACATTCATAATGCACATAAGCATGTTAAACTAATTGTACAGAGAAGAATATAAACTTACCCTTGAAGAGCTATTTTTCTCGTAATCCACAACCCTTCTTCCTCAACGACCCAATCTCTGTTAACAACATTGATCTTCTCCCCTATTCTCTTGGCAAGGACCGGTTTGTGGGAACTGGCTTTTGAAAGAGAGAGAAAATTTTGAGAAGGAGATTGGTTCTCTGTGAATTAACTTAAGAGAATTGAGAAGGAGAGTGTTGAGAGAGTAATTGAGAAGATAAACTTCTCTGCCATAACCAACATGAACAATACGTGAAGTGGGGACCCCAACCACCCACTTCACCCTCAATTAATCAATTAATAATAATTAACGTATTTGATTAAATATCTCATATTTAATTAAATGCATAATTTAATTAACATATTTAATTAAATATCTCATACTTAATTAAATGCACATTTGAATCATATTCAAATGATTATTTCTCTTATAACCTTTAAATTTAACATGAGTCATATTCATATTAAATTCTTAACCTATAGTTATAATATGAATATCATTCATATTAATTTATTACCCTATAGTTTTCATATGAATTTTATTCATATTAAATTGTTAACATATAGTTATAATATGAATCTTATTCATACTAATTTACTATTTGAATCATATTCAAATATATAAATCTCTCTTTTATTATATAGTTTAATTTTGAATCTCATTCAAAATTAACTTTATATTATATTGTATTCAAATAGATTATATTGATTGTACCATATACAATTAATGTTATTCCCTTAAATAATTTGAACAATTCAAATTCTTTCAAAACTATTGATCCTTGTTTACCCATTGTGAGCTAGCAGAGGGACCTAATGGACCTACCGAATAAAAGCTCAAATGATTCGAGGTTAATTAATTAAACTTTTTAATTAAATTAAGGGTGATTTGCACAAATAAAAATCAAACTCAAAATAATAAAAGATGTAGTACAAGAAAAAATATATTAGGGATATGACACAAAATTAGCGCCAGATATCACTGATAGCAGCTATCAGTGATAGCCATATTGGTAAATGACTAAAAAATCCATGTACACCATTTCGCGCTTCTTCTTCCAGTTTTCTCAAATTGAAAGTTATCACTGATAGCACCTATCAGTGATAGCCACTAATAGCACCTATCAGTGATAGCCACTAATAGCACCTATTAGTGATAGCCACTGATAGCTACTATCAGGTTCTATCACTGATAGTTGCTATCAATGATATCTTTCAATTTGAGAAATATTAATACAACCTTGAAATAGTAACAATTGAAATATTAGCTTTCAATTTGCTATCGGATATCGTTGGCTATTATTGATACACTTTCATCAATTGGAATCAAACTTGAAATATTAACACTTTAAGGCTATTAGTGGTTATCAGTGATAAACTTTTATAAGTAGTTATCAACTTTGAAAGAGACTATCAACTTTCAAATATTAACATTTAAAGCTATAAGTTATAGAAGTCTGTCAATGAGAGGTCTATAAGTGACTATCACTGATATCTATCTAAGTCATATCACCAATATCATTAATATCATTCATTTAATTGATATATACATAAGTGATATCATTGATATGCGGATATCACTGATAGCTTCCCTCAGTGGCTATTACCGATAACTTTTAGCAGTGACTATCAATGATAGACTTTCATCAAATGGAATCGGCTTTTATATCATTGATATCATCGATATATGGATATCACCCAAGTTCTATCACTAATATCATTGATATCACTTATATCGTGGTTATTGGTGATAGCTTCTATCACTAATAACATGCTATCAAAGATAACTTCAATCATTCCTTTTTACCATCAAATAACATGTTATTGTTGATAGCTTCTATCACTGATAACATGCTATTAGTGATAACTTCTAAGCATCCCACTTACACTTTAGTTTCGAGATTCAACTTTATTAATTAAATTCATTATGTTGGTTATCAATGATAGACTTCTATAAGTGGCTATTAAATGTGAAATAAAATCATCACAGATTAAGCTATCAATGATAGAAAATATTAGTGGCTATCTCTAATAGACTTTCATTAGTGACTATCAATTTCGAAAGATTAACACTCAAAGCTATCAGTGACTATTATTGAGAAACTTTTATCATGATTATTAATAATAGACTTTTATCACTAATAGACTTCTATTATTGATATCTACCTAAGTTCGATATCACTGATACATGACTAAGACTGATATCTATCCAAGTTCTATAACTAATGTCACTGATAATTGATATTAGCGATACACAAATATTTAGTGAATTATTTTCTAACATTTAAAAATATGAGTAGCCAGTGAATTCTGTAATTAATGATAACATTCTTTGAGTGACTAATTTATAAGTATATCAGTGGCTATTATTGATAGATTTATTATTATGTCATAATAGTGAAGTCTATCACTGATAGCTACTAATAGATTCTATAAGTTTTAGACTTTTAGTTTTATCTTGAGTATTTACTAATAAATTAGTATACATTAGTTGATAAGAGTTTATAAATAGACTTCTATCGCTGATTGAAGTAGTTTGTCAGTGATAGAAGCCTATCATTAATAGACTATAATAGACTTGGTATATTAGTGATATCATAGGCCATCAGTGATAGAAGTTTATTAATTATTACTGATAGACTACATAATTTTAAAGTCCTATAAAAAAAAAAAAATTATTGGCCTGTTTTTAATTGCGAAGGTTGGGAGAGAGAGGAGGGAATTGGGGGGATGGAAGCAAAAAAAAAAAAAGAAAAAAGAAAGGAAATAATTTTTTTTTAAAAAAAGGAAGCAAAATGGAAGCAAAAATGGAGAAAGGAAAGAAAATTAAAAAAAAAAGAAAGAAAGAAAGAAAGAAAAGGAAGAAGAATGGAAGCAAAAACGAAGAAAGGAAAGAATATATATAAAAAAAAAAAAGAAGGGAAGAAGAATGGAAAAAAATGGAGAAAGAAAAGAAAATTAAGAAAACAAAAAGAATGAAAGCAAAAATGGAGAAAGAAAATAATTTTTAAAAATAAAAGTGAAGAAGATTGGAAGCAAAAAGGAAGAAAGGAACGAAAATTAAGGGGAGACTAATGGAAGCAAAGTTGGAGAAAGGAAAGAAAATTTAAAAAAATAAAAAATAAAAGAGAGAGAAAGGGAAGAAGAACTACAACAAAACAAGGGAGGGTAAAATTGAAAATTAAAAAAGATTCAAGAGTTGGCTGGTCAACATTTCCATATTTATAAATATTTTAAAGAAATGACATATTTTTAAATTTTTTTCTCTTATTGTTCTATCCATTATAAATATCCTTAAATTAATTAACATTCATTAACTATGGGTCGCTCCACTAAAGACCCATAGTTGAATTCTTC
Organism: Lagenaria siceraria; assembly: GCA_002890555.2. Lineage (NCBI taxonomy): Eukaryota > Viridiplantae > Streptophyta > Magnoliopsida > Cucurbitales > Cucurbitaceae > Lagenaria > Lagenaria siceraria. Next base: position 16,376,813 of record CM016483.1, on the reverse strand, counting down.
GTACTGTAGAACATGTTACGTTCATAGATTTAACCATTACACGTAAGTCAATCCTTCCTTCACAAGTTGTTGTAATTACAACTGGGTGAAATTACCATTTTACCTCTAGAATTGTTACTCCTTAAGTACCATTGATCCCTTTAATGAACAATCTGTTCATTGTCCTACTATGAACCAAGTCCCTCTCAGGCCCGTGAGAGGATGGGTACCCTTTGTTTAAGACCCGAAATCAACACGTAAGGGAACTACACATCTACTTACTTTAAAGGTAGGAAGAAGTGAATTCCATCTTGTGTAGTTATGTTCTCAGCTTCCCACTCGATCTCATCCCCAAAATAGTAGGCTTATTGAGTCGGCGACTCGAGCCACTCTCACCCACACAAATCAAAGGACAAGCCCTCATAGGCAGAAGGAGTCCATAACTCGCTTAGGATTGAAATCGAGTTACATATAGCTATCTTATGGAATATTAATCGCTTCAGTCAATGACGTTACAAAGAGAGATTAAGTATCTAGCGGCCCGGTCTTATACAATCTTATTGTAGATGATACCCCCACTTGCATGTTTCCACGCGAACGATTTGCATCACATCATTTGTAACATTTACAAAGTGGGTCGTATCCATAGTATTACTAGGATAAAGCGCCTAACCTTATCCATATACTATAGACCCTCTAGGTTATTACTTGAACATTGTCCACCTGTATGTCCACTATATACTATTCAAGTCTCATTCAATAACCTTGAATTTTTCCCGTAATGGATAACTCATTATTGCATATTTTAAATAATCATTTATTCTATTAAATAACTAATTAATTATGAAGTTTTAGGGCATATATCCCAACATAAACCACTTGTACCACTTCCTTGGAGACTACTTTAATCTATATAAGGACTTCTTCAACTTGTAGACATAATCTTCTTTGCTTGGACACTAGAACTCTTCTTCTAGCTTTCTATGTCAGAAAGTCTTCACATATACTTTACTAAACATGAAATATTGATCAAGAATCTCAAGACATTTATCAAAGCATACTCATGCATATATATCTTTCAAACATATAGCTGCTAAACATGAAACATTTCTCAAGAATCTCAAGACATTCATCGAAGCATACTCATACATATATATATCTTTCAAGCATATATCACACACTACAAGAAATCTGGACTTTGGTGTCAGTTGGAAAAACTAAAAACGGATGTACAATGTCGGTTTCTTAAAAAAAAAACGGATCTTTAATGTCGGTTTTAAACTGACATTGTAGGTATACCTATAATGTTGTATGTGACCCTCTTTTTTGAATCCCAAACAATTTTTTAATTTTTTTTTTGGTTTCCCTCTCTCTCCCAATTTCATTTCCCTCTCAAATTTTATTTTCCACTTTCCCTTTCAAATTTTGTTTTCCACTTTACTTTCCCTCTCAAATTTTATTTTCCACTTTTCCTAATTATCAATTAGAAAATAAAAAATAAAAATAACTGCAAACCCTATTATTTTTTTCTCTTCATTTCTCTTCCACCTTTCCTTTTTCTCTCTCTCCATTGCTCCCCCTGCTCCTTCTCCTTCTCCTTCTCCTTCTCCTTCTCCTTCTCTCTCTCTCTCCATTGTCGACGGCGGATTGTGAAGAGGAGGTGGCGATGTCGAGCCCTAACAGTACGGTGTCGAGTGTTAGATCACCATCGAGCCCATCGCTTGAGGTCCATCCAGTGCCATTGTTCAACGTTCGTCCTCTCGTCTCAGATCTGGTTCAGATTTGAGAGATTCGTCCATGTCGTTGTGAGTTTCAGCTTTAGATTGTCGTTGTCTAGATCTCAAGGTACATTTCAGCTCCTTTTCAGCTTTGTCTAAGAAGATTTTAGATGTTGGTCACTATTTTTGTGGGTGGTTATGTCCACTATTGAACACATAGAAAGAAATTCGTAAACGGTAGAAGAAAGATCTTTGTTTTAATGCTCGTAACTATAAGATTGAAGGTTATATTAAAATCTTCTTATGGGGAATCATAGCCGTGGCTCTCTTTTTTGCAACTAGAATAGTCATACACTGCATACCACTCTCTTTACAGTATACTTATGACTTCTCCATATTAACTATTTTCTTCTACTTATTTATGCTCGTGACCGTTTCTGGTATCATTATCTGGGGTAATTTTTATTTAACTAATTTCTTTTTTATTAACATTGTTTCGGTTTATACAAATAACTTTTTCTTTACAATTTTTTTTATCAGCTCTAAGACTCTCTGTTTGGTGGATTCCTCCTCCAGGTAACTATTTTTTTTTTCTTTTACTGTTTCTCACACACACACACACACACACACACATATATATAATCTTCTTCTGTTTATTTAATATTCTTTCTTTGTATTTTTTATTTTTCAGGAGCTGAAGCCATCCCCACTGAGGAATGAATGACCTTCTATCCTCTTACAGCTCAAAGCTCACACAGAGTGAGTATTTTGCGGTTTTTCTTGATAGGTCTGAGTTGTATTAGCTAAAGTTAGTATATGTTTTTATTTTTCTACAAACAAAAACTAAATATAGCTCATATATAACTCAATGTGAGTATTTTGTTATATTTGAGCTATTTAGTATATGTCTTTTTTTTTTCCTTTATTTCAAAGTTTATGTTGGATTTGTTAGTCCAGAACTCTTGTATTTTCGTATTTTCTTTTCAAATATATGAAAAACTTTGTTCTTACTCCTTACTTGATTCATTTTTTTCCTTTCAAAATTCATTCATTATTTTCTTTTCAAACTTGTGATTTCAATAAACTTGGCAGGAATTGAGCAAATGAGAAGTTGCAAAGCTCACACAAACTCATCAATGGCAGTAAAGTGAATGATTCTTTTCCTCTCTTTTGTTTTCAATGAATATGTTATTTTGAGTTAGAGGAATAAATGCAGTAGATTCAGAACGTATTGCTAACTTTCGTAGTTAGCTTCAATTATATGTAGTTTGGAGCTGCATTTTCTTGCTTGTAGTTGCTTCATTTATGGGTTGCAAGAGGTTGCTATATTAGTGGAACTTTGAAATAACTAAAGCTTTGGAGTTGTTTATTCTTGTCCGGTCTGCACTACATATTTGTAGATTCTACAATGAGTTCTTAGCAATCTTGCTGTTGATGTAATGATCTCATTAGCATATTTTTCGGATTGTCATATATTGTTAGTTAGGTAGGTTAGCAACAATTATAGGAATATGCTTAGAACCTCATTCCAGGTAAAGTGGTGCTAGAGTTTGATTGATGAAAAATCCTATGATATTTTTTATGTATACTTGATTTGTTGGCTCACGTGCATTGAATCCTGTAAATAATTTCCTAATCTTTTAGCATCAAAATTGGAATATTTTTTTTTAAAATAATGTTAATTTAATAATATATGACAAAAATAGGGTATAAGGAAAAATAATGTCAAAAATGGGGTTGCAAAATCGTGGACCCGGTCCACGATTTTGGCATGAAACTCGTGGACTGGGTCCACGAGTTACCTGCCACATCTGCAGGTCAAAGATTCTCGCTACCACGCCGCTGCCACGCACTGCCATGTAGTGAAATCGTGGACCGGGTCCACGAGTTCCATACTTGTGGACCGGGTCCACGAGTTTCAACCGCCTCTCTTCTTCTTCACTCCTCTTCTTCACTCATTTCTTCTTCTGCCGCCCAAATTCCTCCCGCTGCTGCCGTCGTCCGCCGCCCACCACCGTGCTGCCGCCGTCTCCACCACCGCCGTCGGTAATTTTTTTTTTTTTTTTTAAACATAAAACTTGTTATGAAGTTTGTTTTGGTTAATATTCACTAAATCTAGAGTGTGAAGCTTGTTTGTTGATTAATATTGAATATTTATTTATTTTGTATAAGATTTAGTATTTTTGACCATTAGATTTGATTTTATAATTTTGTTTTCGAATTGCATGAGTTTGAGATTTTTTTTTAAAAATAATGTTAATTTAATAATATATGACAAAAATAGAGTAGATGGGAAAATAATCTCAAAATTAGGTGTATCTTTATTTATTTTTCAGTGATTTCGTATCATGGATCCGGGTTCTGGCAATCAACAAGAGTATTATGAATATCCATCCGTCGTCACCCAAGAGGATATTGATGAATTAATTCATTAACAGCAACACTTTGAAGTGCTTGTACCTCGTCGTTCGCACCGTCAACGAAGACGTCCACCATGGGGCACATGACTCGTTTGTAATTTAAAGTTTAAGTTTTTATGAATTTCTAATCTTCAGACGCATTTATATGAGTATGCTATAAAATAATAATATTAAGAAATGTAATTGTTGATTAAAAAAAAATGGAAATCGTGTACCCCGTACACGATTTTGGTCTCATTGACCAACCACGTGGATGCCATGTGGAAATCCTGTACGGGGTACACGATTTTACAACCCTATTTTTGTCAATATTTTCTTCAACCACTCTATTTTTAGGATTTCTTTATTATGTACCCTATTTTTGTCAATAGTTCAAAATTCAACATTAATTTTGAATTTTGTCCTCAAAATTGTTTTGGAACTTTCTAGTATATAAGTTTTTTATGCTGTAGATTAAATACAAAGTGACTCAAGTAATTTTTTATGTGTATGGTAAATTTTTAGTTTTGTCCTTTTAGATCTCTTGCAGTGATGGCTTTGGCTCTAATTCTCAAATGTACAAGATCAATGGGGACGACAATTATCAATGCAATCAAAGTTGCTTCAGACAAAGGTGAAGTTTGTAGGACTCATTCCTTTAATATTGTTATTATGATTTTGCTTTTCTTACTGATGTTGCTTGTTATACTTGCGTAGATATGGTCTTTTGTGTTGTACAAGGAGAATCTTCTTTTGTTTGGAAATTGGAAATTGTTCATGGTCTCACTTAAAATTTTGTTTGGTATTGTTGATGATGGTTATGTGAATCTGAAATTAATTTTCCTTATGTTTTTCGTTACTGTTTTGTTGTTGGGAGGATCTTTTGGTTACTCTAGTCACTGAATGTGATGCTGATCAAAGGTGGTTTGAAGAATAATGAGATGGAATCAAATGGTGTGAACTTGCACAGTCTTGTTTGGATTATGTATGTTGTAGTGCTTAACTTTAGTCATTTTTAAGTTATTTCGATCTATATATTGTGGTTTTTGATATGTTATTTCAATCCAAGTAAAAAATGTCAAGTTATAAAATTTACATATGCAGTTTTGTGTGCGTGAAGTCATGCACTTGAACTTCACCATCTTCCTTTCAACCTCTTCTCCACGAGCCCACCCTCGTCTGTTCGTGCTCGTCTATTGCAGCCCATCATTTTAATGAAAATTTTCATGTTCTCTTTTGGTGTTTATCTATTCGTGTACGTGGTATCATAATATTGTGTCCATTATCCTTTGTGAAATTTGATTCATATATTTAAAGTTCTTAGTTTTAATACTCTTCTCTTTTTGTTTGTAGATTTCAAGGAGTTGAGGATAACATCCGATAAGACTTTGACTTTGGAGATACCTAAGAGTGTTGTGGTGCTTGGAGGGTGCAATCTCTCTTTCTTATTATTACATGCGCTTTGTGTTTTATAATTAAGGATCATAACTCGTCTTGTATTTAAAGTTTTGTTTATCTCTGTAAATTGAATGTAGTTTGTGGAGAGACGGATAGTCATATTATTTTTGTTGGAGTGAATTAGTTAACTGTTGTGTTTGCTGAAAGTTGAGTTATGGTGTATACAAATATCATATGCATAGAAATATTAATTTTGTTAGTCAGCCACGTATGCAACCAATAATTTTTTTAATTTTTTAATAAAGCAACTATGACGAACATTGCCTTTCATAGAAAATTAATATTTAATGACGGGCAAATATATTTAATGTTGGTCGGGCTACCGGCATTGAGGGTGTTAGTGTTCAATGTTAGTCATCTATAATGTCAGTCAAAAACTGACATTAAAGACATCAATAATGTTAGTCGAAAACCAACATTAAAGGCGACCGATAATGAACATCTTTAATAACATGTTCTTCGATGTCGGTCGCCTGACCGACACCGTACCCCTATAATGTCAGTTTTCGACTGACATTATAGCCCATTTTTGTTGTAGTGACATATAGAGGAAACTCATATGGGTTCTTTCAAATCATTCATAAACCATACTTGCATCAAATCTTATAACATATAGCAAATCATAGATACTTCAAACCTCTAGTACATACTGAAAATACTTGAAAATAACTACTCATAAGACTATAGACTCCATTGTTCGCTCAGGGTCTACTGTTGTCACATTCCGTTCTAAGTTTGGGGAAGGATAATCTGGAGCGAGGTGTGACATTGGTAGTATAAAATTCATGTATAAAAGTGTAAAATCCAACATTGTAATGTTCTAAATAATTTTAAAACCACTTCCAGCCTAGAAAAGAATTAATAGATTAACTTGGATAAATCACTCATTTCGAGAGAATTAATGTTTTGCTTAGGATTCAGTTTTAACTAAAAGAAGTCTTTGGTTTGAATAATATTTTAATTATTTCAATCTTTGAAAATTATTTTTGTCTTTTTTAACGATATGTATAGTGAGAATCAAATATTTAGCCTCGAAGATAATAATACAAACTTTAGTCGAGCTGAACTCATGTTGACATCAGACTCGACTCCCTTCATATATACATGTGGGATCCACATATCACTGCTTTCTCCCTTATCTCACACATATATATGTCGGTTCCTCCCCCTCCCCCCCTCTTTTCTCTATTTTTTTCTTTTTAATTATTCTTATGCTCGTTGTACTTTTTGACAAATCTTTCCCTTGTTGTTTAAAGTAAACTATAGAATAATTAAAATTTTGACAAATCGAGATTTTTCTAAAAAAAAAAAATAAAAAATCAGAATTTTTTTAAGGGTTTTTTTCAAATATAGAAAAATAAGTCAAACTATTTATAAATATAAAATTTTTTTACAGTCTATCACTGATAGATCGCGATAGAATTTATTTGCTTGAGCGATAGAAAGCGATAGAATTCTATCGCGGTCTATCACTGATAGAATGAAATTTTTCTATATTTGTAAATAGTTTGATATTTTTTCTGTTTATAGTAATTTTCCTTATTTTTTTTAATGTACAAATTATATAAAAGTATTTAGAAAGTATATTACACTACAAGATAGGTTTTTTTTAGTTTATTACACTACAATATTAAATTTAAATTATTTGAATTTCAAGTGAAATTTTCGTGATATTTATATCGTACTAGTTCATTCTTACGTGCAACGCACATGTTATTAATTTTAAAAGTATAATCTCTTATAGAAATTGATATGTAATTTTATTATATATATATAGATACTTATGTAGTTCGTTTAATAAATTTAATCCTATTTTTTATCCATGAGAGTTAATACTTCGAAAAAAATTTATTAAAATAATTTTCTTCCAGTAACATATTGAAACTTTCAATTCACTTAAAAACTTTATGACAATACTAATGGAAAAAGAGGGAATAATTAAACTAAATTGAGTTGTAGGAAACTATATAGACATTGATGATCTATATATTTTGTTAATTACAATTCAATTAGGAAAGAAAAACGTCATCAAAAAATTATTTAATTTCATTAGATAATTTTTTTAATTTTAATAAATAAATATGTAATTGAATTATTTTATTATTTTATTTCCTTAATTCTAAATATTGTCAAATTGAATAAATAAAAACACATTTAAATTATTTAATATTTTGTAAATCACAATTTAGTGGATAAAAACATTAAATCTAAAACCATATAATTAAAAGGATTGTTTTCAAATATAGAAAAATGAGTCAAACTATTTACAAATATAGAAAAATTTTACTGTCTATCAGCGATAGACCTCGATAAATTTTTATCGCTCAAGCAATAGAAGTCTATCGCCGATAGATAATGGATTTTTTTATTTATAAATAGTTTGATATTTTTATTTATAATAATTTTTCTTAATTTTTTATAAATATTTTTGTAGCATTAAATATTTTTTTCAAAAGAATTGTTCAACATTATTTCCACATTTTTGTGTCTTTATTTATTCTTTGATCTTCTATTTTTTTTTTTCACCAAGGCATCGCAGTAGTTTTTCTACTTTAGGTAACTTTCTTTGTCAACTTTTTTTTTTTTTTTTTTTTTTTTTTTTTTCTTAACTTTTTTTGTTTAGGTCTAGAAGTAGCTAGGATTTTCTATAATTTGTTTGAGGCAGGTTTATCTTTTCCCTTTTTTTTCTTTTTTTTTTTTCTCCTTCTTCCTCTAAATTTTTTTTTCTCCTCGGCATTTCCTTTTTCTTCTTGTTAAGCTTTTAGTTTTTTTGTCAACTTTTTTTTTAGGTCTAGAAGTAGCTAGGATTTTATTTAATTTGTTTGAGGCATGTTTATCTTTGGGGAATTTTTAAAAATAGAAAAATAATAAAAATTATTTATACAAAATAGCAAAAATTTTAGATAGTTGTGATAGACGCTGATGGAAGTCCATCAAGGTCTATTAGTGATAGAAATGATAGAAGTCTATCACTCATAGATGCTGATAGAAGTCTATCAATGTCGATCAGTATTTTTTTTTTGCTATTTTTTGTAAATAGTTTGACATTTTTTTCCATTTGTGAAAATTTTCCTTTATCTTTTCCGTTTTTTTCTCTTTTTTTCTCCTTCTTCCTCTAAGATTTTTATTATTTTTTTTCTCCTCGGCATTTTCTTTTTCTTCTTCTCAAGCTTTTAGTTTTTTTCCGAACTAGATCTCTTCCAATTAGGGATGGCAATGGGGCGAGGCGGGGGATGTACTCCCCGTCCCCGTCCCCGTGGGGATCTTTAATCCCCGTCCCCGTCCCATTCCCCATTTTGGAGAGTCGGGGATTCGGGTCCCCGCGGGGAAAAATTCCCGTTTATGAATTTTTTTTTCTTTTTATTATTTAAAATTAATTAGAATTTAGAATTTATATTAAAAATAGAAATATTGTAAGCAAAAAGTGAGTATTTAATGCTTTTTATTATAAATTTAATTTATTATATTTAAAAATTAGAAATTAGAATTTTTTTTTAACTAAAACAGTAGCTTAAAGCTACTGTTTTAGTAGTTTATATAATAATAATAATAATAATAATAATAATAATAAATTAAAAAGTATGAGTTATATATATATATATATATATATATATATATATATATAATTAAAAAAATTTGGGGTGGAGGCGGGGGTTGGGTTCGGGGTCGGGGATGGCCGGGAATTTTGCCATCCCTACTTCCAATTTTTCATTTGTTTTAATATCTCTCATTATATATATATATATATATATATATATATATATATATATATATATATATGTTATTTATTTATTAAATTACAAATAGTTGAATAACTATTTTAACTTATTGTGTAAAATTGAGGTTTAGGATTTTCAAAATCAGTACCTATGTCTCCAGCTAGATTGTGGTTAACAAAATAATTTTTTTAATATTGCGATTAACTGCAAATATTTGAATAACATCACTTTTAATTATTAGGTTTAGATTTAAGATCTTCATATTTCAATTGGATTGTGATTAACAAAATAACAAAATAATTATAATTTGAAGACATATTTATTTATTAAATTAAACCATATTTGGAACTAAAAAAGAAATAATATTTGAATTACTTTCTATTCCAACCAAAATTTGATTAACAAAATATCAAAAAAAAAAAAAAAAACGTTTTGTTGATGTATTTAAAATTTATAAACTTTAACAAATTTGAGATATATATAGTATTAAAACATTTCTGATTAAAACTAAGTTAAAAAATTTTAAATGATTTGCAGTTTAAAAATGCAAATTTGCCTGTAAAATTGAATTAATAAATTTGTGATTTTTTTTTGTACAAAACTTTATTTTATTAAAATTATAATAAATGAGTTTATTTAAGATTTAATTTTTACATACTTTTAATTATTAGATATTGTGTGGGAATAACTGTTTTAATTAAGAAAATTATTATAAATGAAAAAAATATCAACTAGCAAATTTTGCTATTTATCAACAACAGACAACAATATACTTCCGTCACTAAGTATAGAAGTCTATCGTGATTTATTGACAATGAAATTTTTCTATATTTGTAAATATTATGTCTTGTTTTTCTATATTTGAAAAAAATCCTATTTTTTCTAATTTTCTCTCTTTTAATGTGAATTAGTTAGAGATAAAATAGGGAAAATTTTAGTTAATGATTTAGTGTGAAATTAACTATGATACTCCTATGATCATCAACTAAAACGGACAAAAAGGGAAATCAAAAGTTTTTCCTCCATAGTCTTTTTTAGATAGTAAAGATAACCATTACCCTTTTATTATATTTTCATTCTTAATTGGATTAGTTAGAGATAAAATAGACGGAATGATAGGTTTAAAAAAAATCTCTTTTAAAACTATCATAGATTGACCTAGTGGTAGAAAGAATATGAGCCAAAAGGCTAAGGGGTTGTGGGTTCAATCCATGATGGTCACCTACTTAAGATTTAATATCCTACGTAAGCTGACTCGGACACTCACGAATATAAAAAAAAAAAAAAAAAATCTCTTTTAATGTGAATTAGAAACAATGTTTTTTCAATTTTTTTCTTTTAACGTAAATTACTTAGAGATAAAATAGGAGAAAATTTTTATTTATTGATTTAATGTGAAATTACCTAAAATATCTCTATGATCATCAATTGAAATGGATAAAAAGAAAAATAAAAAATTTCTTTCCCATAATTTTTTTTTATTAGATATAGTATAGTTAGATATAGATTACAATATTGACAACAATGTTCATGTAATGTTCATTACAAATTCATAAAATAAACATAAGGTTTATAAAACTTTAGCCTTCTCTCACTTCCTCCATGGACACTAAAATATTTTATTGTGGATTATTATTATTATTATTGTTATCGGTAACAATCAACTACATTATGAAAAACTATTCTTTTCCTTTGCCTACATTGACGAAAAAAAAAAAAATTAATCAGAAAAACTAGCGAGTGACAAAAATGTATTATTGATTTTCATTTATTAATTCCACAAGTGAAGAAGAATCTTGAAGTATTGATTATATAATTAAATTTATTGTAACTCATGAAGTTAATCTCTTAGATTCAATGGTGATTTTAACAATGTGCAGCTAACCTACGTGGATAGACACTACTAGCGGATAATCTATTTGTACCATGTATGAACGATTAAAAGTGTCAGCGTAGCGCCTAAAAACCGTCACCCTATAAAAAGCAAGGCCATCCTTTTATAAAAGCACACAACATATTCTAATTAGCCTTCACATCTAACTAGTTTAGACTAAGTACTAATTTAAGATTTAGAGTTTCAAGAGTTGAGTACCATACCAATGCTAGATTATTTCTTACTGCAGATGACCTTATCAACTAGGGATTGAATACCACTATTAGTTTTTTTTTTTTTTACCGTAGATTTCTTTATGGTAGGTCATGGTTTTCTCTAATTTTAGAGTAATTTTCAGGTAAATACTTATATATTTTTTTTTATTTTTATTCTCTCGTTCCATTTATAAGTTATTTTCTATTTTTCCTAAAGTAGGATAGGAAAGTTTTTCGAACAAAAATAGCTTTAAGGGAATATTCTTTGATAGAAATTGAGTTTTTACTTTATTTAGTCTATTTAAATTTCCATCACAAATTTCAATTTTAAGTTTCTTTATTTTATTCCTCTTTATTGTAATATGGAATTAGAATATATTCTCTTAACAACAAGTTAATCTAAAATTGCCTATATATAATCATTTCATTAACTTAAACAACTATACTTACAAACATAGAAGCTTGAATTCGCAACAAAAAAAGAAAAACAATGTCAGGTATTCTCCATAAATCCTAATGTATGTGTTGTTGTTTTGTTTGCGCAAACGATTATATATATCAGATATATAAATTTTACAATAGGCATGTTTATATATTATTTTAATTCTAATATTTTTAGTATAATGAAATTGAGTAGAATTTTACAATATATAAATTTTGTTGACTAAGACATTCATTTAGCTCAACTTTAATATTTTACAACCACGACATTTACATAATAATATAATTAAGTTGGATTTGACTCAACATCAATTAAGACAAATGACTTAGAGTTAGAGATCACAACGCCGATCAAATTTGACCAACATATATGAAGGATAGGATACAACTTTGTTATTATATTTAGTTGTCATCAAGATTTACTTGTATTAGATGATATAAACTTTTGATGATATCTTTTCAATGTTTAATGTGTGACATATCTTCTGAATAGTTATCAAACATATTCCTCTTTCTTGTTTTTTAAAAAAAAGAAACAAGAAACAGGGAACGAGAACGTTATCAAATGTGCCCTTCATTTGTACAACTATAATTTTAAACACAACGACTTATTGATATAAGTTTAATAAGTTTTGATATATTTTGACATAATTAAGTTTGCTAAACAATAAATTTAGTTGTTAAACTTTAAAAGGCGTACTCTCAATTTTGTGACACGAATTTTTAGTTTTGGATTGAATAGGGCTTTGATTTATTCAACAGTTTTTTAAAAATTCATAGAGAAGTACTAGGCACAAAATTTAAAGTTTAGGTTTTTGTTAGACATAAAATTCAATTTAAATATTTTAGATGTTTAATTATATAATTTTAATATGTTAGGAGAATTTATTAGACACGAAGTTGAAAGTTGAGAAACCTATTAGACATTTTTTTGAAGTGTAGGACCTATTATACAAAAAAAAATGTAAAATTTAAAGGCAACACTTTATCCAAAAGTTTACAAATGAAATACGGTTTATTAACCATTTTTTTTTTAATTTTTAAAAGGCTTTTGTTTTCCACAATTATTTACCATGTTTTTTTATTTTTTTTATTTTTTTATTTTTTTTTATCTTTACTAAGATAACATTTAAATTCATAGCCAAATTTCAATAACAAACAAAAGTTCTTAAAAATCATCTTTTTAGATTTTAAAATTTGACTTACATTTTGAAAATACCCGTAAAATGTAGATATTAAAATAAAGAAAAACCTATAGATAGAGGCAATGTTTAAATTGAATTTTCAAAAACCAAAAATAAAAATCAAATAGTTATCAAACATAACCTAAAAAGTTCATGAATTAAACTCATGATTATTATTATTTTCTTAAATAAATTTTGTTTATATATATATATATATATTAGTCTTTGATCTAAAAGCATAGAATAAATTCAAACTATATATTTCATTATAATTATGACTGCCGTTCACTATGGCTTTGGTAGCTAGCCCTTACAACGTGAGAAGTATAAATTACAAATTTGATCCATCTAATTTGAAAATAAAAGGTTAGAATTTAATAATTATGGTTTGATAAAACCCTCAAACTATATGATTTTATTCGATTTGTAATTTAACTATATATATATATTTATTTAAGAAATTAAATGATTGGTTAATTATATTTGTTTTTGAATGGAATGATTTGTTTAGGAAAGTCAGTTTGGGCAGAGCTTGTAGGGAAGCGTGGAGAAGAAGCAGTGCAGATAATAAAGAAAGAGAATCCAAATGTAAGTCCTTACATAAGACGACCATGCCAATCGGAACGAGTTACTGCAAGCTATAGGTCGAACGTTGCAAGTCCAGTTGAAGTGGTCGTTGGCCGTCATGGAAAGGTGATTAAGGCCCCTGCCATTGGCTAATCACCCTTCCCAGCTCAGCTCACTTTATAATGTTACACCTTACATCACACTCTATTTCAATAAAATAAGTTAAAGGTGTAATATTTTCACCCTACTTAATCTCGACTACTATGATAATACTCTCTTTCTATTAGATAAATACATAGACTTGTATCTTAAAATCAATCCGCAATGTACGAGAGATGTGATGTTATATTATTCTACGTTTTCTTAATTATTTATTGTGATTAAGTCTCTTCATATTTTTACAGATATGTGGAATCTTCAACATGCATGCTCGTTTTCTTTGGGTTTATTATTCTTTGATTAATCGAATACTTATTTGGATTTTGTCAGATATATACCATATCATATATATGAAGTTTCATCTTAAAGTCAATTAGGGTTTAGAAATGAAACGTCGGCCACCTCATGTTAATTGTCTAATGTATAGTTTAGACTCCTTTACGATAATAATGATCCTTTAAAACTAATTTTAAAATTTTAAGGATTAAAAAAAATGTTTTGAAATTAAGAAGTCTAATAAAAACTTTTTAGTTCAAATTTAAAAACTAAAATACAATGATGTCATTGTTTTAGAATATTTATTTTTCTTTCAAAATCATAGACTATAGTATATAGTACAAGTTGTTAGTGAACCTTTTGTATATGGACATGGTTAAATGAACACAATAAATTAATAAATAAATATATTCTATAGTTTAGCCGACTTGAGCTTTTAACATATTATTAAAAAGCATATATTATCGATCAATAAACAAGACTTCAAACTAATAAATATATTTCTATCAATTTAAGTGAATCAATTTATACATTTCATTAATATTCTATTTTAAAGCTATTAATTGTTTTTATATATACAACTCAACTTTAAACAAACACAAAAATTAACTAATTCACAACAAAAAAAGTGACAAATTGATTAGCTAACCTATCAACAAGTCGTATTGACCAATATATTATGCATAAACCTTTGTAGTCTAAAGATCTAGAGTGTTGGTTGTCTACTTTCGAGGATTCTAATACCTTTTCTTGTAGATACCACATATAGTAAAATAAAAATTTATATGGGGCACTTGAAAAAATAAAGTATATTAATTAGGCCCATAGTCCACATGTTTGTTGTTTGTAAAAATGGCAAAAACGAAGCATAATCTACATATAAAATATATTAAAATATTGCAAATGCCCTCACTACTTATATACACACTACAACAAAATCGAATTTTCATGATACACTTAACTGATATACTTGATAATGATGCGCTTCACTGATATACTTGATATACTTGTCAATTATACACTTATTTATACTACTAATAAATTTGATACACTTGACTGATACATGTGATAATATAATAATGCTCTTGATTGATAAATTGCATACTGATAAATTTGTCAATTATTCACTCGTTCATACTGCTGATAAACTTGGTAATGATGCACTCCTAATACACTTTATTGATATATTGTTCATAAACTTGATAATGATGCACTCATTTGTACTGTTGATGCACTTGACTGAGTTGATATACTCTATAATGTTATACTTAGAATTTTTTTTAAAAAAAATTGAACTTCTTCGCACACAACATGCCCCCCATATTTCTCTTTCACCAAATAGTAGTACTGCTCCACACCATCTGTCGCCGGCCACCGCTTTGCCTCCTTCGCCGCTTACATTCGACGACTGTCGCACGAATGGTCGCTAGCTTTTCTCTCTCTCTATCAATTGATTGTTTATGGCAAATATGGAATAAAAAATCATTAGAAATACATATTATTTGAAGATTTTGCCATATTTATAAAATATCAAATATGGTTGACACACCTACAAAATAGCATATTCAAATTGTCAACCATTGATATTTCATAATTTATATTATAAAATAGGTCATTGAAAAAGTAATATTAATATGTGAGAAAAAAATTTATATTATTAATAATCGTTAATTATATAATGCAATTAAAATTAGACAAACTGAATTGTATAATCATCGTTGGTTCTTAACAAGTTTACTTTTATATAAAAGTATAAGGGGTGTTTGGGACATCAATTTGGAATAGAATAAAATAATGGGGCAACCTTGTTTTGGTACACTAACGCTATTTACAAATTACAATTCAATGGTTAAAATAATAAACTTTCACTTCCTCCGATAGTTGATTCTTACAAATAGTCATAATTTCTTTTATTAAACTATTTTTTTGAACTTATACATGTTAAACAAATAATTAGGTGCTAAAATATTAAATTAAGTTTTATAAATTGAATTATTAGAGTATTCAAAATATTTACGAGGTGTAACAATGAATGAAACTCCACGAGACCGCATTCAAAGAATAAAATTAATCAATCAAAGGTTATAATCAAATTTTTAATATGTCGAGGCTGGTAGTACATGTTTTATGTCACTTGAGTCATGATGACTTTAGCAATTTACAATCAATATTAACTAAATTATGCATAAAAGAACTTCTTTTCTTAAGTCATACCACAATGGGTTGATCGACTCTTCTATGGAATGTATCTTTCAAACACAAACTTCTCTTATGTTGTGGATTACCATTTAAACTCCTTTTAATGGTGAATATGCTTTTCCTAAGACTTGAAAATACTCCTCACAATTATATATAAAAAAATTGCAGTGTAACAATTTCAAATAAAAATTCTCCCAACTAAATATTACAATTTTACAAATCTCCTTGACCTGTAATACTCCAATAATGTCTAAAGACTTGTGGGTTCAATCCATGGTGACCACCTACCTAGGATTTAATATCCTACGGGTAGATTGATACCCACCTATTGTAGGGTCAGGTAGGTTGTCCCGTAAGATTAGTCGAAGTACGCATAAGCTGGCCCGGATACTCACGGACATAAAAAAAAAAAAAAAAGATCGAAGCCACAATCATGCATCTCAATTTGAAATTAAAGAATATCCATTAGGAAAAATGGTCAAAACAAGAATATAACGGTTAAGAGTTTACAATGAAATACAAATTCAAACTCAAATTTAAACATATATGCCATAATAATAGAAAAACATATTTTTGGTCCTATCCTTATCCCTCCGCCAATTTTTCTGTTACTTTATAATAGAAAGTGGGGTGGCATCTACTTTTTATTTAAAAAAGTGTAATAATTTTTAGGGCTCTTTTCAAATAAAGAAAAATAAACCAAACAATTTACAAATATAGAAAAATTTTATAGTCTATCCGTGATAGATCGCGATAGAATTCTATCGCGATCTATCACGGATAGACAGTAAAATTTTTGTATATTTGTAAATAGTTTGATATTTTTTCTATTTACAGTAATTTTTCTAATTTTTATGAATGTGGAATAAATTTTTTAGGCAATAAAATCGGTTATTTCACTAAATACCAAAATGTATGGTATAAACTTTTAATAAATCGAAAGAAGGATGATGAATATTTATATAAATGTTAATTTCTTTTATTGAGTTTTGGAAAGTAATAAAAAATCTCGGTTAAATTTTAAAAAATGCCTTTGAACTATGCACTTTGTGTAAAAAATACTCCTAAATTTTCAAAAGTTTCAAAAATACTCTTAAACTTTCAAAAAGAGTTCAAAAATACCCCTACCGTTAGTTTTGGATGGAAACCGTTAAAATTTTGTTTTAAAAATATCCTTGAACTTTTCAAAAGTTTCTAAAATACCCTTAACTAAAAAAAAAGTTCAAAAATATCTTCACTGTAAATTTATGAACAGAAACCGTTAATACTTCGTTGCAAAAATAATTTTAAAATAAAAAAAAAGTATAAAATTGCTCTAAACATTAATACGGTGATCAATTTGTTTGAAGTTTTATTAAGTTCGAAAAGAATTAACTTTAAAATAAATTATAAAGATATCCTCATTTGTTTTTTTCATATAGGTACTCTCATTTTTCTCTTAATTTTCTACTTCTTAGCTTATACCAATTTTCTCACCAACCAAAATTTTAAGCTAAAACATAAAATCTCACATTAATCGAAATCAACCAAACAACAAAGTCAACAACCAAATCATCATCTTTAAAGATAAGGGGAGTAATGGAAACTAAAAAGACATTCAAGACGTGGAAAAACCCAAGAAGAGGAAGCCAAAGAAGCTAAGTTATGAGTTATTTTGTTCTTCCTCACTAAAGACTTCACAAAAAAGAACAATATTTATAGATCAGTAAGTCAGGCTAAGAACCTCTTTAAAAAAAATATTTAACATCAGAAAGATTAGAGTCTGCAAAGTTTAATGAACTCACAACCTCCAAAAAATCAAACTCGACAACTAAAAGAGAATTATGATGGTTTAAACAAATATATAAGTAGTAGAAATATATTCTTCTTTATTTAAATATTTATATATTGTGTCAAAGATACATGTTCAAGACATTTCAACCACTGCTAGGAGTTTTAACCATTAATTGTAGATTATTTATATTGTGAAGAAGTGAACTTCATTTGGTTCTATATGATTGAATGTCACTAGAGATCATGTTTAATGGACTTCTGGCTCCCACATAGAAAGATCATCTTCCTTCATGAAAGTTATTGCAGGAGGTGGAGGAGGACGAACAAGTAGTGTGGACCAATCCCCTAATTTAAGTCAAATAAAAAGTTAGTTCAAAGTTATTAGATGTAATTTGTAATACTTTAGTTCCTGAATTTTAATGGGTAACGATATAGTCTTTTATTCGTTGAAATTTGTAACAATCTAGTTCTTATCGTAAAAAATCTCATTAAACGTAAGTATTGTGTTTTATTACTAACGATTTAGTAAGTCTTTATAGTATATAAATAGTTAAATTGTAAATTTGGTCCCTATAGTTTAAAGAAAGTTAGAATAATTTAGTACATATGGTTTATAATTAGAATTTAATCTCTATATAGTTTGATAAAACCTCACAAATAGTCTTTATTGACGGTTTTATCAAATTATAGGGACTAAATTCTAACTTTAAAAACGAATAAGTGGCCGTTTGATAATCATATGGTATTTGGTATTTGGTTTTTAGTTTTTGAAAAACAGGTATTGTCAAAGACAAAAAGGACTAAATTCTAACTTTTTTTTAACTATAGGAACCAAATTTGTAATTCGACCTTTATAAATAAATTTATTTTTCGTTCAGTTTATCATTCTCCACGTGTAAATTTTCTTATTATATCTTAATAATATTATTTTTTTGATAAGGACTAAAACCGTTACAAATTGTAAAGTCATGGACAAATTCTAAAATACATAAATATTACCAACATCTAAAGTTCATGGTTTAAACTATTACCTGGAAGGTGTTTTTTAACTTAAAAAAGCACATATAGAAGCAAAAATTAATATATATATATATAACTCAAGAGAAAAAAATGAGGAGTTGTACATACTCATGTCAGCCATCTTGAAATTTCTCTTTATTAATTGAAGATGGAACGAGATGTTTTGTTAATGTTTGAGTAGACATATTTATAGCTTAATTTGGTCATGAGTAATCTATGTGTAGCAATATTTTATTGTGGAATTTTTCCAAAGACAAAAAGGAATTGAAGAAGTGCAATTAAACACATTTCGTATATATTCGTGTATATTAATATCGTGAAATCTTAGAAAAAAAAAAAAAACCGAAAGCCTTTAGATAAATTAGAATATAAAATGAAATTTTAAAGGAAAATAAATCAATTATTCTTAGTGTCAACCATAGTATTAAATTTTCATCGATACTTCGCATAATATTATTATATTTAATAAGAGATTGAGTGTAATAAGCCACGACGGTAAGCAAGTTAGTTTAGAAAAAAGACACTTGCATTAAAATAATAATAATAATAAATAAATAAAAAGTCTAATAGTTTTCATTCTATCATTAACATACTCATAGGTACGATTTTATCGCTTAAAACTTTAACTTTTAATTATATAATATTTTTATTTTTGAAAATAAAAAAATGCAACCTAAACACAAATGTAATTAATTAAGGTACCTTGGTAACATAGTCTTTAAGTTCAAATATTTGCTACTTTATTTAATACAAAAAGAAGAACAAGGGATAGGTGAATGTGAACACTCTCCCTAAAATACTTATTGTTGATGTAAATTAAATAGTACATAAATCCTTTGTTAAATGGAGAATTTTGATTATACTTTTTTTTTTTTGGGTTAAATTAATTTTAGTTTTTATATTTTTAATTGTCCAATTTTAATCCATAATTTTCACTAAGTCTTAATTTTAATCTATAAAAGATAATTTCTACCTAATAGTTAAATAATAATAATAATTTTCATCCAATGAAATATAATATATGAATATATTTTCAAAATTTATATTAAAAATTATTTAAATAAAAAAAAAATTAATTATATGAATTGTCCAGCAATCTAACCTTATTCTATGCCATAGGCAAATATTTAAATCCTTTTTGGCTTCGTTAGTGCTGTCATATTCTCAATGGCTATTATTTTAATGAGGATATCAATCATATCAATGATTTTTTTTTTTAAATTTATTTTTAGTACAATGTTGTTTATTTTCACTAGCATGCTTTTGTATAGTATATATTATATTGTAGTGATATGGTTTCCAGCTATATCTATCCTTTAGCTGTGTAGTTTTTTTAAAGTATAATAGATCAAGAGTGGAAATTCGGACTATAGATTTTTTTTAGTCGCTAATGTATATTGCACGTCAGTTAAGCTACGTTCGTTTTTTGACTTATCTTTCGATATGTCTTTGTATTATTGTCATATACTTTAAAAATGATTTAATTTTTTCCTCTTAATAAATAATTATATTTTAACTTAATTATTATAAAATTATTTTATATAAAGATATACAACAACGGAATCAAACTTCTATTTTAATTGGTATTTTATCATGAAAAGAAAACATATGAGAGAACAAATCTCATCTTTCACAAAGATTTCGAATAGCTTAAGCATGAAATTGCTTCGTGTTTACGGTGCAAATTAGTTGTTTAGTATGAATTTTAAAAAAATTTGTTTGGACTACAAAAATTTTAACTTGAGTTTTGAAGTCTTTATGTTGTCTTCTTTTAGTATACTATGAGACTATATGCACTTAGAGTTATATTTTTATATGCACTTAGAGTTATATTTTAATCAAATTTTACATGGTAACAAATTTTCTTAATTCGAATCAGATGGCTTGAATTGGAATTTTACATTAAAAAAAAGTATTAGGGAAATTATTTGGAAGTTTTCCAAATTTAGTACACCTAAATATTATGCTTTCTCCAAAATTTGGTTTAGATTTGGAATATAATTTTAAGTAGATAGTTTTGCTCTATCCAAATTCAGTTTGATTCAAATTGAATTCAATTGGAAATTCATCTAACTTATGTTCTGATTAAAATTTTACCAATTTGTATATATAATTTGAATCCAAAATCCATAATTTGATAAGGATTCCAATCTGATAAGTTTGTTCAATATATTTTATTTAGTATATATATATAGCCCCGAAGAAAACCCCCCTCCCCTTCGGACTCCATATCTCTAGCATTAAGATTGAGATTGTACTTCAACGCCGAAGCTATATATATATATATATTCTGTGGAGTTATAGTACCATGTTGGAGGGAGAGAGGGAGGAAGATGTACTTCTAATTAATTGTGACTTCAATAGTAAATAAAATTATTTAACATTGTGTTGTGAAATATATGAATAAAATAAGGAAATAACTAATTCTATCTAACTCAAGTTGATGAGCTAAACAGGTGTGAAAGCTTTTACCTCTTAATTTTGTATGAGAAAAGGATATAAATGACAAAACTAAACCATGCTTGTTGTAAAGTAGTACAAGATCTTTAATATTGTAAAAATAGCAAAACGTAATATTAAATAATAAGTTTTCAAATTTAAAATTAAGAAAAAATATTATAAACAGAAAAAATATCAAACTATTTACAAATATAGAAAATTTTTACTGACGATAGACTGCGATAGAAAGCTATAGCGATGAATTCTATCGCGGTCTATCTCTGATAAACATTAAACTTTTTCTATATTTGTAAATAGATTGACTCATTTTTCTATATTTAAAAATGGTCCTTAAATTAATGTAAGATTTTTTTTTATCATGTATGAAAAAAATGTCAAATTGCAAAATTATGGTTCTTACCATAGTATTAAATATTCATCAATATGTCGATATTTCCATTGATATTTATACGTTTCCATGGGTTCGATATCGACATGAGGGGTGAATCGATATTTTCATTATATCGTAGAAAAATTCGCGAAACACAAAAAATAAGAATCAAAATCTCATTAATATAAATAATAAACATGTTTACTTATTTGAAAATAATACAATGTTTATTTACTAATTTAAATTTATTTTTAAATTTTTTTTGTTTTTATAATTTTTCTAGAAATATTCATTGAAATCAATATTTTATCGAAATTTTCGTAAAATTAGGATCTCGATATTTTCATCAACATCGATATTTTAAACCTTAATTCTTACCAACATTATTTCAATTAAATGAAGATCCCACCTGCAATTAATTACCACAAATATCTTATATGTGAAAAAGTTTTAAAAATACACATCTATTGGAAACTGCAACCCTAACGATTTATTGTTTGATCTAATCGTCCTAAATAGAAAACTTCTTATGAGTATAAGTAGATATAACTATGACTTTTGTTAGATATTCATAGTGAATGAAAGTGAAACTTTGCGAATATTTGAAACATAAAAATAGATTTAATTGTGTAGATTACCTTCATGGTTAGAAACTTTAAATTGGTTGAAACAATCAAATTATGATGACGTTTCTGGTACAAATTTAACATATATGAAAGTTAAATTTGTAATTCTTCAATTTGAATGAGTTATGTTTGATTTTGGTTAAGTAACAACTCAATTGAATTAAATTTGACAATTTTTTAATTTTATACTTATTTCATTTTATTTTGTATTTTTTTTAGAGTGACTAAATGCTAGCCTATAAATAATAACTTGTTTCTTTATAGTTTCTCACTTCAAATTGAAGAGTTATCTCCTTGTTTTTTCTTTCTTTCTTTTGATCTTGAGTTCAGTTGAGAGCAAATATTCAAGAGTTCTACCAGATCCGAATAGTTCGAGGTTGCAGTTTTATCGGAGTTAATCATTGTATCCTGCTGAGACGATTGATGTAGTTTACTTGCATCCAGTGTCGAGCGAATAATTGTCTTCAGGATAGAGCTTATCAGAAGCGTGCCTTGACTACCCATTGACATCTCCAACATATCTTGAGGTTTTTAGTTATTTCAATTCATAAGTTTTGTTATACTATTTGGCTTCATGTTGAGTTTGAACATGATTATTGTATACAGTGTGTGTACCATAACTAATTGAAGTGTAATAAGTTTGTTAGTATATTCAGTTCTTATATATCAGTTTCTCCAACAACTTTTTCCACCTCGAATTTATTTAGGGAAAAAAAACATAATTTTCATCCATGAACACCCAATGAGATTTAACATCAAGCCAACAAAACTCATAAACTAATTTAAGTATTCTTCCTGTCACTCGTATATTTTGGACTTTTTTTAACGTTATCATCTTACAGATACACAATATTTATCGAATTCATGATATCAATATCACAATCTTCACAACAAAACATTCAAACCATCCAAAAGCAATAATACTCAAATAATACAAAATATGTAAGTAGTAGAAATAGATTCTACTTTATTTAATATTATTTATATATATTATTGTGTCAAACATACATGTTCAAGACATTTGAACCATTGCTAGGAGTTTAAACCATATGGCATATTATTGTCTATATTGAGAAAAAGTTTAAGTTTGATTATTGGGTCTATGATCAAATGCTACTGCAAATCATCTTCTCCTTCTTAATGAACATCTGGCTTCCACATGGAATATCATCATCCTCTATCACATATATTGCAGAAGGAGGAGGAGGAACAACAAGTGGGGGCCATTTAGTACCTATAATAATTTAAATCAAATAAAAATTGCAAGTTGAAGCAAAGAATTTAAAGTATATATAGGAAAAAAAAAAAACTCAATAGAAAAATAAAGAGTTTTACATACTTGTGGTGTTTCCCATTCTTTGAGAATCTCTCTTTATTTGTTGAAGATGAAATGAGATGTTTTGGGATGGTTGTGAGTATATAGCAATATTTATAGCTAATTTGGTCATGAATAATATCTATATGTAGCAATATTTTATAGAGGAATTTCTTCAAAAGAATTAAAAAAAAAAAAAAGAAGAGGTAAGAAGTTTGAAATTAAACACATTTAGTATATATTCTTGCATTAATAATGTGAAATATTAGACCAAAAAGAAAGACTTAGATTAGAATATGAGATGAATTTTTAAGAGGAAAAAGAATTATTGTTAAGTGTCAACTTATTATAATATTTATAATAAGAGATGGAATGTAAGAATAGATTATTGTTTGTAATTAAGCAAATTAAAGATAAGAAAGGAATAAGACAAATATGTTAATAGAAGCATGACTATAATTTTTGTGTCATGAATTATATATAATGGTTAGAAAGGGAGTGGAGAGTTTCGTTCTGTCATCAATGGTCTTAATCAGATTATAATATATTGCTTAAAATATTATCTTTTAATTATATAATGTCTTTATTCTTTTTCCTACATAAAGAATATTTGTCAACTACCTAAACATAATTTAATAGAATAAAGAGAGAATAAGAGAAAAATCTATGTGAACATCGTGATAAAATTTATTATTTTTTTAAGAAAAATTGTACAAATATAAAAGAAACCGTTGCAAATATAGCAATTAAATTTAAAGTATTAGCATATAAGCAATATTTAAAAAAATTACAAATATAGCAAAGTTTATTAGTGATAGACTTCTATCGCTGGTAGACTTTTATAGTTTAGGTGGTCTATCATTGATAGACCATAAAGTCTATCAACGATAGAAGTCTATCACTGATAGACTTTGCTATATTTGCAATTTTTTTTTAAATGTTGTTATACACTTGATTATTATTCTTAAAATTACTACTAATTATAATTACTCAATATACAATGTAGTTGATAATATCTTATGGACTTTGTGGCGTCCAAGTCAAGTACATTATTTTGGAAAGGATTTATGTGGGCTTTTGGATTTGTTAAATTGGGTTTGCATGTGACAAATTTGCCCTTCTCACTTAATCAACTTTAATGAATAATTTTGTGATGCCCTTTTCACTTAATTCTAACATTCGAATAAAATAAATGATGAGAATATAAGTATAGTTAAGAAAGGCTTAAAAGAAAATAATAGTTTATACTATCTATATATTCTCATTTTAAAACTTGCTTATGTGTCATTTGATATGTTATTACAAACACATACATACACTGCTATATACAGATATCATGGATTTATTGTTCGAAAGAAGCACATAATGAACATACACTACGACAAAACTTAGAGATTAAGGGATCACTCGAAGAGTCATATATCTACATCTCCACGTTTGAAATTAGGCCTATTGAAATATACCCAGGTATTACTTATTTAATGTCCACACTAACAATTCATATACTCTACATATACTTATATATACACAATTGTATACCATGTATATATATTCTCATATATACCACATTCCCTTTTATGTATCTATACTGCACAAGTGGTTGACAGTGACAATAGGTTCAATTAAATTGTGTGTTTACTAGTATTGATCTCAAAAAGAGTTTTCATTAGTATCTAGAGTGTTCGTGGGCTTTTTATATATTCAATTTCTAGTTAGGGGTCCGATTATGATTAGTAGAGTCAAAGGAAATAGCCCTTTAGCCTCTGATTTCTGTGTAACGAACACGACGTGCAAAATACCCTCTTTACCTTCTATTTTGATAAACAGAATGTGTTTCATTAGGAATTAGAGTAGGATTTAAAGATTTTCTTTTCTTTCGAGAACCCCTCAACAAATTAGGAGGAGGCCGAAAAGGACAAAAGCAAAGCGGACACTCGCATAAATAATGAAAAATATTTAGCAGCATCTTGAACTACACTAATCTTTGTGCAACTACCACCTAATAGTACTCAAAATGCACTATTTTTCTCAGCTTAACGCGGGATTGTTGTTCTATTTAATATGTTAAATTGCTTATTTTAGAGGTTTCGGTAAATCTGGAGGTAGAAATCAAGTGTTAGGGAGAAAATGGAGCTAAAACGGATCAATTTTGAGTCCTAACAAACATATAGGTGAAAAAGACGTGAAAAAGACCAAAATGCTCCTAAAGGGTGACACTGGGGTGCTCCACGGTACCATCATAGCACTGAAAATAAAAATATGAACATGAAAATGACGCTGCGGCGCCCTCGGGTGGTATAAAATCTGCAACTTAGTTTTTAGGTAATATCTTTTGATCCGAGTGGCCGTTTTGGGCGAATGACCACTCATTTTCTTCGGTTTTTCGTGCTCTTTCCATCTACAGTATTAGTTGTTAGTTTTTCTTTCATCTTCTTTTTGTAATCAAGCAACAACGTTGTTGGGTTCTATCTTTTCCACCACCATGGGAAGGTAAGATCTACGGTATTTCTAGTTTAGGAGATTTTGGAGGAACCCATTGTATTTTTGGGAGTATTTTGATAATATGATTGAGATTTCTTGTTTATGGGTCTTACTTTGGATTTATTAATTATGAATGACATTTTCTTTCTATTGATTGACAAACAATGTTTGATTGTGTAATTCAACGCTTTAGATTAACATATAATATGTGACATGTAATTATAGGTTAATCTCTAAGAAGCATAAGCTTAGATAGGCTTGTGATTTGTGGTTGACAACGAAGAGCATTGTTCTATCGACTTAGAGGAAACCATATTAAATATCTAATTAGGCTTTTCCTATTAGAAATTTATCCTAGCATAATCCCTAAAGAGCGTAAAGCGGTTAGTTAAATTGATTAGGATGCTTCTAATCTACATTAAATTGGCTAATTTGATATTTTGGACCATTGGTTAGCTTTTCTAATCAATTGGGCTAGGCATAGGTAAGAAGTTAAAATCATGCTTTGATAATTCAATGATCAAAATTACATTAGGTGATTTCGTTCCTCTAAACTACAACGTTTCGTTTGATTGCACATCTATCCTTTACTTTCCTTGCATTTTATTTTCATGTATATTCAAATCTCAAATCTCAAACCACATAACCCCTCCCCTCCCATTCATCGCTTTAACTAAATAATTAGCTTTGAGAAACTAATCCTCATGCTTCCCTGCAAATCGACCGGGTCTTGCCACTTGTACTATACTTAGTAGTATGGGTAGTACTGATCGGTATAATATAAATATTATTTGATTGGGTCTTCTGGAAGTGACACCAAAAAGTCTACATCACTACCCAATTGTCCAACAACAGTTTATCACGTGGAAAAAAAAAAATCTCTTTTTAAAAGATATTTTTTATTTTATTTTTTTCATGGTGTGATTAATTAGAGTGGAGATACAATTAAGATATACACCAAAGTATTGCTCATACAACTAGACAAAGGGCAATGTTGAAATAAAAATATGTAAGTAGTAAAAATAAATTTGACTTTATTTAAATATTTATATGTTGTGTAAAACATACATGTTCAAGACATTTAAATGTACTTCTTGCTCCAAACACTGGAGATCCTCTTTCTTTAGGTGTTGTCGCAAAATTGCATGCGTCTGGACTTTGTAGTGTCGCGACGTTTGATAGCACCGTAAAAGTGCTATCTAACTCTGCTTAATTCGGGTTCGTTACTTTATTTTATGTGTTAAATGATTATTTTGTAGGTTTCGAACAATTGAGAGAAAGAAATGGACATTAGAACTGAAATAGAGCAAAAACGGAGCTCAATTGCATCAATCGGGAAAGAGAGAGGCAAAATGACTGAAATGCCCCTGAAGCCATGGCGCAGCAGTGCTGCTGAGGAACCACCCTATGACGGGGAGAACAAACAACTCAACCCCATCTAAGATGACGAGGAGAATGCTATCTGGAAAAACATATTTTCAAATCAAAGAGCACAATTAAGAGAAAGCCAAAGTTGCAATGGGATGAGTATATTTGTATTCTATGTTATTTTAGCAAAAAAAAAAAAAAAATACTTTTGTTAGAATGCCTTGAATCTGTTACCACTCATAAATTGTATGCGTATTATATATTACTTAAGCCAAAAAAAACACTTTTGTTAGAATGCCTTGAATTTGTTAGTACTCTTAAATGGTCTTATTGTTAGAGATTATGTGTTGGCCATATTTGTTTTAGTCTGGTGGTTTTCATTCAGGTTGTCTCTGCATCTGTTGTATCAGTCTAATGGTTATTTATGAAAGTGTTATTTCTGCGAAATATATTTTCCTTATTTGAAAAATCCTGTCTGTCGTCTCTTGCAGATTTCTTGCCTTTCCTAAATGCGGCAGTTTGGTAATTAGGGTTGCTCTCTTGGTTTTTTGTTGTGCATATTTAAGGAATTGTGATTGGTCTTTGAGGGTTGACCATTTTGACGAGAATTACGAGTGCCATTGTCTTGTGAGTATTTTGCACAAGTGTGTCTACCTTTCACTGACGAAGATCGCGTGATGCAATAGATCTAGAGACTTACACTGAGTCGCATCGATCTATTTCTTAGTAATGTGAGAAGGAATTATCAAGTTTAAGAGGAACCTAAGCTAATCAAGTGAAGTGGTCTTCGATCATTTGAAGTGGAAAGATAAAGGTCTTGGTGAGGGAGTCTCACACTTAGGGGGAGCCTACGTGATCATTTACAGCTAATAAGCACATTCTTAGGGAGAGCTTGAGATTATTGAGAGGGAGTCTAATACTTAGGGGGACCCTGAGTGATATTTAAGTTGTTAAGGTATTCGGGTGTCACTGTATTTGCTATATCATTACAAATAAGTACAACATTGTAACCGTTTGACATTTTATTAGTGAATTTATCTTTTCTGGGCACACTGCCCCCCAATCGTAGGTGGTATTTCACCGATCTGAGTTACCAAACTCTGTGTTCTCTTTCATTTAGTCTTTTGCACCTAATTTCAGTGTTCTGTGGTATGCTGTAATATTGTGCATAACAAAATCTGTTGTGTGGTACGTAACCTTTATTTTTCACATATGATACGTTATTTATGATTATGAGCTTATGATTTAAAGAGGTGTTATATATAAACTCTCTAACCATATTGGCGCCTCTACAATTTATATTATCTGATATTATTCTCTAATAATAAAACTGCTCTCTCCCTCTTTCCATAATCATAGCTAACACATTGTTAGTAAATCACGTAAATTCCTGCGTAGATCTCTACGGTTTACGTTTACTCACTTTTTTTGATTGTCGATTTCATAACACATTTATTAACCATATTGTTAAAATGTCAATAGGGGCAGCCGCAACGCATAACACACTATTGTGTCATTCTTTTTTCTTCTTTTGAATTATTCATGTTATAATTGATTAACTTTAAGCCATGCATCTTTATAAAATAGAAACACTCTCTCTTATGAGTTCTTATTACATGGATTAATCAACATAAATGTTTTATGCCATTAGAAAAACTTGCTCCCCATGACCATACAAATGTTTAGATGCCCATCATCTTAATTATACATTCAAATAAACCATGCCTATGACAAATTATTTAATTGGTAGAAATGAAAGTTCTACCTTATTTAAATCATCATCTTAATTGTTTCAAACATAGATATTCAAATTATTTCAACCAACCGTAGGAACACTAACCACCACATTATTTATGTTAACAAAAACTCGAACTCGATCTAGTCTAAAATCTTCAGTAACTGGAGATCCAGCTAATAGTACAACTGCCTTCACATGAGGATTATCTCTCTCTATAAGACGTACTGCAGTGGAAGATTCGATGAATACGAGTTCGGGCCATGAGGATTTCCCTAAATAAATTGAATGGTGATAAAAAAGTAAATACTCAATTCAAAATATTAAGAAAAATTAAAGGGACAAAGAAGAACTATTTGGAAATTCCCAAGTGGGAAGAGGAGGAGTCTTACTAACCTGAAGGAAGAACAATTTCTTCAGCCATCTTCAATCCCTTTTTCTTTTCTTGAAGATTGAATGAGATGCTTGGTAATTAGTTAGTGGTATTTATAACTAATTTGGTTCTTGGAGGCCTTCTTGAGAAATGAATAAAATGGAATATTTTATATTAGCAGCCTTAATTTAAAACTTAATTAAAGATAGAGACAACAATCCCCATGTGAACCCATATTTGAAAGGAAAAAACTAGGGTGCGTAGTCCGTGCAGCCTAACTAGTACACAATGGAAATGTGCCACGTGACATTTTTTTTTATATTAATAATTTTTTTTAATTTTTCTTTGTGTATAAAGAAAAAGAGACGAACGTAAAGAAGAGAGAGTATGAGATTAGGAAGAACTTAAACGTGCACCTATTTGAAATGAAGTCATATGTGAACAAGTTGGAACGTGGAGGAGGCTTCAAAAAACAAGTTTGATCTGATAGAAATAGGATAACATAGAAAAAATAAGAAGCCACCTACTCTACAAATAAAATATAAATTGTTTGACCAAATAGTTCAATCCGTTTCACCTATTTTAGAAATACTAGCAAGCAAACACAAATAATATTAATAAAGTTTTTTTTTTCTTTTGTATTTTTCTTACATAAATAATCATATTTCTTATCTGTAATAGTGATCACATGCATAAATAGATTTTTATATTGTTTTCAAGATTTATCTTAGATGTATTCTTAATAATTTAATTAAACTACCACATGTTATATTGAAATATGTTATGAAAATAATACAAAGTAAAAATACTAAAGGAAAAGATTCATCAAAATATAGAGTTTTATTCGTTGAAGATCTTACATTGAAAATATGAAAGGATCACCTCATATTGTTCATAAGATACATAAATTATTTTTCTCATTGATAATTGGTTTTTCTATATCTATTTAATATCATATATTAGAGTCGAGTTTTTTATTAAAAAAAAAAAGAAAAAAAGATTTTCCATCGAGATTTTGAAACCTATTAAAAAAAAGGATCCACAACAAAGAATGTTGAATCTAAATAGACACATCTTTGTTCAAAACTCCTTGCCCAAATAAAATATGTTAGTACGAAATCTTGTTTAAACCAACTCCAGGATTGGTTAAGTATAAATGATTTTTGCATCATTACAAAACCAGTACAGGGGATCCAAGGTGCTTCATGAAGATTCTTACCTGGAATGTGAGAGGCATTGGCTCTGGCCCAAAAAGAGCCATCATTAAAAATGTCATAAAGGCAACTAGTCCTGATTTTGTGATCTTAACAGAAACCAAACTTTCCTTTGTTAACCAGAAAATCATCAAATCCTTATGGAGTTCTCTCAGCATTGATTGGACCTTTACAAAGGCTACTGGTTCTTCGGGAGGGATCATTATTATGTGGGATTCGCTTCTTCATGATGTTTCAGACGTTCTCGAGGGATCTTTCTCTCTATCTTTATCTATCAACCGGGTTGATGGCTTTAGTTGGTGGATTACAGGCATTTATGGTCCTGCAAGCAAGGAATAGAAAGGAGGGATGAACTAGACTCCTTGGCAAATATCTGCAATCATGGCTAGTTGTTGGGAGGGGATTTTAATGTCTATAGATGGGCCCATGAAACAACATCCAAACAGCCTTCACAAGCGAATATGAAGAAATTTAATAAGTTTATCAGCAAAGCCAATCTTATCGAACCGCATCAATCCAAGGGTCAGTTCACTTGGTCTAATATGAGAACTGTCCCAACTATGTCGGAACTTGATAGATTTCTATACAATCAACAGTGGGAAAGGAAATTTCAGACTCACCAAGTGAACAGACCACCCAGAAAAATATCTGATCATTTTCCCCTACTCTTGGAATCTCCTTCGCAGAAATGTGGGCCATGTCCATTCAAATTTGATAATAGATGGCTATCTCATAAAAATTTCTAACCTTTCATTCAGAACAAATGGCAAAATATTCAGAGAATTGGATATCTTGGCTTCATCCTTATCAGTGGGCTAAAGGAAATCTCTGAACACTGCAAATCTTGGAACAACCAAGTCTTTAAAACTGAGCAGAATAGACTTGAGGACATTGCTAAAGCTATAACCGAGATCGATGATAAAAAAGAACAGAAAGCTACTACTGAAGCAGACATCAACCATCGTATAGCCCTCAAAGTTAATTTGCAACAACTCACTCTCCTTGAAGCTAGAAAGTGGAGACAGCTTTGTAAATACACATGGCTGAATGAAGGGGATGAAAACACGACATTTTTTCACAAAACTTGTATGGCTTGTAGACGTTTTAATTTCATTGCTGAAATTAAGAATTATCGGGATGAAAGCCAAATTGCAGACCAAGACATTGAGAAAGCTTTTATAGAATACTTCCAGGAGATATATTCCAATTATGAAACTAGCCCTTGGAGGATAGGCAATCTTAATTGGCGAAAGATCAATGGGAAGCAGGCTGAATATCTTACGACCGCATTTACTAATATTGAAGTTCTTGGATGCATCAAAGCCATTGGGCAGAATAAAACTCCAGAGCCCGACGGATTTACAATCAAATTTTTTAAAAAGTTCTGGAACATATTGAAGATTGATATTATGAATATGTTCCACGATTTTTTTCAAAGGAGCATTGTAAACAAGGCTGTAAATGCTACCTATATCACTTTAATTCCCAAGAAATTGGCCCCACAAAAAGTATCTAATTATAGACCTATTAGTCTCACCACCAGCATATATAAAATCCTGGCAAAAGTTCTGGCAAAGCAACTAAAAAAGGTCCTCCCGTCTACTATCTCCCCTGATCAAGCGGCTTTCGTCCATGGAAGGCAAATTACTGACCCAATTCTCATTTCCAATGAAATTGTTGATTATTGGAACTGCAGCAAATCCAGAGGCTTCATTATCAAACTTGACATTGAGAAATGCAAAGGATTCAATGATAAATGGATTGGATGGATCTCTGCCTGTATATCCACAGTCAACTACTCTATTATCATCAATGGAAAACCAAGGGAATTTATACAGGCCAACAAAGGTATTCGACAAGGGGACCCTCTATCCCCTTTCTTATTCGTTATTGCTATAGATTATCTATCCAGTCTTATCGAAGAAGCTCAAAAGAAAAACCTTATAAGCGGTTTCAGCATCAATGATAGTAGCATCTATATCTCTCACTTGCTTTTCACAGATGATATCCTCCTCTTCTCTCGAGCTAATATCGACAGCCTCAAAAATCTAAACTTCATTATAAAATCCTTTGAAAATGCCTCTGGATTAAGAGTCAATCTGCAAAAATGAAATATTGTTGGTGTAAATGTTGATGGCCATATGATTCAACAGGCCGAGAATTTATGGGGTTGCTCCGCCTCTACTCTCCCTTTGGAATACTTAGAGATGTCCCTTGGTGGTAACATGAAATCCCTTGCTTTCTGGTCCCCAATTGTTGAAAAGATTGAAAGAAAATTTGATTCATGGAAATATTCCTATATTTCTAAGGGAGGGAGATTGACTTTGTTACAAGCTGTTCTCACCAATCTCCCCACATACTATCTATCTGTTTTTAAAGCCCCAAGCTCCATTTATAAATCTTTGGAAAAGCTTATGAGAAACTTCTTATGGGAGGGCTCGGATAAGAATGGAGGCTCTCACCTTGTTAGGTGGGATTTTATCACTATGCCAAAAGACAAAGGGGGACTCGGCGTAGACAAACTTAAAAACACAAATGAAGCTCTTCTTGGCAAATGGTTATGGAGATTCCACGATGAGCCTCAAAGCCTGTGGAGAATTCTGATTGAAAATAAATATAGCTACTCCTCATCGGGTATCATCCCTACTTCTTGCAAATACCAAAGTGCAAAGGCTCCATGGTTTCTTTTCACAAAAACTAGTGTCACCATGGCTTCTCATATGAAAAAAGTCGTTAGAAATGGTTGTGACATGAAATTTTGGCTTCACTCATGGCAACCTATCAGAATCCTCAATGAGCTTTATCCTAGATTTTTTGCCTTGGCTGGTGATACATTGATCAATACTCAAGATGCCTGGAATAATCGCTTTAAACATTGGGACCCCAGCTTTCGTAGACCTTTGATGGTAGAGGGAGAAAGAACAGTGGGAACAAATTTCTATGAATTGGGCTCCTCCCCAACCGAATGCTGGAAAAGACATATATAAGTGGACTCTTACTGCTAATGGTGCTTTTAATATCAAATCCTTCAAGAAATTCCTTGCTAATAGGGGCTTCCCAAATGCTACTATCGATGTTGGAATTTTATGGAAGACCCTCCTGCCCAAAAAATGTAAGTTTTTTATTTGGACCATTCTCCATCAGGGTATTAATACCATTGATAAATGTCAAGTTCGTAATCCAAACATGGCACTAAATCCAAATTGGTGCATTCTATGCAAGAGCAATGAGGAATCTGTTGAACATACTTTTGTTAATTGTCCATTTTCCATGAACTGCTGGTCCAAGCTTAATGAAGTTGTTGTCCATCCCCTCCCTAATACACTAGAAGGTCTTACATATGTTTTAGAAAACATACACACGAACACAAAGAAAAAGTTGTTGTCGAGCAATTTGATTGGAGCTTGTCTCTGGTGTATATGGCTGGAAAGGAACAACAGAACATTCGGCGATAAGGAGAAATCTCCTACCCACCTTTGGGAAGACATTATTTACTTTGCCGCACATTGGAGTACTAAATCTAATCTTTTCAGAAATTACGATGCTTCTAGTATATCTCTAAATTGGAAGGCTTTCCTCTAGCCTTTCCCTTTTTGTATTGACATTGGGTTATTTGCCCTAGTATTTCTCTTTATCAATGCATCACTTTTGGAACCGGGGGATGATGAGGGCGCTAAGGAGGTGTCAACCTAGTTGAGATGTCCTGGTGCGCCTACTGACCCCTTGACCTCTAGTACTCTGTTCAAAAAAAGAAATCTTGTTTAAACAATAACAAGACAATAGTGGGAGAATTTCAAATACACCATTTCTAAAAATAAGAAAACCTAACTATGATATATTGTGCGGGTGTAATTAACTGGAATAAAAAATATAGTAATGACCATAGTATTAAATTTTCATCGATATATCGATATTTTCACATTTTTATGGGTTCGATATCGATATGAGGGGTGAATTGATTTTTCCATTATATCGTAAAAAATTTATGAAACACAAAAAAATAAGCATTAAAATGCCATTAATATAAATATTATATAAAAAATAGACATATTTACTTTTAAAATAATAAAATGTTTACTTACTAAATTAATTTTTTTGTTTTTATAATTTTTCAGAAATATCCATCGAAATCAATATTTTATCGATATTTCCATCGAAATTTCCGTAAAATTAACATCTCGATATTTTCGTGGATATCAATAGTTTAACTTAGTACTGACAGATCCTACAAAATCTTGAGTGGCTATTTTTTATTGGCGAAGACTTATTTGCCCTTTTCAAAACTACCATTCAAATGTAGCTATTCATTTCAAATTCCTTTAATTTTTTTTTCCATAAAAGTAGTTGTTATAAAAAATGGTGGTTTTCAAATATAACAAAATGAGTCAACTTATTTATAAATATAGCAAAATGTCACTGTCTATCACTGATGGATGTGAAATTTTGCTGCATTTAAAAATATTTTCAGTAGTTTTATCATTCAAAACAAGGAAAATTATTTTAAATGACGAAATGCTGAAAATATTACAAATATAGCAAAATTTCATTGTCACACCTATGATAGATTGCGATACACCACGATAGACTACTATCTGTGTCACAATAGACTACAGATAGATACAGATAATAGTTTATAGCGGTCTATCACAAATAAACAATAAAATTTTGTTATATTTGTAAATATTTTAGTTCATTTTTCTATATTTGAAAACAATTCCTGTAAAGAAAAATTCGCCTCATTTTTCACATATACAACACGCAATTAAATCAATTTATAATTAAGTGAACTTAAAAAATAATAATAATATAATAAAAATGAAAAACTCATATTCTTATCTCTTATGAGTTTTAACTCATCTTTGTGACCTTCTTATCTCTTCCATGTCTTTTTGCAAGAATAATATAACTTGGTCAAACTTTATATCTAATTATATATTAAAGTTTATTCTATGGTCTAAATGTTGGGGCGGCATGCCCTTTAGTTCCTTTTTGGCAATTTCAAAAGCCATCCATCAGATTATTCCTATAAATATCCATACATTAACCCTTTGATATTTGCAATATTATCCAAACACTACCCTTCAACAGATCAATACATTGAAAGGCAAATTCCCATATAGCCATCAACTTCAACCAACAATAATGGCTGATTTTTGTCCTCCTGGTATGTTTCCATTTATGGTTTTAGTACAGCTTGTTCCTTTTTTTTTCTTCTTTTTTTTTTCTCTTTTATCGAGTTACGTCTTAAAATCAATGGTTAAATAAGGAGAGTTAAACTCATGTATTTTATAAAGTTTATGAGATCTCTCTAACATATATCCACTCAAAATGGTGATCGTTTTGTTGGGCTAAATCTTAAAATAAAGATTTGATCGAATGCATATATATTTTAGCTTCATCGAGTAATGCCATATTAGATACATGTGGGTCCAATCTCAAAGTCAAATATTAGAAATTTATGTATTTTAAAAAGTTTGTGAGGTCTTACTAACATGCACGGTTAAGATTATACTTTTTTGGATATGGTTTACTATTTTAAAGTGAGATCTCCAATTTTTTTTCGATTGAATACCCGTGTGGTTTTTATGGGCTCTAATATCATATTAAATAAATATAGAAGGACCACTAAAAACTAATTGGTAATAAGTGGACTAATAGCCTATGTATCTTATCAATTCGTGAGGTCTCCATCGTTTCAATGTGGGATCCTCAATATACCTTACTAAAACCTTCAATAGTGACATTGTAAGGTCATCTTATTAAATGTTATGTTTATGTCTTGAATCTGTTATCTCATACTCGGAATGACCAAGTCGGGGAGCCATATATAAACTCCCTACCTGCACATTATCTCTTTATTTTGTTCTCTGTTTTTTTTTCAATATAAAAAAAAATGTTTCTCTTTTTTGTCTATGGTTGTAGCTAACATCTCATTGGTGAAATCACGTAAATTCATGTGTCGATTTCTTTTTATTTTTATTTTTTGTTTTGTCCATTATTTCTTTCATAACATATAGTTTCAATTTGGTAGTGTGAGAATCAAGTTAATTGGTTATATGATGATGATTTGATTATTTGTGTTTTGTTTACTAGGAAAAAATGTGTGGCCCGAACTTGTTGGAATAAAAGCAACCATTGCAAAGCATATCATAAAGAAAGACAATTCCAATGTAGAACGTATTGAGACAGTCTTAGCTGGAAGTGGAGTGACTGAAGATCTTAGGTGTGATCGAGTTCGAATGTTTGTTAATATTGAGGGTACAATTGTTGAAACTCCAAGGATTGGTTAACTTCAAATAAACGTCCAAAAATGTATTAATGTTTTTATTTGTATTCATCACACAATGGTTTTCTAAAGTTTTATTGTAAGCAAAATAAAGGTAGAAGTATAACATATAGCTTGTATAATTCTACCACTTCAATAATGATCAATATTTTCCTTTGCATTTGTGTTTCTCCTTGTGTTGAGAACTCTCTCTTTAATGGTACTTCAATTTTTCAACCTTTTCACCATTATCGAAGAGTTTTGCAATAGTTTTTTTTTTTTTTGAAACATTAAACAACATTGTTGAAATAATAATGTGAGAGGCTGAATCCACAAATAATAATAACAATAATAATTTGACCTTTTTTTAAATTTAATAGTACCTGATTAAGAATGGTTGAAACATTAAACAAAATTAAGAACTCATGAAACATTTAATAATTCAAATTTGTCCATGTTAGAACAAGGTTTAAATTCAAATAAAGAAAAATAAAGAAAAAAAAAATGAAAACTCCTCTACATATAGGATGTGGGGAATGGGAGTTAACTCCCTTCTTTATATTATTTATTGCAGAAACGTTCTGCATTTTGTGGTTTTTTTTTTTTTAACGTAAAATTGTAATGCTTTCCCCAGATCCTCTTTCAACATATCTCTCTCAGTTTCAAAAGATATAGAGAAGAATTCTTTCTAAAAGTTGGTTTTTCCCTACTACCAAAATGTATAGTTCCCATTAACAATTGCTTGCCTGAGAATAGCAGGGAAGATTTTTTTGGTAGTGCCAACCTAAAGATTGGAGTTCATATTTGGGCAAAAGAAACACCAAGAGAAAGACTTCAAGGGTAAGTCCACTTCTTTCTGCGTTTTTCTTTCTTTTCACAGTATGCTCTCTATGTTTTCCTTCTCTGTTTTTCCATGATTTAAAATAAATTCAATGGCACAAAGTGTTCACACGCTTTCGCATAAGATTTGATCCCTTCATATTTACTGTGAAGCATAAAAGTGAAGCCTTCAAGAATTTTAAGCAGTGTTAGACCTTGATTGAAAAACAATCTAGGAAGAAGATTAAAAGATTGTGAACTGATAACGATCTGGAATTCTGTGGGTCTGTGTTCAATGAGTTCTGTAAATTAGCTAAGGGGATTGTTCGTCATCATACTATCAAAGATACTCTATAGCATAATGGGGTTGCAGAACATATGAATTAGACATGTTAGAGAGAGCGAGGTGTATTCTCTTTAATATTGGGTTAGCTAGAAGGTTTTGGGCAGAAGCGATAAATACAACATGTTATCTGATTAACCATGGACCTCACACAGATACTGATTGTAAAATACCTTATGAGGTGTGGTCTGTAAGCCTGCAGATTATTCTTTATTAAGATTTTTTTGTTGTACTGTCTATTATCATGTTAATGAGGGTAAATTAGAATCTCGAGCTAAAATGGGTATATTTGTGGTTTTGGAGATAGAGTTATGGGATATAGAGTCTGGTCACCTTCTAAGAGTAGAGTTATAGTTAGTAGGAATGTGTGATTTTTTATGAGAATTTCGTGCTTAACTTAGCTCTAATGTCTCTTATGACATCTACTAGTGTGGGAGAAAGTAGTCTTGTTGATAAATAAGTGGAGATGCAATTCACTTTAGGTATGAATGAATTACAACACCAAGGTGGAGAGGATCAACACGTTACTACAGAAACTAATGTGCTGCTAGAAACTAAAGTGATTGAAATTTCAAAAGTTATTGTGCCTAAAAATTTTGATCCACAAGTAGACGATCTGTCAAGTGTAGCTCGTGATAGAGCTAGAAAAGTTGGGTTGGGCCTCCAAACAGGTTTGGTTTTGAAGATATGGTAAATTTTGCATTACATGTTTGTTTCATGTAGTGATTCTGCTCAGTGGCTTGTTGCTATGGGGGATGAGATGAAATTGCTTAATAAAAATCAAACTTGAGAGTTAATTAAACAACCTAAGGAGAGAAAAATTGCACTTGTAAATGGGTCTTCAAGAAAAAAAGAATGAATCTCACCTACAGATGGTATTAAAGTATAAAGCTCAGGTTGTTGCTAGAGAGTTCACACAAATAGAAGGACTTGATTATAATTAGATCTTCTCACTAGTAGTCATACATACTTCTATCAGGGTGTTACTAGCTATGGTAGCACATCAGAATTTATAACTTGAGCAACTAGATGTGAAGACAACTTTCATACATGGAGAGATAAAAGAAGATATTTATATGACCCACCTAGATGGGTTCTAGTGTCTAGGCAACGAAGATTATGTTTGCAAGTTGAAGAAGTCCTTGTATGGACTAAAGCAGTCTCCAAGGCAGTGGTACAAGCAATTTGACAACTATATGGTTGGACTTGGTTATAATAGGAGTCCATATGATCGTTGTCTATATCACAATAAAGTTGATGATGGTTCAATGGTTTATCTACTTCTATATGTCGATGATATGCTCATAGCTGCCAAGTCCAAGTCTGATATTCAGAAGTTGAAGGATCTTCTCAGTGCTGAGTTTGATATGAAGGATTTGGATGTTGCTTAGAACATTTTGGGTATGGAGATCTATAGGGACAGAGATCAAAACAAGTTTTTCTATCACAGAAAGACTATATTCAGAAGATATTGTCAAGGTTTGGTATGTCATTAGCTAGGCCTATAGATACCCCAGTACTACAAATGCTCGTTTGTCATATGTACTTTCACCATAGTTTGAAGCTGAGAAGGAGTATATGTCTTGAGTTTCGTATGCTAGTGTAGTGGGAAGTTTGATGTATGTTATGGTTTGTACTAGGCCTGATCTCATCCATGTTGTTGGTGTTGTCAGCAGGTTCATGGGTCAACCTGAAAAGGAACATTGGCAAGCTGTTAAGAGGATTTTTTTTGTTACATTAGAGGTACGTCTGATGTTGGTCTCAGTTTGGGAATGATATAAAGTGTTTGGCGACCGGTTATTCTGATTCTGAGTATACTGGAGATGTAGATAGTAGGAGGTTTATGACTGGTTATGTGTTCACTCTAGGTCGTTTTGGTGTTAGTTAGAAGGTAACCTTACAATCTATAGTTACTTTGTCTACTACTGAAGTAGAGTACATGCGCTGATAGAAGCTGCTAAAGAGGGAATCTGGTTGAGAGGGCCTATTGGTGATCTTGGTTTATGTCATGATCAAACTATTATGTATTGTGGTAGGTTTGAGTGCAATATGTCTAGCCAAGGATGAAGTTCATCATGAGAGGACCAAGCACATAGACATAAGATATCACTTCCTGAGAAGTGAGCAGAGGGTTAAGATGATGAAAACTGGTATTAGTGGTAATCCTACTGATATGTTCACCAAGTCAGTTCCCCATGACAAGTTCCAACATTGTTTGTACTTCCTAAATGTTATGAATTGTTAGTGGTTCCTTTTTGGGACACTCTGAGGCATGAGGGAGAAGTTTGAGTACGCCTGACAATGTTTTTATGTTGCATCTGGTACATTTGTTGTCTACGAGAAAATTCAAGTCAAGGTGGAGATTTACTGGAACGCCTTGAATTTGTTATTTGTCATCTCAAACGACCAAGTATGCGGTCCAGGGGCTATGCGCCTTGGTGGGAGTTCGGGGCACCATTGTTTTGTATTCTATTTGACATATTAGGATTATTATACTATGGTTTAGAGAAGTATACTATACAAACTCTCCAACTCTAGAGGCACCATTGTTTTGTATTCTGTAACATTCTTTGTAATAAAATTGTTTTCCCTATGCTCCATGAACATAGCTATCACACTCTTAGCAAATCACGTAAATTTATATGTCTGTACTATTTTATATTTTTTCTATTCTTTATTTGTTGATTTAGTTACATTATAAATTATAATAATGCTTAGGGAGGGAGTGGAGAATATTAGTCAACTTAAACATAATTTAATTGATGAAGGTACCTTGTCAAATATTTATTACTTTATTTAATACACAATAACGAAAATAAGATAAATCTATGTGAACGTACACTTTAATAAATTCACCCATACACTTCCCGACGTGGGTAGAAATGGAACCGATGAATAAAGTAAACGTTATCCTCTTAAACAATAATAGATGAATATTAAAGTGTGCCGTTAGAGAAAAGAAAATCTAATTAAGCATAGAAAACTTTATAATTACTTTGGAAACTTACAACAAACTCCTACTATAACTCATCATATTACTTCCATTAATTTGTACACAATATGAATATCTTACTCCAACGA
This sequence comes from Lagenaria siceraria, assembly GCA_002890555.2. Taxonomy (NCBI): domain Eukaryota; kingdom Viridiplantae; phylum Streptophyta; class Magnoliopsida; order Cucurbitales; family Cucurbitaceae; genus Lagenaria; species Lagenaria siceraria. Next base: position 16,335,383 of record CM016483.1, on the reverse strand, counting down.
TTACAATACTCTTAAAAAGGGCCAAATTCATATATATATATATATATATACACACACATTGAATAGAAATTTCAACAAATAGTTGAAAGGGATTGCTCACAACTTTTACATAGAGAACCAAGGTGAGATAGGATCTTGAAGATATAGAACCTAAACTTGTCGACCGACATGAATTTCAAGATTCAAATTTCTAATCTTTAAGTTCTCTCCAACTGCTCAGTGGCAGGCGAATAGAGGAGAGGAGGCTTAATATAGGTTAGGTGAGATTGGAGGAAGGTAGAGGAGAGAGTTGTCAGCGCAGTTGAAAGAGATGCAAATGAACAAATTTGCCTTTTTCTAATTTAACATGAACTAGCATAGTGGGTCTAAATGCAACACTTAGAGAAGGGGTATATGAATGAACCGATATCATACTCGAATGAGATAAATTTTAAGGATATGATAATATGGTTAAGTAAGGCTTAAAAGAAATGATTGGTACTATCTGTACCAACAAGGTGCACAATTATATTCCTTGTCGATGCTTCAATCATAGGAACTTTAAAATTAAATGTGTTTGGGTTGGAGCAATCCTATGTTAGATGACATTCGGAGAATTTTTCTAAGAACTAGAATGTGATTGAAGACAGAGTATGCTGAAAAGAATCTGTATTGATTTGTGGAAATAGTCTTTATTATTGGTATACCGTCTTATAATGGCTTGAAACATACTTAGAATAAAAAGTAAAAATAGGGTAATAGATGTGATTAGTTATTCGTGAGCAAGTTAGGATAAGAAAGAAGATAGACATACATACCCAACTTATGGAGGCCAAGTCCAAGATGAAGATTAATATATAAACAATCAAATTTGACTACCAAAAAAAAAATATGGGAATACATTACGAGCCTTGTTCATAATCTTTGTCACTCTCCGTTTTCTGTTTCTGTTTTTTACTTTTTAAGAAATTGACTTATTTGATAAATGTTTCTTTTCTTGACATACTTAATATCTTTTACTCTTCAACCTCGTGTGTTCAATCTAGAGGTAAGTTAGTTTTATTTTACTTCTTTGTTTTTATTTTTTATTTTTTTATATTAATTTTGTTACAGAATTGTTTTCAAATATAAAAAAAATGAGTCAAACTATTTACAAATATAGAAAAAATTTATTGTCTATCAACAATAGAACGCAATAGAATTTCAAGCGATAGACAGTGAGATTTTTCTATATTTATAAATAGTTTGATATTTTTCTGTTTATAATAATTTTCCTTTGCTCTATTTCTTTTATATTTATTTTTTCTTTATTAATTTTGTTATATTTATATTTTAGTTAAAGTGAAACAAAATGAATGTAGAAATGAACAAACATTTTATATGGAAAAATTCTAACCGATTTCAAATGTAATGAAAATAAAAAAATTGTATTTAAAAAATATATAAGCATGCCTATTATTTGATAAATGTTTCTTTTCTTGACATACTTAACATCTTTTACTCTTCAACCTCGTGTGTTCAATCTAGAGGTAAGTTAGTTTTATTTTACTTTTATGTTTTTATATATTTTTTCTTTTTTATATTAATTTTGTTACAGAATTATTTTCAAATATAAAAAAATGATACAAATATAGAAAAATTTTACTGTCTATCAACAATAGAACGCAATAGAATTTCAAGCGATAGATAGTGAAATTTTTCTATATTTATTAATAGTTTGATATTTTTTCTGTTTATAATAATTTCCCTGTGCTATATTTCTTTATATTTATTTTTTCTTTATTAATTTTGTTGTATTTATATGGTAGTTAAATTTAAAATTTTATAATGGTATAATATTTTAATTTTCAAATTTCAAAATTTCAATATGTATAGTTAAATATTTTTTAATTTTAAATTTTAAAATAGGCATGCTTATATATTTTATTAAATCCAATTTTTTATTTTCATTACATTTGAAATCGGTTAGAATTTTTCCATATAAAATGTTTGTTCATTTCTACATTCATTTTGTTTCACTTTAATAATACTTTTTACAACCACGACATTTACGTAATGATTGAGTTGGATTTGATTCGACTTCGCATTTGAGACGAATGACCCAGTGAAAAATTATATTGCACATCCAATTTGAGCAGCATTTGAAAGATAGCTAGAAAAAATAATTGTATTATTGTTATTAGTTTTGCATAAGATTTGTTTTTAATAATGTCATTTTTTAAGATTTTTTTAATTCTTTTATTACGTGTTCTACCTTTTTATTTTACATAAATAAATTATATTTAAACTATAAAATAAGAAAAAAAGTAAAAAAGAAATAATACAAGAAATAGTTATCAAACAAGATTTTGTATTTTTTTCTATTTCTTTTTCTCAAGAAATAAGAAATCTAAATAATTATCAAACATATTTCCATTTTTAATTTTTAAAAAATTGAAAATAAGAAACAATAAATAGAAAATAGGAAAAATAATTGGAAACGTTATCAAACAGAGCCTACTTATTTAGCAATCAATTTCATAGTAAAAAAAGAGAATCAAACAAAAATAAGTTCAAATTTTCAATAATCTAAAATTAAAATTTATCCTCTGTGATGTGACACAAATTTTCAAGTCGTTAATGTTTTATGACATATTTAGAAGTGATTTTAAAAAATGTATTTTTAAAAAAGAATGATTTAATTATAATTATATTTACTATATTGTTAAATGTTTAGTATAGATTATTTTAATTTAGTTCTTAAAAATTGACTTTTATTTTATTTTTATTTTTTTAAAAATAATAGGCAGAGCCAAAGAACAAATAGTTCAAACCTTTACCTCTTCATCCAAGATGATGGGGAGAATGCTATCTGAAAAAATATATTTAAATTTCTAGATTAAAGAACACCCTTGAGAGAAAGCCAAAGTTGCGGTGGTATGAATGGATTCATATTATACGTTATTTAAGGCAGAAAATACTTTTGTTGGAATGCCTTAAACCGGTTAGCGCTCCTAAATTGTATTCGTATTATATGTTATTTACGATTATGACTCTAGAGTTTAGAGAGATGTCATATGTATACCCTCTAACCCTATTGGCACCTCTACAATGTCTATTATATGATATTATTCTCTAATAATAAAATTGCTTTCTCCCTCTACCCATAGACATATAGCTAACATAACTATTGGTGAACCACCTAAATTCTTGTGTCGATCTTTACTATTTATGTTTTGCACTTTTTTTAACTGTGTCAAATCCGTAACATCTTTCTTAACAAAATTGTTAAAATGTCAAGATATTTGTGCGCGAGGCTGGAATGTAACTCGGATTACTGGAAATCATAGGTGTGTTTGAATGCATGAGGTACCAAGGGTGGAATGAAAATGAGATCGTGAAACATGAAAACAATGGGAAAGAGAATTTGGTTAAAAACTGTCGAAACAGAATGAATTTAATATTACAAATCGGGCCCAAAATGCTCAATCTAAACATAGGTTTTAGATTACATTACAATTCAAATTCATCAAAATGGGTTTACATTAAGGGTGTTTAAGTAATTATGCCAATGGCATATTTGAAATTAATTCAATCTTCTATTTTTCTAGGGCTTTCTCTTGGATAGGTAATAGAGGCCAGTCGCGACACATAACAAACCATTATTTTTTCTTCTTTGAATTATTCATGTTAGTAATTGATTTAACGTAACTTTAAGCCATGGATCTTTATAAAATAGAAACACTCTCTCTTATGAGTTCTTATCATATGGATTAATCAACATAAATGTTTTATGCCATTAGAAAAACTTGCTCCACACGACCATACAAATGTTTAAATGCCCATCATCTTATACATTCAAAATAAACCATACATATCATTCAAATTATTTAAAATGGTAGAAAAATGAGATGATTCTACCTTATTTAATCATCATCTTAATTGTTTCAAACATAGATATTCAAATTATTTCAACCAACTGTAGGAATACTAACCACCACATCATTTATGTTAACAAAAACCCGAACTCGATCTAGTCTAAAATCTGCAGTAACTGGAGATCCTGCTAATACAACAACTGCCTTCACATTAGGATTATCTCTCTCTATAAGACGTACTGCAATGGAAGATTCGATGAATACGAGCTCTGGCCATGAGGATTTCCCTAAATAAATTAAATTGTGTAAAAGTAAAATACTCATTCAAAATTTTAATTAAGAACAAAAATCAAATGGCCAAAAAATAATCATTTGAAAATTAAACACCCAAGTGGGAAGGAGTTGTCTTACTAACCTGAAGGAATAACAATTTCTTCAGCCATATCTTCTTCAATCCCTTTTTCTTTGCTTGAAGATTGAATAATGAGATGCTTGGTAATTAGCTTGTGGTATTTATAGCTAATTTCGTTTTTTTTTTCTTTTTTTTTTTCTTTTTTTTTTAAGAAAGGAACAAAATAGAATATTTTATAGAAGAATTTTTAAAAATAGAAAAATAAGAGAAACTATTTACACAAAATAGCAAAATTTTTAGATAGTTATGATAGATGCTAATAGAAGTCTATCAGGGTCTATCAATATAGAAATGATATAAGTCTATCATTGATAGATACGGATAGAAGTTTATCAATATTTTTTTTGTTATTTTTTTTTACAAATAGTTTCCCTATTTTATATTAGTAGTCTTAATCTAAAACTTAATAAAAATAGAGATAAATATCCCACAATGTGAACACATGTTTGAAATTGAAGTCCTATATGTGAACAAGTTGGAACATGTGGCTATTAGAAACAAGTTTGAGGTAGAAATAGGATAATATAAAAAAATAATAATAAAAAGCCACTACTTTAAATATAAATTGTTTAACCAAATAGTTCAATCTCCTTCACCTATTTTAGAAATACTAGTAAGCAAACACAAATTCTATTGTTAAAGTTTTTGTATCTTTCTTACATAAATAAATCATTTCTTATATGTAATAGATCACATGCATAAATAGTTTTTTATATTAAATTTTGATATTTAAAAAATGCTCAACAAAAAAATTCATTGAAATGTAAAGTTTTCTTTGTTAAGATCTACATTGAAAATAAGAGAAGATGAATACATAATTTAAATTTTTTTTAATTTAACCTTTCTCTAGTAAAATTGGACATTTTGAAGTAAAGATACTAAAATTGAACAAATTACTTCAAAATATAAAAACTATAATGGTATTTCAATCCTAGATAAAAAAAATTCAGAGAGTCATTTAAAATTTTTTAAAAAAAATTTAAGGACTAATATATATTTACTACTATATATATATAATATTTTGAAGCAAAAAAAAAAAAAAAAAAAAAGGATTAGGAATTGTGGGCAATACCTGTCATTTTCTTGTGTTGAATTCTCTAAGAGTTGTATGTTTCTAAGCTTAGTTGTTTAAGTTAGAGAAATCATTATATATAGTCGATTTTTTCAATAACCTAAAGTAACCTTTTTCTTTTAGAAGAATATATTCCGATCGGAATAAAATAAAGAAACTTAAAATTGAAATTTGAGATGAAGATATAGAAATAGACTAAAGAAAGTTCTTTCTACTAAAGAAGATTCTCTTTTAAGTTGTTTTTTTATACTCTGACTTAGTTTGGCATTGTTGTAAATTTTAAAATAATTGTTATTGTTCGTGTTTAAAAAAATAAATTTTGAAATAAAAATAAGGAAAATTTTCAGAATAACAAAAAAACATTGATAGAATTTTATCAGCTATCAACATCTACTAGTGATAGACTTCTATCATTTCTATCACTGATAAACCCTGATAGGCTTCTATCTAAATAATAATATAGTGTCTGGTAAATTTAAATTTTAAATTAAAAAACTAGTTATATAAGTCTAAGTAGATTTATTATTTCAATTATTTTCATACTGATATTTAATCTATAATCTATTGTATTATAATATAATAATTATTAAAAAAATATTTTTTTAAATCAAAATTATTTGATAAAAAAATTAAGAAAATTAATTGGTATAAAAATTGAATTAATCTAAATTTAATGAGAGAGTAAATAGAAATAAATATATTAGTACGAAGTGATAAGTTTGAGATCTATATGCTGTTAGGGAATGTGATAGATTTATAGGAACGAAAGTTTTCACAAATAGAAAAAATGTCAAACTATTTATAAAAAATAGCAAAAAGAAAATATTGATGTACATTGATAGACTTCTATCAATATTTATCAGTGATAGATTTCTATCATTTTTATTATTGATAGACTTTTATCAATGTCTATCACAACTATATAAAAATTTTCCTACTTTATGTAAATAGTTTCTCTTATTTTTCAATTTTTAAAAATTTTCTTTGTTGGAAAACTAAATCTAAAAATAAGCATTGATCTACTTTTTCACTTTAGAAAAAAAATTAAAAAGTGATGCTAGATAGATTAATCAATAATTTATTTTATCGAACAATCCAAACCATAAAATTCTCTCATTATTACTTGTTAGGATTACAAATGCAATTCCAAACGACCCTTAATAATAATAATTAAAAGGCAAAGGAATGTGTTGATGGGCGATTTTGAATGAGTTAAGCATGTTGATGGGGCGTGTTCAAGGCAAACTCCTATGAGGCAATATTTTAGCCTTGGTCTGCGCTTGTACTATGAAGCTTAACTTTTTTTTGTTTTTGATTTTTTTTTTTTTTTTTTTTTTTTAGACGACCATGAAGTTTAACTTAGTATTTAGGCCACATGTAATAAATCAAAGGTAATTAAAAATTGGGTCCTATTTGATTACAAAAAATGTAAACTGATTGATAAGTAGAGAATGCTCAATTTAATTGTGTCAAAAAATTAGGTTGATATCGTTACCATTACCGTTATTGTTACTGTTACATCATGAGAATTATGAATTTTTCACTTTTTTGTTGCAAATGAAATTTTCACATTTTACTATTATATTTACCTGTTCCTTTATCATTATCTTTACCGTTACCATTTTACTGCTTAATTAGATTATGTTATGTACCTTTATATAAAGAAGGGCCCCACGTTTTAAAGGGTAATAGTTGTCAGACACTCCTCTGCCATTATTAAACGGTTTATATCTTGTGCCAGAAGGTCATCCATCGATAGTGTGTACCCACACAAGTCACGCACATTGTTAAATCACTTATCATTAAACTCAAAAGGTTAAGTCTTGAATTACAGTAAATTGAAGGGTCAACAAAAGAAATAACTAAATTTAAATAGTCCAACTCGAAAAATAACTATACACATTAGAATTTGTAAAAATGAGTGAACCTATTTTTTTTAATGAAATTTTCAAACTGGGCATGGAAAAAAATTCAATAGGGTAGATTTTCCACTTTTAACTCAAGTAAAAGTAAAGGGCTTTGAAGAAATGTTAAATCACCCATAAATCTAAAAGTTTAAGTTGATGAATTATAATAAATTTAATATAGTTAACAAGATGAATGTCAAAATTAAGTAGTGTATTTTGAAAAATAGCAAAAGATCTTTAAGATAGTAAAAATAGCCAAAGGTAATAATAAAAAAATAAATTTAGATCTTTAAGATAGTAAAAATAGCCAAAGGTAATAAAAAAAAATTTAGATTTAAATAAATTTAAAAAATACTTACATTATAAAAAGTAGTATGGTACCTAAAATGTTACTTAACTCAAATCTCTGAAAATGTAATTTTCTTATATATTCCAAATGGCAACTTTCAAGTTCCTTTTTATCCTTTCTTGTGTTCCTTCCAAACATTATTCTCTAAAAATAAGGTGGAAAAGGCTATCAAACTCATAGGGAAATAGATAAACTTGAATCTCAAAAAACATATAAATTCTTAGGCCCTTTGTCCTTTCCTTTATTTTTTTTTTCTTTTTGTTTACCTATTTAAGATTTTTAAAAAAAATCTCAAATAGTTAACAAAAAAAAAAGGGAGCAAATAGTAATAGAGTATTTAAGAAGAAATGGGAGAAAAAAAAGGAAAAATATAGAAGTAAGAGAGTATTAACGGTTTCTTTCCTTATCCTAATGGTAAAGATATTTTTTAATTTTTTTTTTTTTTTTTTTTTTGTAAGTTTAAGCATATTTTTTAAAGTTTTGAAAGCTCAATCCTATATTTTCGACACAAAACTCTAACAGATTCATCAAATACTAACAGTTGAGGTTTTTTTATACTCTTTTAAAAAATTCAAGGGTATTTTTGAAAGTTTTGAAAGTTGGAAGTGTATTTTTCATATAAAACATAAAGCACGAGGCATGGTGTGTAATTTAGCCTAAAAACTAATGAGCTTAGGAACAAAATTATTATTCATATTCCAGAAGTTTGAATACTGCAAATGCATTCTCCTCGCTTCAGAAAGCTCTATCACCGCTACCACTGTCGAACTCACCGCCATTATCATGTTAATGAACAATGATGGTGGTGGCCGAAAAGAAAATGCCGATAAAGTATCCATGGTCGTCGTGAACCAGATTGATGAAGCCTCTAAGTAAAAATTTCTCTAGAAATTTGTAGCTATGAACTCTCGTTTGAAGCACCGAAATTTGTAATTTGGAGTCGAGTCGTAGAGATAAAAATGTTGAAGGCTTGAAAAAAAGGGAAAGGGATACAGAGTTGAGAGTGAGAGAGAAGGAGAGGTAATAGACTAAAAAGAAAAATACTTAGGTGCATCTCGGGTAGCACTTATCTTTGTGCATCCCACCAAAGTGTCCTATCATAATTTGACATGTGGCAAATTCTTCTCGTTTCTTTTTAAAAATATTTTAATGATTTTTTTATGTGAGTTATAAGAGTGAGATGCATCAAAATGGATACTACTCGAGATGCATCAAGTACTACCTGACTAAAAATTGTGGAAAGAGAGGAGGGGAAAAGTGTGGGAAATATAACTCTTTTTTAGATTTTTATAGCAATTTTTGGAAAATGCTATAAACAAGATTATTTCTTGTAGTGTATGATATTGAGAAGTTTGAAGGGAAGGAAGACTTTGCTTTATAGAAAGCAAAGTTAAAAGCCATTCTCGGCAAGCAAAAGGCTTTGAAAGCCATTACTAATCAACCAAACTTCCTCAACAATGACCAAAGAATAAAAGAAGAAATAGAGAGTGCACTCTATGGCTTAATTGTTTTAAATTTGAGTGACAATGTTCTTAGAGAAGTAATTGATAAAGAAACAACATCTGAAAAATATCGGTGAAATTGGATGAACTATGTCTCCAGAGACCTACCTAATCGTGCATATCTTAAACAATCAAGACTAAAGAGTTAGAGATCCTAGCTCAAAAGAAAGAACAAACTAATGGAGAAGGGCTATTTCCAAAGAGGAAATTCAAGAATAATTGGAAAGATAACAAGAATAAAAAAGACGAGCAAATTGAAGTGTAACTTCTGTCACAAAGTAGGTCATATAAAGCAAGATTGTTTCTTTTTTAGAAAGAAACAAAATCAGAGATAACAAAAGGAAAAACAAGCTAAAGAAACTAAAGTTGGAGCATCTATAGCAGAATAGGGCAATTTTATCTCTTTTGATGCTTTGACTACAAAACAATAAGGGACCAACAATGAACACTTTGATGAAATTGAAAATTGGATTTTGGATTGAAGAGGATGGTTGACTACTTACAAAAGCTGGAATGGAGGGGTTGTCTATATGGGAAATGATAGTGCTTGTGAAATTGTTGGGATAGGTTCAGTCTCACTAAAATTTAACAGTTGCACTTCTTAAAAATTTTAGGCATGTACCCACTCTTAAAAGGACTCTAATATCCCTAGGGATGTTGGATTCAATTGGGTGTGAGTATCATGGCTTTGGAGGCAAATTTGAAATTTAAAAAAAAAAATTCAAGAATTGGTCGTTGTTGGAGAAAATTAGAACAATAATGGTCTTTACTTGATTAAAGATGTTCAAAAATTTCAGTCAGCCCTAATAGTTTCTAATATAACATGTCCCATTTGGTGTCTTATTCTCCTATTGGCATGTGGAAACCTCAACATAGCTAAAACTAAGGCTCTCTACACACGGTCTAACGGGACCAAACCATCGTTGTCGTTTCGTGCCAGATTGGGACTAAATCGTTGGTTGCCGCCGCGAGCCATGTTCTGGAAGGCAGCCATGGCAGTCAGAATGAGGCTCTGCTGCCATGGGTTAGGTGATCGACTTGGCTTTGGCGTCAAGAAGAAACTACATTTGGGCCAGCATGAGTTTCATGTCCCTCATGCGAATCGACATTCGAAAAGCACTGTAGTCTACTGGTAAGCCATTTCAAATGTGCAATTTTTTTTACCTTTCAAAAGTAGTGTTGAATGGTGTTAGTTGGTTCCTTTTTTATTGTGTAAAGTGTGGATCGAGGCTACAACACACCGGGAAATAATTGTATAGAGAGCCTAAAATAAGAAGACCAAATAAAAATTGACCTAGGTTTTAAAAATAAATGTTTTTTTTGCCGTTTGCTTAAGTGAAATTACCAAAATCTCCCTTCTTCCTTTTCTCAACCGTCTCAGTTTTTTTTCTTATTTTTTAATTCTTTCTCTCCTTATTTTTCTCTAACTTCTATATTTTTTTTCCTTTTCGTTTCTTAAATCTTCTACGATATTCTCCTTCTTCTTCTCCAGATCTTCTCCTGACGTGTGAGAGATCGACGGAGCGAGTACAAGAGCGAGAGCGAGATTCTTGAAGCGAACAAGAGCGAGAGACAAGAAGCGAAAAGCGAGAGCGAAAGGAAAAAATAAAGGGAAAATGGTCTAATTTTGTGTTGATGAAGATCGAGGGGAGAAGCGAAGATGAAGAAACGAGGAGCGAGAAGCGAGAGGAATGAGCGAGATTTCGTGGCGGCGAGGCCAATCGGAGGACAAATTGGTATTTTCACGCGTGTCTGACATCAGCAAAAGGCCATTTCTTAAGCTTTTTTAAACACGGGACCATTTTTCGTTCGCCTCTCTCAAAAGAGGCCATTCGTACGATTTTTTCCACACTGGATCGGGTCTTTGAGAAGTACCATTTTTCAAGACTTAACTACAATTCACGAGTAGTAGTCGCAAAGGTTATGCGAGAGAAGGCAGAAGGTGAGAGGGTAACATTGATCAAAGTTATTAGAACTTGATCTCTGTAGCTAGTCCCATTGAAGATATTTGAGATTGACCACACGAGGTTGAGTTTGAGAGGTGGAGGAAGAGGCAGATGGGCTTGAAAAATTGTAGAGATTTGGAATTTCCATTGAACGTAGTTTGTAGAGTCAAGGCAAACTAGGACTAGGTTGCAGATATTGGAGAGTAGACCAGAGATTTGATATGACAGCCCAAAATTTTCCTTTCTGATTTCTAATTAAGCATCTGTACTTAGTTGGAATATTTGTGTTTTTCGTTGTTAAGATCTAATAGGATTATTAAGATAATTCATTTTTTTTAGTGGTAAATGTTTTAATTGGATTCATTTTGGATATTTTTGAAGAATTTGATTTATTTTTGGAGTTAGAGAAGTTTAGAGAATATATATATTTATATATATAATTAAATTCTTATTAGGGTTAAGGAAATAAACGAAAAAGGGTAAAGAAAAATATATATATATATATATATATATATATATATATATATATATATATATTCTTTATAAGCCTCATAATGCGTGCTAAATTTAAAAAAAGAGAGAACCGTAAATTTCTTTTCTTCTTCTTCTTCTTCTTCCTCGTGAGCGTCGCGCAGCGCCCCCCGCCCCCCCAGTTATCTTAGCCGTTCGTTAGTTCCAGTGCCACTCGCCGTCTGGTCTTCGCCGTCGCTCGCGTGTCTCAGGCGTGGATCGTATCGCCGGTTGCCATTTTCTTCCGAACCAGTCTGCACCGCCGTCACCGCGCGTGCCGCCAACGCCCATCGTGCCTCTCAGCTGTGCGCTGGCAGTGACCGCCGGCAGGTCTCCAGCCGTCGCGGGCTCTGCGAAGCAGCCATTGCCGCCGGCAGTGCTTCCAGTCGCCAGTTTCCAGTGGCTTTTGAGGTAAGGTTCATTTGAGTTTGGATCTAGTGCTCGAATGCATTCTAACTTGAGATTTGGTTTCGCTTGGGGGTGTTACCCAGCACGTTGATTTTAGGTTGCAGACTCGAAAGGTTGAAGGCCACTGTCGGGTTGCTGCTGGTGGGGTAAGTGTTAGTATCATGGAGAACCTAATTTTTGGAGTATGGTGGACTTTTGTTGCTAATTGTATTTTGGATTTGTGATAGGATCGATTTGGGTCCAGGATCTCTATGTGGTTGTTTACTAAATGTTTTGAGATAAGTGATTTTATTGTTGGGCTGGCCTTCAGGCCAGATCTCAGCCCATTATACCAGTTTTAACACTGCAATATTGGTGATCTATGTTACTCATGAAAATTTAGTATGCATTCCTAGGTTATTCTATGAGTATGAATGTCGATTGTGGCTCTGTGATTATGTGTATGTATGTATATGTCTGAATTTCATGCTAAAATGCACCGTTATGTCCCATCTTACGATAATGTGAATCAAAAGGTTCACTCCCATATTTGACAGTGTGTCATCAGGCCACTAGACATGCGTGGACCGACGGGTTCACCTCCATGTTATGATACCGTGGGTCATCAGGCTCACCTTTCTGTTTTGACAGCGTGCCTTCAGGCCGCTAGACATGGTGACGGGGCGGGCAAGTTATCCACGTACAGTAGCAATCCCGATAATGGGGTTACTTACTGAGTATTTTATATTCATTCCTTTCTCTATATGAATTCAGGTAAGGACAAGGACAGATCGATAGGCGATAGGAAGAATCCGTGACCGGGCCAAGGGGGACTAGTCAAAAGTTTTCGCGTTTATTTTTTCATGTTCCATGTTTTAAACGAGCCGAGAACATCCAGCCTTTGGGTTGTTTTCGTGGTTTTATTCGTTATTTAACTATTTCAGCATTTTGGTAGGGGTACCCCGAACAAGGACTCAACTTTCATTTTGTTGAAATTGATTTCGAAACTATTCATTTGTTTGTTTAATTATTTACTTTTTTACTTTTCCTTTTAAAGTATTGGTTCCATGTTTTGTTTTGTTTTGTTTTGTTTTTTTGTTTCCTATTGCGAAGGGTTTGTTTATAACCGAAGCCTATAAATGTAGTAATATTCTATTAGGAGGTGTTAGGAGTTGGGTCGTTACCTTTGAGGTGTGGATATTGCTGAATTAGATTGAGAAATAGAGGAGGGGTCGACCATGGTTGAAAGAAGACGTGAGTCTTATTGGCTCTCATATCAAAATGAATAAGAGGTAACTTTGAGTTTAATCTCTCTGCTTTTGCTTGATAAATTGATATAAAGTAAGCATCGCCCCATTTATAGTAGGGTGAGTAAAGATTTACAAAACAAATTCTACATAAAATGATTGAGATATATATTCCAAAATCTCCATACAACACTAATTATAGGATTTGAAATAGTGTAAGTTACAAGATCTACATAATTCAACTTTTGTATAGCTTACGAGAATAATTGGGAGTTTAATGAGAGGGATTTGTAACATATGAAGGTTATGGACATCTAATATTAAAAATATTCAAATGTAATTTAAAATATTCATAATACTCCCCCTTTAGATATCGATTGTATATAGAATATATATGCCTCGTTAAAACCTTACTAAGAAAAACTCAGTGGGATAAAAACCTAGTGAAGGAAAAAGAGTACATTATTCATATATTTTAATAAATGTCATTAAAAACCTTACTAGGAAAACCCAGTGGGATAAAATCATAGTTAAGGAAAAAAATAGTGTAGCACATTTATTTCCCCTCATGAAAACACCACTTGATAACTCTTGATCGTCACATGCAAATGTTGTGTTAACTTCTCAAATATTGTTGTAAGCAACACCTTCGTCAATAAGTTTTCCAAGTCGTCTTTTGAAGAAATTTGTTGAATACTAATGTCGCTATTTTATGTTTTATCATCTTCATATAAGAACACTCTTGAATAGCTTCGTAAATCATCATGATTTCAACATGATTTAAAGTAATTGTTGTTATGATCTGCTTCATAGACTACATAAAATATAAAATGTTGCTACATGTAATAAGTAACATGTTTAAGATCTAGCTCACATGGGTTTAGATAAATAACCTGCATCTTCACAACTAACTAGATCATAATTTGATTTATTAGAATAAAATAAATTCATATAAGTTCATTCTCAAATAAAATCTAACACATATTTAACTCTACTCAAATATCTTTCTTTTGAAGATATATTATATATATGTAACAAAATTACTACAATACTACAACATGTAGTGTATAACTAGTAAGGATACATGAGTGCACTTATTTCCCAAAATTATAGTCCTTCATGACCTAAATTTTTCATTTTCTTCCTAACATCAGGTGAATGAACCACCACAGGAGTGTTCGATAATGTAACTAGTTCATATAAGATTTTTTATGTATAAATTGATGTAATCACATATGTGCACTTTATGCATTATTTGCAAGTTAAGGCAAAACTTTATTTACTGGAAATTTCATCTCAATGTCCTTTTTAAGAAACCTTATTACTTTTGAAATCTCTTCAGGAGTTTCCATTATATATTCAGATCATCAATATATACATATATAGTAAATTTTGAGTATGATTTCTTTATAATATCATTGTTGGATGTATGCCCTAAAGCCTCGTAGTTATATATGTTATTTGAAGAAATGATTGATTATTTAATATATGCAATAATCCATTAAAGAAATATCCAAAGTTATTTTATGTAACTTAAACATGTATGTGGTTGACATATAGGTGGATCATGTTTAAGTAATAACATAAATGGTCTGTAGTATATGGATAAGGTTGGGTGCCTTATCCTAGTGACACTACGGATACGACCCACTTTGTAAATGTTACAAGAGTTGTAACTGTTACAAATGATTTGATCCTCATCGTTCATGTGAAGACATGCGAGTGGGGGTATTCTATACAAAGAGTTTGTATAAGACCAGACCGCAAAATGATTAATCTTTCTTTATAACACCGTTACTTGAAGAGATTAACTTTTCAATATGATGGTCATAGGTAACTCGACCTTAATTCTGAGTGAATTATGAAATTCTGCCTATGAGAGCAATTCTTTGATTTGTATAGGTGAGAGTGGCTAGATTCGTCGACTCAATAAGCCTACCATTTTGGAGATTTGTCCGAGTAGGGAGCTAGGAACATAGCTACCACAAGATGGAATTCACTCCTTCCCATCTTTAGGGTAAGTAGAGAAATTACTCTCTTAAGTGCTGACATCGGGTCTTGAACAATGGGTCCCTCCCTCTCATTGGCTCGAGAGGGTTTTGTTTATGGTAGGACCATAAACATGTTGTTCATTACAGGATCAGTGAGACTTAAAAGTTAGATGTAATTATAGGGGTAAAACGGTAATTTGACCCAACTGTAATTATGAGCGATTCGTGAAGGGTCGACTTATTGTTGATTGGTTATATCCATGGACACAGAAATATATTTAAGTGCGAAGAGTGCAGCTGTGGGTCTTAAGTGGAGTGACCCACAATTAATGAATGTTGATTAATTTAATTAAAGAGTTTAATTAATTAATCTCATATCATTGGAGCTTCTAATCTGTAGGTTCATTAGATCCCTCTGCTAGCTCACTAAGGGTAAAATAAGAATTAGTTAGTTTTAAAAAATTTAAATTGTTCAAATTGAATAAGAGAAAGTGTATTAATTGTATTAGATATACAATTAATATAATGTATATAGATATATTATAATATATAGTTAATTTTGAATAAGATTCAAAATAAAACTTTATGTTTTGAGATTATTAATGTTTGAATGAGATTTATTAAACGAATATAAGTGAGATTCATATTATAAGAGAATTGAATGTTAATTGTATAAGATACAATTAACATAATGTATATTGATACATTATATTATCAAGTTAATTTTGAATTGGATTCAAAATTAGACTATATAATATGAGAGATTAATGTATTTGAATAAAATCCAAATATTAATATGAATATGATTCATAATAAAACCATAGTTTAAAGTTTAATATGAATGAGATTCATATTGAAACTATAGGTTATGAAAGAGAAATATATTTGAATATGATTCAAATGTAACATTAATTAATGGACTTGATTAAGTTAAATGAAATGTGATTTAATTTAACATTAGTTAAGGTTTAACTTCCCATGGTTAAGTGGAGTTAATGATGGGTTCTATGATTGAGAATCTGAACTCTCTCTCAACTCTCAACACAAAAATTCAGAGAAAACAGTTTCTCTGTAAAATTACTCTTCCTTAAGGTTCCAAAGAGGGTTGCAATCCTTGCTGAAGAATACCAGGAAAGACTTAGCAGTGTTGTCCTTGTTCGAGGTTGTTCGTGAGGACCGAGAAGTTGCTGAGATTAAAGTAATTGAGAAGAATTGGAGAAGATTGAAGAAAGTCTTCAAAGGTTAAACTTCTTCTCCTTGAAATTTCTTCTAAAAGCAGCTTAATTACGTATATATGGTTATCCTGTGTTTGAGTGTTTCTCTGTTTTCACGATTTCCAAAATGAATTTTGAAAGCACATGCGTTCATGCACTTCCGTTGAGGAATTTGATTCCTTCAATCATATGGACAAATAGGATTATTTTATACCCTTATTTCAACAAATCTTTAATAAGATGATCAATATCGCATACGTCAGGAATGTTTTATAAGAATCTCGGTGCTAAATATAATTATCTAATATTTGAATTGTATGATTCTGATACCTTTAATCCTTCATGAATTTTCATAAATTAAATATTATTATTAATATATTCATTAAATGTGGTATGACTGTACCCATAAGATGTATATTAAACTTTTCATACACAGTTAGATAAATTAGATATCTCTTGGTATTGTATATTTACCATTAGAGGATATGTTTTCTCATAGTCAATATCAATCCATTGCGAGAATTATTGTGGAATATGTCTCGCTTTATATCTTGTGACTTCATTCTATTTGTTTTCTTACAAATACTCACTTGTATCTCACATGTTTGACATTCTCTGAAGTCTGGACTACTAGTTTTCACAATTTGAAAAATAAATTTATTTCTATTGGATTGTTTCTTTCCACATAAGTCAATCCTTTCTATTTCGATATTTTTGTTTTATACTTTGTTTTTTGTTACAGCATTAGTCAGAAAATGCCCATGTTTTTTTCCGACCAAAACATCCCTCCAAGTTGATATTAATCTTCAATATTGCAGGTTTAGGAAAGAATGAACTCCATGCTGCTAATTGTTTTCTAGTTTAAAGCTATAGTATACATTTTCTTATAGTGAGTTGTTGAAAGCATTTTCACGGTAAGAATTAGAAGGTTTAGAATACCCAAATGAAAAAAATGGAGAAAGAGAACAGAGAAGATAAGAGAGAAGTTTTGTTTCTATTACTAGTTTTTTTATTTATTACATTTTTAGCATTAAAATTTATTTTAAAAAAATGAGATGTTACCGTAGCAAACGAAAATTTAACCGGACCATTTAAACCTATTTCTTAAAATTTATAGGCTAAAAAGGTCCATTTAAAAAACTGAGGGACCAAATGAACCTATAGCTAGGAACTAAAAGAGTAATTTTTCCTAAATTTAAAAACATATTAGTTTGTGATAAATAAAAAAAAAAAAAAAAAAAAAAAAAAAAAAAAAGTCTTATAGAGCAATTTATGTCACGACACGGATTAACTAGTAGAATTGGTTACACGTGAATTGTTTGGAAAAATTTCTAGTCCTGATAGTATGAATCTTTCCTACCTCCTTTATTTAATGAGTGACCTGTGGTATTATTGTTACATTTTTATTTATATAATTTTTTTACAGGGCCCACATAGATTTAAACCAACATTTTTCCTTTTTTCAACCAACAAATTTCTCTCATCTTTAATTTATATTATTTTTTAGGGGTCTTTTCAAAAATATAAAAAAAAAAACTAATTACACATATAGAAAAAAAAAGTTGCAAAATAGAAAAGCACAATAATAGGTTTATAATTTTTTAAAATTTCTAACATACCCCTCTCATTATTTGAGCTTCGTGCGCGCCGATATTGTATTCTTCTTCTTCAAACCTTCTTCTTCAGGTCTTCTTCAGATCTTCTTCTTTTCTTCACTTCTTCTTCTTCTTCTTCTTCTTCTTCTTCTTCTTCTTCAGATCTTCTTGTCTTAATCGTTCGTATTTATGCATTCATTTGAATTTCTGATTTCGATTTTGTCCTAAATCATTAATGATTATTGATGAATTCATTTTGTAATTTTTAAAGTTATTGTAATTGTTGTTTTGTTTTTTTGTAGGTTTTACCAGATTTCTTCTTTTTTTTTTCTTTCACCTGTAATGATTATTTTCCTTTTCTTTCAAGTTTTATTAGGTTTTCAAGTTGAAGTCATCTCTAGATAGAATGTGATATAACTCTATCACAGTCGATCTTTGATAGAGAGGAATTTAATTTAAATGTGTTCTTTAAATATGTTCTCTATTTTTGTCCAGCTCAAACTCTTATCTCACTAATATAAGGTAATAGGGCTCTATCACTATCTATCTATTTATCACAATGAAATTCATTCAACATATAATGTGCTCAATAAAATAGTGTAACAAAAAATTTGTGAATGATAGAGTTCTATCAATGTCTATCTGTGAACAGATAGACACTGATAGAACTCTATCATTGTCTATCTGAGAGATAGACTGTTATACAGTTCTATGATATAATTCTATCACATTATTTTATCACATTCTATCTCTTGACAGATTCTTATAGGTACTATATATAACTTTTTTAGGTTTTAAGTTTTTTTTTTTTTTTGTATTGTTTGTGTTTGTGTTTATATAATTTTCTTCCTATTTGATTAGTTAATTTTGTTTACAATCTCTTTCATGACAACTTTATCTCGAATCCATCATTAATAGAGATAGATAGAGTTCTACCTTTGTCTATCACTAATAGACATAGATAGAGTTCTATCTCTGTTTATAACTGATAGACACTGATAGAGTTCTATCTCTGTCTATCACTGATAGTATACTATCAGTGATAGACACTGATACTATACTATCAGTGTTTATCGTTAATACATTTTTAATACTAATTACTCTTTCCATTTTATTTTGTTAGGTTGATCCATTAACAACAATGAATATAAAGTAACAGATGGTGATAAATAATCCATAGTGAACCTGGAGTCGGGAAGTTGTAGTTGTTGAGTATGGGATTTCATTGAAATTCCTTGTGCTCAAGCACTTGCTGTTCTTCGGAAGCGTAATGAGGACAATTACTTTTATGCATATGCGTATTATCATTCAACAACATTATCATCAACATATAACGGTTGTGTTCAACCAGTTGGAGTTCATTTAGATTGGAGGACGACTATAAATGATGAAATTACACTACAAGAATTTTTGTCTTTGGCGACAGTTTTTTCTGCCAACGCAACAAAAAATGTCAGCAGAGCTAATTTTTGCAGACGAACTTTTAATGTGTGGGCATAACATCAGTTCTGCCGACGAACATATGTGCGTGGGTAAAAAGTTATGTGGTTTTAGTAAAAATCATTAAGATTGGTTTCTGCCCACGCTTAATTTAGTTTCTCCCCACGCAAAGAGCGTGGGCATAAAGTTTTAGTTTCTCCCCACGCAATGTGTGTAGCCAAAAACTTTTTAAATCCCACATTTTATTTTTCTCCACATTTTCTTAAAATCCTACTCACTTTTATTTTTACCCACATTTTCTTATGTCGCAATAAAATATTATTAGCAACGTGTTTTAAAACAGTGTCACAGAAAAAATTTACAATGCGTTAACTAATGCCATTAAATATTAAAATTTTTTAGCAATATATGTAGGTATCACTAAATGTATATAAATTATTTATTTTATAAAATACATTTTAGTAAAAATTGTTCTTCCCTTAAAATATATTTTAGCAAAAATGGTTTTTCCCTCCCTCTTTTCCCTCCCTCTTTTCTATCTTTTCCCACTTCTCTCTTTCCCCCTTCTCCCACCCTTCACTTCGACTTCCCCTTCCCCTTTCCCCCTTCCATTTTTCCCCCTTCCCACCACCCTTCACTTCAACTTCCATTCTCGTTTCCCCCTTCAATTTCAACGTACGACAACACTCACTCCGCGCGACCTCACTCCAGCGAGACCCATTCCGATGCGACCCACTCCAGTGCAACTTCTTCAGTGCACAACTAGCGGTGGACGAGAACCACGACGATGCCTGCACGAATGGCGTTCATAACCCACAACGGCAGTGGATTTACCCAGCTATTTGACGAGCAATGGACGAAAAACCAAACCCACAAAACCTTTTCGGCGATTTCTACCTTCGACAGACCCACGCCACTCGTTTTCAAAAAACCCACTCATTTCAGGTGCCTCTTTTTGTAATTTCAACTTCTTCTTCAAAATTATCAAGTTTTATTTTGTTTTATGTAATTTTTGTGTTGTCTTGCTGAAAGTTTGTGCTTTTCTTGATGATAATTGGTGCTTTTGTTGTTGATAATTGGTGGGTTTATCTCACAATTTAAACATTTAGAGTTTAATTATTCTTTTCAATTGGTTTAGTTGAAGTTCGTTTCGGCTCTAGATAAAATGTGGCTTTTATTCACTCTTTCTCCAAGCTTTTATTTTGCTGCTACATATAATGATATTGGCTGACCATGGTTTTTATTTTCTCATATTTACCTTTCAACATTCATTTCTTACTTTCTCACGAATGTCCTAAGAAGAAAATTTGTAGTTCGTAGAGAAAGAAAAATTTGAGTGTGAATTACTATAGAAAAGCATTATGGATAGAAGGGAAGAACATTAATTAGTACAAGTCAAAAAAATGGACATAGATATCTTTATTATTATTTTTCATTTCTTTTGGGGTTTTGAGTGTTAAATACAATATTTGTTGTGTTAGGTGATTATATTTTGTTGTAAATATGAGTTTGGCTTTCCTTATCACTAATGCCTTTTTTATTCAGAGTGATTGGTTAAAATTTATGGTGGATTAGAGGTAAGAATATCCCTCTTGAACACTCTCAATAATTTTGATTAAGGTTTTCAAATTGAATTCTAACATATCTAAATTTTGCCTTTGATTGTGTAGACTTTAAAGAAGTTGACATTTATTCGAGGAAATGAAATTTGGATTGAGAATTGTAAGTAGTTTCCACAACCCTTCCAAAATTTAATTTTGACTATTGTGATTTGATAAGAGTTTGAAAGTATGTAATGAATGTTTGAAAGTATGTTTATCTAATTTGTAAATTGATTTTATAGTTGTGTATTTTTAATTGTTTCGGCTAAATGAAAGTATGTGGTTGTTTGGAATTGTTTTGTATTGAAAGTATGTTTAGTTTTTTTTTTTGTCACATATGAAAAATAGTGAAAGATTTGATGAAAATACAACAAGCGACAATCAAAGAAATTTAAAGAAGGTTGGGAAGTGGATAAGGTATATTTTGTACTTTGAAACTATTATATGTTTGAGTTATAATGTGTTGTGGCTAACCTAGTTATGGTAGCCAAATTCATGCATTTAATGCCTTTATTAGACATTTAATGCCTTTTTAGTAGTTTTGAATTTGAATGTAATACTTAGGTTTTTTAAGTTGTTTTGGGAGTTAAAGTTTTATTTGGACATTTTTAGGTACTTTTTAGTTGGTTTTGAAACTCAAAAGGACACTTAAGAATTAGTTAGGTTGTTTTAGGAGTTGACAAGTCTCTTGGACACTATTTAGGTTCTTTTTAGGTTGATTTTGAGTTTGAAAGTCACACTTATGCATTTTTAAGTTGTTTTGGGAGATAAATGGTCATTTAGACACCTTTTAGGTTGGTTTTGAGTTGTAAAGTCACACTTAGGCATTTTTGAGTTGTTTTGGGAGATAAAGTGTCATTTAGACATCTTTTAGGTTGGTTTTGTGTTTAAAAGTCACACTTAGGCATTTTAAAGTTGTTTTGGGAGTTAAAGTTTCATTTATAGACACTCTTTAGGTACTTTTTAGTTGGTTTCGAAACTCAAAATGACACTTAAGAACTATTTAGGTTGTTATGGGAGTTGACAAGTCTCTTGGACACTTTTTAGGAACTTTTTAAGTTATTTTGAGGGTGAAAGTGTCACTTAGACACTCTTTGGGTTCTTTTTAGGTTGTTTTGAGTTTGAAAGTCACATTTAGGCATTTTAAAATTGTTTTGGGAGTTCAACTGTCATTTAGACACTTTTTAGGTCCTTTTTAGTTGGTTTTGAAACTCAAAAGTACACATAAGTACTTAGGTTATTTTGGGAGTTGAAAAGTCTCTTAGACACTTTTTAGGAACCTTTTAAGTTCTTTTGAGGGTGAAAGTGTCACTTAGACACTATTTGGGTTCTTTTTAGGTTGATTTTGAGTTTGAAAGTCACACTTATGCCTTTTAAGTTGTTTTGGGAGATAAATGGTCATTTAGACACCTTTTAGGTTGGTTTTGAGTTGTAAAGTCACACTTAGGCATTTTTTAGTTGTTTTGGGAGATAAAGTGTCGTTTAGACATCTTTTAGGTTGATTTTGTGTTTAAAAGTCACACTTAGGCATTTTAAAGTTGTTTTGGGATTTAAAGTTTCATTTTATAGACACTTTTTAGGTACTTTTTAGTTGGTTTCGAAACTCAAAATGACACTTAAGAACTATTTAGGTTATTTTGGGAGTTGACAAGTCTCTTGAACACTTTTTATGAACTTTTTAAGTATTTTTTAGGGTGAAAGTGTCACTTAGACACTCTTTGGGTTCTTTTTAGATTGTTTTGAGTTTGAAAGTCACATTTAGGCATTTTAAAGTTGTTTTGGGAGTTAAAATGTCATTTAGACACTTTTTAGGTACTTTTTAGTTGGTTTTGAAACTTAAAATGATATGCTTAAGAACTATTTAGGTTGTTTTGGGAGTTGACAAGTTTGTTGAACACTTATTAGGAACTTTTTAAGTTGTTTCGAGGGTAAAAGTGTCACTTAGACACTCTTTGGGTTCTTTTTAAGTTTGTTTTGAGTTTGAATGGAATACTTAGGTATTTTGAAGTTGTTTTGGGAGTTATAGTGTCATTTAGATACTTTTTAGGTACTTTTTAGTTGGTTTTGAAACTCAAAATGACACTTAGGACTATTTAGGTTGTTTTGGGAGTTAGCAAGTCTCTTGGACACTTTGTAGGAACTTTTTAAGTTTTTTAGGGTGAAATTGTTACTTAGACACTCTTTAGGTTACTTAGACACTTTTTAGGTTGTTTTAGGAGCTTTTTAAATTGTTTTAAGTTGTTTTGAGGGTGAAAGCATTTTTAGGTTGTTTTGAGAATCAATATGACTCATATGAACTACTTTGACACTTTGTATATAGCATATGGGACTTGAAAATTATGCAAATGAATGAACTTTATTAATTTTGATATATGATTCATTTCAAACAAGTAAGATTGAGCATGTTGTGTTGATTGGACTTTAATATTCATTTTCAGGTCTATATATTTTGAAGATGTTGTAAATGTCATTTTGCGTGAAGATCGACCAACTGATCAAGTCCAACTGACCAAGTGAAACATTTTTTGTGAAGAACAACTAACCAAGTGAAACATTTTTTGTGTATTTAATATTTGTTGAAGTTAATAGCTCAGGAAACAAACAAACACTTGTAATTATTGTTGGGATGATATATTTTGATCAAAGAATTAAGGATGAATACATTTTTTAAATTTGCTGTTATAATGTTGAATATATTTTTATTTTAAATATTTATTCCGAAGCATATAATAATATAATAATAAATGTATTGGCAGTTATAGTGCTATGGCGACGTTTCATGCATGGGCAGAAAGGTTTTTTCTTTCCAGATCCTCATTTTTGTCGACAAATCATGCGTGGGCAGAAATTGAGTTTTGCCGACGGAAGTTGTAGCGTGGGCATAAAGTGTTTTTGCCCACGGGTAATACGCGGGCATAAATGCAATTTCTACCCACGAATTGTGTTGTGTGGGCAGAAAGCAATTTTTGCCGACGTTTGTTGCGTGGGCAAAAAGGCTTTTCTACCCACGTGTTTTATTGTGTGGGCATTTCTGCCGACGCAATGTCAAAATGCGTGGGCAGAAGCTCTGCCCACGGGCTTCTGCCCACGCAAAAAAACGTCGGCAGAGGATTTGCCCACACTTTTTTGAGGATCTGCCGACGTTTTCTTGCGTGGCAGAGACAAAAATTCTTGTACTGTTATAGCATTACCTCCTATTATGAAACATCAAGCAAAAAGACCTAAAAAACAAAGGATCCTATCTATAGGTGAATTGAAAAGTTCATCAAAATGTAAACGTTGTAATCGCAAAGGTCACAATTCTAGGACTTGCAAAGTTCGGCCAATTAGTGAATGATGTAATCATGATAGTTAGATTCTTTTTTTTTTTTTTTTACTAAAGTTGTCAAATGGATTGATATTAGAATTTAGGAAAGTTAATTTTATATATTTTTGTACACACTAACATGAGTTTATTCAACATATAATGATAACTTCTATTTTTGATAGACCATGATAATTTCTTTTGTGGAATTTTGAATGATAAACTCTCTGATAGAACGTGATAGTAATCTATTTGTTACTATCATTCATAGTCACTGATAGAAGTCTATCAGTCAGATAGACACTGATAGAGTTCTATGAGTGTCTATCTATTCATCAATTATCCTAATAGAAATTCATTCAAGATATAATCAAAATCCACATTGTTGGATCGTAATCTATCTGTTTCTATCATTCATAGTCATTGATAAAAGTCTATCAGTCAGATAGACACTGATAGATATCAGTGTCTATCTGTGATAATGATAACTTCTATATCTTCATCTTTTGTGAAATTTTGAAAGATAAACTCTCTGATAGAACGTGATAGTAATCTATCTGTTTCTATCATTCATAATCACGGATAGAAGTTTATCAGTCAGATAGACACTGATATAGTTCTATTAGTGTCTATCTGTTCTTCAATTACCCTAATAGAAGTTCATTCAAGATATAATCAAAGCAGCGTGAATCAGAAGATGGACCATTAAATGGGCCGATGCATGAACAATAGGAAGACGGGCTGAAGAATCGTGGAAGATGGTGATTAAATGGGCTAATATTTAGGCCTATTTTATTGAGTGAAGGGCAAGTGAAGGGCAACAAGGTAATTTAACACAATTCTGATCACTTTTCTTTCGTGGGCTGCAATTTTTCTATCATGGACTGGGCTTTTTTCTATATGTGTAATTAGTTTTATTTTTTTTCTATACACAACAATTTTCCTATTTTTTACGTGCATCACCTAATTTTGATTTATTTAATTTTTTTTTCTAATTTGATTTATTAATTATTTTGATGTAATAATCTAGTATTTCTATGGTGAAAATAGCATCTTTGTTTATTACAAACAATATTTATTTTAAATAAAAAGTTTGATTATAAAATAAATATTTTAATAAGATTTATTTTTAGAAAAACTATAGTACAACATAAAATTTTGTTCAAATGGACCAAGATAATAAATATACTTAATACTCCATTTTTTCAATTTAATCTATAGACTTTATTTAGTCTTATACAACTAATAAAATTAGAATTGAGTTATTCTAAAAAAAACAATAAAAAGAATTTCCACAAATTTTAAAAGAAGTAATCATTTAGAATCTAATTGACCAAAATTATTTATAAAATAATAATCTATTTATATATAACACTATATCTTAAAGTACTTTAGAAAAAAATTAATTGAACACGATCTTTTAAATCTAAAATCTTTAAAATTGGTAAGTTTCAAAACCTTTCAAATCCTATATTAATATTAACTAAATGTAAAATCATGATTGTTATAATTAATTTCAAGAAATGAATATGTAATTTAATTTTTTTTTTCACCTTCTTGACTTTTAATTCAAGTTATTAACAAACAAAAAAAAAAAAAAAAAAAAAAAAGAGAGAATTCCGCCATTAGAAAAGAAGTTGTAACATCCAAAATAAATTTAACATAATTTCAAGAAAATTTATAAATTAAAATAGATGTAAGGAATATTAAGTTATCAAGTTCACATTTGATTTAGAATTTTGTTTTTCCACATTAAAAATGAAATGATGTTTGATAAGTGCACGGAACTCGCACTTATTATTTGTTCTATTTTGTTTATTTTAGGGGTTAGAATATGAAGAAAAAAAATTGATCAAGTAGAGATAAAAAAAAAATGTAGGAAATAAAATTTTAAAAATAATCATATGCATAAACAAATATATACACATACAAAAACATCATAAGATTACCTGTACTTTATATTATTATTGAAAGTATATGTGTTTGCTTGTGATTTGTGTTTTAGATTAAACCGTTCTTCAAAATGTAACGACGTCTAATTTCATGCAAATGCTACTTTTTGAAATCCTATAACTTAATAATGCTATACCAATTTACAATGCAATCTTTTAAATCTAAAATTTTAATGAAGAAACTAATTGGTGTAAAAATAGAAAATAGAAAAACAAATTAAAAGGAGAAAGTTAAATTGTTGAAAAAAAAAATAATAATAAATAGAAGAGACATCCTTATACATGGTAGGAGATAAATATGTTATAAAACTTTTGGGTTTCAAAACCTTTCAAATTCTTTTATTAATTTTGTTTAAATGTAAAATCATAAATTTTAAGAATTAAATATATAATTTAAGCCTCAATTATTAGAATTAATTTCAAAGAATAAATATGTAATTTAAGCCTTTTCAAATACCTAGTTGTTTACATTCTTTCGAACTCAACTTATTAAAAATAACATCATTTGTAAATCTAGAAATTTAAAAATATAAAAAATAATTACCACAATTCAATAGAATGTTTGTTAACATGTAATTTTTATGTTTTTTTTTTTTTTCATTTTGTTAATGACATTTTTGTAAATGTTGAAATTAAAGTTTGTGGACCGCCGTCGAAAAATATTTTTTTGTAATTTTTTAATATAATATACACATAGATTATAGATTATAAATTTAAAATATATTAAAAACTGATGACGTGTAAAACGGTAGAGATTTATGTGGCTTTTGAAATTCCATAATCAACTATAATTAATGTGAAATAATAATTTTTTAAAAATTGGTTTCTAGAAATAAGTATATAAAATTTCTCACATTTTTTTTGAGAAAAAACAAAACTTTTCACATTTACCCTTCATATTCTTAGATTTTCATATTCTTCTACATCAAATGAACTAAAAATTGAGAATGATATGCTCGATAAATGTAAAAGTAAATAAAATAAAATAAAAAAAACATAATGACTTAAAAATAGTTTTTTTACAATGGTAGTTTTTTAGAATGAAAAATTAGTGAATAGTTTTCTTACATCCGTAAGACTTTTTTCCCTTTGAAAGTTGAATTAAAAGAATTTTAATATGCATTCGAACAAAAAAAAAAAAAAAAAAAACTAACAAAGAAAAATTTTGGACCAATCTCAAATTGTCACGTCATTTCTCAAATTAATGGCGAAATTAGAAACAATTAAAATTGGGACTAATTAAAAAAAACTACATGTGTCCTAAATTGAAATTGAAGACACAAAATTGGCAAATCTCGATGGTTTATCGTGTTGGATCAAAATAATTATTTTTTGTTCAATTAATTATTAATGTTTGGACTAAAATTTACTTAAGTCCAAAAATAGACTTGCCCAAAGGGCCCAAAGACCCAAATCCAATTAGTTGGGCCCAATGGGCCAGGTCCATGGACCAATCAAGCCCAAGTCCACGAAAGCCCACATGAGAACTCTATAAATAGAGAAGTTCTCTTCATTTACAAGGTTCAAAAAATTTACATTTAGAGAGCCTAGAGAGAATTCTCCCTACAATCAGAAGACTCCCTAACTCTTGAAGCTGAACCATACTGCACGCGCTCCGCTCGCGTGCAACTGAGGCGTTCAGAAAATTTACACTCAAGAGAGCCTAGAGAGAATTCTCCCTACAATCAGAAGACTCCCTAACTCCTGAAGCTGAACCATACTTGAAGACTGAAGTTGCTTGGAATACATATATTCCTCCAAGACTCCAACTTCACGAACATCCACGCACTCCGCTTCCCTACATCAAGCGCACGCGTACAATTGAGAGAGAATCAGAGGATCAAGTACTAGAGATCGAACTACATCCGCATCAAATCTACGTAAACACAAATTCAACTCCACGAAACACGTTTCTCCGAAAACCTCATGCGAACACTAACATTAAGAAAATACTAACAATTATAAATTATAAAATAACTTAAAACATCTAATATGAATAATTGATACATATGTGTATAATAATACTCTACATTTACTCAAAAATATAGTATAAACATAAAAATAAATTGAGAGAAGAAATAAAACAACTTAAGAAGAAGACACTCAAGTGTATGTGGAGAAAAAAATGAAATGATAGCTATTTATATAGTTATAAATAGGAGTAGAAGAGGTTACAAAATTCTTTAAAATTCTATTATTAAATTAAATATAATTAATATTAGAGTCATTAATTTGATTTTATGGTTACATTTTTTAAAGGACTCATTTATAGATATAATTCAATTGTAATATAAATGAAGGGTTAATAAAACTTTGAATTTATTACTAAAAAAATAATAATAAAAAACTTGAATTTAGAGTAAAAAAACCATGGAAGATATTTGAGCAATTAACTTGAATTTTGAGGGGTATAAAAGTCCAAAAAAAAATTCATGGATTGCTTCTTTTTAATATATAATAATAATAATAATAATAATATATAATATATTAAAGATTTCCAACTCTTCACATTCTTTTTTTCTCTTAACTTTTTTAACTCTCTTATTTTTCTTTCTTTACCATTTTCTTCATTTTTTTCATATGAATGCAGAAAAAAAAAGATTTTATTTATTCTTTGAATATATAAATAGATGGTTGTTGAATGAGAAGTTTTGAATCAATAAAAAATTGTTCCATCATTTCTTAAATTAATGGATAAAATTACAAATGATTGAATATGAGACACTAATTAAAAATTGAGTTTCCCAAATTGAAATTGAAGACATAAGTTAGCAAATTTTAATGATGTCACATATTTTTGTCGTGACTGTTGGATCAAATAAAATAATTTTATCCAATTTGATATTTATATTTGGGTTCAAGTCCAATTAAGCCCAAAAATAGACTTAATTTGTAAGTTCTATTAAGACCCAAATCCAATTAATTGACCCCAAGGACAGGTCAATAAACCAACTAAGTCCAACCTCATAAACTCTATAAATAGACGAGTTCTCCTTCATAAAATTCTCCCTACAATTAGAAGATTCTCTAAGCTCCTGAAGACGGAACCATACTTGACTAAAGTTCTTTGAAGACACAAATATTCTTCTCTATTCCTATTTTTATGTTTTTCTTTCATTATTCTTTTAAATTTTTCTGTATGTTTGAATAATTATTATTAATTAAATAATAATTAAATAACTTTATGATTTTTTTATTTGTATCACTTGTATTGACAGAGATTAATGAGCCTATATATTTCTGCATTCAAGAAATAAATAAAAAAAAATAATTGTAATGGTTGGCAAACTAGAATTTAATATTTGCAAATATAACAATTTCTAAAAATATTTGTAAATATATAAAAAAAATTAAATAATATTTTTTCTTTTTTACCCCTATTTTAAATAAGATTTAGGTTCCGTTTGGATTGACTTTCAAAAGGTTTATAAACACTCTTTTTTACCCTTATAAATTGAAACACACCCTTAGTCACACAAATCACTTTTTGCAGTTTGTTTTTCTTTTTTTCTCATTGTTAATTTGATTCTGCTCTTTCTTTCCATTTGTTTTTCATTGTTTACTTTTACTTTTTACCTTTCTTTCTTTTTGTTATTGTTAATTTTGATTCTACAGCTTCAATTCTTCATTGTTTTTGTTCATGGCTTACTTTTACTTTTTAATTTAAAAAAAAAGATCTGACTAGGTTTGGTTTTGAATCCAAGATTTGAGAACACCAACGAGCCAATTGTCAAGTTTGATTATTAAAATAGAACGTTAAATATAAATATCAAATAGAAACAAAACTGAAAGAAACTACTTTTATTAGTTTCTCAAATTTTGCATCTTTTCCACAAACTTGCCTTAAAACTTAGAAATAAAAAAAATGAATAAAACAAGTTTGTTTCTAAAAAAAAAAAAAAATTGATACAAGTATCACTGATAGAAGCATATTATTGGAGATGTTTATATCACATACTTATTAGTGATAAAAACATTTCACTAATAAGTTATAAGTGAAATACTTCTATCACTGATAGAAGTCTATTAGCGAAAAACTTCTATCACTAACAGACTTCTAAGAGTATATGAATTTTATTGAATGTGCTTCTATATAGGATGTATCAACGATAAACTTCTATCACGGTTAGACTTCTCTTCTATATATCTCTTTTTATTATATAATGTTTGTTGATTTATTATTTTGATTAAGCCACTTACTCAATTTGAAAAATTTAAAAATGTGTAAAATGGATTATTAAACTTTAAAAGTTGTGAAATTTTTAATTTGTGAAAATGCATAACACTTAAAATTTGACAATTTTGAAGGATTAACACTTAAAGCTATAAGTGATAGAAGTCTAGCAGTGGCTATCACCGATAAACTTCAATCAACGGCTATCAATTTTGAAAAATTAACACTTCACGCTATCAGTGATAGAAAGCTATCAGTGCCTATCGCTGATAGACTTTCATCATAGAGCATATAGTCTATCATTAATAGAAGTCTATTAGTGATAAACCTTCCATAAATAATATCATTTGTGTATTATAATATCATCGCTGATATTAGTGATATCCATGTATCAATGATAGAACTTAGGCGGATATCGATGATATCCATATATCGATGATATCTGTATATCTATGATATTAATGATATTATTTATATAACTTAGGTAGATAGGAGTGATACCAGTGATAAAACTCAGGTGATATCCATATATCGATGATATCAATTATATAACTTAGGTAAATATCAGTGATATCGATGACAGTCACATATAGACTTCATGGTTTTCTTTTAAAGTTGATAACCACTTATAAAAGTCTATTGTTGATATGCACTAATAGGCTTTAAGTATTAATATTTCAAGATTGATTCTAATTGGTGAAAGTCTATTCAATTGTAGCTTTCAATTTGACAAAAACTGGGAAGACGAAGCGTGTGAAATTAGGAAATTTTGGGTTTTCGTTTGTGGGCTGGGCGAAAATTATTAGACTTTTTTAGTCTTTTACTATATCTAAGCCTATTTTTGTGTTATATCTATAATATTTTTATCTTTGAGTCTGATTGTTATTTATGTAATCAACTCTTAAAAAAGATATAAATTAATTAGAATGAAGAGAAAAACAAAGAAAGAATGAAGAATGGAAGGGGAAAAAACAAATACGAAAATAGTTGGAGTGCAACTATTCAAATAAGGATGAGGGAGTGTGAAATGGTTGAAATTGTGTTGAAAATTTATAGAGAAAAGAGTAGTGAAGATGAAAATGAGAGTGTGAAATTGTGTTAAAAATAAATGTTTTTTTTTAAAAAAAAAAAAAAGAATGTGAAGAGTTGAAAATTGATTAAAAAAGAGAGAATGCAACAAATCAAAATGAGGTAATGCATATAAAAAATAATATAAATTAAAGATGAGAGAAAAATTGTTGGTTAAACAAAAAGAAATTGTTGGTTTAAATTTAAGGTGGGCCGTGTAAAAAATTACATAAATAAAAATATACCATAAATGCCACATGTCACTCATTCAAAGGAGGAGGTATGAAAGATTTTCCAAAAAATTCTTGTACTACAGTTTCATACTACATCCCTTCAATACTTAAAAAAATGATACAAAATAGTATTATTGTAAATTTTTTCGAATTGATGCATTTATTTTAGATTGTGTTAAAATTGTCCATAAATTATAGGAAAATTTTTACAAATAAAAAAAATTAAACTATTTACAGAAAATAGCAAAAAAAAAAATTGATAAACATTGATAGTATAGGATAGACTTCTATCATTTCTAACTTTGATAGACCTTGATAGATTTCTATTAAGTCTATCATAACTATCTAAAAATTTTGCTATTTTGTGTAAATAATTTTTCTTATTATCTTATTTTTTTTTTAATTTTCCTAAATTATACTCGCTTTAGAGATTTTAAAGTTTTTCCCTCTAAATTTCGTCTTTGTTTTAATATATAATGGAACTACTAGACATCGGTCATCAGACCATTGCTACTTTAGCCCGATTCCTCCCGTACCTCAATCCTCACCGGAAACCCACCCTCCATTTTCGCCGTCATGTACTGAACAAACCTCGGCTCCACCCCCTCCTCCGCCGCCGCCGGAACCACCCGAAATCTTTTCAAAATTCCGGCCACCATCCTCTTCATTTGCAAAAACGCCATTTCCTTCCCCAAACAAATCCTCGGCCCCGCTTGAAACACCGGATACGTATAATTGTCCCTCCCCACAAACCTCCACCTCACAGCCGCCGCCTCATCGCCGCCGCCGCTCTCCAACCACCGCTCAGGGCGAAACTCCGCCCAATCCTTCCCCCAAATCGCCTCCATTCTCCCCATCGCATACGGATGATACGCCACCCTCTCCCCCTTCCTCACCGCCGTTCCATCCGGTAACACGTCATCCCCCGCTGCCTGCTTCCCGTCCACCGGCACCGGCGGATATAACCTCATACTCTCACACAGAGCTGCGTGAGTGTACGTTAAATTCTTAACTTCATCATAACCAAATAAATCCTCTGTTTTCTGGCTAATCTCTTCCAAAATTCGAATTTCAACTTGTGGGTATTTGGCTAAGAGCCAGAAGAACCAAGTTAACGCCGCTGAAGTTGTGTCCTGTCCGGCTAAAATGAAACTAATGATTATGTCGGTGATGAAATTGTGGTTGGAGTGGCCGGAGGTGAGGAAGCGGGAGAGGAGATCAACGGCGGCGATTGAAGAATTGGTTTTGAGCTCTGTTTTTTTGTCTTTGATGATGTTGTTGGCGTATCCTCGAACTTCGGCTATGGCGATTCGGAGCCGTTTTTCTGATCCAATGTCTAGAAATTTCTTCAGTTTCCACACAATTGGAAGCAAAGATTGGAATCTGAGGCTGCTGATTCTAACTGCTTCTTCAAATGCCTTTGCAAACTTTGATTGACCAAATGATGGTGATAAGTAAGCTGGATCGTACCTGTTCAAATGTAACACAAATTTCTTAATTTAATACTTTCATATTCATACCTCCATTTTTGTTTTCTTTTAAACTTACTACTTTTTTAGTTAAATTAGAAATGTATGTTTGATAAAACCCTACAAAATAGACTTGGATAACTTTTTAAAACAAGTGGGTGGGGTGGGTTATTATAGAGAGATTGAACCTCTAACGTCTAAGGATGTTGGTCATGCTAATGCCACTCACTTTAACTAAAACACTAGTCAAATTTAAGTAAATGGTAAAGATCAAAAGTTAAATAACAAGTTCATTAAGTTTAAAGTATATCTATTGGGTCTCTAACCATCTAAATGCATTTAATAGATCTTTCAACTTTCAATTTTGTATTTGATAAGTTCACAACATATTATGAAGTTTTAAAAACTAGTTGATCTATTAGATATAAATTTAAATTTTATGTCTAATGAAACCTTAATTTTTTAATTTTATATTTAGTAAACCCATAAAAAAAATTAAAAAATATAAAATGGGCATAAAACCTATTAGACACAAAACTAAAAATTTAAAGATTTATCATATACAAAATGGAAAGTTTAAGAATATATTAAAATCTCTCTAGAGATACCGAATTAGACCCGAACTTTAAAGTTCAACTATACTTATAATTTAATATCCAAGAATAATTGGTTTAAATGGCAAAACTGCTAAAAATATTTTCAAATATAGTAAAATGTCACGTCATAGACATCTATAATTGATCAGTGTCTATCACTCATTAGACAGTACCATTTTGTTGTCTATCATTTAATATAGTTTAATATCACAGAACTCATCCGTACACTTATAATTTAATATCACTTGTCTGATTTATTATTTTGCTATATTTATAAATAAATGGGCTGATTTGAAAATAACCCTTCCTCTAAATTAGATTAAAACTTGTAGAATCTAAACTCCAAATAAAAATAAAAACTAACCCCAAAGCAAAAACTTTTGGAAGTTTGTTAGAAACAAAATTGAAATACAAATTCAAGAGGATGGAATCTTGATTAAATTAAAAATATAATTTTCTAGTACGTACCCAAAAGCAATCTTGCAAACGTTGTCAAAAGCGAATCGTTGAAGAACATCCTGAAAATCCAAAACAGAGCAATCCGTCGCCGCCGTGTGAAGAACTGGAACAAGGCGATCGGAAAGCTCGGCATCGACGACGGTCTCAACGAATTTCCGTAGAGATTTGGTGGTAAACTCATGGCTAGAAACTTGTCGTTGAAATTTCCAGCTCTCACCGTCGGCGTTAAAGATTCCGTCGCCAAGAAAATCACTGAAAACAGAGCGAAACGAATCTCCCTTTTGGTAAATATGAAAATGGGTCTTCAAAATGTGCTGTACGACGGCGGGATTCGCCGTGAAAATCTGGCGTTGGCCGAAGAGATGGTGGAGGGTGAAGGTGGCGGCAGGGGAGACTTGGAGGACGTCGGAGAGCCACTGCAAGCGGCGGCGGCGGTTGGCGAAGACGGCGAAGAAGGAACCAACTAAAGGGTATGATTTGGGGAGTTTAATGGAAGGGGTAAAAGGGGAATTTGGGGTTTTGGTGAAGATGAAGATGAAGAAAAGTAATGGAAGAAGAAAGAGGATGAAGGAGAGTAACAATGGAGATAACATTTTTGTGGTCTAAAGGAAAACTAATGCAATTTCCACTTTGGAGTTTGGAGCTCATGGGTGTGTTTTTTTTATATAGAAAAAGAGTTGGTGCATTACTCTTGAGAATTTTTTTTGAAATTTTCCCACCTACTACCCTAAATCGGTCACAAAAATAGCATTTAAAAATTGTGTGAAGTCTACATAATAAACAAAAAAATAAATTAATAAATCATTTAATGAATGGAGTAGCATGTACTACGGTAGTACTAGATTTTTTTTCATTACTCTTCGTGCAACCCATCAAAATGCTAATCACGAATCACGAGTTCACACGTTGTTATGTAAATTTTTTTTTATTTGTGATTGAAGGGACACATAGAGGATCGTATCCAAGTAGTACTCTTTTAGTTAAAAATTGCATTTAATATCATATTTCTCTTTCTTTTACCCACAAAAAAAAATGTTACATGGCAATCTTTTAGTGGACAACTGATTGGGCTGCACAAAGATAGATATAACAATACACCTAACTTTTTTTGTTGGGTAAAATACTATTTTGATTTTTATATTTGAAGTTTGTTCAATTTGAGTTCCTATACTTTAGATTATTCAATTTTGGTCAATACAATTTTAATAAATCTTAAATTTAGTCCCCCCAATAATGTTAGTTTATTGTTGATTTTTTAAAAAACTTTTTTGTTTATCCACAACATTATAAACATTGAAAACATATTCATATATTGTATCTTTTTCATAAAAATTATTATTATTATTATTTAATCAATTTCGGTAAAAATTAAATTTGATGAACTAAATTTAAGATTTATTGAAAGTACGAGGACTAAAATTGGACAACTAAAATTGAACAAACTTCAAAGTATGGGGACCAAAATGGTATTTTAACCTACTTTTTTTTTATGGTTTTATTTTAACCATCTTTTTACCATCACCTACTTGTCCAATCACAGTTCATCATTAAAATTAAATTTTATGTTAATTTGAGTATAACTCAACTAATTAAAACATTATATCTTTGATCAGAATATTTTTAAAATCATTTCTCCTACTCTTGTAAAGTTGATAAAATATGCATAATATGAGCCTAATTTATTAGAAAAAATATCAATTAATCATTTTAAATATGGATGGTTTGATTTTCACTTTAAAAATAATAATGATGAATAATGATGAATTTACTAACATTGAGTGGGTGGAGATGTGACTTTTTTCTTTCTTTCTTTCTTTTTTTTTTTCCTTTTTCTTGTTCAAAAGGTGAATTTTAAGTTCATGAAATATGGTGTGCAGCCTAAATTTGGATGGAAAGTGAGAAAAGAAGATTCAACGACATTTCCTTAAAAAAAAACAAAATTCTTTAAAAGTATTGGTGTGTGTTTATTTGGAGACGGGTTCTGGTGAGTCGAGGGTCGAACATGAGAACTTCAACGCACTTTGAGTAAATTGTGTTGATCTCTACGCGATGAATGTTTGTACAAAGAAATATGAGATGAGATTTATGTATAAACTATTTATTAATTACAGAAACATGAGAGAGATGCGATGAGTAAATGTGGAGGATGATAATTGTCGATGAAATACAATCAAGTAAAGTAGTATGCGATGGAGTCTCAATCGATATAATGACAAGGTTAAGAAGAAATCTTAGTATTGTCTCTCTAATGCATAAGATGTGATTGTCAACCTCTAAATTAACACTGACCTCTCGGTCTTTGAACCACATTTTGTTTTATTTCTAAGATGTATGCGATGATTGACTAAATTGAAGGTTTCACTTTATCTCTAAAGCACTACTTCTATTTGCTTAATGTTTTCTTATAGTTTCTTTACTCTTTCAAGCAATAACTCTCACCGAAATCTATCTCTCAACATATTAGTTTAATCTCCTTAAGTCAGTAAGAAACTAGTTACTCATGACAAATGAAAGAATACTCATGGATGAATGATAAGAATTCATATTAATATCAAGAATAAAAAATCTTTCAATATCAACTTTTAATACAAAGATGAGTAAAGGAAAGAACTGAAAATAAAAACGTCGAGCCATTGAGACAATCTCTTGATCTCGTCGGTTTTGGATCGATTGCTCTTTGACAAGAAGCTTCAAAGTTGGAAATGAACTCTTACTATTCAAAGAAGAATTCTAAGCTTTTTCATTGTGCTCATGTGATCACGACTACTAGAGATGTCCACAGGGCGGAACGGGGAAGGCTTCCTCGTCCCCATCCCCGCCCCCTATTTCAATCCCCAATCCCCGCGAAATTTTTCGCGGGGATTGGGGTGGGGATCGAGTTCCCCACGGGAAAAAATTTCCTGTTAGTTTTTGTGTTAATTTATTTATTTTTTAACAAGTTTTTTTTAATTTATTCTCAAACGATATAAAATTTTTAAAATTTTCTATATTAAATATGTCATTTCTATTTAAATAAAACACTATAAAATTTTCTTACAAAAATAACAATATAGTATGCGCAAATATATAATTAAAATATTTTATCTCTTTATTTCTAAAAGTTAAAATATTAATCACTAGTTTCAAACTAAACATTACAATATACATGTCTTAAAAGTAAGAAACATTCAACATCTCTATTTTAGAAATGCATTAAAATATGAAAAATTATGATGAGAATTAGGAAAAGGCTAATTAGTAAAAACTATAATTTTTTTAAAGTATATATATATATATATGGCGGAGCGGGGCGGGGCCAGGGTTGGCGACGGGGACGGGGACGGGAAAGCTTTTCCCGTCCTTGTCCCCGTTTGGCCAACAGAGAAAAAATTCTCCTCACTCCCTCCCCCATTCTCCGCCCCGAGCGGGGCGAGTCTCCATGGGGCCCCGACCCCGTGGGGAAAATGGACATCTCTAACTGCTACAACATTCCCTTACAATTCTTCTTTTCTTCATTCATTCTTGCAATGAAACATAAAATTTTCATGATTTCCAGATTTTAAGCGCTTGTAAATGCATGATCGCAAAACATGCTTATTTGCTAGAATTTATGACAAAATAATATCATTTTCTTGCGAATTTCGCTAATTGCCTTGAATAAAAAGACGGAATAACTTGTATTCAAATGTGTATAATAGTATTTTTTTTAAAAAAATAGTAAAAAAGTAGAGAAATTACTATAAACAGAAAAAATAGAAGTCTATCGTTGTCTATCGTTGATAGATAATAAATTTTTTATATGTTTGTAAATAGTTTAACTATTTTTTTTTATATTTAAAAACAGCCCAAAAAAGAATTGGTTTGAAATTAATTGAAAAAATATGGGACTTTTTTTTTTTTTTTGTCTTTATTAGAGTGCCTGGTTGAATGTACGCACTCATGATTTTTTTTTCCAATTTTTTTAAATGATTAAAAAAATTGATTCTTTCATCCACCCACCTTTTTTGTTATTTTATTTGTTTTTATATGACATTTTTTTATTTTTATATGACAATTGTTTAGACCTTAGATTGCATCAATTAAAAGCAATTTAAAGTTTTTCATTTTATCTTCCTGATAATTTTTCTTGCTAAACTTCTAGATTTTTGGAAAAGAAAATTTGTTTTGGTGTGGAAATTACCTTTTTAGTCTCCTCTCTCCCAAAATTGATTTGGATTAGATGTATGGAAATCCTTAGAAAATAAAAAGACAATTTTTTTATCATAAATATCTTTTAATTTTGGGTCTAATTTCTATTTAATCCAAGTAATTTTAGGCCTAAGGGTAAAGTTGTTTTAAGAGGCTCAACTAAGATTTAAACGAGTAAAGAAAGATGGTCAATGTCCAACCCAATACTTAAAGCTAAACCTAATAGAAAGCAAGTAAGTGAGGCAAGAATGGGTCGTAGTGCGAAACCCATTCCAAGCGCCTCAACCTCAGCTTACCACGATCGAGTCATAGCAATCTATAAATAGACTATGAAGGCTTTGTGAAAGGTAAGTAAGTTCAGAGTATTTGAGATCATTTCTTCCTTGGATTTGTTTCTGACTTAAGCATCAGAGTTGCGTGGCACTTACCACCTCATGGTGTCTAATCAATTCTTTTTTGCAAGGTTATCATTTCTTTCTAAAGAAACAAATTTACCATTGATGCCCCATGCGATTTTTTGGAATCAATAGGTCCTTAAGTTCTAAAATGTAACACTTTTAGTCTTTAAATTTTAAATTTTGAGTTTGATTTCAATTTAGTTCATAAGTTACAAAATGTTACAATTTTACAATACTTATGATGAGATTAAAAAGTATAACAACCGGGATTTTTTTTTTCAAGAAAGGTCGATTTTTGTTAGCTAGCTTATGAAGTAATGAATTGGAGATTTAAATTGATGCTAAAATTCAACAATGGCAACAGAAAAAAGTCCAAATGCGAGAAAAGAAAAAAGAGATGTGCGTTTACTCATACCAGTCCCATCAACGACGAAGACCATTCAAGTCAATGTTTTCATGTCTTTGTTTTTTCTTCTTTTTCTTTTTCTCTCTTTATTTCATTGTTTTCAATTGTGAGATTTGTTTTTTTAGTACAATAATTACTGGGTAGAGGATTAAACTTCCGACCTCTAGGATCGAAGTGTATATCAATACCATTGTATTAAACTCACTTTGACTAATATAAGCATATCACTACATTTAATAAACTTATTCAAATATTAACTTCATTTTGTGCTAAAGCATTTCCATTGTCTAAAATTTGTGTAGGGATTTACGAACAGAAATCAAAATAAATATTTCAAAAGATAACATGTACATGGATCAAAATAGAAAATTTTGTACGAATTGCCTATTTCCTTAAAATTGCCTATTTCTTAAGGTCTAAATGAGATTTGACCCAACTTTTAAAAAATGTAAAGGCGTGTTTGGTGGGTAAGCAGTCTAGATTCTATTTTCGAGAACTATTTTTGAATTTTATGATCCAAACAGTATAAATTTTAAAAATAAGATTTTATGTTTGCTGAGTTTCTAGGTTTTGAATTCAAAATTTTAAAATACAAAATTATATTAGAAAAGATAAAAATAATAACAAATATAGTATTTCATGTTATAAACTCAATTATTTTTGTAAAATTAAAATGTGTTATATAATATATTAACAATAAGAAATATAATATTTGAAAACTAATAATTTTTTAAAACTATAATTAGTTTTATTGTTTATAAATATATTATCAAACATATTTTGAAAATTTGTTTAAGGTAGAATGTAATTTCTGAATCTGCTACCAAATATATATCTGAAAATGTGAAATCCAACTTTATTTTCTTTGAATCCCTTATTTTCAAAATTCTATTTTTCTGAATGTCTACCAAACAGACTCTAAGTTCTTTTACAAATACGCAGGGTTACATACATATGTATTAATGACTAAGAAATCTGTAGTTCAAATCTTCAATCCTTATTGTACAAAAAAAGAAAGTGCTATAGCTTATGCATCTCAATCGTGTGATTCGATAAAAAAAAGTATCAAATAGATATTTTGTAAATAAAAAATTATAAAATTATTTAAATTAATAATTAAGATGCTTAAATTTGTTTTTACTTTCAAACTAAGTTATAGATCTTAATATCAAAAACCAGTTAAAATTCACCAAGACATTTAACGGAAAATTATTCAAAATGACCCAAAAAGCAAAAACTTTTCTATGACTGACCTCTTTCTAAAAACTTGTTTGTTATTGACCCTTTTGGCATGTGAAATACCACTTTTACCCTTAATATTAAATACTCACCTTCTCCTCTATTTCCTACATCTCTTTTGCTCTTCTCTTTCAACAACCAAAAAACGAAAATTTAATGTCATTTAAAAGTAAAGATGCTTCAATATTTTGCTTAATTTCTAAGCATAGTTGGAAAGAACACGAAAAAACGTATAAAACGAGTGGTCATTTAACTAAAATGAAGTTGTATCGACGAACAGTGGCAGATCGAGAAATTCAAGTGAGTGGGGACACAAATGTATATAATGTTTGACCGTTTACCACGTTAATTTACAGTCTTGTGTTTATATATAATCCATAAACTTAAAAATTGTCTGACAAATTTCTTAATTTTCGTTTTTGGTATTTAATAGATTCTTAAAATATTAATTTCGCATCTAATACATCACTTACATGTTAGATTATGATAAAAAATTAAATGTCATATTAGACGTTAAATTTAATTTCTGCTTAATAGGTATGATTAGACATCTTTTTAAAATTAGTACTGCAAAAATTTAAAGTTTAGGGTTCAAATAGACATAACTTTTTTTTGTCTTATAAAACAGTTACTTCTTAAACTTTTTTTTAGTATTTATGAGATCTATTAGAAATAAATTTGGGTAATTTATAGATTATTTATTGGACATTTTTAAGAGACCTAAAGTCAACATTGAAAGTTTATGGATTTATTAGCACATTTTTTAAATTTTAGAGACTAAACATATAATTTAATCTTTATATAAATGTAATTTTAAATTAATTGTTTATATACTATTTTTATCAAGGAATACTAATTACAAAATTATTATAGAATTGACCTTCATAAAATTATTCACTTAGATTCATAAGCAATAAAATAACTATTTAATCAAATTTTGTAAAATAATTTTATAAATATCTAAAAATATTTGTATATTATATATATATATATATATATATATATATATATATAATATCTTCCACTATGGCTGTTTCAACAGAGCTGCCAACCCAATCAACTCCGCCCATTGCCCAGCGATTACCTCCCCTTCCAAATCAAAATGCAAATAGCCCTCAAAACCAACCACGTTTTCAGTACCCACCATTTTTTACCAATGTTTTACCTAATACTATTCCAAATCACATGCCCTTCCCAAATCAATTTCAATCTCCTTCCATACCTAGTCATGTTCCTTATTATCCTAGTCCTCACACACCTGTGGCTGCTCTTCCCAACTTGACCCATTCTCTTACTATCAAATTAACTGATACTAATTATCTGTTATGGAAAAATTAGCTGCTCAGTCTCATTATGGGTCATGGGTTAGAGAGTTTTATTGATGGCGCTTCTCCTCAACCTCCAAAGTTTCTTGACCCACAGAATATCCAGGTAAACCCCTATTTCTCCTTTTGGCAAAAGTGTAATCGTACACTCATGAGCTGGTTTTATGTCTCTCTCAATGAAGATAAGATGGGCGAAATTGTGGGTTATGAAACTGTTGTTGAGATTTGGGAAGCTTTGCGTACAATGTATGAATCCTCCTCTACAGCTCGTATTATGGGGCTTTGATCACAACTTCAAAGGATAAAGAAAGATGGTCTTACAGTATCTCAGTATCTTCCTCAAATCAAGGATGTGGCTGATAAATTCTCTGCGATCGGGGAGCCACTATCTTATCGAGATCATTTGGGCTATATTTTTGAAGGACTTGGAAATGACTACAACGCTTTTGTAACATCCATTCAAAATCGTACTGATCGTCCTTCTATTGCAGATGTCAGGAGTTTACTTATCACTTATGAAGCTAGATTAGAGAAGCAAACAACCATTGATCAGTTCAATTTGATTCAAGCAAATCTTGCAAATGTTGCCTTGGGACAGAATTCTCGCCGCCCTGCCTGGCAGTCATCTGGTAAATCACCTTCTCGATTTCCTGCTCCTCAACCTAGTTTTCCAACTTCAGGTATGCCCCATTCGGTTTCTCCTTTTAATTATGGTTTTGGATCACCTCGCCCTTCACCTCGACCTCAAATATGGTCTTCACCTCGGCCCACAAACCGACCTCAGTGTCAAATTTGTAACAAGCTTGGGCACACTGCTCTAGTTTGTTACAACTTAGACAATTCGAAATTTCGTGTTAATTCCACTCCCAAAATCCTCAAGCTCATCTTTCCCATACCTCCCCTGCCCCTGTCTTGCTCTCACCTCAGCTTGATAATAATTCCAATCCCAGTGCTATTCATCCTGATGAAAATTGGTACATGGACTCTGGTGCTACCCATCACATGACCGTTGACTTAGCCAATATTCAACATCTCTCACCTTACTATGGTACTGAACAGGTTGTTATTGGTAATGGTAAGTCATTGTCTATTTCTAATGT
Organism: Lagenaria siceraria; assembly: GCA_002890555.2. Lineage (NCBI taxonomy): Eukaryota > Viridiplantae > Streptophyta > Magnoliopsida > Cucurbitales > Cucurbitaceae > Lagenaria > Lagenaria siceraria. The sequence continues at coordinate 16,292,484 of CM016483.1, read as the reverse complement.
TGGTTCAACTACTCTTCCTTCTATTCAAACCAACTCTTCCATTCAACTACATTATGTTCTTCACACTCCTGCAATTTCTTACAATCTTATCAGTATTGCTCGTTTGTGTTATGATAATAATGCTTACGTTGAATTCTTTCATGATTATTTTCTTGTGAAGGATCTTCAAACCAAGAGTCTTCTCCTTCAGGGCAAGCTTGATGGTGGTCTTTACAAGTTGTCCATCATTTCATCTCCTGTTAAAAATACTCAACCTCATAACAGGCCTGTTGTTTTCCTTTCTACGTTTCAAGATATCTCCCTTTGGCATCATAGATTAGGACATCCTTCTCCTCATATTGTGAAGCTTATTTTGTCTCAATGTGATATGAAGTACAAAAATAATGATATCATTCCTTTTTGTAATCATTGCCAAATGGCCAAGAGCCACAGATTGCCTTTTCTCAAGTCTGTCTCTCATGTTTCCTTCCCGTTTGAGATTGTGTACTCTGATGTATGGGGTCCATCACCTATTACTTCTATAAATGGAAACAAATATTTTCTATTATTTGTCGATGCCTACTCTAAATCCACATGGATTTATATGTTCAAAACTAAGTTTGAAGTGCTGCCTTCTTTCATTCATTTTCTAGCTATGGTCAAAAATCAATTTTCAACCTCCATTAAAACTCTTCAAACTGATGGAGGAGGCGAATTCCAATCCCTCTCAACCATCCTAAATACAAATGGCATACTTCATCGCTTATCTTGTCCCTACACACCCCAACAGAATGGAAGTGTTGAAAGGAAAAGCAGGCACGTTGTTGAGGTTGGTCTTTCTCTTCTTGTTCACTCTCATATTCCACATAAATTCTGGCATTTTGCTTTTCAGACAACTGTATATCTCATAAATCGTCTTCCTACTGCTGTTTTAGATGCAAATAAGTCACCTTATGTTATGTTATATCATAAGAATCCTGGTTATCATCTCCTTAAAACTTTTGGGTGTGCTTGTTTTCCTTTTCTTCATCCTTTTAATGACAATAAACTACAATTTCGGTCTCATGAATGTGTCTTCCTGGGATATACTTCTGCCTACAAAGGGTACTTATGTCTTGATCATCAAACTGGCAGAATCTATATCTCTCGCCATGTGATTTTCAATGAAAATGTGCTTCCATTTTCTAGCTTTTCTTCTCAGGTACATACACCCACTGTCACTCCTTCTATTGAGCTGTTCTATCTAAATTGCACAAGTGGTTTTTGCATCTTCCTTGGTTCGAGTTTGGTCTCCTGGAGTTCATCCAAACAAAAGGTTGTGTCTAGATCAAGTGCGGAATCCGAGTATAGAGGCATGTCCAATGTTGTTGCTGAGTTAATTTGGATTCAATCGCGCTTTTAATCTGGATTCAATCGCGCTTTTATCTGAACTTGGGCTCTCTTGACTTCCCCCTCATTTTCTGCTATGTGACAATGTGAGTGCTACCTATTTGGCTGATCCTTCACAACCGCACTAAACACATTGAAATAGATCAACATTTCATTCGAGAAAAGGTGGCTTGTGGACAGCTCTGTGTCAAGTTTGTTCCTTTTGAAGCTCAGCTCGCCGACATCATGACTAAAGCCCTTCCGTCTCTCTCCTCGGTTTAACAGTCTCAAGATCAAGCTCAGTATTGCTTCAGCCCCTGTTTTGCGTATCTGAATGAATAGGGCTAACCACTGAACATTTTCCATTTTGTATTCTTTATACTTTCTTTGGAAGAAAAAAAACCAAATTTACCAAACACAGGGTTTGAACCCTGGTTTGGAGAACCCTGGTTTGGAGGATGACAGCATGCACTCACAAGCACTGCAACATCAAAGCTTATAAGTACTTTGTGGGATGAGATTATATTTAATATATAAATAAAAACATTTTTTTATATGTAATGAAAAGCAATATATACAAATATAAAACGTCACCCATTGAGGGGGGGCACGTGTCCCGTGACCCTTTCATAGATCTGCCCCTGTCGACGAAAATATGACAAAAACAAAATTATCGTATGTGCAAAAAAAGTGCACGATCGCTGACATCATGGTACGTGATTGCTTATGTCATGGTGCGCGATCGTTGACCTCATGGTACGTGATCGCTGATGTCATGGTACGCGATCGCTTACATTAGGGTGCGTGATCGTTGACCTCATGGTGCGCAATCGTTTTGCAATTTTGTTTTAGTCATATATCCGTCAATACAACTTTTTTTTAGCTAAATGACCACTCGTTTTCATACGTTTTTTTGTGTTCTTTTCAACTATACCTGTAATTCTATCAAAAAATTAAACAATCTTCAACTCTAATACTCCAGAAGTAAAATTCATCGAAGTTTAAATGTTGTAAGGTCATTTATATTCAATATAACATTTTGATCTTTTTATAAGCATTATTGGAAAGAGCATGGAAAAACGTATGAAAACGAGTGGTCATTTAACTAAAACGAAATTGTATCGACGAAGATATAACAAAAACAAAATTATTGTATGTGCAGAAAAAGTGCGCGATCGCTGACATCATGGTACGCGATCGCTTTGCAATTTTGTTTTGGTCATATCTTCGTTAATACTACTTCGTTTTAGCTAAATGATCACTCGTTTTCATATGTTTTTTCGTGCTCTTTCTGATAATGCTTATAAAAAGAACAAAATTTTAAAGAATATTGAATCTAAATGGTCTTATAACATTTAAACTTCGATAAATTTTACTTTTGGAGTATTAAAGTTGAATATTGTTTTTTTTTTGTAAGAATTACAAGTATTGTTGAAAAGAACACGAAAAAACATATAAAAACGAGTGGTTATTTAGCTAAAACGAAGTTGTATCGACGGATATATGACCAAAATAAAATTGCAAAACGATCGCACCATGAGGTCAACGATCGAGTACCATGAGGTCAACGATCGCGCACCCTGAGGTCAACGATCGCGCACCCTGAGGTCAACGATCGCGCACCATGACATCAGCGATCGCGCACCGATCGCGAACTATGATGTCAGCGATCTCGCACTTTTTGTGCGCATACGATAATTTTGTTTTTGTCATATCGTCGATACAACTTTGTTTTCGCTAAATAACCACTCGTTTTTATACGTTTTTTCGTGTTCTTTCCAACTATACTAAGAAATTGAGCAAAATGTTGAAGCATCTTTACTTTTAAATGACATTAAATTTTTATTTTTTGGTTGTTGAAAGAGAAGAGCAAAAGAGATGTAGGAAATAGAAGAAAATGTGAAGTATTTAATATTAAGGGTAAAAGTGATATTTCACATGCCAAAATGGTCAATAGCAAACAAGTTTTTGAAAAGAGGTCAGTCATAGAAATTTTTTTGCTTTTCTGGTCATTTTAAATAATTTTCCATATTTAACTTCACAATAGTATTTTACAACCACGACGTTTACATAATAATATAATTGAATTAAAATTGAATTGACATCATTGGAGACAAATGACTCAACTGAAAGATAATTTTGGACATCAAATTTAAGTAACATTTGAAATATAGAAACAATAACTATATTATTGTTGTTAATTTTGCATTGAAACTTATTTGTATTTGGTAATGGAAATTTTTTATAATTAAATTTTATATAATAATGCAAGTAACTGAATTATTTTTAAACTATAAAATAAGGAAAAAAAAGTAAGAATAAAAAAAATTAAAAAGAGAAACAAGAAACAAAGTATTTTCAAACAAGACTTAATTTTTCTCCCAAAAGAATAGTCCTTCCTTTATTTATTTATATATATATATATATATATATATATATTTTTTTTTTTTTTTTTTTTTTTTTTTTTTTTTTTTTTTTTGAAAGGACACAACTCTTCTCATTGATTTTTTTCAAACCAAATTTCTCATAGGATGGCTATGACCGCATTAGACCACAACAACTGAGATTGAAATTTCAAAGAGGGACCCCACAAGAATCTGAGTGAAATTTTCCTTAAAAACATCACAAAGCACCCACTGAAGCTTGAAAGTTGAGAACAACTTACGCCAAAATGACATGGAATAACTGCAAACAAAGAAAAGATGTTGAGGATCTTCATTGGCTGCCGAACAGAGAGGACACATTATTGAAGGCAACAAGTTGTGAGAAGGTAGCTTCTTTTATAAAACAAAAGAACAATTTTATGCACATAACTAAATCATAATCCATAAATTTTATGGACGCAACTAAACATAAATTTTATTTCTAAATAAAGCAGCAACTCCGTTGTATGATAACATCTAAGGGGAGTAAGGAATTTGTTAGTCACATATCGTACATGAAAATCTAGTGCATAAATTCTTACAGATACATCCCAATAGGTAAAAGGTTCAAACGAGATGAATGCAATGCAGCAGTAGAACATACTACTTTTAGGCCAATTATATGAAAACCTCTAAATCCCTGAAACAATGGAGCTCATCAAAGTCGACATTCCCGCCATGCTAGTGAGCTTGTGACCATCTGTTCTTAATGCCAATGCAAGCGTGGCAATGATGAGAATACCATTTTCTAAATGTGTATTCACCAACAGAAACCATTTATCTACTTATAAGAATGAACAAGTGGCCCAAAAATCAAGAACACAACACGGTTATAAATCTTCTATTTTCATAGTCAGATCAGTTGCTAAGTTTAAGGAAATACCAGTAGGCGATGATGATGCAGGTCGGTCTATAACAATGCCCAACTTCTCGATTTTGGCATGTTCATGGAAACATTGAATTCTGATCTTTTGCCTTTGCCAATTTTGCTTGTGTGAGTTTGTCTAAGATGGGAGGCTCCAAAGGAATGGGGTCAAGACAACGCTCTGATGCTGCGACTATCACCTGCACAAGAACAAATTTGTAGGTGGTTATTTCTTGCTGCCACATTTAAAATGAAACTACTGAAGCTCAAAAGTGACTGAAAATAGTAATAATCAAGTACAAATCGAAGAAGTTAACTAAGGAAACAAAATTTCAAGAGTAGAATGTCTAGAAACGTTTTCTGAGTTACCTCATCAAGCAGAAAGTCAATAGCTGCTTCATCGTCTGCAATTTCCTTCAGCGGAGTCTTCAAGAACTGCATATCTAACTGAATTTGCTGGAACCCACTTCGGTTAAAAGTCTGGAGTCGGACAAATTCTTGCAAAGTTTTAAGGGAAAGTTTCACTGCAGTTGTTACAACTGATCCCTGCAATTATATGAACACGCTAAGCCTTCTGATTTTGGATTCAGATATTGCCAAAAACAGAAAGAATTTAACATGGTACCTGAGTAAACTCTACTCTAGTAAAAATCTCTATCTTTTGCTTAAATAACTTTGCTAGATGAGTTTCCAATAGTTGGCTCCGAGCCCTTTGCGTATTTGACCTATTCAACTTCTCCTCTCGAAGTGGATTACTACGTGATGAGGTTGTGCTTCCATTGCTGTCAGTCCGACGATGCTTACGAGTCCCTTGTGGTAAAATCTGTTTGACTTCACTTCCAATGGCCTCCAACTGATCCGAAAGAGGCCAGATTAAGAGTCACACTCATAATTTTCCCAAATAAACAAACTAATCGACAGTTTGTAGGTTTCCAAAGTCATCCATTCATTTATTCGAAACATAACAACATCATAATAACATGAATATTAAAGCATTAAAATTAGCATGGTAAAATAATAGCACTAACCTCTTGAAGGAATAAATCGACAAACATGTGAACTTCTCTAGGCTCCTTGTGCTGTAGGAAAGATAATAAAAGAGAAGAGAGACAATTGGATAATAATAATAATAATAAACGGTATAGTGGCAAGTGTAAAATATATCCTTGTCCCATGGACGTAATTACTAAAACTCACCTTAACCCAATTTGGTGTTCTAAACCTCTTAGTTAAAAGAACTGATATCCTCTGACTTCGCATGTTTATATACTGAGATGACAAAAATAAGTAATTGTGATCCACCAAGTGAATGCATTTAATAGAATGTGGCAGTTACAATTGTTATGCTGAATTGCAACTAAACATATTCCAATAAGATTCTTTTAGACAAACATTATATACGTTCAATATATGGAAAGTTTGTGGGAGGTTTTCATATGAATCATTTTGAAAGGCCCAAATGAAATCTGACCTAGTTTTTAAAAGTATATTTTTTTACCTTCGTGAAATTATTGAAATGAAATATTGTACAAGCAGGTTGGGATCTCGCTCTCGCTGCTCTTGCTCCTTAGAGTTTAGGTTTTTCCACTCACTCTCAATTTTCTTTTGCTCTCGCTCTTTTCATGCAAGAGTAGAGAGAGTCAAAAGTAAGGATTGAACGCAAGAATGTATAATAACAAGAGCAAGAGTTGGAGTCGAGAGTCCAGCATGCATGCACAAAAAAGTCATTTCGATAATTTCTGCCGATAATAAGGCAAGTAAAAGGTCAAAAACTTATATTTTTAAAAGTGGTGCATATTTCATTTTAGGCTTAAAATTTGGGTCAACTATACGACTGACCTAAGTTTGCATATTAAGCCAAAAAGATCTTATGCTCCTACTATCGGAGAAAACATTGATACACTGACTTTATATAAACAAAGTCCAAATAATGCTATTAAGATATTCTTTGTCTAAAGAAAAAACAATTAGCAACATGCTTAAAGAAGATGAAAATGCAAATATCAACCATCACGAGATTTTACAGTAACAAAGATTCAAAGAAAAACAAAAAAAAATGAAAATGAAATAATAACCTAGACATTATCCAATAAGAAGTTCCAAATTGTTATCTTTTAATACTATTGTTACTATAATAATCATCCAAATTGCTCCATTATATAAATAACGCAGTGCAAGCTTAAAATATTTCTTTACACCATAATAGGAATGACAGAAATTTTGAGCCTTACAAAGTGTAGAAACTTTTCACCAGCAGCTCGAAACATTCGGCAAATTTCCGCGGGTACAAAGGCAGGACCATATTCATAACCCCTAATACCACCACCAGAAAAAGAAGCTGCTATTTCCTGAAATGAAGACGATATAAACATGAAAATATCCATGTGAATCCACAGAATGCGCAGGTACAAAAACACCTAAATGAGATGCATGAAGTATTGTTCTTTAGTGAGCTTAAAGACCTTATTGCCTTATTGGGAATAGAATTCAATCAGGCTACTTCAAATTGCTAGAGAATTAATTTGAAAATTTTCAATGATGCCTTGCCTCAGTGATTCTAGGGATGGCAGTTTGTTCAATAAAAACTGAAATTTGAGCAAGCACCAAGACAAGACCAGCAATAACTTTTTCAGCTTGGGTTGCCTCAGTCAAAACTTGACTTTGACTATAAGAATTATTTTTTCCTGAAAGCAACATGAACCGGTCAACAAGTGCCCTGAAGAAGTCCTGAAATCCTTCTTGAACCCAATCAACAATTGAGTCCCTCTGGTTAATAATTAGCCCTGACTGATCTTCAAGAAGCTGGCGGAAGTTCTGCAAAAAAATAATAATTAATAATAAATAAATAAACCAGGCGCTGGGAGAGAAATAAATCAAGAGGATGGAAAAATAATCTTCATAATTTGCTAAGTAAATGAATAATATTTCAGAACTGTCGATGCAATTACTAGCTCAATAAAAAGATACCAAATTAAATTCAATAAACTCAAAGGCCTTTACATTTAATAGAATGCAATATGGTTTTCACATAATGCCAACAAAAGTCATACGAGTACTTCAAAAATGATAAGTAAGATCATGGATAATTTCTTCAAGAAAAGAGAATAAAACTGACAGGACCCCAGCTTTCACACAATGCCAACAAAATTCATATTAGTGCTTCAAAAGCGATAATTAAGATCATTGGTCGTTTGTACAAGAGAATCAAAGTTCAAAAATCATCAGGGACTCTTCAAGTAAAGAATCAGAATTTAAACAGTTTTCATATATTACTAGTAAAACATCCATGCTTCCCTGAAGCACTGCTTTCTTGCTGGCCTCCAGCGCAAGCTGCAATGAGTACTCTTGAACGCCCTCTTTTTTCCTAGTATGAACCTGTGTGAGTGCATCTGTCAATTCAAATAGAATTTAACTCAAACATTTAGAGCTCAAAGGACACAGTTCTGCTTCCTGAAAAAATCTTGAAGATTGTATGTCATTTGCCTGCACATGATCTCAAGTAAGTCAAACAACCAACAACCTTCAACCGTTTCCACAACAATGTCCAAATTTATACAAATTGCAAACCCCAGACCTTTAAATCTCACTTAAATTTTATGTTTTTTTTCTTTTCATATGTCGCTAGTGGTTATGGGGGAGATGATAGTGGGAGTAGAAGACCTGAGATGTCTTGCAGGAGACGAGAGAATGTGGATGTGACGTACTGTTTGACAGCAACCTGGGCAGCCTGAATATTACAAATGAAAAGTCGAAAGTTCAATCTTAAACATCCTCTTTATTCCCTTGTTCAGACATCTATCCTTGTGGAAAAAAAATGCAAACACATTTGACAGGGAAAGGCTAAGAAAATGTTTGGGGGGGGGGGAACCCGGATCAAAATTAGTGCAAGTGCAAACATTAGCAAAATAAGACCTTCAAGGAATAATCTGGCAGACCAGCATCATTCAATACTTCTCCAAGTAAAAGCACATCTGTCCATATAATTCCTGCAATTAAAAACAATTTCAGAATTTCTACCTAGAAACTTCCAAAAAAAATTTCATACAGTTTCTTGTCAAAACATGTGTAATCCCAGCTGCTCGAATACAACCAATGTCTAAAGTCGGTAGCTTTTCTGCCACACAGATGTGACAGAAGAAAACTTTTCTTCTAAAGGCAGTCCCATTATATAATGCAAATTCTCTAAATGGGAACTGGGAAGATTGCCACACAAAATGGCCAAAAATTTTGAAAACCAAATGAAACTAGCAACCTAAGATATTATAATGAAGATCAACAAAAGTAAAAAAAAAAAAAAAAAAATATGAAGCCAGCACCTGATGGAGAAAAAGGTATGAGTTCCAATAAATACACATGAATGCAATTTGTAAAAAACTTGAATAACATTTCAGGAAAGAAAATAAATCAATAAATATATACAAATGGATAAGTTGGAAACTAACAATTTCAAGAGATTTAGGATAGACGTCTACGCTAACTCAAACAACTTACCAAAAACAAGGAGAAGATCTGCAGCATAAATCTGTTTCTTGATAAATTGCTCAGTGGCATCAAAATGCCTATAGAAGAAAAAAGATGAAAATTCCTTCATCACCAAAATGATCCCTGAAGCCAAACTTCTAGCTAGGTAAACCAATAAAAATAGAAATTATATTTAAACGTCTAAAAGAAAAAACAACAGGGACGATCAAGTACTTGGTAACCAAATCCTGAGCAAGTTTTATCAGTTGCCTATCTGAATCTGCAAATATTACACGATAAGCTCGGACTGCCTCTGCAAACTCCCGAACAGATGCCTAGTGAAGAAAAAGAAAGAGAAATGTCATAATTAGCATTACGGTTTACTACATCCAAAAGTGATTGCACTTTTTTCAAGTTTTAGAAAGAAAGATTCCAACACATAAAACTCATGTTGTTACTTCCCATATATTTCAATTTTAAAAAGAAACAATTATAATATTTATTTATTATGATGCAGAAACATTCAATAATTAAAAAGAAATGAAAGCAAAGAAGGACAAGGTATTCTCCATGACAACCAATGGACCGAGCTACAAAATATACATATTTATTGAATTGAATAGAGGATAAATTTCACTATTTTGTTTTCTGAAGCTTCATCCACCGATACTTCAATTCAGCCTGTCGAAGGATGGCTCCAAAAAAATTGAAATATACTACAGTTACCTGCTACAACCAGAAGTTAGCTTACCTCGTGTGAAGCACCATAAACTAACTCAGAAGTATTTCCATCTTTTGAAGAGCCATGTACTAATGCACTACTCAAATCTTCAGCATTAAGCTGAAGATCCAATGTCGATTGTTCCAACTTTTCAAGCAACTTTGCCTTTAAGCTGTCCACCTGTCAATATATTGGCAAACTTTCATCTTATTGCATATTTATAAAATTGTTGATTGTGATCAGAAGTAAATTTTCTACGTCTTCTACATGCTTCACTCGCCACAAGTGCTACAAAATGGCCATTGCCCACAATAAGCGTTATGAACAAGATATCAGTTTTTTATATTTCAACATACATCCTTGGAAAAACTTCCATTCATTAATTATTGCATGTTGTGATACAATTTTGTTTTATTATTAGGGTAATGATTCTGCCGTAGAAACAAGTACAAACCGGGAAATCTAGCTGCTTAAGAAGGACTGCAGCCTCTGCTCTCGTCTGTATGGATTCAGAATCTGAGAATAGTTTTTCCTGAAAACACATTAGTGCATAATGTAGACTATTATGACAGGTGAATAACACTTCTAAAACATTCGGCAACATTATAATATCATTATAATACTTTTTTTTATAGAAGACAATAGAAGTATGGAATTAATCAAAAAATTGTAACAAAAAACCAACCAATGGGCCAGGGATGAGAAGGCCCTCTCCCAAAGAGGAAACTAGTGGAGCAGAACCTTCCAATCTTGAAGGATTAAAGCTAGGCTATAGTTATAAATGAGTTTCTCGTGCCTAAGGCACCATTAAAAAGATGTAAGTTGTACATAATTACAAAAACTATCAAAAGAATTGGCCTCATTTTATTTCTTCTAATATTTTTTTAAGAAAAAAGAATCATTGAGAAAGAATAAAAGGAATACAAGAGAAAACAAAAAGAGCCCGACCAAACAGAAAGAGTAAGAAGGAGTCAAAAATAACTACAAAAAGGGGCTCCAATCCAAAAAATCAAACTAGGATTATAGTCACCAAAGAGTTCTTTTTTTATATATATAAAAGACCAATTTCATTGAAAAAAAAATGAAAGAATACAAGGGCATACAAAAAAAGACAAAACCCATAAAAAGAGAGCACCCTAGAGGAAAGGCCTCCAATCTAACAAAATGAGACCTAAGACAATATCCTCATTTTTGGACTCATAATAAAAATCGAAGAATTTTGACCATAAAAAGATTGAAAGTTTTGTCCATTTATTCTTCATTTTCACCTCAAGAAAAAAAGACCTAAGGATAAAGGTTACTTTCTTTGGAACACTAAACCTCCCTACTAGATTAATCAGAGGGGTTTGTATTGGTGGGTCGTTTTAGACAATTATAAGAAAGCTGTTTTATTGGAGAAAATTCCAGATGAGTCAAAGGCCCAAACAACCCTGTCCAACCCCACATTTTGATAATGTAAGAACATAGAGACGGGCAAGAGTGATCCTCAAATTCTGGATATAAAATATTGGATGTGATTCCTACCTTTAAAAAATTAGTAACATCATAGGACAAGCCAACTAAAAAAACATGTCATTCCACACGTCAAGAGAATCCAAGTCCAATTGCTAGTTAGGTTACATTTTGGGATGTCAAGGGGCAGCACTGTATATCTTTTCTCATCAGGAACTTTCTCCACTAAAACAGCTTGAGTAGTTCGCAATCAAAACCAGTCCAATCAAAAGCTCTGGGTTTATAACTATTTTTAGAAATCGAGTTACTGTTTAAAAAAAACAAAAACTTTCATTGATATAGTGCGAAGTTATAAACAAAAACAAGAATTGTCTTGCAAGAGTATAAAAGAACCTTCTTTAACTTAATTACAAAGAGAGAATAATTACAAACTCCTGTTGAGAATGAACAAAAAGAAGAGCCCACTACATTGCCATTTTGCCAAATTGGTGTACCACGTGCTACAGAGAGAATGAATTGCAAAGATTGTTGTCCCTTCAAATAAACACCGATCCTTAATTCTGGGAGTCTTCTATTGGAGTACAACCCTCTTTTCTTTTTTTTAAACAAGAAACAGAACTTTTCATTGAATAAATGAAAAGAGTTTCATGTTCAAGGATATAAACTCCACATGGGAGTAATAAGAGAACCAAACAGCACAGGACAAAGAAGAACAATAATCTGAGGAGGAAAGCCCAAGACGACCAATAAGAAAACAAAGAAGACTGCAAAAACCATAAGCACCAAAATAACTAAACAAGGGCCTGAGAAACCACTTGAAGGGAACACCACCAAACCACCAGGGCGTTAAAGAGCCTGACAAACCACACAAAAAACCAAAAAATAGCCCACTGAAAACCACATCAAAGACCAACAAGCACTTTAAGTGGACACCACCAAACCACTGCAGGAGCTCAGAAGTGTTGGTTTTTTGGCCCTTAATCTCAAATTAATTAATTTTAATTAATTAATTAATTAATGTTTTGATGATAACAAATCTACTTATATTTATTAACAATTTGAGTGTTTTGAAGTGTCCATTGTGTAGAGCTTGGAACAACGGTTCCAATGCAATTTGAATCACTTAAATCGGAGCTCAAACAAAAAAGATATCGCCAAAACAAGCTTAACAAAAAAATCCCGATGCAAATGACGTGGCGGTCAAATCATCAAAGTGGACCTACTAGAGGATGACAAGTGGAGCAATAGATAAGTGACACATGGAGCTTTAATTCTTGGATTGGTTTTAAAAAGAATGATTTTAAAAACAAAATGAATTTAAAAAAAAATGAATTTAATATTATTATATATCTTTGTGTCTAACGGCTAGTTGCCTTTATAAGAAAATGAATTTAATATTGTTTTATGTTTGTGTCTAACGACTGGTTGAGTTTAAATCTCCACCATTCAATTTTTTTTTAACATCATCCAATGGTCCAAATTTAATGTGGTTTCCAACAACTTTCCTCTATTTTTAAACACTTCATCTTCTCCAAGTTTTCACAACAACTTTCATTATTTTTCAATCCTCCATAATTCATCAAGCCTTCATTGTTGCTCTCTCTAAGCTTCAATTTTCTTCTTTTTTTTTTCATCTTATTCTTGAGAGAGATTTATGTATGGTGAGGATTGATTTGTTGTGAGCTCAAAATTTGTAAATCCAGTTCCCAAGTGCGTTCTTTAATTTTTCCAAACATTTTGTAAGGGTTTCTCTTGATCCCGAAAAAGAGCAGTTGTAACGGTTTGATCCTAATCCGTGGAAAGGATTGAGTTTACTCTTGAACTCGCAAAAAGAGCGGTGTAGCGGTTAGGCTCTAATCCGTGGAAAGAGTCGGTGGATCCTTATTCAAAATCCCAAGAGGCGCTTGGGAAAGTGGATGTAGGTCGAGTTTGACCGAACCACTACAAAAATTTCCGGTGTCATTTTCTCTATCCCTGTCTTATTTAATTTTGCAATTAATTTGTCATTACATTTTATTGCTTAAAATTAATTGCAATTTTTATTCCTTGAAATCAATTGCTCATAATTGTTTATTTTGATTGGTAGTTTTCAAAATTTGCATATCTTTTACCAATCTTATTATTAGAAATAAATAGGGTGTTATAAAGTGTTATTGTTAATTTCTTGTTTAATTCAAAGAAAAATTATTTGCATGAAATTCTTGTTTAAATTATTTATTAGTAAAAAGTTTATTGATTTGTTTAATTGAGCCCACATGAAAAAGTTTTCATTAGTTTGAAGAAACCCTATTCACTCCCCTCTGAGGTTGCCATACAGATCCTACAAGACCAAAGGACAAAAAACCAAATTTCACGCATGTTAATATACCTGCAAATTTTTCAAAACTACTGCTATCGCTTCTTCTGATGCTCGCTTGCAATCTTGGAATGAGGAGTCTCCATATGCCTACCAAACAGATAATGAAGATCATTTTAGACTTATACTGAGATGATGGAAGTACTAACACCCCACATTCAAAAAATGGAACCCTGCTGCTTTATGATTTATAAACCCATTTTTTTGGGGGTGGGACAAAAGCCAAACAGCACCTTAAATATTGGCATGGCTCCAGTGTAGAATCTGACTGCATCAGCATATGCTTCTGTTTTGATGCACTTTCCAAGTCTAGCAGGTAGATCATATATGAACTGTTCATGAATCATTCCCAGAGAAAAAGATGATAATAAGATCCCTTGTACAGCCGCATACCAGCCTCACATAAAAGTATAAGAAAATAAATATTAAAAAGAATCCTGATTCCTGAAACATAAAAGAAGATACACAACCACATTTTATATAAATAGTAACTTACATCTACAGTAACTTCTAAAAGCACAACAATACCATCACAATGAACTAGAAAATAAAACAGGTTTTGCAATGCCTGTTTCCATATTTGCTTAGTTTCATAGAAAGCGCAGGAGAGGCCCCAGCATTAGATGCCATCTATACTTTTTAAATTGCAACATTCTAAGTTATGCTCTAGCATATCAATGTGAAAATAGAAAAAGAGAAGCTAAGGATTGAATGCATGAGAAAAAGACTTGAGGCACTAAAAAATGCCCTATACTTCTAGTACCTGAACTTTTCGAAGAAGGTTTCGTGTTCGATGCAATTTCTCGATGTGCTCTCTTTTTTCAAAAAGAGAAGTATTGACTCCATCACTTCTAGACTGCACTGACAGTATCTGCAAGAATTTGCATATAAATAATAATCCAGATACACTGCTAAAGAAAAGTAAACATTCTGAATGCACCCATTTAAAAAAGAATATCACGTACTTTTTCAAGGAGCTGTTCCATGTTTGTCTCCATCCCCACGATATTATTGTTCATCCTAGGAAAACAAAACTTCATATGCGTATTAAGTAAAGAATTTGAGTATACATCACTAAATATGGAAAATAGCAGATATTGTGAGGGAAAAAGTAAAAAGAAAATAAAATAGGATTAAATAAATTGAGAGGTATCTAGGTTAATTAGAGGCTGATAGATTGTCAATCAAGAGGAAGAAGTTTGTCATCCAGGAATGGACATTGTGTGGAATGGCTTTCTTTTTTTTTGGATAAGATACGATTTTATTAATTAAATGAAATATCCAAAGATATCGGAGGCACAAAGGGCCCCGATCAAAGGGTATATAAAAAATGTTTCCAAAGAGCAATAAGAAAGGAGAAGCTATGACTATGTATAGCCGATATATCAATACACCAAAAAAAGCAGAATGAATACAATTGTCAACGATGTCCTTTGTCGATCAATATTTTCCTTGGAAGATTCTTGAATTTCTTTCGTCCCAAATCTTCCACAAAACAGCACTGATAATGCTAAACCATATACGCCCCTTTGATGCTTTGAATGGATGATAACATATCAACAATCTGAGCCAACTTTGTGTATCATCAAACGGGAGGACAACTTTGTAAAGGCAAGTAGTTAGGCTAATTGAATGTTTTGTTTCTTATCAAATATATACATATATCTTGAGCAATATAAGGAAAGGCCAAGTTGACGAAAACTTCAAAAGTTTTCCACCAAAGCTTAAGGGGAAAATGCTATTGGAGGTAAACAGATGTCCATCGGAATGGGTGAAAAATTAACAGCATCGATACATGGTTCTTTGATAAATGGAAATGAAAGTACATTCACAAATGGTTGGATTGCAAGTCCTCCAAACAAGCCCAAGAACAGCTTAGCAGCTATAATTATTGGTATTTCCTAGGTGAAGCTGGTTAAAGAGTTGCCTTAAGTCACCTAAAAAGTTGTGCATCGAGGGAAATACAGCTGGTTTCAAACAGCTTCACTCACAGAAACTTAAATAGCAAAAGCTAAGAGAAAATCAAGCCTGTACTGGGAAAATAACTGAATGAGTACTTGCAGAAACTCTAGGGAAAACTATTGCAACTGCTCTCGTACCAACGGATGGCTTCGGGTGGTAGTAAGATCACTGTGGCCAATTCCTTGACTTATGACAGGTTTGGACAGCTAAAGTCCTCGTGGCCACTAAGGGGAGTCATGAAAAATTATAATTCTACATTTGTTGCCCTGAGAACGACGTAATATTGAGCAGCAAATAGTCAAGGAATCTATGTTAGCCTTGGTCAGAGTATTATGGATAATCAATTAGGAATCCAGGAGGAAGAGGCTTATCGGTGATAGCACACATAAGCTGTTATCACTAGACCTTATTTTATGCTAGTTTTGAGGTTAAAATAGTGAATTCCATGAGATTATATGTTTGCTTGATGGATTTGGAGCAATTAGAGAAAATTAGAGTAATTGAAGAAAACAAGGAGTCAATTGGGCAAGATTTGAAGCTTTAAAGCCAAAGGGAAGTGGAAGTTAGGCCTAAAAATCTGAGGGACAGCCATGTGTCTCAATGGCGCTAGTGCGCAAGCCAAAAGAACCGCAAGCACAGTGTCTCAACGCTGGCATGTAGCGTCACAATGCTACGAATTGGATGATTCACACTCATTCAATGCCACGGCTTGCACCTTGATCTTGCTTGACGCTCTAAACACACGCTTGATATGTCCGCCCGTAGTGTCCAGATGCTAACAAACTTTCCCTAAATTACTATGCAGCTAGGGTACAACACCGATACATTGTCCCTAGCATCTTGACGTGTCACACTTTTCTATTTAAACATTTTTTTTCCAAGCGAATGGAGGAGAGCCTTTCTAGAGAGGAAATATCCCTAAACCAATTTCTAAAGTTCTAAGGAGTTGCCTCAAGTAGTTGTTATTGATTAAAATACTAGCGTAATGGGTGAAATAAGTTCTCTATGGTTTCTTCTCCATAAGTTTCTTAGTATTTTTATTTACCTAGTTAGTATTTGTCACATCACTTGTCTTTTCTCTAAATAAAATTTAGAGTTCGTATTTGTAGTAATCATTTGAACCACTAGAACATTAGTCCTATGGATGATACTCTTCACTCTTATCGCTAAATTAAAACTTGACATCGTACACTTGCAATTTTGCATGGCATAAAATCTCGCCACAATTGGTTGGTCAATTAGAGTGTCATAAATACAAGAGCATGCTAAGGAAGTGGGAGCTTATTGAGGAGTGAAGGCTCAAACAAAGATTCTAATTTCTAAGTTTGCCAAATCACCCAGGACTTATCCAACCTACTATTGTACACAACTTTATTCATATTATATATCACATGTGGCTCCTCGTATCATAAACCTAATATTGTTCATACACTAACAACATAAGCTAGAGAAATGGTTGCCATTGACAAACTTATAAACAACATTCACAAATCACACAAGAAAATCAGCTTGCAACTGTTTGGAAAGAGGGGGGGGGAAAAAAAAAACAATTAACCTTTTAATTGTATCAGTTGCACTGATGAATTTATTGTAATTTTCATAAACCAACATTTGAAGATCCGTGTCAAGATTCTTAATCTCGGCAGCCATTTGGATATGTCTTTGAAGGAGTCCCTCCAAATTCGACTTTTGTACCTACATAGCATGCCACACTGAAAATGATTAAAAAATCTACAATTTACATTACAACAAATAGTGAAGTTCAAATACAGAGATACATCAACTAATAATGAGCCGAGAATTTTTTAACTCCCTTTTCAATATCTTTATTAGGGATGGGACTCAAACGATTCAGTAAACTAATTAATAAAAGAAGAATTATACATGAAGAATAGATTATTTGGAACCTATTTTCTGATAATTGCAACATTTCATGCTCAACCACACTAATAAATTAGATATTCGTTCCCAAATCGAAAAATTATTTTATTAAAGTAATGAAATATTCAAAAGGGAGGAAACCTTGAGGGGTAATCTGCACCTACTGTATATTTTAATGGAGTAGTTTCTCTTTAAGCTCCTTCACATGGGAACTTTTGGTTCCCTTTTGTACTTTTTCATCTTATGAATGGAAATTACTCTTACTAGTAATAAAAAATATTTTACCCCCCCCCCCCCCCCCTCCTTGAAAACAAATTTGTAAAAAACGCATATATCAATATGCTGAACATAATAGATAAGAAATATAAGAAATGAAGTAAAAATAATAAATAAATAAAAAGAGAGAGAGACAGGGCTTAAGATGTACTAGAATGCTCATATACTGATCAGGATTAAATGAGGTGGTGTTAATGGCTTCTAAAGGAGAAGCATATCTATTAGATGACCCCGTGGATGAGCCAGACATTGAAGCATCAGGGGAGTAGAAGCTAGATAGCAGATCCCTCATCCTTTTAGCTTTTTCATCCATTGGAACATCATCAATCTCCATTTCTTCTACTGCTTCTTCCTCGTAAGCTCTTCTGACTGATGTCTATTATTCTGGATAGAAGATCTTGGCTTTGGCAGTTATCTTTGGTTTTTACTTTAAGCTTATCCTACTTTCTGTTGCATCCACAAAATAACATTGTAAGCTAGTTATTCAGTTCCATGATACAGTTATCTGAAAGCACATATCAAGTATTCACCTTCTGCCCTCTGGAAATGCAAGCAATAGTGATTGTTACATATTGTCAATAGAATAAAAGACATTTGATACGCTTTAGTAACTTAATGTCACGAACCGTATCTTCTTTAATTTGCCAAATGTAATATGACTCAAATAATTAAGGATGCATTATTAAAAAAGAACAATCAAAATATTAAATATAACAAACACTTGTAGCATTCATGAAAGATACAAATGAACCCTTCCACATTGTCAACAGATGAAAGACATTTTCATTTGATATTAGAACATACATCTTGCACTCCACATACATTATAATGCATCTTGATTAGCCCCTTATATTGATTGGTTCTTCAATAAAGTATTGTCCTGATGAAAGCAGCTCAAATTTCTTTCCTGATAAAGCAATTAGTGCATGGTTTAAAGGTTTTCTTTTTCTTTTTCTTTTTCTTTTTCTTTTTGGGAGAAATTAGATTTGAAAATATTTTTAGATCTATTAAAAATGATTTAAGTAAATAACACTACTTTTCCCCTAAAATTTTTATTATGTTCAACAACTTATCATTTACAAGCATTTTTAAGGTCCAAAACTCAAATGATACATCAAAAGTAATACACCTAGCTCTCTCTATAAGAAATACTTGATGTAGCCTAAGAGATAAAAGGAGAATTCTCTCCAAGAATCATATCAAAGTCTTTATTATCAATTAAAAGTTACCATTACAAGAAGACAATTTCTTTATTCATAGAGAATTGGAAAGCAAACTAATCATAATCCTAATCAATCAAAGAAACTAATCATAATCTTAATAAACCAAGGAAACTATGTGACCAAGATACCTTAATTTACCCTAATCCTACTACATCAATACCTATGTAAAAGAATATTTCATTAAAAAGTACTGCTAAGAAAAGGATTCCAAACTCACCATAACATAATGCCTCATTGCATGTATTTCAATATAACATAATCTCTTTAATATGTTGTGATTATCCATTTTTTATAAGAAATAATTTCATTTATTTATGAAATTATAAGGATGTAAAATCCATAAGGGTTATAAAAGGCTTTCCAAATTGATTAAAAGGGAAGTGTATCTATACGAAGCAAAGAGATTAGACAATTCGCACCAAGAAATAGCTTCTTTTTTTTCTTTTTTCATTTTTCTTTTTTTTTCTTTTTTTTCTTTTTTTTTAAAAAAGAAAACGAAACTTTTCATTGAACAAATGAAAACTGAAAAGAGACTAAACCTCAAAGTACACCAAGAAATAGCATTATAAATAACGAGGTCAAAGAACACTTCAAAGGGGGGCTCTATATATAAAAAGACTCGTGGGTTTCTTTCCTCCTAAAGAACCAACAGAAGGCTCTGGTGATGGCCATCCACAGCAGAGCTTTTGATTTCTTAAAGGGATGACCCAACAAAACAGTGGTGAGAAAATCCTTAACATCTCTAAGAATCGTCAAATACAGCCTTAAGCTTTGAGAATTCTGTTCCAAAATTTCCAAGCAAATGAGCAAGGAATGAATATGTGGTTCTGTGTTTCATTATCGACTTTGCACAAAGAGCACCAGATGAGGAAATGGCAAAGTATCGCATTCGTCTTTGAAAGATATCTTTAGTGCTGATGGCTCAGAAAAAATTTCCATGGAAAAATTTTGATCTTCTTTGGTTACTATCTTTCCAAATACCTCTAGCGAGGGATATTTCCAATAGGTTAGTTGAGGTGCAAGGTCGAGACTAAGATCAGCCCACTCCCAAGGCCTCTTCATCCTTCAAATTTCTACCAAGTTTGATGTTCCATAAACTATTGCCAGTGGTACTATGGCCATTTTGCAATGAGAAAGTCTGTCAAGATGGGGTAACAGAGAGGCTAACGGAGGGTTGGTTACCCTCCAAAAAAAAGTTGAGGCTCCCTCCCACACTTCTTTTGGTGACTATGAAGCACAGATACTGAATGTGGATACGATAGGATACGGCAATACGAAGCACAGATACTGAATGTGGATACGATAGGATACGGCAATACGTCAATTTCTGAAAACTAAGATAGGGATCCGTCGTGATACGTTCATTATATATAATTTAACATGAAGATACTAAATGTAATCCACCAAAAAGCATAAAATAACAAAGGAATAACATAAAGATACTTAATTTAATCCACCAAATACATATTACATTTGTCCAACAAAACATCCATAATTCAACAATGGGGGAGATTGAGTTTATGGAAGGATTTGATGATTGACTTATCTTGAGGATGAAGATGTCATATTACCTAACTACCTACGTAATAATTTAAGTTAAAACTGAGAGCTTTAAAACTGACCGGCGGCGGCAGGGCAAGGCAGATGCGCGGCGAGATGGTCGGCGGCGAATGGCGTAGGTCAGACAGATGGCGTTGCTTAGTCGAAGAAATGGGAAGAAGATCGTGCGTTGAAGACGAAGAGGACTGGTTGTGAGGGAAATCTGATTTTACATTTATAGTTTTTTCTACCCTTTTGGGCTGTAAGGTTAAGCTTGGTTATATTTGAGGCTTGAGGTAAGTGCAATGGATAGCATTTATTATCACTTAATATATTTGTATATTATACTTGATTTGTTGTCACTTCTATTGATGTCTATCGTTGATCAGTCTATCGTTGATAAATAGTTTAATTTTACTATATTTGTAAATAATTTGACCTATTTTTCATTGTATTTTCATTGTATTTTCTTTAAGTTTGGCTATCATTAAATTTGTTTCTTTACCATTTAAGTTTTCATTTAGATTTTATTGTCATTACTTTCTTTATAAATTTTTTTATTTAACATTATGTTCAACTTCTCTAATTTAATTTTGTGTTTTTATCGTTTTAATTATGAACTAATTTAATTGTACGGATTTAAATATGTGATTGCCAATAATATAAGAGCAGAAGCCTAATATGTAAAAGACTAATTAGAATTTAATTTTTCAATGCTAGGTTTGTTTTTATTGATTTATAAATTTATTATTAGATTAGATTGATCATCTAAATTAATATACTCAAAATCTTGTCTAATACTAAAAGGATTAGATTAGATTTGGAACAAATAAAACTATAAAAACAACATAGAAGAAGAGCCTAGACATAAGACCTCGCTTTTGACCCTAGTCATAGGGCGAGACATATAAAAATCAAAGGGTTGTGTTTTAAATCAACTAAGTTACATTAGCCATAGAAATAAATGTTTAATGATTTACCCTCCTAAAGATACTTCATAAAAGGTCAAATAGGCCTAGAATCCAAGTTACCTAAAGTATTGGGTGATTAAGTTCAATTTATATATATTTGCACATTAGGCTATAACTCCTTAAAAATTAAGCATGGTCCTATTTAAATCCCCCCTTTTATAATTGAATTTGAGTTATTTTCATCTTTTAATTTTTTTGTTTCAAAACCTATCAAACCAGTTTTTTGGTTACTTGGTTACTAAGTTGCAATTTTGAAAATAATTTTGTTGTTTATAAGAATTTTTGTTGAAAATATGTTCTCTTGAGAGACAACTTGGAATTCTTCCAATCTTTTTTACTACTTTTCAACGGTGTGTACTTGCACTAGACTGAAAACTATTCTTTAAAAAGGTTTACAATTTAGCTAAAGTGTTTTCAGTCGAACCAGTTTTGAAAACCTTTTTGAATTCTTTGGCAATGGTATCAAAAACTTGATCGACTGAAAACGCTTTAGCTAAATTGAAAACATTTTTTAAGAAAAGTTTTCAGTCTAGTTCAAGTACACACTATCAACAAGTAGTAAAAAAATTGGAAGTATTCCAAGTCGTCTCCCAAGGGAACGATTTTTCAACAAAACTTCTTATAATCAACAAAAAATTTCACAAAATTGCAACTAAGTAACCAAGTAACCAAAAAAAGGTTTTGATGGATTTTGAAATCGTAAAGACAAAAAAATTAAAAGATGAAAATAACTAAAATTAAATTATGAGAAAATTGAGATTTAAATACGGCCATGCCTAATTTTAAGGAGTAATGGCCCCTAAAGCATTTTCAAAAGATCCCAACAACGGCGCCAAAAACTTGTTCAACTGAAAATACTTTAGCTAAATTATAAACATTTTTGAAGAAAAGTTTTCAGTCTAGTGCAAGTGCACACTGTTGAAAAGTAGTAGAAAAGTAGTAAACAAGATTAGAAGAATTCCAAGTCGTCTCCCAAGAGAACAATTTTTCAACAACAATTCTTATAAACAACAAAATTTTCCTCAAAATTGCAACTTAGTAAACAAGTAACCAAAAAATTGTTTTGATGGGTTTTAAAACAAAAACTTAAAGGATGAAAATAACTCAAATACAATTATAAAAAAAAGGGGGGGGGGGGATTTAAATAGGATTATGCCTAATTTTTAAAGAGTTATAGCCTAATATGCAAATATAAATTGAACTTGATCACCCAGAGGTAAATTGGATTCTAGACCTATTTGACCTTCTATGAAGTATCTTTAGAAGGGTAAGTCATTAAACCTATATTTCTATGGATAACGTAACTTAGTTGATTTAAAACACAACCCTTTGATTTTTATAGGTTTCGCGCCCTATGTCTAAGGTCTTATATCTAAGCTCCTCTTCTGCATTGCTTTTATTTGTTCCAATTCCAAACCTAATCTAACCCTTTTAGTATTAGACAAGCTTTTGAGTTTATTAATTTAGGTGATTAATCTAAATTAATAATAATTTTATAAATCAATCAAAGCAAACCTAGCCTTGAAAATTTAAATTATAATTAGTCTTTTTACATATCAGGCTTTTACTCCTATATTATTGGTAATTACATATTTAAATCCCCACAATTAAATTAGTTTATAATTAAAACAATAGAACACAAAATTAAATTAGAGAAGATGGACATAATGTTAAATAAAAATATTTATAAGGAAAGTAATGACAATAAAATCTAAATGGAAACTTAAATGGCAAAGAAACAATTTTAATGATAGCCAAACTTAAAAGAGGAAAAATGCAATATATAATAAGGGAATATTAGTAAGGAAATGACACAAAAATTCAATCAAAACAGTATATTAAGGTGCTGAAAAGTAGTGAAAGATTAATAAAAAAAATGTGCATAAAATTAATTAATTTGAGAACTAGAAGAGATTCTCATATACCTACCTTAATCAGTCTTGGATTTCAACTTTTTAAAGTGGAAATCCGGCTTTAACATTTCAACTTTTGTATGAAATGGCTCGAGAAAAGAAAATAGGGAAAGACGAATGCGAAAAAAAAAAAAAAACTTGAATTTACAACATTGATTTAAAAAGAAAACAAAGGAATAATGAGATGGAACTAAAAACTATTTTATTACGATAATTGTTGTAAAATGAAATAGAATTACAAAAACTAAACTTCTGGAAACATAAAATTGCAATTAAGACAAGACTTGAATAAATAAAAGTTCTAAAGAAAAAAAATATACAAGAAAGAAAGAGAGAAACTTGAAGAATAAAGCTGTGAATCTAGCTCACTCTTACTCGATTCAACTCTTTTCAAGGAGAATCGGGTAATTTACAACCCAAGATTTAATGTGATTGAATCAACACAAGTACAACAACTTAGAGCTTCAAGAATCGATTAAAATAGAGTAAAATGCACAAAAATAAAGGTGCAAAATATTGAGGTGAAATGATGTAAAAGAAACAAAACTTACATCAATTTAATTTTAAGGTGAAATGATATCGAAATTTTCAATTTTACACATATGATAAGATATCGAGATCGACAAATAATTTTGTAAATAAAAAGGCTTATAAGATTATTTAAATTAATAATTAAGTTTCTTTTACTTATGTTAAAAGAAGTTGTTCTTACTTTCAAACTAAGTTATAGATCTTAATATTAGTATTTATGTTCATATTGAAATTATTAGACAATAATTTTTTTTGTGTTTATAAAAGATAATGGAAATATCGATTAACACTTAATATCAATGTCGAACCCTCCGATTTATTGATGTATCAACGTATCAATGAATATTTATTTCAATCTTCTCTTGCGAACTAAATATCTATCATATTTGTATGACATTGTCATCGATATTAATATTTTATCGATAAAATATATTCATACAAGCAAATATTTTGATCTTGATTGGTTGAGATTCCTCCTTTTTAATCCATGAGCATCATCCAGACTGAAAAGAATGCTATGCTGAAGAATAATTTATTTGGTTTGAGAAAGGGCAACCTCAAGAACATGTATATATATAGAGAGGTACAAGAATCATGAGCTCCTTGGCAAGTAAAATTCACTAACCCTCACAAAAATGAAAAGCTCAAAAGATGGAAGACTCAACTTCCATGGTGATTTGATGGTACAAATTTACAACATACCATTTTTCCTCTACTCTGAACCTTCTCTGCAATGGCCATACTCAAGCTCATGCATTGCAGCCCAACAAAAAGGGATGATCCATGACTTTTCTCAATTGACTTTGCACTTTGAATGTTTTAATGATGATGGTCCAAAATGATTGCTGATTCCCATTTTAAAATATCTGCAGAAACAAGACCAAGAAATCGTTTAGGAACACAATACAGGATAATGGTATCAACCACATTTTAATATTCACAACATCATCAGAAATTAAGTATGAAGTTTCAATGATTCAAAAAGCTTTAAAATACTCCAAGAAATCAATTTTCCCTCATAAAGATAATGATCTACTGCTTGGTTTCTCCTAATTCTGCTAGACACAATAAACCCAATCGGCGACGACTAATGCAATATTGGTATGGCCCTCATTGCTAAAATCTCTCAAAGTACCACTAGATCGAAACTTTAAGTCTTTGGATTAGGAGAAATTTAATAATGTATTATATTTAACACTTCACTTCATGGTATAGTTAGGTTCCCAGCACATGGAAAATGAAAATCAATGTGGCAAAAAATCATGGTGTCGTGGTGTCGTTGGTTTTCACGTCAGTCTAAAAATTAATATGGCAATATCCAGCAAAGAAGAAACATAGTTTGTTCATCAATGAATGAAATTAGGTTAATAGATGGAGCCCAAACAACAAATCATGATACCTAAGATTTAGAGAAGTTCAATGAGACTACTTGTGGGCAGTGAAATGTGGGATTTTAAAAGCTTGCATAAACAAAGAATTCTGAACTTTGAACATAAAACTTTTTTCTTTGTTAGTAATTCATACCATATCATGCTGCATGAAGAACTTAGGAGCCAGGTTGACGATCTAGTATAATCCCGAGTTTACACAATTCTTGTAGCTGATGAACGATATTTTGAGCAAATTGCAAACCTTCCTCACCGTAGCGAAGAGAATTAAGAGAGTGCTCAAGAAAATCATAACCAGCTTGTAGTGCTTCCAACTTGCTAGTAAGGTCTGAAATTTTATGTTCAAGAGCAAGGAAGTCAACCTCCTCTCTTTTGTTTGCATAACTTATTTGGCCTTTCACATCATAGAAGTTTTCATCACTGCTAAAATGACCATTTTTATCCGGATCGACCAACTCGCATTCTGGTGTAACTGCTCCATTACAGTTTTTTTGGTCTATGTGCTTGGATGGACCATTGCCTTCATTATTTCTTTGAGACCTCTCAGCATCAATACCCTCTTCCCCTTTTTGTTCAGGATTCACTTCTTCTCCATTGTCAATGCCATTAGGTACCCGGGCTAAAAGGCCATTATTAAATATTTTGTTGATCTTATCCTCCAAGCTCTTCAAACATAGCTGGATGTAGACTTTTTCATCTTCAAATTCTAAAGATGAATTTTGATTATTGAAAGATCTGTAGCTTCCTTTTGATGACTCCGCCATTGTTGATTTAAAGGAATAATTGCCATTATATTCATGGTATTCTACACTCTCATTCTCTGCAGTGATATTTTCTTCATTTGCACCATCACTTTTTTCATGCTCAGTCTCAGTCTCAGCTATTGTGTTGACCATGTAATTAGATCTGTAGTATTCGAGCTCTGCTTCTAAATCTTGGATGTCTCTCCCCTTTTCATTCAGGAGTTCGTTTGCTTTCTCTAGAGCTTCTACATCATACTCTGCTTGCTCTTCCATCATTCTCAAGTAATGAAGAGCCTCCATGTGCATTGCTGCCTTCTCCTCTTGCAACCTTGTAATCATGGCCATGGCTTGACTTGCAGCAACCTCAGAAGCACTTCGTTCTTCTTCCAACTCTTTATACAAAGAATTTATACATTTCTTATCATATTCAACTTGTCGCTTTAACCTATCAACAATATTTTCACCTTCAATTTCACTTACATTGCTTCCATCTTGTGATTCAACTGATTCCATTGAAACTGACCGATAAAATGTCGGAATCATGTTAAATCTCGAGCCAAATTCTTCTTGTAAATCATCATAAGAAGTGCTAAAATTTTGGCTTTCATCATCTGGGAATGGTTGATTAACAAGTTCAACAGGATTCTCTTGCAATGAAAATTGCTCCATATCATTAGTAACTATATCAGGTTCCGTCTTCGAAGGCTTTTTTGTAGTAAAATTGGAGACTTCTTGTTGCTTATCACTCACAGAAGACTCGCTAATGCTGCTATGATCCATATCATCATTACTGTTCATAATAGCAGATTCATAGACAACCTCATCAATTGTAGGACACTTTTCAATTGTTGTGCTGATCAATAGAGACTGCTTTAGATCATCAGCAACTAGATCAGTTTCCTTCTCAGAAGATTGTCCTAGAGAAAAATTGAAGATTGCATGTCCTTTATCACTCTCGGTAGACTCGCTAACGTTGTCCATACCATCATGGATGTTCTTAATAGTAAATTCATAGGCCATGTCATCAGTTTTAGAACAGTCTTCGACTGTTGTGCTGATCAATGGAGAATGCTTCAAATCATTAGCTACTACATCTACTTCATTCTCCGTAGACTGCCCTATAGAAAAATTGAAGATTTCATGTTCGTTATCCCTCTCGATGGACTCGCTAACGTTGTCTATATCATCATTAATGTTCTTAATAGCAGATTCATCTATAACCTCGTTAGTTTTAGGACACTCTTCAATGGTCGTGCTAATCAATGTTGACTGCTTCAAATCATTAGTAACTAGATTCGTTTCCTTCTCTGAAGATTGCCCTATAGAAAAATTGAGGATTTCATGTTCTTTACCACTCTCAATGGACTCACTAACGCTATCCATATCATCATTAATGTTATTAATAGCAAATTCATAGGCCACCACATCAGTTTTAGAACACTCTTCAACTGTTGTGTTGATCAATGGAGTCTGCTTCAAATCATCAGTAACTATATCAATTTCCTTCTTTGAAGATTGTCCTATAGCAAAATTGGAAACTTCTCGTTCCTTATCGCTCTCGAAGTACTCACTAACACTGTTCTGATCCAGATCATTATTGGTGTTCCTATTATCAGATACATAAACCACCTCATCAATTTTAGGACACTCTTCAATTGTTGTGCTGACCATAGGAGATTGCTTCAAATCATTAGTAACTGCATCAATTTCCTTCTCCAAAGGTTGATCTGCAGTAAAATTGAAGACTTCTTGTTCCTTATCGCTTTCGGAGGACTCCCTAGCACTGTTATGGTCCATATCATCATTAGTGTTCTTAATAGCAGATTCATAGACCACCTCATCAGTTTTGAAACACTCTTGAACACTAATACTAATCGATGGAGGCTGCTTCATATCATTGGAAACTATATCAGCTTCCTTCTCCAAAGGTTGTCTTGTAGCAAAATTGACTTCATGTTCCTTACCATTCTCGGAGGACTCACTATCACTATTATGATTTGAATCATCATTAGTGTTCCCAGAAGAAGACTCCAAAGGTTGTCTTGTGGCAAAATTAACTTTATGTTCCTTATCACTCTCAGATGACTCACTATCGCTGTTATGATTTGAATCATCATTAGTGTTCCCAGAAGAAGAATCCAAGGGTTGTCTTGTAGCCAAATTAGCTTCATGCTCATTATCACTTTCTGAAGATTCACTATCACTGCTATGATCTGATCCATCGTTAGTTTTTCCAGAAGAAGATTCATTAACCACTTCATCAATTTTAGGACGCTTTTCAACTTTTGTGCTTATGGATGTTGAATGATCCCCGTGCTCACTGGGAGATGCAATTCCCATGTTATCTGTTCCTGTCTCCTTAGCTGCCATATATAAAAAGGGTAAAAGAAATTAGGCAAGAATGTGAGAAATCCTAGAGGCATGAAAAACATACAACAAATGGGAAAGCAAAGGCAATAGTAACTACCACATTCGGAGATACAAGAATAGAGACAAATACAACTCACATGTCGTTAACTTTCCCACAACTTGTGGGTCATCATGTAATGCGATGAACTGCTGACAGCAGGAGATTGTTGACTCCTGGTTGAGAGAATCTGTAAGCTCGCTTTTCTCCATTGAATTTGCACGAGAAAGTCCCAAGACATTGGATGCAACGGATGATGCATCATCCAGGGAAATAAGTTCAGCCCATGTAGAAAGGTTGGCAGTCGGATTGGCTGGCCAGGGCAGCCAATTCAACTCATTCAATCCATGAAAAGTAGCATCACAAGCAAGAGATTTCACGTCATGGGGCTTTTGCACATCAACCTGCACATATGATTCTAAAGGTGAAGGCCTTGGATCAACAAAATTAATGGATGGCTTAACCTGATCACAATTATTGCAATGACGCTTGAGTTGAATTTGTGTTATAGATTGAAGAACAGAATCTTCTTTAAGCACACTATTTTCACATATTAAAGTTTTATCATCATCTTCTTCTGAAAGCATAACCTCTAACTCAGAATCAGAGGTGATCCTCAGCTCACTGAATCCTACATGAGACAACAGATTGAAACCAGTTTTTCCAGGGTGTTGTAAGGTTACTGAACCAAAAATTTTATCCCTCCTCTTTTTCAAGCTATCTCGACTATTTAAGCGGAGTGGATAAGGAATATTGGGTTTAGTGGCCACATTCAAAGAAGATTTCAGTTGCAGTAATCCTTGAGCATTTGGCCTTGTCTTCCAAGGCTTGTTGCAACAAGAACAAGGCCTTGTCTTAATACAATGAGGAACTGAATCCCTAGTTAGTAAGTTTCCATGAGCTCCATTTCCACAAGTATCTGACCTCAACTTTCCCACTGTCAACCTTTGCATTTTGGAGTTGAGCTTAAGTTTGTTGTTTGTTGTAGCGAATGAACAAAGACATGCATCACACATCTCATTGCCATCAACAAGCTTATTATGTTTGTGGCAAGAAACTAAAGATGATATCTCCAATTTATGGTTGGTACAGAGAAGATTCCTATAATTATTAGATTTTTCTTTGCCCAAGAGATGATCAAGCCTGGAGCACAAAATGCAAGGCGTTTGCAAGTTGCAAATATGTGCAAATTTAGTCAAAGCATATGACAACAAAGCATCAATAAGCATTAGAAAAATGAGAAACCATTCACAAGCTGCAGCTTTTAGAATGGCTGAAAACCCCTGTACACTCCTCTGAGCTTTACAAAATGGTTTTCCTTTTGCTGCCATTGCTCTAGAATTTCACGAGGCTACCATCTCTCTGCCAACCAGAAAACCTTTAGACGATGAAGATTATCGATCCTCCCATGTTTCAATTGTATTTTTAAGCATCCTGTCCTGAATTGGATCACCTAATGTGAATACTGAATCCCAACATAAAAAGGAAAATAAGATATACAATTGACCCCGGAAATAATCATCCAAAGTTGGCCATTAAAGCGGTATTATCTAGAATGAAAACGAAAATTCGAGAATGAAGCAATGGTGTATGGAACCTTTAGTTAGGGAGACGAAATCCACCTACTGAGGAATACTTTACAAGAAAACGAAAATGATAAAAGGGATATAAATTAAGACGAATGCAAGGAAAACTACTAAGCAAATAGAGATTTTTGTGAAAACTGCACTATATTCTTTACTCCCTGAAAACAATGATAATAAAGAAGATTGAGTGCTCATAGAGGATTTTCATTTCCTTGTGGGAGAGAAATAGAGAGAGGAAGTTGATTCAAAGTTGTTCTAAAAGTAACGCTCTAAATGTGGATTGGAGAACGTTCAAATAATGCCAGAATGCAGATTAGCTGAAAACAAAAAGAGAAGAAAAAAGCCAATCCCAATCTCAAAATCTTCAATATTAGGCCCTAAATCAACCCATGATTATATTAAGAAGAAAGAAAAAGAATGTGGCCAGAAAAAAATCACCCAAATGAGGCATAAACGTGAGATAGAAAAATCAAATTGAATACGACAATGCATAAGATTTCCTGATCCCACAAAAACCCAAATCCCAATTTGTTTGGATATTGAGAAAAACCAAAGAAGCTGGGAAGTTTAATCAGAATAATCTCAACCCACCAAACAAAAACAAAGAAGCAATACAACCCAGATGAATTTGCATAAGAAACCCTCAAATCCTATATGAAACAAACAAGAAATGCCCTTAAATACAATTTTTGAAAATGAAATCAAATGTTATGAACATATGCTTACCTTGTTTGTAGCTGGAGGATCATCAGCAAGAAAAAGGGAAAGGAGAAGGAACGAAAAGGACAGAAAAGAAGAAGAACAAGAGGATGTAAGTTTGATTTGGGAGGACAGATTCCAATGGAATTAGAAACCAAATAAATGTAAGAAAAATATGATTAAGAGAAATTTGGATGGAATAATAATTACAAAGAAGCCCTTTTTCAGAAAGACGTGGACTAAAACCGTTGGGTGGAACAGAACAAACTGTATTTCCTTGGTATTTGAGTTGCCAAATCAGGTAAAAATGGAAACTAATATATGATTAAATAATAAAAGTGTTTTTGAGCTTATGCTTATAAATTAAAGAAAAAAAAGTGATTTTTTACTTTAAATAAAAATGGTACATTATTGTAGCAGTCTGCCAAACTATGCCAATAATGATGCATAGGCATATGGGTGGCAGCAACAACGTCACACCAACTTTATAAATATCGTACATATTATTGTAAATATAAGGTTAGGATGAGTTTTGTTTTAATTTGGTTTCTAAATTTTATGTTTAATGACCTATTATATATTTTTTTTTAAAAAAAAATTCGAGACCAAATAGATACAAGCTTAAGAGATTAGAGACTTTGTAATTTAACAAAAATGACTATATCTAATTTGTTAAACTTATTTTTCTTTTTATTTAAGGGTTTTCTAATTTATATATATATATAGCCTAAATAAATAGACCCAATTACACAATTGACTAAACTTTCATTTTTTTTTTTACATGAATAGTCTAATAGACAAATTGTTTTACACCAAAGTCTTACCCAATTCACTTTTTTAGTCATTCTTATTATTCAATTTTTCAAAAACTTCCCAAAATGATCATTTTCAAAACCTACACCAGGAAGGAAAGTTTCTTCAAAAATTTGAAAATTATTTCTCTAAAAAACGAAAATAAGAATTAGCAACACAATTTATTCGATATTGAAATTTTAAAGTGGATCTAACATAAAATACAAAAATCAAGCGAGATGTTGTAACATGATAATTGATAAATAGAATATCTTAATATCAAACAATAACAATAGAGATAGAGAGACACAGAGATTGATAACCCAGTTCATTGCAATATCACCTACTTTAGAGGCTATATGCTCGGTGGGAAAAAATTTCAATATATAAAGAGTTAAGCGATTACAGCAAAATACTTGTCTAATAGACTTTCTCTTCGATGACTCATATAAAGCCTACTCTTCATTTTCAACTTAGCTTCTCCCTATGTTTGAACTTCCCTAACTACTACAATAAAAGCTTCTCCCAAGCTTTGTATGAGATCTCCTCAATACAACGTACTTAGACTCCCCCTAAGTGTGACCTCCCCTCACTTTCACTCAAAGTGATTTACTATATTCATAGATAACCCGCCTAGTCTAAAATACTACAAAAAACACTCTCAACAATGAGAAACACAAAGTTTAGAAACAAAGCATACAGGTATTCTTCATGAACACTCTCTAAAACCTTAACACATATTCTTTTTCGTTCAAATGGATTAACCCTAAAACATAAATAAGACCACAATATATATGACTCAACTTTGAGAAGATCTTCAAGGAAGGAGAAAATATTCTCTGCAAGAAAAGGAAAACAAACCAGCAAATTTACACTGTATATATCAACCTATAAGGAAAAAGAACTTTTGTTAGAATTTTTCTGACACAGAACATGATGCTTGATATAATACAAGACATGTTACAAAAACATGTTGTTTAAGTTTTGCATGAAATAAGATTAGGCAATCATACTCCAATAGCATATATATTTGCATTTTTTTAGAAAATAATCAAGGTATATTTAATAAGTTCATGAACAAGACAATTTATACCATATATCATCTTATATACTGAACAATATATACGATGTATACTTACATTTTCTAGTATATTTTGTAAAAAAAAAAAAAAAAAAAAAAAAAACTATGGTATACATAATGTATATTTATATTTTTTTAATATATTACCAATATATTCGACATATACTCTAGGTCTCAATAGAGAGGTCGATTTTGTGACAACCCAAATTTTTAGGTAATTTTAATTTAATTATCTCTAATTATTTGGGATGTGTTTTTTTAAATTTTAAAGTTTAATTGAATTATTTTGAGGTTAAGATAATTCAATTTAAGTTAATTGGTAAAGATTTAAACTTTTGGATTTAATTCAGTTAGTGGAAGATTAAATTTAATTGGAGAATTTGTATCTAATTTAAGTTAATTGGTATATATATTTGTATATTTGGGTAATTTGGTGGTTTGGCTTAGGCATTATCATTAATTCTAAATTTGAATTATGTTATAGGATTGATTTTGGGTTCAAAGAATTTACGTGGTTTAATTGCTGACCTTTTAGACTTAATTATGAGGTAAGTGATGCTATTATCGGTTTGCCTTCGTATCAGGCTCCCAGTTCATGTTACTAAGTTAATTAGTGGAATTTTGAATGATCTTTATGATTCATAGAAGTTGAGCATGCACACTTATGGTATTTTATAGTTTATAGTTGTTGTTGTGAGACTCTGTTATTATATATATATATATATATATATATATACACGTAAAATTATAAAATATCATAAGTGTGCAGGCTCAACTTCCATGAATCATAAAGATAATTCAAAATTCCACAAATTAACTTCGTAACATGAACTGGGCGCTTGACACGAAGGTAAGTCGATAATAATATCACTTACCTTATAATTAAGCCCAAAAGGTCAGCAATTAAACCACGTAAATTCCTTGAACCAAAAATTAATCCTATACATAATCCAAGTTTACGATTAATGATAAGGCCTAAACGAAACCACCAAACTACCCAAATATATATGTATTCCTTTTCCTCTTCCTTAGTATAACTCCAAATTAAATTCAATCTTCCACTAATTGAATTAAATCCAAAATTTTAAATCTTTACCACTGAACTTAAATTAAATTATCTTAACTTCAAAATAATTCAATAAAACCCTAAAATTTAAAAAACATATCCAAAATAATTAGAGATAATTAAATTAAAATTACCTAAACGGTTGATAAACTATTGATACACTAATGATGTATATGAAATGAATATTTAATGGTTGCTCATATACTATTGAGACATCTATGTTATATTTTAAATGAATTTTGAATGAGTATTGATAAACTATCAATACACCAAATACTTAGTATTGCATTTTGAACGAATTATGATATACTATTGATATACATTAATGATCTACTTGAAATTCATATTGAATTAGTACTAATTTACAATTGAAATATCGATGTTATACTTTAAGTATCATTCTGAATGATATACTTCATGTTTTGTATATCAACAATATCATTGATATATTTTGTTTTTAATCTAAATCAGGTATATCAATCAACTGATATACAAAATATGAAATATTTGTTATACAATTGATATACTAAATGAAATATAATTTACATACCATTAAAATCATATCACCATTTTGAAAATAGAACATATTAACTAATATAATTTATATTTGGTATATCAGTTGACAAAATTATTGCATTTAAGATAAACCATCAAAATCAATTTTGAAACGTAACATAAGTAATACCAAAACCTAAATCGGACCATCAAAATTGAACTAATCGAATCTATATCAAAACGAAACGAAAAATAAAAATAATATTTGCCATAATCGAACAAACAACATTGATCAAAACATAATTAAGGAGTGGGCATTGATATGGGTTAAGTTGAGCTGAGTTAAAAACTCAACTCAATATTTGGCCCACCAACTTGTGAAGTTAGTGTAAAATAACTCAACTTCACCAAACTATAGTGTTCACTATTGAATATTGTACATTTATCGAGGAACTTCATCTTCACCTCTTTCTCTCTCCCTTCCTCCAATGTTTCCAATAACTCCACCTGTAGGCCACTGTCGATGACCAACTCTAATGACAATCATCGTCGGCAACATGCTTTAATGACCACCTTCGGTGGTCAACACTGCAACTACCTCCGACGCTCAACTCTAGCTACACAACCACCGTTGGTGACTACTGTCGACTCACTCTAGCCGACATGCTTTTATGACCACCTCCGACAACCACCTTCAGTGAAGAACGCTTTTGCTAATCATGTTTAATGACCACCTCCAATGTCCAACTTTGTAGACTGCCACCTCCAATGTCTAACCATGTATGGATACCACCATGACTGCATCTTCTAAGGTTTTCCACTTATTTGTTTGGCACACGAGGATTCTAGCAACATGGCAAAGTTAGGGCTTTATGCCGCTCTTATATCACTTGTTAGGGACAATGGACCTCCAGATATCTCCATAATTGTATGATATTGTTCATTTTGGGGATAAACCCTCATAGTTTACTTTTGGTTTTACTCAAATGGTCTTATACATTGGTGATAGTTGTCCTCCGTTATATACCCATGATCATCCCCTTATCTAACCAAGTGGAACTTTGATCACATTTCCAACACAACATGCATGCAGAATAAACCCTAACCTACAATTTGGTATAAGATGCCATAAAAAACCCTAAAACTCTTGATGACCTACTTTTTTTTTATGCATATTACACTCATTCCACTAATGTGAAAGTATATCGTAATTTTGTTGTTTGTATGAAACAAGAGTATTTTGTCTACCTCAAATAAAATGGTTACATGTAAAAAAATTGCAAAATATATGTGGAGGTTTTAAGTTGACATCTCAAATTGAGTGTTAAAAATTTGGGAAAATGTGTGTGCAATTGAATGATTAAACAATAATTTAAGCAAAAAAAAAAAAAAAACAAAAAAAACAAAAAACAAAAAAACAAAAAAAATACGTGATCCAAAAATAAATCCTAAACCTATTTTTCAAAACTCCCAGCAATACATTTATACTTTAAAAAATTATAATAAAAGGAAATCCATTCTTTGTTTTAAATAAAGATGTGCATTATTATAGAATAAAATATTTAAAAAATAATAGTCATAAAAAATAGATTATTTAGATAAAAAATAATAGTACACAATACATGTGTACTTTAAAAAAATAATAATAAAAGGAAATCCATTCTTATGTGTATTACTACTGAATAAAATATTTGAAAAATAATAGTCACAAAAAATAAATTATTTAGGTTAGAAAAAACTACACTAGATATTTTTGACTTTAGAACTCAACTCAGTATCCGAAACACAAACTTTCTAATTCAGACAAAATAAATCTGCACCCCAAACACAAACATACGAACTCCATACTTCAGAATTGAACTTAGCGCCTCAAACAACCTCTTAAAGCCATGATGTATCAGTTGTGTAAAACGATATTATTCAAATAAAGTATATCGACTGATTGATATACAAGATATAAAGTATATCAGTTGACTAATATATCAAAATATTAAGTATATCAAATATACCTTATGATATACAAACGAGGATAAAATAATAGAAAAACTAAAAATTAGTTTTAAATTTTTTTGCTATATTTACAATTTTAGAAAACCATGACTAAATTTGAAAATAATTTTTTTGGGCTGGCATTTGCAATTTCCCATAGAGATTTTTACATAAATAATCATCTTTGGGCTATATTTCAAAAATGTCTTTAAATTTAAATTTTTTCAAGAAAGACTTTTAGTGTTCTTTTTGGAGAAATTTACCTTTTTTTTATGTCTGATTTTTATATTTATTTTTCCTATTTATGAAGTTTCTTTAATAATGGAGAGAGAAAATACATTTATGATGGAGAGAGAAAATACATTTAATATGATTTTCTTCCCATTCTCAATTGGAGAGAGAAAATGTTTTAATATATTTTTTTTTCCATTTACAATTGTAGAGAGAAAATGCATTTAATTTTTTTCCCTTTCACATATCAATCATTTCTTTGATATTATTTGATATTATTTAACGTTTGCCTTTTGATATTATAACTGTTTGTTTTGATAACTATTTTTTTTCATGTAATATTCTATTGTCTATTTGGTACATATATAAGATATTCTGATATGTATGCACTTCTAATTAGACAATGCTTATGTGTGCTTGTAATATATTCACCGAATGTCTGATATATATATATATATATATATCATTCTAATGCAATTTTTGTATGATGGTTTGTCTTATTTGAGTTTATCTATTATAATTTCTTGTTTATTTTGAGTTCGTTTGTATTTTGCATTATTATCTCATATATACCATAGTTTAGATTCTATCTAGCATGGTATATAAATCTCAAATTAACTTAATGTTCAACATATATTAGTGTAATATCATAAAACAGAAAGTCTCAATAAAAAATTGAAGATATATCACAATATATATTGAAAAACCACCCTTTATATCGAAAACGATTATATGTTCGTAAATATTCTAACTAATATATGAAATATACTAGTAAGATTGACTAAATTCTATTTAAGTAAATTTAACATAAGCTCCCTAATGATTTTCAAATAAACAAAGCTATCTACCATGGTATAAATCTCAAATGAACTAAATATTCAACATATATTACTACAACAAAATCGGGTTTTTATGACTCTAAAAAAATGTCATAAACACTTTTCATGACTCTTTTTTTTAGTCTTTGAATCCACCATCAAAGAAAGTGTATAGATGACACATAAAAAATCAGTCAGTTATTTCATGACTTTCCAATTCAGTCAACAATAAATATTTATTGACATTTATTACCTATCATGATAAGATTTTTTATGACAATTTCTCATTGTCAATAAATGGCTCAAAAGTTGACTTTTTCTGTCAATTAAACATTTATATTGACATTAAAAATCTATCACAAAAACATGAATAATATCACATTTACAGTGCCAATAATGTTTTATTCGTGACACTTTTTGACTGTCATTAAATTGATTGATGATGATATTCTTGTGTCATATAAATACATCTCATGACATTTGTTAAATGTCAAAGAAATGCTTATGACGATCGATAATTATTTGTTTCATATTTATAATTACACCTATATTTTCTCCAATTTTGACACAATATATACAAACATAAATATGAACTTTCATTTATGACAATAAGGTTGGTCAATTATACAAAGAAACTATTACAAAAAAAAAAAACTAGTAACCAAACTTTGGTTAAGTTATTTACAAAGAAACTAAATACAACAAGTGTTGCAAAAAAAAAAGTATTAGCACTATCTCAACAAAAAAAAAAAAAACATATATAAATAACTTGCTTGGCGGTTTCTTCAATTCAATGGATTTGTGCAAGACCTAGTAAGAAAAACAACATTCATTTTAGAATTCAACCCAATCCATCAATGTCAACAATAATAATAATATTCATAGGATAAATGAAACTTTGAGCACACAAGAGTCAAAGTCACAATATAATCACATTATAAGCTTCATGAAAATAGTAACATAAATAACTTGTCCAAACTTTTTTAGGATATAAGAGCTAAACTATCATGAACTAATCAAATTATAACAATAAAACTTAACAGGCTTACATGAAAATGATCCTAAACTTGTTGATAAGAACTCTAAAATAAAGAACAAATAAATCGAGTAACCATACTCCAAAACTCAAAATTACAAAAGTGAGTGGTATAATAGCAAGAGTTACAACTTTCTCAAATAGTCTACTACACTCTATCGACATAAGTCATAAGTATTTCTCTCAAATATAAGTAAAATCATAATAACAAACATTAATCTCCTCCTATTAATGCTCATAAACATCCATTAAAAAACCACAAGTATAAAATAGACATGAAGGAAAAATATTGGATTCATTTAAATGTCAAACTTTCTTCAAGTGTAATTACAATGAACTTCTTGATCCTAGTTTCGACGCAATTGGTTGCCAAGGACTGAAAACTTATTTATTCCATGACATTGTCTATTCTTCCTGTGATTAGGTATAAAATAATTTAGTAACAAAGAAAAGTTTTGACCAATTTGATAGAACTAACTACAAAGAAATATGATAAAATCAAATACATGTGAATGGAATATATTTCTTCAAAGTTGACCTAGTATCTCATTTGTATGAAACAATTTTGTTAAAAGTATGGGCAGCTCTCTAATGAGAAAAAAATCAACTGAAAAATTAAAAAAGAAAAAGAAAAGCAAAACTTGTACCTTGTTTAATCACATCAAGACTTGTCAACTGCAATACTAAAAAAAAAAAAAGAAAGAATCAATGGGTATATAATCTAAAATCAAAGAAAATTGGATTCATTTTAAAATTTATTAAGTATAGAATTTAAAAGATTTGAGGAAGAAATGGCAAACCAAAAGGCAATAAAACGCATCCATTCCAATATCAACTACCTGATCACAATAGCCAACAATAGTACAAGGGAATATAAGATCATGGTTGATTGAACAAACAAACAACAAAAATTAGCTATAAATAATTGTGTATACTTCAACAAGAATAAGACTATTCATAGCAT
The DNA here is from genome assembly GCA_002890555.2 of Lagenaria siceraria. NCBI lineage: Eukaryota > Viridiplantae > Streptophyta > Magnoliopsida > Cucurbitales > Cucurbitaceae > Lagenaria > Lagenaria siceraria. The sequence continues at coordinate 16,253,268 of CM016483.1, read as the reverse complement.
ATTTGGTCAAAACCTATAAATAATTGTGTACACTTCAAAGAAAATCAAAGCCTCAAATTGTATTCAACATAGATTTCACAAGAATATAATACAATAGATTCTCAAAACCACATGAAACCACATAAAAAGTTCCAAAAAAGTTCCGTGTTACTTTACTTCGTCTCTCAAAACTATCTAGAAAGTTAATAAAATGTAGCTAAGTGTCCATTTGACTATGAAAAATATATATAAAGTTCCTAAAAAGAGCCAAAGTGATACTTTAACTCTCAAAACAATTTAAAAAGTACATAAAAAATTTCTAAATAATGTCTAAGTGACATAATTCTCAAAACCACTTAAAAAATGTCTAAGCAACACTGACTCTCAAAACAACAACAAAAAAAAGTTTTAAAAAGTTTCTAAGTGTTGCTTCAACTCTTAAAACCACCTAAAACGAAAAGAAAAGAAAAAACTAACTTATTGTCCTTTTGACTATGAAAAATACATATAAAGTTCCTAGGAAGTGCCTAAGTGATACTTTAAGTCTCAATACCACCTAAAAAGTGTCTAAGTATTGGTTTGACTCTCAAAGCTACTAAAAAGTATAAGAAAAATCAAATCAAAACGAACTTTTGAGAAATCCAGCACCAAGTTAAGCACAACAACAATTTTAAATGCAAAATGATTATCACACCTTGTGTATGCTGAAATGATTTCATCTTTTGTGAAACTATCTTCTTGAGAACCAACCTCGTGTAAATACAAACAATCAGGGTTGGTGCAGGGCTGAAACATTAGTTGATAACATTATGATCTAAAGCAGATGTAGAAGTTGTGAAATTTTCATTGGTAAAACTACAAAATTCAAAAACAAGGGAAACAAATTATAAAATGCATACCACATTCCTCAACCAAGCATGACAATACTTTGTCGTTCCAAAGCATGCCCTAATATTGAGGCACCCAGAGAAAACAAATTACAAAATCTTCGCCAATACGTTACTTAGAATACTCAAGATGTACTCTAGAATTTACAACTCATATATGCACTAACCTTAATGGTTTGCCCTCCAAGAAAAATTGATGTACATTTTGGATACATCGAACAACTTCCTCCTCTTTTGAGTATGTAATATATCTAACCCAAAAAAGTTAAATAATGACATAACACATAAATAAATATTTTTGAATGCATACATGATACACCTAAGTAGAGCACAGAATAAGAATTATGTCAATGCCCAATTCAAACTAAGCTATTCAGCCTTCGTGTAGATACCATATGAAGAAAATGTTCCAAAGAGGGAATTTACTATGTAATGAAATATAAGAAAGTTAAATAACCTACGTAAATAATAAAAATAATTTGTTTTAAGGGGAAAAAATAGGTTAGTCATTGCCATATGAACATTTGAACTTACACACTACACGTATTATTAGGAAATTGTTGAATGACTCTAGTTGTTGTACGGGACATCGACACTTTTAGAACTTTCCCATACTGACCAAAGTATTCTCTACGCTGAAGAAGCTGCACAAGGGATGATAAGAGGGCATCCATTACTTCCATCAGAACCAAAAGTAAACAGATCTATTTAAGAAACAATAGTTTGAGGAACAGAGAAGCAGAATATACATCTTCATCTGCCAGATTAAGTGGCAGCTTGACAATATATACAAGATTTTGTTGAATCACGCATACACTGCTAAGAGTCATCAAACAAAACCTCACCAAAACGTCCAATTGCTCGCCATCCTTGCTGGACAACGACTTTAATCCCTTCAAAACTTCAAACCTAATCTCAAAATCATGGGTAAACTAACCTCCAGACCAAATAATCCAATGGGTCACCAAAATCATCCAAAAAATACCTAAAAACTTACCCAAAACACTGATTCTAACGAGAGTGGCGCTAGCGGCAACGAACTCAGAGAATAGCGGCAGTTGGACGACTGTCGGACCGAGAGTGGCGGTGGTTGTGATTGTGAATGGCGATGAGTTGAGAAGAGTTGAGAGAGGGCGGGATTTGGGGCACTTGTGTGAAGAAGAAGGAAAACAAAAAAATTTGCTCTTTTTTTTTTTTTTTAACCCGCCTAATACACATATATAATATAAAAATTTTCCCAAATTTCAAATCCTCACCTTTTTCTTCTTAAATTCCAAAATCTCCCAATATATTTCCCAATTAACTCAATTTTGGCTTCATATATATCAAATCCACAAATTTAAGAATTTGAGACATATTTTAAAATCTCTACTCCATAAAATTTGAAAACTAAAATATCTAAATTTATTCTACTTTAAATCTAATTATCCAAATTAGATTTTAAACATCCATCCAAAAAGTCAAAATTAAGTCAAAACATAACTTCAAAATACTCAACCAAAATGAAATTTTATTACAGAACGTCCACAAACAATTCTTATCCACCTAAAATCTAAAATATCTCCCTCCTAATTTAATTTAAAACTTCAAAATTGTTTATCCACTTAAATTCAAAATTTCAAATCTCTTGTTAAAATAGAATCTAATTTCCAAATCTTTTATCATAAATTGAATTATCTAAACCCAATTACTCTCGAAACTCAAAATATAATCCAAATATCTCTAAAATTCCAAATCTTTTATTAATTAAAGTCAAATTAACTCATAAATATTTTCAATTATCACAATTTGACCCCAAATTTCAAACGCAACGGGAAAACTAAATTCCATTAATTTGATATAATTAACTTAAATTTACTTGAAACTTGTGATATTACAAACAAAGAGAAGGAGAAACCAATAGAGAAAGAGACCAAATGGGGGATGGAGGTATTAGTTGCTTCTTCACCAAAAGACGAAGACAAAAGGGACTAGGTCGAGTAGCTGCACATTCACGAGATTTAAAGAAAAAGATGGAACAACCTAAACTAAGACTTATTATTTCAATTATTTTCATATTGATAATTAATTTATAATTTATTAAAATATATTTATTTTAAATTTTATATGTTTAATTGGAATTTCAACTAATTTTCCTTAATCTAAATTATTTGATAAAAGTATAAGAAAAATAATTGTCATAAAAAATTGAATCAATTAAAATTTGAAAATAGATACTCACGATAGAAGTTTTTACTATTTCAAGTCCGATCCCAAATGAGGTGTAAGCCTAAGTCTACTTTGGTTCATATAATTAAATTATACAAATTTAGTATTCAAACTAAAATTTACTAAGCGCTATTAATATTTTTTAATTTAAAATTAATTAAACTAATACCGTCCCTAATATTTTTTGTCAATTGCTCTTCAATGCTAATCTATTCAAGTTATATATATATGATACTAAAAAACAGCCATATAAGTCTAAAAATTCTAAATTCTTTTTTTTTTCCTCCAAACCTTTTTTTTTTCAATTTAATGACTCTAAAGAACCGTCACTCTTTAGTGACAGTTAATTCTCGTCATAAATTGATGACACAAAAAAACTGTCATAACAGTCGAAAAATCCGAAATTTTCCATATTTTCCCGCCAAAATCGCACATTTTTCATTTTCCTACATTTAATGACTGTTATTTACAGTCATAAGTTCGTGACACAAAAGAACTGTCATAAATTTCAAAAAATTCAGAAAACTCCGTTTTCTCCTACAAAAAATGCGTCAATTTAGCTTTTATGACTGTTTTTTCTCTCTCCTCTCTATTTTTGTCACTGTTCATGAGTCATTAAAAACCCAATTTGTTGTAGTGTATATATCATAAAATAGAAAGTCTCAATAAAAAATTGAAGATATATATCATAGTATATATCGAAAAATCACTCTATACATTAAAAACAAATATATATAAAAAAAATAGAAAAGTACATATAAACTCACGACAACGGTGGCGATTGATGGCAGGTGCAAGACTTGGGTGTGGCAGCATGCAAGTTGGAGTGAGATCAGAGAAGTTTGGTTGGAAAAAATCAAAAAAAAGCTCACCGTCGACCGATGACTGAGCGAACTGGAGACGGTGACCACTGGTGCAGCGGGAACGACGGGCATCGGTGCAGACGAAAACGACCGAAACTTAAATGACAGACGACGTGTTGAACGATGAGAACAACGTCGTCGATGGTGGCAGGGTGGTTTGAGGGAGGAAGGGGACATCCGAAAAGATGAGAGAGAGTGTTTTGAGAGAAAGATGGGAGAAGATGGAATGACTATGGTTTTGAGAGAGAGATTGAAGAGATTGAAAATATACAAATTTCTAGACTATGCATGGAGGAGGGATACACAAAAACCTATATATATTTTTTTTATTTATTTCTTTATATATATAAAAGGTAAGTGAGGATTCAATTATAAATAACCACTAATATTAGTGAAAATAGAGAAACTAATATTTTTTTTTTTTTTAAAAAAATGTTTAAGACATTAATCTAATATAAACATATTTTTAAGTTCTTTTATGTTAAAAGCCCTTTCCCATCATTAAACGTCATTGGGCCCGTTGGGCTGAGATGGGCAGTTCGATTGCTCGTTGCTCGTCGGACCTTTACTGTTGCCGTTCGTCTCCTACAATTCGAAGTGAAGAATTGGAGCTCTCTGTCAAGAAATTCTTCTTCACTGGCCTTTCAACTACTAAGAAATTCATGAAGCGACTGTCATGGTTCTTCTCCTCTAAACCTGTGAGTTTATCTTTCAGCTTCCTGTATTTTATGCTTCGCGATTCTCTTGTCAATGTCCTTCATTTACCTTCTTAATCAAAATGGTGGCTGAATTCAGTGATTTCCTTTCTGTATGTTCCTGTAGAGGCTTGGAGGTGTAAGAGGATATTCCTCGAGCAAAAAGGAGCTGCAAATTCATGGAATTAAGCATGCTATAGCCATTGCTTCTGGCAAAGGAGGTGTGGGCAAGTCTACCACTGCAGGTACTTTCTTTTGCTTCTGTTGCCTTTTTCTTAATTTTACATTTTCGTGTAATCTTAGCTTTTTGGTAGGGTAACTCTTTTACTAGTTGTAATCTTAGGTAATCAAGTGGGCTGGCTAACCAAGCTGATTCCCATGTAGAGTCTTCACTTTTCTCCATTTTTGTCTACCTCTAATGTTTAATTGCGTCCTTTTGAGTTTAGTTTCCAGGAGTAATCCTGAATGGATCATTGTAAAATTTTGATCAAAGGTGATTTAAAAGAAGGGATTTTGAATTGTTAGTTTGTTATTCTGACGTTTCTGATTGTCTGTCTTTATTGCTTTATGTGAATAATATCTCGCGTTCATCACTCATATTTCTAGTCTGTTATTGAGGTACTAATAAATCTTTCGTACTTATTACTATGTGGTGGTTGTTCTTATACAATTGGGCGGGTGGCAGTTAATTTGGCTGTTGCACTGGCAAACAAGTGTCAGCTGAAGGTTGGATTACTTGATGCTGATGTCTATGGACCCAATGTTCCAATTATGATGAAAATCCATCAAAAGCCAGATTTGACTGAAGGTACTTTATAACCTTTTGTACTTATATAAGTTGGTATAGTCAACGGTAGCATAGCTCTATTGACACAAAACATATGCCCTCAACCAAGAGATCAGGGATCAAATCCCTACATATTGTTGATTTTTTTTTTTTTTTTAAAAAAATCTAATTTAAGTTGCTATAGCACTCTCCTGTTGCAAGGATTTGATCCTCTTTTCTGTTTTACACCTGCCTGTTCTCAAACTACCCTTATTTAAATCTAAACTAACTTTTAACCTTCACCAGTGTAATAGATTTCTGAACTGGCCATCATTATTCACACTGATAATTACATTGGTTTATTGTGGTCGACTTGATTTGGTTCAAGTTTGTTTTCATTTTAGATATTTGATGAAAACAAAGTCAAATCAATTATATAGTACATAGGCATGAAACAACTATGCTTAATGTTTTAACCGAAATTTGTTGGTATTGAATGGCAAACATACTCCAAGAAAAATAACATGATAGAAATTCTTATCTCCTGTATTCTCAAATCTGGCACTTCCCTCCTCTACAGGCACCATAGAGGCACTCATTAGAATTCATGTTATCTCCATTTTTTGTTGAATTTACGCTGCATTGCAATAATCCTATGATCTCCAAGAAACTCTAGTTGGTCAAATAGTATATATACCTTCTTGTGCGTATTTTCTTGATTTCAAGACAGTATGCTTTCTTTAATTTTCGGTGCCTAAAAAATGTCTACCTTCAGAAGAATTATAGCCAGCCAGGCTAATCTCGTTTGCTTTTTAGGCTTTGAATGTGATTCCTAGTGAGCATCCTGATGTCTCCGTTTTAATCTTTTTTCTTTAAAGAATACAATTACCCGATAATATATCGTTTTATCGTTCTTTCTTTAACAGATAGGAATATGGTTCCTGTTGAGAACTATGGAGTTAAATGCATGTCAATGGGATTACTCGTGGAAAACAATGCTGCTCTTGTGTGGAGGGGTCCTATGGTTTGTTGTCCCTAAACTTTCTGCTGAGTATTCCTCCAGTATTTCAAGACAGTATGCTTTATTACTTCTTTTCTTCCTGATTGATAAGTTTCTTTCTCTATTTCTCGGCCCCCAAAGTGGCAATAGATCTCCTATGACCGAGATAATAATTCATCATTTTTGTGAATATTTAGTTAATCTCCTCTTAGGTAAATGAAATTATAAAGAAAGGGGCTCACCTGGTGGATTGGGACATTATTACTTTGCCCACAGATCAACGGGCAAGTACTGTAGCCAACAGCCGGTAAGGAATGTGGCTCCCCTGTAGGAAGACATGCTTTGGGAAACCCTTGTGAACATGAAGTATTTGGTGGTTGATCGCTAGCAAATTAAATAGGGATAGGAGTAGAGCCCTGGTTTGTCGTGGCTAGTATTTGAAATCTCGTTGTCGGCTTTCCCTCATTTTAGATTGGTTCTCGTTCAACGGAAATAATTTTATTTGGGAAGGTGGGGAATAATGATGATTAAGTATGTTGGGGCTTTCCCGCTTGCTAATACCCACATAATGAGCACAGCCATTGCCTTTTACTGTATCTTCAACTTTAAATTTATTAAATGTTTCAATGTAAGAGAATCGCTGATTAAGCCATCCTCTAGAGCATAAATCCAGCATCGCAATTGGTGTCCTTCCCAAAAATGAATACAAGCTTGACTACTCAAATCTTCAAGAATTTTCTTGACCAAATCTCTTCCTTTCCGATTTTACTCTGCACCCAATGATTGTCATGTTAATTAGAAATCCAACTCCTTATTAGTATCCAAGTATTTTTTTTGTTGCTTTGCTTTGGGAAGTTTCATACTAATGAGAAGATTCAAAGGGTGCATCCAAATATATTTCTTTGGAATATTCCTAATATGTTTTTGTATACAAGCTTTGGAAGATGTCAACCATATTATTGTGCACTAAGACTCAGGGTAATCAATCGAGTGGGGTGACATTACGTCTTACTCTAGCACCTGCAGTACTTGGTTCATTGCTAGGACACATAGCCAGGTTGCCATTGGTGCACCTTGCTGCTATTTCAGGGATTGATTATATGGATTCACCATCTGCATTCTTGCAACTTTATCCACCATATTCTCCATCTGCTTTTCTCCCATGAATGTTAATCCAACCAACATTTGAACCCCTCTCTGAGAAAAATGGAACTTCAGGTCTCCCTGTTACAAGCTCCAGCAAGAGAACTCCAAAGCTATAAACATTTGAACATCTGACTTCTTTGGTGGAACTTTATGATTTTACCTTGTTGATTGCTTGAAGAGCCTGAAACCTTGATGTAATTGGGTTCCACGCTGGTCTGTCCTTTTGTAATCTTTGTTAACTAAAGACATGATTCATATTTTTTCAAGAAGAATCCTTGATATTATGTAGTCAATCGGCCTTTAACTCAACTTCAACGATTGCTTCCTTTTTCCCCTCGAAATCTGACTTGTACACAAAAGTTTGTACTTCAAAAGATTATGATTGAAGAATAATTTATTTATTTTCGTCGTTGAACTCTTTCCACATTTCTTCAGAACTTGGATAATTTCGCAGGTGTCAAGTGCTCTAGAGAAAATGACAAGGGGAGTTTCCTGGGGAGATCTCGATATTCTTGTCGTTGATATGCCCCCTGGTACAGGCGATGTTCAGATTACTATGTCACAGAGATTGTCGCTCTCTGGTAGGTAAAAATTTGTGGTTTCACTCCCTTTGTTCTTTGGCAGGTTTGTTATTGAAATTATTGTTTTTTTAATCCAAATACTATCTGTACCAATTTATTTCCAAGTATGATGGTAGAAATGTTACCGTTTCTCATATATATTGTTATTCACAAATTTTATTTGTTTGTCACAACACTTATAATTCATTTTCCTTGCTGCTAGGTGCATTGATTGTTTCAACACCTCAGGATGTTGCATTAATGGATGCTCGTAGGGGAATTAAAATGTTCTCTAATGTCCATGTTCCGGTGTGAATTTCTCCATGTTATTTTGCTAAATTTCCAAACTATCCTGATTGTGCTGTCTCGTCCATTGTCAACATCCTAAAAAGTATAAGAATGTTACAATCATATGGTTAAGATGTTTCTTGATAGTCCTTTGTCTTTACCATATTATCCCATTACCATGCATCCTCACGGTGATAAGAATCTGAGTATAAACTCTCCACTCATACACATTGATAAGTTTTCTGAAAGAATCTGAATGTTATTGACTGCTGCTTCAGATTTTGGGAATTATAGAGAACATGAGCTACTTTACGTGTCCACATTGTGGCGAACGCTCGTATATCTTTGGGAGTGGAGGAAGTCGCAAGGCAGCTGATGAGATGGGTATCACATTCCTTGGTGAGGTAAGTGCTAATACAACCCATTTGAATTATTATTCATGAACAGTTATCTTGATTTCCAGATGATGATGTCATAAGAATATGTGAGAACTAGGGGTGAACACTAAAACCGACCCAATTGAAATAATTGATAGAACAAAACCAAACTGAACCGATAATTTGAATTTTTCTAAAGCGTCAGTTTCGTTTAAGTTTGGATTTGAAAACCGAACCCAAAACTGAACTGAACATCTACTGTTCGATTCGGTTTGGTATCATTTTTTTGGAAAATTTTTGGTTCGATTCGGTTGGGCCACCAAATTGAAATGAACCAGACTGTGAACACCTCTAGTGAGTACACACATCATCAATGAAGAATTTCTACATCGTCTCAGGTACCATTAGAAGAGAAGAACAGGAAATGTTGTGATGAAGGTGTCCCTATTGTAATATCAGAACCAAATTCCTTTGTTTCTACAGCATATGTGGAAATTGCCCAGAAGGTCATGGCGCAAATTGAGGAAGTGGAGAAGCAAAAACTACTCCATCCAAAGATTCAACTATAACCCCAGCAGCCCCTTTGGGAGATTTCTTTTTCTTTTTGATATATAATAGAGGAATAGAACATAATCTAGATCAATTACCATAGAATTATGCCAATTTAATTTAACGTTGTTCATGAATGAGATATTTATCTAGGTTTTTTTGGCCATTGATTATTTGTTTGCTTAGTCTGAATTTACAATCGGATGAGGTGGTTTAGACTATGTTAAAGTGTTGATATGATTAAATTTATCACAATCCATTAGCTTAAGCTTTTGGGTCAATGGATGATTTAACATGATAAAGTCCTGTATTCAAATCTTTGTAATGTCATTTCTTCTTCAATTAATATTGATTACCACTTGTTGAATATCCTACAAATTTCAAGCCACCAAGTGAGGGAGCGTCAAAGTATTGATATAATTAATTTTACCATAATCCGTTAGCTTAAACTTTTGGGTTAATATGTGATTTAACAGACTAGAACTTAATTGCATGAGTGAAGGTTATTCTAGCATGGGAATGATTATGATGACCATTAGAGTCTTGTCTTACATATCCGAGTCCCTTTTTACTTATGACTTTCTAACTAATTTTTTTTCTGTTTTGATTTTTTTTAATTATTATTATTATTAGGGTTGTTTTCAAATATAGAAAACTGAGCTAAACTATTTACAAATATAGAAAATTTTTACTGTCTATCAGTAATAGACTGCAATAGAATTCTATCACTTGAGCGATAGAAGTCTAGTGTGGAGGAGGTGACTCATATGAAGCGTTCATTATGAGCACCTGAGGCATGTGCATTGTCGCTTGACCCAGTGGCCATCAGACTATCAAATCTTCTATTGGACGACGCTGAACGACACGGGAATGATCGTGTCCAGGATGAGCCCATCCATGAGAATGTCCAGGAAGAGGGCCGTCAACAGGAGAATGTCTATGATGAGGGCCTCCCTGATGAGATGATGATGGTCAGACAAACGATCATGAGGTTGAGGGTAGTGATGAGAAGGTCACGAGGGACGAGACTGTACGTGAAGGTCACATGAGTAGCCCCAATTGGACCGTAGAACTAAGACGAATTAAAACCGGGATGAGTTCGGAGTTTGCCACTGTCAGGTTAGAGGTTGCAAGCATAAGATTGGAGTTTGCTGCTGTCAGGTCAGAATTTGTTGATGTTAAACGAGACCTGTCAGCAATAATGAGATATCTTAGGGAACTCACGAAGGTATGATCCTCTTTCTAACCGACTTATTGTTTGTCTGCATTAAAGTTGTCATTTTTCATTCACAAACGTCCTATTCATTCATTCACGTGCTACAAGACAAGTATGTTCATCAGATGTTTGGTGGATCTCGGGATGATGAAGGCGACAATGGAAGTGACGACATGATATCTGACACAGCTACCTCGAGTAGTCATCACGACATCGCTCATGTGTCCGGCTCTTCCAGACCATGTGGGGTGTAGAAACTGTTGGGCAAACTTCGAGTCACGTCAATCATGATCGGGGTGTTAACGAGACATCTAGGTACACGAGGACTAACATTGGTCTGGTGGAGGAGCAGAAGGTTGCTATTCTCAATGTTGTTCCAGCGGCTGACAGTTGCCCAGTGGAGGAGTAGGGATTATCTGACTCGAGGGTTGTTACAAAGGCTGACAGTGGTCCATTGAAGGCCTAGGAGTAGGGATTATCTAACTCGGGGGATGTTTCAGAGACTGACAGTGGTCCATCGAAGGCTCAGGAGCAGGGATTGTCTGACTCGGGGGCTATTTCGGAGGCTATTCTAGGGGTTGTCCAGATATTGTTGTTGAGGATGTTCCAGTGGCTAACAGTTGCTTAGTGGTTGCCCAGAAGGTGGAAGCGGGTCCATTCACTATCATTCATGTAGTGCTGGTAGTACAGATTATTGATGATGACATCGACGACCGTATAGGGACTACTAGTATGCAATTGGATGGTAACAGCAACGACCCCAATGTTGATCGGGATGTCACTTCATCCAACCAGACAGATACTTCCAAGGTTAGTATCGTGACTTACTATGTGATCCAGTTAAATGATTTCTGAATGCATTCATTCACACACAACACTTGTTGTTCATGCAGGTAACAACCCCGACAAAAACTTCAATGTACCATGAACTTTACCCAGCTGTCCAAGTGGAGATGAGAAGACTAGAGGAAACTTGGGAACAAAATCGGTCGGAAGTGAAGCAGGAGATAGAGGAGTTGGATGATATTCCAGTTCCAGCTGTGTTGCGGGAAATACTTCGACCGGATCCCATCAAAGAACATGAGTAAAAAAGAAAGCGAAGACGAACGTGGAAGTTGGATAGCCCATACATTGACCCAGGCAAAAAGAAGCAAAAGCGACCGAAACGTTACAACCTGATGGTATGCATCCCGCTTCCGTTCAAACGATAGATGAAGGTGTGGATCAATGACCCCATGTTGATCCGAAAAAGTCTCTTCGGAGGGTTGGTGGATAAATCTCCTCCGTCCACATGAGTTCATGAACGACGAGGTAATCAATCGTCGACATTTCGTTTTTTTCCTTTGGTTTTCATATTTTAGGTGTATAACCGTAATTCATATTGCAGACGATGGATCTTTTGTTCGTGTTTTTGTGGAACAAACTCGTGTATAGAAAATCACATGTCCATCTTACGCACAGTTTCATGGCGGCTGACCGAGTGGTTACGGTTAGTTACTGTTCCAGTTTACATATGATTTGTCACGCATTATTTAACGAATTATGGGCTAAGTTATTTTTTGTCATTTTTTGGAAACATAACTTCTTCCATGAACCGAGTAAACTATACAGCGAGTGGAAACGGCTGGACCAAGTAATAACGTATACTTGGAAAAAAGACGGCAGCCTTTTGAAGTACGTGATGGGAGAAGGTATGGACTACACCATCTCGTGGGAAGTTGTTGACGTCGTCTACGTGTCGTACAACATACTGAACCTCCATTAGATCCTGGTGAAGATCGATTTGGTGGCCGGTAAGTTGTTAGTTTGAGATTCGATGAGATCAATGACAACACGACTGGAACTAGAGAGCCACCTGGAGGTCATGTGAACGGTCGTTCCAGTGCTACTTTAGAAGTGTGGAGTCATGGTAGTCCGACCAAACCTCCCACTTAATCCATGGACCATGAAACGAGTCAAAAACGTGCCACAACAAACGGGGAGTGGGGATTGTGGGATATTTTATGCAAGGTTTTTGAGTATGTTGTCACAGCTCTATGTCTACACTAACTGAGGACAATGTACCTTTATTTAGACGTCAGTTTGCTGTACAGGTATTCAAGAACAGAGTTTTTTATTAGTATATGTGCAGTTCAATTCTTTTTGTATTTTGACTATTTTCATTTTGTTAACACAAATAATGGCTTCGAACCAAATTGAAGAAAAAAATAAGTCTTCTCGAATAATATATATGGAAGAAAATTGAATAGTAATATTAGAATATGAATTGGAAAACAATAAGAGGAAAAAAAGGGAAAAAATGTGTATATTTAAATTCTGTGAGATTTCCCATAAAAATTGACCAAGGTCAACGTTTACAAGAAATTTCTCGTAAACATTGACTTTGGTCAACCCTTACGGAAAATTTCACAGAATTGAAGGAATAATCAACTCACATTCTGTGAGATTTTCTATAAGAATGTTTACAGGAAATTTCCTGTAAACGTTGACTTTGGTTAATTCTTACGGGAAATCTCAAAGAATTTAAATATACACCTTTCTTTTCCCTTTTCTTTTTTCTTTTTATTATTTTCCACTGTTCCATTTTCTTCCATACATATTATTCGAGAAGACTTATTTTTATTTGTGCAATGCGTAAGAGACTTAAATTTTGTTGTAATAATAATTGACTTAATTTTTTTTTTGAAATGTAGAAGGTATCACAAAGGATTACTTGCAATGGAGAGTTACAATAAAAAAATAACGATAAATAAATAAAAAGATTTGTACATCGACTTGCACGAAACCCTAATCTATACCGTTCGCTGTGGTTGTCTGTAAGTTTTCTGGTTGTGGCCTCTTTGACCACACTTTTGACATCTATGAATTTGAACAACCTCACCTGCAGAAGGAATTCAAATCTCCTGACGACGACCGACTTGTGTAATCCTCATTGGTAACAATATTTCTACTTCTTCATAATCGTCTGGCCGGCTCCACTCTAACATAGGCCCAATCGGAAAAGTTGGTTATGCATATCCACCGTAAACTGCTTGTATGTGATATTCGAGAGAGCAGAGGGTGTATGAATTGATGTTCCGGTATCGGGCAACTGCAATTGCATGGGAGCAAGGAATCTCTTAGTAATCAAACTTTTTGCATGTACACGTCCTCGCTTCCAAGTCAACAATCCCACTGAGGTGACTGTCGGTTACTTCGTATTTGTAACGATCGATCGACCTAATTCTATGTCTTCTTGATCTAAGTTCCGCATTAGCGATTATTTCCTCTCCATAGTCAAAAAGCGTAGTCTGTATACTCGTAATATACTCTCGTTGCCGGTAAAATCATTCTAGCAACAAACCATGTATGTGATCAAGGAACTTCGTAATTGGTAGCATCTGAGCATATTTCAAAATGGCGTTTAGGCTTTCAGCCGCATTTGTCGTCATCTGATCAAACCGTTTGCCACACTGAAATACCCTTGCCCATTGTTCGAAGCCAATCTCCTCTAAGTATTGAGTTGGTCCTCTAATCGGTCGAATCTTGGCCCATTATGCTCGAAAATCGATCTCATGGAATTCCTTGGCCGCTAGAAAGAAGGAAGGGAGGTTGACTTCTTTCTTAAAATGCTTGTTCAAGTTTTGACTTAGATGGTGTATGCAAAAACAATGGAATGCATATGGGAATACCTTGCGGATTGACTTGCCAATGCTCGGTTTCCTGTCCGATACAATGATAAGTTCTGTTACGGCCCCGATGGCATGCTTCACCCTCTCAAAGAACCACGTCCATGCAACATTCGTCTCACCGTCCACCACGACAAACGCAATTGGGTATATATGTTCGTTCCCGTCAATTGAATTCACACCTAACATGACACCTTTAAACTTTTTCCGTAAATGTGTCCTGTCAACGAGCAAACAACGTCGAATATAGTTAAAAAAATCCCTAATACACGGACCTAGTACCATGAACTCATATAACGTCTCGGGGTTCTTTATCTTCAGGGCTTCATTGTATGCATGTAAGTACCCCAATGACTCCTCTGGCCTGCCTCAAACAATTATCAAGGCTTCTTCCTTGACCGCCAAGCCTTTTTGTAACTAATGCTCACGCCATACTTTTCATGAATATTTTGCATTTTATCTTTCGACCTATACACCCTATTGACATTCGTCAACTTGGACTTAATCAAATGTCCTATTACCTTGCTCTTTGCCTGTCGGTGATCATGGTCCATTAGTTGGCGAGAGCAAGTATGGACATCTATATACCTACTTATCTTAAAAAATGTAGATTCCTTAAGCTTTTGAGCCCCTATCCTCCATCCATACGTCTCATGTTTACATTTAACAACTAATGACTTCGTGTATTTGTGGACCAAAGTTTCAAAATTTTGTCACATGGCAAAGAGGGACAATGAATATGCAAGCTCTTCCTTTGAAAGGTATACTGTCCAAGTTCAATATCAACAACATCCTTAATGAATACCCGATCTGTCGCAATGATAGGCATCTCATCCATAGACAACCCGGACTGTGCAGAACTATTGCCAACCAACGGTGATTCCTCACCGACATATCCCTGATCGCAATCCTCCTCAATTTCAACATCACACTCTTATCATCATCTCCCTCGTCATTCGTAGGTGATTGATAAGTATCATCACCTATTACTTGCTCTTCGTCACATTCATAATCTTCGTTGTCGTCCTCAGATGCATTTTCATCCACAGAACTCTTTTCACTGAGCACCCATACACCAACATTTCCCTATCTTGCACCATATATTAAAGACGACAGACCATCTTGTTCAAAATTGTAGGGATCAAGGTACAAACTATCATCATCTAGGTTGTATGGGATTACGTTATTGGTTATTGGCGAAGATACATAAGCATAGAAATCATTTTGTGATAAAAAATATTCATCAAAGGAAGGTGGTGCAGGGTGATAAAGGGGTTGGTTCGGGAACATATTCATCAATGGAAGATGGTGTGGGGTAATAAGGGGTGAGTATTCTTGCATTAAGTTATATGGAAAACTTGGTTGGTATGGGCAATCAGGGCTTTTCATGTCACTTCCCAATCCATCACTGTACTTGGCGCTCGTTGATAAATAGAAAGGAGACCTACATGCATCCTCTCCATTTAAAAAGAAATTTAGCTCCTGGTCATTTCTTATCAAATAGGTAGGAACTCTCGATCCAAAGTTGTATAGATATTTTAGAATAAGGTCATGATGGTTCGAGTTAGTCCCACTTAGTTTATACAACTCTAACAAAACTTCCTCATACCTGATGTCACCTCTTACTTCCAAACCCCCAAGATTATCCCTATGTAATCTCGTTTGTCCTCCTTCCAAATACCACCGTAGCAAACAAATATATGGGGCATTCTGCAAGTATATTTAATACCATCAACAGAAGAACAATAAAGAAAGAAGCAAACAAAACAGACAAGTAAGGGAAGAAGAATGTAAAAAATAAAAAAAAAATGATATTTGAAAGAAAAAAACGTCATTCTGCTATTTTTCCCTTAAGTCAACCTTACGGGAAATTTTGGTAGTGACAAGATTCCCATAGGGTTGACTTACAGGAAATTTTGGCAACAATGTGATCCACAGTTATTTCCCGTAAGTATTCTTACGAGAAGTCTACTGAAAAATGATAGAATTCCCGTATTTTCCTTTTTCCTTTTTTCTTTTTTGGAGACAATTTACATCTTACTTCTTTTTTCCATAATCTTTTTCTCCAAAGTAAATGGTTGACAAATTTGATAATTTGGACACAACTACAACAAAAACTTCCCTATCCCAACAACAAAACTGTTTTTTTTCCAAAATCATCAACTTGTATGGAACACAAATAAAAAACAAACTACAATTACCCCACCTGAATAAAAAAGAAAAACAACCTACATACCTGATCTATCAAAGGGACCCTCGAAAAGGAAAGAAACAAAATTATATGAAATTGGGACCTTCAACTATAAGCCTTTTTTATGAAAGTGAAAGTGAAAGTGAAAGCAACATGGAAAATGAAAAGTTTAAGGTTGTGAACTGAAGTTAAAAGTTAAAGCAAATTGAATGAAAATTGAAGAAGATGAGATAAATTGGGAGTATTTATGACTTTTCACCCTATAAGGTCCACCACTAAAAATTTGAAAAGTTGAAAAAGAGGTTAGAAAAAGAAGTTTTTAAAAAAAGGGTTAGTTTTGTCCTATAAAAAAGTTTTTAAGTCAGAAAAAGCAATTTCCCAAATATCATTTTGGTTTGTAGATTTTGGGTCTAGTTTCCATTATTTGATCCCTATGTTTTAAAATATTACACTTTTAGTTCTCTAGTTTTAAGTTTTGTTTTAATTTAGTTTCTAGGTTTGAAAATGTTACCATCAATTTTATCCTTGATTTGAGTTTTGTTTCAATTTGGTACCTAGCTTTCAAGATTTTGCACTTTCCACCTCAAATTTTTCACTAAATATTCACTTTTCATCTTTAGTGTCAATATCTATTAATTAATTTAAAATGATTAAAAGAAGACAAATTACTATAAACAAAAAATATATCAAACTATGTACAAATATAAAAAAATTTAACTGTTTATCAACGATAGACCGTGATAGTTAATATCTATTAATTATTCTATCGCGGTCTTTCGCTGATAGACAGTAAAATTTTTCTATATTTATAAATCGTTTGACTCGTTTTTCTATATTTGAAAACAACTCTTAAAAGAATTATAATTAATTAAGTTTTACTATTAAAATCAATTTTAAATTTTCACTCCATAATTATTTTAAATTAATTACTAGATTATTTTAATGGTTGTTTTCGAATATAGAAAAATAAACCAAACTATTTACAAATAACATAGTGAAATTTTTCTATATTTGTAAATAGTTTGATTTTTTTTCTATTTATAATAATATTTTTTATTTTTATAAATTTTTAACTCAACTCCCATTTAAAATAATGAATTTTCACTCAATTCATATGGGTTCTAAAAGGTCTCGATTGTGTGATTTTTTTTTTTGTCATTCCTTAAAATGTCGAGCCACCTATTTGGTGGCATAATACTCCATCAATAGGAATAATGGAAGGTCCCTATCAAATTGAATTAATAATTCAGTGCTCTCTAATTATGGCAAATTGCCTAACTTATAGAAATTCTTCTGTTTTTTTTCCCTCTAAAAACAAAACAATTGAAAGAAGTTAGGAAAAAGATGCCTATAAACAAAACATTTGAATTAAGGCCTAAATTTCAACGATATGGCCTAAATTTCGCCATTCATAATTATTTGGAAAGAAAAAAAATCTAAAAAAAATCTAATAATATCGCAGTACCAACTCCTCCCATTCATTATTTGATGCGTCATTAAATGATTTATTAATTTATTATTCATTTATTAAATAGACACCATATAATTATTAAATGTTATTTTTGTGGCAAGCAATGAATCGCGTAGTCTATCTCCATTTATTGTGTAGTCTCTTTACCCCTATTGTACTTAAAAAAAATTGATTGATGCAATTTTTTATAACCATTATTTTCCTTAAATTTTTATCAAATAATTTGGACTAAACAAAATTATTTGCAATTTAATGCATATAAATTGTTAAATAGTTATATTATAATAAATTATAAATTGATATAAAAATAACATAAATAATAAGTCTATTTTAGTCCAAATAACTAAATCACATTAATTTAGTATAAATTTACCAAACAACCGTACCTAGTTCTCTCTCAAACATTATTAACTTCATTACATTGTTGATCTTTCTAAAAGCATGACTATCCTTAATTATTTTGAAAGCTAAACTAATCCCAAATTAAACTTATTAACATGATTAAATTAAACTATAATTTTTCTTACAAATAAACTATTGTAAGATTGATTGGTATTGAATTTATTACTTAGGTTTTGTTGGATAACTATTTAATTTTTTAAATATTAAGAAAATTCATGTCAAGTTTTGAAAATTAAGAAAGATTTTTCATATTTTAAAGATTTTACCATCCAAATAAAATGGTGTGATTCAAACTTACCATTGTAACTATCGTCTTCACCAGTTAAATTATTATTCTCACACTTCAACTTGAATACATAATTCTTTTATGTCAACTTTCTTTTATATATATATATAGTTAGCAATACTTTTGGCCCACAATAATGCAATAATATTTCTTACTATTTTTGTTTATAGCACAAATACTATAGATTACTAGACATACAATTACATGCTTCCTATATTAGTTTTTTTTTTCTTTTGACAATATATGAAACGGAGGAATTACACTTTTAATTCTAAGATCGATAATACAAGAATTTTGCTAATAAAATTATGTTCATATTGACGCTTATTATGTTAGTTAGATAAATGTATGGAATAATAAAATGAGTCAATTTTCATATTAAAAAAAAAGAAAAAAGATAGACATTATGGTACTCTCAAAAGCATTACTTGCGGACAAAGAATTATTTCATATCTATTCACATAAAAGAGAATCCATTTTGAGTAAGCTAAAATATTCTTTATACCTAAAAGTTATTTTTAATATATCTACATCCACGACCCCACACGTGAATAAAAATTAAACTTAGCTTTGAGAATTGGATTCTAGAGGACCATTCTTCTTTTTCCAAGTATTCGTTTAAAAATATTTTTGGACGGACATTTTTTATATTAAAAATTTGTTTTCATAAATATTTTTTTTAATGTTAATGTACTCGACACTACATTAGCAGTGCTTATGTTTCAACAAAATATTTCACCTAGTTTTATTTATTTGAAAAAAAAAAAGAATAAAATAGTAATATTCGCTTTTTAACTTTGATTGATTTATTCCCCCATATTTTATAGAGGGAATACGTGTGTACGTTGGTAATTTTGACTTTTGATAGGAATAAGAATGGAATAATTGGTTGTTTAATATACTTTTTAAAATATTTTATTCTTTTAACATCCCATTTTCAAATAAAAATGTTATATTAAAAAAAACGTGCACCATTTAGAAAACCATTTCATTTTAAATTTTATGTTTTTGAAATTTTGTTTATTTGCTTCTAATTTTTCAATTATGATTTTAACTCTTCTTAAAGAAATTTTTTTTTAACCAAAATATATTTGAATTCTTAGTTAAATTTAATAAAAAAACAAGTTTTTGAAAATTTAACCTCTTTTTTTTTTTGTGTTAAAAAAAACATTAGTTTGTAGTGAAAGTTTAGTTTATAAGCCTGTTAAAAAAAGAGAGGCTAAAAATCAACTTATTTCAAATGAAACCTAAATTTAATTAATGCATCTTTTTGTTTCTAGCTTGTGCGTATATGTAAAACAAATAAATAAATATCACTAAATAAAAAAAAACATTTTGAAAGAAATCTTATATTTCTTTTCTTTCCCAGCTTTAATTTTTCTTTTCAAATAGAAGAACTAATTTAAAAATTTGTTCAAAAAACTAAAGGTCTATTCGGTAGAGAATTTGAAAATAAGGGATTCAATAAAAACATAGTTATATTTCATGTTTACATATATGTGTTTAGTAGTAGATTAAAAAATTAAATTCTAATTTAAACAATTGTTTAAAATGTATTTGATGCTATATATTTATAAACCATAAAACTGGTTGTAGTTACCCTATATTTAGTTTACAATAAATTATTATTAATTTATCTTTATTTAATATAATTCTGCATTTTAAAATTTAAAATGCAAATCTAGATATAATAAAGATATAAAAATATTGTTTTTAGAATTTAAACTTTTTAGATCACAAAATCTAAAAACAGTTTTCAAAAACAGAATGTGAGTTGTCTCCCACACAAATATTTGTTGAAGTCAGTGAATTTAAAAACATAAAACAGAAAACAGATTATTCTCTATCAAATCGAACCTAAAAGTTTTGGAAAGCAACCTCCACTTATCTTATTATTAATAATAATGAAGAGCCTTGACCCATATATATTAATTACATTATTCAATCAAATAATTTCACAAATCCTTGCATGCTTGACATATATCTATTATTCTTTTTAAAGAAAAATTCGATTTCATTCACAAATCCTTGCATGCTTGACATATATCTATTATTCTTTTTAAAGAAAAATTCAATTTCTAATTTTAAAATCGATAATACAAATTTTATATAAAAAAGAGTTATGCTCATTATTTTTATAATGCATGTCTATTATTAAAAAAATTAAAAGGTAATACGAATTTTTTTCTCAATATATAACATGTTAAACATTCAAATGCAAGCTAAGCGATAATTGTTATATATATATATATGCTTAATGCTCATCTTTAATAAAAAAAAAGTTAAAGAGGAGTGTGAAAATATAGGTGGCATTCCGAATATATCCTATTGTTTAATACATAATTAATTTAAATCTCTATGTATGTGACATTACCATAGTTGACTTAATTAAGTGGGCATTTCAATATAATAATTATGAGAATCAAAACCCTTTGGCATAAATTTGATTATGTTTAGTTTCAAAATAAAATAAAATAAAATAAAATAAAATAAAATAATAATATAATAATAAATAAATAAATTTGAATAGGTTGATTTTAGATAGAGCAAAATGCAAATGAGAATAATCAACTTCTAAACACTTTTGTCCAATTGTGAATCAACCCTACATAACGTCTAATGATGTGTAGCCATTACCTGAGCTATGCAACAAAATGGTCTTTGCAAGAAATGTTTCTTTTATTATGGTAACTTGTAAAAGTATATCTAACTTTTTTTTTTTTCAAGAATAATATATTTAACCTTTTATAAGAACTTATGTATATTTTAACAAATTCATAACTTAAAGCAAATGAACTTTACGTCGTCTTACAGCAAAATGTTTGATGTTACTATTGATGTTAAACTTTAGACAGAGAAAAAGTTTGACCTTCACGTAACAATAACAATAAATTTATTACAGAGGAAAAAAAATGTGACTTGCAAAAGAAAAAAACTTGGATGTGGTGCTTGCTACTCACACTTTGATGCTGAAGTCAAATAGTGAAATAATAAGAATGAGAATTGACCTACTTCTCCTAGAACCCATAACGATGTATTTACGGGAGTGGTAGGACCTAGGTTACCCCTAATAAACTTACGGAGTTAAATCAAAATAACCTTTCAATTCACTAGACTGGGACATTCAAGAGCATGTCTCATTGAACATTTTGTTAGGCCCAACCTCCGCCTTGACTCAAATTTTGTTTATTTTCTTGGTCTCTATTATTTATATTTTTGTTTAGATGTCGATTATGCTCTTTAGTTCCAAGTCCTCGTAACCCGGACGTATCTTTATATCATACCAAGAAAGGAGATTTTGGTGTGAAATGAACTGAAAATGAGCATAAAAAGATTAGATGAGTGTAGAAAGTGGAGTCCATGTCACAAGACCCCAAACAAAAGGCCTTTCCTTGTTACGTATAAAAGGACCCAATGAAAGTTAAAAATAATGCATGGCCAAATCAAATCTCAATCAAACCCTTCTTTCTTTCTTTTCTTTCTATTCCTTTTCTCTACTAATTCTCTCTTTCTCTCTCTTTCTTCATGAATAGTTGAGGGAAATGTTGTCTGGTGCGAGATCTTTCATCCCTTTTCAAATTTGAACCTCTCCAAAATCAAACTCATACTTTTGAATGATTTCGGACCAGGCTTCATTCCCCTCGACACGACACTCTACACGTCATATCTTTACGTATTGACGTCGAGTCTTTTTGTCTAAAACTCGGCTTTTCTGACGTTGGCGCGGGTCATCTCAGCGAGTCTCCAGAATTGATTGTATGATATTGCAGGTATGTGAAAGGTTGGTTCTAATTCACCAACTTTTTTTCTATATTTTGTAAGTTCTTTTTCTATTGTGTATTGGGAAGTTTAATTTGAAAGAACTAGGTGGAGTCAACTTGTGTTGCTTTGTTTAATTATATTCAAGATGATGTTTTTCTTCTGGTTGAGAAACTTAAACTTTCTCCCTTGGAGCCAAGCTTCAATTTTTGCTAAAAAAAATACACAATTTAATAGTAGGTTTGGAAATTAAAGTGTGTATATACCTTTTTTGTTGGTTCTTTTAGAGAGTTTGTTTAATTTATCTGATCATAGTTCATTGTAGATGCATATTGAATTACTATTTTATATATATATATATATATATATATATATATGAATTTTTAAAAATAGAAAAATAAGGAAAACTATTTATACAAAATAGTAAAATTTTAAGATAATTGTGATAGATGCTGATAGAAGTCTATCACTAATAGATTCTAATAGAAGTCTTTCAATGTCTATCAGTGTTTTTTTTTCTATTTTATGTAAATAGTTTGACATTTTTTCTATCTGTAAAATTTTTTCTATATATAAGTTTAAGCTGATAGATCATTACTTTAAATTTGATTTTTTTTTCAATACTCTCTATGTAGTTGAATATGAGTTTGCTTGCATTCGATTCAAGTTCAAAACACAAATTTAATCTAAAATATAATAAGAAAGAAAGAATATAAGTTAAGACACCTATTCTTCAACTACTCAAATTCGAGATTCAAATTCCTCACTTAATATTAATTATACCAAATATACATACAAGCGTACAAATAATTTGATTTAATAATAACTAGCAATCACTAGTACAATAAAAAGCGAGAGGATTCAAATTATAGACCTATTAATTGCTAACGCATACTATATATTTATTTGAGCTATGCTAGCTGGTACAAATTTTTGATAAAATGATTGTGTGGGGGTAATAGTGTATAGGGTATGGTGTAAATTGGCTATGATCTAAACTAGAATACAACTGAAGTTTAACTGTAGTCTATATTAAAAAAAGAAGATGAATGTCAGTGGTCCATTAAATATTTAATTATGGGGATGTATAGTGAAAGGGTCAGAAAATTAAAATGGTGAGGTTGGAAAAAGAAAAAAAAAAAGAAAAAGAAAAAAATAGGGAAACTTGGGAAAGGGAGATTAGGTAACATGTGAAGGTCATAAATAGAGGTGGGTCATAAACTCTTATGTAATGTTGGGATGCTAAGAAACAGTGGCTCTTTCAGCCAGCCAGAAATTAACACACTCATGACTCAATAGTGACCCCAAAAACAAACAGCTTGGTATATGGACACATTCATTGATGGAGGGACACCAAAAAAAAAAAAAAAAAAAAAAAAAAAAAAAAAATCGATTTAATCGTTGAACTTTTAGATTTGTGTTAAATAAGTTTTTGATGGTTAAATTTTTTTAATAATAAGTTCATGTACATTCAATTTTGTGTTGGTTAGGTCTTGAACTTTAAAATGTATTTAATAAGTTTTTAAGCTTTTGATTTTTTTTATTTAATAATTATTTGAACTTTTAATTTTATGTTAAATAATAAGTATTTATTGGATATAAAATTAAAAATTTAGGTTCTCGATAACCATTTGCTTTTTGAAAATTAAAACTTATAAACACTACTTTCACCTATAAGTTTCTTTATTTTGTACCTTATCTACTT
The DNA here is from genome assembly GCA_002890555.2 of Lagenaria siceraria. Lineage (NCBI taxonomy): Eukaryota > Viridiplantae > Streptophyta > Magnoliopsida > Cucurbitales > Cucurbitaceae > Lagenaria > Lagenaria siceraria. The sequence continues at coordinate 16,229,252 of CM016483.1, read as the reverse complement.
TCTATATATGTTTTAAAAAAATCAAGCTATACTTTAGAAAATAAATAAAAAAAATTAGTTTTTAACCAGAGTTGTTTTCAAATATAGAAAAGTGAGTCAAACTATTTACAAATATAGAAAAATTTATGTTCAAGTGATAGAAGTCTATCATGATCTATCACTGATAGATAGTGGAATTTTTCTATATTTGTAAATAGTTTGATATTTTTTCTATTTATAATAATTTTCCTTTTAACAACTTGTTTTTGTTTTTAAAAATCAACTAACAATTCAAACGTTTTTATAATAAAGGTAAAAACTATAGTAAATAAATTGAGAGGAAACAAACACAAATTTTGTTGTGGATAAATTTGAACTGGAAGGAATAGGTCAAAGGCCAGGAAAAGACGAGGAAAGATAAATTCAAGATAAAATGGACTTAAAATCAAATAAGTTCATGTGATCTAATTAAATCAAATCATAACTTATGTAGGATAAGTAAAGATCCATCTCATCCAAATTTCAAGAAGTAAAGGTAAACTTAAGGTCATTCTCTCTATAAATACATTATTATAACTACATATGAGAACGTGCATGCCCTTTGTACACACTGCCCAAAGAAAATAACTACATATGAGGTATCTGAATCTTAAGTTGGGACTTGAGAATTTCATACTGAACTAAAACTTCTGGCTTCTTCTCCATTCTACGGTTCTCCATCTCTGAATTTTTCATAATCATTTTCTTTATTTTGCAGGCCATCTATTCTTCAAAAAGCAATACTTGAGTGCATCCCAAGATGCACCCATCTCTATGCATCCCACTATCATCACTCACACCAAAAGACAATTAAAATATTACAAAAAATAAATAAGAAGAATTTGCCACGTGTCAAAATATGATTGGACAATTTAGTAGGATGCACAAAGATGGGTGCTACCCGGATGCACCTAAGTATTTTTCTTCTTCAAATTGTAAATTTACCATTGTTGCATGTGAAGGGTAGATGCGTTTTCCATTATCTGAATTCTATAGTTATTAATATTAGACACAAAATTAAATGTTCAAAAATTTATGTTATACTTTTAAAAGTTCATAAACTTAGCTTATCGAATATAAGAGTATGGCACCATAATTTAAACAAAAAATTAATTTTTGTGAGAACTTCGCGTCAATAAAAAGAAATAAAAGTATTTCTTTTATTGCACAAGCTAGCAGCAATGGACGAGTGTGAGGAGGGACTAAGATCCTGTTTGGTAGAGAATTTGAAAATAATGAATTCAATAAAAATAGGGTTGTATTTCATGTTTTTAGATATATGTTTGGTAGCAAATTCAGACATTGGATTTTAATTTAAACAATTGTTTAAAATGTATTTGATATTATATATTTATTAATCATAAAACTAGTTGCAGTTACCCACTAATATTTAGTTAACAATAAACTATTATTAATTTATTTATCAATATGATCTATGTTAAAAAATTTATATAATTGTTATTTTGTAATTTTGTATAATTTATAATACATTACATAATACATATTATATTATTTTAAGAAAATGAATTGGGTTCATAACATGACAAATTTTATTTCTAAATATATTTATCTTTATTTAATATTATGTCCACGACTAATCTATAGATTGAACCCATGACCCCTTGACTTTTTTTTGGTGTTCCCACTACCACTAGGTCAACCATGATGCTTCAAAATTGGGATGCAATGAACACATAAAAATGTTGTTTTTTAGAATTTGTACTATTTGAATCACATAATCTCAAAACGGTTTCTATAAATAGAATTCGGATTTTCTACCAAACAGACCCTAAGCTACTACTCTATCTACTCTTTCAAGTTAGTTGAAGAGCTCTTATATTTATTTTATACTCACTCCTCAACTTTTAATCTTCCGATGTGGAACAAAGGATTCACTCTCATGAGTGCTTACAATAGACAATGGACCTACGTGGTTTTGTGAGTCATTCCCAAACATTTTTTTACCATACACTTTTATTATAAGAAAGATTTAGAAAATTAGCCAAGTATATATCTAATATTTCAAAAATATCTTTAAAATTAGTAATATTTCATAACTAGATTTTAGCAATATTTTAAGATATTTTTAACCTTTTGATATTGATTTCTCTCATCTTTTAATTTCATAATATTAAAAAAAATATCATTTTTGGATTTACTATTAATTATAGAAGGATTTTATTTTTTGAAATGTCATTAACTATATTATCTCTCATCAACAAAAATTTGAAATGTTTGTTTCTTTCCTTATTAACATCATTTTCAAATTTTGACTTTATTTTTATTATTTATTAATTTCAATTGATATTCTTTTAATGTAAGATATTTCAAATTAATGTTTGGGACAATTGCAAAAATGTTAAATTGATTTGTTAAAATTAGGCACATATACAATGTTTTATGATTTTGCAAAAAAGGCAAAATCTTTAATCCAACCCAGTTGAAATGCCCAGATGACCAAAATGCCCCTCATAGTTAAAAATGTGCGACTGTATCTGATTACCCACTAATTACCATCTGATTGCTATTTGATTACCATATAATTGCCAATGATACCAATTTCTATCTGATTGTTGTCTTATTATTGTTTGATTGTTAATGATACTTATTATTGTTTGATTGTTATTTGATATTGATTGTAATATGATTGTCAATGATACCATTGTTATCTGATTGTTCTCTAATTACTATATGATATTGATTGTCAACGATATCAATTGTTATCTTATTTTTGTTTGATTATTATCTGATACTAATTGCCAATGATACTGACGGTTGTCTGATTGTTGTTTGATTAATATCTAAAATGGGTTGTCAATGATACTGATTTTTATCTCAATACTATCTAATTATGATTGTTAATGATATATGATTGCTATTTCATTTTCATTTGATATTGTTTGTTGTCTGATTATTGATATACTAATTGTCAATAATTTCTTGATTGCTGTCAACAATAAATTGCTAAAATAAGGCACTATATATTGTACTTACATAAAAACAAATTATTAACAAATATATATTTGATGTCCACAATATGATTATTCAAATAGATACAAATTATTTACATGTTTTTCTATTATGACCAACACGCTTACAACGGCTACAGTTTGCGTGCTTTGCCAATTCACCAATGGAAGGAATCCTTTGTTTTTTTAAGTCTTCTTGCTTGACGAGGGTTGCTCACCTCTAAAATACAAGTAGTAAAAAATCAAACATCAATCACATAACAATTAAATATAAATAACAAAGTACTTAATATCTAATAAAAATCATATGGAAATCAGATAGTAGTGAGATATTAATCACTTGGCAATCAAATAGAAATCACAAAGTACTTGATAGCTATGAAAATCACTTGGTAATCAATGATTATCAGATATCAATCAGATGACAATCACATGTTAATCAAATAGAAATCACAAAGTACTTAATATCTAATGAAGATCACATGACAATTAGATACCAATGATATGGCAATCACATGACAATCAAATAGATGTCAGACATACATCACATATCAATTATATAGCCATATTTGATTCTCTATGCTTAAACAATTCACACGCAATTCTAATTTTTAATTTAATTTCCACATCTTGTATAACATATCTAACTAGCATTTTGCAAGCTATAACAAATTTTTATAGATTATCCTTAATTATTAATGGTCTTAAGCTTGATACCATAGCCTGGTGAATGAAATTAATTACTAACCATCCCCTCTAAAGAATGTTCAAGTAAAATATTGGGGGAAGAAAAATACAAGAAAAAAATGTAAATGGAAAGAAATACATTCATACAGCAAGCCAGATATTTCTATGGGAGCCTAAAGGAGTCATTTTCACATCAGGCCTAACAATTCTAACTCTCTAAAGTACTAACAATAATATATGAATTTCCCTCTTATCCACATTGCAACTCCTCTCCTTTCAATTCCTCAATATACATAGCCTCAAATAAAAAGTCCGTAAAATCAAACTACAATAAGCATAATAACCAAAGAACACAAATTATCTCGAATACAAACCAACAATCTACACCCATGATTGTACACAAATAATTAACATCCCCATTCCGAAAACCGAACATTCATTCCTAAAAAAACTCTAGTAATGGAAAAATCGGAGAAGATCTTAACGAAATCAAAACCAGTAAAATTATGAGTGCAATCGTGAATGAGAGAAGGTGAGGACGAAATTCAAGCAAAAAAATTGAATACAAACCGTGGCTTCAAGAAGAGAAATCCTCAAGGAAGGGGATTTTGAAACCGTGTATTCAACTAATGAAATCAAAACAAAATTTTGAGAAAAAAAATATATGCACAATCGTGTGCATCAAAAGAAATTTTGTATTTCAAATCTTGGAGAAATCATGAATATTGGAGAAGATCGAAGAATCTTAGGTTGTTGCAGAAACGTAGAGAATATTAAGGAAGAAAACGTGCGTAAATGAAGGAGAATATCAAATTTACTAATTTTCTATTTTTTAAGAGATTAGGGTAGTTTTGAAATATTATTTTCACATAAAAAAATCAAATAATGTGATTTTTTAACCATCTATATTATTTTCAATATATTTTTTCATATTTGTAATATTTTAAAAGTTGATGACATGGATGCTAATATATAATCAAAATTTGATATCCAATGCAATTCCCCTTAATGTTTTCTTCCTTTTAGGTGATTTCATTTATTTTCTTCTATATTCTTAGCTGAAATCAATAATCATGCACCTTTCAATATATTGGTAATATACTAAAAAAATGTAAATATACATCATATATACTATAGTTTATTTTTTAGTACGTTTACAAATATACTAGAAAATGTAAATATCACATATATTAATAAAAACCTTATTGTCAACTGTTGGTGCACACATATGAATTACTCTTTTCCTTAATAAAAAAAAAATGGTGGATGTGATTCATGCTATGAAATGCATGAAATTAGACTTTTATTTAGGCATTTTTAATGAGAAAAGTAAGCTCTTGCATGAATTTTATCCCAACTTTGGTCTTAATATGTTTAAATAAGCTTAAGGGTTAATTATACATAAAAGATGATTTTTGCGGATTTGGTGCAGATTTGGTGCAGATCTGGTACGTTTTTTTTTTACAGGTTTTTGGTTATTTTTCATGTGATGCGTCCATAGCAGTGAGTGATGTACAGCACTGTCGAACCCTAATTTTCTAGATTTGATCATGTCAAGATCAGTTGTGATTTTCACGATTTTAATGGCTGAGGACCTCTGATTCTACCTGGCAAATCTTCAAAACGCGAATCTCGGCCCTCTTCAACAGATTTGGAGCCTTTAAAAGGCAAGGAAACCCTCCATTTTCAAGAACTCTCCATCTACAATTTCACCACACTTTTCTCCACAATTCCACCATTAATGTCAACCCCCTTGGGCATTTTCTCAATTTCTTAAGTCAGTAGTCTTAAGAACGCGAAAGTTCCTCTTAGGCGTAGCGACTCTAGGTAATCTCATCCCGTGAAAGCGTGTGGTGAGAAACGATTCTTCCTTGAAAAAAGAGAATCAACCTAGGGAAAGACTAAAGAATCGAGGACTTGTCCCAAGACTTCTTGAGTTGTATTTTTCTAACATTTATATTCATTTATTTCTTGTACTTTTCTCTTTTATTTTCATCCATTGAACATCATCTTGTAGCTATGATTTTTTATTCAATAAAGTTTATTATTTTATCATTAGTCATGAGCTAAATTTTCTAAGGAGTTCAATTATGTGGATACCCTAGGGTTTTATGGCTTGAGCAATGTTTATGTCTCATACCTTTTTGACTTATGCATTTTCTTTGTTGAGTTTATAGAAAATATTGTTAAGTGAAATTGATCACTTAATTTAGCAATCTAGTGGAGTCCTAATGCTGAGAAAGTTAGGATATAAACCGATGTCACAAAGGAATACAGGACTAAGAGCCTAGAAATAGGATGGTCATGTTGCCTTAGAAATAAGGGACACCGTAAGATAAAGAATCTAAGCTTGAACTAATCTAAGGTCGAGCTAACCATAGAAACATTAGGCATTAGCTGCTTAGATCTCCTAAAGGAACTTGACACAAGACCGAATAAGAGTAGTTTTCTGTTCATGCATATTTCATTGTCTTGGTATGATGCAGTCACATCACTTATAACATAGAACCCGAAAGGTTGGAACATAACTACATCCCTATTCAACATTTTTGTTTACTGCTTTTATTATTATTCAACCTCAAAATCATTTATTTACTGATTACCCCTTGGTTTGCATCAAAAAACTCTTTCTTAGAAAAATTGAATTGCATAAATAGTCTCGTGGGATTCGACTCTTGGAATACTCCAAGATTTATTACTTCATCGACAGTGTATGCTTGTACTTTAGACCATATTTATTATCATTTTTATCACTCATATACACCTAGTCAATCAGGGTGTTTGGTTTAAGATTTAATAAATGCTCGAAAATTAAAGATGTCTGAGAATAATATAATTGATATAAGCATTACCATCCCTCATTCATCTCTCTTTTTCTGTTGGTTGAACTTGATCAAAACAAGTTTTTGTAAGGAGTGCGAACAAAATTCCACATTGGTTAGGGAAGGGAATGATCATGGGTATATAACTGTGGATAATAATCTCTAATGGTATGTGTTGCGCTCAAAATATGTAGAAATAGATGCACGATGTTGTATGCTCCTCGTATTGAAAAAGGAAATTTGTCTATGTAATGTCCTACTCTAAGTACAAGTATAAACTCAGAAAAGGGTATTTGAACTACATTTTGTCTTATTTCTAAGATGTATGCGATGATTGACTAAATTGAAGATTTCACTTTATCTCTAACGCACTACTTCTGAGCAAGAACTCTCACCTAAACCTATCTCTCAACAGATTTAAGCAAGGATTAATGGACATTAAGCAATAACATGGTTACTCATGCATAAGATCGAAAATACTAGTTTAATCTCCTTAACCCAACTCATGGATGAATGATAAGAACTCATATTAATGTCAAGAATAAAAAATATTTCAATATCAACTCTTAATACAAAGATGAGTAAAGGAAAAAACTGGAAATGAAAACGTCGAGCCGTTGAGACAATGTCTTGATCTCGTCGGCTTTGGATTTACTGCTCAATGACAAGAAGCTTCAAAGTTGGAAATGAACTCTTACTATTCAAATGAAGAATTCTAAGCTTTTGCTTAGAATTCTGTAGAGAAAAACTTAAGAATTGATAATGACGTTACTCTCTCTCCTGAGGAAGTTGATTTTTCGATTCAACCAACACCTTCTTCAATATTTGGGCTGGGTATTTATAAGCGTAAAAAAGGTGAAGCTTTGAGCTTCTCTCCAATGATTCTACTGACGCTATGCATTTAATTCCATACCCTGTTGCGCGACTTCGTCACGTCACGGTTTCATTGGTTCTTTCGTGAATCTATCAAATCAACTGCCAAATTGCTCTGTGGATTTGACCATCGCCGCCTGTGTTGTTAGTTTCTTATCTCATCGCATGACATAATTTGTAAACAAGTTGGGCGCCTTTTTTGTACTCACGCGATCACGGCTGCAACATTCCTTTATAATTTTTCTTTTCTTCATTCATTCCTGCCATGAAACATAAAATTTTCATGATTTTCAGATTTTAAGCGTTTGTAAATGCATGATCGCAAAGTATGCTTATTTGCTAGAATTTATGACAAAATAATACCATTTTCTTGCAAATTTCGCTAATTTCCTTGAATAAAAAGAGGAAATAATTTGTATTTCTACAAGTTATCAGTATGAGACCTTTTGGGATGAAACTACAAACAAAGTCGGTCCATTGTTCTTATCAATTTTTTCTTATGAGACTCTGTGCATGTTTGGGATTCATGCCAAAATCAATTTTGTCATTACCAAAATCACTTTCATTTCAAATTTTGATGTTTAACAAATGGTGAAATTAATATTAGAAAAATAAAAAAATAATCATTTAAATTTATTTTTCATTCATTAGTTGAGAGGTGATGGTCGGTGGTGATTGTTGGAGAATATGCTCAAATTTGCCCTCATTTCATTCATTTGTTGAAATACTAAATTTACCCTTATATTTAAAAATAATATTTTACCATTTTTTAGTTAAATAATTTCTCAATTTGAAAATGCCAATTTTAATAATTTAATTATTTTAAAATCACTTTTGAAACCAAACACAATAATTTCAAAGTTTACTTTTAAAACTTTTGAAGAACCCGACATTAATATGATTGTATGAAAATCATTTTAACAAAATCAATTGTATCTGAAATATATTTGTCTAAAATTACTACTTCAATCATCACGACCAAATATGCACTAATTTTGAAATGTTTGAAAATCACTTCTGTCATATTCAAAATTACTTTGAAAAGTGTTTCTAATCATTCAAGATCAATTTTAATTGTATTAAAAACGTGTTTAAAAGTGTAAACTCACCCATTAAAATCATTTTCCATGATTACTAACATATTTTTTTAGAGTAATTTTGAACGTGATAAAAGTGATTTAAGCTATTTCAAAATCACTCTCAAACATATAAACTTAAATTTCATTAAATATATGAAATGGAAGAATGAACCTTATTATTTGACCTGTATCAATGATATGTTAGTAGAATCTAAAGCCAAAACAAGGATAATAATATGCTATAATTGTTGGGTTTTATGCCCTAAAACTCGTAGATAGTAAATGTTGTATTTTGACCGTTATTAATAAATGGTTATTCATTATTATTTAATAAATGTTATCGATTATTTTATCTTGTTTTAACAACCCTAAAATCCAATAAACTAATATCCTAGGTTGTTTTATGAGTCTTGAATAATATGTACAGACATATAGAGATCAATGTTCAAGTTACAGCCTAAAGGGTCTATAGTATAAGGATAGGGCTAGGTACCTTATCCTGGTAACACTATGGATACGACTCACTTTGTATTTGATACAAACGCAATGATCCAACGCGTTCGTATAGGAGACATGCGAGTGGGGGTATCCTATGCAATGAGTTTGCATAAGACTGGACCACGAAATAGTAACCACTAGATGTAACTCCATTGACTGGTTAGGTTTCTATTTCAATAGGTTGACCTAGGCAACTTAGTCTTAATCTTGAGTATATTATGAACTCCTGTTCACGAGGAATTATCTTTTCATTTGTATGGGTGAGAGTGGCCCGTTTGCCGACTCGATATGCCTACCATTTTGGGGACAAGACTAAGTGGGGAGCTGGGAACATAATTATACAAGATGGATTTCACTCCTTCCCGACTTTAGGGTAAGTAGATAAGTGTTCCCTTAAATGGTGTCTCCGGGACTTGAACAAAGGGCCCTACCCTCTCACTAGCCCGAGAGAGGTTTCTGTTTGATGGTTGGACCATAAACAGGTTATTCATTAGAGGAGCACTGGTACTTAAGGATTTAGAAGTAACCCAGGGGTATAACGGTAATTTGACCCAGCTGGTGTCACGAACACTCGTGAAGGACTGACTTACTATTATTGGTCTATATCCGTGGACACAGAAATATATATACAGTGAGAAGAGTGCAGTTGTGGGTCTTTAGTGGAGTGTATCCACAATTAACGAATATTGATTAATGTGGTTAATGAGTTTAGCCCGTTAATCTCATATCGTTGGAGTTTCTGATCTGTAGGTCCATTAGGTCCCCTTCCTAGCTCGTAAAGAATATTGAGGAAATTTATTCTTGGATGAAATTTGAAAAGTTCAAATTTACTAAGGGAAAAGTATAATGTATAATGATATATTATAATATAAAGTTTATTTTACAAATTAAACTTTATAGTATAAATATAATTTTGGATATGATTCAAAGTTAATTTGTAAGAGAATTAAATATTTGAAATTGTTCAAATATTATTTTAATATGAATTAGATTTATATTCAAACTATAGGTTAAATTAGTGCACATTAGATGTACATTAAAACTATAGGTTATGAGAGAAATGTATTTGAATTTGATTCAAATGCAAGATAAAATTAAATATTTGATATTTAATTTGGTAATTAATTAATTGGAGAATTAATTAATTATTTAATTTAATTAAATTTGATTTAATTAAATTAATTGAATTAAAACTATAGGTTATGTGAGAGATGTTCATTTAAATATGATTTAAATGAATTGGTTAATTAAATTAGATTTAATTAATTATTAATTATTAATTTAATTAATTAATTAATATTAAATAAGATTTAATATTGTTGTAACTCCCACATAGAGGAGTTACTTAATACGTGGGATAACACCCACGTTTCCCATTTTCTCTCGCTTCCTTATATAGCGTCTACGAAAAAAAATTGAATCGTTCGTTCTCTCTCAAAAAATCGTCTCAGAAAAGTTCGGTGCAATTTTCCCTTGTCAAAAAGGTTCTCACAAACCTTTCCTCAACGTTCAGATAAAAGGAAGGACTCCATCTCTGTATTTTTGTTTTCAATATGCTTAACCTATTTTTTTTTAGATTTATTTTACCAATGTAAAAGTATTTCAAAATTTCAAAATTAATTTTGAGTTAGGGTTCTAATATGTTTTCGTTGCGCTAGGGTTTTAATCCCAGGAATAATATCTAGATCTTTAACCTAACAAAAATGAGTTTCTCTGTGAAATGTAACTTCATTGAATTTGAAGAGTATTATGGCTTTAAAACACAAACATACATATATGAGATTGAAACAAAAAGTAGAAAAGAAACAAAAAAAGTCATTATAAACAACTCAAATTAAAATATTTTCATGGTATGTTATCAATATTTGAAAGGAAAATGATTTTGGACAGTGACAAAATTAATTTTGGCATGACTCTCAAACATGTTTAGAGTCTCATAAGAAAAAAACTTGTTTCGAGTTCAACCAACAGAAGAAGAGAATAAGAGATTATAATGTTTATCTCAAGTATATTATTCTCTTCTTTGAGCATCTATAAAATCTTAAACCAAATCTATGAGGGAAAAAAAAAATTTGTGGAGTTCTTACATTTCCAAAATTGCATGGCATTTTGTGAAGCAAACTTTTCATAATTTGAAGTTGACATCTTCACATCTGAAGAAATTATTTCTGCTCCACTTTCCTACAAAAGACAATACAAAGAACTTTTGTAGTTTGCTGGTCTTAGCTGGTTATTATAATTTGTTTTTCTGCAGAAGACAAAATACTTCATATTTTTTTGTTCTATAGAAAACAGATTCAAGATTAATAATTGAGGGGCAACAAAGGGATGAAAATCATGAAAACTTACTATGGCCATAAAACTTCTTGTCACCTGCATATTCATCATTTCATTTTTCCTTTCTACTCTATATCTAAAATAAAGTAGAAATTAAATTAGCTGCTCTTTCAAGCACAAGTCAAAAAGATGACTCGCGTGAACAAAGAACAGGCATGTTTGAGAATGATTTTGAAATAACTAAAAATTCACTTTTGTCAAATGATTGTTCTATTACTTGCTCTAGTGGTTAGCGAATGTCAAATCATTCTAAAACATGTTTTTAATCCTTTAAAGTCAAGTTTGATGGTTTGAAAACTGTGATTAAAAATGTGAAATCAGACATTAAAAATTGATTTTAAACGGTTAAAAAAGACATGAACCTGAAAAAGAAAAACGAAGTAATTTTAACATTTTCAAAATTACTTCATTACATGTGTTTAATATAAGTATCAAAGTAATTAGGATTGCTCTAAGCTGATAGCTCCTTCCATTCCTTCCATATAAGCTATATATTCCTTTACATAGTTCAATATCTAAAGAAACGGGTAAATCAATATATTGCAAATATAATGGATGTCACTACCTAAACATATCACCAAATAAAAATTTAAAAAAATTACCTTTATAGTCCCCTAGTTTTGAAGAATAGGTGCGTTTAGTTTATAAATTTTCAAATATACTTTTTTAGTCTCCGAATTTTTAAGAATAGGGGTATATGGTCCCTAAAATTTTAAAATGTAACTTTTTGGTCATTGAATTCTTAAGAATAAGTTTAAAAAAGCATTGAAGTAATTTTTTATTATTTTTAATAATTGTATGATATTTTAAAGGAAAATTACTATAAACAGAAAAAAATATCATAATATTTACAAATATAAAAAAAAATCACTGTCTATCAGCAATAGACTACAATAAAATTCTATCACTTGAGTGATAGACTTCGATTTTTTTTATATTTGTAAATAATTTGGCTCATTTTTCTATATTTGAAAATAACCCTACTTTAAATTAGAAAAACATTTTTAAAATTAATTTGAGAGAGAGATAAATTTCTAAAATAAAATGAAATGAAATAAAAGTAGAAATATGAAATAGGGGTCTTGAAAAGGATCGTTAACTTTAATGATAACACATTTGGACTTTTTTTTTATTTGGGCTCCTTGCATATATAGCAAAACGAGGTTAAAATAGTGTAAAAATAGAAAAACTTAAAACCAATTGCAAATATAACAAAACTTACCTTCAGCCCATAGAAAATGTCCAATAAGCCCATCGAAGGCACAAATAAATGTTGAAGGCCTAAAATTTCCGGTTTTAATGATAGATTGTGATAGAAGTTTATCATTTATATACTTATTTGATACTTTATTTGTTTGAGGTTTGTGTTTAGTGATAAACTTATTGTTTGTCTTTACATGTAGGCACCTTGATAATGCATTTTCAAAAAAGAAGTTTATTTTAGTTAATTGAAATTTGATTGCTAGAATTTAAAAATTAGGAACCCAAATGTCGAACCCCTAATATCAAATTCTAAAAACCCCAATCTATTTGACAACAATCCCAAAAGAAATGATTAGATTTAGATTATCTTTTGATCGAAGACCAAGAGATAAGGAGAACTAGTTCCTTACTTCAAGTTCAAACACTCCACAAGCAAGATGATCAAACTTACTTGAATGTTCTTGGCATGCAACCCTGATTCAACAATTGCAAAAGTAGCGTGATGAAACTCTGTCATCTACCAGAGAATTCTCATTCAAGAAAACCCTAAAGTTCTAAAAATATCAAAAACTGTCCTCCAACAATCTAAAAGCAAGACTTTAAATAGTCTCCCAATAAAATCCTAATGGCATATCATAATTCATAGTAAAATGTCTAAAATAACCTTACTTAAAATGTCATTAAGAAGGATAAATTTGAAAATTATTAAATTACATCAAAATTATTAAATAATAATTTGATGCCTTGAGCGGTTCATATCATCCACTCCTCCTTTTGAAGGATTCGTCCTTGAATCCAAATCAAAGCCTTGTAAAGTAGTTTTGAAGTCATGAGAAGAAAATAATGTCAATTTCCTAGTACCTCTCTTGGGCGGTCTCCCTTGTAAAGCAACCTTGTAGTCATGAGATGTCAAAGGTTGGCACTGTCTTGGATTCTATTTATATTGGAAAGAATATCGGTCCATCCAATCTTCATTCAATTTGTGACAATCAAGAGAACTAGGGTCATTCTTTGAGCTTTGCTTCAAAGTCAATGCTTTAACCTCCTGCAAAAACTCAAAAGAGAAACTAGGCAAACTTGGTTGAAGCTCACCTATTAGAAAACAAACTCTTTTGTTTAAAAGGTCTTGAATGCTTTATTTTGTAAACAAGAACCATGTAATCTCACAAATTTTCAAACTTTCATTCTTGGCTTTTCTCTCATTTTTATCTATAGACCCAATATTCTTTACATGCTTTTTCTCCATCATATATTTCTATTGTTTTTGTCTCGGTCTCATGCCTTTTGTTTTTCAACTCACACATATCAAGTTTTACTTCTCTTGGAAGTAATGATACAAGAGTAGGATCAAATGTTATTTTGGCCTCTAATGGATTAGCAATGTTAGCACAAAGTATTCTAGTTTCAAATTCTCTACCATCTACTTTCTCTATCTCGCTACTACTAACACATGCTTCTCCAGAAATAAATGGTTCAATAATAGTAGTAAGATTACAACCATGTAATTTCTTGCTATCTAATGATTGACAAGGCGAAACATCATTATCATGTGTAGGTGCAACATAAGCAAGCTTTTTTTTTACTATTATCCACCTTTTCAAAATACTCGTATATGGTAGGTACATTATTTTTTTTCACTAATCTGTTGATATTGAAACTAGGCTTAGATTTAGTGTACCTTGATGATCTTCTTTGGAGTTGTCTTTCTATTTTGATAGCAACATGCACCATTTCTTCCAAATCTGCACAAGGTCAAATTTCTTCTCGATCAGAAAGTATATCAATGATCTCTTCATTAAGTCCTTTGTAGAATCGATCTATGACAATTTCTTCATCTTCATACAGGTTAATCTTCTCAAGTAATAAAAGCATCTCTTCATAGTATTTTCCACACTTTTGGGCCCCTGCCTCAAAGTTTCCAATTTGTGGAAAGACTTAGGAACAAAATGTTTCCTCATAAGAATCTTGACCTCTTTCCATGAAGGCATTCCTTGATTTTTACTCCTCCTTTTTTATAACATATTATTCCACCATGTTAGGGCATAATCTTCGAATGTAGAAATGATAAGTTTTACCTTTCTTTTTTTACTATAATGGTAGTGATCAAATATGGTATCAATTTCTTCCTCCCAAAGAATATATTCCTTTAGATATGAAATACTTCAAGAGAACAATGGAAGTTTATTTCGGTCAACATGATGATCATTTCTTGGTGCTCTTTTATGTGTGAGCATGACTGCAAGAAGATGTTATCATAAAGAAAATTGGACCTCACAATCACTCCCTCACATATTTCACAAAATATGAATAGTCACTCGTGTTTATGCTCAATGTGTAGCACTCCCTCACAAATATGAACTCTCTAAATAGGGTGATAGCCAAGATTTTGCAATCATGATTAGAGAATCAAGCCAGAAACAAAATCAAGCAAAAATTGATTACAAAGTGTCAAACTCCAGCAAAGAACCAGTAGAATTCCACAAAAATGAAAACTAAAAATCAAGAATCTAATATTCAAGATTCGACAAACTAGGCAAGAAAAACAAGAAAAACAAGATATTTAGAATTAAGAATTTAAGATTCAAGATTCAAAGAGTTATGCAAGATGAACAAGAAAATGACAAACAACTAGACAAATCAATTATAAAAAGAAAATAAAGAATTAGGAATAATAACTAACGACGCTAATTTTATCGAAGCCCCAATTTAAATTATAAGTAATTTCAAAGTTTAATTTTAATAAGCAATACATATTTAAAACAACTAACTTTTCTTATGAATTTCAGCAGTGTAAAGTTGTTTGCTTGACGTGCTTGTTTGACGTGCCTGTTCGCACGAAGTTTCCAGAGAAACGTATTTCGTGGAGTTGAACTTGATGTTTATGTAAATTTGATACGGATGTGGTTCGATCTCTAGTACTTGATCCTCTGATTCTCTCTCAGTTGAACACGTATGCTTGATGTATGGAAGCGAAGCGCGTGAATTTTATAGAGTTAAGGGAGTCTTCTGATTGTAGGGAGAATTCTCTCTAGACTCTCTGAGTGTAAATTTTCTAAACCTTTCAAATGAAGGAAAACTCGTGTATAGAGTTCTCAAGTGGACTTTGTGGACTTGGACTTGGCTGATCCATGGATCTGGCCTTTGGGCGCAACTAATTAGATTTGGGCATTTTTTGGCTTTGGGCCAAATTGAGTCTACTTTTGGACTCAATTGAAATTTAGCCTAAATGTTAATAATTAATTAAACAAAAAATAATTAATTTGATCTAAAGAAGAAAACACATGGCATCATTGAGATTTGCCAATTTACATTTTCAATTTCAATTTAGGACACATATAACTTTTAATTAGTCCCAGATTTTAATTTCGCCGTTAATTTGAAAAATGACTTGTTAATTTTTTTTTTTTGTCCAAAATTTCTCATTCAATAGTGCCTACTTGACATGCCTGCTTAATTTTTCCTCAATTCCCAATTGCTGACCCAGACGCCAGAATTTTATTTATTTATTTTTTAATTTGGTGTGCTTACTTGACCTGCCTGCTTAATTTTTTTCTCACTCAATCTCTTTTGCTTCTATAACTTTTCCACTTATCTCTTTTTTTTCACGATGTTTTTTTCAACTTCGATTTTTTCAGCTACTGATCAGTTTTTTTCCCAATCGAAGTGCAAAAACCAGCAATCAATTAAAACTAAAATTTGATGCAATTTCCTCCCTTTTTTTAATGCAAGAACAAAACAAAAACTCTAATTAGAAAATAGACTTAACAAACAAAACAATTGAATAAAACATATACACAATCTAAAGCCTAGGCTCTGATACCAAATGATATGAAAACTCTAGGATTTAAAAATTAGGAACTCAAATGTTGAACCCCTAATATCAAATTCTAAAACCCCTAATCTATTTGACAACAATCCCAAAAGAAATGATTAGATTTGAATTATCTTTTGATTGAAGAACAAGAGATAAGGAGAACTAGTTCCTTACTCCAAGTTCGAACACTCCATAAGCAAGATGATCAGACTTACCTGAATGTTCTTGGCATGCAACCCTGATTCAACAATTGCAAAACTGGTGGGTGATGAAACTCTGTCATCTACCAGAGAACTCTCATTCAATAAAATCCTAAAATTCTAAAAATATCAAAAATTGTCCTCCAACAACCTAAAGGCAAGGCTTTAAATAGCCTCCCAATAACATATCATAATTCATAGTAAAATGTCTAAAATAACCCTACTTAAAATGTCATTAAGAAGGATAAATTTGAAAATTATTAAATTACATCAAAATTATTAAATAATAATTTGATGCCTTGGGCGGTTCATATCAATTTTAGTCTGACCTTGTTATATCGCTGATAAACAATGATAGAAGTTTATCACTGATTGTATTTCTATCATTGATAGACAATGGTAAAAGTTTACCACTGATATACTTATTTGATACTTTATTTGTATAAGGTTTGTGTTTAGTGATAAGTTTATTGTTTATCTTTATATGTAGCGACCTTAATAATTTCAGTACAAAGAGATAACCAAGATCTATAGTATGCTAACAAATTCTAATGAAGTATATAGAATTATCAAAGATACTATAACGCCCCGTGTTTTCAAAGGAAGTTAATTTCAGTCAACTGAAATTTAATTATCAATGAAACTATAACACCTCGTGTTTGCATTTTGTCTGGCATTTTATTTCATCATCTTTATTTTTGTTAATTTCTGTGATTTGTTTACATAATCTAGGATTTTCTAGTTTTAAGATAAAATAAACAAAAAAATGAATAATTTTTTTAGTAAATAATATTCAAATATACAAATACGTAAATAACTTAGCGACACCCTCGTACTTGGTCGTTTGAAGCGCCACATACCAAATTCAAAGCATTTCAAAAAATCTCCACCTTGACTTGAATTCTCTCATAGAAAACAGATGAACCAGATGCAACATGAAACATTGCCAAACGTACGCAGACTTTCCCCTTATGCCTTAGAGCGTCCCATAAGGGTCCATCAACCGTTTCAAACATTCTGTAACTCCAAACAATGTTGAAACTTGCCATGTGGAATCGGCTTGGTGAACATATCAGCTGGATTATCAACAATACCAATTTTCATCAACTTAACCCTCTGTCACTTCTCAGGAAGTGATATCTTACATCTATGTGCTTAGTCCTCTCATGATGTTGATCCTTGGCTAGGCATATTGCACTCAAACTATCACAATAAACAAAGTCTGGTCATGATGTAAGCCAAGAACACCAACTAGCCTTCTCAACCATATTCACTCTTTAGCTGCTTATGTTAAGGTCATGTACTTTATTACAGTAGTATACAAAGTAACGGTAGATTGCAAGGTTAGCTTCTAACTAATAACAAAATCATCCAGAGTGAGCACATAACTAGTCATGGACCTTCTACTATCAACATCTCCAACATAGTTAGAATCAGAATAACCAGTCACTAAACATTTTATATCATTCTCATAAACGAGACCAACATCAAATGTACCTCTAAGGTAATGAAAACCCCTCCTAACAGCTTGTCAATGTTCCTTTCCAAGTTGACCCATGAACTTGTTGACAACACTAACAACATGCGCGAGATCATGCCTAGTGCAAACCATAACATACATCAAACTTCCTATTACACTAGCATACAGAACTCGAGACATATACTCATTCTCAACTTCCAACTGTGGTGAAAGCATAGATGAGAAACAAGCATTTGCCATACTAGGAGTATTTGGCTGATCACATACCAAGCCTAGACAATATTTTCTAAATATAACTTTTATATGACAAGAAAAGCTTGTTTTGGTCTTTGTCCCTACGATCTCTATGCCAAAAAAATTTTGAGCAACACCCAAATCCTTCATATCAAACTTAGCACTGAGAAGATCCTTTAACTTCTAAATATCAGACTTGGACTTTGCAACTATGGGCATATCATCTACACTGCAAATAAACCATTGAATCATCATCAACTTTGTTGTGATATACACAACAATCATACAAACTCCTATTATAACCAAGTCCAACCATATAGTTGTCAAACCACTTGTACCACTACCTTGGAGACTACTTTAATCCATACAAGGACTTCTTCAACTTGCAAATATAATCTTTTTTGCCTAGACACTGAAACCAATCTGGTTGGGTCATATATATCTCTTCTTCTAGCTCTCCATGTAAGAAAACATCTAGTTGCTCAAGTTCTAAATTCTAATGTGCTATCATAGCTAGTAACACCCTGATAGAAGTATGTCGAACTACTGGTGAGAAGATCTCATTATAATCAACTCCTCTTTGTGTGAACTCCTAGCAACAACCCGAGCTTTATACTTAATACCCTTTGTAAATGAGATTCCTTCTTTTTTCTTGAAGACCCATTTACTAGTGACAATATTTCTCTCCTTAGGTCGTTTGACCAACTCCCAAGTCTGATTTTTATCAAGGGACTCCATCTCATCCCCCATTAAAGCAAGCCACTAAGCAGACTCACTACATAAAACAACTTCTTTATAGGTGGATGGCTTGTGAGGATCCACCTCTTTAGTAACCTGCAATGCATAGTTCACCATATCTTCAAAACCATACCTCTTTGAATGCCCAACACCAACTCTTCTAGCTCTATCATGAGCTATACTTGGCTAACATACTTGTGAATTAGAAGCCTCATGCATAACATCTTCTGAAGTTTCAGTCACATTAGTTTCTAGCACATCAGGCGCATCAACTCACACATCAATTTTTGTAGTAACTTATTGATCTTCTCCACCTTGGTGTTGTAATTCATTCATAGTTGAAGTGAATTGCATCGCCACCTGTTTATCAACATTACTACTTTCTCCTACAGTAGTAAACGTCACAACAGATTTCACGGTCGAGTTAAGCATGGAATTTTCATCGAAGATCACATTCCTACTAAGTATAACCCTATTCTTAGAAGGCGGCCATATTTTATATCTCTTAACTCCATTCTCAAAACACACAAATACACCTTTTTAGCTCTTTGTTCTAATTCACCCTCATTAACATGATAGTAGATAGTACAACCAAAACTTTAAATAAAGAATAATCTGCAAGCTTACCAAACCACACCTCATAAGGTATTTTACAATCAATACTTGTGTGAGGTCCACGATTGATCAGATAACATGCGATATTTACTTTTTTTTTTGCCCAAAACCTTCTAGCCAACCCAGAATTAAAGGCATGCACCTCGCTCTCTCCAACAATGGTTGATCCATACATTATGACCCCATTCTGGTGTAGAGTATCCCTGATAGTATGATGATGAACAATTCCTTCAACTTTACAAAACTCATTGAACCCAGACCCACAAAATTCCAAACCGTTATCAATTCGCAGCCTTTTGATCTTCTTCCCAATTTAATTTTCAATCAAGGTCTTCCACTGCTTGAAATTCTTGATGGCTTCACTTTATGCTTCATCATAAATACCCAAGTCATTCTTGAGTAGTCTTCAATTATCGACAGAAAGTACCTCCTGCCTCCAATAGACTCAACTCTGGAAGGTCCCCAACAATCTGAATGGATATAATCAAGTGTCCCCTTTGTACGGTGAACACTCTTTGAAAACTTACTACATTGAAGTTTATCAAACACACAATATTCACGGAATTCAATATCTTGCATCTTGTGCCCACAAAGAAGATCCCCTTTTTTTATAGAATTTGCGTCCCTTTTTCACTCATATGACCAAGCCTCATATGTCATTGGTCATATCCTCCTTGTGAGTTGTAGAGCTGCAACAACAACATAACCTATTCTTGTGGAACCCGACAGAAAATACAAAGTTCCATGTCTCACACCTCTCAGAACTATCTCAGAACCCTTGTAGACATACACAGCTCCACCTTTACCCTTGAAACTGTAACCCTTACTATTGAGCACACTTAAAGATATCAAACATTTCATCATTAATGGAATATGCCTAACCCCATCCAAGGCGTAGAAGACATCATCATGTGTTTGTATCCTGACTAAGCTTATTCCAATTATTTTTGCACACAACACTATTAGTCATTCTAACAATCCCTCCATCTATCTGTCGATTCGTTAAAACCACTCTCTATTCAGACACATATGATAAGAAGCCCCAGAATCCAGAACCTACACATCATCATGATGGGTGTTCATTTACAATTAGGACTAGGTCTCCTTCAGAATTGATTTTAACTTCTTCAAGACCGATCAAAACTTGTGCAATAGAGGCAAAAAATTCCTTCTTTTCTTATTGCTTTTTTTTCTTAGGACACCCAATTTTTCAATGGTCTTTTTCTTTATAGTAATGACAAATTTCATCAGATTTAGGACTCTTGAACTTCGAAGGCCGAACTATGACAAGTACAAAAATTTATTGGAATGTTCTTTTTACGAAAAATATGAGTAGATAAGGGTAGTTGCAAATATAGCAATTAGACCCAAAGTATTAGTAGATATAGCACAATGCAAAAAATAAAAATAAATATGAAAAAATTTAAATCCAACTCTTAGAGTGTCTATCAATGATAAACTATATCGCTAATAAGAGACTATCAACGATAAAATCTATCACTGTTAAATTTTGTTATATTCACAATTCTTAAAAAATGTTGCAATACACTTTAACAATAGTCTACAAATACACATGTTTATGTAAAAAAATAAAATGAAATGAAAAAAGCTAATGTGTTTCTTACTTTCCAAGAGAACAAACAAAAAAGTTTCACAAGTTCTTCCTCGAATAAGTAGTTCTTATGTTTTTCATATGACAAACCTTGACCGAGAAGCTTCACATAGGGATAATGATTTGCGATGGGGTAGCACTTTTAAGACTAATAATTAAGCATACATAAACATTTTTAAAAAGTTGTAAATATAGCAATCTATCAATGATACACTCTATCGATGATAAACTCCCATTACAAATATAGTCAATCAATAATAAACTCCAAAAGCTAAATCTAAATT
This sequence comes from Lagenaria siceraria, assembly GCA_002890555.2. Classification (NCBI taxonomy): domain Eukaryota; kingdom Viridiplantae; phylum Streptophyta; class Magnoliopsida; order Cucurbitales; family Cucurbitaceae; genus Lagenaria; species Lagenaria siceraria. Next base: position 16,207,789 of record CM016483.1, on the reverse strand, counting down.
TTGTTATATTTACAAATTCTATTAATACTTTAGATTTTATTACTATATTTGCAACTATCCCTTCTCCTACATAAACTTAACATAAAAGATAAAATATACTTTACCAAAACATACCAAGTTAAGTGAATTACAATATTTGAAATCTTAAAAGATATAGAAAGAATTAATTAGCTATGGTTAGAGGAAAAAGATGTCGACCATAATAATCAAAATACAAGGATGCAATTTAAGTTAAATATTTTCCAAAACCATGTCCAAGCCATGTTTATAATTAGAATAAAAAATATATATTTAATTCATATACATTTGTTAGCTTGCCGAACACGTGTTTAAAATGTGTCCAACACAAATGCTTTGCCTCAAACGAAGTGTCCATGATTTAGTAGAAACATGTGGAAGGTTGTTGGATGATAGGTCCCTCAAGCCTCACCAATGGCCAAAAACTAGTACCCATCTGAAAACTTCAATTAAAGGGGGAAAAAAATTTAAAAAAAAAAAGTGTATAAATATTTATAAAGTGAATCCAAACCGACTCTAAATTTGTCGAAAAATGTAAATATTTGAAGAACACCTGCTCTATGAAGGAAAAGAGGACAATTGTTGAATCAATTCAATTATAATTACTTCCTTTCAAGAGGATAAAACAGTTTGCAGAGATAGAATATAAAAACCACAATTGAGGAAATCAAAAGAGCTGAACGCCATACAAGAGATTAGACACAGTTGTCAACACATGATGTAAAAAAGTCATAAATTTACAGATAGCAAAAGCATGAACTGTATCATTATGTTGAGAATATATATATTATTTATTGTTAAAGAAATAATCAAATTCTCAATCTTTGTTGAATGAAAATGAAAAATGAAAGTGAAATCTAATAGATGAATAAAAAAGAAACAAATTTGTGATGCGAACAATACAAATTCACCCTTATAGAGGTACAAGAATGAACCAAATTTAATACTACTAACTTATAAATTAGGGGGAAAAAATTACCTAAGTTCGAAGATTTAGCTTTAAAAAAGAGCTGAAAAATTAAATATGGAAAAAGACAAACTTATAGGCCCTAATAGAGTTTCAAACGACTACCAAATTAACCGAGGTCTTAAAGCCTAAACAACCTGCTCAACATCGCAAAGAACGAACTTACATAAGCATTCCTAGTGATTTAGCCAAAATAAACCACCTCTCTACTATGCTCTTCTACCAGTAGCCGCATAATATCCCCACATACCACCATGATTTAACAAATTAATCTCATCACAAACTGATAAGATCCTAATCTTACTGGACGAAGCTGATATATCCAGAAACATTGCCGAAGTGATAATAATATTCTTATTCCCTAGTCCACAGATATATCAAGTATGGTTCCGAATAAGCCATTTCATCCTCTAAAATTTCTCCAAGGGCTCAAGCTGAAAGCCTGAAATGTAGATCATCCATCAAGGTTGCAGGGGTAAAGTTAACCAACGTTTGTATTTTTTTTTTTTTTTTTTTTTCATAAGAACAACTTTCTTTCTTTGAGAAAAAGATAAGAAATACAAAGGCATATAAAAAAGCAAAAACTCTCCTACAAAAAGGGACTCCAACTATGCAAAATCAACATTAAGCCACGGAAGACAAGGAGCCTCGCAAAGCTGAAAGCTAGACATTAAATCATGAGATCATCCACTGTTAATGACTTTATCAGATGAACTGAAGTAGTATAAGGTAATACCATCAAGTTACCTTTTTTGAACAATAAAGGCTACCTATGAATTAGAATGACACATGTGAAAGGAGATTACGAATCATCCAGCTGACTCCAATAAAATAAAGGGACCGCCAAAATCCTCCTAGTGGAAGTAGTGTATCAAACATCCCAAAAGTTCCAAAATTTCTCATCAACCAAACTTCCTGAGGGAAAGGGATTAGTCTTTGACATAACAGTCTACCAGATCAAAATCCTGCTCTTGGAAATATAGCCACAAAGCAAATGATGGGTATGAAATTTAATCGCACTTCTGAGTATAGGATAAGTCACCAAAGCCCAAAGTCAATATGGAGCTTCCTCAGACTAAGGACACCAAAAGAATAAACTGATCTGCATCCTCAACAGCTCTCCACACACAAATCCAACCCAGAGAGAGAGAGAGAACAGGACGGATTCTTCTTTTCAATCCACTCACATGTAATAATGCCAATGAGAAAGTATAGAAGACTTAAACTTTCTTTGAGCTTTCAGACTTCCTTTACAAGATGTCATAATAATACATTAGGAATTATCAACAAAAGGATTAGAATCTATAAAACAATCCCCATTTTCCCCCTACTTTTTAGGTCAATTTTTTGCCAAAACCATGTCCAAGCTGTGTCTAACCGTGTCTAAATTGTATCCAAACCGAATCCAAAATTAGGAAAAAGAAAACAACATATATATATATATATATATCAACTTCAACACATTTTCAGCATGTTAGACCTATGTCCATAGCTTGTCCGAATGTATCCATGTCCAACATGTGCCCGCGCTTCCTAGGAACTTACAAAAAGGGGGGGAAAGCCTAATAATAGGAGCCTAAAGAGAGAAAAACTTTGTCTTCCCAAACATCTTTATTTCACCTCCCAAATTTCCCAAAGAAACACAAGAGTTGCATTTGCGAAGGAATGATGGAAGTTTTGTCCTAGACACTGGGTACAAGCAATTGATTGGTCCACGGATGACCCATTATCATCCGAGTTTTAAAAGAATGCCATGAAGTTCTAAAGAAATAACAGTCAAAATAATGATCTAGATCTTCCCTAGCATTTCACACTCCAAACATCTTTGTGAGTGCAGAACCAAGGGAATCTTCCGTGGATCCCATCATTGCTGTTGAATTTCTGGGCAGCAAATGGACCAAATAAAAGCTTGGAAAGTCTAATTGAGCTTTGATTTCAAGATATACTTCATTGTTCTGGTTGGAAGCAATATACCCTCCACCTCCACGGATAAAAATGAAGAAAGAATTTAAGTTGAAATTTTCCAAATTCCAGCAGAAGGATCAAACAGTGAGGAATCTGTAAAGGCTAAATTTGAGTAGCAGCAAACCTGATCTATAGTTGAAGTCCCTCGAACTGCACAAATATGATCCCGCTCCATTTTATGAGTTCCTTTCTCCAGCTGCAAATCCCACAAAACAGCCACTTTAGTAACACAAAGTATTTGGCCAGAACTTTGAAATGTGGCACTTTTGGGATTGGAAATAGTTATTCAACATCTCTAGCAAAACTAGACAACACCTTTCTTTCACACTTTGTCTATACAGAGCACCAGTTAAGGTAAAGACGACCTTGGAGATTTCTCTTGTAGATAGCAATTTTGATGCCTCTCAGTATTGGGGACAAATGCAAGGCGCACTCTAATATTCTTAGGACATTATTCATTCTCCATGATATCCAGGATGAGAATAAAGGGAGAACAGGCTAAATAACCATCCAACTGAATGGAAGAGAAACATCCACATATCTTCTAGCCCATCACCAAGCTTTTTCTATTTTTCTTTTTAATGGAGACAGCTAAAGTAAAGGGAAGTTTGCTATGGTTGCTGGCTCTCAGCCGTCCACATTTGTTTATCTTTTCCAATTTTTCTTTTTCTTCTAAGGCAGTCCTTTAGCTACCTTCCAAAACGAATGAAGCTATGGGAGGAAAAGAGGGGACCTTTGAAAACCTAGAAATAAAGAGCTGGTGTTGTTTGCCAAACACCCTCCTCCTATGTTTGAGTCAGACTAGAGCTTGCACTGAGCTAAGCACGGAGGAATTCATAGTTCTAAGTACCTCAACAATGAGGATTAATAGGCCTCCAATATTTATAAGATGAGAAACAATCATTTCTCCCCTATGTTCACATGCCTAACCCATAACTCTAATGTTGTAAGACACCTAAGCCAATCAAAGATAAATAACCCTAGAAGAGGATACGTCACTTTTGTGTTCAAGGATACAAACTCCCTTAACGAATGTGTCACTTACTCATTGGTTGGCCGAAAACAAGTGATCTTTCAAAATAAGTCTCTTAAATTCCATCCCACTAGGGGTGAGCAAACAAAGCTGGCCAACCAAGTCGACCAATTGAAGCTGGCCAAACCAACTTCAATTAGTTGGCATGGTCGATTGAAGGAGCAAAATCAATTGTCAGTCGGCCAACAAAACTGGTTGAATATATATAAATAATAATAATAATTATTATTATTATTATATTCTCTTTTTTTTTCTACTTTGCCTGTCAATTTCTTGTCTCCCTCCTCTCTTTCTCTGCTCCTTAAATTCTCCATTTCTTCTTTCTTCTCTTCTTCATTTCTTATTTATTTTCTTCTCCTTTTGTTCTTTTCTTCTCCCTTGCTCACATTTTTTTTCTTTCAATTCGTCAAAGTCTATCCACCACACCTAGAAGACCTCTTTCACTTCCCTAACCAGGTAAGTGTGCTTATCCCCTACTATTTGGCTATTTAGGAGGTATGCTCAACCATCTCACTCTATAAACATACCTAGCATTCTCGCTAAGTTGCTATGTAGTTAACCTTAAAGTGCCTCATAGTGCATGAGATTTTAATTCATAATAGTGACCCCCAAGTAAGCTAGTGAGGTTTTCACAAGCATGTCACCTGAAGCATTGCTAAGGAGTGATTGCAATCTCCTATATCTTATTAGTTATGCTCTTGCAATAGCATAACTCTTATGCTATAGAGTGATAGCGATGTAGAAGCATAGGGAGAGTATCCATCATCAATTCCTTCTGATTTTCTACTATATTCGTTTTCCTAAGTACCCTTCTATGGAATTCCCCCTTTATTGTATTTAAAGGGAAAGTCTAGAATTGAAACTACCATGGACTGGCTTAATCATCAACAAAGGTCAAGTAAAAAATAAATGGATTCAAGTACCTACTCAATCCTACAAGTTACTTTTGAAACCAAATGTTTATCCTACCAGTTACTTTTGAGGTGCGCGCAAATTAGTCCTAGGAATGGAATCCGCCCCATTTGATAACCATCTAAGTTTTGGTTTTGTTTGGGTAAATTGTGCTAGTTTTTCTTTTTCCAATTTCTTTACAAACTCTCCCTCCATCAAGTTTCACTTCTTAGCCAAATTCTAAAAACTACAACAAGCTCTTATCTCACCTTATATGCCATAAATTAACTTTGATAGAACATCATAAACCTACAATTTACAAATACCCACATTGATTTATATATAGGCAGTCTTCCTAGCCTTGATGTTTTCATAACGGTAGCTTCTCTTATCCTTCAAAAATTTGTGCTCCAAACGACTGTAATGTATATAAAACCTAATCCACCCCCTGTGAAAGAAATCCTCAGCAAATCTATCCACAACCGAATAAAGCTAACAAACTACAAGGGCCAACCAATGCAAACATCTTTAGATTACACACCATACATTGTGAGAAAGCTGCTAAATCATCTGGCCCAAAGAATCAATACTTACGATCAAACTCTAACATCCAATCAACCCTTCTAAGAAATGATGAAGTATAATTGGCTAATTAATGAAATATCTGAGAATTCATACAGATATTAGGCGAAATTGGAACCACACAAACAGAAAGTTGGGGCGAGAAGTACAAGAAAGATTGAGATTTACCAAGCTTAGCATCAAAGCTTCAAACTTCGGTTACGCAATCCAATCCAAATCCATTTCGAGCGTAAGAGAAACAAAACGTTTCCTGAAAATTGATGTAGTCGGATTGCCCATAGAAATCATAGGTTGAGAACTGAAATCAACGCTCCTAATTGATCACAGAATTTCCATTAAAAACTAAGCTGAGTGATACATCAACTTGGGAGAAGAAAAAAAAAAGGTCTACAAATAAACAAATAAAAGAAAAATTCGAAAAGTCTGAAGTAAACTCCTCTATAGCACGGCATGTAAGGGTCTATACACCCAAGGATTACGGATTTACAGGACCGCCGCCACCATCTATCTCCTTCACTTCCTTCCTCTTTTAGCCGGAGCCTTTTTCGCTGGCGATTTCACTTTCTTAGGCTTGACACTTTTCGTCGGAGCCTTCTTGGCCGCCGGTGCTTTCTTCACCACCGGTTTCGGCGCCGGTGCCTTCCTCCCTGGTGAGGTTCTCGTCGATGTCCTTGCAACCTTGGCAGGCTTCTCCTTGGCTTTCGGCTTGGGAGCGGCTTTAGTCTTTGTTGCAGCTTTCGGCTTCGCAACAGCACTGCTCTTTGACTTAGCTGGAGCAGGTTTAGGTTTAGGAGCAGCTTTGGGTTTGGCAGCCGTCTTAGGCTTCGGCTTTGCAGCTGCTTTCGGCTTCGCAGCAGATTTAGCCACAGCCTTGGGCTTAGCTACGGCTTTAGGCTTCGGCTTAGCAGCTACAGGTTTCTTCTTCGCAGGAGAAGCAGGTTTCACAACTGCCGACTTCGCCGGTTTAAGCTTGAACGAGCTCTTAACCTTCACCAACTTCCCGGAAGCCACAAGTTTCTTCAAATGGAATAACAAAAGCTTCTTAAAGTTCGATGGAAGCTGCTTTTGCTTCTCCTCAATAAACTTAGTGATCGCATACTGACTCGAACCAGTCCTCTCCTTCAACGTAACAATCGCATCCTTAATCATCTGAAATCAAAACACCAAACCAAATCAATTAAACAGATTCAATACACCAAGCATTAATTCGAAAGATAATTCGGTTACATAATCCGAATTGGACTCAGTAACACACCTCTTCATATGGAGGATGAGTTGGAGGATTTCTAGGTTTTCTAGGAGCAGCAGGTTTCTTCTCTTTAGGTTCTTTGGACTTCTTAGACTTCGCAGTCTTGTTCGCCGGATTTTCTTCCGCTTGTTCGGTGTTGTTCGGCTCCGCCGCAGACTCCACCGGCACCACCGGTTCCTCAGTAGCCATTGGAGTAGAAACAAGATCAAATTCCACAATCCGAAAGTAGAATTAAGGTCGAGGAACAGAAGAAATTGAATTGGATAGGGAAGAAGATTATCGGAATGAAAATTGGGATCTAGAGAAAAGAAAGAGAAGCTATATGATATCTTACTGGTAATTTCGTTGCGAGTAAATGACTAAAATGTTTAGGCTTAAATAGTCGGCTTGTCATGTTCAATACGCGGATGCTGAGATTTGATTGGAGAATACGCCTATCACACGGATCGCTACCTTTTCCAAGTTTAAATTACGGTCGTTCGATCAAACGTCATCGACGGCTAATAGCGCTAGATTTGGGTGGCATTGATGGAAGAGTTTGGAAGGGAGGTATTTGAGAAGAATTGGGTGTGCTTTTAAGCTTGATTAATATGAACATAACTTAGACTACACTTGATAGATTTAAGTGAAATTTTTTTCATTTTGTAGCTTATTATATTAGCTTTCTAATGAATATTTTTTCATGTCATTTTATTGAGCAATGGAAGAGATATTTGGTTTTGAATGCGGAATGGTCATATTTAGGGTTTATCATGATGATATTGTGGTTTAGGGCAATTTTAGGACAATGCTTCAAATCAAAACTTGAAATCTTCATTCAAACTAATAGTAGCTTAGTTAAGGAGTCCAATGGAACAAGAATTGCAAAAAACCGACATCGTTTCGATACTAAATTGTTGCTCGAAACATCATTGAAGTTGAACATATATTATACAAGTATAAAGCTTAAACCCGTCAATAAATTTGTGTTCACTAGATAAATTATATTTTCGTTTGTAATTGTAAATATATTAAATTAGTTGAAGAATTATATGATTTCGATTTTTTCACAAAATTAGTACACAGGTAAAATTTTGTTAGTAGTTTGGCAAATAACACTATCTTTTTTTAACTTATTGCAATAGGTAGACAATATGGTCTATTTTTGTAACCAGCACTGAACTTGTGTTGAGTCTAAATAATAAATACCAAATGTCATGTGTAATTATGTGTTGGGTCTATAAGTTGTCTAAAAAAGTTTCAATGGGATGGATACATTATATTGTTGTACAACAATATAAATACTATGAATCTATCTACCAAGCTTTTGGATCTATAAACATTGTATAAGATTGACTATATGTGATTTGCTTGTATTTTGTTAATACTAGTTTAAGCTCTAAAAAATAACTCATGTATGATTATTCAAACTCATATTTGGTTGGATTATAATCACTTTCATTAAAGTTATGTTTATTTATTGAGTTAAAATCTAACAAAACCAACACCAAACACTCTATAACATCTTTGGACATGTATTTCTAACAACTTTAAAATCCATTTTAGTTGCCATTAAATTTAAGTCTTTATTTGTTAAAGATATTTGACTAGAAATAGAAAAGATGAAAAAAAAATGTTCTAAAGTCTGTTTGGTTCATAATTTAAATTCTGTTTTATGTTTTCAGATTCACTGATTCACTAAGTTTAGCGAATATGTGTTTGACAAACAACTCGAATTCTGTTTCTGAAAACTATTTTTCAGATTTTGTGATTCAAACAGTGTAAATTCTGAAAACAACATTTTTATGTTTGCAATGTATCCAGAGTTTGAATTTTAAAATTTAAAATGCAGAATTATATTAAATAAAAATAAAAACATTTAAAAATATAGTACGTCATGTTATAAATTCAATTCAATTTTTTAAATTAAAATATGTATTATGTAATTAGTTTGGATAAAGTTACAATTGAGTTCATATGGTTTTAAAATTTAGACTTTAGTTGCTATGGTTTGATACAACTTCATATATTATCCCTATGTTTTGTTAAATCCTCTTAAATATTCTGGCCATAGGGATTATTGATAAAACTTTTATCAAACCATAAGAGAATTCTAATTATAAACCCTAAGACCTAAATTTTTTAACTTCTTCCAAACCATAGGAACACAAATTTCAATTTATTCCTAAATTATATAATATTACAAAAGAATAATTATTACAATTTTTTAACATAAAACCATATTCATAAATAAATTTGTAATAGTTTTTGTCAATTGATATTAAGTGAATAACTACGACTAGTTTGTAATTGTTTAAATTAAAATCTAATTTTTGAATTCTACTATCAAACATATATTCGAAAACATGAAATATAACTCTATTTTCATTTAATCCCTTATTTTCAAATTTATGTTTTCAGATTCTCTACTAAACAGACCCAAAATTTTTCAGAAACACTCTGAAAGATTTTTTCTTTACATAGTTTGTTTTTTTCTACCAAGAATAAAAAAAAAAATTGCATTTGAAATTCTACTCTATAAAACACCAACAAACATACTTTAATGACTTTGAACAAAATATTTTATGCATACAAATTAGGTATTAGGTTGTCTTAATTTTCTTTTTAGTCATCATATTTTGTTCCATGGCAAATTGTCACGCCATTTATAAAATTAATAACAAAATCACAAATTATTTGATTTGAGACTAATTACGAGTTGACATGTATTCTAAATTAAAAACAAAAAATAAAAAAGTGTGATAATATCACATGTCATCGTCATCACCAATTAATCAAATGGGCTAATCTGATTCAATTGGGCAATAATATTTGGGCATACTCAATTGAGCCCAAAAATAGTTTAGTTTGGACTAAGAGATTTCTACGTGTAAAATCATCTCTACACCTTATATTTGCCCTAAAAATTGAATTCTTTCTTTTAAGAGGTATTACCTATAATTTTGGACAAGGTTATCCATTTTATTTTATTTTTTAAAAGTTCGTAATATTATTTTGTTTCATTATTCTCATAAATTCAATTTTTGACTTTATAAAATGATATTTATTAAATTCGGTTTATATTCAAGTAATGCAAGTTTTTGTTTTTATCCAATCATTACAAATTTATTTTTTCTTTTTTTTTTTTTACAGATTTTGAATGTTGACTTAAAATTCAGAATCTCCAATTTCGATGAATTTGCATAATTATGGTTACAAATCTTCATTTTCATCGGTGTTTCATTTTCTTATGTATATATAAGAAGTTTGTTTCAAATATATACAACTTTATTTCAAATATATACGAAATTTATTCAAATGTATTTAGAATAAGTATAGATTCATGGTTGTTATATAATATATATACTCCATACTTTTATTTTAATCTCGTTTCTATTGAGATATATATATTCCACATACTTTGTCATATATCCACATATATATTTAGTGATTTTGCTAATATATATCTTATATTATATAATGTTAACACGATAAATTAGGGCATAAACTGATAAATTAGGGCATAAACTAATATAGATGACATCCTCAGATTATTTGAAATAAACGCCCATATATATTTGAAATTGAAAACAAAATGTAGAAATAAACTCAGATACACCATGTACGGTAGCGCACGTGACTTTGATATGCGAGTTATTAATGATTGTCAGATTAAACCCTAAGATAGTGAGTGAAACTGTTTGGCCGACGATGCTGGTGAGGATCAATGGTCATTGTCCAATTCAGTTGAGGAGGAACGAGGAGACTAAGATGAAGATGGTTTTAATGATTTGACAGTAACGATGGCGAGTAATTTGTGATCGAAAGAGGTGATTTTGATCTTCTTGAAGATCATTGGGCTGTAAAGAACAAAATCGTCGTCGTCAAAGGCTTGTTGGAAGAAATGATGTCCGACGGAGGTGATCAAGATGTGGCAGAGGTGATTTCATCGTCAATGCTGGAGGCTTTGTCAAGGAACTCGTTTAGCTTTGGCGATTCGTCGTTGATTTATGTTGTTGACTTCAATTGGACTCGTCGGAGAAGATGAGTAACAGAGAGGGAATTGTCAAGAAAGATTAGAGAGATTAGAGAAAGAGGAATAAAGTGGAGATTGCGATAGAGAAAAGGAAAAAGATGGAAATTTTTTTTAAGGGTTTTTAATGATGGGAGATGAAAAGAGGCTTTCCTTTTATGATTTTTTCCTATTTATTTTGTTAAAAAAATGTGGATGGTGGTTTGTTAGTAAATAAATCCTAATATTAGTGTAAAACTTAAGCCAATTAGGTCGTTTTGAAAAAAAAAATAGAAATCTTAAGACATTTAAGAAATTTAGACTTACTATTAAGATCTTCCGGGTAGAAAACTCTTGAACTAATTGGGTCATGATTATATTTTGATCAAATAGCCTAATTTGGTTCAATTTGTTGGGCCCAAAGGCCACACAAGCCCCAAAGTTCATAATGCCTTCGAAAGAGACTTTATAAATAAAGAGTTCATTATTTTGAGTTCAGAAAATTGGAGAGTCCTTAAAGCTCTTGAAAATTGAAAACTATCTAAACTCCTAAAAATATATTGAAGATTTTTAAAAGGTCAAAGATGCTTTGAAGATCATAAGATTTCAAGATCTGAAGGTAAGAGTCAATCGAACGTATAAGATCAACAAGTCAAGCGTCAATCCAAGGTAAAGAAAATCAATAAGCTAAGTTTGTTTAAGAGCAAGCGCTCTAATCCTTGAGTCAAACATGAGAGAAAGGATAAATATTAGGAATTGTACTTTACTACATATAAATGTAAATCAATACAAAACCAAGTTCATTCCATATATTAAATTACTTTGTTGAAATCTCGTGTAAATAGTTCTAGATACAACTCCACTTTTCATTTTTGTTGATTTAACTATGTTCTATCCAACAATAGACTATGCAATCTAGCTTATTTTTCTCTATTTGTATCTCTAAAATCTCTTCAAAAACAACTTGTCAAACCTTATAAAAAAACACTATAGTTAGCACTTAGTTTGGTTTGAGATATTGTTTGAAAGTCTACTTATTAAATTTACTAGTCGATGGAGCTAATTATATCTTCTTTTACAAATTTCGATAAAAATATATCGTGAAATTTTTCTCATTGAAGCTCAACCTAACCCCTTTTTTTAAATGGGTTGAATTGTAGAAACGAGGAAAAACTTCACAGTTTGAAGATCAAGATACAAACAAAGCATAATCACAAGAATTATAATATAAGAGAAAGAGAACATAACAAACTCATCCAAGAGACCCTCATACCTCAAGGAAACAAATCTGCGAAGAGCCAACATGAATCTCGTGAGTGAAAGCTTCAAGTCACTTAGAACAATAAAAGAATATAACAAGTCGAATAACGTTTCACATATCACCTATGGGGGTCTCAAGGTAGCTCCATGGGCTCAAGCTTATGCTCCCTCCAAATGTAGTGGATAATAGTACACCATGCTATTCTCCACTCTCCAAATCTTGCACCTTACACATAATTGTTGCACTAAAATGACAAATCTAGTCAAATTTTATGTCCCATGAGAGATTTATGGGAGCCTCCACCAACCATGAGAGCAGATTCCTTGAATATCACAGAAGTTGCTAGGGGTTTTCGTGGGTCAGGTTGGGTCGGGTTGGGTTGAAGCACTTTTGAGACTCAACCTTTTGTTTGGGTTCTAAGTTTCTTCAACCCAAATAACCCTTATTAAATAATGAACCCAACCCCACTCAACCATGAAACATTTGGGTTGGATTGATTCAGATTACTTGAGTCATTTATTTAAATTTCTATTCTAAAAATAAGTAAAATGTTAATATGTACAAATTTTATTTAATTAAGATTAACAACTCAATTTCATTTTATGTTATGAAAATTTTCTTTCCAGAGTGCTAACAAATTGTTTTTAGGATTTATTTGAGAGTAAATTATCCAAAAAATAATGAAATAAAATAAAATATAAATAAATATATGTATATATAATTTTATCGTTGGTAGAAAAGTTCGGGTTGGTTTGGGTTCTTTTTGGTTATTTTAGGTAAAACTATGAACCAACCCAACTCATAAAATTTTCATTTATTTGAACCCAACCCAACCCAAGTGAGTTGATAACCGAACCCAAACTGTACGAATTTGGTTGATCAAGTCATTAGGTCATCGAGTTTTTTGAATACCCCTAAAAGAAGCAATTAAAAAATAAATCAATTTATTTTTAGTTTCACTAACTAGTAGAATGATTTAACATGATATACATACAATTTTGGTAGATTAAGACTTTGCCTAAATGAACTCAAAACTTTACCTTAGTGTGGGAAAAAATGGACAAACTTTTGGTTGCATGTATTATTACATAATGTTTAAAGTACCCAAATCATGACTCTAGCTCCATCTTATATTTTCGTTAGAAGTTTGAAATTAAAATTAAACGAAAAAAAAATGAAAATAGATTTTGATGTGAATCATATAACTTAGCTCTTGTTGAATAAGTTTTTTGTTATTTATTTTCAGTTTTTGGAAATCTGTGTAACCTATTTTCTTGGTAATTTATTTCAGAAATTTTGTTGAGATCATCACAAATATTTATGGTGTATTTGGTAGTTGATCTGAAAACAAAATCTAGAAACCAATAAATTAAATAGATTAAAAAAGAGATGGTTGCATGAATGATAATCAAGTCTAAAATACTAATATATATAGCACAATGATATAAAAATTATAGATATAGCACAAAAATAGGTCCAAATATTGAAAAAGACTAAAAAAATTCAATCCATACCATATTTTCACTTAGCCCACCAAAGGAAAACCCAAAAAAATCCTTCAGTCTTTGTGCACAACTTTTTTCCTAATTTGAAAAGTCAGTTATTGGCTATCAGTGATAGTTTCTATATCAGTGGTTTTCACTAATTACTTCTATCAGTGACTATAGATAATCTATTAATGACTATCACTAATAAGCTTTCGTCAATAACAATCAACTTTGAAAGATTAACACTTTAAGTTACCAGTGATAGATTTTTATTAGTGACCATCAATTTTTAAAGATTAATACTCAAAGCTATCAGTGGATATCTAATTTGATAAACTTCTATTATGATTATCACTGATAGACTTCTATCAATGGTTATTAACTTTTAAAAAAAGCTATTCACTTTGAAAGATTAATGCTCAAAATTATTAGTGGCTATCACTGATAACACTAATATCATTAATATCTACTTAAGTTATATCACTAATATCATCGATATCCACCAATGTAGGGATATCATCAATATATGGATATGATTGATATCTGCTTAAGTTTTCTCATTGATACACGGATATCGCTAATATACCAGTGATATCATGATACATGAACGACATCATTTATGGAAGGTTTATCACTAATGGACTTCAATCAATGATAGACTATATGATTTGTGATGAAAGTCTATTGATGGGAGTGCAAGCGCATGCGACAAGTAATAGTATAGTAAAACGGTCTAAGATACTGAGTATCGTCCACAGGAGATCAAATCACGGTTTATTACTTAGCTATTCAAGAATTGACTCAACTTTATTTAAGGAATCGAAATCAAGTTTGAATTGGAATTGAAAAAAAACAATTAAAGAAAGTAAAGGCAAATTGAAAATCCAAGAGACAAAAGTGTTCTAGGGTATTGATTTTATTAATTACTTCATTAAGTCATGCTTAGGCTTTCATAGAATTATGTGTAAACAATATGTTTAAGTCTAGAGACTATTATCCGGATTATTTTCTCTAAAAAACAACCTTTCTTATGCAACTCAACTGATTACTAATTTCTTGAAACCAAGTTAAGAAGCATAGCATTCAACAAAGTTATTAACAACTTTTTTTTATTAACCTAGCTATTCTCATGAAGGATTAAGAAAGATTCAATGCTATAGATCCAATTAAACATACAATTACTCAATTATACATCTAACCTAACATCCATTGATTGCCAATCAATACAGATTAAAGCACAATATCATTGAAAAATATATCATTCAACAACATCCATGAAAATACTAAACAATCAACTCAAGTTCATAAATAAAATTATCAACACCCTAAAACTAGAGAGTTTAACCACTCATACCTCTTAAACACATATTCTTATACAAATTTGCAAGCATTTAAAGTAAAAATAATAAAAAGAAGAAGAAAACTCTACTATCGAAGTGTTTCCTCGTCGTTGGAATTCTTCAATCTTCTCTCGGTCAGCACCTCGGGAACTTAAACGACCTCCAACTCTTCTATCACACTTTCTACTCTTTTTGGTAGCTAACACACACTTTAGAGCTCTGGAATTTCGTCATTTGAATAACTGTTTAGCCCTCTAATTTATAGAAAATTACAAATTTGGTCCCCACAAACTTTCCTAAACTACAAAGTTGGCACCGCGGCGCCGTCACTATTCTTACCCTGATGCCGCAGCGCAACATCATGGCGCCAACCAAGCGCTACAGCACCAGTGCACAGTGTCGCTGTGCTGCACACAACTCTAATATGTCCATCTCGAGCTAGCATCGGGCAGTGTCAATTCGGTTCTTTTGGCTTCCAACACTTGTTTTCTTGTAAAATCTCTGAAGAGCACTAGCAAACACATCAAATCTAATAAAAACACATTTAAATAAGAAGCAAAGAAAGCACTTTTCAAGTGCTTTTCAACTATCAATGATAGACACTGATAGCGTAAAGTATTAATTTTTCAAAAATGGTAGCCACTGATAGAAGTTTATCAGTATAGCCACTGACAGACTTCTATCACTTACTTATAGCTTTAAGTCTTAATCTTTCAAAGTTGTCAATTTTTAAGCATTATTAGTGATTAGAGTCTATGACTTATAGGCTTATATTTTCTGAAGTCTATCAACGATAGTTAATGAAAGATTTCAAATAACATATAGAAATCTATCACTTATATAGAAGATTATCATTAATAGATTTTTATTACGTACTTTTAAGCTTCAATTATTGATAGCTACTAATAGTCTTCTACTCATTTATAACAAATTCTATTAAATAGAAAGTTATCAATAATGTACTTTTATTGCGTACTTAGTTTTTTTTTTTTTTTTTTTTTTTTTTTAACTATTTTCAAAACTATTCTTCATTTAAGTTTGTTGATAGCTCTACATTTATTAAAAAAAAAAAATAGTAAAATCATTGAGTAATGACTTGGAATTAAACCACTCAAATCAACCCTTAAACTACCTCACATATACCACTCCCACATTGCTTGCATCCTTTGTTTATGTTTTTTTTTCATTTAATTCCTTTTTTCTTTTTTCATTTGAGGTGTTTTATTAATAAAATAGTTGAGTGGTGAGTTATATGAACCATTGGAAACTAATTATAAATTATAATTATAGGCTGGTAATAAAATGTGAAAATGTAGAATATGAATAGTCTCTTATCCATTTATTTCTATAAAAATTCACTTTAAAATTTATAACTTTACATTTAATTATAATTAATTCTAGAATTTCAAAAGTTTTGGAATTTTAATAGTTTTACAACATTACTTCAACTCTCGTAGATATATAAGGAGTCATCTTTCCTCTACTTTTTTCTTTAAAAAAGCTTGTCCTCTCTTAGTTTGTTTCTTTTCCTCTCTCAACTATTTTCTCCCCAAGTTTATTGTTTGATTAGGTGTGCTAGATCATGATCAACTTCTTTCCCTCAAAATTTCTTCCATTTGTATGGTATTGAATATTAGATAAGCACACTAAGTTTGTTTTGTTTGTTTTTAATTCCTAGCATGAGTTGCAAAGTAAGGTTTTCTTTTTCTTTTTCTTTTTAGAACAAATTCTAAAAGAAGTTCTTTAATAATGATATGTATCATTGTATTTTAAGAAATAATTGTTAGTTTAATTTTAAACACTAAAGGAAGACGAGGAAGAAAACAATCTCAAGTGTACATGTACTGATTCCTCTCATAGATATTTTCGATTGATTTTAGTTAGTACTCTCCTTTTCTTACTACAATGATAAGAAATAATGTAAAATTCTTTAATTTTGATATATTTTAAAATGAAAGTAGCATAGTTTTAAAGAAAAGTTTTGTCATAATTTAAAATATTCAACATTAATTGCAATTTTTTTTAAATATAGTATATTTTATAGAATACATTAAACTTTAAAATATTAGCTTTCAAATACATGATTTCAATATCCTCACATTTTACTTTCTTTCATTTTAGAAGACTTTTTTTAAGCTAACATTTTTCTTTTAATAAACTGATCACTACTACTAATAATGATATTATTATTATTATTACCTTTTTCAATTGAAACATTAGTTTCAAAATATTTTTTTAAAAATGTCTCACATCTTTCCTATAATAAATACACTATTTATTTATTCGACCTAAATGAGCTTAACTTAGAGATAATTAATATGTATTACCTCTCTTAAAGTTGGAGGTTCAAATTTTCCTACCCCAATTGTTGTACTAAAAAAATTGACTATTTATATAGATCATGAAAGTTTGAGTTTCTATTTTTTTAAAAAAAAATTTTAAAAGTAAATTTGTTGAATTGGATTGTTTTGTGAAATTTTATTTTCAATTACTTCAATTTTGCTATATTCATTAAAAAAAAATTGAAAATGTCGTGTGTATAACACGTGTTAAAAGACTAGTATATTAAAAAACCATCATCCTTTTTTGAACAATTGTACCATTACTTTACTTCCTACATTTAAGAATATGTCATCAACATCAAATATATTATTTTATCATTTTATAAGATCCATCTAATTATCCCTCTCAATTAATTAGGTTAAAAAGGTAGGTTATAAAAATTTTAGGACAAAAAGTTGATGTTTATTTGGTCTTTGAAGTTTCAAATTGAAGACTTTAGTCCCCATATTTGAGAACTAGCTATAAATGGTCTCTGAGACTTCTTGGATCGTTGTTGACTAATGAAAAAATGTCGTGGTCATTGAATGATGAGGTGGATAGCTAATTTGACAAAAAAATATTAATTTAATATAATTTTTTTATGATGTGGCCTCCATTTCATCTCATCTTCTCCATCATCTCCTTCAAACCTCATCTAACAAATGTTCATTTTGTCTTTTTTCTTCATTAAGAAGAAGAAACATTATGGTATGTCATTGTTCAAATCGATAGATTTTCAAATTATTAGAATCTGGAAAAACAATTATTAAAGTAAGAGACTAAATAAAATCTTGCATACTGTATTGAATATGGAGAATCCTTTTATATAGGGAAAGAATACAAGAGATCTCAAATATAACAAATTAAGAGAGATCTCAAATATAACAACTAATTAAGTTGTGATCGAATAGGACAAGAAGAATCATTCAATCCCATAAGAAAACATATTCGGTTTGAAAGTAGGTGGTCAGATCTTTAACTCCTCTAAAGGTGTATTTACCACAGGAACAAACAGGACGATAGGAAACTAATTCATTCCAAAGAGTCTTCAATTTCACAAAATAAGTAGTAAGATTAGAGAGTTCACGTCGAAGCTGAAAAACACACGGACGATTCTTCCGTTGATATATTTCTTGAAGATCTACCCAAATTTCTCTAGCCAAATAGCGAAATTAATACTTGCATAAATTTCTTTGGACATTGAATTAAGAATCCACACAGTAACAACACCATTACAAATGATTCATGAACTTAGTAGTTCTCTAGTAGGATGAGGAATGTCACCATTCATGAGTCTGATTATCATTGCTTGACTCCATAAAGTGTACTTTGATTTCGTGAGAAGATTGAAAACGAGAACTAGACTTATACTGTCGGAGTGATGAAGATAATACAGATTAGTAGATTGCTTAAGAATGGAAGGATTCGTAGGTTGAACGTTCGCCAATGAAGAAATTAGTCTGAGATGGATTGGGAATGGTGGAATTTAGGGAGACGATTTAGGGCTTCGTCTCCCGCCATAGAAAAGGGAAAAAAATGAAAGTTCAAAGAAGAGAGAGAAAAATTTTATTCATCGATACCATATTGAGCAAGAGACTAAATAAAATCTTGCATACTGTATTGAATATGGAGAAGCCCTTTATATAGGGAAAGCATACAAGAGATCTTAAATATAACAAACTAAGAGAGATCTCAAATATAACAACTAATTAACAACCTATACATAATATTTTCTCTAATAACAATGAACACTACAAGAAAATTTACCTATGCCGACGAAAATCATGCCGACGCCAGAAAATAGCGTTGGCAAAGAGTGGCTCTACTGACGGTTCAAAGCTTCGTCGGCTAAAAACGGCTCTGTCGACAGTAGAAATGTGGGCGTCGGTAAAGAGGAGCTTATGCCGACGACATTTTAATTAGCGTTGACATAAATGGTCCTTTGCTGTCGGTTGATTATTGCCATCGGTAAAAAATGAATCAATGCTGACGACATATTACTCGGCGTTGGCATATGGTGGGTTATACCGATGCCTCTCACTTATGGCGTTGGCAAAACTATATACAAATCCCTAATTTTTTATTTTCTCTCTCCCTCATATTTTCAAAACATTTCTTCCTTCTCTCAAGTTGCCGCCGCCCCCTTCCTCTCCCTCTCCCTCTTGCTGCGAAAATATTTCTTCTTCCCTCTCTCAAACTCTCCTTCTCCCGCTCGCTGCCCAACCGGCCACCGCCCGCTTCGTTTTCGTTCGCCAGCCGCCCGCTCTGTTTTCGTTCGCCAGCCGCAGCCCGCCGCAATCTCTTCCTTTTCCTCTCCAAGCCCGCCGCCGCCCTATCTCGCTGCCATCTCGCCACTAGCTCGCCGGCCAACCACCACCCACGCCGAATTCGTTGTCATCTTCTCCCTATTTCTCTGTAAGTCTTGCATAAAATATTTAGAAAATTTTAGTTTTTATTTCATTTTTTTGGTATTGTTGTTTAGATTTACATTTTGTTTAATTTTTAATTTGGTGTGATTTTTATTTGTTGTTGTTGATTTTTTCTTCATGTTGGTGTGATTTGAATTTTTTGTTGTTAAATTATTTAGAAACACTTAATATGATTGCTGAGATTTACATTTATGAGTGTGATTTACATATTTGGTTTAGTTCTTTAGACTAATTGATGTCTTGTTGGTTATGCGTTGTTCTTTATTATTATTTTTTTTGTTAAAGATTTGGGGATGTAATTTAAGTATTATTTTTTAGGGCTTTTTTCAAATATAAAAAAATGAGGCTTATTTACAAATATAGAAAATTTTTACCGTCTATCACTGATAGACCGCGATAGAATTCTATCGCTTTCTATCGCTCGGGTGATAGAATTCTATTTGCTTTCTATTTGCTTGAGTGATAGAAAGCGATAGAATTCTATCGCGGTTTATCACTAATAGACAGTGAAATTTTTCTATATTTGTAAATAGTTTGATATTTTTTTTTCTGTTTATAGTAATTTCCCTAATTTTTATTTAAGTTTTGATTCTAATTTGTATAAATATTTATGAATATTTTGTTGGTTATTTATGATTATGATTTTATTATTGGTTTGTGGTTAAATATTATAATAATAATAAAAGGAAAATAAATGCAGTTTTGTCATATGGGTTTTGCTATAAAGAGCAAATTTATTTGAAGAAAAGGCCAAAAACTGGGAATATAAGCTTAAGAAGGAGACTTCAAATTTGAACAAGGAAGAGGCTTCTCCTTTATTTTCAAAGGTGGTTAGGGTCTTGTTGGTGGGAGGTTTGCCCGATGAGGGTAAAAGGAGATAATGGAGAAGATGGAGAGGAGAGGGAGGCTACATTACTAAAAAAAAAAATTAAATTAATAATTTTTTTTTGCCAAATTAGCCATCTACCTCATCATTCATCAATCACATCATTTTTCTGTTTGTTAATTAACTAAGGTCTAAGAAATCTCAAAGGCCATTTTAGAACCATTTCTCAAACTTCGGACACTAGAGTGTTCATTCTGAAATTTTAGAGACCAAATAGACATATCAAGTTCAAACCTCTAGGACCAATTTTGAATGCAATGAGTTTAGTTGGAATTTGTAAAGAATGATTGCAAAGTATGAGAGAGTCTGGTTGGGAGTCATTGTTGGATGTAGTTTCTGATTTTTTCAATAGTCATGATATTGAAGTTCTTAAAATGGACGACATGTTTTTTATTCGAGGACGACAAAGTCGAAAAGCTCTACCAATTACAAATTTGCATCATTATCGTGTTGCAGTTTCTATATAGTCATTGATATACAACTTCAAGAGTTGAATAATCGTTTTACTGCAACAAGTACTAAGTTGCTTCTTTGTGTGGCTTTATTTGAATTCGAGTAATTCATTTGCTGCTTTTGATAGGCAAAAACTAAGTCGACTTGCACAATTTTATCCAAGAGACTTTTTATGTAACAACCCAAAATTTTATCTTAAGTCTAAGGATGTTATTTCCAAATTTTATCCATTTTCAAGCCTAATTTTATTAATAAAGAAATCATGCAACAAGTGAAAAAAAATGAAATAAATTCTTTAACTAAAATATATGCTTTTATTGATAAAGAGTTTTTGATAAATTCTAATTAGCCAAAACATGCAAAAGCTTTTAAAAAATGAAACACATCATTTGACAACGAACCTCCAGATATCTCCACGATGGTATTACATTATCCAGTTTGGACATAACCCTTATGACTTTACTTTTGGTTGAAAAGGCCTCATACCATTATAGATAGTTGTCATCCCTTATAAACCCATGATTCTTCCCTTATTTAACCGATGTGGGACTTTGATTGCATTCCCACTCAACAATCCTCCCCTCGAAAAAAGGACCATCGAGCCTTCCTTCAGATAGTCATCTGATCTCCGTGCTAACTCAACCATGGAGTAGTCATCCATTCGAATTAGACTTGAGCACACTGCTCGTCTGAAGGCTCAACCTCGAACAGATACTCTGGTCATGACTATATTTTTCAAGGCTCCCACTTCTTTGTTTGACACTTGAGGATTTCAACGGGGCAAGACTTTCATACTAGTCTGTTACAAAATCGAAAAATAAAGAATACAAAAAATGTAAAATAAAGAAGAATTGACAAACAAATTTACGTGGTTCATTAACAGTGTGCTAGCTATGTCTATGGAGTAGATAGAGAATAATTTTATTAGAGAGAATGTTACAGAATATAGAATAGTGGCGCCTCTAGGGTTAAAGAGTTTATATAGTGCACTTCTCTAAACCTTAAATAATTAAATATGCCAATACGAATTCTACTTAGGTTTTGAAGGCGTTGCCCACGAACCCCACCAGGGTGCGCTGCTCTTGAACCCTAGCTCGCTAACCAGTCAAAGAGACCCCCGTATTTGGTCGTTCAAAGCGCTAGATAATAGATTCAAAGCATTCCAACAATAACCATAAATGCTTTGACATACTATGGTCTAAGCATGCATCCACAACATGCATCAACATGCCATAATTATCATAGATAAATCACATAAGTCATAAAATATAAATCAAGAAATAAATCAAACATACACAATATAATTTAGCATTATTCCTACTAGGAAGGATCCTATTTTCCTTACCCTAAATCATACATCAAGACTAAAGTATCATACAATATCATGCATATTCAAACCCTCTTGAGTAGAAATCTACTTACATAATTAGTTTAAACAAAAATATAATCTTTCAACTTCAAGGAGTACTTGTTGGAAAGTAGAAATTGTCTTCTCCAAACAACTTAATATCCTTAGAATTTTTTGTACAACAATCCTATAACGCCCCACATTTTCGGTTGGAGCTAATTTTCGTAAATTGAAATTTTACTTCGGATTTCACTTTGGTTACTTAATTCAGAACAAAATTTGATAAGTTGGGATTGTTGATTAGAGACTAAATTTTGGATTTAATGGGATTAAATTGAATGGATGATGAAATCTACTCTTGATAAATTAGATGTGAAGTGGTCAAATTAAAATATCCAAGATATGTAGTGTTTCCCATTTTTGGGTTTTTAAAGTCCTATTTGGAGAAATTGAAGGTGATTTAAATCTTGTTAGGGGAATTTGGGCTTGAAATGGACTTTGGGCTTGATTTGGGCTAAACATTTAAACTAGGGTTAGTGTTTAAAAAAAAGAAAAAAAAAATAAATAGTTATTTCTTTTCTTAGTTTAGCCATGCAACCCTCCCTTCTTCTTCAATCACGTGGAGCATTAACCACCAACAAGAGGATGCCGTTTGCCATCATCAGCACCCGTTGATGTCCACCCCTACATGTCAATCATCTTGCGTGCCCACATCCACCACGCACTGTCGCTGGTCACTGTGGGGCATCGGGTCTCTGTCTCGTTCTCCCTCCTTTCTCTCGTATATTTCTCTCTCTGCAAACGTCTCTCTCATTACGCTCTGTGCAGCACATGTCACTCATGTCATCGCTCGTCGTACTTGTTTGATCGCTGCTGCTAACGCTAGTGTTGCCTATGAGTTGTTAGAAATTCTGGCCAACCTCCATTAGAGTGAGTTTTGGTACCTTTTTCTGTGTGCATTTGATCTTTGTAGTATGGGTTGATGCTTAATAAATCACTCTTAGTGTTTTGAGGCTAGGATTGAAGTTCAATGGAGGTTATAACTGTGGTCCAATAGTTCAAAGATGTTTGAGGGATGATTTGGTAAGTGTTTTGGCTTTGAATTCATTGTTAATCTTATTATGGTTGCTCGAATCTTGTTGTGTTAAACTTTAATTCAGCGTTCTTATCTAGATTCAAGTTATTAATGGTGTAACTTGAGAGTTTTGGATTAAGGGACTTTTTGAATAAGAGTTCTAAGTGTTAGGTGAACCTTCTAGTTGGAATTCAACTTGAGTATGAATTGAAAAAAATTGTATTTTTGGAAAGTTCTTGGGTTGCAAGTTTAGGAAATTTAATAAATTAGGAGGTGTTCAGTAGCCCTAAACACGAATTATTAGAGCTTAAAAAGTGTGAGATTACTACCAAATTGAGAGGAAAGTGTTAGAGAATCGTTGGAGATCGTTCGAGATCCTGAGGTGCCGACCAAGTGGAAATCGAAGGAGTTCAACATCGAGAAAAAATTCGAGAGTTTTACTTCCTAAGTTTTCTCATTCTCTTTATCTTTATGCTTGAGCATTCATACGAGAACATGTATTTGATGGCTATGTGTGGCTAAACTCTTAGTTTTAGGGTTTTGGTGAACTTAATTATGAACTTATGTTGATTATTTAGTATTTTTCATATATGTGTTGAATAATATGTTTTTCAATGCTACTGTGTTTCATTCTCTATTGATTGATCATCAATTAATGTTAGATTAAATATATGATTGAGTGGTTGTATGTTTAATTGGATCTATAGCATTGAATCTTTATTAATCTTTCATAGCTAGGGTAGTAAAGAAAGTTGTTATTGATGATGCCTAATGCTATGCTTCTTAATTTGGTTTCAAGAAATTGATAATCAATTAGGTTGCATAAGAAAGGGTTGTTTTTTAGATAGAATAATCTGGATAATAGTTTCTAGACTTAGACATATTACTCATGCATAATTCCATGAAAACATAAATAACACATAAGGGTTTAATTAAAGGAACTCAACACTCTATAACACTTTTGTCTCTTAATTTCTAACTCGTCTTTACTTTCTTTATTTGTTTTCAAGATACAATCATAAACTCGATTTCAATTTCTTAAATAAAGTTGATCCAATTCTAGAATAGCTAGGCAATTAAATCGTATAATAGTCCTCAGTAGAACGATACTCGATTAACCGTTTTATGTTATAACTTGACTCGTTCACTTGCAATTTTCGCACATTAAGTTTTTGGCACCATTTTCGGGGACTAGGAATAGTATTTTTGCTTAATATTCACAAGAATTGATAGATTTTAATTTAAGGTGTATTTTATTTTATTTTATTATTATTTTTTGGTTGGTTGTATGCCCAATTACGAATCTAACCTTTTTCCTCTTGATTCCGAGATTGAAAAGACTTTCAGGAGGAACCTAAGAGTCTTAAACAATCTCAATGCTGAGATGGCAAAAGAAGCACCAAAGACGACCCGAGATTATTTCCAACCAACTCTCCTGACGAATCAACCCAGAATAGCAAACATGCCCATAAATGATAACAACTTTGAGCTCAAACTGGGGTTGATCCAAATGGCTAGAGACCTTTCCTTTAGAGGATGTTCTACCGAGGACCCTCACAAGCACCTACGACCTTTCCTAGAGATATGCAGAATGGTAAAGATAAATGGGATTTCTAATGATGCTATTAAATTGAGACTTTTTCTCTTTTCTTTACAGGACCGAGCAAAGGATTGGCTAGAGACCATACCATCGAAGAGCATAATCACTTGGGATGCATTGGCCCAAGCTTTCTTGAACAAATACTTTCCACCGGCTAAGTCACAAAGATTGAGGATGGAGATTGACACATTCTGTCAACATGAAGATGAGTAACTTTATGAGGCTTGGGAGAGGTACAAGAACCTTTTGAGAAGATGTCCTCAACATGGGTACCGGAACTGGTTGCAAATCCAATTATTCTACATTGGACTATCAAGCAACATAAAATCTATCTTGGATGCCACTATTAGAGGGTCTATATTCTCCAAGACTGCCCAAGAAGCCTACACAATACTAGAGGACTTGGCCAACACATCATACAATTGGCCTAGTGAAAGATCATCTTCAATTAAGTCCGTCGGAATTTATGAGATGGATGAGGTAAGTGCTCTAAAAGCTCAATTGGCTTCTCTTACTAATGCTTTGAATAAATTTACTGTAGGAAGTCAAGCACAAGTAAATGAATCATCTATAGCCTCTCTAATGACTATGGTGGAGATTAAGTCAAGCACAAGTAAATGAATCATCTATAGCCTCTCTAACGACTATGGTGGAGACGATTAATCAAAACGGGCAAGGTGAGATGGAGATGACCAATTATATAAATAAAGGACAATTTAAAGGTCATCCATCACTTCCTACTCACTATCATCCAAGCTTTAGGACTCATGAGAATTTCTCATATGCCAACAATAGGAATGTATTGTAAGGTCCCCCCAGGTTTTTTCAAGGCAAAAAGAAGTCATCCATGGAAGAATTAATGGCTAGCCTTATCGAGGTAACTACGGAAAAGACAAATGTACTTGAGAATGTGATACTAAGCCATGACAAATCTTTCAAGAACTTAGAGATGCAAATGAGTCAAGTGGCCACCGCTCTTCAAATAATGCAAGAAGGTAAATTTTCAAGTTGCCCGAAGAAGAATCCCAAAGAAGAATGCATTCATCACTTTGAGAAGTGACAAAGTGTTGAACAAGCATATCGTGATTGATGAGGATGAACCAAGTCAAGAGGAGAGTGAATCTACCATGGGGAATGAGTCCCCAAAAGAAGAGCTTGCACCAAAAGAAAGGGAGGAAAGATATGAGTCACAAACAGGGAGTACTTCTCATTCTTTACCTTTTGTCCCTAATACTTTACCTTATCCTCAACGATTTCAAAAGAAAAAGTTGGATGCTCAATTTTCTAAATTCTTAGACATATTTCAGAAGTTGTAAATTATCATTGCTTTTGCAGAGACATTAGAGCAAATGCCTAAGTATGCCAAATTTATGAAGGATGTGTTATCTAAGAAGAAACGGTATGGAGACTATGAGATGGTGGCATTAACCAAGGAGTGTAGTGTGGTGCTACAAAGAAAATTGTCTCAAAAGCTAAAGGATCCAAAGAGTTTTTCTATCCCTTGTCATTTAGGCAATAATTCGGTTACTAAAGCACGATGTGATCTAGAGGCTTCAAATAATCTAATGCCTTGGAGTGGTGCAACCAACTACAATATTCCTACAAATGGCCAATAGATCAAATATCTCATCCTTACGGCATTGTGGAGGATGTGTTGTTTGTAGTGCTAAATATAGAGGAAGATGCCGACATTCCCATAATTCTTGGGAGACCATTCTTGGCCATGGAAAGGGCCCTCATCGATATGCAAGATGGTAAGCTAACCTTTAGACTCAATTATGAAAAGGTGACATTTGATATTTACAAAGCCTTTAAGCACACGGATGTGGTAAGCCATGAACAATTTGTACCAAGTAAGGCGGTAAAATTCTCTCCTTCCTCTAGCAATAGTTCTTGGCATGATGACTCTTCCCTTGAATTGGGTGGCATGAATAATACTTTTGATGCTAATCTAGAAAGTATGAAATTAGAAGGTCATCATAGGAAGAATGAATTTAGTTTTGATAATACTCCTAATGTTTGTATGCCTTTAAATTATAAGATGAAGTATGAGAAATTCATAGATTAGCATGTTAAGGAAGATGTAGCTAATCCGGTGTTGTCCCATAAAGATGATTCTTTGATGTTGCTTGATTATATTAAAAAGGGTGATGTTGAGTTAATTGACAATGATGTGTTAATTGGCAAGGTTACGATTAATGATTATTCTGTTGGCCTTTTGGCCCTTAATCTCAAATTAATCAATTTTAATTAATTAATTAATTAATTAATGTTTTGATGATAACAAACCTGCTTTTATTTATTAACAATTTGAGTGTTTTGAAGTGTCCATTGTATAGAGCTTGGAACAATGATTACAATGCAATTTGAATCACTCAAATCGGAGTTCAAACGAAGAAGATATGGCTGGAACAAGCTTAACGAAAAAATACCCGATGACGATGACGTGGCGGCCAAATCATCAAAGTGGACCTACTAAAGGATGACAAGTGGAGAAATAGATAAGTGACACATGGAGCTTTTGATTTTTGTTGGTTTTAAAAAGAATGGTTTTAAAAAGAAAATGAATTTAATATTATTATATGTTTGTGTCTAACGGCTAGTTGTCTTTAAAAGAAAATGAATTTTATATTATTTTATGTGTGTGTCTAACGGCTAGTTGAGTTTAAATCTCAACCATTCAATTTTCTTTTACCAACATCTAATGGTCCAAATTTAATGTAGTTTCCAACAACTTTTCTCTCTTTTTAAACACTTCATCTTCTCCAAAATTATAACAACAATTTTACAACTTTTATTATTTTACAATCCTCCATAATTCATTAAGCTTCCATTGTTGCTCTCTCACCAAGCTTCAATTTTCTTCTTTTCATCTAATTCTTGAGAGAGATTTATTGTATTGTGAGGATTGATTTGTTGAGTGCTACAAATTTGTAAATCTACTCTTTGAGAGAATTTTCCTCATCTTGTTCTTCATTTCTAAACTTTTGTAAGGGTTGCTCTTGATCCCGGAAAAAGAGTTGTTGTAACGGTTTGATCCTCAACCGTGGAAAGGATTGGGTTTGTTCTTGCGCCCGGAAAAGGAACATTGTAGCGGTTCGACTCTAAGCCGTGGAAAGAGTCAAGGTTTCTAGTGACATACCCAAGAGGAGCTTGGGAAGTGGATGTAGGCCGGTTGTGCCGAACCACTATAAATTTTCGGTGTCATTTTCTCTATCCCTCTCCTATTTAATTTTGCAATTAATTTGCTATTATAGTTTATTGTTTGAAATTAATTGCAACTTTTATTCCTTGAAATTAATTGGTCATATTTGTTTACTTTGATTGGTAATTCTTAAATTTGCATATCTTTACCAATCTTATTATTAGAATTAAATAGAGTGCTTCAAAGTATTACTTTTAATTTCTTGATTACTTTGGGTTGAATTTATTTGCATGAAATTCTTGTTTAAATTACTTGTTAGTATAAAGTGTATTAATTTGTTTCATTGGGCCCACATTAGTAAAAAGTTTTAATTAGCTTAATAAAACCCTATTCACCCCCCTCTAGGGTTGCCATAGCGGTCCAACATATTCTTGTAGGTGCCAATGTGGGTGAAAACTTATGATTTCAGGGTATTCCTTGAATGAAGTAACTAAACCACCTTGGGATCTTACTTGACTTGTGAGCCCCGTCTAGAAGACGTTAAACAAAGCGGTTCTTGGGAGGCAACCCAAGTTTATTGCTTTCTTTATTTTTAGCATGTTTGATTTTTATTAGGGAGCCACTTGTATGTCTTCAATTATTTTTTTGGAAAATTTTGTGCAAAGTACTCAATCCGCCAATCCTGTTTGGTGGACTATTGGAAACGTGAACTATGCGTTGAGAATCTTGTAGCCTGACAGTCAACGCCTGGTGGTCAACACAAGGTCTGGACGCCTGATGGTCAACGCAAGGTCTCGACGCTTGAAGTTGAACGCTTGCTATGCGTTGAGCCTCGTACTGAATGCCTGTTATGCGATGAACCTGCAAAATAAAAACTCGTGAAGGCTGAGTCACAGAACTCGCTCTCTTTAAGACGTTTCGCAGCTTTGCCCAAGGTGCTTGCAGTTTTGAATCGTTGTCACATCGTCCCTAAGATAAAACAACTCAGAAAACTCTGTCTCGATCGAATCTTGCACAAGAATCGAACGGAATGCTTACACTCTTTCTCAATGCTCGGTATACAGGAATTGTGGAAGTAAATTTTCGTTCTGCTTTTTCAAATGGAGATGACACTTTTATATACATCGCGAGGTCCAACCACTGCATGTTAAACGAGCGCTCAACCATAGAACGTGCGTCGCGCGGTGAGCGTTCGTCCACAACACATGTGCCAAAAAAGGTAACGCAGGTGCGAAGGACGCGAAGACTGGTTGACCGCGCGATGAACGCGGCGAAGAGCAAGACGGTAAAATTCTAAAAGAAAATTTATTTAAAATAAATAAAATAATAAAATAGTATCTTGGATGGCGGCGCACGAGTGTGGAGAAGCCACCAAGCCCATCATTGCCTATCTCCTCACCCTTTCCAAGACATGGGTACCCGTTGGGGCCCAAGCCCACTACTAAAGGGAATGGTATATAAAGTGAGGTCTCAATGCTAAACTAAGCAATGTGGGATTCTCACTTTTCCAAAACTCATTTTTTATTTTTGTTTTAAAAAACCTTTTTCAACATTTTTTCACCAACATGGTCTCCTGCTCACACTCAGGCTTGTGCTTTCTTCTCTTTTATGCATTGAGAATAATGCATAATTTTACGTTTGGGGTGGGAGGCGTCTTTCGTACTTTTATGTAGTTTTTATCCTGCTATGCATGCTAAGTTGGTTTTAATGATTTTATGCATGTTAATTTGAGTTAAAATATGATTTTTTCGATTTGGTTTGAAAAAGAATGAGATTGTTTATGGTTGTGTGCTTTTGATGTTGATTGGCTATGATGAGACTTAAATATTCATAATGGTTACTTAATGTGAAAATAGGATGACATTATCTTGAGTTATGTTCTATTTAAGTCCCTCTTTGAATCTCTCATATCTTTAGCACGTAATCACTTTAAATTAGAAACGTTAACTTAGAAAAGAATTAAGTTGGGTGGATTTGGTTATCACTTCAAAAGGCTCCACCGGTTAGAGAGTTGAAGTGCATGATATTTTGTAATGTTAGACTAACAGAAAAGAAAAGATTATTTTTGCCTTTAAAAAGAAAAGAAAAAGTGCACTTAAAGCATGAGTTTACTTGAATATCTTTTGCCTAACTTAATTTTTTTAAACTTGTAACATGTATGCATGGTTAGGGGTAAAATGAGCTACATTTACGGTGATCTCTAGGAATTGACTAGGTATGAGTTTCTTAAGTGAATGTGTGAAAGCTAGTGCCCTTAGGTAAAATAATGCAAGTTTAAAACGGCCGTTGAAATTGATAATTAAGGCACCTTAATGGACATATTACTTTCTTGAAATGTATGAATTCTTGATGATTGGTGCATGAGCTAGAGTAGAGGCAAACTAGAGAAGCTCTCTTAAGTCCAAATTTAAGTTCTTGTGTTTTTAATTAAAAGAGGTTTGCACACACACAAGGGGGATGATAAGATTTGACCTTGAATGCTCGTAACAACATAAATATGCTTGATTGTTTCTACTTAAGCTCCTATTATGTTATTCTTTGAGGCATGAATCATTAGCACACTTGTTTTGAATTTCCTTACAGTTTTGCTTTATGTTTGCTCGGGACTAGCAAATCTCTCAATTTATGGTGGTGAAATGCACCTAAATTGTGCGTTATTTGCCTTTTATTTAGAGATGTTTTTATTAGATTCAATATTGTTTGCTAGTGGCTTCCAGGTATTAACAAGGAAAATAAGTTGTATAAATCAAAAGAACTAAACCGAGCCAAAATCGAACGAAAACGAGTTAAAAACCCTAAAAAATAGGGGAGCATAGAGCAAAAGCGTAGCGACGCTGCCCCTTTACGCTCCAGACCCGAGAGCAAGGAATTCTAGCAATTGAGGAAGGGTAGCTATGATCTTTGTGACCGCAACTATGTTGGGCAAAGTGCAACGACGTTTATGGGAGCGCAGCGTTACACTGCAGCGAATATCCTAGAGTGCACTGATGCTCTGAGGGACGCAGTGACGCTGGCTTTCCAAATTTGAAAAAAAATGTATTTTTGGAAAGTTCTTGGACCGCAAATTTGGAAAATTCTAGTTTTGAGTAAATGTAACCTAGGATTGGGTTTATCTAGTTTCGAGAGCAAGAGAGATCCAATGCAATTTTTAATCATCGAATTTCGTTAATTAGACATGCATTTGACTTATGCGTGCAAAACAACTTGCTTCACGCGACCGAACTAGCCTCTACAGTGACAGATAACTAATTAGGAACGAACCAAGAAAATGTCATAAATATTAATCAAAGTTGGAAAGCCAAGCCCTAATTAAACTACATGCCCCTAAGTCTATTGAGTTCGATAGCGTCCATAAAGAAATAAGAACAAGCGCATTAAGCTTTAGGATTCTATTATGTTGATTAATTAATTGGATAGTCTAGTCAATTAACCAAATTTTATCTTTGAACCTAGCAATACATGCACCTAGTAATAGCCATCAAATACACGATTAACTATTTGCTATTATGTTGATTGAGCTGGACATTCGGAAGAGAACGTGACACAG
This sequence comes from Lagenaria siceraria, assembly GCA_002890555.2. Lineage (NCBI taxonomy): Eukaryota > Viridiplantae > Streptophyta > Magnoliopsida > Cucurbitales > Cucurbitaceae > Lagenaria > Lagenaria siceraria. The sequence goes on along the minus strand of CM016483.1, from coordinate 16,176,200 downwards.
CTACAAATCAATTAGCAAGGGAATACATGCTTATGAGTGAACAGTCAACACACAAACATGCATATCGAAATTGAAATTGATTCAAATAAAATATAAACTCAGTATGCATTCAACTCAAATAATATAAGTCTTAAGAAAAATACATGGGTTCTTGTTAGGGTTGACAACAAAACTCGGGTCCCCGCGGGGCCTCGACTCGATCGGGTCGAGGAATCCCCAATTTGACTGCGATGGGGGTCAAACCAGAGACTATTTTAGGGTCATATATATATATATATATATTATATTTGGCCCAAAAACCCAAACCAAACATTTGAAACCATATCTACTTCAATCTAATTTTTTTCTTTTTCTCACAAGTCACAACACCAACAATAAGCACAGCGATCGTCAGTCAGTCCTGTGACTCCCATCCTAGCTCTCCTAGTCTCCAGTCCAACCGACAATCGTCGAGTTCTTCGTCTGTCGTGGAGTTCGTTCGCCCGTCTGCTGTGAAGTTTGTCCACTGGCGAGTTCATCTGTTCGCCTGCCGTCGAGTTCATCCGCCCCCCGATTTGAAGTTATGTCGTGCGTCTGCCGTTCGTCCGCCGATCTAAAGTTTTTCCATTCGTCCATTCGTCTGCGATTTGACTGATTGAGTTCGTGAGTGGTCAGTGTCAGACTGCTGGTGAGTTCTGTCGCATTCACTCGGTGAGAAAGTTTCAATTTAGTAATTTAGTTTATGATTTTTTTTAAATAATAATGTTATTTTATTAATTATGGTTTCAAACTAGTAGAAAATAAAACAAAAATTTTAATAAAGTTTGAGTGTATTTATTTATTTATTAATATAATTTTTAAGTATTTAGTTAACAAAAGAGGGTTTTAAACTTCATTTAAATGTTTGTTTTATTTTGTATAATTTGCTAGGTTCCAAAATAAATATCTTCATCACCTTCAACAAACAAAGGTTCTTTAAGTCCAAATATAACTCCAATTTCAACCCCAGATTCAACTCCAATTTCAAGTCCAATTTTAAACCCAAATTCAACTCCATGCTCTTCAAATGACGATAATTTGATTGTTGATGATTGTATTAATCTTAGCGAGGACACTGAAAAGGAAATTTTAAAAAGGAGATTAACATTGGTTGATGATTGTATTAATCTTAGCGAGGACACTGAAAAGGAAATTTTAAAAAGGAGATTAACATTGGTTGTTTGGAACCATTTTAAGAAGCAAAAAATACATGGAGCAGATAAGGCGGTGTGTAATTATTGCAAACGAAAATTAGGGGGTGAAAGTAAAAATGGAACCAAATATTTGCATGACCATATCAAGATATGCCTCTATAAAGGACAAAATGACATACGACAATCCTATTGAATCCTAACAGAGAGAAGAACAACATATTGGGTTCATATAACTTCGATCAGGACGCTGCAAAACGAGCATTAGCTAGGATGATAATCAAACATGAATATCCTCTCTCAATAGTTGAGCATGAAGGTTATGTAATGTGATCCAACCGTTATTTAAGATGGTGTCAAGAAACACAATAAAGAAGAGATCTTGAAAATTTACGAGACTAAGAAGTTGAAAATCATGACATTGTTGAATGAGATCAATGAAAAAAAATGTCTTTACAACGGACATGTGGACTTCTAACAACAAAAAAAAGAGTTATATGGCTATCACTGCACATTTTGTTGATGGTAGTGAGATTTTTCAAAACAAAATAATCAGGTACATCTATTTAACATTCTAGAAATCTGGAACCTTAGTTTTTCATATATGTGTTATGTTAGGTTTATATATGTCCCTTCTCCACACACTTCTGAGATGCTTCAGAAAGAAGTAATGAAATATTTTTTAGACTGGAATATTGAACGGAAATTGTAATCTATAATTGTAGATAATTGTAGTACAAATGACTCCATGGTTAATATGCTTGTTGATAGTCTGACTGGAAACTTAATCTTGGATGGGAGTTTATTTCATATGCAGTGTTATATTCATATTTTGAATTTAATTATGAAAGATAGGTTAGCAGTGATAGAAGATGAGAGTTGAAAGAGTTCGTAGTAGTGTCTTTTTGGGTACATACATAAAAGAAGAAGGACAAAAGTGAGGAAACTACTCGTCAATTGAATGTTTATGATGGTAGGATGTTGAGTATTGATTGTTGTACTAGATGGAATTCTACATATTTTATGCTAATCACTACATTGAAGTACAAGGGTATTTTTTATTGATTAAGAGAACGAGAGCCAAAGTACAAGTGTTTGCATTTGGATCAAGATTGGTTATTAACAAAAGAGATATGCGAGAAATTGAAAATATCATCACGTGACTGAAATATTTTATGGATCCAAATATCCTACTACTAAATTTTTTTTCCAAAAATTTGTAAATTGAAATTGGCTATTTCTAAATGGACAAATTCTAGCTTTGAGGAGATAAGAATTATAGCTTCAAATATGATTACAAAGTTTGATCAGTATTGGAAGAAAATTCATGGTGTAATGGTCATAGCTGCAGTTTTAGATCCTCGTTACAAATTGAAGTTGATTGAGTTTTACTTCCCTCGAATTTATGGAGACACTTTTTTTCTTAAGGTGGAAAGAATTAACAAAATTTGTTCAGATTTGGAGAAATAATATCAGTTGAAGCATGAAGTTGGAGATGATGATTCTCGCTCTAAAAATTTAGATGGAGCATCAAAAAATTTAGAATTTGATGATTTTAATGTTTATGACTTGTTTGTATCAAATTCTAATACGATGAATCAGAAGCAAAAGTTTGATGCATATTTAGATGAACCTGTCTTACCTTGATCATCTGATTTTGACATTTTGAGTTGGTGAAAATTGAATGGAATCAAGTATCCCATTTTACAAGAAATTGCTAGACATATTAGTCATTCCGTTATCTAGTGTTGTCTGCTTTTAGTACCTGTGGTAGGATTGTAAGCCCACATCGTAATAAACTTCATCCAAAGATAATAGAGGCTTTGATGTGCGCTTAAAATTGGATTGCAATTGAAGTTTTCACAAGTTTGTTAGTTTGTTTATATTGTTTAACCTATTTTTCTTATTTAATATATTAACAAATATTCTTTTGTATTAATAAATATGTGACAAAATCAGGTACTAGCACAAGAAAAGAAATGGTAAAATATTTAGCCACTGTTTTAGAAGATTAAGAGTTTGATGAAGATGGAGTGGTGATTGAGGTATACTTAATAATTAACAATATTTTTTATGACACTTTGTTAAGTGGTTTTGTTGTCTAATTAATTTTTATGACATTATTTGTTAATTATATCTTAAATATAGGAATAATACTCACAGCTAAGGACAAGATGTCATAAAAAATGAGGAAAGTTAAACATAAAGTTATCGGTGAAGAGTGAAGGACGGAGAAGTTTATGATTGTGGTTGTATAAGATATTTAAAATTATTTTACTTTGTACTTTTATTCAAACTTTATTTAATATGAGTTGTAAACTTATTTCATGGATGTGTGAACTTATAAATTGTAAAATTTGTCTATTTTATTTCATGGATTGTAAAGTTAGAATTGCAAATTTTGTCTTTCATATATTTGTGAACTTGTCAACTTGAATTGTACATTTAAACAGGAAATCCCAGCGGGGAATTAACAGGAGAAATGGGGAATCCCCGCCCCCGTCTCCGCCTTTAAATGACGGGTATGGGGGCGAGGATGGGGGTAAATTCCCCCCACATGGATGGGGATGGGGAACCCCTCACCCCCGCCCCTAGCCCCGTTGTCGACCCCTAGTTATTGCTCCCAAAACTAAATAGAAAGTTACCTCATTGATTCATTAACAAAGCAAAGAGAAAAGCTCTAATCTATTGTTTACAACGTCCTAAAGGAAATGTAAAATCTAACCTAAAGATGCTAGAAAGATAAAGGAAGAAGAAGAAATTTGATGAAGTCCTCAGCCTCCATGAAAACCAGCATGAAAAACCCTAAAAAAATGTATAGATTATATATAGAAATCAGCGAAAGCATAGGTGTGCTGCAGGGGAGCATCGCTACACTCTACCCTTTAGCCACAACGTAAGCCTCGAGCATCGTTGCGCTCTTGCCAATTGCACACTCTGCCTTTGAGCATAGAGCACAACGTAGTTGCACTGGCCCTAGAGGCATTTTGGTAACTTTTACGTTCTTGAGCTCCAAGTGCCTGATTTCATTTTCAATAGTTCCAAATCAACCCCAAATGGCCTGTAACACCCCGAAGTGCATGAATTGTTGAAATTCCTACAAAAATAGATAATTAAACATATAAAACATGACAAGCAAAGAGAATTAAGGACATAAAAATAGCTCTTTTCGAGAGCTATCAAACACCTCCAGCCTAAAATTTGCTCGTCCTTGAGCAAGGCAAACAAAATTTAGATATGAATTTCATACTGCAAATGAGTGACCTTATTCTCAAGCCTAAAGATAACAACAAAATTCACAAAGATAGGACCATTCATATGCATGCAATCAATAAGAAAATTTAAAACTAATTCTCTATCCCCTACTACGTGTGTGTGCTTAGCCAATCCTATTTAGGTTTTTAGAAGCCTGGGAAGGTTTTATTCAATCTTTAGCTCGTTTTTCTCCTACCCTGGCTTGAAGGCTCAAAAGTTAAGCTTCCTAGACTCAAAGTGGCAATGAAACACTTAAGGGAACCAAACTTTTTATTGCTTTTTCTTTTACTTTACACAAAAGGGAAAACCTTGTCTAGATACATTACCTTCGTTTTGGCTTGCCCACATGGGTTACGTGAAAGACATCCAACTACGAGCAATGTCTCTTTAGAAGGTACCGAAGCTTACTCATTCTTAAGGATACTTTAGCACAGAGGGAAACTATGGGTGTCATAGCCGCCCCAGGTTATTCATACTCCTAAGAAAGAGGAGTAATCCCCTTTAAAAAATTACATACAACTTTCATTTACTCTACAACAAACTTGCCTTTTACAACTTTCTTTTATTTACTTTACACTAAGCTTTTACTTCACAACAAGAGTTTGACAAAAACCTAAGCATGCATTATTAACTTGAGCTTCGGTTACTTAAGACTATCACCTAGGCCTTTCAGGGTGACAACAAGCCTATGGACCAAACAATCCAATCCTAAGCATTCAAGATCACAAATGAGATGGCTATGTGCTCAAAAGTGCAAGAGAATCAAGAATTTTTTTTAAAAAAATTTGGCCCAAAATCATGCTTACATTTTTGTGAATTTAAACACGTGAATGGAGAGTTATCTAAAACATATCACAGATTTTCATCATCACATTACATGCAACATAATCATTATATCATCAGATCAACACAAAGTTCGAGCTTAGGTGCTCAAGGACTTGTCAGACATGCATATATAACCAACCACCCTCAACCTAAAACGATACATTATCCCCAATGTATCTCTAATCTAAGCCCAATAAAAATAAAAGACAAGGGAACATAAAACATCCCATGTAGGCATTGTCGTGCACAATCTTTGAGGTGTGTGCTAGGCTCGCGGCCCAATGTATCTCTAATCTATCTCATTCTCCCTTCTTTCTCTCGTTTGTTTCTCTCTCTATAAACCTCTCTCTCATTACTCTCCATGCAACATGTGTCACTCATGCTATCAATCGTCGTTGCTGCCTATGAGTTGTTGGAAATGGTCAGTCTCTATTAGAGTGAGTTTTGGTACCATTTTGTGGGTGTTTTTCTATGTGTACTTGATATTTGTGGTATGGTTCGACGCTTAATAAATCCCTCTTAGTGTTTTGAGGTTAGGATTGAAGTTTGATAAAGGTTATTGAGAACGAATCAAATCAGATGGTTCTATTTCTCAATCTTTCTGACTTGCTCCTACGGAACTAAGGTTGAAAAGATTGAGAAAAATCAGTCATTCACAACCACTGATGAAGGATTCCTCGAAAAGTTAAGGATTAGTAATCCTTTTTATAAATCGAATGGATTCGGTCTTATACATACGCGAGGAAGGTAATCAAAAAAGGAAAGAAGAACTTCCAACCGTTCAAAGATGTTTGAGGGACGATTTGGTAAGTGTTTTGGCTTTGAATTCATTGTTAATCCTATTATAGTTGCTAGAATTTTGTTATGTTAAACTTTAATTCCACGTTCTTGTCTAGATTCAAGTTATTGATGGTGTAACTTGAGAGTTTTGAATTAAGGGACTTTTTGAGTAAGAGTTCTAAGCGTTACAAGGTGAACCTTCTAGTTGGAATTAAACTTGAGTATGAATTGAAGTATTTTGTTGATGTTGAATTTTGTTCTTTATTTTGTCTCTATGTTGGTTAAGGAATCAAGGCATGGGTCCTATAAGGTTAAGGTGGTCACTTCGCTAGTATTTGTTTCGTTTCAAGGTAAGGAATTCTTAATGATGGATTTACCACTATCTGTTATACTTGGTGCGTAATTGATTTTCGACTTAGTGTCGATAGATTGAACTATTGCGACATCTACATGTATGTTGATATTTATTTGAAAACGTTTCGTGCACATTGATGGTCTATGTGACGAAATGTGCATGATAGGAGCCCCCAGCTATGAGATATGTACACTATTATGTGTGATTAGTCTGTGTGACTTCATGTCATAACTCCTAGGTTATTCTGTTGCTAAAGTGTTGAGTACACTGATGGTGTGTGACGAGTCTATGTGATGCAAGTGGCTCAACACCTAAGCTTTTGTTTTGCTTCTTGTGTGAGCGCCATATATGTTTGAACGTCTGTGTGATATAAATGTATATGGTGGGTTTCGTTGGGGGTCACTTACTGAGTATTTTTGTAATACTCACCATTTTCGTTTTTCTTTCCCTCAAGTATGACAAAGACTTGCGAGGCGATTGCCAAGATTCTATTGTATGAGTCGGACACTATTGTGTCGAGCTTTCACATTGTGGTTTTTGTCTAGTCAAACGTTTTGTTTCTTTTAAATTTCTATTTGGTTTTAAAATTTATTGTTTAAGAGATCCTGAGTAAACTAAATGTTATTTATTTTAGTAGTGTGTTTGTGATTCTTCTTACCTTTAACTCTAATTTTAATCAAAATTTTATATTTTCTAAAGTCGGCTCGTTACAGTTTTGTAATGCCCCAGGCCCAGGATTTGAATCAAGGTTCCAAAATTCGGATTCAGCAACTTATGGTCCCGACGTTCCCCTGTATCCCCCCTCGACCTGGCAACATCATTCTTGTCTGTCTTTAAGAGTGAAGACTATCCCCACAAACCAACACTGGTCCTTTCAGCATGGTTTGTCCTCACTCATATACTTCCTAGGAAAATTTCCAAGAGATCACCCAATATAGAATTGCTCCAATGATATGCGACATCTGCAAGTGCACGGGTCAAGTTATAATATAAAATGGTCAAGACCGACTATCGTTCCACTGAGGACTATTGTACAGTTTAATTGCCTAGCTATTCTAGAATCGAATCAACTTTATTTAAGGAATCGAAATCAAGTTTGTGATTGAATTTTGAAAGCAAGTAATGAAAGTAAAGACAAGTTGAAAATCAAGAGATAAAAGTCATTAAGTCATGTTTTAGGTTTTCATGGAATTATGTGCAAACAATATGTTTAAGTCTAGAAATTATTATCCATATTATTTTCTCTAAAAAACAACCTTTTTTTTCATACAACTTAATTGATTACTAATTTCTTGAAACCAAGTTAAGAAGCATAGCATTAGGCATAATCATTAACAATTTTCCCTATCAACTGAGCTATTTTCATAAAAGATTGATAAAGATTCAATGTCATAGATCCAATTAGATATACAATTACTCAATCATACATCTAACCTAACAATTATTGATGATCAATTAATAGAGAAGAGAATGGAGCACAAGAGCATTGAAAAACATATCATTCAGCAACATCCATGAAAAACACTAAGACATTAACTTAAATCTATAATTAAATCATCTAACATCCTAGAACTAATAGTTTAGCCACACATAGCCATCAAATACATCTTCTCATATGAATTTTCAAGCCTAAGATTAAAGAGAAAGAGAAAACTTAGGAAGAAAAACTCTCAAATTGCTTCCCGATGTTGAACTCCTTAGATATCCACTTAGTCGGCACCTCGGGATCTCAAACAACCTCCAACTCTCCTCTAATCAATTTTCTCTCTTTTTGGTAGCAATCTTACACTTTTAGGCCCTGATATTTCATGCTTAGAGCTGCTGAACACCTTCTATATAGAATTTCCCAAACTTGCAGCCCAAGAACTTTTCAAAAATTGTAATTTTTCAAATTAGGAAAGGCAGTGTTGTGCACTCCCATAAAGCGTTTCTACGCTCTGGAAAATCAGACGTAGTGTAGCGCTATGTTCTCATGAGCGTCGCTACGCTCTTAAAGAGTGTTGTTGCGCTCTACCAAATGCCTGAAATCCTTACTCTCGGGTCTAGAGCATAAAGGGGCAACCTAGCCATCCTAAACGACGTACCAAGCCAAATCTAGCATTACTAAGCCTCGCCACTTCTTTGGCTGCCTAACCCAACTTCAACCGTCTCCTGATTGGGCTCATATTGAACCATCACTCTTTCGTGATGCCCATACTCTTCCCATATGGCGTCAGGCTATGGACCATGAATTTTAAGCACTTATATTAAACCACACTTAGGACTTGGTTCCTTCTGCTGCTTCTCAACATGTCGTGGACACCAAATGGGTCTATAAAATCAAGCGTGATGCAGATGGTCACATCCAACGTTATAAGACCAGTCTTGTGGCCAAAGACTATCTTCAAACATCTGGCATTGATTATGGTGAGACTTATAGCCTGGTCAATAAGTTGTCCTCTATTTGAGTTGTTCTCACTTTGACCCTCACTTGGCGCTGGCCCATTCGTCAACTTGGTTTGAGTAATGTCTTTCTTCATGGAACACTCAAAGACGAGGTCTATGTATCTCAACCTTAAGAGTATATTCATCCTAAGTACCCTTATCATGTATGTCATCTTCGCAAAGCTCTCTACGGCCTCAAACAAGCCATTCGAGCTTAGTATGAAGAGTTGAAGTCCTTTCTTATTCGTGACAATTTCAGTCAATCCAAAGCAGATCTCTCATTATTTATGCACCATTCATCAAACGACTCTATTTTTCTACTTGTTTATGTTGACGATCTTATCTTAACAGGGTCATCAGCCACAATTTTAGATGCCTTTATCTCACGGATCCATCGAGCTTTTGCTATCAAGGATTTTGGGCGTCTCCACTACTTTCTTGGCCTTCAAGCTCACTTTGCTGATAGTCTGATTTTGTCTCAGTCCAAATATATTCAAGACCTATTGGCTCGCCTCAATTTTCAGCATCTCAAACCTGCCTCACTTTTATGGTGTCTGGCAAGCAACTATCGCAATTCGATGGTGAACACATGGCTGATGCTCAGCTCTATTGCAACAGTCTTGGCTCTCTTCAATACTTACAATACACTCGTCCGGACATTGAGTTTGTTGTCAACAAGCTAAGCCAATTTAGTCAGCATCCTTCGGAGTTTCACTGGCGTGCTCTCAAATGTGTTCTTTGGTATCTACAAAGTACCTACATCTTGGGATCTCTCTACATCCTGCTGCCACTTTTTCTCTTTCAAGTTATTCTGATGCGGACTGGGCTTCCTCCCCTGATGATCAAAAATATGTGGGCGGTTATTGTATTTTTCTTGCATTTCATGGAGTTCCAAGAAGCAAGCGATCGTTGCCCGTTCCAGCACTAAGTCTGAATATTGGGCCCTCTGCCATGTAGCATGTGAATTAATGTGGCTTTGCACTTTGTTGACGGACCTACGAGTTCCCCTGGTATCTTTCCCAACTGTTTGGTGTGACAACCTTCCGCTGCTGCTCTTGCCCGCAGTCCGGTCTTCCATGCTCGCACCAAACACATCGAAATTGATGCTCATTTTATTCGTGATCAGGTTCTCTCCCATCAGCTTGTTGTTCGCCATGTTTCCTCTCACAACCAAATTGTTGATTATCTGACCAAACTATTACCTCCGTATCAGTTTCAAGGCTTTCGCAATAAACTCGGCCTTCGATTCTCTCTAGTGCCTCATTTAAGGGGGTTAGAATAACCCAATTTAAAACATCATAAAACAATCCAAAAGGACCTTAAAATCATAAATACTTACCAAACTCTTGTCGAAACCACTATGATATCGCTGGACAACACCTTGAAACACTTCAAAAACTCCAACCTAGCAACATTATGGATAACCCAAATCCCAGGCCAAAAGTTAATGGATCATAAAAAAAACCATCCAAAAACAACCCAAATTTCAAAATAAAAGGACTTTCCCAAACCAAAAATGAAATTAGCGACAGTTAAGGGCAGCGGTACGGTGCAACAGAGGTTGAGTTCGATGGCACGATGTGGTGTTGGAGGCTGCTGGACAGAGACTGATTAGAGAGAGAGTCGTGAGAGAGAGAACATACAAATTGATGGGCAAAGTGAGGTATTTAATAAAACATTAAAGGCTTTACTTAGGTCAATCATTTCTAAAAATCTCAAGTCTTGGGAGGAGATTCTACCTTTTGTAGAGTTTACTTACAATAAAGCGATACATAACACCACTCACCGTTTACCTTTAAAAGTTGTGTATGACTTTAATCTATTAATTTTTATAGATTTATCACCTTTGCCAACTAATATGTTTCCTAACGATTTAATATTTTTTTTGAAACAAAGTTTAATTGGAAAAGAAGTAAAGAAGAAAAGATTATAGCTTAGGAGAAGATTGTGTGCAAGTTGTGCAATAAACATTTCTCTAGTGGCCAAGCTTTGGGCAGCCACATGCAAAACCATAAAAATTTCTCAAGTGGCCATGTTTTTCCTCGTTCTCTCAATCTTAAACCAATATCGATCATCGTCATCTCCCTCCGATCCTCTTGAGAAAATTTCTAGTACTATAGTAAGAAAAATTTTTCATACTACATTTGTTCATTACTTGCCACAAAAATACTATTGAAGAATTATATGGAATTCATAAAATAAATTAATAAATCATTTAATGACATGTCAAATAATGAATAGGAAGAGTAGATACTACCATAGTACTAGATATTTTTCCTATCCTCTTCCTCTTCAATCTCCGATCTCCGATCTCGACTTCCACATTCAGATCTCTTCATTCAAAATCGAGAGTAGCAAGCCAAGAGGTGATATTGGGACAAGAATAATAATTAAGATGATGAAATGATCATGTCTCTAAAGGAAGGGGCCATTGATTCTTCTACTAAATGTGAAGGAACAAATTTAAAGTGAGAGGAGTGGAGAGAGTTTGCTGAAGGATAAGTCTTTAAAGACAGAGAGAAAGGAGAAAGGAGATGAAAGTGATTGAGAGAGGATAGAGAAAATCTTTTTGCAATTTTGTATTTAAAAAATGTCATATCAATATAAAACATAATTACAAATTAAATACCTAAATATCGTAGCTGGAGACCAATTAAACCTATTTATTAAAATTCAAGGACTAAAATGGTCAATTTGAAATTGTAGAGATCAAATGCACTTATTACTTAAAATTCGGAGACTAAAAACTTTTAATTTTGTGTTCAATATGCACTTAAAATTTCTATCTATCGCTCAAGTAATAAAATTTTATCGTGGTCTAGTGCTGATAGATAGTGAATTTTTTTAATATTTATAAATACTTTGATATTTTTTTGTTAATAGTAATTTTCCTTTTTAATATTATTTATAATTTCAAAAGTGTTTTAAAAATTATGTCCCTTGTCTAAAAAAAATAAAAATAAAAAACTTATCGACCTAAAATTAGATTGAAAAAATCTCACAAAACATAAATCATGTTAGGCCATTAGAAAAAAAAAAAAAATTCTTTTTTAAAAAAAAAATATTATTTATAGTTTCAAAAATGTTTTTAAAATATCTCTTATGTTAAAAAAAATTAAAAAAATTAAAAAATCACACCAAAAGCTAAATTATCGGCCTAAAATTAAATTAAATTTTTTTGACCAAACATAACTATGTTAAGCCGTTGGAGAAAAAAATGTATAGAATACTATATTTACTCCACCTTCATAAATTTAAATATTTTGTGCAAGTTACTAATTTCACATTATCACATACAAGGAATTACAATTAAACCTTTATAAATATAAATAATCCTATAATACTTCTTTCAAAAAGAATAATATATCCTATAATACATTAACCATCCACGTATATAGACATATATACAGTAATTATTTTATTGTGAGTTGTGAATTAAAAAAAATGTTTCATTCTATAGAAATTACTATAAAAAAAAATATCAAACTATTTATAAATATAGAAAAATTTTATTGTCTATTTTTGCTCAAGAGATAAAATTCTATTATAGTCTATAAGTAAAATTTTTCTATATTTATAAATAGTTTGACTCATTTTTCTATATTTGAAAACAACCCTTACATCAAAATTAATTAATAATTTTATTTTCATGGCTTAAATTTGATTATAAAAGTAAAAAATTTCAATGAAGGTACCACCACCTAATCAAGCTGGCATGAATATTTTTTTTGATGGAGACAAATTTCATAACTCAAACCAAACATGACTTAATTTTATATATTTATGTTGGATATTATTTAAAAAATAATTAAAATTAACTTTTCACTTCACAATTATAATGCTATATTCTAAAAGAAATGAAAATAATACTTAAAATATTTACAATTTAATTTGTCAAAGCAAGTATTGATACTGACATATAATATGTCTTAATGATCAAAAGGTATGTGGTTTGAATTTTCACCCCTTATATTGTACTTAAAAATGCATCAAATTAAATCTATGCGATATACAATATGTTAAGAAATATATCCAACCAAATAAATAAACTAAAAATACCAAAATATATATATATATATATATATATATATATATATATATATAAAATTTCATCTCGAACTATTTTAAAGCTAATTATACTTCAAAAAAACCTACTCTCTCAAGAAATATCACCCAAATCACTTAAAAATAAATTATTTAAAGTAATAATACACGTGGTAATATTAGTGAATGAATATTACAAAATCATTTTAAAATTGTCAATTCAACAATGTCATACTACCTTTTTTATGAGTCAACTAACTATTAGTTTAATACAACGTTTAAACCTATTTTCCTAACCTTAAGAACAAAAATGTTACTTCTGAAACTTCAAAGACCAAATAAATATTAATATTAAATCTTATAGACCAAATAGTATATTTTAAGAATGGTTGCAAATATAATATTTAGATCCAAAGTATTAGTAGATATAGCACAATGCAAAAAAAGAAAAAAATACAAATATAACAAAATTTAGATTTAGCTCTTAAAGTCTATCGGTGATAGACCCCATATTCCTAATAGGAGTCTATCACTAATAAGAGTCTATCAACGATAGAGTTTATCGCTAATAAATTTTGCTATATTTATAATTCTTTAAAACTGTTGCTATACACTTAATTATTAGCCCTAAAGTTTCTACCTATTGCAATTATCTATACATAAGGAGTTAAATTTCTTCCTTGATAATCACAAGTAAAAAATGAAGTAGGAGTATTTCATCTTCTACTCATCGGGGTTTATCAACAATTTTATAATATTTTGTCATTTTAGAGTCGTTTGGTTTAAGGTTTTATGGATGTCTATGAATAAAATTGCTAGCAATCAAGAATGACGGTGTTTGATTGTGCATGAAAATGTTATTAGAATTTTATATAGGAACAAATTACCTTTTGTATTTAATTTATAAAATATTGTAATAGAGCTCTTTGGGCCGCACGCTTGCTCATATTGAGCTCCTCACTTTACTCCCATCGGCCCAATTTCTAAACAAACAGTTGTGAGGCCCAAAGCCCAATGTTTGCCTAAGTGAAAGCCCAAGGAAATTCAAATAGGCGGTCCCCCTATACTATCAATCAATTTAGATTCTCTTGTAGAAGTTTTCTTTACATAACTTTTACATCCATATAAAAGAAATAATTAAATACATCGATTAATATAAATTAGACAAAAAAAAAAAAAAAAAAAAAAAAAAGATAGAGAATCAAATAGATAATGGCAGATTTTTTTAAAATTAAATATGACTGTATTTTAACCCCGCGTCTTCTTATATTTTTCTTTATTTATTTAAAAAGAATTATATGACCATTTCTCTTACTACTTTAATGAAACAAAAAATAATTTTATTTAAGTAATTTTAAGCTAACTTTAAATAGAATAAGTGAAAATAGCTACAAAGTAGTAATAAATTGATTTACTTGGGAAAACTAAAGTTTAACTTTTCTTTTCGAAGAATAAAGTTTAAATTAATACAATTATTATTTGAAGAATTTTTAAAAATAAAAAAAATAAGAGAAACTATTTACACAAGATAGTAAAATTTTTAGATAGTTGTAATAGATGCTGATAGAAGTCTATCACTAATAGATGCTGATAAAAGTCTATCAATGTTTATTAGTGTTTTTTTTTACTATTTTTTGTAAATAGTTTCACATTGTTTCTATTTGTAGAAATTTCTCTTATTACTTTGGAATTTTATTTGATAAACTCCCAAAAGTTTAACGTATAAATTGATATGTGTCCTTTTGTTGAGATATATGAAATAATTTTTCATAAAATAAAAAAATAATATCCATTTTACCATAGATTATATAAGATAAGACTTATCTAGAAAATATATAAATATATAAATACATGGAGAGAAAACACAAATGAGTTTTTGTGGCAAAATATGTGTGTTTTATATGAATATGACAAGTCAATTCATGAGAGTACAACTGCCAAACAAACCAAGCATATGAAACAGCATGCCAATATGCAATAGTGCCAACCCTCTTGGATCACCACCATTCATTTTAATATAAAAGCTTTTTACTGTTTAAAAAGTTGTTAAAGTGTATATATATATATATATATATATATATATATATATATATAGTATTATAAATGTTAAAACCACAATTTGAATCTTTAACCTTAAATTTTTAGGTGGTGTTTGAAGCACTAGGTTGATTATTATAGTTTGTGCGTTGTAATAGTCAGTAGATTATAATAGTATGTATTCGGATGTAAGCTATTTTAGCCTGGGTTATAATAGTTTGTGCTTGAAGTACAAATTATTTTAGTTTAAGTAGAAAATAGTAAACACGGTAAAAAAGAGAGAAAGAAATGATGGGTAAGAAATAGTAAACACTATAACAAATAGTAAATATGGTAACAAATAGGGATTTGAATTATTATTATTTGTAGGTTATAATAGTTGGAAATACCAACTATTATAATTTGAGTTCTAAATATGGAGTGAACTATAATAGTCCATTCTACCCACTTGAACTTGGGGGCCCAAACACCCTCCTTATTTCCGTTAAATTACAAGTTTAGTCTTTGATTTCTTAGGCTTGTATCTATTTTGTCCTTAAACTTTTAAAAGTATCTAATTAACTCCTTAACTTTTCAATTTTGTGTTTAATAGGTTGTTGCATTTTAAAAATGTCTAATAGGTTCATGATATTTCGTTTTTTCTTGTAATAGGTCCTTGTCATATTCAAAAAATTTAAATATTAATTGATCTTTTATATATAAATTAAAATTTTATGTCTAATAGAAACCTAAATGTTCAATTTTGTGTTTAATCGATTCGTGAATGTTTAAAAATATCAAATAGTTCAAAAACTTATTAAATACAACATTTAAAATTAGAGATAGATTAAAAGTTTCTAAGGATTATACTTTTTAAAGTTCAAGTGCCTATTGAATACAAAATTAAAAGTTCAAGACTTAGTAGATACTTTTCAAAGTTTTAAAAACCAAATAGATAAAGTTTCAAAGTTTAGGTATTATACTTGTAATTTTACATTTTTTTTTTCACAAAACTTCTGAAATTACATTGTTGATGGCAAATTCTAGCTAAGAGAACTCACTTTTAACTTTCGCGTGTTGGCGGTAAATTTGTATTTTGGGGAAGATGTACCTTTGAAACAATTAGAAAATAACACACCGATGTGGTGCTTGCCACAGACACTTCAATGCTTAGTTTTCAACACAAGGGAGCAAGCTTTTTAAGGAAGAAGATGAACTTACTTGATATGAAACTATCATGCTCTATATATAGTGGGACTAAACCTAGGGTTAGGAATAGGACTCTCAAGAGTTGGATCAGGCTGCACTAGAGGTTTCAAATAAAGGGGCCAAGAGGAGCACATTGGCCTTGGCTTAAGAGGTCAAGGCAAGCCATTTGAGCCAATTGTCTTGCGCTCTCTTCTTTGGCATCTCTCCAAAGCAAAGGGGCGAGTTGGCTAAGGTGGGCCAATTGGGTCAAGTGGCCCAATTGCTTTATCTCTCGTTTTTTGGCATATACCCAAAGGGGGGTGAATTGGCCTCGGCCTTAGCCTCCACATGTCAATTGGGTTGTAGTCCAATTGCTTCACTCAATCTTCATTGACATCTCTCCTAAGTTTGTTTTCTGCTTATTTCAAATCCGTTTGGGATGAGATAACTTTCCCTATTTTACCATCCGATTTAACTTCCCCTCAAACTTTTTCTCAAGTCCAAAATTACCCCTAACATATATCAATGTTGGACCATAAACCTATAATAATCTTCACTAAACAAAATTTGAGGATTCTAACAACATCAAGAAAACCTAAAATAGAATCTTTAAGAAATAGAATATGAACACATACATAATGAGGCAACATGGCTAAAGTGATTGATCATTCATTAGTTGTGCAAATTAAAGAGCATATTCAATCATTGAACAACTTTAAATAAATTTAAATAGGAAAATTTCCCAAAAAAATGTCCAAACTTCTCCAAAATCAAATATTAACATCTCATAGATCACATCACAGAGAAGTACTTAGAGCCAACAATTGCTTGTAGAAGGAACACAAATTTTCATTCCTCAACACAACCTCATCAAATTAAGAAGGAAAAATCAAAAAGAAGAAAAGATTAGTCAAAAGAAGAAGAAGAAGAAGAAGAAGAAGAAGCTGTTACAGTTTTACAATGGCTATTCTATAGAAATCTGAGGTCAAATGTTGGATTCAATGTCTTCCTTTTTGATTTGGAAAGAAAACTCTCCAAATTCAAGAGCTTGGTTCAAATGTTGAGCCCCAAAAATATGTACAAAAGAAGCACCAACACCAATCCCAAACTGGGTTTTGTTTAATAGGAAAAAAAAAAAAAAAATTGGAGGTTCACAATCCTTGTTAATTTGAGCTTGTAGACTAAGTGTGTGCAGATTGTGTCAACACTTTCGGGTGATTGTGTTCTCCTTCGTACGTTACAATAAGCATCGACGGGTCTTCTAAGCACCGCTCAACATGCTTTCTCGCCGGACAACCTCTCATGCTGCTGCATTTGTAGTAACCCCTGCATAGATTTAGAAGAAGAACAAACTCATTTTACAAAGTTTCTCAAAGTTGAAGAGTTTCCCTCTCTCAAATGCTAAGTTTTTCGAGATCAAAATTGATCCAACGAGACAAAAGATGGAAACAAATTCTATACAAGTAGCAGCAGCAACATAATATACACTAATTCACATTGCATTCTATAGTTTCAATCATAAAGTTCAGTTGTCACATTACATTTGTATAATGTATACAATAGCGAGCATAAGAACAATGGATAAAAATGCCATACAAGTTTGTACTTCTTGAGCAACAGATTCATCAGCAATCTTCACAAAACAGGCATTCATTCTTTTCGATGATCGCCCGTTGTCGAAAAATCACAAAAAAAATGTTTCCTTTTTCTAGGTAAGTAAGTAAATTACCCTGTTATATGAACATCTTGATCTAATCATATAGCAAACAGGGTTCCTCTTTAAGAATGGCTATTGTTAATTTAAGCACACAATCGAGGTCGTTATTAGATCACGAAAAAGGAAATTGAAATTACTAACAATATTTTCATCGAAACGAAATGCACAAAGTGGACAATATCATATACGATTCGAGATTTAATTATACCTGGGATGAGGAGAACCCTTAATTGGCTTCTGCCCATATTTTCTCCATGAAAAATTATCAGAAGGGATATCTGCAAGTTTGTTACTTATAGCAGGTACCTTGATTGATCTCTTCACTCTATGTTTCCTACAAGAAATAAAAAGAAGAATGCAAATGATTAGTAAAGCAAAAGGCAATAACCAATTTAAGATTTTTGTAATGGAAAAAAAGATAGATATCAATTCAACCTCTTCTTTGAGCAATGGCATTTGCCAGTGCTTCCACATTTCAAGCTCCCTTCATCTCCCCTTGCAGAAAACTTCCTCTTGTTATCGGCGGACGTCGTCGTCGTCGACGGTCCGATTAAATGGAACGAACTACCGTCAGCGACGCTGCCATCCATACTCAATGAAGAAATGAAAGATCTAGCTGATGACATTGTCAATGTGCAATTAGATGAGTCAAAATTCAGATTCATCCCACTGTTATTCCTAAGAAACATCATCTCTGCTTGCTGTTTCATTTGTTTCTGATGAGCCAAAATCCTCTGTTGTTGTTGTTGCTGCTGCTGAGGGAAGGTGAAGTTTAAAGATGGAGATTGTTTGGGAATTTGGAGGGAATTCTTGTCATTTGGAGTCAATTCTAAATCTGGGTTTCCCAAAAAAATTGAAACTTTACCATTAAAACCAGAGTGAAAAGGGTAAAGATTTTTGTTTGGAGGATGTGGAGTGTAATTTGGGGAATCTAAGAGGGATTTTTGAGGCAAAGGGAGAGGAATAATCTTGTTGAATTTTCTAACTCTTGCATGACCAAAATCAGAATTTAAAAGAGAAATCACTTTCTTGAACTTGAAAACAGCTTCTTTAGTTTCAACCATTAAATTCCTGAAATGAAGTTGGTCTTGAGGAGGTTGAACTAAAAGATTCAAAACTCCATGGCAGCTCTCTATGGCTGCTTTGTTAGCTTCTTCAACCTCTTCCATTTTCAAACCAAATCACCCAACAAAGAAGAAGAAGAAGAAGAAGAAGAAGAAAGAAAATGAATCAAAAAAAAACCAAAAACTCAAAACTACAAAGAAAAACCAAAACAGTTAAAATCCAAGAAGGAATCATCAGAAGGGTGAAATTGGAAGAATTGTAAGAAACAAAAAGGAAAAAAACAGAGACAAATGGACAGAAGTATGAGGAAGAAAAAAACAACAAAAACAGAGCGTGTAAGTTTCTGAAAACCCTAAACTAAAACTTCCATGATTTTGGTTTGAGTGTGAAAAATAAGACTTTTTTTGCTTTTCTTTTTTTTTTTTTTTTCTTTTTTCTTTTTTCTTTTTTCTTTTGCTTTTCCTTTTGTCTGGCTTGAGAAGAGAACCCAACCCCCTGAAGAAGCCAGAGCCAAAAACTACAAAGTTTTCATCTTTCCTACTTTTCTTTTCTCTCTTTCCCACCTTGCTTATTTAAATAGTTTGGAAATTCTTTCTGAAAAATGAAAAAAGAGAGAGAGAGAGGTATTTGAAGTTAGAGAGAGAGGAAAAGCAAAAGGGTTGTTTTTGCTTTTGGGAAAAATGATTTTTTTTTTTGTCAGCTATGTTCAGTCTCTCAAGTTTCAAAATAAAATCTAAACCTTAGTTCGGCTATACTTGCAGCCCATTGCCCAATTAAAAATTGAAAAATTTTTAAAAATTAAAAAATAAGAGAAACTATTTACACAAAACAACAAAATTTTTAGATAGTTTTGATAGACGCTGATAGAAGTCTATCAGTGATAGAAATTATAGAAGTCTATCACTGATGGATGCTAATATAAGTCTATTAATGTCTATTGATGTTTTTATTGCTATTTTCTAGAATTATCTTGATATTTTTTCTATTTATGAAAATTTTTCTTAAAAATTGTCATGTAATAAGTAATTTTGTTATTTTCTTTTAATTTTAAGAAATTGAATTGTTATTTTTCTGTAAGTAATAAAGGAAGGTTGCATCTAGATAAGTGTAGCTTAAGATGTACGTAATGATCCCCTTTTAAAAATAGATCTAAAAAATTTAGTATTTTTTTTTATTATTATTATAAATGCTGAGATGATATTTTAAATTTAAAATAATAATTAAAGAAGAACAGTGAGGGAGGAGAGAGAAAAAATAAATTTTGTATGAGTATTCTTTTTAATTTAAAGTGTAATATCAACATTTAAAGTAACAATAAAAAATCATTGAGAAACCTTTTTAAACATATTTTAAAAAATTTGGAAACTGAAAAAGATATATTTTGAAATTTAACCAAATGTATTTATTACTCCAAACTCAAAAAGCTAAAAAGATAATTTTAAACATATTCTACAAAAATTCTAAAATTGAAATAATATATTTTGAAACTAATCAAATGTAAAAAAGTAATTTTCCAAGCTTAAGAAAATAGGGAGATGAGAAATAGAAAATACTAAAATATTTCAAATTTGTGTCTTTTGGTGAAAATAAAAATAAAATAAAATAATCGGTTTTAAATTAAGGCAAGCGGTTTCAAAAATTGAGCTGTACTGTTGGAGGCCAATTTGTATTTTATTTTACATGTCTTTTTCTCATTAGTTGTTTTTGTGTAATTATTATTATTATTATTATTATTATTATTTATTTATTTAATTTTTGTTGGTTTATAGCCGCATTTTGGACTTGCCAAACAGACACTCACCATGCACACACACTCATTATCCCACTTGTAAATTGAATCTCTCTCTCTCTCTCAAACTACAAATCCTTATCCTAAAATTAAAAATTATATATATATATATATATATTTAATCCTTAAATTTTCGGTTTCTATTAAGTTTCGAGATTTGTTTTAAATTGATTCCTAAATTTTAAGATTTATATTTTTAACCTAGATTTTTTTTTTTTTTTTTGCTAAACACTAATTTTCAATTTTAGCATTAATGTTTATTAATTAATTTAAAATAGTTATCAAGTGCAAAAAAATTTATATTTAATTTTAATAGTAATAAAAAATAGTGAAACTTAATTAAGTATAATTCTTCTAATTCTTTTAAATTAATTAATAATAGACATTAAAACTAAAGACCGAAAGTGATTAATTAGTGAAAAAATCGAAGTTAAAAGTGTAAATGTTGAAATTTATGAGCGAAATTAAAAAAAGGAATTTAAATCCCAATGGTAAAATTGTATTATTTTGAAACTTAGAAACTAAATTGTAATTAAATCAAACTCAAACTTAAAGACTAAAAGTGTAATATTTTAAAACCTAGAGATCAAATAGAAACTTAACTCAAAATTTATGAGCAAAAAAAAATTTTGGGAAAATTTTTCAAGTACACGAGTCATTATTACAATCACGCACTCTCAAACTATTCAAAAAAAAATTACACTCTCAAACTTTTAATTTTATCTCGTTAACGTTATTTTTCCTATTAAACTGTAAAATATTTGTATATACGTAAATCATTCGCAAAGTATAGATTGTTATATTTAAATCTTAGAAATTGTATATAGAGTTTGTTACCGTTTAACTTTATATCTATATATAATTTGAAAATTATAATATTGATTATTAAATTTATTTTTTCGTTTGATCTAAGGTTGTCATCTTAGTATGGTTGCAAATGCAACCATTCTTATAGTTCAATAATAGTTTATAATATTGACTAAAAAATGTTAGGAAATAATAGTGAAGATTCAAATCTTTAATATATTAAAAAGTTTACTACATCTTATCATAATAATAATAATAATAATAATAATAATTATTATTATTATTATTATTATTATTATTATATATTTCTCCTTTACAAAAAGTAAATTTTGTAAAATTCAAACTTTCAACTAGTTGAAATAGTAGAATATTAAAGTTGTCCCGACCCCTTTTAACTATGCTAAAAGTTGATAAAAGAAAATAATATTATTGACTTTTTTTTTTTTTTTGACACCTAAATCTTATATGCTATTTTATTGTAGTGGAGATTTAGCAAGGATAGAAATACGAGACAATATAATTAAAGACTAACTAAGTATTACAAATTTGTTCTATTCTAGTATAAAGGGAGTAGATAAAATATTAAATTGTCATTCTAAATATTAATAATAATTCGATCCTCTATATAAATTAAAAAAAAAAAACACAATTATTTTGAATTTACTCTTTTTTAATAAAAAAAAATCAAGTTAGATTTAAGTTTAAAAGAAGAAAATGTCGCGGTCTCATTTAACAGAATGTTAATAGAGATATTGATAAATTGTCGATATCGATAGATATTTCTAGAAAATTTGTAAAAACTGACAGATGTATATATAAACAAACATTTTATACTTTTTAAACAAGTTAAAATGTGTTATTTATATTATATTCATGTTAGTGATGTTTTGTTGATTATTTCTTGTGTTTTGTGAACTTTTTAAAGATATTTTTGGAATGTCAATTCATTATTCATGTCGATGTCGAACTCATGAAAAATGTTTAACTATCGATAAAAATGTTGACTATTCCAAATTTAATTTAATCAGATTAGATATATGTCTAAAAAGAATAAGGCTAAAATATATTTTTGGTTTTTGTACTTTTAAAGTTTAATTAATTTTAGCCTTTCAATTATTTAATTTAGTCGCTGTTATTTTGTTGTTGATTTTTTAAAAATCAGTTTATTATCTGTTAGCATTTTTACCATAAATTTTAAAAATATATTTACTTATTTTATTTTTTCGAAAAATTTTCATAGTTAGAAAAAATGACAAACTATTTACAGAAAATAAAAAAAAACAATTATAGACTTCTATAAGCATATATTAGTGATAGACTTCTATCATTTCTATCACTGATAGACCCTGATAGACTTCTATCAACCTCTATCATTACTATCTAAAAATTTTGCTATTTTATGTAAATAATTTCTTTATTTTTCTATTTTTAAAAATTCTACAATTTTTTCTTACGAAAATTATTATTATTATTTAACTAATTTTAGTAAAAATTAGTAAAAAAAACTAAAATTAGAAAAAATAAAGATGTATTGAACCATGGAAAAAAAAAATAGATATATATAATTGGGATTAGGAGGAAAGATTCGACCTGATGCAATCATGGGGGAGAGACATGTCTTGCGGCTGACAGGAAAGTGGGTCCCGTAGGGCCCACAATAGTTGACCCTTTTCCCTATTTGTTTCTCTCTCAGTCAAACTCATCCATATCCAATCCAACCCACAATTATACATTACTTTTTTTTTTTTCATTATTTTAAATGCAAATATATTTAGAAAAATTATCTAGAACATAACAAATATCAAATTATTTATAAATATAGAAAAATTTCACTATTTTGTTAACAATAGACAGTAAAAAATTTATATATTTATAAATAGTTTAACTATATAAATAGTTTAACTCATTTGTTTATATTTAAAAACAGTCCAAACAGTCCATTCATTTATAATTTTTTTTATATACAAAATTTTATTTGAACTTTGTACTTTGTATCAAACATAATCGTGAAGTTTCAAAAATACTATTAAACTTTCAGAAATAGTTCACTATACTAATAGTGGGAATATTTTTATGAGTTTTTTTTTCTTTTGTAAGGCTAAGAGTATTAATGTAATTTTAAAAAGTTCAAGAATATTTTAGAAATAGTATTAACTGTTTGTGTTCATAAACTAAAAGTAAGATATTTTTCAATCTCTTTTAGGTCTAAGGGTATTTTTAAAACTTTTTGAAAGTTCAAAAATATTTTTGAAACAAAACACTAAGAGTTTCCGTCCAAAATCAACGACAAGAGTATTTTTTTTTAATTGTATTTGAAAGTTTAAGGATATTTTTGAAACTTTCGAAAGTTCAAGAGTATTTTTGACACAAACTACAAAGTTTAAGAGCATTTTATATAATTTAGCCTTTAAAAATATTAACTTCAAATCTATCTAGTCTCACACTATTCAAGTATAATTTCGTAAATGATTATACTTCTTACTATCTAATGGGTCAAGAGATGAAATGGAGGAAGTGGAGAAAAAAAATTATCATATGCTAAACTGGGATTGAAAATAAGAAGCTTCTTATATTATATTAAAATCTCAAGTTTTATTGTCTAACGGCTGAGATCATAGATATGTTTTAATTGAATATTTAGATTTAGATTATATACATATTATGTGATACAAAATTAGTTCACTATATAAGGAAATTTAAGTAATTTTCTTTAAATTCAAATTCAAATTAACTATTTTAATTAAAAGGATAATTGTCCTTTTTAAAAAAGCGAAACGAAAAAAAAAATTCTCCATAGGAATGCAAATTTCTTGTGAGGAATCCTTGCCTTAATTCCCACAAAATTAAACAGAGAAATTTACGTGGATAGAGGATGAAATGAGGAGCGATGATAAGGATCACCGACCCTCACCCTACCCCCTGTGAACATCTCTAAAAGGATCATGTTTCAATCTCCCGATTGAACTAAAAAAAAGGTTATCTAATATTTAAAATAATGTCACATAATAAATCATATGTACCTATACCATTTTTCAATTCAACATACTTATAATAATACTATTTTAATTTTCATATGTATTTATTACCTAGTAATATGTATAAAAATTGTGTTAACATAGAATTATATCCTCACTATAATAAACCCTCAACATACCATTGAAAACTGAGTTGGTAATTTACTTCATAAATTATTTGTTGTTCTTTCCTCTAGTTTTTTTTTAATATTTTTACAAATGGAAAAGTATTATGTATAATTCAACCATCATAAAGATTACTGTATATTATATAAAAATTCTCCAATAATTCCATGTAGTTTATTGAGTTATCTAAAATTTTATATCTACAATCAAGGCTAAAATATAGTTTTGGTTCCTAATATTTACAATTATATATAAATTTCAGAATTAGTTAAAATGTCATTAGAACAAATTTGAAGGTGTGTTAAAAAAAATTCGATGACTCGAAAAATTCGATCAACCAAAATCAATCTATATGGTTTGGGTTGGGTTATTAATTCATTTGGATTAGGTTGAGTTTAAATAAATGAAAACTTTATGGGTTGGATTGGTTCATGAGTTCACCTAAAACAAATTCGAGCCGACTCGAACTTATTATTAATATTAAAAAGTATGTTTTTTTTTTACTTTAAATGCAATTATATGTTACATATATTTATTTTAGTTTTACTTAAATTCATGAAATTTTTTAGATAATTTGTTATCCACCAATTAGTTAAAATAAATTTTCAACACTATGGAAATAAATTTTTCATAATATAAATGAAGTTGATTTGTTAATCTTATAATTTCAGTATTATAAAATAATTAAACAAATTCTTCTACATATTAACATGTTACTTTTTTTTATAACAAAAATTTAAATAATGACCCGAGGAACAAGAACTAACGTAACACAAATTTTTATGGTTGGGTTGGGTTGAATTCATTATTTAATAAGGGTTATTTAGGTTGAAAAAATTTACAACTCGAACTATTGGGTTGGGTCTAAAAAGTGCTTCAACCCAACTCAATTCACGAACACCCCCAATTATTTGTCATATGTCCCTTAAGCAAAAAATATAAATTTATCCATATTGCTATTGTAGCTTTAACACCCTATCAAAAGTTTTATTTTTTTTTAAAAATTTGGAAATATGTTTTTTTTAGATACTATGCTTCTTATCATATATATATATATATATATATATATTTTGTTTATTTGAAAGAGAAAATATATAGTTTAATTGAAATACTTTTATGCCTACCTGAAGAAGGTAGTTATAATTCCACTTATTCTTTAAATATTTTTGTGAATATCTACTTTTTCATCCACACTTAGTGAAGAGTGATGACATTAAGGATTAAGAATTTAATCTCATCTACCCAAAATTGTGTACTAATTCTATTTGAATGAAGGGGAGGAGAGAGATTAGGCTAATAAGAATAATTATATTTTAGTATTTTTTTTTAAAAAAAAAGATATTTTGATAGTTTAAGAAAGGAATAATAAATGAGACATTTTGAAGAGAATAATGTAGATATTAATAATTTGTGTAGAAAGTTTGATGCCTTTATGACCTTATTTTAATTGAGTGGAGAGGCCAATTTTAAAATTATATGATACTATAATAAGTGGAAGTTAGTGGGATTATCATTATTGCAAATTAATTGGTATCATCATACACATTCATAAAGCCCTCCATTTTGGTCATTATTATAAAGAAAAAAGAAATGTTAATAGGAATGATTTCCTTTCCACATGTATTGTGTAAAAAGATTATATTTATACCATAATTATTGAATTATATCATCATAAAAGAGAAGACATTAAAATATAGTAAAAGATAGATAATAAAAGGTTAAAATAACATTTTGGTCCTATACTTTGAAACTTATTTTAGAATTTGCTTAGAGAGATTTTAAAATCGTTAAAATTACTTTTATCATTTTTAAAATCACTCAAAAACACACTTTAATCACTCAAAATTAATTTAATTTTCAATTTTACACTTTTAAATGCAATTTTCAATCATCAAAATCAGCTTTGAATGATTAAAAACATATTTCACGGTGATTTTAAAAATGAAAAAAAAAATTAATTTTAGTTATTTTAAAATCACTCCGAAACCACTCCCAAACATGCCTTTATTCCAGTCTTTGTATTTTTAAATATCTAATTTTGTTCTTGTATTTTTAATAAATCTTAAATTTACTCTCTAGTACAAATTTATTCTTGCTTTTTTTTTTTTTTAATTTTAGTTTTTATTACTATTTTTACTAAAAAAAATTTAAAAACAAAAAATGGTATTTCAACCTATATTAAAATTATTTCTTTTCAAGTTTTCGCAATAGACATCAATGATAATGATCTTGTTCCCAATGGTCTATTTTTAAAAACTAAATTAATTTACTCGAATTTTTTAGGAACTTTGTTCAACTTAAAAAAATGGTTTTAAAAACTTTTGGTCAAATTTTAGAAAGAAAAGACGTTTTCGACTTTTGGTCTGTATCATAAGAATTTGGATTACTAAGTAGAACAAATATCCATATATAATCCTCTAAACTTTGAAAAGTTTAAAATTATAATATAACTTTAAATTAATAGTTGTATCAATTTAAACTTTAAACTTTTATATTTAAATAAATTTAAACTGTTTTTTGTTAGTAATTTATAGGTTACTTTCACTTGATTACCTCTAAAACTAGGTAAAAATTATCTAAAAAATTTCCTCCAAAAGTCCCACCAAAGTAGCTAGAAAAGTTATTATGTAAAATTTTTTCTCCTAAACAAGTAGAAAACAATAGAGAAAGAGAAGCAAATGGAAGAATTTTCAAAATCAATAAAAACTTGCTATTATATATAATGTTGGGAAAACCTTCCATTACTATTGCAGAAATAAGCAAAAAAAATTAATAAAGAAATTAAAAGAAAGCAATAAAACTGGAAACACAAGGTTTAACATGGAAAAACTTCAAACGGGAGGAAAAAAAACCATAGACAAAAAAATTCCACTATGTGAAAAATTATTATAATCACACCGAATAATCCTCTTCCGATCCCAATTACAAAAGCACTCTTTCAAAGCTCTTGACTACTTACACCTTTTCCCACTCTCAAACTAGAGTATATATAAAGGGAATTTAACTAGAGTTAGCACACCTAACTTAAAGTGTTTCTAAATAAGGCAATTTGAAACTAAAATATAGACTCTTTTTATAATGTTTGGAGCCCATTACTTTCTTGAATCTTTACGATTTGAGACAACTGCACTTCTAATATTTTACCAAAATCCAACATATAAATAAGTCTATATAATAGGATTAATGTCAATAAGAAATTCTCTTATTGACACATGTCAATAAGAGAATTTCTTATTGACATTAATCCTATAAATAAGTCTTGTACACGTGTGAAAGTTATGCATTAACCATTTTAAAACAAAATTCTAAAGAAAAATCTAAATTGATTCACTCATGAAAGTTTAAATCTCGTTTAATAACTATTGGTATTTGTTTTTTGAAAATTGTGTTTGTTTAACATAATTTTTTTTAATCATAATTTTCATATTTTCTATATAAACATATGGATACTTAGCGAAATTACAAAAACAAAAATAAGTTTTTAAAAACTACTTTCTTAGTTTTTAAAATTTAACTTAAATTTTAAAAATACCCCTAAAATGTAAATAACAAAACACACATCAATATATGAAAGTTGTCACTATAAGCTTAATTTTCAAAAACTTAAAAAAAAAAAAAAAAAATTTAAAGGGATAGATTTATTAGTTTAATTTAGGGATGATGTAAATTTTCAATATGATTGGGAAGCATTGAGATAAGTTAAAAACAGTGAATAAGAACTGCCAGTAAATAATAATAATAATAATAACAATAATAGTGAATTAAGAATTGAAAAGAGTTGGGAATAAAGGGATTCAATCATATGAATTTGAAAAGAGAATTTTAAGATAATGGGTGTCACACGGTCTAAAAAGAGAGAGTATAAAGTTAATAAAAATTAGACACTTTTCTTTGCCTTAACTCTTTCAACCTTATCTCTACTTCAAAATTTTGAACTCCATTAATTGATAATGCTTTTTTTATTATTATTATTTTAAAATATCCTTTTTTATGGTTTAAAATAATTCCATCTGAATAATTCTATAGCATCAGCGCACAATTTAAGCACTGCTCTAAACTTTTGAGTATTTTATTTATTAAAAAACACTAAAAAAAAATATCAATTTATATTCCTAAACTTTAGGAGTCGAATCAATTTAAACTTTAAATTAATTTAACTCTAAACTTTTATAATTATATCAAATTATACCCTTCTTCATATTCTGTTTGAAAAAACCTTGTGTGAAACTTATAATTGTATCGATCGAACTTTTTAAGAATCAATACATGGATGATTTTAAAAAATAATTATAATAAAAAATCTAAATTAATTGTCTTATGAAAGTTCAGGAGTTCAATTGACTTAAACTATAAGTTCCATACAATATTGGTTTAATAAAACTTAGGGTATAAATTGATATATTTATGAATATTCAAGGTTTAAATTGATAGAATTATTAATTTAAAACTTTAATTGATACAACCCCAAAATTTAAGAGTATAATTTGATACTTGTCAAAAAAAAAAAAAATTGAAACTAGTTATATCCATATCCTTAACATTGTTTATATATTAAAGGGTAATGGTAATGAGTAATAATTTTAGGGACAATAACTAAATATATAGTAGCATTTCAAAAAATTGCAAATATAGTAAAATCTACCAGTGATAGACTTCTATCCTTGATAGGCTCTTTTGGTCTATCAATGACATTTAGATCATAAAAATCTATCAACGATAGAAGTCTGTCATTGATAGACTTTGCTATATTTACAATTTTTTAAAAATATTATTATATATGCTAATACTTTGAATCTGATTACTATATTTGCAACTGTTCTTATATTAAATAAAATAATGTGTTATCTAGAAGATTCAAACTAGTTTTAAAATAAGGGAAAAAAAAGCTGATTTTTTTTCCATCCAACGAAAATTTCAAGAATAAAAAGGAAAAGGGAACTTAATTCCCATTTTGTGAATGAAATCTTCTACCTCCACTTGATTGATAGAACATCCTAGAAAAATTAATAAGTTAGTCTCTTTACTTTTAGTTTTGGTTCATTTTGGTTTATGTACTATCAAAATAAATATTTTATTTTCTCTACTTTCAATTTTGATTCATATACTTTTAAAATGTTTATTTTGATCTTTGTACTTTCAAATAAAGTTCACTTTGATATTTGAACTTTTAAAAAGTAGCTATTGTTAATAGTCACTTAGAAATGAAGTGAAAACAAAAGATCAAGAATGGATACTTTTTAAAAGTACAATGACCAAAGTGGACATTTTGAAAGTACCGGAACCAAAATGAATATAACTTAAATTTACAAGGACTAAAATTAATTTTTTGAAAGTATAGGAACCAAAATAAGTATAGAGACTAAATAATATTTAACCTAATAGGGAAAAAAAACAAAAAAGATCTCTAATTTGGCATAATAACAAAATTAAAGCTAAATTACAAGTTTAACGCCTACATAATCTAAAATGCTTCATTATCATGTATATGTTTTCATAAAAAAGTATGACAATTATACCATTAGCAAGGGAAGTGAGCAATAAATACAATGTGACAAATAGAATTTGTAGCCATGTTCAGATGCAATCAACATTAATAATATACCCCTTAATTCCCCCCCCCTAAAAGCTTTATATTGGCCCTACTAGCATTGGATCTAACCCCACTAGCAAAGATATACAAGCTTCACTTTGACAAGGGAAAAACAAAAAAAAGAACAAACAATGTTTGAATTTCTTTACAAGATAATGAGACACATGAATTTAAACACTTTTCTTTTCCTCCTTTTAATAAAGTGGTCCTACAAAAGGAAAAAAGTGGTGGTTTGGGATTTTAGTATCATCCTATTAGAGAGGCTTCGGAAGATGGAGGGTTTCTTGCTACTCTTTGAATCTACCCCTAAATCCTCCAATATCATTGGATTGGATTTAAAAAACTTAGAAGTAATCTACTCCTGTCTCCCTAAAATTGAAAAATTACTTACAAGTTGATAAACTTTTTGGTTTTGTATCTACTTGCATAGGTACATTGCTATTGAAAGAAAACACTTACTCTGGTCAAACCTACCAAACATGGGCAATCATAGATTTAGTTAGGTTAGATTAGGAGATGTTACAAACTCAAATAACGAAGTTATAGGAGCATAACTCAGCAGTAATTGACATGTACTTCTTTTGAGGTTGGAGATTCAAATCTCCCTACCCTACTTATTTTACTAAAATAAATAATGAGGATATAAACGATATTATTAATGGAGGCTTGTTAAAGAAATTTTATTCACCTTTTGAAGAGCACTTTTGAGTGAAAATCACAAAAATCTTCTAATACAAGATGGTGAGAACTTGATACCAGAATTTTGTGGTTGATAGGATGAGATCAAGAGCATTAAAATGCAGCCTTGGAAAGTGGGGAAGTAACAATAAGATGTTCATAATCATCTGTTTGAAAGGAATCTTCAGACAGCAGCTCACACTGAGTAGCCAGTAGCCCCTACATGGATAACAAATTCAACATGGGAAGAGGAGACTTTATCTTCCCTAATAAAGAACAAAGTGTGGTGGTGTTTTTGCTTGGCCAGTGCAGCCAAGAAGATTGAATTTGACAGTGATTGCCACAGCTTTCTTCAATCTTGATGCAACCACATGCTAAAAAAGAAAAAGATGTGTACTCTTGGGGAACAGATTCCTAGATTTGAACCAAAGGTGAAAGAAATAAAGTTGAAGAGCGTGGTTTTTCTGCCTGCCTCAAAGACTACACAGATGAGTTTGTGTTTTAAGAATTTTGAATTTGGGTCACATATGTGTGTGTGTATATATATGATCATCATTAATATCCATACCAACTGCCCTACACTTCAACTAACCACATGTAACAATTGTTTAACACAACAATATTTGACGTTTAAAACATTGAAGGATATTTCACATCTTAATACACAACTGCAACTATTTAAACCCATGAACTAAAACCTTATACCAACTAGAGCATATGCCTCAACTGGTTACGACATGATACCTCAAACAAAAGGTCAAATATTTGAATTCTCACCCCCTTAAAAAAGAATACTAAAAACTTTTGAGATTAAATTGTTCTATCGAGTATTGACCATTGGACAGACCAATACATTTTGTTGCCAATGAAAAGGATGAGACTGAGGCACTAGGTAGACCCTAGTATACAAGACATGAGATCTTATGCATGGATTAATAATACGAGAGAATTAATTACAATGTTGAGAAATATTTTCCAAGTTTTATAAAATGCCAGCAACTCCAAAATTATACATCAGAACATCTTTTGGAGCAAGATGAGGCATTATAATTATTCAGTATTTTTTTCCAATCAATTTGATCAACTTTAGAACAGAGCAAGAATAAATTTTCAAATATCTTAAAATAGCTTTTACTTACTTTAAAATAATTTTAAATTGTTTTAAATGAGGCTTGACTAAAGGTCAAAAAGTTACTTTGAAATTTTTAAAGACACCTCAAAGCATTTTCTACTATAACAAGCCATGTTCAGCTCCATCATAAGAAAAGACTTGAGCTTTGATTAATTGAAACAGATCCCAGAAATACATCCCAAAAGCAACTAACCAAGGTGCCTTCTATGCAGATTTGAAGAGAACTAAAATAGTGATGGTGGGAGCATCTTGGTAAAGCCTAAAAGCATTGTGAAAGAAACATCTTCATATGGATGCATTCAAGTGGTTGCCTAGTGGTTCAATGTGCGTAATCTGAAATCAAGAGGCACAAGAAAGCAAAGGTCGCCAACTTAAAACAATCTACCAAATAAAATACTCGGTCACAGTTGATTTTCTAATAGAAGTTAGATAATCAAAATAAAATACAATTGCTTTGTACTCAACATTCAACAATAATGAATACACTAACAAAATCGTGTTTTATATTGAAGTAGACAATGAAAGATATGAACAATTAAAAGAGTCTAGATATTTGAAATAGAGAAGAGAATCCTCTCCTTGTTTACATGGCAGCAGGACAATACTCAAATGAAAAGCAGACAAAATCTTGAAATCTTGTATTATCGTTGATTTATATCATAGGACCATTCCATATTCATTATTCATGTATTCTAATATTATTATTAATTTAGAGGCTATCCATGCTAGCTTACCTATACTTTGATTATTCTCAAAAGACAGCCACCCACTTTGAAACATTTGATTGTCAGAAAACTTGTAGAATTTTAATATCCTAAGTAGATGGTGTCACAAATGACCACCATGAAGTCTCAACCATTCTTTCAAAGTGTTTTAACCTTTTTTTTTACGTGCGCCAATAACCATTAGGACAACTCATAACGGTTAATTTCCAACTAAAGTCTAAAATAAAGTATTGGCACAAGATGTTAACAGAGCATAGGAGCAAATCAGTATACTGAGGTGGAACTTGTGAAAATGTTTATCAATATAAAAGAAAAACCATGTATTACAGTCGAACTGCACACCAAATTTTTTTAAGAAAAATGGGACGGCATATGGTAAATTTACTCCAGTACTTTAAATAATCTATTCTGAAGAAAGCAAGACGAGAAGATTAACTAAATAATTAGTAAATAAAGATTATAATTCATCAATGGGTTTAAAGAAGTATGAGAAACCTATCCGTGCAGTAGTCAATGTGAAGTCATTGCTTCCGCCCCCTTCCTTTCTTGGTTGGCTGTGCATCAACCTGGTCTTTGCCCGTCACTTCTGATATATCCACTTCACAAAAGAGAAAAGGCAAAATATATGAGAATTCCAATTAGTAGAACTGAGTGCACATTAGATTTAAATGTTGAAGAATTGCTGGGCAAATAAAAATTTATATAGATTAAGAAAGATGGTCCATGAATGCCAAGGGTGCATATTTAGATCATAGATTGTGTGAGAACTCCAGGCACACTGTGAACCATTTTGGCCAATATAAAAAAGTTAGCAAGCAGGTCTATATTCATTCATGGTTTCAAACAGCATTCAGAAAGGAAGTAAACTCGACCTTCAAGTGCTGAAATCATCATGGAACTAATTTACAAGTTGCTGCAATTTAAGGATATGGAACTTTCATGCAATTAGAGAATACACAGTTTCCATTCCATTCATTCATATAGACAACAAGAATTCAAATTTTAACAAAATCATGTCACTAGCAAGTGGTTACTTATTATTCAACAGAGTATTCAGATGCTTCATTATTCCACATAAATTCAAAGCAAAATACCATCAGGGCCCCGGGCCATCAGAGTGAAGAATATGTTGTTGAGTTTTTCCATCTTTTTGGCATCCTGTGCCTGGTCAGTCTTGAACTTAAGACACTGGAAAACAGGGAGGGAAAAAAAAAAAGAAAAAAGCGAAAATTATTAGACCTAACACATCTAGAAAGATAGGCACCACTATTCCGATAATGATATTGTTATGATTTGACATATGCCCTTAAGCAAGTTCTGGTTAAATTCTAGACTGTTCATTTCAATAGAAGATCATTGACGTGTCCGGCTTTGTCATGAGGATACGTGCAGATATACAGAAAATTCTCCATACAAGCAAGCATCAATATATCATATATGTATATCACCAATCAGATTCTCAGTTGTACCCATGCATGTTGCACTGGTTAGTTTTCACTTTTCCACGTGAGAAAGAATCACTCCCACATCCTAATCCTCCGTAGAACGATTGTGAAAGATATATGACACCAAAAGAGTCGGCGAAAATTTTGGTTTGAATTAGTGGTTAGGTTTAAGACCTGATTTCTAAATTGCTAGTTGATGGTTCGTGGTTGCATAAAAAATGGTGGCATCCTTTAATGAGACGCACCAAATTCAACTGTTGTCTACATGAAACTTTACAGAATAATAAAGTGGAGAAGCATATCACAAGTCTACATAGATATTAGATACACGTGCATCAAAGACTCAACACGCTTCTTCAAACATTGGCGTTTAACATTCATAAGGCTAAGAATTTGCCACATGAAACACAGAACCAAGCATACAGTTGAAAGTCAATAATAAAAAATCCCATCCTGATCACTAACCAGAAAAACACATGATGTTAATCAATATCCCAACAAAAAATTCCTTACCTCACGGTTATCGGTGACCTTAAGAACCAGCTTCCCATCGCAGTGTCGATACTTTATGTTATACCTCGTCTAAATTTTCAGTAGGATGAAAAAAAGAAAAAAGCGAGCGCAGTTAGAATGAAACAACAAACAAAGAACGATGCAATAAACGGAACATATGAGTAGACTGTAAGTTCGCAATCGCGGATAATGTTTACACAAAAACCAAATTAGGCAGTTTGATGAATTCGAACGCCTTTCACAATTCATATCATTCAAGTCTGCAGCGCTGATTTGCTCAGCTCCGTATAATTCAAGAATTAAAAATGCAATTGGAGAATGACAATACAACAATGCGATCTAATTTCTCATCTGTGGTGTTAAATTTCTCAGAATTCAAACAGAAAACAATATCTAGGGAATCCGATTTCGAAGTACAAACTTACGGAGTTGGGATCGGAACGGAACAATTGCACAGAACGCTCGACGAATTCATCCCACGAAGCTATGTAGACCATGGCTGCGCGGCAGAAGCGAAAAAGAGGGAGAGCTTGGGAATTTTAGCGAGCGTGCGAAATCTTGGTTTCTTTACAATGAATAGCACCAGCGCGAAGTGAAAGAAGCACAAATAAAGATTTTTGTACGGATGACTTTAAGTTTTCGGAAAAATGAATTGACCCACTTTTCAAAACAAGGTTTCCTAATTTATTTTATGTTAATAGTCTTGTTTTCTTTAGGGTGAGTGAGTGAAACTATATGATTGTTAAGAGAATTTTGTCCACTTATGAATTGGCATCTGGCCAATGATGAGTAGGAATACAAGTAGAGAAATGTAGGAGTTTATTCATCAGAAATTAAGGGTGATCCAAACAAATGCTTTGGGAAGATACCTAGGCCTCCCATCTTATAATGTTTGTGCAAGCGGGTTATCTTCTCGTCGATAAAGAATCGTGTGTGGAAAGTTCTACAAGGTTGGAAGAAAAAACTTTTTTCGACTTGAGAGAAGGAGGTGCTCATCAAGATAGTGGCACAAGCCATCCCCACATATACGATGAGTTGTTTTTGCTTACTTTCCTCTTTATGTGATGATTTGATTTCTATGTGTGCTAAATTCTAGTGGGGTTGGGAGATGGGAATAGGAAATTACATTGGCGGAGATGGAATCGGTTGTGTGTTGCTAAAGAGTTGGGGGTTTAAGCTTTCAAGAGTTAAGAAATTTTAATTAGACAATGTTGATTAAGCAAAGTTGGAGATTGTGTGGCACCCTGAGAACCCCCTGTTTCAGGTTCTTAGGGGGAGGTATTTTCAGACAGGTTCATTTATGTAGGCTCAAATATGGTCAAAGTCGTCTTATACCTAAAGAAGCATCTTGTGGGAGCAAGAGTTGTTCGAGAAGGGATATAGGTAGAGGATGAGTAATGGGATGTCTATATAGAATGAGAGGGACCATTGGCTCCCTAAGCAAGGAAAGGGTAAGGTGTGATAAGTGAGAGAGGGTTTGAGGGGTGGGTTGGTTGCATCTCTTTTAGCAATTAGTGGGAGGTGAGATGTTGATCGAGTTCGAGATGGTTTTATGGTGGATGATGCAAATGTGATCTTATCTTATTCCAATTGATAGGTTGTAGCTAGACAGTGATATCTTCTATTATTTTTTTTTTATAAGAGGAGAGTTTTTTTCAGTAAAGGGTGCATATAGGTTGGGTTTGAATTTGAATTCAATTGGTGAGAGCTCTTCATCCTCAATGGCGGCGATTGCGGCACTTTGGAATTGCTTTTGGAAATGTAAATTACCATATAAAGTAAAGCTTTGTTGCTGGTGGGTGCTATAGGATATCATTCCTGCTAGAGAAATTTTGGTGGACAAGGGTCTCATGCTCGATCTCAGGTGCTTGTTGTGTGGAAGGAAGGTTGAGACATCGGTACACATGGTGGGTGCTACAGGATATCTTTCCTCTTTAGGGAGGTTTGGTCTTTGTTATTTGATTCTAATGTTGCTTCTTTTTTGTGTAGCAGGGACGTTGGGTCATCTCTGGACTGCCTGGCATGGCTATGAGAGCATGGAGGACCAGGAAATGTCAGACTGCTTTTTTGTGGCTATGTGGTGGTAGGGTTTTTACACAATCAGGTGGTGTTTCATGGTGGTGGTGTTTCAATTCCTTTACATGCAAATTCTATTCAAGGCTTTATTGAAGAGTTCGTGGGGCCTGGGCGAGGGATGGAGGAAGTGGTTTGGGATTGACAGCAAGTTGGGCATACGAGAACTGTGGATCTTCCCAAATGGCTTCACCCTTCCTCTTAAGGTTCTAATTATCATGTGACGTTGGGTGGAGACTGAATGTTTAGGTAGGGGCTTTAGGTTGGGTCCTCTGAGACCATGAAGGGGAGCTCTGAGGTGCGAGGTGTCAATACATCTGTAGAAGTATGATCCATTGCTCTTGGAAGTGTGGGCTATTATAGATGGGTTGAGGGTTATTGTATCCAAGAGTTTCCATTAGATTATTGTGGAGTATGATAATCTGATTGCAATAAGATTGGTGAAGGTAGAGGAGACAATTTTGTCTGGTGTCAGGATCCTTGTGGAAGAATACTTGATGTTAGTGTGGGCATTGATGTGTGAAAATATCATTATATAGATCAGTCATATAATATAGTGGCAGACTGTTTAGTCTCATGGGCAATTAATGAGTTTTGTACTTAGAAGTGGTAGGATGATTTTTCCATTTGGATCTATCAATTTTCTGAGGCGGATTGTTGTCTTTCTAATTCTTCTTAGTTTGGTTCTAGTGATGTTGTTTTCCAAAAAAAAAAAAAAAAAATAAATAAATAAAAATTCTTAAGCTTTTAGGCTCACTTTCTAACTCTTCCTCCAGTTCTTTCCACTTTCTAGCACACCTTTATGGTTCTTGCTTTGGTTCTTACTCACTTTCACATTATTACTATCTATACTTAGTTTCTGTGGTGTTTGAAAAAACTTCATTTGTTGCTACCAATTGCTGCATGTTGTCAAAGAAAGAATAAACAACTCTATTTATTGTCGTTGCTGTCGTTAGAGGTGAAATACAGGAATAGAGCATTGTCATTGTTGAAGATGAAATACAGAGAATGGATTTAGAGAAAAAGGACAATAGAAAGAAGAGAGGGTAAGAGATTTTGAGAGAGAAATATAAGATTGAAAGAGAAAGGAAGGAAATGAAATATTAAAAAAATATTTGAAATGGGTTATAAAACTTTGTTTTACATTTTGGGAAACAACCAATCATATTATAGGAAACAACAAAATTACTTTTTGTGCATGGAAAACTTATTCTCCTCCCTTAGGATATTTACATATTTGAATTCCTAGAGAGGATTTAACTCACAATGAAATAAAGGAAAACAATAGTTGAAAAGGAGAACATATTAAAGGAAAGACTAGATAGAATGAAATTATCAATGTGAACTTGTATTAGATTAATAGAAAGAAAGTATCTACCTTGTTCTTAAGAGAAATTTCGTAAAACTGTAAAGAAAAAATGAAATGAAATATGAAATACTTTAGTTAAAACATAGAAAGCAAAGAACTCAACCTGAGAGGTTACTACAACTTCCTCTTTCAAGGATAGTTGGGTCTTTATGACCTAAATCTTTCAATAAAGATGAATTGACTAAAGAGCAGCAAGAACTCAAGAAGATTACAAGAACAAAAGAATCGAAAATGCTCGAAAAGCAAAAGGCTATGAGCTAAGCAAAATTGAGGAATTCTTCGTCATGATTGGTGTGTCTTGAATCCTTGATTTCATGCCCTTTTTATAATCTTAATGCTAGTCCTTCAAGATCTTTTCGAGGGATAAAATCTCAAAAAATTCTTTCCAAATTTGTTACAATTAAGATATTCTTTTCTTTTATGAAGATTTGTCTAGTTGCTTCTGCAATGCAATTGCATCATAAACTATAATTCTGGAATTTGCACTAATTTCCTTCAACAAAGATGGAAAATATTTAGTGTTATTTCTGACAATTTCTCGTTTCTTGATTGGTTAAGGCATATGATAAGTTTTTTTAACAAAAGAACAAGCATAGGTAAGTTGTCAATTTGAACATAACTCAACTAGTTAAAATATATATCATCGACCAAAAGATCAGATGTTCAAATCTTTTATATGTTGTTGAACCCTAAAAAAGTATATAAAAAAAAAAATTATAAGACAAGTTTGAATCTATACCTGATGAACTTAAAAAAAAAAGCAGAAAATTGATTTTGTTATTTTTTTAATTTATTAAAATTAGAAAAAAATTACTTTTTGCCCCTAAGTATTGAGTATAGGTTCCATTTGATTCGTAGATTTCAAAATGTTAAATTTGTATTCCCTAAGGCTCTATTTGATAACCGTTTCGTTTTTAGTTTTTGGTTTCTAAAAATTTTGCCATTTCTTTTCACTTTCTTACAATGATTTGCATATTTTTTAAATACAAGAGTTGAATTCTTAACCAAATTTCAAAAACAAAAATGAGTTTTTAAAAACTAATTTTTATAATTTTCAAAATTTGACTTGGTTTTGAAAATATGGGTAAAAGATACATAACAAACCAATAAATGATTATAGACTTAATTTTTAAAAACCAAAAACTAAATGGTTATCAAATGGAGTTCAAGTTTTTTGTTTAATTTCCATTTAGTCCCTAATTTTTAAAATGTTACATTTGGTCCATAGATGTTCACTCTTAGTTAATTAATTTAAAATAATTATGATATGAATTTTTAAAATTAATTGTAATATCAAAAAAATTAATCAAGTATAATTTCAATTTTAACTAATTTAATCTTTTAAATTAATTAATAAAAAATAACATAAATCACTAAAAAAACACTTTTTTTAGTTTTATTTTTTTAAAAAAATACCCACTTCTATTTGGTCCATAGATTTTAAAATGTGACATATTAAGTAGTTTTGAGTTTAGTTTCAAAAGTTTTAATTTCATTATTTTTAGGGTTGTTTTCAAATATAGAAAAATGAGCTAAATTATTTATTCATATAAATTTTTTTTACAGTCTATTAGTGATAGACCGCGATAGAATTCTATCGCTTTCTATCACTCAAGCGATAGAATTTATTTGCTTGAGCGATAGAATTCTATCACAGATAGACAATAAATTTTTTCTATATTTATAAATAGTTTGATATTTTTTCTGTTTATAGTAATTTCTCTTATTTTATTTATATTTGAGTTTTGTTTCAATTTAGTTTCTAACTTCATAATTGACTTTTTTTTAAAAGAAATTATGAACTAAATTGAAACTAAAATTTCAAGGGTAAAAATTATAACATTTTGAAACTTATACACTAAATTGAAACTAAACTCGAAACTTAAAGATTAATGAGTAACATTTTGAAAGCTAAGAACTAAGTAAAATTAGACTCAAAATCTAAAGAGAAAAGATTTTTTTTTTTTAAACTCACTTATGTTAGGGAAGAAAATGTATTTTTCTCTTAAATTTAAAAATTAAAATTTCAAATGGAAAAAATTAAGCAACATTAAATTTGATTGAGGCAAAAAAAGGCAATCATATGCATGAATATGCAATAGGGAAGTAGGTCCTATTGTACAGAGTAATGGTCATGGTCTATGGCCATGGCCGCATCGGTGGTAGCATAAAACCCAATTCTTCTTTTACTATCACTATCAGTTCAACTCCGGCTGCCTGAATTTTCTCTCTCTAAAACCCTTTCATTTCTCTCTCCAAAACCCATCTTCTTGATTTCTCTCCTTGCCGACGCTTAATCGCAGTTGGGGAGTTTTTTACAGCTTCTGCAATGTCCTCTGTTCAGCCATCTCCATATGGCTTCTCTGAAACTTCCATTCTATCACGCGCCAGAGCCGCCTCCGATTCCGTTTACGCCACTTTACGGCCATGGCGGGAGCTTCTTCAGCCGTTATCGTCCTTTACCCGCCCTACATCCGTTGGCGAGGCGACCATTCGGTGTAAGCGTAATCTCAAGTACTTTCGTGTTAATTACACCTTCATCGTTTTGCTCATTCTCTTTCTCAGCCTCCTCTGGCACCCTGTTTCATTGATTGTGTTCTTGATCGTGTTCGTTGCGTGGTTCTTTCTTTATTTTTTCCGGGACGAGCCCTTGGAGGTGTTTAATCGTGTTGTTGATGATCGAGTTGTATTGGCTCTGCTTGGATTGGTCACAATTTTCGCTTTGGTGTTGACGGATGTGTCGTTGAACGTATTGATTTCGATTTTGATTGGGGTTTTTCTTGTTTTGGTACATGCCGCCTTTAGGGTTACGGATGATTTGTATATTGATGAGCAAGAAGTCGCCGATGGAGGGTTGCTTTCGGTTGTCGGCAGTCCGACTCGTACAGGGTACAGCCGAATCTAGATAAATCACTGGTTCATTTGGCTAGGTTATGAAATATGAATGATCATCTCGCCTCGTCTGATCCAAGTTCTTCGTGCCACAATTCGAAATTCGAATCAGCATTAGAGACCAAGCTTCTCTCTAGCCTTCACTTGGAGATCCGGTTTGAGATATCACTGATTGTTTCAGCAACGATTTTTTCAATTACCCCTTGAATTTCAGGGTTCTGCTTTTGTAATGTTTGTTCAAAATGTTTGAACGTGTAGTGTTAGTTGACAGTAGCGATATACAGAGTTTTGCTAGGTGAAATCCTGGATTTTATCCCAACACTACTCCTATTTGGGTGTGATTTTCGAGGAACGGGGTTGCAATGTTTTGGGTTTGGTGTGTTCTTTACATCTGGAAAGAAAAAATGTCAAATAGTGGATCTCAATTTTGGTTTTAAATGTTCTGTTAAGGTATACTTTATCTGCCATTTCATGTTGTTTCTGTGGTGTTATTCCACTTCATCGTCTTGGAAAATTTATGTGTATACGTTTAGATTCATATAAACATAATGGTGTATATTGCTTCTCATCATTTGCTCTAAATTGTATGTTGTGGGTTTTGATAATTCAAATTGATTGTGAAGAGTAGGGACTGGATAGCAATAGCTTAGCGTTTTCAAATTCTTGAAGATATGATGCTGAGATTTAATCTGTGTACTTTAGGATGTTATGCTCTGTATTAGTTTTGTTTCTTAGGTTTCAAAATGCTCTAATTTGACATTTATTGATTAGATATTCAGCTTTGTCACATTGTAGATCTGTTTGCGAGTTTGGATGTGGATTAGAAGGGTAAGAATGTATGGGATGGCCCAGCATAGTAGCTGTATCATCTAGCATTTACCTTTTTCTCTCTTTTCCTAATAGAACTTCTGCTTCACTTTCCTAATGGTTCCCCTTTATCCATCTTTCTGATTCCCATGTGACAAAAGTTAAAAGTGATGGTTATTTAGTTGTACAGTTTCTATGCTTTTATCAGGGATCCCAAGTGAAGATGCTTGAATTTATAGCTGGTTTTCACATGGCGATTGGGTCTTGTTTCTAATGCTGCATAGGCAACTTGCACGAAAGCAGGTGAACTGTGAACACTTTGTGGGACAACACTGAAGGTTTTGTCACCTAGGATTTTCATTACATTTTTACATCTTTGCTGCATCCTACGATATAACTGGTTTTCATTTGATGATTAGAGTCGTTTTTTGATGCAACATTGGTTACTTCCGGATGGTGGATGATAAGATAGTTCAACAGGTGTGATTTTAGGTTGTTTACTAGAGTTTGTAGTTTAATTTCTTGTCGCTAATTTAATTCTTGCTTTTTGTCTTGCTTATATTAGAGTTGAAATCAACAGCCGCTAGTCTATATGAAACTTCTCTTTCTTACTAACTCATGCTGAGTTGTGATTTAAATCCAGAGAATTTGTTGTGTTGTTTTTGACTTGCAAGATCTTTGAAATTGTATTTACTTGCTCATTCTTAGCTGTGTTCTTGTTTGAGTGATTATGCTGTTTTGTTTGTCTTTTACCTTCTCTGATCTATTCCTTGAGCCTGTCTTCAACTTCGACTGTGAAGGAGTAATAACTTAGTTGCTAGTTGGACTGCGGCCATTCTTTTGCAGCGTGGTCGCACAGTGGCCCGTAGCAAGCTGTTTATTTAAATGCTTTTGCAGTTTTCTTTTTTAGCAGTCAAGTATTGCTCTTGTTTAAGTTTGCAAGAAGAATAGTATTTCTTTCTTTCCTTTTTCAATAAATCTTTCATGGGATAAGTAGGGTAAGAGTTAAGGTACAGAAAAAAGAGGGATGAGAATTTGGGTGTGGAATGGAAGGCTAAAAGCTAGCATGTGATTCTGTATAAGAACTGATACAGAAATAGGAAGAGTTCCCTTTTTCTTTGAAGAATAAATAGGAAGACTACTCCATATTCCTCTATCTGTTTCTTCTCTCTAGTTGTTTGATACTTTATCTTTATCTTTTTTCAACTTCTTTATAATTTTAACCTTATCTTTTGGATATTTTTCGTTTTTTTTTTGGGGGGGGGGGGGGGGGGGGGGGGGAAATTGGCCTAGCAACTGTAGTAATATTTTTTGCAGGATGGTAAAATGGTAAAATTGATAATTATATTGTACTAACCTACTACGGGTGATAGTTTGATTATCTCGTTTTTTGATTTTTGACCTATTGAAAACAAATCGAATCATCGGTTTGATGGATTTGGTTCCATTTTCAATTGGTTTTTGGTTTTGAGCTCAATTGGGCTTTGTGCATTTTTTTTCTTTTTCTTAAATTTTATTTCCATTTTTGTTTTAAATAGAGTATTTTTGGTTTTTCTCAAATTAAAATGTGGACTATTTCTTTTTTTGTAGATTAAAATTGTGCATTTTTTTTCTTTTCTTTTAGAT
Organism: Lagenaria siceraria; assembly: GCA_002890555.2. NCBI lineage: Eukaryota > Viridiplantae > Streptophyta > Magnoliopsida > Cucurbitales > Cucurbitaceae > Lagenaria > Lagenaria siceraria. The sequence continues at coordinate 16,132,776 of CM016483.1, read as the reverse complement.
AATAATTGAACTTTTTGCCCCTAAATAACAAACATGTATATACCTCAATAATTGGTCTTTTTCTAAATAATAAACATATAATAATTACAATATTAAATGTAAAAGTAATAATTTAGTGGTTAAGCAATTGTATTATTATTTTAGTTTTTCTTTGTATAATAGATGTGGTGATGAGAATTTGAACTTTTGATTGCAAAGGAGGAAGGAGGAACTAAGAAGTGTATTTTTTTTTTTTTACCTATTACTTAATGATATAATATTAAAATAATCATGATTTCCCTGACTTATTACATTTGTAAGTGAAATTGAAATTATAGAAGTTTATAGTTTGCTTTACAACAATATTATACTTAACTATTATAACTATGTTTTATATATATTTGTTGACATAACTTTGTGATAGATTTGTTAAAAGGAAAAAAAAGAAAAAGAAAAGATTGAAGTAATAGCAAAGGAAGGATATGTGGCCAAAATAAACACATGCAATATTTATTCTGGGTGGAACGTAATAAATCAATGATAATCTAAAAAATGAGCCTCGTTTGATTACGTCTAGTGTTGTTTATTTGTGTTTCGTACATGTACTGACATCTGAAGTCCACTTCCAAATTTGTAATAAAAAAAGCACAATTCATTTGAGGAGCGGAGGGTGATCAATTCGATTGCGTTTGGAAATTATGTTAATGTTACTGTTATGGTTATAGTATTGATACAATATGAGAATCACAAAATCTATCACATTTATTGTTATCGCTATTGTTACCGTTCGACCCTAAAAGGTAGCCGTAACAGTAACAGTAAATATGACAATTTTATAATTCTAAATAAACGTGATAAAAAACAATTCAATTACGTTTTCAATTGTGGTTCATTAAGATTAATCTATCAATGAAATCTCGTTACGATTACACCAATTTTCATTATGGATTGGTAAATGCAGTCATAGTTTAACTTGACATAGTGTTTATACTATGAACTTCAAATCCAGAGATTCGATGGCTTCACCCGCATATTGTCAAAAAAGAAATTAAAAAAAAAAAAAAAAAGAAAAAAGGAAAAAGAAAAGTCAGTGTTGTTAAAGCAATGTTTGATCAAATTTGGACCAAACCCCTTAAGATTTGGACCCTGCAAAATATAGGCTGAAAACTGACACGTTTCCTACTTTTTTGGCTTTACAAAATCTTCTCATGTTTTCTTCAAACATCCAACGTCTTTGCCAAATCAAGCAAAATAAGTTTTCAATTGCACTATTTTGTATAGGATTCAAATATCTTTTGATGAATCCTAAATCAAAAGTATATGAAGATTAAATCCATGTCTTCGATATCTATTATATGAATTCACATAAAATAATAATAATAATATCTCATCTTTTAATTTTAAAATTAAATGTTCAATTCTTTTACTCAACATATTGTTAAAAAAAAAAAAAAAAGAAGAAAAAAGATCAATTTTGACCATGAACTTTTTTGGTCATATTAATTTGGACGGTGAACTTTCAATTGCATCAATTTTGACCCTAAACTTATACAAGTATTGTAATTTTAGCCCTTAGCTCAATTTCCACTAATTTACCAACTAATTTTACAAAAAAAAAAAAAGTCAAAATATTTATAAACTCATTAATTTTAATAAAATAAAGTTTGGGTGAAAATAAGTTTAACTAATGTACAAATTAGCCATTGAATAACATTTTCGAAATCCATAAATTACAACAAAATAATTAGCTCTAATGTTATTTTTCCTAAAAATAAATTATCAATTTCACATGATTTAAAATTACTTGGGGGAAAAAACTTATTGGAGGGTCAAAATTACAACCTGACAAATTCATAATCAAAATTAATATATAGTCCATTATGATATTTTATCTATATATCCATTCATATAACAATAAGATTAAATTTTCGATATCCATATTTTAGTGCTTTATCAACACATGCAGAACTTTGGGCTAATAATAATAAATCAGTTGAGATTGAGAGAGATATGAAACTTTATTAGAATGAAGAGGATAATTTGCTGTTGTTCAAGTACATATTCTAACAAAGTAAAAGCAGCTGCTGAGGGAGTTCCTAAACAAAACACACATTTTAAATATTTCATTACACCCACACCACATGGTTAATTTTAAATAAAGGAGATTCTTGTTGGCTTTATTTAATGATGTGGGTGTATAAAGAATTTCAAGTGTGTTTTATGGTACTCCCATAATAGCTGTTAGCTTACTCTAAAATGTTCTATAATTATCTTCAATCTTACAGAATCTTAAATCTAAGAAGCTTTTGAGGAACTGGGATTGATGTAGTCATTAAAACTGAGCACCCGGAATAAGGTAGATACTTGACCGTTTTTAAAGAAACATTTCGGGGCCTTTTCAGTGGCTTTACATCGGTCTGCTCTTACCCAGAATCACGACAAGGCTACCAAAGAGACGACGGGCAGAGAGCAAACCGTGTCAAGACCCTTTGATGTAGATTAATGTATATGCAGGAAGTTGAAGATCAAGAAACTGCCATCTTTCTAGCATAGTAAAGAACCATAATGAAATCCTCTGCCGATGAGCCGATCGATGCCGGGATCTTTTCGGAGGTTGATGCTGTTTGTAGCCACAAATCAACTAAACTATGTAAATCCAGAGTCGGAACTACTGGATGTCCCATACACTTGACTTCAACCTGCAAATATAAATCCTCAAGCTTAAGCCATAAAATGACAAGTCTAAGGATGGATGAGTAACGACACTATAGCATAAATATGAACAACAAAGTGGGAGTAAGGAAAGGCTCTTAGATTAGAGTTTCAACTAAACTAAAGAATATGAGTTTTTTTTCACCTCTGATTCACTTGGGAGTTCCAGCTTTCTCATAAGGTACTTCTGGACAAATGATACTGGCAAGTTTCTATCCCTGTGACGAAGACTAAAAATTATAACAAATATATACTTTGAACTCCTAGTCAACACTGGTATTTTTACGAACCCAAATGCGCAGAGCGACAAGCAAAGAAATTAGCACGGTTTAAGTATCAATTTTCCCACGATCGTTAATATCGAGAGACTTTAAGAAATGTGTGCAAGCAAAAGTGTCAATTGAGACTCCTTCTAAGATACAGGAAAGAACTATTCTCTCTTGCAGAAATAATAATAATGCACAAAAGTCATGGGGAAACTTTTAGACAGCTCCAATTTCTAGTTAGGCTGAAAAAAAAATTATTATGGAAAATTTGAAAACAGACATGAAAGATGCTTATGTACAGCTTAGCATTATATATGATCAAATTACTTGACATCTAAAATAAGGATAAGTAGGGGCTATCTATATCGAACGAGTCTTAAACAGAGCTTACTTTATTCTCAAATACTTAGAAGGAATTTGAGGCAATGATACATCTCCTTCCCTGAAACCAAAGATTAGTGTGAGTAGAGGCATAAAGACTTGTTTATAAAAAATTGTTTAGTCTTATATGGAGCATTTTGTAGGGAGCAAAGAATTGTCTCACTGATCAGAGGCTATGAGTGAGAGCCAAATCGGACCAGCTTTTCTTTCATGTCGAGCACTAGAGGCATCCAACACAACCTGCGGTGTAAGGCTGGAGTCCCCATAAAAAGATTCCCTTTTCTGGCGGACCCTACGTAGTTTCTTAGGTTTTTCAGTTTCTGGAGATACTAGGTCCACTCTAGTTTTTCCATTCTCGCGTTTTTGCTTGCGTTTGCCTTCCCTATTTCTAGATCTGCTGGCCTGAGCTTCACTTCCATCGATTTCTGCAGGCTCGAGTTTAGTTTCAAATCCTTGTGAATTAGATTTGGAACATTTACTCCTATTTGCAACTTCAACTAAGAAATTTAGAGGTTTCCAGATATCCAAGTTCCCTTCCACTGAGTTAACACCATTTTCGGCTTCTTTATTTCGCAAAGGTATGGTAGACTTGGCAGGACTGGAATCCTGCACTAAGTCCAACATTATGCCAAAATGTTACTAATAAAAAAAAAATACTCCTATTGGGAAAAACAAAACATTGGGTTGGAACACAGGAGAAGCAGGGGAAAAAAAGGGAAATAAGTTGGTTTTCTTTACCGGCCTTCTATTCTGATTGAATTTGTCTGATGTCTCGAGAGAACTTGAGCTCTCTGAATGGTCGTCCACGGAATCATCCTCTTTCTTTACTCGCTTCTCAGAAGAGACTCTTGGTGTTCGTAAAATAGAAGCAATTCTTGCAGCAGCAGCTGCTGTTCTTCTTCCAGTTGCAGTAGCATGACTTGACACTCTAGGACTATTGACCACCAATGAGGAAAGTGATCTTTCCTTTCTTCTAACTGGTGGTAGTATAACAGGAGCAACTTCGGGCGTCCTGACTTTTCTCCTTTTACTAGGGAAAATCTTGGCCCTTAAATCTTCTAGATTGTGGTCTGGCCTGGTGATTAGATTCTCAAGATAAATGCTCAATGAGTGCTGAATTCTTACTAAAAACTCTATATCATGAGTATATGAAAATGTAAAAACAATGAACTAAGTCATATCAACATAGTAGCAAACAAAAGCACATGAACTGAGGATGGAGAGTACCAATATTTGAATAGGCAATGGTAGTTTGTAGCATTTGATCTCATTCAGCCCAAACGATAACAGGCAAATTATAAACTAATAACAAGCACACAAAAGAGTTATGGATGCGCTAAAATGTTCATTTGCTTAATTAAAAGCATGCATTGATGTACTGACCGGTAAAACCCACCATATTATGGAATGAACATGATGTTAAGAACCAAGGAACCATATATTCACTTCAAATAATCCAAGGGGGGAAAAGCACAAAAACAACTAAAAAAGTCTTGTTGTCATATGTAAATGTAGGCAATTAGAACCTTATGTGCATATCAAATCACCAGAAAACAGCTACAAAACAGCACACTCAAAGGTCAGCATTCCCAGTTATGAGCAACTACTACTGCAAATAAAGACGAGGGAGTCATCAAGAGGCAGTAGCATATTTAGTATAAATCTTACCTTAATTTCTCCAGTGGGCTGCACCCGAGGTCAATATTACATACTGGACAGTTTTCTAGTTCTTCATCAGAAATCTTATCAGATATGCACTTCCTGCAAACTGGAAAATTTGACACTAAGTTGTCAATAGAAACTACTTGCACAGTGAAGAAATGGTAAATTAAGTCATTGCCATTCATTTGACTAATTTTGAGCAGGAAAAAGATATTAAAACCATTCACGTTCATTACATAAATGTCACCTATCACAATCTTAATTGGCAAGCAAAAGTGCCTAATAAAGATAAATAATAGGATGTTTAACAGTTCAAGAAAAAAGTTTAGTCCTTTCCCTAAAAATTTGTGATTATTTCCATACAATATACACTGACAAAATTGCTTTATAAAACAGCAGATAGATAAATGACACACACACACAGTCATAGACATGGAGAAGGTTAGGGAGGCAGGGAAAATTCAAAATATGTTGTTTCATAAGGAAGTCAACTCTTAAACTTGATCCGAATTCGTTATGCTGAGCTACACATGATTTTCACACAATAAATGTAGAGATGTTATAGATATTTATGCAAGTACTCAAAAGTCTTTTGCTGAAAAAGTTGCTTAGCTCAATCACTTGAAAAGCACGAGCCTTTCACAATGCACAGACTGTACTATTATACTTCCAAACAAATCAATATGATCAATTGACACACATAAATCAAATCAAATCCACAGCAACTCGGAGTTCAAATGCGTGTGAATTTCCAGACATACTCAAAAGCCATAAAGAATATGTACTAAAAAAATGAAACAGTACTAACCCAAATGAAGAACTTTCTTTCATGAAAAGCATTTTTTTGTCAATAATTAACAAAAGGGTCAACATAAATGAATCTAAACACATAAATAAAAGAAAGGGGATTCAATATCAAAGATGGAAAACTACCATAAATGGCTTCAAAGTACATACAAACTAGCCTGGATCAAAAAGAGTCGAACAAAGGCAAAATAAAGACAGAGAACAAAGCAGAAGGCAATAAAATTGAAGAATCAAAATTCAAAGAACCTAAAAGATGAGAAATCAAGAGAAGCCCAAAACGAAGCAAAAGTTACTCACAAGTATGAAGACATTCAGAAATGGTGGTTGCTTCTTTCAAGAGCTTATTACAAAGTGGGCAAGTTATGCATGCTGCAATGGCTTCCCTCTTCACTTTAACAACCCGATTCGCCATACCCCAAAAAGAATCAAAAACCTCAACCACGTACCTCAACTCTGCATGCCTTGTTGAACATTTGTTCATAAGAGAAATTTACGTCCATTATCTCAAAGACCCATTTGCCATTAGACCCAGAAACAAAAGAATCAAAGGATGGAAACCCAGTGAAAAGAGGGATTCAAAATATGAGAAAAAGAAAAAAAAAATGGAGCATTTGGAGATGGGAAAAATGGGAAAATGGGATGAGTGAGTGTGATTGTATTTGAGGGCAAGATTTGGAAATGGGTATGAGAAATTAGTGGGAATTAGACGTGGGTTTTGATGGAATTGAAGGGATTGAAGATGATTGATCTGGAATCGATGAAATGAGAAGAAAAAAAAATAAGAGGCTTTGTTTGTTTGTTTGCTTCTCTTCGTAGAAAAGGAGCATGAAGGAAGGAAAAGAAAATGGATTTAATTCTGTTTTTCACGTTTAAATTCGAAAGAGGAAAAAGGGGAAAAGAAGAGAAACACAAAAGAAAACAAAAGAAAAAGAAAAGGAATTATTATAGAGAGAAATAAGAAGTAGAAACAGAGAGAGAGAGTCAACAGGTGGGGATTGGAGATAAAATGCGCCGAGGGTGCGCAGTTTATTAAAATGTACAGTGAAAGGAAGAGGATAAAAAGCTTCTTTCAATGCTCAATAAACAATTATGCCTCTCTTCTTTATCTTTTCATATAAGGATGGAGATTTTTAAACCGATGCTCTAAATTTTAGAGTCGAAATGGAAAATAAGAATGTATGCTTATGTCACTTTTTCGTACTCACGAGTCACGTTCGATTAATTTAATACAATAATGCTATCACATGCTAGAACTCTTCATTATTATTGATGATAGGAATTTGTAGGGTTGAACCATCGACCTTTGTGATGGTAATATGTGTCTTGACTACTAAGCTATGCTCAAATTGACTAGTTATATGTGTATGTGTTTTTAATGTCATCAAATCCTATAAAAACTACCACATTTGTCTTTATATGTTCGATTCATTCTATTTTTCACTATTCACTTCTTGAGAGAGAGAAAATGTTATTTTTCATTGTTTTTAAAACATGGGTCAAGTGGCATTTTGGATAGGGATGACAACGGGCCGGAGCGGGATTGGAGATGTACTCCCCGTCCCCGTGGGGATTTTTAATCTCCGTCCCCGCCCCATTCCCCGTTTTGGAGAGTCGGGGTCGGGGTCGGGGAATCCCCGTTCGGGGATTCGGGTCTCCGCGGGGAAAAATCCCCGTTTATGAATTTTTTTTTCTTTTTATTATTTAAAATTAATTAGAATTTAGAATTTATATTAAATACTAAAATTTGTCAACTCAAGTATGGCTCAGTGGATAAGAGCTCAAATTATTATTGTTGATGGAACTAATAAGGATCGAACCATTGACCTCAATGATGATAATAGGTGCATTGACCACTGAGCTATGCTCGAATTGACTAGTTATATGTGCTTTTAATGTCATCAAATTCTATAAAAAAAAAAACTACTATATTTGTCTCTATAGACTCTTCAATCCATTTCTCACTATTCACTCAATAAGAGAGAATAAAATTTAAAGATATCGAACTTCACTATTCAATTATATTGACAAGAATTAATTAATATTTTATTTAATAAATACAACATTAAAATATAAGAGTGAAAATTCAAATCTACAATTTAATTAAATACGATATTTAACTTTGAAATGCTTGTGTTCTTCTCAATGCTATCAATCCTAAAAACAATAACACCTATGATTTGTCTTGATTAGTTCAACTACAAGTTAATAAGAATATTTAAGTTACACAATTAGAGTTGTACATGAAAAATCATATTTTTATAATATTCCTAAAAAAGAAATACAAATTTAAGATGTAGAAATTTACCATTATCTAGATAAAAGAAAATTATTACAAAAATTACTAATAAAATAATTGTAAATATGAGTAGAAATCAAACACATGTAGACTGGTTATTACCATTAATCAATTTATAGATCAATACACGAATGTTATGGTTATAATTAATTAATATTTAGGTAAATAATTAATTTATGTGCCATAATAAACTTAGTTTCTTCGATAATTGACATATATTTACTCTTTTAAAATCAGAAGTTCAATACTCATTCCCACAATTGTTGTACTAAATAAATTATTGAGCTTTTACTTTTATGTTTAATAGATATTTGAAACATTTATTTCTTGAAAACAAAATTAACGAAGATATAAAATTAAATTTTATGATTATAAACTTTCAACTTATTGCTTAGTAGGTCTGTAAATTTTAAATAAAATGTTAAATAAGTAAAAATTTATTAGATACAATATTGAAATTGTAAGGACTTATTAAACACAAAATTAAACATTTTTAAATTAAAAAATTAAATAAATACAAACACGAGTTATTGATAAGATACTTTTTTAAGTTTAAAACCAAATAGAAACAAATATGACAACTAAACTTATAGTTTAACAATAAATTACTACCTTTTTTATTATTTTAAAAAAAATTACTTATTATTATTTTTTCTTTGTATAATAGAGGTAGGAGAATCACTATCACATACTATATGTTAGTTGAGTTATGCTCGCTTTTGTCAAAATTACTTATTTTAGTTACCTTTCAATGTTGGAGTAATCTAAGAGATTTTTGTATGAGTGACCCAATTTAATTACGTTACTCTAATGTCGAATCACCTAAATTTTGAAAACAATGAATATTAACATTTTGCTTCTGTCGCATATTATTTAAACTGCACTCACTTACTTTCTTTGTCTCTTTCTCTCGTGTTCCTCTCTTAGATCCTCGCTCTCCTATTTCTCTTTCTCCTCTTCAAACACTAGAAGCAAAGCAAATCTTTTTGTTCCTCTCTTAGATCCTCATGCTTGTGTGATAAACTATTGGAAGGTGGTTAGAAGCACAAGTGTGACAACATCACCTAGTTGGTTAGTGGCCTGAAGTGTGATCGTGAGCGTTCACCGAAGCAGGTGATGAATGGTCAAACAATAGCCACAAGCGCGAACGAGAGAGAGAGAGAGAGGGAAGAAGGAAGAAGCGCGAGCGATAAGGACGGAGAAAATAGTAAGGGCAATCTAAGTAGTATGTGGGCCTAAGTAATATGTTAGTATTCATTGTTTTTAAATTTTAGGTAATTCAACATTAACGCAATGCAAATTGAATTATCTATAATAAAATTAAGGAGAATTTTTAAAAATAGAAAAATAAGGGAAACTACTTATATAAAATAGCAAAATTTTTAGATAGCTGTGATAATAGACGCAGATAGAAGTTTGTCAGGGTTTATCAGTATTTTTTTGCTATTTTCTATAAATAGTTTGATATTTTTTTTATAGGTAAAAATTTTTCTAAAAAAAAAAAAAAAAACTCAAAATTAAATAGGATAAAGAAGGAAGGGAAACATCCAAAAAGAGGGAGTATAATTTTAGAAAACTAGAATGCAACATTGGCCGATCCCTTCCGTACAAATATATAAATTTTTTTTTTTTTCTGAACTCTACATTTTTTAATCTTTTTTTATCCAATAACAGATAAGTTGTGGTACATGGGCCCAACCTACCCTCCATCTTGGAATCTCTATTTATTATTATTTTATTTTTTTTATTTTTTTGTCCTATGTTTTTAGATTTAATTTTTCTTTATTCACATGTTTATCTAAAATTTTAAATTTATTTCCTATTCTTCTGTCCCTACATTTTAAATTTTACATTTTTAACCTTCACTTTTTGTTCTCATCATTAATGTACATTAATTAATTAAAAATATTTAAAGAATTAAAATTAATTAGTTTTCACTAATTTTTCATCACGGTTAAAATTAATTTTAAAATTTTAAATTATAATTATTTTTAATTAATAAATTAAAAGTTAAATGCTAAAGACCAAAGTAAGCATTAATGAAAATTGTAGGGAAGGGAGTAAAAATATAATATTTTGAAACCTAGGAACCAATGCAAATTAAACTTAAAATTTAAAGGTAAAAGTGTAACATTTTGATCAAATCAAAACTAAACTCAAAACATACGGATTAAAAGATATTTCTTCGTTGGAATGCCTTAAATCTGTTATTTGACATATTTAATTATTTATAGCTATTTACGATTATGATTCTAGGGTTTAGAGAAGTGCTCTATATAAACTCTCTAACCCTAGAGGCACCGATTGGTTATGTAATTTGTAACATTCTCTCTAATATGATTGCTCTCCCTCTGCTCCATGAACGTAGCTAAACCCTCTGTTTGTGAACTACGTAAATCCGTGTGTTGGTTCTCCTCTATTTTACGTTTTTCTGTATTCTTTATTTGTCGATTTCTTAACATTCTTTTTCTTAAGTACAATAACTACGAGATAGGGAATCAAACCTTTGACATCAAAGAAAGGAATACATACCAATTATTGTTGAATTAAGCTCACTCGAACTATTTGTTTGAAGTGAAAGGTGTGTATTGCACATGTTTCATTTTATGATATTAACTTTTTTAAAAAGCTCAATAACATATCGGGAGATAAAAATTTGAACCTCTCAAAAATATATTATGAACTATGCTTAGGTTAACGATTTATCTAAAGCTAAGATGGTTAAATTTGTGATTAATTTTAAAATTAGAAAATATAATTACATAAGTGAATTTATTTTCACATTGCTTTTTTTCCAATTATCAAAATTCAATGACCCTAAAAGAATATCAAACTTCACAATATTGTTAGAAAATAGCGACTCTAATTGTAGATGAATATATAATTGAAAAAAAAAATCAAAATCAATTTTGACCCATACTCGTCAAGTTGTATCAATTTTAATTTTAGACTTTTAATTTTATCAAGTTGTATCTCAAACTTAGATAAATGTTGTAATCTTAACCTTAAACTTTAAAAATCATTGCAGTTTATCATAAGTTATCGCTCCAAAAATTGTTAAGAAAAATTTCTATGCACCTGCACTCAATGAATTATCAATATGTATGATATGAAATTGATTAATTTTAGAAAAAAAAATGGCATTCATCTAAGTTTTGTTGGGTTGAAATAGATGAATTTTGAAAAAAGATTAATTTATATATTAGTTAAACATAATTTTTCATAAAATTTTATTTTATCGAAATTAATGAATTTTATGAAGTTTTTTTTTACACTTTTTTATGTTAAAAATAGTGGGTGAAATAGTTGAAAATTGAATTGAGAGTAAAATTAAAACATTTATTTTAATTTAAAATTCAATTAAATAAAAGAGAAATTTTTAAAAATATAAAAATAAGGGAAACTATTTACACAAAATAGCAAAATTTTTAGATAGTTGTGATAGATGCTGATAGAAGTCTATCAGGGTTTATTAGTGATAGAAATGATAGAAATTTATCGATATATACTGATAGAAGTCTATCAATGTCTTTTTTTTTACCATTTTCCGTAAATAGTTTGATATTTTTTTTATTTGTAAAAAATTTTCTAAATAAAAACAAAAACTTTTAACTTTAAATTGATACAATTTGACAGGTCTACGAGTTGAAATTGATTTTTTAAAATATATAATATTACCAAGAAATTGTTTTCAAGGGGTTAGAGATACTATGGATGGTTCTGCACGTTTGCTACGTACAGTACGTAACTGCCAATAAAATATTCAAATTTTAAATTTTGTATTTGATGAACACAAAGTACAATTAACAGGTAATATTGGAAAGTTAGGAGACATTGCTAAGAATTTTGTCTGTTTCAAAAAAAAAAATCCTCGAAATGATAAATTTAAAGTTATTTTTTCGTGTTTTTCTATCAAACTGAACATAGTTTAGTTAGCATATAGACTTTAGTGCATATTGGATTACACCTATCTTTATACATTTTTCAAAATTGTCCAATCATAATTTGTTACATGACAAATATTTTTACTTCTCTTTAAAAATATTTTAATTTATTTAAATACATAAAGATAGATGCATCTTAGAATGTACTCAAACACTACTATATAGTGCATCTTTTATCGAAGATCAGGTGTTATATTAAAAAAAAAAGTGTATTATAATTACATTTTTTTAATTAATAATGCTCTACGAAGTACTATTTCTTTTATAAAAATAAGGACAAATTGCAAAAACCACCTCTAAAGTATGATGGTAGTTGCAGTTGTACCCTCAAACTTTCAATTGTAAAGTTTAAGTCCTAAACTTATACAAAATGTTAAATTGGACACTCAAACTTATATAATTATATAAATTGTAACAATTGTATAAGTTTGAAAGTTGAATTTTTTTTGGGTTCAATTTCTACCACAATTGCCGTTGAAGGCTCATGTTCACAGGGTAAAAAGATTACTCGGATAAGGTTTTCAAGCAATAAATTTTGACACAGAAAATTTTCGCCATTAATATATTTGAGATTGTGGTCTATATTCATTTTCAAATAATTGTACATGATAAAATACAAAGAGGAAAAAAAATGGTAAGCTGTCTAAAAAACAATCCATGCCTAGAAAATCACTTGACTCGAGCACAACTTGCCATTGTCTTCCTATTAACATATCATAGTGGTAAAACTTCTTTCATTTCCTCCCCAACAGACTTCAAGAATCATTTCGAATTCGAGTTCATAATTTCTCGAAACCGTGGAAATAATTTACGAGCTTCACATTCAAGATCCAACGAGACCTTTGTATCGCGCATATGAGCTTAGTGACATATAAATGGTTGCACAAACTACTCCTGTCAGGATGACCACCTAAATTCATGGAAAGTAAGAGATGAACAAGGCATCAGACTGTATCAAAAGAATTAGAGTTCCTGAAATGATTTTCCATTCAGTTTTACCAAAAATACATACCCATTTGAATACATGTTCATGATCTTCCTTCCAGGTATATGGGATATTCATTCCAAATATTGCAGTCACTAAAGAATAAATAGACAAACAAACAGTCCCAGAGCTCAAAAAGAGTTCTAGCTGCCACATAGAACATTATTACATTTCTGAGAACGAAAAAAAAATCATGATATAGTTCTTCGACTTGGATATGAATTTCTTGTGGCCAGAAATCAATCAAGTGAAAAATCTGGCCACTTTAATAGCCAACAGATGCAAGATTTAAGCAAAAGAGACAAAAGTCTTAAAAAAAAAAAAAGGAAAAGGTTTCATGTCGGCTTAAAAGGAGTACCTGAATCAGTTGATTCCTGTGATTGTCAAGCTGCAACAGATGAGCAGAGCATTTGATACAGAAACAAAAGTACATTGTAGTTTTTCAGCATTGCTAAAAATATTGAGTAAAAATTACAAGAAAATAATATTAATGGCACGAGAGGGTGCTAAATAGTCATCCATGTTGGATGGTTTACCTGAATATTGATGTAATCCTCTGTGTCATCGATGTACTCCCGCAACTGGTAAGGGAAGATGGTTTCAAAATATATGATTAAAAAAATCCCACATAATCAGAAAGTTTCATGTACAAAATATCAGATAAGAACAGAAAGCAATTATAGCAGACACACTTCTGAAGTTTGGTTCATACCGTGATTAGTTTGTTTAATGTACCTTCAATTTGCATAAAGTAAGCCTGCAGAATATTCAGAATAAAGCTCAACTAGATCTTAATTTACAAGAACCTCTGTAAGAAAAGACTATTATGTTCTTAAAGACATTGATTATACCTCGAGTAGCATTTCTAGTTCCTCAACATCATTCTCTCCTCGAATAGTAATTGCACTTGCTCTACTTGTTTTAGACATCTTTGAATAGTCCTTGGGAGAAGCAAGAAACCAGATTGGAGTCCCACAGCCACTTTCAGGGGTGCCAGCTACTTTTCGTGACAAGTAAAGTTCCGCCATGTCGTCATCGTCATCCAGAAGTTGTTCAAGTTCATCTCTAACCTGGAATGAGAATGGTATAATATCATCACCATGAAGACAACGAAATTGGATGAGAAAGGTGAACTGCAAAATGGCATTTACTGAATGATTTACAAGTTATGGAAAGAGTAAAATCGAATCAATACAGCTTGGATAGCTGGGGATTGTAGACCGACGGTTTAATTGAAGATCCAGAATATGAAACACTAGATAAGAAAAAAGAACGTGTAATAAAAAACTACTCATACTTTGTGAATTATTGTCTGATTCTCCTGAAAATTGAAAGTAATATCAAACTCGTACACAAGAAAATACCATCACGTTCCAACCTATTTACCATCCTAGAGTAGTATCAAACTCGTACCCAAGCAACGCAACTTCTGTTTGCTGTTAACTTGTATCTCCTTAAGTTGTAAATATTCGTCATTCAAAGAGCCATATTTAGTTGAAAACCTAAGAGTAGTGAAAGCCAAGTAGGGCTCACAGTCTCATCCTATAGATGACACAAAAAATTAACTACCTTTTGCACCCGATTTGTCAATCTTGTCATTGCACTCTTCAGTTTGCGCACTCGATCCAAGTTCCGACTGCTAATCTGCATAGAAGTGTCAAATTTCTTTGATTCAGAAGAAGAAAGGGAGACTAATGGCCAAACAGGTAAAGACATTAAAATGGTACCTAACTCAGATCAAACACTAGGTAGTAAACATTTGTATCTGTTCATTTTAAAAACAATCCTGTTTATTATACAGCTTTACCAGTAAAAGAACATTGTTTGCAACTCAATTATTCACCCATAAGGCATCTATGAAACATGTTGGCAGTGAGCTTTCTTAGAAACATAATGATATATCATATATGCATTATGCAGTACTACTTTAAAAGTTTGCATTGAATTTGATTAAATGAATGGCATGCCCCTTTTCCCATGTCCCATCCATACTTATAAAACTAAAATAGAATCTCCAAATGAAAGAATACCAATCATATAATACTATTATATACTTTACCATATCGGCTTTCTAGTAGAGAGATCAACCTTCGTTTAGTCTTTGATATTCACCATTCAAGTCAATACAGGAGAAAAATAGGATGGTATGAACGACTATACACATAAAAGCCCCCCAAGATAATTATCTTCACGAAAAAGTTATGTTTCTTTTAATGGAAATAAATCTAACTGAAAAGTGAAAATACATTAAATCTGGACATTTGTTCATCAAATCCGCCAATAAACTGAATGCTTTCATTTAATCATCAAGGCTAGATAACTTGAGATGAATCAGGAAGTTAGAAAAGAAAACAAAGAAATTCAAGAAAAATCTCCAATGCTTTTTAAAACCAATAAAAGAAAGAAGGCCGTATATTATAGATACGTAAAATCGTACCTCTGTTTCATTGGTATAACTAAGTTTAAGCAGTAAAAAGTTGTACTTTCAAGAATGGATCCACTAAAGGAGAAGAATTAAACAAGCTTTACCTTGGAGGTCAGCTCATCTAAAGCAGGATATGTATCAGTCTCTAGTTCTCTTGTGCGTGCATCAAGAAAACTACAAATTGCTTCGAGTGCAACCTCTAAAGCGCGGAATTCAAATGGAAATTCTGCATCGAATGACAAAACTTAGAAGCCAAAAAAGGAATATCAAACTATTATATTGAAGAGCACAAAATTTTCAAGCAACAATAAATTATCTTCCCAAATATGGCATCACAGAATACAAAAAGAAAACCCATGAGAGAATATTTCACCAAGATGTACCGTTTTCAGCCAACTCATTTTGGGTGGTAGAAGGCTCTTCTTCCTCCCCTTGTCCTTGGTATAGGGAATTTGTGGAAGGCAACCGTCTCTGCAGTTCTTCAACAATTGGAACTACATTTTCATCCATTGGATCTCTAAGCAGCACCTACACCCAAAAATAAAAAATAAAAATCAATCTTCCTCAAAATATAGACAAATAGTACAGTGAAAATTGGACCTAGAAAAAAGTGTTTGAATTCTTATTCTAGCTCTTCTCTCTTACATTTTGGTTTGTCAAACGTATAACTTTTTGTCAATGTGATGCATCCTTTGAACAGTCTAGACACATAAATCCTTCCATTAACATAGTCAACTTCAAACCCTTTTAAGCACTATTAAACCCCAAAAAGGGGTTTGAACTTTTGTTTGTCTTTAAAAAAAGGGAAAAAAAAAAGAAAAAAAATCCCCATCATTAATAAACAGAGTAAAAGCAAAATTAGCCTAAAATATACCAAACAAAGCAACTAATGAAAGAGAACCTTAATTACTAGACATTAAATTAGACAATAAACAAAGTATTACCTCGTCCGCAGTGATAATTGACTTGATGTGCTGGACCAAATCCCAGAGCAACCCCCAAAAAAGAAAAATCAGTAAAATAAGATAACACAAACAAAATTAGAATCAGCAGAATTTCAGAAGAAGAAGCAATCTCCATTAACTTTACTTTACCTCCAAATTGAGAACAATCACTCTTTCTCTGCCCAAGATAGTGGAAGGATACGACAACAGAGGATCAAGAAGCCGAAGATCTCTGGCATTAATCTGAACCCTTTGCATAATCGCATACTTATCCACATCCAAAATCGTACTCCTTCCTTCATGGTCCAACGAAACCCAGCTCCTGGAAATCGCAGTATTCTTCTTCTTCGTCGTCGTTGTCTGCTTCTTCTTCTTCTTCACCGAACCCACCTGAGATTCCACAGGGATAACAAATCCATCTCCAGCCATCTCTGAAGCTAAGATTTCGATCCCACAAACATTATTGCTCTTCTTCTTCTGCTTCTTCTTCTACCAATGCCTACAGAAAACAAATGGAAGAAGAAACTGGAAATCTTGGGAAGTGATTGATTCAATTCAATGAGGAATTTGAGCAGAAAAAACAAAATCAAGAAACAGAAGATTTTGGTTTTGGTGGGTTCAGTTATGAAAAAAAAAGTTTGGGGAAAAGATTTGAGAAAGGAGAAATGGGATTTTCTTTTCTTGCATGGGCTTTCACTGGAGTGGGGGCAAAATGTTTAACCGGAATTACTATTGCAGTCTTTTTTCCCACGCGCGTCAAAAGCGCGTGTCTTCACGCTCTTTGTTTCAGTGATCGACATTCTGCGAGACAGATGGGGAGGTGATGGCGGGACGCTATCTTATCGTTACTCTTTAGCCTCCGACATGTCGTTTCAATTATATATTTCAATTCATACAATAAAGTTTATGAAATATTGGAAATAAGTAATAAAATATCATTAATATGAATAAATATAAATATAATTAAAATATCATTTTGGTACCTGTTCTTTATATTTTGTTTCATTTCTATTTATGGACTTTAAATTGGTTCCTCTACTTTTAATATATTTTAAATTTAGTCTCTACAGTTATTTTTTTTATTGATTTTTCTCAAAAGATTTAGTCTTTTTGAGCATTTTTCTTTTAAATTGTAAAAATATGTTCACATAGTGTATTTTTTATTATCATTATTTAATTAATTTGGATAAAAATTAACTTTGAATGACTAAATTTATGATTTATTGAAATTACAAGGACTAAAATTAGACAATTGAAAGTATGACGACAAAATAGTATTTTAATTTATAAATAATAGAGATTTTAACTAGTTTAAACAAGCATAGAATATTTATTTACTAATTTAAACATTTTTTTGAATTCTTTTGTTTATAAGATATTTTCATAAATGTCCATCGAAATAACCATTTTATCAATGTTTTAATAGACATTTTTGTGAAATTGAGATCTTAACGTTTTCATCAATATCAATATTTTAAAGTTTGCCTATAATTAAGCATTTTAGTGAAAGGTTTAGGAAAGGAAAAAATATATATTTTTAATCAATAAGATTTTGATCTAGTTTTTATTTGGTTCTTAATTTCAAAATATCACATTTTTACTACTAAACTTTGAGTGTAATTTATATTTGGTTCTTAGGTTTCAAAATGTTATATTTTCCCTTTGAAAAAAAAAAATGTTACATTTTATCCTTGGTTTTTAGTTTAATATTCATTTGGTCCTAGGTGTTAATTATTTTTATACTCTTATCCTTGAATTTTTGCCCATTCTCACTTGGTATATGACGTTAACTTTTTATTAATTAATTTAAAATTATTGTGAAATAAAAAATTAATTTTAATTTTAATGATAATGAAAAATTAGTGAAGACTAATTAATTATAGTTCTTCGCTTAAAAGTGAAAATCTTGAAACTGAGGAACTAAAATATAAATTAAACTCAAAACTCAGGAGTAAAAGTGTAAGATTTCAAAACCTAAGGACCAAATAAAAATTAAAAGAATCCCGAACGATATTTTTCCTATAGTAAATTAATAAGTTTAGTTTTTCAACTTTCGAGTTTGTATTTATTTGATCCTTGAACATTAAAATTTATTCAAATAGATCTTTGAACTTTAATTTCAATTTTGTCTCCAATAAGTTTATCTCTAACATATTAAATAAAAAATTAAAGTTAATTGATTTAATAAATATAAGATTGAAGTTTATGTTTAATGTGTCCTTAAATTTTTAGTTTTGTATCTAACATGTCTGATTTTAAAAAATATTAAATAAATTGATTATCTCTTAGATATAGAATTAAAAATTCAAGAACTAATTAAAAAAAAAAAAAAAAGAAAATTAAGACCATTCACATTCATTTTCTTTTTCAATTCAAAGATAACTCAGTTGATAAAGACATATATCATCAATCCCGTGTTTTTTTTAGTACAATAACATAGGATGATTCAAACAATAAACCTCTTAGTTGCTAACACATCCATATGTCAGTAATCAAAATGTATTCTCCTTGAAGACGTTAGTGGTAGCGAAAAAAAAGTTGATGTGATAGTTTATGATATTTGTATCTATGGACTATGACGTGATAACCTAATTGACACTTTTGAAAAGTTATTGTCTTTACTTTCTTTTATATCTTTGATTCTTTTGCACTTTTTTTAAAAAAATTTATTATTAATTACATGTAAAATAATTTACTTAGAAAATGAAAGAAAGTATCAATGATGAAATGATAATATAAATAAAATCGGTGATTAATAGAAAAAAAATCCAAATTATTATCTATTCAACTTAAGGTAGATTAAATTGACAAATGACAAAGAAATGGAACTTACAATTTGATAAAATTCTCATAGGAATATATATATATAATTTTTTTAGTATAACAAGTATATATATATTCGAACGTCTAACTTCTCGATCGAGAGACTTTATGTATAAGAGTTTTATCGAATATAATAATGCCTATCAATGGTTAAAATTAACACTCCATTAGATATATACAATTATTTGTAGCTTTGCTGACTTTTCAGAAAATGTCATTTTCAAAAAGGATAAGAGTAAAATAATCAACAACAGAAAAAATAATTTCAAAATAAAAACAAATCTCAATTATGAGAGCAGTAAGTTCTCAGTAACAAGATCCCACTGTCCAGAGGAAAGTACTTCTCAATACCAAATTATGAAACATGAGTTTTAATCTCTTAATATCAAGTGTTAATCTTAACAACAAAAAAATAGTTTTTAATAAGAAGAAAATTAGTAAACAACAATACCAGCTAGAGTAAACTTGTCTAAAGTAACAGCTGATTGTGATAACTAATTTAAGTATCAAAACTGTTCCAGCCAATGATTAAGCATCTGGAGATCAAATCTAAGCATGATGATAATGATGTAGTTTATACAATAATACCTTTCCAGCAGCATTTCCCACAGCCATGTAACCTCCTTCAGGACTGAAATCCAAACATGAAGGGTATTGAAGGTTCTTCTTCGGCGGCGGCCAGTTCGAAAATACAGTAAAAGAAGGAACATGTATCAACTTCAAACTACTTTTCTTCCTTCTTGAACAGATGGCCAATATTTGAGCATCATGATTGAATTTGAGAAAGTCTACTTTGGTGGTCAGATTCTCAATGGCTTTCAATGGCTTCTTCTTGCCCCCTAAGAATTCTTGTCTATTGTAGATGTTAACAATGCCACTGTCAGAACCAGCTGCAAACAATGCTCCATTTGGAGATGTACATAGTGCAGTACCATTGATGCAACCTTCGTCGACACCCTTGTGGATGCATGTTCTTGTTCGCAAATCCCAGTGGTAGACCTGCCCGTCACCACCGGAGCTCAGTAGCTGTCGTCCATTGTCTGCGAATGCCAAAGAACGAACGCTTCCATTCATCTTAAGCGTCCCGATGAGCTCCTTTGTTTTGGTTGACACTAACAGGATATAGCCTTCATTACCAATAAATGCGACCGTGCTAGAATCAGGAGAAACTTCAAAAACTTCAAGGCTTTTCTCCTCTCTACCTACAAGAGGGCCAATTTTATCTACTTTTGCTTTCACTAAATCGAGGCTATAGAAGAACTTTCTCCTTCCAGCTATGATAACCTGAGATCCATCAGGCAAAAAGGATGCCTTTCGTATGGGGCAATCCTCAAGGAAAATGCTTTGAATTTTGGTATTCCGTTTGCCATCAATCTGAAAAAATCTAAGCTTTCGATCCAACCCAGTGGCTAGTAGTAACTGAGCGTTGCGATGAAACTGAACCGAATTGATAGGACCATTAGATGGCTCCTCTGCATTAGCATCTACAAGTCTTGAGTATTCAAGAAGACCAGGCAACAATTTTGCACCTCTCTTTACAACAAGATTCTCACTTGTTCGAAGGATATCATCAATAGAATCAACATTATCATAACCATCAGCCAATGCAACTGCATTTTCAGCATCTGATGATCGATCATCATCATCACTATCACCCGTGGATTGTGCATCAAGTTGAGCCCACTCGGTGCCTGGGTTTAGCTTGGCATGTTGAGCCCTCAGTCTCGACACGTACTCTGAGCCAGAAATCGAATTCTTATCTTCTTCCTTCCTCAACTTTCTCAGTCTGCTAACATTAGTAATATTAACTGTGGCCTTGTCCTCTTCCTCATCGACCCATACTGGTTTCCTTTGCTGAGGTTCCTCCTTATCCGTACTCTCATCTAGGAGCCCAAAATCATCTTCATATGCAGAAAGGGAATTATTTGCAGAGCGGTCCATTATGTACAAAGCAGGAACTTTCTCCTCAGAACTAAAACCATTTTGCTCTTCATCCTTCCCAAATTCAACAGGAGAATTGAGCGATCCAAAAAGAAAGTTTTCGAGCTTCTTCATTTCCTTCTGTTGGTCTTTTACTAGTTCTTCATCTTCTTTTTTGTGTTCTTTCTTTCTCTTCTTTGCCCTAGTAGTATCTAGACCATAGTTTTCTACATCACTAGCATCTACATTTCTCAACGGAGATGACGAACCAACAATATTCTCCCCTGTAACCTTCTCAATACTACTAATTACAGCAGCATTTTGTGATATTAAACTCATCTTCCACTCAGCTCCTGCAAAATCAATCATACCGACAAGTTAACCAAAAATGCATCAGAAGTAAAAGAACTCATGACCCATAAGCTCAATTTATTCCTTCATGTAAATTGTGCCTTTAGTCTTAATTTCTGAAATTAAGCAGTTGAATTCTACAACACGGAAGAAAAATAATCCACATTCATTGAACACAGTGATTGGTTCATTACCATTTGATTGAACAATTACTCTTAGTGAATAATTGAAAAATATGTCTGAATGTTTTTATTCAGCCACAGTGTCAAGATTCATGCTCTCATTTCAAAAAATCCAAAGTATCATTGGCTACTGTATTAATTAATTGAGGGAGAGATTTCAATCAATCAATTAAAAGAGAAATTAATCAAACTAAACAAGCCCAAAAATATTGCAGCAAAATCTGAAAACAAAAGGGACGACCAAATTCTTCTGCCCTCCAAAACAAAACCCCATCATAGAAAAAAAAAAAAAAAAAAAAAAAAAAAAAAAAAAAAAAAAAACTCAATATCTTTTTCTCTCCCCACGAAGATCAAATTTTCAGTATTATATCCATTGCATATGATAGTTACCAATTTTATTTTTTTTAAAATTATGAGCAGAATTGGAGACCAGCATTCATTCTCATAAGATTCATAAGCAAAATCGTTCATTCTTTCTCTCTAAAACAGACAACATGTATGTTCCAAGAAAAACAGAGCGACCCGCCAAAAAAACAAGAAAAAAATGACTCAATTTCAGTCCTTCAAGACTTCATAATTTCAAAATTTAATGCTTTGGAGATCTAAACTAACACAGCGTATTGCAAGCAAGTTCATAGAGAAATAAAGCAAAATACCTTGAGCCTTGAGGAAGAGGAGATCGGAACAGAGTCAGAGAGGGAGACGAGAAAAGGGGCAGTCGGCGCGGCAGTAGCACTAACAAAGAAAGAAGGAAACCTAAGTTATTTTTTTCCTAATTTAAAACGGTTCGGTTTTAATTCAATTTTCAAATTTAAAACCGAACCAAACCGAATAATTTGATATTTTTATATGTTAAACCAAAATTTTCCATTTCATTGAATTTTTGGTTTAGTTTTGTTAATTGATTCACTTTGATCGATTATAGTGAACACTCCCTTGTATGCGTCTTCCTTTCAAAATTTGAGACTCATCCCGCAAACATATTTAGAATTATTCGAATGTTCATAAATTTAGTCTATGAATATGCCTCTTCTTCAAATTGGTTTTTTCACTATTTTTTTATCAACAATTTTCCATTTCAAAATTCATTGAAATTCAGTATTCCCTACAAAGTATGGTTCGTTAATTTTGTGGACATGGTGTTATTTTCATAAGAAAGGTAATTTACTATATCTTGGGAGATAATTATTTTCTAAATTCAACACTAGTAGAGATGTCTATTTAACCTGCAGGGACCTAACCCAAACAGGGTGGGGAATCTCCGATTAGACGAAAAACAGGAGAGGGAGAAGAGAGATTTCTTTTTCCAATTGGCTAAACGGAGATGGAGACATGAATTTTGCCTCGATTATATATTAATCTCACTGAGAGTTATATATGTATATATAACTCACTTTGAAAGTTTCTATAACTAATTGTTAGTTTATATTATAAAAAAAAACTAATTGTTAGTTTTTATTATATATATCCTAACATGATAAGTTATAAAATGTGGTAGTGAGCTCTGATATAAGCAAAATTGTTAGATCATCTATCTTAAAATTTGTTAAAAGGTCATTTGTACAAATATCTCTCAAAGATTTGAAATTTTTTAAAAAATCATCAAAGGAATTGCATTGAATTCACAATTCGAACCTTCTGTCTTTCAAGTTTGAACCCAAAAAAGATTTCGATATTTATTTATTAAGTTGAGATTAGAATATGTTGTTGTAATATTTAAATTTTAATTTATAAAAATTATTAAAGTTCAACGTTTTAATATCCTTGACACATATGAGTGAGAAATTTAACTATTTAATTAAAACTTTTCCATAATAGTGATTTAAATCAATTGATTTCTTTAGAAAAAAAAACAAAAAATTTCCCTCGAGGGACCTAATCCCCATGAAAAATTTCTTAAGGATGGAGAATAAAATGAGTAGCGGGGACGGGAACGAGGAAGCCCTCCTCGCCTAGTGGACATATCTAGGTACTAGAGTGAGTTAAATTGTCTTAGTGAGACTATGTGAATTTGTTGAACTCATATATTCTCTTGTATACGAGGTTTAGTAATTTTCTAGTTTTTTATGTGATATTATTTTTATAACAAATTAAATTATCAACCTTTAAAATAGTTACTAATTTGTGTATTTTTATTCACTGAGACATGCTTTAATTGACTAAGAAATTTTTAATTGTGTTTATTATATATAGCTTTGTATTATAATTACTAAATCACGTAGGATGAGTTTAAATTATAATCTAGCTTTAATATATTCTTTGATTATTTTTTATAAATGGCTAAGAGGTCATGAGTTCAATTCAGGTAGTTACCTATCTAGATTTAATATCCTATGGATTTTTTTTACCCTCAAATTTTGTAGGATCAAATGAATTGTCTCGTAAAATTAATCGAAGTGTGCGTAAACTGATCCAAACATTCACAACATATGTTAACTTCGATTGAGACTTTGACTATGTTATTGAAAAAAAATTGATGGGTAGTGATTTAAAATTGACTAGACAATAATTGAAAGATGGACATTCTCAATGGTCCATTAACATAATTACATTTATTCCATATATGGGCAACTGCATGTTATGCTTCAAAGAATGGTTGAGAAGTCTACATCTTCATAATTGGTATATTTTTGCACCATGGAAATTTTATCTACAAAATTAAGCTTAGTTTTTTTTTAAGAGAATTACCATAAACAGAAAAAATATCCAACTATTTGCATATATATAAAAAAAATTTACTATCTATCGATAGACATCGATAAAATTTCTATTACAGTCTATTACTGATAGATAGTAAAATATTTTTATATTTATAAATAGTTTGACTCATTTTTCTATATTTGAAAACAATTCTTTTTTTTAACCAATTTTTCTTTTAAAATAACATATCTAATTAAAGACCATAGGGTTAACCATGAGGTCTGTGGTTCGAATCTCCCTACCCCCAAGTGTTGTACTAAAAAAAATTAAAGACTCTTGAACGAACCATATTTACTATAAAATCAAATATTTTCAATTTGGTTCAATTTGGTTTTGTTAGTTTCTGATGTGTTATTCATTCCTATCTCTATGCTTTAACTAATGTCCTATTCTATTCTTTTATATACAATATAAGTAATTTTCAACTTTATATAAAAAAATTTGGACTAAAATATCATTTTGATTCCTTACTTTAGAGTTTATTCTATTTTCGTCTTTGTACTCTTAAATGTCTAATTATAGTCTTTGTATTTTTAATAAACTTTAAATTTAGTTCCTTTATTAAAATTGGTCAAATATTAAAAATAATTACAATATATGAATACATTTTCGAGATAATACAAATTTTTTTATAAAAAAAAAAAACAAATAATAAACTAGCAGTAGAGACTAAATTTAAGATTTATTGAAAATACATGGACTAAAATTAAATAAATCTCAAAGTATAAGGGGAAATTGCTATTTTTAACCTAAAAAAGTTTTCACCTCTAAAAAATAACCTCTTTTTTAAAATATACTTTTTTTAACCTCTTCTCAGTTAAATCATACTTTAAGTAGAAGGCCCACAGCGTGAATATACTAATATGCCCTCCACCTCAATAAATCTTCATCAATGCCATTGAACTTACTTTGATCTAACTTACCTAACTGAACCCATCAGATATATATAACTGAAGTTAAAAAACTCAAACTTGACTTTTGCAACTTGTTTTCACTGAAAAGGGAGGGTCTCAACGTCTGAGAGGAAAAATCCCTTTCATCCCAACTTCATTGGGGAGAATTTCTTTTGAGGGTCCCAGGTTTAGTGGAAAAGTGTTTCTTTCCCAGCTTGTTTGTTTCTACTTTTGTGTTTGTCATTATGCAAACGTATAAGAAATGTCCCTTTTCTCCAAAAAGTTTGTAAATATCCCAAATCCTTATTTCGTTGTAAAACTTTTACCAAAAAATTCTTAAATACTCCATTTTTAGATTTGTAAAACATATGTGAGATGACTAGGAAAAAGACTTAAATAGAAAAGAGTTTCTTTCCCAATATGCATTCTGTGACTTTTCCCATAAAGTTAACTTTACGAGACATGTATGACTTACCAAGATCCCTCGTAAAATTATGTAGTTATGTCTCGTAAACTTATAGATGTCTCGTAAAGTTAGTATTGTATCTCGTAAAGTGGGATTAAAACCCAAGCGCAGCGGAAACGTATCAGAACCGTATCTCAAAATTAATTTTAAAAATTTTGAAATACTTCGGTACAAAAAAAAAAACTAAATAATCTAGGTTAAGCATATAGAATACAAAAAAAAAATGAGAGAAAAAAAAACTTACGTGTCACCACCACTTGGAGACCTTCCTTTTCTCTGAATCTTGAGGAAATGTTTATGGGAACCTTTTGGCAAGGGAAAGAAAAACGCACAGAATTTTTTTTTTTTTTTGAGAGAATGAATCGTTCAATTATTTTCTGTTAGATGCTATATAAGAAGCTAGAGAAAATGGGAAACGTGTGTTATCCCACGTATTAAGTAACTCCCCTACGTGGGAGTTACAACTAATTTAATTAATATTAAATTAATTAAATTAATAATTAATTATTAATTATTAATTAATTAAATCTAATTTAATTATCAATTCATTTAAATCATATTTAAATGAACATCTCTCACATAACCTCTAGTTTTAATTCAATTAATTTAATTAAATCAAATTTAATTAAATTAGATTAAATTAAATAACCAATTAATTCTCCAATTAATTACTTACCAAATTAAATATCAAATATTTAATTTTAACCTGCATTTGAATCAAATTCAAATACATTTCTCTCATAACCTATAGTTTTAATGTACATCTAATGCACATTAATTTTAACCTATAGTTTTAATAAAAATCTAATTCATATAAAAAAAATATTTGAACAATTTCAAATATTTAATTCTCTTACAAATTAACTTTGAATCATATCCAAAATTATATTTATACTATAAAGTTTAATTTGTAAAATAAACTTTATA
Organism: Lagenaria siceraria; assembly: GCA_002890555.2. Lineage (NCBI taxonomy): Eukaryota > Viridiplantae > Streptophyta > Magnoliopsida > Cucurbitales > Cucurbitaceae > Lagenaria > Lagenaria siceraria. The sequence continues at coordinate 16,106,113 of CM016483.1, read as the reverse complement.
TTATAATGTATCATTATACATTATACTTTTCCCTTAGTAAATTTCAACTTTTCAAATTTCAACCAAGAATAAATTACCTCAATATTCTTTATGAGCTAGGAAGGGGACCTAATGGACATACAGATCAGAAGCTCCAACGATATGAGATTAACGGGCTAAATTCATTAACCACATTAATCAATATTCGTTAACTGTGGGCACACTCCACTAAATACCCACAATTGCACTCTTCTCACTGTAGATATATTTATGTGTCCACGGATATAAACCAATAACAGCAAGTTAGTCCTTCACAAGTGTTCGTAACAACAGCTGGGTCAAATTACCGTTATACCCCTAGGTTACTTCTAAATCCTTAAGTACCAATGCTCCTCTAATGAACAACCTGTTTATGGTCCAACTATCAAATAGAAACCCCTCTCGGGCCAGTGAGAGGGTAGGGCCCTTTGTTCAAGTCCCGGAGACACCACTTAAGGGAACACTTATCTACTTACCCTAAAGTCGGGAATGAGTGAAATCCATCTTGTAATTATGTTCCCAGCTCCCCCACTTAGTCTTGTCCCCAAAATGGTAGGCATATCGAGTCGACAAACGGGCCACTCTCACCCATACAGATCAAAGGACAATCCCTCGTGAACAGGAGTTCATAATATACTCAAGATTAAGACTAAGTTGCCTAGGTCAACCTATTGAAATAGAAACCTAACCAGTCAACGGAGTTACATCTAGTGGTTACTATTTCGTGGTCCAGTCTTATGCAAAATCATTGCATAGGATACCCACACTCGCATGTCTCCTACACGAACGCGTTGGATCATTGCGTTTGTATCAAATACAAAGCGGGTCGTATCCATAGTGTTACCAGGATAAGGTACCCAGCCCTATCCTTATACTATAGACCCTTTAGGCTGTAACTTGAACATTGATCTCTATATGTCTCTACATATTGTTCAAGACTCATAAAACAGCCTAGGATGTTAGTTTATTGGATTTTAGGGTTATTAAAATAAGATAAAATAATCAATAATATTTATTGAATAATAATGAATAATCATTTATTAATGACGGCCAAAATACAACATTTACTATCTACGAGTTTTAGGGCATAAAACCCAACAAGGGTTGTCTCGTAAAGTTTGAACTATGTCTCGTAAAGTTAGGGTTGTCTCGTAAAGTTATGTCTCGCAAAGTTAGGGCTTTCTCGTAAAGTACTGTCTCGTAAAGTTAGGTCTCGTAATATTACAGGAAGTTTGACAGTACCAACATTGTATCCCGTATTGTTGGTCAAGTCAACTTTATGAGAAAGTTGACTATCTCGTAAATTTGACCTGACCAACATTACGGGATACAAGACAGTTATTTTATTTTATTTTATTTTTTTAATTTTTTTTTACTATACTTGGCCAATAAGTTTTTTCCTCTTTATTTGCAGAATGCCTCGCGTGTTTGTATGCTATGGTGGTTTTTGGAACGATGATGAAAGAGACTATGTAGGCGGTAATCTAGGGGGCTTGGATGTAAGAAGTGACATACGTTTTGATGACTTCTTGTTAGAGTTGTACAAGTTAAGTGGGATTAATCCAACCCAATATGATCTCCTGCTCCGATGTTTATATAATTTTGGATCAAAGGTTCCCACTTATTTGATACGAGGTGATCAAGAACTTAGCTTCTTCTTATCTGGCGAGAATGCATGTAGGCCCCCTATATATGTATCAACAACACCCAAATCCACATACGGCAGCACTGACATGAAGAACGCCAGTTGCTCATACCAACCAAGTTTTCCATATAATTGTGCTCAGGATTATCCACCATTTCCACCTCCTTATTACCCCCAAACAACCTTCTTTCGAACAGACTTACCCATCAGATTATGTTGCATCTTTGACTCCATTGACCAATAATGTGGCCCCATACAACCTTTCTGATGATAGTTTCTTTGTTTATCTCTACAACGACTTAAATGTTTCAAACTCGTCAACGTTCGGGGTGGAGGAAAATGTAGGTGTTGAGGAAAATGTAGGGTTTGGTGGGGGATTTTGGCATAATGGGGGAGAAGAGGAGAACATGGCTGCAGATGAAAACAACGACAAATATGCTTCAGATTATGAATGGGAATTACCAGAGGAATTGGATGATGAGTCCATTGAGGAGGATGACACAGAGGATGTGGAAGAAGGTGATTGTGATGAGGATCAAGTTCATACTGCTGATCATGACATTGGAAATTTTGATGTAGGGCCGCAGAACTCGAGTAATGATATGTCAATGATTGTGTCAGGTCAGATGTTTGGGAACGATGACCTTGATATCGAGCTAGGCCAGATATACACTTCAAAGGAAGAACTTGCATTTGCATTATCACTGTTTGCCATACGCAAAAATTTTGAGCATCGAGTCGATAAATCAACCAAGTCCTTATTGACAGTGAAGTGCAAGCACGATTCTTGTCGTTGGAGGATTCGGGGTCAGAAGCTTAAGGATTCCACCTTCTTTAAAATATCAAGGTATGAAAATGTCCATACATGTTCCCGGCAACTAATGGACCATGACCACCGACAGGCTAGAAGCAAAATTGTGGGTCATCTAATTAAGTCGAAGTTCGCGAATGTTAGTAGAACATACAGGCCAAAAGACACCATGCAAGATATGCGGGAAGATTTTGGTGTTAATATTAGTTATGGAAAGGCTTGGCGGTCTAAAGAAGAGGCGTTAATTATGGTTAGAGGTAGGCCTGAGGACTCATTTGGTCATTTACATGCATATGGGGAGGCACTGAAGATTATGAATCCCGGGACTGTTTATGAATTGAAGCTTGACAACAACAAGTACTTCAAGTACGTCTTCATGGCTCTAGGTTCTTCAATTCGGGGATTCCTTAATTACATTCATCGTGTGTTAGTTGTTGATGGGACACATTTGCGAGGTAAGTTTAAGGGTATAATGTTGAGTGCAAATTCGATTGACGGCAACGGACAAATATATCCAACTACCTTTGCGATTGTGGATAGTGAAACAGAAGATGCGTGGACTTGGTTTTTTGTGCGGGTTAAACAATCAATTGGGGCTATAACAGAACTTGTCATTGTATCAGATCGTAAAGCAAGTATCGGCAAGACAATCCGTAAGGTATTTCCTTCTGCATTCTATTATTATTGCATTCACCATATAAGTCTAAACCTGATGAAACACTTCAAGAAACAAGCTGCCCTCCTTGAGTTTTTTCTAGCCGCAAAGGCATCTTGTGATACAACATCCCGACACCACTGGGCCAAGCTAGTCTCATTTCAAGGAGTCGCTTAATACTTAGAGGAGGTTGGCTTAGAAAAATGGGTCAGGGCATTTCAGTGTGGTCGGCGGTTCGATCAAATGATCTCCAATGCGGCAGAGAGTTTGAATTCTGTTTTAAAGGATGCAAGAACCCTACCGATTACCAAATTCCTTAATCACATAAGGGGTTTGTTGCAAGATTGGTTTCATCGGAGACGGACTTATGCATCGACCCGTCAAACTGCACTTTCAGATTATGCAGAGGCGATCATCACGACCGCCGAGGTTAAATCAAGACGACATTTTGTGAAGCCTATCGATCTACACAAATTTGAGGTCAGTGATAGCCACCTTGGTGGAATTGTGGATTTGAATGGGCGCACATGCACTTGCAAGGATTTCAATTATTACGAGATTTCATGCTCCAATGCGATTGCAGCATGCCGGTAGGTATCTAAATTCATATAGAAAAATAGCATAAAACATATGAACACATATAAGTTTCTTGACTAAGAAATCCCTAAGACATACCTTAAGTAGTTTCTTAAGATACCCATCATCACAGTCATGTCCTACTTCACTCTGGCTTGAGGGAAACGATATCGGACCGCAAACCTTCCTCAACCCGTCGCAGTTCTGATATGATATGTGCTGATGAATGGACAGCCGGAGGAATATCACCTTCTGCAGCACCCTTCGCATCCGGCCGCTGCTCGTCACTAGGAGCCCTGTCAGCGAGATCATCCGCCGAGTGATCGTCAACAGCATCATCGACATGCTAGTCGGTAGTAGTATCGTCGACATGCTGATCGTCAGACTCCACATCATTTTGATCGTCAGCCTCCGCGTCAGGCTGATCGTCGGCCTCTAGTGGGCCACGTGCTCGAACGGGTGAGAGCTCACGTGCCACGGGTGCAGTCACTATGCACTGCATGTGCGCCATCTCCCGATCGGTTGCTACCAGTCGAACCGTAATTACCGGTCGGGCCTGTGAAATCCATATAGACAACGTCATTGCAAATATAGAAAGATTATAAAAAAGAAAAGATCATAGGGTGCATTACCCGTTTGAGCTTGAAAATATCTCTGTCCAGTGACCGAAAAGTTGGAGTCAGAGTACATTCCCATCTGCAGAGACGCGGAATGGCATCCTAGCTCAAACGGGTAGCCACACGGTTTCGAAGGGACGAAACTATCTCATATGCCCAAACCTATATACATTAACAAAACAAAGAATAATGAAAAGCTGTAAAACGTTAACGACTAATAGAACGAAAGAAGTAAGCGATAGTTTCGGTAACCTGTAGGGCGAATGGGAACCCATATAAGCTGTATCGAGCTACTGCACCCGGTTCATCCCGACCAATAGCACCAGTAAGCGCCCTCTTGAGACTACTGAGTGTCATGTTGAACATCAAACTACTCCAATCGTAGTTGCAAAAGACCTCCCAATCGTCAACTATCCCGAGGAGGGTGAAGTCAAAAGTCTGTTCTTCTCCCTCCCCATCATCACCAACTCGATGAAGTATGCGAGGGCTACCTTAACCACATCCTCGTCAGACCTAAACTCTAATGATAGAAATTGGGTCTCGGCTTCGGTTAACTTCAGTCTAGGTGAGTTGTTGAAGTACAGTGTTCTAAGCCTACTAGGGTTGGTAGGAGTGCGAATGGTCCTAGTTCGTACCCGAAACCCAGTGATCAGATCAAACTCCTCCTTCCCGAAAGAAACTACTCTGCCAAACAGCTTAAAACTAATGTGGTCCGTCCTATCGTCCACAACCTCCCTCAGAAGCAGGTGGTGAATCAATTGACCATTCAGTGAGAGGTTGCTATCTAGGATGGGGCAAAAAATGGTTTGCCTAAACATCTCTAACTGGACCCTAGTTAACTTCCTTAAGATAACGGCACGGGTCTTAGCTATATGGCTACAGGATGTTAGCTGTGCATTGAAGTAGTCTTCCGGTGCAATCCTTGGCTCCATAATAAGTACCTATGCATGCCAAAATACAATCAAGATCCAATATTAGACAGACAAAGACCTTATAGTTTGTAAGAAGTGCGAAATTAAGAATCTATGAAATTTCCTGTAAAGTTTACTTGTCTCGTAAAGTCACAAACTTTACGGAAAAAAAGACAAGTAAGCCAACTTCCAGTTAATTTCTTGAGTTTAATGTGTCTGTCATTCGTCTCGTAAAGTTTATGTGTCTCGTAAAGTCTATAAACTTTATGAGACTCCCAAACTTTACGAGACGAATGACAAACACATTAAACTCAAAAAATTAACTGCACGTTGGAGTACTATCTTTTTTTCCCGTAAAGTTTGTGACTTTACGAGACACTCGAACTTTACGGGAAGACTATTTAACTTTACGGGAAGGCAAGTAAACTTTACGGGAAGACTGCTAAACTTTACAGGAAGACTGCTAAACTTTACGGGATTCTTCAACTTTACGAGAAATTGAACATTGCGAGACCCATTAACTTTATGACACATTTTAGACATGCCTTCCATGGAAATCGAGCTCAGATGAATGAGAAACCCCTTTTTCCCTTTTTTGTCAACACATTTTTTCAGTTTATTTTACAAATACAAGACTAAATTCAGTTCTTCGTTACATCCATACCAGAAATCACACAGAACCCACCCCGAAGCATGTCAAATTGGAATATAACAGTAAAATGGAAGGTACTTTTGTACCTTGGTGAAAACCGAAACGATTCAGGGGAGATCAAATGAAGATTCAGTCCAGTTCATGGCGATTTTTGGGGAGAACTTAACGGGAAGGATATTTTAGTAGATAAAGAAAAGTCCTAACTTACCAAGAAGATTGTTTTAGGGGATATGCAAAAGTCCTAACTTAACGGGAAGGTGATAAAATTTCGGGAAGGGGAAATGTTAAGGGAAGTGTGGTCTTCTCGGTAAGTTCAATGGCATTGATGAGGATTTATTGAGGTGGATGGCATATTAGTATATTCACGATGTGGGGCCCTCCACTTAAAGTATAATTTGACTGAGAAGATGTTAGAAAAAATAGATTTTAAAAAAGAGGTTATTTTTTAAAGGTAAAAACTTTTTTAGGTTAAAAATAGCAATTTTCCAAGTATAAGAACCTTACAAAATAGTATTTTTAACATTTTTTTTCTATTACGCCAGTCTTTTTTCCGACATGCTTTTTATTCTTTTATTTTTTTCAATATGATTTTTACCGACATAAAATATCATCTAGTTTTATTTATAATTAAAACTATAATAACATGAATTATTCTAAAATTGTAAAGTTGTTAACTAAATTGTTACAATCGCGTACTATCAGTTTCGAAGTCAAAAGTGTGAAAAAAAAAAAATCACATGAACACAAAATAATTTAATAACTACTACAATAAAAAGTAGACCATATTGTCATACAAACACAACACCTTATATACATATATTATTATACTATTATACATTAATTCTATATCTTTATATATAAATGCAAATTAATAATCTCACATTAGCTACAACCAAATTTTACATTATAATTCATTCCAAACCCCATTATGTATGTTTTGAAAATATAGAAACACCAAAACCAATCTGTCCTCAAATCAGAACCATCTTAATTTGCAAGCAGCAATAAATAAATGCATTATTTGCCTTGCAAATATCAATGCTGTGAAGTTAGCTCTTGTAGTTCTTGCATTTCTCTACAGCCCTTGGTGCTGAAATCCCACAACCAAAAAAAAAAAAAAAAATCATTATATGTTAATAATAGGACAGTTCTAAATATAGTAATTTAATTCAAAATATTAGCATATATAGCAACATTTTTAAAAAATTACAAATATAGCAAAGTCTATCAGTGATAAACTTCTATCATTGATAGATTTTTATGGTTTAGGTGGTCTATCAACGATAGAAGTCTATTGCTGATAAAATTTGCTATATTCTTAGTCTAATTATTATGATTTAGGATTGAATTCAGATATGTAAAGTCAACCCTAACTCAACTAGCTAACCTTCCATTTTGGTTCAAAAAAAGTTTAAAAGATAGATTTTAAATTACGTAATTTGAAATTTGAAAAATAGTATTTTAAAATTTTTAAATCATTAGAAACGATAAGAATTTGAAATAGATATATTTAAAATTTTGTGGTTAGAAGGTAGTTGAAAACTAAAAGGAAATTAAAAAGTTGTTTTAATGATATAGGTTTTTAATTATGACTGATTAATTGAAAGTTTAAATATGATAAGATTAAATAAGTAATTTACCTCTAAATCCTATGAAATGACTACCGCCATTTTAGTCAATCACTTTAACATAAAAACAGGATTCGAAATCACATTCTATTTTTTGCGGTAACAGAACTCATTTGAATTTTGTTATGGTTTGAAATCCTTCGAAATCATGAAATTTGAAACATAGCATAAAAAAAACGATATATTTGAGAAATTCGAATTTCCACTTTCACATCTAAATCTTACCAAGGCCAATGGCTTCCTTTCCTTTCATTATACGTACACGCTTGCAAGATTCAACAAACATCCTACATATATGAACAGTGGGAAGCATATACAATTAGTTTTTTTATGGAAAATTACTAGAAACAGAAAAAAATATCAAATTATTTACAAATATAGAAAAATTTTACTTTCTATCAATGGCGATAGAAGTCTATCGCAGTCTATCGCTGATAGACAGCGAAATTTTTCTATATTTGTAAATAGTTTGACTCACTTTTCTATATTTGAAAACAACTCCAGTTTTATTATTTCAAAATAGCATTTAAATTCTAGTAGGTTGCCTATAAATTTAACATAAGTAATTTGTTTTATTTCTTATATTTTTCATTATGGACCTAACAAAAATTTGTCACAAACTGTTTCCAAATCCAATCTTAAATCATGTTGATAATTCTTAAAGTGTGATGTCCAAAATAAAATATTATAAATTAAGCCAATGTTTAAAAGGTGACAAGATCTATATACTTATCCTAATTTTCGATGTCATTTTTGTTAGTATTTCCACATTTGTATGGGTCTGACTTCGACATGAGAAATGAATCGACATTTCCATTATATCTTATTTATGTTTTTATCGACATTTTCATAAAATTGAGAGAGAGCTCAACTTTTTGTAGATATCAACATTTTAAACCGAACGAAAAAAAACTTACTGCCATGGAACATCACCAACAAGCATCCAATCACCATCTTTGTCTTGATAGGTTGGAACATAATCAGAACCATTCAAAAGATCTATTAGTTTGCTTTCATTCATGAAGTCTTTCATCCCAGCTGCTTGGGATCCACAATTACCTTGATAAAAATTAGAGGAAATGAAAAAAAAAAAAAAAAAAAAAATCCATCATTTTATCTCACTACAATAAAAATTCTCAAATATAATGCATACAAATATTCATAAGATTTTCTAATAAATTCTTTAGCTTTTTTTTAAAAAAAGTATGACAAGTCCACTTTTAATTTTTTTTAAAAAAATGAATTAAAAAAATTTTATTTAGGTAATTATTTTAAATGGCAAAACTGTTGAATATATTTATAAATATAGCAAAATATCACTGTCTATTTGTGATAGACAATGATAGACACTAATTAGACTACTATCATATATCACTGATAGACAGTGAAATTTTGTTATATTTATAAATAAATTAGTTCACTTTGCTATATTTGAAAATAATCATTTTATTTTTTTTAAAAAAAAATAATGATATATAATAGAATTGAAATGAAATTACCAATGGTGAAGGCACCAAAGAATTTGGCTAAGGCATGAGAAAGTTGATTGTAGCTGTTGTAGATGTTCAAGTCAACCTTACGAAGATAAGGTGCACCATCAAGGCTAACCTTCACAAACCTAACCTTCACCACTTTCTTTTCTTCATCACTTTCTTCCTCTTTGCTCCCCTTTTGAACCCCCAACCTCTTCTTTCTATACGACCTTATTGGTGGCCAACCCACCACTTGTGCCCTACAAAACCCTCACAATATTAGTTTCATCTCGGTGATTTAACATGGTATTAGAATTTGAGATTCTGATGATCAAACTTCCGTTACGTTAGCTTAAACTTACCGTAATTGATGTAAGCAGCTACAAACTCATATCACAATAACTTAAGCTTGTTAGGTTGATCTTGGTGAATTAATTAACATGGTATCAGAGTAAGAGATTTTATGTTCGAATTCCTGTTAGGTCATTTTCTAATCTCCTAAATATTAATATTGATTTCAACTCTTTGTTGGACTTTCTACAAATTTTCAAGCCTACAAATGAACCGAGTTTATTAAAGTATTGATATATTTAAATTTAACCTATTTAAGCTTTTGGATTTAGAGGTGAGATTTAACAATTTTCTCTCCAAAAAAAAAAAAAAAACTTAGCCCAACTTATCTATTTAACTTTTGTAACTTAAGTCTATTCAAGCATAGTTTAGATGGTTTAATCCTCCATTTTTAATATATATATATAATGCTTTTTTTCCTCCTTATTTATATGAAAGTGAAAGGAGAAAGAGACGAAAATAAACATATAACTCAGTGATAATTGACATGTACTTTTCTTAAATTTGGAGGTCCAAATTCTCATAGTACTCCTAAAGAAGAAAAATGAGAGGAATTAAGGGAACAAAATTATGTTAAAAATTAAAAGTTAAGATATATATGTGTATGTTTTTTCTAATTTGGTATCTTTACATTTTAAAAATGGAAAGAAAGCAGCAAAAAATAAAAAGTTTAGAAGAACATACTTGGGTGGGGGAGGGTTGTGATTTGGATGATGAGATGAAATAAGATTAAGCTTCAAATCTGCCATTGTAAGTATTGTTTGATCAGTAGCTGAGTATTTTTCTTCTTCATGGAATATTAATCCTCTCTTCCTTGTCATTTCTGATATTATTCCATTATTATTTCCAGGCAAACCTAGCCTCAGCTCTGTTTCCTCAAACGACATCGTTTTTGCCTTCTCTTTTTCTCTATCTTACAGGAGCTGCTTTGAGAGCTTGATTTGTTGCTCTTTGTTCTTGCCTTCAAATCATAAATAATAAATAATAATAATAATAATAATAAAACAGACTGTATGTTTCGAGAAGGAGAATATGGCCTTATTTTGGTGTACAAAAATCACTTCATTTTCAGTTTCACTCTATTAATTAGGGTCCCTACTTTAGCCTTTTGGCCCAGTTTTCATTCCAAGTTAAATTAATGATGCTTTTTTTTTTTTTTTTTTAACTATTCTTGATCCGATCCTAATTTTATTTTATTGGATCGAATATCTATTTAAGCTTTATGAGCTCTAATACCATATTAAATAGTATGAGGTTCTATCTAAAAACAAATTGGCAATGAGAAGAGTACCCCATCTATCTTATGAAGAGTGTAATCTCCCTTGATTTTTTCAATGTAGAATCTTCGATATTGTGGATATTGACATTAGAAGAACATCTTCACTTTTAAGATAAGCACATAGATCTTTAACCAATTGTAATTAAGGTTGTCAATGACAATAATATTTATATATATACATACACATAATATGTGAGGTGGAAATCGAACTTAATTAGACTTTGAGGTTTTAAGTACAAGTTTAATGTCAGTTGAGCTATATCCATATTGACATATAAATTTAAACATTATAAAATCGACTAAAAGATGGAAAGTTTTCAAATCAACACCTAAATTAATTAGTATGACTTTGTCAAGTATAATATCTAAACTCAGTGGTCTAAACATTTTTATTGATTTTAAAACATTTTAGAATATAAATAATAAAAAAATAAAGATTGCCAACCTGAAGTTTAGTGATTAAAATAACTAAACCTTTTTTTTTGGGTGAAGATTTATGAATCTCCCACTCTAAAGCTTGATATGAGATGTAATATTCTAGAATGTATTGGGTATTTAGAGAAAATTATCAAATAAGAAGATAATTTTATCTGGACTATATTTTTTTTGTCTATACGTTTGAGAAATAAATTATCATAATTTGGGGAAATTTTTAAAAATTAAAAAATAAGGAAACTATTTACATAAAATAGCAAAATTTTTAGATAGTTGTGATAGACATTGATAAAAATCTATCAAGGTCTATTAGTGATAGAAATGATAGAAATCGATCACTGATAGATGATGATAGAAATTTATCAATGTCTATCAATATTTTTTTTACTATTTTCTGTAAATAGTTTAACATTTTTTCTATCTGTGAAAATTTCTCAATATATAATCATCCATATTATTTGTCAAAACCATAACAAAAATTGCAGAAATTAATATAATTGATCCAAACAGAAACAAAAATGAACCATTTTCTTTTTGTCATAAATTCATGTAGCTCAATACCTTAAATGCATGAACTTGATGTGTAGAATAAATATAAATAGAGAGAAACTTTGGTGCATGTAATGAATATTAAGCCCACAAAAAATAATGACATAAGAATAACAATAATTGATGTGAAGGACAGGTAATTGCATTGATGGTTTGTTGAGAGGGGAGAATATATATAATGTGTGGTTATACTTTATAGAAAATTTTCAAATTTAAGAATAGGCATGGCCCTTGATAATAACCATAGAGATAAATCCAAACAAATTATTCTTCTAAATCTCATATGCACAGATAGAAGCACTTTTCAAAAATTTAATGTATTTTCTTTTACCCCATTTTCATTTTGGACCATTGGAAAAAAAAAAGGTATACCCAATAATAATAATATCAAAGCCTTGCTTGTGGTACAAAATGTACCTTTATTAATTTCTCTAACCAATTTGATGGTTATTATTATATATATATATATAACCAAAGTTCTATATTTGCTATATTAGAAGGAGAAGATCGGTGGTATATAAATGAGGGACAATAATATCTCAATTCATACTTTCAAGATATTTTGAGTGATTCTAAAAGCAAAATCATGTAACTTTATGCTCAAAGTAGATTGTATCATACTATTGTAGAGATATATGTAGGGAGCGGTTACCTTTAACAAATGGTATCAAAGTCATGATTCTTAACTTAGTCAAGTTGGTGGAATCTTTAAATGTCAAACAAAGAAGTGGTGAGCTTCTTCAAAAAAAAAAAATGTAGACATTGTGAAAATCTGTGGTTGGAGCTCTATCGGTCTAATGGTATGTTCGAGAGTTTAAGAGAAGTTGGCTTAGATAAGAGCTATACTGATGGACGATTATTTGAGGGGAGGTTTAGTGGTACTTTGTTTGAGGGGAAGATTGTTGGAAATGAGACCAAAGTCGTCCCACATTTTACCAGATATAAAGGGAAGATCATTGGTATATATAAGTGAGAGACAATTCTATTGGTATCATGAGATCTTTTTCGGTGATTGTAAAAGCAAAATCATGAAGGCTTATGCCTAAAGTAGACAATCATTATAAAGATATATGAAGGATCGTTACCCAGATCCCAACCTACCTACAAAAATCTATCTAATATTGTAGCTTCAAGCTTTGCATGTATTGCATGCTATATATCGTCTCTATGAAAAACAGACAATATTATTAGAAATGTTTTCTTTTAAGTTTTAGTTGGTTGAGTTTCTTCCATTTATTGGTGAGTTTTTAATTATTGCAAATTTGTTCATATTAACTTTGTGTTAAAGTTGGACTAACTACTCAAGCTATACTCTTTGAAAAGTCCTTCAACTAAAGAGTTCCTATACTAAAACAAACAGCATAAAAATGTAGGTAGGGGAGTATGTACCTAAATATCTCACACATCTCCCACCTGAAAATTTGATCAAATAGCCTCACAAATTTCGGAGAACGGCTCGTCATCCAATCGATGAAGGCGAGGGCCTCTGGCGACAACGGTTCATCGAAATAAGAGGAAGGAAAGAAAAGAGAAGAAAAGAAAAAAAAGAATTCTTTTTAGGGGAATTTTTAATAATAGAAAAGTAAAGCAAACAAATTACACAAAATAGCAAAATTTTTAGATAGCTGTGATAGACGTTGATAGAAGTCTATCATGGTCTATTAGTGATAAAAATGATAGAAGTCTATCATTGATAGATTCTGATAGAAATCTATCAATATCTATCGGTGTTTTTTTTTTTTTACTATTTTTTGTAAATAGTTTCACATTTTTTCTATTTGTGAAAATTTTCCTTCTTTTTAGCATACCATATAATTCAATAAAGCTATAGTTTAATGTTAAATTATATATATAGAAAATACTGTTAGATTTTACCATTTATTTCAAAACTACCCATATTCTTTCAAAAGTTATAATTTTGCCCCTTCCTGTAACATTTCAAAACTACCATAGGAAATAGGAATAGAAATCTTTAGAACAGTGGATGAAAATTGGAACTTGAAATATTGTGTAGCGACAATCCAAATATTCAATTAAAGGTCATCAGAACATCATTCCAAATCTCTATTTTCATTCAACATTCTAAAGGATTTATATTACAATGGTAGTTCGAAATGTTCATTTGGTCAAGAGTAATAAAGCAACATTTGAAAGAATATAAAGAATTATGAGTATTTTTTAAAGCATTGCAAAGTTCAAAGGTATTTTTAGTCAACTATTGGTCAAGATAGCTCAAGAATATTGTTAAATTTCATGGATTAAAAAAGTTGGTTATAATACTTCAACTACTAAATAGTCACAAACTTTAGTGACCAAATATACTTTTACTAAATTCATATATGTCAGTGACGTGTCAAGATATGAGTTGAAGTACATTAAAAATAAAAATAAAAAAATAAAAAAAATAAAAACCTTCCCTGTCTTCGGTTCGAAACTCTAAAATCCGCCAGGTCACCATTTGACCAAGTTAAGATTGGCAGCTCACCAATCAAATCATTTGACCAACAAAGGATGCACCACTTGGGGGAAAGGTAAAATACATTTATCCTTTGAACTTGAAAAAAAAAAGGGAAAAAAAAAAAGAAAAAAACAAACCCTCTTCACTTGAATTTAATTAAGTAATGAAGAAAAAACACCCTTAAACAGAATTCATTCCACCTTAATGGAGATTACCATGTTTAATTGGTCCTGAGATGAAGCTTAAAGATCAGGCAGTTAGGCCTCATTGACAATGATTAAGGAGTAAGGATTTGAAATATTATTCTCTTAATCATCATCCAGTGATTACCAAAAAAAATCTAGAAAATATTCTCATGATAATATAAACTAACAGTCTTATTCTTTTAGAAGGGAAAAAAAGAAATCTTTCAAGTATAACTTCAAGATGGCTGTTAGCCACTAGCAGGCTTCAGTAACAGAGCTAGTTGATCTCTTGATTACAAATGAAAGGAACAGCCTAAGTTATACCATCAAAATTTATTAGGGGAGTGCAGATTTTAAGCTTTTGGTGAAGTTTTCAAGTGCCTTCAATCCTTCTTCAGGAGACTGGGCTTCACCCAACAGCTTCACCATAGCACTACCAACTATGATACCATCAGCCCCCCAGCTAGCCACCTATGGACATACACCACGACATATAACTCAACGAAAATGCATGACAAATGAACCGTTTCAGTGGATGATAACATTCTCTTACCTGTTTCACATGCTCGGGTTTCGATATACCAAAACCTACTGCTACTGGTTTTTCTGTTACCTGTCAAACAAAGTAGAGTGTGAGGCTTGTGTTATTGCTTGGTTTCAAACGCTAACAGCTCTCAAGTGCACAACTAAGTTCACTGATTACAATTTTGTAGCTATTACAAGTACGTCATAGATAGTGATTAAGGACACAGTACACACCTCTTTAATATCTTCCAGGAGAGTTTGAACTTTATCACTCACTGATGCACGGGCGCCGGTAACTCCAACAGAACTCACCTATAATTGAACAAAAACAAATTTCATATTGCAAGTCTGACAGAAATGGACATCGTAATTTTGACTTAATCTCAATGGGATAATACATGAAGTAGCATAGAGAACAACTGTATTTTACTAACTTCACCAAAATCCTTGCTCTTTCAACGCAATCTATCATTCTGTTGGTGCACAAACAAAGCGATAAAAAGAATATGCTCCCACAAAACAGAAGACGATCTCTCTTCTCCCAACGGAATTCTGTTGTTATTCTCTAACTTAACTCCATCAAAAGGAAGGTTCTTCATCTTCAAAATGTCCTCCCAAGGGCCTTTATAGAATTTGAGGGAAGGAGCAGTCCACAAATCTCCATTGGTAACTGTTAGACCTCCAATTATTAAAACTTATAAACGAAGGGGTATTAGAGGAATATCACAGAGAACCACAACTGACCATTCTGTTATGGGTAGTGGAAAGGAGGAGCAAGGAAGTGGGGACCAATTGGAGGGCCTCAAATAGGAAAGCAAAGAAGAAAGGAGGCAGGTCTAATTTTGGTAAAAAGCTGAGAGGGCTTTTGGAAGGAGAGGATTTCCCAGCCCTCTTGAATGTGCTGTGGAGTGTTTGTTTCTTTATTTCTTCATATTATCTTTTATTACCTGCTACTGTATTGCTTATGTTTTCGAGAACTTGGTTGTGAAAGTTTGCTTTGGAAGAACCTATCTGTTTTGGGTTAATTGCTGAAGTAATATATATATCAAGGAATAGTCATTTCCTCAATTGGGTATAGTATTGTTGGGATTCTTTCTGTGTGCAGGGTATAAGAACCTAACAGTAACATTATATTTAGCAACAACCACTTTCTTCCACAAAGATATCTTTCTCAGAGGTGACTCTCCAAAGCCATTTTTACAGGTGAAAATGGGTTTTAAAACAAAAATTATACTGTACTGAATTCCTTTGAAAGAAGAGTCTGTTTTTAGTACAGTCAACCAACTGTGCCTCCCTCCTTAATGTGAGTAACCAATAGATAAAAATTATAAATTTTACATTAATTATTTGGCACAAGAAGAGAAGAAATATAGTAAGTTACAGAGAGGCTAAAGGAGAGAAGCTTGATTGAAAATTAGTCTCCCTACTGTAGAAAAAATTAACCTTTCCTGATTCTATAGCATTAGGTTTCTCTATGACAAGAGTCAAAGAACAAAACTCCATAGACTACCTGTTAAATCACCAATTAACCCAAAAGCTTAAACTGATGGGTGAAGGTCAATTTACTATTATATTGTCTAACACTCCTCCTTATTTATGGGTTTGAAATATGTAGAAGACTCAACAAGTGGAAATCAATATTAATAGGGGAAGAAATAACATTGCAGGAGTTTGAACATAGGACCTCCTGGAACACCTGCTCTGATACCATGTTAAATCACCGATTGACCCAAAAGCCTAAGCTGATGGGTGAAGGTAAATTTAATATTATATCGTCTCATACTATCATTAAAAGGAAGACTGAAGTAGAATGTGTGCAATTTTTCAATGCGAAGAATTAAAAAGATTGAACTTACATTGAGGAGTGGAGGAGAAATGACACAATCAAATTGGATGTGATTTACAATGAGGCTGCTTAACAATTATAGCATTTACTTTAACTTTCTTGTCTTTGCTTGTCTTTTAAGTTAGAAGTTCGGTTTCCCATCAAAAAGTAACAAGTGAATTTTTTCAATAATCCAAAATCAAGAACTTTAGCAAGAGTCTACTGAGATAGTTAAATATTGTGGTAAAAAGAAAAATGGGCAAAAGGTCCTCTGGTCTAATTCCTCCAAAAGCCTTAATCCTCCCTTTTGGTTTTCCATGGATGATTGTTGGATTTCCTTTATATCTTTTGTTATAGTGGTTGTGTATTATGCATATATTTATTATTTAAATCTGTGATATTTCTTTCCTTATTGGTTGATGGTCTTCTAAAGACTCTGTATTTGTTTTAGAAGTGAGAGAAAAAACACAATAATCTTAATCTTCTCCTCAAAATTCAAGTATGATAATAATACAATTGACACCATGAAGACAAACAATGACCCCAACATATTTGTCAAGAATCGAGGGTTGACTACAAGATGGCATCTGAAAAGCTCTAATCAACTTCATCAAAAGCCTTTTCAAGGTCCAAATTTGAAGATTGCACCTTTGTTTTTCTTCTGAAGTTCATTAGCAATAGGGCAAGAATCAGTGATTTATATTCTCTCAATGAAAGGTTAAAATTCAGTAATCAAGTTTGACATAACCGTTTGAAGTCTTTCAGCTAGAACTTCGGTAATGATCTTATATAGATACGTTGAGAGTGAGAAATCTAAACTTGCTTACCTTTTATGTATATCACTATGTAGAAAGTCTCATTAATAATCACATTGTTAAAACAGCATTCTGAAAAGAATCTTGGAACACTCTAGATATGCTGTCGTGTGACAAGTATTAGCAGGACAATTTCAAGAAAAAATGTTGATGACACCATGAATACATTTTCCCCCCTTATATTAATTCTCATGGATTTAAATTAATTTTGAATATTGAATTCCAAAAAAAAATAATAATAAAATGATAATAATAACAATAATGTATTGAGTGTGACATCACAAGAGGCCTCAAAATGAGATGAAAAACGTCAGAACTATTTGCATATCTGATAAAAACAGAAAAATGTCTTACAAGATATACAAATCCCTCTGAAGCTTCAACGATGGCTTTCATCCTATCTTTAGGCGTGGTTGGTGTAGTTAAGAGTACCTTTAGCAGTGTAAAAAATGCATAAGAACAAGCAAATATCTGGAAACAATACACTCTGCCTCTTCTTCTGATTTTGTGAACAAAGCATTACGATACAAATGGATAATGTAACTATTGATGTATAATTAAGTCAAATGGATAATGTATAACAACCATTGATGTATAATTAAGTCAAATAAGAAGAACGGCTCAATGAATTGCAACTTATTTCCTCAATAATTGAATCTAGAGATAATGAAACGAATGCAGGTCAGTACAAAGTTCAACAATAAAATAATTTCCAGCATTCAAGGCACCTGTTTTCTGCCTTAACAATCGTACTGAAGAAAACTAGATATTCTGCAGGTTCAACCAATTAATTACAATTAATAATATACTAATCTTCAGCACTGCAAATTATGTCCCTAATTCATGTGTGGAATCAATGGAGAAGTTATCAAGACCCTCGTACTGTTCCATTTGCTATGCTCATTCAGAGGCCATTTACCACTATGTTCAATATCTTCAAGTTAAAATCATAAATAAATATCAAAACCTAGAAACTAATAATCGGTTTAGATTATACAGCCATATGAGAAAAGGAATTCACCAGCTCAATATTGTGCTTTACAGCTTCTTTTCTCAAAATTTCAGTCTCCTCAAGAGGAACATCCGGAACAACAAGCCCTGAAAGAAAGTGAAATGTAACTACAAACATATTCATGAACCCAATAAGAACGGTGTCTTTCCATGGAACTTTGTAAAACAAGAAAAATTACATCAAGGTTATCATATAGAACATGTAATAATATAATGAAACTCATGCAATTCTTTAGATAGCATTAGATACAGTATCTCGATTTTAGAGAAAGTTCAAACACTGCCACTGATTTAACGTTGGGAGTATTAGCATATGTAAAGGTGTATCACACAATCTTTTCAAATGTAACATTATTCACTTTTGAATAGTTATCAACTCATCACGAAGTTGATGATTCTAAGTTAGATAATTGCATAATAGGGAAAAAGACACATAATATTCCCATATGTCTCTGTCCTTTCTTTTCTCATAAAGGGACAAGGAGTTGCTTCTTGTTTCCAAATACAACTCAACTAAATGTCACAAAATTCATGATTCGAGAAACGAGCTCACTAGAACCTCACACCAGGTGCACAAAGAAAGTAAATTTGAAAAAAGGATTTTGGAATATTGTGTTCATTAACCAATGAGATAACAGGTCCAAAACCATAATTTTTTTATAATACATACGTCAACTTTGTACCATTCACTGGGAAAAAGAAATTGACAATCTAATGATGTTCTCAGTAAATACAACCAGTATTTCTATGCAAGTTAGAGCAAAGGCCACCACTAACATTTGGAACCTGACAATTGGTCTAACATTTGTCACGTTATCTTGAAATTAGGGCAAAAGAAAGTTGATAAAAATGTATAACATAATTGATTATGAAAGATCAGTGAATTCATTACTTACCTCGTACACCAGCATCTTTTATTGTCATCATGAAGTTCCCAATGCCACGCTTAAGAATTGGGTTATAGTATGAAAAAAGGGCAATTGGGCAAGACAGTTCAGGAATAACCTAAGCAGCCAGAAACAAAACAAAAGTGTGTAAACTTTCAATTCCATTACTGAGAAACTAAAGGGCAGTGAAGCATATACAGACAGGACCAAAAGTGGAAGAGGAAAAGATATTGATATTATCTACAGCATGACGCATGGTACAATGATATTACCTTCTTCAGCATGGAAATGATTGCACTAAAGTTTGTACCCTTAGCCAAGGACCGAGTAGCTGCAGCCTATAGAAAAACATTCATAAGACAACTGAATAAGGAACAATAAATTAAAAATTAAGAAATAAAGAGAGAGAGCGAGACGCAACCTGTATAACAGGACCATCTGCCAAGGGATCCGAATACGGAACACCAAGTTCAATTATATCTGATCCATAAGTGGAAAGCACCTTCAGTGCTTCAGCAGTGGTGGAAAGATCAGGATCACCAGCAGTGATGTAAGGGATAAATGCGACCTGTAAAACATATATGTATTTAAGACAACATTGACCAACGAAAAAATCTCATCCCATTGTTCAAACTGAAGTAGACCATAAACTATCATACCAAACTCTAACCCTTCTCATGATCAATCCCAATTAAACATTAGAGGAAATAACTTGAAATAGGAATCCAATTAGAAGATTTAACCCAGTAAAGACTTGGATTTATAAGAATTGAGTTGAAATGAGGACTCTCCACAGATTCAAACAGTGAGCCCCAAAATGCAGAAGTATAATTGACCCTCTCCCAAGTGCCCTAATGATTATAGACTCGCCCCCCAAAATCAAATGAAAACTAACCTTCTACTTTTATCAAATTGGACTACCGCGTTTAATATAGCATCACATTAGGGACGTCTCTTCTATCATAGCTCTAACTCGATGGCCATGTCTATCGCGGTTTTCATTTTCTCAAGCTTTTGACACTCCACCGCAATATTCCATGGCAAAAGCACAGGAAAGTTGCTAACAATTGAATTTATAGCTTTTGGAGCTGCAGAAACGTTCATATAAACAACCCTCTCAGAATCTGAATTCATTTACTCCTCCCCTCCTTGATGTTAACCACGCTTACGCCCATTCATAATACCCACGCTGGTGGAGCTATTGCCACTTTGGCTGCTGCTTCTCCGGTGAACTCCTCAACGGAATCACGTTCCACAATTATCCTCGCCTTGGAATCATCTATTCTCATTTTTCTCTTCTTTCACAAGGCTATATTGTTAGCAACGGTGATGAGGTTTTCTTTTGTTAGCAACTTTCTTTGCTTTTGCCAAGGAATATTATGGTGGAATGGAGAAAAATGAAGATTGCAATAGACATGACTATTGAATTAGGGCTACAATTGAAGAGTCGTCCCTAAAGTGATACCGTATAAAATGCGATAGTGTACTTTGGCATAAGCAAAAGGTTAGTTTTTATTTGTTTTTGGATTGATCATTAATCGTTTAGGAAGCTAAGAATGGGTCATCAGTACAAAAATCTCATTCAACAAACAAAACAAGAACAAACATAAACAAACAATCCAGAAAAGAAATGTCAAAAATAAAGTTGGAGATAGTAAATGGTAAGAAATTTCACCTTGCCTTTTTGCTTCAATTTGCTGAATGTTTCGGACAGTCCTACAGCAGGGGAGGCTGTAAGGGCAGCCATTGGAACAAACCGCTTGGATTGAAAGACTGAAATCTTACAAGGATGAGGGGGAAAGATAAGGGTAGTGGGTATCTTGTTGAATGGAAGTAACCTCGAAGAATTGAAAGCAATGTCCATTTGGAGGTAAATGACGGTCGGGAATGCGCTGAGTTTCAAATTCGAACCAAAACAAGAGAGGGTTTGGTGGAATTTCGGATTGACAAATGGGTTTTGTGTCCGATTAAAGTTGAATTTAGTTCAAAAATGTGCAAATTCAAATATGGAAAGAAATGAAATCTTACCTTATATTGAAGCTGAGCAGGTCAGTTTCGATTTTCAACGGCTGCAGTTATCAAAACGGGAAGGGAGCTCTATTGGGCCGTCCTTGGTTTTGTCCGGAAATGAACCTATGGCGACTCGGCAGCCACTGTTCTGCTGATTTGTCTCGAGGGTTTACAAAAACCTCAGGAGAAAATTTGGCGGCTGAATACTTTTTGATAGGGTGAATTTTTTTTTTTTTTTTTGCGATAGAGAAAATAACGAAGAAACTATCCAGCCCTATGGGCAAGAAGAAAAGAAAAATCAGAAGAATACAAATTAATAAGCTTCGGCTGAAAGTTGTGAAGGAGCAACATCCTTGTTCCCCGAAATCCCTTCGTGCTAATACATAAGCCGTAGTGTTGTGAGCCCGTACAACATGACAAAAATAAACAGATGAAAACTTTGATAAAAGGATCTTAATTTCTTCCAAATAGTTGGTCACTTCAATAGGAGGAGTGTAATAACACTGATTGAACAAGAGTTTTCGAATCGGAAAGAATTAAAATATCAGAAAAACTCATTCTTTTCGCGAGTCTCAACCCCTCAATAACAGCCACACTTTTAGAGCAGAGCATATTACCACAGAAAATCTTATTATCACTAAGGGTAGCCTGAATCTGGTCAGATGGACCCTATAACCCCCAATCCCGATAGACTGCGAACCAGCTTTAAAGGCTGCATCCAGATGAATAATTCTAAGATTATAATTTGAGATATCACATCGAGGCGATAGATGGAGACTAGTACTATTAGGATCCTCAAAAGTTCTCCCAAAACTATCCAAATATTTCGTGATCCATGCAGCTCGATCATCCATGGTAGGAATTGGGTTGGAATGCACAACTTTATTATGATCCCCATATTGCCCAAGCTATAGTACACGCCCGGGCTAGCTCGTGGCTAGACCAGCAGGAAGACATTTGCACCCAAATATCCATACACCGTAAAAACTTTGTAAGAACCCTCCAACCGTTGCCGAAAATGAGTTTCCAAATTCGTTTAGCTCTAGAGCATCTAAAAAGAGCATGAACCACTAATTCCTCCTTGCGCCTACACACTGGACACCAAGGTAAGGTTTCCACTCTTGCGAAATAAAGGGACAAAAGCAGGTAAACTGTCATGACACGACTTCCATACAAAAATAGCCACCTTTGCCGGAATTGGAAGAGTCCATAAGTATTTCCAGCAATCGTTTCTAATAACAGACCCAGACCCCTACAAGAAACTTTTTGGTGAATAGCTAGCTTATACCCACTCTTCACCGTATAAACTCTCGTGCTAACATAATGTCAAATCCATCGATCCGGCAAATTCGATAAACTCACCGAAATCTTAGAAATAACCTCAAAGTCC
The DNA here is from genome assembly GCA_002890555.2 of Lagenaria siceraria. Classification (NCBI taxonomy): domain Eukaryota; kingdom Viridiplantae; phylum Streptophyta; class Magnoliopsida; order Cucurbitales; family Cucurbitaceae; genus Lagenaria; species Lagenaria siceraria. The sequence continues at coordinate 16,083,408 of CM016483.1, read as the reverse complement.
TCCAATATGAAGTTCTCCTCCAACTTCTGCAAATTCCAAGATCGGAGAAAAAAAGATTAGCAACTACCTTAACTCCACCCACAGGCTCCCGTGTAACCACCTTAAATGTTGAAGGACGGGGTACCCACGGATCTTCAAAAATCAATGCGATCTCCCATCTCCAATATGTTTTCGCAAACTATGTATCAGCAGCTCTCGCCCCCAACAAAAACAAGAGTCTCTACGAGGGCAAGAGGTTTCCAACACTGAGCAGTTGAAAATATCTCCCTTTTAAAACAAGCCCCACTAATGAAGAAGGATTTTGAAGGACCCTTCATACCTATTTAGCTAAAAGTGCTTGATTAAAACACTCCAAATCTTTGAAGTTTAAACTCCCATTTCTTTGGGGAGACACATCTTTTTCCATCTGAGCCAATAAGTTTTCTTTCTCTCCTTGGATCCATCCCACTAAAACTTAGCACACATCTTCGTCAGATCAGCACAACAACCTTTTGGCAACCTAAAGCAACTCATGGAGTAGGTTGAGATGGCTTGCATAACACTTCTTACAAGAACTTCCTTTCCCTGACGAGAAAAATCTGTGTTTCCACCCCGATAAAGATTTCCAAACTTTCTCCTTGATATGGTGAATTTGTTAGTTCGGGTTTTTGTTGGTTTGACACATATATATATATATATATATATATATATATATATATATATATATATATAGTCATAGTATTAAAATTTCATTACATGATATTTCTTACGACGACGATACAAATGGTTGAAAAATACTAAAAAAAAAATATTTCTAAGACTTGAAATTTAGTCGTTTTTGCTCGATATTTGTACGCTTTGATGCTATTTTTAATGTTTTTGTAGGAATCGAGTAATTAGACGAAATTGGATGATTGAAGTGATGATGGAGAAAGACTTTTAGGTTGGTAGAAATTGTTAAAATCACTTTTGTCATTTTTAAAATCACTCAAGATTAATTTAATTTTTAATTTTACTCTTTTAAATGCAATTTTTAATCATTAAAATTAGTTTTGAAGGATTAAAAACATATTTTACTGTAATTTTAAAAATAACAAAATTGATTTTAACCATTTTAAAATCACTCCCAAACATGCCCTTAAGGCATGAAAAGAGGCAAAATGATTAAAAAAAAAAAAAAAAAAAAAGGAGTGCCCTAGGTGTTGCAATGCTAAAACGAGCATTGCCCAACGTTTTGGAACCGAGAGCTAGCGTTGCAATGCTTGTTTAGAGCGTCACGACGCTATTGCATTGTGAGAAAAATTGCTCTTCGTATTTAGGTCATAACTTTTAGAGTAGATGATTATTTTGGACAAATGACTACTAGTTTTCTTCATTTTTGTCCTTTATCCATCTATAGTATGAGATTTCATAGATTGGAGGTAGATATTTAGCTTTTTTTTTTTTTTTTTTTTTGCCATGAATAGCTAATTCTTTGATGTTTAAGGTGTTAAATAGATGATATAACCTAATTTTGTATTTGGATTCTAGAGTGGATTGTTTTTAATTACATTTCAGTTTTACTACATTAATAGACTTTTGACGTAATTATAATTATGAATAACTCGTGAATGATCAACTTGCATGTAATAGTTATATTCATGGACACAACTTGTTTTACAATGCATAAGAGTACAACTATAGATCTATAGTGTTTGCCCTATAGCTAATTAATGAAGATTAATTAATTAAAGAGTTTAGTTAATTAATCTTGTATCGGAGCTTATAATATATAACACAATGATAGACTATATTGTTGATAAGAGTTTACCACTAATAGATTTTGCTATATTTGCAATTCTTTTTAAAATATTGCAATACACTAAATTATTACCCTTAGAAATGCTACCCATTGTAATTACCTAACTTTTTCATTTATTTGAATTCGACCCAACCCAAATAATTTGATAACCTAACCCAAACCGTTCAAGTTGAATTGAGTTGATCGAATTCTTCGGATCATTAGGTTTTTTGAACACCTTAGTCAAAATCTTTGGAAAAATTTCACGATGGAGTTCAGAAAAAAAAAAATCTCTAATTTCTCAATGGGAGGTGTAAGAATATATTTGAATATCTAATATATTAAAACAAATATCTGTATCTGATACCTGAAACTTTAATCTCACTTAGTATTCGATCAAATATGAAAATCTCTAATTTCTCAATGGGAGGTGTAAGAATATATTTGAATATCTAATATATTAAAACAAATATCTGTATCTGATACCTGAAACTTTAATCTCACTTAGTATTCGATCAAATATGATAAATATGGTCCCGTTTGATAATAATTTAGTTTTTTATTTTTAATTTTTGAAAATTAAGCCTATAATCACTTCTCCCATCTCTAAATTTTTTACTTTCCTGTTTCATATCTACTTTTTACTCATGTTTTCAAAAGTCAAATCAAATTTTGAAAATTAAAAGTAATTTTTAAAAAATAGTTTTTGTTTTTAAAATTTGACTAAGAACGCAACTCTTGTATTTAAAAAAGATGAAAAAAAATGAGAAAAAATAAGCTTAATTTTCAAAAACCAAAAACAAAATGGTTACCAAATAAGTCTATATCTTTCTCTTATATATTTAAGATATCTTTTATATATTAATCTATCATTTAAACCTTTCACATTCTAATTTTTTTTCTCCTTTATATTTAATAACACATCAAATATTGTAAATATAGCAGAATGAGCCAAATTAATTACAAATATAACAAAGCCTAAAAACAAGAAAAATCCAAAAAAATAAGACCCACACGTACATTTTTCTAACAATCCATGTCACTATATATATATATAAGTGATAGACTTCTTTTACTATTTTAATAACCATGTATCTTCTAACTTTAGAACTTTTTTTTTATTGGAAAATTCCTTTTCAATTTACCTATGATGATCTTAACTCAATTTTTTTACCACAAACTTTCAATAGACCACTATGATATTTCTTTTTTCTTTTTTTGTGCTATAGGTCTTATATTTAAAATTTTTGGGTTTAGATCATTGAATTTTTATTTATAAAAAAATCTCTTATCAATACACGAACATAAAAATGAGGATTAGTGTTCTTTGGCATTATCTAATGTTATCCCTTTAAAATTGACAAAAAAAAAAAAATGAACATGGTTCCCCTTTCAAAAATCACCAAAGAGTGGTGACATAAAAAATAAACTTTTGGGATGTATTTTTTTTTTATATTAAAAAAATGGATTCGTTTTCATCAAACTTGAACATTCCAATCATCCCAATCGATTAAAAGTTTTCATCAAACTTGAACATCCCATCGATAAAAGTTTACGAATGACGATCCTAACTCAATTGTTTTCACCATGTCCTTTCAATTACCTACTGTGTTTCTTTTTGGGTGATATAGACCTTTTTATCTGAGAGATTATGAGTTTAAATATTTTGTATTTGTTATCTGTCTGATCAATATAGACATAAATTAAAAAGAGCACGAGGGCTTCTTAGAAATGACTAGTAGAACCCTTTAAAAAGGGCGAAACTTTTCCGGTGGACTTTTAACAGCATTTTTCCTCAAACATGAACGGATTATCCTCCAAAGTGAAATTTACAAATAATGATCGTCACTCCATATTTTTCACATGCTTTTAATTAACTGGGCTGGAATGTTATGTTTTGTTTGTTTTTCAGTGCTAAAAGTCTTATATTTAATAATTATGAATTAAATCTTTGAAAATTTATCTTTAGACCATTCTCCGATCAAGATACACAAAAAAAATTAAAACGAGAGTACAGCTCCTAAAGACTATTGATTATAACAAAGCATAACTACCAGATCTAAAAAAAAAAAAAAAAGTTTAACTTAGACAAGGTTACAACAATTCCAATGACATATAGTAAATCACATAAAAAAATATATATATATTAAGAGATAGAACACAAAATTTGATAATCCAATTCGGTGATAGTTAGTGTGCCCAGAAAAGATAATTTCACTAATATAAAGTCAAGCGATTATAACATTATATTTTTCGATAAATAAACAACAGTAACACACGAACAGCCTAACTTAGTAAATGATCACTTAGAGGAGCCTAAGTGTGAGACTTTCTCTCAACAAAAAAATTCTATCGTTCCACCTTCAAATGAATTCCAGTTCACTTGAAAAACACATGAGCTACTGGTTTTAAGATGAAACCCCGTGTATGTTAATCTAATAAGTATGAAAGAAATTCTCCCTTCTATATAAACCATAGATCTTCTCATTGAAACTTTAGTTGCACCCAACTAAAATATCAATTTCGAAGCATTGAAGCTGTCAATGGCATAAAAATTGGGAGGTCATGTCTTGGAAACCACCCTTTTTCTTTCAGTTATGGCCAAATTTACAAATTTGAGACCATTGTCTGTACCATGGGGGAGAATAGAATGTGAATAGCACAAAAAATTTGACTTCCATGACCAAAAAAAAAGATACCAATACCTTTTTGCCTTTGCTTTGCTTGCTAAAAGGAGAAGAATCCCTATGTCTAAAAAGAATATGCAGCCTGCCTTGCCCTACTTCCAATAAAGCTCTCTTTCAACATTTCATCACATGCATAATATTTACAAGTTACTTAACCCAACGTGAAAGAGCAAGGAAGATGATCAAGTTGGGTCTTTTCATGTGAATTTATTTGCTTTTCTATCTCTATTATATGCAGTGTATGTCGACATTTAACACTTGCTTGTAATTTTAAATATTAATCAACACAAACAGTCTACTCATCAAACAAATTAATAAAAGCTAAATGGCAAAACGTATTTTATGCTGAAAAAGAAGTAAGAATCTAAGAAGTAATATAAAATAAAACTCAGCAAATAGAGAGCAATCATGAAAGTATGGGAACTGAAATATGTATCAATTTTTTAAAGGGAGTAGATGGGATAAGGTGCTACCTTTACAATGTTGGCAAGTAATCTACAGTCTGACAGAAAAGTCTCACATGATTTTGACCATGGCTGCTTTCTTTTTCTTTTTTTCCTTTCTTTTTTTGCCTGCATTCCTGCAATACGAGTCAAAGTAACACGAGTACTCAATACATATATAATGATCATTTCAAGGTTAAATTATCAATTTAGTTTACAAACTTTGAGATTTACATTTATATTTATTTCTCAGGTATTTCGTCCCTGAGAGTGTTTTGGTTTTTTCCCCCCTGATACGTAAGAAAGGGCATAATAAATTTAAGGAAAAGGAATATTTCCTAGTCCTACATTTTGATTCTAGTTTTATTTGCTGTCTAAGTTTTAAAATGTTAGACATTTACCCTCAACTTTTAAGTAAAATTTTCAATTTTGTCCTTAGATTTCTGTTCTATTCCGAAAGCAAGGATTCTTATCTTTGTCTGGAGCATCCACCAATTTAAAGTTAACTATAAAATTTCACTTCTCATAAGTTAATGTAAAAAGTTAATTAAAAAAAAAGGACTCGAAGCTAACACCAATTTACAGTTAACTATAAAATGTCACTTCACAAGTTAATGCCAAAAATGAGAGTGGACATTAAACTTTAAAAAAAAAACAGCGAAAAAGGCAAAATAATAAAAACTCAAAAATTAGTGTAAAATATTAAAACCAAAAGACCAAATAAATATAAAAATGTAACATTTTGAAATTAAATCTAAATAGGAAAAAGGAAAAATAATAAAAACTCAGAAATTAGTGTAAAATATTAAAATCAAAAGACCAAATAACATTTTAAAATTAAATCTAAATAGAAATTAACTTGGGAGTAAAAATACAAAATCCTAAATAGAAATTAACTTAGGAGTAAAAATACAAAATCCATAATCCGTAAAAATGTAATATTTTAAAATTTAAAATTTAGAGACCAAGTAAAAAAGATTCTAAAGGAGGGACAAAGCATTAATCTACAACTAAAATAAATCAGGTCTAATTGGGGAAAAGAATAATTAAATAAAATAACCAGGGGAGAATAATCTGGTGCAAATTTCAAGATAGAACGTGAGCCGATTCCGAATGTACAAAATAGCAGAAACGACAATTTTAAAACAAGCCCGAAATAGAGAGATTCTCAACTAAATACAGGACCTCCAAACAAGATTTATCGATGTTCTAATTCTAATTGGATTCTATTTTTGGGATGGTACTCTTCCGATTAATCAACTAAGACACATATTTTTAATTCATTACAACACTTTATCCCACTAATGGGATTTTATTTTAAAACATAATCTGTTGAAACTCGATGAAAAAGAAGTTTATTCTTTAATTATGTCAGTGGGGAGCCAAAAACGACCAACCCACCCAAAACAGGAAGAGAGGATTAAAAAGTAGTGAATATAATGGTATAGTTCTGGACATCATCGTCAGAACAGGGCCTAATAAATGCAAAACCACCCACCTCCTAGTACTTTTTATTTTTGCCTGTTTCGTCTATGCCACCCAAGTTCTGCAATTGAAAGTCCTATTTCTTAGCCCCACACCCACCTTTCCTTTCCTTGTTTGCTTCTACAAATATGGTGTAAGATTCTTAAACCTGTGGGAGAGGGAAGGAAGTATGGAGTTAAAAGGCACATATGCAACATTCAACCTCAAATTCATCATATTATACAGCTCCCTAGGATGAGAACAGTGCAAATATAGCGATAAATTTCAAAATAGACTATATTGTTAATGGGAGAGTCTTACCCATAGGAGTGTATTAACGATAAAAGTCTATTTCGAATGGATTTTGCTATCCACTTAATTAGTAGCACTAAAAGAACCATCATGGATGGGTTGTAAATAAAGAGGCATGACCGATAAAGAATTAAGATGCCAAGAGATCAATCCATGGTGGTCATCTACCTAAAATCTAATAGATCTAATACGCTATGGGTTTCCTTCACACCGAAATGTTGTAGGGTCAGGCGAGTTGTCCCGTGAAATTAGTAGACACTCCAAAATAAATTTAAATTTAAAAAAAAAAAGAAAAAAAAAAAAAACTAGATGGGCTACCCATTGCAAATGCAATTGCCCTAATCTATACCCCCAAAATCATGAACTTCAAAACAGCAGACAGCTAGCTAAACTGAACCAAATTTGGCTCTCCCTTCTATGAACCATTTTCTATCTGCAGGGGATTTCTAAAAATGGCTGACATTTCTCATACATCCAGGCCAGGTAAATAGATTTCAAAATAAAAAAGATGGGATAAATCATATATGTTAATGAACTACTAATAAAGTATTGGTCTACTAGAGAGGTTCAGGAGAAGTGAGGGGTATGGTCTCATAAAACAGGACCTGGAATCATTCATTACATCACTATCTTCCCGTTGCAGAAGGATGGATAAAGAATATGGATATGTCAGATTTCAGAGAGGCCATTTTAGCTTTATCATAAAAAGGAAAGAAGAAGAATTATTAAACTCACCTCACGTTGCTCGAGGCCAACAATACTTTGGTGTAATCTTCTTCAATCATAAAATCGGTTCCTGCCATCCTCAAGAACAAAACAAGCATTTCAGTGGTGGAATAAAATTTTAAAAAAAAAAACATTATTCCCTAAAAAGAATCATGGAAGAATAACTACAGTAGAGTTAGTTTCCCTTACCTTCGTTGCATACCACCATACCTTCAATTAAAGATCTAAACAGAAACCTGATTGACCTGCAAGGATTTTTTTTAAGGGGGAGGGGGGAAGGCTTTTACAAACTTGATAGCTGTAACTATTTGTCTTTCAAATTTTATTGATACGAGTAATATCCAAACCCAAACCCTTACACAAAAACCAGAAGGGGATTTGAAGGTTAACACCATGATATAGGTTGTGTATAACTATTTGTTTTTACTAGTCAAAAACCCAAAAAGGACAAAAGAAACAAAACCAAAAATTTCATGGCTAGTCTTCAATAACCGATGCCAAACCAGTTACAATCTTAAGATTTCTAGCCCCAACCGATGAGCTTTTAGGCTTAAGCTCCGGAGGCTTCCATTCTTTTACGACGGCAGCAGTCTCAACCTCTCCCAACCTATTACGATCCACCGATTTCTCAGCATCGGGACGGAGATTGGTTTGCAAGTTCTCAAGAGTATGCTTTGACTCGGGATCTGGGCCCAAAATCGACAAGGAAGACGCACGAACATGAGGAGAGAGCCACTTCGCTTTTACATACTCGGCTTTTCTCCATGGCGGAACAGGCATCCCCTTCTTTTTTAAGCTCTGTTTTGCAGCCTCTGATACGATCGATACGATCCTCTGAAGCCGACAAGGGTTGCCGACGAAGATGTAAGGAATGAGTTGGAGAATCGATTTGTAGCTTTTGGTTGACCGTGCAATTTCAAATTCTGATCGAAAGTCGATGTCTATCAATAAACGTTCTCCTTCAATAATCACGTCAACGTATTCGTAATCTCCTGTTGGATCAGAAAAATTGATTCCAATCAACAATAACTAGAAACAATCGGAATTCAGTTGCCTAATGAAATTCAAATTTTAAAAGAACAATAGACGGTCCGGTTCAAGTACCCTAGATTTTCTCCAGAATAACCAATTCGTATAATTTTTGGGTAAACCCTCTTCTCCCGAAAAAAGATAAACCGCTCGAATTCAAATTCAATACTCACAATTTTCCAATGATCAACGAGAAGATTAATTAAGAAATATACCTGCCGGATATGTGGGGGACTTTTCCCAGTGAGATTTGCAGATGGAAGCGTCGTATCCAAGAGCCAACAACCCATTAGTAACAATCTCCCTTGCTAAGTTGTCTTTACGCTTGCAGACCTTGTTCTTCTCTACGATCCTGGCCGTATCCGCTAATAAATTCCTCTCATGAACACTCGTACAGGGAACTAAGCTCTGCTCGAATATGAAAACGTTATCAGAAAGGATAGAAACAAGAAACATATACCATATAGGGAAAAATAATGAAACGGAAACTGACCATTTATCAAGAGAAAAAAAAATGTGAATAAGATGATCCGTTATACCTTCAAAAGTTCCCATGCCTCACCACCGGAAGAAAAATTGGAATCGCCAAAACCACTATGAGGATCCAAATCCTCTTCGGAGCTGTCCGTATAGTTTCCATTGAAGCAGTTGCAGCGATTGCGGCCGCATCTAGACGCGCTGAATTGTTTCTCATTGTTGTCCTCTATGAAATTCTGGACCATATTCGCCAAGCATATAGAACTCGGCTCTAACTCAGAAGAGACGCCATCGGAGCTTTCCTTGTTAGCGTTCAATTCTTCAAAGTTGGCCTTCTCTGCCGAATTTCTCAGTACGTTCGGGAACTGTCTCTCAAACAATCGCTTCAATTTCGACTTCACGACTGGCTTCACCAGCTCGAACCGAGCTGCTTCTTCGACTGTGTCAAAATCGATTGGCTGGATCTTCATTTGAAATGGCATGTTCAGAGAAGCTCTCTCGAACGAATTTCAGCACCTACTCAATCAGTCAGATCTCAACAACTATTATCTCCGCCATTTTCCGAAATCGAAGCTCGTATTCTTCAATTCCTTCGGTTAATTCAAGATTAGGAAATGAACAAGTGTGTTCACAAAAACAAGCAAAACAGAGTTATGCTAGCTAGACGGAAAATGTGAGTTCGATAACCAACAGTTCGATTACAATCGTCATAAGCGTATCTCAAAATTAAATGTATTCAGATGAATTTGAGATAGCTAAAAAATCAGAAACCTAAACCTTAATTATTAAAATGTAGTTTTTTCCCCTAATTTTCTAAACAGAATATGGAATAACTTCGAAACTCAGCCAAGTAAAGTCGCTTTCGTTTACGGAAACCAGATACGGTCAGAGTGCTCAGACCGTACCTGCAACGCAACCGACCATAAAAAACTCCATAATTTCCGGCGAGAAACAAACTTTCCGGCGAGGTACGGCGATCGCCGGTAAAGGGAAAACGTAGAAATGGACTCGGTTATGAGTACGCTCTCGGCTTTCTTCAGTTGACGATGGAAGAGAAATGAGGAGTCTTCGAGGACATTTAAAAAGAGAAACGAGGGTGCTGACTAGGATTGATGTCCACGTAGGATTTCCGACGTGGCATTAAAACGATATAATCACCCACAAGGACCACGTGTCGACCAGAAGATGAATTTGCTTCGTGGCCTTCGCGATTTTCTTCCACGTTATGTTTAGATGACGATAATATTTGGGAAAAAAGTGTTATCCCTAAACTACCCTCAAATGAAATTTGAAATGACGAGTTTGCCAACGGCCCTCATACACGGAGGCGTTCACAACCGCCACATGATCGTGTGGCGTGGGCGAAGGGCAGCTAAAGAAAACCAACCAACCCACTCCGGTGAAATTCTCGTGTCAATACGAAATGACGAGATTGCCCTCCGTCATTAAGAGAGTCGAGGCACAACTAAGTCGAAAATTGCGACCAGAGCTCGAAGGACGAAGAGGTTATTTTGTCATTTCGATACAGTTAAGGTTTTGGTATCGAAAACCCCTTTTTTTAAATAATAATAATAAAAAAAAAGCCCATCACAACAAATAATAATAATAATAATAAAATACCAAAACACTTCTAATTTTTTATGTCCCCACATTATCCAATCCAATTGTTGGATTTTTCATTTGTTCTTTTGAGAACTTAATAAACTTGTAATAAATCCATGCTTGATAAAATTATTTCTAAAAAGGCATATTAATAATCCTATCATTCATTATTTAAATATCCTAGATTTTAAAAAGTGTTTGGTAAATCCTTCCTTTTTTTAATTTTACATCATGTAAAATTAAAACATTATAAAAATTTATTGATATAAAATGGGACCCTAACTTACAATTTTGTAGTATGTTGTTGAATTAAAGAAAAAATACCTATTAAATAGAAAATTAGAAATTAAAAAATCTAGCCGGACATAAAATATTGTTAGGGAAAAATACTCTTTTTTTTTATAATCTAATCATATCCATTTCTTACTCATTTTCTTAAAATATTTTTAGGAAAATATACTTTTTTGTTCTATAAATTTTTTGGTCTAGTTTCTAATGTTGTACTTTTAGTCCTTAAATTTTGAATTTAGTTTCAATTTAGTCGGTATGTTTTAAAATATTGTCATTTTACCTTTAAGAAATGAATTATGTTTAAATTTGGTCTTCCAAGATTTACATTTTTAATCTTAATTTTCTACTAAATACTTACTTTCAGTCTTTGACATTATTATACTAATTAATTTAAAATAATTATGAAATTAAATTTTATATTTAATTTTAATAATAGTGAAAAATAGTGAAACTTAATTAATTATAATTCTTTTGAATTAGGGAAATTTTTAAAAATAGAAAAATAAGAAAAACTATTTACACAAAATAGCAAAATTTTATATAGTTGTAATAGACGCTAATAGAAGTTTATCAAGGTCTATCAATGATAGAAATGATAGAAGTCTATCCCTGATAGATGTTGATAGAAATCTATTAATGTCTATCAGTTTTTTTTTTTTTTGCTATTTTTTTAAATAGTTTGACATTTTTTCTATCTTTAAAAATTTATCTTTAAATTAACTAATTAAGCTCTATCATTAAAGGCAAAAGGTGAGTATTTAGTAAAAAAAAAAAAACCATATAAAAAAATGTGAATCTCTCAATTGAAAGACCAAAATGAAACAAAACTTAAATATCATGATGAAATTGTAACGGTTTGAAACCTATAAACTAAATTGAAACCAACCTTAAAATTGGAGAACCTAAAAAGGTTATTTGGAGGCCCATAATGGAACGTGTTTGCAATGTAATGTAATGTAATCCAAAACTCATTTTTGGATTTAGCGTTTTTGGCCCGATTTGCTAAGTTCATTTCGTTCTCACATTTCTCAACTTAATCCTCTTTTCTACCGTTTTCACGCTTCACGATTTCATTTTCATTTCACCCTCAATTTTAGACTCATTTCAACATTTATATGATTTCTAGTAATTAAAGTTCTCTTATTTGAATTATGTGAGATTAAGATGAAATATTTAATTTTAAAATTTTAAAAACTAAATAGACACAAATTTTAATATTTAAACGTTTATCCGCGGTGATTTGTGCCGTGGATAAGCATTAGGCAATGGTAATGGTCGCTACCAAGAAATGAAGGTTGGAAAGAGTGGGAGTGGTTTTGTGTTTGGGGGAAGTGATAGTGAAGCGGTTTTAGGGTGTCGTATGCAAAACTGCAAAACGACTCTCCTTTCATCTATTCTGAGTTACACATCAATCAAACTCACATGATGTCATCTCAAACACTCTCCTTTCATCTACTGACGCCACGTGTCCATCCTTCTTTTTCCTAACCATTTCAATTTCATTCACCATTCTTCTTCATTTATAATTTCTCACCACTCCGCCATTTATTTATACTTCATCATTTTTGTTAAATACTCCTTATACTTTTAATTGTGAATATACTTTTAAAATTTAGTCTCAAAAGTAATTTTTAAAAATTTCATTATATGAATATATTTTTAAAATTTATGGTAAAAATACTAGTAAATAACATTAATAATATGTAGTTTTTTAAAAAATCAACGACAAACTAACCGTGGGACTAAATTTAAGATTTATTAAAAATATAAGGGTTAAAATTGAACAATTGTAAATATAGAGACAAAAATTGAATAAATTTCAAAGTATAAGGACCAAAATGATATATTGACCTTTCTTTCATCATAAATCTCTTCCCTTTTTTTATAGGAGAAGTTTCAATTTTTATTGCTCTACTTTAGATTTTTATAAAAAATAAATTTAATCGACTTTCTTGAATAAAGTTTTTTTAGCTTTTTTTTTATTTGTTGACATTACCAAGCATTATCAAATGTGTTATAATAGGTGTGGTTCTCAAAGTTGCAAAGTGACAGAGCGAGCTCGACTCGATTTGTTCCCCTTTGGTGAAATTTACAAACTCGGTTGGTTAACTCAGAACTCAAAGATTTGACTTGCCCTTTTGAGACGTGTTGACCCCTATGTAGACTGGTGTACTCCTTTGGACTTGAGCATTGCCTTGGACAACCCTCAACACTCTTCAACATTGGTGTCACCTTCATCATTCATAAGACCATTGATTGGGGCCTACCAAATCGGTTACGACTAGTTCATCGTATTCACAAATGTTGCTTTGCCCAACACAATCCTTTTCTGTTCTCCCATGCATTAATTCAGCCAAGCTCAAACTCCTCACTACTAAAGTTAGGGATATTAGAATAGTCGTTGCTGCCTTTACATGGATTCTACTTTCGAGAGTCGAGTTTGTGGTTGAAATTGATAAAAGTGAAAATTTATAGTTAAAATTGGTACAACTTATCAAATTTAGTATAACACATTTTTTTTTGTCAATATCGAATGAGACACCTACTATTTTCTCTCCAAGTTTAACACATCAAAATATGGAAATTAGGTATACGAAATCTAATAAATGCATGTGAAAACACAAAGGAATTTTAATGATTTTTAAAATAAATGAGGTTGAAAATAACAATGAAAATTCATATTTCCACTCATATGCATAAGATTTGTTATTTGTTATCTATATTCTAAAGATTTATTATTTTTTTTTTTGTCAAAGTGAATTTAGTTCAGTAATAATTGACATGACATTTTTCTTCTTAAAAGTTAAAGGTTTGATCTCCACTCTACAATTTATTATAACATTTTTTAGTATAATGAAAATATTAACTTAAGAAAAAATTTCAAATATAGAAAAAATATCAAACTATTCACAGAAAATAGTAAAAAAAAATACTGATAGACATTGATAAACTTCTATCAGCATCTTTCACTGATAAACTTCTGTCATTTCTACTATTGATAGACCCTAATAGACTTCTATCAGCGTCTATCACACCTATCTAAAAATTTTGTTATTTTGTGTAAATAAATTTTCTTATTTTTTTATTTTTAAAATTTTTTCTTAACTTAATTTAAAATTAAAGACAATTTACGAAACATATAAGAAAATAAGTTATTAGCATAGGTTATAGGCATAAAAAGTAGAATAAGCAAAGTATTTGTTTTGCTTCTTTCACTTCTTTTTTTTTTTTTTTTTTTCCTTTTGCAATAATTTCCCTTTGCTTTCCTTGGTCAAATATAGAACCGAATATAAGAAAGTTAGTGATGTACGATCATTTCCCATCTTTTCTTTTAAACCAAACATCATATCACACGTGTCCCTCTCTCCTTTCTTTTTAATTAAATCAAACATAAAGTTGGCCCATTTATTTCTTAGAGTAAACAAATTAATTTAAGCAAATGCCTAATCCTTCTTCCATAAATAACAATTGAAGTATTTCATACTCCATTCTTTTCCTTCTTTCTTCACAAAACTCTAGAAACAAAAATTAGACAGATTTCATTCTTTTTAAATAATACTTAGCGCATTTTGAGATACACTCACTTCTATGTTTCTTTTTTTATAACTCATATTAAAAAAATAATTAAAATATTTTAAAAGATAAATAAAAAAAGTTATCCGACAGTTCTTGAATAATCTTATTTGTATCTGTTTATTCTCTAAACTTTTAAAAATATCTAATAGATTCTTAACTTTTCAATTTTATGTTAAATAAATTTGTAAATTTTAGGAACTATTGAAGTTGAATAACTAAATGGGCAATTTGACATTTTCTCTCTTTTTTTTTTCCAAATATAAGTTTTTTTTTTTTAAATTTTAGTAAGGGTTGTATATTGTTATGTTAATAGAACTTTGCTTAGAAAATAGAACACGTTAATTATTATAGTATTATAATATACAGAAAAGTAAAGTAGAATCTAAATTTTACAGTGTTGTACGAGCAAAGTAAGAGATCTACAAACCACACACACATTATATATGATTCATTACTCCATAATTCATCAAGTACTTTGAATATTTTTTTTTATTTAATATCCGACCTTTTCAGGAAAATTATTCAAAATGACCTAAAAAACAAAAACTTTTTTATGACCGACCTCTTTCTAAAAACGTGTTTGCTATTGACCCTTTTGGCATGTGAAATACCACTTTTACCCTTAATATTAAATACTCACATTCTCCTCTATTTCCTACATCTCTTTTGTTCTTTTCTTTCAACAACCAAAAAACGAAAATTCAATGTCATTTAAAAGTAAAGATGCTTCAATATTTTGCTTAATTTCTAAGCATAGTTGGAAAAAACACGAAAAATGTATAAAAACGAGTGATCATTTAGCTAAAACGAAGTTGTATCGACGAAGATATGACAAAAATAAAATTATCGTATGTGCAGAAAAAGTGTGCGATCGCTGACATCATGGTATGCGATCGCCTATGTCATGTTGCGCGATCGCTTACCTCATGGTGCGTGATCGTTTTGCAATTTTGTTTTAGTCATATATCTGTCAATACAACTTTATTTTAGCTAAATGATCACCCGTTTTCATACGTTTTTTCGTGTTCTTTTCAACCATACTTGTAATTCTACCAAAAAATTAAACAATCTTCAACTCTAATACTCCAAAAGTAAAATTCATCGAAGTTTAAATGTTGTAAGGTCATTTATATTCAATATTCTTTGACATTTTTTTCTTTTTATAAACATTATTGGAAAGAGAACGGAAAAACGTATGAAAACGAGTGGTCGTTTAGCTAAAACAAAATTGTATAGACGAAGATATGACAAAAACAAAATTGCAAAGCGTGCAGAAAAAGTGCGCGATCGCTGATATCATGGTACGTGATCGCTTTGCAATTTTGTTTTGGTCATATCTTCGTTAATACTACTTCGTTTTAGCTAAATGACCACTCGTTATTATACATTTTTTCGTGCTATTTCTGATAATGCTTATAAAAAGAACAAAATTTATAAGAATATTGAATCTAAATGGTCTTACAACATTTATACTTCGATAAATTTTACTTTTGGAGTATTAGAGTTGAAGATTGTTTAATTTTTTGGTAGAATTACAAGTATGGTTGAAAAGAACACGAAAAAATGTATGAAAACGAGTGGTCATTTAGCTAAAACAAAGTTGTATTGGCGGATATATGACTAAAACAAAATTGCAAAACGATCGCGCACCATGAGGTCAGCGATCGCGCACCCTAATGTAAGCGATCGCGCACCATGACATCAGCAATCGCGTACCATGAGGTCAGCGATCGCGCACCATGACATAAGCGATCGCGTACCATGATGTCAGCGATCGCGCACTTTTTCTACACATACGATAATTTTGTTTTTGTCATATCTTCGTCGATACAACTTCGTTTTAGCTAAATGACCACTCATTTTTATACGTTTTTTCATGTTCTTTCCAAATATACTTAGAAATTGAGCAAAATGTTGAAGCATCTCTACTTTTAAATGACATTAAATTTTTGTTTTTTGGTTGTTGAAAGAGAAAAGCAAAAGAGATGTAGAAAATAGAAGAAAATGTAAAATATTTAATATTAAGGGTAAAAGTGGTATTTCACATGCCAAAAGAGTCAATAGCAAACAAGTTTTTGAAAAGAGGTCAGTGATAAAAAAGTTTTTACTTTTCAGGTTATTTTAAATAATTTTCCTCCTTTCCATGGTTTTAATTTTGGTTATTGTAGTTTAATTTTTAACTCCAAAAATTCACAACTTCTAAGGGTCCATTTGAGGTTTGAGATTGAGTGAGATCGCGCTTCTTTTAAAAGAATATGTGTTTGGAATTTATAAGTTTTGATACCATATTAGATAAACATGAGATTTCATCTCACAACTATTTGACAAATATAAGAGGAGTAATCTATGTATCTTATAAAAATTATGTGGTCTTTTCATCATTCTGATGTGGGATCATCAACATGAATCTTCAATTTGTTTAGTTTTACAAATTTTAATAATTATAATTGATATTGGTAGATTTGGACTAGAGGGCATAATCGACTTTGAGCAAGTCTATAGACTGTCAGATGAAGGAAATGACGAAACTCGAGCCAAAAATCACACCTTAGGACCCAATTGGGTCTCGAGAAGAAGAGGAGTTGGGCCAAAGGCCCAAACTGACCTACTTGGCTA
This sequence comes from Lagenaria siceraria, assembly GCA_002890555.2. NCBI lineage: Eukaryota > Viridiplantae > Streptophyta > Magnoliopsida > Cucurbitales > Cucurbitaceae > Lagenaria > Lagenaria siceraria. Next base: position 16,066,426 of record CM016483.1, on the reverse strand, counting down.
AGGTCGAGGCTCTCCTTTCAATGAACGGGTCATGTCCAATGCTTTCCTTAACATACTTTGGTCGAGGAAAAAGGGAGAAAGCCCTAAATGACTTGTTCGGCCAGCTTGACCGACCCTGTTTCATTTGATGAATCAGACATGCCAAATGTATGCCCCTAGGTCATTTGGCTCAAAGATACGTCTAATTTGACTCTGAAACCCTGATCTTGATGTCATGGGCTAGTAATTTCCTATAAATACATCATTATGACTTGAGAAGAAATAAGTTCATTCGCATTTGTAAAAACTATTGCTACAACCAAAAGCCTTTTACTGACTTAGGCATCAAAGACGTTATGACAAGTTCCACACCAATGTCCATATTCTTCTTGTTTTGCAGGTCACGTCTTCTTTGAATTACAAATTCACCGTTACTGTCACATGAAAACACATCAAATACATTTTCTTTTGTCCAGATTTTGACATCAACTAGAATAATAATAAAACTCTCAAAGTTTAAGATCACTACAATCAAATCTATCAAAATCTTGTTTTCTTAAATTGAGGTTACAATCCAACATCCATCTAATAAACAAAAACAATTTTAATGGTTAGTATAATTTTAAAGAGTTAAGAAAAAAGTAGGTTAAATTATAATGGTAATATAATTCAAGAGGTTGAATGTGATAGCCATTATAGTTCATGGATGATTGGTATGGATTTTGAAATATTTATACATTTGATTGTTGATTGATGAAATTGAAATTTTGATAGTATGATGTCAGCCCTTTATTTCACGAGTGTTTTCTGCAATTTATCCTTATTTAAATCGTATCATATCAAAATTCTTTAAATTTACAATTTGCTCCCTTAACCACCAAGCAACACAAAATGGTATGTTGTGTTATTGTTTTTATACATAAATGTATTAATTACTATGTGTGATTGTGTGGATATATGGGTACGGTTGGAATATAGGATAAGTAAAGGGATATTTTTGGAATATAATGATGGATACATAGTGCAAAATGCAACGCGTTTTTGGTCATGTTTTTCGGTGCTATCTTTTTCTTTTTCTTCATAATTGTTTAGTTGAAGTGGGGACTCTTATGAAAATATGGGGCAAATTTGTAAATATCTCACTAAAACAAATAAAAATAAAATAAAATATCATTTTAATTCATGTAATTTGAATTTTATTTTATTTCACTCTTTCTATTTTAAGTCTATCAGTTTAATTTATGTATTTTTGATAAATCTTAAACATAATTTTTGCTACATTAACTTTGAAGGATTGAATTTAAGATTTATTCAAAATATATGTATTATATTTCAATTAAAATTACAAAAAGTTAAAATAGAATGGAATCTAAATATATATTTATATGGTTTCAAATTACCTTTTTACCATGTCTACTTTTTACCTCTCTATTTGATTTGTAAGTTCTCTTTTTTTTTTTTTTTTTTTAAAAAAAAAAAAAAAAAAAGAAAAAGAAAAAAAGCTTCTAATTCCCTATTTCCCGTCGAGGGTTGGCTTTTTCCCCACTTTAGGTGATATTTTTTGACATTGGATAAAGCAAGATAATAGCTTGCTTTTCAATTTCAAGGTCCCATATTAGTGATGGCTATTTCCACTTTCCTCTTTCGAAAAAAAAAATGAAAATATATATATGTGTGTGGTTTAGTGGTTGAACTTTGTTTAATTATAAAAGTTTTAAAAGTGGTAATAAATCCTGTAACTTTTAATTTTGTGTTTAGTAATTTCTTGATATATCTAAAACTTTTTATAAATTAGTTAATCTATTAACTATAAATTACATTTTATATCTAACAAAACTATAAACTTTAAATTTTATGTTGAATAAGTTCATGGTTTTTAAAATATATCAACGGGTTAGGAGTAATACTTAGTGCAGTCTAGGTTACACCCATTTTTATATATTTTTGAAAAAAAATATAAAAATAAACATTTTTTTAAAGAAAAAAGAATTGTCGCGTGACAACTTATGTTTGGACACTTGAATGGGATGCACAAAAATGGGTGCATCCGAGATGCACCCAAATATTTTTCTAGATCGAGGATTTATTAGACATATATAAAATTAAAAATTTAGGAATCTATTCCACAAAATTGAAAATTTAAAAATTTGTTAAACACTTTTGAAATTTTGAAAACCTATTAAATATAAAATTAAAAGTTTAGGAACATGTTAGACACATTTGAAAGTTCATAGACCAAATAGACAAAAATAAAAATGTTTAAATATTAAATTCATAATTTAACACACACGTAAATATGTTGGATTTTTTACAAAATATTAAAAGTTCAGTTGTTCGATATTGGAAAGGTTCAAGGAAGTGATGACTCTAAATATTATAGAAGAAGTCTATATGAGTTTGGTTTTAAGTCTAAGTCATCCCAATTTGAAGCATTTTAAGTTTGATATACTATCTCAATTGTGCAGGTGGTATAATGCTTTGAGATAGTGCTCTAGTAATTTGGGACGAGGAGAAATTTCTGTGTGACTGAAATTTTTCTGATCCATAGTTTTTCTTCGATTTGAAGTTTTTCCACATTAACTTTTGTATTTCCAATTTTATTATTTTCTTTTAATTTCTCTTTATTTATTCTACTTCTTTCTCCTTTCCTAATTATCTCTCACGAGATCGTCCAAAAAAAAAAAATTCTCACAAGTAATGGATGATAATCATGCTCTTTCATTGCCTACTCATAAGGGAGACAAGTATAAAAAAAAAAGATTGAGAATTTGTCAAACATATTACATTTGTACTTTACACCTAAAAAGAACAAATACAAATAAGAGATACCGATAAGACACGACACAGAGACGAATATGAATACGGTAAAGACGTCTTTATTAAAAATATACATTCTTTAAAATATATATAATTTTTAACAATAAAAAAATTCAAAGCCAATAAATTTATGCATTTATGTGCTTAAAAATTAGTTTGATATATTTTAGTCTCAAAATTTATTATTCTTGTCATATATGTGAGTATATTTAGTTTACTCAACAATTGTTCGATGCATGTCTAACAAATGTTGGGACTATTTTGACTTTGTACAACTAGTGTGTAATGCATCTATTGCGCTAACAAATATTCGATTTGTGTTAAACAAGTGTCGTAATGTTCAACATTAGACATTCTAGCAAAATTAAAGAGTTTTTGCTTCTTAGCTTTATTCAAATCGTATAGGAATATTTAAGCTCGCAATTTTATAAATAAATAGAACAATATCTGTCAACATTCAACAATAATTGACTGGTACTTCTTTCTTTGAATTTGATGATTTAAATTTTCATATTTTGGAGAAAAAAAATAATATTAACTTTATTTCTTATCCCACATGTTTCTACAATTATGAATATAATTACCTTTTAAATTAATAATAGAACTAATAATGGCCTCTATATTAACTTTCATGATAACGATATTAGCTATACTTCATTCATTTAAATAATCAAGTTCAAATTTTTTAGCATTTTCGCTCAATTATATCAAATAAAAACACATAATCTATGATTAGACTCAAATTTCATTAACTTCAAACATTGCCAATTGGATTATTACCTGATGACAGCTCAAATATTAATTTAATTGGGGGCAATAAAAGTGAAGCCATCAAAACTTGGTCCCAGCACATACAACCATAAATTACGAAAAAAAAATGATTATATTTATTAAAAAAAATATATCAATTTATACAATTTTGTCTTTTAAGTGTATGAATTACATTCTTCATTATGTTTTGCTTCGATAAATATCAAGTGATCTTATAATTGTATCAAATTAACTGTCAAATTTTATGAGTTAATTGATTTAGACTCTTAAATAAATTTTTTTTAGAGTTGTTCATTCATTAACTCTAATCGTTCATGTTGTAAAACTAACATTTGAAGAAGTCTACACGTACAAATTGATGTAGGGATTTTTTCAAAAGTAATTATAATAAATGACCGAATTAATTAACTTATGAATGTTTAGGAGTTTAATTGTTACAAATTACAAGTTTCATACAATGGTTGTAAAAGAAAATTTAGAAGATGATGTAAATTAATACAATGACAAAAGTTCAAAGTTTAAATCAATACAACTATTAGTTCAGAGATTTAATCGATATTTTTTTATATATTTATTACGTTAAAATAACATTTTGGTTCCTATACTTTAAGGTTTGTTCAATTTTAATCTCTATACTTTCAAATGTCTAATTTTAGTTTCGATACTTTTATAAATCTTAAATTCAGTCCCTCAAAGTTGATTTCTAATGAAATTAGCTAAATAATAATAATAATATAATTTTCAGTGAAAAAACAACAATAGATAAATAGTTAAGAGTAAATTTAAAATTTTTCAAAATACAGATACTAAAGTTCAACAAACTTCAAAATAAATGACCAAAATGACATTTTAATTTTTTTTTTTTTAATTTTTTTTTTTTAATTTTTTTTTTTTTTTTTTTTTTTTTTTTAAGGATGGATACATAAACCTTTTTTTAAGGATGGATACATAAACCTAAAAGACAAATGTAATAATTATTTGTGATTTTTTAAATAGTTATTGTGGGCTCCATCAAGAGATCGAGAACCACGTATGTAAGAATTGGGCCCCACAAGCATTTTGAAGTGCACTTGATGGTGAGCCTAAAGAAACTCATGGCTTATCTTTTGGGTTGGGGAAACCCATTGGGCCCACCATACATAACTTCACTTGATACTACCTAATAAGGATGGATTGAGATTCTTTTCTTAAGTGCCCCTATACGATTCTTTATTATCAAATTTACCCCTTACCTTTAGGTATTTCCATATTTACCCTAGTCTCCTCACAAATATTAAAACAAAACCAATGCAATTACTATTGATAATTGCGTGTTTGGGCGTCTTAGTTTGAGTAGGTAATAGTAAACATTGTAACAAAAAAAGAAAGAAGGGATGTGCACGTAATAGTAAACAATGTAATAATATAGTAAACACTGTAACAAAGAAGAATTTGAAATGGTATTACTGTAGTTAATTGGGAGGTGTTGGAACATTAAGTTAGTTATTATAGTCAGTGGGTTATAATAGTGTGTAGATCATAATAGTTTGTGTTTGAGGTGCAAACTATTTTAATGTGGATTATAATATTTTGTGTTTAGGGTGCATACTATTTTAGTTTGGGTAGGAAATAATAAACACTGTAATAAAAAGCAAAAGAGAAGATGACTAGGAAATATTAAACACAGTAACAAAGAGAGATTTTAAATAGTAATATGATAGCTAATTGTAGGTTATAATAGTTGAAAATACCAAATATTATAATTGAAACCCTAAACATTGAGTGACCACTCACATTTATGTAAGTTTGAGGGTTCAATTTTAACACTCTTATAAGTTTGAGGACTCAATTTTTACAATTGAAAGTTTGAAGGCATAATTGCAACTACCACCATACTATAGGGGTGATTTTTGCAATTTGCTCATAATTTAAATTTGTGTCTATTTTATTAACAATCATCCTAATTACAAGTGCATATGAGCAAAAAAAAAAGTATTTAAATATTTTTTCTCTAATAAGAAAAACCTTCAAATATTTCAATAAAAAAATGTAGATTTTAGTAAATATTATTTACTAAATAAGACATGTCCAAACTGTAAATTAACGAAAGTAAGATCGTAATCAAAGGATTGATTTAGTGCTTTATTTTGAAAATTAAAGATCTAATTCTTTATAAATGAGCTTTAGTATAAGAGAAGATTGTCTTCATTGATTGTGAAATTAAAACCTTCATTATTATATATTTCAAACTTCAAAAGGCAATAGTTTAAAGAGAGAGAGAGAGAGAGAAGAAAAAAAAAAAAAAAAGGTTAACCAACCTTGCAAGTCACAAAAGCATTTCAATTTTATTGACTCTTTAAAAATAAAATTTAAACACATATGATCTCAAATCAAGACATTGATTGATTTTGATTTAATAAAGGGTATGGTTTTTCAAAAAAAATAAAATAAAATAAAGGGTATGGTATATGAAATAATTTTTTGTGATACTGTGACAATTTGTATATATCTGCATATAATAATAATTAGTATAAATACTTTCTATTTGATTGAATAAAATATATTTATTAATTTAATATGGTTAAAATATTATTTTGATTCATGAATTTTTAATAAAAAAAATTTGTTTATTTATGTTTTAGTTCAACAATAAATGAAGTGAGAGATTCGAACTTCGGATTTCTTAATTGAAAATACATGTTGTTAAGTCAATTAAGTTATGTTCAATTTGACAATGCTAATGATTCAATGTTTTTTTTTTTTTTTTTTTTTTTTTTAATTTTGTGGACACATTTTAGGTATTTAGAGTAGCGATAGACTTTGCTATATTTGAAATTTTGTAAAAATGTTGCTATACACTTAGGGTGTGTTTGAAATATCTTTTTCAAATGTTTAATTTTAAAAATAAGTCATTTGGCAAGAAATACAAGTGTTTGACAATCACTCAAAATGGATTTTAAAAGTTATTAGTGTCTTTATTTTAAACGGTTCTTATTAAAAGTGTTTAAATGTAAATGAATTTTTTAAAAATATTTATTTTTTAAGTTAATCTAAACTGACCCTTAATTGTTAGTGCAAAAAGTGCTACTCATCATAATTACCTTAACCAAAATATGGAGATAAAATAAGGAGAGAAAAAAAGCCTTTTCTCTATATTTTCTCAAAGTAAATTTTGTTATAAAAAAATAAAAATAATAAAATAAAATGTAACAAATTCATAACTGATATCAAACATATTATATTTTTCTGCAACATAATTTAGTAGTTAATACATCTCTGTGATCTTTTTAAAGTTAGAGATTCAAACTCACACTCCTACTTTTATTTTAATTAAAATTTCAAACCTTTACCCTATTTTTTTTAGGTTAGAAGTTCAAATCACCGCCCTATGTTTTTTTTTATTATTTTAAAAACTATTATATTTTTCTTTCTCATCGTCACGTGAACTAAAATAATGAAGTTACTCGATCAATTCTATTATCTTTTCTATATTTCAATAGAATTCACAAGAATCTAAGGTCGATTATAATATTTTATTAACTTCTTTCTTCTTGTTGTTGTTTGTTTCTTTTGCTTTTTTCTTCATCTTAGTCTCAAGTAATTACTTTGTTTCTAAGTCTATCATTTTCTATCGTAGTCCATCACTGATAGACAGTGAAATTTTTCTATATTTGTAAATAGTTTGATATTTTTTCTGTTTATACTAATTTCTCAAAAATAATTCTCTATATTTTCTTAAAGTAACTCGTTATAAAAAATAAAAATAAAATGTAACAAATTCATAAATGAAAAATATCTATAATATAATTCAATGGTTAATACATCTATCTCTTTTTTAAAGTCGGAGATTCAAACCTTCGTCCTACTTTTTTTTAAATTAAAAGTTCAAATCTTTGCCTTAAATTTTTAATTATTCTAAAACCATTATATATTTTTTTTCATCGTCACGTGGACTAAAATATACACATTTATTCATGAAGTTACTCCATCAATTCTTTTACCTTTTCTAGATTTCATAAGAACTCCCAAGTATCTATGTTTGATTATAATATTATTTACCTTTTCTTCTTGTTGTTTGTTTCTTTTGCTTTTTTATCTCAGTCTCAAGTAATTGCTTTGTTTCCAAGTCTATTTGCTTCTAGTCCATCTAGGTATGAGTGAAAAAATCTACCTTTTTGTTATCTCCATTCTCTTTTCCTTTTCTTTATGCTTTGTTTTTACCACTTCTTTTTACTGCTAGACCTAATAGTGGAAGAAGGCATTAGTCATTTGCACCCAATGATACCAACAATATCCCCTTTTTTCTGTTGACTCTCATCACTCTTCATTATGAAGATTTTAGAAATTTCATTCCTTTCCTTGACTTTGATGACAAACTTTACTCACATGATTATTTTTTTCAAAAAAAAAAAAAAAAAAAAAAACCCCACGGATCAAATAGTTCGATGTTTGAACTATTTAAGAGGAAAAAAAATAAATTATACCCTCAAACTTTGAAGTTGTGTTAATATATAACGACATGGATGAACCAAATAGCAGGTCTATATTATATCAATGTCTAAAATTTCTATTTTTTTTTCATAAATGGACTTATGGGCTCTTTATTTTCACAAATGTTGTAGACCGATTTAAACATAGGTAATTATAATGAGTAGCAACTTTAGGGATAATAACCAAGTATATAGTAACATTTTAAAAAAATTGCAAATATAGCAAAGTCTATAAGTGATAGACTTTTATTGTTGATAGACATAGACCACCTAGATCATAAGAGTTTATCATCGATATAAGTCTATCGATGATAGACTATATTTGCATTTTTTTAAAATGTTGCTATATATGTTAATACTTTGAATCTGATTGCTATATTTGCAACTGTCCCTTTAAATAAAAAAAAAACATTTATGAAATTAAGTTTGTATGATGATTTTTTCGACTAAATATCTCTTTTATTTAAATCGTTAATACATAACTTTTCCACATGTATAAGACTTCTTTTAAATACATTTATTAACGTAAAATAGAGAGATAAATGCAAGAATCAACTAGATGGGAGTCATTTTTGTCTTCTTTATCTTCCTTTGTTTTCTCTATTTTTTTTTTTTAAAAAAAATATGGGGTGATTTTTCTTGCTATTTGGTGGGAGTTTGAGAAAAGAACTGATTTTGAGCTAATTCTAAAAGGAGTTAAATGGGAAAAAAAAATAATAAATTACTAATAAATTATCTAAATTAATTAACTTATAAAAGTTTAAAGTTTAAATTGATATAATTATTAAATCAAAGTTATAATAGAATCTCAAAGTCTGAGACTATAACTTAATTTTTTATATTTTTAAAAAACTTATTATTATTTATTAGCATTCTTACCATTTGTATTTATTTTTTTTCATAAAAATTATTACTATTTAATTTTAATTAAAATTAACTTTGAAGGAATGGAAACAAGCCCAGCCCAAACACCTCGACCCACAATGGTAACTCATTCTGCGCAGGGGCAAAACAGCGAAAACACACCTGACAAAACTTCCCAATGCTCTTCTATATTTTTGTTGGTAACTATTTGTTTTATATATATAAATATTTTTACAAATAAAAAAAATGTCAAATTATTTACAAAAAAAAAAAATAGTAGAAAAAACACCGATGGACATTGATAGACTTCTATCGGCATCTATCAGTGATAGACTTCTATCATTTCTATCACTGATAGACTCCGATAGACTTCTATCAGCGTCTATCATAACTATCTAAAAATTTTGCTATTTTGTGTAAATAGTTTCCCTTATTTTTCTATTTTTAAAAATTTTCCATAAAAATAAACACAACTTGAGTAAAAGTCTTTTGAGGGTGTTTAAGGCGCTAAGTTGAATGATGAAATCTGAAGTTAATATGAATTAAGAAGTCTGTATTTAGAGTGTAGAGTTATAAAATAAAATTACTCGATAAATGTGCAAAATAGAGAAAGAAGAAAAGATAAAGTTTTTCGATAAATGTACAAACTTTAATAGTGTTTACTATTGAAGTTGAATAATTTAACACCAACTTATGAAGTTAGTGGGCCAAACACCCCCTTAAGACATTAATAGTGTGACGTTGATCGAAAAAAAAAAATGGATTGCCACACAATTTTAGATCATCACCAATCAATCTAAGTCTTGATTTACGTTAAGAATTTTTTTAAAAAAGAGCTACTGCACAAGTAGTTTTATAATGTTTATAAACGATCAATGGTAATATTGTAACATCTTTTTTTTAAAACAAAAGACAAATTAAACTTCAAAAATATATTTTATAATTTAAACTAATTATTTTGTTTTTGCTATCTGTATTCTTAAAACTCTGTATTCTTTTTCTCCCATGTGTTCCTATCTTATATTATCCACTTCTAAAAACATTTTCAAAATCTAAGTCAATTTCTCTCATATTTTTGTTCATTTCACATAGTATGACATAATAGCTCAAAATAAGTTTCTTTGCAAAGTAAGTTGTTCAATTACGTATCATTGTGTTTTAAGGATAATCGTCAGTTGTCAAAGTGAACATAACTTAATGGTAATTGACATGTATTCTCTAATTAAAAAAAATATTTCTCATTCTTAATATTGTTGTTTATTTTTTGTTTCAAAGAATTTAGGTTGATAACAACTTTTTTTTAAGTATAAATAAAACTTGTGAGTATATTTAATTTCTAAATTTTGTCTCAAACTTTTTGCATGTTTTAAAATTCACAGATTTACTAGGCACAAAATCAAAATTTTAGGATGTTATAAGATATATATATATAGAAAATTTTTAAAAATAGAAAAATAAGGGAAACTTTTATACAAAATGACAAAATTTTTAGATAGTTGTGATAGACGCTGATAAAAGTCTATCAGGATATATCAGTGATAGAAATAATAGAAGTCTATCACTGATAGATGCTGATAGAAGTCTATTAATGTCTAGCAATGTTTTTTTTTTTTGCTATTTTCTATAAATAGTTTGACATTTTTTCTATCTGTGAAAATTTTCCTATATATATCTAATAGAACAATTAATGTTGAAGAATTTGAATTTTTTTCAAGAACTTATTATGTACAAAACTGAAAGTTCGAAGACCAAAGAGACACAAACCTCAAACTTCAGAAACTAAACTCGTAATTTAATCATTTATTTTCTACACTACTTGTTAATCGACAATTGATTTGATTAGTTTTGATATCGATGTACAATTTCACTACAATAACCAAAATATGCATGTGAGATTTTTTAAGTAGCAATACTTTAGTACATTATGAGTTGCATCCATCTTTGTGTAACCCACTCCAAACACATACATACATAAAAAAAAAAAATTAAAAATTAAAAATCAATTTTTATTTATTTATTTTATTTTTTAAAAACATTTTCCATTTGACAAACTATGATTGTACAATTGAGTGTGTCGCACTTCATCAAAGTATTTTTTTATAATTTAATTGCATTGCTTGTTTGTGGAATTTCCCCCCTACTATACTATTATGTAATAACACAATTTTGAAATATTTATGAAGAGAAGGCTAATAAAGACCTTTTTTTTTAAAAAAAAAACTAATAACATGGATTAATTTTAATATTTATCAAAAGTATATGAAGTAACATTCGACGTTTAAAGGTATAGAAACCAAAATAAAACAAAACAAAAAATATGATAACCATTGACCAAAATGAAATTTTAACCCATTTATAATTAAATTGCTGGTTTGTGTGGGTTTCCCTATTATATTAGGTAAAAGTAAAACTAGTAACACTTTAAAAATATTTAATATTAGCTGACCACATTTATTACATAATAAAAAACAATTTAATTTTCTTTAAAAAAATTAAGGTAATTTTAAAAAAATATAAAAATAAGATAAACTATTTACACAAAATATCAACGATAGTTGTGATAGATGCTGATAGAAATCTATCAGTATTTATTAGTGATAGAAATGATAGAAGTCTTATCACTGATAGATGCTGATATAAATTTATCAATGTTTTTTCTTTTTTGCTATTTTTTGTAAATAGTTTGACATTTTTTATGTATGTGAAAATTTCTCAAAAATTAGGAAAATTTTTTAAAAATAGAAAAATAAGGGAAACAATTTACAGAAAATAACAAAATTTTTAGATAGTTGTGATAGACGTTGATAGAAGTCTATCAGGGTCTATCAGTGATAGAAATGATAGAAGTTTATCACTGATAGATGCTAATAGAAGTTTATCAATGTCTATCAGTATTTATTTATTTTTTTTGTTATTCTCTGTAAATAGTTTGACATTTTTTCTATATGTGAAAATTTTCCTAAAAATTACTTACCACATGACAAAGTTTATTTGGACCGGACTATATAAAGATAGGTGCAACTGATCAAACACGAAAGTATTTTTGTTAGGTTAAATTCTCGGTCAATTCTACAATTAGGGTATCATCATGGGTCATAAAATGAGAAACAAAGAAAGTGAAGGGGTCTATATGGTAAATATGAAGGTTTCGAAATTTTCAGAAGTTGAAATTTCCCACCTAAAATAAACCGCCAAGACGAGAAAGAAAAAACATTCAAAAAGCTAAAGCTATCGTACAATCGCACTAAATCCCCTTCTTTCAATTGTCCATTTCACTCTTCTCTTCGCTTCTACGATCTTCAGGTTTCTTCTCTCTCATTTCTAACTTTTAATTTTCTTTCCATCTCTCTAGATTTCGATTCCGATTCTTTCAATTTCCTTGTTCCCCGATCCAGATCTGTACACAAATCGTTCATTACTTCCCCGTTGTTGATTCTCTTTTAATCAGCGATTATTCGCGAATTCACTCTGTTCAAACATTTTTTGCAGGTTGAATAATGGCGGGAAAAGGGGGGAAGGGGCTTGTGGCTGCAAAGACACCCGCAGCAAACAAAGATAAGGATAAGGACAAGAAGAAACCGATCTCTCGGTCCTCCCGTGCTGGTATACAGGTACTCTTTTGAATTCTTACCCGACGAATGAAACTTTAAAATCGTTAGTGTCTTTTCCGTGGGATGTTTGACTTTTTTTCTCCCAATCTTACAATTTCGAACGATTTTTATATTTTATTTAATTTAAATAAGGTTTATGGTAACAAGGTTAGTCAATTATGTTGATGTATCTGCATATTGTTGTGTTTGTTCCTTAGACTTCTTTTGTAATAACATTTTTTGTTGACAGCTATGAATTTTTACACATTGGACTCTGAAATTATTATACAATTCTTTGTTTAGGGGAAAAGTGTGAAGTAGTATTTTTGTGGGTTGGACTTCAAATTTGCAATTCAGATGCCCATGAATTAAAGCTACATGTAGTTGATATTTGTACGGTTATGTTGATGTATCTACATATTGTGATCTGTGTTCCTTAAATTTTTACTGTTCCTTAAATTCGTTTGTGGGTTGGGCTGAAAATTCAGAATTCTAATGCCTATGTCCTTCTTGAGCAACATTTAGTTAACATTACTACAATTATGTTGATGTATCTGCACATTGTGATCGTTGTTCCTTAAATTTTGACTACAATACATTGACAGTTTTGAATTTAAACTTGAGACTCTGAAAGCTCTTTAAATTCTTTGTTTATGGGGGTAAGTGTAAGGTAGGTTTTTGACGGTTGGGCTGTAAATTCGCAATTCCAATGCCCGTGTTCTTTTTTAAGCTACATGTAGTTAAGATTAGTACAATTATGTAATATCATATTTTCTTAATAGCTTTGGATTTTTACATGGGGATCTGAAATGTAATCTTTTTTATTTATTTGTTCAAGGTGAAAGTGTAATTAAGCTAATTTGTTTGTGAGTTGGGCTGATATTTGATAATTTGCAATTCAAATGCTCATGTAGTTTTTTTTTCAAAACTACCAGTGGGTTGAGTTCAAATAGTTCCTCTTCATTTAGCCTTGAATTTCCCCATTATTGGGTCACTTAACTTATGTAGTCTCGGGATTGTGGGGTTTTAGTTCCCTGTAGGACGAATTCACAGGCATCTTAAAACAAGAATATCTGCAAATGGGCGAGTTGGTGCGACTGCTGCAGTGTACCTTGCATCAATTCTGGAGTATCTCACCGCCGAAGTGCTTGAGTTGGCTGGAAATGCGAGCAAGGATCTGAAAGTGAAGAGAATCACTCCAAGACACCTTCAGCTTGCCATTAGAGGAGATGAAGAACTTGATACCCTGATCAAAGGAACTATTGCTGGAGGTGGTGTGATTCCTCATATTCACAAGTCCCTCATTAACAAAGCCTCCAAGGATTGAGACGTTCACTTGTATCTTTAAGTAATCTTTAGCTTAATCTAGACTGTAGATGAAGACATTTAATTGGCATCCAAGAATTAGCTTCCCTGCTTGCTTTTGTGAAGCTTTGTTACTTCCTCTCCCCCATCTCTTTTGTCTATTTGGTTGGACAAGTATACTTGTTCAGTGTAAGATTGTTATCTTGTTGTATGGTTTTTAATTTAGATTACTTTCTACAAGTTTGTTTGGATGGTTCATTGGGATTCTGGATATTGTCCTTTCTCTTTTGATAAATATCTGGTTATTGTCTTAGTTTTATACATATAAACTATCATGGATGTGCAAATTGAAATGGAAAAAGCAGGGCGTAGCTACTGAGTGTATGGAAGAAAGGGAAGGAAAAAGAAAAGAGTAGAAGATTTAGTGGGTAGGAAAAATGGTAGCGACCATGGAAGGAGAATAGAAGATGATGCAAAACGGATGAGGTTGAAAAATAAAAAAATTACTTTTTTACAATGTGTTTTAACTTTGACATGAGCTCTGGTGCTTTCAAATATGCGACGATATGATTTCAAGTGGTAAATACTATCTTCATTCAAACTACTAGAATTTCGTGTCAACCTCACTATTGATGGTGTTGTCGATTGTCATCTAGACTAGGCTAAAGTGTATCCATGTGTTGTCTTTCACGGTGAGTAAAAATAAAAAATTTATCGCATACTTAGGATGAGCCTAAGTACCATTATATTGAAGAAATCTCATACTTAGCTTGAGAGAAACTATCTCATAAAGATGAGGAGTACTCACACTTAAGAGGGAGCCTAAATAAGTTTGTTTGAGGGAATCTCAAACAAAATTTGTAAAAAATATATTTATGGAAGTGAGGGGATCTCAGACTTAAAGGAGCCTAAGTTGAAACTAAAGAGCGAGTTATTCATGGGTCATTGTAGAGAGTCTAACAGATAAATACTACGTTGTAATTGCTTAACTTTATTGATAGTGAATTGTCTTTCCACTAGATATTGAAAAGAAGTCACTGGAGGGAGAATCTAGCAAATAAGTACTATATTGTAATCGCTTAACTCTACTTATAGTAAAGTTTCTTAACTTTACTGATATTGCACCAAATTGGATTACCAATCTCTGTATCTCATTATCTCTACTTTTAATTATTATTTGTTGTTTAGTTTCTCTACTTACCATTTGTTATGCTTCAACATTTTGCTTGACTTGTGTGTATTTAGAATTAGATCCATTTTAAAATTTCAGGTCCTTTTAATTTTCATTTAATAGCATTTTAGTTTTAGCTCTTGAAATTGGGTATCATAGTTTATTTAGTCTTTGTCGTCAAATATTTTGTTACTGCGACTAATGAAAGTTGACATGTCATTTTTTTTTCAAAAAATAGTTTTAATTTTTTTAATAAAAATATATATTTTTCTCTCCATCATCCTCTCAGCCCCCAATTTTCATTCTCTCCTCCTTTCCTCTTTTCCTCTATTTTTACTTAACATTTTGAATTGTAACTTCAATCTTGGACCTCATTTATGGCTAAGGTAATGTCGCTAGCTTAGGAGTAGGAGAACTCCATTTCTATTAATTTTAAGGATTTTACTCTTAATTTCTTATTTCTGGTTGAATGCTTGTGGTTCTTGTCATATTTGAACTTCTATGCTTAGTTGTATATTATATTTGATCACTCTTGCATATTAATTTTGGTAAGCTAAAGATTAACTTGTAGTCGGTGACAGATAGCTACGAGTTTAATCACCAAGTGGCAATAAATTGTTTCTTGGGTATGTGGCTTTTGTTGGCATTACATGAACATCACATAGTTGGCTTGATCGGTTTAGGATTAAGAATGAAATTGGTTAGTAACTTAGACCTTTCCTAGTAGCTAATCGTCTTAGCGAACCCTTAATCGTAATGTGGGTGTTAGATGTTTATGGAGTGCATTCGTTCCAATTAATCGAGCACTGAGTTTAATTAAAGTCCTTAACTAATATGTTCAGGCAGTTATCACAGCATTACCGAACAAGTAGATTAAGCACTTGCATGCACAATAAATCACCTTTAGAAATCTTATGATAACTCCCTATCTCCTAGCCTAGGCCCTTTTTTTATTTTCTAGCACTTTTTATTTTATGCACTTTACATTTTAGCACTTTTATCTCTTCGCACCTTAATTCTTAACCACACCAACTCTCCCCTCTCCCATTTAGTGCTTTAACTAAAAATTTAGCTTGTCAAAACTAATCTTCGCGTTTCTCCGCAGATGACCCAGCCTTGTCACTCGTATTACTCAGTAGTATAGGTAGTATTGATCAGTACTATAAATTGTATTTGATCGATTAAATGCTCACGACAACATTTAGTCCACACTTCACATTGGTGAGTGACTCTTCGCCACTTGCCATGTGCAAGGGTGACACTTTAAGAAATCCTTATAATATACATTAAGGGGAGACATAATGTCAGTTCTCCACCACTCCTATACTTCATGGCCTTAGTGAATTGCCCATATATCGTGGCATGGGCGAGCATTGCAAGACAAATGTCTTGGGCGTCTTCCATTGAGAATGAAATCTCATGGACTAGTGTTGGGTGGCACATGTGTATTGACATTATGCCCCTTCCCATGGGCTGGAAGTTTCAGTATAGTCATTAGCTAAGGCTTGATATGCATAAATGAATCGCATGGACACATGAGGGTTCAAGCTTCGATGTGCCTAAATTAATGGATGTTCGAGAAGCCTTGAAGTTGGAAGGTTGTCCATAGCTTGGTTCTTGCTAAGCTTGTCCCAATGAGCATTGAAGGCAAATGACATCCTGATGCTCAGGGGCATCATGAGGATTCAATAATTCTCGGTTAGCAAGTATTTATCTGAGTTGTCCTGATAAGCGTTGTAATGTCTAATAAACGACCATTAGGTTGGTAGAAGCCTAATAAGCGTTGAAGTAGACTAGTAGATTTTGATTAGCATTATTTTTCCTAACAGGTCTTCTTGAGTGTCCAAATCACTGGGTAAAATGTTGAAGCATGTTTTCACTCAAAGAAGGGTTTGAACTCATCCCAGTGAACTCCCAATCGCTATAAAAATATGTGGGTTGTGATGTTGAGAACTAAGATAGTAAAATGAGATGTGACGTTGCGTTGTGATGACCTTGTTTTAGTATAGAAGTAAAGTTGAGCCTTAAAACTTAACCTAGAGTAGAGGCAAATCAACTAATCTCGGGAAATAGAGAAAGATACACGTACAAGTGACGTGTATGGTCAAAATAAGTTTAGTTTTGCAAGAATCAAATTTGGTTGAGGATTGTACTAAAAAAATGGTTGAGGATGAAAGAACCTCGCCTAAGGTCCGACGAAACTACAAAGAGTTTGCAAAAGTAGGTTGGGACTTAATTTATTATTAATGTTGACCATGATCGAATCTAAATTATGGTGCCACACGATTGAAAAAAATATAATTATGACACATTGCACGACATTTGATAAAATTGAATCAAATAAAACTACAATGAAAGTATTTAATTATTTCTACGTAGGAATCTTTGGAAATAATTTTTTTAAAAAAATATTTTAGTTCATGCTTTTCCTTCTTTATTATTATTATTTTTTTTTTTGACAATATGTGGGGTGAGAGAATTAAACTTTTGACCTCAAGGTTGTCCGTGCAAATTTTATAACAATTAAACTATGCTCATGTTGATTGAAACTCTTTCACTTGACAGAAAAAAAAAACACTATTTTTATCTTAATTTCAAAAAGTACCTTTTTTGTCACTTTTTTTTCCCTAATTTGAACTAATATCATATTTTTAATTCTATTTGCAAAACGGCTAGAACTTTAAAGTATGTTATTAGTTTTGGATGTAACCACTATATCCATCCAATGCGAAAGACAAAAGAGGTTTTTACATAGAAAATGACAATTGATTCTTTTCCCTTGCAATGAAAAATTGAAAATGACATTTTAAAAAAATTACAATAAAAATGTTCAAAAATTTAAGTCTAATATTTAAAAATAACTACTTATGAGAAACAAAATGGAATCTTCCCAGAGCCGAAAGAATGTTTGTTTTGGAAAAATCCGAGAATTAATATCATTAAAAATGATTAGAAATTGTTTATTTTGTGGCATCCAATGAAAAATAATTGAAAAAAAAATATCAATCAATTTCAACTTGAACTAATAATTGTATTAATTTAAACACTGAACTTTCATAAGTAATTTACACCTTACAGTACGTTAACATCATATGAGATCTATAATTTTATCAATGAAACCCTTAAACTTTCTTAAGCGTCAAATTAGACTCTCAATCAAGATTTCTTTTGAAAATTATCTATGCATCAATTCTAATCATTCATTTTATTAATCCGAGATTTGAAAAAATCTACACATGTATATGCATTGAATTTATTGACAATTTTCAAATGTAATTTTAATAAAGAGTCTAAGTTAATTCACTTATAACAACTTAGAAGTATAATCGAAACAATTATAAGTTTTGCGCAATATTTTTTGAGCTAAATGATATATAAATTGATACCCTTACCAGAGTTTAGAGTAAGAGTCTAAATTGGTTCACTTGTAACCATTTAAAAGTTTAATTGAAACAATTGTAAGTTTCATAAGAAATTTTTTGAACTAAATCTGAAGGAGGGCGTAAACTGATGCACTTAAGAAAGTTTGTGGTTTAAATTGATACAATTATTAATTCATGATCCAAAATTGATATAGCTCCCAAAGTTTAGGAGTGTAAATTAAAATTTTCTTAGAATAATTTAAAATTTTACAAGCCCATCATATATGTAATATAATTTTAAGAAAATATTCATTTATATTCCTAAACTTTAGGGGTTGTATCAATTAAAAACCTAAACCAATAATTAGAGCAATTTAAGCTCTGAATTTACGCAACTGTATCAATTTACACTTCCATTATTTCTTGTTTGAAAAAAACATCCCATGAAGCTTATAATTGTGTCAATTAAACCTCTAAATTTTCATAAGGGAATCAATTTAGATTCTCAATTAGGATTTCTATTGAGAATTATTCATGCATTAATTTTAATCATACATTTTGTAAAACTGACATTTGAATTTAGTCTTTACAAATGTGAGAATTGATGCATTGATGGTTTTTAAAAGTAATCATAATACAAAGTCTAAATTGATTCGCTTATGAAAGTTTAAGAGCTTAATTAAAATTATAAGTATCATACGATGTTCATCCAAACAAAACGTAATGAAAGGTATAAATTGACACAATTACAAAAGTTCAAGATTTAATTAAATTGATACAATTATTAGTTCAGAATATTAATTAATACAACCCAAAAGATTAGAGGTATAAACCAATATATTCCCAACAATTTTTTATCATTGAATTTATAATTTTTCTTTTAGTACTAAAATTTGTAATGTTATGCATATCATTATTTGAAGAATAATTGATACCGTAAAGTCATTTAAAGATATTATTTATCGATCATTTCAATATATATATTCTAAATTAATAGATTTAGGTTGTTTTAAAAAAAAAAAATAATAATAATAATAATTAATAGATTTAGACATAATTATCATTCATCACAAGAAAGGTGATAAATAATTTATGTTGAGTGCAAAGCTCCAAACTTGGGCATCTATAATTTGGAGTCTTAAAAGATACTCAACATGTACATTTATTATATACCTAAATATTATTGCCGAAAATCATAGATAAATTTGTTTTATTCTCGTGAAAATGTTATCAAATTTTTATAAAAACAAACGATATCTATATTTCTTGGATGAGATTAATATATAAATCTTATGTAATTGTAAACCATTAATTAATGAATTAATATTTCAATAGATAAATTTCTTAAAAAAACGTCCAATATATATATATAATTAATGCATTAAAATTAGAAAACATTTCAAAATGTCAAACTATTTATAGAAAATAACAATCAGTATCCATTCATGATTCTATCATTTTTATCACTGACAGGCCCTGATAGACTTCTATCAATGTCTATCACAACTATCTAAAATTTTTGATATTTTGTGTAAATAGTTTTCTTATTTTTCTATTTTTAAAAATTCCTCTTAAAATTATAGTTTACTTAATTATATTTGAATATTCATATATAATTATTTAAAAATCCATAAAATAAATTAACTGAACAAACTTAGTGATTTTTTTAGTAATAATTCATTTAAATTAATATACTATCAGTTAACTATATACTTTCAACTAATTTTTTATATTCTTATAAAGTATATATTTTAAAATATCAGCCAATTATTATTAATTAATTAGAATGAAAAAATATTTTAAAAAAACTATATTAGTTTAATATATTATTATATAATTCACTAAACTTTTCGAAGGGTATTAAATGTTATGGATATAAAGGAATTAGTCAAAGTAAGCACACAGCTAAACTAACATATAGTATGTGTTATTCAAATCTCCAATTCTCTATTGTAGTAAAAAGAAAAAAAAGAAACTAAAGCATGAAAATGACTTATTCTTACGTTCCATCTTTAAAATTTCGTGCTAAACCTGCGCTTAATATGTATATATATGTATTTCTTCTCCATTCCCATCTCTATTCCCATAATTCAAACGACCTTACTTCTCTTAAAGCCCCTCTATCTTTAAATACAAGCAAAGTTTGTTGTAAGCCTAAAATCTCCCTCCCTTCTCATCTCTATCTCAAAACAAAGAAATGGATTTAAAAGTTATTCAAGAAAGGAGAGTAATTTTGCCAACAATGATGAACAACAACAACAAAATGAAGAAGTTAAGAAGAAAAAGCATTCCTTTTGTTGCAGTGCTCACAAGATCACCAGCAGAGAGTGGAGTAATAGAAGAACCAAGAAAAACCAATACTGTTTATACAGATAATTGGTTTGATAAAATAGCCATAGGCCATCTGTCTCAGGCAGTTCAAGCAACATCAGGTTGATTTTATTTATTTATTTATTTTTTTTTTGGAAGATTTGGAAAAAGGGAGGGGAAAAGAAGGTAAAATATAGAATAATGATGATATGCAGGTTGGAGAAGCAAAAAGAGTGGATATGAAAGCTTATTGGAAGTGACAACAATGGCATCAAGAAATTTCAACCAGATCAAACAAAGAGAAGTTGTCATTCAAGCCCTTGGAAGGGCATTTCCAAAGCCAATCCTCTCTTTGGTAAACTTCATTCATTGCCATTTAAACACCATTATGTTTCATTCATTACCATTTAATACCATTTACTATTCTTTTAGCTTTCTACCCTTCCTTCTCTTTCATCATCTATGTATTATATATGCATATCATGTATATATGTAAAATACCTATTACCAAACCTATCATTATAAAGATGTCAAAATCAGCTTAACTCAACTAGTATAAGTATATGTTGACAATCAAGAGGTTTGTGGTTCGAATCTCTCACCTTTATAGTACTAAAAAGAACATATCATTAAAGATTATGAATAGTAATTTCAAACTTACATTAACTTTTACTTTGACCAATGATACAAATATTATTGTTAAGAGTCATTTAAAAATAGAAAAAAACTTAGGTACACCCATCTTTTGTGCAACCTAGCTAGCACTCAATAGGAATATGTCACGTGGAAGTTTTGTTTTTTTTTTTTTTTTTTAAATTTTAAATAAAAAGGAGGGGAGTATGTGATTAGGTGCAGCCTAATTGTTGCTCTTTAAAAATCACATCTTTTCAGGTGGCTCTAAGTTTTTTATTTTTTAGTACAACTTAAGAGAGGGGGGCATGCTAATTTTTGTTGAACTAAACTCACTTTGGCATCCTAAATTATTTATTTACCTATGATATTGTACATTATTATTAAATAATTAACTTAGGGTAAGTAATGCATGATCATTTCATCCTTGATGAATTTTATTTGGGCCAAATTTTTCAACACTTGTCTTCCTCATTTGGTCTCTCTTCTCCCATCAATATATGGGGGAATATAGCTAGGATTCATTGCCTAGGTTAGAACCTACTGAAGAACTATACCCTTTTCTAATTTTTCTTTCAACTAATCATTGGGTTTAATAATTATTTGATTGTCACGTCATTATATGGAAATAGTATAATCAAATGGTCACATTTTCTTATGTTAGTTTTATTATGGGTAATTTTTCGATTAAACAAGTATTAAAATTGTACTTTTACTATTATTAATCCATCTCCAATTCGCATTTTACTATTATACCCTCACTCCTCTCAACTATATGTCCTTAACATATAGTGGTGAACAAAGTGCAGATAAAAGCATTGCTACCACAATCCAAATTCGCAAGGGAATATTTTGCTGTATTCACCACTGTCTTCTTTGCTTGGTTAGTTGGACCCTGCGAGGTAAGATGTTGTAAATTTACCCAAAGCTCTTTATTTCCTCAGTATGTTCATATCAATCCAAGGACCTAATTGGGAATTCACTTGAATACATACATAAATACACACGAGAAAGAGACTAATCTTGACATAACTCAACTGTTAAGGCATATGTCACTGAATAAAAGGTTAAAGGTTTGTGAAACCCTCATTTCACCGAGTATGTAATGAAAGATAGAGACTTACTTGAGTACAACTCAACTATTAATACATAAATCATCAATCGGGAGGTCAGAAGTTTGAATCTTCTACCCTCCGGTTGAATTCAACCGAGAGAGAGCCTTTTCTTTCTTTTGTATTGGAAAACTAAATAAGTGCTCAACACCACCATTTAGGACCGATGTCAAAGAGTTTGCTGAGAATAGACAGTATTTAAACGGAGGACATTGAACAACCAAGGTCAGAATTAGGAAAGATTCACAAGGTTGAAAAGAGTGACATATGAGGAGGCATAATGGTGGACATCAAGAACTTCACCTTTAGCACTAAAATGAATATAATAATATGATTTTCAATGGCCAAGTTGATAAACCTGCAGTGTTTGAGGCACTAGTCCCTTCTAGACTTGTCCTGTCCCTACAAATCAAAGAAAGGTTTTTGTGACGTGTAAGATATGTGAACCAATTCTTTGAGAAACTATCTTCTCTTCATGCTTACTCACTTAAGCCCTTTCAGTTTCTAGGCATTCCTCACGAATTCAGATTAATTACAGCTGATATGTCTAGATTGTTAGGGAGGGAGGGATTGAAAAGGCACACACATGGAAGAAACAAGTCTTTTTTTTCGATCACTAATTCATAAGACTGACAATAGTAACATATGATTCTTACAGGTGAAGGAATCAGAATTCGAAGGGAAAATAGAAAAAAATGTGGTTCAAATCCATAAGTGCAGGTAATTCTTTCTCGCATCAGAGTTCTATAATTAAGGCAATTTTATCTAACCGTTCATGGGGTCCCATTCTCACCTACCTGAGACACTTTCCACACCCACAGAACTATCTGTCTCTAATTATTAGACTTCTTCTAAACCCTCAATACTTAATCACATTAAGTGATGTCCATAATTTAGATCATTGAAAATTTGAAATTATCTTAGTAAAAAATAACATTCAACAAATCTATATTGCCCCTAAACATATCCCATGTATTTGCAGGTTCCTAGAGCAAACTAACTGTGCTGGAATGTGCATTAATCTATGCAAGTTTCCATGTCAGGATTTCATAAAGGATTCTTTGGGAATGCCAGTCAGCATGGTCCCCAGTAAGTCTCCTCACTGAACTACAGAATCACCAAACAATTGCAGCAACCATATATTGTTTTCCCAAAAGAAAAACAAATTTCAACTTTTCAAAAAGAAAAAAAAAATTAAAAAATAAAATCGCATATACTGCAGCACAAAGCAATCCTGGACACTAATTCAAGCTTCCAAACTATAACGGAAGGCCATAATTTGTTTTTCTCATGTTCATAGTGTTTAGAGTTTGTTTGCACACGCCTCTACTATTCTTATAAGACAACCCTACAATATTTGGTTGCCGAGAAAAATCATAGAAAATTAAATCATAGCTAGCCATATGGCTTGAGCTCATTCCTTCTATACTTTTTATGAGCATTAAGCCAACCTATGGTCAATGGTGGTTAACTCGAGGCCATTATAAAAATTTCATATTCACTTAAAGAGGAATATTAGAATTAAATTATTTCAGCTGAATCTATATGGTCTATATGTGAGGACACTAAATAAAGTAAATTAGCTATAGTGCAATGACCAACGACTGGTAGATCCATGAGCAAAAGTGAAATTACTATTAAAGCAACATTACCAGCACCAAATGGTGGAACGGATCATGTTTGTCAATGTGAATGGAGGGTCCCATGCACGAACCATTTTGGGTACAAAAGAACTGCAGATAGGCCCCATCCAAGCTAAGTGGGATTTCAAACCTGCAGCTTAATTGTGCAATATGGTTATAATCCAAGAATTAAAAGCTGAATTTCCATCGTTAATCAATCATCAAGCTGAATTTCCCACTGAGCCAATCATCGCTCTTGCCTATGATATACATTAATCATAACAAGTGTAAAAAATGCAACCAAGCAGAGGCATTAGTATTAGGATGTTAATTGTGCACCATGATGTAACTACTAGCTGGGAACCATTAATATTTATGTCAAGGACCAAGAAATACATCAATATGCAAGCGGAATTTGGGAGCAAAAAAGAGGGGAGGAGGGGGGAAGAAGCTTTATAATATGATTCAAATAACTGTCTTTTTCTTTGCAGATTTTGATGACATGAGCTGTGAGATGATATTTGGAAAGGATCCACCAGCTCCAATCGATGATCCAGCGCTTAAGCAACCATGTTACAAACTATGTATTAACCTTAACACAAGTCTCTTCTTCTTCCTTTTCTTATTATTACCTTTTACTTTACCTGTGAGTGGAGAAGTCAAACATATTCAAATAATTCACTGGGAAAGGTAGCAGGACTTTAGGTCCAAACGAGATTTTTAAGGGGATAGTAGTATAAGTTAAAAATGATTCTAATCTTATTTGTTTACTTTTTGCAGGCAAAACAAAAGAGAAACATACGACAAACTGCTTCATTTAGAGCAAAGGGACGCTGAAAGAATTTTTTTGGATGAGATCCATTTTACCTCCCAATTGTTTTTGTTTCCAATATTTTCTGGATTACAGGAGAACCTCTTTTCTTCTTCCAAGATGAACAGATAGTTTTACTGTTTAGGCATTAGAGCAAAAATAACTTTGCAGGAATCTGGCTTTCTGGTCATTATATTGGGTCAAAGATGAAATCTACAATACTGTCAGATAACATGAATACAATTAAAAGCATGTGTATAGGAAAAGGGTTAAGATGCAGTAATTACAATCGATTATCCTCACGGGAAATGCTAAAATGGACAATATATTTCATAGTGCCTTATTAGAAAGAAAACCATCCTTTGCTGAAAAACCAGCGAAGTGAAACATTTTTTCAAACAATTAATATTGATTCAGCATGTTACTAGTAGATTTTATAACAAAGAAATTTAATTTAATAGGAAATAAAAAAATTTGACTAAGTTGAAATAGTATCTTAGATATACATTAATAGATCGGTAACTTATAACTGATCTGTTTACTATTTTCCTATTATTCAGACCTACAAATTATAAACATTATGACAGCAGAAGACTCTGAACCGTTCTAATTTTCACAAAAGGATGCTCTCTATTGACTCTATAAACATCATCAAAAGAATTATCAGTTATTCAGCTCTCATTAGGAAACTCAATCCTTCAGTATTTATGAGACTGTCAATCCTGATATAACAAAACATAATTCATCACGTACATAATTCATTTTGAAAACCTCAATTAACTGATGGTAATTAATAATATGTTATGATAGCCTACCTCCGTATCGCAATATAAATTGACCTAGTCAATTTAGAGAGGTTGTCCACGTGAAACAATTATAATGGTTGTTTGTAACAACCTCAATGAATTCAAAGCAGCGTAAAGATGCAAAAATGGATATGATTAGGCTAATTTGATCCACAAATTACAAGGACAAGATTGATGATTAATTCCAATTGCTGATACACTAATGATCATTCAGATATTCAAAGAAGTTAGTACTTTTAATGATTATTTATTTTGTTCTCTTTAATAAGGCTTAAAGATGGAATTATACGTATCAATTTCCTATTTAGAAAATGGTAAATTTCTTTATTAAAGGTAAGCATTTTCACTGGGGATTTATTTGTGGGGATTAAGGTCAGCAAATGTGGACCAAGATTGTTTCCCACTTCATTTTGTTTCCAAGTAACCAGGCTAAGATTCTTGTGATGTCTTGTCTCATTATGAGGGCGACTGAGTACCCAAACCTACTGTGAACCTATATAAAATTCACCAACAAGTTTCTTTTATAGGAAGGTTAAATTTGCAACCAATAAGAGGAGGAGGAATATCTGGACAGCATGGGACATCAAGATGAGACCACCATGCTAATCAGTACAAGAGGTCAGGCTATTTGGAGAACTTAAAGAAAGCTATTCTAAGAATGCGGCTTTACATCTGAAATAAAACTTCTTTGAACAACAAAACAGCATTTCCCCATAAGAAGCATATTCAGATATGCAGTCACGATTTCAATGTAGGGCAAAAACAATAACTGAAGGAAGCTATTTTATTAGAAAAAATTGTAATCTCCATAATATTGCAAAGATTGTTCCATAGAAAATAAGGATTATTTGTTCATAAATGCGCTCCCCCCCGCCCCCCCTTCTCATCTTCATCACGCCTCCGTTTCTTCCATTGTCATTAATGAATCCATCTTCTATTCTCCAATTTGTCCCTCAATTTTCTAATCACAAAATGCATGAGGGGGCAAGAAGGGAAAAAAAGAAGTAGAAGTCATGCGCTTCCTATGAAAAGGCACTTGGGGACCTTTTCACTTTCAGTTGACACTCGACAGGTCAACATCCTTACTTCAGTAAATTTTCCAGAGTCTGCTTTCTACCCTAAATTGTCCTATCTTTATCTTCTTCTCATGCCATTAATTTCCACATATAAAATTTAACTTGAACAGGTGTGCATAAAAGTATCACGTTTATGGATAAAGAAATCTTGAAAACATTTAGAACATCCACCACGAACCAGAGATGAAACAATATAAAACCAAGATACAGAGCAGTTTACAACGTAAGATCTTGTAATTGTAGAGGCTGGAGAGATAGATTCCTGGTAGTGGTAGCAGTGGTAGCAGTAGTCTTGCTTGTTATTTTTTTTTGGAATAGAAATAAATTTCATTGATGAATGAAATAATAGGAGCAATAGCTCCAAACACCTATTGGTGGATTACATGAAAACTTTCCAATTGGAAAGCAAATAAGAAAGACTAAAATCAGGGAAAGAATGATAACGTTTACACCAATAAGAAGCATGAAAAAGAATCACAATTACTGTACTAGGTAGTAGTAGTCTTGTCCTCACAATGACTTTACCAGGTTCTTATTAGGCAGTCCAAAACTTCGGGCTGTGTCTCTCCAGGTTGTTGTAGGCCCTGAGGAAGAAAAATGGGATTTTGGCTGTCCTATCCCAGGCAGAGAAGCCCAAATAAATCGGTTTTATTCACTGAAATGCCCATTGAATGGCCACTTTCTGTATCTTTTTACATCAGCGAGGTGCCAAAGCTCCTACTTCTAGGTTTCCAGGATCTTGAAAGTTATTAAGTCCATTTATCAATAGACGAACTTTGACCTCCTGGTTGATGATATAAGTTTTCACTAGTTGAGTGATGCTCAAATTGGCAATGTTATGATGTAGTATTTCTTCTAACTTCAAAATATATTTAGTCATTAAAAAAAGACAAAATAAAAAGACTACGCTTATTGGTTTTGCTTCTATGATATAAATCCTCCCACTAATATTGATCATGTCAAATTAGTCTAGAGAAACAGAAAAAACATAGTTCATGTTAAGTTCTTCCTGCTGATTTCAGCTTTAAGCTGCTGTCACTAGTCTTTCACGAGAATGAAAAAAGTATAAGAGAAATTAATGTCATGTCAACCAAAGAACTATCAGTAAAAATAAATAAATAAATATTTAAATAACGAACAAACAAACTTTTATGGTGAAATTTTCTAGAGGAGTTCTCCGCCATAATTGGTTGCGATAGAGAGATCTTGCTGGCCCATTTATGTCAGTGGGGACTGAGATGTTTCATGTTATTATCAATAAATGGTTGAACTGTTCCCGGCTCCTCTATCAATATGGTAGATGCCTATTATGAACATAACTTTCTGTTTTCACTGTTGATAAAGTCCTATTATTATAACTATAATATATTTCCTTAGGCATGCCAGATTTTGAGTTTTATGTTTAGGCTTTTAGATTGTTCTCATGAGATATGACATTAGTAATTGGGGCTGTAGGTAATATAAACTGAGAGAAAAGGGCTTAGACTAGAAGGCTTTTAGTGGAGACATCTCTTCTTAGTTGGGAGAGGAAGCATCATAACTCTCATAGGTGGCTCCAACTAAATCTTCTGGGAAGTTTCTTCCTACGGTTAAAGAAGCTGTCAATATTGGACTTTGCCATAATAACACCGAAAAAAGGCAAGGGAAGGAGGAGATGAGTTATGACCAATTTAATACGGTATAAGTTATGAATAGAGGATCGAAGGTGTGACGGTGGGCAACTGTAATTGTAACACCAAACTAATCTAATTTAATATCTGCAATTGGAAAAAGAATGGACTCATAATTTTGGACTGAAGCAACCAAAGTTCATTTGTGGTGTGCTCAGAAATCAACCCTTCACTTGTTTTATTAATCCAATGAAATTCACTTGGTTGAAACAATTTATCAAACAGTTGGTGGACGAGACTTATTGGCCTCGATCTTAGCAAAAAAACAAAGCTCTATACAGCGTTTGTTGGCTGTCACGTTCGTCTCCTTTTCACCTAAACCTACAGGCGGATGTTATTAACTGACAACAAAGCATTCATATTGACTACCATTGACAAAAATTATCATCTGGCAAAAAAAGGCTCCATGAAAAGGGGGACAATGATTGAGTACGATGCAGAGATAATAAGCAATGGCCACAAAAATGAGAAGGAACAGCATTGGACATATAATTAAGTTTACAAAAACGTACCTCCCCGCCAGATTTTTTTTTTCTCTGAAGAAGCTCTGTTTAATGATGTAACAATTTCACGCTCGACGAGAGAGTGAATTGCAGAAGCAACATGTGCAACTGCCAGTGGCGTTAATTCGCATTATTAAATGCATTCGCAGATAAGATTGCGCCCTTCTGTGTCGACAAGGACCCCATATTTTCCATTGCTTCTCTGAGATTCTCTGGTTTTCGCTTCTTTTTGCTTATAAATACTTTTACTCGCCCAGGGAGACAAACAAGTAATGGATTGCATAACAGGAAGCAGAAACTTCCCGTTGTTAGGTGAGCTTATCCATCAACACGCTGAGAGATTAGGGCATAAGGGTCCCGATCCCAAAATGGGCCATCGTCCGATCTTCAGCCATAGCCATGAGCTCAAAATTTTCCATCGGTTTCATTTCATCATGTGAATGATGAAAAATTGATGAAGCAAACTTCGATTTCCATGAAATTTCTTTGAAACTCACAGCAAAAAGGATGATGATCTGTGGCGATTGCTTTTTACAGCCCCCACAAATTATGAAGCTTTTTTCAAATCTTCCCGCGCTTCTTCAATAATGACAATTGCATAATAAATCTGAAAAATGTTAACCATGCACCATTATTGGAAGAACTGCCTATCTTGCGCCATTATTGGTCAGAGATTCAGAAAACACCAAAAGGAAGAAAAGGAAAAACAGCAACCAAATTACATTTTAATATTCTCAAATATTCCATTTTAGTCTTTCTTAAGTTTGATTTTTTTCAAACATTCCCATCTATTTTCTTACATGAAAATGATGGTTATTATTAAACCAATTTCGATTAAAAAAATAATAATTTTGACTAACTAAATTTAAGATTTAATAAGAGTATATGGATTAAAATTGAATATTTTAAAATATAATAACTAAAATTGAATAAAATCTAAAGTACAGATACCATATATGTAGTTTAAACTTTAAAAAGTACATAATTGATTTGTAGACATTCAATTTTAAGTCTATTAAGTTTTTTTGAACTTTAAAACGTGTCTAATATATATTAAACTTTCAATTTTGTGCCCAATAGATTTCTAAGACCACTATGGTAATCATTTGATTTTTTGTTTTTTGTTTTTGAAAATTAAGTCTATAAACATACATTTCAACTCTAAATTTATTGCTTTGTTATCTGCTATTTACCAATGTTTTAAAAAACCAAATCAAACTTTGAAAACTAAAAGAAAAAAAAAATTGTTTTTAAAAACTTTTTTGTTTCTAAAATTTGGCTAAGAATTCAATTTTGGTCCTTACGAAATGAGGAGGAATTAGTCTTAAATTAAAAAACAAAAAAAACAAAAACAAAATGGTTACCAAATGGTTCTTAGTTTTTGAAAATTAAGCCTATAAACTTTTTTTACCTCTAAATATCTTGTTTTTTTTATCTACTTTTTACCAATATTTTCAAAAACTAAACCAAAATTTGAAAACTAAAAATAACAATTTTTAAAACTTTTTTATTTTTAAAATTTGGCTAAGAATACAACTTTTGTACTTAGTAAAATGCAAACCATTGTAAGAAATTGAGATATAATAGGCTTAATTTTTAAAAACCAAAATAAAAATTAAAATGGTTACCAAATTGGGCCTAATTTTTTTAATTTCGTATCTTATACATCATTGACTTATTCGACATATTTTTCTTTAAAAAAAATACTTCTCGACTAAACATCAAATTTATTTTTCTATCTAATAGATTAATTATAAATTAAGTTTATGCTATCTTTAAATATAACCAAAGGAACCAACTTATTTATAAACATTTTGCTATATTTGAAAATATTTCAAACGGTTTTGTAATTTAAAACAATTACCCATCAATTTTTCTAAAGTTATGAATATATCTAAAATCTATTAGATACAAAATTCAAATTTTAAGAAATTGACACAACAACTAAAGTTTAGAGGGTTATTAGACGCAAAATAAAAATTCAATAATTTATGGAAAATTTTCACAGATAGAAAAAATATCAAACTATTTTAAAAAAATAGCAAAAAAAACACTGATAGACTTCTATCACATTTATCAGTGATAGACTTCTATAATTTCTATCACTAATAGACCCTGATAAACTTCTATCAGCGTCTATCACAACTATTTAAAAATTTTCTTATTTTGTATAAATAGTTTTTCTTATTTTTTTATTTTTAAATATTCTCCATAATTCATTGTTTAGATATTTCTAGTTTTAAAATTTTATGGATTAAATAAATACAGACTTATACTTTTAGATAACAATGTGAATAGACCAAAAGAAAAATCCAATGTGTAATTTGTTATATATATATATGTTTTCTTTATGAGTAACAAAAAAAAAATGTTTAAAAAAGAAAAAATAATTCTAATGAAGCATAACGTAAATGAATTCAGGTACTTTCTTCGTTGAACTTGAAATAAAGGCGTTCCATGTTTTTTATTTAATATGTGTAGAATGTGAATTGGATTTTTTTTTTCTTTTTTTCTTCTTTGAGTTTAAATTTTTTACTTTGAATTTAGATAAAAGTTTAAAGATTGATATAGGTTAAATTACAAATTTAGTCTCTATAATTTAAAAAATTAGAATTTGATCCTTATGATTTGATAATACTCCATAAATAGTCTCTACGATTTGATAAAATCAATTTATGAAGAATTTTATTCAATCATAAAGACTAAATTCTAGTAATAAATTATAGGGACTAAATTCGAATTTTTCTCCCAACTATGGTCCCTAACATTTTTATGAAATATCAAATTGGTCCTAAACTTATTAGATACTTTTGAAATTTTAAAACCTTACTGTACACAAAATTTAAGGACATGTTTAGTCGGCAATCTGAAAATAGAATTTTGAGAACAAATGATTCAATGAAAAAGAGTTATATTCTATGTTCTTAAATATCCATTTGGTAGCAGATTCAGAAATTAAATTCCAATTTAAACAATTTTTTAAAATATATTCAACCATATAGTTAATTACAGTTACTCACTAAATATTAGGTTGAATATAAACTATCACAAGTTAATTTATGAACTTGTTTTATGTTAGAATTTTTGTATAATTATTAGTTTGTAATATCATAAAATATATAATATATTGTATAATACATATTTTAATTTAACAAAATAATTGAGTTTATAACATGAAATACTATATTTATTATTGTTTTTATTTTTTATAATATAATTATGCATTTTAAAATTTCAAATTCAAAATTTGGATACATTGAAAACATAACAAATTAATTTACATGGTTTGAATCACATAATCTAAAAACAGTTTTCGAAAACAGAATTCACACCGCCTACCAAACACATATTCACTTGATTTAGTGAATCTAAAAACATAAAACAGAATCTAAATTTCCTACCAAACAAACTCTAAAGTTTCAAGATCGGGCTATCAAACTATTTTTAAAGTTTATGAATCAAATAGACACAATTCTCATAAAATATACGTATTAAACATTTTTTAAAAAAAATTATAGAAAAACATTTTTTTAAAAAAAGTTTAAAATAATTTGAATAAAGTCAATTAAAAAAAATAGATGCACTGTTTTTCTAATAGGTTTTTGAGTTTTTACAGCAACAGTAATAGTAAAAATAAGTTGTGAAGGAACAGATGTGAACAGTACGTAACAAATAATTGGGCACTATAAACACAGGAAGACCATGCGCCCTGCCGGCAACTGACCATTTTTTAATGATGTGAACCAATTAATTCTCAAACCTTTTAGACGATGACACGTGTTTAATTAATCGAGCTATATTCAAATTTATTATGGGACGAATTTAACTTCAAACCTTCTCGTCAATGATATATGTTTAATTATCGAGCTATGCTCAAGTTCACACCAAACAAATTCATACTTAAACATTCTGATCAATGACACATGTTTAACGAATCAAAATGCGTTCGAGTCGAAAACGTATTCAAACACAAACATTTACGTGAAAAACTCAAAACTCAGAGAAAAATCATCGTCCACGAGTAAGAAATCCACTATGTGAAAATTGTTACAATCACACGAAATAATTCAACCCAATCCCAATTATAAGAACACTATCTCTAAACTTTTGTATTATTCACACCTTTAATCTTATTCTCAAACTTGAGAATAGAAAAGAGAATGTAACTAGGCTTAGCATACCTAATTTTAAAAGAAACAATTTAAAACTAAAGTCATAAACTCCTTTTATAGTGCTTGAACCTTCCTAATGTAGTCACTCTAGGTTTTAGTTTTTATTGAGGAATTTGATAACATTCCGAACATCAGATTTCACCACGATAGGAGGGGGGACAAGATGAGCCGCAGAAGCTAGTTAAATTTTAGAGCTTAAATTTTAAATAATTAAGTGTTACATTTAAAATAGTTTGATTAAACACAAACGACCATAATTTTGATTTTTTTCTAGTCGAACTATACTTCATATTTGAAATGATTAAGGGCTCCAAATTAGAGACAGAAAGCACATGAATTCAACTTTGCTTTTAAGGCTAAAACTCCAGTCCCTGCTTTTCAGGTCACTTTCTACCTTTCCCATGAGGAATTTTTAATTATCACTTTTTTTTTTTTTTCTCACATGAAATGCTACAGCAACCTCCCACCCACCTCTCTTCTTTTCCTGCTCCTCCCCACTTCACTAATTTATGAGTAAATGCATGTTTTATACAGATCAAATTTTCATATTAAAAAAAAAAAAAAAAAAAAAAAGAAAAAAAAAAAAAGAAGTTATTCTTAGATTTGCCTGGTCTTTTTTTTTCTCCCCCCATGAACAGATAATGATTAACATTAGCATTTCCCTAAAAATAATTAACTGAGGGAAGGGGAACCATCGGCGCTGATAACAAAAAAGAATTAGGAACTTTGCCTTTCAGAACACCAGCTTCCTTCTAGGCATGTTAATGGCATTGTTGAGGTTGCATTTTCCGGTAATGGCAGCGAGATCTCGGATCGTTTCGCCAATCAAGTCTTTGAATATTAGTCTCTCAATGTCTAAAACTGCTTGGGATGTTTCAACTGGCCAGTCCCTCCATCCAGTAGGAGAATCTCTTGTTAGGTCCTTTTTTAGGACACTGCAGATGACTTCAAACAAGTCCTCTGATGAGTCGTCTTCTCGGTCCCTCATTCGCTGAAACTCGGACCAAATCTCCTGTACTGAAGTCGGCTCGGCCATGGATTCTGGCTGCGCGTTGGATTTCCATGGTGGCAATTGCTTGTTTCGATCGAGGATCTCATTTATCGTGTCAAAAATTAGTCTCCTTTGAAGCCTTGAAACCTTGGAGATGTCCTTCCCTTTCAAATACTGTTGCTCCTCTAACAATAGAAAGATATCGGAGTGGTCATCTTGCAAGCAACGTGAGGCTCGGAGAACATCCATAACATAGACAAAATCACAGTCGTCGGATCCATCAGCCAAACCCGATTCCACCGATGAGATAGCTTGAAACCACACATCTTCTTCCACATCAACCACTTGGTCTGATAACACAATGTCAAAACAAACAAGCAATCAACCAAACTGTAACACACAAACGTAAACATAGTCATTCTAAACAGAACCCCCTCTAAAAAAGAAGAAAAAAAATTCAAGTTCTCACAATCTCCTCATCAGTCCATCCCAATCAATAAATTTCCATTTCCAGAACTTCAAAAGGCTGTCCCAATTAATTACTTCACTTCCCCTCTTAATCCAACTGGCAGTTTGCTGCTGATAGACATCATTCATAAATTTCCATAGCCCCATGCACTAGACAATTAAAGTCAGAGTACCACAAACCTAGGTACTTTTCCCACATGATCAGCACCCATCATCAAGAAAAGGGTACAAAATCAAAGGAGACTAATAAGGGCCTATTGTACCCATCATCAACAAAAGGCCTCAAAAGCAAATGGCAATAACAAAGACTAAGAAGAAAACCCTTCTCTCTCTCTTTTTCTTTCTTTTTTTTTTTTTTTTTTTTTTTTTTTTTTTTTTTTGACATTTACAAATTCATTTCAAACAAGCTTTAAATCGAAATTTTGATTGGATGAAGCTCCATGAGAATATGGAATTATGGCTGGTTCATTCATTCCAACTACCAATCAAATCAATCCAGCTGAGCTGAGCTCAAAACTTCAAGCTGGACACACCCTACTAACATGGGTCCTGCTTGAAAATCACTGATGTGGCCTGCGTTTACAAAATCATCTGACCACTTTTGGATTTGGCTTGGAATGAAGATGAAGACTTGAAGAGGACCCCCCAAAAAACAAAATCCCCACTAATGGCTAGGCCAAGCCACAGGCCAACAAATACTCAAATACTTTAACTAAATAAGGTAAAGTAAGCGCCACCAAAGTCAAAAAAAGAAAAATCTAGCGAAAAATTATGTGTACAAGAAGGAACCCAAAATCGAACTGGGTTTTTTCTTTAAGAAAGAGAGAAAAAAAGAACAAAAGGAAAAATGAAGGCATTGCGTTATTTTTATTCTTTTTCTTACCTTTGAAATCGATTTGCCGTTTAAGTACAGGCGATGGCGACGACTCCTCCTTGTAAAAAGACGAGTCAAGTACCGAGACAGGACTCGGTTGCAACTCAGTCGCTGTGATTTCTGCTATACTGTGAAGAAGTTTATCACACCTCTCTAATAGACTGCGACCCTCCTTGTACTCCTCGATCTTGTTGGACCTCTGTTAATTTAATCAAATTACAATTAATTACTTCATAAAATTTGAAATTAATTTAATGGTTTCTAAGAAATTATTTGAAGTGACTGATCGTCAACAATGGTGGTCGGTGATTACGTACCTCTGTGTCCGTTTGTGAAGAGTTGCTAATGCTGCTTTCTGAGAATGTGGACGATTCGTCCTCTGCTTGAGATACGTAAATCTTCCGTTCTTTTGGATGATGAACAGAACCCGTTGGTTTCCTGTTTCTTGGGGATCGGTTTGAGATTTGGGGATCTGATCCGAATTTGGATGAATTCATCTTCGATGATTGAACCGGAGAGGCTCTTCTCTGGTCTACAGGATCGTTAACTCTTCTCTGTGTTTCTACGAACAATCCTCTTCTACTCGGACTTTTCACGTTACTGTCGCATCTAGTTGGGGAGCTCGAGAATCTATTTCTGGGTTGGTTCCGTAAATTTCGATCAAACTCCAAACGATCGCGCCTCGAGGTCACAGACGGCATGGTGTCGCCGGTAACATTAACATTCCGCCGACCGACTTGTCTTGATCTGTAACTCGAAGGCGGTGAATCGTTACCGATTCTTCCTAAACGATTGACTGAAGTTGGTGATCTAGCTGGCCTCATTACCACAATCGGAGATTCGGCCTGTGAAGAAATACGATCGTAAATAAGGTTCCTCTGGCTTGGAGGCTTCTTGGAATGAAGAAGGCCTTTGAGTTGAAGTGCTTCGAGGATTTGTTTTACAGTTTCCATTTGGGAGGGTTCGTCAATTCCTCTCATCTTCAACCTCTTCTCTGTCTCTCCATAGATTGATGCAGGCTGTTTCGGCTCTGGAAAAACGTCTGCTGAATCGAAGAAAATCTTGCGAGGTCCCAATCCTCTGTGTGACCTAACAGGCTCAGCCTTAGTACTTCTTGCAGCAAAGTCGTTTCTGTCTAGCACTTTGGCATATGAGCAGTGGTCCATGTTTGCTGCATTCTTTATCAGTACACTGCTTCCATTATTGTCCTGTGAGCTCGAATGCTGAGATTGCTTAAGTCGGAAATTGTTGCCGTCGACGATGCGGCTCTGATAGAAATCTTTAGAAACTCTGGACTCGGAAGCCGATCTTCGGAGC
The DNA here is from genome assembly GCA_002890555.2 of Lagenaria siceraria. Classification (NCBI taxonomy): domain Eukaryota; kingdom Viridiplantae; phylum Streptophyta; class Magnoliopsida; order Cucurbitales; family Cucurbitaceae; genus Lagenaria; species Lagenaria siceraria. The sequence goes on along the minus strand of CM016483.1, from coordinate 16,029,736 downwards.
TCCGCCTTTTTTATCGGTTCTGGTTCAGAGTTGGGCAATGGTTCCAGCCCCATTAATCTGGCAATGACACTGGGAGACCGACGCTGTTCGTCACCTTCTTCAGTTGAGGTTTCACTACGGTTTGCAGACAGAATAGACGCGTTAGTACGGATCTCCCTTGGATAAATGCTACCTTTCCCGTCAACAATAGCTCTGCTATCCAGCGAAAGTCGTGGAGCTTCTCTCGAAAACTTCCATAAAGACCGATTCCCTTCCTTGTATTCAAAAACTGGAAGAGGAAGGGGCTGTTTGGGCTTGGTGTCCACGGGCGTCGCTGGTTCCGGCGCCGGAGATCGAAGCTCCGTCATCGGAGTAAAATACTTCACTCTGTCCGGAGAAGGCGTCGTTCTAGTTTGCTGTACTTTTTCCAATTCCTCCGATGCCTCCGGTAACGAAACAGCATTCTCCGGCGGTGGCGTTGAGTTTCCTACCTACAGTTTCAGAGAATCCCATTTTAGTTAAAACAGTAATCCGCAATTTCCAATCATACACAGAAAACAAACGGTGAAAGAAAATGAGTAAAATTACCGATGGCGGGAGGCGTTTAGCCGAGTACAGACGTTTTCCTGCCAAAATCTGATGACGATCAAAGATATGAAGGAATCCAGACATGCAACCCATTTGCTTCTCAATCTGCTTCTCTAGATTCTGGTCTTGCACCATTCCCGTCGTCATTTCTTCTCAAAATCCCTTTTCCCTTCCCAAAAAAAAGAAGAAATCAAATGAAGAAAACGAGCTCAATCCGTCTTATCTCTCCAAAACCGCCATTTTCGTTTGCTCTTCCTCTCTGTTCTTGATGCTTTTATCTACGTCTCTCCCGCTTCTCTAGTCTTCCAAAGGCTTTAAAACGAAGAGCAGTAAGATTACGAAATTACCAGATTACCCTTAATTTCTTGTGAAATCCCAAATGAGCCCTGGAAAATCCAAAAATACTGATTAGCCACTCTCCCCAATTGGGTTCTCGAATACAGGCGGGATTATAATAAGTGGGAATTTTTCAGGTTTGTGTGTACAATTTTTTTAAAAAATATATATATTTTTCTTTAGCGGAGTTTTTGCAAAAAGATAAAAGAAAAACAGATAACTGGACGAGCCGGTAAACCTCCGTGGGTGATGCTCTCTACGTGTCAGAAATTCCACTTCCTAGAATTTCGCGTTTTTTGAACGACGACCGGCTTTGACCGTTTATTCCCCCACCCCCACTAATTTCCGTCATATTTATTGAATTAAAACAAAAAAATATGATCCCGGCCGTTGGTTGTCCCACTGCCGCGACCGGCCGGATACACTCCCGCCTAAATATTCTCAATATTGCAAATTAATTTATCTTCTTTTTTTTTTTTTTTTTGCTTTTTATATCACACTAATTATCTATATTATTGCTATATACTCGAAACTTTTAGGGAACGTTCGGCAAATATTTGATTATTTTAATAAAAAATTTGAATTTTGTTTGGTTCTTTTATTCAATCAAATTAAGCGAATATTTATTTTTAGATTACAAATCACTTCTAGTCCTTAAACTTTTATAAAAGTAACAATTTAGTCATTGAATTTAGTTTGTAAAGATTTAGTTCCTGAATTTTCAATTTTGTAATAACTTAGCCCCTAAACTTTACTATGTAACAATCTAGTCCTTATATTTTAAAATTTGTAACAATTTAGTCTTTATTGTAGAAAATAGTGTTAAGATTTAATGAGATTTCTTGTATAAATGAATCAATAAACTAATTAGGAACTCAATAGTTTTATAAAATACAAGGTCTACATCATATAATAAAAAAAGTTAACATCTAATTTTGATAATTGTTTTTATGTTAAGGACTAAATTGTTACTTTCATGAAAGTTTAGGAATCAAAAGTATTTTTTAGGAATTTCTACATAAAATACCTTAAAAATAGGTCTATATTACGTTAATGTCTTAAACATTTCATTTTTTACAAAAAAGTCCTACTAGTCTCCCTATTTTCACTAATATTCGTGGCTATTTACAATTTAGTCCTCACCTACATTATACATACATACACACACACACACACACACACACACATATATATATATATATATATATATATATATATATATATATTATTTCCTCTCCTCCATACACGATTTCTCTTCCATATGCACATTCTCTCTCTGTCATGCATATTCTCTCACCCCATTCTTCAAGGTCATTTTTTCCTCCTCTCTCCTTTCTCCTTCTCCCTCCCTCTCTTTTCTCTCCTCCTCCCTCCATCTCTTTTCTCCTTCCGGTGATGTGAGTTGCAAGCGGGAGATGGATGACGTGGGGCGACACAAACGACATGGGTGAATCGACGGCGCAGACGACGTGGGCAAACTCGAAGCAGACGGCGTGGGCGGACTCGAAGCGGACGAACGGCGATGGTGGACTTGAATCAAACGAACGACAATGATGGACTCGGAGTAGACGAACGGCGGACTTTAAGCGGACGACGAAATGGCAAAATGGCGGACTAGAACATTTGATATATAATGTGATATATGTATTCATTTATTTAATATAAACGAGAGTTTTTTTTTTTATTTAGACCTCATATATTATGATATATACAAATTTTGATTGTTGTGATTTTTTATTACCTAAATGTATGGTATATGTGATATATATACTGTGATGTAAATGAAATTTATTAAGATTTATATACCGTGGTATTTTTCATATATTGGTTTATACTGTGATCTATGTCAAACATTGAGTAAATCTCTAATTTATAAATGGTAGTATATTTCATATATTGGTTTGTATACCGTGGTATTTTTCATATATTAGTTTATATTGTAATTTATGTTAAGCATTGAGTTAATTTCTAATTTATAAACGGTAGTATATTTTATATATTGGTTAGAATATTTTCAAATATTTAATAAAATATTATAAGGTATATTTAAAATAACCATGAATCCGTAAAAAAAATGATAAGTTGATACGTGAAAACTAACGTAAATAGAAAATAAAATTTTATTAAATGTATTTTCTCTCTTCAAATTGAAAAATATAAAAAAATTATAATAAATGCATTTTCTCTCTCCAATTGAATAATGAGAAAAAAATAAAAAGGAGATGAATATGAGAAAGAAGGAAAAACCAAAATTGAAAAAACAATTTTACATGAAAAAACCTAATAAAAATATAATAGAATAGTAAACAACACCCCATCATTAATTTTACCTACAACACGTTTTTCAAACATTGAGAATATCAAACAACACAAAAAGGAGACTCATTAATGACAAAAACTTATTTTTATTTAAAAACAATCCTTAAAAAGGTGGGTAATCATTGCAAAAGTATTATTAAAAAAAAACCACAAAAAAACGTAAAAGAGGTAAATTGGCCAAAAATTAACACAAAAATTTTTTATTGAAAAATTTCAAATTTTAAGGTATTTTTGAAATATATGGCCAAAAATACGCTTTTAGATAAAAATCTTTATTTTTTAACCTTATTTTAAAAATAGGACCCCATTAGATTTTATTTTCCTAAAATAAAAAATTATGTTCATTTCCTTCTCAATTTCGTTTAACAAATATGAATATATAACTTTCAATGGTTAAATATGGTAAGTCTCTGAATTTTTAATTTTGTATAAGACGAGTATTTAAATTTATAGTACCTTGTTATTTAAGCTTGTTGATTTATTAGTTGAAGGTACATGTCTATACTTTAATTATTTTGTGTACATTGATATAACTTTAATTTCATGCTTTTATATCTTATTAGATTTGGGGTATGTATTCGGAATGATGGTTGAATGGTGATTTTAGAAAAGGAGATTTAGGTACAATTGATTTTCATATTTACATTTAGATCCAAACTCTTAAAAAATATTTTATATATTAAAAAGTAATTTTAAATTATTAGATTTGGTACCAAATTTTATTTTAGAGTTATCAAAACTACTAAAAAAATGTATTTTCTATTTGGAAAATTATTTAACTAAGGTCCCGTTTCATAACCATTTCGTTTTTTTTTTTATTTTGAAAAGTAAGCTTATTTCTTTTTATTTTTTGGTTTGTATCAATCTTAAGTAGATATTCTTGACGTTAAAATATTTGACTATTTAATTTTTTTTATTAATAAGAAATAAACATAAATTATAAAAAAAAAACACACACATTTTTTATTATTTTATTTACTTTTTAGAATGCATGTAAGATGTTGATGTAGACGTCGCATGAAATTGCAATTCTGATTCGGGTTTCAAAATATTTGGCCATAAAAATTAAAATAATATTAGAAAGAAAGAAAATAGATATAGTGACAAAATCAAGTGTCCAATATGTGGGGTATTTTGGATTTTATGAAATTAATTAAAAAATTGAAGGGCGGCGATATGCGGACACATGTTAAACAGTGGTGCTCATGAGTCGACGAAAGTTTCTCTCCAGCTCACTTTCTTCCCATATAATTAGTCCAATCTCAAAGGCCGTGAACCGCTTCGCCAAAAACGGTGAGTTGCGCTCGCTGTTAAATTTCCCTCAATATTCTTAATGATTACATATTGAATATGAATATAAGAATTTAATTTAGGTCACGTTTACTAAAGCGTAAAATAAAAATTGTATAATCGTATTAGAATTTATTAATGGATCAATGGTAATAAATATGAATCATAAATTTAATTAAATTACTTTTAATCGGACCACTTTTATCTCTAAAGATCAATCAGTAACGATAAATGTATCAAATTCATAATTTTTTCTTTAGAACAATAACGGTAATTGTAACCATAATCGTAATCGTAATAGTACGACATAATTTTTAAACGTAATTGAATTGAGCATCATCCGCTCGTCAATCAGTTTACGCTTTTTTACAGATTTAGAAGTGGACCTCATGTATCAGTACAACTACAAAACACAAGTAAACAACGCTAAATGTAATCAAATGAGGCCCAGTTTTTACATTATCATTAATTTATTACATTTTCAGTGGGTTAAACGTGATCTAATATTTTCATTATATAATAAAATAAAAAGAAAATATAGAGTAATTAATTTAAATGATAAAACTGTTAAAAATATTTTGAATATAGCAAAATATCATCATCTATCAATGATAGACACTGATAGACTACTGCCATCTAACACTGTCTATAAGTGATAGACGGTGACGCCGATAGATTGTCTATCAATGTCTATCACTATTTATCATTGATAGAGGGTGACATTTTTGCTATATTTGTAAATATTTTGGCTATTTGCTATATTTGAAAACAACCCAAAAATATATATTTTTGGTTTAATTTTTATTTTTCTTAAATTTTAAAAATTACATATTTAGTCAATAAATTTTGAGATTGATTTCAATTAAGTTCTTAGTTTCAAAATGTTATAATTTTATTTTGAGGTTTGAGTGTTGTTTTAATTTGATCCCGAGTTTCACGATTTATACTTTTACCCTCGATTATTTACTAAATACTTATTTATAGTATTTAATGTTAATATCTATTAATTAATTTAAAAGAATTAAAATAATTATAATTGACTAAGTTTCACTATTTTTCATCATTATTAAAATTAATTAATAGACATTAAGTGAATATTTAGTGAAAAATCAAGGTTAAAAATGTAAATCTTAAAACTTTGAGATCGAGTTGAAACAAAACTCAAATGTCAAAGGTAAAATTGTAACGTTTTAAAACCTATGAACTAAATAGAAATCAAATTCAAAACTTAAATATTAAATATATAAAATTTTGAAATCTATGACGAAATAAATACTAAACTCAAAACCTAAGAAGAAAAATACATTTTTCCTAAATAAACTATAAAACATAAAAAAAATAAAATAATAAATTGCCAAAATATCAATAATGTAAATATTACAAGATAGTTGTTTTAAATGACAAAACTGTTATAAATGTTTTCAATTATAGAAAAATGTCACTATCTATCCGCAATAGATTACTATCATCTGATCAACACTGATAGATGGATACTTATAGTCACGGATAGATAGTAATATTTTGCTATATTTATAAATAAGTTAACTCATTTTGCTATACTTAAAAATAGTCTAATATAATATAAAAATAGACATGTTAACTTTTATTAAATGAATATTTGAAGATGTGAATGGTACTACTTATTAATCAAAATACGAATTTAGAATTCTTTGTTTTTAATAAATTTTTATTGACATCGATGTTATTCATCAATAATTTTAAACCTGTTTGAATTGACTTTTTAAATATTTCTAATTTTTTTTTATATATTTTCAATTACTTATTTAAACACTTAAAAAGTCAATTAAAACTCACGTATTTTAAATATTAGTTATTCTTTTTTTCAATATCACATTTTCACATTTTAAATATTGGTTATTCCATTATTCGATTCTGGCATTGGAGCTGGACAAGATCACGTTTGATGGAAGTTCTCTATGTTCGCCACGTGGCAGAATGACATGTCGTCTGGATCTCTTAAAACCGTCCAAAAAAAACGAACGAAACAAACCACCGTTTGTGGGGTTTTTTTCCCTTTCTTTTTAAGGAAATTATATGTTATTCTTTTGTTAAATATGTATTTTTAAAGAAAATATTATTATAAATAAAAAAAAATCAAATTATTTACAAAATTCATTATCTATCAATGATAAAACGATAGAAGTCTATCGCAGTGTATCGTTGATAGACAGTAAAAATTTTCTATATAGATAAATAGTTTGACTTTTTTTTTTTTTATATATATTTGAAAATAATTTTATTTTTTTAGTAATTTGAATGTTATATTTTTGTGTTTAATACGTTTAAATTTAATTTTGGAAAATGTTCAAAGTTAATTTAGTGCTCTTAATAAATCTTAAAAATAATATCCATGGTAATTTGTTGTTGATTTTCTTAAAAAAACCCTAAGCTTAATCTTTAGAAAGAAAATACCTTTTAATTTTAAGGTTTAGAGTATAATTTTCATTTAGCTCCTAAATTTTAAAATGTTGCACTTTTATTTACAAGTTTCGTGTTAAGTATCTATTTAGTCTTTATATTTCACAGCGTTACAATTTTATTAATGAGTTTTAAATTTTGAGTCGAGATTTCTTATTTTATAACTAATTGTTCACTCTTAGTCAGTAGTATTAATTTCTATTAATTATTTCAAAAGAATAAAAATTAATTTCACATAGTTTTTTTTTTTATTAATCATTGTTGAAGGTTGCCCTATATAAGACCTAAAGCCCAAATTCAAGGGAGATTGGAAGGTAACGTGGGAAACGTGGAGCCCAAAAGGAAAAAATCAAACTCTTAGGTTTTGAGCTGACTAACCGAGCTAGAAGAATTATACTAATATGAAAATAATCGAGTCGAGATTGACCTTGACGCTATGCAACTTTGAGACTCATAATCACTCCAACATCGCTAACGTTATACGTGACCGTAGGTGAGTGTCATAGGAAGGACACTATAAGTAACCCCATTCGACAACCCCCAAAGGAATAAAGTAAGTAAACTCCAAAGGAGCACTCTAATTTTACTCTTTGTGTTTAGCTCAACTATACACTCTCTATGCAAAGCTTAGGCATTGTTGACACCACAACACTGCAAGTACTCCATATAAGTCGGCTTAGTGAACGAGACTAGTAAAAAGAAAATGGGCCGGCAGAGAGCCCATGAAGGACCCGCAACGCAACAAAGAAAAATGAGAATTATTAAAAATTCATGGATATAAAAATGTAAAATATTGAAATATATGGACCAAATGAAAGTTAAACTCAAAATTCCAAAATAAAAATGTAATATTTTGAATCTTAAGGATCAAATAAAAATTAAGTTTAAAATTCTACAATAAAAGTATATTAGAAATTTAAGAACCAAATAGAGACTAGACTAAAAAAATAAGAATTTTTTTCCTTAATATTTTTTCTAAAAATTTTAAAAACATATTTATAAATGGTTATTTTTTGCATTAATACAATGGTCATTATTTAGACAATTTCAATCCAACTCACTTCAAAGCATTATTGGAAGTACATATATAAATTTTGAAAATTTGAAATTTATACTCCTTTTTTATTTGTTCCAACTTATTTGCTTTCATATTTTCAATTTTGTTCTATAACTCCGTAACTAATCCTTTCAATTTTCGTGATTAATGGTGTGTTTTAGTTTAATTTTTCAAGTGTTTAAATTTGAAAATAATTCATTTTGAAAAAAATTAGAGTATTTGACAACTACTTGAAATAGCTTGAAAAAAACATTCAAAGTGTATTTTAAATAATTTTTATCAAAAGAATTTAAATAAAAATAATTTTTAAAAATTTTTTTTCTCTAGCCAATCCAAAAAGACCTTAAGATTTAACTTAAATATGAAATTAGAATTAATTAAAACAGTGAAAAGGCTTGATCGATAGCAAGTCCAACCCATAAATATTAGATAAACTATAATTAAGTTCAAATTATATTAATTAAATAGATATTTTCTATTTAGTATTATACAAATTTGGAAGTACAGATTATAACCTTAGCAAATAATAGAATAAGAGTTTATTCTACTTCATTATAATCAAAGTAGTGATCAAATAGATATAGTTGGGTATAACGTAAATAGTTAATCGCACAATAAATAATAATAATAATAATAATAATAATAACACTTTTATATTCTCATCTAAAGGTAAAAGAGGAGAAATTTAGAAAGGAAGATTCAATTTCGAAAGTGAACCATGTTTGCCCATGTAATTAAAATGTCAAATAATTATTTAAAATAATAAAAGAAAACCCTCACAAACATTTTAAACCTATTATTAAAAGGTCAAAGACTTAGAAATTACATTTTGAAAATTCAAACTAAACGTTTTATTTTTTTTTTGAAGTTTTAATGCATCTATTTTTTTTTTAAACAAAAGTAAAGTAAAATATTCAACATTTACGAAGCTAATAAGACCATATCAACCTCAACCAAATCACCCAACGAAACAGAGAATTTACCTTGCCAAAAAATAAGAATGAGAACCTGACGCTGACCAACGAGTCAGACCATCGCCATTGAATTCTAATGCATCTATTTTTAAAAATTTGAGGATTAAAAATGTAATTTTCCTTCCTATTTTTTCTGTATAAATTTTTTTTCTTAAAGGGAAATTGTAAACTATGTTATGCTACTTGCCTATCATATTTTGTGTTGCCGTTTTCATCCAAGATTTTTTTATATATATATTCTACTCATATATATATATATTTTCTAGCATATATTAAAAAATGAAGCCAAAATTTAAAAATACTCAAAATATTTTTTAATTTCTATTTTTTAAAAATTTAATTATGAATTTAATTTTTTTCTTGGGTTAGAAAGAAAAAAGAAAATTGAAAGAAATAATCATAAATTTAAAAAATAAAAAACTAAAAATAAATGGTTATTAAATTTACATTTGATTTTTTTAAATAAAATACCAACTTAATAATAGAATCAAATATTCCATTAATGAGCATGAGCATAGTCTAATGTTGAGACATTTAATTACAATAAAGTATATTAATTAGAGATATATTAGTGGATAATCATACCCCTACTTGATTTATGTTAATTGAAAATTAATTAATCAATTATAATATGATGGAATAACGTATGTGTATTTCCGTACATGCGTTTGAGATTAAACTACTTCATTGTTCTATCCCCATCATGTCTTGGTCTTAGTAGAATTTTTGTAATTAAAAAAATATAATGCCTGAGTAACTAAAATATGAAAATAAATTTATTGTTATTATTATTATTATTATAATATACTTTAATTTATTTCATTATTTCATTTTTTATTTCTACTTTTGCCACTGTTTGCTCATTATGTTTCTAGGATTGTAATGATAACGACGAGTTTAACAAAATATATATTTTGTTTCAAATATATATATATATATATATATATATATATTTACTTGCTTTCTTTTTTCCCCTTTTTTTCATAATTCTTGAATAGCATTTTCAAATACCCAAACAATTTTATGAAACTAACTAAAAAAAAAAAAAAAAAAAGAAAAAAAGAAAAAAAGAAGAAGAAACGGTCCTAAGAGTTAAGAATCTATTTAACTTTCATAATATAGTCAAATTGTTTTTAAAAAATTAATCCCTAATCAGTGGAGCTTTTTTGTATTCATGAACTTCAAAAAAATATATTATAGATTTATAGATAATCTAAAAAAAATATATATATATTGTAAGTTCTTGTGCTATCAATATTGTATCTTATATATTCTTAAATTTTTTATTTAGTGTCTTAACTATTAGGCCTTTGACCTATTTGATATTTTTTAAAATTTACAAATTTAATAGACACTTTTTAAGCACAAAATTAAATTTGACATCTTATAGATCAATTAGTATTTAAAATTTTCAAATGTGACGATTGACGTGGAAAACTCACACCCAAGTCTTGAGCGCTCCTCTAGGCCAATTCTTTGGTGTGGACACGTTTCTGGAGCGGACATGCGTGAAAGTACTAGCACCAGTGTGGTGTCGAGTCGAGTACACACTTTGATGCCTCAGTTAGGATTGAAAGTATTTAGCTCAACTAAGCACACATAGTTAGATTTTCTCACTTAGAGACTAGAGTTACTTGCTTGTCCTTGAGGATGTTGAAATGAGGTTATTTATAAAGTTATTCCTCTGACACCTACTTGAGGTTACGTGTAATGTCGGTGGTGTTAGAGTGGAGTGGCCTCGAGATTGCAGAGTGTTAGTGGTGAGCTTTGGGCTCAGTTTTTTTCCTTTAATAAAACTCCATGAGCTATGATGGTCGACCCGAAACTCGAGGAGCTGACTTTTTATTTTGGGACAGGTGGACTCCATATAGCCCCGTGTTTTCCATTGGGCTTGGACCCACCTGTAGGCTTTGGACCTTGCCTAGGACAACTCTCAACAATGTCAAGAACATATTAGATATTTTTAAAGTTTTTTATAACCTACTAAAAATAAAATTGAAAATGTAAAACTTACTAAACACGTTAGCTTTTTAAAGTTGATCAACATAATTTAGACATGAAGTTAAAGGTTTAAGTAATAATCTAACCTTGAAATAGATTTTTTCATAGTTTTTTAGGATAATAAAAATGAATGTTGAGTAGTACATAACTTCTAAAAAATTTATAATATTTTGATTGAACAGGAAAAATAATAACATTATTAATACTTATTTAGTCTATTTGAACCCAAAAAAAAAAAAAAAAAGACATAATTAACCATAGTTGAGATGATAATAATAATAATAATAATAATAATTGTCACAAAACATTTCATTGAAGAGATTTGATGAAATCTTCAAATTAATTAAGTGAATCTCATGAGATAAGAGATCAAATATTTGCTTTTTGGAGGTTTTGTAGACCAAAAGCTTCCAATCTTTGAAAGTTTAGCCAGTTTTGACAGGTCACTTGCTATGCCCCATGTGACTCTTATTTCCCTTTATCCATATGCCTAAGTTTTCACCTCTCTCTCTCTCTCATCAATAAAGATATTTTAAATCATATATATCATTTAAAAAAAAAAAATCAAGAATACACTTATATAGATAGAGTTAAATTATAAGTTTAACCACTCAACTTTCAAGTTTACGTCTTTTTAAATTTTAAAGTTTCAAAAGTGTTTGATAGTAAATTTTAATTTTGTGTTTAATGAATTTTTGATAAATATAAATTTTTTTAAATAATTACTTGATTTATTTGCAAATTTGAGTTTTATTTTTAATTAAACTTTAAGACTCATTTTTCTTAAAAAAAAAAAAAAATTCTAAGACTCGTTTGATAATTATTTAGTTTTTTGTTTTGTTTTTAATTATGTTTGTTTTCTCACAATTTTTTACTCATGGTTTTCATCTTTCATAAGCAAACAATTGGTTTCTTAGCCAAATTTTAAAAATAAAAACAAATTCTTAAAAACGAGAGTAATTGTAATAAATATCAATTTTATGGATAATAACCAAGTGTATAGCAACATTTTAAAAAAATTGCAAACATAGCAAAGCCTATCAGTGATAGACTTTTATCGCTAATAGACTCTTATAGTCTATCACTGATAAACTTTGCTATATTTGTAATTTTTTTAAATGTTGCTATATATGTTAATATTTTGAATCTAATTGTTATATTTGCAATTGTCCCTTTATTGTTTTCTATGTTTTATTGTCTAGATTTTATGAGTTTTCAAAATCATGGTTAAAATTTGAAAACTAAAAAAAGTAATTTTCAAAACTTATTTTTGTTTTTAGAAAATGTCCAAGAACTCTAATGTTTACATAGGAAATATGAAAACTATCAGTAAAAAATTGTGAGAAAACAAGCACAATTTCTAAAAATCAAATAGTTACTGAATAAAATATACTTTTTTTAGTTTTAAAAAATTCGGCTTAGATCCATAAAATGTAGACAAAAAAAAAAATACAAGTAGTATTTATAAGCTTAATTTTTTAAAAATCAAATAGTTATTAAACAATGTCTAAATTTTAAATTTTAAATTTATAGTTTAAAGACTAAATAGAAAAATATAAAATTTTAGAGCCTAAATTTATAATTTAACCAATATATTTTTCCTAACATGACATTCCTATCCCTCAAATTAGATGTGGTATTATTGTGTAAATTAATATAATTTGAATTTTGAAGATAAAAACAAAAAGTATGAAAATAAAGCAAAGTTATATAGTGATGCAGATCCCTTTTTGAAAACTTGTTATTATAATCATTTATTTCTGTCTCTCTCTCCATTTTAACCCACATGCATTTCAGATCTGCAAACCCCACTTTAACCCTCTTTTTATTTCTTTTCTTTATTTTAAAATACAATATTATGTGTCTTAGATATAACTTTAATTAAAATAAAGAAAATTAAAATGTCAAAAAATGTATTCTTTTTACTTTAAACTTTTAAATTTATTTTATTTTAATCGTAAATTTTAAAATATTTATTTTAGTCCATAAATTTTTTAATAAACATTTTTTTATTCTTATAATATAAATTAGTTTTCGGTAATTACAATAAATAATACTTTTATAGTTAAAAATTAAGTGAGTAAGCAACATTTTTAATGAATTGCAAATATAGCAAAATCATTTATTGATAGACTCCTATTAGTGATATACTTTATTATTGATAGACTCTTACCATCGATATAGTCTATCATTATTATACTCTGAGACTTGGATCTAAATTTTGCTATATCGGCAAATTTTTTTGCATTGTGGTATATATACTAATACTTTGGACCTGATTGATATATTTGCAATTACCCTTTACTTTTATACCTTGCTTTGTCCAATGTTCATATCAACCTTATTTGGCTTGAAATTATAGTTTTATTTACACGTTTGTACACATACTCGAAACTATTTTTGTTAACATAAAAATAAAAGCAATAATTCAAATAGTTACTTTTATAGAGTCGGTTAAAAAACATTTTTTATTCCTAAACATTTATAAAAGTGATAATTTAGTCTATAAACTTTAGTTGGTAATGATTTAGTCTATGTACTTTTAAATTTATAACAATTTAGTTCTTGAACTTTAATTAGCAATAATTTACTCTATGTATTTTACAATTTGTAACTAAAAGTATTATTAAGATTTAATTAAATTTCTTACGCAGGTAGATTGATAATCTAATTAATTTTTTTTTATAAGCTATAATGACTAAGTTATTACACGGTAAAAGTTGACACTTAATTCTAAAGAGATTTTTTTTTTTATATAATAAGGACTAAATTGTTACAAATTTCAAAGTAGAGACTAAATTGTTACAAATTCAAAAGTAAATAGACTATATTATTACCAACTAAAATTCAATGACTAGATTATTACTTGTGTAAAATTTAGGAGCAGTTGCATGCAAGTATAGCAATCAGACCTAAAATATTAGCAAATGTAGCACGATGCAAACCAAATATAACAAACTTTAGATCCAGCTTTTTAAGTCTATTACTGATAGACTACATCGCTGGTAGGAGTTTATCAGCAATAGAGTCTATTCCTAAAGTGTTACTCATTGCAATTATCAAAAAATTTAGAGACGATTTTTCTGAGGTGCTTGACACAAAGAGTTTGTGGGGCCCATAACTAAAAAACATCAATTTTATGTATTATAGACTTTTCAGAATTAACAATTCAGGAGACTTCACAACTCAAATCGAAGGTGAAGGAAGAAAGAAAATGGGAGGTGGGGTCCAGAAATGTCCTCAAGTTCCAATGAAATGGTTAGATGAATGTAGTATGGTATGAAGCACAGTTTTGAAACCAGAAATTCCCATGTTCTCTTAACTGACCCCTTCCCCTCTTCTCCTGCACACACATTCCTTAATAATGTCCTCATGCCACTCACTCCATTTTCTTCTTCTTATTATTATTTTCAATTATTACTATTGTTTATTATTTTAAAATGATGTATAAAATCAATGTTTGTCATGCATTTTAAATTGGTTTTTATTAAATTAAAGAATGAGAAGAAAAAATTTTAGTCTCTGAGTTTTGAGTCTAGTTTTTATTTGGTCTATAGGTTCAAAATATTATACTTTTAGTTTAAGTTTTGAGTTTAGTTTCAATTTGGTCTCTAGATTTCAAAATGTTACAATTTTACCCTTGAGATTTGAGTTGTGTCAATTTGGTCATTAAATTTCACGATTTACATTTTTAACTTCGATTTTTTATTAAATACTCATTTTCAGTCTTTAATATTAATGTCAAATAATTAATTTAAAAATAATTATGAAGGAAAATTTTAAATTTAATTTTAATAGTGATGAAAAATAGTGAAACTTAATTAATTATAAAATTTTAATTAACTAATAGATTAATTACCACTAAAGACAAAAAATTGAGCATTTAGTGAAAAGTTTAAAGTGTAAATCTTAAAACATAGGAACCAAATTGAAACAACATTCAAATCTCAATGGTGAAAATGTTACGTTTTGAAACTTAGAGACTGTATTGAAACCAAACTCAAAACAGGATTAAAAGTGTAATATTTTGAAACTTAAGGATCAAATAGAAACTATTCTCAAAACCTATGGACCAAAATATATTTACTCTCGAAAATTTGTACTTGAACTTACATGGATTATGAGTGCGTTTGAATTGACTTAAATACTTAGAAAGTCAATCCAAACAAGCCTTATGTTTAATATTGATTTCCGACTTCTTAGTTATATGGTCGTTTTCTTCAATAAAAAAAAAAAAGTAGTATATGTTAAATACCGATCAAGTACACATTTACTGAAGATAATTTTTATACCACTTATTGCAAATAAAAAAATAACAAGTCTATTTCATTTGTCTTTTCTTTTTTCCTTTTTAAACCATTTCAAAATATATCTAGACCAACACATGGTCCAAGAACTACTAATTACTTTAAAATTCCCAATTAAAGGAAAAATACATTTTGAAAAAAAAAATTAAAATCTGCCCATTGGATTTTAACTTTTCCCCACTTTCCAAATATTGAATTCCCTATACTTAGTAGCCTTAGCTTTGGGTAGCAATGCCTAAAGATTTAAATCATAATTTCACAGCCAATCACTAAAGCCTATAATGGAAAATTAATTAACAATTTTATGTGAGTGGCCATATAATGGGACACTTGAAAAAAGGGGATTTTTTTTTTCTTTTAAAAAATTCAAAACTCTGCCAATTATTATATAATTTATATATAAAATAAATTTTTTGTTTTTAATTTACACATCCCTCCCTCCCCATATGCTTGGCAAAATATTTAATTCATGGAAAATAGGGGATTGGGTGAAATAGATTTTTGGAATTCTAAATCAATGATGAAAGAGTTTATATTATATTATAATTAATAATTAATAATTAATTATAAAATAAATAAATGATTCTGATTCCTTTTTATAGGGTTTAGTAGTGAGTAGCTTTGGGGACTGTCAGTTGTAATCTCCAACTTCTTAATCACATGGTCACTTCCCTTTAAGTTTGTATCATTTTCTCATTATACCCATTTTGCCCTCCCATTTTGCATTCATAAATTTGAAAACCCTATTTTGCCCCTACACAATGTACTTGCTCTTGATTTCTTTTAACATATATGAAAGAATAATCCGATTTTAGAAAAAAGGTCATCATTGTAAAACTCATCTCGAAAAATAAGATGTAAAAGCAATATATATTAGGAAAATTACTATAAACAGAAAAGAAATATCAAACTATTTACAAATATTGAAAAATTTCACTATTTATTAGTAATAATCCGTGATAGAATTCTATCACTAGAACAATAGAAGAGGGATAAAATTCAATCGCAGTCTATCGCAATAAAATTTTTCTATATTTGTAAATGGTTTGACTCACTTTTCTATATTTGAAAACAATCCTATATATTACTTCCATTCTCGTTAATTTTTTTTTTTTTGTTATTTAAAGTGATTTTGCACTCAATATCTATTTTTAAAGTAGTATATTACAATTAGATGGAATTTGAGCCATTTAAAATATGTTCAAATTGATAATTTCATACTTGAAATTTAGGCATTTCTATTAAGATAAGAACATATATATATTGCAGGTGAAATTGACCCTAACGAAATATGTTAAAGGATAGGAAATAAGTTCAAATAAATTTAGGTCAGTCATTGAAGTAATTAGATCTAATCCAAACTCGTGTAGAATAAGAAAAAAATTCATCTCATTCTAACTTCTCTATTCTAGAGTTCTCAATCGTTACTTCAGCGTCAAGTTCTTTTTTTTGTTCTTCTCTTTCTCCGAATTATATATATAATACGCCCCTTTCCTGTGCATGTGTCATTCGGTTCTTAGATTTCAAAATGTTACACTTTTTCTCATTAGTTTTGAGTTTATTTTTCATTTGGTCCATAGGTTTCAAAATGGTATATTTTTACTCTTGACTTTTGAACTTTGGTTCTATTTGGTCCATAGGTTCAAGATTTACACTTTTAACCTTAAATTTTTTCACTAAATATTCACTTTTGATTTTTAGTATTAATGTCTATTTATTAACTTATAGAATTAAAAAAATTAGAACTAATTAGTTATCACAAATTTACCAACGCCATTAATTGATTTTAAAATTTCATTGCATAATTATTTTAAATTAATTAATTAAAAATTAAAGCTAAATACCAATGTAAGTATTAGTAAAAATTTAGAAATAAAAGGATAAAATATGAAAGCTAAACTCAAAATCCAAGAGATAAAAATGTAGTATTTTGAAACTTAGAGACCAAATACAAATTTACGAGTAAAAAATATAACATTTAGAAACCTAAATTTGAAAATAAAAAAAAAGTATATAAAAAAATAGATATAGAAAAAAACAAATCCAATTTAGCCCCTAATTATTCTCCTTAGGGTGTATTAAAAATGCTAATTATTCTTCCTTGAAGAAAAGAAAAAGGAAATATTCTTCCATTGGTTGAGTTTCATTGGTAGGAATTTAGATTCTATTAGCATCCTCTGTGCTTATGTCACCCAAGAAACTATTTAAGGAATAAAATCTCAAACCACAACACAAGTCAAAATATCACAATTTTTTTAAAAATTATATTTCTGCTAATAAATCACATGAAATCTTATCCTTTATATATATATAAAAACAATTATAAATAAATAAATAAAATTGTTGAATAAATAGAAATAATGATTAGAAAAGAGAGCCAAGAACCATTGCACATGTCCTCCAAGCTGCTTCCCTTACATCATCATGTCCTTCTTTCCTCTACATTATCTTTCTCCATTCTTTCGATGCATCCATTTTAATATTCTATTTTCTACCCATTATAAAATTTTAAATTATAATTATACCCTCAAACTTTCATGGGTAAAAATTAGGTCCTCAAATTTATAAAGTATTAAAATTGGACTCTCAAACTTAAATAAGTGTAGGAATTGTAACAGTTGTATTAGTTTGAGAGTTCAATTTTTATCTTTTGAGTTCTAATTTTTACAATTATTCTAAGTTTGAGTTTTAACATTTATAAAAATTTGAGCGCTCAATTTTTACAATTGAACGTTTGAGGGTATAATCGCAACTACCACTATACTTTAAGAGTGAATTTTACAATGAACCCTTTTTCTTTTTCTCGTTAATTCATTCATATGATATAATTTGGCTAAGTACATGTTTTAATCCTCAAATTTCGAGATTTTTTTAGATCTTTACAGTTTCGAAATATTTTAAGGGTTGTTTTCAAATATAGAAAAATGAGTTAACTATTTACGAATTTAGAAAAATTTTACTGTCTATCAATGATAAACTGAGCTAGAATTCTATCGCGGTCTATCGTTGGTAAACAGTGAAATTTTTCTATATTTGTAAATAGTTTAATTTTTTTTTGTTTATAGTAATTTCTCATATTTTAATCTAGTTATTTAAATTTGGATACTTTTTAATTATATATTTTTTATGGATGAATATTACAATTGATTAACGGTAAACTTACATTTAGCAGACGAAAATTTCAATTTAGTTTTCTAAAAATTCTCATAAGTTGGATATAAAATTGATAAAATATGAATTTATAACCTAAATATTGAAGGTTGACCATGTATTAAGATTGAGGGAAAATTTCACAAATAGAAAAAATGTCAAACTATTTACAGAAAATAACAAAAAAAAATACTGATAGACGTTGATAGACTTCTATCAGCATCTATTAGTGATAGACTTCCATCATTTCTATTGTTGATAGACCCTGATAGACTTCTATCGGCGTCTATCACAACTATCTAAAAATTTTGCTATTTTGTGTAAATAGTTTCCCTTATTTTTTTATTTTTAAAAATTCTCCTAAGATTAACGTAAGTGAATGTAAATTAAGTTGAACCATGTGTTAAAATTACTTTTGAAAATGTCCATAAGAGCATAGCTCAACGAATTAACATAAGCTTGTACTATTAACTTCAAGGTTGGAGGTTCAATTCATCCACCCCATATATTGTCCAAAAAAAAAAATTAAAATTAAAAAACTATTATTGCATTGATTATCATACGTGTGTAGACTCGAAGAAGTACTAATTTATTCAAACTAGTGTGGCATGAGCATTCTCTTATATATTATTTAATATATTAACATTTTTCGCATTTTGACAAAATCAATTGAATAAGGAGAGAGCGGAAGAACTCAGAAAAGCTAGCTTGTCCCTAGATCGGCATAAAAGGGAGTTTATTACGGATACCAACCTTTTTTTTTTATCCTCCCTAGTAGGGCTTGTAAAAGCATATGGGAAGGGAAAAAACTAAAGAATTATAAAATTCTCTCACACTCGCGGCACTATGAAAGACATCTAGGAAGAGCAGGTACCTTATTCAAACCTATAGGTATAGGAAGAGAACTTGTTTAGAATGAGTCTCAGGCTGACAAATGAGGCGCGTGCAAGCTTTTCTTTTCTTTTACATATATAGAGTAGAGTAGGTGGGACTCATTCCACTCCAGCTTTCTACACTCAACAAAAAGCCGTTCTAATCTAAGTTGAGGATGGGCTTCAACCCTTATACAAAAATTAAAAGCGCATAACTCTCGTCGATTCTCATTCATTCACTATGCTCTTGAGCAATCCAGACATTTGGATTGAATCTGTAAAGCCTGATTTCAGTATTGGAATTTGTAATGGTAGGAGGAAGGTTTCTAGCACTAGGAAACGATTCTCCTTTCTTTTCTTTTGGTGTGAATGCAGGAAAGCAAGATAATCAATATGAACATTGTTTAGTGGTAATCGACATTATATTTCTCCCGAAATTTAAAATATTTATTTAAAAAGTCAAATTTAATAACTTATTTACTTAATAGCAAATCTTTCTATGTACAGCCTTTTGTTGTTGAAGAATCTCAATAGAGATTTTTGGATAAGGATGAAAAAAAACATGAACTCCCAAGCATGTATATTTAAGTAGCTAACTTTCTATTATTATCATATTCTTAATAACTAAGCAAAACTATACTGTTTTCTATACATAACTACTCTCCTTTAATGTCTTGAGTTTTATTGATCCAATCATAGAGTCATTAGGCCACATATACTATATATTAATATTAATATCACTCTAATTCATTTAAATAATAGTAAGAGAAAAGCTTAGAGAAGTAAATAATTTAATACAACAAAGTACAACCCGCTAGATGAAATAGAAAAGACACATTCAAACTGTTTTAGGAGTCTTTTGGTGTCGTTAATTCATATTTCTTACTTTTCGTTTTCAGTAGTTGAGAAACAAAAAAGTTTGGTAATTATTCATATTTCTTATTTTTAATTTCTTTTAAGAAACATTTCTAAAATTGTGGGTAAATATTAGAAACAACCAAACCAAATTTATTGTTTATTGTTTATTGTTTTTGTTACATAAAAATGATGGATATTTAATTTCAAAAACTGTTTTTCATATGAGTTTTTTACATTTTTGAAAAAAATAAATAGTTACTAAATCCAACTTTCTCTCTCTTTTTTATTGAAAAAAAACAAAGGAAAAGTATGTAACAAGAATGCTACTAAATAAATTAGAAAATTTTCTAGTACTACCGTAGTATCATGCTACCTCCATTTATTGTTCGTCATAAAAGAGGCATTTTAAAATTGTGTTACACCTAATATATATATATATATATATATATATATATATATATATAGTATAATGATATGTCAAAATATGAGTGGACAGAATACAACAGTAGAAGATTTTCAAACAATTCCTTAACTAAATTATGTATCAGAAAACTTTTGGTTTGTTAATTTTTTTTTGTTTAAATACTACTTTGGTTCTGATTTATTTAGTCTTTGTACTTTCATAATGTTTACTTTGGTCCCTATACTTCCAACTTTAGTTCATTTTGGTCCTTATACTTTCAACTTTGATTTATTTTAGTTCTCGTACTTTTCAAAAGTGACCATTTTGATCCATTCATTTTCATTTTTATTTCACTTTTAAGGGATCAAAATGTTCACTTTTTGAAAGTTGAAAGACCAAAATGAACAAAAGTTGAAAGTACAAGAACCAAAATGAACATTTTAAAAATATAGGGACTAAAATGAACCAAAGTTCAAAGTTTAAAGACCCAAACGAATATTGGAGTCGTTAAATTATAAGTTTTAGTGTTGTTAAAGCAATATGGAATGAAATTATGATGAAAAAATAGATTAGGTATGAGAAGAGAAAGAGAGCAATGAATGAAAGGAGACCAAACATGAGAATGAAATGTAGCCTAAAACACCATTTTCATATTTGGATTTATGTATGTAAAAAAGTTGAAAGATTGCTTAAAAGTTGGGGCAAAAATAGAAAAAAGTGAAATTAGGAGTTGCAAATTGGTAATTAGAAAATGGAAAGGGTGCAATTTCCAAAATAATAATAATAATAATAATAATAATAATAATAAATAAATAAATAAATAAATAAAAATTGATGAAGTGAAGGTGACTGCACTTAAATAATTGAATTGAGAAATGAAAGAGATTGGTATTTACAAACAGATGCTTAACGGTCACTTTTTCTGCACTGTTCAGGTACGATTTTTGGAGTCCCTATTCTTTTTCATTATTGTTGTTGTTGTTTTGTTCCCTCATAAATAAATAATAATAATAAAAAATCTCGGTTAAAATCAAAGTTAAATTATATCAAATACTTTTTCTTTAATATAAAAGTTGAGGTAGAAAGATTCAAACCACAAACCTCGTGGTTACTAGTACACTCAGATGCAGTTGAGCTAAGCTCTTGTTGGCTTGTTTTGAAAATATTTATATCTTTTCGTAAGCGACAATATTATCTATGGGTTTTTTCATAAACATCTCAATTCTATCTTTGGAGTAAAAGTCCTCTAAGAATATTGAACAAAAATCTGGAATTAGAACTGTGTGATAAATGACCTAAAATAATATGGTGATCTGAATTTTCATTCTAGATCACTGTCACGCCATATTTTGTGTTTTGATGTCTGTCTAAAATTCTAAAGAATTTTATTCCAAGGATATTTTTGAAATGTTTACGAAAGTTTAAGGACAATATTGTAACTTTTGAAAGTATAGGGGTATTTTTTGAAACAAATAGCAAAGTTCAAGGCTATTCTTTATAATTTAACCCAAAATCAAGTTTATATGATCGATTTTATGGTAAACTAGAAGAAAAATATCTAAACTTTGCCATTCAGGTGTGTGTGTTTTTTAAATACTTCTAGTTTTTTAAAAGTTGCAATATTACTTTTGATCTCTCTCGTAAACATTTAAAGTCACCATTCGAGTAAAAATCTATTTGAATGTTGTACAAGTATAGAGACAAAACAATGTGACAGTAACCTAGAATGAAAGTTGAGACTTGAATTGGAATACCACCGTATAATTTCAAGTTACCACTGCGCTTGTTTCAAGTTTAAATTTTCATTCAATATACTAATGGATTCTTACTTCAATGACAGTTTTGAAAGTTTATGAAAAGGTTAAAAAGTAATATTGATATTTTTAAAAGAATAAATTATTTTTGAGTTGATTTTATGCCAAACTTAATTAAATAAATCTCAAAATTACAACACTGATTTGAACTTAAAAAAAAATTACAAACATTAATCTAGAAATAGTTAAAAACCATTTTTATCATATTGAAAAAGAGTGTCTTTAATCATTTAAAATCAATTTAATATTTGATTTTACATCTTTTAAATACGGTTTTATTAAACTAAGTCTCTAAACAAAATTTATAGATCAATTAGTGTCCGTACATGCCATAAATAAATCTTAAGAAAAATTACTTTTTTAGTCCCTGAGTTTTGAAGAATGTGTGCGTCTGGTCTCTCATATTTCAAAACATACATTTTTAGTCCCCAAGTATTTTAGAATATTTTTATTTGGTTCTTAAGTTTTCAAAGTATACCTTTTTATTCCCTATCTTTTAAAAATAGTTTTAAAAAAATCCATGCAATAATTTTTTTATTACTTTAAATTAGTTTTTTTTTAAATGACCTCTTTTCTCTAAAATTGTTTTGTAAACATATTTTTGTAATACAAAATTTCATATAATTATATAAAAATCACAATAATAAATAGTTCAGAGACCCTTTAAACCTATTCTAAAAAACTTGGGACTAAAAATTTACAGTTTGAAAATTCAAGGATGAAATGCACCTATTCTTAAAAATTCAGTGATTAAAAATTTATGTTTTGAAAACTAAGGAACCGAACACACTAATTCTTTAAAACTTTAAAATTTTAGAGACTACAAATGTAATTTTTTCTAAATCTTATCCTATAGTCTAATATGTTGAAATTGAAGAGGATATATATATATATATGTGGTGAAGTTAGGGCAAAAAAATGAGGTAGACAGAAAAAAAAAATATAGAGCAATAATTAATTATGTGAGAAAAAAAGAAAAAAAAGATGTATTGTGTTGAAACTTGAAATGGAGAGGAAGTGGAAGATAGGATTTGTAGTTCCAAAAATGGTGAAAACATTTGAGTGTGTTTGTGTGCATTTCAGTATGAACAACTACTTCTGCCAAAACTGCTTTTCCTTATCTCTATATATATTTTCCACTTTTTTTTTTCCTGTCTCTCTTAAAAAAGTAAAAATTTAAGGGAAAACAAATCTATAATCCAACTCTATAATTTATTCTTTTCTTCAAAAAAAAAAAAAAAAAAATTGTCGTATTTTTAGAGAAAAGGACAAAACTGTTTATACGTTTACAACTTTGGCTTCTTCTCAAGATAGTTCTTTGATTTGACGCGATAATTCTTTTCAAATAATATTTTGCCCCTAGTTTGTAACGAGGAGGCGAGGAAGTAGTTGGTTGTGCTTTGGTATGTTTTTCTTTTCTAAAAAAAAAAATAAAACTCTTTAATTTATTGGTTTGTTTTCAAATATAGAAAATTGAGTCAAACTATTTACAAATATAGAAAATGTTTACTGGCTATCAGCGATAGACCACAATAGAATTCTATCGCTTGAGCGATAAACCGCGATAGACTTAGAATTTTATCGCGGTCTATTCGTTGATAGACAATGAAATTTTTCTATATTTGTAAATAGTTTAATATTTTTTGTTGTTGTTTATAATATTCTCCTTAATTTATCCTTGTATTATAAAACTCTATAATTTATTCTTTTTTAAAAGAAAAATAAAATATTTTGTAGCTATTCATGTTTCTTATTTTTTTAGTTTTTAAAAATATTTTCAGAATTATGTAAATATTTTGGAAATATAAAAATCAAAGCGGGTTTGATAATTAACCAGTTTTGTTTTTAAGAAATTAAACTTATAAATACCACCTTTACTCTATGTCTTTCTTTGTTGTGGTATACTTTTGATGATGTTTTTAATAATCAAGCTAAATTTTAATTTTTGTTTTTGAAATTTGACTTTAAAATTAAATGTTTTTTTAAGAAAGATGAAAATTATTGATTCATTACAAAGAATCATATGCACAATTTTCAAAAGCTAAAATCCAAATAGTTATCGAAGTCTAAGTTTTTTTTTTTTTTTTTTTCCAATTTTCTCCCAAAACATAAATTCAAGTATTATTTCATCATCTTTATTTCTTAAATGCAAATAAATATAAACAAATAAATATATTTTTATTTCTTTTTTTTTAATAAAGAAAGAACAATAAATAAGAAACCGTTACCACACACAATTTCATTTTTACAGTACAAGAATCAAGAAATAGAAACACTCTCAAACTAGTTTTAAAATAATAAATTAAGAAAATTAAAATATAAATAAATGAACTGACTTAAGAACATACCAACGTAATGGTTAGAAAGAATATAAAAATCCCAAAACAAAATATATTTAATCCTCTAATTCATACACATAATAGAAAAAACATGAAAATAAATTTAATTAATTGTCAGTTTTGGCGTGTGAAATACCCAACCAGCCACTAATATTCCACATTTATTCTATTATTTAATATTTCGTATCTCACTTATTTTAATACTCTAAACGGTAAAGAAGGCTTCCACCGGTACAATTACGTAGATTTCAATAATGCCCTCATTATTACCATCACTTATTTTATTTTAGAAAAAATATATATCTTTCTCATCCTTAAATTTTGGTCTAACTTTTATTTGGTCAATAAATTTCAAAATATTATAAACTTAGAGTCCGCTTGGATTGATTTTCTAAGTATTTATAAATGCAAAAAAAAAGTATTTACAAACACTTAGAAAATCAATTCAAACCGGTCTTTAGTACTTAAAAATTTGAGTTTGGTTTTAATGCAGTGTTACAAAATGTTATAATTTTACCTTAGAGATTTTGAATTTTGTTTCAATTTGGTCACTAGATTTCAAAATTTATACTTTTAACTTCGATTTCTCACTAAATATTCATTTTAAATCTTTAGCATTAATGTCTATTAATTAATTTAAAATAATTATGAAATAAAATTTTAAATTTAATTTTAATAGCAATGAAAAATAGTGAAAGTTAATTAATTAAAATTATTTAAAATTAAGCTATAAACATTATCACTAAAGACGTAAAGTGGGTATTTAATGAAAATTTGAGGTTAATTAAAAGTATAAATCTTGAAACTGAAGAACCAAAATGAAACAAAATTCAAACTTTAAGTATAAAATTGTAACATTATAAAACTTGGAGGCTAAATTGAAATTAAACTCAAAATTTAAGGATTAAATATGCAACATTTTAAAATTTAAAGACCAAATAAAAACTAGACCCAAAATTTAGCAACAAATAAATATTTTTCCCTTTTATTTTTTTAATACATATGAATTTAATATCTGAAAGTGTATTGATTTAGTACAGATTTGATTGGTGTACTAATTTAAGCCGGTTGATTAAATTACAAGTAAATTGAAAGTTTGTGTTTAATTAATTGTAGGGAAAATATCATTTTTATGTGTTGGATAATGAGTCTAGTTTTTATTTGATTTTTAGGTTCCAAAATTTTATGTTTATGTTCATCAATTTTGAGTTTAATTTTTATTTGATCTATGGTTTCAAAACGTCACATTTTCACCTTTGATTTATTAGTTTAGTTTTTCTTTATTCCCTAGATTTCAATATTTTCCACTTTTACTTCAAGTATTAACTAATGCTCACTTTGATATTTAATGGTAACTTTCGGTTAATTAATTTACAATAATTATGAAGGGACTTTTTTTTAATTAATTTTAGTATTGATGGAATATTTGTGAAAACCAATTTAGTTATAACTAATTTTAGTCTTTTAAATTAATTAATAGATATCAAACCCACGTATTAAAAGTGTGCATTTAGTGAAAACTAAGATTAAAACGGTAAATCTTCAAGCCCTAAAGATAAAATTGTAACAAAACTCAAACAAAGTATAAATATAACATTTTGAAATCTAAGGATCAAATAGAAACTAGACTCAAAACTTAGGAACAAAAAATTTATTTTTCCCTTAATTATAAATACCCAACAAGTTTTTATCGCACCATTTGATAGTATTTTCGTTTATATTTTCTGTTTTCAAAATTTATTCTTGTTTCTTCTTAATTTCCTTAGGGTGGTTATCAACTTTCTTGCACAAACATTTGAATTCTTAGTTAAATTTCACAAATAAAAATTATTTTTTTTTCCTAATTTTCAAAACTTGACTTTTGGAAGAAAAAATAGTAGAATGGAGATAGCAAACAAAGAAAGTAAGGTTTATAAGCTTAAATTTCAAAAAACCAAAAACAAAAGGGGTAAAGTATCAAATAAGTGATAAAATTTTAAATATGTGTTCAATTTGTAGAGGGTTTGTACACAAAATAAAAAGTTTACCTACATATTAGATCCTCTATGAATTTTGTATATCTGTTAGCCACAAACATGAAAGTCCAAAGACTAAACTTATAATTTAACCAAATTAGAAGTATAAAGTTAACTAATATAATTGAAAGTTATATAATTTTTTTTTTTTTTTTTAAAAAAAAGATTTTCACTTCTATTGTACATCATGTAAAAGGAGGGACATCAATGTCCTAATCACAATCTGAATCTTAAAAAATATACCTTTTCTCTAAGCAATAAGATACCCATATGGATCCTTGGATGTGATGCCTATGCGTCCATATTATCTGAGATATTATATAAAGGAACCTTGTGTTTGTTTCAGGGGAAAAAAAACAAAAACAAAAACAAGAACAAGAACCAGACAAGAAATACCAAGATGTCTTTAAGCAAGCAAACTAGGAGTTAATTGACACATCTAGTTATGGGCCAAATCAGAGTTGTTAACAAAATGAAGGCCCAAATGAAACATTCCCAAATGAAACATGCTTACTCCATCTATATTGGGCCTGGGCTGGGATTGTCTTTGGCCCATTGGGCTGCTTCCAGAATCCAACCTCAATGGAGCAAGAACTTTACAGATATCAGCTAGCTGCAGAAGTTGGTCTTACCAACAAGCAAGTCTGTTTGCAATCAAGCAGAGTGAAAAGATATTACACAAGTAATATTGTAGTAGAAAGGATAGTAATCAATTATCAACAAACTAAACTATTGTTTGTTATGTGCCACAGAGAAATCCGAGCCTTGGCATTCGAAGATGTTGATTAGTGTGTTATATATCTTAGGCATCTTCCAAGTTTAATGGGAACAACTGTCAGTTGTTTAGAGAATCCAGCAGCTACACTCTGGTGAGCTTGGGGATCCTTCAAACCAGCGATCCCATTGTGGATTTAAAACACCATTCAGCCTGTAGACAAATTAAGCTGATAAAAAATGCGGATCCAGGTGGATGAGGGAGGGCATTATGCAGAACTTACACAGGCAAAAGTGGGTCTGATTTGGTTTCGATGCAGGGAAGCAAGCTGAGAGCATGAAAAAAGATCATTTATAAACTTGTATTCAACTTCTTTTGAAATGTAAGCGATGAAAAGTTACCTTCTTCTTTCTTTTTCTCATGCAAGTCCAATTGCACAACACTAGAAATGAAAGGGGAAAATAATAAGGATTACTTGACTTACTCCTCGCATATCGATGAGATATTTCCCATTTTCTCAACTTCATCCAACTCTTCCTGGACAGAATTTAAAGAAAGAAGAACACATTTATGAGTCAGTAATCATTCCAATACTGAAAGGGTGTTGTATATCATAGCAAAGGAGAGGAATCATGACTTGTTCCCAGCTTCTTGCTTTGTTATTCAAATTGATGATACAAAGGGATTGAAGTCTAATATATGGCACGAAGGAAGACTTAAAACTGTGAAGAGACTCAGTTAATTCTAGAGCTTCCCCAAATATAATAAGTAGCAACCTTAGCTCCAAGAGTTGTAGATACGCAAAACCTATATAGATACCTCAAATAGGCAGCTGTATTCACAATCAATGACTATACAATCACATAGAGAAGATTTCAAACGGTCTCCGTCCAACCCGGTAAATATATGGGAATCAAAGTTAAGAGTACCCTTCTGATGAAGCTATTAGCTAATCTTAGATCCATAGATAATAGATCGTATATGGTATTACTGGGTAGAAAACGTGAAATTACGAGAAGCAAGAGTAACTTTGTACAAGAAACTTCCATCTTTTGTAACGACACTTGATAACAAACTCAACCATTACTTTAACAAGAAAATTTCGTACAATAGATTCCCATATTTTATAACTTGAAACTTGATAACAAATTCAACCATTATTATAAGAAGAAAATTAGCTGCCTCAAACACAACGTGACATGGATAGCTTTATATTTCATCCCCATGGTCCCAATGATCTTGATAATTCCAGTGACTCCTTTGATTTGTCCCACGAAGTTTTATTATAGTAGACAACAAAAGATCATATTATTGCTGATGCACTCTAATTGGAGAACTCAACTCTGCTTACATGTTCTGTCGCGAGGCATCGTCAATTACAATTTCCAACTTAGAATCAAATGTTCCATTCAAGAATTAAGGTCTTGCGGTACTTGGTAGTTGAAAGCACAATGTATAATCCGAAGGGGAATCACAGTAGCTTACTATTTTAAGTTCTGTAATTATTGAACAATTCATCCTACGATTTTGTTCTAAATTTTGAAACCGCTTTATAGCTTTCCGTTTGTGAGCATCAAAGAGATAGCAAGCAAGACAAGCCTTATTTCTCTTATGTCGCGCCTTACTGTTTATGCTATCATTGTTCCAGAATTTCATACGAAGATTAGTAACAGGCAAATGATTGAACTATCGGAGAAATGCTCGAAACAAACAGTAAATAAATGGAAATTCGGAGGAAAGAGGTGAACAAAAACCTGCAAGTATCTGAGTTCCTGTTCAAGATGCTTGAGTTCGGCGAGAATGCGATGCTTTCCTCTGGAGTCAACAATGGTTCCGACTCCAATAGCAGCCTCGGGGACGAGGTGTTCATCCAGAGGCGACGCCATTACCGTAAACCAAAATGGAGCTCCGCAACCCACAGCCTACACTACGCACTCACTGTTTCGCTAGTTCCATTAAAGGAAACAAAATTGAATTGAAGAGCTCACCGGATTTGAAGAGGCTGAACCATTCTTGAACCTACAAATCTCATTCCACAGTGGAGAAAGGAAGAGAGATCCGTAAAATTGATGAGCAATCAGGAAAGAAATCGAGATTTTGTTCTTTCTTTTGTTTCCATTTTTAAGTTTCCAAAACAAAATTTCCCACGCTTCAACTTCAAAGAAATTTTTTATTATTTTAATATGAATATTAAAGTAATTCCGCTTTATTTATTACTCAAAAAAATTGAAATTTTTTTGGGATTAAGTTCTAAGAATAATGTAGTTTTTTTTAAAACAATAATAAAAATAGGGTAATTGGAAAAAAAAAAAATTTCAAAAATAAAGTGGTTGAACAAACTATTAAAATAGTGTAGTTTTGGTGGTGATAAAAATCGTGTACCAGGTACACGAGTTTCATTAATTCAGTTACTATCATCGTGGCTAGTAGTGACTGTCATGTCACAGTACTCGTGGACCCATAAGTTTAGTTTTTTATTCTCGATTTTTTTTTTTCAAAATATCCAACACATGTGTGTGACTTTCCTAATTTTAAACTCATGGACCAAACACATCCTAGAAGTTTTTATAAAATGCATGTAGTGGAAAGTTTCACTCTTAAAAGCATATTGACAAGTAAGAATATTAATGAAACTCTTGTATGGTCTAAGGAGTTAAGGTTCTTATTTGGCTCAAAGAGTTCCTTGGTCCCGCAACTAAAAAAACATGAAATTTTTTTACACAAAAAATCATTTGTACACTTTATATTTCATAAATGTTCTAGATTTTGAATTATTTTGTAAATAGCTTTTAGCTATAATTTTGGACAAATTTAACCTTTTACCATTATTTCAAAATTTTCGAAATGTTTAATTCTTTCCTTATTAACATCATTTTTTAATTTTGACTTTGATTTTGTTATTGATTAATTTCGATTACTATTCATTTAATGCAAAATATTTTAAATTAATATTGCCTTCATTTTAGGAGATTTCATATATTTTCTTCCATATTCCTAATTGAAAATTGATTACCTTTCAATTGAGATCTCAAATATTTGTTGAATATATTGGAGTAAAATTACATCACATATATTGTTTGGTATATAAGATGATATATTGTACCAATTGTCTTACATGCACTTATCAAATATACTCTCGTTTATTTCTAGAAAGTTCAAATATATAATGAATATATTGTGCTTTATATATCAAATATACATTACTTTCTCCTTTGAAAGTTCTTGTCGATTCTTACTTTCATTTATTAAGGAAATAATTTTCGAATTTTTGGATAATCTTTCCTTATTTTTTAAAGAGACACTTGCAAAAAGGACAAAACAAAATACATTAATTAAGTCCATAACCCACATGTTTGTTGTTTACAAAACTAGCAAGCCCAACCCACATATAAAAAGATACAAAATATCACAAATGCCCTCACTACTATTATACACTTGATACACTACTGATATACACTCGATACACTTGAATGATATACTTGGTATACTTGTCAATCATGCGCTTGATTGATACTTGATATATTTGTCAATCATGCACTTGTTTATACTGCTGATAAACTTGATACTCTTGATTAAATACTTTATATACTCGATAATGATGTACTTAACAGATAAAATACTGATAAATTTGTCAATCATTCACTCGTTTATATTACTAATAAACTTGATACACTTGACTAATATACTGTTGATAAACTTGATAATGATAATACACTTTTATAATACTAATACACTTAGCTGATATACTATTGATAAACTTGATAATGATGCATTTGACTGAGTTGATATACTTTATCAAATGATACACTTAGATTAAGAAAAAACTAAACTTCTCCTTTTTCGCAGCAATAGACCCCCTCCACACACACATCTCTCTTTCACCAACTAGCACTCTTCTACACCGTTTGCCGTCGCCCACCGCTCCACCTCTCTGCTGACCACTTACCTCTGTCGACTGCAGCACGTCCGGTCGCCTCTTTCTTCTCTCTCTATATTCCTTTCTCTCTTTCTATCAATTGATTATTTAGGACAAATATGGAATAAAAATAATTAAAAATCTAAATTTTAAGTTTTGGTCATTTTGCAAATATGGGTGATATATTTATAAAAGAACATATTCAAATTGCTACTTATTGCAATTTTTCTTTTCTAAACGAAGATGATTTTGGAAAAACTGATGATAAGGAGGGTTGAAAAAATAAATGAGTTAGACTTTTGTTTATAACACACTATTCACGTAAAAAAGAAAAATATGAAAATTTAGAAAATTATATAATTGAGATATATGTGTAGAAAAACAAAATGCCAGACTTCATTGCATACCCCCAAAAGCCTCTCAAAAGTTGTGTAATAGCCTAATCTTTAACAGCAAAGAAGAAGATGTAAGGGGGAAAAAGAACCGATCGTTTTGTAATTGGAAATTTGTGCAAAGAGGGAAGTAGCGCCACACAATTTGCTCGGCCCACGAGTGGCATCAGCGTTAACTCTTTCTATTCCACACATTCCCATCCTCTCAACTGTCCGCCTCACTCTCCCAGCTGTTGTTGCCGTAGCGGTAAGCTCCATTGACATTATCGACTCTCTCAATCTTACCAATTCCTTCACGCCTCTGCATGTATGTACACTTCCACTTAATTGCAGCTCACAACCGATAAACTAGTCGATTTTGGTCATTGGGTTTCTTGATAAACTCTGAAATTATCCACCCCTTTTGTCAAATTTCGCTATCTTTGCCTACTGTACTGTTTGTTCCCTTTAAATGATGGCTTCCGCAATGCTCAATGGAGCTGAATGCCTCAAGCTCACCAGAGAATTGGGTTTTTCGGGTTCCAATCTCCATGGCAGGAATTTCCCTAAACTAGGTCTAGTTTCCAGTTTTGGGTGTTCCAAGGCTGTGTCCGTGGCGCCTAAGTGCAGTATTTCTGCTTCACGGCCGGCTTCTCAGCCTAGGTTTATTCAACACAAGAAAGAGGCCTTTTGGTTTTATAGGTTTCTCTCGATTGTGTACGACCATGTCATTAATCCTGGGCATTGGACTGAGGATATGAGGGATGAAGCTCTTGAGCCTGCGGATCTCAGCGATAGAAATATGATTGTGGTGGATGTTGGTGGTGGCACTGGCTTTACTACTTTAGGGATAGTGAAGCATGTGGATGCCAAAAATGTGACCATTCTGGACCAATCGCCTCATCAGCTTGCTAAGGCTAAGCAGAAAGAGCCATTGAAAGATTGCAAAATTATTGAAGGCGATGCTGAGGATCTTCCATTTCGTACGGATTATGCAGATAGATATATTTCTGCTGGAAGGTCTACTGTTGAATCTCTTCTCTAGTTTTCTTTGTGCATGTTGTTTTGTAATGTGTATTTGCTTATGTTAATTTACTACTTTGAACTAAAGTATGAGGGATCTTGTTTTAAGTGAAAATTGTGAATCATGACCTTACTTGAACAAGATTTGTTCTATAGGTTGTACAACCGTGTATTTCAGTTCTGAAGTGAAAATATTGAATCACCCTGAAAGAAGACCAAATTTAGAATTTGTTTACCTAGAATCTTGCATTGCCATATCAAGACTTAAGAAGTGAGTCATTCCCATTTGATCAATAACTTAGAAGTTTTATATGTGGCTCCATGGTGGCCTATAGAAATCTGCAATTAGCTTTTTGATATAAAGAGATTATAGCTGGAGGATAGAGAAGTGACTTTCAGTACAAGGGACTGCGTGTTATATGTATACCTTTTTTTTTTTTTAGTATGTGAGAGAACAAGAGAGGGAGAGAGGTTTAATGGTATCTCTGATCTTGTTTTATGATTTCTCTGCTCAGTATTGAATATTGGCCAGATCCACAGCGTGGCATCAAGGAAGCATATAGGGTCCTGAAACTTGGGGGAAAAGCATGCATAATTGGTCCAGTGTACCCAACGTTTTGGTTGTCTCGCTTCTTTGCAGATGTGTGGATGCTTTTCCCAAAGGAAGAGGAGTATATTCAGTGGTTCACAAATGCTGGATTTAAGGATGTCCAATTGAAAAGGATTGGTCCAAAGTGGTACCGAGGAGTTCGTCGCCACGGTCTGATCATGGGATGTTCTGTGACTGGTGTGAAACCATATT
This sequence comes from Lagenaria siceraria, assembly GCA_002890555.2. Classification (NCBI taxonomy): domain Eukaryota; kingdom Viridiplantae; phylum Streptophyta; class Magnoliopsida; order Cucurbitales; family Cucurbitaceae; genus Lagenaria; species Lagenaria siceraria. Next base: position 15,996,168 of record CM016483.1, on the reverse strand, counting down.
CTGGTGACTCTCCTTTGCAGGTAATTCTTTTCCCCATTTTCAACCTATGTTGTAGTTTGCTGTAATGCTCCTGATGCATCATATCTGATTGCCATTGTAATATAACTTCTATCTATTGTCAGAGTGATAGGCCATTGAATAAATTGTTGTTGTACATGTTTTATGCCTCATTTCTTAGTTTGCGTCATTAAACAACCCCCAATCAACGCGCATACACAGAACATCAACAGCCACAGAATGTGAGCCAACTTTTTTTTTTTTTCTGACCACCGTTGGTTGGAAACCATGTGCTTGCACATTCTTTTGCTAATTTTTCCCATATTAGTGTCAGAGTCCATTTAATATATAACTTTTTTCTTTGGTAACTGTTAGAAATAGTTAGTAATTGAGCAATAATATGGTATTAGTATAAGATTGTTTGTCTACTCTTCTGTTAAGACGTCCAGCACGGCTAATAAACGGTGTGCTCTAATTGATGATGTTATCATAAACTCTCAAAGTTGATAAGTTCGTGAAAATCTGCTAAATTATAGAGTTCTTGACATGCCCCTATTGCATAGGATTCTTATTTCTTAATCATTCTCAATTCGATAAGTATAGACTCTGAAATTCAGACTTCTGGCACTGGCCGGAGGAGATAGAATCCTGATGGTTAGGAACCTAGGATCATAACTTAGAAGGTCAAACTTGAGATTTACCATTCACCAAAGTTTGAATTAACATACTACCTTTGGTTTGTATATGATATGTTTGCATTTTTTTAAATTTTAATTCCTCCAAATCCGTTCCTATTTACATATTAGAACATGGTTCATGCTGCCCCAACACTTCTTGGGATTCTGCTTCGCACCTTTGCTAGGATGCAACTGCAAGAACAACCAATACAATGATGGTTATCATATGGGTTCGCGTTCAGTTCTTTGAAATCAGGACTTTGAATATGAACACTCAGTCAAGCCACAAACAATTATGAATAGCTGAACATGTGCAAAAACCAAGTGCATGGTTATCATATGGAATTAGTTCTTTGAAATCATGACATGAAACATGTACACTCAGTTCAAGCCACAAACAATTATGAACACAATCACCTGCATCAAGACTTCGAAATCGTAAAACTCGAGTGATGATCTGCATTGTGAAATCTTTAACTATGTCGTAATATCATTTCCAGCATAAAGTGTTTTGTCTTTGTAAGTTTGGTTTTACTTCAAGTTCAACTTCCTGAGCGTCAAATGTATTTCTTTGCAGCTTGGTCCCAAGGAAGAGGATGTGTCGAAACCCGTAAATCCATTTGTGTTCCTGGCTCGCTTCCTTCTGGGAGCCATGGCAGCTACATACTATGTGCTGGTTCCCATATACATGTGGATCAAAGATCAGATTGTTCCAAAAGGTCAACCAATCTGAGCTGGGAAAAAGGGTTGAAGCTGATATTCTACTCTTGGAGATGCAATTTTAGTTTTCTAGTTGTAGCACTGTTTGTTTCTTGCTGCTTGTCCTTTCAATTTTATAATGAATTGAATACCCATAAAAAATGTGTATGATTTCGATTCAAACTCTTTGCAGGAATCAGAAATCTTCCATAGAACCAATCCTTCCAAACTAAAGCCCTTTACCTCATATTGAGGTCAGAATGACTTCAGGAGCCATCCAAAATTATTCAGATTCAAAGTAAGTCCACTTTGATTTTAAATAATTGCAAAGAGACAGAGGACCATTATTTAATGAGGCGTCATATTGTGACCTCTCATAATGAAGGTTGGATGTAGATTAAAAAATTGTCTTATAGGGGAGGGTTGGTTGTTTGTTTTTTTTAATGTAGATAACCGAAATCAATCTAAAATTGTAGATGTTTGGAATTACAAATGTTCGACATCCTTAGATAACTATGTTTGTTTTGTAGGAATATTTTGAAGATATTTGAGAATACTTGGATAAGAGTAATTGTTTTGTAGGGTTTTTACTTAGGAATGTCTTAAATTTACATAATGTTTCAAAAATGGCCTACGATTTTAGTTAGTTTTTAATCAATTTAATATAATTTAAACTTATATAACATTTTTTTTTTAATTTGAATTCCTTTTTAAATTATTATAGTTTTATTATTTTATTTTTTATTTTTCTTAACGAAATAATATATATTAATGTAAGGCCTTTTATAAAATAAATATTAATTTTTGTTGTAAAATTGAGGAGCAAAACGGGCACCACGAAAATACAAATATTGGAGAAATATAATATAATAATAAAATATATATATAATAATAAAATAACTAAAATAACTTAAAATGAAAATTTCTCTCAAATTTCTCCACTATTTCCAATTATTTTAGATTTTCACCTATATGAGTGTGTATTAAAACCCACAAAATACCACTATTTATAAGCAATTTGTCAAGTAGAAGGTGGACTACATGGACACTAATAGTGTGTTATCTCTGGGTTATCTTGAGACACATGAATAATACATGGGTAAATATATGAATGATACATGGCAATGGACACTAAGCATGGGCATCTAATTTACAGTTAATTTATGATATTTGTAATAATTTTAAATTTGAATATCTTTCTAAAGAAAATAAAAAACAACCCCAATATAACTCAAGAAAGTGAAATACATAGTTGACTGTTTTTATTTTAATTATAAAAGTAAATAAAGAAGAGTGATATTTATATATAAATAAATAATAAAAAAAACATTATAAAAGTAAAAAGAGGATGTCCTCAATACTAGAATCCAGAAAATTCATGTTTTAAGGGAGGGTATTGAAAACTCTCGAGAATCTTCAAATACCCTAACATCTTATATTACTGCAAAACAAACGTGGTAATCTAAACCCCACAAACTAAACGACCTCTTAATAACTTTGAGATATAAATTTGAGGTATCTCTCTCATACATCAAACAGTAAAAAACTATCAATCACATTGTAGCGGTCTCTTATCGAGTAATCGATATATGCACATTATACACATTTTTTGGTATGAAATACTGTAGTGAAGAAGCAATTAGAATGTAGTATGGTGAGAGTCTTGTGTCAGGCTGCCTAAGGACTGCGGCACTTATGGTTCCTGTTGAGATATGGAGTGTAGTCTACATGCATTAATGGCCACCCTTCCACCTTCCTATATTTTTGCCTGTTTTTCCTTCTCTAATTTTTTTTTTTAAAATTTTATTATTAATTAATTTCACCAAAAACCTTTTATAAAAGTCAATGGTCAGCTTCTTGAATTCAGCTCTGAATATATATATTTCTCTTATCAGACAAAGTCATCAAACTGAGTTATAAGATATAGAAAAAAGAAGAAGAAGAAAAGAAATGCTTTTTGGTTTGTAAGTCTTCAGATTAGTTATTTGATCCATAGATTTGAAAATGTTACACTTAACTTATAGTTCTTTAGATTTGAGTTTGATTTCAATTTAGTCCTTAAATTTCAAAATGTTGCAATTTTATCTTCGAGGTTTAAACTTTGTTTCAATTTGGTTCCTAAGTTTAAATTTTACACTTTTAAGCTTGATTTTTTATTGAGTACTCACTTTCAGCAGTTAGCGTTAATGTTTATTAATTAATTTAAAAAATTTAAAAAATTATATTTAATTAAATTTTATTGTTAAAATTAATTTTAGAATTTTACTTCATAATTATTTTAAATTAATTAAGAAACATTAACTCCCAAATTAAAAGTGAGTATTTAGCGAAAATCGAGGTTAGAAGTATAAATCTCGAAACATAGAGATCAATTTGAAACAAAACTCTAAACTTAAGGATTAAAAGTGTAACATTTTGAAACTTAGAGACTAATTAAAGTGAAATCAAACTCAAAACTTAAGGACTAAAAGTGTAAAATTTTAAAATATATAGGGACCAAATACACACTAAACCCAAAAGTTAAGGACTAAGAATGTATTTTTTCCGAAGATATAATAAAAATGGTATGTTTTTCAATCCATTACACCTATTGCCTTCTCAAATATCATGATTTAATCTTCAATTTCTAAACTTATATGTTGGTGTCCAATAGGTTTTTGAACTTATTATGTTCTTCAAATTTTAATTTTGTGTATAATAAATCATTGTATTCTAAAAAATATTTAATAAATCTTTGAATTATCAATTTCATGTTTAATAAGTCCTTGAGTTTTCAATTTTGTGTCTAATAGGTCATTCTATTTAGTATTTATTAAATTCGTGAACCAATTGGACATAAAATTAAAATTTTAAGGTTGTATTAATTCTATGCCTAATGCATTCATTAAATTTTTAAAAATGTTGAATATGTATTGATCTATTAGTTACAAAATTGAAATTTTAAAAGATATGTATGAGACACAAAATTGAAAATTCATTAACCTATTAAACACAAACATGAATGTTCAAAGATTAAACTTATAATTTAACCTATTTTATCCGCTTGATCTAATTTTTTTATATAATTAAATTTCATCTTCTACAATTTAAAGATGATTATTTTTGTCAATGTTAGTTGATATCCCACAAGGTTTTTTATTTTTACGAAAATTAGTAAATTAATATCCATATTCATAAATTCACGTAAATTTAATAATGGCCCATAGTTTTCTTCAACAAAAGCTTAAGTTTGTCCAGACTTATGGATGAAAGTTCATGACGAGATGTTTAAAGTCAACACACAATTTTATTACAATTTTAGAAAAGTAAGATTTAATTTGTTTATATTGTTTTGACTTTAAATCACTTATTTAATTTACAATGACTTAAAAGCATTAATTAGTCGTGAAAATCATATATATATTCACAAACTAATCTCGAATTTTTTGTTATTGTAGTTGAAAATCAAGACTTTTTTTCTTAACCTTTTTGATTTTTTTTTTTTTTTATATAGAATTAAAAGGGCAAAAGCAAAAACCTTTACACATTAGTTGTTTTCATAAATGTTTTTTTTTTTTTTAATATGGTAAGCTTAACTTATTAACAAAATATTGTAATTTTAAAGTTCATCAAAATCAGATTTTAAGACAAGTTCGTCTCTTATCTGTAAAAGAATAAGATCATTTCTTTAAGAGAAAATTTTTCTTCATTTTCATACATTCATATAAATGGATGCGATCATGATCTTGGAGAGCATGAAAAATATTAATAAAGTTTATGTTTGTTGAGTGTATGAAGACGAAGATAGTTTGTCTCTTGGAGAGATGATCTTTCTTCGCAAATAACATGCTCGTTTTTTTAAGAGATGAACTTTTATCTTATAAATCTGAAATTTGTTTTTTCAAAACTATCATATATTAAATTTGTACTAATAAGTTTGGTAACCTAAACATAATATATATATATATATATATATATATATATATATATATATATAGCTCCCGTTTAGAGTTATATTAATCCATTCTTTTCAATTTTACTCTTTATTATTATTATTATTATTATTATTATTATTATTATTATTATTATTGCTAATATCTTATTGATAGGTAAACGTACAACGGTACAATACAACCCCAATAAAAAATAAATAAATAAATAAGTAAATATGTGTGTGTTAAACCGTTTAGAAGTTTAGCCTTTTGAATTTGGAGGTTTGTGTCCCTTTAGTGAACCTTTCAAAATGTTTAATATATCCTCGATAAATTTAAAATTGTAGAAGATTAATTGATTTATTATATATAAATTTAAATTCTATATCTAATAAAACTCTAAAATTTGAATTTTGTGTCTAGTAGCTCCGTGAAGACTAAATTTATAATATTGAAAGTTTAGGGACTAGATAGACACCAACCAAAAACACATCAACGATAAAACTCCTAGCCACGACAACCTTAAATAATTTTTCCATGTGAAGAAAAATGTCATAATATTATTTCAAGTAATGTTTGATAATGATTTTGTTTTTTGTTTTTAAAAAATTAAACTTATTAACCGATTTCACCCATAAATTTTTACTTGTTTGTTATTTACTTTCTACCAATATTTTTAAAAATAAGTCAAGTTTTGAAAATTAAAAAACATATTTTAAAAACTTGTTTTTGTTTTTAGAATTTGGCTAAGAACTCAACTCCTTTAGAAAGATGAAAACCATTATAAGAATTTGAGAGGAAATAGACTTAATTTAAAAAAACCAAATGGTTACCAAACGGAGTTTAGTATTAAAAAATGGTTGAATTTTTTAAACATTGATAGAAAGTAAATAACAATACAACAAAAATAGAGGTGAAATCAATATTTATAGGCTTACTTTTCAAAAGTTAATAAAAAATCAAATTGTTACCAAACTAAACCTTTTTTGTTTTCTTTTTTCTCTGAAACAATTTCGGTTCGGGAAATTTGTACAAATAACTCGGTTTTTATGCCCAAAATGCCAATTGACTCGATTTTTGGAAAAAAAATGTTAAATGGCCTTCTACTGACGTCATACCCATGGTAGGTTACCGAAATGCCCTCTTCTTAACTTATCGAATGAATAGACATTTATAGTCATCCTACAAGTAAGAGAATATTAGTCAATAAGTTGTACAATCTCGCTTGCTCGTTCTTGCTCTCGCTTACTCTCACTCTCACGATCTCTCTCTCGCTCTCACACTCACTGTCGCTCCTTTCATATCCTCTCGTAATCTACCATAGGTATGATATGAGCAGCAGGTCATTTGACATTTTTTTCAAAAGTTTTAATTAATATTTTGGACTAAAAAAATTGGATCATTTGTACAAATTTCTCTTTCGATATATATTGGAAGAAGAACAGAATTCCGCAGTTCTTTGTAATTCCAATCCGAATTAATGTAAATAAAATTTCATCAACTTTTGAGATTCTTTAATTAACTTAATTAGTCTGATTTGGTTGACCCCAAGAAATTGGGTATGAAACCCGCCATTATCTCAACGACATGCGCTTCATTTTCATTTTTTTTTTCTTTTTTTTTTTGGGGGGGGTCCAACAAAAATTTTCAATCTAGAAATTTTCTCATTCAAAGTGGAGAAAAAAAAATTTCTGGGAAAATTTAAGTTTTCTTTTAGCGCGTTTGACTATACTATTCCAATTTTTCATTGAACAATCAACAATATTATTCTCTTTTTTGCCTCACCTACTGATTGCAACATGTATATATAAGAATATAAACCTTGAATCTCATTGCTCCACCACAAACTCCTTTGTTTTTTTCTTTCTTGTTTTCAATTTTGTCAATTCTTATGGCTGCTGAAGCTCTTACAGAAGATCAGATCGCTGATTTTCGTGAAGCCTTCTGTTTAATCGACAAGGATGCTGATGGTGCGTTCATCTTTCTCTTCCTTTTCCGTTCTTGCCCACCACATGTTTGATATTTTTCCTGAATGAAACCTGAGGCTCGAATTTATAGTTTGTTCATATTACATCAAGTGGGGTATTGAGATTTGAGCCTCCGACCTCGAGGAAAGAAGTATGCATGCTAATTAGTATTGGGTTATACTCACTTTGTAAAATTAATAGCTTATTCATTAGACTCACTAATACAACAAGCTCAGCTGAATATAACAAACTAAACAGAATCTGGAAATTCAGAGTTTACTAACAGATTACATGGAAAAAAATGGTTCTATGGTGAGATACTTTAGCATGGATGATTTATTTTTAGGCACTAAGTTGTTCTTTCTCTTAGTTTTGATAAGCTTAACTTTTACAATTCAAAATTAGTTTAAGCCATCGCTTTTTGATTCATTGTGAGAACTGTTTTCTTTTGAGTTTATAAAGGGTGAAGGTTTAAGGATGACTGCTAAGTGAAACTTGTGGAAATATTTGTAGGATTCATCACCGTGGAAGAGCTAGGGGCAGTAATTCAGTCATTGGATGGACATCCCACCAAGAATGAAGTTAGAGATATGATAAGTGAAGTCGATGTCGACGGTAACGGGACGATAGATTTTGATGAGTTTCTAAATGTCATGGCAAGGAAAATGAAGGTAAGAGAGCAAAACAATGGGTACAAATGAATTGTAATAGCCATTTTACGTGTACATGGTGGCTTAGAAAGGGTTGGCTTTTGTAGGACAATGTTACTGAGGAGCTAAAAGAAGCCTTCAAAGTGTTTGATAGGGACCAAGATGGTTATATCTCAGCTTTTGAGGTAAAATTTCAATCTTTTTCTTCCATTTCTCTCTGAATTGGGTTTCACAATATACAGATTTTTCATTTTGCAAAAGGGTCTCTTAGAGATCTCTCTCTCTGCTGTTATGATTGTTGTTTATTTTGCCTGCCCCTTGAACTCATTTGAAAGCCATTGCCATTGGTCAAAGAAAACCAAAAGGCAGGCCTACTTTAAAACCTGAAAGTCAACAAACAATTCACAAAACCTTTCTTATGTTGAAGTTCAATTAGCTTAATTGATAAGCCAAATGTCTTACCGACAAAGTGATTTCCACGATTTGAATCTGCAGTTGAGAAATGTCATGATAAATTTGGGAGAGAGATTGACAGACGACGAGGCTGAACAAATGATTCGAGAGGCCGATTTGGATGGCGATGGTCGAGTGAGTTATGAAGAGTTTGCCAGGATAATGACAATCAGTTGATCTCATTTCAACATGTGATGTACATTAGATGAAACTTTAAAATCCCAAGAAGAATCTTTCATTTATGTTTATTGCTACCATTTGCCCTCACTGTATATTAGGATACAAAAGTTAGATTTATAATAAAGAGCAAAGAAATGTGATTTCCCCACTTTTTACTGTTTTTCTTAACTTGATTTTGGGTAATGTTTGTTTCGTGGTAATGTTAAATGGCCATTGCCTGACATCAAGATTCTCAGATTTGTTTTGTGGAGATATCATCGACGTTTTTAAGAACATATGAATTCTCGCATTTGTTTTGCAAGAATGACATACATTATATGTTTTAATAATGCGATAATCATATAATTATATCCATAAAACATTAACGGTTTGTTAGATATAAACCTACAAACCTAATTAGCATCTATTTTTGACAAAACTACAATGAAGTAAAAGATAAAGAACTTTCAGCATTGGAAAATGGTTCGAAATAGTCTTTAGCTCCTATGATTATTAGTTAATTAATGATAAGATGATGTAGCAATTAAAGCTTTGTTTGGTAACCATTTGGTTTTTGAAAATGAAGCTTATTTCCTCCCAATTTCTATTATATCTCTCCTTGTTTACTATTATCTCTATTGTCATCGTCCAAAACTATTATTGCAGTAGTTTGTTGAAAGACAACACCAATATAATCGTTCCTTATTCCAGACCTAGACAAGGGATAAACTAGATTCAAAATGAGATATGTTTCTTATCTCATCGATCTCCGATAAGGAAGATAGCAAGTGTCAACATGTTTGCTAGAGGAGATATATATACATATATCCAAATCAACAAATTACATCATCTTATCATCAAGCAACTAACTATCACATAAGTTTGGTAAGCATTTATAACCATTTTCATATTTAAGGACTAACGTGTTGAAAAATGTATTTTGTCCTATGAAATTAACTTTTGGACATGTAATTTAATATGAATCACTAGGATGGATAAGTGATATTTGTGATTTTATATATATATTGTTAACACAGACATAATTCAACTGAGTTAGCGACGAAGAGGTCGATGTTTGAAGTCTTCCATTCTTATTATACTAAAAAACAAATACATATAATCAAACACTAACATGTAAATTTAAAAATAATATTTTTCAAAAGTAAAACTAATTAAATTTAAGGTGTTAATTTTAACCTAATTCAGTTAATTAAAACATATACTTTCGATAAAATGTCAACATTTGGATCCCCAACTTGAAATTGCACCGTTGTACTTTAACCAAATTAAATTATGAGTCTATAATAATGTTTACTCCATTAATAGAAATATGGTAGTTTTCAAAATTATTCATATTCTTTTGAAAGTTACAATGATCGATATTGCATAAATGCTTCAAAACTATATTTATGAAGAAATTTGAAATTCGGACTTTAATGGGTGTAGCAAAACTAAAATAATGTTCCAACATTTGCAATACGTCATCTTAAAAAAAAACTTAAAATTAAAATACTATTTTGGTATTTATACTTTTAAATTTATTTAATTTTAGTCTATCTACATTCAATTGTCCAATTTTAATTCTTATATTTTCAATAAATTTTGAATTAGTTTCCAATGTTAGTTTATTATTATTGAAAAAAAATTTTGTTATCTATAATATTTTTAGTATAAATTTTGAAAACGAATTCACATATGTTATTTTCTTGTATGAAAATTATTATTATTATTTAATTAATTTTAGTAAAATTTAAAAGTTATTAAAAGTGCATAGACTAAAATTGAACAAACTTCAAATATGGCTATGAAAATCCACTCTAACCCAAAGTTAAAAAATATTTTATTATTATTAAAATTTTTTTTTGTTATCTATAATATTTTTAGTATAAATTTTGAAAACGAATTCACATATGTTATTTTCTTGTATGAAAATTATTATTATCATTTAATTAATTTTAGTAAAATTTAAAAGTTATTAAAAGTGTATAGACTAAAATAAAATCCACTCTAACCCATAGTTAAAAAATATTTTAATTGAAAATTAAAATAAAATCTCTCTGTATTTTCAGAAGTTTACGTGCACGGTGACGATGAACTTTGTGAACCCTCCGATGATGGAGCCGTCGCAACCCCCTAATCCCGACGAATACTCTGCCTCGTCAACAATTATCACCTTCCAACGCCCAATTCCTCTTCTTCGTGGCCCAATTCGAGCTGGTCAATCTGAAAATGCCTCCGCAGGTCCGTACTTGCTTGCATTTAGGGATTCCCAAGCTTGGCAATCTGCGTACAAAGCATGCGAGTCGAAGATTATCGAACAATGCGAGGCCGGCGCCAGGATCGGTTGCTCAATAACTGCCTCCAACAAGTGCAAGCCGCCCTGGTGGGGTTTTTTGTTACGGTCGAAGAAGGGGATGGATTTGAAGGAGAGGGAGCAGTGCGAAGAGCGAGAAATGGAGGCTTGTTTGGCTACCGCGAAGGAAAAGTGTGTTGGTTTTGCGAAGGAGAAGTGTTCTAAACCGTTTATGGAAGCTAGAATTGTGGCGAGGGGGGGAAAGATTACAGAGAAGGAAGCGAAGATGTGGGTTTGTTGGGCATCAATCGCTAATAAAGAATTTGTTATCCCTTTAATTGATATCAGACGAAATCTTTCTGGAGTTGGTCTTGGGGAGACGACTTATCGAGCTTGTGAATTATTCTAGACAACTATTTTTTTTCTGGAATTGGTCTTGGTGATGGTGATTCAAGTTATGGTTGTCCATCGTAGGAGGAATTTGGTGGAAAACTCTGCTTGTCGTCGTGTCTGGCTTTGTTGAATACCAGTTGGAATTTTCGGTAAGGTCTGATCAGTGGACGAGCAAGGAATGGTTCAAACGAAGATGGAGAATGTAGAGGTATATTGCCTAATTCTTTTGTTGATAAGTTCAAATACAATAGCATTTAATGCAAACAAAGTTTCTTGGTAAGTCACATTGTGGTTTGACTCTGTTTTCATGATCAAATGTAGATCCACCAGCTATCATTTCAGGACTTCCCATTAATCTTAGTATCGAAGATTATGATGCATTTGTTAACTGGCATAGTATTGATTATTGAATACAATATAATTGAATCGTTCTCTTGTGTTCATGTACAGGCAAGTTCCTTGCTTATACTTGATAATTGGAAATATCTGTTCGGACGGCCATACTTGTACATGTACCAAAATCCGGGTCAGTCTCTTGGTGATTCCATGGTTCACAAACATTTATTTCTAGTTGGTTAAGTAAGTATGGTTAGGGAATATTGTTATAGTTTTGTTTTAATTGCATAATTGGTATACTGACTTATGTTTAGTCAAATTAATTTTAGTATACTACCTTAGTTAATTTGTTAACTAGTTTCCTTGGAATTCTATTGTCTTTTCTTCTCATTTCTTTGTAAGGCTAGAAAAAGCCAGTCTGTACTAATAAAAAAAAGAACTATGGATTATGGTGAATTAGAAGAGTCTCCTTCTAATGGAATATTTTGTTCTCCTTAGAATGGGTTTCCCATTTCTTCATGGCTTTTGATGTCCTCAACCTAATGCACTCATCGAGTAGGATCAAGATCAACTGATCAAAGCAGCCTCTGCCCATCAATCTACATCTTAAATTATAAATTTGAAAGATTTTAAGTTTACCTGGCCTAATAACTTGAATGTTAAACTCATAGGTTTAGTAGTATTTATCAAAGTAGGAATCATGAGTTTGAATTCCTGCAATACTATTTTCTCTCGATTTTATACTAAATTAATTGTCTAGGTGTTGGATCACGTGAATCAAAATTAATGTTCAAGCTTAACACCTTGAACTAGGCTTTTTAATCTGGTGCTGATTCAGCACTATTTGAAAACCACATTTGGGATGAATCCTTATAATTAAGTTTCATAGAACTGCTGGAATGAAGTACATTGAACCTCTGTTTTTCTTCATCAATCATCATTAAAGGTAGAACGATAGACAAAACATCCAAATTAAAGCAGCTTCTCAATGCATAATTTGAATCTGATCCTTTGTGGCAGCTCTGGTTGAATCAATGTGAGTATGAACAACCCAATACTTATCGTAGTCGATTTTGGTAATTGTAGACTTTATTGCAGATTTATTGGAATTCAGGGAAATTGAAATTCATTTCCATGTATATCTGAAGGTACAAGATATATCTGTCAACATGATAAGTAAGCGAGATACATTTGTGCAAATACAATCGTGTAGGTACTATTTTCTGGGAAAAGAATATGCTTGTTATTTAAATACAATGTGGATTTTTTCCCCTCCATTTTAATGAAAGACCAAACTTTAGAGTTTAGAACAGAAATGTGCCATATGAAAAGAAAAGCCCAAAATAAAAGGTTCCTCGTCAATAGGTATTGAGAAAGAAACATTACACTTTAGATTCAGAGAGACATCTCCTCTTATGAACACTCAAATACCATGAAACATTCTCCTAACCCTTAAGTCAATTCAGACCTCCCCGTCTGGATACTGTCGAGTTGATAGTTTCAGTGACTCTTGTCCCTTGGTATGAGACTTGGGTATGTTTGCTCTAAGTGGTAACTAGAAAATCCTTTTTCACCAACAAGGAGGCAATTGAATATGACATTCTTCCTATTATACCCACCATTTGCATGCAACGATAAAAACCAACTTCGTCATTGTTCTTGAGGTTTTTTTTCACCAAAGGTGAGAATGGGATGATTTAAATTTCTGACTTTTTTGATTGAGCGTTTATATTTTGATCTGCCAAGCTGTACTCAGTTAGTTGATTGGTTTGCTGAAAATTAATGAAAAAAATTATGAAAATAAAGTTTTAAGAGTTTGGGTGGAATTTTTTGCATTAATTTGAAAGGTTGTATAAATTACCACTTTGGATTTGGAACGATCTCCAAGGAGACTTCTGGATTGTGTTCAACCACTCCCACTAAACATAGAAGTTTTGTTATTTTGAGTTTCTCAGTCAACTGAAGGACGATTTCTTTTACAGACGGAGTGCATGTCACGATGAATGATGAAGGGAATTAGTTAACAATTAATAAGAAAAATAGTTTGCTTTAGTTAATTGATTTGGGTAGGTTTAGATCAGTAGTTTATTATTATTTTGTTAATTAGTTAGCACTGGTTTAATAAACTAAGGATTGTGAAGTTTGAGATTAAGAAGAAACCTAGATTGGCATAATACATGTTTGGATTGTACCATAAATGAATTATAGAAAACTGGATTTATGCTTTCTTTTGTTTGTGGGTTTATGATTTGTAAAATTTAAATCCCCATACAAAAGATAGGCTCGTATCAAACATGAATTCAGCTTTTGAATAGCAAATTGTATCTAGTTAACATGTAGTTTTGGATTACTTCCCCTGTTTCTTAGGATTAATTTCATCCCTTCTGAATTTCTTCTTTTTGTTTAGAGATAATCAAACATGGTTAAGATTAATACCGAGAGAAAAAGAGATCGAGGGAGATGAGATGAAAAGGTTAAACCACCCTTATTAAAGCGAGACTGAAAATGCTAGTAAAGACAAGCATGATAGGAGGCCAACCCAACAGTTGCAGCTGTATACTGTTTTAAAAGTGGAATATAGGCTTTCTCGAGTCCTTCATTCAGACAAGGCCTAAAACAAACATCCACACAACTGTTCATGTTGGGGAATAATGGAATATAAAATGCCTCCAACAACATGGAAACAGTATTCCATTTATATTTCTTTTTTCAATGCTTCCTCTGAATAAAACAAAAATAACCCATTAGGACAAAGTATTCGAATCACCCATGCCCCAGGAGCTTTCAACTTTTAAGATGATATATAAGATGGGGAATAATAATACTCCAATCTCTTGAAAATAAATTGTTGAACCGAATTCTTGATTCCAATTCGATTTAAAAATTTGTATATAAGATATTTTAGAAAGAAATAATAAATAAAAGTTTGCAGAATTTCAAAGCAATAAGCATAGAGAACGGGATCTCAAAAGCACCAAAACCTCTTTGGATAAGAGAAATTCTGTCACTCAAAACCCTAACAGTAACATCAGTCGAGAGATTCCCAGAGCAGAGAGCCAAGCATTTATTCCACTCGGAATTGCAAGTGCAGATCTGCTTCCTACCCCATACTTAGCCAAAACTCAAGAATCTCCATTGCTCTCGTCCACAACTCTTTCTAGAAAATATTTATATTATTGTCCATGACAGGATCAAATTAAGCCAGCCTGCAAGACAAGGAGAGAGAAAAAAAAAATGTCTTTTCTCCAATACAGGAAGTTGTTAAAGTGAATCGGATGAAATGCAGCAAGAAGAAATTAAAAGAGTTTAGGTTCAATTCACGAGGGCAACCTGTTTGGAATTTAATATGCTACGAGTTTTCATGACACTCAAATGTTGTAGGGTCAAACGGGTTGTTCCTTAAGATTAGTCAAGGTGCATGCAAGCTGGTCCGGACACTCACATATGTCAAAAAAAAAAAAAAAAAAAAGAAAATTAAAAGAGTTTATCCATAAATGATCGGTTAATGTAAAAGAATTTGCTAAAATAAATTGTGCTCTGGCAGGAAGAAGAAATGGGGTAGTAGTTAAAAGTAGTAAAATTGAAGCTTTGCAGCCAAGGAGCTGTTTGGTAGTGTTTTAATTAGAAAATAGAAAGTGGGTTAGGCTTCAATGATAGGGAGAATAAGAGGAATAATGGGATGGGGGTTTAGTTTAATTTTCTCGTGATACCATCAAAAGGTGAAGCTACCATATGATCTGATCTTTCCTTGTTTGTCTGAAGAGCAAGAAGAAGTTTAGATCATGCTGGCAGCTTCAACTGCTGGTGATGCACGGCAAATGAGGAGAAAAAGAGAGAGAGTTTATGTTATAATTTGAAGGAAGATGAGGGGTATAGGTAAGGGATATAAATAGAGAGGGGAAGTAAAGTATTGTGTCAATTTTTGTTGTTGAATTATGTTATTGTAAGGGTTTGGAAAAAAAAGCTGATGAATATGATAAACTAAATAATGAACAAAAACCAGATGGCAGACTGGCAGTGGTCCAAAGGTAAGACAAAATTGAATATTGTGAAGCCCCACGCCATTCACCAGCAGACAAGCTAGTGAGTAGCTCTAAAATTTTACCCGATGACTTTTTCACTTTATGCAGCTCTCTCTTTCTCTCTCTCATTGTAAAATCTTCCATGAAACAGAAAAGATCGAGACAGCAGAACACGAAGTGAGCAGTCTCTTGGGGACCATGTGCATGGCTTCTAACAAACTTTCGGAGAAAGAAAGACTCAGAGCATCTTAAACCAGCCAAATCATGCATGTGACTCTTTCTCTCTCTCTCTCTCTTACTTTGTTGGTTTCTGTTTTATATATTTCTTGTTGGGTGCTTCCTTAGTAGTGAGTGAGATCTATACTTTTTTTTTCTTTTGTTTGTATTTGTGAGTGTCGAAACTTACTTAAATGTCACCTCGACTAATCTCACATACTGTCTAACATTTGGGTGCCAAGAAAACTTGAAGGATATTAAATCTTTGGTGGATTGAAATCATTCTCTCTTAGACCCTTAGAGTCCATTATTATACATTACCTTTATTTTTTGTGTATTAATATAGTAAGATATTATATTAGGAAAGGTGGATGCCATTCTGTTGAGACTCAATAATGGACTCTAAACTTAATAATGTCAAAGTAGTCAACATGGACCGTTAATAATATCATCTTTTACTTTAATCTTACTGAAAACAAGTCATTTGGTGGAGGCATTTGTTTATAAGAATCTTCCTGCTTTTTCCGTGTACTGAAAAGGATGGATGAAAATGGGATTGATAAATTCATTCTTATGAAGAAGAAAACATGGATCAAGTTGTTTTGCATTTATGGTTGTGACATTGACATTCTGTTTCTTTCTATGTTGTTTTTGGTTCATTTGGTTGGTTGAGATTATATGATGACTCTAAGATCTCATCTCCAAATAAATATTTCTATTGAAGTTATCAGGAAAAGTGGAAAATGTAAATATTCTGTAGGAAAAGTTCTCCATTCCTCATCTCCAAGTTGGGTTTTGATACAATATGATCCAACCACAACCACTTCACTGTTATTATTTGAAAATTATTTCATTTAAGTTGCAAATTAGTCTTTTTCTTCCATCATGTTTGTGGTTTTGACTGCTTTGGTTGCCAAATGTTTTCCATTGAGTAGTAATAAGGAATTGACAAATAATTAAAGGAAAATTAAATTCATTTACTTCTAATAGTTTGGTTGGGTGATTACTTATGGAGGTTACCATATTCATTATAATTTGATTATTTTCCTCTTCGTACTGTATTTTTAGTAACGAGTCATGGAGTTTGATTTTGTATTTTATTATGTATCTTTAGTATTAGTAAAGTTTCGATTAGCCAATCAAACTATAACTCAAATGGTTGAGACATATGTCATCGATCAACAAGTAAGAAATTCAAATTCTTCGTATTGAACTCAAAAAAGGCTCTGATTAATATCTTTTGTTTTTCTTTTTATATAGGTTGTCTACCATCTTTCTTAGAGGCATCTATCTATACTACGTTTCATATCTTTTCAGGTTAAACTACAAAATTTAGTCTTTAAATTTCAAGTTTGTGTCTAACAAGTAACAAACAAGTTTAAAGTTGTTTGAAACTTTAGATACCTCTTAGATATAAATTCAAAACAACATTGAAAATTCAAGAACTTGTTAATCATTTTTTAAAGTTTGTTGAACGCTTGAAAATACAATATTGACTAAACTCGTAATTTAATACATTCTCTACTGTAGTAGCTAAGCATAGGGAAGGTTTTTACCAAAAGTTATTAGGATATCATATACCTTCCCATCTCTTTGTGATGAGAACTTTACTAAACACAAATTTGATAAACAAATGTTTTTTTTTAGTACAACAATTATAAGGATGGGAGATTGAACCTTCGATCTCTAGGGACCGAGATCGTGCCAATATCATTGAGCTAAGACATTGGTCCTACATTGGAAAGGTTCAAGAAAGTGATAGGCTTCAAACACTATAAAATAAGTTTGCATTTGGTTTCAAATCATCTCAATTTGAGGCACTTTAAGTCAGGTATACTAACTCAGTTGTGTGAGTAGTATAATGCTTTGAGAGTATTTTATTTGTACTTGGGGTTGGGAAGAAATTCTGTGTGATTGTAATAATTTTCACCTAGTGAAGTTTTTTTTTGTCAAAGGTTTTTTTTTTCGATTTGAAATTTTTCTAGGTCAATTCTTGTGTTCTTAATTTTGGTTGTTTTTGTTTTAATTTCTCAGTTTTTCTTTTTTTCTTATTCCAACCGTAGTAGTAGTGAATGAAACCAATAATTATCATCACAAAACTACAAAAGTAAAGAAAGGACAACAATACTCACGGTTCATCTACAATAAAAAAAATGAATTAAATTCAGCTATATATATACTTAATTAATATTTAATTTTTGTTTTAAAACTTTATTGTTGATTGTGCAAACTAGGTGGTGTATGTATTAATGTCATAACCCCTTTTGAAAAAGTTGTCTCATACTTAACAATAAATTATGATGTTAGGTTGGAAAAAACAATGCATCAAAGAAAAGATAATGTGGACCCATCCCTTAAAGACATAAACTTTGCCTTTTCCATTGTAAAAATTTTGGTGTGACTCCAAAAATTCTACCATTGACAGATTAAGATTTATCCAATTCATTGAACATTCTTTCTTTTTTTAGTTCATGCATGTGATTTACCATATTTTTTGTATTGGGAAACCATTTATTGCCAATGTTTATTACTCAACTTTTTGCATTATTGTTTTAAAGTTTGTCTTTAAAGTTTGATGTACACTCATTCTTATTACAACAATTTACCTGTTGCTATTAAAACATTGAATTGAAGTGTTTTTTCTTTTTTTTCTCCCTAAATAGTATTATAAATTTTCTTCCTTTTTCTTTGTTTTATATTGTATAAATTTGACAGACTCTAACGGACATATTTGATAACATTTTTTTTAAGAAACAAATTTGTCTTGTTTTCTAAATTTAAAAAATGTTTGTAAAATTGGAATTGTATTTCAAAAACGTAGTTTCTCTCCATTATGTTTCTATTGCTTTATATGAATAGGACAAATATATTATTTAAATTTTGAATCTGAATTTTTTTGTATTTTATGGGGATTTTTATATATTATTTAATTTAAAATTTAAATTTTTTTAATAGGTATATTTATACATTATTTTAATTTTAAATATTAAATCTTGTATTTAAATTTAATACACTTGGAACTCGTTAGAATTTTGCATTATATGACTTTTGTTCATCGAACGTGCATTTAGTCTCACTTTAATATTTTACAATCACAACATTTATAAGAGTAATATAATTGTGTTGGATTCAAGTTGACATCATGTAAAGAAAATGACTCAAGTGAAAAATAGTATTGTATATCAAATTTGGACAATATCTGAAAGTTAGAAACACTTGTATTATTGTTGTTAATTTTGCATGGAAGTATGTTTGTATTATATTATGTAAACTTTTGGTCGTTGTTTTTTTTTAATGCATGTTATATGTTGACGCACAAACCTTGTCCATGCCACCCATCTCTAGGCAAAGCTTCTCTTGTTTGAGGATTTTGTTTGAGTTGACTTGCAAGAGAACTCGCACTGGTGTAATGTCGAGTCGGATATACTCCGATGCCTAAGTTAGTATACGAAGTGTTTAGTTCGGCTAAGCACACATAATATTGTTTACCCCCCTTGAGATGGTGGAATAAGACTTTTTAATAGAGTTCATTGTCTAACATTCGTTTGGGACGTGTGCAATATTGGTGTTGTTAGCGTAGGTGTAGTCCCTGAGGTTGCAGGATTTTGGCTAATGAGCTCGGCTAAACCGATCTAAAGCTTGAGGCTTTGACTTCCTATTATCTGTCGTGCAGACTCCCCTATGGCTCCTCCCAGTACTGTATAGGCTTGGACTTACCCGTGGGCTTTGAGCCTTGTCTTGGGCAACTCTTAACAATTATAATTCTTTTAGATTAACTAATAGACACTACTATTAAAGATAAAATGAGTATTCAGTAAAAAATCGAGGTTAAAAGTGTAAATCTTGAAATCTAAAGTTCAAATTGAAGTAAAACTCAAATTTCAAGAGTGAAATTGTAATATCTTGAGACCTAGGGACTAAATTGAAACTAAATTTAAAACATAAGTACTAAAAGTGTAATATTTTAAAGTTTAGAGGCCAATAGAAATTCAATCCAAAATTTAGAGACAAAAAAAAAATATTTTCTATTTTTTTCAAAACACAGAAAATAGAAATAGTTATCAAACATTTTCTTCATTCTAAAGTTTCGTTTCTTCTTGTTCTTTTTTCAATTCACATGCCCCATAAAGTTTCGTCACTGCTAATATTCATGAAAATTGATTTACTACGTTTTTTTAGCCTGAACTAATGCTCTTAATGTTTCGAAGATGTGCCTTTTTTTTTTTCCTTTTTTTTGGAAGATGTGCATTTTCCGTACACCGTGACAAGTATAAAATAGTTTAATAGAAAATAAGACTTTTATATGCTTCATGATGTAATTCTTGCATCTGCTGGTTTTCTTGTCAAAGCCTTCGATGTATATTGGTTAAGATTTAAAATGTTAATGCTCACGAAAAATGTTGATGTGTCAATTTTATAAAAATATCGATAAAAATATTAATAACATGTCGATGATGATGAATATTTCTAAAAAATTATAAAAATAGAAAATTAAAAAATTAAATTAGTAAATAAATATTTTATGCTTCTTTTAAATATGTTAAAATGTTTATTATTTTTATTATATTCACATTAGTGATATTTTGTTGTCTATTTTTTGTGTTTTATGAATTATTTTATGATATAATGAAAATACCGATTCACCCTTCATATTGATGATGAACCCATAGATTTGTGAAATTATCGATGAAAATGGCGATATATCAATAGAAATTTAATACAATGCTATTGGTTGTATTCCATAAATTATATACAAGAAAGTTGCCTTTCAAGTCAAAAATACGTTTTTTTTTTATTATATAAAATTCTTGTAATGTTCTTCACACGAGATTTCAAGATGAATTCTTATTCATGAAAATGAACCTGATTTATTGATTTTGTAGAAGTGTTAGATGTATAACCATATGATCCTTTCCCTCAATTATAAAAACATTGATCTCTTGCTCTGTTGATCTTCTCAAATTGACCTATTGTCTTGTTGATCTTTGTTGAAGGTTGCCTAAGGCAAAGCCTAAAGCCCATGGGAGAGCCTAAGCTCATAGGGTATCGAGAGGAGATATAGGGGAGGTGCATCCCAAAAGAAAAAATGTTAACACCTTGGAGTTTGGGCCGACCAGTTGAGCCAGTGAATATATTCTAATCGAGAAATAAACGAGCTAGACTCGAACTAGCACCCTGCAACCTCAAGCGTCAAAAAAACTCCTAACACTGTTATTGTTACACGTAACTAAAGGCATATGTCAAATGACAAACTTATAAACAACCCTATTAGATCACCCCAAATGGCAGAGTAAGCAATCTCTACAAGAGAGACCCGACCTTACTTTTTTTGTGCTTACTTGAATTAGTCATCCATTCGTTGTACTAACTTAAACATTAGAGTACACTAGGCTCGATACTACATTGGTGCAAGGATCTCTTACACAGGTCAGCTTAGAGTATCATAAGACTAGAGCAGGGAGAGCAGGCCGAATGTCAAGCCCACCTGAAGCCCGCAACGAAGCCCAACGCAAATGATATCCTAGTGCCAACAATCTTCTTTGACTAGACTTTGGCTGATTTTTATTCTCTGAGAATTGATTGAATTTTTGAAGTTGTGTGTGAAAGTCATCATTTGTCTTCAAATCTTCAAAGAGATTTTAGTCTTTGAAATCTTTTGATCTTCAAAATCT
This sequence comes from Lagenaria siceraria, assembly GCA_002890555.2. Taxonomy (NCBI): domain Eukaryota; kingdom Viridiplantae; phylum Streptophyta; class Magnoliopsida; order Cucurbitales; family Cucurbitaceae; genus Lagenaria; species Lagenaria siceraria. The sequence goes on along the minus strand of CM016483.1, from coordinate 15,974,723 downwards.
TCAATCTTTAAAGACTCTTTAGTTTTAAAAAAGATTTCAATCTTTTAGGAGTCTTTTCGGAATGAATGCCTCAAATTCAAGAGCGGTCTTCTTTATTTATAGAGTTTCGGCTTAGACTTGGTTTACTCTGGTCCAATTTTTGGACTTCAGGCTTATTTGATCTTACTCCACTCCTTTTTAGTAGGCTTAGGAAAATTGGAGTATATAGCATAAAACCAACACCAAAACTGAAAAAATAGCAACAGTTTTTTTTTTTTTTTTATGGCAAAGATGATTTCTATATGATGTATAAATTGCACTGTATATTCTAAATTACCCTTATAGGTAGACTAAAGCTATTCAATCCACTTGATTTACACAATGTACATCCCCAAAATCTTGAGTGTTGGCTCTATTTTTAGATATTAAGATTTGAATTTGTTATCCTCATTTTCATTATGTTTAAGTTTGTGAATTTCTATCAAATCTAACAAACTTACTGATTGATTGTCTAAAACAATGAACACATTTCAGTTGATCAAATTTCTCTTTAAATCATGATAAAGTTAAAATCACTTTTGTCATTTTTAAAATCACTCAAGAACACACTTTAATCACTCGAAATTAATTTAATTTTCAATTTTACACTTTTAAATACAATTTTCAATCATCAAGATTAGTTTTGAAATATTAAAAACATATTTTACGATGATTTTAAAAAAGACAAAAGTGATTTTAACACACTTGTAGCAGTTTGTTCTTCAAAATTTTCATCCCTTTAATTTGAAGCAATTTTTTATCAAATGCTCTTCCTTATGGCAGTAATAATATTCTCTCTCTTTTCCTTTAGATTTAATCTATATTTAGTGTTTTTTACTTGTGATTTTCCTTCAAATTCGGATCTCCCTTTGATCACTAATGCTTCAACATCCTTTTTATCATATTTGATTTCAAAATCTTTAGATCTTAAAGCATTTTAATATCTAAAGTCAACGAATCTTTTCTATATTTTTATTTCAACCTTAACATTTTGCTTTCAGGTAATGAATTTAGAAGAATAACAACTTGATCTGCATCATTTAGTTTTTGATCTACATGTATCTTGTTGAGTTCATCTAAGTTTTCTTCCAAGAATTTTGACGATTGCATTCTAAATCCAAAAAACCTCTCCTTCAAGTAAATCTTATTCGGTAAAGATTTACTTAAGTAAAGTGATTCCAACTTAGTCCATAATTCATTTGGATCTTCAATATCATTAACTTATCGAAGCAAATTACTAGCTAAGTAAAGGATCGTTGTACTATAAGTTGGTTCTTCCATCTCAACTTGTTTTTCTTTCGTTAAATCTACACTCACTTTCTTTGTACTAAAAGAGCTTTCAACTTCTTTTTCCAGAGGCTAAAATCCTCATTCTAAGAATTTAATATATAATTAATGTAATTTATTTAATAAAATATCTTTTAATTTCTAACTTTCTTATGCATAAGTTAAAGTCATAAACAATATTGAAAATGTAACCATGCTCAACAACTATCACACCAAAACCCAAAAATTATATGCACTGCAAGAAATCTCCAAAATTGAAGCTACTTTCTCGTTGCCTGCAGTTTTCTACCCACACTTCTGCCAAATAATAAAAGACTAAAGCTTAATGGGCTTTAAAATAATGATACTTCATTTGTACAAACATAATAAGCTCAACCACCTTACTTGAATTGGATCTCTTCTATAGATTGTACAACAGTGTCCTTAAATTTTAAGAAAACAAACATAATATTAAAGAAAAGAAAAGGCGTGGGCTATGACTTGAATCAACAAATCACTCTCTTGAATAAAGTATATCTTTATATATAGAAGCAAACACAATATTGAACTCACGATCTACTTTAAGCACAAACAAGCAACATAAGCCAACACCTACCTTAAGTAGGTCACACAGAAATTTAAATTTCACGCATGACAAATACTCTGTAAACATATGAGCGAGCAAGATTATTTTTAGATGCAATCTTCTCTAGCTTCACTGTCTTTTTATTCTTTTCGTTTCTAAAGAAATGAAACTTAACATCAACATGTTTGGTTCGATCATGATATAAAGGATTTTTCGAAAGTACAAGAGCACTCTAATTATCACAATGAATGGTAAGCTCGACTATATCTCCCAACATGTCAGAAATCAACCCTTTCAACCAAATTGTTTACTTAAATACTCGCATAAAGCAATATACTCTAACTCAATAGTAGATAAAGCTACCACAATTGGATTAGATTGTTGTACGTTTTAGTCAATATTATTATTATTATTTTATTTTTATTTTTTTGGCTTATTTTAGGAGATTTTCAACACAAAATATTGAGTTGCAAATACAAGGTATATTTTCATTCACTTAATTTTTATTATTATTTAACCAATTTTGATTAAAAATAAAATTAAAAGACTAGATTAAAGATTTATTAAAAGTGGAGAGACTTAATTTAAGATTTATTGAAATTACATGGACTAAAATTGAACAATTAAAAGTGCATAAACTAAAATGAAATGGAACCCAAAGTAGAGAGAACAAAATGATATTTTGACATACATTTTCATCATTAATTTAAGAACTGGTTTCAAATATAGAAAAAATATCAAACTATTTACAAATATAAAAAAAAATTTACTGTATATTAGTGATAGAACGCAATAAAATTCTATCGCTTAAGTACAACATAGAAGTCTATCGTTGTTTATCTCTCCGCGATAAAATTCTATCGCAGTTTATCACTGATATAGACAATAAAAATTTTTTATATTTGTAAATAGTTTGATATTTTTTCTATTTATAATAATTTCAATTAAATTTTTAAACAACAAATTAATTAAAACATATTTTAGAAATCTCAATGTCACTAACAGACTCATGTTTAATGTAAATCTGCATATGATTTACCAAGTAAAATCAAACTGAATCTAAATACCCATTAATCCCCCAAGTAAATCTCACAATGGTTTTTCTTTTAATATATGAAAATGAAACATCATAAGACAAATTTTTTTAAATAATAATTAAAAAAAAAAAAAAAAAAAAGGTAATGGGATGACCAATGAATACCATTTGCATATGATTGTAAGGCAGTGAAAGGGAATAGAGAAATATCTGGGATTTTTTTAAGTGGCATGACAATGAAAACTCAAGCGCAACACCGACCATTTCAAAGCAACCCTCACAAAATGGACAACACAAACAAACAAAGAATCAGACCGACCCACACTTTTAACTACCAACTGCTTAAAGAGAAAAAAACCATCTTGGGCCCCCTTCCATTTTGGCTGCTTCTGCTGCAACCTTCCCCCATTTCTGGCCACAAATATTCTTCTTTTTTATTCCTACAAAACTTACAAAAACTTATTGCAGCAGTAATATTGGTTGTGGAAGAGAACACACCTTTATTCAAAATCATCTTGTGGCTACCAATGTCCCTCTCCAACTAAATTTACCTGCAACTTAATAAAGCCAGGAGAAAAAATAAGGGGGGAGATTTGTTGTGGGAAAATGAAAGACAGATAGAGAGAGAGAGAGAGAAAAGACAGTTTCCCTTTTAATACTGTGCTTGCCAAGATTTCCCATCCTGTTAATTCCAGACAAATCAGAAAGAGAGTAATGGGTTTTGGTGGAATATTTGATTGATTATCATTAAGGAATTGGAATATGAGAAACAGAAACAGTATTTTCTTACCTAGAAGAAATGGAGATCTGAAAATTGTTTGAACCAAAGTGCAAAAATGGCTATGCAGATTTGTGTTTTCCAGCTACCTTACTTTAGGGGATTGAACCTAAATAGCCGAAGCGATCGCTTAAGGCTTTCACCACGTCGTCGCCGTCGTCTTCTTCTTCTCCTATTCTTCCACTGAAAAACTCTTCCCAAAATCCCTCATCCAGCTCTGTATCTCCACTCTCTGGAGGTTGCTGCATCTCTTCTTTTACTTCTGTTTCTTTCTTAACTGACTTTCCTAATCCTTGCATTTCCAAAGCAAGTGCTTCCAGTTCAGATACTTCATATCCACAAAATTCTATAGGCTCAATCTTAATGTGGTTTGAGATGCCTTCTTCACTGCCTCTGGAGCTGCTTGGTCCTTGGTCAATAGGCCTCCTCCTCTTCTTTGTTGCAGCTTCTTCAATGTCCCTTTTCTTCTTCTGCTGGATTAGTTGGTTAATGAAGTCTGGATTCTGCATTGCTCTTGCCAAGAATTTCATCATCTGTCGCTGTTTCATCTCTGTCCCTTGCAGCTTTTGTTCCATTGCTTGTAGGTAGGCTCTTGTATTCTGCTGCTCACGCCTTAGCTTAACTAGTTCCATCATCACCACTTGTTTGTCCCGTTTCAAGCGGTCGAGTTCGGCATCAAGTCCGAATCGACCGATTTCGACACAAGCACCGGCTTCTTGTTCAGGAGGCAAAGGGTGGTCAGAGGTTGGTGGTTTTCTTCTCCTAATAGTCCTAAGAAGATGCTTTTGGCCTCTCAAGAATCCTTCATTTGCAAACTCCCATCTCTCTGGATTAATCTTCCTAAAACCCTGGAATCATAATCCCTATTAAAAATTCCCCACCCCAACTAAAGGAACTCTAAAGCAGAATTCAGAAAACTAGAGAAAAACCACACAACAGTTTGAATACACAAAAACACTTACCATATATCGCAAACTTTAGAACCTAAAGGAACTCAAATCATTCTTTCTATAACTTAAATTTACTCGATCTTAGAAACAAATATTGAAAACATTTCGAAACTTACGTAAGTGTTGAGCTGCCTGATGAAGCTTGAGAAGTTGTTATGCTTGAAGAACCGAGGCAACAAATTAACAGAGAAGGCCTTGGGATCCCATACAATGAAGCTGATGCCTCCCCTGCCCCAAGAGATAATGTGATCGGTAATTGGATCATCCACCATATCAAATGTCTTGATCAGAAATGGAGGTGGACCAACGTCGTAAAGACCCTCCATCGGCTGTGGCGTCGGCGGTAAGCCATAACCGCCACCTACCTCCGACGAGGTTGGCCCCCAGTCCTCCTCCTTCATTGGGTAATGAGGATTCATGGATACAACAACTGCAAAACAAAAGAAGAAGAAAATGGGGGTCCGATTATTACAACATTGAATCCAAGAATCAATTCACAGAATGATGATTGTAGAACCCCAGAAAGAGAAATTGGGAAAAATTAGAAAATGGGTTAGGTGAAGAGAGTTGAAATTAGAGGTGGAGGAAGAAAACTTACGCGATTATGGGAAATGGGTATAAGAGAATGGAGTATGAAATGGGGAGAGTGATGTGATCAGACTTCAGAGACAATAACTAAAATGGCAGCGAAATTGAAAAGAACCAAATAGAGAAGTAAGACGTTTAATGGTGAGGAAATGACAGAAAAGCTAAGGTGATGATTGCGAGAGGACAAACGCGGTTTCAATTCTTCTTCAAAAAAATTTAAAACGTCTGTTTTCGCATCACTTAAAGAAAAGAGGGGAAAAAAAAAATCTTTTTGAGGGGCGGTTGTCCTTTCGCGGTTTCATTTCATTCTTTCGAACGATTTTTTTTTTTTTTCTTCTTAATTAGGTCGATTTCGCACGACTTTCTAAGAGCAATAGTGGTCTAGTGGGCATGCTATTAATTGGGCTTTCCACATATAGGGAGGGTTAATTGTAGGTTCATATTACACTATTCTCTTCCGTCTTCAATTTATTTCTTAAATAGTAAATAGATTCCAATTTTTTATTTTAGTATCTATTTACTATTAAGGCTTTATCTATAATTTTTATAAAATCAAAAAATTTAGAAAAAATATTTAAGTTTTTGTGTATCTCTCCCATGTATAGTCTAAGATTATGTAGGTTCCTTCAATCTCTTTAATCTTTCTCTCAAAACCCTAGACTATTCCATCTTCTTCCGTCTCTCTCAAAACCCTCTCTCTCAAAACTCTCTCTCTCATCTTTTTGACCTGTAGATCCAATCGCCACCTCCCTCCTTCAGTCCATCCTACCATGATGTCGTTTTCGTTGTTCAACTCGTTGTCCGTTGTTCTCGTCGTTGAAATTTTGGCTGTTCACATCTGCACTGGTGACGCCGTTCCGATCGTCCCTGTCTTCACTAGTGGCTGTCGGTCTCGAGAAGATTACTAGCTATGAAGAAACCGTTTTCATTTTTTTTTCGTTTTTATTTAAAGAAATTTCTTCCTCATATCTCTCCATCGTGGGTTTCTTCCTCAGATCTCGCTGTTGTGGTTCGATCAGTTCAGTAAGACCACTTTGGTTCATTCTGGTGATATATGTAGTCTTCTTCGATTTTTTGATATATATATTCATTAATATATTTAGATTTCCTGTATTATGATATATATATACTTATACATATTGAAAATTAAGTTCATCCGTAATTATATATACTTTGGTCGATAGCTTTGTTTATTTGAAAATTATGTGATTTAAAAATTAATTTGAAGTTGTCACATTAATTGGAAATTAGCAATTTCTGTTAGGGAGCTTAGTTTTGATTTATTGGGACTTCTGGCTACTTAAATAGAAACATCCAAAACAATGTTCCAATGTATATTAACATACATATTAGAACATCAGTAAATATATTATCGGCATAAGCGATACCTAATTAGAAATGCATATGAAATATATATTACATGTGCAAGCGATACCTAATTAGAAGTGTATACATATCAGAAATTGGAATATTAATGTAACTTTTAAAATTCATGAATATACACCAAACAAATACAAGAATATATTGACATAATACTCAAAACAAACAACAAAATATGTCACTGGAATACATTGACATATATCAGAACATAGGGGAATATATTACAGACACAAGCGCTACCTAATTAGAAATGCATATATATTAGAATACCTGAGATATTTACACCAAATAAATAATGAAATATATTACATAATACTCAAAACAAACAACAAAATATATCACATAATATCAAAAATCTAACATGAAAAACGAAATAGAAAACAAAATCATATTAAATGTTTTTTCTCTCTCCAATTGAAAATGGGAAAAAATCGTACTATATGCATTTTCTCTCTCCAATTGAAAATGGAAAATATCATATTAAATGTATTTTTTTCTCTCCATAATAAATGCATATTCTCTCCCCAACATTAAGGGAGCTTAGTAAATATGGAAAAAATATATAAAAAAAATGAAAAAAGGGTAAAATGGTCCAAAACTAACACTAAAAGTCTTATTTGAAAAAAAATACAAATTTCAAGACATTTATGAAATATAGGGCCCAAAGATTAATTTTTTTATGTAAAAATCTCTATTAAATTTCACTTCACATCTCTATATTTCTATAGAAAATGTCTTGGGCAAGTGCAGCCCAAATAACACCTAATCAATATCTACTACGTGGTAATTTTTAAAAAAAAATATTTTTTTTTTACTATGTATGAGAAGGAGGCTGCATGAGATTAGATGTAGCTAAACTGTACCTAATCATTGCATATTTCTATATTTTCATCGGTTTGACATGATATGAGGGGAGAACTAAATTTTATTCTATCATAGAAAAATTTACAAAAATAACAAAATAAGCAACAAAATATCTATGTAAATATACATATATAATATTGTTAAAAAAATCACATAAATAATAAATATGTTAACTTGTTTAAAAATCTTTAAATGTTTATAACATTTTTTTAATTTCTTATTTTTTTTAAACTTTTTCAGAAATATCAACTAACATCTACATTTGATCGATATTTCCATCAACACTTCCGTAAAATTATAACTTCGATATTTTCATCAATATCGACATTTTAAACCTTAATAGTCGGTGCAACTTTCATGCATCCCTTCAATCACAAATAGATAAAATAAAAATGTATTTATTTATTTAGACAAAAATCTATCACGTGTAAACTTGTGATTCGGCACTTAGGTGAGCTACACAAAAATAGGTGCAGCACGAGATGCACCTAAGTATTTTTCACTTTCTAAAGCTCTATTCAATAACTATTGAAATTTTTTTTGGTGCATCTTGTGTTGCACAATTTGCAGTCCACCCAAGTGTCCAATCACATGTTGGCACTTAACAATTTAAAAAAAAAAATTATTTTGTGTTTCTTTATGATTGAAGAAAAAAATGCATGGTTTTTGTGTTAATGAGTATACATTGAAAAAGATGCGAAGACTTTACCATTTTAAAAGATACATAAACTATTCCACTGTTGGAAACCTTGTGCGCTATGCGTTCAACGCAAGGTGGTATGTGGTGAACTGAACTGGTACTATGCGGTGAATTGGACTGGTACTATGCGGTGAACTGGACGCCTACTATGCGGTGAACCTGCAAAATAAAAGCTCGTTATGGCTGAGTTGCGGAGCTCGCTCTCTTTAAGACGTTTCGCGGCTCTGCCCAAGGTGCTAGCAGTTCTGACTTAATGTCACGTCGTCCCCAGGATAAAACAGCCCAGATAATACTGTGTCGGTCGAAACTCGCACAAGAATCGATCGGTACTCACACTCTTTCTAGATTGCTCGGTATTCAGAGAGGAAAATATTTTTTTCGTTGTATCCTTTCAACTGAAGATGGCAGGAATTTATAGTGCGCGAAGCTCAACGGTCGCATGAGGGACGAGCGCTCGGCCACAGAACGTGCGCTGCGCGGTGAGCGCTCGTCCACACCACGTGCGCCGAAAAAGACGGCGCGGACGCGAAGACTACGCGACGACCGAAGACTGCGCTGACCATGCGGTAAGGGGCAAGACCGTAATTTCAAAAAAAATTTATTATTTTAAAAAATAAAATAATAACAAAAAGTTATCTTTATTGCCACCTCACCTCACCACGCGCGGAGAATCCAACAAGCCCACCATTGCCTATCTCCTCACCCTTTCCAAGACATGGGTACCCCTTGGGGCCCAAGCCCATCACTAAAGGGAATTATAAATAAAGTGAAATCCCAATGCTAAACTAAGCAATGTGGGATTCTCACTTTTCCAAAAAAAACTCATTTTTTCTTTTGTTTTAAAAATTCTTTTTTTTTCCAACCTTTTTTTTCACCAACAATCCCCCACTTGAAAAAACTTTTGAAAACAGGAAAACAATTTTGTTCATCGAGCAATTTCAGAGTGTATAACATTGTGCATAAGCAAAGGTGTCTTACGACTTGAACCTTTACGTAGTGTTTGATGATTCAGATTTTACTAGAGTAACTCTTGGTTTTGAACTCTATCTCTGACAACATCTCACACACAGCATTACTAGAGTGTAGTTCGAAAAGCTCGTGCTTTGAGGCCATGCACGTGTATCCCAGTCTAGTGAACGCTCTAGAGAATTTGCCTAAGATTCCATAGGAAGCGGCCTACACTTCCACATTCACATAGGTGAGTCTATCAGGGGTACTCCTGTAGCTAGGTACTCCACTTGACATCAAGTATAGATCTCATTAAGAACTAAGTTCAACCTATCATTCGCTTCAGGATATCATGCCAAGACTCTAGGTCCTAGGAAGAGAACTCTATATTTATTTGCATAATTCACTACCTATCACTTGTGATCAGTTATTACCCTTTGAACCTGTTTCTTGGGATCTCCAGTCTACAGGTTGGGTTTTCCTCACTCGTGATTCATCTTTCTATAGGCAGGAGTCCCATTCTTTCTGAGGTTTTGAAAACCTTTTCTCTGGCCAGTCCTTTCGTCAAAGGATCTGCCAAGTTCTCATCAGTCCGAATGTGATCCACTCTGACGGCACCAGTAGTGAGGAACTCTCTAATGGTGCTGTGCTTACGACATATTTGTCGTCTCTTTCCGTTATAATAACGGTTTTGAACTTTTGCAATAGCTGTAGTACTATCACAATGGATCAAAATGGCTGGTACCGGCTTTTCCCATAAGGGAATCTCTGATAGCAGACTTCTAAGCCAGCCTGCTTCTTCACTGGTTGTTGCCAGTGCTATCATTTCTGACTCCATTGTTGACTGGGCTAATATAGTCTATTTCTTAGACTTCTAGGAGACAGATCCACCAACTATATTGAAGATATAGCCGCTGGTAGCCTTTGAGTCATCCGAGAGGGAGTTCCAATCAGCATCGCTGTAGCCTTCCAGGACAGCGGGAAACGTTTGATAGTGTAATCCTAGGTTCTAGGTTTTCTTTAAATACCTCATAACCCTTTCTATGGCATTTCAATGCTCTATACTAGGTCTGCTTGTAAACCTACATAGTAAACCTACGGCATAAGCTATGTCCGGTCTAGTGCAATCAACAGCATATCTAAGACTGCCTATGATGCTCGCATACTCGGATTGATTAACACTGTCACCAGTGTTCTTGAACAACTTTACACTAGGATCATAAGGAGTACAGGCAGGTTTACAATCAAAGTAATTGTATTTCCTAAGAATCTTTTCCACATAGTGAGATTGATCTAAGGAAAGTCTCTTTTCCAACCTAGTGACTTTTATGCCTAAGATTACACTTGCTTCTCCTAAGTCTTTCGTATCAAAGTTTGCACTCAACATAGATTTTACTTTATTAACGACATGCAAATTTGAACCAAATATTAACAAATCATCTACATATAGGCAAAGGATTGTGCTAAGATTATTTTCAAACTTATAGTAGATGCATTTGTCATTTTCATTAACTTTGAAACGTTCAGACAGAATAAGGTTGTCAAATTTCTCATGCCATTGCTTAGGAGCTTGTTTCAGGCCATAGAGAGATTTATCTAACTTACAGACATTGTTCTCCTGACCATAGACTACAAAGCCTTCTGGTTGTTCCATATAAATCTCTTCTTCCAAATCACCGTTTAGGAAGGCAGTCTTTACATCCATCTGATGTACTACGAGGTTGTTTAAAGCGGCGAGAGAGAATAGTACTCGAATGGAAGTGATTCTTGTGACAGGTGAAAACGTGTCAAATAAGTCTATGTTTTCTCTCTGTCTGAAGCCCTTGGCTACTAACCTAGCTTTAAACTTGTCTATCATTCCATCAGGTTTAAGTTTCTTCTTCAGGATCCATTTACATCCTATGGCTTTGCAGCCTAGGGGTAAGTCTACTAAGTGCCAAGTCCTATTTGACTCTAGAGAGTCCATTTCGTCGTTTATAGCTTCTTGCCATAAGTTGGCGTCTACTGAGGATAGGGCTTCCTTAAGGTCTCTAGGATCTTCTTCTACATTGTAGGTCTGGAAGTCGTCTCCAAAGTCTTTGACTGTTCTTGTCCGTTTGCTCCTTCTAGGCTCAGAAATGGCTTCCTCGGAAGAGGGAAGACTTCTAACGGGAGGTAGACTACTGGAGCTCGCGCCCCCACTATTTCTAGATTTAAAGGGAAACGTATCCTCAAAGAAGTCGGCATCTAACGATTCAATGACTACTTGGTTTGTAAGATCATAGAACCTATAGGCTTTACTATTCACGGCATAACCTATAAAGACGCACTCGTAGACCCTACTAGCAAGTTTTTTTCTTTTTGGGTCAGGGATCCTAACGTAGGCTAAGCACCCCCACGTTCTAAAGTAGGTCAAGTTTGGTCTTTTATTCTTAAGGACTTCGTATGGTGAAGTTGTGTTTTTAGATTTTGGAATTTTATTTAGGACATAACACACGGTAAGGAGAATTTCTCCCCACCAATAAGACGCTACTCTTGAATTAAGGCGAATAGCAACTACTAGCTCGGCTAAAGTTTTATTCTTCTTTTCAGCTTTACCGTTCATTTCAGGAGAGTAGGGCGCAGTCTTTTCATGTATTATTCCATGTGAGTTATAAAAGTTATTAAAACTGTTCACTACGAAGTCTTTTAACCTTTCTATTATACAGGTTTTTTATTTCAACTATAAAAAGCTTGAAAGCATCAAACGCATCACTTTTATTTTTCAACAAATAAACAAAAGTGAAATCAGAACAATCATTTATAAACGTGATAAAATAACGTTTGCTATTTCTAGTCAAAACACCATCAAATTTACATATATCCGAATGAATTAAATCTAGAGGCTCAGATTCCCTAAGTACAGATTTATGCGAGGTTTTTGTTATTTTAGCCTGACTACAAAATTCGCATTTCTCAAATTCAATTGAAGATAACTTAGGAATCATATCTAGCCTACTCATGTTACTAATTTTGCGATTATTAACATGACAAAACCTAGCATGCCAAACATTAAATGAAGACAACATATACGCAGAAGAATTTGCTTTATTAATTTCAACATTTAATTTAAACATGCCATCTGTTGCATATCATTTTCCTACAAACATGTTATTTTTAGTTAATGTGTACAAATCTGCGCCTATTGTTTGTGTGAAGCCAGCCTTGTTGAAGAGGTAGCCCGAGACCAGGTTCTTTCTTATCTCTGGAGTGTGCAGGACATCCCTCAGAGTGAGCGTCTTTCCGGAGGTAAACTTTAGCTCCACCTCGCCCGTTCCAGCAACTTTTGACGAGTGGTGATCCCCCAACAGAACATTTTTATCCTTAGTTTCAGTGTATGTTTTAAACTGACTAAGGTCGTGGCAGACATGACGCGCAGCGCCTGTGTCTATCCACCATCCCTCAGAACTACCGATCACATTTACTTATGTGATCATGGCTACTAACGGCTCTTCCGTCAGGTTCGCCTGCCCAGCAGGACGACGCCTGTTCCTACAGTTCCTAGCCATATGTCCAGGTTTATTACAGTTAAAACAGAGGAACTGTATCGTTTCTCCTGAGGGGGGTCTCTGTCTCTTCTGGTTCTGTTGGTTGCTGGATCTGCGATTCTGACCTTTCCTCTTAGTTCCTTTATGCTTCTGGTCAGGTTTCACGGCGGCTGGGGCGGGTTTCCTCGGCAGGGCGTTTACCTCCTCCTTCTGGTCCTGCTTTCGGGCCTCATCCTCGATCCTCAGACGGGTGATCAGGCTCTCCAAGGAGAATTCCTTGGTCTTGTGCCTCAACGTATTTTTAAAATCCTTCCACAGAGGGGGCAACTTGTCAATAATAACAGCAATTTGAAATTGCTCGTTCAGAGGTATACCTTTGCTGATTATTTCATGAGCGATTTTCTGCAGTTCATGGGACTGGGCCTCCACAGACTTGTCGTCCGTCATCTGGAATTTCAAGTAACGGTTGACAGCATATTTCTTCGACCCGGCCTCCTCAGTGTCGTACTTTTTCTGCAGTGCCTCCCAGATGTCTTTCGCCGTCTTCATAGAACTGCAATAATCATACAGATCATCAGTCAAACCATTTAATATAAAATTCTTACACAAGAAATCCTTCTCTTCCCAGTCAGCGGCAGCCTTGATCTGCTCATCGGTTGGATTTTTCTCCGGGACTTCTGGTTTTTCCGTGTTGCAGGTATCAGCGACCTTCTTGACGGTGAAGAAGAACATCATCTTCTGTTTCCACCGCTTGAAGTTCGCTCCTTCGAAATAGAACGGTTGGTTGAGATCAGAGACCATGATGTCGGTTTGGGCCATTACTACTGCGGAAGATGGATAACGTCTTAAAATTGTTGGAAACCTTGTGCGCTATGCGTTCAACGCAAGGTGGTATGCGGTGAACTGAACTGGTACTATGCGGTGAACTTGCAAAATAAAAGCTCGCTGCAGTTCTGACTTAATGCCACGCCGTCCCCAGAGATAATACTGTGTCGGTCGATCACACTCTTTCTAGATTGCTCGGTATTCAGAGAGGAAAATATTTTTTTCGTTAAGGAATTTATAGTGCGCGAAGCTCAACGATCGCATGAGGGACGAGCGCTCGGCCACACCACGTGCCAATAATAACATAAAGTTATCTTTATTGCCACCCACCACGCCCGCGTGGAGAATCCAACAAGCCCACCATTGTCTATCTCCTCACCCTTTCCAAGACATGGGTACTCCTTGGAGCCCAAGCCTATCACTAAAGGGAATTATAAATAAAGTGAGATCCCAATGCTAAACTAAGCAATGTGGGATTCTCACTTTTCCAAGAAAAACTCATTTTTTCTTTTGTTTTAAAAATTCTTTTTTTTTCAACCTTTTTTTCACCAACATCCACTTATTATTGGTTGGTTTTATGATAAAATATCATATTTATCTAATATAGTATCAGAGCTCATAAATCTCAAAAGAATATTCAGTAAAAAAAAAAGAGAAGGGGGATTCGATTAATAATGATAAAATCGCATGTTTGTCTAATATGGTATGAGAGTTGAGTTTGTGAAACCCTAATAAATGTTCAATCCAAAAAAAAAAAAAGGATCTGCTACCCAAGAGTAATTGAGGGTTCCATATTGAAAAGATGTGGAGACTTTACCAACTTTAAAAGATACATCATGGCCCCACCCACCCAAATAGACAGACGATATCAACCCCTGCGTGAGGAAAGATCCTACCATCACCACAACCACATTTTGAAAGCTTACATGGAAGTCTTGGTAAATAAACCCCCAAGCAATCAAAATCATTCATCGTGGGACAACGTACAACTTCTCTCAAAAGCTTTTTACTATGGTAAAAAAACCCGTCATTCCTAACAAAAAAAAATTGAGAGAAAACATGTATAAATTTTAAAAACATAAAACTAAAAATGAGACCTTTATCGAGTGAAGAATGAAGCCTATTTTTTTAAAAAAAAAATATTTGTAAGCACTTAAAACCTATTTTAAGTTTTTATAGGCTACAACATCAAATTCCAATTCACAAAATAATATTTTAGATTTTTTTTTAGAACAACAAATATAAAAGTACGAAGATTTAAACTCTTGACCTCAAGTAAATGAATATAACAATTAATTGTTGGGTTTATGATGACAATTTTAGATCATTAAAGTACCATTTTTATTCGTTAAATAATATAGTTTTGTGCACATCTTTAAGGAAATAATTTATAGATGACATATTCCAATTGAGCATAGCTCACTAGTAATTGACATACACTTCTTTTCTTGAGATCCAAAATTCAAATTTTCATACCCCATGTTATTTGTACTAACAAAATTTTAGTTGAATTATAGAAATTATTCACAAACTTTAAGTTTCAATAAAACTCTCGAATTAAAAAAAAAAACCTTTGTCACTAGTTTTGGACGACAAGTATTAGTATTTTGTTTCAAAAATATTCTCAGACTTTCAAAAATTCTATTAATGAGTTTAAACTTTAAAAAATATTCAAAATACTCATATCATTAGCATATGAACATAAAACATCAATGGTCACATTTGATATTAATGCAACTTTTAAAAGTTCATGAATATTTTGAAATTTGCTATCCTTAATTTTTTTAAAAAAGTTTAAAGGAACGAATAAAACTTTAATTTATCTATAAACTTTAAAAAAAATTATGAACAACATATCACTTGAAATCAAGAGAGAATTAAACACAATCAATGTTGTTTATCAAAATAAATATTAATTAATTAATTAATTAATGTCAAATAAACTACAACCGGCGTCTGATTTTTGTACGGAGGAAAAGTAACTTTGTCCTCAAGTTCTTGAACGGCGTTAAAAAGTAAACACGTGTTACATTTATTTATTTATTTTTGAAAATATAGTAAATACATGTAAATAAATAAACAAAAAATTTAAAAGAAAATTCTAGGCCATCCTTGGGAATTTATTCTTTTTATTTCGTGCACTGCTTTCACCTTCTGCAAGAAGGTTCTGGAAATTCTTGGTGGCGATGGACACATTTTGTCAACTTATATACATAATTTTTTTTAAAAAAAATCTATTTTTGTAATTGCTTTTTAGAATTATCTACAAATGCTTTTTTTAAGAATAAAGGTTATTTTTGATTAATTATTAATTAATTTAGATATTGATGTTATATTTTATATTTATAATAATAATTATAATTATTAATTTTATAATACTTTAAGACCCACATGTTATTGGGTACTAAAATTTGTGTGGTTGATTATGTGAGACCCAATGATCATATTTCCTACCAACATGTGTGGTTCATAACATATCGCATATGCATGCATGTATATATATATATATATATATATATATATATATTAATTAGTATAACAAGTGAGATATAAGGATTTGAACTCAAAAGACCTAAAACACTCTTTTACTGAATGGTCGAAGATCGGTAACGACAAGAAAATGGCTTAACTAAGACACCAACTATATATTAATATCGTATGTGCTTTTCTTCCAAGAGTGGAAGAAAATGCTACGGACTTGGTTATAATGTTAAACTAAATTGTTAATTGCCATAACTTCATTTTTTTTCTATTGTATTATAATGCCATCGTTGTACAATATAAAAAAGGAGTAGCATTAAAACAAGACAAGTAAACAAATTAGAACAATGTCATATAAAATATTCAAATTCCGCATTCAAAAAAAAGAAAATGATTCAAATTCCAACTTGATCATTTAATTTTCAAGTTTTCTTTATTTTTCACCGTAAACTTTCAAAATATTCATTTTAAACCTATAAAACTTTAAAAAAATAATTGTTTTGATCACTATACTTTCAAAATATATCTATTTTCTCACCAAAGCTATTATTTTGATGCTTAAATATTCACTTACTCAATGGTTGTATATTATATTTGATATAAATCCATACCCACATTAATAGATCACAATAAATATATACACACCCACATCAATTTGTTTCAAGTAAAATTAGAGGTACTTTGAAAGTTAGGCACTAAAATGTAACCGACTTTAAATATTTTGTAAACCTTAAAAAAATGTTTAAATTACAATGTATTCTTCCCACTTTTAAATTTGTGTCTAAAAAAATATATATTAAATTTCTAATTTCACATCTTTGTATTTAATAAATCTATAAGATATTTGAAAATTTTAAAAATTAATTGATTTATACTTTCTATAAGATCTTAAAATTTAAATGTATAATACAATAAATTTGTAAATTTCAAAATACGTTCAACTAATCCATAATTTATTAGAGACAAAATTAAAATTTATGAATTTTATAGAAAAAAATTAAGTATAAGAACATTTTTTTAGTTTAATAATTGCAGAAGTGACATATTGAACTAGTGTTGTTTGAGATGATAATTGATATATTTATCAACTATGCTATGCTCGTACGAGTGTATGAAAACTTAGAGAAAATATCAATTAATCACCCTAAACTTTAGGTGGCGTTGTATCAATTCAAACCATTAACTAATAATTGTATCAATTTAAACCTTGAACTTTTGTAAGTTTATCAAATTACACCTTCTATTACGTCAAGTTGTGAGTTTCTCGTGTGATACTTATAATTGTATCAACTAAACCCCTTAACTTTAATAAATGAATCAATTTAGACTTTTAGTTAGAATTTCCTTTGAGAATTATTTATGCATTTATTCTAATTGTCCATTTTGTAAAACTAACATTTAAAAAAGTATACACAAGTTTGAGAACTAATGCATGAATTATATTTCCAAATGAAAATAGTAATGAAGTGTCTAAATTGATTGACTTATGAAAATTTAAGAGTTTAATTGACCAAAATCATAATTTTCACATAATATTGGTCGAAAGAAATTCGAGAGAGATTGTGTAAATTGATATACTCACGAAAGTTCAGAGTCCAAATTAATATAATTATTAGTTGAATTTTTTAAATTGATATAACCCAAAGTTTAGGGGTATAAATTGAATTTTGCTAAAAAAATATTTTGATATGTTATATAATTTTTGATTGGTTATATAAAATTGAAAGTTGAAGAATTATATATAAGGAATTTTTTATAGAAAAAATATCAAACACTATTTACAGAAAATAGCAAAAAAAAAAAAAAAAATAGTGATAGACATTGATAGATTTCTATCCGCATCTATCAATGATAGACTTTTATCATTTCTATCAGCGATTTCTATTAGCGTCTATCACAACTATCTAAAAATTTTGTATAAATAGTTTCTCTTATTTTTTCATTAAATTTTTTTTTATTATTAAAAAAATTCAAAATTTGTTTAGAGGAGTAAATAAATATGTTATTTAGAATTCTTAAAAAAAAGTGTTATTTAGAAAATGAAATAAATGTATAGAGAGCCTTTTTAGAGGCCCAAATGAAAAGTAACTCCAAATTTAAAAACCAATGAACTTTGACCTTTTGCTGATGTCATCCCCTTATGAAATTATCACTTTAACCTTTCCTCCTTCTTCCTTCTTCCTTCTTCTTTTGTCCATTTGCAATTTTTTTTTACTTCATCTTTTATGCGTTCTTATTATTTTTTTTTCTTTTTTTGAGTTTCTTCTTTCGTTTCTTTTTTCTTTTACGTTTTTTTGCATTTTTTTCTTCCATGCTTTTACTCCTATCGTCGATCCACTTTTTTGGAATTTACAGTCGCTCTCTTTTCTGGCGATTTCTTCCGTTTATGTTGCCTTCTTCTTCTCATGGAATTAAAGAGGTAAGTTGGAGCGTGAATCAAACGGGAGAAAAAAACAAAAGTGAGATCAAGAAACGAGAGGAAGAAGCGAGAGCAAGACCCAAGGGCGAGAGGAGGAAGCGAGAGTGAGAATTCAAATGAAGGAAAAAATTTGATGAGAAAAAAGCTAGAGAAAGAAACAAGAGAAAGAAACAAGAGAAAGAAACGAGAGAAAGAAACTAGAGGAAGAAGCGAGAGGAAGAAACTAGAGGAAGAATTCAAACCAAAGAAAAAAATAAAGTACAAAAATTTGCAATTGTGTTTGATAAGGAACGAGAGGAAGAAGGGAGAATTTGTTTGAGCACTAGACCCTTACGACGGTTTGAAGACAAAATGGTACTTTCACACACAACTGACGTAAGCAAAAGACAATTTTTTGAGCAAATTTAAATTTTGGGCTAAATTTGATTTGAGTCCTTCAAAAGGGGCCATCCGTACAAAAATCTCTTAGAAAACGAAAAAAAGAAAAACCCGGTCATCACCGCACCGGCATTCATCCAGTTGAAGCAATCCCGCCACCGCGGGCCCTTTCATACTTCTCATCCGTTTCTCTCCTTCCACCACTTCCAATATCCTTTGATTTTCAGTCTCATGAGTAACCATGGCTTTCCAGAAGATCGAAGTAACCGATTTCTATACGGTTCTTCTATGGTTTATGGTCTACGCGATAACGCACTGCTTTGCGGAATCGTCGACGTGCTTGATGGTGTACAAGGAAGGCGGCGCTCCGGCGGTATTTCAATCCCCGAAATGCCCTCTTTGGAAGCTCTCTGACTACACTTTTCAATCTCCCGACGCTCCTCATTGTCAAATTGCAATGCATCAGGGTCGAAGAAAGTATCAGGAGGATCGCACTCTTTGTGCTCTCGACGTTCGAATTCCCTTCCCAAGTACTGCTCTCTGTTCCTTGTCTGATTTTGAATATTTATTCAGATTTATGTATATGCATGTTCCTAACAGAACTAGGAGCTCTTTTGCATACAACGTGTATTTGCTTAAGATTCGAGAAACCATGGAATTAGGAGCTTATGCATGTCATTCACTTAGCATATTTGTCCAAGGGCGTGCGTTTTCTTTTTATTTGGGGAATCCCGTGAACTTAGGCGGAAAGTCTAGTGAGGTTACTTCCATTGAAATGTCTCTCGCTATTACTATATGTCAATTTCATTTTTCCAGATGGCGTGTTAAATAAATGATAATTGAATCGTTGTGGAATGTTTTTTCTTATAGTTTGGAGTCTGATAAAGTGATATCTTTGATATTTGTAGGCAAAACAGGTCTTAAGGAGGTACCTGTGGGAATTATAGCAGTTTTTGATGGTCATAATGGTGCTGAAGCTAGTGAGATGGCTTCAAAGATTTTGTTGGAGTATTTTGTCGTGCATACTTATTTTCTTCTTGATGCCACTTATTCTGGAATTTTCAAGAGATCCATTAAGACATCTTCAAATGAGAGGGAACATGGTACCCTCTTTAATCAACTTAGTTGGTGCGACAAAATTAGTAACCGTGATCTGGAACTTGGAAGGTGCTTGTGCTCATAGCTTTAAAGGTTTTCTATTATTATACTTCGGTAGCAATGGATTTAATAGCATCGTTGTTATTGGTTTTATTTTTATTTTTTCTCTAAAATTTTGATTATTTTGTGTTTTGTTTGGATAGGAGACAGAATTTGCATTCCTAGTATGGAAGTTAATTATCAAAAAATCCCCCTTTAAAATTTCTATTGTCCGCAAATCTTCCTTTTCACTTCTTTTGTCTGAAAAATCCCATTGTCGCATTCTTGCCACAGTTTCCAGATTCGTTCATTAATTGATTTCTGCCCTCATTTGCAAGTCTGCAGCTGCATAGTAGTTGAGTGCATCCTTGCTATTATTGTTGTATTTTTTAATCTATGCATGGGAGTGGGGGCTCAAACCTTGCACCTCTTGAGGCGAGGACCATATAACGCCTCAACTAGTCAATCTATGCTAAGATTGATATACCTATTAAATAATCAAAAGAAAGCAATCCAATATAGAGATTTCATAGGCAAAAGGAATAATAAGTGATCTTGGTATTCTCCAATTTGGTGGGCGAGTGCACCTCAAGTTGGAAAGAGCATCGTTTTGGGCCATCTTCACCGTTTGATTTCCCTTGTGTAAATGCCTCCAAGAAGAAGAGTCTACATAAGGGACTTGGTACTTTTGTTTTGGTGGTTTTTTCTTCAGATTGCTTTCACCCTCTTGAGAGGGATTCCTTACTTGCTTCCCCTAATAATCTATACGAAATTTGATCATGAAATTATCCTAGGTTTCATGGATCACACATTTGATCCGGGAAATCTGCCTCATACTATTAGAGTTTCCATATGACTTTCATCGAACTCCTTGCTTCTCAGCCCACGCTTTAGAGGCAAATTCCAACTACCACCATTACAATCCCAACAGTTTGAATTTGGAAGTTCTTTGACAGCATCGGTTGGTATGTAGTTTTGCCCTCCACTCATTCTCCCTTAAGTGAACTGGGGTATTGAGTTAGCTTCCACTAAGTGATTGAGCTAGCTTACAATGTTCCTCCATGAGCTTGTTTTGGAAATATTCCTCTTTATTCTTGAAAACCCACTAATATGGGTGATCCCATGGGTACTCTAGATCACTGAATGCCAAAAAGTATTGGATTTGACTTGTAATCTCCACAACCATTTTGTTACCACGGCCAAATCCCTTCTGCATTTTCTAATTTTATTTTGTAGCTTTCAGCAACATTGCAAGGTATTCTGGAGACTGGAAAAATACAGTGATGAATTAAGTAGACATATTGTGCTAGTGCTACCACTTTCAATCACCTTTTGGACAATTTCCTTTTCCACCTTAAAAGTTTGCTAAAATTCTTCCCCTTTTTTGGGCATTCCTACTTCCATAACAGGCATAGGAATGGCTTCCTTGAAGCATGAGTTAGTTTCTTAATTTTGAAAAAATTAC
Source organism: Lagenaria siceraria (assembly GCA_002890555.2). Classification (NCBI taxonomy): domain Eukaryota; kingdom Viridiplantae; phylum Streptophyta; class Magnoliopsida; order Cucurbitales; family Cucurbitaceae; genus Lagenaria; species Lagenaria siceraria. Next base: position 15,953,398 of record CM016483.1, on the reverse strand, counting down.
TGGAATAAATGACAGGTTTTTTTAAGGGTATGGATTGCTGCAAGTAATACAGTAATGAATGAGTAGTTTTGTGTCCATGGGAATTTTTAATTTTCTAATGAGTGATAATTATTGAATGAGTTAGAACTAGGTCTATTTGATTGATCTTCTATGCAGCAGCATAAATTTCTAGGTTGTGGCTCATGGCTTGAGCTGCAGTGCCTACATGCATACTTATCTATGTGCGTGTGTATGTTGTATGTTCTGTGGATGGAGAGAATTGACAACTAAAGTGGATAGGAAATTACCTTAATAGGGCTTATCTCATGTTTATATTTCTCAGTTTAAGAGTATTTTATTCATTATGTTCAAAGTTTTATCCTTTTTCAGGCTTAAATACTTACTTCCAGCAGATTTTGACGACGATTTCCACTTGGAGATTTTGAAAGAAGCACTGTTGAGAGCTATACAAGATATTGATAAAACATTTTCCAAGGTAAGTTGTATTTGATGTCTCTATTATTCATGTGAGAATTGTTGCACTGGATGCTGACAAAATCTGTTGTATTTTGAAGGAAGCACATAAAAATAATCTCGTTTCCGGTTCTACTGCTACTGTTATATTATTAGCAGATGCACAAATTTTGGTTGCGAACATTGGTGACTCAAAGGCTTTCTTGTGCTCTGAAAGATTTCAGTCACCTGCAGAGGCTAAAGGTCAGCAGGAAAGCACTTGAAATAAGATCGTAATAAATGTCCTTCTTTGTGCATTGGGCTGGTTTTTTCTTCTTCTTTTAATTTTTTTAGGGGTCTTCTTAACAGATTGAAGCATCAACTTGAATCAGGCTGTTGAGACTAATCTAGTTTCATCCTCTATTTTTCTTCTTCTTCTTCTTCTTCTTACCTTTCTTAAATCAGTTATTGAAACTAATAATTTGGTTTTGTTTGATTCATGGTTATTGCATGTTCCTTCCTTTTAAGAAAAAACTATTTTGGTTTTCGTAGAATGTAATTATTTTTGGTTTTCAGAAGTAGAACCACATATGCATACTCTGGGCAGATGGTTTCTTTGATTCTTTTGTCATTGTGATGGTCGAGTGTTTTCAGCCTGCAATATTTATTATTTAATATCCATTATTGGATATGGACTTGATACTTATACTGTTTTTCGTTCATTTCAAGATCCAATCAAAATTGAGCCTAACCAATTAACTTTATTCTGGTTTGGTCTATCATGGTACTATGGTATGATATTGTCTCCCTTGGGAATACGTTCTCATGATTTTGCTTTTGGGTCTACCCAAAATATCCGGTCGATTTGTTGATTATCCAAATTTATTACCTTGGTTCTAAGTTAGAAAAGACTTTTTCTTTTCCTAACTGAATGTTGGAAAAATTGGGTCCCAATTGAGCTAAGTTATGAAAAATCTTAGTGGTACTCATTTGTTGAATATATATATATTTATGGTTATCATATTTTTAATTTGTCTGTTCTTTATCCTATCAATCTTCTTTTTCATGTCAGTAAAATCATAATAAAAGTTTTCTATTAATTGTTTTTGTTGAATTGAAGCCACCTTTTTAAGGTTATACAAGCAAAAAAGATATAGCGGTGCTTCACGTGCAAGGGGCTATGGAAATTCTAGGCCAGATTCATATGATGGGCTGATGCATTTTTATGTCAAAGAATTGACTAGAGATCATCATCCAGATAGAGCGGATGAAAGATCTAGGGTGGAGATTGCTGGGGGTCATGTTGTTGATTGGGGTGGTGTACCAAGAGTAAATGGTCAGTTGGCTATAACCAGAGCAATTGGTGATGTGTCTTTTAAAAGGTGAAATCTACAAAATATTTTGTTGGTTTGAGGGAACGGTTCACTTTAGTTCACCATAGATCTTGAACTTAACGCAAACTGATCTAAAAATCTTGGCAATGTATGACTAATAACTAATAGGCATTGAGAATTAATAATCATCAATGTTTGTACCAAATAACTAATTTATTTTATTCAATTATCAGCTATGGGGTTATATCTGCACCAGAGGTGACTGACTGGCAACCTTTGTCTGCCAACGATAGCTATTTGGTGGCTTCATCTGATGGCATTTTTGAGAAACTGAGCCCACAAGATGTTTGTGACTTGTTGTGGGAAATAAACACTGATGGTATGTCAAGTTCTGAACATTCTCCTTCATGCTCATACTCTCTGGCAGATTGCATTGTTAGCACTGCCTTTGAACGGGGAAGTACGGATAACATGGCTACAATTGTGGTTCCTTTAAGACCTGCTAGTTCTTCTCGGAGATTTCAGGAGGGGAGCTTTGTTGCACAGAGAGACTCAAGTTATCCCATATCTGGAATAGAAAATCTTATTAAAGAGCACTCAGGTATCTTTTTTGGGCTTGTTAAAATTATAATGTCTACATGGATATGACTTATAGATGAATGGAATCTCAGCTCATAGAAGTTCCATTTTCTAACTTTGAGACTATTTTATATATCTACTTATATAAATCGTGAAAACTGAAAACTATGAATTATGAGAGTTGGTGTTGGGAAATTCTAAAGTTAAAGATGGGCAGATATTTAAATTTGGGTAGATAATTGGGTGGATGATTACAGTTGGTCAAATTTCAAAGATTTATAGGTGGGGAACCAAAATTCAGACCACCAGGTGATGTATGGTACTCATGATGGTTGATGAAATAGTTGGAATATCATCATGAGAAGTTTGTTGAAGAATGGGAACATGAGTTTCTGACAATTCCAGAATTGCTGAAATTAATAATTGAGAATGATGGGAGTGGTTGTAGGAGAAGGAAAGAAGATTCTCTGTTAAGTCTCTTTCTTGTAGTCTGATTGGTAAAGGTTGTGTTTTGAGCTATAAGATTTTTGTTTCAAAATTTGGAGAGGATATCGCCCTAAGATCTTTTTTTTTTTGGTTTTAGATAACAACGGGAGGGGAGTCATAGCTATCAAGGAACCTTGCTAACTCCTTTATGCACTCGATGCTATAGGTATTTTCTGTTAATTCATTATGACAGAAAGCAAAGAGCTTTTGAGAGAGTAATTGTGAGCCTTTGCTGCTTTGATCAGGAGGATTGCAAGAGTAAGATTCAACCATTCAAATTTATTTCAGTTTTTTTTGGGGTAGAGTTATGCATGGATAACAAGTGGATTTGGATGGTAAGCCTACCAACATGGATGGATTCTGATTTATTTATTTAAGAAAAAATTAATTGATAGTTGAAATTTACAAAAAAAAAGGAGAGAGAGAGAAACCCCATGTAGATTGAAATTTAAAGACTCGACGGGTTCCAAGAACTGGATTTACTAGAATGCAGTGTATCATCTAGTTTAGAACCCCCCCTCCCTCCAAAGTACTGAATTTGGCCTTCGGCAAGAAAATTATGTTCCATCCCTAAGATTTGCCTAACTTCTTAGACTCCAAAGACCAAACTAGGATGAGAACTCAAATTTGTACCTTTATGTAGGAATCTGATCGCCAATCTGAGATTGCTCCACTGGTTAAGGTATTATATTCTTAACTAAAATATGGAAGGTTTGAATTCTCACCCCCACGTGTTAAACTCAAATTGTAGGAGTTGATCATTTGGATATATTTCACGTGCAGGAGTTTTGAGCATTCAAAATGCTTGTAAAAATGGGAAAGATATGATATGCAATTAAAAAGTGGAAAATACTTTGAAAAAAGAAAAGAGAAAATGTCTCTTCTCTCTGGAGGCAGTAAAATTTTTGGTGGTTCTTGCTGGAAATATTGTACTTAAAAATATTATTTGGACTTTTGAGAACGTGCGTTTTCTTAGGATTAACCAACATAGTATAGAGTATTCTTGCTGAAATGTTCTACTTGTTGCATATCTGGATGAAGTAATGATAGAATTCCATTATAATTTTAGAGGCAAAATCATTTTTTAAAATAAAATTTCTTATCAAGTTGAATAATTTTCTAGGTTTGTAATTTGTTTATTAGGTATTTACCTAGAAGTTAACAATCTTGTTATTTTATTGACTATTTATATGCTCAAATTCAATTTTTTTATTGCACTGATCAGGCAAGGGTGTCTCTTCCAGTGCTGTGCAGTTGGAGCATTCTCATCCAGTTATGTCCAAGTTCAACAGATTATTAGTAAGGCTTAAAGAAAAATGTTTATTTGATTTGTCTTCCTTAAAGTTATTTATTTTAAAAAATCAGTGCAACAATTTTTCTGTTGTTTCATGGAAATACTTGAGTCCTTGTTTATATTTGTACCGTTGGTGTTCATTATATTTTTGCATTTTCCTAATTCACGGGGCTATTGTTATGGTTTGAATTTGAAAGATGGAAGAATGGCGAATTTTGATAGGAAAAAATAAATATACTTTCTTTTTGTTTTTGAAATGTTTATTTCATTTTAAAAAAATATTTCAAAATAAGTTGTACTTTGGAACAATTTCCTAAAATACACTTTTGGTCCATGAAGTTTGAATTTGATGTCTATTTGGTCCCTGAAGTTTTAAAATGAACACTTTAGTCCCTGAGTTTAAACAATAGTTTTAAATGATCCCTAAGTGAAGTTGACCGTTAGTTGACTAATGGAAAAATGACGTGGTATATCCATTTTAAATGACATGACACATTTTATTATTTTATTGTTAATTTTAGCTTATGTATATTTTTTTCTTCTCTCTCCTCCTTTCCCTTCCTTCTGCTTCTCCTTCTCATTCCCTTCGCTCTTTCTCCTCCTCCTTTAGTTTGGCATCTATCGCTGCTAACTTCATAACCAAATTCACCATTTGACAACCTCATCTCGCTCACATTCTCAACTCATCTCAATCCAATCCCTTTGTTGCCTTTCATGTTTCATGGGATAAATTTTCAGCTTTTGATTATTGTCATTTTTGTGTGAGATGATCCTGACCATGTTCTTCCTTTCTGGATTTCACTCAAATTCTGTGGGTGAAGATTAAGAAAGAGAGGGAGAATAGAGGTGAGAGTGATTTGTGAGAAGATTATTCTTGCTATGAAGGTTAATTTGATGGTTTCTCTTAAAGTTCCAATGAAGGGAATTTTAAATTTTGGTTTTGGAATGCATTGCTGCAAATGCCCAGTGGAGAAGAAAAATGTAAGAATGAATGGAGAGGAGGCAATTGAAAAAAATACCAACTAAAATTAATATACGAAACAAAAAAGATTTCAATGCCGATTTTCCAATTGCCGAAGTGGAGGGAGCATTCTCGACGCTGACCGCGAAGAAGAAAATTCAGTTAATGTGAAATGAAGAGATCTGAAATTTGTTCCAGATTGACGAAGATGACATGGGAGGAAAAAGAAGATAAATGTTATCTTATTATAAAAAATAATATTGAATTATTAAATTTGGCCAAATCAGCAAATTGACACTTACTAATCTAACTGCCACATCATTTTACCATTAGTCAACTAACAGTTAAAGTGGGTGAGGGACCATTCAAAACTTCATTTTGAAACTTCAGGACCAAATAGACATCAAGTCTAAACGTAAGAGACCAAAAGTGTATTTTGCCATATTTTCTTTTACATTTAGCATGGACATCAAATTCATGGTCATCAATGTTGACGGCATTCGTATGACCGTATCATTTCTTCTTGGCAGTGTACTTCCGAAAGTTTCCTTTTGGTTGAATATTTGTGTTGCCTTTATGTCCAAGCGTTCTTTTTTTATTTTTATTTTTGATCTGATGGTAGGTTGGTTTGAGGATGCCTTTTTCCCCTTTGCAATTTTTTATTTATGAATGAAATTCTGTTATGATGAAATGAGCTTTTCATTTCTTTACGCGTGAAAAAATTGATTTTTTCAGGAGGGACTAGAATTTCCAGTTATCTCTATCATTTTCTTTTTCTGCAGTATTTATAGCCTGCTCAATGAAAAATCTTCTACCTTTTAGTGTGGCAAGGTGTAACACTTCCTAATGGAAGCTACAAATGATATTAATATTATGCAAAATACAGGATTTCCACCAATCCGAGAGGGTGGATCTCTCCCAGTTCCAACAAGACTTAACTTACAAAAAAACATACCCCCCAAAAATACACAAAATATATTTATATAGATTCACCCCACAATCAGACGAACTAATTAAATGGGTGAATTGTCCTTTCTACCCCTCCTACTGTATGTGTGTAGAACCGGTGGTCTAACACAAGGTTATTGAATGCATTGTTTATAACTGCCTAAGTTTTTCCCATTGTTACTAAAATCTGGTTTATGATGTGTCGTGGTCTAAGGTTGAAGGAAGGCACAATAATCTGGGATGTTTTTATCTGTCTGAGAATCTGGATGAATACAAGGATTACGTGTTGCGAACTCAAAATGAAGAAGAAGAATATTTATGTGATCTACCCCACGCTCTTCCAGAATCCCTCAATCAGCCATATGGTAAATGAAGTGCTTAGTTTTTTTTTTGTTTTGTTTAACGGCTGACCACAAGGTTCTGGGAACTTTTTAGTTTGTAAAGGGACCAATTCCATTACTGTTGATTTATGAACCATTTTCTTTCTTTGGCTTCAGTGCCAATATATCTTATATTCTCTAATCTATTATTATTGGTCAACTACATAATTTAGCTAGAGTGTATGAGCACCGTATAGTAGAGAAGAGTGTTTTGATCCTAATGCTTATGAAACTGGCACATGATGGTTTGTCTGTATTTGTCTTCCCTTTTCTCTTCCTGTCCACCCTCCTTTCTTTGTCTCATGATGACCGGTCTGTCTAATGATTTGAAAATGACATGGTATTTTTGGTTGTAAAGGAATTGGCAAACTATCAGAGAACGTTTATAATTTTTCTTTCTTTGGTATTTAAATAAATTGTAACCTTTTTAGTTCGACTCCTTTGGTTTGTTGTGGGTATTTTCTTTCCTCTTCTTAATTTTTTCTTTCCCATCTATCCGGCATCTGAGTTTTCTCCTTTATGTACTTTTACTTTCCCTCATTCTTCTTCTTCTTCTTCTTCTCCTTCTTCTCCTCCTCCTCCTTCTAGTTACTCTTTAAGCTTTCTCCAATGCATACTGTAGGTGGATCTGTCAATGTGTACACTGACCAAAGCTTGTGCTTCCATCTTGGAATGATTGGAGCTAAAGATCAGTGCTTTAATCCTGAAGGCTTTGCTAGTTTTATCGGTTTGCTTGAATCGATTCCTTTTCACGATCCTGGTCCAGATTATCAACTATTTGAGCATTCACCACCTGTATTGAGGTATAAATTTTCTGGTTTTTTATTTGTTTTTTATGGAAGAAACATAATTGTATTGGTAAGTTTAAGATGATTGTAAAGCATAAAAGAAGGATTCCTCACAAGAAAAAAATTATAAAAACATAAGCCAAAACCATTATGGGTTGGCCTAGTGGTAGCGTGAACATAAAAAAAAAAAAAAAATGCCAAAGGCTAAGGGGTCATGAGTTCAATCCATGGTGGCCACCTACTGATTACATGACCAAACCAATTAATTTGAGACCAGCTTACAAAGAGGCCACACAAATGAATCTCACTGGTGCTCCCAACCCATCAGCCGGCATCTCCTCATCCCTTCATCCTTCAGTGAACAGCATTGCTGAGGGCGCTCCTTGTCCCCCCAAGTTGATTGGACCTCGATGGTGATAGTGCAACGATGCAAACTTCATGACTCATGGGCTGCCATTTGCTCGGCGATCCAATCTTCATTAACAATCCGATGTTCTATCAATCCATTCTTGGAAGAAAAGGCTCCACTTCACGTTTATGATCCCCATACAGCTGCTCTCCTCAAAAGCCAGACGGAATGGAAAAAAATTGGTGATTTCCGGCTTAGATTTTTGGATGCATCGGATTTGTCCTCTTACAAACAACATTCCACTCCCTTTTACGGTGGCTGGATTGATGTCTACAACCTTCCTCCTTCTCTCTGGAATAGCAAGATCTTCAAATTCATCGGCGATCAATGCGGGGGCTTCGTCACTGCTTCTAATCAATCCGAGCGAGGGATAAACTTCATGGCGGCCAGAATGAAGGTTGGACAAAATGTTATGGGCTTCATTCTAGCATCACTTTCCTTGCCGACCGATCTTGCTGGAATAGATTGGGCAATTCAAATCCGTGGAGTAGCAGTCGGAAACCGCCCCCCCCCCCCCCCCCCCCCCCCCCCCCCCCGACTCATCGGAGTACCCACCGCCGCCGACCACTTTGAATCCAGCATTAAAGAGCATTAATTCCCCTTTGTTCGCGGCAAGTACGAATCCTAACCAGCTCGATAAAGGAAAATCCATAATTGTTGAAAAAGATTTGGCGGATTTTTCTCCTCCCTTGCAGAATCCAAACCCCCTCCCGTATTGGGTGGAAAATCCCAACGAGCCGAAATCTTCCCAACCTCCTTCCATAAATCTCCCTATTTTACTCCCTGGCCCCACCAAATCCCCCTCACCCTCCTTTACAAATCCTTCTCTCTCGAAAATAACCTTCCCAGATGGCCCAACTTCTTTAAAACCATCCATCACTAATTATACCAGCCATATAAGCCCAACCCAACCCTTATCTGATTCAGAAGCCTATCTAACTAGGCCATTTGCCCCTCAAGAAGACTTTGAAAAACAATCACTGGACATTGAAGTCTTCGGTGATGATCTTGCACAGGCCCACCAACCACTTTCTATTCTACCCCCAATTCCTTCCGATTTAGACTGCCCAATCTCTAGCCCATCCACCTCGATTCCTCCCCCACAAGCCAACCACTCTTCTCCATCTTGTTCAAGTTTTAACCTTCGTGATATGGCCTCTCTCCTTTCTGAACATGGACTTTGTATCATGGCTATTCCTTCCCTTCCCCCTCCAAAGGCGAAAAAATCATATTCCACCAATGGAAAAAAAAAAAATTACAACGAGAGCTACAGAATCTCCATTCGTCTATTAATTATGATAAATCGACTTCTCTAGCCATTTTGGAGGGTGTTGAAGACAATCAATAAAATTCCTCTCCTGGAACGTTCGTGGCCTGAATTCCTGGAGAAAACGGGCATTGGCGAAAAAATTATTACAACAACATAACCCTGATTTTGTTCTTTTACAGGAAACTAAACTAGCCAAGGTCGATTCCCTTATGATAAAGACCATTTGGAGCTCTCTCTTTATTGGATGGGCGGCGCTGGACGCGATTGATTCTGCTAGAGGGATTTTAATTCTTTGGAAAGCACCTGATTTTGTTATCCATGATGTCATTCAAGGACGCTACTCCATTTCAATTAATGTGGCTTTATCCGACGGTTTTGCCTTCTGGCTTTCAGCAGTCTATGGTCCCTCGGACACCTCTTTTCACTTTGATTATTGGCAAGAACTCGATGATTTAGCTGGATTGGGTGGAGACAACTGGATCATAGGGAGTGATTTTAATATTACTCGTTGGTCCTGGGAGAAATCCCATGACCACTCTATCTCCTCTAGCATGCGGGCTTTCAATAAATGGATTGTTGACTATCAATTGATTGACCTTTTGCTTAGCAATGGTACATTCACCTGGTCGAGTTTGGGTGGCTGGGAGAAATCCCATGACCACTCTATCCTCCAGCATGCGGGCTTTCAATAAATGGATTGTTGACTATCAATTGATTGACCTTCTGCTTAGCAATGGTACATTCACCTGGTCGAGTTTGGGTGGCTCTCATTATTTATCACTGATTGATAGATTTCTTATCACCGAATCTTGTCGGGCCAAATTTGTATCGGTCAGTGTGCAGCGTTTGGATAGAGTAACATCTGACCACTTCCCCTTGCTTCTCTCCTCTGGGAATATTGACTGGGGCCCTTGCCCTTTTCGCTTTGAAAACTCTTGGCTTCAAAATACAGCCTTGTGTCCGCTTGTCGAAACTTGGTGGAATAGCAACCCCGTTGTCGGCTGGCCTGGTCATGGTTTGATGATGAAACTAAAAAGTTTAAAAATTCACCTTCGCACTTGGCAAACTCAGCACCAAACAGCTTCCAGTTTATGCAGCCTTCTTTCACAACTTAGAGATATTGACAATCAGAAGGATACTAGAAGTCTCACAAGTGATCAACTATCTGCTAGACATCAACTAAAAGAACAAATTGAAGCTCTGACTGCACAGGAACATACTTTTTGGAGACAACGTTGTAAGCTTAAATGACTTGTTGAGGGCGATGAAAACACACGTTTCTTTCATCGCATTGTTGCTGCTCGTAAAAGGAAGAGTTCGATTTCTGAAATTCTTTCGCAGGATGGTCAAAGTCTTCTGACTGGAGATAACATTGAGTCAGAATTTTGTGAGTTTTTCTCAAACTTATTTTCGAAGAAAAGCGATCAACGTTTTCTCCCAACCAATTTGAACTGGTGCCCCATTAATATTGAGCAGGCGGCGACTCATGAACGCCCCTTGTCTGAGGATGAGGTTTTTTGAGCTATTTGCACATTGGGCTCTAATAAGTCCCCTGGTCCGGATAGTTTCACTGCTGAGTTTTTCAAGTTTTTTTGGCCAACATTAAAGGGTGATATTATGAGCATGATGGTCAACTTTCATCAGACAGGTATTATAAATGCTTCTTTGAATGAGACTTACATATGCCTCATACCAAAGAAAATTGATTCAAAGACTGCCTCTGATTACCGCCCTATTAGTCTTATTTCCTGTGCATATAAGATTATTGCGAGGCTTTTATCAAATCGGCTGAAATTGGTCCTCCCTTCCACCATTGCTCCCAATCAGTTAGCGTTTGTGGAAAACAGACAAATTCTGGATGCTTCTCTTATGGCGAATGAACTGATTGATGATTGGTCTCGCACAAACAAGCAAGGTGTGGTTCTTAAACTGGATCTCGAAAAGGCGTTTGATACAGTTGATTGGGATTTTCTTGATTACGTTCTCCAATTTAAAGGCTTTGGCACCTTATGGCGATCCTGGATCCGAGGTTGTGTCTCTAGTGCCAATTTATCATTAATGGCCGGCCTAGAGGAAAGGTCCTCCCATCTCGGGGTATTCGACAAGGTGATCCTTTATCTCCATTTCTTTTTAGTTTGGTTGCGGATTGCTTGAGTCGATTAATGGAGCATAGTCTTTCAAGGAGCCTTACTGCAACACACCCAATAGGTTCTTCTGCCTTTGCCCTTAGTCACCTTCAGTTTGCTGATGATACTCTCCTGTTCTCCATGGCTGATCGGTCGGCTCTGCACCGCCTTTTTGAGGTTATTCACATTTTCGAACAAGCTTCTGGGTTAGCTGTTAATCTCTCCAAGAGTGAGCTGGTTGGGATCAATATTCTGGACAATGATTTAGCATGGATGGCATCCACTTTTGGCTGTAAACAGGAACATTGGCCTACAACGTATCTTGGGCTCCCTTTGGGAGGTAACTCACTTGCCACCAGTTTCTAGAACCCGGTTATTGAGAGAATACAAAGCAAACTTCACAACTGGAAATACGCATACATCTCTAAAGGGGGGCGACACACTCTTGTACAAGCCACTTTGTCTAGTCTACCCACATATTATTTGTCTCTATATTATGCTCCTACTGAGATCATCAAGCGCCTTGACAAATTGGTTCGGGATTTCTTTTGGGAGGGCTCTCGTGGTGATGACGGAATGCATAACGTGAATTGGGAGTTGACTCAGCGTCCTAAATTAATGGGTGGTCTTGGTATTGGTAATTTTCGAATTCGAAACTATGCTCTTTTGGCAAAATGGATTTGGCGGTTCATCCATGAAAAAGATGCCTTATGGCGTCGTTTGATTGCTGCAAAGTACTACTCTCCCTCTGTTATTTGGCCATCTCCTATTCGTGCTGCCACAAAAGCTCCATGGAGATATATCTGCCAAACCATTGACCTTGTGACGAGCCGCACACAGATTAGGTTGGGAACAGGTGCCACCGTATCATTCTGGAAGGATCATTGGCTAAGTTGTGGTGCTCTCTCTAATGCTTTCCCCCGTTTATTCCGCCTTACTCGCTTTCCAGACATTAAAGTTGCTGATGTTTGGATGGCGGATGCAGATGCATGGGACCTTCGCCTTCACCGCAACCTTAACGACCTTGAAATTCTTGAGTGGGTTTCCCTGTCTCAAATTTTACTATCAGTAAATCTTCGCCTCACCCCTTGGATTTGGGCCCCGTCCTCCTCTTTCTCTGTCAAATCGCTGATGGAGGATCTGGTTGGTTCTGCTGAGCCACATGTTAAAGATTTGTACTCTGCTATTTGGTTTGATCATTATCCAAAAAAAATTAAGATTTTCTTATGGGAGTTTAGTTTGGGTGCTATTAATACTGCAGATCGTCTCCAACGTCGTATGCCTTATATGTCCATTTCTCCATCCTGTTGTCTCGTGCCAGAGACAATCTGAATCAGCAGCTCATCTGTTTTTGCGTTGTCTCTTTGCTGCTCGATTTTGGCAAGTTATTTTGGATGCTTTTGGTTGGTCTGTGGTCAGCTCCAATAACATGTTTGATATTCTCGCTTCTCTCCTAGTGGGGCATCCTTCTGCGAGCTTACTTCTGGACGTTATGGGGCGAACGCAATAGGCGTCTTTTTAGTGATTCCTTTTCAAATTTCAATAATTTTATGGATCTGGTCTTATCTACTCCCTTGTGGTGCAAAAATAAGCACCCTTTCCAGCGCTTTAGTCTTTCCTATCTTGTTCCCAATTGGACATCTTTTCTGTAACACCTTTTGGTGATTTGGGGTTTCCCCTTATTTCATTTTATCAATGAAATGTTTCTTCTCTAAAAAAAAACCTACCTAGAATTTAATATCTTATGGGTTGTCCCGTGAAATTAGTCGAGGTGCACGTAAGTTGGCTCAGACACTCACGGATATAAAAAAAAATATAAAAAACATTAGCCCATGTAGAATAAATTGAGGCAATTAAAAATCTAAAATCTAAATTTACACTTTTAAATCAACAATGAACGAAGAATTTGTTAGGCCACTGGTTATACTCCAATATCGAGCGTAGGGGTAAAAAGGGAAAACCGGTAGTTAGTGAGAAGGGGGAGTCGTCCAATAGGGGAAGTATAGGGCCCACAGTTAGCTAGAAAGTGGTGGGAGAGATATATGTAAACTGAGAGAGGGGAGTAAGGGTTTATTCTGTTTCTTATGTTGGTGTAGGGTTCTTCTCTCGGAGTGGGAGGAAGAAGTATCTGTAATTGTCCTAGGGCATCTGCTTTGATTCAATAATAGAGATCTTCTCGATTCCTATCAGAATTTTATGTTAACCAATGCATCATAATCTCTGATTTGTCTTCAAATTTACGTGGAAAGTTAAAAGATGATTGTAAAAAATACAAAAGGATAAATCTATCGAAAAAAAACAAAGCAAATGGATAAGAATTCCTCAAAGGAAAGAAGTTATAGAAAAAATTAGCCCATCTAGAATAAATTGAGGCAATTAAAAATCTTAAATCTCGGATGAGGGAAGAAGAAGAAGCTGCTTTAGAATGACTAAAACAATAGTGAAGTGAGGGGGGCTGAGGATAGGTGAGTTGTGTCAGAGAGTGCTTCATTTCAGAGACAAATCGTAGTCGATTTTTGTATCCTCCATTGGGTATTATGTTTCTTCTTGTGGATTAATCCTTGATTGATCTTGATGGAGAGAGAGAAAGACCAGTTGCTTTAGAGATCTTGGATTTTGCATGTAATTTCATTCTTCCTTTTGAAGGCTTGAATTTCACTTGTAATTCTCTTCTCCCCTTTCGATAATTTGTACCTTCAAACACTTGCATTGAAATTTTTTTCCATTGTTGTAATCAATGTGGAATTGTGCCCTTCACTCTGTATTTTTAACTTATATTTTCAAGTTTCATTTGAGTATATATTATATATTTTGTTGGAGGGCAGCCAAATGGTGTGCCCCTGGGGTCTGAATCCTGTGTACTGCATCCATGCACGTTGGACTTACATGGGGAATTTTTGCAGCGATCACATTTTCCTGAAAGAACACAAACACACATGTATATGTTTAACTGTAGATACTTCAAAATCCTAATCCTATTCATCTTACATTTATATAGAGTACAATCGATAAACTTCCCTTGTGGTCCTTAGGTATGTGTTGAAGAAAAGGTTTGGTCGTGGTTCCTATGGTGAAGTATGGCTGGCTTTTCACGGGAATTGCCAGGAAGCTTTTAGTGCAGTAGGAGAGAATATTAATGTTTCGTGCAACTCATCTTTTGGAGACACCAATGCCAGAAATTATAGCTGCTCTTCAAATAGTTCTCAAGCCTATTCTCTGGACGATAACTTGTTCATCATGAAGCGTGTTATGGTAATTTTTTTAGATGCTGTAAACTTCACTTTTGCACTTCGATCCATAATGGTTCTTTCCATCCCACATTACTCTCTAAGATGTGATCATTGTAACATGCTTCGACCCGCATTGAACGCCGGCCGCTTGTTTAAGATAAAAGTATTCAAATACTTCCATCTTCATCATAAGCTTGACAATTGGGACTAGCTGGGTTGATCAAGGTTAAATGCGATAAAAATAAGTTTCTCAAAGAATTCTGAAACCATTTGATCAATTAAAGCTCTCTTGATTGTCCACTAGAAGAAGCTTCTGAAGATGTTGCAATCAACACAGAAGTTTTCAAGTTTTTAGCAGCGACAAGAATGAAAAGAACTTTTTTGTATGTCTCTCCTACCCATGTTGGTGGGCATTGCACGAGGTAGAATTTTTGTTTCGGAAGAAGTACTGGGGCTCCAGTGTCTGCTATTTATATATTGACATTGAATATGTCACGCAGTTGTGGAACTATGGTTATTTGGGGTTTTAAATTTGATATTCTTATTAATGTTTGTCCGAGTTGAGGCATCTTTTACATCTTGAACTGTTTGTTTTCTCGAATGTATGCCAAATGAATTAATCTTGAAGACCTAGAACAAGTTATTAAGATATGACTTACTTTGAGTAGTGATGTAGTGATGCTTGTTAGGTATCCAAGTCCCTGCACACAGAAAATACACAAACACTCCCAAGGACACCCAAACACCACAAAAACTGGGGATATCAGCCTTCCTGTGTTCTAAAATTATATATCAACAGATATCACATGAGTTCAACAACTAACAAGCCCAAAATATACCAAGAACAGAGCAAGAACAAGATAAGGAAAATAACAAGAAAGCAAAGAAACCAATTGGCTTTTCGAGCGAGCTGGTTCTCCTCCAAGTCATCTCTCACTCCCAAAACATTCCTCCTTCCACACTGAATTTCAAAACCCTACAAAACCCCTTCAGATGGTCCCCATACATACAATATTCTTCAGCTGGTCCCCTCCCCACTTTCTGCTTGTCTAATTCCCTTCTTACCCTTCTTCCTTTCATATTCTTTCATAATGGGAGGTCTCACATGCTAGTTCTTAGTTATGACTGATCATTCATTGGGAAAGTATCTTCTCTATTCAAATGAAGTATATTATTCAAGGTTAATTGTAATATCAATGTTATACGCAGCGACAGTTGTCTATCAATAAATGTATGTTGCAAAAATTGTTACCCGCAGGCTGCATAATGAGTTAATGTTCATGAACAGGTTGAAAGAGGTGCTGGAGTCTATTTGAGTGGCTTACGGGAGAAATATTTTGGTGAAATATTTTTGAATGCTTCTACACGCCTTGGAGATGTGTTGTCGACGGGAACATCAAACTTTGCCTTTGAAGAATCACCATGGGAACCTAAAGATTTATTGACAAAGGATGAATCACTGGGTTATACAGTAGGGGAAACTAGGCATTTTAAAAATATATCTCCGAATCGGTTTAGACCAAAGGGAGTTATCTATGAAGAAGGTTTAAATCATATTGTGAGATATGTAGAATCTTTTGAATCTCGGTCTAATGAAATATGGCTTGTATTTCATTACGAAGGGACATCCCTCTCGAAGCTCATATATTCTATTGAAAATACCGATGAAGAAAAAGTTGAGCAAAAAAACCATGTTCAAATATTACGACCTTCTAAGTGGTGGCGTTGGTTGAAAACAACAGAAGCAGGACAAGAGGAGATGAAAAATTTGATACGTCAGTTGGTAAGCATCTGTCAATTTGTAGATTGTTTCTACATGTCCTTTATCCGACTAATTTTGTTCTCTCAAATTTTTAGTAGCAGTAATATATACAAATAAATATATTTTTAATTTCCTGTCAACTACTTTCTTTAAGAGAAAAAGTTCCATTGATATATGAAATTTACAATTAGAAGCTTTGTAAAAAGGCACTCCAACGAAAGTTAAGGTGGAAGGGAAAAATTGTAAATGTCTGGAGCATGAAATCGAGAAATGATGAAGGAAAAAGTTCTTCCATAGAACTGGAGAGATCTTGAGCTAGTGTACAAAGATCTTTCTCTGTCTTTCACTTTGGATCTCCTGAAGAGTTATCTGATATTTTTTCAAGACACTTGCACAAATAAGTGAGGATGGATTACTTTCGGCTGAGTGATGAAAGCCATAATTGAACCCCATGATAGGGTGATTTGTCTAGAGAGTGACCAAGTTGTCTAGAGAATGAACCAAAAGAACAGGCGACATTTATATTTTCATTACTGTTTTTTTTTTTCACAGAAAACATAGATATCCTGAAGGAGAGACTGCTTCAGATTTGTAGCCTGAATCTAAATATTATTATTCCTATTGTCCCCAGGCCCCAGGTACAACATCCAAAGGAGGGAAAAGGAGAAATAGAAAAAAAGAAAAAAAAAAAAGGAGAAGAGAAAAGCTTCAGCCTTAAATATTTTTCCTTATGAAGAACTTTAAAAAGATCTTGAGAAAATAAAGGTTTTACAGAACGGGGAGATTTGCAAGAGGAACTAAGGGTTTAGAATCTGCTCGTTCTCATTTTCGTCGAGGGAAAGGTTCTCCAGAAAGGATTAATGGTCACCCACAATTCAATATTTTACTCGGTAAAAAGTTGTTTTAAATTAAATGCCACTAGCAGCTTGAGATGGATTCCAGCACTGTTTAACAGAAGAGTTTTGGTCCTGCTAGAAGGTGATGAAGAATATTTGATGAGAAGAATATTTAATTGAGTATCTTCTGATGTTCTGTGAGGATTGCTGAAAGTTTGGAAATCTCAAGGGCTACGGCTGCTAGAATTCATTAGTGCATCAGTTTCTGCCAAGTTTTTCTTAAGCATTTTTGTTGAGAATATCATTTGTAGTAGCTATTGATATACCTAAAGCATCAAGTTCTCAGGGAAGCTATACCACCTTCCACTTATTGAGATGACTTCCTCCAGTTTTTCCTGT
Organism: Lagenaria siceraria; assembly: GCA_002890555.2. Lineage (NCBI taxonomy): Eukaryota > Viridiplantae > Streptophyta > Magnoliopsida > Cucurbitales > Cucurbitaceae > Lagenaria > Lagenaria siceraria. The sequence goes on along the minus strand of CM016483.1, from coordinate 15,936,164 downwards.
CATACTGTTGTCAACATCTTTAGTTATTCTTACAGGAGCCTCTCAGGACTGGTAAGAAACATAAGTTAGCAGCTAATATGAGCATAGAAGTGAGAACTTCACTCCAACCTCCATTTAATAATTTTTTTGCAATTTTTCCCTAGAAAGGAACAGTGTACTTCTCAGACTTCCGCTGCCACACAATCTTCTCTAGTGGCATCAATGCCCGCCACCATCAATTTATGATGATGATTAACTTTAAGAGCTGAAGCATGGTAAAGATTTTTTGGTCAGTTTTAATAACCTCTGGAATTTTAAGAGGGTCAAAAGAGCAACAATGTGTTGGTGGTTAATCTTCCAGTTTTAAGTCTCTTGAAGCTACATTTTTCCTCCGGTTTTTCTTTAAATAGAATAGTGAAGGTGGTAGAAGCAGGGCCCTTTTAATCCCTTTTCTCAATTTTCCTCCAAAACCTTCCCTCTTATTCAAGAAAGGCATGAAGAAAATCCCAATCTACTTTATAAATACATATTTAGTATAACATTGGACTTTTTTCCTCTTGAAACGTTCGTCTGGTGTTAGCCCTTTTATCCCTGTCAATTTGGAAAGAATGAATATATCTGAGATGTTTACTTGATTTTTCTCAGTTGATGGCACTCAAGTCTTGTCATGATCGCAATATTACCCACAGGGATATTAAACCTGGTAAGGGAGACCGGCCATTGTATCAACTATTTAAAGCAATATCGTTGCCTCTTTTTGGCTTTTTATCATTGCATTTATCAAACAAATTTCTGGTTTGTTCATACGTACACTTTTTACTTTATAATGTTAATTCCAAATTGTAATTGTTGTGCCATCCCCTGTCCTTTTTATTTATTAATAACAAAACAAGCTTTCATTAGGCAAAATAAAAGAATATACAAGGCAAAAAAAAAAAAAAATCTCACCATGGGGAATCTGGTTACTAGCTAAACTGAATGGATTTCATGAAAAGTATTAAGACTTGCTGATAATTACCAAAAACTGGAGGGATTGACATCCATACAGAGGTTTTAAATCTAACCATCTAACAAAAGGGAAATTATTACGTGACCAAATGGAATTCTTTTTACATTTTCATTTGCATTATTGGGAATCCATTTCCATTTTGCAAGAAAGTGAACTTATCCCTTTTAACTTGAAAGTTCTCTCTTGTCTCTTCTTTGTTGCCGTTAGTTCTTTACCTTATTGTTTTCCTAACCCTTTTAGCATCCTGTGGTAGAGTTTTTTATTTTTATTTTTATTTTATTAAGAACTCATATGAATAGAAATTATTGGGCTAACTCATTAATTTTTATATGGAAGAGAACATGGTGATATGCTTTGAAGATCAGGCTACTGGAAAATGCTTGAATGGAAGTCAAAGGGGAGATGAGAACTTCTCTACTAAAATGTATCTTAAATTTATTCGATAATTTTCATTGTTATTATTTTGTTTTTTTTTTTTTTTATTGAAATTTCTTCTGCCTCATGATAGATGATACTTCTGTGAGTGTGTGGGGAAAGTTGGCACGTTACAGTTTCTGATGATGTCTTGTAATTACCTTATGTTACTAGCTACCTCGTATTTCTCTGAGTTCGTGTTCTCTGGGCAGTTTACTATATATCACGAGGCCTCTTTTTTTTTTTTTTTTTTTTCTGGTGTTGGGGGGGGGGGGGGGGGGGGGGTGGTTGTGCAATGTTATATTGTTAGTCTTAGTCTCCGATACTCTCTCTACTAATTATTAAGGTGGATATTCATATCTTTGAACATGATCTTGCTTTCCATTTTATTTTATTTTTTTCAAGTACAATTCTTTTTACTTGGATATCTTATGGTTTAGCTGAAATTGGCACTTAACCGATTTTTCAGGCGCATTATTGACTTTGGTAGTGCTATTGATGAATTCACAGTTAAGCATCTTTATGGTTCTACGGGGCCTTCTAGGTATCTCATTTCTCTTTGGGGCATTATTGTTATTTAAAATTTTGCAACGGTTCTACCTGTATCTTTGTATTCTTCTTCATTATTTTTCAATGTTTAGGTGTTTGTATTGTCGATTCTTAACAACAAAATTCCTGTGTAGAGCGGAACAGACTTATGATTACACACCTCCTGAAGCCTTGCTTAATTCAAGTTGGTATCAGGAGATGTCTAGTGCTACATTGAAGTAAGTTGTGTTTTATCTGATTACGATTTAAGCTTTCTACGACCTTACTTGAACAAGATCTGTTATATAGGTGTTGTACACCACCATAATTGTGTCATTGAGTTCTAAAAAAACAATTACAGCTTTCTTATTCTTTGTTCATGTATTAACCAAGTATTTATAAACATTACTTTTGAAATTATATTTTCCTCTTCTAGTTAATTAGAACTATTTTGTTGCTGTAAGGTCAACTATAGCCGAATATAGGGTTTTTAGGAACTTGGAAGCTTAGGGGACTTTCATATCTGTGGAGTTTCAAAGTTAAATATCCCTTTTGATTAAGGTGGTATAGAAGGAAAAGGTGCCAAGGAAAGGGAGGTTCTTTCTTTGATGTCTTGCTCATAAAAGCTCAAATTATTTAGGATAAGGTACAGAAAAGAAAATTGGATGGTTTCTAGGTGTTCAAGGTTTTTGATAGGGACACAATGTTGTATCCTTTGTGAGGTTTCATGTTTCTCTATCGGCTTCGATGTGGTATATACGAATTCTTATAATTATCCTTTATTATTAGATTGGAGCCTCTTTTGGTTTTAGTTTGCCTACTTTTGCAAGGCTTTTCTTTTTGTATGTTCTTTGTACTCTTTCATCCTATCTCAAGTTTTCATGTTGCAAATAAAAGAAAAGGGACAAATTTTGATGCCTTCTTTCTATGGGTCCTAGTGATCAGGACTTAGTTTAGGATTGATGTAGCCATTAAAATAATTGTTGCCGACTGCTCTTTTAGAAAAAGGGAAAAAAAATAATAACAACAGTTGTAAATTTGTGTTGGGTAAATTTCCGTTTTAAACCTAAAAACGCAGGTCATGATGTTTGGTACAGGAAGTCACTGTTAAATTTGTTTTAGAATGAAATTAAAATTTTAAAATTGGTTGGGCACAGATGTCTGTTTAGTTTTCTAAACATGAAAAGGGGTTGAAATTCTCTTGTAATCACCTTGAAGAATTCTAAAATAAATCCCAAAAAAGGCCTAAATCTTTTTGTGATATTTTTTCGTTATTTTCTTAGCAAGCAATTGGCGTCCTTGTGACTATCTTTTGGTTGCTCCTTCATTTGGTTTGTGGCTAGTATGTCTGGATGATTTATCTTTTGTTTTGCTTCATTGCGCTTGATGGAAAAAAAAAAGTTAATTTATCCCCATTTCATGTTAACAGGTATGATATGTGGAGCGTTGGTGTAGTGATGTTAGAATTGATCTTAGGATCACCCAATGTCTTTCAGGTAAGTGATTTAACCCGTGTTCTTTTGGACCAGCATCTTCAAGGCTGGAATGAAGGCTTAAAGCAGCTAGCATACAAGTAAGTTCATTCCATAATTCATACGAAGTTCTGTGCTCATGTTGTCAGTTGTTACAGTCATGTTTTTTCTGAATGAAAGTTTAGTTCTTACCCGCCCCCAGGGGGATCTGGAGAATGTTTGGGGTGCAAGGTTGTGTAGTCTGCTTTTATGTACACTGTGTACAAGATGGCAGGTTATATAGCGTTTGAGTAGTCTGATATTCTGGAAGGGTTATTTTATTTTATTTTATTTTTCCCCATGCTATTTTACTGAACCGTTAAAATTCAACTTAATTTCAATTTATTTTCCCAACGTCTTAAAGGAATATTTGTTTCCTTCAATTATGAAATTGAGATTTGACTAAAGTAGATTGTTACTTTATTTATGCACAATTTGAGATTTTAAAACAATCAAATTATAATTGTTATTCATTTTGCTTTTAGATAACTGAGTTAAGAAAATGAAGGTACTGATTTGAAGGTTTGATTCTAATGTGGATAAGTTGTGTTCAATTATTCATTCCATATAATTTGACTCAACAAATGGAAATAAAAGACTAATTTCAATACTCCCCCTAACTTGTGGGTTTGAAATTTTGTGGAAGGTCCAACAAGTGAAATTCAATTTTAAGTGAGGAGGTAATGTAGGAGTTTAAACTCGAGACTTCTTGATTTGATACCACGATAAATCACCAATCAATCCAAAAGCTTAAGCGAATGAGTTATGGTAAATTTAATATTATATCGGTACTCTAACAAATAGTTACTATCAAATTCTCCCGATGAACGTTAAGGTGGTGTTTGCTCCACCAATTGGTTAAAATAATCAATGACCCACATACATCACAACTCAGAGTTAAATAACTCCACTTTATCAACTTCAATAATGTTTACTATTGAAGTCCACACATTTATCAAGGAACTTCATCTTCCTCTCTCTCTCCATCTTCTTCTCCCTCCCTCCCTCCAATGTTTTTAGTAACTCTACCCCCCCCCCCCCCCCCAAAAAAAAAAAGAGATTAATATTTTAAAAAAAAAAAGTTTCAAATTTTAAATAGAAAGTTTATTTTAAATAAACTTACCAATTTGGAATCTTATCAAATTAGGAATTTCAATCCAACTTATAATCCACAAATTGGTTCAATTTAAATCAAAAGGTAAATTAGATAAATTTCAAATTTGATTCTGTTTCAATAAAATTGAATTTGGGTTAATTACATTTTTACTAAATTCTCCAGACATAACTCAATTCAACGTCCCAAGCGCCCCCCAAAGTAGTAACTTTGTTGTTATCACATGTGTGCCTTTCTTTGGGAAATTTGAAAGGAAAAAATTAAAGAACCTTTTACAATAGCGCTAGAGAGTTGCTTCATTTGTGGGGCTTAATTTTTTATATTTGTAGAAACCAATTGAATTAGTATTAAAAAAATGACGATCTTACTTGAACAGGATTTGTACAATGTGTCATTGAGTTATAAAGTTATTAAAAAAGGAAGTCAACATAAGATTGGGATTATAATTATTAATTATTCTTTAAGTTAATGAAAGCTATAATGATCTGTAGAGTGGTTTTTTTTTTTTGGTGGGGGTGGGTGAAAAGAAAAAGGGTTTAATCTATTTATCTTGAGAAGTAGTTTATTTACTAGCTTTCTAATACTAAAACAAAGACAGGATCGCATTTGAAGGATGCATCAAATTGTTTACTTATGTAGTTTTTTGTTGCAGGCTTAGGTCGTTCATGGAGTTGTGCATTTTAATTCCTGGGATTTCTTCAAGCAGTTATCAAAAAAATGGTCACGTTAGTTATTTGCGACCTTTTCTTGCTAAATTTCTATTTAGTATTGGTGTGTTCCTTTTCGTCTTTCTCATCATTTGCATAGTTTTTAGACAACTTTGTTGTCTCATGCGTTGGGGTTAACTAGTATTGTGCACGTTAGTTAGTTTATGACTTAAGTAGTTGAGATAATAGTTGGAGTTTGTTGGAGGGATTGGTAGTGGCTAGTGGTTGTGAATGTAAGACAAGACAGGCAATGTGTGAGATAAGGTATTCTGCTCGGTCGTGTCTGGAACAGAAAGATAGCATTCTATTCCTCAATGAGTAAATGCTATTTTTTTGTGATAGAGAGGGTTCCTCAGTTGTTGTGGTACTCATGACTTTGGGAGGTTTTCGATGGTTGCTGTTATATTAGTTCTTGAAACTGTGGTCCTCCTTTCTCAAGTGTTTTTTTGGCCTTATTTCTTTACCAACACTATACTGATAGGCCTTAGCCTACAATTTTATTTATTGACACAATTTGGGAGAATTCGAGAGCTCCCAGTCCTCTCCACAATCTCATATAGAGAAAGATTACACAATTTGTCAAAAAGATCATCCCCTATGGTCTCTCTCTACTCCCTTACATACTCCTTCCCGAGGACCCCTAACTAACAATATTCCTTTGGGGCCCGCTCCAACTAACTAATTGTCTTACCCATTTTATTTAGCTTGCTGGCATACTGAACAATCAGCCACAAATGCCTGCACTCTCTTTTTCATGCCTTGCCAGTAGACCTCCCAAGCCAACTGTTGATAGGTCTTTAAGGCCCCCTGATGCCCACCCACCGGACTACAGTGGAACTCTATTAACAGCAACGGAATGGTAGGCGAGGTGGTGGGCAACACAATGCGTCCTTTATAGCATAAGACTTCTCCTCGCAGGCTATACCCTGTCGGAGCCGACTGTCCTGCCAGCAGCGTCGTTCGGATCTCATTCAACGATGGGTCGTTACATATTTGCTCCACGAAGACCGACGTGTTCAGGCCACTTGCCACACTAAGGACACCAAGTTCCATGGCGGGAGGCAGACGAGATAGGGCATCAACTGCCGAATTCTCCAATCCTCGTTTATATTCGATGCTGAAATTGTAGCCCAACAGCTTTGCAATCCATCTTTGATAGTCCCCTGCTATGACAGGCTGCTCAAGTAAGAACTTAAGACTTTTCTGATAAGTTCTCACCACAAAACGATGTCCCAATAAGTACGGGCGCCACTTCTGGATGGCAAACACAATTGCCATTAGTTGTCGCTCATATACTGCCTTAAAGCGGTGAGTGGGAGGCAACGCTTGGCTGAATACGCCAACGATCGTCGATTTTGCATCAAGAATGCCCCCACCTCGACCCCCGATGCGTCGGTTTCAAGCACAAACGGCTCGGCAAAATTTGGTAGACCCAAACATGGTACGGAGATCATGGCTGATTTCAACCTCTGAAATGCCTCTTCCGCCTCAGAGTTCCATGCAAAGTTTTTCGCCTCGGAGTTCCATGCAAAGTTTCCCTTTTTAAGTAGTTGCGTGAGCGGTAGCGCGATTGATCCATAGTTGGCAACAAACTTTCTGTAATAACCCGTCAACCCTAAGAAACTCAGTAGCTCCTTGATATTCTTGGGAACAGGCCAACGTTGCATTGCATCCAACTTAGCTGGGTCAGCTGAGACCCCTTCGGCTGAGACAATATGTGTCCCAAATACTCAATCGAGGGTACTCCAAATTGACATTTCTTGAAGTTAGCCACAAATTGATGAGACACCAAGATGTTAAGTAAAGTGGTTAAGTGTTCCAAATGATTGTCCCTGGTTTTACTATAAATCAGAATGTCATCAAAGAAAACCCGCACAAATTTTCGTAGGTGTGGCTTCAAAATCTCATTCATGATTGCCTGAAATGTTGACGGAGCATTACGCAAGCCGAAGGGCATCCCAGAAACTCATAATGCCCTTCATGTGTCCTGAAGGCGGTCTTGTGAATATCCGCAAGGTGGACTCGAATCTGATGGTACACGGACTTTAAATCAATCTTCGAAAACACCGTAGCACCAAATAGCTCATCCAGTAATTCATCCACAACTGGAATGGGGTACTTGTCGGGGATCGTCACTTAGTTTAATGCCTGGTAATCTACACAGAAGTGCCAACTACCATCTTTTTTCTTAACCAGGAGTACGGGGCTGGAAAATGGACTTCAGCTAGGCTGAATGATCCCTGCCAGAAGCATTTCTTGGACCAACTTCTCGATTTCATCCTTCTGTAACTGAGGATAACGGTACGGACGCACATTGATGGGCCCCGCTCCTGGATGTAATTCAATTGAATGATCCAGGTTTCTGACTGGGGGAAGGTTCCCCGAGGACATGAATACGTCCTTGTAATTCCACAGCACCACTTGAATATCGTTCGATAAATACTTAACCCCACTTAAGAACTCGCTGCTTACTTCCTCGGTCTTTGCAGACTCTATCAAGCTCAGCTCGATTAGCATCCCCTGGTCTTCCTCATCAAAGGTTTTCATCATCGATTTAAAGGACACTTGCGATCGCACCAAGCTTCGATCTCCCCGCAATTGCACCAACCACTCCCCCACACAGAAATTCATCACTGATGTTCGATAGTCAATTTCAATTTTTCCCAATGTCTCCAGCCATGTAACTCCCAAAATCACATCAGCACTACCTAATGGTAGTGGCAAGAAATCCTGAATTATAGAAAGATCAAACACCGTAAGAAACACACCTTTGCATACTCTCATTGCGCGAACTGTCCCTCCCGTGCCTAACACAACCCCATACCTTTCTGTAGGGGATATAGGAAGCTGCAATTCATTAACCAGCTTTTCCGCAATGAAGTTGTGAGTCGCCCCCCCTGTCGATTAGGACTACAACGTCTCGCCCATGGATGCTTCCCTTGACCTTTATTGTCTTTGGGGAATGGAACCCAGCCATGGAATTTAACGATAAATTGGCCATCTCTGTTCCTCCATCTTTTCCCTTGCCCTCGAGCGTTTGCTTTTCACTTTCGGGTCCCGCTTCGTCACTTCCCTTGTCGGACATGTCCTCGCCATCTTGGACAAACATAAACTGTAACTCTTTCTTTTTGCATCGGTGGCCGAAACTAAACTTGCCATCACATTTGAAACAAATTCCCTTCTCCTTCTTTATTCTCATCTCTTCCTCCGTTAATCGCCGATAGGGATGGTTGTTGACGTTCTTCGCATTGGTCTCCCGCAGCGGTGTAATAGACGTTGAAGACGTCGAAGAATTTCTGCTAGGGCTGAATGTAAACGATCTCGCACCTGACCCGCCTGAGCTACCGGATCCTGACCCGCTCGAGCCCGCCCCACTTGTTGCCGGTTTCGACTCGGACTGACTACTTCCAGCCTTATTCGCTTTTTGTTGGATCTTCTGATCATCTTCGATAAGTTGGGCCATGGTCATAACCGCCTTTAGGCCCACGGGCTTTAATTTATGCATTTCACTTTGGATCTCCTCTCTCAGCTCATAGACAAATTTACTTTCTAGAGCTTTTGCACCCAATTCCTTCAGCTCTGCTGAAAATCTCTCAAACCACTGCCGGTTGTCCCTTACCGTCGAGTCCTGCTGTAATCACATCAACTTAGCATATCTATCGGCCTCGTTTGTCAGTCGAAATCGATCGAGAAATAGTTCGCGAAATTTCGCCCGACTTCCGACGGGATTCCAATCGTCCTCCCACTGGTACCAGTCCAACGCTTCTCCTTCCAAGCATAGTACTGCTGCATCAAGCTTATCCTTCTCTGTCAGCCTATTAACAACAAAATAACGTTCAACCCGGTGTAACCACCCATCTGGATTGCCATCATCCTCCCCCTTAAAGGTCGGCACCTCAAGCTTCCGTAATCTCATGTCGAACAGAGATACTTCTTTCTTTGTCAGCGTGTGAATTCCACCCTTGTCCATGCTATTTTCTTGCTTATTTTCGTTCTTTTGTTCCCCCAAACTCGAGCCCATAATTCCTTTCCCTTTCTCTGTCACCGTCCTTTCTGATGACGCTGCTCCCCCATCAGTACTCAGCCAAGCGTCCATACGATCAATCATAAGCGTAACTTGAGCAGACAACCCTTCCACCTTCTTGCCCAATTCTACTCTAGCCTCCTTAAACTGAACGTCCATCTTAGACTCCAATGCAGCTTGCCGTTCGCCCATTTCCATCAGGTTTCCTTCCACTTCAATGACTCTGCCCTCCATTTTTGCCACCATACCCAGACTCACTGCTCTGATACCAAAATGATAGGCCTTATAATTTGACAATTTTATTTATCGACACAATTTGGGAGAATTCGAGAGCTCCCAGTCCTCTCCACAATCTCATATAGAGAAAGATTACACAATTTGTCAAAAAGATCATCCCCTATGGTCTCTCTCTACTCCCTTACATACTCCTTCCCAAGGACCCCTAACTAACAATATTCCTTTGGGGCCCACTCCAACTGACTAATTGTCTTACCCATTTTTGCCCTCTCCTTTCCTTCCTCTCTTACGAACATACACCTTGGTGATTCGGGGCCTATCATATACTTCAAACGTGGTTGCTTTGTTACTATTTGCACGAGGGATATGTTCTTCACATGCTTACACAGTAGGTATTGTCTTTTTGATTTTTTGTTTGTTTTGGATGAGTCACAGTTGAGTCATTTAAAAGCAATATATACATGCATTCATACAGTCAGGCTTACTTACGTTTTCTCTCATTTCACTTTGCTTTGCATAGTTGCTCTTTAGACGAACGGTTTATACCGTGCAAATAGTTTGATATGTACCGACGTTGATAAGATATCTATGCATTCATTTCAATGTCACTTGCATGTGTACACGTTTGAATTTTTACTCATTGTACTTCGATGTACACAATGTTTCCATATGTGATTAGACATTTGGTTGGCACTAATGGGATTGTCATCCATCATAATGCAGCATGGAGGTTCACCAGCATCCTGGAAATGCTCTGAAGAAGTTTTTGCCCACCAAATAAAGAGTAGAGATCCTCTTAAACTAGGGTCGGTCTATTATTTATTTATTTAGTTAGTTTTATTTATTTTGCTTTTCTGCATGGTATTTTGATACAATGCATATTCTTATACAAATCAGTGAATCACTCAAAATGCTTCTGATACCAATGTGCATATTTTTATCTATATTTCCAGAAGCCGCCCTTATGCAATTCACTCTTATTGGCGGGGATTATCACATGTTCCTTAGAAGGTATTGTGTGAAAATGAAGTGTGATGTTCAAAGCAAAGATGAAAAGAAAAACAGGGATAAATGTTGAGAGAATAAATTTTGGGGGACTGAGGGCCTTGACCACATTTTTGGGAGTTCTCTCTTTGGGTAGTTCTATTTGTGATGCCTTCTTTGAGGAAAATAGGCTTTTAGTTTGCTCGATGGTGAGGAGTTCCTTTCTCCTTTGCCTTGTCATAAGAAGGATTGATTTTTTGTGGCTTGCGGAGTTTGTGCATTGCTATGATGTATATGGAGAAGAACAATAGAGTTTTTAAAGGTTTTGAGAGACCTAAAGAAGATGTGTGGGCCCTTGTTATTAGGTTCCATATCTCTCTTTGAAGCATGATCTTAAACCATACGTTTAAACCTCTACATGAGCCATGTATGCTACTTTTGCACCAACAGAGCTTAAACTTAGAGAATCCACTTTAGATCCTGGCTCACTTTTTGTTTCGGTTTTGGTTTCTTTGTATCTCTAGCATTAACCTCTTTCATTGGTTCAATGAATAATATGTTTCCTTTTCGAGGGGAAAAAAAAACTTGAGACAATGTGGGAATTTGTCTTTTTTAACTCGGTATAACAGAGGGCTTTCAGCCATCAAGGAACATGAATAATGTAACAAAGGGAATGTGACAGATTCTTTCATCATTCTAGATTTCCTACTACTTTTGTACTCATCATATTTTTTATTGTGGCATCAGGTTTCCAAATGTTTGGGCTCTGCGATTGGTCCGCAATTTACTACAATGGAATCCAGTGAGTTTTTGGTGTGGACTTATGAAGGTTTTGTTTTTATTGAATTTTTATTTTGGAAGCACCCATCTTGCACAATGTTTTAAATGGTTAAATGTTGCCTTGAGACTTTTCCTCTTGAAGAGGTGAGGTGTAATCTCCGAGGCGGCATGAAGTGTAAGCCTCAAGATAATAGACATATAAAAGTATAAAAAGGAAAAAAAAAATGTTTGAATTATCACTACTCAATCTTTTAATATTTTTGAAGAATGGGGAAAGTTAATATTATTCTACTAATCATTACACAAGGCGCAGAGACTTTAAACCTTGGTGTGTTTTAATAAAGATGTAAGCCTCCTAATGTTCAAAGGATGCGTAAGTCTCATGGCTATAAGTTAGAATATTGCCTCAATAGCCTTTTAAAACATTGATCTTGCATGTGGTGGTACAAAATACAAATTGGATTGAGGAAAAAGGTTATCCTAGAAGTTGTTTATACTTTTAGAATCTGTCTCTGAATTACCTGTGAAAAAATGCAGATGGCATTTTTAATGTTGAAAATTTTGACGTGGAAAAGTTTTGTATTGGTGTATGCTATACGTAAGACCTTGGCATTTTTACCCTTAGGCTTATCCAAAAGCATTTAATAAGACGTGCACATACAAATCCAGAATGTTATGTTCAAACCAAAGAGATTGGGTTGTCATCGATAGGAAGTGCTGAACCTCTATATTTGTGTTCTAAACCTTCGTTTTTTTCTGTATGTATTCCTCCATCAATGTCATCGGTGTAGTGTGGTGAGGAATAAATAGCTCGTTTGAAAGAATTCTGGGCTAGATAGTGTTCTTAGTAAATAGTCTTTTTCTTTTTGCTTCATGGTGCCCTATCAGATTGCTGAAGTTATCTGTCAACTCAAATGTTTTGAAATGCATGTGAACTGTAGGAGGACCGTTTAAATGTCGACGATGCTCTGCGACATCCATATTTCCACCCTTCTCCTAAAGGAGGATGAATTTGCGGTTTGAGATGTGTTATTACATAGATTAGTTATTCTTCCACCAAAGGTACTGATTTTTCAATGGTCTCATATAATAGTGAATGTTGCCTTACAGTATGTCTAATTCTCTTTTACATGTTTGCAGGTTTTGTTACCAACAATCAGAAGCTCGATTGATGCATTTTTTTTCCGTCTATTGAGAGTACAGCGTTCTTCGGAATAAGAGTACCTGTTACAAGTTGGATGGAGCTTATTTAGAGGCCCGTCTAGCGCCAATTATTGCCAGACTTACGATTCTTTGGTAGTAATCAACCATACCGATGATGTTTTCTTGACGAAGGTTCAAGATGCTCTGCTGATGTTATACTAATATCGTATTTATGTAAAGGTTGTAGTTGAATGATAATATAAAATGAGATCACTTTCTGAAACTATTGAACCAAAAAACTCGACTGAGTTTGGATTCCAAAGTTATTATGTTCGTAATAGGATTACAGGTCTATGCTTGAGGAGGTTGTGTTGTCCCCTCCTTTCAAGGATAAGGGGGAAGTTCTTTGACATGTTTGTATGCTTACGATTTTGTGGTTTGTTGAGGGCTTCTACAGACTTGAAATGTTCTTTGGGATAATATTAGATTTAATACTTCATACTTCTCAATGGAGGCAGTGGTCTTTTAAGGTCTTTTGTAATTATCAATTAGGATTCAAGTGTTGTTCTTCTATTGGACTGGGAATCATTTTTTTAAGTTGGTGTCGTTCTTTTTATGTTCTTGCATTTCCTTTCATATATTAAAGTTCGGGTTCTTAAAAAGAAAAAATAAATAAAAGGATTTGACTGAGTTTGGGATTTGTGAACTTTGAATGTGGAGAAAAAAACTGAAAATTCTTTTTCCTAGCATATAAAGTACAAATGAATGACCAAATTTTGGTTGCCAAATAACCAATAAGCAGGTGGCTTCAATATGCAATATCCTATATTTTGTTGCTCACATCCATGCTAGGGCTGTTATGGGTCTGTTTTTCTTGGCTTTCTGGTTACCTGGATTGATTCCCATGCGGTTTTTATTATTTTTTATTTTTTTATTTTTTTTTATTTTAAGGGTTAGGTTATCTCGTGAGATTAGTCGAAGTGCGTGTAAAAGCTTGTCCAGATATTTACAGATGTAAATTTTTTTTTTTTTTTCTAAAATAGAGTGATTTGATATGTGATGCAAGTGGTGCTGTCCAACATATTATATTGTTTATAACTTCATTCTTTCTGTTCTCCGAACAGCTCTGACGTGTTCCGTGTTCGATCAGATATACCGAGCCGTTTACAGAACTTGGAGTTAAGCACATGCTGTCTTGATAGAAAAACTGGCTGAAGCTTAGTTGGAGTTTTCTTGCCAATTCTTATGTAACAAGCCTGAGCTATAAAATAATACATGCAATACTCCTCAATTTTTGTTTATACGAATCCTATTATTATCCTAATAATCCATCAATAAATTAGCTTTAGAATGAATCTACTAACTGAGAAGTTAAAGAGCTCATAGTTGGGAAAGGGGAAAAAAGTGAACCCACATTTTCTTCTTAATAGTTGGAAATAATTTGATTTCTTCCCCACTGTTTTACGCCGCTTTACATTGATTCATCAGAATACATTAAGAACACAGAAATGGAAACAGATGATTTTACATTAATTGATTATAATTACCAAAAATCTTACAAATTTATAACTTACAAAACCTGAAATAGGGGGAAAAAAATCTATGAAATGGTCGTTACATACACATGCTCTAGTATACATTGTGCTGATGATATTGCAACTTGACATTTGTTTTATCACCCATTCTACACTCATGGTTCATGGCTGTTTACCCGGCTATGAAGCTCCAGCATTTCTTGATGGTTTGGGTCAACCGAAAGAGCAGCTCGACAATCCCGCAGAGCACCCAAAACATCATTAGTATGCTCGTGGAACGCCGCTCGTAGGTGTAGAAGGTGAAGGTCTGCTTTGAATGCTATTGCCTTTGATAGTTCGGCAATCGCTTCATCTACCTTGTGGCCATCCATCAAAACTGTTCCCATAAAAGTCATTTAGTTTACAAACAAGAAGCTATTTTGTTTTTGTATAGAGATATCAAGACAAACAAGCTAAATCATTGGCAATGGCCAAATAGTAACAGCAAATACTATATATTTCCAACATTTGCAAATCAAAACAGAAGAAATTTAACTTAAATAATTGGCTCATTCAAACCAAAAGTGCAACGGGTCTCTAATACGATCCATCTAAAAAGTCAAAATGATGATCAATCACATGGCTTATGTCCTCGTTCCATATTTATGCTTTTGTTGTGTCAACTTCAATTGCGGGCCGACAGTTCCTCAAGTAATTATTATCATAATGGTAATCTAATACCCCAAAGTGATAAGATTGGCCAAAGACAGTAATTTATGATTCATATTATTGTTTTGTTAGGCATCATTCTCAGAACAAATAATTTGTGCTTAATATGGCTGGAAATATAGCAAATAATGATCTCCTAATTTCAGAATAAAGTTGAGTAGAAAATGAAGGATATAACTACCTGCGGCACGGTATCTGTATGGGTACACCCGAAGAGGGTCCAATTGAGTGACCATATCTAGATCTGCTTTGGTCAAGTCACGGTCACCATACTCAGACCTCTTCTCGTATGCAGATGCATTATTGCGCGCTTTTTCAATTAGTTTGGTCATCTCCTCATATGCAGCAGCCTTATCATTTCTGAGATAATGAACCCGAGCAAGCCCTTGATGCGCTCGAGTGTGACGGATTTTGAGGGCATTAATGTAGCAATCAGCTGCCAAGTCTAGCTTCCCACAGTCAACATAAACACTTCCAAGATTGTTCAGTGCCTGGAAAAAAATGGCCCGTTCCATGACTTAAAAGACAAATTGTCAATACAAGCCACAACTAGTTGGCAAGCTGGCCTAATCACAATACATATTAAACTTTCATGTTAATACTCCATATACTGCTTGCACAATTCAGACTTATCATCATTCCAGCATTTACTGGACGGCAACCAACACAACAGTCAATTTTATATTAATGAATGAAATGTACAATAAGAGGCAAGAACTTACAAAGCTAAAATCTAAACAGGCAAGAACTTAAAAAACTACAGTTCTAGAAAAAGGTCTCCAATTAGCAATGATGAATGGTTAAGGGGTAATTACAAGGTATCAAACTGTAAATAATTAAAGTAGAGCTCGCTCACTCTCACAAAGATGTCAAGATTTTCAAGGATATCTAGTTAATTTAATAAGACATGCATCTCAAGTAATATTGAAAGATATTCAATCAACGATCATACCGCTTGGTGGAACTCCATTCTGAACATGTAGGTGATTGAGAAAACCATACCTGACCTTTGCGCAACCTATCCGAAGGGCACTTCAAAGCATCTTCTAGTAGGGAAATAACTGTAGAAGAACAAGACGGATCTTGGCTCGAGTCAGCCAGTGCATAGGCCTTCAAGAAGAAAGCTTCAAAGGATCTCTTAATTTTAATTGATTCCTCAGCCTTTTGGAGCCCTTCCTCGCAATGACCTGTATCATACAAGATCCAACCCTCATAAACCAGCCTCTCATGTTCGCTGGATGCATGTTGACGAGCTAATTGCAAACTTCGCATGGCAGCTTCAGGACAGTTCAACCTGATAAGTCAACGGAAAGAATCTTCAACTAACACTTGAAAACGAAAAAACTGACACTTGGAAAAGATTAGCTTTCCACTTCACAAATGTGTATTGCACAGAACTGAGTGAGAGCCAGAACAGGAAGGGATGTGCAATGACATGGCAAAGTTTCAAAATAAGGGACTGTATTATTAATTATTTTATATTTATTCAGTTGAAATACATAGGAAATGCAATGAAGACGAACTAAAGAATTTAAGCAATTAGAAGTAGCTAGTAATCCAGACTAAATCTCCTATTCATGTAGTGTAAATCCAGATCTCTCATTTCAGCATGACATTTCCAGCATAAATAATGTTCTTGCACTCAAACAGTTATGATGTAAAGCCTTTAATCAAAGCTGATCATATGTTGAATGTGCGAGAAAACATATTCTCATGTTACTTTGAAAAGATCATCATGTCCAAGTTTGAAATCAACAGCCTGAATCCAGAACATACCTGTCATGTCGTTGGTTACTATGCATTCAGCATGCATAGATTTTACAATGAAGTTTACATGTTAGATGTTACTGATTTAGCAAATGCTCTTATCTAAAAAAACTAGCACATACCCAACAATCTACCAAAATCCAATTTGAGTAAGTAAACAGTGCTAAAAAACCATCTAAAGCTTCGTGTCCAAATAAAATAAATAAATAATTATAAAAACAAGAATTATAAAAATAAATCAAGAAAAAGAAGTCATCTAAAGCCTAGACACAAAAAGATGACTTGTTGACCTAACAGGAAAAGTTAAGGCCTTCCATTCTAACAATTGCTTACACAAAGTTGCATCCAGCCAATCATCGCTGACCACCAAACAAAAATAACTAAAAGAAAAAGAAGTCACAAGCTGAGGTTAATAGCATACCGTAGAAGAAGCAAGGACTGCCTGAAGTACAGAACACCTTTTGCTGCATCAGACTCAAGCATCTGGTAGATTACAGACAGAGACCCGATATCATCAACTGAAGACCATCTATCATACAACTGAATCCAACAATCTGCTGTTGTCCAATTGTTAACATGCTCACGCACAAGTGTTCGGAGTTGCGATGCGGCTGCTTTCCCCTCAAACATCCGATAATCAGGGGAGAGAGTAAGAATGGCTTGAATGTCACAGATTGCTGCTTGATAATCTTCAAGAGCAAGGTAGAAGCAAAACCGAAGTTCCAAACATTCAAGTGCAAGTTTAAATCCAAGAATACGGTTGATTTCGGCAAGAGCTGCATGAACATCTTGTTTCCTCATTAAGGAAGCAGCTCGATACATATAGGGATAAGTCAGAGTAGGATCCAAGCCAGTTGCTTTCTCAAGATCTGCCAATTTTTTATTGGCATCACAATATAATGATCTCTCCTGGTACATCCACCCAAGTGGGACACCAGTAGAGATAACAGAGGTCAGCTTGTCATAGGACCATTGCTTGTTACCATTTATGTGACTTAACCGAGCCAACCCAACGACAGAATAAATATGGCCTGAATTAAAAGCAGCCTCAAATAGACGTTTGGCTTCATCATACTCTTTCCTTAAGAGTCTTACACATCCCAATTGATGACAAGCAAAGAGTCTCTGCCTATCAGTTTCGGCAAATTCCACCAACCTTTCTAGGAAACAAGCAGTGTTATCTGATCGAGGATCAAGGTTTATGAAAACTTCACTTAATAAACAATAAAGGGAAAATGAGGCATGACCCACCATAATTGACCTTTGTTGCCTATTAGCATGCATAAATATTTCCACCACACGATGATCGCTCAAGCAATCAGGAAGGTCATTTAGAAAAGTTTGCAGACATGATGCAGCAAGAATATGGCAACTTTCTTCGAGGGCATAGTCCATGAGCTCCACAGCATCTTCTCTAGTGGATGCAAGAGATGCTAGTTTTCTATCACATGCATCTTTGAGCATTTCACAACAAAATTTATTTGCAAAAATCAATATTTCCAACAAAAGGTCTGGAGAAACTTCACCCAAATTCCCTGTGTTGCTGAACTCCCTTATAGCCCTCATACCCGAAGGGGAAAGATTGTTTTCAGACAGATCAATTACCTCACGGTTTGATTCAGTGAAGCACCCATTAAGCATAGCATGAAAAGGAGCTGAGAGACCTGAAATTTTCTGCCTATCACAAACAATATCCTCATCATTAATTTTAAAAATGACATGTTTCGATACTGGGTTCCCATCAGCTGCACAAGTGTCGTGGGGATTTCCAGCTTCCACCCCAGTATCTACAGGAAATTGGGTAGCAATATCAACAGGTCCATACTCTTGTGCGCATTTTTCACAGGTTGCAAGTAAGTCAGTAATAATCTCTTCCCCCTGCTTCTCATATTTTAACCACGCTCCAAATATAAGCTTTTCATGAACAATGCTAGCTTTCTGCCAAGCAGAGCGAAGACTTCTTCGCATAAGTTTAACCTCGCCAAGCCCCCTAAAGACCTGAAACTGAAGCAAATAGAGATTCGATCTCTCATGGGCAGGACATGACTCAAGTTCTTCATGAATTTGAGCTAAAACTTCTACATAATCAACAGGTTTGAAGTACGGCAGAATTGGTGGCTCGGGGACCTTGATAAGAGATTCTCTACAACAATTTAATCAACCCTAAGGAATTAAATTGCGGAAATAAATACTATACTACAAAATATTAATGGAAGAAAAAAGAACACATCTTACATCGACGAAGAAGAGGACTGTAACGAGAGTTTGGAAAGTTTCCCTCTTTCAACCTGGAGCCATGCCTGTGGATAGAAAGCATTGAGCTGCGTTTCTTTACAGGACTCGGAAGGGAAGAAAGTCCTCATCGCGCACAAGAGATCAACACGACTTCCAGATCTCTAAAAATGCCAGATGGCTATCTTTCCCCAATCGAACTAACCTAACGAACACCAAAAAGAGAGAATACTGAAACAAAAATTACAGCCAAACACAAAAAGAAAAATCGTCAGATCGCAAAAACCTAATCTAGTCGGAAAATTCCATGGCCAAGTATTCAAAACGGATTCTCGGACAACGGAAAAAAAGCTCAAAATCTCTTGAAGAAGAAAAAAAAAAAACATAAAAAAGAAATAGAAAATTTCTACTCAATCAATAAAAAAAACCAGTTGTGTCCCGGGATTCAAATCCGAGCAATTAACAATCCGGATAAACAAAAATTGTAGTGAATCAGGGATTAGATATACAGAAATGAAGAAAATTAGGGCGAAAAACTGACCAGAGATTACGTAAGATCTCAATCCCAGAAGGTCGTTGAAGAAACGGAGAAAAGGATCCATCCAACTCCTTCATAGATGTGGAAGAGAATGAGGAGATTACAAGGTGAGGTCTGGAATCGTGAAGATGAAATTGAAATTGAAAGAGGAGAAAAGGAAGAAAAAATTGGAGTTTAACATTCTTTTGAGCCCTTTTTTTTTTCTTTTTGCGTTTGGTAAAAAGGAAAGTTGTCTTCTTTTTGTCTTCCTTTCTCACGTTCTTTCCGTTGGGACTCCAGAAAAGATTGCAGCCACTGTTTTCGTTAAAAGGGAAAAAAATGGTTACAATATATTAATTAATTATTCAAATTTTAGACAAAAATCCTTTTTCTTTTTTATTAACTGCTGTAATGGATTTTCTCAACCCTGACCACGCCAGGCCTGTTTAAACGCTGTCGTTTCATCTGTATTTTCTCTTTTCCAATCTGGTCCCCCTCCCAAAATTCTATTTTCACTCTAAATTTATCTCTTTCAAGTTTCATCCATTTTAATCTTAACCTTCTAATAAATTTTTACTCCAAATATAGCTTAAAAAATCTACTTATAGAATTATAAACCATGTGAAATTGATAAGTTTATAATTTTTTTAAGAGAAAAACAACCATATGTCGATTTTTTTTCTTTTTTCGTTATTGTAATTTAGAACATATTTGGTTGAAAAAGTTTGTGGGTCTCACAACTAAAAATTATCGATTTTATGACGAGTCTCACAACTAAAACTTTTCTATTTTTTACATGAATACTCTAATGAACTATTATTTTATATAAAAGGTAGACCCAATTTATTTTTTTCAGCCATCTTTACCATTCATTTTGGGGTGTACATGGATTGCATTGGGTGTGTTTTTTGGACCAACTCTAAAATTCGGGTTGATTGGGTTGACAACCTAAAAGATCCGAATAAAGTCTCCAACCCAACCCTTAAAATTCGGGTTGGGTTGTCTGTTATAACTTTTTTTTTCTTTTTAATTTAAAATGCAAATTTATTTATAACGCATATGATTAATAACTAAAATCTCGTAAAATTTAAATGTTAAATACCAAATATTTATGATATTACACACTTTAAACAAAGACAAACATCATAATCATTTCAAAAGAAAAATATTAAAAATTCACAAATTCATTAATCCAAATCAAACTTTAAACAAAAAGATATATATGTGTGTGTGTTTTTAAATTAATACATATGTAATTCAGATTGGGTTGGGTCAACCCAAATTTTTTTTAGCCAATCTGCGACCCAACCCAACCCAACCCAACCCAACCCTTACATTTTGAGTTAAGTAGTCTGGATTGTTGAGTTATTTGAATACCTCTACATTCATTTTTCTTTAAGAAAATATATAATAATATTAATATAAAAAAAATATGGGAGGAAAGTTTCTTGCCTAAACTTCCCAAAATGTTGTTTTTTCCCAAAACCTACAGTAAGAAAAATTTCTCTAAAAATCTTAAAATTGTTGTCCTCATAAATAAAAGTAAGAATCGACAAGAAGCTTCAAAAGAGAAAACAAGGTTATATTTGATATGTACAACACTATATATTTGAATTTTCTATAAATAAACCATGATATATTTTATAAATGCATGGACAAGATAATTTATACACTATATCGTCTTATATACTAAACAATATATGTGATCTATATTTACATTTTTCAGTATGTTTGTAAATACGCCAAAAATAAACCCATAGCATATGCGATGTACATTTACACTTTTTAGTATATATTTGATATATACTTGCAATTTTATGAAGAGGTGATCAATTTTCAGCTAGACATATAGAAGAAAACAAACCAAAATCTTTTAAACGAAGGAAACATTAATTTGAAATATTCTACATTAAATGAATATCAATCGAAATTAATAAATAACAAAAATAAAGTCAAAATTTGAAAATGATGTTAATAAGAAAGAATTAAATGTTTCAAAATTTTATTGATAAAAGATAGAATTCTATCGTGGGACAGTGAAATTTTTCTATATTTGTAAATAGTTTGACTCATTTTTCTATATTTGAAAACAACCCTATAATTAATGATAACTTTGAACCTGACATATTTTTTATTTTAAAATATTACGCAATTAAAAGATTGGAGAGAATATCAAAAGGTTAAAAATGTCTTAAAATATTGATAAAATCTAGTCATGAAATATTATTAAATTTTAAGATATTTGTAGAATATTAGTTATATAATAGACTAACTCTCTAAATCTTTCTTAAAAATATTAATAAAAACTTATAATTTGTGCAAAATTTGTAGATTGTTATTTTTGGTTAATATTTGTAAGTGAATTAGAGAAAATTGAACTAAAAGTTAAAATTACAATATTCACATAATTTAGAGCTAAAATTAATGTAATTAAAAGTTTGACGTACCATCAAACAAATGGAAGGTCAAAATTCATACTTTTGTGTATTATAAAAATTGCCCAAAATTTTTGGAAACCCTCAAAATGTGCCAATGTGGGTGCATTATGCGAATAAATGAATGGAGAGCAATGTTGGTATGTTGCGCTCGTACCGTTGTTTTCGGTACGAACGGATTGTTGATGGAATGTTGGGGTCCTCAATCGATGTAATGTGGGACCCACTCCCACCATAATAAGATCAAATTTGATGGGTCACTCTTCACCCCTTCCTTGTTCCCTACACACAAATCAATTCAATCCAATTACTCCCATTTCAATTATTGTCACAAATATTTTATTTTCTTCCTTCTATCATTACATATATGATATGTGTAACTTTTTTTTTTTACCATAGTAATTTATTTTTTACTTAGGTTAAAAAAAAAGCTCTAATGCTTCTATATTATCATCATCTAAAGAACTACTTTTCGTAATTTACCTATCAATATCGACGAGATCTTAGTGATTTGTAGGAATATTTGTTCGGTTAACTTTATCTTTTTTTTTTCTAGAATTTGTAATGTAGTTAATTGTTTACTCTTTCACTAGAGCTGTTGCCTTTTCTCCTTCTTTCATGTAGAGATATTCTTCTTCCGTGTAAGAAGTTGTTTACCCCATAGATTTTCTCTGTAATTTATGAGGATGGAAGTTGTACCTAATTGTTTTTTAAAAATTAGTAGTCAAATTTCACTAAATTAGTTTTTTTTTAATATTAATATATCATTGATTTTCTATTATTCTTTCTTTGAATCATGGACAAGAACTCTCAATTCTTTAACTACCTCTCTTAAATATCAAGCTAAGACAAATCATGGACTTTATTTTCAATGGAATATTTTTTATTCAAAATTAATTGAGTACAAGTTATCCAACCCAACCCACCTTTGGGAGGTTTTGCAAGCTTATTAATACATAAACCAAATAATGAAAAATAATTAATAGAAGTAGAACACATAAAAAAAGAAAAAAAAGGGTGAAATTTTTTAGGAATGAGTGAGGGGCAATATGGTAAATTTAGCGCTTTGTGGGACCTAGGAAAAGCATGCTATGAAGTGGTATGAGTGAGCACACGGAAACAATTAGCGTGGGGTCAGAAGAGCACTTAACAACTCATACCATTAGGCATTAGGCCACCCAATCAAACCAGCCAAGTGCCAATGTTTTCGCAATTTTATCCACTCAAATTACTAAATTGACCCTCACCCTCTAGTTGGTCATACTTATCCTCCTATGTGATTGGAACTTCCGAGATTATCCATTTATCCCTAAATTTAATTTCATTTTCGTCTCTCCATTTTTGTATATTTTTAGTTCTACCCCTAAATTTCTTGATGTTATAATATAATGCTATTAAATTAAAAGTTTAGTCTTGAACATTTAAATTTCTTTTATTTAGACACTGAATTTTAAAAAGTATTTATTCAATTTCTAAATTTTTATTTCTTTTAATAGGTTTGTAAATTTTTAATTTTGTGTCTAATAAATTTTTGACTTATTTTACATTTTTTTTAAAAAAAATCACAAACGTATTCGATACAAAATTAAAAAATTTAGAGTCTCATTAGAGAATTTTTTATTTATTTATATTAGATCAATTATTTTTCATGTCTATCTATATTGAACACAAAATTGAAAATGGAAGAATTTATTGAATATTTTTAAAGTTCAAATACATATTAACGTAAAATTTAAAATTTATGGACGTATACAAAACATTTCAGAATTTAAAAACCAAATTAATACCAAATTTGACCGAATTTAACTTGTAGCAAGTAGACATTTAACATTTTTTTTTCATTTTGATTTTTTGAGTTTTAAAACCTTAGCCTTAAAGTAGGTGTTCGTTGGTTCACAAATTAAAGGAAATTTTTTAAAAAATGTCAAACTATTTACATAAAATAGCAAAAAAAAAAAAAGAAAAAAATACTGATAGATATTGATAGACTTTTATCAGCATCAATCAGTGATAGACTTTCATCGTTTCTATCATTGATAGACTTCTATCGGCATCTATCATATCTATATAAAAATTTTACTATTTTGTGTAAATAGTTTTCCTTAATTTTTTATTTTTAAAAATTCTCCCAAATTTATAAATTTGTTTAACAAGAGAGAGAGAGGCATGTGTATAATTTATTTAATGTACGGATCCATTTATCGTAGGTTTTATTTATTTCTTTGTTTTGAGAAAATCCTAGGTTTTATTAATCTCATAAGGTACACAAATCCACATTAATAACTTTTATAAATCACGCATTAATTTGTAAACTAAGCATATGTTTACAGTACAAATCTAATTTTATATAGCCATTTTTTTTAAAAAAAAAAAAAGAAAAATCAAACGTGTAATAAGTAACACAAAATTAAATTTTCGTTAGAGAGAGGGAAGTTAATTAAAAATGTTTTGTCAAATATCATATTATTTTAGGGTTTGAAATGGGAGGGATAATCAGCTTTCAAAAAGTATGTTTGATTGACCATTGGTCTTTTTCTTTTTTAAATTTGGCCTCGGGTATTGTATTGGGTTACTTTAAATGCACACACCACTATGTACTGAAAATTTTCATGGAGGGATTTTGGGATTTTCTATTATTTCTTATTTTTCTCAAAATGGGATTTTGGGATTTCGAGTTTTGCACAACCAAATTAAATTTAAAAGGGCCAAAAATGAGACTCTACGTAAGGAAAATTATCTTTTTAGTCTCTAAGTTTGGAATAATATGTGTGTTTAGTCTCGAGTTTTAAAAATGTAACTTTTTAGTCCCAAAGTTTATAAGAATAAGTCAATTTGGTCTCTAGTTTTCAAAATATACATTTTCAGTCTTTGAATTTTTAAAAATAGGTTTAAAAGATCTTTCAAGTATTTTTTCTTTAATTTTTTAAAAATAATTATATGATATTTAAAATTAGAAAAAATAGTTTTAGAGAGGAGATGATTTTGAAAAGTTATTCTTCTAATATAAAATATCATATAATTATTTAAAATAATAAAAAAAAATTATTTAAGGCACATCTTAAACCTATTTTTAAAAACTCATGGACTAAAAAGGTATATTTTGAAAACATAAGGACCAAATGGACCTATTTTTATAAACTCGGGGACTAAAAAGGAACATTTATAAAACTCAAGGACCAAAGGCACATATTGTTCAAAACTTGGGGACTAAAAATGTAATTTTCCCAATTTTGTATTATCAATAACTTCTTCTAAGGAGCCGTTGCAAGTTGCAAGTTGCAAATTAGCTATTCGGCTCAATACAAAAGAATTTGTAGATATAGCAAAATTTAGATCTAGCACTCGAAGTCTATCAGCGAATAGACTATATTGGTAGTAGGATTCTATTAGTGATAGAGTCTATCATTGATAAATTTTACTATATTTACAACTTTTAAAAAATATCAATTAATTATTAGCTATAAAAGTATTATCCATTCAAATTACTCATTTAAAAAATATCATTACAAATCTATACTTGACAATCTTTCTATTTTGCTTCTCAAGTGGGAGAGCCGACCCAAAGCAATCTAAAAAGCCCAATTAGCAAAGTGGTAACCTGGTAGGTCTATGAAAAGGAATTTGTTCACATTTTCCATTGAATATGTTTAGGAGAGATTTCTACAAGGGTTAAAAGCACTTTTGTTTGAAGTGATTTTCAACGTGACAAAAGTGATTTTAACTATTTTAAAATCACTCTCAAACCACGTACTTAAAATACTGCCTCTCAAACTTCCTATAACTATTTCATTTTTGTCAATTCGATACATGCAAGTGTGGAAATTTGACCCTTCAGTTGATGGTACAATATTTTGATTAAATTGACTTCTAATCAAAATGACTCTTTAATAATAATTGAAAATGGGGAAGGTCTTGTATGTGTATTATTGATGCCAAAAAATGGATCAACCGTAAATTTATCTTTTGAGAGAAAATAGTCGAAGTGCTTGCAAGATAAAAGAAATTGAGCATTGGTGTGGTGTCAAGCCACACACACTTTGATGCTCAAGTTAGTTTGGATTTGTGAGTAACTTAACAGTAGAGTATTTACACATACTTTCGACCAATAACTTCGCTTACATAGGCGGGTAACGCGTAATTCATGCTAGCTCGAGCTCATAACTGTCTCTTAAATTTCTTGAATTGTTGAGCCCATTACTAATTTGGCGGTTACACTGCCACCACTCAAGGTTGTAACCGATGTTTTAGGTGCATTATCCACTCAACTCTTCCATGGTTCCATTATGGATCGTCTGTTGAGAATTTGGATAGTTCCAAACTTAAGGTGTGTTCAGTTACTTTTTAAGTGTTTCATTTTGAAAGAAGATGAAGTGTTTAGCAACCACTCAAAATAGCTTTTGAAAAAATGAGTTTATGAAATAATTTGGTTTATTGAAACCAACTTTATAAAAACAAATGATTTTTTGAGTGTTTAATGGTTAATTTCTCACCAATTTGTATAATTCTTAAAATTAGCAAAAATACACTCAAAAGTCATCTACCTCATTTTCACATTTTCCAAAATCAACAACAAAAAACCAAAGGGGTATTTATCAAAATTAATATGCATGAAGTTTTCCTAAACAGTTTTATTTGTTTGTTTGTAATTTAACTAAGAATTCAAGGGGGCATTTGAGGTGCTAAGTTAGTTATTATAGTCAGTGGGTTATAATAGTTCGTGTTTGGTGTGTAAACTATTTTAATCTAGGTTATAATAGTTTGAGTTATAATAGTGTGTATTTTGGGTTCAAACTATTTTCGTTTGGGTAGGAAATAGTAAACGTTGTAATAAAGAAGGAGAGAGAAGATAGGTAGCTATGAAATAGTAAACACTCTAATAAAGATAGATTTCAAATAGTATTATTGTAGATAATTGTTAGCAAATAATTGTAAACACTACTATTATATTTAAAGCCTCAAACATGGGGTGGGTCATAATAATCCACTCCACCAACACTTCGAGTTGATAGTCTAAACAACCTCAAGTGTTTCATTTTTAAGAAAAAAAAAGAAATTCATAGTAAAAAACATAAAGAAAACAAGCACATAAATTTAAAAAACAAACAATATTTAAAAACGATATTGATAAAAAAAATGCTTGACTTATGAAAAATTCAAAACTTCATAGAATTAGAAAAACGTGTATATAATATATGACATGTAACTGGTAAAGCTTTTTCCAAAAACGTGTATATATATGGGATGTGTCATAATCGCACTTTCGTAAGAATCTCGAAGTGATTGTGTGACACTTGTTCTCACCCTTGAATAAATCAAACAATTCAAATTCAAAAAGCCGGTGACACAACGGGCGTATTTCGCAGCCTCCACCTCCGTTTATGGAGAAAACAATTTTAGCAAACAGAGTTAGAGAAAAATGTTTTCGCAAACATTATAAAGCATGTGTTAGAGAAAATTATTATCATAGGCTAGAAAGCAATAAAAGACAACAACAACAACTTAATAACATAAAACTCCAAGTACGAAAGTATGATGATTAGTCTTACCTCTATATAGTATATTATAAGCTTTTTTGTGACTGTCTCTCTTATATATTGAAAATAGCGAGAAGTCATTTACAACAAAAAGTACAAGAAAAGTAAACTAATTTGCATAATGAAATACATAATATGAAAGCATGATAAAAGTGGGTTGAAATGGGCATGCAGCCATGGATAACACAATTTGGACAAGCATGATCGTGATAGGATGCACCTATTTTTATGCATCTCACACCCATCACACTCACAAAAAAATGAATTAAAATAATTAGTCAGTTTGATACATATCGGATGCAACTTTTAAGTATTTTGTTCCAAAATCCGACCACACAAATGACTTGAAATGGAGAAAAGTCTAGGTTGGTGAGATGGCTGAATAGCTTCTTGTAGGGACGGTCTTGATAGTAGCCCACACAAGATCCACATACAGAGGAAATTGTGCTATTGCAAACAATGTCACTGGCAAGCATGTCACTGCATACACAGGCAATGCAGCGTATTGAAGCTTATCACTAAGAACAAAGTAATGGCCAGCACAAAACGAAACCAACATTGCTGCAATTGACACAAAAAGAGAGGACAATCCCACCAGAAGCTTTGTGGGGAGATTGCTACCAAAGTCCTTTGCTTGGAATCTTGAGGTCAAGATTGACAGGAACATGACTAAAGAAGTGACTGAGCAACAAAGGGCAATGAGTGATGCTATGGCAAATACGTTGAATGCTGGTCGCCCGTGGAGTAACGGGGTGCCTTTATTTTGGTCGTTGCCTCCGGGGACGGTGGCTGAGGTGGCGAAGGCAACGGTTGCGATAAGGGCAGCTACTAACGAACATGATTCAGAGGTGTTTGTAAGCCACTCTTCCCCACTTTTCACTAGCTCACAGTGAGTCTCACAAAACATGACTTTTGATGTCTTTCCTTCCTTGTTGTAGCGTGGAAAGAAGTTCGGTGGCATGGATCCCTTCACAAACTGTCACAAATTTGGTAATAAATTTTGTTTATACTACGATCAATAGCAATACTTACTTGCTAGTTCGGGTACGACACATCTTTTGCATCTCACTCCAATAACACAGTAGGAAAAAAATTAAAATATAAAAAAATTACTATAAACAAAAAAAATCAAATTATTTATAAATATAGAAAAATTTCACTATCTATTAGCGATAAGCTCCTATAGAATTCTATCGTGATGTATCACTGATAGACAATGATTTTTCTATTTGTAAATAGTTTGACTAATTTTTCTATATTTGAAAACAACCCTATATTTAAAAAAAGGGTATAATTTGGTTGTTTGGTTGAGATGCAAAAAAATAGATGTAACCCAACTAGCAAGTAAGTATTTGGGTAATTGTAATGAGTAGCAATTTTAGGGATAATAACTAAGTGTATAGCAATATTTTTACAAAATTGCAAAATATAGCAAACTTTTTTTTAGGACAACAATAGTAGGGGCTGGGAAGGGAGGAAGACAATACTAACTATCATTGAACTAAGCTCATTTTGGTGAAAGCAAAAACATGAAAAATCAGAGATTCAACGAAAAAAGAGTTGTATTCCATGTTTTCATATATATATATATATATGTTTCAAAAATAGATTTTAGAAATTGAATCTTAATTTAGGTAATAGTTCAAAACCATAAAATTTCAAATTTAAAATCTAGATACAATGAAAACATTAGAATTTAATTGACCCTACTTTAATCACATATTCTAAAAAATAAACCATTTTCAAATGCATGTTCGGTTCTGAAAACATAAAACAGAATCAATGAATTACCTGATACCATTTAAGTTCCCATTGCATTTGCAAGGCAGCACCAGGGATAAGCCAAGGCTTATGATCTCCAAGCTTTGCTGCAAGGTGCAAAGCACTGTTGCCTTGAGAATCCACCATTCTAAAAGCACTTTCTTTTAGAATATTTCTATGAAGCAATAGTTCATAGATATGAGGATGTCTGTTCTCCACAGCCAACAGAACAATGTTCTTCTGCTCTGCATTAAGGTCATGGATTGCCACAGGAAATAAATGCAAGATTTTCTCAACCATTTCAACCACTCCATTCTTTGCTGCTAGCAAAACTGGTGTTTCTTGTCTTAAATATTGCATATTTTGATGATGATTATGCTCTGATTTTTTCCCTGTATTTGTTGTTGTTGCTGCTGCTTTAAGAATCACTTTCTTGTTCCCAATCTTGTCCCCAATACTTATTGGAAAATGTTTCAGGATTTTATCAGCAATACTGGACTTTGATTCTATAATAATTGTTGTTGTTGCTCCTTCTTTGTTTTCTACTACTGCCATCAACATAAAATTAACCACATACGATTATTCTCTTTGATATACCTTAAATATTTTGAGAAGTTGTAATTGGTTGTTGAAAGAATAGTGTTCTTGGGGTTTTGCATATATATGGCAAAATATATTTGAAACTTGATTATCATTTTTTGGTAACAATTTTGTTTTTGAATCAAAATTTGTGATTGTTTTCTCTTCAAAATTTTATATTATGGGTCTTATATTTATGGGTGGAATACTTGAATTCTTAGTCAAATTCTAAAAATAAAAACAAGTTTTTTGAAAACTACGGTTTTATGGGTGGAATACTTGAATTCTTAGTCAAATTCTAAAAATAAAAACAAGTTTTTTGAAAACTACGGTTTTGTTTGGTAACCATTTGATTTTTTGGTTTTTTGTTTTTGAAAATTAAGCCTATAAACACCACTTCCATTTATTAGTTTCTATGATTTGTTTTCTAAATGTTAGGAGTGTTTTTAAAATTAAAGTTAAATTTCAAAATCTAAAATAAGTAGTTCTCAAAAATATGTTTTTGTTTTTGAAAATTGGCTAAGAATTCAAATATTTACATTGAAAATTTGAAAATTATGAATAAGAAAATGTGAGAAAACAAGTATAATTTTCAGAAACAAAAAACCAAAAACTGCGTGATTATTATTTTTTTTTAAAAAAAGTAAGCTTATAAATACTACTATTTTACCTACAAGGTTTTACGTTTTGTTATCTATACTTTCTATGAATGTTTCAAGAAACCAAACAAAATTTTGAAAAATAGTTTTCAAAATTTGTTTTTGTTCGTAGATCTTGACTAGGAATTCAAGTATTGCTTTAACAAAGATGAAAACCATAATTTAGAAAATTAAAATGAAACAAACATAAATTTGAAAAACAGAAGACAAAAAATAAATTGCTACCAAATAGAGCCTTCGTTATTCGATTTTACCCATTCCATATTTTCAAATGTATCCATTGATAAGATATATATCAACAATCATAATCACATATATCATTCTTATTGGTTATCCCTTCATTATATAAGAAATCATGGATGATATTACCCCTATATAATGGTCAACATTCATATTAGAGACATATAGAAGACAAACATTTCAGGCACAACCTGTTTAGAACTCCAACTTCAAATAGGTGGAGTGGGCTATTATAGCTCATTCTATGTTTGGGGCTCCCAATTATAATAGTTGGTGTTTCTAACTATTAAAATTCACATTAATTATAGCAGCTATTTCAAATTCTTTTTTATTACCAGATTTACTATTTCCTACCCATTATCTCTTATCATCATTAACTCAAATTTAAAATAGTCAGTATCCCATCATAGACTATTATAACCTAAAAACTGCAGTAACTACTAAATATAATAACGAACTCAGCACCCCAAACGTTCCTTAGTTTATAGGGATGACAAATATTTTATATAAAATCTATAAATAACACAACATAATTCAGTAGGAGAGAGAAATATATCAGTGGTATATTAGTATTCATACCGTCGTGATTAACGTTGTTGCGGAAGGGGATGATGTTTGGTTGTTGGGATGTTTGAATTAGATGTTGAGGAGGTCCATGTTGGGAGATGTTGAAATCATCAAAAGTGACATTGCCATTGGTGAAGTTATAAGGTTGTGTTTCTTCGTCCTCTTTTAAATTTGTAGTTTCCATTGGTGTACTTCCATTGTCATCATATTCATACATTGAAGCATATTCTAGAAGTTGGTTCATAACATGGAATGACCACATATGCTTCTCCTTCTTCTCCTCAATCTTCTTTATTTCTCTAGATCCTTTCAATATAGATATATTTATTTATTATATTAATTAAACTACGGTTATTTTTAAATATAGAAAAATGAACAAACTATTTACAAATATCGAACAATTTTACTGTCTATCTATCAGCGATAAACTGCAATAGAATTCTATCACTTGAGTGATAGACAACGATAAAATTTTATCATTTGTAAATAGACAGTGAAATTTTTTTATATTTGTAAATAGATTGATATTTTTTTTGTTGATAGTAATTTCCGATTAAACTAGCTAGCTCTACATGAATATCAAGAAATAAATTAATAATATACTACAATTTTTTTTTACTCTCTCGATTTTTATTAAAAAAAGTTTCAAAAATGATTCATGTAATTTGAAACTTGAGAAATAGTTTTAAATTCCTTAATTCATATGAAACATGAAAGATTCAAAATGAATGTATTTAAAATTTTTGTGTTTGAATATTAATTGGAAAAGGGAAAAAAAGTTAAGAAGTTTATTAATATAGACTTTTATTTATGATTTGTTAATTAAAAATTATAATATTATAAGATTAAATAAGTAATTTATCTCTAAATCCTATTAAATCCTGCAAAGTGGAAGAACTTTTTTAGTATGGAAAATGTTTTTTTCATTCTTTTTTCTTGCATTAACAGGTAATACAATTAATTTGAAATTCCTCGAAATCATGAAATATATATGTGATTAAGGAGACTGATTAATAATTAATTATATTATATACCTAGCCCCATGATTATGAGCACAGCCTTGGAGACCAATTTGAGAAAGTTAAAGCAGGTTGCATAATTTTCCGGGAAAATTGCCAGCTCATGATGTTTCAGGGTTGTATAATACTCTGTAATAATATTTGTAAACAATTAATGAGTTGATATTTATAACATTAAATTTTCTCTCATACTATGTAAAATCACTGCTCAAACTAAAATTTTTAAATTGATAAATGATATATAACGGTAAATTTTAATCTTAAATATCAACTCTTATCCTATAATAATATATATAATAATATATATGTTTTTGGGAAAATTACCTTCTTAGTCCCTAAGTTTTGAATAATATGTGCATTTAGTCCCAGTGTTTTAAAAATATACCTTTTTAGTCCTCAAGTTTATAAAAAGAAGTCTATTTAGTCCCTAAGTTTTCAAAATATACCCTTTTAGTCCTTGGGTTTTTAAAAATAGGTTTAAAAAGTCCTTCAAGTATTTTTTGTGTTTGATTTTTCAAAAATTATTATATGATATTTAAAATTAGAAAAAATAGTTTTAGAGTGGAGATGGTTTTTAAAAATTATTCTTTTAATTTAAAATGTTAAATAATTATTTAAAATAATAATAAAAATTTATTTGAGGGACCTCTTAAACATATTTTTAAAAACTTAGGGACTAAAAAGGTACATTTTGAAAATATATGGACCAAATAGACATATTCTTATAAACTTGGGGGCCAAAAAGGTACATTTTTAAAACTTAGGGACCAAACGCACATATTGTTCAAAACTTGGGGACTAAAAAGATAATTTTCCCTATATTTTTTTAGCCCAAAATAAATACGTTTGTCATGTGACAGAATATGATTTGACAACATAAATATTATATGAACCACGAAAAATACTTAGTTACGTGCTGCTAACAGCCAAATATTACTCATAATAATAATA
This sequence comes from Lagenaria siceraria, assembly GCA_002890555.2. Lineage (NCBI taxonomy): Eukaryota > Viridiplantae > Streptophyta > Magnoliopsida > Cucurbitales > Cucurbitaceae > Lagenaria > Lagenaria siceraria. Next base: position 15,903,230 of record CM016483.1, on the reverse strand, counting down.
ATAATATATTGATAAGTTTAAAACCTTTTTGATGAGGATTCTCTGCATCTGTATTGTCTTTATCTTCATCGTTGTTCCGCTTTTTCTTTGTCTTCCCCACAGTACACACTACAATAAAATTAAAAAAAAAAAAAAATACCTTTTTAGTCTCCAAGTTTTAAATAATTTGTGTGTTTGGTCCCTGAATTTTTAAAATGTACATTTTTAGTCCATAGGTTTATAAGAATAAGTGCATTTCATCTTTATATATTTTCAAAATGTACCTTTTTAGTTTCTAGATTTTTAAAAATAGGTTTTAAGAGGTCTCTCAAATAATTTCTTACTATTAATTTAAATAATTATATGACATTTTAAATTAGAAGAATAATTTTTAAAAATTATCTCCTCTTTAAAACTATTTTTTTTAAAAAAAAAATTTAAATATTATATAATTATTTTTAAAAAATCAAAGAAAAGTAATACTTGAACGTCCTTTTAAATCTATTTTTTAAAACTCGGGACTTAAAAAGATATAGTTTGAAAACTTAGAGACCACCTATTCTTATATATACTTGGGGACTAAAAAAATTACATTTTAAAAAATTCGGGACGAAACACACCTATTATTGTTTATTGGAAAAAGACGAAGAAAAAGAAAAAGAGAGATAGAAAAACTACTAACACATTCGAAATCCTTTCCACAAAAAATTGAAGAAGTGGGCGCATGTTGTGTAGTTTGGTGGATAAAATTTCTCATTATTTTCTTGCGATCGTCGGTGTAGCGATAGCGGCTTTGTCGGCAGAGCATGAACAAATGACTTTGGATCAATCTTCATTTCGTCCACAAATATACCTAATTTCCATCCTCATAACCCATATTATTTCATTTCAATTTAATTTTCAAGGGATAATTCAGACTAAAAAATATATGAAACATAAAGAATTAAAACAAAAATATCGCTAATGTAAATGTAATACATATAAATAAAAAAAATATTTGGAAAAAGTATAAAATGTTTATTTATATTAATCTAAATATTTTTAGTTAGAAATTTTCATGACAGCAACATTTTATTGATATTTCTATATCTAACATTTTCATAAAATTGAAACCTTAACACTTTTATAGACTAGGGGTGATAGTCGGTTCGGTTTTGTCGGTTTTGGGGTCAACCAAGAACCAAACAATACCAATCGATTTTATAAGGAAGAGATCCAGACCGATGTTCAATAAAGGACATTGGAGTAATTTTTATTTGGTTTGGTTTATTATTGGTTTGTGGTTCTTGGTTTTTGACATTTTCATTTTTCCTCCAAATTTTAATTTTTATTCCCAATTTTATTTTGAATGGGTCATTTTTGCTAATTTTAAATTAAATTTGGGTTATTTTTTTTAATAGATTGAAATTAAACATATTTTTGGCACTTTCTAAATTAAAAAAAAAAAAAGAACATACACACGTACTCCATAATAATTGATCTTTTCTCTAAACAATAAATAATATATGCACCATAATAATTAAAACACTAAAAGATACTTAATATTAGAGATTATTTTTAAGGGTATATATACCACGGTTTGATTCAGTTTTGGTTATTTTTCTAACCAAAATCCGATTTGAACCAATATTTTTTAGTTTTCTCCAAATACAAACTAATATGTCCAATTTTATACTAAATAACTAAACCACTAAAAGATACTTAATGAATTGGTTTGAACTAGTTTGGTTTTTTGTGTTACTATAGTCATCTACATTTGAAACCTTAGATTTTAGACTTTAAATATATGTATGTCTATCTTTTTTAGATTTAAAATGAGTGGAGAGTTAGAAAATTTCGAATATCTGATTTCTTGATTATCTAATTAAATTATACTCATGTATAAATTTAGATATTAGGCGAGAAAATATAATTATAATTTGTATTGAATTTAGAGGTTAAAAGGGGTGTGATAATTACTGATTAAATAGATATAATACTTACAATGATAAACAATCATTTTCCATCTTCCTAAGTGGGTTCCACTTTTGAAAGCTGAAGGCTTAGTGGCCAAAAGATGGAGTGGAGTGAAACCTTGCACATTCACTGAGTTCACCAACTCCTTGTATAATTTGATGATATGAAGTGCCAATTCTGTAATTAACTTATTAATTAACTTCTTAATCTAATAAAAAAAAAATTTAACAGACTAACAATTTAATAATAATGCATCAACAAGGAAGGAGTCTTCTAAGGGTAAAATTGAAATTTTCAAAAGATTATGGATTTTAAAATTTGACAAAAAAAAAAAAAAAAAAAAAAATAGAATATGCTGGTTTGTGTGAAAGTATTGTTTGATAATAGTGTTTCCATTTCTTGCTTTTTATTTTTAATAAAGAAAAATATAAAACTATGTCGTTTGGTAAATGTTTCGTAATTATTATTTGTCTTTATTAAAAAAATAATACAGTTAATATCTGATTATTTATTGTTTCTTATACTTTGAAATTTTTAATTAAAAAATGTAAAAATTTCAAATGAAAATAAGTTTTTAAAGGTTTGTTTTTAAATATTGAAAAATGAACCAAAATATTTATAAATATAGAAAAATTTTAGACGTCTACATTGCTCAGTGATAGAAGTTGCTCATTGATAGATAGTAAATTTTTTTCTATATTTGTAAATAGTTTGATATTTAAGCTATTTATAAATATAGAAAAATTTTAATTTTATTTTCTATCAGCGATATACTGCGATAGAATTCTATCGCGATCTATTGCTGATAGACAGTAAAATTTTTTTATATTTGCAAATAGTTTGATATTTTTTCTGTTTATAATAATTTCCTTGATATTTTTTTATTTATAATAATTTTCCTTTTTAAAATTAGATTTGTTATACACTTTAGTAGTAAAAAAATGATAAATAATACATTAATTTATGAGTAATTTTAAAAAAGTGCAAATATAGCAAAATCTATTAGATTTGCAATTTTTTTATAAATATAGTGGTAGACTTTGCTATATTTGTAATTTTTTAAAAATGTTGCTATACATGCTAATACTTTGAATCTAATTGCTATATTTGCAACTCTCTTATATTTTGATAAAACTTAAAAAAGGTAGAGTTATCTTTTCTTTTTTTTTCTCGAGTTAAGCCGAAAAGGTTAATTATATAAGTTTCAAATAAAGTTTTAAGAGAGTATTAAAAAGTAAAAGGAGACTAAGAATAATGAAACTGACCGAAAAAATCACCCATAATGGCACAATGAAGAATGGTCTGACCATCTTTGGATCTTCGAGAGTGGTCTGTGGTGCAACCACAGAATGAGTGAAGGCAAAGGAAAGCATCTTTGTTGCCATGCAAAGCCGCCAAGAACAATGGCGTCTCGCCCTCATCGTTCCTAATCCCCACCAAAGAATTCTCCACATTTGCTATATCATAACACATTTTCACATTCCCAAGCGTTGCCGCTATGTGCAGCGCCGTGGCGCTTCTATCGTTTGCTATTCCAACCACTTTCTTCTTATTATTATTCATCTCCTCATCACTTCCTTTCTTCTCTTCAGCCGATATTATTCTCGTTAGCTCTTCCACTACCCCGACTTGCCCGTCGCACACCGCCACGTGCAACACCGTGTCGCCTCGCTTCGTGATTTTCACCTCCCGAGCTCGACTGTCCACCGCATACCTCTCCACCACTTTTTCCCATCTTCCCTTCATCGCGTTCTTGAACAAGAATTTCTTCAAGCTTTCCAACTCCATTATTTCCTTTGTCTCTTTTCTTGACGGCTCCATAATTATTAATTCTACCACCTATTCATGCTTCATATATATACATATATCTTCTTGGTTGTGGTGTGATAAGTTCAGGATGCACTCGGATAATTGATTATTGTTTTATGTGAGATTAGGTATATTGGGATATATATGGGAAGGGGAAGTGGGGTTTCATTTGTACTTGAATACCAAGTTATGAATCTACCTTCTTGGTTTAATTAAGGTAGGTAGAGTGGAGTGACAACTTTTTGAAGATGTGTTTGTCTTCTCAAAGCTTTTGATTTATTTATTCAATATATATAGAATTAGATAGCTTGAAAACAAGGAAAAGCACATGCGTTTATAATATATAAAGCAAAGAGTGTGAGGGTTACGTTGGTTTGGTATGTGGGAAGAATATAGATGGAGTTTCCAAACATAATCTACTTTTGAGAATATAAAACTTAGAATTAAGGCAGGTTTATTACCCTATAAACTTAATCCGTCGATAAAGTGCGTCCCATTAGATTATGTTTTTGTTGTTGTGCTACTCATGTTTTGTAATTGTAATGAAATGTGGAGCTCACAGTCAAACTCGTAATCAACAAATAAAATTGGATTGCGTTTGAATATTATGTGGGACCCACTAGCTTTTTTAAGATATACTTTTGAATGATTTTTCAATTTTTTCCTCAGATGCCGTTATCGTTACAGTAGGAGAATTATTATGAATATGTCATAGTTACTGTTATTGGTATAGATACAGTTATTGATTGACCCTAAACGGTAACAATAATGGTAAGATTACAATATTCATTCAATTACAAGTGCAAAGTAAACCAACCTCAATCGTAATCAGATTACATTTGTAAAAATGTCTAAGAAAATGTGATAAAAAACAATCCAATTACGTTTACAATTGAGATCCATTACGATTGATCTATAAATGAAATCCTATTATAATTATACCAAATTTGATTATGATTTGGTAGATATGGCCTAACCTCTAATTACTTAGAAGTTTTGTTTAAGGTAGTTGTATCTTTATTCGTTTAAAATAATTGTTTTCTTATTATTGTATTTTTTACAAAATGATTTTTCCATCAAGGTTTTCATTTATCTCTCACGTTGAACGCTTGTCACTGATAACCAAAATCATATGTTAAAGGTCGATCTTTCTTTGTTGTTGAGATACTTAACTTTTGGAAGACTAAAATTTGAGTGGGAGTAGACGTAAAACATTGATTTTCTTCTTCTATTGTGGTCATATTCAATCTTTAAAAGATTGAAAATTGAGTAGTTGAAGACATATAGACGAAGACATAAGTCTTTTGCTTTACTTCTTCTAAATCATCGATTTCTTTCACGTTAACAATATATGAACTTGTAGAATTTTCTTCCTCTTTCTGTATGAGAAGAAATTTTCAAGAGAACTCCTTTGAAATCTTTGGTTGATGAGGTTAAGAAAATTTACAATTCTGCCTTTTTTCAAGTTTAAACTCCCTTAGATTCTTCTGTCCTTGATGTTTATTCCATTTCTTGAATGAACAAGGTTTCTTCTGGGCAAGATGTTTTTCTCTTTCTTTTTGATGAGCCATAAAAGTTTGCCTTTTATGTTTGCCAATGATGGGCTTGGCTTCATCTTGAAATTTATTCCCCAATGTCTCATGCATGCTGAAACCAAACAAATACAGGCTCCAAGGTTCCGAATTGAATCAGACACATTTCCTGATTAGAAGGCAAACTGCTAAAGTGTATTTGGCTGCATTAATTTGTTGTTGTTGCAGCCGCGCTTCCTAGTACTAGTAGTTCTAACATGTCAAGAATCTTAGATCGAAAAAAGGACAAACTTTTTTTTGTCTTTCTTTCAAAATTAAGCAACACATTTCATATACTTGTGCTTTTCAATTTTCTTGTTTTTTTTCTCTTTGAAGAACGATTTAAGAGGGGTTACATTGACAACATTCTTCTAAAGTTGCACCATTGTCTTTTTCTTCTTTCCTTATGTTAGGGATGAAAAAAAATTTCTATCTCCTCATCTAACAATACTTAGCTTCATATTGTGGGCACCCGTTGCTGGCTCCTCAAAGGTGCAAGGTTTTATATCTTGATATGAAGTAGTCCCAAATGCACGCCTTAGATGCATATCTTAACGGCAAACAGTTTAATAAGACGATCTTTTGCAATCCGAACTTGCAGTTCTCCACCGATTTATGTAGTCAGTGACAAGTTCACCTTTTAGTTTCTTAGTATTGGTGAGCTCCAACATACTGACTATTCGTCTCGTTCTGTAGAAACGATTTAGAAACTCTTTTTTGAGTTGTTTTTAGTTGTTAATTTACTTAGACACTACGGGTCAGTTTGGATTAACTTGAGAAAAAAATGTTTTTTAAAAAAACTCATTTCTATTTAAACTCTTTAAAACAAAGGTTTAAAATACACTTTAAAATCTATTTTAAGTGGTTGCCAAACATTTCAATTTTTTCCAAAATGACTTATTTTTTAAATTAAACACTTGAAAATGTATTCCAAACACATCCTAGATCAATGTACCAGTAAAAAAATGTTCTCCTTCTATGTTCAAATGAACTGTTTGATGAATAAGTCTTTTCGTGTACCAACATTTTCACGTATTTTGAAGAAATGAGATCGTTCTTCCCATCAAATTATTGAAATTTTGGTGGCTAGTATATGGTTTAGAATAGAAAAGTTTCATTTATTTTTTCTTTTTCATTCCTTTGTTGTGTCGTAATGGAAATTAAATTTGCATATTGCCTTAACTTCAAGCCTTTCGTATGTGGGCTGACAGAAAAAAGTAAATTAATGGGTATTTGAGAGTTATAACAAAAAACTTGGCCAAAAAAAGGCTTTATGGCTATATACGAGCCTCAATGTAAGTGATGGACTTGAACAATTCATAGTTGAAGGTAAGAGAAATTACAATCCATATCAGTGTAAGTGCAGAAAGAGCAACTAAATGGTTGGAATTGCGGATCAAAGTCTCACGTTCCTTGAATAAGAGAATGATCATAGCTTTACAAGGGAGGACAACAATATCCAACAGTATGAAGACTTTTTGGATGAAACCAAAAGCAAAGTCACGAGGGTTATGCTCAAAGTAGACAATATCATTAATTAAATTAAAAACCTGTAATAATATGTTTTAATGTTGAGGGCCTGTTTAGTAGGCAATTTGAAACCAAAAGCAAAATCATGAGGGTTGTATTTCATGTTTTTAGATATGTGTTGGGTAGCAGATTCAGTAATTAAATTCATATTGAAACAAAATTTTCAAAATATATTTGATAATATACTTATAAACCATAAAACTAATTATAGTTACTCACTAAATATATATTATGTTGAATATAAACTATCACTAATTATTGTATGAACTTGTTTTATGTTAAATTTTTTGTATCACTATTATATTATATTATGTTGGGCTTTTTCAATATCTCAGGCCCAAGTTGAAAGAAAGCTAATAATAGAAGTTCAGATTATATGAGTTAGCTAGGTGAAATGAGAGAAGGAAAAATAGCCACGTCTACTGCCTTAGAAATAAACACGTGGGTGGGTAGAGAGAAAATTACTCAATATTCAATTTGGTTTGGTGAAAATCATTTGAACAAATCTTTCTCTCACTTCTTATAGATTTATTTTCCTTTTCTCTAACTCTAAAACTCCTCTCTAATGGCAGCTCTGATGCAAGGTGAAAATGATACATGCACAACCAATAAATGAAAGGAAAGAAGAAGAAGACAAAGCAAGTACGTGGTTCGGCCAAAATCAGCCTACATCCACTGGAAGTTCTTTTCTTGATGATTTGCAAAGATAGTTCTGTACACTTTTTACAAAAGAAAGTTATTTACTAACTTTAGATCTGACCTATATTTATAGTTTCATAGATCAGTTACAAGTTAGTAAATTTGTTAAAGTTACAATGTAAAACTAGCTGTTGGAATCATAAATTTCAATTCTCCACCTTGAATCCAACGCATGCAAACTTCAAATCTTCCAATTTCTGATAATTTTATCCTGTCCCTGGTAGGTTGAAACCTATTAGCTCAAGACACATTTCAGGAGTTTGAGTTTTGCAACAGGCTTCGTCAGCATTTCCGCAGCATTCTCAGAGGTATGAACTTTACAAACTTCAATTTCTCCACTTTCAATCTTTTCTCTCACAAAATGATACTTAATATCAATGTGTTTTGTTCTTGTGTGATACTGTGGATTCTTTGACAAATGGATTGCACTTTGATTATCACAGTAGACTTTAACTGTTGTTTGAACCAAACCAAAATCCTTCATTAGTCCTTTGAGCCACATTCCCTCCTTTATTGCTTCTGTTAAAGCCATATATTATGCCTCTGTTGTAGATAGAGCCACTATAGGTTGTAAAAATGCTTTCCGGCTGATGAGATTAGGACCATAGAGAAATATATAGCCTGTTAGAGATCTTCTCTTGTCTAAATCTCTTGCATAGTCTGCATCTGCAAACCCATATAATTCCATTTCTGACTCTTGTGATCTCTGATAGGTAAGATTAGAATTTTTTTGACCAAATCAGATATCTCAGAATCCATTTAGTGGCCTCCCAGTGTCTCTTACCTGGGTTGGACATATATCTACTTACTAGGCTTGCTGAATAGGAGAGATCAGGTCTTGTGGAGATCATTAAATACATTAGGCTGCCAACTACTTAACTATAAGGTATTGTAGACATCTGATTTAGATGTTCTGTGTCAGATTCCTTAGGAGAGTTAGCTGAAGACAACTTAAAGTGTTGAGCAATAGGAAGGGTAACAGGTCTAGCATTGCTTAGGTTGAATCTCTTTATTATTTTCTCACAGTAGCTTGACTGATTAATGCTTAAGGAAGATTGATCTTTGTTCCTTAGAATTTCTATTCCTAGGATTTTGCTTGTCTTACCCAAGTCCTTCATGTCAAATTCTCTCTTTAGGAGATTTTTAACATGAGTCAAATCTTGCTTGGACTTCCCTGCTAGTAACATATCATCAACATATATGAGTAGGAACACTTTATCCTTGTAGAAAGATGTGTTTACATACACACATATGTCATAGGAGCTTCTCTGAAAGCCAATGCTAGCAATGTAGTCATTTAATCTTCTATACCAGCACCTTGGAGACTGTTTAAGTCCATAGATTGACTTGTTGAGTAGGCAATAAAGATCTTCCTTCCCTTTTTCTTCAAAACCTTTAGGTTACACCATGTAAATTATCTCTTCTAGATGCCCATGAAGAAAGGCAGTCTTAACATCTAGTTGATCCAATTCCAAATTGTCTTGAGCAACCATAGATAATAGAAGTCTAATAGAAGTTTGCTTGACCACTGGAGAAAATATCTCTGAATAGTCTATCCCCTGCCTTTGTGTAAAGCCCTTTGCTACCAACCTCGTCTTATACCTAGGCTTTTGTTCACTGGTAACTCCTACTTTTAGTTTGAAAACCCACTTGGATGCTATTGGTTTGCATCCTTTAGGAAGAGGTGCTAGAGACCAGGTGTCATTCACACTTAAAGAATGCATTTTCTCATTCATGGCTTCAATCCAACTCCTTGCATCAGGACCACTTATAGCCTCTTCAAAAGTAGTTGGTTCTTGGTCAATGGGAGCCACAATAGCATTTAGAACTAGGTTCATGTAGTTCATTTCATTATGCCTAGCTGGAGGAACTATAACTCTCCTTTGTCTGTCCCTAGCTAAAGAGTATTGACTCAAATTAGGTTGAGCATCTAAAATTTCAGCATGTTCCTCTGTTATTTCCTCTTCTTCTTCTAATTCACTTTGAGATTTTGATTCAGTAGGTTGGTCAGTGGATTTCTCCACTTCAATTCTTGTGATGGATGATTCAGTTCTGTCCTCTGCCTTCTCTTCCTTTTGCATAAACATCTCTTTCTCTCGGTGATGTCTCTGCTTATTATGAATCTTTTCTCAATTGAATGCCATATCTTAAATATATATTATGTTGACTATAAACTATCACTAATTATTGTATGAACTTGTTTTATGTTAAATTTTTTGTATCATTATTATATTATATTATATTGGGCTTTTTCAATATCTCAGGCCCAAGTTGAAAGAAAGCTAATAATAGAAGTTTAGATTATATGAGTTAGCTAGGTGAAATGAAAGAAGGGAAAATAGCCATGTCTACTGCCTTCGGAATAAACACGTGGGTAGAGAGAAAATTACTCAATATTCAATTTGGTTTGGTGAAAATCATTTGAACAAATCTTTCTCTTACTTCTTGCAGATTTATTTTCCTTTTCTCTAACTCTAAAACTCCTCTCTAATGGCAGCTCTGATGCAAGGTGAAAATGATATATGCACAACCAAGGAATGAAAGGAAAGAAGAAGAAGACAAAGCAAGTACGTGGTTCGGCCAAAATCAACCTACATCCACGGGAAGTTCTTTTCTTGATGATTTGTAAAGATAGTTCTGTACACTTTTTACAAAAGAAAGTTATTTACTAACTTTAGATCTGACCTATATTTATAGTTTCATAGATCAGTTACAAGTTGGTAAATTTGTTAAAGTTACAGTGTAAAACTAGCCGTTGGAATCATAAATTTCATATTATAATATCATATAATATATAATTATATGATACATATTTTAATTTAACAAAAATAATTGAGTTTATTTCATGAAATATTATACTTGTTGTTTTTATCTTTTCTAATATAATTCTGCATTTCAAAATTTTAAATTTAAAATCTAGATAAACATAAAACATAAAAATGTTGTTTTCAGGATTTGTCCTGTTTGGATTACAGAATCCAGTAACAGTTTTCAGAAATAGAATTCAGATTGCCTACCAAAGGCAAATTCACCGAACTCAGTGAATCTAAAATCACAAAATAGAATCTGAATTGCCTACTATAAATAAGCTGTTAGTGAAAAATAAGGATTCAATTGACAAAAACTCAATTCTTAAAGAGAATAAGTCCAAAAAGGTATAAAAAAAAAAAAAAAAACTTAGGCGCATGCATCCTCATCTAATTGTCCAACCATAATTTGCCTCATGTGGAACTCTATTTTCTTTCTCTTTTTTTTTTTTATTAAAAAGGAAATATCTTAAATCATAGACGGACCCAAAAGCTTTAATTGATGGGTGAAGACAAATTTAATATCACATCATCTAACAAAATATTTTTTATTTTGTTCTTAGTGTATGATTAAAGTGAAGTATACCGAGATGAGTGCATTACATGGCTTAATTACATTCATCAATTACAACATAAACAAACACACTTTAGTCCAAAAGGAAAAAAAAAAAAAAAAAAAAACACAAATTGGCTAATCGACTACGATGACTTCATTGCTCCTTCTAGGTGTCTTACTAAGAATGGCATTAAGTAGATCATAATAAAGTGGAAGTTGCATTTCTACAAAGATTAATAAGACAGGGACAGAAGTTGCAATGTAGATGACAACTGCCATATTTTGAAGGTAATGACTGAGTAGAAAGTAATGGCCAGCACAAAACGAAACCAACATGGCGACGATGGAGAGGAAAAGTGACGAAAGGCCCATGAGCAATTTCAAGGGCAACTCCGAGCCGAAGTCGTCTTCGTCGAATCTCGAAGTCAAAATTGCCAAAAACATGATCACTGAAGTTGTGGAGAGGCAAAGAGCAAAGAGTGAAGTTATGGAGAAGATAAAAAATCCGGTATCGTTTTCAAAAGGCGAGGGACCTTTGTCTCCGTTGCCACCGGGGACGGTGGTGGCTGAAGCATACGCCACCGTCACTACCAATGCAGCAACTACAGAGCATGATTCAGAAGTACTACTCAGCCACTTACTACCATCTTTTACTAGCTTTTCGTGACTTCCGTTGAAGATGTTTTCCGCAAGCTTTCCGTCGTTGTTGTATTCCGCAAAAAAATGGGGTTCCACTGAATCCCTCACATACTGCTCATTATAAATTTTGAAGTTAAAGGACCAAATGAAAACTAAAAAAAAGGAAAGTTAGTATTGGTTATTAAGTACCTCATACCACTTAACTTCCCAGAGCATTTGAAAGGCGGCGCCGGTGATGCGCCAAGTCTTTTGAGTTTGGAGTTGAGCGGCGAGATGCAAGGCGCTATTGCCGTTGTTATCGACGGCTCGAAACAAGGATTGAAGCTGAGTTCTTTTGTTGAGAAAAAAATTGTATACATCTGGTTGACAATACTCTGCAGCCAAAAGAACCACATTCTTCTTCTCTCGGTTACTATAACGAATGGCCAGTGGAAAATGTTGGAATATTCTGCTTACTATCTCAACCACTCCATTCTTTGCTGCTAATAACATCACCGTCTCTTTTGCAATAACGTTCACTGTTTTTTTTTTTTTTTGACATACAAACCAAAAGCTAATTAGAAATTAGGGTAATTTTTAAAAATGAAAAAAATAAGGAAAACTATTTATACAAAACAACAAAATTTTTAGATAGTTGTGACATAGTCTATCATTCCTATCACTGATAGACTTTTATCAGCGTATCACAACTATTTAACAATTTTGTTATTTTATGTAAATAGTTTCTCTTACTTTTCTATTTTTAAAATTTTTTTCTTAATTATATTACCTGGGTAATTAGGGTCCATGATTGAATTATTGGGTGCAAAATTATTTTTATGGAAGTCAATTGAATCTCCTTGGACATTGTAAGGAAGTGTCTCGTCAGTTTGGAAACGTGATAAAATGGGAATATCTCCGTTTTGTCCATATTTATCGGGTGGGGCCAATTCTAGAAGTCTCTCCATTACTTGAACTGACCATGTGTGTTTCTGTTTATTCTCACGTAACTTTCTGATTTTACCAAATCCTAAACACATACTTAATTAGTTAATTAATTAATACAAACTGATAATTATTTTAAATGATAAAACTGCTGGAAATATTTTTATATATATAGTAAAAAATAAATAAAAACTTTTTTAAACAGATGGATAGTGATATACTACTATCATCTATGACTGTCTATCCGTAACAGAAAATGATAGACTTCTATTAATGTCTATTATTTTCTATCATTGATAGACTATTTTTTGCTATTTTACTATATTTATAAATAAGTTGACTCGTTTTACTATATATGAAACAACTTTTTCTTTTATCTATTAAATTTATAATTACGTACCGAATCCCAGAATGATCATGATGGCTGAGAAAAAAAATTCCAAAAATTTTAAACAGGTATCATAATTTGGCGGCAAAATGGAGCTTGAGGGCTTCTTATAATCTGCAATCAACAAGAATAATTACTGTTAGAGGTTTTAAGTTAAATAATTAAAGACCGGTTTGATAACCACTATTTAATTTTTGGTTTTTAACTTTTAGAAACTAAGACTATAAATACTCATTTCACTTCTAAATTTTTGGTATTATCATTTTCTTCTGATATTTTTAGAAAATGAGAAAAAATAAGCTTGATTTTCAAAAATAAAACCGAAAATACAAGTGTTACTAAACGGGCCTAACCATCAGGTGGTTTGAGAAGTTGAGTATCCAAGGGAGGGTCTGATTCATGTTTTTCGAGATATGTAGCTGTGGCCTTAGCTTCAACGTAGTCGCACGGGTTCTTCACTTCTTCCTTCTTCTTAAATAATGCTGGTTTCCAGTTGATGACTGAAATTATTATGTAACAAAAAGTTGAAGGCAATGTTTTGAAATTATTATTAATAACTAACATGGAATTGTTGGAATCAAATTTTTAGAAGAAATTTCAATGAGAGTTTTGAGAAACAGGCTACTTGTGTTATTGACCATTTCTAATTTTTGGTTCGGTATAGTGACATTCTCCTGTTTATACTAGTTGACACCTCTAAATTTATGGTTCGAATTTTGCCAACACATTCATAATCTAGTGGTTACAAATGTCTTTCTAGACCATTCTTTATAATTACACATTTTTCTAATTTAATTTAAGGAATTCTACGATATATCTACCCTAAGCATCCCCTACAAGTAATATCTCTAGAATATTCTAATACTTGATATTGGACTTTTGTTTGGACTAAGCCTAAATACTTCTAACCCAAAATAAAGTTTATATTTAATGAATATTTGTAAATATAACAATGAGATTCAAAGTATTAGCATATATAACAATATTTTTTAAAAATTGTAAATATAGCAAAGTCTATCAGTGATAGACTTTTATTGCCGATAGATTTTGTTATATTTGTAATTTTTTTAAAATGTTACTATACACTTAGTTATTATTCCTAAAATTGTCACTTATTATAATTATCCTATATTTAATTAGTGACATAAGTTAAAATGGAAGGGATTACGAACCCATTAACAATCCGTGCAACAAATATGTAAAGAAAGCAATGATAGTGGCGTAGTTTCGTGGAAAATAAGAAGCAGCTCTCATTCCTTTGGTTGGCTTTTCTGCTTGGTCACGGGTTGCTGCTGAATCACGCTTTAGTTCTTTCACATGAATAACTTTCAAAAAAAAAAAAAAAAAAAAAAAAAAGAATTATTGCATTATTCTTCTTCTTTTTCTATGCCAATGATATTATATAAAAGGTTATTTTCAAATATAGCAAAATAAGACAAAATATTTATAAATATAGCAAAATATGTGAAAGACAGTGATAGATATTGATAGTAGTTTATCAATGTCTTTCACTAATAGACAGTAATATTTTGCTATATTTGAAAATATTACTCACAGTGATAGACAATGGATTGAAACTTGTTGATGTGAGCTCCACTTTTGAAGGCTGATGGTTTAGTTGCAAGAACATGAAGTGGGGTGTTCCCTTCTTTATCTATCCATGTAGCAGCCTCATTGTTCATGTTAATTAATTGAAATGCCAAATCTGTCACACTTCAAATATTATTTAAACTCGATCTAACTAATTAAAATTAAATGTAAATAAAAAAAAAAAACTGACCAAATTTTTCGTTTTTTAGAGCACAATGAAGAATGGTGTCGCCATTATTCTTCCTGGAGTTCATCAAAACTTGATTGAGGTCCATTTTACAAAAGTTATAAAGACAATAAAATGCCATCTTGTGACCGTAGAGGGCCGCCAAGAAGAGCGGTGTTTCGCCGTCTATGTTCCTCTCATTCACTAATTGCTCATCCACCGAACCAATGATTTGGCACATTCTAGCGCATCCCACCACTGCAGCCACATGGAGTGGAGTGTTCTTTCTCTCATTTTTAGCTTTAATAATTTCTTCTTTTTGAGATGACCTACAAATCACTTGCACTAGCCTTGTAACCACTTGTAATTGATTGTCATATATAGCCAAATGCAGTACGGTTTCCTCCCCTTGTGTTAGCTTTATTGATAGACCACCTGTTTCTTCTTCACATTTCTTTATCACTTCCTCCCAATCCCTTCTCTTCACACTTGTGTACAAATAATCTTGTAGATTTGATTTGTCGTTCATGATCTTCTTCTTCTTCCTTACTTTCTGTTGTTGTTGCACCAATCTAACTCTGAACAATATATACCCAAATTATCACGGTTAGATTCGGTTCGATTTCACGATTTTGCAAGCTCTACACTCCCATAATAATTAATCCCCTCTTGATATTTGATCAATTTCTCTAGAAATATGGTTGGAATCATAAGGCCGATTTGATAACACGTTTCTGTTTCCTATTTTCTAAAAACTAGAAACGAGAATGTGATTGATAACTATTTTTACAATATTAACTATTCTTGTTTTTCGTTTCTTGTACTTCATTTTTCTTATTTTTTCTTACCTTTATTGTTTTATAGTTTAAAAATAATTTAATGAGGTAAAATTAAAAAATATATATATATTTTTCTACATGAATTAAAATATAAAGAAAATTAACCATCATGGATTGGCCTAGTGGTAGTGGAAACATAAAAAAAAAAGTCGAAGGGCTAAGGGGTTGTGAGTTTAATCCATGGTGGCCACCTACATCCTATGGGTAAGTTCGCAGCCTGTCTGTTAAAGTTAGTTTTTACTGTTTTGGACTGCTTTTATTTAGAATTTTAACTGTTTTTGCAGAAAATAGCATTGATGCGCTACCTTGGAATCCCATAGTCATGCCCAGTCAGACGTGGTTGCTACTTTTTCGATCTACAACCATTTTTCAATATCGAAATTGACTAAAGGGCATTCAGAGCTTGAATTTCGGCCACCATTTAACCATCTTGACCTATATAAAGGCGTGAAAGCCTCCTTCTTCAACAATCTTCACTCCTAAAGAAGAAATCTCACAAGTTCCTATCTAGAAATTCTTCAAGAACGAGAGTTTCTTTGAAGAACCTTAAATCTAGGTCATTCTTATCCCTTGAGAGCATGTGTAGAGTGAGGATTCACTCTTGAAAAAGGTTGAATCCGACTTAGACAGCCTTGGAGAGTGAGATCTTGTCTCAAGGAGTCTTATACTATTATTTTTTAGCATTTATTTAGTTCTTTATTTCGCATTCTTTAAAAATTGACATTGTAACTCATGATTTTTGAATTAATGAATTATGAAATCCATTCATTCTTCTTTAGTTGTAATTATGAGTTAGATTTCTAAGAAATTCAGTCATTGTACCTTTTTTTTTTTCTTATTTTATAGTTTGAAAATAATTTAATGATGTAAAATAAAAATATATATAACATGCATTAAAATATAAAGAAAAATAATTACAAAAAAATTACATTGTCAAGTACAAATAAATCTCAATGCAAAGTTAACATCAATAATACAGTTAGTGTTTCTATCTTTCAAATGTTGCTCAAATTCAATATACAATATTATTTTTCACTCGAGTTCTTCGTCATAAATGATATTGACTAAAATTCGACTCAATTACATTATTATATAAATGTCGTGGTCGTAAAATTAAAATGAAGCTAAATAAATGTGTATTAGTGAACAAAATTTATATATTGTAAAATTCTAACCGGTTTTAAATGTACCAAAAATAAAAATTTACCAAAAATAAAAAATTTAAATTTATAATAATATATAACCATGCATATTGTAAAATTTAAAATAAACTTTCTAAAAAAAATCTAAATTCAAATTTAAAAATTAAAATATATTTAAATATATAGATTGAAATTTTGAAATTTGAAAATCTAAATATTGGAAAAATTTTAAATTCAAAATTAAATTAACATATAAATATAACTAATAAATAAATATAAAGAAAATAGAAAAATTATTTTAAATAACAAAACTGCTGAAAATATTTATAAATATAGAAAAATGTCACGATCTGTGTCTAGTGACCGTGACATTTTGCTATATTTGTAAATATTTTGATTCATTTTGCTGTGTTTAAAAATGGCTCAAGAAAATATAATAAAATTAACATAGAAAAGAAATAAATATAAAAAAAAAATTAATAAAAAAATTAAATCTAACTTACCTCCAATTGAGACCCATAACGACGATACAGAAATAGAAGGTTGTCTGGGCGCACCTGGTACCAACTAAGCAAGAGTAATTTTATTTATAATTGAAACAGTTTTATATAAAATAGAAATGGAATCGATGGTAGTTTTTTTAAAATTTAGTCCTATTTTAAAAAACGTAGCTCAAAGTTTAGAAATAAAAAACAAAAACGATTATCAAGTAATTTAATTTCTTAAAAAATGAGTAACAGAAACAAGAAATAGAAAACGAAACGTTATGAAACGGTTCTTAATTAATCCAAATCACTGCCTTAGATATGTATTTATAGATATATGCCATATCATGTCTCCAACACACTTTGCATGGCATGTGCTTATATTCTTTATTCTCATACAGTTTTTTATTTTTATTTTTTTTCTATCAAATTTATATATAAACGAATCTTACCATTAATTTGGTTTTATATCATATAAAGAAAAAGTAAAATCACATTTAGAATCGTTCTTTTCAATCAATGCAAAAATTCTCTTCTTCAACGACAAGCATTTCTTCAGCCCAATAATTAGCCTTTTAGATGAAACAATATATTCAAACAAAAAATCCATTGATCAATTTTTAGATAATACATGTTTAATTATTAAAAATAAAAAAAATTTTACCGATAGAAAAATGTCAAACTATTCATAGAAAATAGTAAAAAAAATACTAATAGAAATTTATAGACTTCTATCAACATTTATCACTGATAGAATCTATCATTTCTATCACTAATAGATACGGATAGACTTCTATCAACGTCTATAACAAATATCTAAAATTTTTGCTATTTTATGTAAATAATTTTTCTTATTTTTCTATTTTTAAGCATTTTTCTTAAAGATATATATATACAAATCACATTTTTTTTCATTTAGCCTGTTCGATCTCCAAAATTATATGTGTTGTATTTTTTTTTTTTTGAAGACATGCAATTTAAAAAATATTTAAAAAAATTATATATTTTTGCAAATAGTTTTGAAATTGCCTACGATTTTACCCTTTTTTTTAAGAAAAAAAAATAAAACTAGAGTGGGACACTTAGGCCACGTTTAATAAGTCATAATGAAAATTGGCATAATCGTAATGAAATTCCATTAATGGATCAATCGTAAAGGGCCTTAATCGCAAATGTAATTGGATTGCTTTTGGTCGCGTTTACTTAGAGCTACGAATCTATTATATTTATTGTTACTGTTATCGTTTGACCCTAACAGTAATGGTAATACTAATGGTAAAGGTAAAGGTAAGAGTAAATGTGATAGATCCATAATTCTCATACTGTTACAGTAATAGTATGTGTAACGGTAATGGTAAAGGTAGTGAGTCCCACGTAATTTTTAAACTTAATCAGATCGAGCATTCTCCTTTATTCAATCAAATTGCACTCTTTGATTATAGATTTGGAGGTATACTCCACAGTTCATTACAATTATGGAATACAGGTAAACAATAACAAACATAAATAGCTAGAATCTACGTTTTAAATTACCATTGATGAATTATGTTTCACATTGGAGTAAACGTCTCTTTAATTTCTTGTTCCGAATTTCTAATTGGTATATTGAAGTGAGCCCAAGATTGAAAAGAGAAAGGGTGCATAGCCAATAAGTATTTTTGTATATATAATATGTAAAATAAAGGCCAACTTTTTAATTGAAGTGAGTTGATAAAATTAATCGGATCATTATTAAACAAAAAGAGGAAAGTAAAACATATGTAAATTAATTGAGATGATGAAGAGTTTTAAAAAGTGTCAGTAGAGTATAAAAGAGTGAAGCAACATTCAATTTTTGCTTTTTAAAAAAATAAAAGTTAAAGTTGTATGTTACTTTAACATGTATGATGAACATTATCCTTCTCTTTTAATTTACTCCGACAATTAATTCTTCACCTCAAGCATATAGAGCAATCTATGACAAAATAATACTAAATTTAGTACAATTTTAAATTATTTGTAAATATGTTAAAATTTCAACTTCTAAATATATTAATCTATCACGAATGAACTAATATGATTAGACCTATCACTAACTGAAGTGTATTAGTTATAGGTGTCTATGATTGATTGTTTGCTTGCTCATTTGTTATTATGGTTGTTACTAATATATAATTATATCAATAGAATATAAATATAGCATATAAAAACAATATATTATTTTACTTCATTCACTATCTCGTGATTTTTTGCATGTTTATTTTTTTAGGTATATTATGGATATTATCAATAAAATAAAAATACTAAATCAATAAAATTTAACTTTTGTTTTTTTTTTTCTACTTTTTATTATTTGCATGCTCATTTGTTATTAAGTCCTATCATTTATATACTATATTAATAGATTGTATACTTGTATACATATATGAATAATAATTGTCAAAGTTGTAATAATGGTTTGTGGTTGGAGTGTAAAGTTGAGCTGAGTTGGTTTAAGAAATTTATGTTCGAAGTTGTTGGCTTTTTGGTCCTTAATCTCAAATTAATTAATTTTAATTAATTAATGTTTTGATGATAACAAACCTGATTTTATTTATTAACAATTTGAGTGTTTTGAAGTGTCTATTGCGTAGAGCTTGGAACAGCGGTTCCAACGCAATTTGAATCACTCAAATCAAAGTTCAAACGAAGAAGATATGACTGAAACAAGCTTAACTGAAAAATACCGATGTCAATGATGTGGCGGCCAAATCATCAAAGTGGACTTACTAGAGGATAAAAAGTGGAGCAATAGATAAGTGACACATGAAGCTTTTGATTTTTGTTGGTTTTAAAAAGAATGAATTTAAAAAGAGAATGAATTTAAAAAGAAAATGAATTTAATATTATCATTTATGTTTGTGTCTAATGGCTAGTTGCTTTTAAAAGAAAATAAATTTAATATTATTTTATTTGTGTGTCTAACGGCTAGTTGAGTTTAAATCTCAACCATTCAATTTTCTTTTACCAACATCTAATGGTCCAAATTTGATGTAGTTTCCAATAACTTTTCTCTCTTTTTAAACACTTCATCTTCTCCAAATTTTAACAACTTTTATTATTTTACAATCCTCCATAATTCATTAAGCTTCCATTGTTGCTCTCTCTCCAAGCTTCAATTTTCTTCTTTTCATCTAATTCTTGAGAGAGATTTATTGTATTGTGAGGATTTATTTGTTGAGTGCTACAAATTTGTAAATCTACTATTTGAGAGAGTTTTTCTCATCTTGTTCTTCATTTCTAAACTTTTGTAAGGGTTGCTCTTGATCCTGGAAAAAAAGTTGTTGTAACGGTTTGATCCTCAACCGTGGAAAGAATCAGGTTTGTTCTTGCGTCCGGAGAAGGAACGTTGTAACGGTTCGACTCTAAACCGTGGAAAGAGTCAAGTTCGTAGTGACATACCCAAGAGGAGCTTGGGAAGTGGATGTAGGCCGGTTGTGCCGAACCACTATAAATTTCCGGTGTTATTTTCTCTATCTCTCTCCTATTTATTGTTGCAATTAATTTTTGTTATTATATTTCATTGCATGAAATTAATTGCACTTTTTAATTCTTGAAATCAATTGCTCATAATTATTTATTGAGATTGGTAATTCTTAAAATTCCATATCATATACCAATATTCTTGTTGAAATTAGATAGGATGTTATAAAGTGTTACTTGTAATTTCTTGATTACTTTGGGTTAAATTTATTTGCATAAAATTATTGTTTAAATTACTTATTAGCAAAAAACTTATTGACTTGCTTCATTAGGTTAAAGAAACCTTATTCACCCCTCTAAGGTTGTCATACCGGTCCAACAGAAGTGTCGATTAGTTGAGTTGAATTGAGTTATAGGTATTTGGTCCAGTTTTATGTAACCTAAAAAGTATAAACTCTTTATGGCTTTTGTTTTTTTTTAGTTTTTTTTTAGTTTTTTGTTCACCCATTCAACTACACAAATATTTTTCAAAATTTTAACATTCATTGGGATGTTAACTCAAGAACTTCCAATTATATTTTATAATTTTCTATATGTAACTATTGCACTTGATGTAGATAAAATACTAATCAACAACCTTACAACATATTGTTTTTTTTTGTTTGTAGTTTTTGAAAATTAAGCTTACAAACATCACTTTCACATTTTGATTTATTTTTTATTTTTTATTTTGTTATTTACTTTTTAGGAGTGTCTACGAAATCTATTTAAATAGTTTTGAAAACTTATAAAATTGTAGTTTTTAAAAATTTGTTTTTGTTTTTAAAATTTAGCTAAGACTCCAAATATAATGAAAATTGTGGTAGAAATTATGAGAAAATATATACAAATTTAAAAAATCAAATAGTTATTTTGTAGAATGTTTGCCTGTGTACGGTTACTTTGATTTGAAGGTATGATCTAATTTTGTGAGTATGAGATATGTCGATGGTCTACTTTTATAAAAGAGTAAAGCAATTGCAGTACTCAATTTTTGTTCTAAAAAAGTTTTAAGTTTTATGGTTGTATGTTGTATTTACTTTAAGAATATAAATGACGAACAGCCTTCACGTTTAACTTAATTACACCGACATTTAATCACCTCAAGCATTTTTATTTTCCTCCAAATGAAATTTTTATGAGAGTGAGAATATAAAATAGGAAAATTATTATATATAAAAAAAATATCAAACTATTTATAAATAGAAAATTACTATCAACAGAAAAAATATCAAACTATTTACAAATATAGAAAATTTCACTGTCTATCAGTGATAGACTGCGATAGAATTCTATCGCTTTCTATCGCTCAAGCAAATAATTCTATCGCTGGAGCGATAGAAAGCGATAGAATTCTATCGCAGTCTATCATTGATAGAATGTAAAAATTTTCTATATTTGTAAATAGTTTGATTTATTTTTCTATATTTGAAAAGAACTCTTTATAAATATATATAAAAAAAAATCACCGTCTATCAACAATAGACCATGATAAATTTCGCTATCACTGAGCGATAGAAGTTTATCACGGTCTATCGCTGATAGACAGTGAAATTTTTCTATATTTATAAATATTTTGGCTCATTTTTTTATATTTGAAAATAGGGAGATTTTTAAAAATAGAAAAACAAGGGAAAATATTTACACAAAATAGCAAAATTTTTAGATAGTTGTGATAGACGCTGATAGAAGTCTATCAGGGTCTATCAGTAATAGAAATGATAGAAGTCTATCAATGTCTATCAGTATTTTTTTTTTTGCTATTTTCTGTAAATAGTTTGAAATTTTTTCTATTTGTGAAAATTTTCCTTGAAAATAACCCTATAAAATAATTATAAAATTCAATTTTGGAAATGAATTTCTATACGTGTTAATTTTGTCCTTTTTATTTCAATATATTGAATAGAATAAATGGCTATTTCCAAATATAGAAAAACAAGTCAAACTATTTATAAATATAGAAAATTTTCACTTTCTATCTGTGATAGACCGCAATAGATTTCTATCGTTTGAGCGATAGATCGTGATAGACTTCTATCTCTCAAGCGATAAAAGTCTATCTCTGATAGACAGTAAAAAATTTATATATTTGTAAATAGTTTGATATTTTTTCTATTTATAATAATTTTTCTAGAATTATAAATGTGATAGATTTTTTTTAACATCAATTCATAACCCTAAACTTTAGGGTTGTATCAATTTAAGCCTGAACTAATTCTTGTAATAATTTAAATCCTAAACTTTTGTAAATGTATCAATGTAAATATCATTATTTAGATTTTATTTTTAAAATGTTGTGTGTGAGACTAATAATTCTATCAATTTAAACTCCAAAAATTTAATGAGCGAATCAATTTACACCTATTATTATTAAGATTACTCACGTAAATGATCCACGCATCAATTCTTATATACATGTAAACTTCTTCAAATGTCGTATGAGTAAAATGGACAATTAGAATTAATGCATGAACAATTTTCAAAGTAAATCCTAACGTTGATTTAATGAAGAAGTTTAGGGTTAATTGATAAAATTATAAGTCTGACAAATGTTTACCTAAACCAATGTGATAGGTGGATATAAATGGATACCTTCACGAAAGTTTAGTGTCTAAATATATGATACAATTGTACGTTCACGATTTTTAAATTAATATAACTCCCCAAGATTAGATAATTAAATTGAAAATAGAGCTTGTTTTTCTTTAATAAGTTGCACAAACAAATATTTTGGTGGAGAGACGCAACTCAAGTGACATTGTTTCTCTTAGCATGTTGGATCTCCAACCTTAAATGTGTTACATTTTTTAAAAAGAAGCCATTTATTAAAGACAAGGGAAAAAAAAAACTCCATTTTTGCAAGAAGCCCTTTTTGTAAAAACTGTCTTTGAACACTTTGTCTCTTGTACCAAATTTCTAATTGATATATATTTTTTTAAAAAGATACTGAAGATCAAGGGTGTAGTACCCGAACATCTCCATTAGGTGGACACCCAAATTTCTAATTAGTATATTGAATTGATATATTAGTTAAAAAATAAAATATATCAGTTGATCGATATACTAAATATATAGTAGACCAGTATTAACTTATACACAAAACATAACATATATATTAATACCATTGATATACATGGTGATAAGAGTGTAAAATTAGTTAATAAAAGAAAAAAATCAGATCTAACATTTTTTTTATAACTATATATTGTAAATAAAACATTTCTAAATTTGCTCCTCAATTCTCGTTTGAAAATCATGAGGTTGAATTCTCATCTCCCTTAAATTATTCCATATTTAATTTTTGTCTTCCTAATCTAAGTTGATTTCTTTTAAAAAAAAAAATCAATAAACTTATTAATTCACCCACAAATAACTTGTCATTTAAATAGTTAATTCCTTTTAGAAAAGTCCCAATTATCAAAAGAGAAAATGTTCAATCCTCTAACCCAAAAAAAAAAAAAAAAAAAAAAAAAAAATTAATTAATGATATCAAAATGTATCTAATTTTTTTAAGAAAACGATGCCGAAGTACAACAAGTGCTCCAGTATATATCTCACTAGGTAGACACATACTTATCACCCTCATCAACTCCCTTCAAAATATATTCATTAAGCATAAAAGGGAGACAAAGAGCACATCCAAGCTAGAGAATAGTCCAGCCATTAAGAAAAGCAGTACAAAAAGTATGAATATTGATAACTATATGGGAGGGGATATAGTCTTTAAAGAGGGTTTCTACAAGACCATCAACCTGATATCAAAGTGTATCTAATTATCCAAGTTCAAAATATGACTTTTCAAAAAAAAAAAAAAAAAAAAAAAATTGAATTCACCAAGACCTCCTAAAGGGTGGGGTCATCAATTACGATGACTTCATTGCTCCTTTTAGGTGTCTCACTGAGAATGGCATAAAGCAAATCATAGTAAAGAGTAAGTTGTGCTAGAACAAAAAACAATGCAACAGGCAGAGAAGTTGCAATGTAGATGAGAACCGCCCTATTTTCAAGGCGATTACTGAGCAAAAAATAATGGCCAGCACAAAACGAAACCAACATTGCAACGATGGAGAAGAAAAGTGAAGAAAGGCCAATGAATAGTCTCCTAGGCAACTTCGAGCCGAACTCTTTTTCGTCAAATCTCGACGTCAAAATTGCTAGAAACATGATCAGTGAAGTTGTTGAGAGGCAAAGAGCAATGAGAGAAGCTAGAGAAAAGATGAAAAATCCCTTCTCCTTTATTAACGGCGGGATGCCTGTGTCCCCGTTGCCACCCGGGACGGTGGTGGCCGAAGCATAGGCGACCGTCACGACCAAAGCAGCAAGCAAAGAGCATGACTTAGAGGTGTTGGTAAGCCACTCCTCACCCTTTTCTTGTAGCTTGTTGTGAGTGTTGGTGAAGATGGTTTTTGCAAGCTCTTTTTTGTTGTTGTATTGGATGAAGAAATGGGGTTCCACTGAATTCTTCACGAACTGTTCATCAATATGTCATCATATATAACATATATATTATTATAAATTCAATGAAAAAACAAAAGAAGAAAAAAACGGGTTCATAACTTTTTAGTTTAGTTTCTATTTAGTCCCTATATTTTAAGATGTTACATTTTTATAATAGGTTTTGAGTTGAATTTTCATTTAATTCCTAAAGTTTTAAAATTTTTCATTTTTACTCGTGAGTTTTGAGTTTAATCCACATTTGTCAAACCATAATGAAAATTGGTCTAATCGTAATGAAATTCCATTGAATTTGAATTGTAAATGTAATTGAATTCTCCTTTTATCACATTTACTTAAAATTACAAATATGTCACATTTACTGTTACAGTTACCATTACCATTTGACCATAACGGTAACAATAAATGGATAGATTCATAATTTTCATACTGTTATAAAATAACAATATCTATAATAGTAACAGTAAAGGTAGTGAGTCGTCGTGTGTAATTTTCAAACATAATTAAATTGAGTATCATCTGTTCCTCAATTAGATTGCGCGCGTTTTAATTACATATTTGGAAGTGAGCTCCACAGTTCATTACGATTACACAAACGTAATCAATTAAGACTCACATTTTACTTTACCAGGGATGGATTATTATGTTTCAATTGGGATAAACATGACCTTAGTCTTGACATTAACTTTCTAATATATATATATATATATATGAAAAAAAAAAAAAAAAAAAAAGAAAAAAAAAAAGAGGAAGTTATTGTTAATTTACCTGATACCACTTAACTTCCCACTGCATTTGTAAGGCGGCTCCGGTGATGCGCCAAGTCCTATGAGTTTTGAGGCGAGCAGCGAGATGCAAGGCGCTGTCACCATTGTTATCCACTGCTCGAAATAAAGTTTCAAACTCAGTCCTTTTATTGAGTAAAAACTTGTATACATCTGGTTGTCGAAACTCTGCAGCCAAAAGAACCACATTCTTCTTGTCTTTGCTATTATCACGAATCGCCATCGGAAAATGCTCGAAAATTCTGCTTACCATCTCAACCACCCCATTCTTTGCTGCTATTAACATCGCCGTCTCTTTTGCACTAACTTTCCCTAATTATTCCAATCCCAAAATCAGCTTTTTGTTTTTAAGTAAAGTAAATTAAAGTAAAGTGGAGGGTTAATTAATTAGTAATTGAATTTACCTTGGTCATTATTATTATTATTATTATTGGGTTGAATTTGATCATTAAAGTGAAGTATGTCGTCGTTATTAAAACGGGTTGAATAATCTCCAAAAGTATAAGGACGTGTTTCTTCGTCAGATAATTGTTGATTAAAGACCATAGGAGTATCTCCATTTTGACCATATTTATTCGGCGGAGCCAATTCTAGAAGTTTCTCCATTACTTGAACTGACCATATGTGTTTCTTTTTCTTCTCACGTACCTCTCTATATTTAGCATACCCTACATTTTTTAAACATATACACATATTAATTCATTACAAACCCATTTCAATAATATCATAAATAATTAATTACCCAATCCCAGAATTATCAGGATGGCCGAGAAAATCAATTGAAAAATGTTGATACACGTATCATAATTTTCCGGGAAATTTGAACTCCACGCCTTCGGTTCTACAATATCAACAACAATATATTAAATATTACCCCAAAAAAAAATAATAATAATTGCATATATACTCATTAGGCTAAAAGTAAAACAAGTTGCAGATTCTGCTCTTGAAGTAGAGCATATTACTATTAGATTTTGTTATATTTGTAATTGTTGTTATATACTTAATTATAAAGTTACCTAATCTTTAATAATTAAAAAAAATAAAAAAAGAAAAATATCTTTTTTTGTTCGTAGGTTTTGAGCCTAATTTTTATTTAGACTTTAGGTTTCAAAATGTTATAAATTTAGTCATTAAGTTTTAAATTTGGTTTAATTTATTACTTTATGTTTCAAAATGTTACAATTTTACGTTTCAAAATGTTACAATTTTACGTCCTTGAAATTTGAGTTTTGTTCTAATTTAGTCCTTAGGTTTCAAGATTTTACATTTTTAATCTTAATTTTTCAGTAAATACTCACTTTCAGTCATTGATGTCAATGTATATTGATTAATATAAATTAATTCTAAAGTAAAATTTAAAATTTAATTTTAATAGTGATGAAAAATAGTGAAACTTATTTATATAGTTATTTTAATTATTTAAAATTAATTAACAATTACCATTAACACTAAAGATAAAAAAATGAGTATTTAGTGAAAAATCAAAACTAGAAGTGTAAATGATCTTGAAACTTATGGACCAAATTGAAACAAAACTCAAACCTCAGGGGTAAAATTGTAACATTTTGAAACCTAGATATCAAATGGAAAACATACCCAAAACTTAGGGACCAAAAATGTATTTTTCTAAAAAAAAAATCTAAAAATATATTTTTCCAAAAAAAAAATCTTTTTGAATTATTAAAGAAGAATACTTAAGTGTTTTCTCAGCTGCACAGGAGCTGTCCAATAAAAAATTGTCTTGTGATATATATATATATAAAAGAAATGAGGGCATGAAATTAAGTCCAACCTAGCATATTTTTGTTTCTTACCTAGAGGTGGCTTGAGAAATAGTTGAGTATCCAAGTGAGGGTGTGATTCATGGGGTTCATTAATTTCAATTCCCTCGTCAACACCAAGTTCTTCATCCACATTGCAACGCTCTTGAATTTCTTTCTTTAAGTTTCCTTTTGGAGTGAAAACTGCAATATTTGCATACACGAAAAGGTTGGTAATGAGAATAAGGAAAATACTTGGGTCCAACCGAGCTACACCCATTAACTATGTGTCCAATAAAAAAAAGTGTCGTGTACATATATTCTGTGTACGTATATAAAAGAGAGAGGAGCATGTATTCTAATAACTTAACTTAGAATAATGGTAATTGAAAGAGATACACTACACCATTATTACCAAACACAAGAAATATTAATGGTCATGTAATTTTGGTAGGGTTTAGGATTACGAACGCATTAAGAATCCTTTCCACAGATTTGTCAAGAAATACATGCAAGTGTCGTAGTTTGCTGGAAATGAAGCAGCTTTGATTTGTTTGGCGGCCTTCACTTTACGACATTGGCGACTGCTTGGTGTTAATCCAAGGTTGCGTAGTTCATTCACATAAATACCTTTTTTAAAAAAAAAAAATTAATTAATTACTTAGAAACATACAAAAACATATAACGTTTGGATTCACCTTTTAACTGTCTAAGTATTTATAAAATGTACAAAAAGTGTTTATAAACATTTAGAAAATCAATCCAAACGAACTTTAAAAGTTACTTACAGTAATAAACTATGTGTTGCCATAGACCGTCGAGGTTGGCTCCACTTTTGAAGGCAGATGGTTTAGTTGCAAGAACATGGAGAGGGGTGAAGCCTTCTCCATCCACCCAAGTAGCAGCCTCGTTGTTCATATTAATTAATTGAAATGCCAAATCTGTCAACACAAATAAGTTTTTTATTTTTAGAACAACATAGGATAGAGGAATCAAATATTTTTTTTTTCTAGAAAATATACTTTTTACCAATTGAACTATACTCATTTTGATGCTTTCAATTTGTTTAATATAAAGTAGGAGTATACCTGAATTAGATTTGTGAATTTTAGGTTGGAGGGATCCCGAAAATTCTAAGTTGGTTGGGTTGGCTACTCGAATGACGGTAATTGTAATGAGTAGCAATTTTAAGAATAATAACTAAGTGTAAAGCAACATTTTAAAAAAATTGCAAATATAGCAAAGTCTATTAGTGATAGACTTCTATCACTGATAGACTCTTATGGTATATTAGTGATAAACCACCTAGACCATAAAAGTCTATTAGATAGAAGTCTACCACCTAGACTCTTTGCTATATTTGCAATTTTTTAAAAAATGTTGCTATATGCTAATACTTTGAATCTAATTGCCATATTTGGAACTGTCTCTCAGGATCTCCAACCCAACTCAACCCTTAAAATTCAAGTTGGGTTGGGTTGAGTCGTTGTTAGGGTTATTGTTATTATTATTATTATTTTATTACTAATTTAAAATACTTAAATTTATCTACAACACATACCTAATAACTAAAATCTCATAAACTTCAAATGTTAAATACCAAATATCTATGATATCTATTATAAAACTTTAAACAAAAACAAACATCATAATAATTCTAAGGGAAATTCTAAGGAAAATTTTCAAAAAAAAATTCTAAGGGAAATTTTCATAGATAGAAAAAATGTCAAACTATTTACAAAAAATAGCAAAAAAAAAAAAAAATACTTATAGACATTGATAGACTTCTATCATTTCTATCACTGATAGACTTCTATCAGCGTGTATTACAATTATCTAAAAATTTTGCTATTTTGTGTGAATAATTTCCCTTATTTTTATATTTTTAAAAATTTTCCATACTTATAAAAGGTGATACGTATATAATTTAGGTTGGGATGGGCAGTCCGACAAAAATATGAAACACAATTACAAATTTAGCAAATTTAGGGAAGAAAAAACTGACCAAAATTTTCGTTTTTGAGGACAGAATTAAGAATGGTGTCTCCATTATTCCTCCTGCAGTTGCTCCTAACTCGACTTGAGTCCATTTTACAAAAGTCATAAAGGCAATAAAAGGCAATCTTGTGGCCATAGATGGCTGCCAAGAAGAGCGGCGATTCACCATCTATATTCCTTTCATCAACCAACAACTTATCCACCGAACCAATGGTGTAACACATTTTAGCATTTCCCATTGCTGCAGCAATATGAAGAGGATTGTTCTGTCTTTCATTTTGAATCCGAAGAACTTCCTTTCTTTGAGACAGCTTACAAATGAATTGCACCAATTTTTCAACCACTTCTTCTTGATTGTCATACACAGCCAAATGCAATGCTGTGTCCCCTGCTTCTGTCAATCTCACCCACGAACAAGCTTCTATTTCTTCTTCATATTTCTTAATTACTCCTTTCCAATTCCCTTTCTGTATGCATGTGTACAAATAATCTTGTAATGATCTTGCTTTCTCCTCCATCAGCTCGATTCCGTTCGAGTTCGATTGGGTTCGTCACTATTTTGTTTATATTTATTTATTTATAGATATATGCCATATCATGTAATGTCTTCTACACATTTTGCATGCATGAGATTATATTCTTTATTCTCATACATCTCTTTTAGTTAAAGGACTCTTACCAATTTGTTCATATCTAAAAAGAAAAAGTAAAATCATACTTTGGAATCGTGCTTTTCACCAAATATAAAAATTCTCTTCTTCAACCACAAGAATTTCTTAAGGCCAATAATTAGCCTTTTAGATGACCGCCAAATGAAAATATTTTAAAGAAAAACCGGAGAATTTTTAAAAATATAAAAATAAGGGAAACTATTTACACAAAATAACAAAATTTTTAGATAATTGTGATAGATACCGATAGAAATGATAGAAACCAGATACTGATAGAAATGATAGAAACCTATCACTGATAGATGTTGATAGAAGTCTATCAATGTCTATCAGTATTGTTTTTGTTATTTTCGGTAAATAGTTTGACATTTTTTCTATCTATGAAAATTTTCCAAAAAATCCATAAATCGGTTTTTAGATAATTATATAGGAAAATTTTAATAAACAGAAAAAATATCAAACTATTTATAAATATAGAAAAATTTCACTGTCTATCAACGATAGACTTCTATCGCTATCTATCGCTTGTGATAGAATTCTATCGTGATCTATCACTGATAGACAGTAAAATTTTTCTATATTTTTAAATAGTTTATTTTATTTTTCTATATTTAAAAATAGCGTTATTTTTTTCATTAATTTGTGCCTCTTAAAAAAACACAACACTAAGTGTACAAACAAATATCTTTTTGGTGAAGAGACACAACTCTCAAGTGGGATTTTTTTATTTAGCATGTTGCGTCTCCAATTTAATAAACACAAAAAAAAAAAAAAAAAAGTTCTATTTTTCCCAATAGTTTTAAAAGTATTCACAACTTTACCATTTTTTTAAAGAAAGAAACTATATAATTGAACCCTTAATCCCTTGTACCAAACTTCTAATTGGTATATTGAAGTGAGCTCTAGATTGAAAAAAGAAAGGGTACATAGCCAAACAAGTATTTTTGTATATATTAAGTAAAATAAAGGAAGCTTTTTAATTGAAGTGATTTGATAATATATAAAATTAATCGGATCATTAAACAAAAGAGGAAAGTAAAACATATACTTATAATTATATTAAATGAGATGATCATGAATGGTTTTAAAAACTGTTGGTAGACTTATAGCTAGTAAGTGGCAAGCTTTTTAGGTTTGGGAAATAATTAGCTTCATTTAGAAACTATTTAACATTTTTTTTTTTTTTTTGGTTTTTTAAAATTAAGTTTGTAAACACTATTTTTACATATTGATTTTTTTTTCTTCTCATTTTGTTTACCTACTTTTTAGGAGTGTCTACAAAATATATCCAAATAATTTTGAAAATTAAAAAAATTTAATATTTAAAAATAGAAAAATAAGGAAAACTATTTACACAAAATAGTAAAATTTTTAGATAGTTGTGATAGACGCTGATAGAAGTCTATCAATCAGAGTCTATCAGTGATAAAAATGATAGAAGTCTATCATTGATAGAGATGCTAATAAAAGTCTATCAGTATTTTTTTTCTTTTTGCTATTTTCTATAAATAGTTTGATATTTTTTTCTATCGTTAAAAATTTCCTTTTAAAAACTTGTTTTTATTTGTGAAATTTAGCTAAGACTTCAAATGGTGGATAAAAATTATGTTAGAAATTTATGAGAAAATATATACAATTTTAAAAAATTAAACCAAATAGTTATTTTGTAGAAGATTAGCATTTGTAAAGGCTACTTAAATTTGATGCTATGATCTACTTGATGGTGTACTTTTATAAAAGAGTGAAGCAACATTCTATTTTGCTTTAAAAAAGTTAAAAGTTTAAATTGTATGTTACTTTAGGAATATATATATATATATATATATATATAATTAACACGCTTCCCCTTTTAATTTAAACCGACATTTCTTCATCTCAAGCATTTTTCTTTTTCCCTCCTAATGGAATTTTTAAAAGTTATGAATATAAAATAAATATATAAAGTTCAATTTTGGAAACAAGTTTATAATCCCACAAATTCCTCACACACATGTATAAAAAGGAGAATTTTTATACGCCCTAATCATGTCCTTTTTATTTTACTATTGAGTCGAGTAAAGGGCTAATTTCAAATATAGCATAATGAGTCTACTTATTTATAAATATAACAAAATAGAACTGTCTATCAGCGATTGACAGTAATAGACACTAATAGACATCTATTTACTCTTTAAAGCAAACACGATGTTTATATAAAATGTATAAATCTAATATGATGTTTACCTAAACAAATGTGATGATGGGTATGAATTGATACATTTACAAAAGTTTAAAGTATAAATATTTTACAAAAGTTTATTTGATGCAATATGTGATGGTGGGTATAAGCGGTCGCAGCAGCTATGTACACCTATGTTTGTGTTCCTATGGATCTACTAGATGACAATGTTTATATTCCTACAGGTTCACCTAGATGACTATGTTTATGTTCCTATGGGTTCACCATATAAGAATGATTGTATGCCTTTGGGTCCACTAGATATGTATGAGGACATCTCACCTACAATATGACGAGTTAAATTGTTCACTTAAATGGCCATCATCCATGTTATGTATGCAAGTCCCACTAGTTATAAGACATTCATTGTATGTGATTGCATAGCCTGATACCAGTACTTGAGGTTACTTACTAAGTAATTTAAATACTAATTCTTTTCTAAAATGGTTTTAGGTAAGAGAAAAAATGTACCAGGTGCTTGACGATGAGATCTATTGACGTTATCATGGGACTATAGAAAATGCTTCTGCTTTGCTCTTATGATCATTTCAAAATTGTTTTAAATTATTTTATGTCAAAATAGTCGATTAGTTTTTGTTTTGAAATTAATTATATGCATAGTAATAATGACTCTAGATAGAAGTCATAGAAAGTCGAGTCGTTACCGAAGGCAAGTTATAGAGGGTGGTGGCCGAGACATAAGTTGCCTTTAGTATGAGAGCAGCGAACAAAGAGCATGACTTGGAGGTGTCGGTGAGCCACTCCCCACCTTTTTCCGTAGCTTCTTGTGGATGATAAGAAGTTGCCTTTTGAGTCTGTTTATTACAATTGGACAACTTTGCAAAAAAGAAAACGAAAAAAAAAAATGAGCATATTAAGGAGGAGAGAGAGAGATGAAACGACTAACAATTACAAAAGTAACAAATTTAAATCACAATCGATAAAATTAATGCTAAATTATACAAAATGCCCTAAATTTTATACTTTGCGTAAAAAATATTCTTGAACTTTCAAAAGTTTAAAAAATGTCTTTAAACTTTTGAAGAATAGTTGAAAAATACTCTTACCATTAGTTTTGGATGGAAACGGTTAGTATTTTGTTTACAAAATACTCCTAAATTTTCAAAAGTTTCACAAATACTATTTAACTTTTTTTTAAAAAAAAACCCCTTACTGTTAGTCTATGAACACAAACCGGGAATACTCGTTTCAAAAATATCTTTGAACTTTAAAAAATTGCATTAATACTCTTAGCCTTGCAAAAAAAAAAAAAAAAAAATGCTCCCACTATTGGTATAGTGATCAATTTATTTGAAGTTTAATTTTCTTGAGTTTGAAGAGCACCCATTTTAAAATAGATTATACATATTTTTTTCCATATAATACTCTCATTTTCTCCCATTTTTCTAATTTTAACATTAATTTTCTCACAACAAAATATAAACCAAAACTTTAAGTTAGGAAAATTGTTGTGTATAGAAAAAAAACAAAACTAATTACACATATAGAAAAAAGTGCAACTCATGCTTTTGTATTTCTCACTTTTTTTTTTCTATATGTGTAATTACTTTTGTTTCTTTTCTATTTGTGAAAATACCCCTTTAAGTTAAAGCATAAAATCCCATAAAATCTCACACAAATTCAAAATAAAAATCTCCCCTTAAAATTTACCAAAACGATAAATAATCAAATACAAAAAAGACGTATTTAGCTATTGACACACACACTCAACTAGTAACATACTTCCTTGCTAAAACATTTAAGTAGTGCTTCCATTATTCACTTTCTTTTTGTTAATAATCTTTATACCTTAACTAAAATGGGTCATTCCTTATTGCATGAGATAAACAAATTAGGTCAAACCATTAATAAGAAGGAGAGTAAGAGAGGAGAAAAGATGAAGAAAATAGAGAAGTTTTAGGTCATAGATTAAAGTAGGGGAGAGAGAAGAAGTGGAAGAGGGAGAGGTGATAGGGTGTAGATAAACCGTATGAGCAATTTAAACTTTTTTTTTTAATGTAAGGTTACTCATGCAAAATTGAAAGTTTAGAGGTATTTTAATTTTGTAACGAGATATTAATGGTTTATGTCCATATATTAATAACAAGGATATTATTGAAACAAAAACATCAATCGTTTCCATCCAACACTAACAGTAAGAGTATGTGAACTTTACATCAAATTTAAGTGTATTTTTTAAAGTTCAGAATATTTTTTTTATCAAAATTACGAAGTTTAAGGGCATTTTTTATAATTTAGCCTAAAATTAATTCAAATATATTTCCTTCATAAATTCTCGCAGAAAATTCGTGAGATTGGGTTCCTCCTAAAATTGTTCCTTGTTTAATTCTTTTATTCCTAATTTTCAAATTGCTTTAAAAATAAATTTCAATAAAATTGTTAATTCACAAATAAAAATGTCTCATTTAAATAGCTAATTCCTTTATAAAAATCTAAATTAGTGTAAGAGAAAATGTTCAATATATCCTACAAAAAAAAAAATGATATCAAATATTCTAATTATACAGACATATATGAGAGTTCAAAACATGGTTCCAATATATCAAATTATTTCAGAACATCTAGTGATTGAACAATAAAATTTTAAATTCAAATATTATCATCCATAATCACAAATGATTATTTAAAAAAAACAAAAAAAACAAAACAAAAGAAAAAAAGGAATAAGGACCACGTCCCATTTTAGGTAATACATTTTTCTTTTTCATTTCCCTCCTTTTCTCTGGGATTCTCCACTTCATGTAGGTTGGAGTCGTCCATTAAAATGACTTCATTGCTCCTTTTAGGTGTCTTACTAAGAATGGCAAACAGCAAATCATAGTAAAGAGGAAGTTGTGCCATAACAAAGAACAATGCAACAGGGAGAGATGTTGCAATGTAGATGACAACCGCCACATTTTGAAGCTGATGACTGAGTAGAAAGTAGTGGCCGGCACAAAACGAAACCAACATCGCGACGATGGAGAAGAAAAGTGAAGAAAGGCCAATGAACAATCTCCCAGGTAACTTCGAACCGAAGTCTTTTTCGTCAAATCTCGACGTCAAAATTGATAAAAACATGATCACTGAAGTTGTGGAGAGGCAAAGAGCAATGAGGGAAGCTAAGGAGAAAATAAAAAATCCAGTTTGGTTTTTAAATGGTGGGGTGCCATCGTCCTTGTTCCCGCCAGGAACGGTGATGGCTGAAGCATAGGCTACCGTCACTACCAATGCTGCAACCACAGAACATGACTCAGAGGTGTTCGTGAGCCATTCACCACCCATTTTCCCTAGCGTGTTGTGGGTGTCGTAGAAGATGTTTTTTGCAAGTTGTCCCTTGTTGTTGTATTTGACGAAGAAATGAGATTCCACTGAATCCCTCACGTACTGCGCACAAAAGTGAGTATTTAATGAAAGATCAATACAAAATAGAGGAAAAGAAAGAGGGTCATTATTGCTGTTAATTATATTACCCGATACCACTTAACTTCCCATTGCATTTGCAAAGCGGCTCCTTTGATGCGCCAAGTCTTATGAGTTTTGAAGCGAGCGGCGAGATGCAAGGCGCTGTCGCCATTGTTATCGACGGCTCGAAACAAGGTTTCGAGATGAGTTTTATTTTTAAGTAGAAACTTGTATACATCTGGTTGTCGATACTCTGCAGCCAAAAGAACAACATTCTTCTTGTCTGTGTTACTATCACGAATCGCTAGTGGAAAACGTTCGAAGATTCTGATCACCATCTCAACCACCCCGTTCTTTGCTGCTAATAACATCGGTGTCTCTTTTGGAATAACGTTCACTTTATTTTCTGTTCTCATAAATTTTTCAATTCAAATTCATCATGTTATTATATATATACCTTAAACAAATGATTTTTCAGCTTTATTCTATTTTAGTTATTTTAGTTTTTTTTTATAATATTTTAGGGCAGTTGTGCAAAACTGCTAAAAATATTTTCAAATATAGCAAAATGTCACTGTTTATCACTAATAGATATTATCTATCCATGTCTATCACTGATAGACAGTGATAAATGATAGTAGTTTGTCCGTGTCTATCAGTAACATTTTGATATATTTGTAAATATTTTAGCTCATTTTGCTATATTTGAAAATAATCTAAACATTTTAATTATTTTATTTGAGAAAAACTTAGATGCAACTTATGCAACTTAGCGAGCACCCCATGGAAGTGTGACACATGACACAATTTTTTTTAAATGATTTTTTTAGTAAAAGAAAGGAGGAATATGGAATAAGATGCACCTAATCAATCTCCATTTTATTTCATGTATTATGTCTACTCTAAAAAATGTTTTTTTTATTGCTTTTGTCTTCATCTATATATTAATCCTATTCATAACCAATACAACCCTTTAATTAAATAAAAGAAAAAAAAAAAAATACTTGCATGCATAATCTTCTAGTGCATACATTTTTTTGGGCTAAATTATACAAAATATATTTGAACTTTGTACTATGTGTCAAAAATATCCATGAACTTTCAAAAGTTTAAAAAATACCCTCAAACTTTCAAAAAAAAAAGTTCAAAAATACTCTTACCATTGGTTTTGGATGAAAACTGTTAGTGTGTTGTTCAAAAAATACCGTTGAACTTTCAAAAGTTTTAAAAGTTCAAGGGTTTCCATTCAAAACTAACGGTAATGGTATTTTTGAACTGCTTTTGAAAGTTTAAGGATATTTTTTAAACTTCTGAAAGTTCAAAGGTATTTTTTACACAAAGTACAAAGTTTAGGAGTATTTTGTATAATTTAGCCTTTTATATTGTGTTGGAATTGTAATCGAGATTAAAAAAAAAATGTGAGTGCATGTGTTAGGAGTGATTTGAAATGGTTAAAAACACTTTTGTCATATTGATCAAAATCACTCCGAAATATCCTTTCAATCAAGCAAAATTAATTTAATATTTAATTTTACAGTTTTAACTACACTTTTCAATCCATTAAAATTGATTTTTCATCATTTAAAAATCATGCCATAAAGAATGGGCAACAATCACGTTTTCTTAAAACAAAAACAAAAAATGCCATAAATAAATAAATAAAAAAAAAGACAGAAATCATTTTTTAAAAAGTAACAGACGTATCAAAATATGAAAAAATAAAAATGTAAATGTCAGTTAAATTATAACAAAATGAAAAAGTAAATAGTTAGGAAATGGTGATGGTGGAGGGGTAATTACCTTGGTAATTATTAGGTTTGGGGTTATTATCTGGCTTAGTTACATCATATGTTTCCTCTTCATTAAAGCCGATTGAATATCCTTGAACAATATAAGGAAGTGTTTCACCAGGTTGTAAATTTAATATCATTGGACTATCTCCATTTTGTCCATATTTATCAGGTGCACCCAATTCCAGAAGTTTCTCCATTACCTGTACTGACCATCTGTGTTTCTCTTTCTTCTCTCGTAGCTTTCTAATTTTAGCAGATCCTTCATTTTTAAACCAAAAAAAAAAAAAAAATTAATTAATAGTATAATATTAACCCATTTCCATATCAAATTTCTTTTTATTTTAGTTAGTATAATCAATTTAATTAATTAATTACCGAATCCCAGAATGATCATGATGACCGAGAAAAAAAATTGAAAAAAGTTGATGCACGTATCATAATTTTGCGGGAAAATTGAACTTGGTGGCTTTCTATCTGCAAATCAACAAAGAATATATAAATATGATATATATTATTGTTTGTGGTATTAGCTTGAATGATTAAGAGTAATGATGAACTACCGTCTAAGCTATACATATTTTTTTGTTTTTCTTTCTTTTTATATAAAGGAAACTGAAAAAAAAATTATCATACGATAATTTTTTATTAGACAACTATCTAGATAGCATCTAAGTGTTTCTCAATTATTAAAAGTATGTTTCGTACCCGTTTGATGACCATCATGTCTTTTGAGAAGTTGAGTATCCAAGGGAGGGTTTGATTCATGGGTTTCGTTAATTTCAGTTCCCTTGTCAGCATCTTTTTCGAGATCTAAGCCCTTAGCTTCATTGTATTCGCCCGGGGACGAGTTCATTTCTTTCTTCTTCTCCCATGGTGTTTTAAAAGTGATTACTAAAATTATTCGAGGAGATTGCTACAATTAGATATGTAAGCTAGAAAAAATGAACAAGAATTTGAAATGAGTAACAATTCTAGGGATAATAACCAAGTGTATAATAATATTTTTTAAAAATTGTAAATATAGCAAAGTCAATCAGTGATAGACTTCCATAGCTAATAAACTCTTATGGTCTATCAATGATAAACCACTTAGACCATAAAAGTCTATCAGCGGTAGAAGTCTATCACTGATAGACTTTACTATATTTACAATTTTTTTTAAAATGTTGCTATATGTGCTAATATTTTGAATCTGATTACTATATTTGCAACTGTTCCTAATAATTAAGTATATAGCAACATTTTTAAAGAATTACAAATATAGTAAATCTATCGCTAATAGACATTATTTTTATAATGTATTATCTCTAATAATATTTAGAGTTTGATTGCTACATTTAAAAATGCTACTTATTATAAATCATAAATAATTCACATGTAATTAATGGGATAGAATTAATTGGTAGGGATTACGAACACATTAAAAATCCATTCCACAAATTTGTAAGGAGAGAAATGCAAGTGGCGTAGTTTTCTGGAAAAAAAGAAGCAGCTCTCATTGCTTTGGTGGCCTTTTTTGCTTGCCGGCAACTTGCTGCTGATTCAGGCTTTAGTTCATCCACACAAATACCTTTCCCAACAAAAAAAAAAAAAAAAAAAAAACCATGAATTAGAATTAAAAAGAAAAGAAAAGAAAAAGAAAAATAAAGAGAAATTATGATAAAGAGACCATAAAATTTTTCTATATTTATAAGTAGTTTCACTCATTTTTTCTATATTTAGAAACAATCTAAAAATAAATGGAATGATTCTCCCCTTTTTATGTGTCAATGATCTTAAACATGAAAAAATGATTATTGTCGGAAGAACAGGTTTGTCACGTAAAGACAAGACAGACAATATACAATAAATAGAGTGAGTATAAATAATTTTAGAAGTACTATTAAGAGAAAAAAAATACTTAGATGCTCCCAGACTGCACCTATATCTATGCAACTCAAGCCGTTGTTCAATAAAAAACTGCTACAATAGTCGTTTTTGTGTTTTTTTAAAAAGAATGAGTTTTTTTTTTCTTTGTTTATTAAAAAATAGTAGTATGGGATTAAGTGCAACCTAGTCATTGCCCTTACTCACAGTGATAAACAATGTCCTGCAAATGGCCGATGTGGGCTCCACTTTTGAAGGCAGTTGGTTTAGTTGCAAGAACATGGAGAGGTGTGTAGCCTTCTCTATCTACCCAGGTAGCAGCTTCATTGTTCAAGTTAATTAATTGAAATGCCACATCTGTCACCTCAAATATTATTTAGCCCTAACTTAATATTAAATGTAAACATATTTTCAATTGAGAGGGAAAAAAAAAAGAACTAACCAAATTGCTCGTTTTTTAGAGCACAATGAAGAATGGTGTCTCCATTTAATTTCCTCCTGCAGTTGCTCCTAACTCGATTGAGATCCATTTTACAAAAGTCATAAAGGCAAAAAAATGCCATCTTATGTCCATGCAGGGCTGCCAAGAAGAGCGGCGATTCACCGTCTTTGTTCCTCTCATCCACTAGCTTCTCATCGACCGAACCAATGATGTGACACATTCTAGCGCACCCCATCGCTGCTGCCACATGGAGAGGGGTGTTCCCTCTCTCATTTTTAAGCTTAAGAACTTCCTCTCTTTGAGACCTACAAATCAATTTCACCAGTCTCGCAACCACTTCTACATTATTGTCATATGCAGCCAGATGCAACGTTGTGTCTTTCGCTTGTGTCAGCATCATTGACAAAGCTTCTATTTCTTCGGCACATTTCTTTATCACTTCCTCCCAATTCCTTCTCTTCACGTTTCTGTACAAAAAATCTAGTAAATTTTCTTTGTTGCTCATCTCATTCTTCTTTCCATGCTCTAATTTAGCTTAATTAAAAGAATATATAGCTAAAACACGATTAGATTCGGTTCGATTTGGTTTGTATTTATAGATATATGTACCATCATGTCATCTCCTACACACTTTGCATGCATGTGCTTATATATTGTTCTTTATTCTCATATACATTACTTTTTTCTATCAATTTTATTTAAAGGACATTCTCACCAATTTGGGTTTATATCTAAAAGAAAAAGCGAAATGACATTTAGAATCGTGCTTTTCACCTAATGCAAGAATTCTCAGCTTCTTCAACCACAAGCATTTCTTAACTCCAATAATTAGTTTACTTGAACGCCAAACATTCAAACAAAAAAAGAGAAATTTTTACAAATAGAAAAAAATGTCAAACTATATTTATAAAAAATAACAAAAAAAAAAATATTAATAGACATTGATAGACTTCTATCAACATCTATTAGTGATAGACTTCTATCATTTCTATCATTAATAGACCCTGATAGACTTTTATCAACGTCTATCACAACTATCTAAAAATTTTGCTATTTTGTGTAAATAGTTTCTCTTATTTTTCTATTTTTAAAAATTTTCTATTTTTATCAAATTATTTTCAAATATTGAAAAGTTTTACTGTATATCAGATCGATAGCGGTCTATCGCTGATAGACAGTAAATTTTTTTTATATTTATAAATAGTTTAGTTGATTTTGCTATATTTAAAAATAATCCTTCATTAATTTTTTCTCTTTGATAATTTGTCTGTTAAAAAATGCAATATATTTAAGTCCACAAACAAGTATTTTGGTGGAGAGACGCAATTCAAGTGACATTACTGTGTTGGGTCTCGCCTTTTTTTAGAGACATAATTTAATTAAAAAAATAGCTCTATTTTTATAAATAATTTAAAAAGTGCCCATGATTTTACTAAGACTAAAAAAAAAATCAGGTGCATAG
Source organism: Lagenaria siceraria (assembly GCA_002890555.2). Lineage (NCBI taxonomy): Eukaryota > Viridiplantae > Streptophyta > Magnoliopsida > Cucurbitales > Cucurbitaceae > Lagenaria > Lagenaria siceraria. Next base: position 15,861,812 of record CM016483.1, on the reverse strand, counting down.
CACAACCAAGTATTTTTGTACATATAATAAGTAAAATAAAGGCAGCTTTCTAATTGAAATGAGTTGATATTATATAAAATTAATCGAATCATTATTAAACAAAAGAGGAAAGTAAAACATATGTTAATTAATTGAGATGATGATGAGGTTTAAAAAATGTCCGTAGAGTAGCTGAGAAGTGCCAAGCATTTTCGGTTTGTGAATTAATTTAGGTCCAATTCCATAATTCTTTGGTCATTTGTTTTAAATTTTTAAAAATTTAGTTGCCAAACCTCACTTCTATTATTGATTTTATTTTTATTTTATTATTGACTTTTTTAAAATATAGAAAAATGAACCAAACTATTTATAAATATAAAAAAAATTTACGGTCTATCAGTGATAGACTGCGATAAAATTCTATTATTTGAGCGATAGATTTCTATCGTTGTCCATCGCTCAAGCGATAGAATTCTATCATAGACAATAAAATTTTTCTATACGTGTAAATAGTTTGACTTATTTTTCTATATTTGAAAACAACTCAATAGTTATCCGGAAAACCTTTAAGAAAAAAGTGCAGAAGATTTGCATGTGTAAGGCTACTTAGATTTGGAAGCTATGATCTAACTTTATGAATACGTGAGAGGTTGATGGTGTACTTTTATAAAAGAGTGAAGCAACATTCAATTTTTGCTTTAAAAAAATTAAAAGTTTTAAGTTGTATGTTACTTTAACAACATATATGTCAAATTATTTATAGAAAATAGCAAAAAAAAAATATTGATAACATTATTAGACTTCTATCAACATCTATGAGTGATAGACTTCTATCATTTCTATTACTATTAGACCCTTATAGACTTCTATCAACATCTATGAGTGATAGACTTCTATCATTTCTATCACTATTAGACCCTGATAGACTTCTATCAGTGTCTATCACACCTATATATTTAAAAATTTTGCTATTTTGTGTAAATAGTTTCCCTTATTTTTCTATTTTTGAAAAATTATTATAAATAGAAAAGTATCAAATTATTTACAAACATAGAAAAATTTTACTGTCTATCAGAGCGATAGCAGTCTATCACTGATAGACAGTAAATTTTTTTTCTATATTTATAAATAGTTTGACTCATTTTGCTATATTTAAAAACAATACTTAATTTTTTTCTTTTCTTTTTTTTTTTTTTTTTTTTTTGTCTTTAATAAATTCTCTCTTAAAAAATGCAACATATTTAAGTCCACAAACAAGTAATTTGGTGGAGAGACGCAATTCAAGTGACATTACTGTGTTGGGTCTCGCCTTTTTTTAGAGACATAGTTTAACTTTAAAAGAAAAAATAGCTCTTTTTTGGTTTATGAATTAATTTAGGTCGAATTTGATAATTATTATTTTTTTTAAAAAAAAATTAAACTTGCAAACACAAGTTTTTTCATTTTATTATCTAACCAAGTAGTTTTGAAAATTTATATTAAAAAAATACTTTTATTTTTTTTAAATTTAGGTAAGATTTCAAACGTTAGCTGACAATTATGTTAGAAATTATGAGAAAATATATACGGTTTTAGATTTGTATTCGTTTAGCCAACTTAGATTTGAAGCTATGATCTACTTTTGTGAATATGAGATATGTTACTATGTTGGTGTACTTTTATAGAAGGGTGAAGTGATCATTCAATTATTATTTTTCTTTAAAAAAGCTAAAAGTTGGGGTTGTATCTTACTTTAAGAATAGTGTTTATTATTGAAGTTTGCACATTTATTTATCGAGGAACTTCATCTTCTCCTCTTTCTCTATTTTATACATTTATCGAGAAACTCTATCTCACAACGTTGCACCCAAACACAAACTTCTTAATTCTAACATATTAACTCCAAACTTCATAACTCAACTTAGCACCTCAAACACTTCAAGCATTTTTCTCTCCCTCTCCTAATGAAATTTTCAAAAGTTATGAGCATAAAATAAATCTATGAAGTTCAATTTTGAAAATGAATTTATAATTATTCTACAATTCATCGCACAAACACATGTATAGAAAGGAGAAATTTTATATATGAGCTAATTTTGTCATCTTTATTGTAATATTGAAATTTTAGAAAGGGGTGTTTTCAAATATTGAAAAATGAGTTGTTTTACAAAACACATGTAATACTATGTTTGGTTGATTTTCTTGGATGTGATCCTATTGAGTCGTCGATTTATTAATTGGGTTCTATCAAATAAGCCTTCGAAAGAGGCAACAACAAGCCCGAACTACAACACCTCCTCATAAGCTCTCTATTAGGCCCTTCCTATATTCTTAATCAGGTTTGAGAATAGACTTGGAGATTTAGGTAATTAGTGTGTAATTGGTCTAAGAAGATTAGAGGTTGAAGAATCCACTAGAATATTCACGTTTGAGTGCCTCGATCTCAAACCAATTTTATAATATATACTATAATTTTATATGTGTTACTATATTTCATCATGATAAGACATGTGATTGAGTCATTTTCAAGTAAGGGTGTGAAACCATGTGAAATAGAAGAGAGAAGAGAGAAACATATTGAGGTATAGAATAACCTCTCAGCTCTACACACTAAGCTGAGTATTTCATATAATATATATATATATAGAAAACAAGATAGCTTGCAAATAAAGAGTAAAGAAATAAATAAATATACCAAACATATAGATTATTAAAATAGTAAAAATAAAAAATAAAAAATAAAAAAAATAAAAAAATAAAAAAAAAAAAAAAAACAGGAAAGAGAAGAGATAATTTAGGTAGGTAGTTTAGAGAGAATGCCAACAAGCAGATCATAGTGAAGATGAATTTGCACTACAGCAAAGAATAATGCGATGGGGAGAGAAGCTGCGACGTAGGCAATAACCACCATATTTTGAAGGCGATGACTGAGCATAAAATAGTGGCCGGCACAAAATGAAACCAACATGGCGACAATTGAGAAGAAAAGGGAGGATAGGCCTATGAGTAGTCTCAGGGGTAACTTCCACACAAAGTCTTGCATCTCGAATTTTGAGCTCAGGATTGACAGAAACGCAACAACTGAGGTTGTGGAGAGGCAAAGGGCAATGAGAGAAGAGAGGGCAAATATGAAAAATCCCGTCTCCCATTCAAGTGGTGGGGTGCCATTGTCGCCGTTGCCACCGGGGACAGTGGTGGCTGAAGCAAAGGCCACGGTCGTTATCAGAGCAGCCAGCAAAGAGCATGACTCTGAGGTTCTAACAAGCCACTCCTGACCACTTTTGAGCAGATCCTGGTGGGTTTTGTTGAAGATGTTTTCCGCAAGCTCACCATCATTGTTGTATTGGACAAATGATTTATTTTTCATTGAATCCTCCACAAACTGGTTATCATAAAATGATTTATTTTCCATTGAATCCTCCACCAACTGGTTGTCATAAAATTCAAATATCATTAATTTTGTCAAAACCCAGAGTGGCTGTATATATAATTATTATATGAATTAATGAATTAGATGATGTTTGTTACCTGATACCACTTAATTTCAGATTGCAATTGCAAGGCGGGTCCGGTGACACGCCAAGTCTTCTTGTTATGATCTCCAACATTAGCAGCAAGATGCAAGGCCGTGTTGCCATACTTATCTGACGCTCGAAACAGGGTTTGTATTAATTTTTTTTTGTGGAGTAAGAACTTATACACCTCTGTTTGCCTATACTCTGCAGCTAAAAGAACCACATTCTTCCCATCTGAGTCAGAATAACGGATCAACTCTGGGAAATCTTTGAACAGTTTGCTCACCATCTCAACCACGCCGTACCTTGCCGCTACTAATATCAGCGATATCGTTTTACCGTCTTCAACTTGTGCAATTTCCATTTCGGTATTTGTATCGTCGGGTGGAGTCGATTCTACAAGTTTGTTCATCAATTCAACTGCCCATCTGTGTTTCTGTTGTTTCTCCTTCCCTAACTTTCTCATTCCATCGAATCCTTCATTTTCAAATCAAATTAATATACTAATTTAATACTTAAATTACTATAAACATAACAAATATTAAACTATTTACAAATATTAAAAACAAAATTATTGTGATAGAATTCTATATCTCGGTCTTTCGCTAATAGAAAATGAAATTTTTCTATATTTATAAATGGTTTTACTCATTTTTCTATTGGATTAAAATTGTAATCAAGATAAAAAATAAAAAATAAAAAAAAAATAAAAAAAATTAGCCTTTTGTATATTTATAAATGGTTTGACTTTTTTCTTTATATATAATTTAGCCATAAAGAATGGGCAACAATCACGTTTTCTTAAAACAAAAACAAAAAATACCATAAATAAATAAATAAAAAAAAAGACAGAAATCATTTTTTAAAAAGTAACAGACGTATCAAAATATGAAAAAATAAAAATGTAAATGTCAGTTAAATTATAACAAAATGAAAAAGTAAATAGTTAGGAAATGGTGATGGTGGAGGGGTAATTACCTTGGTAATTATTAGGTTTGGGGTTATTATCTGGCTTAGTTACATCATATGTTTCCTCTTCATTAAAGCCGATTGAATATCCTTGAACAATATAAGGAAGTGTTTCACCAGGTTGTAAATTTAATATCATTGGACTATCTCCATTTTGTCCATATTTATCAGGTGCACCCAATTCCAGAAGTTTCTCCATTACTTGTACGGACCATGTGTGTTTCTCTTTTAGCTTTCTAATTTTAGCAGATCCTTCATATTTAAATCCAAAAAATAATAATAAATAAATAAATTACTAACCCATTTCCATGTCAAATTTATTTTTATTTTAGTATAATCAATTAATTAATTAATTACCCAATCCCAGAATGTTCATGATGCCCAAGAAAAAAATTTGAAAAAAGTAGATGCACGTATCATAATTTTGCGGGAAAATCGAACTCGGTGGCTTTCTATCTGCAAATCAACAAAGAATAATATATATTATTATGGGTCTTTTCACAAATAGGAAAAAAAACAAAAGTAATTACACAGATAGAAAAAAATGTAGGAAATACAAAAGCATGAGGTATACTTTTTTCTATATGTAATTAGTTTTGTTTTTTTTCTATACACAATAATTTCTCTATTATTATTTGGAATTTTACTTGAAATTATTAACAGCAATAATTAGGTACAGCTTAAGTTATACATTATTTCCAATATTACTATACAATAGTTTCTTATTGAACAACTATATGAATAGCATCTAAGTGTTTCTCAATTATTAAAAGTATGTTTTGTACCCGATTGATGACCACCGGGTCTTTTGAGAAGTTGAGTATCCAAGGGAGGGTTTGATTCGTGGGTTTCGTTAATTTCAGTTCCATTGTCAGCATCTTTTTCGAGATCTAGGCCCTTAGCTTCATTGTATTCGCACGGGAATGGGTTCATTTCTTCCTTCTTCTCCCGTGGTGTTTTACAAGTGATTGCTGAAATTGTTCGAAGGTTGCTACCATTAGATATATAAGCTCGAAAAAGTGAACAAGAATTTGAAATAGTTTAATAATTAGAGTAATTGTAAATTACCAAGTGTATAACAATATTTTTTAAAAATTACAAATATAGCAAAGTCTATCGGTGATAGACTTCTAGAACTAATAGACTCTTATGGTCTATTAATGATAGACCACCTAGACCATAAAAGTCTATCACTGATAGATTTTACTACATTTGCGATTTTTAAAAAATGTTGTTATATATCCTAATACTACTTTGAATCTAATTGTTATATTTACAATTGTCCCTAATAATTAAGTGTATAGCAACATTTTTAAAGAATTACAAATATAGCAAAATATATCACTGATAGATTCCATCAATGATATTGTTTATCACGGATAGATTTCAAAAGTTGAATCTACATTTTACTATGTCTAAACATTCTTTTACAATGTACTATCTCTACTAATATTTAGGGTTTGATTGCTATATATATATATATATATATATTTAACAATATACTAGCGGTAGAGAGATCAGAAGGTGCACCGGGACATTTCAACTAGGTTGACACCTCCTTAGCAGCCTCATCACACCCCAACACTAAAAGTGAGATACAAAACAATGTACAAATCATAAATAATCCACATGCAATTAATGGGAAATGAAAATGTTAGTTAAATGATTAAAAGTATGTTTTGTACCCGATTGATGACCACCGAGTCTTTTGAGAAGTTGAGTATCCAAGGGAGGGTTTGATTCGTGAGTTTCGTTAATTTCAATTCCATTGTCAGCATCTTTTTCGAGATCTGGGCCCTTAGCTTCGTTGTATTCGCACGGGAACGGGTTCCTTTCTACCTTCCTCTCCCATGGTGTTTTACAAGTGATTACTGAAATTATTTGAAGATTGCTACCATTAGATATATAAGCTAGAAAAAGTGAACAAGAATTTAAAATGGTTTAATAATCAGAGTAATTGTAATGAATAGCAATTCTAGGAAAAATAACCAAGCGTATAACAATATTTTTTAAAAATTACAAATATAGCAAAGTCTATCGGTGATAGACTTCTAGAACTAATAAACTCTTATGGTCTATCATTGATAGACCACCTAGACCATAAAAGTCTATCAACGGTAGAAGTCTATCACTGATAGACTTTATTATATTTGCAATTTTTAAAAAATGTTGTTATATATCCTAATACTACTTTGAATCTAATTGTTATATTTACAATTGTCCCTAATAATTAAGTGTATAACAACATTTTTAAAGAATTACAAATATAGCAAAATCTATCGCTGATAGACTTCCATAAATGATATGGTTTATCACTGATAGATTTCAAAAGTTGAATCTACATTTTACTATGTCTAAACATTCTTTGACAATGTACTATCTCTACTAATATTTAGGGTTTGATTGCTATATATATATATATATATATATATATATATATATATACTAGCGGTAGAGAGATCAAGTAGTGTACCGGGACATCTCAACTAGATTGACACCTCTTTAACACCCTCATCACATAAAGTGAGATGAAAAAACAATGTACAAACCATAAATAATCCACATGCAATTAATGGGATGTAATTAATTGGTAGGGATTACGAACGCGTTAAAAATCCATTCCACAAATTTGTAACGAGAGAAATGCAGGTGGCGTAGTTTTCTGGAAAAAAAGTAGCAGCTCCCATTGCTTTGGTGGGCTTTTTTGCTTGCCGCCAAGTTGCTGCTGATGCAGGCTTTAGTTCATCCACCCAAATACCTTTCCCAAAAAAATATATATATATACATATACTATGAATTAGAATTAAAAAGAAAAGAAAAAGGAAAACAAAAATTAAGATAAACAAAAAAAACAAATATCAAACTATTTATAAATATAGAAAAAATTCCACTGCTATTAAGTAAAATTACGATAGACTTCTATTGCTTGAGCGATAGAATGAAAGTCTATTGTGGTCTATCACATAAGTGATAGAATTAATTTTTCTATATTTTTAAATAGTTTGACTCATTTCTCTATATTTCAAAATACCCAAAAATAAATTGAATGATTCTCCTCTTTCTATGTGTCAATGATATTACATATGAAAAATAATTATTGTCGGAAGAACAGGTTTGTCACGTAAAGACAAGAAAATACATAATAAATAGAGTGAGTATACAAAATTTCAAAAGTATTATTTAGAGAAAAAAATATTTGGGTTTCGGACTGCACCTATTTCTATGCAACTCAGGACAGAGTTGAATAAAAAAAAAACTACCACAATGACAATTTTTGTGTTTTATTAAAAAAAATGAGTTTTTTATTTTTTTTTCTTTGTCTATTAAAAAAGGAAAGTATGGATTGAGTGCAGCCGAGTCATTGTTCTTACTCACAGTGATAAACAATGTATTCCAAATGGCCGATATAGGCTCCACTTTTGAAGGCAGTTGGTTTAGTTGCAAGAACATGGAGAGGTGTGTAGCCTTCTCTATTTACCCAGGTAGCAGCCTCATTGTTCAAGTTAATTAATTGAAATGCCATATCTGTCACCTCAAATATTATTTAACCCTAATTTAAAATTATATGTAAACATATTTTCATTTGAGAGTGAGAGAGAGAGAAAAAAAAAAGAACTAACCAAGTTGCTCGTTTTTTAGAGCACAATGAAGAATGGTGTCTCCATTTAATTTCCTCCTGCAGTTGCTTCTAACTCGATTGAGATCCATTTTACAAAAGTCATAAAGGCAAAAAAATGCCATCTTATGTCCATGCAGGGCTGCCAAGAAGAGCGGCGATTCACCGTCTTTGTTCCTCTCATCCACTAGCTTCTCATCGACCGAACCAATGATGTGACACATTCTAGCGCACCCCATCGCCGCTGCCACATGGAGAGGGGTGTTCCCTCTCTCATTTTTAAGCTTAAGAACTTCCTCTCTTTGAGACCTACAAATCAGTTTCACCAGTCTTGCAACCACTTCTACATTATAGTCATACACAGCCAAATGCAACGTTGTATCCTTCGCTTGTGTTAGCATCATAGACAAAGCTTCTAGTTCTTCTGCACATTTCTTTATCACTTCCTCCCAATTCCTTATCTTCACGTTTCTATACAAAAAATCTAACAAATTTTTTTCTTCTCTTTTTTCTCTCATCTTCTACTTCCGATGCACGAATTTAGCTTAATTAGAAGAATATATAGCTAAATTAATACGATTAGATTTGGTTCAATTTTGGTTTGTATTTATAGATATATGTACCGTCATGTCATCTCCTACACACTTTGCATGCATGTGCTTATATATTGTTCTTTATTCTCATATACATTACTTTTTTCTATCAAAATTATTTAAAGGACACTCTCACCAATTTGGGTTTATATCTAAAAGAAAAGGCGAAATGACATTTAGAATCGTGCTTTTCACCTAATGCAAGAATTCTCAGCTTCTTCAACCACAAGCATTTCTTAACTCCAATAACTAGTCTTTTAGCTGAACGCCAAATATTCAAACAAAATTGAGAAATTTTTACAAATAGAAAAAATGTCAAATTATTTACAAAAAATAGCAAAACACTAATAGACATTGTTAGACTTCTATCAGCATCTATCACTGATAGACTTCTATCATTCCTATCACTATTAGACCCTGATAGATTTCTATCAGTGTCTATCACAACTATCTAAAAATTTTGCTATATTGTGGAAATAGTTTCCTTACTTTTCTATTTTTAAAAAATCTCCAGAAAATTATTATAAACAAAAAAAATATCAAATTATTTACAAATATAGAAAATTTTCACTGTCTATTAGCGATAGATCACAATAGAATTCTATCGCAGTCCATCTAAAATTTTTCTATATTTATAAATAGTTTGGCTCATTTTCTTATATTTGAAAACAGCCCGATATATATATATATATATATATATATATATATATATATATATATATATATATATCAATTGTAACCCTAAATTTAAAATATTTTAGGAAAATTACTATAAACAGAAAAATATCAAATTATTTACAAATATAGAAAAATTTTGCTATCTAAATTTTTTTTGTATTTATAAATAGTTTGACTCATTTTTTAATATTCGAAAACAACTCAATAAAAAAGTTTAAGAAGAAGTGCATAAGATTTGCATGTGTAAGGCTACTTAGATTTGGAAGCTATGATCTAACTTTATGAATATGTGAGATAGGTTGATGGTGTACTTTTATAAAAGAGTGAAGCAACATTCAATTTTTGCTTTAAAAAAATTAAAAGTTTAAGTTGTATGTTACGTTAAGAACATACATGTTGAACACCCTTCTCTTTTAATTTACACCAACATTTATTTATCTCAAGCATTTCCTTTTTTCCCTCTAATGGAATTTTAAAAAGTTAAAAGGACGACTAGAGGGTATAATTGATTTTGTGCTAGTCAGTAGATCGTCATATCTATATGATAAAAACAAAAGAAAAATAGTAGCTCAATAACATAAACTAAAATTCCTATTAAAAGAAAATTACAAGAAAGATGAAAATTATTAAAAATAAGTAATAACCCTCGAATTTGCTTCTTAATCTAGCTAGGTTCAATCTCTTTGGAGATGAACAAAGTCTTTGCACTTGTTCTTTTGAAACAAGTTTCCAAAAAAAGATATGCAAATTGTAAGAAGATCAGTAGTAGAAAGTTCATGAAAGTTAAACTAAAAGCTGGAACTTTCAAGAGTTTCTCCAAGGAAATGAGGCTTGATTATTCGAATTAAGAGGAGAATGTCGATTTTTATAGAACTCAAAGTTTTTCATCTTTTATAAATATCTCATTTTTTGAGATCAAAACAAAAATTAAACTTTTTAAATTACCAATCCAAATCAACAATTTTGATCTCTTCTCAATGGAATCTCAGCTAGGACAAACTGATAAGTGAGAACGATGATATTATTTTACATAATTCCAAATCCTTATATAATCTTCCTCCCAAATCTTATTTCAATATCGAGAACATATAGCTCACATAATTGAATTATTCGAAAAAGAATATGAGAGGTTGGAGAATTAGGGAATTTATTTAGAGGAGGATGTTTTGTAAATAACCTCAGCAGGATTTAGCTCAACAGGAGCAATAGAAGGGTCAATATAAATAGCATTCAGAAATGATTCATCATTGTCAAGATAAGCCTTCAAAGAAGCAACCACAAGCCCACTGCAGCACTTCCTCATAAGCTTTCTTGGGCCTTTCCCATTCTTACAAGCAATGTTCGTGAAAAAGCCTGTCATCCCAGGCGGGTTGTCGTTTAGAATGTCCATGTGGCCGTAATTCACCGCTACAAAGTGGGCGCAACTGGGCTTGCTTTTTTGGAAAAACTCAACGTGGTTGTAGCCAACAGGGGCGCAAGGGCATGTGACTGGGTTCGCTCTCTTGGGGCCCAGTCCGGTTCCAATGACTGTGATGGGTACGGAAATGTTGAAGGGTTCGGAGAGTGGGGTTAGGATGTGGGGCTCCGGCTGGAAGTATTTGGTTCCGGCTACTGGGTCGACGCCGATTACGGCGGAGAAGGGAAGGGAAGGGCGGCCGTAGCCTAAGGCTAAGGAAAAGGCTGTTTTGCCACCTCGGCTGTGCCCCACTAGACTTAGCTTTGAAATATCTCCTTTCACTTTGTCTGGGAGTAATGGGTCAAGTCCCGACGCCAACCATGTTATTACTTCTGATGCTGAGTTTATTTCGTTCATTTCACTTGTGGTTGGCATCACGTACAACTGAAAACGTACATGCGAATATAACAATTAAGTCTAATATATTTGTAGATATAACACCATATAAAAAAATTTTGAAAATATAGCAAAATTCAAATCCAACTCTCATAATTTATCATTAATAGGAGTCTATTAGTGATAAGATTATATCATTGATAGATTTTACTATATTTGCAATTGTTTTAAAATGTTGTTATACACTTAATTATTATCTTTAAAAGTGCTACCCATTGCAATTACCCTTTCAAAAATAACTTTTTTTTTTTTTTTTTTTTTTTGCTTGTTTCAGTCCAACAAAATAAAAAACCGAAAAAAGATAAAAGGTTTATCATACAACAAATTGTAGTTGGAACTTGGAAGAGATAGATGTAGTCTTCTAATTTTGAAAAATGTGTGTGTGGTTCCTACGTTTTTAGGATGTATTTATTTTTTTTAATTCTCAAGTTCTCAAGGACAGATCCATTTAGTTCTTGAATTTTCAAAATGTATCTTTTTTGTTTATGAATTTTTAAGAATAGGTATATAAAGATCAATTTGGAGTGATTTATTATTAATTTAAATTAGAAAAATAATTTTAGAACCGGATAAAAAGTTACATTTTAAAAATTTAAAGACTAAACATATATATTCTTAAAAACTCGAAACTCAAAAGGTACCAATCGAAAATCCATGAACCAAACACACTTATTCTATTTTTTTCAAAACATTCAACTTTTGTCCTTTGTTTCAAAATAATTAACTTCTATCTTTTCAAAAGTTACTCGAAATGAACTTGGAGTAAAATTTGTTTATAAATTACTTTTTTTTTCTAAGGAAAATTAAGACTTGAAATGGATATAATAAAGTAATAATCTTCGAGCGGTATGGCAGTGTACGAGTCTTATTTATTTATTTATTGTTAAATTGTGTTTGTGGTGATGTATAATATAATATAATATGTAGGGTTCACCTGTGGGGCAGCAATAATGTAGCCATGGGAAGCTATAAGGTTGAGGAAATCAGAGTAGAAGGATCCAGCGCAGGAGAAGCCATGAAGGAACAAGATGACTGGATAAGAACCAGGGTTGGTCGGCGTGAAGATAAGCAATGGCTTTGAAGCTGAAAATATGCCTGTTTTCACAGTGATGGTACTCACTTCAAATTTCCCTGTTTCAAAAACTTCACTAGGATCCACCGCCGCTGAAACTGGCTTCCCCTCTTCTTTCACCACTATTACTGCCGCCATTGTTGCTCTCTGAATTTAACTTCTTGAATGCCCCTTATAACTGAGAGACACACGGACATCTATTTATATATGCAAAATACTTAGGTGCATCCGAGAACATCTATCTTTGTACATCCTACCAAATTGTCCTATCATAATGTGACATGTCGCAAACTATTTTTATTTACTTTTTAAAATATTTTGATTTATTTTTTTGCTAAGAGTGATGGAAGGAGAAGTATAGAGAGATAAGTATCACCCTAAAATATATATCTTCTAATATAATGGTACATCAAAATATGAGCAAGAATGTGTACTACATTCATCTTTGTAGAAGATTTAACGCGTCAAAATCAATATTAATTAGGAAAAAAATAGGAGAATTTTTAAAAATAGAAAAATAAGGGAAACTATTTACACAAAATAGCAAAATTTTTAGATAGTTATGATAGACCCGATAAAAGTCTATCAAGGTCTACCAGTGATAGAAATGATAGAAGTCTATCACTGATAAATGCTGATAGAAGTTTATCAATATATATTAGTATTTTTTTTTTTTTTTACTATTTTCTGAAAATAGTTTGACATTTTTTCTATCCGTAAGAGGCCTAAGTTAATGGGATAGATTTGAAGGTTTTGAATTCTTTATTTTATTCTTTATTCTTTATTTTGGTTGAGTAAACTATGTTTGAGTTTGAGTTTGAGTTTGAAAGAAATGATTAGTAGAGATTGAAGTGTGAATAGAAGGGGCAAAATGAGAGAGATTTTTTTAAAGTTTGAAATCCATGCAAATCCGACCAAATTTGAACAGAAAATTATGAGGGTAAAGATAAGATTTGTAATCATAATTCATTTCAAATTCGTCTAACAAATGAATTCATCATTCCAAATCAGAATAATTTTTCCAAATTTTGTGGTTCCAAAACAACATGGGATAAGAATAACGTAGGACTCATAAATTAAAATAATATATCATCTAACAATATGTTAAAATATGAGTAGAATGAGTACACATATACTACCGTAGTAGTAGAAAATTTTTCAATAATTATTGTGAAGTGGTCGAAAGCTCTCATTGTTAAAAATTTTATAGTTACATTCTAAGTTGCACTCATTTTTTTGCATTCTACTTTATTGTCAAATCATCATTTTGTTTTATGTGGAAAAGTTTATTATTTATGATTATTTACGATTATGACCCAAGAATTTAGAGAAGTGCACTATATAAACTCTCTAACCCTAGAGGCACCACTATTTTGTATTTTGTAACATTCTCTCTAATAAAATTGTTCTCCCTTTGTTCTGTAGACATAGTTAACACACTGTTAGTAATTAAACTACGTAAATCTGTGTATCAATTCTTCTCTATTTTATATTTTTTATATTCTTTATTTTTCGATTTCGTAACAATGATGTTGTTGCAATCAATTAAAGTCATTTTTGTTGCTCTTTAAAAAAAAATTAAAGAGTCCCCACACCTCCTCAATGTGGTCCTCCAACACATTTGAAAATTGGCATCTACCTTATAGGGGAATTTTGTTTGTTTTTTAAATTGAGAAATATCTTTTTAGTTCCTAGATTTTGGATCTAGTTTCTATTTGGTCTCTAAATTTTCAAAGTATTACATTTTTAGTCCTTATAGTTTGAGTTTAGTTTCAATTTAATCCTTAAGTTTCAAAATTAATGTTTTAATTTTACCCGAAATTTGAGTTTTGTTTCAATTTCTTTCTTAGGTTTCAAATTTTATTTACACTTCAAACCTCATTTTTGCACCCATTGCTCACTTTCTATGTATCTTTAGTGATAATTAATTAAAAGAATTAAAAGTATAATAATTTTTTAAGGTTCATTATTTTTTATCACTATTAAAATTAAATTTAAAATCTCACTTCATAATTATTTTAAATTAATTAATAGACATTAACGCTAAATATTGAAAGTGTATATTTTGTGAAAACTCAAGATTAAACGTGTAAATCTTAGAACCTAGGGATCAAATTAAAAGAAAACCCAAATCTCAAAGATAAAATTGTAATATTTTGAACTTATAAACTAAATTGAAACTAAATTTAAAATTTAAAGACTAAAAATATAATAGAGAAATTATTATGAATGGAAAAAATATCAAACTATTTACAAATATAAAAAAAAAAATTTACTGTCTATTACTGATAGAGCGCGATAGATTTCTATCACGCACAGTTTATCGTCTAATAATAAAAGTCTATCAAGACCTAAGACAATAAATTTTTTTTTATATTTCTAAATATTTTAGCTCATTTATCTATATTGAAAAAGAGTTAAAATATAATATTTTAAAACTTAAAAATCTAAAGAGACCAAACACTTTTTTTTTTTTTTTTTTTAAACATAGTTGCCAATTTGCAATTCTCTTTCCCAAAGTCAAGATAATCTTGTCAATGTTAGGGACCTTACATTTTTGTTCCTTTTGTTTATTAATTATTATTACTTTTGTTTTTTGTTTTGGTTTTTGTTTTTTTTTTTTTTTTTTTTTTTTTTTTTTTAGAATGCTGTAAACGTGAGAGAAATTTCGGACCTTACTTTCTTCTTCCTTATCTACGTACCTTGATTTTTATTTATTAATTATTTTTCTTTTTTGGAAATTAAATGTTGTAAACGTGAAAGAAATTTTCGATCATACATTATTTTTCAACAACCCAGAATTTATTTTTTATTTTTATTTTAGGCTTATTTCTTCCTTTCTCGTTTTAAATCACTGTTCAAAACATAAATAAGAGTTTAAAATCATTTTCATGTGTTAAAATCTTAAAATTTAAAATTATTTATATATTAAATAAAGGTTATCTCACACAAAATAAAACTTGTTACACACAATGTTACAACAATTCTAAGAACATCGTAGATAAACACAAAAAGATAAATGATGAACAGAAACAGTACAGAGTTTGGTAACCCAATTCGATGTAATGTCACCTATGTTCGAGGGCAGTGTGTCCAAGAAAAATCATTTCACTAATATAATATCAAGCGATTATAACGTTGTACTTATTTATAAAAAAATAAAAAATAAAAAAAAAATCATTATAGTGATACATGAATAGTCTAACTTCTTGAACGATCACTTACTTAATTGTAAAAAAAAAAAAAAAAGAAAGAAAAAAAAATATATTACAACGACACATGAATAGCTTAACTTCTAGAATGATCACTTAGGCTCCCCTAAGTGTGAGACTTTCTCTCAATAAAACTTAGACTCCACCTAAGTGTGAGATATTAGTAAACAATCACTTATACTCTCTCCAAGTGTGAGGCTTCCTCTCACCCAGACTTTTTATCATTCCACCTTCAAATGAATATCATTTCACTTAGGAAAACTTAGGCTCTCCCTATATATGAGAATCCATTATCAAGGAACAATAGAATAAATCAAAATATTTAAACAAACAACTCTAGATCAGCAACAAACACTCACTTCACAATTACAAGGATTGACAACCACGGAAGACTTCTCTTCGTACAACTTCGCGAAGCGGCATAACTGTTTTCCAAAGGTGTAACCCTAAAAACTTTAGCAATGCAGCCACATATACGAACATCATAAAAGGATAATCTTCCCAAAACCAGTCAGCACAAAACAGAGAAAGAAATAGTCCTTACAGAAGAACACACCAAAAATTTTCAGATAAGGAAAATATATTTTGCAGGATTAGCAATTCAAGTGACAATTTGACGGACAATTCAAATGACAGATTAAAAACAACATTCTGAAAGACATCTGCCATAGCAACCTTTAAACATACTGTCAACTCCAAAATTCTAACAATATCCAAAGCCATATAAAATCTGATTAACATGGTTCTTATTTTTACATTATACAAATTAGGGAAAAAATGATGGTGAAAGGTTTAAAATATCGATGTCGATAGAAATATTGAAGTCTTAATTTTATAGAAATTTCAATGAAAATATCGATAAAATATCAATTTCGATTGATATTTCTGGAAAAATTATAAAAATAAAATTTTTTTAAAATAAATTTAAATTAGTAAATAAACATTTTATTATTTTCAAATAAGTAAACATGTCTATTGTTTATGTTATATTTATATTAGTGGCACTTTGATGCTTTGTTGTTGTGTTTCGTGAATTTTTCTACGATGTAATGGAAATATCAATTTACCGCTCATATCGATATCGAACCCATGAAAATGTGGAAATATCAACATATCGATGGAAATTGAATACTATGTTTATACCATAGCATCGACGGGTAGATATGTTCTTCAAATGAATTTTTACATAGACAATCATCTTTGGGCCATATATTTTTAAAATGTCTTTAAATTTGAATTTTTTCAAGAAAGGCTTTTAGTGTTATTTTTGGACATTTTTACCCTTTTCTAATTCATTTATCGGGAAATTTTCACAAATAGAAAAAATGTCAAACTATTTACAAAAAATAACAAAAGAAAAACAATGATAGACATTGATAGACTTCTATCAACATCTATCAAGGATAGAGTTCTATCATTTTTATCACTAATAGACCCTGATACACTTCTATCGGCGTCTATCACAATTATCTAAAAATTTTGCTATTTTGTGTAAATAGTTTCCCTTATTTTTCTATTTTTTAAAATTTCCCTTATTATATCCGATTTTTATATACATTTCCTTCTTTATGAAGCTACCTTAATAATGTAGAGAGAAAATGTATTTATTAGGGAGAGAAAATGTATTTAATATATTTTTTCTCATTATTCAATTGGAGAGAGAAAATACATTTATTATAATTATTTTACATTTTTCAATTTTTAGAGAGAAAATGCATTTAATGAAATTTTATTTTCTATTTATATGGGTCATTTTCACGTATCAACTTATGGTTTTTTTTTTTTTTTTACGGATTCATGGTTATTTTAAATATACTTTAGAACATTTTGTTAGGTCATTGAAAATATTCTAACCAATATATGAAATATACTACCGTTTATAAATTAGAGATTGATTCGATGCTTGGCATAAATCACAATATAAACCAATATATGAAAAATATCATGGTATATAAATCTTAATAAATTTCATTTACATCACAGTATATATATCATATATACCATGCATTTAGATAATCAGAAATCACAACAATCAAAATTTGTATATGTCATAATACATGAAGTTTAAAAAAAACTCTCGTTTATATCAAATAAACGAATACATATATCACAGTATATATCAAGTTTCCTAATCTACCATTCGTCTACTCCGAGTCCACCATTGTCATTCGTCCGCTTCGAGTCTTCCATCGTCGTTCGTTCGCTTCGAGACCGCCATCGCCATTTGTTCAATCCAAGTCCGCCCACGCCGTCCGCTCCAAGTTTGTCCACGTCGTTCGCACCGTCGATTCACTCATGTCGTTCGTTCCGTCCCATGCTCGCCCCACGCCATCCATCTCCCGCCTGCAACTCACACGCCGAAAAGAGAAAAGAGAGGGAAGGAGAAAGAGAAAAGAGAAGGAGGAGGAAGAAATGACCTTGAAGAATGGGGGAGATAATATATGCATGGGCGAGAGAATAATATATATATATATATAACGCAGATAAGAGCTATATGGGCTTATTTTTAAGACATTTTATGTAGAAATTCCTTCTCCGGAAGTAAGGAGTGGAGCTGGGCCTAACGAGACTGGAAACTGAGGCAATGGGCTGCAGGCCCAGTTTTTATGAAATTTTTGGTAACCCAGAAGTTAATATCAAACCATCCCGCCCATGGTTAAGTTTGAGAAATTGTAAGGGTCCACAAGAGAAATAATAAATTTTAGAGATTTATTTTGAGAAATAGCAAAAAGAAAATTAAAAATTAGGAAAATAGCAAATTAATTTTCAGAATCATTAATTGGTAATTATTAAAAGTCAAAAATACCCCTGCACACCATGAATCCATTAGTCTGAAAATGCCAAATCAAAAAAGATTTAGTTGAGTTATGCTCTATCTATATATATATATATATTAGTCACTAATACTAATTCCCAAAAATACACTATACTAAAAAAAAAAAAATCAGACAACTAATTTTGATATGACCAAACAAAATACATAAAAATTTGTATTCAAAATAACTATTAATCCTTTAATAGTGAGCTCCACAAATACAACTATACTAACAAATGAATATACTATATTCAAAGAAATTGGACAAACAATTTTGTAGAATAAACATTTCATTTGATTTCTTTATATGAAAAAACTTCTCTGGTCGATCAAGTGATTAAGAACATAGGCCAACATAAGAAAGTGGAGATGGAAAAAACTATACACTAGAGAATTCAAAACGATGAGATATTGATACACAAACTTGGGTTTGTTTGCATTGTTTGGAATGTAAGAATAAATCAGAGGGAAAAAAATTGCAAATTAGTGGAATAAACCAGTTTGGAGAATGCGAGAAGAAAATAGCAAAATTTTATATAGTTATGATAGATATTGATAGAAGTCTATTAGGGTCTATTAATGATAGAAATGATAGAAGTCTATCACTAATAGATGTTGATAGAAGTCTATCAATGTCTATCAGTATTTTCTTTTTGCTATTTTCTGTAAATAATTTGACATTTTTTCTATTTGTGGATGATTCTAAAATTTTTCAAATTCTAATGAGATAATATATTTGGGAATCGTTAATTGATTAGATAATAATAAAAAAAACATAGGTAGATATGAATAAGAAAAAGATTTAAAAATTCAAAATTCAAAATATAGGAAAATTTTAATTTTTAGATTAAAATTTGAAAAGGACCGAAAATGTAGGGTAAAATCGTTTCTTGAATTTATATTTGAAGAGGGAAAATATAGTTAGGGAATGTTTAGGGTCAATAATGGAATGAGTTTCGATAGTCATGTAATTCAAAACCATGTTTTGGCCCTATTTGTAATATTAAACTCATTCGGTTTGGACAATTTTTAGCCAAAACTCATTTCACCTCATGCATTCCAACACTCATCTAATTCTTAGTAATTGCTCTAAATACCTCACGCATTCCAACACTCTATCAAGGATGCAAGGTAGTGTGCGAACGTATTTGTGGTGGTATGTAGTTATTATTTGTATTCATATATATTTTGAATGATGTTTTAAATGGTCGTTTTTATAATATATATATATTATATATATATATATATATATTATATATATATATATATATATATATATATATATATATATATATATATATATAATATTAAAAAAAACATATATAATATATATAAATAGTTTGATTCGATTCGCTTCAATCTTTTTCTTTAACTAATATACGTGGTTTGATTTTGAATTCGGTTTTCAAATCCAAAACCGACAAATTCGATTTTCTTATAGTTCTAGACGGAACAGAACCAAAACTTCATTAAAAACTGAAATTTTAGTTCTATTTTGTCATTCGGTCCGGTTTGTTCAATTTTGATAAACACTCCTAATATACCTTTCCAAATCTAGGCCTTTGAAAACGAAGGGAGATTTCAATGTGCAAATCTGTATGGTTTTTTATTTTATTTTTATTATTAGTTTTAAATATTGAACTTGGGAATAAGGGGAGAAAGAAGAGAAAAAGAAAATAAAAGAAAGAGAGGAATGAGAGAGAAAAAAAAAAAGAAGAAAAACGAAAAGAGAGAAAATAAAGTTGATATTTTTCTATCTAAATATTATGTCATTAACAAACAAAAATTATATAATTAAACCACTACAATGAGTTGTTTCATAATAACTATTAGATGTGAATTCAATCATATTAATGTCTATAATAATAATTAGATATAAATTTGAAGTGTTTCTCTCTAATATATAAGAATGAAAACTGTTAGCTACATTAAGTAATTATGATGTTGTTCGTGAGAGATTAATCTCAAATAATATTTTTATATTTTTTTTTTAAATTTTAAAAATGTTTTTTATTTGTTAGATTTCATATTTCTTTTCCAGCTACCATATCCCAAACACAAAAATTTTAATTACATTTATTTTTATAAAAAAAATTCCAAATAAGATAAAAGAATTTAGTTGCCAAATGTAGACATAGTTGAGTGGGACTAAGTTATGTATGTAAAATGATTTTAAATTCTAGAACAAAAATTCATTTACATAGAAAGAAAATCATTTTTCCCATTATTTATGATTTCTTAACCATTATGACATATAATAATAATAATAATAATAATAATAATAATTAAAACAAATAAAAATATATAGGTTTAAATACTATTTTAGCTCCTGTATTTTTTGCTTTGGTTCATTTTGGTCTCGGTACTTTTAAAATATTCATTCTAGTCCCTATACTTTCAACTTTTGTTCATTTTGGTCCATATACTTTGAAAATGTTCATTTTGGTCCTTAAACATTCAACTTTTGTTCATTTTGGTTTTTAAACTTTCAAAAAGTGACCATTTTGATACCTTAAAAATGAAGTAAAAATGAAAATGGAAGGACCAAGATGGTTCTTTTTTGGGAGTATTAAGACCAAAATGAACATTATGAAAGTATAGGGACTAAAATGAACATTTTGAAAATATAAGAATAAAAATGAACAAAAAAAACCTAAAGTATAGAGACCAAAGTAGTATTTAAACCAAATATTATATATAGGAAAACATTAGGGCAAAAAAGATAAAATTTTCTTTTAAAAAACAATCAAATAGGGTTTGATTTCTAACTTATTTAGTGGAAGATTTTATTTTATTTTAAAGAAAAGGAAGATTTATGTCAAGATATAATCATATTGATAAAATTTTATCAAAGATGAAGATTTACATAAACCACTAATATCACTGTAAAGTCCACAAATATTTATGAAGAGAAATTTATAGTGTGAACGTAAAAAATATATATTACGAGAGTATTAATATAACATATATTATGAGAGTATTGATATTTTTTTTTGTATACTAATTGAGTTACGTGGGTTTTAAAGCGGTTGTCATTGATACAAACAAAAAAAACCGTATCCAAATGCCCGATGGCTAAAGAGATTTTTACTCCATTGGAAACTTGAAGGTTGGTAAGTTTGTAATAGATACCTACCTCATTTTTCTTTTCTTCCATGTTAAGAAACCTCAGTTTTATAACTTAAAATAAATAGATAACTGGCCGCTAAAATTTAATAAACCAAAAAATAATAAGAATAATAATAATAATAAAAGGACTTTCTGGCTTAGACGCGATGAATCGAGAAGTCTCCGTCCACCGGAATGTCTACATTTTATAAGCTCTGAATTAATCCTGCCGAAACTGGAATTTGGGAATTCATTGATCCTGTATAAACTTTCTCCACCATTTTCTTGGCCGCCAAACACTTTTCGTTGAAGCTTTGTATCTTTGTGTTTTGTTGAACTTGTAATTGGCGTTTGAAAGATGTGGAATCAGCAGAGGAAGTATGATGTGGAGGGCGGAACAACGCCGCTATACCCAACGATGCTGGAGAGCCCACAGCTCCGATGGGCTTTCATTCGGAAGATTTACTCTATCATTACCATCCAACTGCTCGCCACCATTGCCGTCGCCGCTACGGTTGTTTATGTTCGACCAATTTCTACCTTCTTTAGCACTACAGGGGCAGGCCTGGCTATATACATCATTCTCATTCTTACGCCCATTATAAGTTAGGCTTTTTCCTTCACTACTGAAATTGATTTTGTTTTTTAGGGTTTCACTGGTTTCTGATTTGGGTTTTGTTGTTTTTGTTTGGAATTCTCTGCAGCGATGATACCACTCTCTTGTTACTATCAGAAGCACCCCGTCAATTTTCTTCTTTTGGGTATTTTCACAATATCTTTTGCGTTCGCGGTTGGGTTGACTTGCGCGTATACGAGCGGTGAGTAGAGTATTCTTCAATTAACCCTTTTTTAAGTTAATACCTTCTGCCTTTGGGTGAGTTCAAATTAGAGTATAAGTTCTTGCCTTTTTGGTTGAGTGACACTTTGTAAATTGCTTATTCTTGAATAGCTTCACAAGTTATGCTGTAGATATGGCAAGTACCCTTTCCCTCCGAGCCTAGCATACGAATCAAAGCTGTTCTTATTACAAGTTGTTTTTGTTTTTCCTTTTAGTGCCTTTTGTATTCTGCCTTTAGGAGTAAGAATATGGTATTAGATTAACATGAATCATCTCAAAACCATTAAAATCAATTGACAATGAGAGGAGTACCTTATCTTATCTATCCTATGAAGAGTGTGAGATCTCAATTTTATTTTTTTGGACCATTGTTCATTTGTTTAGATTTTATGGGATACCACGCTAGATAACATGGGTTTCATCTTAATCCCAATTGATAATTAGAAGAGTAGTGAGATCTCTTGACCTTTTTAATGTGGGATCCTCGACATATGACTGTAAATTTGGTGGAGGTTTTTGGTTGAGTTTTTGTGTCTCTGCAGAGTTAGGTAGTGTCTTTGGGTGTGAGATGTTATATACTTGGTTTGAAAATGCCAAATAGTTCCTTGTGTCTGAGCTTTGAACGAATCATGAACAGGGAAAGTCATTCTTGAGGCTGCAGTTCTGACTGCTGTGGTTGTGGTGAGTCTAACTCTCTACACATTCTGGGCTGCCAGAAGAGGCCAAGATTTCAGCTTCCTTGGTCCATTTTTATTTGGTGCTCTGATTGTCCTCCTGATATTTGGTCTGATTCAGGTATGCCCATTAGTACAACCCTTTGTTCAAAGATGATATGAATGTAATTTGTATTTAGTTCCTCATTAACATAATATGAACTGCATTCATGGGGTGCAGGCCTTCTTTCCATTGGGTCGGACTTCTATGATGGTTTATGGGTGTCTAGCGTCCATCATTTTCTGTGGATACATAGTCTACGACACAGGCAATCTCATAAAACGATACTCATACGACGAGTACATATGGGCGTCCATTGCCTTATATTTGGACATCATCAACCTTTTCCTCTCTCTACTGTCGATCTTCAGAGCAGCTGACAATTGAAGAGGAGTTTGGTTTGCTATGTAGTTAGATTTTCCCTTTGTGAAACAGGATCGTTGCTATTAATAAATGGTGTGTAAGCTTCATATCTCTCTTCCTCTACGGTTAATAGCACCATTATAAAAGCATCAAACTGTAAGGTATATGTTGCTATTGACCAGGTGATGGATTGAAATCCCATACCAATTGTAAGTTGTAACTAAACAGATAGTATTCCAAAATTGCACATACTTCTTGCTATCTATTTTTCTATGATATAGTATTCCAGTTGTCGAATGATATTGTTGGTTTGAATTTACATTTTCTCAAGAGTAATGTCAACGAGAACAGGGTTGTTTCAATCAGTTGCTGCGTTTTACTTGTTATAGAATGTTTGTATCTTTAAATCTCTTAACATGTTGGATTCAAGCAATGTTCAACTTCATAAATCTGAGATCACAATCCTCGCCCTCTCCTTGAGAAATTAGACTAACCAAAACAATGCTTTTTATTGTGATTCAGATCTCCCTGCCCTCTCCCCTCCTTCCCTGTGTACATTCTTCCAAGGGCCAGTTAGTGTACTGGAACTAACCACCTTCGACTAAACTACGAACTATCTAAGTCACAAAAGAGATGATACATTAAAACATTCTTAATATCTATTCTTTGAATCAGCTACCATTGAAAGAAGCCTTGAAACGCCTTGTGTCCACTGATCATACTCTCGTTGGCTCCTGCACTCAAACTCTACAATCCCTCGCATTTCTGTCTTCAATCCGAAGTAACGTCGCTGCTCTCCACCCTCAAACAAGTGTCGTCCTGGCCATGCCGGTATGTTCCTGCATACACCCAACACCACGTCTGTGGTGCCGAAAACAAATATTAACACCAAGGTTCAAGTCTAATACCCCCAAGTTGTTACCAAGACAGTAAAAATAACTCACTCTTTTTCTTTTTTGTGATTGTTCCTGCAACATGTCTGCTCTTCATCTTCAGCATCACCTGCCCAGTGCGGTGAATGTAAACAGACACTATTTTCCAGTGAAGATCCCCTGCATTATCAATTCAAATCCCATTAAATGAATGTCTTTAATCTTCATTTTGTTGTTTCCTTTCCATATTGAGAAAATGGCTACCTTTTCGGGTGCGCTTGAGAAGCTCGGTGCCTCTTGCAAGGAAATCTTGGGTGTGAGCGAAGAGGAAATTCTCAGCTTGATGCAGCTCTGGATCTTGGTTATGACCATCATTGGAATGATGAATGTTGTTGCCTTTGTTACCACAAACACCCATTGGTACTCCTTTCTCCACTGGCAATACTGATGAGATATTCCATACTTCCTTTAGTGCTCTTGCTTTTAGTGTTGCTGCTCCTCTTAGAGCTACAAAAACAAAGATGATTCTTCATTTTTTTAACTTTTATAAACACTTCCTCTGTTTTTCCACTTGCTCTGTTTTTGGTTTTTGTAGTTACAGATTTTTATTATTCATTGTAGTGAAGATTACAGAGTTTTGAGTGCAAGTTTATAACTGTCTTACCTGTGGCTGCTGCAGCAGTAAGAGTAGAGATATCATCATGAGATCTAACATTAACGGCAGAGCTAATAACCGAAGCAAGGTGGTCTCTTTCAGCCCCCATTGCCTCTGCTGCCTCCACACACTGAGCAGCCACCAAGGTAGCGGCTGAGGCCACCGCCATATCGGTCTTAGCCGAGTGCTCATTCTTCTTCGATGAAGAAGAAGCAGCTTGGAAAGCTGCAATAGCCGCCACTGCAGCAGCCACTGCGGCAACCGAAACCGCAGCATGGAGTTGGGCATTGTGGGCTCTGTGTTCTTCCTTTTTCTTCTCTTTTCTGTCCTTCAGCCACCTCCCCACCGTCTTTGATCCGCCGCCAGTTGTTCCACCGACATTTCCGGCACTGGCTCGGCCATTCGTGAAAAGGGGCTGAATGCTGTGATTTGCTCGAAAGAACTGCAAATAGCAAATAGAGGTAGAACAAAGATAACTGATCAGTGTCACATTAACAAAACAAATCATTTTAGTTCTGAAACTTTTTTAATAATAACGTTCTTAGTCTCTGTTTTTTAATTTGCAATAATATATTTCTTGAATTGAACATTAAAGTTTTTATACTTTCAAATTTATAACAATTTTGTAACTTCTAAAATCTATAACTTTAGATAGTTCTCAGTTGACTGCTTGACTTGATCTACCTAAAGAACCGAAAATTTGCACTAAATCTTCTTACTGTGAAACTATAGCCATTGCTTTTACTAGAAAAAAGTTACTAAAAAGAAATTACCTACGCAAAACCATAGATTTACTATATTTTCACTGCTGCACAAGAGCCCGAACAAAACTACTTTTAATTAACCATGTCGAAGGTAATTTACTATAATTTTTTTTTTTTTTTTAAAGAGAGGTAACTTTACCATCCTATGAATAATTTTTAAAAATTGCAAGTCAGAAACATTTCAAAACTTAGAAATTATCTAAACTTTTACATGAAAATTAAGACCTGAAATGTTGGGTTGGTAATTAATAATAAAAATTTGAATCAAGCAAGCTGTTCATGTCTTAATTCCTGTGAATTTTGAATGATAGTTTTAAGTCATTAATAGTGGATTTTTGAAAAAAAAAAGATTTTTTCTTTAAATAAATGTTTTTTTTATATATAATTTAGCCTAAAGTAAATTGTACGCCTTTGTTTACAAAAATTACCTATGATGCTTTTGTACTTTTAAAATATAATTAAACATTAAATTTTGATATCGCATCTCTTGTTAAAATTTCAAGTCAAGTCAAGCTGTTTCTGAAAAAAAATGTTTAAATTAATTAAAAAGTTAAAAGCAATAGTAAAGAAAAAGTTAAAAAAATTAAAATCAATTGTAAATGTTTTCAAATTTTAAACCTTATCTAAAGAAACTTTATTTTCAAGTGTTGTTGGGGTTTAATTTATACTCTCAATTTTTTTGGATATGAAATTTCAACCTTCTATCTCAAATTTTTACCTTAATTTAAAAAATTTAATGCATATGCAAATTGTTAAGATAAATTTCACACCCAATTAAAAAAAGAAAAAAAAAACTGAATAAATTTTTATAAAAGCATAGAAATTAAATAGAAAATTTTAAAGTATAATAAGAAAAGAAAAGAAAAAAATTATAAAGTTTATGGAAGTTCACACCCTAATTCTATTATATTTTTTAAAAAATATATAAATTTCTAAAAAGATGCATAATTTAAAAGTATTTTCTCGAAAAATTAAAATAAAAAATTTTAAAAAATAATTAAAAGAAAAAGCTGCAAAAAAGCAAAGACGCAGTCGACTTGCCTTAGAACACACTGCAGAGCAGAGCGCGAAACAAAAGGCTGCTAGTATAGAGGAAGACAGAGAAAAAAACAGAGTGATTGTCTCCTACATTCGAAATTCTACAGAGATTTGTTTGCTACCTTAACGACGTCGTCAAATTCATCGGACGGCGACACCGGCGGGCTGTCTGTTTCCGTCAAAGACCCACCGTTCAAAGGCCCGCTGCTGTGTGAAAGCCTCCCGGACGTCAACGGCGACACTTCCTGTGAAAAACAGAGCAACACAAACCCAAAATTTCAAAAAAGACCCAAAATCGATTCCAAATATTAATTATGCAAAAAACGGTGTTATTATTATTATTGTGATTGAATTTTGTGACCTCTCTGACAGACTGTGACATAATACGATCAAGCACGAGCTGAGAAGTGGCTGAAGAAGAGAAAGAGAAGTGGTTTCCATTGCCATGAAGAACAGGGAACTCGTCAAACTCGCCGGTGACATCTTCAGGTATAGACGACGTCGTACAAGAAGACCCACTAGCGGATTTTGGAGGCAAAGGCATAGGCATAGGCATTGAAGGAGGAGGAGCTAAAGCTTTTGAGACTTCAAGGGCAGAGGCACTCCATGAGCGAGAAAGGAACTCCATTGGAGCTCTTGGGCTTTCGGGTAAATGAGTTCTACAGGCTTTCAATGAGTAAGAATCATCCATTGAACTCTAAAATAGTGAAGAACTAAAGAGAGAATATGAATGATGAAATTTGTGAAGAAAACAGAGTGTAGGAGATTCTGGTTGGTAGTGGTTTGGGTTTTATGCTCTGCCTTTGGGTTTAACCTTATAAAAGGGATTTAATCTTTGTTGATTTTGGAGAATGAAGATGATGGTCAAATAGAGAATACATGTGGGGTATACCCTAGTTAAATTTTGCATGTGCCTTCAAAGGAAAAAGATAGATAGATAGAGGTAATTTAATACTCAAAAGAAGAAGAAGAAAAAAAAAAAAAAGTTCTTCACTCTCTTGATATAAGTAAAGCAAAGCTAAACTTTACTCTGTTTATGAGATTGAAAAGTATTGGGTTTGTTCACTAATGTTCTTCTCAAGATATGGATTCCTTTTTATTTATATATATATATATATATATATATATTATTAAAAGGTTTAAATACTCATTTGGTTCATATAGTTTTGGATTCGGTTTATTTTGGTCATTCTACTCTTAAAATGTTCATTTTGATCCTTACATTTTCAAGTTTCGTTCATTTTGATTCTTGTACTTTTAAAATGTGTATTTTAATTTTTGTACTTTTAACTTTAGTTTATTTTGGTTAACTTTCAAACACAGACCATTTTGATCATTTAAAAACGCAATAAAAATAAAAATGAATGGGCAAGAAATGGTCACTTTTTAAAAGTATAAAAACCAAAATATGAACAAAATTTGAAAGTATAGGAACCAAAATGAACATTTAGAAAATATAAAGACCAAAATGAACAAAAACAAAAAATATAAAGACTAAAGTATTATTTAAATCTAATCAAAACTACTTTTGAGCTAGAGGTTTATTAGAATGTTAATGTAAATTAATCTAAAAGAGTATGATGGGATCTAAAACAAAAATTGGGACCACGATGCTTTTTTAGATCTCAATTTCTATCTAACATTCTAACGTAGTGTAGTGTAGATAGTAGTGTTGAAATGTATATGTAATATTAAAGCTAATGTTACAACTTTTGAAAGAATATAACTATTACTAAAATAAAGGAGAATGTGTTAGGAGGATTATTTTCTTAAAAATAAAAAAGAAGAATGAAGTTAAAATGATTGTGGAGTAAGATATTTGGGTTTTGATTTAAAAGAAAGTAATGTAAATGATTAAAAAAAATGATGTAATTATTGTAGTGATCTCTTGTCCTAGTAGTGGAAAGGATGTTAGAGAATGGGTCACATACTAATTTGATTTTGAGGGTTGTAGAATATTCAAGAAATAATTGAGAGATTTATGTAAAAGTGCTTTTAATTGGCCTTCTCTTCTTCCTTTAGAAAAAGAAAAAGAAAAAGAAAAAGAGAAGGAGAAGCTAATGGCCAAATGCACACATCCCTAAGAGTCTTTCTCAAAATGAGCTTTGGCCAAGTCAAAAAGTGAAGTGGCTCCCTCTATATATATATATATATACACACTCACATTACATTATATTACATTTCTATCATATATCTTTCACCTTTAATCATATATTCCTTGCTTCTATGGTTTCATTTGATTTGATATACTTTTGTATTTTTATTCACATTTATAATTATTATAATGATAGAAAATGACAATTTGGGATCATCTTACCCCACCTATAATTGCCATTGTTGTTAAGAAAATGATAATAAATTCATGATTAGGATAACACATATATCATTTTATTAAGTCTTTTGCAATTTTCTTTTTTTGTCTTTATATTTATATTATAATTTATAATAATGAAATTGGTAACAACAACAAATAGAGATTTTTTTTTTAAAAAAAAATAGGGTTAGAGGATAGTCCCACTACTTGTTTGTTAGAGAAAGTGGCTAGTATGTCCTTTACATTCCCTCACATTCATGCTACTTACAAAAGGAAGTTTGGACAAGGAATTCCAACCAACAATGCCATGAGAATCCTTGGGAAGAATGGCTTGATTGGGGGTAAATTGCAAAAGTCACCTAAAAAATATAGTGGTAGTTGTAATTACGCCCTCAAACTTTCAATTTTAAAAATTAGACCCGTAAACTTTTACAAGTGTTAAAATTGGGTCAAATAAGGCCTTCAAACTTACATAATTGTATATATTGTAATATTTATATAAGTTTGTGGGTCTAATTTCTACAATTATTTTAAGTTTGAAGGTCCAATTTTAACACTTGTAAAAGTTTAGGGGCCTAATTTTTAAAATTGAAAGTTTGAGGGTGTAATTGCAACTTCCACCATACTTCAGGGGTGGTTTTGCAATTTGCCCTTTTTTTAAAAAAAATTTAATAACATATGGGTCGTCAAATTTAAACATTTGATCTTCAACTGGGCAGTAACTAGTTTCTTAGTGATAGAAATAAACTTAAAAGATGTATAAGAAAACAACATATATACTGCTGAAAAACATATAAATAATTTCAATATCAAAGTTTATAATAATTTTATACATTTTAAAAATACTTTTTTTTGTAGTACACAAATTTTATTTTAAGTGGTATCAGAGTCATGTCTCTTATACTTAGTCGTGGCAGTGTACCTTAATCACATTGTCATTTGTGATATATGGTTGAGCTAATCAAACATGGAACGAGCGACAGAGAAGAAGAGTTAGTATAGGTAAAATGATTGCCCGGGAGTAAACACAAATGGATACCTATTTGAGATCGTTCGAGACAATGATTGTTAGAGTGTGACCAAAATCACTCATTGGGGTTAGATATGGGGTTCATCTTGTATATATGAGTGAGAACAACTATCGCTATTGGTATGAGACATTTTGGGTGAAATAAAAAACAAAGCCTCATACAAATTCGTTGGAAAGTTCGTTTTTCAAAAGTTAAGAAAATTGAAGTAGAATGTTTCAATGTTTAGGAATAGCTAGGAATCTACATAGGATTTAAACTTTTACTATACATGATTTAGAATGATATAATATTGTGTATTTGTTAACTTCAATTTTTCTTCTTCTTTTTCTTTTTCAGCCAGCAAAATGAATATAAAAATTGTTGTAAATTTAATTGGTTTTTTTTTTCCCAACAAAAAGATAAAAATGAAGATCAAACAAAATGGAAAGTATATTTTTAAAGTGGAAAGAAAGAAAAAGGTGATAAATTTAAGGAAAGTAAAATTATTCAGATGAACCCAGATGAGAGATTTGCCAGTTTATGAAGAAAGTAATCTACTTTAAGCAAAGTAATGCATCATTGTATTAGGAAAAGGTAGAACTCAATTAGCCCATTATGGAACAAAAACAATTTTTTATCAAATACTTAACATTTGCTGTTTTCTATCTCTTTGGATGGCAAATAACCTCATTGATTCAGACATCATGTGGGGGAACAAACCCATTTTTTTTTAGTACTACTATCGCAATCAGATTTAAAGTATTAGCATATATAGCAACATTTTTAAAAAATTACGAATATAGCAAAATCTATTAATGATAAACTTCTATCGCTGATAGACTTTTATGGTCTAGGTGGTCTATCAAAGAGTCTATCAGTGATAGTAGACTTTGCTATATTTGCAATTTTTAAAAAATGTTGATATACACTTGGTTATTATCCCTGAAATTGCTACTCATTACAATTACCCTAGTACTAATTACTAATAATGAACTATTTTTTAGCCAAAGCGAGTATAACTTAACTGACATATGAATGTGTTAACGACCAAGAAGTCTGTGGTTTGAATTTTTCTAGTACAAAAAAAATATTATTTTTTTAATATAAAAAATAATCAAATTTTAATTATAGAATTAGTTAATGATTTTTGGAGCCAATATAACAAAGTTTAACTCATATTGAACTAGTAACCACTTTTTTTTTTTTTTTTTAATTAAACTGAAATGAGCTGTAAAATAAAATGCAAGATGACTTTCAGATAATTGTAAAATAAATTTAAAGAAGAGAAATGACTTTAATATAGGTCACAAGATGGAATCATTTAAAGTGTATACAAAATTAACCTATGCATGCTAGGATAGATTGTAAGGTGAGAAATGGGTTGTCAACAAAATTGTCCTAAAGATACAAGTTATGAACAATTTTCCTCTTTTTCGAAAAATAAAATAAAAACTAAACTATAAAAAATACTTCTATTTTTGTAAAAGTCCCAATATTAATCTTGATCTTTCATAAATGTTTCAGAATTACTTTTGAAGTGAATATCCAACAACAAAAAACGGGTGTGATTGTGGCCTACAAACAAAGATTGTTTCAGGTCACTGTCACACTATTTCAAGTTCTAATTTTTATCCAATATTCAAACTACAAATTGATTAATACTTTAGTTTAAATTAGGAGTAGTGAAGATTAAAAGAGATGATGAATGATTTGTATGAACGTTCTAATTCTAAAGACTTTATAGCCTCCTATCAATCACTATCAATCGTTTTGAATTAAAAGAAAGAAAGAAAAAAGAATAATTTTGATATAATGATAAAGTTGACCAATGAAAGTGGATTTTCATTAAAATGAGTGAAATTCCATTGTTTTCTTTTTGGAAATGTCCCGGGATCCCAAATCAATCATTTATTTTCTTATCCTTTTCTCTTCCAATCTTTGAAATAAACCAAGGCATAGGAGTACAGTAGAATGACGGCTAACCCACAAACCCATTTTCAAACTTTGAATTTGGCCCACTTCTCAAAAAACGGTCCTAATTCGTCTCGAAACAATTATTCAATGGAGTCGTCACAATAGATCTATTTTGAAAATTATCAAATCAACAAGAAAGAAAGAGATTTATATGAGTCATTAACACAACAGTGTGTTAGCTATGTCCACAAACAGATAGGAAGAGTGTCAATAGGATTAAAGAGTTTATATATAACACCTCTCTAAAATCCTAGACCCGTGTTTGGTCATTCGGAGAGCCAAATTACAGATTCAAGATATTCCAACATTGTTGCTCGAATAATTTGCAAAGTTTGAAAGTGAAGGGCATTGCAATTTTTCCTACATTGTCATAGGTGTTGGCAATGTCCTAAGGCGACATGTTATAAGGTTGAGACAAAATTGAGGGTGATCCCACTCTTCAGCCTTTGAATGACAAAGCTGTTGAAGATGGAGAATGGAGAGTGACATATGCTACAATCCGCGTGCCTGTTTGTACCATCTTCATCATCAGATCAGCCTTCTTCTCTGTGTATTTCCCCACTTACTTTTTATAATTTTCTGCTCCTCATAGATCAAACTCAGAACAGAGAAGAAAGAAATGGAAAATATGGGTAGTTTTTTTATTTTATATTTTCTTTCTTTACTGAAAGTGGTTTTGTTTCTTAGTTCTTGCTTTTGAACAAAAAGGAAACACCTTTATTCCTTTTGCCTCATTTTCTCTATGGTCATTTAGACATAAATTACTATTGTATTGTTTTGTTGATCTTTTATGTTATTAGACATTTTGTTATTGGCAATGGCTGTGGCTATGACAGATTATAGGCCCATGTAGTAAGAAAAAAAAAAAGAAAAAAGAAAAAAAAGATGGATGTCCATAATAGAGCTGTGAAAATCCCCAAAAAGAATTTCTTTCTTCCCTTGTGTCATCATTCCCATCAAGACTTGATCAATTAAGTTTCTCAAACAAACATTCTTTTTGTCTGCTTATAGGTTCTTTAAGTGGGATTTAATAATTCCTTGGTGGTATTTTGCTTAACAGAACTTGGAATTGGAATGAATAACATTGTCATTGATTGCTTGACATTTTCCCTTCAACCCATTTTCAAAATTTTCATTTTTTTTCCTTCCTGGAAATGAAAAAGGAGAAAAGAAAAACAGCAGCTCTGAAATAGCAGAATTTGCTTAGTCATATCATATGTTAGTATGTTACAACTATTTCTGATATGGATATTCCATTTACAGATTGTTGAATCTGTTCAGCCCACAGAACCAAATGGTAGTTTTGTGTTTAAGAAAAAGGCAACAAGAAGCCAGTATTTTGAAATCTTTCAAACAGTAATAGCTCAATCGCAAAGCCATGGTTCTACTATTTGGGTTGGAAGAAGGGAATTGTACTGTCAGCTCTTAGTTTCACTTTCTAAGCACTAACTTCAAATCTAGAAATCCCATGGCCCGCAATGGCATTAGATTGCGTAATTGTCACAAATAGCCTTCAAAGTTTTTCATCTTTCAAAAACAGCATCATTTTTGGCCAATTGTTTGTCCCCCCCTCCATAGACTTGCTTTACTTTAAATGGCTTTCACATCGGTTGTGAGTTTTGGTGGCTTAAAATAAACTTGCTTTGTCAAAAGGTCTTGTCTTTAGAGCTGGCCTTGTTGTGTTTATAGATGTCAACAAATTTCACAGTAACTCTCCTATTCTTTCAACTATTTTTTTTCATTTCAGTTTTGACTTTATAGTGCTAGGGGCATAGGTGAGAGTTAAGAAAGTCAGAGACTTTGTAGAACCTGCACTTACTTGAATATGTTACAATTTCTCAGATAGAGATAAACATAAAGTACATCCTTGTGTAGAATTGAAGTTTGAAAGATCTTCTGATGCCAGTATTGTTCTCTTTCATTGTCATTGAAAGGTTCACTAATCGTCTTATTAATAGGAAAAACAAAAAATATATAGAATATCAACGACATTCTAGATGGATGCGGCGAACCGGAAGCAAATCCCATGTTAGAATAGCTTCCTCTAATTTAGATGGTAGCTGAAATGTACAGGATATTCTGAAAGCTACAGAAAAAAGTAGATCCCCTAATGTATGAAAAGAGAAGTAAATATGTGAGTATGAAACTCATTTGGAAGGAATGTCTAGAGACTTACCATTTTTAGTTATGTAATCTATGTTGGTTACCTACCAATGAAGTTGAATAGCTCCATTCACCTATTGTTGGACTTGGAGACATTGTGGCATGCATGCATCCGCAGAATGTAGCTTTCTTGTTCTTATTCTTGCTTCTAATGCTACCGTAAAGATAATCCTGGAGGCGAATTTTAGGTCGTTCGATCATCCTGGTCTTAGTCTTGTTTTCTTTTTCTTCATCTTGTTTCAGTAGTAGAAACTGTAACCTCTGCACTTCAAGTTGCAGCTGCCCAATTTTTTTGGACCCTCTTCTTGCTTGTGCTGATATTATTCTTTTGCGGACATTTCCACCTTCATCAGATACAATGGTGGACGCTCCATCAGAAGACAGGGTGCCATCTTGTACATTCTTCATCAATTTGCAATTGGCATTAAATAGCTTCATTACAGCAGCCTCTACTTCTTCAAGTTGCTCTTTCATGGTGTCATATTCCGCCGCGTTATTCCTTCTACTCTGCTTTGTAAGCACGATGCGCGTTAAATCTTGAACAGTTATTTGAAGGTTTGTCAATTTCTGCATATCTGAATCGAGTCTTTCAAGAATCTTCCTCTCTTTTCGTTTGTGGAGAGGCACTGCCAATCTACTTGAGGTCTCTAATATGTCCACTCCCACCTCTTTCTCAACCAATGAGTCAGTAGAGCGACGTTTATTCTGTTCCTTGACTACTTCAAATCTGTTATAGTTAGTTGAGGAAGTGGCCATGTTCTGAGATTTGCAAACCATGAGATCAATGCTACCATCCTCATCAGTTGCCTCCCATAATTCCAGCATCTGATTGTAAGCATCTAAATTATCTTCTCTCTTGTCAGCCCCGTTAGAGCATTTGGCCATTTGATCAAGAATGATGTCCTTTGTCAATATTTCACCACTAACTTCAAATACTTTGGTCTTTGATCTCTGCAATTCATTTCCAAGTTCAATCTCTCTTCTTGGAGTAGTAGGCCTTGTCTGGTCATTTTCTCTGACCAAGCTAGTTCCACAAACCGCTTCCTCGACCCTTCTCGTTACCATCTCTTGTTTGCCAGTAGAATTCAAGCTTTCTAGAGTCTCAAGTTTCACTTTTTCTATTACAGCCATTTCCACAGCCTGGATCCTTCTATGCAAATCCTTCAATTCAAATGATCCATTGTGCAGTGTTGCAATCAGATCGTGATATCTTTGCTGATAGCCCTCAGAATGCTGATGATTTACTGAATCAGTATCCTGAAAATAGAGAGTATAAGTTGCACACCAAGAAATAAAACAATATAGTGCATGAAAGTATACGAGATCATAGCAAGTGACACGATAGAATAGAGTAAGGTTGCAACTATATCTTATTCCGGTTGACTAATTATTGGAATTAAGGAGTACAAACTTTAAATCCAAAATAAAAACCAGTTAAACATTATTTGGAGATTATACTGAGCTGATAACACCAAGCTGTAAAGAAAGTTTATACTTTTCAAATACGTAAGAAGCTCCCGATTTTCTCAAGCAATTAGCAAGCTCTCCCAGAGAAACAAGGGGATGTAGCAATCAAATATTTATAAGCAGATAAATGATTACCTCTTCTTCTTGTTTATCATATTTGTGTGTTTTTCTGCACAGAAGAGTATGATTCTCCAGATAGGATACAGAATCATTCAAAGATGTGACCGCTGATGTATATTTGGCCAAATGAACTCCTAGTTCTCCACTTAGATCGGTTATGTTGTTAATTCTATCTCTCGGAGTGTCAGTCTTCACATCTCCGTAATTACTTCTATTTTCGAGGTTCACATACGCTTCATTGAGCTCAAGAAGCTTTCCCTTGAATAATATTTCAAGAACATTTGAGATTTGGAGCTCAACAAACAGTTCATCAGCCTGAGTCTCACATATCTCAACCTCCATTCTCTTCTTCACTAGCTCACACCTCAAACTTTTCTCCCTATGTTTATGCCGTTTGATATCTTCTTGCATTCTTCCAAGTTCCACTTCCAAAGTACAGTTTAGTTCCCGCTGGGATGCTATCTCTCTGACTAGATGTTTGCTATCACCAGATAGCTTGACAATTACGCTCTCTTTCTCTTCTACGATCGCTTTAGCCTCTTCACACACAATGGTAAGTTCCTTCACCCTCTTATGCAACTCTGATTTCTCATTCTGCATCATGATCAGAATCTGTTCTGCTTCCAAAAGCTCTTGCTCTGACCTCTCTAATGACTTCCTGAGATGCAAGTTTTTCAATTGTACATCTTCCAGACTGCCTTCCAATAATCTTACTTTCTCTTCAAGATCATTGTTCAAGCAGTGAAGCTTTTCCACATTTTCAGCAAGTTGTTTTCTTTCGAAGTTTGCATCAGAAAGTGAACTCTCTAGAAGGGTGTTTTTCTTTGACTGTCTCTCTAAGTTTTCAGTTGCCATCTGCAACTGAGAAGACAGTAAGATCCTCTCAGTCACAAGAGTGGATTTCTCTCCTGAGAGAAGTTGACAGCATTCTTCCAATACCTTTACCTTCGTCTGTTGGCTTTCTAATTCAATATGTAAATCTGAGATAGCACTCTCTAGAAGAGTATTTTTCTCACTGTGTTCTTCCATGTCTTTCAATTTCTCCAAGAGAGCTGATTTTTCTCTCTTCTCCACCTCAATTGTCTCTATCATCTTTGAGTTCTCATCACATAGTTCTTTCACGGATGATCCAAAGTTCTCAGGAGCAAAGCCAACAGACTCAATCTGCTCCAACATAATCAAATTCTTCTGTTTTAGATTGCTAATCTCTTCTTTTAGACATAAAATTTCTCTCTCAAGAGCATTCTTTTGGTTGAGCTGAAACTCAAGACTTGCTTCAAGTTTTTCCAAATTTGTAGTCATGTTTGACATCTCATCCCGCAAACAATTTATCGACATCTTTGAAGACAAGTTAAGATCCTTCAAGCTCCTTTTTTCCTCCTCAGTCTTCTGAACTTCATCCTCTAGTACTTGATTTCGAGTTTCCATCTCCTTCAAGGTCTGAACCTGAATCTGGCTATCTTCAGCCATTGATCTGATTTCTTCCCGAGATTTTGAATGCAGCTCTTGCAATGTTCTGAAAGCAGTTTCATTCTCTATATATCTCAAACGCTCATCCTGAATGGAAGCCCAAAGCCTTCCTAACTCCTTCTGCTTCTCAATTAATTCTACACTTTGTGAGCCTATCTTCTGCACCATAGACTCCATCTCAGATTGAAGAACTTGATTTGACCTCTGTAAATGAAGGCACCTTTCTTCAGCACCCTTCAACTTTGCAGCCCCATTAGCCTTTTCATCTTGTAGCCTTTCTAGCTCCTCTTGTGCATTAGAGATTTGATGTTCCAGACCAGCAATCTTCTCTGTACATAAATGATGCCTGAGACCAGCAGCTTTGGTTTCTTCAACTAATTGTGTGAGCGCTTCCCTAATAGTTAAAACTTCAATCTGAGCTTCATCAGATCGCACCTTGTACCTTCTAGCATCCTCTTCTGCATGCACTACTCTTTCCTCTAAGTTTAAAATTATATCAGAAGATTCCCTGTATTGGACAAGGGCAGCTTCTCTTTGAGACTCAACTCTTGAAATTTCCCATTTTAGTCTTTCAACTTCAGTTTCAGCTTTACTTGCTCTCTCGGTATTTTCAACATTCTTTTGAACACACAAGATGCTGTCTTGTAAAGTAGATAACTTATCTAAACATTGCTGGTATCTTAAAAGACTGGTTTCTCTTTCAGTCTCTAGTTTAATAAGAGACTCTTTCAAAATCAGAACCTCAGTCTCTGCCTTACCAGCTCTTTCGTTTAAACTCCTCGAATCTTCTTGCGTTCGAGAGACTTCGGACTCTAATTTAGACAACCGCTGTAGACTGTTGTTATACTGAACCAAACCTACTTCCTTTTCAGCTTCTAATTTAGCAAGGGAATTCTTTAACGATAAAATTTCAGTCTCAGCTCTGTCCACCCTTTCAGACTCAACATATACTTGATTCTTAAGATCATGGCTACCATTATTTTGTATATTCTCTTCTTTGGGATCGATATCATGAAAATTGAGACCTTTTCTCGCCGTCCCATCTTCAAATTTTGAAAGGTTCTTGGCTGCTCCTGAATTAAACAACTCATTAAGATGCTTCAACCACTTCTCCCTTGTCATCAAATTTGAGCCTTTGCTGGAAGCTTGATTTTTTTCCCCAGTGCCAACATGAAATGAAGGTAAGTTGAAAGCATCTGGTTCCATGGTGTCGAAATCAAACGCGGTGCATATATGGGACAATTTCTCAGGTGTATGAAAATTAGCATCAGAAGCAGAAGCAGCAGAACTATCATCAGGGTGACCAATGGATATATGGTTAGGAAAAGCTTCAGCCATTGTTCGATGAGCCTGGTGAATCACTACGGTTGCGTGATCGTATCTTTCGGCCAACGCTCGGTATGCTCGGTAAAACTCTTCGACTAGTTTCATAAGCTCCGGACGCTTTTTATAATACATCTCAGCCCTCTTTGCAAATGAATCTGCATCTTCTTCAATAACCTTGATCATCTGCTTGATTTTTTCATCCATGTCTGTCAAGAACATAGAAGAATTGGAATGAGTACTCCTAGATAGAGCCAGAAATGCCAAAAACAAAAGCCATAGGACACAAAAAACGACAAAAGGGGCAGTTGAAAGTATATGATACTCAGATTAGAAAAATTACAGTTCCAGAGACAAGAAAAGTGTACCTGAAAGACTTTCTTGAAGCCATTTAGAGGTCTTTGGGCTAATGTGGCTATCCCACCACCAAGAATACGAGCGTTTTGAATCTGAAGCCGAGGGCGTTTCCATAGATTCCCCACTCTTATGTCTCAACCCAGATGGAAAATTTGACCCCAAATCTTGAAAATGTTAACCACAACCATTCGAGCCCAAGAATAGGAATCTGGACTGGATCAAGCCATTCTCTCTGGTTGCCTTGTTATCTGAAGCAATTTTTCAAAAGAATCAAACCCCAGAAGTTGGCTTTTTCCATACTCAATTTAGAAGAAAGAAGGTTGCAGGTGGGGAGAAATCTTGAAGATGAAAGAGAGTTACAAGTACCTGATGAACATAATGGGTTATGTTCATTAATGTTCTTCAACTCAGTGGTTTGTGTAAAATACCTGATGGATTAACACCAAAATTTCACACATTATGGAGGAAAAAGAAAACAAGAAACCTGGAATGAAAATTCAGAAGGGTATGCAGTTTAATGGTTGTGAACCGTTAAGAGCTACAGAGAAATATGAAAGGATCAAAGAACTTACCAAAGAGATTCTTTTTCTTTATTTTCTCCCACAAAAGAGAAGAGGGGTTGTTTTTGATTCTGGAATAGTTACTGTTGCTTTTACTTTGCCTTCAATTCCACCATGTTTATTGGATAACTCAGTGCCTGTCTTCAGTGTTCTTCTTTTCTTTTCTCTGTCTCTCTCTCTCTTCTGGTTTTTTTTTTTTTCTTGCTTTTTAGGCAGTCTAGTGCTAATATTTCAGCTTTTTCAAACTGTTTATGTCCAAAGATGAAAGGAAAACACCACCGTTAAGGAAAAAAAGGGCGAAAATTACATAAGAGAGAGAGAGAAGCAACCTGTCTGCTTTTATTACTTTAAAGAAAGTAAAGAATCGATTTTTTTTGTTGTCATATTTGCAAATCTAGATCAATTCCTTCATATTTACTCAAATTTTATTTGTTAGGAAAAAAAAAAAAAAAAGAAGATTTTGGGAATAGTTTGACATTGAATGTGGGGTGCAGTGGAAATAATACGTTTGCTTGTGTATGATGAAACTGGAAAGAGAAGTAGAATAATTTCTCTGTTTCAATCTTCAAAAATGTTTTTTTTCCTCTTTTATATCTTTTTTACTTAAATATTTCTATACTTATTTTTATTATTTTCTCCATGTTTTTTTTAATATTAATTTTAGTCGTCCTACTTTTAATTCTTTTTTCATTTTGATATTTATGTTTCTAAATAATTTATTTTGATTCATATATTTTTAAAAAGTGTCTTTTCTTTTTCTTCATTTTCATTTTTATTTTAATTATAACGTAC
Source organism: Lagenaria siceraria (assembly GCA_002890555.2). Lineage (NCBI taxonomy): Eukaryota > Viridiplantae > Streptophyta > Magnoliopsida > Cucurbitales > Cucurbitaceae > Lagenaria > Lagenaria siceraria. The sequence continues at coordinate 15,821,630 of CM016483.1, read as the reverse complement.
AAAAATGGTCCATTTTTCAAAAATTCAAGAACCAAAATAAAATCAAGATAAATCTTTTGAAAATAACCAGAGTCAAAATTAAATTGTCTAAATAAATTAGTGTTTAAACTTCTTTTTAACAGAGGGTATAGATAATTTTGGCGTTTAACAGATTGGCCAAGAAAAAAAAAAAATCTTTCATTGGGTTCTAAAGAGTTTGACTTTAGTAGTAGTCTTCATGATTTTAGTCTCCATGATTTCAGCCAAAAAAAAATTAATTAATTATAAAGAAAAAAAGATTGATATATTAAAGTTGCCATATTTTGTTCCAAGATTTTAGATCCATTAATTGAAGAATTATTAAGGAAATTAAACTCGAGACTAATCAAAGCCAAATATCTCTCATTTACCATATTAGTATTTTTTTTTTTTTTTTTTTGTATTTGGTGAGTAGTTTTCATTTGAAATAAAAATTTCCATACTTATAAGTTCTTTTTCTTTCATTCTTCAAATTTTTTATTAATCCATACTTAAAATGTTTCTTTAAAAAAAAATCTTAAAGATAGTTGCTTTTTTGAGCAAAATGTTTGATAATTGTGTGTAATGTGATTAACTAAAAATTAGTAAAATTCATAAGAAAATATTAAGTACAGAAACGTTAAGTTGACTAATGTATTAGAGGTTTAATTTTTTTTCTTAAAAAAAATTATTAAGTATTAGAATAATGATTCCAATATTAATAGTATAGTGAAATATACACATGCCATATCATGGTATTTATATTACAAAATCTTCTCTCAATCAACTATTTAATAAATAAATCATCTTTAATGGCGTGCCATGAGTGTGTGGAATCATTTAAAAGTTTGTTAAAAACGAAAAAGAAATGTGTATATCATAACATCATTTTTAGAACAACAGCTCTATTATAACACTTACACGCATAAATAACAATTTTTATAAAATTGTTTTCAAATATAGAAAAATGAGTCAAATTATTTATATATATATATATAAAAAATTTGTGATATAATTCTATTGCAATCTATCGTTGATAAACAGTGAAATTTTTATATATTTGCAAATAGTTTGATATTTTTTCTGTTTATAATAATTTTATGTTTTTTATTTGATCCTAACCAATTTTGAAAACCAAAATAGGGAAAAATAAGTTCCAACAACAAACCAAACGCTCCATTTTATCAATTTTTGTGTAGGTTGAGAATATGAATTTTATATTTTAGGTAGTAGTGAAAATGATGAGAAGCATTAGCAGTACAACAAAAAAAAAAATCGAAGCCAATCCAAATTGATCCAATAGTTTGGTTTGATTTTCTAGTATGAAATTGGACTTATTGGTTTGTATTTGGAGAAAACAAAAAAGTATTAGTTCGGATTGGTTTTTTATTAGAAAAACCAATCAAAATTGAACCGAACCAATGATATAAATGTACCCTTGAAAATAAAGGGAAATTTTTAAAGATAGAAAAAATGTCAAACTATTTACAGAAAATAACAAAAAAAAATACTGATAGAAATTGATAGACTTTTATCAATATCTATTAGTGATAAACTTCTATCATTTCTATCACTGATAGATCTTGATAGACTTCTATCAGTGTCTATCACAACTATGTAAAAATTTTGCTATTTTGTGTAAATAGTTTCCTAAATTTTTCTATTTTTAAAAATTTTTCAAAAATAACTCTTCATTAAGTATTTTTTTAGTATTTTAATTATTATGGTGCATGTATATTTGATGTATAGATAAAAGACTAATTATTATGGAGCGTGTATATTTTTTTATTTAGAAAAGTAGCAAGCAAAAAAAATGTCAAATTTCAATTTATAAAAAAAGAAATAAACCTAATTTTAATTCAAAATTAACAAAAAGGACCGAGTTCAAAACAAAGTAGAAATAAAAATAAATAAAAAAATTGAAAGAAAAAGAGAAAATGCCAAAAATCGAGAACCAAACCAATAATAAATCGATCCAAATAAAATCAATTTATTGGTTTTGTTTTTTATTGAACATATTAATTTGAATCCATTTCTTATAAAACTAATTAGTTTGATTTGATGCTTGATTGACTCAAAACTGATAAAACCAAACCGATTATCACTCTTAACCACCAGCATGGAGAGGGCTTTGATATCATGCTTTGCTTTAGAGAAAAATATACATATGTATAGGCATGCTTGGTTTGTTTGTTTTATAGTGTAATAAAATATTGAAAAAAAAAAATGGGGAAAAAAAAAACAAAGGTGAGGAATGGAATTTGGAAATTCCAAGAAATAGAAAAATAGGTGATAGAGTGAGTGGAGATTTTTCACAACAGACAACATAATCATTTGACCCAAACATGTTAGCTTACATCTTAACAACTCTCTCTCTACCCAAAAAAAAAAAAAAAAAAACCATTCTCATTGTTCATCGTACACACCAACAACATTCACACACTCAATTTCATCATGTCCATATGCAATTACTATTAATTATATTGTTCCCACTTTTCCTTTTCAATTATATATATATATATATATATAATTGTTTTAAATGACAAAACGGTTTGAAATATTTGTAAATATAGCAAAATATTATTATCTATCAATAAGTTATAGATAGAGATAGACGATAGTAGTTTATGAATGTCTATCACTAATAAATAGTGAAATTTTACTATATTTATAAATAAGTTGACTCATTTTACTATATATGTGACATATTAACATTTTTTTAAAAAAAAAATCATTCATAAAAATATTTTTGTCAAATATCAATTTATATCTCTAAATTTTGGGTTGTATGAATTAAAATTGCAAACTAATACAATGAATTTTTGTAAGTGAATCAATTTAAACAATTTATTAATGGTTTGTATATATCTTATTTAAAATTAACTCAAAGTTACATAAATAAAATTATTATTTTTTCCAAAATCTTACCAAAGTAGCAATAAGAATTATTTTTTTTTAAATAACTAAAAAAATAGAGGATGACAAACATATGAAAAACTACTCAAACTTGATGAAAATTTGTTACTTTCTCTAAATACATTAATCCTTACCTTTGAAGAATTATTATACACGTGGTTTTAAAACAAAATTCTAATAGATGATTAAAATTGATTATTTACTCATAGAATTTATTAAGATTTAAGTTGATATAATTATTAGCAATTTAAAAGTAAATTATTATTTTCCAAATAGTTAAATTAACAAATAAGCATCTCCCTTTTTTTAAAAAATAAGCTAAAGTTTTTTTATGTGTTATATTATGTCCACTTTTAATGATATATTGTTGATGTATTTGTTATGTTTCTTTGATTTTTTTCAATGATAAAATAGTAATATCTCAATTCATCCCTTATGGTCAATGTCAAATTCATAGGCATGTATAAATGTCGATATGAAACTTTAGTACTTGTTTGGTAGACAATTTGAATTATATTTTATGTGTATTCAAATTCATTAGGTTCAACGAATATGCATTCAGTAGAAAATATGTATTATGTTTTAAAAACTTTTTTAGATTATGTGGTCCAAATAATGCATATTTCAACCAAATAGCATTTTTATGTTTTTCGTGTATCCACATTTTGAATGTGAAAAGTGAGTATAGTTGACCTAATTATAGCTCAAGAGTATTCTACCGGATCTGAGTAATTCAAAGTTGTTGTTCTATGAGAATTAGTTATCATTGTAACATATTAAGACGATTTGTTGTAGTCTGCTCAGCCCATGCAGAGTAAATAATTGTTTTCAAAACATCTTTTATCAAAATGTGCCTCGACTATCTCTATTGACTTTTCCACCGGATTTTGAGGTTTGTGGTTATATACAAAATTTATATACAGGTGAAATACGTAAGCAATTTTTTTTTTTTTTTTTTTTTTTTGGTCTTTATCCATATATAAAAAGCATAATATAGTGTCGCAAAGATTCGTTTGGCTGAGAATTTGATGAATTGAGTTAACACCTCAATCATGCAAAATGGGCAAAACTACTCAAATTTTGTATTATTTATCTTAATCATAGGATTATTATTCTAAGTACGTATTTTTCCCATGCCAAAAAAAGGCTACAAATTTTGCAATTACGTGATAGAAGTGTTTGGAGCAATAAACATGTTTTTTTCATAATCAAACTATTGTTGGTTTTACAATTTGATTATTTTTTAAAATGATTAAAAGTAAACCGTACAAAATTAAATTTAACTATTTTAAAGTTTAGTGCATGTTTGAGAGTAATTTTAAAATAGTTAATATCACTTTTGTCATGTTGAAAATCACTCTAAGACATGTCTTTGATCACTCGAAATTTATTTAATTAATATGTTTAATTTTACACTTTAAAATGTGATTTTTATATCATCAAAATCAATTTTAAAATGATTAAAGATATATTTTAAAGTGATCGTAAATGGTACAAAATTGATAATTTAACTATTTTAAAATTACTTTTAGACATACGTTTAAATATAAGAACTAATAAATTGAATATATACTCGTAATGCATTCCACACTAAATAATAATATCTGTTTGGTGGCCCGTAATGAGATGAGAATATAATGTAATCCAAAACACATGTTTGGATTGAGTGTTTTTGTGCTTGATTTGTAATATTAAACTCATTCCGTTTCGACAGTTTTTTTAACTAAATCCTCTTCTCCACCGTTTTCACGTTTCACGATCTCATTTTCGTTTCATCCTTAATATCTCATGCATTCCAACACTCTTCTGATTCTTAGTAATCTTGATTGCATTTTAGCTTCCCAAACCAAAAAGGAAAAGAAAAAAGTGATAATGAAAGCATTGCTTAGAAAGACATCAAAACTGAGAAATAAATAAAGGCGAAGAAGAAAAAAATTGGATAAAAAATTAAATTCAGGCATAGATTATTAAACATTTTGAAAAAGCAAGAATTTGTGGAGATGAGGACATGTAATTTTGTGTGCCATAAGATTGTTGACCATCAATACTCAAGCACGTGGCTCAATTTGATCTATACAAAAGTATAAAACTTTTTGACCATATAATAATATGATTGAATTAAATAAATGAATTAACTTGATCACTTTAATCTAGAGTGCTGCTCATGTGTTCATCTTAGGGCCATATATGCTAACAAGCATTCACTTCTTAGTCAAGCTATAAATGTGTTAACATTAAATAGCTCACCCATCATGTTCATCATAAATTTTTCTCTGTATCCTCATCAATTTTTAATGAATTGCCACTTTATTGATAAAATTGCAATAAATTGTCTAAATTAATATTTCCAGACGATGAACATAAATAATTAACTACCACTACTACAAAATCTATGTTATTTGACACTTGTAATTTTTAGTAACTTGACGTTTATATGAAAAAACATCAAGTCATTTGTTTTTTTTTTTTTAAAAAAAGAAAAAACGTCGAAAAAAATCATAAAAAGGCGGAGGTTTGACAAAAGTTTTAGAGTTTTTTTGGAAACTTGACGTTTTTACCTTGTCAAATTTTGTATGTTTTAATTTGACACTATTTAACTATCAAGTATAATATATAAATGTCAAGAAATATATAACTTTGATGTTTTTCTTTGGTCAAGTTATTCCATTATTCTTGATAGTGGATCACTTGAAAGACTATTAATGTTTGACATTTTAAAAACGTCAAGTAATTCAATTTCTATAGTAATGTACTATGTTGTTTCATCTCTTACAAAAATTGTTAATAACAAGGTAATCTATATTATTAATATCTACATTCAACTTTTTGGATTTTTGGTACAAATGACCTACTTTTTGGATAAGAAATGTCGTTTGCCTCAATTTTTTTAAAATAATGAAGGAAAATCTTGTGCTATTAATGTCAGAATGCACTAAGAGCGTGTTAATTATTCATACAGCCTTCTCGTGATTTTAGTGAGTGTGAAATTAAGGTCATTCATATTTTATACAATGTATTCTCGCATGCTATGTCTCTTCCTCTCCCTCTCTCGTGCTCACACTCACGCTCTTCCTCCCTCCTTTGCACTCATGCTTGCATTCAACTAATTTAATATCATAGTACTTTTTCAAGCTACGGGCTCTTTCTTCCTCACTTCTTCACGTTAGCGCTCCTCTTTCACTCTCTCATTTGTGCTCACCTTCACATTTCTCCTCACTGTTTCACTCGGACTTGCCGTTTTGAACCTTCATCAATTGCGCACTAAGGGCAATATGGACAATATGTATTAACAATGACAAATGGTCATCCTTCATTCTTTTTAAAAATTGAGACAAATGGCATTAACCATCCAATATTTAGGTCATCTATCCGAAAAATCCTATATTTTTCTGATTTTATTCTTTACTTTATTTATTTATGTATTATTATTATTATTTGATTTGTCATCCGCCAACCACTGTTCCCATGTCTTGGGGGAACTTTTTCACCTTTGTCCTATGTGAAGAAAACAAAATAATGAAAGGTAGAGTTGTCTTCCCTAAATATTGGGCTATAGAGTTGTTTTGTTTTGTTTTTTTTCGTAATTTTTAAAACTTTTTAAAACTGTTAATTAATTTTTTTTATAGTAAAAAAGAGGGAATTAATAGTCACTATTACAGAAATTTTTACCCATAGAAAAACTGTTAAATTATTTATAAAAAAAATAGCAAAAAAATATTAATAGACATTGATAGACTTCTATAATTTCTATCAGCGTCTATCACAACTATCTAAAAATTTTGCTATTTTTTTTAAAAAAGTTTCTCTTATTTTTCTATTTTTAAAAAATTTCCTATATGTTATGTATTTATTCTTTTTTTTTTTTTTAAATTAAAATATTATCATACTTGTAAACAATAATTTTAAGGGTTTAGTTCAACGATAATTAGTATGATTTTCTTCTCTAGAGGTTAAAAGTTGTTTACAATTTCAAGAGTTTAGTTCAATGATAATTGGTATGGTCTTCCTCTCTAGAGGTTGAAAGTGGTTTGATCTCTCATTCCTATAATTGTTATACTAAAAAAACAATTTCAAGAGCATAATATTTTATATATCTTTAAACATAATGCATAATTGTATGAGTTTTATTTTTTATTTTTTACATTAATTCGATGAGGTTAACCATAAAATATATATTTTTAGAAACTATTTTACAAGATTCCACCTTCATAGCAAGAGCAACCATTATTTAATTATTTCAAGGTCTCTCATTAAGCAAATTATTTTTTTTTATACACAAGCAAATTATTTGAAATCCACTTAAACAGTTGGCGAAGGTGTATAATATTTAGTTAAAAAATATATTATATCTCTTGCTAGACTAAATAATAAAAATTAGTTCTTGTTGTGAGCATAGGAAGAATAGAAAATGACAAATATTTTTTTTAATCATAAAAAAAAATAAAAAAACTAATTTTTAATTGGGTGCAACAAGGACTACATAATAAATGAATACAACCTAAGCTACACCAAAATATTTTCCATGATCAATTACAAAAGTATTCCCACACACTCTTCTCTTTGTTTATATATATATATATATATATATTCTTTTAGAAATTACAATATTACCTTTGATCTTTTCATAAAAGTTTCAAACTATATATAGAATAGAAATTCAATCGGGACTGTTATAGTGTGGTAAAAAAATGGAATGAAAATTAAAATCCACACAATCTTTATATAGTTTCCAATTTATGTACTGTAATTTTAAAATAATTTTAAAACAAATTACAAAAGTCAAAGTTTTTTTTATTATTTGTTTGTTTGTTTGTTTCGTTTTGTTTTGTTTTGTTTTTTTTTTTTTTTTTTTTTTTTTTTTTTGTAATTTTGCGAAAAGAAAAAAAAAATCCTTATATATTGTCATGATGCTGTTGGACTTAGGAATAGAATAAAGTATGAAGGGAGGACATCAAAGTATGAGGTGGCCCCCACAGATTGACTTCTTTTGTCAGATGTCTCTTCTTTACCCTTCCTTCCCTCGTCTCCTATCAATCGTAGCCCTTCCTGGATTTTCTCAATGGGCCTATCCATGAAGTTTAATTGGGCTCTCATGGATCTAAAAAAAGCCCAATAGAAGCCCAATGGGCCAGAAATTTAACTCAGTCAGAACCAGAGAATTACACATTAGGTTTCCGATGAACCAACGGCAACGCCTCTCCCTCAACCACACCCACATCAAGCTTCTTGGTTTCGACCTTAATTCCCTCACCCAAAATTCCTCTTTTTCTTCTTCTTCTGATGCAGTTTCTTTCTCTCGGAAAGGCTATGCCGTTTCCTGTACAGAGATCGTCGGCGTTGTGGTCTCTCGTGACCGCAAACCTAACAAGTTTCTCAAATTTTCCGTCGACGATGGTACCGCCTGTGTCGGTTGCATCCTGTGGCTAAATCATCTCACATCGCCTTATTTTGCTTCCTGCCATCAGGCAGATGTTCGAATAATGGGAAATATGGCGACCCATTTCGCATCCCAAATTAGGGTTGGGATTGTTGCTAGGGTTCGGGGGAGATTGAGCAGCTATAGGGGAGTGGTGCAGATTACAGTGTCAGATGTTGTGGTTGAGGACGACCCAAATGCTGAAATTCTGCATTGGTTGGATTCTATGAGGTTGGCTCTAAAGTGTTATGACCTCTCCCCTACACCCACTTAGCTGTAGATTCCAATGGTTTAAAATGCTATCTCTAGTCTTGTGATCTCCCCTTTTTTTTTTTTCCTTTCTGAATGCAGAAAAGAATCCGCTTTTTGTTGTTTTCTTTTTCCTTCTTTAAAGTTAAAAGTTGAAGTTTACTGTACAAAATTTTCCACAACAGCTTGGCCTTTGAAATGATTATATAATAATATTGAAACTAAGTTGCTAGTATGCTACTACTGTCTGTGTTTACTGTTTAGTGTGATGAAACTTGCTAATGTTCAATGAGGAACTTAATGACAAATAACCAATTGACAATTTTTTCTCGATTGGATATGATTAAATGGATGGTGGGATTGTGGGTACTAAGTACTAACATTTTTATTTATAAATTAAACCATTTAAAGCTGCAAATATTAATAAATATATGTACATATCAACCCATACCAGCTGCGACAAATTTTACCCATCCATTACATCAAGTAGCAGTGTAGATGTATGGGCCTTTACCTAAAGTTGTAGGTTTGTTTTTTCTAGTTTTTTTCTTTGGGGGGGTGTTCTGTGGGAGTTGATTCTTTTTGAATGAAAGATCATTTTGAGAGAAAGATATGGGTATTGGGGATTTTCTAGTTCCTAGCAGGATGGGCACAGGATGAACAATGGAAAGTCAGAATTATAAACAAAAGAATGGCTTTATGAACACGGATGAAAGGTAAGTTCAAACAGCAAAGTTGAATCCTCTGGTTACTGCATACCCCAAAATCACTCCACTTTTGACCTCAGTCAATTCAAAATTCTGTCACTGAGATTTCTCTATAGCTTCCAGTCATTCTTTCTTGCTCTGTTGCAACCTATGCATGAATATGCTTGGCTTTCTTTGATGCTCTCTCATTTCTAAGCTATTCATTCAACTAAATCTCCTGAACAAAGAGCATTTTCTTATTGGTGGTGTGAAAGAATACTGTTTGATATGTTTTGTCCATAAAGCACAAAATAGTGGTAGTGTTTCCATATATGCAATTGCTATATCTACTTTTTCTTTTTCCTCTTCTTGAACTGATTCCCCTGTGCTTCTAGAATAGGGATGTCAAACGAATCCAACCACTCTCAAAACTTGATCAGTTTTCCTCGAACTATTTTGGTTTGGTTGATTCAAGTTTGAATGAGTTGAATTCATATGGATGAACTTATTGATTAAGATTTATGTTAGTATCAACTGAGCTTAGATATATAATTATATTATCTTGGTGAAGCAAATTAGATAGACTCGAAAGATAACCCAAGTCTAATTTGCAGTTTTAGGTATTGAATTATATGCATTGAACCTCATGTTTTCATTCCAAATTGTTGTCATAATAAGGAGTAGAATAAAATAATGAAATAAAGCAGTTGCAATATTTTTGCTTTGAATTTAAATGGCCTTCAGGTTCAGGCTATAGCTCAGGTGGCTATAAAACACAGATCAGGTCGAGCTGGCTCTAACCTTCTTGATGGCTACGATGAAAAACAAAGAAGCCGGTGGACAAATTCCTCATGATTTGATGGGCTACAATGGAGAAAAACAAGGGCTATCAATTTATCTTCGTTTTTAATTAGGCCTATTCCTATTAGAAAATTAAATAAATAAAACAAATGCCTACTCTCAGTATTTCCCCCCCTAATTTTAATTAAATAACACTTGATTTCATGTGTGTAACACCGAGATCGTTGAAGTAGAATTTTTATTGTCAATTCTAGAATATTTTGGTGGACAAGACATTAACTAACATTTGATAATATTATATATAAATATAATCGATAGTTTGATTTTTTTTTTTTTTTTTTTTTTTTTTTTTGTTGGGTTCAATTATTTCGGAGACATATCTCTGATTTCAAAATAATACATGGCAATTACTAACGACTTAAATAGGAGTATTTTTCACAAATTTTCTTGAGTTTTTTTTCCCCTAATTTTTAACTTGCTACATTAAGCTAAAAATTTCACAGTAATTAAATGAGTTTGGTTGCTCCCAACTTGCAACCAATGAATGATATTTAAATTGTACATCAAATCAAATGATTGATTGAACAATTAAAAAAAAGAGCATTATGTTGTAAAGAATCAGGATGATTGGTCACATTAATTTAGTAGTTTTCATATGTTCTATATAATCTGAATGGAGACCACAGAACTAGAGATGAATTTTATAATCAATGGAAAATCATAGAGATTACATTTGGCATAAAATAAACACAAAAAGAATGAAAGTAATGAGTTTGTGAGAAGCCAAGAATTGACTTTGTAAAGCACATAACATATCAAAGAAAATGCCCTTTTCTTTATTTGAAGGAATAAAAATAATGTTTATTTCTTTAATTCAGAAGCAGAGAAAAGGGATGATACCAAAAGATGAAAATTTAGAAGCTCCCAAAGAATGGGTTTGAAAGTTTATAAATTAAATTAGCTTAGAGATGAAAAATAAAGTTGGAAAGTGACAATATTAATATTAAGCATGCAGTTTTATTAAAAGTTGAGATTAAGATATCTTCTCTTTACTCAAAGTGCAAGTCAAATATCATAGTTCTATCACTTCTCTCTCTCATTTGTATTGGACCACTCTCTCTCTCTCTCTCTCTCTCTCTCTCTCTCAAGGAATTAAATTGCAAAAAATGAAATGTCACAATGATATAAACAGTTGATACCACTTGGGAAAGGAGAAAGAAATTCATAACCATTCGTAATGTGGAGATAGATAATCGAACTATCAACTTTTGATTAATTATTGTCATTATATTTATTTAAAATCTGTTTGGATTGACTTTTTAAGTGTTTATAAGTACAAAAAAATGTGTTTATAAACACTTAGAAAGTCAATCCAAACATGCCCTTAATATGCTCGAATTTACATTTCAGTGGTCCTTTAAAATGTTATTTTATATACTTCCTTTTTCGAACCCATTATGGAGACCTATCGAAATGACAAATCTCTTTAGTTATCGATTACGAAAACTAAATCCATACAAAGAATAGTTTATATAATATAGATTGGATACAAGATCAATCTAAACATAGAGATTGTATATGTAAATCAAATCTATTGCAACTTTTTAGTCAATCAATACACTCATGCATGAATAAAGAACATAGAAGAGTTAAAAACAATATATATATATATAATCAAGTGTATAGCAACATTTTTACAAAATTGCAAATATAACAAAGTTTATAAGTGATAGACTTCTATCGCTGATAGACTATTTAAACCATAAAGTCTATTAGTGATGATAGAAGTCTATCACTGATAGACTTTTCTATATTAACAATTTTTCTAAAATGTTGCTATATATGCTAATATTTTGAATTTGATTGCTATATTTGCAACTGTTCCTATATTAAATCCCTCGTAAAAATAGTATTGGATCTATTTCGATTGTCCAACTATAGTTTATCCCGTGTCTCAAACTTTTATTTATTTATTTTTTCAAAAAATATATATCTTTTATGTTTTGTAATTGTAGTGAGTTGGTGAAAGATGAATGCTTCTCTACGATGCACCCAGGTATTAATTTAAACTCATTGTATATTCATTTATTGAAATAATAGAAATTGAGATGGAGTCATGATATCTTAGAGTGTTAGATTCTATATATCTATATACATAGATTATATGATAATGACTATGGGGTTTGTATGTGTATAGTAATTTGAAGAGGCTAATATATCTCTATCTAGGAAAATGATAGAGATTCAATTTTGTATAGCATTTAACTATTTGGGGTCCATTGGAATTTAAGTTGCTTGCTACTTAGTTTAATTTGGTAGCCAAAAGACCTTCCTATTGAAAGGCTACTCATTTTATTTATTAATTACCTAATATTATTCACAGTTCCCCCTTTTTAATTTCTTTTGGTTGGTTAAATAACAAATTTACTTTTTTTTTTTTTCTTTTAGAGTTTTTGTTGGGTTGTTATCAAATATAGGAAAATGAACCAACTTATTTATAAATATAGTCAAATGTTACTGTATAAACAGTGATAGACATTTATCAGTGTTAGTGATAAACGTGACATTTTACTATATTTGAAAATATTTTCACCAATTTTATCATTTAAAACAATTATTTTTTTAATTCTTTTAATATAGCATAAACATAAATCTTTCGATTTAACCTCTTCAAACTCAAAGTCTGTTGGGAGTGCAATAAAGTCTCACATTAATTAGGAAATAAATAAATCATAAGTATATATCAGTGAGACAATATCTATATTGATGTGTGGTAAAAATATAAACTCATGACGCCTTATGTTTAAAGTGAACAATATAGAGTTACGTGGATGGTGATTCATTGTCATAAGTAGACAATGTGGATGCCCAAAATGGGAAATGCCTTTCTACTATACCTTTATATTTGGATCAATCAGCTGACAAATTCAAGCCGGTAACGACAAATTATCAATCAAAATTTGCTGAAATGACTATATAGCTAGCCTCAAAGAAAAAAAATAAAACAAAATGAGCATAGCCCAATTAGAATAAAAATATATGTGATACCAATTTGAGTCAGGAATTCGATTTTCCCACCTCATATGGTCAAAACAAAGAAGGAAGTAGGCAAAGAATCAACGTCTCTTACGTGAAGCATAAATATGTGTAGTAAATATAAAGAAAAGAAAGAAAGAAATTAAAAAGCCACTTTTGAAGAAATAGATAAGCCTTGGATTGTGGCTTCATTAAGCTCAAAGATATATATTAAGTATTAAAAACCCTAGGCAATCCCTTGGGGAATGGGGGAACCCTAAATTCCCTAACAAGATCCTAAATCTAAGTTTAAAAAAAATGGAAAGAGTGTGTTTTTTTTCTTTTTCCAATGTGGGTGCTTTTCAAAATCTCATCTTTAATCCAATGCATGAAATGTGACATAAGTTTGATTTTTAATAAACAGAAACCCTAATTTGGTGGTGGTACCATTGCTTCTACTTGACACAAAAGTCTTGGTTCTTTCAAACCAAAGCTTCAAAATGCATAGGGATATGGATGTGGCTAACATGGGAATTTTTTTATTAACAACTAAGAAATTGAGGATTTTTTTAAAGTTAAATTTAGTTTTCTTCAAAATGGTTTAAATGTTTCATATAGTATACCGATGTTCAAAACATTCCAAGGAGATGTATCTTTACAATGTATCTTCAAATTGAGATTAATATATCTTTAGTTGTTGCCTTTATATATATAGAGTAAAATTTTTCTTCCAGGTCGAAAGTTAGATTTTCTATCCTTACTGTAACACCCTAGGACCAGGATTCGAAATTCGAATTCGACACCTGGTGACCTCGATATTTTCTTGCCCAACATGGGACACCAAACATAGGAGTGCTCCAAGCTAAGCACGCTTAACTTTGAAATTCTTATGATTGAACCATCGAACAGAAAAGTGCACTTTGTTGGTATAGGTAGCAACTTTCAATTCTTTTAAGTCTTTCCTAATTAACTATACTTTCATGTCCTCAGGGTAGTTGTCTATTATTATTATTTTTTATTGGACGAAGTTGTAAATAAGGTATGTAGCTAGGGACAATTGCTTTGAATTTTGAAACTTCAAATGAAATGAATTGATTTGTTAATTGAAATTTTTTAATAATAGGTTGAATAAAATATGCTAAACTTTTCCATTTGCTTTAATTTGGTAATTTGTCATGAATGTGAATGTAATAATAATTAATTAGCTTAATATTAAATTCAAATTATTGGAGATGTGAAAATATCTTTTATTTTTAGTTGACTTGACAAAATGGTAACAGTATCAAGAAATTAAAAAGTTCAAACTTTTATTCCATCAAAGCAACTCTAACCCTCAAGTCAAGGAATTGATGACAGTTTTTGAAAAAGGTTCAATTTATATTCAACTCCAATAATACTCAAGTCAAGGGATTTGATGACACATAAAGAGTTGAAAAAATTGTAATAGAAAAAAAAACTACTTTAAATTAAAGATTGTGAAAAGTATCTATCTAAGGGTTAAAGCATTTGATTCTTAGTGACTCTATCTAGGACTAAATTTTTGTTTGTTAGAGATGTTTATCTAGGATTAAATAACTAGATTATTTGGAGCATAATTATTATTATATAACTTAACAGTAATTAATATATATATTATTTTTATATAAAAAAATTTACATCTCTATATCTTTATTTATACGAGAAATATCATGATTACCACTATAATTTCTTATAAGGTAAGAGTGTGTGATCATGCTCGAGCTAAGTTGTCTTTTACTAAGCATAATAACAAAAAAGTTTTATTATTAGTTGAGAGTCTTTCGCTAAGCATACATTTAGATAGACACCGTATTATTAGTATTTTATTTCGTTGGATGAATGATGGATTGTATTATTAATTTTACTCTTAATATTTTAATTATTATGGTGTGTATATGTTTATTAGTTAAAAGAAATAGATTGTTATTATCTAAAAGAAAATAAATAAAAATGTTTAATTTTAACCTTCCGAAAAGAAATAGGTCAAATTTTAATTTGAGAAAAATAAAAATATCCAATTCAAAATAAAAACAAATAAATTTGAAATTTTGAAAGGAAAAAAAAAAAGAAAAAGGAAAATGCCCAATTGGTCCAGAATAGAAAACCAAATCAACAAAGAACCAATTCAATCAAAAAAATTGAACCATCGGTCTTGTCTTTTATTCAACATGGGTTTGGTTTCCTATTATATTAAACCAATTAGTTCTATTTGGTTTACTATAGGCCCAAAAATCAAGAAAATTAAACAGACTATCACCTCTAGATTCAACCAAAACACGATTAGTAGATAGATATTTTCATTGTATCATAAAAAAAATCATAAAACATACGAAATGTGAATATAAAATAAATAATAGGTACTTTACAAGATATTTTAACTTGTTTATTTATTAATCTAAATATATTTTTTTTATTTTTACTTTATAATATTTCAAATAATTTTCGTGACATCAACATTTTATTGATATCTCAATTGACATTTTTGTTAAATTGTCATCTTGATATTTTGGTTGCCATCATTTTAAACTTTGATTACAACTTTTATATATGCATATTTGTAAAAATATTAGATAACTAAAAAGAGAGAGGGATCTCACAATCGGAGACCAAGGCACAGAAAAACACCATAACAATAAGAAAACAAACCGATACTAAAACCAATCAAACACAAAAATAAAGCACAAACAACTAAAGGGAAAAAGGTTCTAAGGAAAGAAGTCGTCCTACAAGATAGAGAAGTCCCAAACCACGTAGAACAACAAATAAAAATCTTAAACCAAACAACTTGACTAATCATCGGGGAAGACGCAAAGTAGCACCATGGACATGCATATTACACTCATACCAAATATCTATATATGTATGTGTGTGTATATATATATATATATATTTTGCTTATTAAATTCACTTGACATATATTTTTTTGAAGGGAAAAAAATTCAAGAGGCAATAATTTATAGTTTGACAAAATAATAGAGAATAGGTCAGATGGGCAGCAAAAAAGGCTGAGGGAGCCAAGTTTCTCATGACTGTCAAAGTTGAATATGTGAGAAATTTATTTATGGAAGTTCTTTAGAGTCATTCATGGCAATTTCTCTTCACACCCCTCTCCTTAATCCTTCATCTTCTCTCTCTTTCTCTCTCTAAACAAAAAAAAGTAAAGTTTAAATCTTGAATTGCAGAAAGGAAAGCTAATTAAATTTCTATATACACCCATAAGAAGGACAAGGCCCAATTTTCTCCTTGTTTCACTCTGTTTTTCCTCCTCACAGAAGATCACAGAGATGAAGGGAAGGGATAGTACTCCGTACTCTGTTCTTTCCTACATCAAAGTTCAAACCTAACTTTACTGACCATTCTAGAGAGAAGAAAGAAGAAGTGGGTGTGGAGAGAAGAAAGAAAAGGAGGGGTCTATTTCTTTACACTGTTAGTTTTGAGTGGGTGACCAATTAGAACAAATGCTCTTCTCCAACTTGGTTCCTTCTTGGATTTTGGGTTAATTTTGCTTTCTCGAAACACTCACAAATTCGTGCACACAAACTCACGAGAGAGAGAGAGAGAGAGAGAGAAGAAAACAGAGTCTCCCTTCAAATACAAATAGAATACTCCATACTGTACTCACCACCAGAAAACTCTTCCTCATTCTGTTCTTTACCCCTTAATTAGGATGTGAAACACACCACATTTAACTGGGTTTCTGTCATTTCCTCTGTTTTTATCTCTTTGGAAGCCCGGGAAAATGGAATGCCCACCAACTGGGATTTTCCTTCTTTCTATTTGTTTTCTCTTTGTCTACTAATGAAAACAGGGGATTGGGATTCTTACTCTGTTACCTTTTGATTATTTTGAATTGAGGGAACCCGAAAACAAAACCATGAATTGAATGGGCATTTGGGTTTCGTTCGAATTCTTGTTATTTGATTGATTTCATTTCTTACGCGCTTAAGAATCATTGGGATTTCCCGTTGTTGTTGTTGTGGCCTTTGGAAATAGTTTCATGAATCAGTGAAGCAATGAGAGATGGAAATTCTAAGAAAAGCAAGGTTCAGAACTATATACGCCACTACTTCTTTTGAGTTCTTTCTGTCTCTATTTTTCTGGGTTTAGTCCGAAATTATTGAACTTTTTCTTTTCCCCTTCAAGCTTTCATGGACCAAGACATTATTCAAGAAGTGGCTGAATATCAAGAGCAAATCAGAAGATTTCGAAGCAGACGATAGCGTTTACGGTGGGGGGAATTCTTCTTTTTGAAAGATGATTTGCAAATTGAAATTCTTTGAAACGAACATTACTCGGTTTACTTCAATGGGGTCTGCTCAAGATCCATTGAACAAAAACTCTTTTCAAATGAATCTCCTCATCTTGTTGATATTTGAAAATGAGGGTTGATGAGTGAACAGTAAGGGAGCTTTCTTTACTTTAACAGCTTTATGGTATTCCTATTCAGGCGGGCATGAAAACTGGAGAAACGGCCATCCTGAGGAGGCATGCGCCACCAAGAAAAACCAAACAGGTTAAGGATCAAGACCTCACTCATCATTATTTCGAATAAAGTTTACTTTCTTTTTCCTCCCTTTTTCAATTTATGTGATTTTTCTGAATAAATTTCCAGAGGGATCAAGCAAGAGGAACTTTGAAGGAATCCTCCAGCATAGTTTCGAATTTGACTCTCCACAGACCAATGATGTGAACAATTACAGGTATGTTCTGTTTTGTTGTTTCCAGACAGTGATTCTTTGGACTAAGAGTTTGCTTCAAGTCTTTAATTCCTGCTCTGTCTCTCTTCCTTCCCTCTTCTTTCTGTTTAAATGGACAGCATATTTGTAGCTACTTGGAATGTTGCTGGAAAATCTCCTCCAAATCATTTAAGTCTTGATGATTGGCTTCCGAGCTCAACTCCTGCAGATGTATACGTTCTTGGGTGTGTCTTACTGCTCGAATTGAAATCTTTTTCTTAGACTTGAAGTTTGTGTAAATAATAGAGAAGATTGTTTGTTTGTTTTGGCTCCCAGTTTTCAGGAAATTGTTCCTCTGAATGCTGGCAATGTGTTGGGAACAGAAGACAATGGCCCAGCTAAGAAATGGCTTGCTCTTATTAGAAAGACTCTTAATGCTCTTCCTGGCACTGGTTATCAAGCATCTTCCCCATTCCCTGATTCATTCACCAATATGGATGCAGATTTTGATGGATCAACAAAGCACAAGGCTTTGTCGTATTTCCATCGACGATCATTTCAGTCTACTAATCGCAGTATGAGAATGGATAGTAACATTTCAACACAAAAGACTCAACTTGATCGACGATTCAGCGATTTTGATCAGGTTATGTTTGGGCATAGGCCAAGTGATTATGACCCTACTTGCAGATCGGGTTCATCCGACGAAGAAAATGGACTGGGGGACTCTCCATTTGTCTCCCACTATTCACCTATTTCCCGCTGTGGTTCCTTCTCCATAGATGATGGAGATAGGCAACCTGGACGCTCGAGGTATTCTTTAGTTGCCAGTAAACAAATGGTTGGTATATTTCTTACTGTGTGGGTGAAGAGCGATATGAGGGAAGATGTCCGCAATTTGAGAGTGTCTTGTGTAGGCAGAGGATTGATGGGTTATCTTGGAAATAAGGTAAGACTAAGCTTCTGCAATCTTTTCTTTTTTTAAGAACCTCTTGTGAACTCGTTAAAAGTAGGCCTATCATTTATCTCTGATGTTGTAGGGAGCAATCTCAATTAGTATGTCATTGCACCAAACAAGCTTCTGCTTCATTTGTAGTCACTTATCGTCCGGTCAGAAGGAGGGTGATGAGCTTAGGAGGAATGCCGACGTTATGGAGATACTGAGGAAAACGAGGTTCCCCAGAATTAATGGCATGGAAGATGAGCACTCCCCTCAAACAGTTCTAGAGCATGAGTAAGATTATCCTTCTTTTACTATCATATTCTGGTTTCCTGTTTCTTTGTAGTATTGAATCAAACTTCGATGATGACCTTCTTGGTTCAGTCGGATTATCTGGCTGGGTGATTTGAATTATAGGATTGCCTTGTCTTACCGATCTGCTAAGGCTCTCGTCGAGATGCATAACTGGAGAGCACTGTTGGAGAATGACCAGGCAAGTTCATGTTAACTAGGATGGTGAATTAGCATATTTGTGTTGGTTGTTAACTCTCTCAATGTTCAAGAATTACGTAGTGTAGTTTTATCCTGGAGCTAATGAAACTGAGAACACGATGCTGGTTCATGTTATTATCAGCTGAGGATAGAACAAAGATGTGGGCGCGTTTTCGAAGGATGGAAAGAAGGGAAAATCTGCTTCCCTCCTACGTACAAATATTCTTACAACTCAGATAGATACTCAGGAGATGCCAGGTATCCGAAAGAAAAGCGGAGGACTCCTGCTTGGTAATTTCTCTATCCTTAGAGGAGCAATTGCTATGTAATAGAAGATAATTATATATTAGCCTTTTCCCCAATTGAACCACTTATGATTATGGCTTTTCAATTGAAGGTGTGATCGAATATTGTGGTACGGTAGGGGTCTGAATCAATTGTCTTATGTTCGTGGTGAGTCGAGATTCTCAGACCATAGACCAGTTTGCAGTGTTTTTTTGGCTGAGGTTGAGTCCCTAACTCCTAACTGGATTAAGAAGGGTCTGAGTTATTCCAGTTCAAAGATTGAAGCTGAAGAGCTATTGCCAAAACATGAATGGTTATTCGGGACGTAATTTCTTTGGCGAACCTTCCAGACGCATGAAACTTCAAAAGAAAAGACAGTTTACCAAGGGATCCAAAGCTTTGCTATAAGGTAGATATCTGAAAACCTCTAATTTACATTTTTAGTACTGGGATTTTAGTTTACACCAAAAGATTATGTTCATACATTATCTTTGGGAAATATCTGTCTACAAAATATGATTTCCTTGGGATTTCAAACCTTTGTTTCATCAAATCAAAAGGATGATATCATAAAGTTTTCTAGAATATCTAATATTTTTTGTCTGCTTGAAAGAATTGATGACAAGGACCTAGTTTTATTATCCTTTATGATCTAAATATTCTTAATAACAGATGATGAATATTGTAGACCATGGTGGCAACTGGTCCGTTTTTTGAGTTAAATAGAAAGCCTCACATGTTTGACAACTGAAGTACGGGCTTGGTGCCATTGACTTTAAGAATAGAATGTGTAGTTTGGGCTATGCGCATTTTCTAGCCATGTTTCTCATTAAAGTTTTAGTTGTGAGATCTCTTGCACTAGTCTTCTTCTCATCTGTTAATTTTGGTCCACATTCTGCAGGTGGGCACTTCCAACAAGCTCCTTTGTCTCCATAATTATGAAGGTTTCTAATGCCTACAATCCGAAAAAGAAGGTTGGTGACCATTCATTCGCCTTTTATTGTTGTGGCTCAACTTCCTTTACAAACCCGTCGGTTTCTTTCCTTTTTTTCTCATTGCATTTTCTTCATCCATATTTCAGATGAAACTCAAGTTGATCTTCTCGACCTGGTTTTTATCAACAGTTCTTCATGACAGGCCTAAACATGATATCAGTGGCAAGGTAAGAGAAACTGTTACTCTTTGATTCCTGATATGTTAAATATTCTGATGCTTTGTCAACTTTTTTGGCTGAGTTGCCAACCCTACCTTAAATCCAGTAATACTATCTGCTTGATATCGACTGCTCGAATGCCATAAATGAGTAGTTGGTATTAGTTGATTGTATTATACACTTGAGTCGGTGGCTTCATGGCAAAAATACTCATTGCTACATATATGTTGCTGTGAAAATTCAAGATTTTGACAGTCTCTTTGGATCTGTTTTCAAAGACTGGGAAAATTACTGATTTTTCTAAATATATAGCTTTTTTCTTTTCTTTCTTTTCTTTCATTTGATCACCATCTCCATTCAGAGGTGCCTTCCTCTAATCTTTTTCCTTTTGTTCCTTTCATGTGCATATATTCAGGACAAATGAAGGGAGAGAGAGGGGACAAGTCCTCCATGTCTAAATCATTTGCAGTCCCTTTGAAATGAAAGGAAATAAATAAATGGGACCCTTTTTTCTTTGAGGGAAGGAATGGTTGGAGATATAATATTGGCTTCACAAAATTAGGACACTTTTTCCTGTTTTTTCTCACTTAAATATTCTATTGTTCTGGAGAATAGAAAAAGGAATTTGTACAGATGACATCAAACTTCAACTGCAAGTGGGGAATAAAAAAGGCTCTATATCCATTCATGTGGGTCTTGGTTCTGCTGAGAATTACTGATATTTTGTCTCACACTTTTCATTTCTTACACTGAGCATAGGCAATGGCTAGGATGCTGAATTTCACTTTTTCATGCCAAAATCAAACTGCTCTTTCAAATTATAGAGTTTCAAACTAGTTGAGCATGTAAAGTTGAGAATTCGTGGAGCATTCAGTACATGAACAAAAAAGTAAAAGAAAAACTCAACTTTCATCTAAAAACCAATATCTTAGTACAACATGAATTATTAGATTCCCTTCCTTTCACATGAATTTGAATTTGGAAGGAGTCTGATTTCAACCATCAAACTATTTTTGGTACTGTTGATCCAAATATATATTTTTTAAAATTCAGTTTAAGAATGCATAATTACTATTTGTGAAGAACAAAATTCAGGAAAAATTTGCAAAACCAACAACAGACTCCTTTTTAAGGCAATGGCAGGTCCCTAATTGATGAATGAATTGGTTGAACCTTGAAAAAACCACAACTGCCACTGCTACTTAGTTGAGGAACATTGAAAACTCTCACTGCAGTAAAAACATAAATAAGTAAAGGAACATTAAAAACTCTCACTGCAGTAAAAACATAAATAAGTAAAACTGGCTTCTTCCATTCTGCTTTTCACCAAAACAGCCTAAGAAAGTTACCATTTTGAAAGCAGAGTGAGATAAATCTTAAACGGTTGGTATTGGCCCAAAAGCCATAAGTGTGGCCTTACCCTTTACCCTGTGCTTGTGACCCCACTGCATTTCTTCTTCCTCTGTCTAATCTTATTCTCACATTTACTGCCTCCATCGTACCATTATCAGTCATTTCAAAAGGACCTTTCTTTTTCTCACAATTTTCTTATAAAGATAGCATATTTAATGTGAGTACTCCACCTTCCTTATTATCATAGAAGAAAAATAAGACATCAGAAAACAGTAAGCAGTTGGGAAGCTGTTTTATGTTTTTGCTTTTTTTTACTAAACGACCTCTTGATTAACTGCTGTTCTTTTAAGTTTCTTTTTTCTTTTTTGCCCCTCTCTCTTTAATATGTTTTTACCTATAATCTACTGTCTAGGACTTCTTGAAAAAGTTATAGGGTTGTGAATAATGATCTTAAGTACATTAATCTTTACAATCTATTCAACTACAATGACAAAATATATCCCATCATACAACTAAACTTGTGAGATTTGTCTGCAACAGTCCCATAAGAGAAAGAGAGTAGTAAAAGGAAGGGATTTGACTAACAAGAAACTTGTAATTGTTGAAAAAGATGAATTTTGAGACATGTTTTGGGACTTTAGCTTTGAAGAATTCCAAAGCTTGAGACTGACCATTTTTACAAACTTTACATTTCAAGTATACATACACTTTTACTTTACGTGTGGCTAAAACTGCATTAAATAGCTCCCCATATATTTACATGTAACTTCTGACTTTCATAAGCTGTTCATAAAGTATACCTGTAAATTGAATGCTGTTGCTATAACTTATAAGATATGTCATTTGCATGGAGTCAGAAAATTACAACTTTTTCAGCTTTACAATAATAATCATGAGACTTTATCCAAGTTTATAAGCAAACATTCTCTCATCTCATATAATTGTACAGTGATTTGCATTTAATTTTATTAGTTGGGTGGAAATAGTATCATATCCAATTACTTTAATAAAAAGTTTCGTTTTTGTATTTCTAAACAACCGTTCGCTGGAAAAGGGCATGAACCAAAACTTAACTTCTTTGTCAACCAAAACATAGTTCAATTAGCTTAGACATATAGCATTGACTCAAGGGTCAAGGATTCGAAGCTCCGCTCCTACGTGTTGAACTCAAAATAGAAAGTCAACTTCTTGTGATATGAAAAAACATTGATCTTAGCAAATATCTTCTCTCTGTGGTTGCCAGTTGGATTAATATTTCTTTTGGAGGATTGTATTAGGGTCGGTTCTATAGTCCTTTTTCTTAAACATAGCTATTATGTTCTTTGTTTGCTGGTTCTATAATTAAATCACAAATAACTATATATTTATACACATATAAAAATATATGCCCTGCTCTTCCATGCCATTTTCCTTTGGCTACCTGCTATAGGTTTACTACAGACAAACTTGGCTACACTTTGTTCCCTTCAGCTAATCTATTGACTACCTCCATGATTTGGAAAGTTACATTTTATTTGATATTATATAAACTATAAAATTATCCAGTAGATAGAGAAACAGTGAGAGAAAGGTCTCATCTATGAAGTACACATTACTTCATGTGAGACAGAGAATTAGTATCGAATACGTATAAAATATCAATACGCACAGATACTTTTCAAATATGTATATGATACGCGATTTGGTATATTTGTTTTTATTTCTTTTAAAATATTAGATACACGTGTCCTCTTCTAGATACATGAAGAAAACACGCTAGACCTAAAAAGAATTTCATCTAATCTTTCCCAGTCTAAAACTAAGCAACCTATTTAAAAGGCCTAATGTTCCGTCCCAAAACTAAAAGAAAAATGAAAATAATAATTAAAAAAAAAAATCGAACTCTGGAATCGTCTAATCTTCATCTTCACGCCTGAGTCCCCACAAAGTCACGCAAAAAAAACCCCACTTGAATATTTTCAACAGTTCAATTTCATTTTCTTCGTTTGTCTTCGTACTTCTCTCTCTGACCTCCTTCTTCTTTGATCAATTCGACTCTAGTAAGCCTCCAACCTTGTTTTTTTTTTTTAATTTTTTTTATAATTATCATATTATGTTGATTATTGTATTTCATTATCTTTGAAGTTGCTTTTTGCGTTGTACTCTAGTGTTTGTACTGTATTTTGTACTATTACCATTAACTTGACATTCTATATATGTTTTAATTAGTACATTACGTTTAGTATTTTTATGTTAAATTTACATATATCCTATAATTTTTTTTCTAACAAAATGTATCCTTAAGATATCCGTATCCTAGTTTTTCAGATATTTCTGTATCATATCGTCTCTATATCCATGAATGTGCTTCATAGGGTTTTGATTGAAAAACAAGAATATCATTTCCTAGGTTGTTCTGTTCTGTTGTTTTCTCTGTTAGTGGGTTTGTTTTCAGAATAATTCAATCCTACACTAATATGTTTCCTGATATGAAAACGATGGCAGAATATGGAAAGGCATGAAGAGATAAAGTTTCAAATAAGATTGTCTCTTAACATGGCATGGAAAGTGGAAACCACTGGCTGGGGCCATATGGCCACACAAATGGCTATCATTTATGCCCTTTGAAACTAATCCTCCTACCCATCTTAGCTCTTAAATCAAGCCTTGTATATTTAAGACACGTCAATGCCATTATTGGTACAAAATTAATATCATGTATTGATTGAAAAAAGTATTAAGACATTATTTATGAATAAACCAGCAACCGACCCTATAGTTAAATGATTCTAACTCACATGCATCTACTTGTCAAGTCAATTTTATATACAGCTTCCCTTAGCTTAGGTCACTCCCTAAAACCAACATTAATGCAATTATTTAGTCTAATAAAGATTGTCTGTATCTTCTAAGTCTTTGGTTTGAATACAGTACAGCCTAAACAAATATCCATGCCCTTTTAAATATTATCTGATGCAATAATGCATTTGTGTACTGCTCTATCTTTAGGCATTATCTTGGTCAAGGACCAATTAATGACTAGCAATTTTGCAGCTTCTTTTAGATGTTGAATATGGATCCTTTTTTTCATTCAACAAGAGAAAGGTTCAATTATTTCCATTAAATAATTTAGAGTTTTCTTTATCTGGGTGGTTCTGATTTAAAAAGATAAATTGGGCCACAGGTTTGATATAGATAATACAATAGTAAGTAAGAAGAACAAGACTTGCATCATTAGGGACCAAAGAAAGCGGAGACTATACTATAAGATAAAATTTAATGGTCAAAGTTAGCATAGTTAAGAAGTAACACTGACACACACTTCTTCGTCCTTCTTTTGAAGTAGGGTTAAGTACTAAAAGAAAAAGATGAAACTCAATAGACTAAAAAGCTTTTGGTCCAAACTTGAAGCTGATGAGGTAGTACCTTTAGGCACGTGATCTCACGTGAGCAAGCATGAACATGCATGTACATATATGATCACAGTCAGTGGTTAAGGTTGGTCCAAAAATAGAACAGAATCACATTGAGGAAAGACAGTGATTCTTTAGGGAAAAGTTGTCACTACCCCACTGTTGATATGCTGACTTATTGCAGAATTACATTGAAATTTAACAAAACCCCATAATCAAAATCCACAGAGACAGCCATAACTTATTTTTTATTTTTTATTTTTTTTTTCTGATCCCTTCCATAAGTTACTGGCAAAGTTGCCACAAATAGATAAATAAAGGGTTTTTCTTTTTGATTTAGATTTGTCATTTGTGTGAGAGATTTTCAAAATAAAGACATCATTATTAAGTTGTTAAAGCAATATGTGTTAAAACTAAAAGAAACACTGTCCCACAAAATTCATATTCAAAGGGTCAAAACAGAAGAGGCATTTGAATCTGTGCTATAAGTAACTGAAAAGTGTTTTTGAAGAGGTTAAAGATTAGAAATGAAGCATTAATTTTTATGGGAATTGTATGTGTGTGTGTTTTGACAGATAATGTTGGGGTTTGGTCTGGCTTTACTTGTTAAAGACGGCGTGTGATTGTCAATGTCAGTAGGAAAAGAGTTTGAAAGATCCAAAATTTCAAGAGTCAAACAAAATATGCAAAAGCCATATGTGATAGAACAAAACCAAAACTGTCTGTCTGTGTTTCTGTCCATCTTTTTGAAGATGATAATGAAAGAAGAGGGTATTCCCAATTATTCCAGGTGCAATGCAATCCAACTAATCCATCCTTTTTCCAAAAGTTAAAAGACAGAAAGGCACTTGATTTGGTTCAGCACTATACAACTGATTCATTCATTTTTTTTTTTTTTTTTGTTGCTAAGACAGAGGATTCAACAACAATGTACTTTTAAGTTTCTGTATGTTGCTACAGAAAGAAAAGCAACATATGAATATATTTGAGTTGTAAAGTATGGTTTCAGGCCCATTGGCCTCTGTGGTTAATCATTTGCAGTGAAGTGTCAAATCAACAATCTGGTACTGAAGTTATCACAATGACAGTGCAAATAAATAAGTAAATACCATTGGATAAATCAGTGGCTGCTTCTTTACTGATCTTTCCCTTCTCTGGTTCAAGTTAAAAGTGGATGAAGAAAGCAGCCAAGTGTAAACCTAGCTTCTTGTAAAATAATGGTGAATCCACTCTAGAATATATTCAATAATATTTATAAAAAAAGAAAAAAAGAAAAATTTGTCACGTAAGAAATTGTGATTGGACAATTGTGTGAACGGTTAAAAAATGAATGTTGCACATGATATACTTAAATATTTTTCTTTTTAAAATAAGAATTACATTATTAAGAAAAAGGAACACCTCATTAAAAGAAAGGGAGCTATGCTTATGTTGGTTACAAAGGCTGCTTTTTGTGTTAAAAGTGCTTTAAAATCACATTGTGGAAGAATGGGAGAAGTGTTTTCCTTCCAGATTACAATCTTAAAATTTAGCAGTTAAGATAATTACTTTTCAAACAAGCCGTCTTAGCTCAGCTGGTAGAGCGCATGGCTTTTAACCATGTGGTCGTGGGTTCGATTCCCACAGACGGCGAATAATAATGCCAGCTATTGCTGCAACACATTTTTACCTCATTCACACACGCGGTAAGTAGTACCATTCAATCAACCAATTAATTTTATTTCTTATCTTTGTTGCTTGTTGATCGAAGAAAGTTTGCCCCACTCTAGCTACTTACTGAGTTCTAATTGCAAAGTTTACTAGTTTTCTTTTTCAATAGGCATTGGAAATGCCAATTGAAAAGAATCTTTCCCACAACCAACACTAGAAGATAGGGGTCGGGCTTAGATAAGAATGTTTTTTTCTTCAAAGCATGAAGGCTTTCTATCTCCTTTTTTATGAATAAATTTGTTGAATTCAACCCTTGCACTTAAGAAATATGTAAATTAATAGAAAAATGAAGAGAAAATAATCTTAATTTTCAAACCTTAATTATTTATTTCAGTTTTACATTATGTAATGGTTCGATAGCCATGAACTAGCTACTTTATGAATTGGTTAGATGTGAGGTTTTTAAAAAATAACATGGATGGAATTAATTATACAAGCAACACACTTTCCTACCTTCTTTATTTAATGCACAAAGAGAAATTTACTGGTTCTGTAAGTAGAGGAAGGATTCTTTTCTTTACCTCTATGGAGCAGCGGCTCAGAAAGAGCAAATGTATTGACTCATAAAACTAAATACCAAAAGTTTAAGTTCAAAACTATTTCCTTCTATCATAACCATCAAAATATCGGAGTCGTTCCTTCAAAAACCATGAACGAATATTAATCTAAAATCATAGTAAATGACAAACAGGGGAATGAAATAGAAGCTGCCGCCCAATACAACAAAGATGCATCCTCAGATTCTGAATTATTTCCCAACTGTGTCTTCTGAATTTAAGAGAAGTAACTTTTAAAGTTCAGGCATGCCCTTCCCTGTTTTAGCATCATACGTTTTCTCCAGCACCACATCCAGAGGAGTATCCTTGGGACCAGCTGCAAATCAACAAATATGATTATCAAAGGTGCAGAAGTAGTAAGAAAGATTACTCTAGGAAGAACTTCATAGGTAAATTTATAGAACTATATTGAATTTCATGTGCATGCCAGAGTGCCCAAGCTGGTTCATGTTCATACTTCAATCTTCAAACCTCAAGCAAACGTGAACCAGACCTGGAGTCTATCAATTTCTTCTGACCAAAGTGATTAGATTTGGACTGATTGAGATATACCAAAGGTAGAATTATGCATGAAGTCCATGTTTCATCAAAGGTACATTGGTAGTCATAGAAATGTTGAGCCCCATTCATGTATTCTAATTTGTTTTTCAAGAATATCGAGAATACAGTGCTAAATGTGAAATCCTCGACAGAAGTAGGAAAGTAGCTACTTGAGTTATTACTGGTGTACGGAATGAACTTTTGTATCAAAAAAGACAAGTTTTCACTGTTAGATTAATTTCAACCCATTTACAGCATCTGTATAGCATTCTATTCACAGTACCTGCTATACTGAAAAAGAGGACAAAAACAACCTAGCCAAGCTATACAAAGAATTAAATATTACAACTTAAATGATACAGTCAGTCCAAAAGAAAAAAATATAAAGGAGAATCTCCACTTGTGTCTAATGCAACTACAAAAGCATTATATTCAACCCCCAATCCGCCCAATTAGAAGTTCATCTGATGCTGATTTACTGATCTATTCAAACTATTAGCAATTGATAGAACCTCCTGTTTATGTTCAGAGAAAGAAACAGAGCCAAGGGAAAGCTCTCTATTCTTTCCTAATAAAAGATAACCCAACATGATCAAAGATGCCCTATTCTCCTCACAGTAAGGTACTTGACCATATTTACAACTTTCCCTCACAGCCCCTCTAACGAATAACTAAATGGGCCCAACTCTCATAACAGAATCTCTCACTTACTCACAGATAAGTCTCAACAGCAGCAGCCCTCCCTCTTCTCCTACCATATACTTTCACAACAGGAGGTCTATCACTGACTTTCTGGTCTATAAGTTTCGCATTCTGAAGTTCTCCCTAAGGTTGTGCCTCCAAGGTATTGTTGGACATTGTGGCTAATGCATTCCAGAGGAAGCTACCATGTCCATACTTACCTATTCTAAATGTCGTTTTATCTATTAGAGAAGGAATACAATCATCTTATAACCATTGGATTGTACCTCTACCATGACATATATTTGAACTTATTAGAAGTCTGTTTCCATTGAGGTAATGGAAAGGAGGACGGTTGCTTCCACCAATATACCCTTCTTGAAGGCCAATACAATGATAATATATTAATATTCAATAGTTGGTTTTGTCATAGCAGATAGAGTTTTTTTTTTTTTTTTAATCACTGAATTTAATATAAAAAAAATGGCTGATATAAGGAAGAGAAATTGATTTGGTGGAGTAGGATTATGCCAAGAGTAGGCTTAGGAATTTTTGTTGCTTCTCTTGGAGCAAATAATTCGTGGGTTTAGGCTCATTGAACGAAGCAGATGAAGAAGAGGCTGTATCAGCTCCCTTTCTAGAGCACTAAAACCAAGGGTTTTGTACTAAAGAAGACAAAGAACTTTTTACTGTTTTACTAATTTCAACCCATTTACAATAGCTGTATAGCATTCTATTTATATTATCAATCAGACCGAGAAAGAAAGAGGACAAAAGAAAAACTTGCTGACAAGGTGATACAACTTAATCTATACAATCAGCATCCTAAAATATACATTCAGCAGCTGCACTCAGCCAATATTCTAACAAGAAGGGCATGGAAACAGCTATGAGCTAAAGAACCAGGTATCCACTAGAACATTTATTTTCTGTTTAAACTCATGTGAGTATTTGCAAGCACTAAATATCAGTCTGGCTCATTGATGACATGCCAAAACATGCTCTAAGCCTAGCATCCAAAGAAATGGCAGGGTGACTCCCCCCCAACCCACACACATTACAGATAGAACAAAAAGAAGAAAGTTCATCCATCTCTATAGCTATGATATGTTTCATCTCAGAGCACAACTTTTCGAAAGAAGAACAGTAAATAATCAAAAGTATATATATATATATATATATATTGTAGAACAGAGAAAAAAAAAACCACAAAAACCCCACTAAAAAAAGGGGCTCCAACTAAGTAAAATGTTGCCTATACAAAAAATCTTCGAAATCGAAGCCAATAGAGAAACATGCAATCTCATCAATGGAGAAAATTTAATAAGAGCATATAATAACTTGGAATCACATAAACAAGTAAAGAAACATGGAATCACAAAGGAAAGGCCGAACAACATAGGAATTCCACAGAAGCACCTTAGAACAGAATAATTTAGCAAATAACAAGAAAAACACACACACACGCACATATATATATAAAGAATAGCAAAGAAGATAAATATTAATTAAAAACGCTGAAGGCTTTAGATCAGTACCAACTGTAGGTCTGGGAGTAGTCCTTATCTTTAAGATCTCCGGACGAGGAATTATAGATCCAGAGGCTCCAATTCCTCTTGAAACTCTTACTTTAAAACCATCTTCAAGATATTTAATACCAACTTTACAAGGCTTCCTGCAAAAGAACAATGTCTATCAATGCTTAAGTTCCAGGCAAACATCAAAACCCAATAACAATCGAGGATAGCATCCAAACCCTGTTGCTGGATCAACAACTTGGACATTTGATACATGGAGGGGAGCTTCAACTGTAAAGATTCCACCTTCATGACCTTGTCCTTGCTTAATGTGTTTCTTCACCTGTATGAAGCATAGAAAGGTGAATGACGGCTAATAAAACTGATACACCCATGTAAGGTTCAACTGCTGAAATCATAAAATGAGCATCAAAATCAGCTGGGGGAAACAAACAGACAACAGGAACCATAAACAACTGTTGAACCATAAAAAAGTATCCATACGGTGACAAATATTCATACAGTGTCAAGCACTCATACACAGAGGATATGAGGAGAGGGAAAAAACTTGATTTTAAAGCAACGCCAACAAACCAGTCATTTGCATGACTCAACTGCCTACATGATCAAACATATGCCAGAAAGGGCCCAAGCACAACCATTAAACACGAGAAAGCTCAACTATAAACCTTTAATTGTCCAATTTCGCAACCATTTTCTTACCAGATTTTTGCCCTCAACAATAACACGATTTTGAGAGCGAATGACACGCTTAATTAAACCAGTTTCTCCTTTATCCTTGCCTCTAATGATCATCACCTGTGGCAAATGCAAACAATCATGAATATCATAAGGAAACCTAGACCAAAATTAGGAGAAATTCTTCAAGAAGTTTCCCTTACATTATCTCCTCTAAGAATTTTCCAGTGCCTAATAAGCTTTTCAGCAGCCTTCCAACCCATCTAAATGTAATGCAAATACCAAAGCTACTGCTGCCAATATCTGCACCAGTTAGTCCACCAAACAGTCCATCATTCAGATTATGAGTTTATACACTTTCGCTACCAACATAGAAATATGGATGATATATACTGAGTAGAAAATTCTAAGAAGATCCCAGATACTTAAAGTATTCAATCAGTGATTTGGAATTCTTCAGCAAATGCTACATGGTTAGGTTCATTGGTCAGGTCACCAGCAAAGCAGAAAAGGTGATGCAATTCTATCCGTGCATAAACTTTAAGCAGAACTGGGGAAAAAGCATTTCCAATCCCAGTTTTGGAAATGAGAGAATACGTCTTAAATAGCAAAAGAGAAAGCAATCAGAACAAGCGAATAGCAATTTAAATTTCAGTATAGCCATGAAATTCGACAATCCGCAGGTATTAAGAGGTTATTTCGAGTCATCAAAGCTTACCATTGCATTAGGAATTAAACCAGGACGTAAGTTATGAAATGCTAGAGAATTGTTAATTTTCAAGTAAACAAAAACAAAACCTTCAGAGACATTTAAACAAACATGTTATGTGGACTTAACGAGAGTCACATAGTATTTTTATAAACCCCATTATATTTATGTCCATTATCTCTCATTCGTCAAGGAAGAAAAACCAAATCACATTAGTTTAATAGGAAACTCAATTTAGCATGAGTTCAATAAAACATTTACCAAAGCAAAACAACCAATACAACCAAAACAATTTGGCCACTAGAATTGATTTTTCTTCGTACATAGGAAAATATATAGTGTTATTAATCCATTTACATACCTATTGTTACTGAAGGAATGCTTTTTGGTCCAATATCATTTGTTTTTTTAATTTTATCGTTTTACATTCTCATTAAACCCATCCAAAAATCAAACACAATTATTCAATTCCAAGGGCAAATGGGCGTTTGCTATGCAAACAAATGGAATCCACAATCACCCTCTGAAGGTTAAAGGCTTCTTCTCTTTTTCCTCTGTTCGGTTGTTGCTCCTCATTCATCTTCTACAATGGGTTCTGTTTCCCTCCTCCAAATTCATTCTAATTTACTCTTAGATTCCCCATTTTAAACCCAGAGTCTACAATCACCCAATAAAAACCCAGAATCCACAATCACAAAAAGAAAAAAATAGCCACAAAAAGCATTCAATAGCTTGGAGAAAGATGAAGACGAACCTGAGACAAGTGGGTTAGATTGAGATCCAGCGAAACCCAGCTTCGACGGCGAGCGTCGACCGGCAACTGAGAGAGGGAACGCGACGGCGCGAACGGTGGTGAGGAGAGACTGATGACAGCACACGACGACTGAGCGTGCGAATCTAATTTTAAGCCCATTTGGTTGGAGGTTTTAGGCTGATTATATCGGCTCGGTTCGAAAAAATCGAACCGGTTCGCTTTGAATTCTTACACCGGATCCTTTGATTGAGTTTTAAAAAATTGTATATCTTTAATCTCTAATATTTTAAATGGGCTATTTTAATATATGAATTTTTAAAAATAGGTTTAAAAGATTTTTCTAATAAAAAAATCCATTAATCCATTAATTTTATTAAATAAAAATAAAAAAAAAATGACTAATACTGATGTGGCAAGATTATTTGAAAAAAAATGGTATTTTTTATATTTTCCTCCTCTTTAGTCACCTTCTTTCCCTCTTCTTTCTCCCTCGTCCCCTTTTCTCTCTGTCAACTATGAACAACTCTTTTATTTGCTGCCATTTTTTCTTTTATTTATTCTCTCTCTTTACTCTCAAATTTTCTTGCTCCATTTGGTTAGATAGTAAATAAATATGCCTTCAACCATGAATTTAAACTTTTGGATCAATTGGTGATTTAAAATGGTACCAGAGCAGATTGGTTCATAAATATTGTTTACTCTTAAGTTTTACTAACCTTACCTTACTCTCTTAAATAAAAACAAAGCAAGCTTACCCTCTCAAACCTGTTGTACTAACCTTACCTTACTCTCTTAAATAAAAACAAAGCAAGCTTACCCTCTCAAACCCATGTTACACATTTTAAAGTGACATAATAAATTCAATATGTGAGAATATTTGTGAGAATATTTGTAGATTTTTAATTTGAAGAAGAAAGATAACCTGCAAAACAAAGAAGAAAGAAACACTGGTGTGGTGTCTGCTACAAAATCTCTGATACTTAAGTTAGTAACTAGCAAGGGGTCAGAGCAACTAGAAGTAGGAAGAAGAACTTACCTTATGTTGGTCTATCATGCTCTATTTATAGTGAAGTTAGACTAGGGGTCTTCTTCATCCTTGATTAGGATCTTATTTCCTTTATCCTTTTAGAAATAGGACACTCGAGGGCTAGACCAAGCCACAATGAGGGTTCAAGATAAAGAGTCTACTATAATGGGCCAGAATAGTTGCATGTATGTTGGCCTCAGCCTCGTCCTCCGAGGTCAAGGCGGGCTAGAATGGGTCGCGTATGCATGCTGGCCTCGGCCTTCAAGGTCAAGGCTGCCCAGGATAGGTCGTATGCATGTTGGCCTCAACCTCGAGCTCTAGCTTGGCCAGTATGAGCCACATACATGTTGGCCTCCGAGGTCGAGGCGG
Source organism: Lagenaria siceraria (assembly GCA_002890555.2). Lineage (NCBI taxonomy): Eukaryota > Viridiplantae > Streptophyta > Magnoliopsida > Cucurbitales > Cucurbitaceae > Lagenaria > Lagenaria siceraria. Next base: position 15,787,678 of record CM016483.1, on the reverse strand, counting down.
GTCAATTGGGCAATACAACCCAATCTCTTTTTCCACACTTTGAATGAACTCACCTGAGTTGGTTTCCTGCCAATCTCAGGTCCATTTAAGATAAGGTAATTCTCCTTATTTTACTTTATTTTAGATTTATTTACTGATCCAAAATTACCCCTAACAGAAGTAGAAAAATTTGAACCACATATTTTTTCTGGTCACTAACAAATTTATATATTAATTGAGTTATACTCAATTTGACATGTACAGGTATGTTTTGTGCAAATGTTAATAATACATCAATTTTATATAACCAAAACTTCACAAACTTTTCGTAAAATAGTCTAATTAAGAATTTTCAAAACATTATAAGTAAAATTTAGAATTTTATAGGATTGACAACTATGTTGTAAATTTTCTAAAACATTATAATCATTTGTTATATTTAGCAATTAGTCATTCTTTTGCTACTTTTCCCATCAAATTTCTCCTCCCTTTCTTTTTCATTTGCATATGGTCTATTCCAATTCCCATTTCAAAATGATTTGTGAATTCCAATTTTCCATCAAATGTTGTAATAATTTGTTATATTCCAATCCCTTTTCATGTCGTCTATACCAAAACAAAATCACAATTGTGTAGTCTAAAAATCAAACCTATCCATCAACCCAATCCATTTAGTTGGAGAAAATTTTAAAAATAGAGTTGGATTACTGACATTTGAGATCCACTAATATTTATGAAAACAAATTTTAAGGTGAACACAGAGACTATAATACTCGCATAGTACTAAAATTTTTGTTGGGGCAAAATACACTTTTGATCCCGAGGTTTCAAATATGTGTTTATTTGGTCCTGGGGTTTTATAATAGACATTTTTAGTCCCTAAAGTTTGAATAATGGTTATATAAATTGTTCCTACACCTATTTGACTGTTAGTTGACTTAACAGATTGCTGATTGGGCTGTTAAATGATGACGTGTACTTGATTATGTGCCAATTTTTAATCTAAAATTATATGAATTGAAAATTTATTAGGTCAAAATTTTAGATGGTTTAAAAAGATTTAAAAAAAACAAAAACACAAAAAACAAGTCTTTTATCGGTGATAGAAGTCTATCACTAATAGATTTTGCTATCGATGATAGCTTACTGATAGACTCCGAGAGTTGGATCTAAATTTTGTTATATTGGTAAATTCTCTTGCATTGTGATATATCTATTAATATTTTCGGACTGATTATTATATTTGTAACTGTCCCTTAATCTAGGGATGGCAAAAAAACCCGCGCGGTCGGGGAATCCCCGGTTTGACCGGGGATGGGGGTCAAACCGGGGCCCTTTTTAGGGTCCCCGTTCGAGGACGGGGATGTCATCCCCGCCCCGACCCCAACCCCGACCTTGATCCCCGACCCGACCCGACCAATTTTTATATAAAATAATATATATATATATATATCCGCCCAGCCGTCGTGTCGTTCGCCGCCGTATCGCGCCGCCAATCTGAAGTTTTTTTTTTTTAAAGATATGTATTTTTATTTAATTATTTCTGTTTTATTTAATTGTTTTCATTTTATCATTTATAGTTTCAAATAGTAATTTGGGGATTAAAATGTATTTTGTTTTAGCATAACGATTCTCTATTTGATTATTACAATTATTCTCATAAACTATTGAGCATTTTTTTTAATATCATAATAGGAAATTTAAACCTCTGATTAAAGGAGGTAGTATGTACTTCAAACAAAATATTAATAGGATAATGGTAATTATTGACTCCATTTAATTATTTTCGGTTAATTATTTTCTATAGGGCATAGAATAAGATTCACATTTTATAGTTTCAAAACATATCTTCATTTATACTTTTGTTTTATTTTGTATAATTTGTTAGGTTCCAAAAAAAATGTCTTCATCACCTTCAGCAAATAAAGATTCTTCAAGTCCAAATATAACGTCAATTCCAACCCCAAATTCAACTCCAATTTCAAGTCCAATTTTAACCCCAAATTCAACTCCTTGTTCTTCAAATGATGATAATTTAATTGTTGATGATTGTGTTATTCTTGGCGAGGACATTGGAAATGGATCTGCAAAGAGGAGATTGACATCTGTTGTTCGGAACCATTTTAAGAAGCAAAAAATACATGGGGTAGATAAGGCGGTGTGATTATTGCAAACGAAAATTAGGGATGATAGTAAAAATGGAACCAAACATTTGCATGACCATATCAAGATATGCCCTATAAAGGACAAAAGGACATACGACAATCCCTGTTGAATCCTAACAGAGAGAAAAACAACACATTGGGTTTATATAATTTCGATCAGGACGCTGCAAAAAGAGCATTAGCTAGGATGATAATCAAACATGAATATCCTCTCTCAATAGTTGAGCATGAAGGTTTTAGGGAATTTTGTAATGTCATCCAACCATTATTTAAGATGGTATCAAGAAACACAATAAAGAAGGAGATCTTGAGAATTTATGACACTGAGAAGTTGAAAACCATGACATTGTTGAATGACATCAATGGAAAAATTGCCCTTACAACGTACATGTGGACTTCTAACCACCAAACAAAAGGTTATATGGCTGTCACGACACATTTTGTTGATGATAGTTGGGTTTTGCAAAACAAAATAATCAGGTACATATCTAATTAACATTCTAGAATATTTCATTTCTAATTATTTGTACATATCTGTCTGGAACTTTACTTTTTCATATATGTGTTATGTTAGGTTTATATATGTCCCTTCTCCACACACTTCTGAGCTGCTTCAGGAAGAAATAATGGAATGTCTGTTAGACTGGAATATTGATCGGAAATTGTCATCTATAACTGTAGATAATTGTAGTACAAATGATTCCATGGTTAATATGCTTGTTGATAGTCTGTTTGGAAACTTAATATTGGATGAGAGTTTATTTCACATGCGGTGTTGTGCTCATACTTTGTACTTTTATTCAAACTTTATTTAATATAAGTTGTAAATTTATTTCATGAATTTGTGAACTTATAAATTGTAAAATTTATCTATTTTATTTGATGGTTTGTAAATTAATGAATTGTAAAACTTGAATGATACAATTTAAATGGAGAATCCCCGCGAGGAATTAACAGGGAAATTCCCGCGGGGTATTAACAGGGGAATCCCGCGGGGAATCGGGAAATTAATCCCCGTGGGGACCCGATTCCCCCGACGGGGAATCCCCGCCCCCGTCCCCGCCTTCAAATGGCGGGGACGGGGGCGGGGATGGGGGTATATTCCCCTCACGGGGACGGGGACGGAGAACCCCCCCCCCCACCCCGTTGCCAACCTTACCTTAATCTTTCAATTTAGTCTTCAAGCCTTTAAATTTATGTCTAATCTTAGTTAAATTATAAATGAAGTCTCTCATAAAAGTTTTTGATTTTTTTTTTCAATTTGTAAACGTAAAGATTCGATTATCCGACTTCTTAGTCTATAGTATGTCTTATACCAATCTTATTTCAATTAAATCGTACTTATATTGACATAAAAATTAGGGAAAATATCAATTTATACTCTAAACTTTGAGGGTTGTAACAATTGAAATCTTGAACTAATAATTGTATTAATTTAAACTTTAAACTTTTACAAGTGTATCAATTTTTTACACCGTCCTCCTGATTTTGTTCGGCCAATTTAGTGTGAAACTTATAAATTTTCTAAGTCAATCAATTTAAATTATTTAATACAATTATTAGTTGATATTTCCCCTGAAAATTATGTATTTGATAAGAGTGTTTAATCCTTTGTTAAATTTGTATCAAGAGTTCTATTTGATAAATCGAAGAAAAATATTAGTTATATATTATATACATATGAGAAGGAGTAAATAGAGTGGCGAAACAAAATGAGTATTATTAAGCACACACACACTTAGAAGAGGAATGAAAGCAAAAAGCTGTTCAATGGGATTTGAAAACCATGATGGCTATGGATATCAGCAACAGCGACGGTGGACGAAAACAAGATGGAGCGGATGCTGATGGAGCTAAAACGGGTCGGATCCGACGATGGGTTGCTTCTGGACCTTCTGATTCTGCCGGAGGATTTGTGGGCGTCAATTGCTGCGGCTGCAGCTGATCGCCTTCCGGTGCCGGAGCTACTGCTATTGCTTTGGAAACTGTCCACAAAAATTAAATACATTGGTTGGTTTCAATTATACCCTTAAACTTTTAAGAGTTTCATTTTAATCCTTGAAAACCTTTGTAGGTTTTTGTAATTCATAGATGAAAAATTATATAAACAAATCTAATGAGAAAAAATAAAATCTTATATATTGATGTCTTCAATTTTATGTTATTTTGTTTATGATTGTGATTGTTTTGCTAACCCTAACCTCTAAATTTACTTCTTGTATGTGTTTAAATTTGTGATAAGAATCAAAACGATATCAAACTGATGTAAAAGATGAAGACTTACAAGATAACCAAGTATTGGAGGTACTTGACCCTCCCTCTCTTGAAATCTCTCTCAATTCCCAAAACATTGCTTAATTTCATCATTCCTGCTCCCTCTAAACTCATTAGTTAATTGCTAACATACCCCCTCCAAATATCCTGATCAATTTGTTCACTTTAAGTAACACATGAACAAACCTTATCATAAGACTTTTCTAAGTTGATGCATACTTTTATAATTTAATTACGTGTGAAACTGCTAATTCTTAATGTTGATAACAAGATTATCATGCACAAGGAGGTTACCGTGTGGGCTTAGAGGAGAAGCAGCTGCAGTAGGAGATGGTGCAGTTGGTCCAAGTGAGATAGGTCCTGTCAAGTACAGAAGGATCAAATTTTAAACCCTCCCTCTCACTCTGAATTTTCATTGATCTAGTGATGTTTAAGACATTTGATGAGAACTAGAGAAGATTAATCATACCTGGGGATGGCAGGGGAGAACCAGAAGCTGTAAGATAGATCAAAATCAACATTAGAACTCTAAGAAATTCTTACAACTTTCAACTGACATTTAGAGTCTGTTTGGCTTGACGTGCTAGGGGCCTAAAACATGCCAGATCATAATATGAAGAGGGTGTAATGGGTTTCTAGTTTTTACCTTTGCATTGATTAGGCAGGTTGGTGATGTTACAAGAAGTTGGAAGGATGAGTGCAAGGGCTGCATTGATGGGCAGAGGAACAGGCACATTAGCAGTAAGTAAAAGGCAGGCACAGTCCATGCTTGTTCCTGAGAGCGACCTCAGTGTGGTGCAGCAACTTTCTTTTTGTGAAGAACCATTGTTGCTACTTCCAGTGATGACATTGAAACATGGGGTGAAATTGTTGATCATTGAGGCTGTGCAAGGGGAACGAGTCTGCCCTTCAACTGAAAAACTACCTAAAATAGTTGCTGCAACTGTGATGAATGCTAAGGCCTTCAAAATCTCCATTGTCATCCTTTGAAGAATAGGGGAAGATATGGGGTGCCCAAGCCCAATGCCTTTCAATGGGAGGTTGTTGTAGTTTATATAAGTTTGAGAATTTGGAGGGAAAGTCTGGTAGATTTGAATCTTGGGATTTGGAGTTCAACCAACTTAATTAACCAACTTATACTTCACCATTGCAAGAACTTTTGGTTCCATCTCTCCCTCCCTCTCTAATGTGAATAGTTTGGAGTTTCCATTGGGTGAAGTTTGGCATGTTGGTTATACCAATAAGTTAGCCTTTGTCTCTGATGGGGATAAATGAAGTTTTCCACCTAAGGATAAGAGATATAGGACTAAAACGAGACCCAAATGAGGAATCTATTGTGTGTATATTCCTGGATAATCTCGAATGTTGTTATCAGTTCTGGTACGTAGATCAAAAGTTTCTACATTTATGGTAATATACAACAGCATATAAGTTATCGTTCTGAACAATTAATAAATCGCTTACATATTCTAATACACAGGAGGCTCTGTGCATATATTAGGATCAAGATACATGCAAATGTAGATAGGCCTATTGGAACCCATGCTTGTAATTTCTTGTCTTTCTTTTCTTTTTTCAGTGTTCATGTCAGTGACTTTCCCCATCAGATGTTATCAAAACATGAGCCTAAAACTTCCAGACTTGAGAGGGATCAAAATATCAGCTGTGATTGTCCTTGATACTGTCTTTCCTTAGCTTAAACATAGAATCAAACTCAAGTGCAGTATACATTAGTCATTGAGTCGCACCTGTTGAGGAAAGTTGGCCACCCACTTCTTTTTCATTTGGGCTTGACCCGTAAAAATAACCCCAAATTTTCTTTCCAACAGTACTGCAGCAAATGGCCCCAGAAGGGATTCTGATGGTTGCATTTGAATTAGAGATAATAGAACATGACATACCAAATGGCTTAATTAAATAAATTTCTTTTTTTGAATTCATTTGTTGGAACACCGAGAAGAACTAACAAGCAATATTGCACTACTGACATCTTTCTAAGTGAGTTGTACAAGTTTAACGACAAGAATCTCCTTAAAATTTCACAAAGGGACCAAATGAAAATTAACCTCCAATTTGAAACCTAAGCACCATGTAAAATTACCATTTTAACTCCAAATATACGCTTCTTCCTTCTTCTTCATTGTTTTGCAGCTTTTCTTTTCTTTTTTTCCTTTTTTTTAATCTAATATGCAGCTTTTTGCATTTGTTTCTCATCCTTCTTCTCGCGTTTACGTCTTATCCTTCTCGATCCCTCTCTCTTTTTGTTTGTCATTGTTGTCCTGGAACTTATCTCCACAAAAGGAAGAGGCCACCGACATTGGTTTTTTCAATATCAAAATTAACAAACTGGAGGAAAAGGGAGAAGAGAGAAAAAGGTAATTGATAAGAGAGAGAGAGAAATAAGAAGAGAGAAGCTAGAAACTAGAAGCAAGTAACAAGTAGTGAGTAGCGAGAAGCTAAAAGCCAGAAGTGAGAAGAGAGAGAGAGGAGAGAAAGAGAAGCTAGAAGCTAAAATTAAGTAGTGAATAACAAGTAGCTAGAAGTAAGAAGTGAGAAGGAGAGAGGCCTACATGTATGTTGTTTCATTGGTCATTACGATAATTTTATCCATCAATGACATAAGCAGAATCTCATAAAACTTCCATTTTCAAAAGTTAGGTCAAATTTCAATTGGACTTCTCAAAAGAGGCCATCCATACAAAAATCCTGACTCAAATTTTACGGTCAAAATGTCATTTGACCCAGATTTTGAAAATAAGGATGTCTAACCTTTTGCTTGCATCACTTCCTAGTGCTTCTCCTCTCTCTTCATGCTCATGCCCGCTTCAATTAATCCAATACAATAGTGCTCACACACGTTGCGCTCACATTTTTTCTCGCTCTCTCACTCATGTTCACCACTCTGAAAAAAAAAGCTGATAGGTGGTCGTGTGTGTAATATCAACAAAAAAGTTAATTATTCATTGTTTTCAAAACCTGGGTCAAACAACATTTTGAGCGTGAAATTTGGATCATTCATACAAAACTCTAGATAAGAGAAATTGAAAAAATTTCTCACCTAACTATTCTAATTTCTCTTTTATCAACTCACAAATTATGTCATGTACAACCACGTTTAACATTTATCAATAATGAGAATAGGATTTAAAAATTTTGGAACATATAACATATAAGGGACTAATTTGAAATTTTTAAATAATAGGAACTTAAATTAAAAAATTTCTATATATAAACTTTAGAGACGAAGATATATGCATTATATTTAGCCAAATTTGTATATATGTTTGGATATCAAAATGTATGCAAGTTTGTCAAATAGATGCACAAATTTAAAATCAAATCATATTCTATGGGTGAGTGAACCACCACGAAAAAATAAATCATAGGATTTCCTCAAAGTCTTACGCAATCCCATCTAGAATAGTGCTTAATCATAACAATTGCTCTAGAAATTAATATCTGCAAGGTATCAATAACTCCAATTTTGATAAAAACTAAGAATTATTTTCATTGGTTTTCAATGGTAATGAGCTCACCGATAAGGTTTATTCATGAGGAGTTCATACATATATATATATATATGATCCCATTGTAATAAACTACAATGACATGTTTTACACAATATTTCTGACTTCATTTCACACTACAAATCACGCCTCATAAAAAATCACAACACTAACTACCCTGACTTCTAAGCATTAGAACAAAAGTTGCTTAATTAAGTTATATAAGGAATAAAAGCTCAAAATTCAACTACTAATACGTTAATTTATATATATTACGTCAATCTAAGTCATAAATTGATGGCACTTAAAAATTGTCGTAACTTTTCAAAAATATGAAAATCTCCATCTTTTCTTAAAAACGTACATTTTTTTCTTAAATAAAAAATACTTATAAATTAGGGTTGTTTTCAAATATAGAAAAATGAGCCAAACTATTTACAAATATAGAAAATTTTTACTGTCTATCAGTGATAGAACGCGATAAAATTCTATCGCTTTCTATCACTCAAGCGATAGAATTTGTTTGCTTGAGCGATAGAAAGGGATAGAATTCTATCGGGCTCTATCATTGATAGACAGTAAAAAAAATTTTATATTTATAAATAGTTTGATATTTTTTCTGCTCATAGTAATTTTTCTATAAATTAATTATTTCTATTTAATAGTTGTTAATCATAATCATAAATTTGTGAAGTTGGAAGATTGTCATAAATTTTCGAAAAATATGAAAATACCCAAAAAAAAAAAAAAAAAAAAAAAAACCTTTCTAGCTTTACATGTCAACCTTTTTCTCTCTTCCCTTGATTTTTCTTGCCTCTTGTGTCATAGAAGCCCTTTTTATTGTAGTGCATTTGCCTCTCAAAACAGTAAAACTAAAGGTTTAATAAAAATTGTGATAGTGTTTTGAAAGGCTACAAACTTCTGCAACAAGCATTATTGCGTCCAACATTGATCATTATTATTCGTAGCAATGTTCTTGGGCAGAGTCTTGACGTTATCCTTTCAAGACAATTAAGCTCTTACTCACGCATTATACATCCATATTGGTTTAAGAGAAATTTTACATTCAAATTTCTAATCCGACAATAATATATATATATGTATGTATGTAATTTCTGTTGAGGGTCATATAAATTCGAAAGATAAAAAACCTTGCAATCTTTAAAATATATGAATCGTTACTCATTCCATTATCAATAAAAAATAAACCAAAACAAAATATTCCTCTAATTATAGAGTATAAAAGGTTGCACACCAATTCAGAGTTGTTTTGAATTTGGGTGAATAGTGGTTAATTTCTTTATATGTAGACATGTGTCGCTTAAGTGTAGGTTTAGATTATATTCAATTGTTTTTGGTGTAATTAAAATCATACCAAATGGGGAAAGTTTGGCCACCTACTTAAAACTATATGAGTATCATTAGTATTTTATTATTGAAGTTTCCTAGTTTATTGGATATAAATACCATATCATCTGTGGATTGGATAATCCAGAAAAGATAATAATTAAGAGAGTTAATTATATTATTAGAGAAAAATGGAGATTAATGGGTCAATTATTTTCCTAGTTATTGTGGGTTTGAGCATAAGCCATGGGAGCTTGGGTCAGTCAAGTGGATGCACCACGGCCTTGATAAGCTTAGCTCCATGCTTAACTTACATCACTTCCACCGGAAGTAGCTCTTCGCCGGCCACTACTATCCCATCTTCCTCTTGCTGCTCACGCCTTGCCACCGTTGTTCAATCCCAGCCACAATGCCTTTGCTCCGCCCTCAATGGTGGTGCCGCCGCTTCTCTCGGTGTCACCATCAATCAGACTCGAGCTCTTGCGCTTCCTGCTGCTTGTCGTATCCAAACCCCGCCACCCACCCGTTGTAATGGTAATTACCTTCGTTTATTTTTTTATGTATCTCATTCTCATCACACCATTAATAATAATGATAATAATAATAAAATATTTTTGATATGATGTAAGAAGAATTTGTCACATGATTAATTATAATAGGACAATTTGGTGAGATGCACAAAGATTAGTATAGCATGAGATGCACCTAAGTATTTTTCATAAAGTTCATTTTCAATCATAGAAGAAAAAAATATATTTGTTAAAAAACATAAATTTGTCACGTGATATTTTATAATTGGGCACTTAAATTGAGAACCTGTGATTTTCTCATAGTACTAAATTTCGTCGATATGTCAATATTTTCACATTCTAATGGGTTTGAAATCGACATGAGGAGTGAATCGATATTTCTGTTATATCATAAAAAATTCACGAAACATAAAAAATAAACAACAAAATATCACTAATGTAAATATAATATAAATAATATACCTGTTAACTTGTTTAAAAATCATAAAATGTTTATTTATTAATTTAAATTTAAATTTTTTATTTTTTTAATTTTCTAGAAATATACCATCGAAATCTACATTTTATCGAAATTTCTGTAAAATTAAGATTTCGATATTTCCATCAACATCTATATTTTAAATGTTGAAGGTTGTTTTAAGTATATTTCCATACAATAATACTTAGACTTGAGTGATTTTTTTTTTTTAAAAAAAAAAACAATAAATTTGGGCGTTTGACAATCGAGGGAATTACCCAAAAGATGGGTGACGTGATGTGCCTACCTATTTTTCTTTTTAACAATTGACAAATGGAGCATGAGAGAATAGGGTTCTTTTTTCTTTTCTTTTTTCATATTTTAGAAAAGTTAAATTATAAAAATTATTCTTAAGTATGGAATTAGTTGTAATTATATTTTGAAATCATTTTAATTAATCTTTAACGTTTGAAGTTTTTTTCAAAACAATCCTTGACACATCTGTTGAGAATCTCACATTGGAAAAATCAAAAGACATCACACTCTTAATAATATAGATGAGCAACTCTTTTATATTGCGAGTTGGTTTTGAGATGGAACTGTATTTGGATTACCACGTTTGTTTTGCCTTAATGTAAGATGTCGTGTAATTTAGATATTTTCGAAGGGTGTCTCTAGAGTTTTGGATGTCTTTTTTAAAACATGAGTTTTCTGGATTCCTTTGATGACGGCATCCTTTTTTATTTTTTTTATTCTTTATTTTTTTCGTGTGTATGCGCGCACGTAAACACTTTCAACCACACACACTAAACAGATATTTAAATTCATATTATATTTAGTTTATAAAAAAGCTTAAATTTATATTTATTATTTTCTTGATAAAAATAACATATAAAAATAGTATAAATTATATTAATTTAAAAATAAATTCAAATAATAAAAAAACAGATATGTTATATAGGTTTAAATTATATTAAATTAATCATACGTTAATGAATAGTCATAAAGGCATTCTTGAAACATTATGTAAATTTAAGACATCCCGAGTAGAAATACTGAAACAAATACAGTTATCCAAGTATTTCCAAATATCTGCAAAAATATTCTTGTAAACAAATCTGGTTATCTAAAGATATCAAACATATGTAACTTCGAACATTTATAATTTCAGGCATCTAAAGATTTTGATTATCTACATTCCAAAAAACAAAATGAAGGTTTTTTTTGTAGTAAAAATTTATAGACGAAAAAAATTGTGTCTACTTATATATTGTTTAAGTGAACAAATCTAAACACAAATAGTAAATAAATTGTAGGATTAAAGTTAGAAGGAAGGAAAAAAAACATAAATGAAAGAACATAAATTGAGAGGCATATTTTGTCACATGCTCACAAAAGCTCACAAAGATTTATTTTAAAAAAAAAAAACTTGAAATTTCAAAGGGATAAAATGAGACTTTTAAAAGTGTGAAGTAATAATAAGGGAAATTTTTACATATAGAAAAAATGTCAAACTATTTACAGAAAATAGCAAAAAAAAAGAAAATGATAGATATTGATAGACTTATATCGTTTCTACTACTAGACTTCTATCAGCGTTTATCACAACTATCTAAAAATTTTGTTATTTTGTGTAAATAGTTTCCCTTATTTTTCTATTTTTTTAAAATTTTCTAATAATAATTCAAGTTTATTTTTATTAATCTAACCCAAAAAAAAAAAATACTTAGAAACTTGAATTATTTCTAAGCTTGTAGTTTTAAATTTTCATTAAAGTTTTAAATTTAGGCTAAATTCCTAAACTTGTAGTTTTAGGTAGTTTTTGCGTTTTGTCCAAATTTTGCTCATCATAATTTTTAAAGAAATTTTAATAATATGTATATATATATATATATAGAATAACCTATTTTGAGAACTTTTTAATATATGAAGTGTAAAATCAAGAATTTTATAAGAATGTAAGAACCAAATTTATCATTACCTAAATGTTAGACCATTTTATATATTTGTCCAAAATTTTAGGTTAAGTTTGATCCATTTAATTTTTTTTTCCAATTTAACTCCTATAATTTAATTAAGCCTCTATTTTATTCAACGGTTATACTACCACTTTTTCTCTAATTAATATTAATTTATATTTATTGAACATTCTACAAAATTTCAAGCGCATAAATGAGAGTATATAATATTATAATGGAAGATTTGACTGAAGATATCATATTATAATGGAAGATTTAACTGAAGATATCATGGATGTCAAATGAAAATACAGATAATGACAATGGAGATGGCGCTCCAACAACATCCCCAATAAATTCGCCGGAAAATTCACCAGACAACGAAGAAGCTGGTGAAGCTCGTCCAACGGCAACGACAACATGGGAGGCTAGTTTTCCTCTACAATAGGCTCCGAAAATGTTCCAATAACCAGAGGAATACCATCGGACGACTGGAACTTAATCAACTCGCCCTTTTATCATCTCATTACTTTCGGCATACTTCTACCTCTATTACATTAAGCTTAATATTATTATTAAACTGGCCTACCACAAAATCAAAGATTAATTTTTCTTTGCATAATATTTATATATATACCTGTAAATTTTTAGTACTTCAATACTCTCGTGGTATCTTAACTTACTTTATTGTATGTTAACTAAATATTTTTTTTTGTATTTATAGTAATTTCTCTATTTATTAATGTTTACTACATCTATATAATTCTTAATTGATGTTAGCGTAGCAACCAATAATTAATAGAAATAATAACTCATACGCTAATGTAGTATATATGAAGTTTTCCTCTATTTTAAACATGTGCACCGAACCGATTAGTTCAAAAAGACTAATGTAATATAAATTCAACCTATATTTGTTGGCAGCTTACGACTAGTTGTATGTAACTTAAAAGAATATAAAGTATATTTTCAGACCATGGTTGTGTAAGTGTTTAATTGCTACTTAAATATAATGATATTCCATACTTAAGTCAACACAAAAAAACTAATTTTTACAAATTAAGGAAGGATCCGTAGCGGAGACTTCGCAAGGGTAGGTCAAGCTCCTGGATACCGATCGCTACCTGGAAAATGAGGAAAACGTTTAAAAAACAACGTTAGACATACGTCTAGTGAGTGACAGGACATTAAGCATTCATACTAAAACAAGTTTGTCTAAGCATAAATGAAATTCTTTGTATAAAACTTCTCATAGGTATGTAGCTTAAAATCATGGTACATAAATATTTCTTCATCTCAAAACATAGTTTACCATTACTTATTCAACTGAAATCATAATTCATAAATATCGTGTCCATCTGAACATAGCACTTTTAAATCCTTAGTTGAGGTGGAGCAAGCTCAACACTCTCAACGTCATAATTTCATTTACCGTCATGTGTACATTCAGGCTAACATATATATATCTATATTATTATATTATTCAGGGCTGTCCTGATACGTCACCAAAGTCCTCATATATCAGGGTCCCAGCTATCTCGATACCGTCTCAATGTCCTTAGGTATCGCTACATATTCATCTCGATACCGTGTCTATGTCCTTAGGTATCGTTACATTTTCATCTTAATATCGTCTCAATGTCCTTAGGTATTATTACATATTTATCTCGATACCATCTCAATGTCTTTAGGTATCGTTATATATGGTATTTATCATTTAACTAAACCATTGCATGTTCAATGGTCAAGATCTTATCAAACATATTTAAGAAACAAGGAGCATAGAATACCTTGCAACTCATATATACAAAGTTCATGAATCATAACACATCATACTTAAATAAAACATCGCTCATTAATATAATAAGCATCTTACTTAATTCAAGAATTTATAAAACTTTGTTGAAAACATTTTGTCACTCACGATTTATAGCCAACTAGCTCACAATGGTTTGTAGGCCTTTTCCAACTCTATTTGTCTTGAAAATAATAAATTCCTCTAGATTAGCTCTCGACATGCTCGCCGCCTTTGCCATAATCACTTGCAATAACCAGATTCATGATATTTATAATATTCTTTAAAAAGAATTGTCTAAACCTAGCTAGAATCACATCAATTTTAATTGATCATATCTTCCTCAATTCTTAACCAAATCAAATGAAATTTATGGCAAATTCTTCATTGTACATTCCTCTACAATTTACCTTCAAAGTGAAAGATCTAAAAATGTGTAGTTTGTCCAGAATTGTCCTTAGATTAGTAGCTACTCGAAAATTTCAGATTTTGCCCTGTTTCACAGCTTCCAGCATTTTGACCACACTTCAAAAATTCATAACTCACTCAATACGTAACCAAACGGAGTAAATTTTATATCAAACTCTTTGTTTCATAATCCTCTAAAACTTACCTGAAGACAAGAAGGCTTAAAAATCACTAGATGATTCAGAAACTGCCTCGAATCAGAAGGTAACCTTCTTCCCGATTCCTGCAGCTTCTATCTGTTCCACCTGAAAATTAATCCATATCCACTCGTTTTCAGGTTCCTTAGCCTTCATAAAAGTTGTTAGAAATTGAATTAGCTAACTAACCTCACAAATTTCAGCTTCTATCTCCTCCTAAAAAGCTCAAACTGCTTCAAAAATCAGAGGTCACTCCAGTTTCGCGAGGTTTTCTGTCTACTGACTTCTACCTAAAATTGTATCCATTTCCAACCATTTTTAGCTTCGGTCATCTTCATAAAAGTTGTGTATAATAATTGTGTTAGCTTATTAACCTCAAAATTCTAGCTCCAAACTCGAACTCTACCGCTTGAAATCGTCCAAACACTGCTGATTGCTCAGGTTTCCTTCTGCTTCAGATCAAGGGGGACGTTTCCCCTCAGTTTTGCTATCTCTTCGGCCAAGAACCACCCCAAATCCCTCAACAAATCTCCTGTAGTATCCTGCTAAACCAAAGAAACTACGGACTTTATATACTGATGTGGGTCGTTCCTACCTAACCACTGCCTCAGTTTACTGAGGATCCACTATAACTCCCTCGGCTGATACTACATGACCAAGAAACACTACTTGATTAGGCCAAAAATCACACTTACTGAACTTAACGTACAACTTCTTTTCTCAAAGTGTCTGCAATACAATTCTGAGGTGTTCAACATGCTTTACCCTATTCTCTGAATACACCAGGATATCATCTATGAATATAATCACAAATTGATCCAGGTAGGGATGAAACACTCGATTCATCAGGTCCATAAATGCTGCAGGAGCATTAGTCAATCCAAATGGCATAACTAGAATTCATAATGCCCATAACTATTTATAATGTTGCTATTGTTATGAAGTTATTGTGAAGTGATCACTTATTCTGATTCCCTTCTAGTTCTTCGTTATGTTGCTGGAGGGGTTATCTTCCATGTTCAGAATAGGTTACAACCCTTGGTTGTGTGTTGATCGACTAGAGGCCATGCAAGATCATATTAGTTATTGGTATTCTGATATCTCTAGTGCTTGTGTTCTTTGTAATGAGGAGATTCAGTTTCGAGACCATTTATTCTTTAAATGTCGTCCCTTTAGCCAAACTATTTGGAGGGATGTGCTCTTGGGGATGGTTGCTCTCACAGGATCTCACATCGAGGTACAGAAGTTGACTAAATGTGTCATTTTAGTGCAAGCACTAGGCTACAAAGAAAGGTCTTGAGAGTAGTTGGTGTTATGTTATTTATCATATTTGGAGAAAGCGTAACCTTCGTGTCTATGGTACTACTTCATCGCCCACCTTAGGTGATTTGTTTGGTTGTTCGATCTAATGTATTCTTATGTCTTTTCCTTTGACTTGCGTTGTGTATGGTGGCTGTTGGGCGAGTTTGGTCATTTTCTTTGTCCTTTACTTATAGTTTTTGTAGTTATGTTTTGTTTGTGTTCTAACATTAGACTATGAGCTTTCTCTTTATTGCAATTCAATACATTGTAAAAAAAAAAAAACTTTGTAAAATGGTCATAAAGATACAACATTTGTTATTAAAATAACTAGTTATTTTAATTAGATGGATTATTAATTAGTGTCTCAAATTAATTATTGACTTTGTATAGAGTTAGAAGTTGAACTCTGTCATCATAAGGCAAAGATTATGCACTTTTACAAATTGAGATGCCTTAAATTGTGGTGTCTTTTTTTTTTTTTTGGGAAGATTAACGGTTTATCTAACACATACTATATACTCAAATGTTTTTAAAAAAATAAAATAAAATAAAACATTTTGCCATTTCATCATGCAAAGAAGATCTCAATGGAAAAGTCAAAGAGATTCTTAATACCATTTTAAAATAACATAAAATTATGAAGAAAAAAAAGAAAGAAATAATTTGATGAAGAAAAATTAAAACAACGATATCTTGATCATCATAACAAAATATACATACAAATGATTTGAAATAGCATATTTAGAAAGATCATGAACAATCTAAACTCAACCAAAAACTGAAATTTTTGAGAATTCTAATTCAAGACAATAATCATTAACAAGTCAATTTAGACACGTAGAAGTAAAACCCATTCGTTAGATTGATTGTAATAAACAAATAGAAAAAGAAGAAGAAAAAAAGTATTTATTTTATGAGGTATAGGCCAAGGTTTGGTGCATAGTATGTGTCAACTTGGATAGGAAGAAATCAAAATTGAAGGAATTAGGGAATATCCAAATTCCCCCAAGCGCCCATTCTGTTTAGGGTAAACGTAAGTTGAATGTAATTGAAAATTCCAAAACCTGGATTCCATTTTTCAATCTCTCAAACGCTCGCAAAAGTTGGAACATTGCCATGAACAACACACACAACCTCTGTAACCTTCTTTCTTTTTCTTTCTTTCTTCCTTGTGTTTTTCTGACTTGGGTTTTCCTTTAATCCCTCAAACTCTCCTTTCTCATACCAATCCAAGGCTACCCTTTTTTCTCTTCTTCTTTCTATCTGCAATCTGACCAACACACCGCAAATTTCTTCTTCTGTATTGGGGTTTTCTTCTTCTTCTTTTTCCAGGTATAACTACTGCTTCTTTTCATTTCTTTCTTCTTCTTTTGCAATGCTGGCTCAATACAATTTACACCCATTTCATAAATTTTCCTTCTTGTTCAACAATTCTTGAATTTTCTGTCTGAATCTTGGCGTTCTTTATCACCCACTTTTTTTTTTCTTCTGTTGAATGCAAATTTGCGATGTAATTTATTCTTTCCTTCCCCCCTTTCTTCCCTAGTTTGCGGATGTTTGAGTAAATGACACGATTATGAGTTCAGTAGAGTTTTTATATTGTTTTCCCCTTTGTAAATTTTAGGTTTTGCTATAATTTGTGGTTGTGTATTGAGATTAGATGATGGTTTTAAATTGATTTTTGCATACGTTAGGTTGTTGGCTAGAATTTCCTTGATATTAGAGTCTGAGTAGTTTTATTCATGCGGATATAGCCTGGAAGTTTGAAGCCATTCAGGCAGTTTAGGTGCAGGGACCCGGGATCATGCACAATAGATGGAGCTTGTTACCGCATTATCAAAACGGGTTATTGAGTGAATACTCTATTCTGTTTAGTTTGAGTGGGAGAGTTTTGATCAGAAGTCTCCTGCCTTGACTGGCATCAGTACCTCCTAGCTACTAGTCTGTTTATCAGTTCCTGGATGCCAATTTCAAGCTCAATTCTCTAGACCCGAGGTTTTATTAAGTCTTCTTCTTCTTCCTCATAAGTAGAAGGTCTCTACATTGCTTTTCTTGGAACCTTCAAATGGTTTTTGTGGAAAACTGTGGATGTCCTTACATCCTAAGTAATTAGTTCCATAATCATGTCCTGTTCAGTGATTCTATCCAGATTTTCTTTTCTCTAGGAATTGATAGGTTTTGCCTATCTCTTTTTCCTCATACATATATTATTGAAGCAGACTACGGAAAGCTAAAACATTCAAGAAAGGGAAGTTCTTCCTCTTATTCTTCAAACTAAGTAGGAGACAAGACTAGGTCTTCTTCATTCAATTTGCTTCAATCTTCATTAGTTTTCTTAGTTATATGATGGCAATGGCAATCTTTTGGTCTCATTGTAGCCTTTTTACTCGTATACAGTATGCTCTATTTGGAGGGTTCTTTGAAGTTATTATTTTTATTATTTTACTATTTTTTAATACGTGGAAAATGTGTATTTTTAGTTTCAACCATGAACTGGGAACTCTTAGATGATGTATATAATTACACTATAACAGGTCTGATCTTGATTCTAGAACCAGAAATCTTCTGTCTTGGAAGAGTTTGGCAGAGGGGATACTAGTCGAGTTTAGAATGATGTCGTCATATAAAGAAACTAGTGTAGGAAGGATGAGATGTTAGATAATTAGTTAATTTTTATCTAGTCAAGTTATTAAATTTTGTTGATTTTCTTTTTTATTTATTTGTCAATTAGTACATTTATCAATGGTAAGGGTTTTAGAGAATGTTCTCTCACAATTTAAAGATGTTTCTCCTGTATTCATGGGATGGATTCCTTAGTTGTTCTTGGTCATTGGCACGATTTATCTAACTTTTTTGCATCAAAAATATTTTTGAACCTACATTGAAATGTAAGGGTTTAAAGTTACATCACCTTTTTTTCGAGAAAAAAAATGTCCAACCACAGTTGTTTATCTTTTTTTTTTGCTATCCATGAGTGTTCGGGTCGTCTTACATGCACCTCGACTAATCTCACAGGACAATCTGCCTGACCCTACAACATTTGGGTGTCAAAGAATCCCGTAGAATAATAGTTGTTTATCAATTTTCCACAGCTGTAGATGTTTATTATCTAAATTTGGTACCTTGTTCTTTCTTAAATTTTGTCTTGCATGTATTCATTAATTTCTTTCTTAAAGAAAGGTATTCACTAATCTCTTAGTATCCTGGTACTTTGGTTTCCATTTCTTTTACATATATAATCTTGTTGACTTGATGGTACAGTCATTCATTAATTGAAATTTCACAGATTGTAGTTTTTCTTCAGACTTTGTAGCTAAAGCTCATAGACAAGTTGCGCAGTTTCATGTGTAGCTTATAGGTTTAGAGGTAAACTTGAGTACTAGAAACGTTATACAATGTATTTACTTGGGAATTTCCTTGTGGCTCTTTTCCTTATTTTTCCAAATGTCTTTATCAGGAAAAAGGACACCCATTATTGGTGGGAATGAGATTGCTCTTTTCTAATTGTTGACCATTTATTGGTTGATTTCACATTATAGATTTAGTTGGAGATTTGAATACTGATTAGATGGCCGATTTCCCCTCTTTTGCAATCAGTTTCGCTACAGCACCTACTGCTCTAGCTAATTGTCCCCCCTTCCCAAATATCAATATTATGCACCTTTTTTTTCATTTGATTGATTCTTCAAACAGTTTTTCTTATTTCTGGATGGTTTAAGACCTTAGTTTTGGAATTTATATCCATCTCTCATTTACCCTCTGAATTAGTCGCCTCTCATAATGACTTTGTTCATATAGATATCACATTGTAAGAGTACATCCTTCACCGTGTTGTGTGATGAATGTCGTTTTATGGGATAAAAATTTAATTATCAGTAAGCGAAAAGATGCTTTCTTGTCATCATCTAAATTGTTACTTAATGTTGGATAGTGATTCTTTCATTTTGTATTTGCAATCAAACTGTGAAAAGAAAAGGTATTTGATCGGTTCTCTAATGTTTGAATATTCTTCTTGGCATCTCAGGTTACTTGCTTCCTGAATAAGAAACAACCTGTGGTGGATAATCATCAGAAACGAATGAAAAGTGATTATGTCTGAACTGATTGACGGTCTCCCAGACGCTGTTGCCCTTAGGTGCCTGGCACGTGTTCCCTTCCACCTCTATCCAAAGTTGGAGCTTGTTTCTCACTCCTGGCAAGCTGCCATTCGTAGTGCTGAACTGTTTAGAGTTCGACAGGAGATTGGATCATCAGAAGATCTATTATGTGTATGCGCATTTGAACCTGAGAATCTATGGCAGCTTTATGACCCCCTTAGAGACCTTTGGATAACAATTCCTGTACTTCCATCGAAAATTAGGCATCTTGCACACTTTGGTGCCGTCTCCACTGCTGGAAAGTTGTTTGTTCTAGGTGGTGGCAGTGATGCTGTTGATCCATTAACCGGTGATCAAGATAGGAACTTTGCAACCAATGAGGTGTGGTCATATGATCCTGTAATACGTCGGTGGTCGCAACGTGCATCAATGCTCGTACCACGTGCCATGTTTGCATGCTGTGTTTTGGATGGAAATATTGTTGTTGCGGGTGGTTTTACTAGCTGCAGAAAATCAATTTCTCAGGCAGAAATGTACGATCCTGATAAAGACGTTTGGATTTCCCTGCCTGATCTACACCGTACTCACAGTTCTGCTTGCACAGGGGTAGTGATTGGAGGGAAGTTGCACGTCTTGCACAAGGGATTATCAAAAGTGCAAATTTTTGACAGCCTGCGGCTTGGATGGAGAGTTGTAGATTATGGTTGGCTCCAAGGTCCAATGGCTGTTGTTCAAGGTTCACTTTATGTGATGAGTCATGGACATATCTTCAAGCACCACGGAGATGCGAAAAAAATTGTTATCTCAGCCTCCGAATTTCGCCAACGAATAGGGTTTGCGATGATCGGTTTGAGAGATGAAATTTACGTGATCGGAGGGGATATTGGTCCCGACCGTTTGAATTGGCACATCAAGCCAACATCGGATGTCGACATATTGACAATAGGAGGTGAGAGGCCAACATGGCGACATGCTGCTTCGATGACAAGATGCCGTGGGGCAATTCGGGGATGTGCTCAGTTGAGAATTTAGGAGTCTACATTCGTTATTGTGTTTGTACCATGTAATTGAATTTGTATTTTGGGTCTGAATCCCTTCTACTGGCTGCCTCTTTTTGTAATATTTGGTCTTTGATGTTAATTCTAGGGGTATATGTTGATGGATGCCTGCTGGAATTTGGATATCATCCAGAACGGTCTACAATCTGATAGTAAATGAATATTACAAATTAGTATGATTGGAGGGTCAATTTTTCATTTCTAAATACTTGAATGAAGAAGAATGATTTGTTGCCATCCATATTTTCTTACTCCTAGTTTTATTTCATACTTTAAGGCAATCCTACTGTACTGTCCGAAAATTCTGTTCTATATATATTCTTACACAATACAATTGATCTAGGGCTAAAAGCCTAAAACTTCATCACTGTTAGGTATCCATCAAGATGATCTTGATGGCAATCTTGACAACATCTATGTCTCCATTTTCATAATGAAAATCTCCTAAAAATTTGTTTGCATATAATTAAGAAAACTAATGAAAAACATCCCCACTGTTGCTTTGTGCTAGGGTCGTGTTATTACTATTGTAGTAGTAGTAAGGTAAGAATCTTCCTTTTGAAAAAAAAAAAAAAATTAAAGGCGAAAGAGGGTGGTGACATGTTATTTGGTGAAGATATTATATCGTTATGGTTGGACTTTCTCATAATCATTCATATATATGAATAGAAATATAAATGATTTACTTTGTTTATAGGGTTGTTTACAAATATAAAAAAATTTCACCATATATCATCAATAATAGATCGCAAATTTCCCTTTTTATTTCCCTTTTTATGTCAATTTATGATAACTATTGATTATATAATTAACAGTAATCAAATGATGTGGATTGGATAATATTTTTTATTAACAAATCATATTAAATTTCCATTCAAGGGGCAAGTCATCGTAATAAAAATACGACATGCAAAGATAGTAAAAGCGTTTCTTACATCCGTAACCTTGTAATTTTTATCATCATAAATTTTAAATTTCATGAAACTGCACTTTAAATTTAATTAGAGAAATCACTTTAAATTTAATTAAAGAAATTACTATAAACAGAAAAAATATCAAACTATTTACAAATATAGAAAAATTTCACTGCGATAGAATTCTATCACTTTCTATCGCTCCAGCAAATAAATTAGCGATAGAAAACAATAGAATTCTATCGCGATCTATCAGTGATAGACTGCCAAAATTTTCTATATTTATAAATAATTTAACTCATTTTTCTATATTTGAAAAGAGCCCGGGCAATTTTTACATTCCAATAAACATCTGTTTTAGAAGGGCTATTAATTCTTCAATATTTCAATCATAATAATGCTTTCAAGATTTTCCTTTATCAATCCCCTGCAGAAAACTTATCTGTGGCAAAGCTTGCACGGTTTCACTTCTGCAGTTCATAAACTACTCATACATAACCAAGTAGCCAACAAGCTGAAATAACATAAACATTACAATATTTGCTTCACTTTCTGGAACTGCAATAATAAACATTGCCCTTCTAAACAGAAAGTGAAGGCAATCCAAACTGATATGAAAAGAAAGAAACTAAAAGAAAAGAAAAGGCTCCAACGACCAACAGTAGGACTCTGAGAGTGTACAGCTTTCAATACAAGGATAAACAAACACAAACTAGACCCAGGCTTCTAAAAAGAAAACTCTCTCTGGCGACAAACTACATCCACAGCAAACCAACCATGCCACTGAAACCATCACCTGAACTGTTCACCCTTACGTTTTCTGCTCCATGGAAACAAGGAAAATGAACAAGGGAACAAATATATACAGCAAACAGAGCAAGTTAACAATATAAAAGGCTTACCTTATATACTGCCCGCTCCATGTGGTCAATGATCTCGTGGAAAGCAACAAACCTTGCAAAAACCAGTAAGAAAGTTCCGTACTAGACAGGTACAAAGATGACAAAACCAAGAGGTAATGAACACAGGGAAGTGCTACACGGAGTAATTTCAGAGAAGAAAACTAGAAAGTCATAACTATCACTATCCTATCCCACCTTTTCTTTCAAAAAAACTGAAAAGGCAGCTGAGAAGGAATGTCTCCTTCATAGTGTGCAGGCAAAGGAGTGAAGCTATAAGATTTAGATGAGGTATGAGAAAAAGAAAGGGAATGAGGATGTTAAGAAAAGGAGAGATTTAACTGTCAAATAACCAATTCATCAGGGACAAGGAACCTAACCAACAAGTCATCAGACCATCAATGTAAGAAGGATAGCAGCTAGAACCGAGGATATGTAAGGAATGGATGGAAAGAATGAAACAGAAACCTACAGAAATTAAACGAAGCATTAGTTTGGGTTCCTACAGTATGATACAAATTACATGACTACCTAAACTCTAGAATGGAATGGAGGCTAAGAATCTGGTAAGGACATGATGGCCAGAACAGAGATAATAGCCAGCAGATCCATGACTACTCTTAGCAATGTTCATATGAAACTAGATAGATAATAGCCAGCAGATTCCTGCAGTGCAGAATGAAGGTTTCATTCATTACAACATTAAAGTTCACCAACCGCCTACTTCTGCCTTCCCAATATCTTGGATTTAATCTGTGTTGCTATCACACCCCATCTTGTCTTCGTCTGCCAAAACCAAATCATGTTCTGCATCTAAGCACAGATTAAGGTGCAACATCTGAATATTAGTTGAAAGCATCAGAGTCCGAAGCTGCGATCAGAGGATGTACACCAGCACTGAAAACCAAGGATACTCATGACTGTCCTTACTAACCAATTTATTGATCCTATATACAAACTGAAACTAACCGGCTCACATAGTAAGCCTATTTACAGGAGCTTGATGCTCCCTGAAGTTCATTCATTGTCAACATCAAGATTAAGAATGCGACGTAAAGTCTTAGTCGCAGAGTCAGCACTATGAAAGAAAAATCTGGAGGAAAAGTTTTGCTCCCGAGTTGGAGATGGAGGTGCAGACTTAGCAGATGGATGATGCATTTCAAATTCAGGGGCAGAACGAGGCAACTCCAGTGACGTGGTTCTCTTAGCAACTGAAAATTTGGGAATGGGTAATGAACTTGGAGGTGGTGAATTTGAGTAAGTGGGTCCAGCCCAAAGCTCAGAAAACGAGAAACTCCTGTCATAGAATTCTTCATGGAAAGAACTATTCTTGTTTGAGAATTTGGGTTTGATAGGAATGGGAGCACTTCTCACAGTAGTAAGTTGTTTTCCATTTTCGGAGTTGGAACTTAAACAAGTTGGGGGTGTTTTAGGAGAAGAAGGGTAGACATGTTTTGTTTCAGAGGTACAAGCCTTCAAAGGAGTTGGAAGAATACCAGCTCCCGACTGGAAACTCCTACAATTCATCCCTCTGAAGTCTCGGGACGGGAGTGATCCAAACCGAGCTGGCCCATGCGGCTTGACCCGATCATAATATTGGTTCCTATGCTGCTCAATAACAACCACTGCTTCCATAGCAAAATAACTTCCAAGTCAAAGTATGTATCCAGTTTTAAGTTAAAAGACACGATTTCAGCTTCACCCAGTAGATCCAACTTCTACAACTCAACACAAAGCTGATAACTATACTAAAAAGTCACAACCTTTAAAACAACCCTAGTTTATCTCTTCCACGCTAGATCCAAATCGAACCTCGACAAGTTATACCAAAGAAGATTCCACCTGTGCAGCTGAAAAACAAAACACATAAACAAATGAAAATTTACCCTTATCTAACCAGATCTAGAAATGAAAGCTAAATAATTGTAGGGAAAGACTCATTCAATCGCAACCCAGAAAAAAAAAATCAAAATAAAACATCATAAAGAAAGTAAAGAGATCCAGAACCGTCAGAGAGAAAAAAAAAAAAAAAAAAAAAAAAACAAACACCGACTCGAAGACTCATATACAGTGTTAAGAATCAATTTGTTGAAACATTTTTGGAAGAGTCGAAGAGAGTGTGAGATAAACGCACCGGAATTATCGACGAAGTTCTTCAGTAGGATTTAAGATCTATAGAAATGAACCGTAAAGAAGATTTAGACTGAACTTCTTCGTCAACGAGCTCTAGCGGCACTAATTTTTCCTATTGTTTTGTATTTTTTTTGTATTTTTTGTACCTTTTTTTTTTTTTAAAGATTTTCTCCAGTTCGGATTAGAGTGCTGCCATGGAGATTGAGCCCCCAGCGAGGGTTTGAACAAAAATCGACGGATCTGAAATGGTTTCAGAGTTGTATTTAAATATCGTGCCCAACCATCAAGCTGGCGTGCTCTGCCTCCATGTATTGACATTTAGCCCTCTCGTTCTTTAAATTTACCAAACTGACATTCATAATTCAATTATTGATAAGAGGTTGTTTGCCTGTTTGGTATGTAGAGTTGATTTTAATAGTTTGATTATTATTTTCTACTAGTTATCAAAATCTTTGGAATTATAATAGTCGGTGGAGTTAGAATAATATGAATTTCAAATGTAAACTATTTTTTTGGTTAAGCTATGTTAATCTTCATCTATTTGATCATTTTGTGGTATAAAAATACAATTGACACATGCACAAAATACATGAGATTAAATTAAAAATTCATATAATTGATTAAATAAGAAATTTTCATATTTGAAAATGTACAAAAGCAACCAAAATCTCTAACTTCATAATATTGCACAAAAACATATACTAGTTGCCAAATATAGGCAACCACAAAGGTTGGGGCCACTCTTTTTCCTTCATGCAGGTTTACTTCTTGTGTGTCACAGTCTTAGCCCTCATGATCAGCTTACTCAACCCTTTGTTACATATTGACTTAACAATAATGGAGGTTTTATGACAGGTACCATCCCCATGTTTTACTCTTCGTAAGAAACATTACACACATATGTATAAAAAACGAAAATGATGTAATAGGAAATTATAAGGATGTGGATGTATGAATATTAAAATGGAGCTGAAAGTGTATGTGTTGTATAATTATGGGGACTGGACTTGCATGCACGTATTATTATTTATAGTGTTATTTAATTGAAATAATAAAAATAAATTATTAAAGTGGTGGGCCTTTGAAGGCCCAATTTTGGTGGATAAATTGGAGGGAAGGGCCCAGTTAGATATGGAGGTTGGTTGGAATCTTTTGCGTGTCTTTTTGGTGCACCAGCACCAGATGCCTTTTTGGTTTACTTAATCTTTATAACCAAAATGAAAACAATAAATAAATAAAATGGCGTCGCCCGGACTCGAACCGGAGACCTTCAGTGTGTTAGACTGACGTGATAACCAACTACACCACGACACCAGATGCTATATATTAGTCATAAATATTATTCTAATTCTTTATAGTCTCATTTGATTTTTAGTTTTTAATTTTTGAAAATTAAATCTATAAACACCCGTTTTTAAGTTTTTAATTTTTGAAAATTAAGCCTCTAAACACCTGTTTTTAGTTTTAAATTTTTAAAAATTAAGCTTATAAACACCTCTTTTATCGAGATGCCCATTTATCCTGCAAAAACTCGCCCAAGGGAGAAAGGAACGAGGAGAAATTGGGAAAAAATAGACTTAATTTTCAAATACCAAGAAACAAAAAATCAAATAATTACCAAACGGGCTTAAATTTTTAGATTTGTGTCTTTTAAATCTTTAAATTATCGAGAATGTTTAATATGTTTCTAATCTTAAAACTTTTTAACTAAAAAAAGTGTATGGCAAATTCATAATTATAAAAAATCAATTGATTTCTTAGATACATATTCAAATTTTATGTCCAATTAAACCCAAACTTTCAATTTTTTTATCTAGTAGTTCAGTTAATTTTAAATTTTTTTGAAAGCTTAAAAATTAACTTTGTAATTTTGAAAGTTGAAAGATCAAATAAACACAAACATTAGAGTTTATGGACTAAATTCTGTAATCTAACCAAAAGAGTTTCTAAGTGAATAAGATTTGTGTTTGCTTTTTAAGGAAAATCATTATAAAGAGAAAAAATATCAAACTATTACAAATATAGAAAATTTTCACTATATATCAGCATTACACCACAATAGAATTATTTTGCTTAAACGATAGACT
Organism: Lagenaria siceraria; assembly: GCA_002890555.2. Taxonomy (NCBI): domain Eukaryota; kingdom Viridiplantae; phylum Streptophyta; class Magnoliopsida; order Cucurbitales; family Cucurbitaceae; genus Lagenaria; species Lagenaria siceraria. The sequence continues at coordinate 15,760,572 of CM016483.1, read as the reverse complement.
TATCACTGATAGAATTCTATCGTAGACATTAAAAATTTTCTACATTTATAAATAGTCTGACTCATTTTTTTTTATATTTGAAAACATTTCTTTTTTTAATGAAAAAAAATTATATTAAAATTTTTGCAAATATTGATCAAAATGATTTGTTTTTAGTACAAGGAGCCGAATCAAACGTTATGAAAATGAAAATGTAGAGTACAAAAAACATCAGAACCCAAATGAATCGAACCCAATGTATAAATAAACATGATCTTTTACAAAAAAAAAAAAAAAATATGCATTGCCTTGGTGTCCCAGCTACATGTTCTTCATATCAACTGCTTTATAATCTTTTAGTAAATATCACAGAGCAGGCAGCATGGAGAGGTCATCAAAAGCCTGGAAAAGAAGAAACAGGATACTTGACCTGAAAATAGAGATAGCACAAATCAACACAATTATGAGAACTAATCCTGTTTCTTTTCTTTATTTCTTCTCCTTTAAATCAAAGAGTTACAAAAAAAAAAAAACATACACAGAAGCAGAAGAGAAGCAGGTGGTTAATACACATACTCTCTACACTAATCACTGTGTCCTTTTCACACCAAATGTGTCTTCTAGTCCATCACTAACCTTTCTTCTTCGTTCTGCAATCATGTCAGAATAAGCCTGCAAATGAACAGAAGCTTCTCATTTAAAACAACTTCTTTCTTCCTCTTATTCGTTTTTGGCACTAAAAATGCTATCAGAAATCCACCCATATCAATCTTTGTCAAATGTCCAATAACATTTTGAAGTTGTTCAAGTGATCTTGCGTTCATAAAATATGCAGGGGTCTCATTCTGTTAAAGGTGATTCTAGATTCAAATAACAAAATCAAAGTTGACCAAAGAGGGGTTTTACAAAGGGGCTGTATGAATTGATGCACAAACCTTTGGATATGAGTAAAGAAAGATGTACCACCATAAGCATATTAATGAGAGTATTACTGCAGTCACTGCTATCGACTTTATAATAACCCAGCTAGAGGCAATCACTAGTAATCCTGTCAGTGTGATAGTCCAGGGTTGACACCTTGTGACAAAATGATAAATTGAACAACATCAAAATAACAAAGTATAAACAATATTGATAAATCACTAATCAACTCAAAAGTGTAAGTTGATGAGTTATGGTAACTTTAGTTATATCAATACTCTAGCACTTCTACTTAGTTGTGAGCTTGAAAATTTGGTGAAGGTCAAACTAGAAGAAATCAATATTAATCATTAATTATTATTAGGGAGAAAATGACACGATAAGGGTTTAAACATAAAACCTCTTGTTTTGATACCATTGTAAATCACCAATCAACCGAAAAGCTTAAGTTGATGGGCTAGGATAAATTTAGTTATATCAATACTCTAACAAAAAGCATAATATACCAAAACTAAAAACTTTAACTATACTTTAGAGAGAGTATCCCATTTCTCACCAAACCAATCCAGACTGCCAAAGCCTAGTTTTCATGGACATCAGAGAGTTCTCATTTTTCTTTTTCCTTTTTCCATTTTGGCAGATTCAATGAGGTGGGACAGGGAAAGGCAAGTATTAGAGGACGTCCCTCAGCATGTGTACAAACAGGTATATGGATCTATACTCTACAAATTTCTGCTCAGAAATTGAGTCCCAGTTGCCTGTTTAGCACTGATGCATTTACTTTCTTTCTTAAAACCACAAATCAATCAGTTCAATTGCTTTTTGATTCATTGGAAGTCGTGTAAACTGAGGACTATAGATAGGATAAAATACGAAAAGCTTATCTAATTGTTTCATTCCATTAAAGTACCCTCTAGGAATTATTCTAGCTAAACTAAACATTCAGGGAAGAAAAAGCACTTCTGCAATGAAGGGTGTAGTTATAGAAATTGGAATAATTGCAAGCAGAGCCTTTAAATTCTTAGATAGGAGGAGGATTCTCTACAGAAACACGTCAATCATGACCAAACTTGTGAATAGATGAACATCAAAAACATAAACTATATCAGCACATGCTAGAGGACAGGAACAGTAAACAATAGGTGATATGTCCAACTAAGAACAACACATTCCAGTTAAGCAATATATCCATCATTAGTCATTCAACTTCTGCAACTAGAAGTCCAAATGTACTTGACCCCCACCCCCACCATGTTAAACTTAAAAGCCAAAAGAAACAGACCCTCCATTATTTTACATTGGAGAAAACAGAATTCTCTCTGTATAACCATTACCAACCAAATATATGAAGAACCCATGATAGAAATTCACGATTCCTTGATTTGTTAGCACTAATTCCAAAATCCCAATATTGGGGTTTTTTCTAAAAACCTCATTTACATAGTTGCTGAAAAATAAGATAAGAAAGCGAGAGTAAAAATGGTGGAAGAAGAAAGCCCCAAAATGGAAAGCTAACCAAGAAGGCTTTGTATCCCAGACGGAGTCATATTCGAAAGAATGGTAATTCAAATATCCATCCATATCATCGACGACCCCATTTTCATCTAGAAACTGAGAATCATTTTCGTTGCCTGATTGGTTCCCAAAAACCACAGTTTTGGTGCGGAATTTGGTGGATTTGTGAGCAAAGGAAAGGAGTTGTGAGGAAGCAGCGAAATTAGAAAGAAGGGTTCGTGTTGAAGAAGGAAAATGGTAGCATCGTAGAGAAGTTGGAAGTAATAGAGAAACAGCTCCCATAGAATTGGGTTTTCTGTATAACAACTTCCCAGTAGTGTGCTGACTATGGAGGCATGGAGATGGAGCTGAGCTGCCGAAGTTGGTGAATTCCAAATTAGACTAACAGAGAGGATAAAATTCATGGCCCACGAAATACGATGCACCCATTCACCCGCAGCTCATAAATTTCTTATTATTTTTGGGTAAAATAGCAGATTTTTAAAATGGAAAATTTTTAAAAATAGAAAAATAAAAGAAACTATTTACCTAAAATAGCAAAATTTTTAGATAGTTATTATAGACGCGCATAAAAGTCTATCAAAGTCTATTAGTAATAGAAATAATAGAAGTCTATCAATGTCTATCAGTATTTTTTTTTTTTTTGTTATTTTGTGTAAATAGTTTGACATTTTTTCTATCTGTGAAAATTTCCTTTTAAAATTTCCTTTGGAAAGATAACAAAAATATTTTGAAATAATATACAGTTAAAAATCACTTTTAATCCCTAATGTAACAATTTAGTCCATAAACTTTGGTTTATAATGATTTAGTTCTTCTACTTTCAATTTTGTAACAATTTAGTATCTAAATTTTAATATGTGACAATTTAGTTCTTGTACTTTAAAATTTGTAACGATTTAGTCTTTATGGTAGACATTAGCTTTAAAATTTAATGAGATTTCTTATATAAATAAGCCGACAACTACATCATAAAATAATAAAATTTGACATTTAATTTTTGACTTTTTTACGTCAGGACTAAATTGTTATAAATTTGAAAGTATAAGGACTAAGTTGTTATATACTAAAGTCTAGAGACTAAATTGTTATCAAATTGAAAATATAAAGACTAAATCGTTACAAACTAGCTTAGGGACTAAATTGTCAGTTTCTTGAAAGTTTAAGAACTAAAAGTATTTTTTTAACCATGGTAAAAATAGCAAACTTAATTTATAAATAAAAGATATTAATTAGTAAAAGATGGAAATACCCCATAAACCCCAAAATTGAGTAAATCTGAAAATTCAAAGGGAAAATAATTCTATTAGTAAATGTTAAACAGATTTTATTTACTTTCTTCCTAAATCTACCTAATCAAATAGAACAACACAAAAAAAAAAAAAAATACAGTGTATTTAGACGTTCAAGAAGCTCATAATCACACTCCCCTAACAAAAAAAAAAAAAAAAAAAAAAGATATTGACAAATTTAACGTATAACTTGTGAAGAAAGAACTTTAGATTATACTTGCAACACAAGATTAAAAGTCTATTTGGATTGACTAGAGAAAAAAAAATGTTTTTTAAAAAATTCATTTTTATATAAATTCTTTTGATAAAATCTAGTTAAAATACACTTCAAACTATTTTAAATAGTTGTCAAACACTTCAATTTTTTATAAAATGTGTTTGGAATACATGTTCGAGTGTTTAATTTAAAATATAAATCATTTTGGAAAAAATTGGAGTGTTTGGCAACTACTCAAAATAGATTTTGAAGTGTATTTTAAACTGTTTTTATCAGAAGAGTTTAAATAAAAATGAGTTTTTATTCTTAAAGAAAATTCTTCACAATAGCTAACAACGGCCAAACAATTCTTCCTCTTTTTTGCAACCACATTCACCATAGCTATAACAACCAAAATTTTTAGATAATTTTAATTCAATTATCTCTAATTATTTGGGTTAAGATTATTCAATTTCAAGTAAATGGTAAATATTTATAATTGGTTGTGAATTGGATTTGATTCTGAGGTAAGTGACGCTGCTGTCAGTTTCGTTCATGGCCCAGTTCATGTTACCCAACTGATTATAGTCTACTGATTATAGAATTTTGACTGATCTTTATGATTCATGGAATATGTGCATTTATGATATTGTAAATGGTTGTTGTGAAACTTCGTTATTACATATCTGTGTATACGTACGAATTACATGTTAGACAGTAGTGGTCCATTACCCCCGTCATGTCCCATGTTACGATATCTTGAATCGACAGGTTCACTCCCATATTCACTATAATGTCAGTTGAAAATTGACATTATAGGGGTACGATGTCGGTCAGACGACCAACATCGAAGAACGCATTATTAAAGATGTTCAATGTCGGTCGCCTTTAATGTCGATTTTCGACCGACATTATTGATGTCTTTAATGTCAGTTTTTGACCGACATTATAGATGACCGACATTGAACACTAACACCCTCCGACCGACATTAAATGTATTTACCCGTCATTAAATATTAATTTTCTGTGAAAGGCAATGTCCGTCATCATTGCTTTATTAAAAAATTAAAAAAAATATTATTGGTTGCATACATGGCTGACTAACAAAATTAATATTTCTATATATATGATATTTGTATACACCAACCATAACTCAACTTTCAGCAAACACAACAATTAACTAATTCACTCCAACAAAAGTAATATGGCTATTCGTCTCTCCACAAACTACATTCAATTTATAGAGATAAACAAAACTTTAAATACAAGACGAGTTATGATCCTTATTATAAAACACAGAGCATATGTAATAATAAAAAAGAGACCTGCACCCTCCAAGTACCACAACACTCTTAGGTATCTCCAAAGTCAAAGTCTTATCAGATGTTATCCTCAACTCCTTGAAATCTACAAACAAAAAGAGAAGAGTATTAAAACTAAGAACTTTAAATATATGAATCAAATTTCACAAAGGATAATGGACACAATATTATGATACCACATACACGAATAAATAAACACCAAAAGAGAACATGAAAATTTTCATTAAAATGATGGGCGCAATAGACGAGCACGAACATACAAGGATGGGCTCGTGGAGAAGAGGTTGAAAGGAAGATGGTGAAGTTGATAACTTTAAAATGACTAAAGTTAAGCACTACAACATACATAATCCAAACAAGACTGTGCAAGTTCACACCATTTGATTCCATCTCATTATTCTTCAAACCACCTTGATCAGCATCACATTCAGTGACTAAAGTAACCAAAAGATCCTCCCAACAACAAAACAGTAACAAAAGACATAAGGAAAATTAATTTCAGATTCACATAACCATCATCAACAATACCAAACAAAATTTTAAGTGAGACCATGAACAATTTCCAAATTCCATTCGAATTTGAGCTAACCTCACTAAGCCCGTTTCTTTTGTTCCAAAATGATAATTAAGTGGAAAACTCACCAAATATTGGCTTGACGACTTGTTCCTCTTCAAATCAACAAGAGTCGTTGTTTATTTAATTGTTGACCTGCGACCTTTTCTTCATTTTGCTCTTAGGCATAGCAGGTGAAATTTTTGGGTTATAGTGACCTTCATTTGCATCAAGAAAACTACAAGACAAAATGATAATATAGGTATCAAATACATCCGTTTCTAGGAGAATAAAGTTTCCAAAGCATTTTTTTAATAACCTTACAAAAAGTACATTTTCGTTAAAGTTCACCCCTGTATCAAAATCTACATCCAACGGCTTTCCAACCCCAATAAACAAAAAGAAGATTTTCCTTGTACAACACAAAAGACCATATAAAAATACATTTATAAATATCCATTAACGCCATGGCAGCATTGAAAACCCAATACCACCCTTTTAACTCGTTATATGAAACTCCCTTATCATCATAACTCATAACAAATCAAAAAGAAAAACAAGTAACTGAAATGAAACTCTAACCTGGGCAAGTGACAAAACATTTTTACTTCCCCGGACTATTTCTTGAATCTGCAAAAAATTTCACCATCAATTACTCAATAAAACTCCATCAACTCTTGCAGTTTTCAACAGACTTATTTCAACATAACCAAAGAGTGTGTTATTATAATAAGTCTCATCTTTACATGATTGACTTCTAAACATGTCCCTAGAGCTTCCAGTGCAGAATGGTGGCCACATCCTTTACCTAACAAAGAAAGAGTAGTGACCACCCTTGAGTCCAAGAGTTCCATTCACCAAACCATCCCTAACAAATGGATAGGTTAGCAGATTCCCAAGTGATACACCAACTGCTTCCTGCATTTACAAAGAAATGGGGAAAAAATGTTAATAGATATCCATAAATCAAAAGAAAATCTCATTTCCTCAGTTTCTTTTTCTCTATTTATATTTGATTTTAAAGTGTAAAAAGGGCTTATATTTTACCTTTTCACAGTGTGTACACAGTTCTCCAAGGTCTCAATCACCATGCTTTGATTTCACCTTGGCCTTAGCAGGCAAACCAATTTTCACCCATTCTTCAATGAAATCACTGTGATTCCAATCACAAATGTGAGTTCTAATCAGTTTGTTTACAAGGTGCAACAAAATATATGCATCTATACAATATTTTCCTCTTCACTGCTTGTTCTAGCATCAAGAAACTCAATACATGTTTGGATAACTACTCTTATGTTTTATAAAGTTGGTTTCAATTGTTCTAGTTTAGTATATTTTCTCATATAACTCCGTTTATAGTCACTACTTGTCCTAAATTACGGGTTTGAGAATAGTGGTTTCAATTTGCATAGTAAGATTAACTTTAACGAGTAAAAACCGCGAGTTTCACTTCTCGATTTGGCGTTGAGATATTGAAATGAAGAAGAAGAGTGCTTACGTTGAGTAGTTTCCATCAAATGGAAAAGTCATGAGCCCCTTAATACCACCACAAGCACTGTGACCAATCACAACAATGTATTGCACCTACACCACCAAAACCATTCAATTCACCCAATTTTCCTATTTATATTGCATACAATAAAACCAAATGAATGACTCCTGAATGAAAATTGACTTGTTTTGGTCTCTTTGTTTCACCTTACATTTCTTTATTTCTGAATTAAAAAGGGCATATTTGAAGTTTTTTATATACCTTGAGATGAAGAACATCATATTCAATGGCAGATCCAGTTCCTGAAAATTTGCTCTGTTTTCAACAGAACAAAAAATGGCTCAAGATTCAGATTTAAACATCCATACACACACAAGAATATATATATATATATATTGAGAAGAATTAAAACTAAACCTGATCATATGGAGGAATCAAATTGGCAACATTTCTGACCACAAAAGCCTCCAATGGTTGGAAATCAAGGACATGTTGGGCACACTCTTGAATCAGAGCAAGCAAACACCATAAACTGCATTTTGCATAACAAAATCAAATTAAATTAAATTCAGCTCCAAACTAAAATAGCCTTCTTTAATTTACTCATAAATACCAAATGAAATCTGCCAATAAAATAAAATTAAAAAAAGAGTGATAGATACCTTGGGGCTTTGGCCCTTTGCAAGTTCAAAGAACAATAATCATTCAATTAATTTTCATTTCAAAACTTCAAAACCTTATTAACAATAATTGTTGAAATAAAAGCAAAAAGATTGTAATAACTTTAAATTACTAAATTGGAAAGAAATATTAAACGAAAACTTTACCTTTAGAGCAAACAAATGACTCGAGCAACCAACACGAAGAAGATCGTGAACAAATCCGAACAACCTACACGCTGCTGGAATATATCGGAGCTCGAAGACCTTGAACACATTAGAGCTCGAACAGATCTGAGTGGAGCCTGAACATATCGGTACTGACAGAACCTGCAAGTCTGGATGGGAATGGCCGAACGAGCGGTTGAGTCAACGATGAGGTGAGCGGAGGAGGTGGTGTCGAGTTGGACTGGGCGGTGTTGGCGGCGATGGAGTTGGACTGGGCGGTGGTGGCATCGAGTTGAACTGGGCGGTGGTGGAGACGAACGGAAGAGAGAGCTCTGACGGTGCTAGGTGGTGGACGGTGACGCGATCGGAGCAAGGGTCGGCGGCCGGCGAACGATAGTGGCGAGGTGAGAGGCGGTCGGCGATGGAGGTTTACTGGGCACGCGTGTGTTTGAGAGGGCACTAGCGGCTGGAAGTAAAAAGAATTTCCTTTCCTTCCGTCTTTTTTTTTCCTAAAATATATATATATAATAACTCAAAACCCTAACTCCAACTTATCTTAAAATATACATCATCTTTTCCTCAAATCCCAAATTTATTCTCAAATCATTCAACTCCAATTCCAAATTATCTTTCCAAAATAACTTAATTTGGCCTCAAATCTCAAAAAAAAATTTAAAAAATAAGATAAGTCTCAAATTACTTAATATCAATCCATATTATCCCAAATTTTTTAACAAATTAATTTCAGAATCCTCAAATCTCTCGTTAAATAAACTAATCAATTAACTTTTCAAATTATATTAATTTTGGTTATGAAACCAAAATTAAAAGAATACTAAAATCCATTAATCTAATATAATGAATTTAAAATTAACTAAAAATTCGGGATGTCACAAAAATAAAGGGCTAAAAGATTTAGGATAGAAATGTAGTTAGTTTCCAAAATCTTGAAATTAAAATCGAGCTTCAAATACCCAATGAAAGGGGAAAATAGAGAGAAAAAAATATTTTTGCTAAGAATATATTATATAACAAGAGGAAGGAAAAATAGGAGAGAAATGGGGAAAAAAATAGGGTTTGATTATTTTTTTTAATTGATAATTGGAGAGAGAAATGGGGAAAAAATAAGGTTTGATTATTTTTTATTTTTTTAATTGATAATTGGAGAAGGAGGGAAACAAAATTTGAGAGGGGAATGAAATTGGAGCAGGAGGGAAACAAAAAATGAAGATTAAAAAAGAAAATTAAATTTGAGAAATTTTTTTTGGAGGATCTTTAATGTCAGTCGAAAACCGACATTAAAGATCCGTTTTTTTTTCACTTGCCCTGACATTAAAGATCTGTGTCCAATTTTTTGGACCGACACTGAAGGCCTAATTTGTTGTAGTGATTTGACGGTGCGCCATCAGGCCACTAGATATGTATGTACCGACTGGTGCACCTCCATGTTATGATGTCGTGAATCATCAGGTTTGCTTCCATGTTTTGACGGTGTGCCTTCAGGCCACTAGACGTGAGTGACTAAGCGTGCAGGTTATCCACTTAGACAAACACCTAGAATAGTTTCAGAATGCATGTGATCCCAATAAGGGGGTCACTTACTGGGTATTTTATACTCATTCTTTTCTCTGTTATGAATTTCAGGTAAGGACAAGGGTAGACTGGCGAACGACAAGAAGAATCCGTAACCAAGCCAATGGGACTAGACAGAAGCTTTCGCATATGTTCTTTCATGATTTCAATGTTTTAAAGTGGTCAATGAATGTTCAAACTCTTAGTTTACCTTCATTGTTTTATTCATTATTTAATTTATTTTAGCATTTTGGTAGGGTACCCCGAATAAAGATTTACATTTCATTTGGTTGAAATTGTTTATTTTATGAAAGTATTAGCTTCATTTTGCCTAAGTTGCAAGAGATTTTTTTTTAAACCTATGCATACATGCAGTAGCTTTTTGTTAGTGTGCGTCAGAAGTCGGGTCGTTACAGTTGGTATCAGAGCCTAAGTTTTAGATTCTATAGTGTGTAAGCCCAGATTATCCCATTTGGCCATAACGGATTCTTCGTCGCTGCCAAGTACGTCTTGAAAAAAATATAGATATATATATACAGAGACAGTTATATGTACGAGACTTTACCTGTTTTATTGTTACTTTCGACTGGTTATTTTTATTGATAAAGCATTTGCTAAGAATTGTTTATGGGTGGTTGTTAGGAAATGACACCACGAGTTAGGGGAAGAGGCAGTGGTGGTGTGAATGCTATAGGAGGGCAAAACCCTGGGGTCGAGGTCCAGGAACACAGAACCCCGACGTAAATCTTGTGGTTCAAGGTCCAGAAGTACAAGACCTAGAAGTAAATTTAGAGGTTGGTGGTTCTGGAGAGCAGAATCCAAAAGTTCAAAGCCTTCCTGCACCAGAGGGCCTCTTTGCTTGCTCCTCTACTTCACATTTGTGGAAGTCAATGCAATCCTACCAATGACATAGAGTAGGAGAAGTGGCGTCTTGGTTCAATGAGAGGAAGCTTGGATGAAAGGAAACAAAATGACTTCGACAAACAACCTCAAACCAATCAATCGAATATTGATTAATAAGTAATCATTCGGACAACATTCTAGGAATGATAGACGACTCACTTGCAATCTTCTCTAACTATAATATATGAGCTCAAAAATTAACATCACCATGCATTTAGCATGTAAATTTGATATTTACAGAAATATTTAGAGATTTGCATCTTGTTCATATATGTGCAGTATGTTCGTGAATGTTTTTCATTTTTTAAAATATTTTTATTATAATTAGAAGCTACCAAATAATATGTGTGACAACTCAAAATTTTAGGTAATTTTAATTTATTTATCTTAATTATCTGGGTGTTATTTTGAATTTTTAAGACTTAATTGAATTATTCTAAAAAGATAATTCAATTTAAATTAAACATGATAAAAGATTTGGGTTTAAATTCAATTGGTGAAAATTGAATTTTAATTTGGGAGATTTAATTGGTTTAGTTGAATTGATGGAGGAAAAAGAAATTTAAATATATATATATATATATATATATATATATATATATATATATATATATATATATATATATATAGTGACCTAATGAGGTAGACAGGGAGAAAAACAACCCGAAAAATGGAGAAGGAAAAAGAGAGCAGTGCAGTTTAGTTTTTCAGCGACAACTCCTGGAAAATTGTCATTTCTGGAGTTTCAACCGTCGGATCGTGTTGAAATTTATTCAGGATGTTCAGACACATAGGGTCTCATTCTGAATGGTTGAATCGTTGTTTTGAGCTCTGGTTTGTCCATAATCTCTGCTGAACAAAACCTGTAAAATTGGGCGATATTTTTCGAGTATTGGTGAGATTTCTTGCAAATTCTTGATTACCCATTAATTTGTAATCCAAATTGGTTGATATTGTTGTATTCTTGGCGTTAGGAGCAAGTTTTAGAGAAGTTTTGAAGGTGGAAGCATGTTGTCCAGAGAAGTAAAGTTCGGTTTGGTGATTTTGGATCAATTTTGGTGAGTGACAATGTCTTGGAAGTTATTTTGAAAGTTTTATTGGTGCTGAAAATTGGGTTTTTAACCCGTAATATTAATTTTTTCCTAGGTTGGATTTATTGTTTAGAGTTCGGAAGAGGATTGAGACTTGGTTGCACTTCGAGTAAGTTGTTTGGAGACAATTGGAACAAGTTTATGTTTGTGCTTATGCATTAAATGTAAATTTTAATTAAATTCATGTTGTAGGATTCATTCAAGATTTCTAAAGGGTTGAAAGAGATTAGTTGCTGGGCTAAAATCAATTAAGCTTGATATCTAGGTAAGTGGTTTACTACCGGCTCGCCTTCGAACTGCACGCTACCCAAGTTATTATTGTTAAGTTGAATGGATTGGAATGACTTGCCTATGTTTCGCTCATGAATAGATTACTTTGGGTATGTTGGAAGTCTACAGGCTATGATAATATGACCACGACATGAAACCTTATGATGATAATTTACATGCTATGATAATTAAGATTTAAGGCCTATTGGTTGATTGATGCATGTCATGTTAAATAGTGACAGTTAGTTATCCTCTCGGGCTGTGTACACTTTATACCATGATATTGTTGGCTTTTTGGCCCTTAATCTCAAATTAATTAATTTTAATTAATTAATTAATTAATATTTTGATGATAACAAACTTGCTTTTATTTATTAACAATTTGAGTGTTTTGAAGTGTCCATTGTGTAGAGCATGGAACAACGGTTCCAACGCAATTTGAATCACTCAAATCGGAGTTCAAACGAAGAAGATATGACTGGAACAAGCTTAACGGAAAAATACTCGATGTCGATGACGTGACGGCCAAATCATCAAAGTGGACCTACTAGAGGATGACAAGTGGAGCAATAGATAAGTGACACATGGAGCTTTTGATTTTTTGTTGGTTTTAAAAAGAATGGTTTTAAAAAGAAAATGAATTTAATATTATTATATGTTTGTGTCTAACGGCTAGTTGCCTTTAAAAGAAAATGAATTTTATATTATTTTATGTGTGTGTCTAACGGCTAGTTGAGTTTAAATCTCAACCATTCAATTTTCTTTTACCAACATCTAATGGTCCAAATTTAATGTAGTTTCCAACAACTTTTCTCTCTTTTTAAACACTTTATATTCTCCAAAATTAAAACAACAATTTCACATCTTTTTACAATCCTCCATAATTCATTAAGCTTCCATTGTTGCTCTCTCTCCAAGCTTCAATTTTATTATTTTCATCTTATTCTTGAGAGAAATTTATGTATGGTGAGGATTGATTTGTTGTGAGCTCAAAATTTGTAAATTCACTTTATTTAGAGAGTTACTCAAGTGTGTTCTTTAATTTTTCCAAACTTTTGTAAGGGTTGCTCTTGATCCCGGAAAAAGAGTGGTTGTAACGGTTTGATCCTAATCCGTGGAAAGGGTTGAGTTTGTTCTTGAACTCGCAAAAAGAGCGGTGTAGCGGTTGGGCTCTAATCCGTGGAAAGAGTCGGTAGACCCTTATTCAAAATCCCAAGAGGTGCTTGGGAAAGTGGATGTAGGTCAAGTTTGACCGAACCACTATAAAAATTCTCGGTGTTAATTTCTCTATCCCTATCCTATTTATTTTTGCAATTATTTTATCATTATATTTTATTGTATGAAATTAATTGCAATATTTATTCCTTGAAATTAATTGGTCATATTTGTTTACTTTGATTGGTAGTCCTTAAATTTGCATATCATTTACCATTCTTATTATTAGAATTAAATAGGGTGCTTAAAAGTATTAGTTTTATTTTCTTGGTTAATTTTGGATTGAATTTATTTGCATGAAATTCTTGTTTAAATTACTTGTTAGTATAAAGTGTATTGATTTGTTTAATTGGGCCCACATTAGTAAAAAGTTTTAATTAGCTTAATAAAACTCTATTCACTCCCTCTAGGGTTGCCATACCGGTCCAACAGATATGTGTTCCTTCGGGATCACTAGACTGTCATGATATGCGTTCCTTCGGGATCACTAGACTGCGATAATATGTGTTCCTTCGAGATCACTAGACTGACATGATATGTGTTCCTTCGAGATCACTAGACTGACATGATATGTGTTCCTTCGAGATCACTAGACTGCGATAATATGTGTTCATTCGAGATCACTAGACTGTCATGAAATGTGTTCCTTCGAGATCACTAGATTGCCATGATATGTGTTCCTTTGGGATGACTAGACCGCTATGATATGTGTTCCTCCGGGACACCACGACTGCCATGATTTGTGTTCCTTAGGGTTCACTATTATGCCCATGTTATGATTTGTACACATGTCCCATGTAGAAAAATTAACAAGTTTACTAGATAGACCTGGTAGTGGGTCACTTACTAAGTATTTTTATAGTAACTCTTTCTTATGTTACAACTTTCAGGTAAAGGCAAGGACAGACAGATGAATGAAAGGAAGAATCTATGACCGTGCCATTGGGACTAGTCAATGTTTCTGCTCACGTTTTTATGTTTCTATTCCAGTATTGATGTTTAAATTCAAAATTTTGGTTTTGCATCGTTAGGCGTTTATGCGAAGTTCACCGTTTTGGTTTTATAATTTTCATAAGGGTACCCCGATCCAAGATTTTTAATTATTTAATTTAATGAAGTTATTTATTTTTATAAATTTCTTTGATTTTAATCAAATATATGAAAAGTGTCATTTTGAGATGTGTGCATGCATGAAGTAATGACCTAGAACAAATCCTAGGAAGTCGGGTCGTTACAATATGTCATAATAGTTCTTCTTTTTTTAAAAAAAAAAAAGATACCAGACTTTTCATTATGAAGATAAAAAGAGACTAATGTCAAAGATACAAGATGAAACGAGAAGAGCAAAACACAGAAACAACAACATACAAACATAAAAAAAAACATTAGACAAAATACATAAGACCGAAATACAATAATAATTAAGATTGTCCTAAAAAGGAACCCCAACAACTTTATGTCTTGAATAGTAAATCCTTCAAACGGTTCGGAGAGAAAGCACCATGATGGAGCCTTTAAATGGACCGAATCAAACTGGGCATCTGAACTTTGAGAAGAACTTTGAAAGATACGTTAATTTATTTCAAACTATAGATCAAAAAGCAAGATTCCATTTACACAAAGCAAGGAAGCTTGTCAATTCCACTTAGAGCCACATAAAAGTGAATTCCACTTAGAGCCATTATCCAACTAATATTGAAAAGATCAAATAAGAGCCTCCAACAATGTTGAGCATAAAACACTCAAAAAGTATATGGATATGAGAGATTCCTCATTCTTAAAACAAAGAATGCAAACTGAGGGCCTTAGGCATGTAGATAGATTTTTCCTTTGTAAAACTTGTGAAGAGTTAAGGCTCCCATGCATTAAACAAAAACCAAAAAAAGTTTTCTTGGGGCTTTTTTACTTCCATAATGATTTAGAAATATCATTGGGAATCAATGTAGAGGAAGCCAAATGATTTGAGAGAAACTTAAGATTCAAGCGACCAAGTGTGAACATCCTTGCATGAAGATAATGAGATTAATGAGAGGCACGAAGAAAGAGACTAAAAATTGACCACCATTTCGTCTAAAGTTCGTCTAAAAGAGAAATTCCATAAGGAAGTTGAAAGATCCCAACCAACACTAACAACCACGTTTTTTGCAGTGGAGATATTGAAAAGCCATGGAAACCTGGATTTTAGAGAGACCTCATCCAACCACACGGAACTAACAAAAAAGAAGCTCGAGATCCATTTCCAATTTTGAAATGTGCAGGACTCTCCACCTTTTTTCAAGATTTTGAGATACTAACCTGAGGACTATGCATGCTAGAGTGGCCTTTTCCACTGGTGTGTGATCGATTGGGCGTGTATGAGTGATGAAAATAAGTAAGGTCTACGTGCAAGCATACACGTTCGATGAAGTAATAACTTGGAGTATTCCAAGTGTCGAATCCTACAGGACTAGATTGAGTTTAAATTTCTTATGGTTGTAGACCAATGTAACCAAGGTAACCAAAGAGAAAGTTTAGAACTTTTGGTGAAAGAAAACGTAAAAACAATTAACAATGGGAATCAAATAGGGGTAACAATGCTATGACCATTCGGGTGTTATGTCTTAAGTGATGTGACCGCATCACACCAAATGATGATTTACACATGGACAGGAAACTACACCTATTCGGTCTTGTACCAAGTTCCTTTAGGAGTTCTAAGCAGCTAATGCCTAATGTTTCCATGGTTAGCTGGATCTTTGATTAAATCAAGTCCAGTTCCTTTATCCTATGGTGTCCCTTATTTCTAAGACAACATGACCATCCTTTTTCTAGGCTCTTAGCCCCATATCCCTTTGTGAAATCCGCTTACACCCTAACCTTCTCAGTATTAAAGCTCCGCTAGATCGTTAAATCAAATGGTCAGTTTAACTTACCGATTTTTATCTTTTAAAATCAACAAAGAGAATGTGATTACTCAAAGTGGTGTGAGCATTACATAACCTAAGCCATAACAACACTCAGGCTTTCACATTGTCAAACCCCTAAAAATATTTAGCTCATGACTTTGGATAAAATAATCATTTTCATTAACTCATAAACCATAGCTACAATATAACGTTTGATTGGTAGAATGTAAAATATGAAATAATACAAGAATAATAAAGCTGGAAAATAGAGATAACTCAAGTAAACTTAGGAAAATCCTCAAGTACAAGCCTTTCCCTAGGACGATTCCTTCTTTTTCAAGAAAGAATCTTGCCTCAACACACACTTCTGTGGAAGAGTAATCCTAGAGCCGCTACGCCTTAGAGGAACTTTCGTTCTTAAGACTACTGGCTTGAACTTCGAAGAGAATCCCAAGGTGCTGGAAATTGACAGTAAAATGGAGAAGAGAAGTAAAACGACGGTGAGTTCTTCTAAGACGTAGGGTTTCTTCACCTTTTATAGACCCTCAAATCGGTTAAGGAAGGCCGAGATTTGCGTTCTGAGGATTCACCAAACAGAATTAAGGATTTTTAGCCAAGAAAATTGTAGCTGATTCGGGCAGAATTGGATCTGGAAAATTAAGGCTCGACAAAGCTGGTACATCACTTGCTGTTGTGAGTGCATCACATGAAAATTAGCCAGAAAACTGTCAAAAACGTACCAGATCTGCAATAAATCCGCAAAAATCATCCTTTACACATAATTAGTCCTCATTAAGCTCATTTAAACATATTAATATCAAATTTGGGATAAATGTTATGCAAGGGTTCATTTTTCACATTAAAAATACTAAAATAAAGGCCTAATTTCATGCATTTCATAGCATGAATCAGTGTGCCATACAAATTGATCTGTACTAATAATTGTATAAATGGTAATATTTGCATAAGTTTGAGAGTCCAATTTTTATCATTCGTGAGTCTAATTTCTACAATTATTGAAAGCTTGAGGGTCCAATTTTAACATATGTAGAAGTTTAGGGGCTCAATTTTTACAATTGAAAGTTTTAAAGGGTGTAATTGCAACTACCACCATACTTCATGGTAGTTTTTGCAATTTGCCCTTTTTTTTAAAAGAATATATTAAAAAGTTTAATTTTTTAGTTTGGAAAATAAATATATATTTTTCTTTGAAAAATGAAAATTTTATTTTTTATTTACCAAATTCAAAATTTGGAGTACTCAATGTAACAAATTACAAGGAGGAAAAAAATTTGCTATATTATTATAGCAAAGCAAGACTCAAACTCACGTAGGCACGCCGTGGGTAGCAGAGCAAATGAACCAACAAATTATTTAGTTAACAAGTGATAAACTTGTATCAAATCTTGATTATGTATTAGCATCCATGTCATCAACTTTAAAAATATTACAAATATGGCAAAATATATTGAAAATAATATAGATGGTTAAAAAATATGTGATTTTTTATGTGAAAATAATATTCCAAAACTACCCTCATCTCTTAAAAAATAGAAAATTAGTAAATTTGGTATTTTCCTTCCTTTACACACGTTTCTTCCTCAATATTCTCCACGTTTTTGCAACAACCTAAAATTCTTAGATCTTCTTCAATATTCACGATTTCTCTAAGATTTGAAATACAGAATTTCTTTTGATGCACATGATTGCGCATATTTTTTTTTCAAAATCTTGTTTTTATTTCATTAGTTGAACACATGGTTTCAAAATCTCCTTCCTTGAGGATTTCTCTTCTTGAAGCCACCGTTTGTATTCGATTTTTTTGCTTGACTTTCGTCCTCACCTTCTTTCATTCACGATTACGCTCACAATTTTACTGGTTTTGATTTCGTCAAGATCTTCTCCAATTTTTCCATTACTAGAGTTTTTTTTAGGAATGAATGTTAGGTTTTCGAAATAGGGATGTTAATTGTTTGTGTATTGATTGAAAATTTGTCAGTTTGTGAAAAATTGGGTGTAGATTGCTGGTTTGTATTCGAGATAATTTGTGTTATTTGGTTATTATGTTTATTGTAGTTTGATTTTACAGACTTTTTATTTTAGGCTATGTATATTGAGAAATTGAAAGGAGAGGGAGTTGAAACATGGGTAAGAGGAAAATTCATGTGTTATTGTTAGTACTTAAGAGAGTCAGAATTGTTAGGTTTGATGTGAAAATGACTCCTTTGGGCTCCCATAGGAATATTTTTCTTCTCCCAATATTTTATTCTTTTGAGAGGATGGTTAGCAATTAATTTCATTCACCAAGCTATGGTGTCAAGCTTAAGACCATTAATCATTAAGGATAACCCATAAAAATTTGTTGTAGCTTGCAAAATGCTAGTTAGATATGTTATACAAGATGTGGAAATTAAATTGAAAATTAGAAGTGCGGGTGAATTGTTTAAGCATAGAGAATCGATTATGGCTATATAATTGATATCTGATTTATGTCTGATATCTATTTGATTGTCACGTGATTGTCATATCATTGATATTGATTGTCATATGATCTTCATTAGATATTAATTAAGTGCTTTGTGATTTCTATTTGATTAACATGTGATTGTCATCTGATTGTCATTGATTACCATGTGATTTTCGTAGATTTTAAGTACTTTGTGATTTCTATTTGATTGACACGTGATTGATATCTCACTGCTATCTGATTCTCATATGATTTTCATTAGATATTAAGTACTTTGTTATTTATATTTAATTGTCATGTGATTGATGTTTGATTTTTTACTACTGGTATTTTAGAGGTGAACAACCCTCGTCAAGCAAGAAGACCTAAAAAGCAAAGAATTCCTTCAATTGGTGAATTGGCAAAACACGTGAACTGTAGCCGTTGTAAGCGTGTTGGTCATAATAGAAAAATATGTAAATAATTTGTATCTATTTGAATAATCATATTGTGGACATCAAAAATATATTTGTTAATAATTTATTTTTATGTAAGTACAATATATAGTGCCTTATTTTAGCAGTTTATTGTTGACAACAATCAGGTAATCATTGACAATTAGTATATCAGTAATCAAATAACAATCAATATCAAAGGAAAATCAGATAGTAATCACATATCATTGGCAATCATAATGAGATAAAAATCAGTATCATTGACAACCCATTTTAAATATTAATCAAACAACAATCAAACAACAGTCAGTATCATTAGCAATTAGTATCAGATAATAATCAGACAACAATCAAATAAAATCGATATTATTGAGAATCAATGTCATATAGTAATTAGAGAACAATCAGATAACAATGGTTTAATTGACAATCATATTACAATCAATATCAAATAACAATCAAACAACAATCAGTATAATTAAGAATTAATAACAATCAAACAATAATCAGATAAGAATTGGTATAATTGGCCATTATATGGTAATCAGATAGTAATTAGTGGGCAATCAGATGCAGTCACACATTTTTAACTGTGAGGGGCATTTTGGTCATCCGAGCATTTCAATTGGGCTGGGCTTAAAGATTTTGCCTTTTTTTGCAAAATCATAAAACATTGTATATAGGTCTAATTTTAACAAATCAATTTGACTATTTTGCAACTGTCCCAAACTTTTAATATATAATACGTTTCAAAAGCAAAAGTATATATATGAAATATTTTCCCGAGTTGGGGGGGCATGTGCCCCTCTGGCCCGTTCATGGATCCGTTGGTGTCTCTTCGTCTATCACGACATCCTTCAAGCGAGCTACAAATGGTGTTTTTTCAACTTCCACAGCAAGCATTTTTTCAACTTCCAAAACGATTTCCATGGCATCCCTGATAAGTTTACCTTTTTCCATATTTATTTTATCTTTCAAAACTTGTAACGCGCGATCTTGGTCTATGGAATTTGTGAAGTCAAACTTGAGCAGGTTAATAAAATTTGAGTACTTCAAATTTAATGCTTCAAACTAAAGCTAAGTTTTTAAAATGAATCCATCCTCTATAACTAACAAAATCTTGTCGGAAAAATGCTCTATTTGACCAAGCATCCACTTTCAAAAGTTTAAAAATAATTTTAGAGAGAAGAGGTTATTTTTAAAATTTTAATTTTCTAATTTAAAATAATAATAAAATTACTATTGGGAACTTTTAAACTTATTTTTAAAATTGTAGGGATTAAAAAGATACATTTTGGAAACTTAGGAATCAAATGAACCTATTTAAAAAAATTCGGGAACTAAAAGAGTATGTTTTGAAAACCTAAGAACCAAACGTACATATTCTTCAAAACTCGGAGACTAAAAAGGTAATTTTCACTTCTTTTTAGTATTTGCTTTTAAATTACAATTGTTTTTTTAAATTTTACCCGCCATATTATTGAAGATTTTTTTTTTACTATAAAAGAAAAAAAGAGGAGGAAAAAAAAACGTAAACTAATATCTTCATGCCTATATATACTTCTTCATTCCCTTGAATAAACCCACAAGTTGGGGGTTCTCGAATTTGTTTTTTGTTTTGCCAATTTTGAGTTGAAATGGATTCTACGAACGCTGCCACAAACAAGATTGACGATTCTCATTCTCAGGTGGATGCCTCGATCCACCATGAAGGAAGTCGGGTATGGCTGAAGAAACTCTGCCCGCATTAATTGATAACGAGGAGCCAACCTTGAGTTTGGAAACGATGAAAATCTTTTGTTCGAATTCAGAAGGTTCTTGGAAGATTAGCGGACTAACATTTACAGTTTCGGCTACTACCTATGAAAACTGTGTTTCTTTTTTGTCATAGCCTGATTCTTTGGAGTTTAGGGTTACGCATCCGTCCTTCGAGTGCAAATTCCAAAAAAGAACCGACAGCAATTTTTCTTTACAACAAAGCTGTATCAGAATTTTGTTCAGCAGCCGATCTGCAGTTTATGTGAGTGTGAGAA
The DNA here is from genome assembly GCA_002890555.2 of Lagenaria siceraria. Classification (NCBI taxonomy): domain Eukaryota; kingdom Viridiplantae; phylum Streptophyta; class Magnoliopsida; order Cucurbitales; family Cucurbitaceae; genus Lagenaria; species Lagenaria siceraria. The sequence continues at coordinate 15,739,605 of CM016483.1, read as the reverse complement.
GGACGGTAGCATGGAATGCCGGAAGGAGGAAGCTTGCAAGGAAGGATGTCATACCCCCGATCCAGTTTCTTCGGGACTTTCTTGGAAAATTGATAAAGAACTAACAACTATTGCCATTACGAACAAAAATTGTCTCTGTTCATGATGGGAGTGGTAAGACAGCGTATCGAGTTATGGAACTTCGATGCAACACCGAAAAGGTGGCTGGGGAGTCGCGTGAAGCCTACAACGAGATGTGTGGCTGTTATGATGGTAAAAAGTGTTTGAATCGTTTTACTATCGAAGCGAAACAGGTTCAATAGGAGATCTTAGAATTTTCTTAAATTTTGTACGTACCATAACATATTCCTAAAGTGCTTTACAGATTGGGGTTTCTATATTTTTTTTTAAGTCATTGTCACACTTTGTTCAATAAATAAATGGTGATTAATTTTCTTTGATATGATACATTAAAACAGAATCAATGTTGTGATCAATATGTGAGGAAAAACTTGTATCACAAGTCTCTTTTTTATGTATATGATAAGATGTAGCTCATAAGGAAGTATTTGAGCATACACATCGAAGATCTCTTGCAACTTAGACAAAACGAAGTCAATACTTACATAAAATAAACAATTTCAACAAAATGAAATGTAAATCTTTATTCGGGGTACCCCTACCAAAATGCTAAAATAAATTAAATAACAAATAAAACAATGAAGACAAACTAAGAGTTTGAACATTCCTTGGCCACTTTAAAACATTGAAATCATGAAAAAAAAACATATGCGGAAGCTTCTGTCTAGTCCCATTGGTCTGGTCACAAATTCTTCATGTCGCGTCTACCCTTGTCCTTACCTGAAATTCATAACAGAAAAGAATGAGTATAAAATACTAAGTAAGTGACCCCATTATCAGGATCGTATGCATTTTGAAACTGTTCTAGGTGTCTATTTAAGTGGATAACGGTGTCTATTTAAGTGGATAACTTGCCCGCTCAGTCACTCACGTCTAGTGGCCTGAAGGCACACTGTCAAAACATGGAAGTTTGATGTTTACAACATCGTAACATGGAGTTGCACCAGTCGGTACACATATGTCTAATGGCCTGATGGCGCACCGTGAACCTATCAATTCAGGGTATCGTAACATGGGACATGACGGGATAATGGACCATTACTATCTAACATGTAATTCGTATGTATACACAGATATATAATAACGAAGTTTCACAACAACTATCATAAATTGTACAATATCATAAATGCACATATTCCATGAATCATAAAGATCCGTCAAAATTCTATAATCAGTAGACTATAATCAGTTGGGTAACATGAACTCGACCATGAACGAAACTGACAGTAGCGTCACTTACCTCAGAATCAAGTCCAATTCACAACCAATTTAATTTCTTCTGTGCTTTGAATAACCTTGAACCAACCTAAATATAAATCAAAATTAACTTAAATATTCACGCTTAAATCAAACACACACTTACACTGACCATCTCCAAAAGGTTATCAAAAGTGAGGCTTGAACCAAGATTGCCCAAACTTTTCAACAACTCAAACCTAATACAAATCAGCATTAGAGAATTAACCCAACTTTCTAGCAACAATCAAATAACCCAACAGGGAACCAAAACGTTAAAAACTTACTGAAATCCCACGAAACGAGCAGCGGCTTCAACACTCAACCTTCAAACTTCAAGGAAACCCAACAATCTGGTGAACGGAGGGTTGCCAGCGGTGATAGAAATCCCCACAGCACACTTGCGGCAGTCGACGATCCAAACGAAACCCCCACCGACGACGAACGGATCGAGGGACGTGGCGAGCACTGGTGATAATGTGCGGGGAAGGGCGACGCAAACTAAGGTCGAAAGTGAACGGCGGCCAGAACGACGCAAACCATGACTGGGACAACGAGAGCGGCAACGAGACACACGCTGACGACGGCGAATTCTAGTGCAGCCGACGACCCACACAAAGAAGAAAAAGTCTTTTCTTTTTTTTCTTTTTTCTTTGCCACGATGAACGAGGCTCCCTTTCTATAAATATAGATATTAAAATCCAAAACCCTAATTACTTTCTCAAACAAAACTTATATATACACATACATATATATACATATACTATACATACATATACACATACATATATATACATATACATACATATATATACATATATATATATATATATATACACATATATAAAACATATTTTTTTCTTACTTAACCCAAATCCAAATTAAAACCAAAATTATAAATATTTACCCCTTAATTACTTGAAATTGAATTATTTTGGAATCTTAAAATGAATAAATCAAATAACCTAAATAATTAGAGATAGTTGAATTAAAATTACCTAAATATTTGGGTTGTCACATATTCTATCATCGATGCTCCACATTCATGGCTACAATGGCACTCCACATTCAATACACCATTTGGACAAATAAGGGAAAGATTTATTTAATATTTAAAATATAATTATTGCCCATTGTAAAACTATTTGATTCTTTATCTTTAAACGATTTTTCACTGTTTTTTAAGGAAGCCAAAACAGAAACGAAATATGCCCTATAATTATATTTAACGTTGCAGTTTAAAAACAAATGTTTAAAAGCAAAAAAATAAAATAAAAATAAAAAACAAGAGTAAAGAAAGATTGAAAGCTGCTGACATAGAAAAGACAAGCAAACCAAGGGTAATCCTACTCATCAGTGACAATGAGATATATTTCTATTTTCTTTATTGAATATTACGAACGTTAATTTTGAATCTAAAACAGGGGACAAAAGAAACAATGACAGGTAGATCAGTTGCAAAGAATGACACTTCAAAAAATAATACAAAAAAAGGGACAATGATGCATCTAGGTGCCAACAAAGAAACCAATAACAAAGAGTAAGGTAAAATTGTGTCTGCTTTAAAATTTTATAATTAAGGGCAATAGGTATTTAAAACAACGTCATGCATGATGTGAAAAAGACAATGAAACCTAAGAAGAAAAAGGTAAACGCATTTACAGGAAGAGCAACCATAAGAAGAAATTAATTAAGGAGAACGATGTATGACGATATACAAAATAAAAATGCATAATAGTAAATAAAGTGTAATTCCCCAATTTCATGATTTAAACCCATAATCCTTAAATTAAATACATATAGTATACAAAAAAGAAATATGAAATCCTAAAACAGTTAATTGAAGCAAAAAATTGTGTTGGGATCATCTTTTGTACTTTTCATGGTTGGAGATGTTTCCAATAAAAAATTGAGGAAAGTGAACTCATGTGGTTTTTTGAACTCTGTTTCCAGTAAAAAAATACACAAATATACTAGGAATATAAATGGAAAGAAAACTCTTCATCCTCTTATCCTAAAACTCTGTTAGGTATTTTTGCAAAGTCACTCCCAACTTAGATAATTCCCATTATCAACTACTTTTTGTAGCTATTCCTAATAATTTTATTATTAAGAGAGGAAAAGGTTATGAAAATATCTTAATTTGAGAAGATTTGACCGTAAATACTAACCCAAATACATAAAGCATAATCTAAACAAAAAAGGAAAATTTTCACAAATAGAAAAAATGTTAAACTATTTACAAAAAAAATAGCAAAAAAAACACGGATAGACATGATAGACTTCTATCAGCATCTATTAAATAGTTTTCCTCATTTTCTTATTTTTGAAAGGGAAATTGTTGTGTATAGAAAAAAAAAACGAAACTAATTATACATATAGAAAAAAGTCTAGCCCATACTTTTCTATTTTTTTTCTATATGTGTAATTAGTTTTGGTTTTTTTCTATTTTTGAAAAGACCCCTTTTTAAAAACTCCCCAACAAAAAATCACAAAATTTCTTCTTTTTTTTTTTTAATCTGAAAAAATAAAAAATTAAAAAAACAACTAAATAAAAAAATAAAAAAATATCACATGTAACCAAAAAAAAAATCTTTAACTCCCTCTCAAATATACCAAGAATGGCTTGTCTATAATTAACCATATATATTAAGGGTATAATCGATATAAAAAAATCTTCACTCTCTCAAAATTCAGTTAGGCATTTTAGTCTAGGCATTTCTCAATCTTGAGTATTTTAATGGTTCGGTTCCGATTTTGCCTCTAAACTGAGGCGAATCGACTCGTGAACACCCCTAGTCTCATGGGAGTAGGAAATAGGAGAAAAGTGATAGATAAAAGAAGGACGATTGAGAGAAGAGATGAAGCCACAAGTTTTACGTATGGAAGAAGAAGACGGTATATACGAGGGCAAATTTGAAACAATAATAAAATTATTAAGTTGACCAGTCAAATTGTGCCATACATGTAATATTTAATATTGCAACCTATTACCATTTTTTGTTGAAATTTGTTGTGTAGTTATTCATAGCAATAGGACAATAGGCAATGTAACATACTGGGCTCCATTTTTGCTTCACAATTCGTTGTTATCTCTCTGATGGCCCATATTGAAGAACAAGCCGCAACAATTCTCTTCCCAAGGGTTGAGCCCAATGACCTTGTTGGGCTCGAACTCTCTTCACTGTCAACTACTGGCTGTTCCAGAAAAAGAAAACAAGCAAATGTGGTGAAGAATCGCAGCAATGTCATCCATTGTTATGCTTTGAGGATTTTATGCATGTCGCATTCGCAAGAATCAAGAAGGAAAAGAGACAAGATGCACTCAAAATGCAACCCATTTTTGTTTGTCTTCTTCCCAATCCCAGCTCTCTCTCTCTCTCTGTTTCTTTAATAATCATAAAAATATTTTGTTCCCATATCCCAAAACCCCAGATTGTCGAACACTTAGCCGTTTCAGATGAAACTGCCATACAGAGAGAGCCAACAATGCCAGCCCATCTCAGATGGAACGCTCAAGGTGGGCTTCACATGCCTCCCAATGCCATATCACTGGTCAGTGCTTATCGAATCCATTGTTTTTGTTATTACCGACACAGCATCCTTTCATTCTTTTTGTCGTTTCCTTAAGCATTTTGTGGTTTAATAGTTGCGTATACAATTTCTGATTTGCCATCCTGAATGTTAATGTAGATACATACCTCTTAATTCTTTGAATCTAAGATTTATGCTGAAATTATACTGTCTTCAATAACATTTAATGATATATAGACAAGCCCAAAACTAGATTTTGTTGTCTTCATTCACTCTTGACTACCTAATAAGTATATCTAGAAACATTTTTATATGAAGTGGCATTAACACTATATAGGCTTCGTGATTACATCATCTTTGTTTGAAAATGAAATCAATCATATCAACCTCCAGATTTGCAATGTTTCAACTAGATATTTTGGGTAATTGGTCTTTAGTTGATTACAATTCATATGTCTCGATCAATGTGCTAATCAGCACTATGGGGGAGAACAGATTCGATAGGGAAGCTGAGAATAAAAGTGCACCAAATCCCACAGTCACTCCATAGATGTATTGAGAATATATTAAATGAATTGGACTTAACATCTGAAACTTTTGGGTGATTTGATTTGGGATGAAAAGAAATTAGAAGTTCAGATTCCTAAATTATCATTTTTCTTCTTTTATTTGATTTGAACAAAGAGTGTTGAAAGTGTATTAAACTTGATAAATCTTCTGACAACTTAGATTCCCTTTTGATAAGAATTTTATTTTTGTTAACATCATACTTGTTTTTTTTTTACTATTTTATTATTTTACCTATGGTTTTCAAAACATTAAAAGTTTTAGCCAAATTAAAAAAAAAAAAGTTATTAAAAACTGCATTTTCTAGCTTTCCAAAATTAGCTTGGATTTTAAAAATAAATTTAAAAGAAGATTACAAAACAAAGAAACTCATGAATGAAACTATGTTTGCAAAATTAATTTTCAAGAACCAATAATGTACCCTAACCTTTAAATTTAGTGATTATTTAAGAGGAGTCGAATTGTATAATCACACTTGGAGAAAGGGGTCCATAGCCTTTTGACTCACAAGAGTGTAGAAAATGTTGGTTCTAGAATGTAGGGTCGTTTGGTGACCATTTGGTTTTTTAAAATTATGTTTGTTTCACACAATTTCTTAATCATATGGTTTTCAAATTTTTTTGACAAACATTTGAATTCTTAGCTAAATTCCAAAAACAAAAATAAATTTTTAAAAGGATTATTTTCAAATATAGAAACATGAGTCAAACTATTTATAAATAAAGAAAAATTTTACTATCTATTAACGATTGATCTATTTGTAGATCGCTAATAGATAATAAAATAGTCAGTATATTTATAAATAGTTTGATATTTTTTATGTTTATTATAATTTTCTTTTTTAAATTTTTTTTTTGTTTAGTTTTCAAGTTTTGACTTAGATTTTAAAAATACTCATAAGATAGACAATAAAATATAAAAATCAACAGATAGAAATAGTTGTTACCAAACGAGTTCTTAGTTTAAGCTTTACCGTTGTTAGTAGCACCATCTCCACTGGTGGATCCTTTGACTTTCTCCTCTCCATTTTGCAGGAGAAAAACTCCAAATAAAAAAGGCACATCGAAGCTCAACCACAAACCTAGTCAACCTAACTGTGTATTGCGAGGTACCAATTCCATTGTACTTAATAATAATAGTGAAAGGAAAGAAGTTTATTGGAGGGAATACCAGGTATTTGTTGATGCTCTTTTCCACATCTGGAAGCCTAATCTTAGGGAATATATATAAATGTATATATGTATTTGTAGGTTTTGAGAAATTCCACTTAACCCAAACACTTCACGTGTTTGTATGTGACACATTGTCTGCCATTGTTGCATAAGGTAGATTGTAAACAGGAAAAACTATTACAACAGAAAAACTCACAAAAACTTCCCTTCCAAACATTTCTATGTGGTTTGCAAAACACATCTCCACTATCTTATATTACTGCAACCTACAATCTACCTTATCCTATTAACTACTAGGCCAATTGTTTAGAAGCAATTTGAATCGATATTGATTGATCGAGTTGTCTCACATTAAATCGCTGTCAAAGCGGCAATGATATGGATTTTAAAGATGATGTTTTCTTTTTATTGACAGACGAAACACAGACCAAAGTTTTTGTGTTCCATGTGGTGAAGGATATACAAAAATTGACAATACAACATGGCTGTGGCTGTGGCTGTGGCTGTGGCTGTGTGGCTAGGCTAGCTAGGATTAGAAGACTCTTTCAAATAGGACCTTGGCAATGTGGTAGTTGATAGTCCAAGGATCGAAATAAGCTGCATAGTACAAACTTTTTGCTACCGTTAGAAATGTGTGCTTGATTTGTGAGTCAATGTCATTGCCATCTGAGGAGTTTTGGATCACCAGCTGCACAAGTTTCCTCATGTCTTCTTCCATCTCTGGGGGCATTTTGTTGTCTGTTTTCTCCTTATAGATACCACCGTTGGTTACCTGACAGAATAAAACAAAGCTCAATTATTATTATTATTCTTTTCTTTTTTTTGGTTGTGCTTTGGCCTACCGTAAAAGAACAGAACCTATGTTTTAGTGTTATACGAGGCCAAGGATTAAGGTGGGGGAAAAAAGGAAGGTCAATGTGTGGCAATGTAATGAATAAATTAAGGGGGAAAAAGGGATGGGGAATATAATCTTTTATTATGTGGGGTTGCAATGGGTTGTGTCTCTGTATAAAACACTCACCTTGTGCTTTTTAAAGTGACCAAGTTGATGGCACACTTTGTTTGTGAGGTAGGAAAGCTTCTGATATTGAGGATTGGACAACAGATCCTCCAAAGTTGAACAGCCTGAGTTGAGAATTATTGTTTGGACCAATAACTCTGCCTCTTCCTTGTGCACATCTCCATCCTCTTGCCACTTAAACAACCATTTCTTCCACTATATTTTAATCAGTGAAAACATTAATAATTAATTTTCCAAGTACCAAATACCAAATACCAAATACAAAGTTAAAAATACTCAAAGTTAGCTAGCTGCATTCTTTTGGCCCTATGCCAATGGACAGAATTTTTTTCTGTTGATGATTGTGATGGGAGTTTAACCCCTTTGCTTTTGTATCTACTTCATGTCTACTCAGTATGTGTAGTTTGTGATAGGGTATGATGTGATATATATTTTTCAATTTGAAAAAGAAAAGAGATATGAAGGAATTTGACTACTATTAAAAAAAGTTTGAGAGACATGAATGTAAGTAAAGTGTTGAATGGCATTATGGAGTTGTGAATGAAAGGAGATGGTGATGTAAACAAAACAAAACAAAAGCAAAATGAAGTCTCACAGCTTGATGCAAATGGTGGGTGATGTCGAGACCGTGCGACACCAGTATATCCAAAGAGATATTGGTTAGGGTTCGAAGCAAAATCCCAACTAGTCCTTGTCCTCCCTTTTGCTGCACATTGCTTGATCTCCTGTTAAAACAAATCCCAAAATCAACGACTTTTCAAACACCCATATCTTTATTCTTTCTTCTAACACATCACTTGACTTCTTTTTTCCACCAATAATTGTCCCGCACAAACCCCCACACCCAACTTACAAACACAAATCAATCACATCTTATTCAATCATCTTCATTCATTATCTATAATAACCCATCTTCCTTTTGTTTTTCTCTCTTTCCAAACTTGATTCCAGTCTCTCAACCAACCATTTACTGATAACTAACCAAGAACAATCACATTTTCTTTCTTTTTACTTTTTGTTATGTTTACACAATAGAAAAATTTAAGCAATAGAAGACAAACATGTAGGAATGTTATTGAATAAGGAGTTGGTAGATATGATAAAGGCTAGATGTTTTTATTGATAATTTATATGCCTGTTTTCTTTTTTCTTTTTTTTTTTTATGTCAGATTGAAGCTATAATTAAATCTAAATGTTTCTTTTCTTTTCTTTTTTGGTAATTTCAAGGCAAGGAATTAGACATTTGTTTTAGAACTGTTTAAGATAATATATTAATGTGTTGTGGAGTGTATTTTTACAGTGTGACAAAGCATAAAACAAAATCCCCACTACTGTTGTACAAGAATATAGATCGAAACACAAGCATCCACAAAGATATTGACACAAATAGAGACATAGGATGCCACAAACTTTCCCACATAATGGTAAGCAAGAAATATAAAGTATAAGATTTGCGGAAAAAGACACCAAAATAAATCCCAAAATCGAATTAATTTATTATTATTTTTTTTAAAAAAAAAAAAAAACCCCATTTGAAAAGTAATAATTTTATATTGTATGATTAAAGAAAAGGAGAAGTACCATGCATTATTATTATCGTAGGATTGAGCAGCATCCAAGTTTGTAAATTGTTGGACAAAGGCTCGACGTTGGTCGGCATTGGCGTCCTTGAAATGGGACTCGATGGCGTCGACCAACGCAGCCGTTTTGGTCCATGCAAGCCTCTCCTTAGCCCTCTCTGGCTCGAAAATGCTACACACTGCACCAAAATATGAGAACAAAAGGCTCGTTCTTCTCATTCCATAATCTCGCAGCTTGTTCTCTGTGTACCATCTATGCACCCAATATAACAAATTTTACATCAATCAATTTCTTAATCATAATGAAATTAATGATAATAATAATAGTCGTAGTAATGCTTGCTTACTTTTGAATATCAACCCACTCAATCTGATGCAATAGTTGGCATTTGTTGTAGTCCAATTTTGCAAGCTCCAAATATGTGTCATTGTTTACCTTAAACATCCTGAAATTATAATGATACATTAATTAACTAAATAGTTGAATTAAATTATTAAAATTAAGATATATAAAGTGGGTAGAGACCTGTAGAGAGTTTTGCCAATCCAGACATCATTTTTCCCACCATACTGTTCTATGTAGAGACGAGTCTCAACCCGAGGCAAGCTCGCCAACCATGGAACTTCAAGAGCGTAACCAACCTGCAATAAAGGTTTTAATCAATATCTCTAATCAAGAGTGCAAATAATAAAGTGAGTTATTAAAGACAGACCTCGCCAGGTAAGTCCTTAGTGATGATCCACTTGTCCAAAATCTCATTAGCGGCTTGTTTCTGTCGGAGGAATTTGGAGGAAAATTGTTTTGCATCCTCAAGAATTTTCTCTCCGGGGAACATTACCTGATCGGAAGCCCGGTACAGGTTGAACATTCCGGTCACCGCCTGCGTTGACTGCCCGGCTATGCATACGAACTCTCCATCTTTCTCGAAATGCTTAAACACATCTGTCAAATTGTAATTAATTATTCCAACCCATTAATTAATTACTAAATATATATTTTTTTAATTTACCCGCAGAAACATCGTGGCCGTACAGTCTGAGGAGTCTGAATCCCATGGCTGTGTCGTCTATATCGTGAAATTGCATATTTCTTGCCCAACATATTCCTTTATCACTCCAATGTCTTGCAAAACAAAATAGACAATAATTAAACACAATCAACCTAATCATGTTTTTGGATTAAATTAAATTAGGACAACTTTTAAAAATAGAAAAATAAGAAAAATTATTTATACAAAATAGTAAAATTTTTAAATAGTTATAATAGATATTGATAGACTTCTATCGGTAAATAGTTTGACATTTAATTTTCCATTAAATTATGATTTAATAGTACCTCCGCACATAATTTACACACTCAACAATTTGTGAGTGAAAGAATCTAGAAATTCCAAGTCGTTGTAATCTGTCCACAGCCCAAATGTGTTCGAACAAGTCAACAGGGTACACGTTGGGAACTGAAAAATGAAACCCGTATTTATAAGATAATAGATTCAAGACATTTTGACACGTGAAATAGGTTGTTGTAATTTGTTTTATTTACCTCCACCATTAAAGCGGTTGACAATGGATTGCAAATATTTGAAGCAATTGGGGTGGTTGGTTTGCATGAGTGCAAAGGCAGTGGAGGCAGGAGAACTCAAGAAAGAGCCATCTTGAGATTGCAATTTGAGAAGCTTTTCCCAATCCAAACCCTCCATTCCTTCTAAGCTGTGCAATAGCGTGGTTCGCACTTTATGCATTATTTCTTTTGGTATCCTGTTTTAGCCACACACATTTTTCAAAAAACACAAATTATATAATCTATATTTAATAATTCAAATGCATCTATTGATGGTTGCGCTCATTGATTAGTTGTCTAACCAATGACGTAATATTTAGTAGTAGTAGTAGTACCTGGTCAACTTGATGTTCCTTTGGTGGTTAATCTCTTGCAAGATGGGGGAGTGAGTGGGAATTTGGAGGTTAAGTTTTTGAGCAAATTGAAGTAAAGAAGGGAAAGCAATTTCAAATCCAATAGGCATGTGTTCAGCATTCTCATGTTGGAGTTTGGATATGTTTTGGTTAAGGAAAGTCATTCCTTTGAGAGATTTATGAGGATGGAGATTCCAATATTTCAAAGCAACAACACAAGCCAATGTGTTAAGAATTCGATCATGAGCTGAAAAGATTTGGCTATCTCCCCAAGATCCATCTGGAAGTTGATTCTTTGCAATCCAATCAAGAGAAGATGGGAATTGAGGAGTGTTTTGTTTGGTTGCTATTAGAGCTACCCAAGCTGTGTCATAAGCTGAAATGCTTATGTCACCATCGTCCATTGAACTCAGCATTGACTTTATCCACTTCACTCTTTCTTCAATCTCTTTTGAAATCAACACCTGTCATTTTAATATTACTTTTTTTTTATTCGTGTCAATGTTTATTAATTAATACGTCAATGATTGAAAGTAGGTAGGACTAGATTGAAACAAAACTTAAATTTCAAAAGTTTATTTTTAACATTTTAAAATTGAGCTGAGACAAAATTGAAAACAAAACTACTAAGGCTCCATTTGATAACTATTTCATTTTTCGTTTTTTTGTTTTTTGAAAATTAAAGCTATAAACACTCCTTTCACCTCTAAATTTCTTGATTTGTTATCTACTCTTTTACCGATGTTTTCAAAAACCAAGCCAAATTTTGAAAACTTTAAAAAACTTGTTTTTGTTTTTCGAAATTTGACTAAGAATTCAACTCTTATTACTTAAGTTGTAAGAAGTTCAGAGGAAATAGACTTCATTTTCAAAAACCAAAAACATAAAATGAAATGGTTACCAAACAAAACTTAAATGTATAACATTTTGAAACCGACCTAAAACCTAAAGACTAAAAAATAAAGGAAAATTTTTAAAAATAGAAAAATAAGGGAAACTATTTACACAAAATAGTAAAATTTTTAAATAGTTGTGATAGACGTTGATAGAAGTCTATCAAGGTCTATTAGTGGTAGAAATGATAGAAGTCTATTAATGTCTATCACTGTTTTCATTTTTTGCTATTTTCTGTAAATAGTTTGACATTTTTTTCATCTCTAAACATTTATTCAATTTTTGTTTTCTTTAATTAATTACACTATATATAAATAAAAAAAAATTAAAAAAAAAAAAAAAAAAAAAGGTATTGAGTTAAGCCAATCCCATCACATGCAAAGGAGAGTTGAAATAATGTGTGGAGAGTATAAAATGGGGTGCATGATGGACAAGTAAGGCAACGTTATTGAGTACTAGTGGGAGAGTTTCAGTTATAATAATATGCTTTTATATATACCATACGCCAAAAACAAATTCCAGATAACTCTGACATTATTATATTAATTCATTGTTATTTTTTACATGCATGCCACAACAATTAAAAAATTACCAAATTTAATCTTGTGTAAATATTGTAATTTTCTTTTTAATAATATACGGAAATTTATTTAGTTTAATAAAATAAATAATAATAAAAAAAAAGGAAGGGAAATTAAAGAAAGTACTTGAGGAGTAGTTTCTGATTCTATGTCATCCTCCACAAACTGATGCCACTTTATAACTGGCACACCACTTTGAAGCACTTCGCTGTACTCTGCGGGTTGGTGAGAAATATAAGGATCTTTAAAGAAGAAAAAAAATGATAATTTTTATTTCTTTTAATTAAATGAAAATGGGAAGAAATATGTATACCTTGAGTGGGAGCTGGCTTAGAAATGGCATTACATTTGATTATATTGAATTTTCTGCTTGATTCCAACACAACGCCACCTTTGTTTTTAGCCTTCAATAATGAACAGCCGCCTATATATATATATATATATATGTATGTATGTATGTACATTTAAATGTGTTAGATTATAATATAGTCTATAACTAATTATTAAATTAGCTAAAGTTTTCCCTCGGTAGCCATACTTTAATTTGGAATAATACTTGGAAAATCAAACATTAATCATTAAACAACATATATATAACACACATTTTTTTTTTGTTTTTCTTAATTTAACATATCATGTACTCTTTTTTGTGTCCCTAACTTTTTATGAAAAAAAAGAAACAAAAAAGATAGGATTCTTTCAAAGATAATACAACACAAACTTAAACTCGCATACTCCTTATAGTATCAATCTCGAAGTCAAAAGTTTGATTCTTCCATTAATATAACACGGAATCTCGTCATTTGAAAAGGAGAAGAAGAGGGTTTTTTTCTCTCTCTATTTTCTAAAGTAGTGAGGAAAAAAAAACCCATTTAAAAAAAAGATGATGAAATGGGAAGTGAAGAGAAAAGAGAAACATAATAATAAAAATGAATAATGAATAATATTGGAACATACCAGGTGGAGGAGGGCATGGGAGATGGGAGGAAGAAGAAGAAGAAGAAGAAAGGAAAGAGGAAGAAAGAGAGAGAGAAGACATGGTGTATTGAGTAATGGAATGTTTTGTGTGTGTGAATGTTTTTAAATATATAAATTGGTTTAGTAAATTTTTGTGTTTTTGTTTTGAAGTTGAGAAGAAGTTAGGGAAAGCATTTTAAAAGGGTAAAGAGGGAAAGGAAGAAGACAGAAACGACTTCCCATGAGATTCCCGCTCTTAGACATACAGCATCATCCAAAACACCATGGAATTGAGGGCACTCCTGTCCTTTTCCACCCTTCCCTTATTTTCTTCTCTTTTTTTTTTTTTTTTTTTTTTTCATTTAATCATATTATTTTATAGAAAAATAAATATATAAGTCTATGTTTTTATTTAGTTTTTATATTTTAAAATATTACACATTTAATTTTTAAGTTTCAGTTTTGTCTAAAGATATAATTTTACCTTTGAGTTTCGTTTCAATTTGACTCCTATATTTTAAGATTTATACTTTTAACATCAAATTATCATTAAATACTTATTTTTAGTAGGAAAATTTTTAAAAATAAAAAAAATAAGGAAAACTATTTACATAAAATAGCAAAATTTTTAGATAGTTGTGATAAACGCTGATAGAAGTGTATCAGGGTCTATCAGTGATAGAAATAATAGAAGTCTATCAATGTCTATCAATGTTTTTTTTTCTATAAATAGTTTGACATTTTTTTTTCTATGTGTGAAAATTTCCCTTTTTAGTATTTAGTGTAAAATAATTATGAAGTGAAATTTTTTTAATTAATTTTAGGAAAATTATTTTAAATGACAAAACTGCTGAAAATATTTATAAATATTGGAAAATTTCACTGTTTCTGTAATATACCGTGATAGACACAGATAGGCAGTAAAATTTTGCTATATTTATAAATATTTTGGTTCGTTTTCCTATATAATTCTTAATTTTAATAGTTATGAAAAAATTTAGAAACTCAACCTATTATAATTCTCTTAAATTAATTAATGCATATTAACAATAAAGGATGAAAGTGAAGTATTTAGTTTAAAATTGAGGTTAAAAGTATAAATCTCGAAATTTATAGACTAAATTAAAACAAAACTTAAAAAAGTGTAATATTTAGAAACTTAAAAGGCAAAAAAAAAAATATATATATATATATATATTGTTTTGGCCATCAATTCATTGCATTTCTGGCACAACTTAAATTAATTTCCTTTCCTCACTCATTGGCAAGGTTCATCTCTCATGGATATCAATCAGTTCCAACATTACCATCTTAATGTACATTGCATTTATGTTCTTTTTAGCATTTATCACTCTTTTCCATTTCTGGTATATGTTTTTCAAATTCAAGCTGGCTTCATCAATTTAAATACAATTTTCTATATATATATATATATATATATTTCTTTTTTTCAATTCAAACATACTTTACTTCATAAAATACTTACTAATTATTATCTCAAACCTCCCTCATTAATCCCAAATTCAAACATACCTTAATTAGTTCATAAAATACCTGCTATTTCAAATGTCGATGTTCGATCCTTAGTCCAATTAATAATTAATAATTTTTTAAGAATGTTGCAAATATAGCAATCAAATTCAAATTATTAGCATATATAGTAGTATTTTTTTAAAAAAATTGTAAATATAGCAAAGTTTATCCGTGATAGACCATGAGAGTCTATAAGCGATAGAAGCTTATCACCGGTAGATTTTGTTATATTTGCAATTTTTTAAAAATGTTATCGTACACTTGGTTATTAGTCTTAAAATTGCTACTCATTACAATTATCCTAAATTTTTTTAGATGAAATCTCTATGAATTAGAAAATAAAAGTACGTGTTTTTTTTTTCTAATTCAAACATGTATTTTTACAATTTCAAACGTTAACAATTCGATTTTATATTTATGTAATTGTCGAGTTAAAAAATTATGTTTTTTTTGTTTTTGTTTTTGTTTTTTTAGTTCAGGTGGAAGATTCGGTACTATCATACATTCCTTGGACCTATCATATTACATTTGTGCAATAAATCATCTAATCTCATTTGACATATTTATTTCAATCAATAGTGACTAAGACTTTGATAGAAAAAAAATCCCAATTACTGTGTTAATAACATGACATTAAGAAACAAATATTATTAGTTATCATTGAAAAATAGTGGATGATCCTAATATCCTTTTTGACCCTGCTAAGGATGAAAGAGTGAACCTAACCCATTTTATTTTATACATTGCATTTATATTGTTTTTAGCATTTATCGCTTTTTTCATTGTATGGTACATGTGGTTTTCATATCTTATATTGTTTCACGTCATCAATCAATCTAAACTCAAAGTTTTATAACTTGTCGCATTATATCCACAAAATGAATCATTATAATAATGCTTTTATTTCAATCAGTAGTCAGTAGATATTGAGACTTTGACAAGAAACGAAAAAGTTCGCTTACTTTTTTTTTAACATTAACATTGACATATATTTAAGAAATAAGAATGAATTATTATGGAAAAAGTGTTTCCCCCCATTAGGTGTGATTGAACAATTATGGTCCAAAGTGAGTTATTTTCATTAACATTAAGATTTGATTAGATTTATAAGTATATAATATATGGTTTTATACATATTATAAAGTAGACCCACAAGAGTAGATAGTGGATTTCATTATCTTTTTTTAGTTATTGCTAAGGATGAAGGAGAACCTAGCAAAATTTTTACAGTTGGAGTTGCATTTTCATTGGCAGTGGCTGTGTGTTCTGAGGTCCTAGGAGAAGCAAAATTTTGGTCCACTTGTAATCTGCCACCTGGCACAATAATCCTACATGCTTTATTTCAGTTTTTGCTCATGTTAAATGTTAATTACATTAACAATATATAGAACATGATTCTAATAGAGTCTATTGCATATGATTCAATCTTATGCCATTTTCTTATTTGTTGTTTTCAAATATACAGAAATAAACCAAAATATTTATAAAAATAATAAAATTTTACTGTCTATTTGTGATACACTGTCTATCTAATAGTAATTTATTGCTGTGTATTGCAGATAGACAGTAAAATTTTGCTAAGTTTGTAAATATTTTCAACATTTTATCATTTAAAATAATTTCCCTTTTATTATTATTATTATTATTATTATTATTATTATTATTATTATTATTATTATTATTATTACTACTACTTAAAAGAAGTGTGGATGGAAGTTCAAAGTTTAAATTATTAGTTTGGGGTTTAAACTGATACAACTCCCAAGGTTCAGGGTTTAAATTGATAAAATTATTAGTTAGGAGTTTAATTTGATATAACCCCAAAAGTTCATAGGTATAAATTGATATTTGTCTAAATTTATAATACTACTGTAGTACCTACTACTCTCATTTATTATTTGACACATCAATAAATGATTTATTAAATTTATTATCATTTATTTTGTGGACTCCATATTATTCTTAAATGTTATTTTTGTGGCAAGCAATGAATGTAACTCGATGGTATGAAAAAAAATTCTGTACTACTCTAATACTAGAGGTTTTCTCCCTTCAAGTTACTTCAAGGGGAACTTCATTTATTCATGAAGGGTTAAACACTTTTTTTAAGATGTTAATGGTTGGATTTATGGTCCTCCATAATGTAACTTTTCAATTTCAATAATGTTTTTTTTAGGTTATTTTTGTTAGTGAATCATTAAGACATTGAAATGTGGGAGGTTACATACTTAAAAAAATATAAATCCATCTTTGTTGTTACACAATTCAAATTTGGGTTTTGCTGAACTTTCAATGAAATAAAGTTAGCATAGTTTGCATCTTAAGTCATCAGCTTTGTTTCTTTGTATATTTTGTGTTTAAATTTGCATACTAAAATTATTCAAGCAACGTTGATCTTGTAGAGTAATTCAAATCTTGACTTTAGAAAAAGTTTTTTTTACTCTTTGATAATGATCATTAAAATTTGTTCTATATCTTTCCCTTCCATTGATATAATTTGACTTTGAAGGATTCAAATTCTATGATGGGTCGGATTTCTTATCATACAATATTTAGAATAAAAATACATTGTTAACTAAATGTTATTCCAGGTTGAATAATGAAATAAATGTTTTTTTTTTTCAATTAATAACATAAGTAAAAATTTTAGTTTAAATTGTAAATTAGGTCCTAAATGGTAAGAGTGGGAGATCAAATACCTCTTTAGGCTCACCATTTTTTGGTCAAATCTTTTCTTTTCTTTTTTTCTTTTATCAATTACCTGTTCTAATTGTATATTAGATAAACTTATAAAGTTCCATTTTAAAACCAATTGATAATGACCGGAAGAGTGTTGGGAAAAACCTCTCACTTCTATCGCAAGAATAAGCAGAAAAATAATAGATAAATTAAAAAAAAAATAAGAAACCAACTCACACCCTTTCCCACTCTCAAATTAGAGAATACATAAAAGGAATTTATCTAAAGTTAGCACACTAAGCTTAAAGTGTTTCTAACTAGAGGCATAGACTCTTTTTATAGGCTTGGAGTTCATCCTTATTTTTCAATTTAACCGATGTGGGACAACCGCACTTCTAATATTTTGCCAAAAACCCAACAAAGAGTAACTCATCCTATCTTATAACAATTGTGAGCTCTTTTTATCTTTTCAATGTGAAATTCTCAACATATCACGAAATATTAACTCTAACCAAAATTAGAATGATAAGCGCACGTTCTGGTGGAATATGGACATTTCATTAGTTAAGTGGTCATAGTAAGTAAATTAAATAGTATGTTATATATTAGTGTACACATTAAGGACACAAATATAGTACGATGCATTCGAACACACAAGATTTTAGGCAAACAATGTTTGGAATTTTCATAGAGAAGTTATGAATCCTAATGGTTAAATAAAACCAGAATATATGTCGAAAGGACAATATTGAATTTATTCACTAAAGTTTAAGGTTAAAAGGGACCATGTAAATAAGCCAAATGTGAGCAGTTCATTAGATTTTAAAACACTGCAATATTCATCATATCTAATTCTTTTGTTTTACTCCAAATCAATTCAACAATATGATACCTTCTACACCCTATTCTTTTACACATTTACCGTTCTTATAGAATAAATGGTAGAAAATATCCTTAAACTTTGTACTGGACTTTCAAAAGTTTCATTAATACTCTTAAACTACAATTAATATATGAATTGAAATCGATAGTGTCTTATTTCAAAAATGTCTCAACTTTTAGAATTGCATTAATACATTTAACTTAAAAAGAAAAGTTTTTTAAAAAAATGTCTTTAATTATTGTTAATATATAGATGGAAACTATTTATAACACCCATTTCGTATTCTCTCTCTCCTCTACTTCAATATATATGGGCCTACCACTTTCCTATTTTTTTTTCTTCTCTCTCTTCTTCAATATTCTCCTACTCTCATTCAATATCCTCTCTACTTTTTTCCATTCCTCAATCTGTAAGATTATCCCTTCACTTAAGATATATATAGACTATAACAAGAAGAAAATAAAATAACAAAACCACGGAGGGAACGTTAAGGCCTAGGGGCAATTGTATATAATACAAAATAATAGCAAATATAGCACAATCTAAAAATATTTGCAAATATGGCAAAATCTTAACTTCTATCTGTGTATGTTATTAACTACGGTATACATCGCTGATAGACTTATCTAATGATTGAAGTCTATTGTTATTTGGCTACTATGTTTTTTATTAGTATATATATCATATCAATGGTATTAAAAATGATATATCTGTGATATTTGAAATTGTTTTTAATGCATGATTGTTTGCATGCTCACGTGTTAAATTAGTGATAATGCATAATTGTTTGCATGCTCACGTGTTAAATTAGTGATAATTTAATAACAAGTGTGTGTGTGGTGAATATGTAGGTAAAAAATGGTCTATCAATGAATAGACCTATGTTCTGCCAGTAATCGACCAAAAAAAAAACTATCAAACATGTAGAAATTGTTTAATGGTCTATCGATAAAATACATAAAAACTCCATCAGCAATAAACATAAAAATATTTGATAAGCAGTAGACATCTATCAGTGATAGACATAAAAATGATTTGTTAGTTATAGACGGTTAAAATGGTCTATTGGTGGTAGAGGTTTATCAGGGAGACAAGAATACACTTGAAAGTTTAAAAATTGTCATATTTGCAAATTAACCAATTTTTCCACCTATTGCAATTATCGTAGGACTTAAATGTTTTAAATTTCAATAATGGGAAAATTTTCTAGTACTCCTGTATTACCATACTTCCTGTGTTCATATTATAAATCTACATTCATAAATATTTGTGTATGGACCTCACATTGATGTTAGTGAGTTCTACTATATTTTAAAAGTGTGTTGACATGACACACAATAAATGGAGATAGTATGGAGAATAATTCAGGCTACCTAGTATAAGATATTTTTCTCTAATAAAGTTGTACATTAATAGCTGAACAAGAATTAATACATTCGGGTTTAATACACAAAAAGAAAGACATTGAGAATTGGTGTCATAATTTTGAAGACATTGAGAAAAAAAATCATAATGCATTACCAAATTTGTAGAGATTGAGATTTTGTTGATGATTTTTGCAATTCAAATTGTTGTGGCCAATAAAAAGTAAGTCTTTTTTATTTTAAAATTTTATATAATACATTTTTATTATAGAAAATTATATATACTTTTTTAAATAAAAAACCATTAACACGACAACTTCCATTAGATTATTAGTAAAAAGTTAGTTTCAAAATACTACTAAATTCAAAGTAAAAGGATCAAAATGTCAAATTTGAAAATTAAGTGGCTCAAATTTATTCTAACTTAAAAATCTCAGAGACCAAAAGTATAATTTTTCTTAAATTAAATATGTTCCACTTTTGAAAGTTAAACGATGTACCAACCATCTTCATACATATACTAATGATAAAAGTTTTTCTTTTTAAACTTTTTTTTTTAAAAAATTAAAGTTATTAATGAAACTTTTATTTATTTTTGAAACAAAATATAAAGTATAAAGATATTTGGTATAATTTAGCATTTTTATTAAAAGAAAAAAGAAACAAAAACTTTCTTGTGTAACAGTTCCTTTTCCATCTTCTTTCTTTAATGTTCAATAAAATCAAAATTCAAGAAACTAAAACTAGATTTTCAATAATATTGTGATAAAAAAAAAAAAGGAAAATCATTGTAAATAAAAAAAAAATCAAACTATTTACAAATATAGAAGATCTTGATAGACTTCTATCGCTTTATCTGTTTAAAAACACGAAGAAAGAAAAAAAAAAAAAAAAAAGCAGTGATTTGGTAATTCAATAGAGCAATTGAATTAAAGTTGACCTGTTAAAGGCTGAATCCAAATATATGGGTAATAATAATGTCAGTTCCAATGTACAGAGTGAGAAATTTTTGAGATGTGACAATTTTACAACAGCAAAACCAAGGCATAATGCTATTGCTAGCTGAATACCTTTTCCCACAAGGCGCTGAGCTGAATCTCATTTCAACCAAAAAAGAAAGAGGTTTGATTCTAACAATTGACATCAAACAAAACTCTATTCATGGGAAAAAAAAGAACAATGATTTCATATTTCACAGCAATCAAAAGGGAAAGTTCTACCATTTGCTTTTGGTCACACCTTCAACAACTCCTGAAATACAATACAAATACACGTTGGTTGTCATGATGTTACTAACATACAAGAAACGAGTGGAAAACTATTGTGGCTAATAAAATAGGTTCAGTGAGTGATCTTGCAAATATTCGTGAAATGAAGATCCAAAATCAAATCCTACCGATACTTGTGTGTCCGGATTCATAATTAAATCAGTGGAATGGATTAAAGTCTTGAGTGCTTTAATTAAATCAGTCGAGATGGACCATACCTTCTCTTTCTGCTTGTGTATGGCATCAATCTTCTTCATATAGTCATCAGTCAGTTTCTGCACAAGGAAATCATCTTAACTTGGGATGCTCAAAATAAGGGGCAAATGAGAAATCAAACCCCTAATATATAAATTCAACATTGAACAACTACAAGAAAATTCTTGACAATCTTGGAATATAAGCTTGGTAATATGCTGGATGACTTAAAATCCATTGTATGCAATGAATACAAAAGGTTTCACAACTTGTGCTTTTGAATTTAGTATAACTTTTCCAAGGTTTGATGCCTTCAGCTTACATTCTCCATTCCTCTCCCGTTCTGTTAAATTACTCGAATTTTAATTGGAAATAACTGACAGGACCAAAAGCTCTAAATAACTGACTTAACAGCAGCAACAACAAACCTGCAAATCGCTTGACAAGTCCTTGACATTATCTTCCGAAAGTTTTTTCTCCTGACACAAAAGATAAAAACATTTACGGAAACCAGAGTAGGAGCAAAACTATACAAAAGATTAACAAGCTTGCTCTTGGGAAGGCAGATCAATAAAACTTAGAAGCAGAAGAACTATAAGATTAAGATATGACGATGTATGCGTTGCCAACCTTTTCCAATTTTTCATACGCTTTCAAAGCATCTCTTCTTATATTCCTTACTGCCACCTGTAAACAAGCAGATGCAAGATATCATCCAAGAGCTTATGATCAGTGGCTGTTTAAGCATAGATCTAAAAAGTCTTGAAGTAGAAACTCATAGCAATCTATATCAGGACATATATCTCAATCTGTTTTCAAACACAACCCCTTTCCCATAACGCCAATAAATGAAACCATACCTTCCCTTCCTCTGCCTGCTTTGCAACAACTTTTGACAACTCCTGCAATGTAAAGTATGCAAATATATCACCGACCCCAAAGGTGGATCAAAACAAGAGGGGTAATCTAGATTAAAAAAGATTATATAAAAAGTTTCAGATTCTAAAATTTTTTTCCTGCTTTGCCCCCAAATTTTCAAAAGTGAAAGATAATGGGTATTAAAGTTAGAATGTAAAAATTTACACCTCCCCAATGAAAATATGTGGCACTGCCCATATCATCCACGTTCAAATTCTAATAATGTATAATTTTCCATTTTGTGTCGAACACATTTTGACACATTGAGCTTAAAGCCTTAAACATTAGGAATTTGCAATAAATCTAGAAATCATATTCTCAGAAGAAATGTCATATGGAACATCATATTTTACAAATCCAAGACACAGACTCAGCAAGACACGAGTATTAAAATGTTTTGGGCAAATATTGATTTATACCCTAAAATTTGAGTGTGTATCAATAAATTCTCCAAACTAATAATTGTATCAATTTAAGCCTAAATTTTTCATGAGTGAATCAATTTAGAGTATTTGTTTGTAATTTGCAGCTATTTCACTTTTCAATTTAAAATCAACTCAAAATCACCTAGATAAATGTTACTATTCTTCAAAAATCCCACTAAAGTAGCAAGAAAAATCATCAAAAAAAATTCTTTCTAAATAAGTAAAAAAAAAATGGAGGAAGGTGCCGATTAAAAACCGCTCAAATTTAATGAAAACTCACTACTATCTATTTGATTCTCGTATTTTTCTCTAATTTACATCAATTCTTGTTTTTAAAGAAGTTTTATACAAAATATGAAAGTTATGCATTCACGGTTCTGAATATGCAAATGGAAGGTTTAAATTGATTCACTTATAAAAGTTTAGGGTTTAAATTAATACAATTATTAGTCTGAAGTTTCAATTGATACAACCCCAAAAATTTAGGGGTATATATTGATGTTTACCCAAAAAAATTTATACAAGATTGAAATTCAAAGTCAATAAATTTATGAAGGTATATTCTTATAATACGAGTTTGATTCGTTTCGTGCCCAACATTTATTGTTTTCGTCCTATACTCATATATTACTATGTGGCTATTTAGTATGCTTGACAAGTGATCAACTATTATGCTAAGAAGTACCCAATACGTGTCCAACATGGACACATTAACAAAACTTGTGGAGAAGTGAAAAAATATAAACATTCACCACCTACTCTACTCTCAACAAGGCAGATGTTTTAAATAATGGAAGTGTGCCCATGCATGGGTACGGAACCACAAGAGTTTTACAGCAATGTTCTGCAAGGCGTAATTGCAGAGTGCTTCTGTCGCAATAAATTCAGCAGACTAGACAAGGAACTGTAGACCCGCATCTTAAGATGTACATGCAAAATATAATGCAGAAAAAAAATCTTTTCTACTGGTTTTTACATAATTAGTATTAAACAATGCAAAAATAGAGAAGGCTTAATGGTATATCTAGTTGGAAAATTGTTAGCAAATACAAAGGAAAATACCTTTCTTCTTTCGGATGTGAGTTGAGGGAGAGTCAACCGTATGACTTCTCCATCATTGTTTGGAGTCAATCCCAAGTCAGAGTTGACTATGGCCTTCTCTATTGACTTTAAGCTGAAGATGATGACTCGTTAAGAGTTAATGCTGATTGCCAAGAGACATTATAGAAATGCATTACACTGTTCCGCTGGATGACATCATTCTATAGCTAATAATAAGAGGATGTTTATGTCCACAGCAGTCTCAACCAGTAAGTCAAAGACTCAAGATTAGAGAAGATTGAAAAGCTCCAAAAAGAAATGTCTGCACATGTGAAACCTTCTATTCATAAAAACAGGAATTACTATGAAAAAATGTTGAAGCCCTTGAGTACATCCCTAAAAGAAAAGCAAGCTGAGAACAGTAATATCTACAAATTTGAAATGGATAAAGGAACAACGAAGATCCTCAATATTCAAGGATTCGCGGTAAAAGGTAATCATCACATTCACCACCTACTGTTTTATACTCGTTCACAATTCTAAAATGACAGGAATCAAGAAGTGATTGAAGAAAACTTTTCCTATTGTTTTATACCCGTTCACGATTCTAAAATAACAGAAATTGGGGAAAACATCAACATATCCAAAAAGGTTCCTAAATATATTCAACTCAGGCTACTGGCACATTGAATACCTGGATTTATCATATGGCTGGACCAAAAGTGAGCTTGCATCAGGTGTACTAATTTGAGCAATGCTCTTCAGGCTAACTGGACTGCCGTAATACTCCACCTGAAAATTCATGAAAGCGACAAAGACAGTTTTGTACAGAACACATAGTATTGGCATGTTGCTCGTCTGAGATTTGGGGGGAAAATGTGCTGAGTAAACATAAGGAAACAGCTATCCACTAACCAGCTAAATTTAAGAATTGCCATATACCTCAATCTTATCAAGCATGGCAGGGTTTGATCTCCCAGTCCTAATTGAATTGAAACTAGACCGAACAGTATCGATAGTCTTTTCCATCCTTGCTTTCTGGAGAATAATTGGATGGTTATCCGCACGATTTTTACTAACATAAGATTGGTTAATTATAGGACACAACAAGTCTCCACATCAATGAACATATGAACTTACTACATCTTTCTCAATTAATGTTTTCTCTGCTTCAATTTCTTCGATTGTTGCAGCCCTCACGACTCCTCTTCTAAAAAAATTCAGAGCCAAAATAAACGAGGGAGAAGAAGATCGACACAACTAAAAAAACTACCACAATCAACCTCACGTAGCAATAAGGCAATGACAAATGCGAAATGATAGTACATTTGTATAGTGCTGCCCCACATTACCACTTTACAGAAGGTGTCCAATTTACACCAATTCACATGGTACATACAACGCCGCAAGACAGATAAGAAAGTAAACGAAATAAAAGACAAGGACATGCCTGTTTTTCAATAGATTCCCAGAAACAGATAGTTGGGTTGAGAGCACTAGGGCTTCCCGGTTGAGCTTGACGTAGTTTGAAGCTGACTTCCATGAACAAAGATGCGCCGTACTCGAGCCACACTTGACGCATTTTAACCCTACGTTATAATGTAGAAGGCAAGCCATTAGGGGATGAAGAAATCCTGAATAAACAAACCAACAGAAAGGTAGAAAGAGAAACCAATTGTGTGTTGAAGAGTGACGTACCTCGGAGTGAGAGGAGGGCTTTGAGAGGGGGGTTCTGCTTGGGTTGGAAGACGGAACGGCGGACGGAGGTGGTGGTGGAGGAGAAAGGCGTCGCCATGGATACGGAAATGAATGGAATCGAAGACGATAAGGCGGAAGGAAATAGTTTGAAGTTCAAAAGCAGGCCATGGCTGACCCAAATTCCAATCTTTCACAGTTGTGGATAAGAATTAAAAGATATTTGAGTTTGAATTTTGAAAAATAATGTGGTGCATCTATTATTTCAAAAGCAGGCCATGGCTGGCCCAAATATGGTTTATGATTAATTTCAAGAATCAATTGTTTTTTATTAATTCCAAGAATTAATCTTAATTAATTTTAAAACGATTTTTATTTTTAATTCTTTAATTATTCTTTATTTAAAAAGTGTTCTTAGTTTTTGGAAGAAATTATATAGAAAATTCGCATTTCTTCTTCCTCACGTTTTTTCTCTTTAGATCTATTATTTTCTGAACAATTTTCTATCGATTTCAACTCGTTCTCCTACAAGTGCACGTCAAAGATCGGGAGTTGTGTTAACCTTAGAGAGTAACATGCTTAAGCAATTTAGCACCAAGGTCGCGTCGATCTTACTTTCAAGACAATAGATTTATCCACGATACAACAAACGTCATTTGAAACTTACATTATCAAAGTTAAAATTGGAAAATAAAAACACAAACAATATAAATAAAAATGTTTAATTATTGAAAAAAAAACCGAAGTTGGTTTTAAATATACTTCCATACCTTAAAAGGTTTCTTTTTAACTTCTAAAGTTATCAAAGTTTTTTCTCAAAATAATTTTTGAAGGCTCTTGCCATTAAATTTATCCAAGACAATGTTTGTGTGTTATTTATGTGTTACTTAAGTGAATAAATTCAAATACATACTAAAAGTCAATTTGGGATTTAGAATTAGCAAAAAAAAAAATTAAAAATTAAAAAAAATTTAAAAAAAAAATAAAAGAGCAATAAATTGGGGACATAGAATTGAAAAGATGAAGATAATAACAAATTTGGTTCACCAATGTGCCATGTGTCTTTATATATATATTTTCTCCATGTATGTATTTAGATTTATTTGCATAATTGTATACAAACTTTTATGTTTATGAATTTAATGACAAAACCTATTGGAAAAAATTTCTAGTACTCCCGTAGTATCATACTTTATGTGTGTTCACACTATAAATCTATCTTCATAAATATTTATGAACCCCACATCGATGTCAGTGAGTCTCACTATATTTTAGAAAACGTGTTGGCGTGGCACACAATAAGTGGAGATAGTATGGAGAATTTTCCATACTACTGTAGTATAGGATATTTTCTCCACAAGTTTCTTTGAAAGAAACTTAAAATTTTAAGGATTAAAATGAAACTTGCATTAAAATAGGAAGACTTCTTATTCCACAACAACAAAAGCACTTTTTCACTCTTTCATATATTAGGGGATTTCACTTGGAAAAGAAAATGTTTCATACTAATGGATTCGGTTCCATAACCATGGGTTCGAGATCTTGTAACACTTACTACCAATGAGGCAGTTTTGGAGTTTAATTGAAACCAACATCATAGTTTACAGGGTATTCAGAACTTTATCATTTGTTTCAAAAGTATCTCTATTATTTAAAAAATTGCAATTTTATCTTTAATCTTTACTCGAATGTTTAAAAATTGCCCTTAGAGTAGAAATATACTTTATAACTTATTACAAAAATTTAGGTCTAGAATGATATGATAATGACCTAAAATTATATAATGTTCAAAAATTATATTTTAAGTCACTACCATATCATTACATATCCAACTTCCGTCTGAAATTTTAAATGATTTATAATCTTACGATTGTTTTAAATCTTTGACAAGATAATATTGTAACTTTTAAAAATATAGAAACGTTTTCAAAACGGTATTTTTTATAATTTCACCCCTATTAAAAAGGGAATGTAGGGAATGATAGTGAGGTTAATAAGAAAAGTTAAATGAGATATACAATAATGAGTGGACTAGAAAGAAAGTTGAAACACACCAAATAGAGTGAACATGTGCATATCTCAAACAACAGATAGGTTAAAATATCATTTTAGTTTTGTTTAATTTTAACCTTTGTACTTCCAGTAAATTTGAAATTTAGTCCCCTCTACTAGTATGTTTTTAAAAAAATATTTTTACTATAAATTTTGAAAATATATTTACATACTGTATTTTACAAGAATATTATTATTATTATTTAAACAATTTCAGTGAAAATTAATCTTTAAATACTAAATTTAAGATTTATTAAAAAGTACATAAATTAAAATTGAACAAACTCCATAGTATAAGGATAAAAAAGTATTTTAACCCATATTTAAACTAGTGAAAAATATATATATATATTTTTTAGATATAGGTACATTAAGTTCATAAAGTTTCAATTCAATCGTTTTGGTCCCTTAATTTTACAAAATAGGTTTAAAAGTCTTTTGCCCCTTATTTAAGCATATATATATTTTTAATTTTAATAAAATTTAAAAAATATATAATTTATCTCCGCTCTCTTCCCATTCACTCTCACCAAAATCTTGGTCCCAACTAATTCCCTCCATAACTAGCCCAACCCAACCTTGTTAACCCTTGCAATTGCTTCAACTCTTACCTTCATGGCCGCCACTTGCAACAACGGTCGTATTTACCATGGAGAAGAATGGTATGGAGCCGGAGGAGGTAGGGAAGGACTGAGGAGATAGGGAGAGAGGAGAAATATATATATATTTTTAGGGTTTTTTTTTTTAAAAACAAATGAGTTAAAGTAATGAATAGTTTAATATTTTTTCTATTTATAATAATTTTTTAATTTTTAAATATAAAAATATCCTATAAAAATTTAAAATAATAAAAAATAATATATTTAAAATAAGAATAAGACCTTTTAAACATATGCAAAATTAAGAGGGTGTTGTACCAACTTGAAGTTGGTAGAGTGGGTTATTATAGTCTATTCTATCTTTGGTACACCAATTATTGTTACAATATTTACTATTTCCTTTTCATTCTTCTTTACTATTTTCTACTTAAACTAAAATAGGTTGTACTCCAAACATAGATTATTATAACTCGGATTAAAATAATCTATACATCAAACACAGACTATTATAACCTATATACTATAATAACCAACTCAACGTCTTAAATGTCTCCTTAATAATTAAAATGATTATATTAAAATTTTAAAGACTAAAATGTACCTATTATTAAAAACTTAGAAATTAAAAAAAAAAAAAAGTTGTTTTTTATTTTACACTATCGACCTTTGATTCCCCCACCACACTACTTTGTCAAAAAAATAAAAATAATATAAAATAGACATTGGCAATAATTATTAGGGCATAACAATTCTCAACAACTAACTTTATTGTCCGTATGGGGTAGATTCCGAGTTTTGTTTGACCGCTTCTAATTTCAATGAGAGAAATCTTTAATTATATATATATATATATATTTGCAAAAACCACCCCTATAATATGTTGTTAGTTGTAATTATATTTTTAAATTTTTATGGTAGAAATTGTAATAATTGTATTAGTTGGAGGATTCTATTTTTATCATTTGATAGGTCAAATTTCTACAATTATTGTAAATTATAGGGTCCAATTTTAATACATATAAAAAAATTTGAAGGCCTAATTTTTATTGAAAGTTAGGGTGTAATAGTAACTACCACCACCTTACTTTAAAGGGTCGTTTGTTTCGCAGACATTCTAGATTCCCACATACTGAGCATCTGGATTACCTTGTTTGTTTTGTAATAGTGTAAGATGCCTGAACATTTAGAGATTCTTGTGCATCCTAAGATATTTTTATAGAAGGCATGTCAAGAGTTTTGGATGCTCTCGTGAAACATGAGTTTTCCAGATTCTCGAGTTGAAGGCATTCTCATTTTACATTTTTGTCATTCTTCTTTTTTTTAATTAATTAATTATATATATATATATATATATATATATTAGTCTTCATTTACATTATATAATTAAAATAAATATTTTCAAGAATATATATCATTTTTTTGTTATATCGTAATTCTTATTACTTTTTAGCAAGATATTCAAATTTAAATTTAAATTAATATTTATTTTATAAAAAATCTTAATTATGATATATTATTTTGTTCAGAAAAATAAAATATAAAAATAATATAAATTTTATAAATTTAAAAAGAAATTCAAATTGATAAAAATAAATACGTTATATAAGTTTAAATTATATCATATTAATTATATATTAATAAATAATTGTAATGACATTATTTGAATATTATGTAAATTTAAGACATTCTCCAATAGAATTTTGAGAAACAAACACAATTATCAAAATATTTCCACAAAAACATTTCTACAAAACAAACATGGTTATCTAAGGATGTCAGACATTTATAATTCTGTATATCTATAATTTCGGACATCTAAGATTCCAGTTATCTACATTCCCAAAAAACAAACGGAATGAGAAAATTTCACTTTTCAAAATCCAACCTATTATTAACTTTAAACCCATTTGACATACTTTTTATAGTAAAAATATAGACTAATTATTATATATAAATATATTGTTTAGATTTAATAACTTTCAACTGATACCTTTGCCATTAATATTTTATGCTATTTTAATAATTTAATATACATTATTATTCTTAATTGTAATTAACTTATATTAATTTAATTGTTTTAATAATTAAATTAAATAATTTAATTCTGTTTAATATAAAAGTAAGATAAAATGAGCAAAATTATTTATAAATATAGAAAAATTTCAGTGTGTATCAGCAATAGACAGCAATAGGATACTATATTTGTAAATGATTTTATATTTTTTTCTTTATAGTAATTTTTAAAAGGTATCCATTTAGTTTTACTTTTATTAATTAAATAATTAATTAACATAACAAAAAAAGTTAAATAATACTAAATTCAAATAATTACTACATTAATTAGTCTCTATAAAATAATTATTTAATTTTAATTTTTATATAAAAAATTTATTAGATTGAACACACATATTTAACATACAAAGATTAATAATTCTGCACAAACATTAATTATCCAAACATTTAAAAGCAACCATAGTGGTTTTTGCAACTTTCCGAAAAGGAAAAGAAAAACTTCAATAATAGAAAGGAAGTGTAGTTGTTGTTTGGCTTCTACTCACATTCACTATCACACACTTCACAGCCACAATTTCTTCTTCATCTCTCTGATCTCTCTCTGGCTCGTTCGCTCTCTATCTCTCTCTCTCTCATGGGTTCTGGAAAGATGGCTTGGGTGCTGCTATGGATCTCGACAATGGCGGTCTTTACAGTGTCGGTGGCTGCTACGGTCCACAAAGTCGGCGATTCTGCTGGTTGGACCACTCTCATCCCCGTCGATTATGCTAAATGGGCTTCTTCCAAGAAAATCCATGTCGGCGACACTATCCGTAAGCTCCCTCTCCTAATTTATTTACATCTCTTTTCAACAATCTTTAATTTTACTGTATACACATGTATAATCTGGGTTTTGTTTACGAAATTTTGAGTACTGGGGGGGGGGGGGGGGTCTCTCTGGTGTACTTCGTTTTGCTTTAATTTAGACAAATTTGAGAAATGCAGTGTTTGAATACAACACCAAGTTTCACAATGTGCTGCAAGTGAACCAAGAACAGTTCAAGTCTTGTAACTCATCTTCTCCGGCGGCGTCGTACAACTCCGGTGCAGATTCCATCGTTTTAAAGAGACCTGGAACCTTCTATTACCTGTGTGGCTTCCCAGGGCACTGTCAATTGGGCCAGAAAGTGGAAGTTAAGGTCACTGCAGGTTCATCCTCTGCTTTACTTGGGCCTGCATCAGGCCCAGGCCCAAGCCCAAGCCCAATGGGTAACCCATTTGCTTCTGCTCCACCCCCAAGCGCTGCCTCCACTCTCTCCTATTTCTTCTCTCTGATTTGCCTCCCTGTTGCTGCTTTGTTGTACTCTGTGTGTGTTTGAATTTCAATGCTTCTTCTTCCACTTGGGCTGTGTGAATATTGAACCTAGTTCTAATGTTGTTGTGTCTGGTTCGTACTATCATATTACCATGCCCTTTCTCTTTGTATTTCTCACCTAATTTGTGTGTTTCGAACTACTCGTTACAAATTTGTATTTTAGACTAAATCAATTCTTCTTGAGTGCAGCTATAGCTCAACTGACATATATTATGAATTAGCGATTAAAAAGTTTGTGGTTAGGATGCTTTCGCTTACTTTACTTATATAGATTTATTATTAATAATATGAAGTGAAGTGAGGTTGGTATAGTTTCTTCAATTATTTTAGATAAAAGGGAAAATTTATAGACTTCAATTTGTGTCTATCATAACTATTTAAAAATTTTGCCATTTTGTATAAATAGTTTCCTTTATTTTTCTATTTTTAAAAATATTCTTTTTAAATAATAAAAAGGTTTTTTTTTTCGATAAAACATTAGTTGTTTGATTAATTTAAAAGCTATATCTGAAGGGGGAAAATTTTGTTTTTGCTATTATAAGTTTGGAATTTAAATAGAGCATGAAGACTAGAGTATTGAGCATTAAACAGAAACGAGAGAAGTGTTTTAGTTCGGTTAAAATAGATAAATAAAATAGAATCATATTGTGCCTAAATTTTGAAGAAGGTTTCATATTTTGCTAAATGCTCATTTTAGTCAATAAATGTTTAGGTCTTTTGGTCTAAATATTTTATTGTCCATTTTGGTTCCTAATTTCCTAAAAGTAACTTTTCTAGACCTTTCATTTATTTTTAATTCAACAAAATAATAAAATAGCTTAAATTATAGCACTGACGAGAGGAATAATATTCTAAAATTTCATTTTGAAAAGTAACAAAACGTTTTCAAGTTAGGAAAAATAGCAAATCAATATTTTATTTAATTAATAAATTACAAAAATACCCCCAAAAGAGCACATATAATGAATTTATTGAAAAAAAATGCAGCTTTTTTGAATCATACCTACCCCGCTTTTATTACCAAAGCAGGCATAGGTCAACTGGTATAAATGTGTTAGTGGCTATGAGGTTTGTGGTTTGAATTCTTCTACCCTCAATTGTACTAAAAAATTCTTAAATTTTATTGGTATTCAAAAAAATAATTTATTTAAACTATGATTCTCGAATTATTAAATTTTCACGTTCTAAACTTTTTATTTTTTTCATTTAAAAGATTTTGCCCAATAATTTGAGAATCAAACAACCAAATTCGACCTAACATTTTCTTTAACGACTATTTATTAAAATTGTGTATTACACCTTAATTGAAGTAGGTAGTATATATCACATACAAATTTGATGATTGTTTGAAAATTGTGTGATGTTCTGTAGTTAATTACACTGTAATTTTAATATTTTGTTGAAGAGCTGGAGGAAAAATTGGTGAACAATAAAAAGAAAGAAGCAGATAATGACTATTTACTTGAGAGTTGGTATATTTACTTGAGAGTTGGTAATTCTGTAAAATAGGAAAGCAAAATCGGTGAGGATAAAAAAATAATTATCAGTTAATTATTTATCTTCCTTTTCCTCTTTCAATTTCTAATTCACCATCTCAATTTCACTTCATCAAGCCTCCACCACACTCTATCCCGTCGATGAGGTCTTCTACGAAAGTCAGTTGCTCCCTCTAAATCTCTCCATGGTCCGCACAACGAGTTCAAAGCGTGATTCAGTATCCATACGATAAAAAATCACAACAACAATAACAACTCCAATCTTAACTTGAAGAGTTCGATTGAGAAGAGCAAATACTTCTCACTATCGAGATTTTTCTTCAATGTTTAGGAAAGAATTGATGAAAAAAATTGGAGCCTGAAACTGTATGAGGATCGCACGCCAAGAAAATTAGCTTATCCATAAAGGAAGTTTTCAGAAAGTATTTAAAGAAAGTCAAGTCGTTATACAAAAAAAACTTTCACAAAACCAACAACAATAGCAAAAATGGAAGACGAAGCGTTGAAGACAAATAGATATGGTAAAAAGGATAAATCATAGTTTTTAGACAATAACTCTAAGAAAGAGAGCGGATCGAGAGCACTATTGCAGTTATTTTTCGATAATTTTAGAAAGAAACAAGATAAAAGTATTAGAAAAAAGGAAACAATAAGGATGATATAAGATTTGAAAAAAAAAAAGAAAGTAAAAATTAGAACAATAAGGATAATATGATATATATATATATATATATATATAAAAGGAAAAACAGAAAATTGAGATAAAGTGAATTTTGAAAAGAAGAAAAAAATCTTATCTCAAAATTCAAACAAACAAATAGGGGCGAGTTTGTAGGTTATAATATGATTTGTTGATATTCAAATATAGGAAGGGCAAAATTTAATTACGATGTAATATATGATGAAGGGCATTTTAGATTAACATAAAAAGTTCTCTACAATTTAAAAAATATGAGAATATTACAATGATTCATGAGTGAGCCAAGGAAGCTTACTTATAGAGTAGAACCACCATACTCTCTCTCAAGTTGGTGCATAGATATCATGCATTCTCAACTTGCCTACTAGAATATCAAAAGTTGATTTGAACAATCCTTTAGTCAGGATATGATTTGAGTAATGTTTATTACTGCTTTGTTATCACAAAATAACTTCATTGATGATTTGATCTCAAGTTTCAATTATTTGAGAATACGATGAATCCACAAGATTTCACAAACGCAATTAGTCTTTGCTCTATACTTAGCTTTTGTGCTACTTCGAGCTACTACATTTTACTTTTTGCTATGCCATGTTACCAGATTCCCCTATACATACGTGCAATATCAGGACGAAGACTTCTTATCTGTTATAGATCGTACCTAGTCAACATATGTGTAGGCTTCCACGGAACTTACTCCCTTTTTAAAGAGAAGTCCTTTCCGAGGACAACCCTTTAAGTATCTTAATATCCGATATATTGTCTCAAGATACTCCTCACAAGGTTTGTGCATAAATTGACTCACCATACTCATTGCAAAAGCTATGTCGGGATGAGCGTGTGATAGGTAAATAAGTTGGCCAACTAACCTTTGATACCCTTGTACATCTACTCGGGTACCTTGAGTCACATCTCCTAACTTCTTATTAGCATCAATTAGAGTTTCGGTTGGTTGACAACCACTCATACCTGCATTCTTGAAAAGGTCTTGGACATATTTTTGTTAGGATACCACAATTCCATGTTTCGATCGTGCTATTTCCATGACTAAAAACTATTTCATTTCTCCTAAGTCATTAAGCACAAAGTCCTGAGAGAGTTTGCTCTTCAATCTGGTTATTTCTGTTTGATCATTACTTGTGATAAGTATATCATCAACATAAACGATCAATTGAGTTCTATATTTCTTAAAGTAGAAAATTACGAAAATTTATAGCCGAATAAAAAAACTAACCACTAATTCACTAACCTCAAAACTCTACCCTATAATTGAAAATTTTCCTCCACCATTAACTCACTAAAAAAATACTACTAATTTAATTAAATTACTACTTGTAAATTAATTAAGTTTGCAGAGAGATATAGCTGAGCTTGTAACCTTCATACCTTATCTGCGATTGTACAACTTGCAAGTAATTTGTTCTAAAATGCCCGAATGAGTCTTCATATGATTAAGCATTGGCACTCACTGCAACCGCAAGCAATGAGTCTACATACTCAGCTCTCAGGGTTCTGCCTCCCCACCACTCCGGCAATCCCGGCCCCCCTTTTTTACTGCCGAAGCGGACCATCCCCACCGTCTCTCGCGCCTTCAGCTTCTCTTTCTTCGCCGCACCCCACAATTCAGGTAACACGCATTCAAATCGCCTTCTTAGTTTTCATTCCATTTACGAAGCATTTGGGTGCTGTTTTTTTCTCTTTAATTTCAATCTCTTATACCGCTTACGCCTTCGACAATCGTTATTGTTTTTATCTCAGCTCTGTTATTGTCATTCCTTTCTTTATCTGGAACTACTAGACCTCCGCCGCAGCTTTTTACTTTAGTAACTGAATAAAGTTGTGAAATTGCACAATGTTTTAGATTGTTGGTGGTAAAACATCAAATTTCTTTGGAGATTTGAGCCCCAAAGGTACATCTAACAGCGACCTACTTGAGGTAGATTGGGTTGATTTTGAAGCTGATCTGTATTACTGGACAAATACATTGCGTCCCGTTCAGGTATGCGTAAATTCTTTCCGGTATAGAAAATAGGGCAAGTTTCTTGATGAATATGCTAAAGAACATATACATTTTGTGCTGGCAACTTGACAGTGGTATCCTGGCCATATAGCAAAAACAGAAAAAGAGCTGAAGGATCAACTAAAGCTGATGGATGTTGTGATAGAGGTTCGAGATGCTAGAATACCCATGTCTACAAGTCACCCACAGGTTTTACATTCAAGTTCTGATTTTGTTCAGTCCATTCATTATACTCTTGACTCACCATTTCTTTTTAATGTATTTATTATATTGAAGTGTTTAGGAGATTTGACATGACTATTTTCAGTTCTTAATTGGACTAGTATACATTCATAACTATTGTATTGGTACCCTCACTATATTGTCATGAAAAGTCCGGAGGCTATAAGTTTTTTGGCTAAGGTATGAGTGAGGCTGGGAAAAGGAAAATTGGTGGGTTGGGAGGAAAAATAAAACAGGGGAGTTCGGTAGATAATGAGATAGAGAGAAGGAGGTGCTTGGCTGGGGTATTTGGTAGGTATTAGGATGGGGTTGGGTATTGAAAGCCTATCTATTGCAATTTGTTTTTTTTTAGATAAGAAACATTTCATTGAATAAATGAAATAAGGCAAGACTCCAAGCACCTAAAGGTGATTACAAAAGAGATTTTCAATTGGAAACTAAATAAGAAAGACTAAAGTTCTTAAAAGGGTGCCTAGTTTTGCACCAATAAGGAGCAGTAGACAAAACCAAATCAATAAAAGAATCAAAAGAAGAGAATCAATTGGAAACTAAATAAGAAAACCTGCCTGCTGTGTGGAGAAGGAAGAAACCATGTCTGTGGTTTTTGTGCAGATAAAAGAGGGTTATTCACTGCGAAGGGTAAAGTAGAAGTGCAATTTGGGGTAGCAGCGCCTTGAACAGGAGGTGGCGGGAGGAAGATTTGATAAAGGGCTAGTAAGAGAGGGAGGACTTTTTTGTGTTGTAACCGTAGTTGTGACTAATGGAGTAGAGGTTCTTGTCAGCAATCGAAGGAAGAAGTGCTAGTGGGGGATGCCATGCTGGAGCCTGGAGGAAGATACTATGTTTGAAGCTTCTAGGCCTGAAGCTCTTATACCATGTAGATGTACAATAAAGAGAAGACAGAGAAAAGAATATTGATGAAAAAGAGAAAGCTCTCCACACCCATTGTCTGAGAGTAAAAGAATGGATTTAAAGCAATGTATAACAATGTGTCCACTGTATAGAAGATACAACAAAGTAAAAGGGAAAAGGGGTAAAAACTATAAAGACACACAATTAGCACGATAACAGGGAATACAGTGAAAATTAACAAGATTACAAATATAGCTTAACAACTATTAGTGTTGCTTTAACTCACCACATTTTAGTGTATGTTACACTGATTTCTTTTACTAAAGGCTGAAGTGCTTTTTATTTCATCACTCAAAGATTATCTGTCCATGATATTTTCTTTCATTTATGATTTATTCATCATTTTCATGATTAGATGGATGCATGGCTTGGTAATAGGAGAAGAATATTGGTATTGAATAGAGAAGATATGATATCTTCAGCAGATCGGAATGCTTGGGCAGCTTATTTTACGAGACAAGGAATAAAAGTAGTATTTTCGAATGGGCAACTTGGAATGGTATCTAAACAAGCGATATTCTTTCTGATCTTATGTTGTTTGACATTGTATTAGTCGATAATGTTCTCATGTGGCAACTGTAGGGAACAATGAAGCTAGGGCGGTTGGCCAAGACATTAGCAGCCGATGTCAATGTCAAACGTAGAGCAAAAGGACTACTTCCTCGCGCGGTTTGTTGCCTGAATTCACTAAATTCTAATGCTTAAGCTTGTTTTTTAGGTTTCTATATGTCTAGAATTCCTTCTATGCCAAATCATCTGCACATCATAAATGATTTTTGTTCAATTTTGACATAAACAGACGTACAGAAGCACCCAATGACATTTAGCCTTAAGCCTGAGTGAAGCATTTATTTGCTTGAAGAAGATTATTTGGATAACTGCTTAAGGCTTCACGTGGCTGCTATGTGATATTATTCTGTGCTATAGCAATAAGTGAAAATTATGGGGCTATATTGGATTTATCCTTAATATTAAATTAGAAGTATTTTCAGAACTTGCCCTAAAAGATCATAGTGATTATTGTATAGGTTCGTGCTGGAATAGTTGGATACCCGAATGTCGGAAAATCGTCTTTGATCAACCGCTTGCTGAAACGACGAATGTGTCCAGCAGCTCCAAGACCAGGTGTCACCAGAGAATTGAAGTATGATACTTTTTTTTTTCTTTTTGAATCTTAATGTTGACTAAGATGTAAAAGCCAGAAACGAGGGAGAGAATCAGTTGTAAAGCCATTTTCATTGCATTTTTGAAAGATAGCATTGAATTTTCTCCTAAGCAGGGTTCAGTGAGCTCTTTGATTAACCGTCTCCTTATTTCCATTCTCTTGTAAAAGGTGGGTTCGTTTTGGCAAAGATCTTGAGTTGCTTGATTCTCCTGGTATTATACCAATGCGGATTAGTGACCAGACAGCTGCAATAAAGCTTGCTATATGCGATGACATTGGAGAGAGGTCCTACAATGCCGCTGATGTTGCTGCCATCCTCGTACAGATTCTGACCAAGCTTCCGTCAGTAGGTACCATGGAAATATTTTGATCTCATGAAAATTTAAAGAGTACAAGTATCTCTCTTGATGAGTCTGAAATATTTCCTGCACTATTACGTGGTAGTCAAATCAATTATGTTCACTGAGTTAATTCATTGCTTGATGGAAAACTGCTACGTTTCAGGATGTTCACTTTTACCTGCTAAAACGGTTTGTTTATAATTTGTTGATGCATTACACTGTTTTGTGAATCCCCAGGTATAGAATCACTTCAAAAGCGATACAAAGTTGATGCAGGCGGTCAATGTGGTCACATGTACGTTATCATATGCTGATGAATAGTTTTTCATTTCTAGTTTAGTATTATTATTAAACGCGTGAAGCATCCTGATTTCTAGATAAGAAAAATTCTACCTCTCTTTACTCTCCTTTTAGCTTATCTCAACCTTGGGTTAAGTTCTTTCTTCCGCCCATGTGATGGAATCGTTGACTCAATACTCTCTATGCATGAAAAACAACTACATATTTGCAGTCTAAAAATAATTCCTAGTAAATTGATGGTGACAGATTTATTCAAAAGTTAGCACTCCAATTGTTCAACGGGGACAGTCATCAAGCAGCATTCCGCATCTTATCAGATTTTCGCAAAGGAAAGTTTGGTTGGACTGCTTTGGAGAGGCCTCCCAGATAATGCTGTTGGATGATGGTTTGCTTGGAGGTCAGAATTTCAGCTTCTCACTCTTATACAATTTTATAAATGCTAAAGGGCACCTGGTGGAGAATTAGAACCTTTCAAACAGATAGAAAAAGATTCATGATGCTTATATTGCTTTCAACTTGCGGAGTAGCGGGAGTCAAAAAATTGGAGTCATTGATCATGAATGGCAAGGAGTCTCAGTAATTTGTGAAGCCAATGTTATAATGTAATATATGTTTTTATATTACTCGTGTAATTAAAACGATCTTTTTAGCTAACCTACATTTGTATCCCAAATGAAAATCACAGTACCTTACTATAATTATCTTCAACTGGTCCTACGTGTTGCACTTTGTACATTGTTTAGGCGTTTTATAATTCTGGCAAAAAAAGATGGATATATTTTACTAGAAACAAATCAGAACTGGTACATCTTCCACATTTGTTTGGCCGAGTGAAGGAGAGCCTGGGAATGTGCAAGGGATGCTACTTTATTTGGTTTCTTCTGTAAATGCAAAAATCAGAAATGGGGCAACAGAACTTCACCTCTTCATCACTTTATTTGGGTAAGTTGATAAACGTACAATAAATGAGAATACATATAGTCATATACAAAAGTAGTGTAAGATGGACAGCATCGTTTAGCACAATTATTGGAAGAATGGTCAAGCAGCTACTGGAACTTTTAGGGACTCAAGTATCTTATCATCTAACTCAAACTTAATAGGCTTCTTGTCTCTACCAATCTTCACATACTCTTCAAATCGCTCCTTCAAATCTTCAGGAAGATTTGTGGTAGCTTTCCACCCTAAAATATCCTGGGCTGCTCTTGGCTCTGCATAGAAATGCTGCAGAAAACAATAGGTACGAATGTCTTAGAGTTGATATCAAACCTTTTTTTTAGTAAGCTTTTATATTCACTTATCTCAAAATTCTGAATCTTCTATGTTTACCCCCAAAGCACCAAAGAAAATATTTCATTTTACTTACCATATTCCTGAAAGGAAAAGCTTTCTTTGCATCAACCCCAACTGCTTTTGGATCATAATGCACAATGTTAACTGGACGGCCTGCTGCTTGAGCACAAAGCTTGGCCATTCCATCAAGAGTCACGGCGCGGTCGCTCACACAGTTGAATATGTTAGAGTGTGCTTCATCTGGTTTCTCTATAGCCAATGTCAACATAGAAGACAAGTCCCTGACATGTGCAATGTTTGTCAGCTGCATACCGGAGCCTGGAATTGGAATCGGTCTATCCCGGACGATTCCTGCATTGGGGATTTATCAAGTCCATGAGCTCATCAGTCAAAGTTAGAAATGTCTAAATACTTTACAGGTTTATGAACATGTGTGCTCTTACGATCAAAGAACCACTCTTCACAATCTTTGTTGTTGCCAGATCCAATCATGTACTGTGGACGGAAGATAGCCCAGCTGCCGAAAACCTCTGCAATATATTTTTCAACACCAACATGACCAGCATCAGCTTTAACAGGATCCTGTTAAAGTAATGGTGCAGAATTATTAGCATTCTGTAAGTATCTGCCTTCTTGGCTGAGAAAATGTATCTAAATATATATCTATATCACTATATGTTATATATGCTGATAGGATCATATTGAAACTGTAATGTTTACCCCTTCAACATGGGGAGGCTCATCAGTTGGCTTATAAATTCCAGCACTGCTGATAAATAGAAACTGCTTCACACCAGAGCTCTTTGCCCAATCAATAACAGGCCTGTGTCAAAATATAGGCCAAATGCCAGCTTAGATAGAATTTTAGCATGATTCTAGTTGATTTAAGGTTTAACTCTTCTTACCTTACAGAAATCTCTGTAAAAAAGAGTAATCTTCATGATTTTCATCCCCCATAAACAGAGAGATTTTATTTATGTTTATTATCATGCTTAAAAGGTGGATTGATATTAACAAAACAAGAAACCTATAAAATTTTTAAATGTAAAAGTATCAAACAATCCACCAGAAAGCATGAGAAAAAGTAGTAGAAACTCAGATTTAGCTGCAAATGATGAAGTCCACAAACCTCACAGTATCAATGTCTTTGCCATTATTATCTAATACCACATCAAATGATGCTCCTGCCACAACCTTCCCAATTTCTGCTGGATCTCCCCATACTGTCTTGCCTCCACCACTCACAATTTCCTAAACAACATCCCAAAAGAAAACACACAGATTACAGATAGTTAACCACCACTCATTTTTGAGTTCCCTGAACTGTGATTGTGAGAACATATCAGAACAAAAATTCTTCAGAAAGAAAATCTTTTTAATCACTAACTGAGAATCTGTTGAATGGGGGTTTCTTCATCTTATCAGAACTCTCTTCACCGACAGTCAGAACTGTGACCTCATGGCCAGAGCCCAGAAGCTGTTTTGCAAAATAGAAGCCAATGACTGCATGTCCACCGCTGTTTGTGTTGACAATCAAGACTTTCTTCTTGTCAGGAGAGCTAGCCCTGACACTGAAGGAGCAGACATTGGAGGGTCTAGAAGAGGAAGGGTAAGAGAGAAAAGAATGGGAAATGGAGAAAGAAGATGAGAGAGCAGAAGGGTAAGAGATTGGAGAGAGTGAGAGAGGAGGAAAAGAAGGAGAAAGGGAAGATGGAAGATGGATGGAGGGCTTAGAAGAGAAAAGGGAAGATGAGGAAGCAAGAGCAGCCATGGAATCAAAGAATTTTTGAGCTGGACTGTGAGATGAGAACCAGCTCTTAGTTTACCAGATAGATTGATATATGATAACGGCCAATCATTTTGCAATGCCCAATATACACACTTTGCAAATGTAAATGTAGCTCCTATATTTTTTATTCATCAAATCTTGTTAAAATTTAGGTTTGAAATTTTGACAGTTGAGCATTTCGTTAAAAAAAGGAAAAAGGAAAATATCATTTCTAAATTATAAATTTGATATTAGTTATTTGTGTTTTTTGGAAAAAAAATGAAAAATAGCCCACATGAGCGTTAACGTTGGTTAGTATGTCTCTCGAGGTCGAAAGTTCAAATTCTCATACACTACCTTAATTGTTCTCAAAATAGAAAAAATCTAGAGAAAATATCAATTTTAACCGAACTGTATCGATTTAGATTCTAAACTTCTATTTCATCAATTTTGACTCTAGTCTTATTAAGTGTTGCAATTTAGCTCTCTAATAAGTTTTCGCTCCAAGTAATGTTAAAAATGTTTGTTGTTTATATGCTTAATGAATAATAAAACATGTGAAATTGATAACATTTATAATTTTTTTTAGAGAAGCAACATTAGAGCTAATTTTTAAATTGTAACTTACGAATTTTGAAAATGTTATTTAATGGTTAATTTGTGTATCGGTCAAACTTATTTTTGTGCAAAACTTTATTTTATTGAAATTAATGAGTTTATGAAGATCTTTACATTGTTGTTTTTTTTTTTCTCATTAAAATTAGTAGGTGAATTAGTGAAAATAGGTAAAAATTGCAACACTTAGATAAGTTTAAGGCCAAAATTGAAGTCCAAATTGATACGACCAGACAAGTACAAGATCAAAATTAATAAAAAAAATCTATCTTCTTTTAATGGTAAAAAAAACAATACTGATAACTAGCAAGAAATTTATACTTATAAAGAAGTCGGCATGTGGTTTGAATCTTCTACCTTTATTATATTAAAAAATAAATAAATTATAATACAAGAATATCTTTTCATTTTAAAATTATAGTCTACCACGACCATATCAATTAAAGAGAGAAGATAGTTAACTGTAGGTTAAAATATCATTTTGATCACTATATTTTGAGGTTTGTTCAAATAGCAAAAAGTTTTCAAAACAATAAACAACAAATAGAAGGAAAATTGTTATAAACAGAAAAAATATTAAACTATTTACAAATATAAATTTTTTTTATTTTTTTCAATATTTATAAATAGTTTGACTAATTTTTTTTTATATTTGAAACTAAATTTAAGAAATTTTAAAATACGAAAACTAAAATTTAATAAATGTGAAAGTAGAAATACCAAAAGTATTTTAACCTTAACTCTACTTTACGATAAAATGGCTAGTTCCTCCAAATGAGCTGTCCGCTTCGAGCCGTTTGAGTTATGGATTTATTTATGATTTAAATAAGTTTAAATAAGCGGTGGTAAATGAGCTGAGTGAAAACTGAAAAGCTTCTTCTTCTCTTCATAAATTCCAACTTGTTTTAGATATCACATAAAATAAGAACGTTGCTCTACTTTGGTTTCTCTCTCCCTTTATTTAATAAAGAAAGAAAGCCTCTTTTTTCAACACTAGCCGTTGCAATCTTCCTTTTCCCCCTTCATCTTCATCTTCATCTTCATCTTCATCTTCTTCTTCTTCCTCTACCTCATGGCAGCTTCTGTGGATTCTCCATCTTCTTCACATCCCAACCAGGTTCTTCTTCTCTTTCTCTGTTTCCACTTAACAACTTAACTCCTGTGTTTTGTTTTTGGGTCTGATGCATTTTCAGCTGATTTCTTTCAGGGATCGACCAGCTTCATGGCTTCGCCCTCATTGTCCAGTCCCGCTTCCGATAAGCGTTTCTGGAGCTCTCTTCGAGGTAGGGTTGACTCGCTTCTTCAGGAACGAATTGCCAAATCTTCAAATCTGGATCCTTCCATGCCCGACCAATTCGCAGTGAGTGCTTTTCTCTTCGACCTAACTTCTTTTAACAACTCAAAATTGATATTGATGGGCTTGTTGTTATATTTGTTAGGATAAATCGGAAAGGGCAAAGAGATTGAAGGAAGATTCATTGCTTTTGCTTAGAGGTTTTGACTCTGTTGGCTATACTCTGTCTCAGCTTTCCAACAATTTGGA
This sequence comes from Lagenaria siceraria, assembly GCA_002890555.2. Lineage (NCBI taxonomy): Eukaryota > Viridiplantae > Streptophyta > Magnoliopsida > Cucurbitales > Cucurbitaceae > Lagenaria > Lagenaria siceraria. The sequence continues at coordinate 15,695,635 of CM016483.1, read as the reverse complement.
TAACGCATTGCAGGTAATTTCTCTTCTTCCATTCCATTCTCTGTGTTCTACATAGAAAACTTGCATTTTCAAGTTCAATAAACCAGAATGTTATTAAATGCTGCTCTTGAAATGAAACCCACAAATAAAGATTTGATTTTGAGGTCTGATTTTAGGGTGCTAGGGATCTGGTCAAAGCACCGACTTTGATGGAGATTTTCCAGAGCAACATCAAGAACTCAGAGGTTGAGGAAGATGATTCCAAAAGGAAAGAGCATGAGTTGGTGGAGCCCAAGCAAGCAACAAAGAGAAAATTTGATGACAGTCATTGCTCAGAAGAATCAGAGGTTAATTTAGAGAAAGAAAACCAGCAAAACCCTAAAGACAAGCTTAAAAAGGCCAAGAATGTAGGTTCTCTAAATCACTTATCCTTTCATCTATCTTTGAATATATATCAGCAGACAACACAAGAAGTTCCTATGCAATTTTAACATTTTGGCTTTGTGTTTCTCCAGCTTGCAGTTGCAATGGCAACAAAGTCAGCATCTCTAGCAAGAGAATTAAAATCATTAAAATCCAACTTATGTTTTATGCAAGAGCGATGTGGAATACTTGAGGAAGAGAATAGAAGACTTAGAGACGGATTTTCCAGAGGGGTCAGACCAGAAGAAGATGATCTGGTTAGACTTCAAATGGAGGCACTACTTGCTGAGAAATCAAGATTAGCAAATGAAAATGCAAACTTGACAAGGGAAAATCAATGCCTTCATCAGCTTGTGGAGTATCACCAACTCACATCCCAAGATCTTTCTTTATCTTACGAGGAAGTCATTCAAGGCATGTGCTTGGACTTCTCCTCACCACCACCAGCCATTGCTGAAGGAGATGAAGAAGAAGAAGAACAAAGTGACTGTAGTATTGACAAACAAATCACTCCAACACCTACAGCTGATCTTTTTAGCTTTTCTACCTCTCTTGATGAGCTCCACCAAGAAGAGTAGAGGTGATTTTGGACCAGAAGATGCAGTTTAGCTCTTCAGTTGATCTCATTTACGTTCCTGTAACCTTGATCTTCACTGCATTTAGTTCAGAAATAAATCTACATCTGTCTACTTTATCAAACCAAAGCTTCAAGTAGCTCTTGACTTTTGTAATGGCAGATATGACGATAATCTTTCTACCCTTTGCACGTCAAACCAGCTTCCACATGCTACTACAACAAGCTTCTGACATCTGCGTATTTCAGGAATAATTGAGCTGAGTCAAGAGCTTATTTCCGAAGTAGCTCTGGTTTGTTGTTTGATAGCTTATTGTGTTAAGAAATTGGCACAAAAAGAAAGACACAGTCAATTGGAAGAAAGAAATTTTTATTAAAAAAGTTTGTATAAACACTTTTGAGAGGAAGCTTTTTCACTCTTTCAATATTCACCCACCCACTATTTCTTAGTTGCTTCTTTGGGACATAATTTCTATTTATAGACTCCATCCCCTTGGAGTCCAAATATAAGGATCTTTCTAGGCTTTTCTTACATTCTAAAGATTCTAAAGTTCTATAGAATTTCTAAGAACTTGAGCTATTTAATATTTAAAGATGCTTCTAAAATAGTTCGTGTTGAGGAACATGTTTTATGGGTGTGGGTGATCCCCGTTTTGACAACCTCCAAAACATGTCATTAACTGGAAAAACAAAGATCAGAGTATTACATTATACATAACAGCTCAACAAAGGAACAGGAGGACGAGTTCCTCTCAAGTTAAAAAAAAATTACAAATGCAACATTTTCAGCTCTTTTCACTTTGTTTTGTAACCTTCTTTCTCTTAGCTGCAGAAGGCTTGGCTTGACGACCTGTGCCTGGAAACATAGCATCACGAATTGCTTGAGAAGAAGCATTGACAGCCGTTTCAGTAACTTTTGTGAGATTGGAGACTAAGATCACATCCTTCATTTTCTCCAGCACCTCAGAAAAATTTCTGTTCCCTTTCTCATACTACACAATCAAACCAAAAGAAACCCTGAATATTGCATCTTTAGGTTTGAAATCAAATTCTATTTAGAATTCAAAATTTTCAAGTTACTTCTTTCACTATTTGAGAGTGATATGTGTTATAAATAATTGCTCTAAAAGTGGACCAGCAGTAAAATAACAGCAGAAAGCATAACAAAACAAGTAGAACTTCCCAGTAAAATGCATCTTCTTAAAAAGCATGTTTAAGATGCTAAAAGGTGAGGACTGTAAGCCCGATGAAACTTTTGACCTTCTGGTAAGAACAAGTTCTTAGAAAGTTTTGAGAGAAAAGGTTAAAGAATTTGATATGTACAAAGCATGGAATCAAAAGGTACATACTGCTTCAACTTTACAAAGAGCTGTTTCCAACTTCTTAGTAAGCTGATGGTTTTCGTCCATTAAGGCTTGAACCTGGCATAAATTAAGAAGGTACTGCTTATAGATATAATGAGATTCATAAATACGTAACTAACGAAATTGACCTTTTTTTGGGATTCAAAATATAAGTTCTTGTATCTGACATCTATTGGTGATAAGCCTTCATTCAGCAATGGATTCTCATCATTCTGTTGAAAATTGAACAACCAATTAAAAGAAAATCGTAGAGTTAAATGAATTTAAAAACATATCATGTCAATTCATATGCTTTGACACCTTAGCTTGCCATGCCTTTATGATTTTTTCTTGAGTTTCAAGTAGTTTAACTACATAATCAACTTTTTCCTGCAAATTCTGTCCACTCGAGCTTGGTTCATCCAAGTGCTTTCTGCCCTCAACTGGTGGCTCATCTTCACTTTCACTCTCACTAACAGGTATTTCTTCAACCACAGGTTCTATGTTGCGATTTTCATACGGCAGAACGGCATTTTGAATCCGTTCAGACCGCCGAATCACAGAGGGGTAGAACTTCTTTGCCCTCTTCTTTGAGGAAGAGGAAAAAGTTGATTTTGTTCTCAAGCGCAGTTGTGATCTTGTTTTCTCAATGGAAAGATCGGCTTGTTCAGGACTCGGAAGTTCTGGCTCCATTTGCAATTAGGAGGGATTTTGTGCCTTTGGCTATGAAGTTCTTTGACAAAAAATGAGTACGTTTTCCCTAACAAAGTCAGAATCAAACTGACTATATCAAAACCAACATAACACAAACATAAGAAAAAGTAAAACATGGAGGGAAAAACCCTGAGATTATCAAAATCATTTCCCAACTAGTTCACACCCACTAGAACATAAATACTGAGGACAAAAGAAACTCCTAGACCTCGCATAACACACTGTTTGTTGAGAATGTTTCAAAGCTTCCCTCTTTTCTTTCTCACGTTCCTTTCTTCCTTCTTTTAACAATAAAAACACCTCCTACTTGCATTGTATATCAAAGATTCAGGAGCTTAACTATCCCTATCAGCAAAATACTCAAAAAAAAAAAAAAAAAAAAACCATCTTTTTTGCTTGTTAAACCTGAACAGCACCATTTCATCACAATAGGTTAATAGACAAAAAGAACCGACTTCATAAATCTTTGGCAGTGTACATGCACCAAGAGTTGTAGCTAGAATAAGCCAAGTACAAAACTAATAAAGCAGAAACTCCCCAGAAACCCCAAAAACTTGTTCAGGAAAGACAGAGGTAAAACAATGAAAATCAGTGCTAGAACTTAAAACGAGAAGAAGGAGAATGAAGCACCTCTTAAGTTGCAGAAGCAGAAGCAGAAGCAGAAGGGAAGCTTGAAGAAGCGAGTTTGGAGAGAAGAAGGTGGTGATGGTGATAGTAAATATTAGGTGACGTTTGGCTCGACTCTTTCTTTTCCTTAGACCCTCTCTTACTCTGCTATCTAGTCTCTGCTCATCGTTAGACGAACCAAACTCTTCGACCAAGAAAAAGGATGTATTCAGTAAAACAAATAAACTCACAAATTAAATACAAAGTGTATAGCTTTAAAATCATTTTTGGAAGTTGATTGTCCAATCCATCCACAGAGTTGCATTGGAAAAAGGAAAACTTCAATGACACATATACTAACGAGTAAGTCATAATTAATTACATCAACCACCTAAAATGATAAATCAAAGACCCAATGTCTCTGGAAACTAACAATGTGCAACATAGCGAGCAGCTTGATTCAACACGAGGGCAAAAAGAGAAAGACATGATTCTCAACCCCTCGTTAAAATACCATTTCATTAACTATATTCTTCACTTTAGTAAAGTTTGATGAGAGAAGTTATTAATCCAAATCACCACCTTCCGAACATCAAATTCCTGTCATTATGTGATATATTACATTAACTAAACATAAAATGCACTCAACAACTGCCATCTGATTTTTTTTTCTAAAACCATATTTGAAGCCGGATATTGAACAAAAATTTTAGGGGGTGTTTGGGTCCCAAACTTCAAGTTGGTGGGTTGAGCTATTATAGCCCAATAACCCACTTTAAGGTTGAGGCTCCAATTATAATAGTTGGTATTTCTAATAATTATTATAACCTATGATTAACTACTATATTACTATTTCAAATTCCTTTAATTATGTTTACTATTTTCTATTCATCCTCTCTTATTTACTATATTTACTATTTTCTTCATAGGCTAAAATAGTATATACTTCAAACACATATGATTATAACCTACAAACTATAATAATCCATGACTATAATCACCAACTCAGCACCCTAAATACTCTCTTGAGATGTGACATGTGTAAGCTTCTCATTGTATTTTATTTTTTATCCAACGGAGTTTTTGTTGAGAAAATTTTCTATACTACGCTAATATGGAAAATTTTCTATTCCTTCTTCTTATTGTGTGTCACATACTTTTAAAATAGGGTGTAATTGCTGATATTAATGTGAGATACACTAATATTTATTAATATCAATTTATAGCATAAATAAGAGAAGTATAGTAATTCGGTAGTAGGAGAAAAATTTTGGCTTTTGTTAAGCAAAATTATATATGAAAGAAAATAAAAAATAAAAATAAAGAAAGAGAACATCCCTACAGTGTAATCTATTGCGTTCAATGGGCGTGTAGCTTTGCCACTTGAAAAGGATAAGATGATATTTTTTTGGTTTTGAAGATATCAAGTTTTGCTGATACACGAGAGCGCAAGCTGAGCTTCACATTCCAATTCTCATGGAAATGAGAGTCCTCCACCATCATTCCGTCTTCCGCATTCATTCATCTCCTCTCTTCCTCAAATCAACTCCTTTCTTCCAAATTCATCCTCCTCTTCTCAAGACCTCCCTTCGTCGACACCACCGTTTTTCCATAAACTCAGTTTCGCAGAACCCATTTCAATCCAGCGGATCGATTCCTAAAACCCCAGAAAAGCCACAACCTAGAACTCTATTCCCAAGTGGGTTTAAGCGGCGGGAGATTAAAGTGCCCTGTGTGGTGCTGCAATTGGATGCAGCAGAGGTTTTGGAAGGTGGTGATGCTTTGGATTTGATCGACAGGGCTGTGTCCAAGTGGGTTGGGATCGTGGTGCTCAATAGCGGCGAAGGCGGTGGCGGTAAGCTCTACGAAGCCGCTTGTAAATTGAAGTCGGTGGTCGGAGACCGAGCTTATTTGTTGATAGCTGAGCGTGTCGACATTGCGACTGCCGTTAATGCCAGTGGAGTTGTCCTCTCTGATCAAGGTTGTATTAAATAAAATTTCTGTTTCGTCATATCGAAATTTCAAGTGTATCTTTTGTTAAATGAAGTTTTAACTTTAGCAAAATACCTTTTATAAGGCTCCTGCTTCACAGGAGACAGTCTGGATTATGATGCATAGAATATATGAATTTTATAATCTTAAATCAAAGGAGACTTGAACCTAATTTTGTTTGTTGATACTGGCGTATATTTGTGCTTCAAATACATTTCTTTTTAGACACCCATTTTCTTTGCAACTGTCACTGAAAAGCTGTTGAATGGTAGTAATCTGTTTCCCCATTTGAATCAGGTCTTCCTCCTATTGTGGCCAGGAATACCATGCTGGATTCTATATCAGATTCCCTGTTTCTACCTCTGGTAGCAAGGAATGTAAAATCCTCTATTTCAGCCGTAAATGCATCTAAATCTGAAGGAGCTGATTTTCTTTTGTACGATTTTGATGAAGAGAAGCTTGATATGACAACAGATTCCGTTTTTAAGAATGTAAAGATACCGATATTTATACTATTTTCCTCATATGGAGAGAACATAACGTTTCATGAAGCGTTAAAGTGGCTGGAATTTGGTGCTAGTGGCTTAGTAATCTCTTTGCAAGCCTTGAGGCTGCTGAGCAATGATGCTGTTGGTAAATTATTTGACTCTATATTTACAGAAAATGGAAGAAAGGAGGACGATATTGAAAGTGCCAATTCGTCTGGTTTGTTGAACATGAGCAATGGTGCTTTTGGAACAACACAAGTAGCTGGATTTGCTAGTTTGGAAGATAGAGAAAAACAAGTCATAGAAACAGAGAAATTAGTATTGCGTGAGGCTATAAATGTTATTCAGAAAGCTGCTCCCCTGGTGATCATTTAATTAATCAATTTGGTAGTTGGTTTACAAACTAAATTCCAAGTACCTTCCTTTCTTACCGTTTTAGTTATTAGATATGATCCACATTTTCTCAATCTTGGATGGTTTTGAATGGCAGATGGAGGAGGTTTCGCTTCTCAATGATTCAGTTTCACAAATTGATGAGCCATTTATGCTGGCTATAGTGGTAATTGTGTGCTGAACTTCAACAAACTCTGGTTGCAGGATATACATTGGTATTAGCCCTAATTTCAAATAAATTCATTCTTTTTCATTTGAAAGAATCTAGGAGTAAACCGGCTTTTGCCATATCTTTTTCCATTTTTTGGGTTTGATAATTATTGACAGAATGAATGAAGTTTTTCCATATACATTAAAATTTTTCTCATTTTTATATGTATGGGGGCTAAACCTGAATCCTCTTTGCCCTGCTAATGTATACTTTGAAGCATTTTGATTCATGTTCAGTATTTTATCACGAGGAATGGGTAACACAATTTTTATGGTTTCATTCTACCACTTGGGTTATCATTTAGTCATACTTCCATTTAGAACTGCTTATTGAATAATTAATGACTCATTATTGTCTAGTTTTATATAAATCTTTTCTTCTCGTTCACCTCCTTATGGGATTCACTAGATGAGAAAAGCATTACCAACAATTTTTTTTATGTTTTGAGGGCATGTTTGAAAATGATTTTAAAAGAGTTTTTTCTTTTTTCTTTTCCTTTTTTTTTTTTTATGGTTCATAATCACTCAAAAACATGCCTTTTAGTTTTTATCCATTTGAAATCATATTTAATGGTATGAAAATTGCATTTATATGTGTAAAACTAAGCATTAAATTGATTTTGATTAAAGGCATGTCTAGTGATTTTGAACATGACAAAAGTGCCCTTAATCTGCATTCCACCTTATTCAGCTGAGGTAGTAGTTCGAAAAATGTTCTTTTTGTCAAGGCATTAATCATTATTTTAACAAATTCAGATTTTAACATATGTCATCTTTTTTTTCAACTAAGGGAAAACAAACATTGTCGGTTTAACAAACCATCTTTTGGTTTTCCTATGTATCATCCTTTAAACAATATTTCAAGTCTTTAGCCAATTGAGGGAGTAATGGTCTCCCATGGTAATGATATCTTACCTCTTTGTGTTTTTTTTTTTTCAGTACACTTTTTTAAAGACTATGTTTCCTATTTGTGACCAGGGTGAATTTAACTCTGGAAAGTCAACAGTTATCAATGCACTTCTGGGAAGGAGATATCTAAAAGATGGGGTTGTTCCTACGACTAATGAGATAACTTTCTTGAGGTTCTCTGAGTTAAATTCTAATGAACAACAACGATGTGAACGACACCCGGATGGTCAATATATATGCTATCTTCCTGCTCCCATCCTTAATGAAGTGAGTTTATACATAATCTCCTCTTGACTTGGGTGTTAGAGTAGACACATCCGGATGGTCAATATATTCTATGTTTCCTACGTGTGTTAGAGTAGACACATCCGTGTTTGCCTGAAGTATTGCATCTTTGAAAACTAACATGTAATAGTTGATGTCTAATTATAGCTTTTCAAATTTTTAATGCAGATGAACATTGTTGATACACCTGGTACTAATGTCATTCTTGAGAGGCAACAACGCCTAACGGAGGAATTTGTGCCTCGTGCAGATTTGCTGCTTTTTGTTATATCTGCTGATCGCCCGTTGACTGAGAGTGAGGTATGAACAACCATTGAAGTCTTTTTATCCCTGTGACTTGCTACTTATGTCCTGCCTGGTTAACTACAAGGACCATTTAGTTGTTACCTATCACTCATAGTTAGGGAGAAAATTATGGAGAAGGCGTTTCGAGGAGCCTGTACTTTTATAGCTTTACAAGAAAGGTCGTGGTTGGTCCTAGATTTGGCTTCTTCACATTTGAATAAAATCACCTATGGTTTTTACTTTCAGGTTAATTTTCTTCGTTACACACAGCAGTGGAAGAAGAAAGTGGTGTTCGTGCTGAATAAATCTGACCTTTATCAGAATAGTCACGAGGTTTGTTTACCTTCTTGTTTTTTCTTGGTGTACTTTCATAAAATATATAAGCGTTAGATTCATTCGGAGCTTTGTTTTATCCGTATAATTTTTGTGACTTGGTTGCAGCTGGAGGAAGCCCTGTCCTTTGTCAAGGAAAATGCAGCAAAATTGTTGAATACTGAACATGTCTTTGTATTTCCAGTATCTGCAAGATCTGCTCTGGATGAAAAACTTTCTGCTTCTCTGGAGAGTGGAGAAGTCTTATCACCCTCTAATTCTTATTGGAGAAGCAGTAGCTTCCACGAACTTGAAAATTTCTTGTACAGCTTCTTAGATGGGTCAACAAGTAATGGAATGGAAAGAATGAAGCTTAAGCTCCAAACACCTGTTTCAATTGCAGAACGACTACTTTCTGCTGCTGAAACTCTTGTGAGACAAGACATACGTTTTGCCAAACAGGATTTGGCATCATTAAATGAATTAGTTGATGGTGTAAGAAATTATGGAACGAAGATGGAAAACGAAAGCATCACTTGGAGAAGACAAGCTTTGTCACTGGTATATATTCCAATCAAAATTTCTACTTCTCAATTATTCTTTCAATAGAAGTGCAAGTTTTTTATATCTCTATTCACCGTCCCTGAGATTCTATATAAAATTGCAGATTGATTCTACCCAATCACGTATTATGAAGCTTGTAGAATCCACTCTACAATTATCAAATTTTGACATCGCTGCCTATTATGTCTTGAAAGGGGAAAAGACTACCACTCTATCAGCTACCTCGAAGATTCAAAATGACATCATTTCCCCAGCACTAGCTGATGCACAAGTAACGATTTTGAACAGCTTTTAGCGTTTCTAATTATTTAATCTTTGATTTAGTAAGTGGTGGTGACAATTTCTTAATTACCAATAGACTTTTCGGCTTCTAATTATTTAATTTTCTTTAAAATGTGTAGGAGTTTTAATCTCCTATTGTTTATGTGTGAAGATTTTCTGAAGCTTTGTTGATCCATCTGTGCAATTTTCTTGTCATATCTTGACCCCATAACTTCTCTGATCTTGAATTTATGTGGCTTCTAGAAACTTCTTCAAGACTATGAATCTTGGCTTCAATCAGGCAATGCTCATGAAGGAATGGTGTACCAGGAATCCTTGCAGAAACTGTGGCCATCTATTGTTTTTCCGGCTACTCAGATGCATTTTGAGACCTATGAGTTGCTGAAAAAAGTAGATGATCTAAGCTTGAAAGTAATAAAGAATTTCAGTCCAAGCGCTGCTTCCAAGCTGTTTGACCAAGAAATTCGTGAAGCGGTGAGAGCTTCTTTCTAAGCCATGCCGGTCTCTTTTAAATAGGAAATTGGAAATTTACATGATCAATGATTATGATCTTTCCTGTTCCCAAGCTGTAAAGACATGGATATGGTACAATGCTTAGAACAGATATTTGCATACTGATTTAAGATGTGCCTGTATTTTCCCGGAGTAAAAAGCAACTCCCTTGCATAAATTTTCCACATTAAGAACCCTTTTAATTTATCCAAAAAAAAAAAAAAAGAGAGATAATAATAAATTAATAGGAAAACGAATGGTTGTCTTTAAGGTTTAAAGTTCCTTCTTTTTTCCATGAGTTAGGCAGGCTTAGTGATGTGCAGTTATAACTGAAAAGATTTATCATCAAACCACATGGGATCTGATCTTTAATATATTACTCTTTCCAATTTCAGTTTTTAGGAACTTTTGGTGGACTTGGGGCCGCAGGTTTATCTGCTTCTCTCCTAACTTCGGTACTTCCCACCACAACAGAAGATCTTCTTGCTCTTGGCCTTTGTTCTGCTGGCGGGTAATGTGCATCTTCCTTTAATCCTTTTGCCTTTTTTAATTTTCGATATTTTCGTTATCTTTAATTTTCATATTTTCTCTTTTTTTGTCAAAGCCAGCTCGCCCCAACTTTCCTTTCCATAATACCCAATCTATTCGACTTTAGATCATGGTCTCCAAGCAAGTAATTGATAGTGATGACATATACAAAAGGGATTACAAAGGATTTTAGGGAAAATATTATAATGGAAAGTTATTGAAGAGGGAGAATAATTACGGAACTTCTTGGAGCAACTCCCAATCAGGCACCAAAGAAGAATATTATCCCAAATCTTGCTCCCAACCTCTAGTTTTCTCTTAAACGACTCTCACTACTTTACGTAACTCAAAAACCAGCTACTGCTCAATAATTTTATCATGGTCAACATCTCCAGGATTAAGCTTTTAAATGCTATATGTGGACACGTCCATTGGAAGTCTCCATGGTATTGGTAGACTCTCCATTTTTGTGTGTATTCAACTGTAACTTAGGTGCTGACTTTACCAATTATCCACATTTACCGTTTTGATGCATCTTCTGCCCACTTCTTTAACTATGCGTTGGTGTGTAGGGAGATTGAGAGGGATGCTAGGGAGAGTTGGTCTCTTGTTTGTTTTCATGTCTCATTGGGTCTCGGTCTCGAAGGTCTTTTGTAATTATTCTATAGACATGATTTTGTAGAGGGAGTCCCTTTTTTGTGGGCTGGTTTTTTTGTATGTCCGTGTATTCTTTCATTTTTTTTCAATGAAAGCTGTTGTTTTTTTTTTTAATGAGAATTTCTGAACTTCTGAAATTCTGACAAGGTATTTATTCTCTTTGATAGATTTTTGGCAATTTCCAACTTTCCAAGTCGTAGGCAACAGTTGGTAAGTAAGGTAAAAAGAACGACGGATGGATTTGCTCGAGAGCTTGAAGCTGCTATGCAAGAGGACCTCAATGAAGCAGTTCGAAATTTGGAAACTTTTGTGAGTGTCATAAGCAAGCCGTATCGAGATGAAGCACAAAATAAGTTAGACAAACTATTGGAGATTCAAGATGAATTGTCCAATGTTGGGAAAAAACTACAAAAACTGCAAAATGAAATCCAAAATCTTCATGTATCATGACTAAACAAGCCATGTTTTTGTTAGAATTTTACCATATGTTAAATGGAATGATATCACTGTATAATGTTCATCTCCCTAATCCATCTTTCCTGGATTCCTTGTTGGGCAATGTCTACAGCTCAAAGAGAGCTGAATATTTCTTTAATAACTTCTTTTTCACAGTTTATTTCATTATCTACAGCCTACAGTATGGGATATTTCTCAATAAGACATCAAAATTTGAGCAAGACTGGAGAGTTAGCAAAATTTGAAATGGAGGTTTCACTGCAGATTCACTAAGGGTGCCTGGTATTTGGTGTGCTGATAAGTCTTATCTTAATGGAAATTTTCAAGCATAAGTATTAGAAATCATCATAGTAAAAAAGCCATAATGCAAGCAGGAATGCAATGAAATGATCTGTGTGGATTCTTATTACAAAACTGTGTCTTATCTTTGCTAAACATTGCCCAAGTAAAGTCTAGTAGGAATACGCGTATACCTCATGTGTTGGAACATTATTTACTTATTTTTTGATTGAAAATTTATAGGAGAGAAGTGGAGGGACCAACATGGTCAAAAGGCTATGGACATGATTTTGATTCCTTCACCATTTTGGTTTGATTCCTTTACCTTTCTGGTTTAAGATCCGTTGAAAAATCTTTGGTAAATAAATATAGAGTTAATATAAGACAAATAATCATAGGCTTTAATGTTTCTTCACCCTTTTTATCATTTGGGGGGCAAGGCTAGACATAGATGTCTGAAAGTTACCCTTTATGTGTCTGGAGGATTTTTATTGAGTGAGGTTGGTCAATTTAAAATAAAAGCAAACAAGTTGGACGGTCTTGATGATTTGGGGGCCAGATGCTCTTGCCTTTTGGAGAGACTCTTTCTTTCAATGCAAAGTTAGGATTTATAACACACAAACATGATGGGATGGGATATTCAGGGTTTGGAGAGCATATTCACAAGCATCTGTCTTCAAAAAATTTGGAAAGTTAGTTGAAGGAGATCATCATTTAGTATGAAACATACTTATAGAAATAGTGGCTAACTGTGATGATGGATGGCTTCATAATTAAGCCTAAAAGATGTAATTAGTGAAAAGAAAGAGTGGTAAGAGGAATGGTTTCTTTTCTTTGGAAAAGCCTTTTCAGTCGACAACTCTAATGTTAAGAAAAGTTAGTTTCTTTCCTCTCTTTTGGTTCTTCAAGTTCCTCTCATTTTCCATCATGACAAATGCTTTGCATGTTCTTGTGAAAGTGAAACAACTCACATTGCATTCCTTACTCCGTTGTTGTAGAAATGATACATGTAAGGTCCAAATTAATGGCCTCTAGCTCACCCTTTTTTTGAAGTTGTACTCATGAACTTAAATCAAAGGGCTACAGCATGAAGATGAACTGTTGGTTAAGTGTTTTCTGGGGAGAAAATATCATCTTCCATAGAATTTAAATGTGGTCCTAGGAGTTTATACACTACCCATGTTAAACGTTGAAAAGCTGTCAGAAAAGAGATATTGTAAGCTGTTGTTGCTTTCTTTAATGATATAATGGTGGGGTTTTAGGATTACAATTGAGATGAAAAAGAAGAGTTTTGAGGACAGGCCACTTATTCCTACTAGTTAATTTAAAGGTAATGAATTTTGCTGATGGCCGCTCAACTTTCCTATTTGGTCGATTGAAAATGTTGAGTTCATCATAGGCTGAGAGACTGAGAGGGATGGCCATTGAAAGCACAGTCGTTCATTTAAAACTTTAGTTTGGATAACTCAATGATGAAGTTACTTTGGAGTGCGTGGAGGATAGTGATTTTCCAGGGGTTCACACTTTCAAAACTAGTAGAAAGGAAAAAAAGAAAATGAAGTCTCAAATTGATCTAACAAGAACTGTAAAGCCTGTTGAGGGTTTTGCAGTATTAATTAACCTCATAAATATAATTCTTTTCTTTCTTGTCTTCAGTTTAATTAGATTATAGGCAGTCTGTAAGGCTCCTAGTTAGGAATATATTGGGATAATTAATATGATTAGTAGTAAGGGATATTATAGTAATTAGACATCAAGTTGATTAGGTCTTTTAGTTATAAATAGAGAGTGAGTTGAGAAGAAGGGTGGGTAGAACCTTGTGGGATTTCCTTAGTTGGAAATTTGGGAGAGTTTAGCCCTCTCGAAAGGCTAGTGGTTACATTGTTACTTGTTCTTATGAAATTATAGCATATTTCAATATATTTTCATATATTTCCATATTTTAGTGTTCTTGAGTTGGCTGTGTGTTCTTGAGTTTGTTCTTGTTAGAAAGTATCCTAACACAATCTCACTGATATTTTGAGATAATTACTATTTGAGCTGATAAGTCAATCCAAGATAGTAAAAAATAATAGTATTACATTACTTTTACATTTTGTAAAGGTGGTATATCTAAACATTAATGAACAGTATATTTGAATGTATGGACAGATTTTAAAGAAAGAGGAGAATGGAGACAAAGCTTAGGAAGTCTATAAATCTTATTTATCTGAGAGTCAATGATAGGGAAGAAAAGAGAATTGTATGGCTTTTGTTTTGATAGGTTTGTTTGGTTTTCCTTTTGAAAGGAACAGCTTTTGGTTTTCATTTTGTTTTTGTTTTGGGTAACCATAAAGATCCCCTCCCCTAACAAGAGGTTAACTGGAACTGATAAGGGAAGGGGCTGATTATCTTAGCTGATATATATGTTCTGTGGGCACCAAACTTCAGTTACATTGTGGGTTTAATTTCATATACACACGTTTGTCCATTATTTCTTCAAAGATTGAGACTTGTACATTTCAAGTGGGCATAAAGTTGTCTCTTAGCTTTTCTAGAGTACTTGGCCCTACACACTTCCTCCACTTAGGGTTCTTCACAACTATAAATTTCTATCATTCCCTTGCCTTTCTACTCCACACTTGCATGTTTCCTCATCTTTCTGTAGTCTCTTCCAACCCATCTCTAGTTTTCAACCCAACTTGAATTGGGATTTCCCAAAAACATTATTTTTCTACCAGATTTCTCAACTTTGGCTCACTCAATCATCACCCAAGTTCAAGTTTCCATCTCTTTTATTGACTTGACACTCCCCTGTTTTGGTGTTTACTACACAGTGAGATCTTGTTTAAGGATAAAACGAAATGATTTCCAGTGTGTGTCAAGGCCTGCAGTCCCATGTTGAATCTCATGTTTTGAGTTTCCAGTTGTTTCCTCAGGAACCAAGTTACCCCACCAGCAGCAGCAGAATCTCCCACAGAAAATGTGAAGAAGAAGTAGAAGCAAATTCAAAACATGGTGAAAATGGTGAAGGGTGGAGTTTCCTTGAATCTCTCTCCAATGGACATCAAGAAGACAAGGTGTATGTCCAGCAAACATCCACAAAGCTGAGCAAGAAAAGCTTAGAAATGTGCACCGAAAGCTTAGGCAGCGAGAGTGGGAGCGACATGGGTGAGAACGACATCTCTTTATTGACATTGGAAGCAGACGATTCTCCCCCCAACGTCAGACGTTATTCGACATTATTGACTCAAAAGAAAGCCATTAGAAAGGATACCACATATCCACCTCCACTAACATCAATAAGTGGCTCCACAAACATCAGAGTTGAGTCCTACAGAGAAAATGGGCGGCTGGTGTTGAAAGGCATGGTATGTTCTACTTCTCCCAGCAGCTACTTTCAAGCAGAACGTAGCCATGGGAGGCTTAAACTTCAGCTGGTGAAAGACATTGAAAAGAGGGATGAAGAAGATGAAGAGGAAGTGAACTTGGTTGATGATGATGCGGAAGAAATGGGAATGGAAAATTTTGGAAGGCCACGCAGTTGCAGCAGTAGCAGATGCAAACAAGGCAGGCACCAGAGCAAAGACTTGCTCAATTGGGAGCCACTCTGGGTTTCTATCTAATTAATAATTAATATATTAAGACCTCTGATTATGATTTTTAAGTAAAATTATTACCCCCATTTCTATTTCTAAAATCTCCCTTTCCTATTTTCCTTTGTATCATGAATCTTATTAACAATGGGAACTGGATTTTGAGGTTATTAATGCTTAATTTTTCAACCTGGCAGCAGCTTATGCAGTTAGTTAGTTATTATCGTTGTTCAACCCTTTTTCTCTCTCTCTCCAACAAATATTTTTTTTTCTACCTTTGAATAATTAAAATAGAATATTGGAAAGTTTTATACAATTTTTCCTTACTGAGGAGTGATTAGATCTAAATCTGTTTAGTTTGACTTTTAAATACTTAAAAAGTCAATTCAAACATATCATTAGTTAATACAAAATGTGATAAAAAATTTTTTTAGGCCAATCCACTTATAAAATAGGAAATAATATCTTTTTGGTCCCTAGGTTTCGGGTCAAGTTTCTATTTGGTTACTACTTTCAAAATGTTATACATTTAGTCTTTAAGTTTTGAGTTTGGTTTTAGGTTTCAAAATGTTACAATTTTACGTTTGACATTTGCGTTTTGTTTCAATTTGGTCTCTAAGTTTCAAGATCTATCCTTTTAACTTCGATTTTTCATTAAATACTCACTTTTAGTCATTGATGTTAATGACCTATTAATTAATTTAAAATGGTTATGAAGTAAAATTTTAAATTTAATCTAACAGTGATGAAAAATAAATAAATTATAATTATTTTAAATCTTTTAAATTAATTAATATACATTAACATTAAAGACAGAAAGTGAATATTTAGTAAACAATCGAGTTTAAAAGTGTAAATCTTGAAATTTAGGGACCAAATTAAAACAAAACTCAAATCTCAAGGGTAAGATTGTAACATTTTGAAATTTAAGGACTGAGTTGAAACCAAACTCAAATTTATGACTAAAAATGTAACATTTTGGAAGTTGAGATCAAATAGAAACTAAACCTAAAATCTAAAGACCAAAAAGGTATTTTTCTAGGTGAAATAAAGGGATTCAACCACACTGTAACAATGTTACACACAAAACCATTGCGAAATCAGTAACAACTAGATAGTAAAGAGATAAGCAAGAACAAACAAAACACATGATCATAAATCCAATTCGACGAAACACCACCTACGTCCGGGGAGCAGGATGCCCGTGGAAAAAAACTTTTACTAATATAAGTTAAGTAATTATAACGGTATACTTATCTTTAAATCTACGACAAATACAGTAACACACGAATAACTCAACTTGTTATGCAAATACTTAGGCTCCGTCTAAGTTAGAAAATCCCTTCTCTTGCAATGTATAAACCTTAGGTTCACCCTAAGATCAAGAACATTCTTCTTTGCAAAGTTTCCCACAACCATGACTGCTACAGAAACAGTCGCAAGAATGAAACACTCCTTCTCTTGTTCAGCTGCCACAATAACTGAATTCTTTAAGAATAACGATGATGCTTAATCAAACTCGGCAACTCCATCAAAAACACCTCATGCCCCTTAAAAAAGACATGACAGAAAAGGAAACTTTTCATACAAAATTGGCCCAACCATAACTAAGGAAAGAATCCTTGTGAGTACAGAATCACAAGAGAAATAGATAAGAAAAAAAATAAATCGCAGCATTAGCAACTCGAAGGACATCTTTCAAAACATATTCTAAGACAACAACTAATTCAGAAGCTACAATCTCCCTTAAATTCTAAAAAAAAAAAACATTTTTTACTTTTTCTTTATTTATCATTTTTGTTGCCATGTGGTTGTGATTCATACACATCATTAAGATAAAAACGCGTTATTTTTCTTGAAAATCAAAATCATATGATAAATTTTACACACATGAATTTGATACTCTTATAAGAACAAGAATCCAACTCCCTTTTGTGTGATAATTATTATTTAGGTTGATTGGTAAAATTGTTATTCTTATTATAAAAAAAGAAAAAAAAACGAGCTTTCAATTTACTCATACGTCCAAAATCAAGTTTATGACATAATTTTGGAGCCAAGTTTTCATTAAAAACACATCATCTTCTCTCACAAAATGTTCAAAATTCAAATTTAAACAAAAATAACTTGTATAAATCATATAAATTTGTAAATATCACATATTGAATATCCAATATAAAAACAATGGTCATTATGCTTATATAAACACCTATTATTTTCATGTTTAAATTTGAAATTTATAAAAATAAAAAAAAAAAGGAAAAAAAGGTAAGGTTGAAAATCACTTCCAAATAGATCCTTAATAATTGAAATTAATTAAATATTTGATTTAAAACTTTTTAACAAGAATTTAATATCATCTAACTTAATTTTAAATTATTATTGAAAAAATAAATATTTTAAAATGTTGTTTTTAAATATAGAAAAATGAGTCAAACTATTTATAAATATAGAAAAATTTTACTGTCTATCAGTGATATACTACGATAGGAGTCTATCGCTCAAGCTATAGAATTCTATCTATCGCGGTGATAATAAAATTTTTCTATATTTATAAATAGTTTAATATTCTTTCTATTTATAGTAGTTTCTTTATTTTTTAAATAATTTTGAATAGAATAAAAGTGATTTTAACTATTTTATTTTATTTATTATTATTATTTTTTTATATCCGTGGATAAAATAAAAAGAGAGAAAATTTGAGAAAAAGTTGAGAGTGGTCCATAAAAAATAGAAAGTAATGTTAAAGTGAATCGAGGACTAGACAGGAGTACGACTGGGCGGTTCTTATCAAAGGTGGGCCCAGCCCAAAGCAGCAACATGGGACTGACATCATCATCATTGGATGGATGCCTCCATGTGCCTTGCTTTTCCAATTACTTGCCCTAACGGAAACTTCCTAGATGCTTCCTTTTTTTTTTTTTATTATTTCGAAAAATATATCAATTTATACTCTTCAATTTTAAAATTATATTAATTTAAAATTTGAATTTTTTAATTATATCAATTTACTTTCTCCATTACATTTCATTTTAAAAAAATATCACATAAGACTTAGGACATGTTTGTTTCACAGATATTGCCATGGAATTTTAGATAGACATTTAATATCTTTGTTTGTTGACATGAATGTTTTAATACCCTTCATACTTGTGAAATTTTTATACGTAGGAGATGAATAGAGTCTGATTAACTAATAAATTAATATCAATTAATCATAACTATTAATTATTGAATATAAATATATTATTTAGATTTAATAAATTTCAACTAATATATTTACTATGAATATTTTATATTATCTTAACTATTTAATATAAAATTTTATTATTAATTATTAATATTTTAATTAATTTATATTTATTTAATTATTTTTAAAATTGAATAAAATAGTTTAATATTATTTTAATTAAAAAATATAATATTTTGAGTGATTAAATAACAATATATTAAATAGTTAAATTTAATTATGACTACATTACTTGTTCTTTTACATTTGATTAAATAATTATTTAGTTTTAGTTTCTATATATATAAAAAATTGGTAAATCAAACACATTCATTTAACTTTTAGACATTAATTATTATGCAAATTCAAACACAAACATTAATTATTCCATACATTTAATGTCCATACCCATGAAACAATATTTGCGATCCAAACAACCCTTTTAGTTTTATCAATTAATGAAACCCCTAAACTTTCAATAAATGAATCAATTTAATTAGAATCTCGGCTAGAATTTCTTTTTGTCCATGAATCAACTTTAATAGTTTATTTTGTAAAACCGACATGTGAAGAAGTCTACATATGTACATGTGAAAATAATTGATATATAGATGACTCTCAAATGTAATCGTAAAGAATGTTCTAACTTGATTCATTTATGAAAATTTAAGAGTTTAGTTACACAAATTATAAGTTTCATATAAAATTTATAGAATGCAATCTGGAGGATGGTGTAAATTGATACACTTGCGAAAGTTTAGAGTATAAATTTATATGATTAAATAATTCAGAATTTTAATTGATACAACTCTAAACTTTAAGTATAAATATTGATATTTTTCCTTATTATTATATTATTCTAATTCAATAGTATGGCTGAAAAATCGAACTTTAGATTTGTATATGTCAATTGAGTTATGTCCATTTTAGCCTAAATAACCAAGATAAGTGCGATTGTCCTTTTTTTTCCAAGAGCAACTAACATTTATGTGTAGTATTGAGATATGATCCAAGAATGGTGAACCCAAAAAGATATACCATCTTGAGAGGCATTATCTGAAAAATGGATTTTCGAAACACAATTGTCAAGTCAAAATAAGGATGAGAGAGAAAAAAATGTCATAAATGTCAATTAGCTTTGAGATAAAATCTCATGTTATCTAATAATAACCTCAAATCACTATGTAGAATAGTATTTAAAGAAGTATTAGTTAAATATATATGTTAGGGATACCCCACAGATAGCCAAAACCGAATATCATATATAGTATTGATATTACAAAGGTACATTAGGACACATTGTCCCCTTTATAATTGAGAAGCATAGACGTGTGACTACATGCATATATGTTTAATTAATTGGATATAGTTTAGTAGACATCGAACATGTGGGCCTGAATATAATAGTCATTGGCATTATTATTAACTTTTATTTTCTTTCATGAAGTTAGTTTGACAAGGGGCTCAACAAGAGGCTACTAAAAAAAATTCTAATATGGCATTAGAGCACATAAAGTCCAAACCTAAAAGAGATACTATCTTAAGAGGATATGCTTAGAATCCTGCATTGAAAAAAAATCAAAGAACCTCAAAATTTATATAATATAGATGAGCTACTCTCTCATTACCGATGTCAGAATGATGTAATATGGGATGTAAGCAGTTTAAGTATTTTTATTGGCATGAAAGAAGAGGAGAAAAATGTTGAATCGTGGAGTTGGGAGACCCATAAGTTAGAGTGGGGTAAGGGTTAGATTTAGAGGGAAAATGGAAAGGGAAAGGATTGTCAAGAAGCACAGAGTAGCACATGGAATTTCATTTGTGTGTCCCAAACCCCAAGGATTCATAATATGCATAGTCATCTTCTTCCCTTCATAAAAAAGAGAAAAAACCTATTCAGATATTTTTCTTCTATAGAGGAAGGCCCTTTTAATTTACTCTTATTATTCACTTGCCCCATGTGTCTTGCCTAATTCTTCAAATATTTCTCATCTTCACGTCCATGGCAATTGCATGCAAACGCCTCTCTCCATTATATTCATGCAACTCAAAATTCGATAGTTGGGTATTTACTATGATACAATATTGTATATTTTAGATATAAGTTCGTATGAGTTTACTTTTAGCTTCACCTAAAAGGTCTTATATCAATGGAAATATTGTCTCTCTCACTTATAAATAGGGTATGAAGTCAAAGGATTATGGAGGGTACTTATACTTCTTCATGAAACTCTCTTTTTCGATTTACAATTCAAGTTTTTGTTATTTTGTTTTATTTTATTTTTTGTAACAATCACAAGTACTACTTGTTGTTTTGATCTCATTCGATCTAATCTTATCGAAAGATCTGGAGTGTTAAGACCTGACTATTCTTGAACAAAGGAAGTTGGGTTGATCGAGGAAAGATTTTAGTTTGCACCTCTGGGATTTAGGATAGTTTTAATTTGTAATATTTTCAGTTCTCTACATTGTTTCGATTAAACTTCTAGCACTGTTTTAGTTTCTTATAATTTTTTATTTAAGTTGTGTAATTTCATTCTCATTAGTTTAATACAAGTTCTTTTGTTTATCTTTCTTATTTTTCTTTCGTTTTCATTTTGTCTTCCAACTTATTTACTGCTTTGTTATTTATTTTGAGCTAAATCCTTCTTTGGGGATTCAAATATACAAATATCTCATTAGGGAGAAGAGAATAAACTTTGCAAGCATAAAAAATAACTTTTATCATTCCCCATAGTATATGGTTTGCTTTTATTGAGTTTATTTCCATTATTGGTCTAGATTGAATCACCTAGATTATATACAGAAGTTGAGTTTAATATTGAAAGGGTAAAATAAAATTTGGTTTTCATAAAAGTAATCTAAGAAAAGAGCGTGACATAAGACCTTATCTTTTACCAGGACAAAACCTATATATAGGACCATAGGTTCTTGAATTGTGTTCTTATATAACTATGTATTAGCCATAAACTGCTAAAGATACTTCATAGAAGTTTTGTTACATTTCCAATTAATATCATCTATCAACGTGTCAAAATATGCATACATACATCTACATTCTATTCATGTTTCAACGTCACAATATACAACCTTCATCAATACAACCCTTCCATTTGACCATTTACATGTAATATATTTTTTATGCCTTGGCCATTGACAAGGAATCAACAATGGATGGTTTGCCAGTATGACAACCGTAGAGGGGTGAATAGAGTTTCTTCAAACTAATTAAAACTTTTTCTTAATGTGGACCCAATTAAACAAATTAATACATTTTATACTAACAAGCAATTTAAACAAGGATTCTATGCAAATAACTTCAATCCAAATTGACCAAGAAATTAAACTAATATTTTTAATCACCCTATTTAATTCTAATAATAAGATTGGTAAATAATATGAAATTTTAAGAACTACCAATCAAATTAAAGTAGTATAGGGATAGAGAAATTAACACTGAAAATTTTTATAGTGGTTCGGTCAAACTCGACCCTACATCTACTTTTCCAAGCACCTCTTGGTATTTTGAATAAGAATCCACCGACTCTTTCCACGGATTAGAGCCCAACTGCTACACCGCTCTTTTTGCGAGTTCAAGAGTAAACTCAATTATTTTCCGGGGATTAGGATTAAACTGTTACAACCGCTCTTTTTCGGGATCAAAAGCATGCAACTCTTACAAAATTTTGGAAAAATTAAAGAACGCACTCGAGAAACTCTCTAAATAGAGTGGATTTACAAATTTTGAGCTCACAACAAATCAATCCTCGCCATACATAAATTTCTCTCAAGAATAAGATGAAAAGAATAAAATTGAAGCTTGGAGAGAGAGCAATAATGGAAGCTTGATGAATTATGGAGGATTGTAAAAAAGATGTGAAATTGTTGTAAAAATTTGGAGAAGATGAAGTGTTTAAAAGGAGAGAAAAGTTGTTGGAACCACACTAAATTTAGACCATTAGATCTTGAAAAATAAAAATCAATGGTAAAGATTCTTTTTTTTTTTTTCTTTTTGAATCAACTAGCCGTTAGACACAAACAAAAAATAATATAATAATATATATACCATTTTCTAAAACCATTTCTTTTAAAATCCAACAAAAAGTAAAAGCTCCATGTGTTTAAAACTAGCCGTTAGACACAAATATAAAATAATATTAAATTCATTTTCTTTTTAAAATCATTTTCTTTTTAAAAACCAATCCAAAAATCAAAAGCTCCATGTGTCACTTATATATTTCTCCACTTGTCATCCTCTAGTAGGTCCACTTTGATGATTTGGCCATCACGTCATTGACATCGGGTATTTTTTTCGTTAAGTTTGTTTCAGCCATATCTTCTTTGTTTGAACTCCGATTTGAGTGATTCAAATTATGTTAGAACCATTGTTCCAAGCTCTACACAATGGACACTTTAAATACTCAAATTGTCAATAAATAAAAGCAGGTTTGTTATCATCAAAATATTAATTAATTTGAGATTAAGGGCCAAAAAGCCAACAGAGGGCACCATAGTGTAAGCCAACATTTTTCATGGTTGAATGTATGAGAGAGAAGTATTTTAAATTTATATCTAGAGAGGTGTTTTATTAGAAGACATGTAGATGTTTGAATTCACATCCAATGGTTACAATAAGTTTATTGACTAACCATGTTCTCTCTCATTTTGGTCACAACCTAGATTAACACATATACATTATAGTTATGGATATTGACATACACACTTTTTTTTTTTTTTTTTTTTTTTTTTTTTTTTTTTTTTTTTTTTTGGTAATTGCATTGGGTAACATTTTTAAAAATAATAATTAAGTACATAGCAACATTTTTAGAGAATTATAATTATAGTAAAATCTATCAGTGATAGACTCTATCGTTGATTGACTCCTACCAATGATATGGTCTATCACTAATAGACCTCTACTAGTGATATAATCTATTAACACTAATAGACTCTGAAAGCTTAATCTAAAATTTGCTATATCTACAAATTCTTGTGCATTGTACTATATCTGCTAATAGTACTCCAGGCTTGATTGTTATATTTGCAGCTGCTTCTATATATATACACACACATACATACATTCTACTCATGTTTCAATGTCACAATATACATACAATGATACGGTCATCAATACAAATTCGGCCATTTACATGTAATACATATTTTATGCCTTGGCCATCGACAAGGAATCAACAATGGATGGTTCACCAAATTTAATGAGGGCACCACAATGTAAGCCAACGTTTTTCATAGTTGGGTGTAAGAGAGAGAAGTATTTTAAATTTATATCTAGAGAGATGTTTTATTAGAAGATACGTCGATATTTGAATTCACATCCAATAATTACAATGAGTTTATTGAGTAACAGAGATCGTAACCTAGATTGTTGCTCCCCTTCAATTTGGTAGCCATATATACATTATGGTTATGGATATTGACACACACTTAAAGGTTTCTTTTTTGGGCAATTGCATTGGGTAGCACTTTTAAGGATAATAATTAAGTATATAACAAGATTTTTAAAGAATTGTAATTATAGCAAAATCTATCAGTGATGGAGATTTTTAAAGAATTGTAATCATAACAAAATCTATAAGGGGGTGTTTGAGGTGAGGAGATGAGATGAGATGAGATGAGTTGAGATATAAACTCAACTCATCGTTTGGGAGGCCAACATCGTATGTCACCGACATTTTATATCATGTCCACCAACAGTGCACTCAGCTCACATCACCAGTGACCACCTCCGATAACCAACTTCGGCAACCACATGCGACGGCCAACTCCGGCGACCAATTTCGGCGATCA
Organism: Lagenaria siceraria; assembly: GCA_002890555.2. Classification (NCBI taxonomy): domain Eukaryota; kingdom Viridiplantae; phylum Streptophyta; class Magnoliopsida; order Cucurbitales; family Cucurbitaceae; genus Lagenaria; species Lagenaria siceraria. Next base: position 15,671,252 of record CM016483.1, on the reverse strand, counting down.
CCTCCGACGACCAACTCCGGCAACCACCGCATGCAGCCAACTCCGGCAACATTCAACCACCATTGTTGCGGCCAACTCCAGCGACCACCTCCGACAGCCAACTCCGGCAACCACCACATGTGGCCAACTCTGGCAATATCTAACCACTATTGTTGATGGCCAACTCCAGCGACCTCCGATGGCGGTCACTCCACCACTCCTACAACCATTATTTTAAATTATAACTACTACAAATTTGAGCTTTGTTGATACATCATCTCTTTTAAATTATGACTACTACTCAAAACCCTCTTTGCTACAGTTGTTACTATTTTTCACTCATCCTCTTTTTTTTTTCTTTGTTACAATGTTTACTATTTTCTACCTAAACAAAAATAGTTTATACCCCAATCACAAACTATTATAACTTAGGTTATAATAGTCTGCACCCAAACACTAACTATTATAACCCACTGACTATAATACCCAACTAAGCGCCTTAACTTCTCCTAAATGTTTATATTTAAGTTGCCGCACAAAATTGTCAATAAAAACACCTTTGTTGACACAAAAGTACGTAAGTTCCATCAAAATGTTGAATTTTCGATTTTTTTATTAGTTCATTAGTATTTTATAGTCATTCTTTATAGTAATTGAACATTCATGCAATCACTTTAATCATGTAAGCAATCAAACAATTTGTATATAAAAACACTATTGAGAAAAAATTATCAGACACATGAGTGGTTTTTATTTTAAAATGTTTTCACATGAGTGGTTTTTGTTTCAAAAAGTTTTTATCAAAAGTATTAAAATAAAAATAACCTAACTAGAAACATAACATGCACAAATTTGTAAAATGATTGCTTAAATTAAAAAAAAATATTGAAATGCATAATCCAAAAGTAAATCCTAAACTCCATTTTCCAAAACTACCAACAATACATGTGTGCTAAAAAAAATAGGTAGAATTATTGAATAAAATTTTTTTTGATAAGAAAATAAGTAGACATCAACATTAAAGAGTTACTTCCAAGCTAAGTTTCCTACCTTTGGTGAAAAATTGCAACCATTCAGGCTTCAAGATACACATTTTCATCCAAGAGTCATAATGAATCTAAAAATCCAGATTCACTCACATATTTAATGTCCTATGTATCCAATTTAATTTCATATATTTATACTTATTATGATAGTTAAAAGGGTGTAGATTAATTCATTTTAAAAGAAGATTTTGAATTTGAATGAAATTTTCAGAGTCTAATCTCTCAAGCTTTATGCTTTCTTTGTATTCTTGTGTTAAAATGCATGTTTTAGAACTTTCAATCTAGTCTAATCAATTAGATTGTGGGAAGTTCGAAATCTTGAAGTTAGGAACAAGTTTTCTTTCTTCTTGATCTTTGATCAATTTTTCCAAGCCAAAACTGTTTAGTTTTCTTGGGGTTGTCTATCAAATTTGTTAATGAGGTTATTTTTATTATTGTTGTGGGGGTTCACCTAGAATAAGGTGAATTCTCAAGCATAATTGAGGTAGTTCCATTTATCAGGTTTCTAAACAAAAACAATCATCATAAAGACAGATTATTTATGTAAAAAAAAAAAAAAAAAAAAAAAAACTGCACCAGATACCCCTGACATATGAACTCAGCACCCCAAACATCTAAAACACATACATATGAACCCCACAAACATATAAACTCCACATACATCATATCTCCAGACATCATATCTCAACTCAACGCCCCAAACAGCCCCTTAGTAATAGACTATCACTGATTGACTTCTACTAATGATACAGTCTATCACTGATAGACCCTTATTAGCGATATAGTCTATCACTGGTAGATTTCGAAAGTTGAATCTAAATTTTGCTATACCTGCAAATTCTTTTGTATTGCACTATATCTACTAATACTCTAAGCCCGATTATTGTATTTGCAACTAGTCCTTTCTTACATACAACCATTTTTAATTTGGCTAGCTATGCTATATACTATTAGTTTTGCAACCAAACAAGATAAGAATGGAGTATTTGAGGAAAAATAGATAATGCATATATATCATGGCAGTGCAGAAACAAATGTAGGAGACAGAAGCATGGTAGGATTGAGTTTTGGTATACAGCTTATTCTCCACTGCTCTTCAAGTAGTCCACACACACCTACATGCAATCATCATCAAAACTACTACTTCATTATCATATTCCATTGCCTTTGGTCCACACCCCATCTCATCCATCTTATCCAATCTCTTCTCTCTTTTTCATTCTCAAATCTTAAATATCACTAATCTTTAATATAAAAAAAAAAATTCTAATTTCAACATTATTCTTATTCATCAAACTTCCTTCTCATATTTAATAGACCTGCATTAATAATAAGTTCGGTGTAGTTCATGATACCACCCATCTCTACACAGAAAAAGTTTACAACGTGACAATTTAGTAATTAGACATTTGAGTAGACCGTAAGAAAATAAGTGTAAACTAAGAATATATCCAAATATTTTTTAATATAATAATAAAGCTAACTAATTGTTGAGCTAGCTAAGATAAGGGGTCATGTGTCAAGTTTTGAAAATAACTACAAAAGCTAGACATGAAAACATTATTATTATATTCTCCAACTCACTCACAGCAAGTATAATATATGAATGTATGAATAATAGTTTGGATTGTTGGTGTTTTTGCGAATTAATGTCAGCGCCCATATATTGTGTCATGGAGGGAGGAGGCCAACCAAGTGCTCCCATTATAATTTAATGTTGCTTTATAACACAACCCGTAATGTTTATGGTTCTATTTGACAGGTCGGTCAGGTAACCATTTGATTTTTAATTTTTTAATTTTTAAAAATTAAGCTTATAAATACTTCTTTCATCCATAAATTTTGGTGTGTTATATACTTTCAGTTACATGTAATTTGTAATTTCCAATTAACCCTTTGAATTCTTCAATATTACTTTGTGGAATATGTGTAAAGGTTATGTAATTTCTGAAGAGATTATTTCCTAAGTCATTAACTAGGATTCTCTAAAGTCTTCTATTGACATCAATAAATTGAGGTGTGTTTATTTACCTTTGTATGACAAGTAACTAAGTAAGCCCCGTCAAGTTTTGAAAACTAAAAAATGTTAAAAATCACTTTAGTCCATAAACTTTCATAAAAATAATAAATTTAGTCATTGAACTTTGGTTTGTAAGAATTTAGTCCCGTACTTTCAATTTTGTAACAATTTAGTCTCTAAACTTTACTATATAATAATAATTAATTAGTCCCGGTAGAAATTAGTATTAAATTTTTTAATGAGATTTCTTGCATAAATAAACTGATAAACTAATTAGAGACTTAATATTTTTATAAAATACAAAGTCTACGGAGGCGGATGCATGTGTATCATATGAAGATCCCTCAGCAGCTAGCCCATTCTACTGCGGGTTCTATAAAATACAAAGTCTATATCATAAAATAATAAAAATTGATATATAATTTTGATAGTTTTTCTACATCATAAAATAATAAAAACTGATTTTGATAGTTTTTTACATTAGGGATTAAATAGTCACAAATTTAAAAGTATAAGGACTAAATTGTTACATATTAAAGTTTATAGACTAAATTGTTACAAAATTGAAAGTACAGAGACTAAATCGTGACAAACCAAATTTTAGAGACCAAAAATGTTGTTTAACCCTAAAAAATTAGTTTTTTAAAACTTATTTTTGTTTTTTTAATTTGACTGAGAATTCAACTATTTTATTTAAAAGAGATGAAAATGAACAGAAAATAGACTTAATTTTTAAAAACAAAAAACCAAAAATCAATTGGTTATCAAACGAAGTTTTAATTTTAATTTTTTTTAGTTTTTGAATAGGGAAATTTTTAAAAATAGAAAAATAAGGGAAACTATTTACACAAAATAGCAAAATTTTTAGATAGTTGTGATAGACGCTGATAGAAGTCTATCAGGGTCTATCAATGATAGAAATGATAGAAGTCTATCGCTGATAGATGCTGATAGAAGTCTATCAATGTCTATTAGTGTTTTTTTTGCTCTTTTCTATAAATAGTTTGACATTTTTTCTATTTGTGAAAATTTCTGTTTTGAATATTAAGTTTTTTTTTTCCAATTTCTTAAAATAGTTTTCATTAAGGGAGTTGAATTCTTAGCCAAATTTAAATATATATATATTTAAAAACTACTTTTTAGTTTAAAAATAAAAAAATAAAAAATTAAATAGTTGGCCTAAATAATTTTCGTGGGTTTTTGCTTTGTGTTTAATTTAATTTTTATGTATAATACCAAATAATTGGAAGATTGAAAATGTTTGAAAATATCAAAGCATCTCTCAATGTGAGTGGTGGGCAGTAGCAGGCTATCACTTCACCATCACCTTCTGTGTAAAAAATCCGACATGCATGAGAATTTTCAGCTTTTTTGAGATTTGATGAGATACCATATTTTTAAAAATTTGAAATTAAAAACCACACAAGAAGGGTATGTATAATTGACTCTGATCACCATCCAAAATCTGTCTTCTTTTGGAAGAAATGGGTAGAAATTAAAAATGATGATCAAAAGATCTAAAAAATCTAAGGAGGATGACACACAGCATACATACATCTATGTTTGTATATATTTATATAGCTTAATTGAAAGTTAAACATGAGTTACCATTTAATTAATTATGTTTATGTATTTAGGATAAAAGTTATTAAACTCATGTAGGGGAGAGATTAGGTTTTTAATTAAAATAGTAGTTAAAATGAGGTTGAGGAAAGTTCACGGAGAAATTTTATATGGATAGAAAAAATATCAAACTATTTATAAAAAATAGTAAAAAAAAAGAAAAAGAAAAAGAAAAAAGATGCTGATAGACATTGACACACTTCTATCAGCATCTATCACAACTATCTAAAAATTTTACTATTTTGTATAAATAGTTTCTCTTATTTTTCTATTTTTAAAAATTTCTCAAGTTCATGAGATTTAAATTTTTCTATAGAAAAACTATATAAAAAAAAAAAAAGATTGGACACATTTATGAAGAGGGTTATTTGGACAGCCATTTGTATTAGTTGGTTAGGGTTGTTGTAACACGTTATTTTGTTAACCCCTCTTGTTTAGTTAGGTCTATTCTCTTCTATTTATATTCAAAGAGTTGTATGTAAGAGTGTATATGAGTCAAATAATTCATATAATTACTCTTTCATTCAATTTGCTCGGTCGTGTATTTGTAATATGGTATCAGAGAAAATGTTTTTTTTACACGGCTTGGACATTTAATTGAGGGCTTATTTCTTTATTGTTGATTTTTCAAGGAAATTTGGGTTTTTTCTTGTCTTCTTTGTTTATCTTGTCCTCTTCAATACATATATACTAATTAATTTAATTATCTTCCCATTATCATATATCATGACGTGTGCACATCTCAAATTTTTATCTCTAATTTATTTATGTTGTATGATTTTCATTGTGGTGTAGTTCTCGTAGCAAGTGTTTAGGCTCCACGTATATATGCAAAATAGAATCTTCAACACTGGCATGATGTTTGGTCCTAATGCACTACGAAGTTTAAGTTAGTATAAGATCTAATTAGTGTTGAATTGAGCGGGGTGGTATTGTGTATCTAGCTTTAATGGAGTGATTGTACCTCTTTATTTAGACCCTTGAATGGTTGACACAGTTCCAGTGTTCTTATGCAAGTTTTGTACATGTACAACAAAGCTAGACATTTACCGAGGTTTCAGTATCTTTTTTTTTGGGCCAGACTGCTCCTCAGTTCAACTATGAGAGTCTTGAGATCTTTATCCTCCTCTTTTGTCTATAGTTGAGCTCGTCATAACTCGTAGATCGAGATGAATGGACTTTTGGCCTTAATCCAACTCATACCAATTTTCATTCTATTTAACTTGTTTGAAGCATACCTAGATAGATATAAAAGCGTCATTAAATGGCTTGCACAACAATAAAGATACTATAATGTTCATTAGAAAATAGAGCACATGAGCCGCAAAATGAAATATATATTTTCCTTTATACGAACAAAAAGAAGTGATCGAAGCATTTGCATGCAAAACTCGCTCACTAGCTAATGCCGAATTTTAATGTTAAATAATGAATGGGTCTGCCCTAATTTAAGATTTTGAATTCACATCGTATTTTTTTTTTTAAAAAAAAAACTTTAAAATAAAGGAAAATTTTCACCGAATAAAAAAAATGTCAAACTATTTTAAAAAAAAATAGCAAAAAAAAAATATATATATATATATATTGATAGACTTCTATCAACATCTATTAATGTTAGACATCACAACTATCTAAATTTTTTTACTATTTTATGTAAATATTTTTCTTTATTTTTCTATTTTTAAAAATTGCCCTAAAATAAAAATACTCACGTATTTAAATTTATATTTTCTCACAAGTATGTTTATATACAAAACTATTTAGTTTGCTATATATCTAAGACGGCTTTTATTGATGTCAAAACCCTTTTTGTATACTTCTCAAACCAACTTATTTCAAAAGTTATTTTAAGCGGTTGTTAAACCTTCAAACATTTTTTAAAATAATTTTTTTTTAAAGATAAACACTTAAAAAATTAAACTAAACACATAATTAGAATTTAAAAATTACATTGGAAAAGGTGATATGGTGGACACATCATCACACTACACTATGGGGGTAGAATGAGAATCCACCAATAATAGTCTGCAGAATCCTAACTCTTTAATGTGTGAATCATATTTCTCCTTTTATATGATACAACATAAAAAAGGGAAAAAGAAAAAGAAATTACAGCAGCCTTATGATATATCCTTTCAGTTTCATTTCACTCAAAGCAAGGGGACAAGTCCAAGCCTTACAAATTAGGAAAGAAAAATCTTTGAGTTGTTTATGACTTTTCCCCTTTCCAATATTTGTTCTGACCTACATCACCCCCAAGGAAATTCCCAATGCAAGAAATGGATTCAAAATCTTGCTTACATTTTCATATAAAAATAATATTCAATGCCATCTTAAGCTATACTCGTCTTAATTTATGTATCCCATCAAATTGTTTTATTATAATATGTCACGTAACAAGTTCTTATTTTTTAAAATATTTTTTAATTCTTTTGTGTGTATGAGCTCATTTACATGTATTTTTCTACTAGAGTTTTTAAAAGTTAGCTTCCTATAAAAATTCATATGTGAGTTTTAACAAATAATTAATTTTAAATTTTAATTTATCATTATATCTTTCTCACACAATATGGTTAATAATCAAATTTAATATTTTGGAAATTTTTTTTACTCTAAAACTTAACAAGATGCATCAACTTTTTAATCCTAAACTTTCAATTTTTAATTTCTATTTAAACTTCAAATTTGAATAAGTAGTTTTTATCAAAATACCGTACCTTTGGTTAAGTTTTCATTTCAATTCCCATTAGAAATTTTTCTACACGTATCCAAAGTCACGTGTTGCTTTATGATGTGTACTTATTGGTTATTAAAAAAAACATCATTGTTGAATAAAGTTATGCGGCAATTGCAACTTGCAAGAATAGCAAAAAGAAAAAAAAATCTATATTTTCAAATATAGAAATGATTTTTTTTTTTAAATTTGTAAATATTGCAAAAAAAAAAAAAAAAAAACAATGTTAAATCTAACTTCTGTGTCTTTATTTCAAGTTTGTCCTTATTGGTGTATTAACATTTATATTAGTAATATAATTTGATATACATCTTTATGTTTGTTACATCAATCAACATACATACTTTATGTTTCTTTTGGCAGCTGCCAAATGCAAGTAATTAAGTAAGAAAAAGCTTGTTCAATTGAGGAAAGTGTCAAACCACTCAATAGAAAAAGTTTCTCCATAATCCTCCTCATTCTAAAGTCTAGCCCATTTTCCTAATTCATTGCCTCCAACAAATTTGGTATTGGAGCCATCATAAAATGAACACCAATTTTTGTTCCAAATTTGTTTTCAATCTGACAAAGCAAGTTCTAGTAATTTGATTGAGAGCATTATGAAATATTGACAAAGTCAAATAGCTAGAGACTAGTTTTATTTCACAAGATCTTTGAGAAATCATTTGAAGAAGATTATGAAGTACCTGCTGAAGAAGATGATGAAGGCACCTCAGAGCGGCCACTAGATCAAGAGAAGGAGTTTAAGAAGAACAAAAGGCGAAATGCTTTAGTGATTCGTCTCATTCAATAAGGTGTTAGTAAGTCAATTTTTCTAGACTTTTTTGGCATTAAAAAAGCTAAAGAAGCTTGAGAAACTTTGCAACAAAAAAAAAAAAAAAAAAAGAAAGAAAGAACTTTAGGGAACTAAAAATAGTTATTTCCATCCCGTTGCAATCTTTGTGGAGAGATTTTGACAACTTGGTGATGAACGAAAGTAAAAATATTCGAGAATTCTTGTCTTGTGTTTCATAAATAATCAACCAAATGAAGTGTTATGGGGAGACAATTTGAGAAAAGAGAGTTAATGAAAAAGTTTTTCGGCGTCTTCCTCCAAAATTTAATCACATTGTTGTAGCCATAGAGGAGTCCAAAGACGTGTCTAGGTTGACAATCTTTGAACTAATGAGATCACTTGAAGCTCGTGAAGAAAGGCTGAACAATCTCCAAAAAAAAAAAAAATCCAAATCGTCACTATAAAAATTGTTATTTTAGATGTACTAAATGTTGGATTCCAAATCATTTCCAAAACCATTGCTGATTTCAAAATAAAAACAAAAAAGAGGAAGGGGAGCAATTATTTTCTTGTACCATTGATCAAAGCTTTAACTCTCTAGTGAAGCTTGACAATGACAAGATGCAAAAAGCAGAAGGAAAAGGTATCATTTTTGTTCACACCAAGAAAGGAGATGCAAGGTGTATATTTACGATGTTCTTTATGCTCCTAGCATAACTCAAACTTTGTCAAGTGTTGGTTAATTGCTCTAAAAAGGATATGCAGTTAACTTTGATAATGACAAACTGCATATTGATTCATGCTATGAAATGCATAAAATTAGGCTTTTATTTGAGTATTTTTAATGTGAAGAGTAAGCTCTTGCATGATTTTTATCCCAACTTTAGTCTTAATATGTTTAAATAAGCTTAATGAGGGTAAAAGATGATTTTTGCGGATTTGGTGTAGATTTGGTATGTTTTTGACAGGTTTCTGGCTAATTTTCATGTGATGCGCCCACAACAGCAAGTGATGTACCAGCACTATCAAGCCCTATTTTTCCAGATTCGGTCTTGCCCAGATCAGTTGCGATTTTCACGATTTCATTGGCTAAAAATCCTCGATTCTGCCTGGTGAATCTTCAGAACTTGAATCTCGGCTCTCTTAACAGATTTGGGGCCTTTAAAAGGTGAGGAAGCCCTCCATCTTCAACAACAACTCTCCACCGCCGAATTCACCACTTCCTTCACCATTTTTCTGTCAAATTTTCAGTACCTTGGGATTCTTCTCTAAGTTCAAGTCAGTAATCTTAAGAACGAAAGTTCCTTTAAGGCGTAACAACTCTAGAATTTCTCTTCCCACAGAAGTGTGTGTTGAGACAAGATTCTTCCTTGAGAGAGGGCAATCGTCCTAGGGAAAGACTTGTTACTTGAGGATTATCCCAAGTTTTCTTGAGTTGTATTTATTTTCTAGCATTAGTTTCTTGTTATTTATTTTCTAGCATTAGTTTCTTGTTATTTTCTATTTTAATTTCTACCAATCAAACGTTATATGGTAGCTATGGTTTATGATTTAATAAAAGTGATTATTTTATCAAAAGTCATGAACTAAATATTTTTAGGGGTTTGACAACGTGAAAGCCTTAGGTTGTTATGACTTAGGTTATGTAATGCTCACACCACTTTGTGTAATCACATTCTCTTTGTTGATTTTAAAAGATAAAATCGGTAAGTTAAGCTGCCAATTTGATTTAACGATCTAACAGAGCTCTAATGCTAAGAAGGTTAGGGTGTAAGCGGATTTTACAAAGGGATATGAGACTAAGAGCCTAGACAGGATGGTCACGTTACCTTAGAAATAAGGGACATGGGACTAAGAGCCTAGACATAGGATGGTCACGTTACTTTAGAAATGAGGGACATCATAGGATAAAGGAACTAAACTTTAATTAATCTAAGATCTAGCTAACCATGAAAACATTAGGCATTAGCTGCTTAGAACTCCTAAAGGAACTTGACACAAGACTGAATAGGTGTAGTTTCCTGTTCATTGTTCGGTGTGATGCGGTCACATCACCTAAGGCACAACACCCGAATGGTTGCAGCATTGTTTGCCTTTGTTTGATTCCCATTGTTATTTGTTTTTAAGTTTTCTTTCACCAAAAATTGTAAACTTTTTCTTTGGTTACCTTGGTTACATTGATCCATAATCATAGTTAATTTAAACTCAATCTAGTCTTGTGGGATTCGACACTTGGAATACTCCAAGTTTGTTACTTCATCGATCGTGTATGCTTGCACATAGACCTTGTCCATTCTATATTTCTTATCATTTTTATCATTCATATACACCCGGTCGATCACGTATTACGTACTCTTGATAAGAAAAATGATAAGATTATAGTGATGCTTGATATGTCAGCAACAAAAATTGTCTGTGCTAATATGTCAACAGTTGTAATGACAGGTCAAAGCACATTGAACTATGTCATCATTATATTATCAGAAATTTGGTAAACAAAGAAAAAGTATACTTTGAATTCATTAACATGACCAATGATGAGTTGGTTGATATGTTCACGAAAGCTATTACGTCAGAAAAGTTCGAACATTTTCCAGGATTCTCTAGAATTTTCTATTAACACCTATACTTTCAATTTAGACTATCTCTTATCGTCGTCCCTTACTTTATGTTATTACCACACCAACCATCTTTCTATCACTCACTCATATCCACCAACTGATGTTGCCACGATTTTTCAAAACCACTTATCGCTCCTCAACTTGCTCCTTATAGGGTTGTCATCTGTCTGTTTTTTTTAACTGCAATGAGTAGCAAAAAGTATAAGAATATTTGTAAATCTAATCTCCATTTTTTATTACTAGTTAAACACGCGTACGATGAACGTGATTAAATATCTTTAAAATATATGTTAGTTGATCCTTAGTTTTGCTCAAATCTAAACTGAGCACACTCGATTTTCAACGGGTCAGAGTAATTGCAAACCAATATGTTAGGTTTGATCCTTAGTTTTGCTCAAATCTAAACCGAACCGACTCGTGCACACCCCTAAATACTACCATATTAGATAGTATATTTATCAAATTTTGCATCAAATCACGTTAATTATTAGGAATATATTAAATATAATGATGATGGAGGTAGTTAACTAAACATTCTCGGTTTACTGAAATGGAAAGGGACAATTGCAAATATAGCTATCAGTTTCAAAGTATTAACATATATAACAACATTTTTTAAAACTTGCAAATATAGCAAAGTCTATTAGTGATAGATTTATATCACTGGTAGATTTTTATGGTCTAAGTAGTCTATCACTGATAGACCATATGAGTCTATCAACGATAGAAGTCTATCACTGATAGACTTTGCTCTATTTGTAATCTTTTTAAAAAAATGTTACTATACACTTGGTTATTATCCTAAAATTGCTATTCATTATAATTACCCAAATTGAAATTCTTTTTTTAAACTCTAAATTTAAATCAAATTAAAATGAAATTTGAAAAATCTAAATTTAAATTAGGAAAATTTTTAAAAATAGAAAAATAAGGAAAATTATTTACACAAAATAGCAAATTTTTTTATAGTTGTGATAGACGCTGATAGAAGTCTAACAGGGTCAAAAATGATGGAAGTCTATACTGATAGATGCTGATAGAAGTCTATCAGTGTTTTTGTTCTATTTTCGGTAAATAGTTTGACATCTTTTTTATTTGTAAAAATTTTCCTTAAAATTACATTAATTTGTTAGATGATATAAAATTAAATTTGTCTCAACTGCGGTTGTTTCCATTTAAGAAATCAAATTAAAATGAAACTTGGAATTTGGGAATCATTTCAAAAAAATCCAATTAAAATTGAAATTAACTTCAATTTCATATACCTTCAACTCTTCTTTCTTTTTATTTTCTTTTCAATTTTCTAGGTCTCCACTAGAGTCGTCCGTGGACGGAGGTGCTCGCGTACTCGTTGGAGTCGGAGGCTACTATTTCGTTGGAGCTGCTGAGCTGCACAACTGCGTTATATAGATATGCAGCTCTGTTTGTATCACACCCTCCCCCAAATCACCCTCTTAAATCTGGAAAGAGAGTATGAGTTACATACATCCATCTATACAACATTCTCCTCATTATCATACACACAAGTAGAGGTTATAATATCATTTGCTAAATTTGTACAACATGGCTTTTCTAATCCCCGCATTCCATTCTCTATTACATGCCAGTCAACACGAAAATCTAATATTTACAAATTAAGGGAGGATCTGCAGCAGAGACTTCGCAAGGGTAGGTCAAGCTCCTGGATACCAATCGCTAACTGGGACATAAAGAAAACATTTTGAAAAAAAAAACCTTTAGACATACGTCTAGTGAGTGACAGGACATTAATCATTCATACTAAAACACGCTTGTCTAAGCATAAATGAAATTCTTTGTATAAAACTTCTCATAGGCTTAAAATCATGGTACATAAATACTGTTTATCTCAAGACATAGTTTACCATCACTATTCAACTGAAATCATAATTCATAAATAACGTGCTCATCTGAAACTGTGCTAATAGTGTAACGACCCGACTTTCTAGAAGTCGTTACTTCATGCATGCACAAATCTCAAAACAATATTTTTCGTATAATTAACTAAAATCAAAGAAATTTATAAAATAACTTCATCAAATCTAAATAATTAAAATTTTTGGATCGAGGTACCCCTAGAAGTTATGAAAAATAAAACTGTAAAATTTGCATAAAACGTCTAATAGCACAAAACCAATATTCTGAATGTAAACATTGAGACTGAGATTTAAAAACATGAAAACATAAAAACTAGGCGGAAGCATTTGACTGGTCCCAATGGCACGGTCACTGATTCTTCCTGTCATTCACCTGTCTGTCCTTGCCTTTACTTGAAAGTTGTAACATAAGAAAGAGTGAGTATAAAAATACTCAGTAAGTGACCCCATTATCGAGGTCGCATGCATTCTGATACTGTTTTGGGTGAACATCTAAGTAGATAACCTGCCTGCCTAGTCACTCATATCTAGTGGCCTGAAGGTGCACCGTCAAAATCATAAAAGTGAACCTGATGGTCCACGGTATGGTAACATGGAGGTGAACTCGTCAGTTCACACATGTTTAGTGGCCTGATGGCGCACCGTCAAAACATGGAAGTGAACCTGATGGTACACGACGTCATGTCTAGTGGCCTAATGGCGCACCGTCAAACATGGAAGTGAACCGGTACATGACGCGTGACGGGAGGTAAATCACCACTATCTGTCTAACATGTAATTCATACATACATATATATATATATATATATATATACACACACACATCTATAACAGAGTTTCACACTAACAAATCATAAACTCATAAAACATCATAAGTGTGCCTGCTCAGTTTTCATGGATCATAAAAATCACCATAACTTTGGTAACATGAACTGGCATGACACAAATGTAATCCGATAATAACGTCACTTACCTCACAGTGAGGCTTGAACCAAGATTGAGCCCACACTTTTCTCAACAACTCAAACCTAACACAAGATCAACGTTAGAGAATTAACCAAATTTTTTGGTAGTAAATCAAATAACCAACGGAGGCCAAAATCCCAAAACTCACCCAGTTTTACAGGTTCTGTTCGACAATGATTATGGACATATGAGAGCTTAAAACAATGATCCAACCGTTAAGAATGGTACTCTATGTGTCTCGAACAGGCTGACAAATTTCACTACGATCCGACGGTTGAAACTTCGACAAATGATAGTTTTCCGAAAGCTGTCGCTGAAAAACTGAATTGCACTGCCTCTTTTTCCTTCTTCGATTTTCGGTGTAATTTTCTCCCTCTCTGTCACTTAATAATATATAAGTACAATCCCAAACCCTAGTTCCTTAATAAATTAGGGTTACATATATATATTTTAAATTTCTTTTCTATCTACCAATTCAACTAAACAAATTAAATCTCCCAAATTAAAATTCAATTTTCACCAATTGAATTTAAATCCGAATTATCTTTTATCCCATTTAATTTAAATTGAATTATCTTTCGAAAATAATTCAATTAAGCCTTAAAAATTCAAAATAACACCCAAATAATTTAGATAATTAAATTAAAATTACCTAAAATTTTGGGTTGTCACATCCTTCCCTTCTTAAGGAACTTTCGTTCTCGAAAGTTCTAATCTTGAAAAAGCTCAGGGTACTTTGATCTCATCTCATCCTCTCGTTCCCATGTCGTTTCCTCGAACTGATGGCTCTGCTATAAAACTTTTACTAGTGTTATCTCCCTGTTGCACAACGTTTTCACTTCTCAAGCCAAAATCTGCTTAGGTTTCTCCTCATAACTTAAGTTCTCATTCAGCTATAGAGGCTTGAAGTCCACCACATGGGATGGGTCTGTCACGTTCTTTCTCAACACTAAGACATGAAAAACATTATGAACTGCAGAAAGAGACGGCGACAATGCTAACCGGTAAGCCATAGGGTCAACTCACTTCAAAACCTCAAAAGGCCCAATGAAACGGGGACTCAACTTCCCCTTCTTTCCAAACCTCATAACACCTTTGATAGGCGCCACTTTCAAGAACACTTTATCGCCTACTTCAAATTTCAGGTTTTTACGCCTACCATCGACGTAACCTTTTTGTCTACTCTGGACTGTCTACATCCTTGTTCTAATCTTCTGGATAGCTTCATTTGTAGCCTGCACTAACTTAGGCCTCAATAATTTTCATTCCCCAACTTCATCCCAATAAACAGGAAATATGCAGCTCATCCTATACAAGGTCTCCAAAGGTGTCATGTCAATAGCTGTATGATAACCATTATTATAAGCAAACTCCATGAGATGCAAGTAGGAGTCCTAACTTCCAGAAAACCTCTATTGCACAAGCGCGTAACATGTCCTCTAAAGTTTGGTTCAAACACCCTGTTTGACTGTCAAAATGTCTGTGAGAAGCTATATTGAACTTTAACTGAGTACTCAATGCTTTTCAGAGAGACCTCTAACAATGCATGCGAAATAGGAGTCACCATATGACATACTGAAACTGGTATCTCAGGACTTGTGACAATCTCATCCAAATATAACTATGAAACTTAAGATGTTGAAAATTCACAATACTTTAACATTTTCCCTTTGAGAACTGTCATGAGCTTAAGAAGTCTTACTCATTCACTGAAAACATGTACCTGAACTGATTGTGCTGATGTAGAGAAATCTCTGTACGTGCGGCAGAGCAACTGCCATACACGACACGGCGAAATCTCAAGATGCGTATTAAAGAAAAAAAAAATTTGATCAACTGGAAAGTGCTTCTGCCTTAAGAGCGTTAACTGTGATGCCCTTCTTAGTAGCTACATGTGTGAGAAACAACATTGTCCAACTAAATCTCATATTCACTAGACACGCAATGTGAACTTTATACAGCCAAAGGCCGTAAAACTTACTCGTCAAACCTCATGTTACACCTTAGTCTTTAATAGTCGCATAACACTATTTAGATCCTAATACGAACAAGTTTGGAAATCCCTTTCATAATAAGGTTCCTGAAGTTCTTGGACACTATGGAGCATCAGTCAATCTAAAACAGATCTCCATAACCTCATAATAACAACATCCAATCCTTGAAGATAGTTTTTAAGATAAAAACCTTCCTGATTCGTAAATCCATCTCGAGAATATCCATCTTCATAGAGTCGATCAACTCTTTGTCCATGCTCGAAGAAACATACTATCTGTGGCGATCAAAGTTAAGGGTTCAGAATCTGGATTCGACACCCAATGACCTTGACATTCCTTTACAACTTGGCTACGTTATCATACTCAACTCTTAATATAGTTGATACTTGAGTACATTAACTCTCTTCTTAACATATAAAAATAGTGGGCCCAGAGGCAAAACATTACGGCGTCTGGAAAACTTCTATAAATAGTTCATGTATCTGGGACTTACTATTCAACTCTGCTAGCATCACCCTATAACCAACCTTAGGAATGGAAGTGTTCTATTCTCAAGTTCATCTTTTGTGCTAGTGGTCATCCTGGAAGATCTAGATTAATTACTTAACATTAACATGCATACCGCTTGTTCTTCAGTTGGAACTAAATTACTTTCACTCCTCAATCAAATTGATGGCTCCAGTTTCTTGTTCTAATTTGCGCCCAAAATAAAAATCTTCCAAACCTTACTAATACCTTCAATGATTTACCCATCCTCTAACCAAGCTTAAAACTTCCATTTCCATAATTCCTAGTAACTTACTGTTACAAAAAATCCTCACATAAAATATTATTTTCTTCAACTTCTTTATTGAAGAAGTTTAACAAGCACTTTTCCAACGCTTGACTGTTTGTGCTTAATCTTTTATTTTGAGAAGAGAATCCTCATGCTAATACTGAGTTCCATGATCAATAGCTTAAGCAAGTCATCCTTTCAACCAACAAATACTAAGGTTTAAAGTTGCAAGTAGTACAAATATTGCTTATACCACACCAAGGCTGGTAAACACTCATATCCTTTCTTAACATGCCAAACTAGACTTATGTACTTGTAGTCTCCAAAACATTAAATTCCTTTATCTTCTCAAAATAACAAAAAAATTTCTAAATACTTTTTCTTTTCCTCCCACTTATCTCTGGTAAGATTTAAAAAACACACACCTATCACTTGTACTCCAACTAGTAATCTTTCATCCTCGTTAGACATTTTACCTGAAGAACCCAAAACACACACCTCACTCAAACTACAAATCTTCAGCACCAGAAAAGTGATCATGTCCTATTAATTCTTTCCAAACTTTCTCCTGAAATGTTTGGTTTTAAAATCTCGAAACCTTTAATAAATCTATAGTCTCCACTTCTTCTCTTTCTTATCTATAAAGAAACTTCAATCTTGTACCTACTTGTGTGTCATGTGGTGATAAATCAACTTTTGGTACCACTAATCTTCTTTTCCAATGCAAAACATAACACTAATCCTCAGTGAATTCTTGTCTGGAATATTTCACTCCCTACCTTAATCGGTACATACTTTTCTTCCTTAACTGCTATAACTCTACTTAGTTTCATCAACTTTTAAGAACTCTGCACTGAAATGTATGTTCTTTTCTGACAGTTCTTTCCTGAGATAAACTAGCGCCAAGTGACCTTATAAATATATATATTTTTTCATAATATCATGGTTGAATAATCAACTCATAATAACTTCTATCTAGTCATTGATCTAGCATTAGAATATAGTGGGTGTATTTAAGCTAAATAAATATTTTAATGCACAACTTTACATAAAAACTTTACTTGCAAGGCGTACCTGGTGATGACGAAGAATCCGTTGATAGGCCATAGGGACACTCTGGACTTATATAATAAGTCAGTCTACAGAACCTAAAAACCTAGGCTCTGATACAAACTGTAACGACCCGACTTTCTAGAAGTCGTTACTTCATGCATGCACAAATCTCAAAACAATATTTTTCGTATAATTGACTAAAATCAAAGAAATTTATAAAATAACTTCATCAAATCTAAATAATTAAAAATTTTGGATCGAGGTACCCCTAGAAGTTATGAAAAATAAAACTGTAAATTTTGCATAAAACGTCTAATGGCACAAAACCAATATTCTGAATTTAAACATTGAGACTGAGATTTAAAAACATGAAAACATAAAAACTAGGCGGAAGCATTTGACTGGTCCCATTGGCACGGTCACGGATTCTTCCTGTCATTCACATGTCTGTCCTTGCCTTTACTTGAAAGTTGTAACATAAGAAAGAGTGAGTATAAAAATACTCAGTAAGTGACCCCATTATCGAGGTCGCATGCATTCTGATACTGTTTTGGGTGAACATCTAAGTAGATAACCTGCCCGCCTAGTCACTCATGTCTAGTGGCCTGAAGGCGCACCGTCAAAATCATAAAAGTGAACCTGATGGTCCACGGTATGGTAACATGGAGGTGAACTCGTCAGTTCACACATGTCTAGTGGCCTGATGGCACACCGTCAAAACATGGAAGTGAACCTGATGGTACACGACGTCATGTCTAGTGGCCTAATGGCGAACCGTCAAACATGGAAGTGAACCGGTATCGTAACATGACGCGTGACGGGAGGTAAATCACCACTATCTGTCTAACATGTAATTGATACATACATACATATATATATATACACACACATCTATAACAGAGTTTCACACTAACAAATCATAAACTCATAAAACATCATAAGTGTGCCTGCTCAGTTTTCATGGATCATAAAAATCACCATAACTTTGGTAACATGAACTAGCCTGACACAAATGTAATCCAATAATAACGTCACTTACCTCAAAGTGAGGCTTGAACCAAGATTGAGCCCACACTTTTCTCAACAACCCAAACCTAACACAAGATCAACGTTAGAGAATTAACTAAATTTTTGGGCAGTAAATCAAATAACCAACGGAGACCAAAATCCCAAAACTCACCCAGTTTTACAGGTTCTGTTCAGCAATGATTACGGACATATGAGAGCTTAAAACAATAATCCAACCGTTCAGAATGGTACTCTATGTCTCGAACAGGCTGACAAAATTTCACTACGATCCGACAGTTGAAACTCCGGCAAATGATACTTTTTCGAAAGTTGTCGCTGAAAAACTGAATTCACTTCCTCTTTTTCCTTCTCCGGTTTTTCGGTGTAATTTTCTCCCTCTCTGTCACTTAATAATATATAAGTACAATCCCAAACCCTAATTCCTTAATAAATTAGGGTTACATATATATATATATATATATATTTTAAATTTCTTTTCCCTCCACCAATTCAACTAAACAAATTAAATCTCCCAAATTAAAATTCAATTTTCACCAATTGAATTTAAATCCAAATCTTTTATCCCATTTAATTTAAATTGAATTATCTTTCGAAAATAATTCAATTAAGCCTTAAAAATTCAAAATAACACCCAAATAATTTAGATAATTAAATTAAAATTACCTAAAATTTTGGGTTGTCACAAATAGACTCCCCGTTGCTCCTGAGGCTAACATTGCTTTGGAACTTATCAATTCCTCTAACAAGGATACTCTGGCCGCATTCGCTTTACCTTATGTTGATTTCCTGCTCAAAGCATCCGCCAACCACATTAGCTTTTCCTGGATGGTATTCAATGGTACAATCATAATCTTTAATTAATTCCATCCATCTCCTTTGTCTTAAGTTCAACTCTTTTTGATAAAAAATGTATTGCAACCTCTTATGATCAGTATAGATATGACACTTCTCTCCAAATAGGGAATGTTTCCAGATCTTCAGAGCTAAGACAACTGCAGCTAGCTCCAGATCATGATTTCGTGGAAATGTTACTACATGTCTTATGAACTCTATTTCTTATAAATGAATAGATTATGCAAAAGCTATGTTTAATGCTCAATGTTGGCTAAATATGTTTGATAAGATCTTGACCATTGAACATGGTTTAGTTAAATGATAAATACCATATGTAACGATACCTAAGGACATTGAGACGGTATCGAGATGAAAATGTAACGATACCTAAGGACATGGAGACGGTATCGAGATGAATATGTGACGATACCTAAGGACATTGAGACGGTATCGAGATAGCTGGGACCCTGATATATGAGGACTTCGGTGACGTATCAGGACAACCCTAAATAATATATAAATATAGATATATATATGTTAGCTTGAGTGTGTACATGACGGTAAATGAAATTATGACATTGAGAGTGTTGAGCTTGCTCCACCTCAACTAAAAATTTAAAGGTGCTATGTTCAGATGAACACGATATTTATGAATTATGATTTCAGTTGAATAGTAATGATAAACTATGTTTTGAGATGAAGAAGTATTTATGTATCATGATTTTAAGCTACATACCTATGAGGAGTTTTATACAAAGAATTTCATTTATGCTTAGACAAGTATGTTTTAGTATGAACGTTTAATGTCCTGTCACTCACTAGACGTATGTCTAACGGTTTTCTTCAAAATGTTTTCCTTATTTCCCAGGTAGCGATCGGTATCCAGGAGCTTGACCTACCCTTACAAAGTCCCTGCTGCGGATCCTCCCTTAATTTGTAAATATTAGATTTTTGTGTTGACGAGCATATAATAGAGAATGGAATGCAGGGATTAGAAAAGTCTTGTTGTACAAATTTAGCATATGATATTATAACCTCTACTTGTGTGTATGATAATGAGGAGAATGTTATATAGATGGATGTATGTAACTCATGCTCTTTTCCCAGATCTAAGAGGGTGATTTGGGAGAGAGTGTGACAATTTGGGTCTTTGCCGGAACTGCAATAGTGATATGTTGCCGCGGAGCTGTGGAAATACTCGTCGGAATCTTAGGTAATCTATATATCTATAATCTATAATATCAAAAAGGGACTATGGCTTTTGCCCTTCTAACTCGATGGTTTTAAGATTATATGATGTAATTTTATATCAAAATGATTAAAAAAATAGTTTATAATTTACGTAAAATTAAATTGTGATTCTAAATTTGGTTATCTCTAATATTTGGTTTTTAAAATATCTTTCTAATTTTTTTTTCTATTTGTTTCGCATTAAATGTGTAGATATTAAAAAAAATGTATCTCAATTTTTTTTTTTCTATTTTTGTCCTTAATTATTAAAAGAAACTAAAATTTATCCCTAATTTTGAGCCTCACACTTATAAATAAACAAAAAAACAAAAATAAAATTCGATTCTATTTTTTTTAATCTCATTTTATCTCTAATGGACATTAAAAGAAAAAAAAAAAATCAGATTTTATCCTTATTTTTTTTAGAATTACACATAAAAAAAATCAAAATTTATCCCTAGTTTTGAGCTTGATACTATTTTTTTTTAGAATCACACATAAATAATAAATAAATATATAAAAGAATAAAAGAAAACACATTTATCTCTACTCTAATTAATATCTAGTAAAAAAAAGATTAAAAAAACCTATCTATTTAAATTATTTTTCTAAAATAATTTCATATCTAAATATTCTCAATAAATAACTGAGTTAAACTTTAGTTTCCATCCGATGTCATATCTTCTTTTTTTTTTTTTTAAAATTTTGTTAACCCACTTTTTTTTTGTAGCATATATATAATTTTTAAATTTGTCTAAGCGTTATTGCTACATTTTGATTTTTTTTTTCCTTATTCACATTCCTAAGTTTTTTGAGCTCCTAAATATTACCTACAAAATTTCTATTTCACGTACCACTTTTTACAACTTTTTTTTTTGTTTTTTTGTTTTTTACTTTTTCTTTATTTAGAATTTGAAGACTAGAAGTAGCTAGGTATCACATGTTTATTTTTTTTAATATATAATATTATTTAGTATGTTGGTTCTCTTGCTATCAAAGATTTAAACTAGGAGATAAAAAATTCAATTAAAAAACTCAAAAAATTAGTTTTAAGAAAATATTGGTTGAAATTTGTTTGAGTTAGATGAATTTTTTAAAAAGAAAACATAAAGAAAAAAATATTATCAAATACAAAATTCTTATTTCAACTTATATATTTATATTTCATTTTCAACGTTATGAAACATGCATGTAGTTCCAATCAAGGATTAAAATATCGATGTTGATATTAATATCGACATTTCAATTTTACGGATATATCGACAAAATATCAATATCCACGGATATTTCTATAAATCGCGAATTTTATAAAATTTATTTAGATTAATAATTAAGTTGTTTTTACTCCCAAACTAAGTTATGAATATTATTATTAGTATTTTTGTTCATATTGGACTAAATATGTGACATTTTTATGTGTTACAAGCATTAATAAAATATGTTGGAGATATCAATGGATATTTAATATCGATATCGAACCCTTCGATTTATAAATATATAGACATATCTACGGATATTTTCATCCTTGGTTCCAACTAGTTGTGAAAAAAAAAATGAGATGAGTTGAAAGAGAGAGAAAATGGGGTTCTCAATTTTCACTCTTGTAGCCTTGTAGTAGGGGTGTTCGTGGTTGGGTTGAGTTGGGTTGGGTTTAAGAATTTTTCAGACCCAACCCAATTTTTTGAGTTATAAATTTCTTCAACACAAATAAGTCTTATTAAAAAATGAACCTAACCCAACCCAACCCAACCATAAAACATTTAGATTGAGTTGGTTCGGGTTACTTGGGTCATTTATTTAAATTTTTGTTTAAAAAAAATAAAATGTTAACATATAAATAATTTATTTAATTATTTTCGTATATTGAATTAGAATTAACAACTTAATTTCAATTAATATTATGAAAATTTTCTCTCGAAAGTATTAAAAAATTGTTTTTAGGAGTTGTTGAAGAAAAAATATCCAAAAAAAAATGAAATTAAATAAAACTAAAATAAATACATGTATCTATAATTTTGCCATAAGTAAATTTTTTTTTTAAAATTAAAAATAAATTTGAATTATTTTAGGTAAATCTACGAACCAACTTAATTTATAACAATTTTATTTATTTCAACACAATTAGCCCAAATAAGTTGATAACCGAACTCAAACTATACCAGTTAAGTTGGGTTGAGTGCAATTTTTTTTTTTTGAACCCCTACCTTGTAGGATAATAAAAGAAAAGAAAAGAAAAGAAAACATAATCAAAAAGAAAAAAAGAGAAAAAAGAGAGTAATATTTTCGGTAGCACGGAGCTGGGAGCTCCCGAACTAAACCTCGCGCTCAGTTGGCGCAATTCCAAAGTCCCGCCATGGAAGCAACGCCTCACTGCACTCGTCTTCTCCGTCCTGCTCTGTTCCCTACTATACCCTCAAAGTTTCGAGGTTAGCCTCCTAAATTTCGGTTCGCGGGAAGACTATATTACATAGGAAGAAGGACAAATAGTTCAATTATAATGTTATTCTCTGCGCGTTTCATTTGATGTCTGTTCTCGTGAAACTAGAGTGATTGAAACTTATTTTCATTTTCTGGAAAGATTGTCCCTTGCAGGAGTTGTATTAGTTGTGTTTGTTTCCCTGTTGAATTAGCTAGTGGGTGAAATTACTTTACTTGCATAAAGATCTTTCACGTGGTAATGAAGTATGGGGCTTGTACCTGAACCACTTTTCTTCGTTGTTAACCTTTAATAGTTTTTACTCCATGGAGTTCTTAACACTAAGTTGAGAATGAGTCTGGGCACTGACTGTTTAGCTCAAGATAACAAATGGATACTAAGAAGCATGACGAATTGTAGACAAAGATGGCGTTTCAGGTTTGGGTAGAAACATTTATCGCATCAGTAGAGTTTGGTCTCTTTTACTGCACTCAAGGAAGCTATTTTTTTTTTTTTTTATGGGAATTTCAGACTCAATCTCATCTAGTAGTAGGCTGAAAGAGCTAGATTCAGGCGTCTTTGTCTGCTTGAGTGGTTGTGTAAATGTAATTAATCAAGTGTGAGAATGTTACGAACCATGGTAGTATGGGCTACCTTTGTCCCACATCAGTTAGAATGGAATGACCAATGTGGTACTTAAGTGGCTTGACTCTCCCACCTCAATAGCTGGCTTTTGGGGTGTGGTTTTCCAAGGTGCGTAAGTACCTAACAGAGAACACCAAACTCTCTTTTCATAATGTTTAGATCTCTTAGGTTTGTATGGGAAAATCTGTTTTCCTTTTTATATCAGAAATACTTTGATGAGGTGACCAACAATCAATTTATTATTTGGTTGTCAGCTTAGGATAGTAGGATAATTTCTCACCTCACCACCATGGATTTGTTCGATATTTTCTTCTTAGGTTTAAAGGTTGACTGAAAACTTATTTCCATTATTGAACACAGGCGAACATTCGATTTTTCCCAGGATTAAAATTGCTGCACTAATACATAATTTATGTCTAGTCGATTCTTCTGCTGACCATGGGAGTTTGCTTTGCTACAAAATAGTATTTTTCATAAAACATGTGTATTATGTCCTCACTTGGCTGCTTTCATTTGTACAGTTGCTGCAGCTTATGACGTCCAATTCTGTCATTTCAAGTTTGGTAGATCTGCCACTGTGATTAATTTCAACTCTCTAAAATTCAAGGGAAGAAATAATGTGTTATTGAATAGGCCTTTGGTCTCTAAAGTGAACCAAAAGTCGTTTGATTGTTTGTCAAATCAGTGCCAAAGCCGTATGAATGTCAAGGCAACATCT
Source organism: Lagenaria siceraria (assembly GCA_002890555.2). Classification (NCBI taxonomy): domain Eukaryota; kingdom Viridiplantae; phylum Streptophyta; class Magnoliopsida; order Cucurbitales; family Cucurbitaceae; genus Lagenaria; species Lagenaria siceraria. The sequence continues at coordinate 15,646,899 of CM016483.1, read as the reverse complement.
GAGCAGTGTCTAGACCTTGAAACTTTTTCACAGGAATCGAATGATGGGGATGCTTTTCTCACTTCTCCCAATGGCACTAACTTTGATATCAGGAAGCCTAAATCTAAAATGTTTAGAAATAGATTCTTGAATCTTCTACGTCTTCGTTCTGTTCTCAACAATGCTGCTGAATCATTTTTTAAAAGTGAAATACGACGAAGGTTATTTGTAACAGCAGTGCTAATTGTAATAAGTCGGGTTGGATACTTCATTCCTCTTCCTGGGTTTGATAGGAGGTTGATACCACAAGATTACCTTAGCTTTGTTTCTGGATCTGTTGGTGAGTTCATAAAATTCTATACATGCATGAGTTATCTACATTTTATATTCCTAATGTTGCAGAATTTAATTTAATTTCAGACTTTTTACTTAGATGATGTTGACTGTCTTTTTCTCATATTTATGTTTGTGGCAGATGAACTTGGTAATTTTACTACGGAGATGAAAATGTCTTTTTTCCAGCTAGGTATCAGTCCTCAGATTATAGCATCAATCATCATGCAGGTTTAACATTTTTCTTCATATCTATCTTCAATATCTTGATAGAGATGTAGAGACTGACATACTTAAAGTAGAAGGCATTTAAGAATATTGAAGGGCTTGTTCCCTTTAGAGAAACTTGGCTGCGAAATATTCAGAAACTTGTAGTAATGGAGAAGTTCTAATCCACGTCTACTCATTGAAGACAACATTGAAGGGTTAAACTTTTAGAGGGTGTTTAGGGCCAGGAGTGGAGTTGTGAAGTCTGGTGAGTTGTGAACTCTTGGGGCCCACAATGTAAGGAGTTAATAAGACATAAAATTGATGTTTTGTAGTCATGGGGCCCACAAACTCCTTGGCCAAACAAGGAGTGGAGTTCACAACTCCTACTCCCCAACTCCTACTTCTCAACAACTTCCTAAACTTTATAACTCCTTACTCCTTAGGCCGAACACACCCTTAAGGAATAAAGAACCGTAAACTATGTTTGAATAACTATTAACTTTTTTTTCTCCTTATTCTTTTGTTTTAGTGTGCTCTATTGTGCTCTAACCAGTGGCTTATTTTTTTTAGAATTACAAATGCTTCTTTATTTGATTATGAGCCTGTGAACATTAACTTCTCGTATAAGATGACCTTAATCTTTAGACGTCACTTAGTCACTATTCTTAATAACAATTTGATTAAATTACAAATTTAGTCCCTGAACTTTGAGGTTGGTATCTATTTGGTCTCTAAACTTAAAAATTACAAGTGTAGTCTTAGAACTTTCGAATTTTTTAAAATTCATGGATCTACTCGACACAGTTGAAAGTTTATGTTTCCATGGGACACAAAATTCAAATTTATGTTAGGTAAATTATTTTTAAAATTTTTTATATTTTTTCAGGGATTTTGGACACAAAATTAAAAGTTTAGGAACCTATTAGTTGAAATTCTTGAGACCTATTAGACACTTTTGAAAGTTTAGGGACCAAATAGACAACTAGACACAAACCTCATAGTTTAGAGATAAAGTTGTAATTTAACTTAACAATGTTGCTTTCACCTTTTTTTTTTTTTCTTAAAATGAGAAACAAAGAGACCTTCACTACAGTTGCTATTTACGGATGTTAGAAGAAGCAATCCTTTAGCTAGCTTTGTATCTTTGACGTGCTATTCCAAAAGAGAGCAAAACATAGGTTAAAAGGCCTTTTGGGATGAAGGATCCCTAAGCCTAAAACAGGAGGACCAACAGAGGACAAGCCTCCAATCTAAAAAAGAATGAGAGAACCCTGTCTTTGTGTTACTTTTACAATAAGAATCGTGAAACACTCCAAGAAGAGGTATGTGCTCAGACATAAAAAGGTGTTTGCACTGGCCTTATAAGCAAAACTCACAACGAAGAAAGAGGTGAATTCTGGATTCCTCTTTTTTTTTATTTACTTATTATTATTATTATTATTATTTTTTATGAAAACAACTTTCATTGAGAAAAAAATGAAAGAATACTTGCATACAAAAAACCAGCCCACAAAAGAAGGAGCTTCCTCTACAAAAAAAAAAGATTCTAACTATGGAAAATAACACCTATAGAATAGTTACAAAAAGTCTACGAAATCGAAGCCTACAAAAAAACATGAAAACGAATGAGGGACTAAATCTCAGTAGAGTCTTTATCCACACCTCTAAGAACCCTACTATTATGCTTGCCCCACAAAACCCAAAAAATAGCACAACTCCTGCTAGCGCTAAAAAGTGACCCTTCTCCCCACGAGGCGGATTGAGAAGGAACTCCTCGATCATAGCACTAGCATCTCTGTGATGTGCCACCACGATGCCAAACGTCTGAAAGAAAGAATCCCAGACTGAACTTACACAACGCCAAAGAATATGGTCCAAGTCTTTTTTTACCTTTCAACAAAGAATACAATAGAAAGGTCGAACAAATGAGGGCAACTTCTTCATTCTTGTAGGAGATAAACATTTCAAGAGGTAGCCATACTTGGATTTCTTCTTTGAACTCTATCCATTGTGTTTTAGACTTCCATGAGCTAAAGACGAGAAATATGACTTTCTTAGGTCTTTTGCCTTTCCAAATTCCTTTGGTTAGATATTGATTTAAATAGGCATAATTTCCACGAAAAACCTGGCTTGCTTGAGAACATCCCATAGACCTTGGGAACTCAAAAACTTTGTCTTCCTTTGAATTCTGCTTCTTAAGCTCATAATGTTCACAAACTGTATTTTGTTAAATGCTAGAAAGATGCAAGACTCTATGCCGCTATTTGCTGTAGTTGAATTATACATACACACATGTAATGTGAGAAGGAAGCCCTTCTTATTGGATGATCATGATAATTCCCAAAAATTGAAAATCTCGACGAAAAAGGAACTGACGGGTAATGAATGGGAAGATCGAAAAGTTAGAATAAGAAGGGATTTTTTGGTGGCGAAGAGTCGACATTGAGGTGCCAAACCTTCCCATTGATGTGAACTCTTGGGCAAGATTAGCTTGTTATCCCTAGACTAGAGTAACTTTAATATGTTGGGCTCTTTCCTAATGTTTCCTTACGTTTTCAACAAAACCTTTCTGTAAAAGTATTTTAACAATGTACTAAAAACAAGCCCCCAAAAAAATCACCTTCTTTTTTTCCCAATGGAAGTAGATGTTTTCAAAAAAAAAAAAAAAAAAAAAAAGTACTAAAGAAACAAGAACAATAACAATTAATTCATGAGCTAATATATTTCCCTACTTTTAGAAACCATAAATATGATACACAATAAAAAGATACAATAAATCTTTTTAATTTATTTTTTGCAATCAGTTTTGATGTAGCACTTGCTGCTCTAGCTAATTGTTCCCCTGTCGTGAACAATGAAAAATAAATGGTGGGTGCCTAATCAAATTGATTGGGTCATGGGAGGAAGATTATAATTAGAGATTGATCGGAAAACAAGATATGGGCTTCTGAGTTGTTTTGTTGGATCGGAAGTTCAAGACCTTTGGCCTCTACCCAGACCCGATGAGAAAATGGGATAAAACAAATACTGTTGGTCAACATTATGGGCTTAAGACTATGAGTTCAAATCACTATCTACCCCTATAATTGTATGACTATGGTTAAGGAAGAAGAATACTTTTGCAATTACCTTAGTGCTTTGTAATTTATTAGTCGTGCAAATTTTGGAATTCATTCGGACTTCAAGGTGCATTTAATGTTTATTTTTTTGCCATTAGCAATTCACTCACAATAGAATTAAAGTAAGTTCTAATATATCCATAGTATTGAGGCAAACTACCATGTTTTGAATTTGAGGTTAACTTTATCCCTTCTAATTCCTTCAACTTTTCCATACTCAAGCTGTTTTCCATTTGCTTTCCATTTTCTATAGGCTAAAAAAATTCTCAATATTATTTCCTAAGCCAACAGCATTGTCTCTCTCTTCTCCAGAATAGAGATGAAAGAATTTTCAAGTTTGCAATTTTTCTTCCTTTGGTGGTATTTGAACATTTTTCTTGTTGATGAACATTTTTCTGAAAGTTCTTTTGTACATTTTGTTTTATTTATTTATTTATAAGTATAATTGTTATTGTTGTAATGTATCCATCTTGGGTTCAATGCTTAACTTTTCAAAAGTTGACACATAGGTACTCTGCCACATTTTACCCTCTTTAGTAAAGCTGAGAAAAGAAGGCTTGGATGGTCATGAGAAGATCAAGAGTTATATGTATGTCTAATACTTCATTCCAACCATTATCTGCATTTTTCTTTGTTTCGCAATTGGCTTATGCTCATTTCTTCCTTTATTTTGGATGGAATTCATATGAACATTACCGTGTAACATCAGATGGTGGATGTCACTTGGCTTTGCAATATTGGAGGCTTTAATACTATCTTGTTACTCACTTCCATACTCTATCTATGCAGCTAATCACAGGTAAATTTAGCTATAAGAGCATCAGTTTGAATATTATTTTGGGGCCCTGGGCAGTTGTACAGGATTAGAATTAGTCTCAATTTAGACATTGAAGGAAAATATCCTTTCCCATGGTAATAATCGGCATTATCTATTCATTGGTGCATGTTGCATGTTCATTTCTACTTCCAACTTCAATTTTGGTTTTTGCTTTCATGGGAATACTCAAGATTCTCATGTTTATTTTTATTATAATTTAACGTTCAGATACTTTTATTCAGAAAATTGAGGTTGCATCTTAAAAAGAGGGAGAGGTTAAGTCTTAAAGAGGGAAAGAGTGAAGGTTGCATAGTACATAAAGGGGTTTATTCTTCTTATTTATTTATTTTTTTTTTTTTGTAGAGTTAAGCATGTGATGGTAACTTCTTTCTTATTGGTTTGTGGTGCTATGACAATGACATGGATTTGTGATACAATCTCAGAGTCTGGATTTGGTAGGCCACATCTTTCTCTCACTTAATTTCGATCACTTGACCCATTGTTTTGTGCTCTTCTTCATTATTTATGGTTCAAGATACTTTAGAGATTCCTATAAAAACGAGAGAGATACTCGAGAGATTCATCCCATTTGAATGAATTCAAATGTTGGGTTTTACAGTTTTCTTATTTGTCAGTTGGGCGGTGCTTCAGTGTTCAACTATTTTAGGCATAATGTAGGATTGTTGGGGTGGTTAAAATAATTGCTGTCAACCAAGTTTCAGAAAGTTTGCACACGTATAAATATGGGGTTGGGGTGCCGTATCCATTAGCACTCAGTCTCCCATCTATCCTCTCCATGATTCAACTCTTGGCTTTATTATTCTATCCTTTTCCAATTTCTGTTTTGTATGATGTATCTTTTACCATACTCATAAACTTTGTAATTTCTTACTTGTGTGTAAAGTATGCTTCTTCTCTGTTTAACTAGTAATGCATGTTGCAGGGCAAGGTTCTTCTCTAATTATATGTGTTGGAATACTGACGGGCTATACAGAGACATTGTACAAAATGTTGTCTCAGCTGTCAGGTATGCAATTAAACTAGATGGTTTTACAGTTATCTACCCACTGGAGTTGATTAATTCTAATTTTATCCATTAAATCCTATGCTAGTCAATATTTACCATTAAGAAAGTAGCTATAACAATTTTTTTTTTTTTGAGGAGAAACAAGGAATAGCAAAACAAATTGAGAGAATCAAAAAATAAAACTGTATCAATTAATTAAAACGATGCCAATCATTGTTAGGGATGCCAGTAGTATCATGGTCTCAGAACTTAGTTTTCAACTGAATTCCTATGTTCCATCTGGGTATTGTTAGTTGAGGTGATTTATGACTAGGAGTTCTAGTAATGAATTTATTCTGTAAGGAAGGTTTACACTCAAGATCAAGGATAATGCTTAGTGTACATTGTTTGTGTATTTACCAAGGTACAATTGATTTGGATAGAGTAAATAAATATCATGTATTGTCTCCTCCCCAATTTGCATCAGCTAGTTGTAAAATAGTTCAGCTTTTTGATTGCTTGAAAATGTAACATATCGCAGGACGTGCTGTGGTTTGGTGGCCTTACGTACTTGGCTTATTGGGCATCTTTACCGTAGTTACAATGTGGGCCGTTGTTGTTACTGAAGGTTGCAGGAAAATTAAGCTGCAGTATTATGGTTTTAAACTTGCTTCAGCTGCAAGGTATTCTGAGTATATATATATATATACTCTTTTTTTCCTGGAAAAGATTTTCTCTATTACCATGGTCTAATCATAATGCTTCCATGCATTCGGTTTCTTCTCACAGTAAGCAGTTTCATAGTAATGAATGAGACTGATCCCTTTGCTTTTTTTGCCCAATGTTAGGTAAGATAAAGTAATATCATGTGATCCCTTTATTTTCATTCCTTCGGCCATAGATGCTTTTGTCACTTGCCTCTCTGTTCTATGTATCTTGCGTTGGCTATGTTTTAAACAGATTTATGGATTTTTTATTATGCTTGAGCTAATATCCAATTTTCGCATTTGGTCTTTTTTGGTTCATTATCTATTGTACGATCCCCTTTTCATTTTGGTTTCTTTCCAGAGAAGACTCACCAATGACTGAAGTAGAGCCTTATATACCTTTTAATATCAACCCTGCTGGGATGCAACCAATTCTCACGACCACCTATCTCTTGGCGTTTCCCAGTATCCTTGCCAGGTTGTTATATGAAATATATCCTTGTTTCGTTATGATGGCTAGTGATTGATATCGACTTTTCTTGTGGTGGTAAAGATGCAATTCCTTATATTAAAAAATAATGATGTACTTTCTAACATCAGGTTTTGTACACAGCCTCCTAAATTCAACATTCTGGGAGCATGTAAAGGAGATACTGAACCCTGAAAGTTCTATTGGTGCAGAGCCTTGGGTTTATTACTTGATATATGCGGTTTTTGTATTCTTGTTCAATATATTTGACATTGTAAGTTTCTTTACCTCGTGTCTTTGAGTTTTTAAATGATTATTGCATACGCATGCTGCCAATTTCTAGAATTTTATATTTTCTTTTGACTAAATATAGGACTTGCTCCTAATGTTTTGATGTTTTACTGATCTATTGTTATCCACATAAGCTTACCATTTGTTACATTTACATCCACCAAAGGAAAAAGTATAATTGAAAAATGTTGAAATGCAAAAATTGGAACTTCGTAAACAAAAAGATAAACTGGAAGTTGGACTCTTCTTTTTTTACTTCCTTTCTGTTGTTTTGTTTATATTTTAGGACAAAATATTTTAGGTTTTTAAGACTATTGCATTTTGCTTTATGGCCTTTTGTTTGTATTTCATTTCTAATTTTCTGAAAAATGGAGACGAGGAAGCTCTTACAAAAGAATATAATGATCTTTTTGTGCCAACAAAAAAAAAAAATTTGTAGCCATGGTGGTGACCTACCTAAAATTTAATATTTTACAAGTTTTTGCGATAATAGGGTCAAAGTGTTATCCTGTGAGAATAGTCGAGGTGCTCACAACTTGTGCAAAACACTCACGAATATAAAAGAGAAGTGTAGGACTAAACTGAATAATAGTTAATTAATAGGGACTAAAATGTATATTTAACCTATTTCTTTTCTTTACATAACTAAACTCTTGCATAACGATCTCTTTGTAAGACAAACTTGTTTCTGATTCGTTGCAGTCGCTAATCCTTACATGTGGGTCTTGCTTGAATGCACCTGATTGTCTTTTATTATTCACTTCCGTTGATTCTTTCTAAATGTGCAAAGCTGTGGTGGTTTTGGACTGCAGTCCATTCATACTTCATGTGTGGATAAATGAAATCAGGGTCAATGAATGTTTTGTTATATCAATAAAAAGTTTTGTTTCCGTTTAAAAAAAAAAAAAATCTTGGTCTAAGAATTTAAAAACAAATGAACAACACTAATTAATCCAAGAAAAAGGAAATATAAAGGGGAAAAGAGGAAATTAGTAATGTCAAGGTTTTTGTATTTTTGCACACTTTGACAGTTTAAAGCCTCGAAACTGGGGTGCTTTATACAAATCCATTTGTAATTTTTCCATGTTTCTCATTAACCTATATTTGAGGCCTTTTATTTGACTCCCAGGTAGAGAGAAGCCCCGTTTCGCTTTTAGGTTGTTAATTTATCATGTTTCCTGTAACAAGAATTGACAATAAAGTCTGTAGAAAATTTTAATTTCCAAAATGTGGTAGAGTTTAGTAGATTGCATCTGCATCTCTAGAGCAGCATCATTATATACTTGAGAGTTTGCCCAAATTGTTCTTGTGTTTCAATAGGTTGCAATTCATTGTATGAGTTGGAGCCTTTTATTATGTAGCCTTGGTATTTGTTAGTTATAGGCTATTATAGGAAGTAAATGAATTGACTCCCTTGGCATCTCATTTATGCACAAGATATCAACCGGAACAATATGATGTATTCATATAACCTAGTTCAATGGTTAAAACATCTCTACCTCTACTTCCTCTCTGAGGTTGTACTCGTATGCTCGAATCCATGCACCCCACATATGATGTAATATTGTCTACTCTTACACATTCCTTTACCTTTCCAGGCCAACTTGCCAAAAGAGATTTCAGACTATTTAAATAAGATGGGAGCAAGGATACCAAACATTAAACCTGGGAAAGCTTCTATAGAGTACCTGACAAAAATTCAAGCATCAACACGCTTTTGGGGTATGTTTTATCATTCAATTTGTGGCTTTAATAACACCGGCTTTCCCAGCTTACCTATATTTTCATATTTTGGTTGATGGTTGATTTTTCCTTTCGACTTTGGATTGTGGTACATTACAGGAGGGCTATTGTTGAGTTTTTTGGCAACAACATCATCTCTTCTTGATCATTACTTGCGCAGTATTAATGCTGGTTTTGCAATTGGTTTTACATCAGTTCTGATCATTGTAAGTACATGTCATTGTCTTATCATACTTCAGGCATTGGAAAATATCGTGACACTATTTCTCCCTCTACACACAAATAGGTTTAACCAAGACAATGCAACTAACCATGGTTGTAAAATATTCCAACTGATCATTGTGATTTTGATAGAAATACAAATAATGTATCCCATGTCAAAAGCTGCTAGAGGAAGACGTGGTAGATTTATTATATTAATAAACTGTTCAAAGTTTCCAATCTTATCGATGAGCTCAAGTTGCTGCATGTTCACTGTTCAGGTAGGTTCCATTATTGAACTCAGAAGATCTTACCAAGCATATAACGTGATGCCAAGTTTAAGCAATGCTTTGAGGCGTTATGGTGTATGACAAGAAGTTCAAATGATGCTCCAAGCAGTTTTGTATTTGAGCCTCGAAAGGATCCAATAATCTCCTTCAAGTATAATTGTCTGGTTCCTCCTGGCTTGAAGCTGAACGAGAACAGAACATTTTGCTCCTTCCTCAATTCTTTAATAGTGTTGCGGACTGCAGAGTTTCAGAATCGTGTGCATCCATTACACTGTATACTAATACAAATACCAAGAAAATTTTGATTCTCTGGCCTTTGAAACATCTAGCGGACAAGGGACACAAGCATTGGAATGTTAAAGATGCTAATCGCGAGTGTAGCTACCAGATCCTATTCTTGAGTCTAATTTTGACTGTTTTCTGCCTATTTTGTATAAAAGAAATTATGTAATACAAATCTTAACATATTTATTAAATTATTGCCACATCGGTGCTGCAATAAAGAACTCCGGTCAGTTTTTGGATTTATGAAGTACCATTTGAGAGCTCGACTTCGTCGTGCTTATAATTGCATTTAGTCATTCAGAAATTTGTGGAGCATGCGCAAGTTATAAATTGTATGAAAGAGCCATTATTCTGATATCAATCAACCCTCACCATGAAAACATATATGTGATAGGCATGTAGAGTGTAAGATGTATCAAACTTTGATCTTGCATTTCATCATAATCTATTTGCAGGCTAATTACATGCAAAAACATTCACCATAGGAAGAAGTACAACGACTTAAAGGTGTGCATTTCTCCTTGCAAATCTTGATTTAACCATCTCTAACATTTTATTTTTGTGCAGCAGCGATTGAGAACTGATGGCTCGCAAGTGCAGAGTTTCAATCCTCAAATGGCAGCGTAACAAAGAGAAGTTTTTACTCCCATAATTTTCTGAATCCCTATATTCATTACTTTTCTGGCATTCTATGCTCAAGTATCAACGCAGGGTATGATTTGTTGTACTGCGCTCTTCACCTCCAAAATGCTTGCTTTCTTCCCATCCGTATTCTCCTTCACCTGATCATAGAACAACATATCATCACTATCTTAGGAAAATTATTCCCAGAAAATGTATATGATCTGCTGTATCCTTTAGTGGTATAATAAGATGCATTTGTGGAGCATGTAATGTCACATGAAGGTTGATTGTTTAAACTATATGTATACCTTGGCGCATAGCTCAGCTATGAAGACTCCATTGCTCACGGACGACCTTACTGCTGTGGTTTCAATCCGAAGCTCTTGGAGAATGAGCAGGATGTCAAGCAACAGTCCTTCCTTATATGGGCACTGGAGCTCCAACAATCCATCAGTTCCGATAATTGAAACCTGCAAATTTGTATCTAGTGAAGTTATTGGTGAAGGCGACTTGAGCACCTTGGGCCTTGTACATCCATCCCCAACACCCTCCAAAATCCTTAGTTTTCTTTTGTCTCGACAGGTTCTAGGTGCTACTACATTCCTCTGTAGTTCTTCAAAACTGGTCCTATTACTCCGGAATTCCCGGTTTTGAGCTTCTAGATCTTGAATCTTTTGACGAAGTTGTTCCAAGTACTCAACCGTATCCCCCAAAATGGAGGCGTTGTCCATTTTGGTCACAAAAGGTACAACGGATCTTAGGATGATAAACTTGTCGTTCAGTGAGTCAGGGCTGGCAAGAAAATCTTGGGACATCCCATTCTGGCATTGGCCATCACAAGATTTAGATGGATTGTGGTCACGATGATGTTTGGTGTGAAGGAAGGCTATAGTGTGTAAAATGCTCTTGAGTAAGCATTGAGACGTGCTAACTGTTCCTCTCCTACCCCGATAAAGATCGTGTGAACAGTGAGTCCACTTGGAGAAGGCTGATTGGGTAGAGCAAGTGATGCTGCTCACGGTGGACGAGTCGAGCCACCGGCTCGGCTGGCGGTTTGGGTTTAGGTTTAGGATGGCAGAGAGCATATTGGAGTAGTGGGTGTCTTGATCCTCCGTGATCACTGCCACTGCTGCTGAAGAGTATCCTATATAGAAACAACAAACATGAGAAGAACAGCAGAATATGATTATATATAAATGAGCAAGAATATAATGAAGAATGGAGGAAGAAGTAATTGGTCACCTAGAGTTGGCGGTTGAAGTTGAGTAGTAGCGTTGGTATTAGATGGTGGATGTTCAAAATTGGTGTGGAGGTCTGGTGGTGGTGAATGTGAGTGTGACAAATTAGGGAGAAAGTTGTTGGAAGCATCATCAGGAGAGCCAAGTCGGATGTCTTCAGATGGTTCAAGTTGCATTATTAACTCGCTTGGTTCGCCAGCAGTGACGGCGGTGGCTACAGTACCTGGCCAACAAAGACATCCTCCTACTCCTCCTTCTCCGGCATTGCTATTGCTGCTGTTGCTGGTTGAGCTGTCCGTAACCATATCATCTTCTAATTCTAATTCTTTGCTGTTGCCTGAGTTGGTACTGTAAAACAAGTGCTTATAGTAATACTGCTCAAAGGAAGTAGCAGAATTGGAAGTTGAAAGCTCGGAGAATGCTGGTTTTTGTGCTTCCCACTGCCTTTGTGTTTCTAGGAATATAGATTTGATGTGTTGGATGAAGCCCATATCTTCTTTTACCTTATCTGTGGTGCCTAGTTCAACCACACCATCCATAACAGGAATGCAAACCACTGTCTGCATCACATTCACACTTGAACTTTCTTTATGTATTATAATATGAGAGATTGTCAAATTGATTAATTTATGTTTTATAAATTTATATTAATGTGCAGGATTTTAGTTACCTTTATGCCAGCACTCTGGTGATCAAATCACGAGGAATCCCATATTGCCGCCAAAACCAACAACAAAATATCAATCAACACCGTTAACACAGCCATATTTTTGTTCAAAAAAAATCATAGGCGATGAATCATGGATGGGTGAGAAGTTACTTGCTTCATATTATCATCTAGGTTAAATTATATGAGATATTTCTAAATTTTAACATCAGTTTCAGTTATGTTTTTAGATTTTGAAAAGTTATATTTTAAACATTGATCTTTGAAATTGTCACTACAAGAAAATTGGGATTCCATGACACTAAAAATTGTTGCAACAACCTTTTTGTGACTTGTTTTCAGACCATTAAGGTAAGAGTATCATTGATGCTTCATAAAAATTATCATAATTAATTCTACAATGACATTACATTATTGTCAACAACAAACAATTTTTGAAAATTATAAACTATCATTGTCAAATCTATTGTGACAAGTTATCATTGTCAATAAATGACTCAAGAATTTGATATTTTTGCATTGATATGGATATTAATGGCAGTGAAAAAGTGTCAATAGAAAATATGGATAATAAGACTACAGTTGAGTAAAATACGATATGGATATTTATACCATGAATTTTTTTTATGTTAAAACAATATTTGAAAATTGACACTAGAGGTGATGTATAAAATTTTTGAAAGACACATACATCACGTCATTTTTAACATCATTTACATAAGTTGACATGATAATTGATGTGTAAAAATTGAACTATGATTGATGTTGTAATGGATGAAATAAGCGAACATAACGATCTTTCTATATACAGTTTTGAATTTGAATGGGAAAATATACATATGATAGCCTACAATTTGTTAAATTAAAAACATTCAAATTGTGGTGAATATATATAAGAGAACTAAAAAAAAGGCAATTATGTAATGAATAGTATAATTAAGTACTTCTGTAAGGTTGTGTATAAAAACACAATTGATTAGGAAAATGTAAATGGAGGAGAAATAATTGTAGTTGTGTAAAGATAAGTAGTACCTTGGCAAGAATAGCTCTGGAGAAAATTTTACTGTCAATCTCATTTGCACCTGTAATCCACACATGTTTGTTCTTGGAATATGCCTTTCCAGGCAATCTGCACATATATAAATCCATGGTAATTTTCCTTTGTTTGTTATTTCTAACTAGAAAAAATAATAATAATAATAATTTAAACTTGTCTGGTAGTCATTTTATTTTGAAAATTAAATTTATAAATACCATTTTCATCTCTCAGATTATATTTTTTTCTTGTCTATATTTTATGATTGTTATTAAAATCAAAGCTAAATTTTGAATACTTAAAATATAATTTTCAAAAACTTATTTTTGTATTTAAAAATTAGTTAAAATTTAAATGTGTTTACATAGAAAAGGTTATGGGAAAACAAACACAATTTAAAAAAACATAAAATCAAATGGTTACGTTAGTGTACTCACCCGATCCCTGGAGAAAAAGAGAAAGAAAGACACAACAAATAGAACCACTCGGACTCGGTCAAGTCCTCGGGAGAGAGGGCGGTGGAAGTGGGGCGACGGAGGCCGGTGTCAGTGGCGGATAAGGAGTTGTAGAGATCCGTAAGCTGATGGGTTCTGTGAAGTGAGATAGAGGCGGAATGTTGGTGGTGGTGTTGTTGGGTGGCGGCGGTGGTGGCGGCGGCGGGGTGGAGGGTCTTGGTGGTCTTGATGGGTCCATTGTAAAACCCATCTCCCCAAACCAACATCCTGATTTTCATTTTGATTATAAGTATAAATTGTAACAAATGAATTGCATTATTATAATTCAAAGTAGAGAGATGATACCGTTGTTGAGAGGAGAAACGCCAGAAGAGAGCATAAGTCCACTCAAGGGATTGCACAGCAAACTGCAACATTCCTTCCATTAACATTTTCAAAAATTCATCACTTCATTCTCATCTCTTCCTTATTCAATATTTTGCTGAACAAATGGGTTTTGAAAGTTGGTTGGTTGGTTGGTTTAATTTTGAGTGAATGCCAGATGGGTTTTGACTGACTGTTGCTGCTCTCTCTCTCTCTCTGCTTCTACCAATAATAACATTATCTTTTATAATATTTATATAATTTATTGTCTTCTTTCCTCTCTCAGTCTCAGGTTTTATAAATATCATTCACTCTCTCACTCCACATCACTCATCACATTTACATAATAATAATAGTAAATTCCATTTATACACTCTCCAACACTCCCCACACTCTGCATCTCATTCAAAGCAATACAATACAGAGTGTTTGGCCATGGGTTTGGAATCATTTTGAACCTATACTCTTGTTTGGACACTTGAAATAAAAATTTTGACAATAATAAGTTTAAATCCATGAGTTTGGAAGATGGGTTTTTAATTAATGTCATGGATTTGAAGAGAAAAAAAAAACTCCATTCATCTCCTATAATAGTTGTTAGTGACCGCACTACAAGAAAAATTAGATCTCGGGACGATTTTGTCTCTAACGTATAAAAATTTGGAGAGAAAAATACTCTCTCCCGATGGTAGTTTGGCTGTCGGGAGATCTAGGCATTTCTGATGCAATTTTTTAAAAATGTCGGGGAAGATGCTTTCTCCCGACGCCGGTTTATTTAAATTTTGACGTCGAGAAAAGTTTTTGCAAAAATTTTGTCTTTATCCTGCCCTTTATATTATAAAATTTTTTGAATAGGAATTTGCTAATTAGTTATTTAATATACCATTTGCTAACCTCATTTTTGTATTTTTTAATTAGTTGGAATTTGTGGCCTAAAGCCTCTTAATTAATTAGTTATTTAATATACTATTTAATAATGAATTATTCATTAAAAAAAAATCCAAGGTTATTTTATGAAAACTTAAACAGTATGTAGTTGACATACGAGTGAATCATGTTCAAATAATAACTTAAAGGGTGTAATAACCTAAAGGGTCTATATATGGATAAAGTTGGGCGCTTTATCTTGGTTACACTATGGATATGACCCACCTTGTAATTGTTACAAACAACGTGATCCAAATCATGGTGAGTGGGGTATCATATACAATAAATTTATATAAGACTGAACCACGAAATCATTAATCTCTCCTTGTAACTTCGTTGATTGAAGACTTGAGTGAGTTATGAACTTATGCCTGTGAGGGTTCATCATTTGATTTGCATGGGTGAGAGTGGCCCGAGTTGCCGACTCAATAAGCATACTACGTTGGAGACTTGATCGAGTGGTGAGCTGGTAACATAACTTCACAGGATGGAATTCAGTCATTTCCGTATAGAGTAAGTAGATGAGTAGTTCCCTTTTAAGTGCTAACTCCAAGCTTGAACAATAGGGTCCTACCCTCTCATTGGCCTAGAAAAAATCAAATTGTTAGTTAGAGAATCAGTGACATTTGAGTAGTTGTAATTACGAATAATTCACGAAGGATTGACCTTTTTTCTGCCTCCATTTTATGGCATCATAGTTTGAAATGCTCACCTTCTTTTCCTCTCTAATCTTTCGGGGATCATAATGTAGCTTTTCCTTCCTTTTTCACCTAGTCTCTAAATTTTGAATATTTTTTCTATCCATAGTATATAGTCTCTATAGTGTCGTTCCTGAAATAAACGATTATTTCATGGGATTTTTTTGTAGGGTGGTGAAAGATGAGTAAATCCATTGTGGACTTTCTCTCACTGCTTTCACCTTAATTCTCCGCAAATCACTTTTTTTTTTTTTTTTTTGGTTCTTTGAAGTTTTTTATTTCTAATTTTAGGAATTTGAAGTAACTTCAATACTAATTTTTGCTCAGATTACTAAAATGAGTTTAGAAATTGATGTTTTAATTTGGTTACTACCTTTAGGAATTTCAAGTTTTTGTTACTAATTTTAGGGATTTGAAGTGTTTTGGTGGTTAGGGATTATATGTGATATAATTGTTATTTTAGTATTAGAATTAATTTGGTTTATTATTTTTAAATTGGAAGTGATTTGGATGAATTTTAGTATGTAGTCTAGTGTTAATGTGAGACCTTCATCAATTGGTTGCTGGAATTTGCCCATAATTTTCAACTTTTTTTTTTTTTTTGTTGAATATGAAATTTCTTTTTTTTTTTTTTTCTCATATTTGTAATTAGTTGAGATCTCAATACTTACTTAAATTGTTATGTTTATGAGTTTGAGAATAGTATAAGGAGTGGGTAAGGAGATAATTTTGGTAATTTTTTGTTCTTAATGTTTCTAATTTTAAGTTTAATTTATAGGTTATTTGTGTATGAGGTGAGAAGATGATGAAGTGATAATTTGAAGTTTAGGTTAGTATAAACTTGATTTGTTTGTATAGGGTAGTTTCTAAGTTTAAATTTTAGTTAAATGGTGGGAATAAACTTGAGACTAGTTTTAGTTAAGTTTAATATATCTTGCAATTTTTTAATATATTTATTTAAATAGTTTTGAAACTAAAAATTAAATTTCTTCATGTGGGGTATGGTGGAAGAATCGAACTTTTAATCTTGAAATCGTTAGTACAAACTTATGTCAATTAAGTTATACTTCTGTTCGCAATGACCCATATTTTATTAACAACAAAAGAAGATTGAAAATCATAATCAAATTTGAAAAAAGATATATATATATATATATATATATATATAGTGAAAAATATTTGGTGCTCTCTAGGCTGCACCTGTTTTTGTGCATCCCAAGGAGCTGCCAATAAAAAAACGGCCATATGACAGTTTTATATTTTTCTAAAAAGATATTTTTTTAAATTTTTTTTTTATGTATATGAAAATAAGAATATGAGATTAGGCTACACCTAATCATTATTCATATATTATTCATAAATCAGACGTGTGAGCATTTATGTCAAGTTAAAATAATAATAATAATAATAAATAATAATAATAATAATCCAAAGAGAAGAATGTGTTAAAAGGAAGGAAAAGACAAAGTGTGTGAAGAAAGGGGAAAGTACACACACTTTAGAACCTTTCGTAATATAATGCAAGAAATAGTACCTAACAATAACAAGGGGACTCATTGAAAAAGTATGAGCCATCATAAACAAAACTTCAACTGTTTGAGACCTAAACAAAACTTCATCTTCTTTGATAACTTCATGCATGGGTTTTCCATTCCCTTAATTACCATTTTCCACTGCAACAAACCAAACCCATTTCCCCTCTTCTTTCAGATACTCATACTCCCTTCTTGTATTTAAATAGACTGATTCAACATCCCACAAAGCTCAAGAATTTGTTTTTTTTTTTAAAAAAAAAAAAAAAAAATACTGTTCACAAACAATAATGGGAAGGTTCAAAATAGCAGCATTATTATTCTTGTGTGTTGTAGCTCTGATCCCCAAGATTGAAGCCCAAGGATGGGCTAACCCACCGCCGCTGTTGCCTCCACGCCCACTTTGTTCTTCACAATTTGCATTAGCAAGCTACGCATGTGCGAGGCTGCCTGTGAGCCCAGACCCCATCCCAATTCCTCCGCCTCCTTCAGAAGGCCACGACCACGACCACGGCCACGGCCACGGTCATCATCATCACCACGGGCGGCGCCACCACCACAGCCAGTCACCGGTGGCCGAGGAATGTTGCCGATGGGCCAGGCAGGTGGATAGTGAGTGCGTGTGTGAGGCGTTAGTTCATTTGGCTAACTTCTTGGTGCGACCATCGCATGCGTTTACCGTGGCCATTACGGACGAATGCGTTGTCACTTACTCATGCAACGGACGAATCAAGATTTGAGCATCGCACTCCACTTTTCCTTTTCCATTAAATAAATTTTTATTTTTATTTTTATTTCTCTTTCTAATTTTCTAATGTCCAATTTTCTATTTCCTCTCTCAAATCAAGACCCCCATGTCCTCATCTACTCTAATATTATGCAATATACTTTATTATATATAAAGAAATTGTGTTCCACTTTAATTTAAAATTATATTTTTTTTAAATTGTCTAATATAATTTTATTTATTGTTAATAGGGATTTTAAGAATTTATTTAACTTTTTTTTATTCATGTAATAAAATTGGATATACTCTTAATTTGGTATGGGTGTTAAATATTCTTCCAACATTATTTTTTGATTTAGGGATGTTCATGGGTTGGAATGGGTTGAATTAGATTGAAGGACTTTTTAGACCCGACTCAATTGTTCGGGTTATAAATTTTTCTAACCCAAATAACTCTTCTTTAAAAAGAATACAACCCAATGGGTTAGGTTGATTCGAATTAGTTGTATCATTTATTTAAATTTTCATTCTAAAAAAAATAAAAGGTTAATAGGAAAAAGTTGATTTAATTATCTTAAAAATAAAACTCAATTTCATTTATTTAATAAAATTTTCTTTTAAATGCTAAAAAAACTATTTTTAGGAATTGCTAGAGAATAAATTATCCAACAAATAATTAAATAAAATAAAAATAAAATAAATAAATGTATATATAATTCAAGTTAATAACATAGTCATCGAGAAGAAGGAATTCACTCTAGCACAGGATAAAAGGAGAGGTGGAAATCATGTACTCCATTCAGAAATCGGAGCATATAAGTCGTTCACCATGTCCATTTACCCAGACTCAATCGACTGGCTGCGAGCATCTTTCACAACGTTGCTCAAAATTCCTAGAAACAATCGTTTTTTTTCAGGACAAAAGATACGATGCTTTCACCCTCTGGATTGAAAAAACATCAAACAAACATGGATATATAGCAGAGTTATACAGACTAGATGACAAGGGAAGAAAATGTTGCCTGATGATTCCAGAGGGCATGGACAAAAGGGGGTGGATGTCATTTCATAATTTGTTAACCTTTAGAGAAAACAAAGTTAGAGACTCAGAAATTTCTTCTCCTATAGCAAGAAGCCCAGCAGGGGCACATTCTGAATCTAATAAAAAAAATCATCACATGTCATATGCAGAAGTGGTTGCGAGCTCAGATTCATCAACAGACCAAACAACAGACTCCTCACAATCATCAACTTCAACAGATTGGGAAGTGCTAGATAAAAAATACACTTTTGATTTCAAAGCGGAATTGGAAGAAGAATTGAAATGGAAAAATCTGATAGTTTTATCTAGGCGATGTTTCCATGACGACTGGATAAAAATCCTAGAAACTCTGAGAGAAGCAAATGAAACAGTGGATTCATTCAACCCCTTTCACGCAGATAAAGCACTTATGTTCGTGATACAGATCAAGCCAGGCTCCTGTGCCTTAATAAATGATGGGTCACAGTGGGAACGTACATAGTGAAATTTGAAAAATGGTCCCCCAAACTTCATGATCAACAAAAATTTGTACCCAACTATGGTGGTTGGATGAAATTTAGGGGTATTCCGTTACATGCCTGGAACTACAATACTTTCAAACAAATCGATGAAGCTTGTGGTGGATTTGTCGATGTGGGAAGAAATACCTGGTTGAAACTCGATCTTACTGAAGCTTCAATTCGGATTAGTGATAACTACTGTGGTTTTGTACCTGCGACAATCGGTATCAAAGATGATAATGGGAAAGAATTTACAGTCTCCACAGTTACTCCGGCGAACGGAAAATGGATTACCGGAAAACATGTGAAAATCCATGGTTCCTTCAAACGAGATGCAGCGGTCAAATTCAAACCTGACGATCCTATGTCAGAGAGTTTCCTATTCCAAGGAGCAGTTGCCAGACCACCAGATCAATCAGACCATGTAAAAATAGGCGAAAAGACCTCTCATGAATAGAAGGAGAGAGATAGAAAAGGCAAAAAGAAGATAGAAGAAGGGCAAAGCCCAACCGGCAGAATAGCTCTTCCACAACTTCCAAAGCCTCAAAAGATGAAAAAGGTAACTTTCCCTTCCCCAAAAAACAATACCATCTTTTATGATACATTCCTTGCTCCTGCAAATATTTCGATAGAAAAGTAGGTAAATAAACAGAAAAAATATGAGGGTAAAAAAGGGAAACAACCAGATGAAGAAATACAATTTGAAAAAGAGGAAAGCCCAACAAAAACCCATAATTCTCCTTCACAAAAGGCCTAGCAAAAAGTCCAAGTACAAACTACTCAATCTGGGCTTGGAGTTAATCCTAATAAGACCATTGACATCAATGAAATCTATATTGATTTGGAAGGGGAACCAATTTCACCGATAGCCAATAATTTGGTCTCTAGCCCGGAAGATACTCCCATTATGGATTCAGATAATGATAGAAGGGAGAATGAAGACACTATTTCTCAAGAGGGCAGTGAACAACATATAGAGAGAAACTTGGAGGTGCTATTTGAAGAAGAAGTGGTAGAACACATACATGAAAATGAAAGCGGAAACAATTCTAATGAAGAGTTTTAGAAGCAGCTTAATAAGTGGCTTGTTAAAAATAACTTATGTATTATTCCAATGCCTCTCTCAGATGAAACAGAAAAAGGGCTTAGAATATCTAATAAAAATGGGCTATCCAACAGCAAATGAAATTTCTAATTTAGAATGTTAGAGGGCTCGGCTCTCCCTCTAAAAGATCTGTTGTGAAAGAAATTATTACCTCTGCTAGTCCGGACATAGTGGTTTTATCAGAAACAAAGCTCTCTTATATAGATAGTAAAATCATCAAATCTATCTGGAGCATCATTAGTATATCCTGGGTTTACATCAAGGCAATTGGCTCGGCTGGAGGTCTTATTATACTCTGGGACTCCTTAATTATCAAGGTGACCGATGCTATAGCAGGTCGTCATACTCTCTCAATCCAAATTAAAAGATCAGATGGTCTCTTTTGGTGGCTTACGGGAGTTTATGGACCAGCTAATAGAAGGCATAGAAAGGACTTGTGGGATGATTTATATCAGTTACAAAATACTTGCTCTCCTTGCTGGATCATGGGAGGAGACTTCAATGTGTATAGATGGGCCAATGAAACCACCTCCAATAACCCCTCTCGTTACTCTATGAGGAAATTCAATTCATATATAGCAAGTGCTGGCTTAATTGAGCCTCTGCAGATCAATGGCCAATTCACTTGGACCAATATGAGAAGCAATCCAACCATGTAAGAGATCGACCGCTTTCTATATACTGCAAACTGGGAGGACAATTTTCATAGACATCAAGTACAAAGACTCCCTCGCAAAATTTTCGATCATTTTCCCCTGATACTAGAGTCCAAAACTTTAAAATGGGGTCCTTGTCCATTCAAGTTTGACAATCGATGGTTGGAGCACAAAGCTTTTGACTCGGTCATTAAAAATCTATGGCCTCTTTACTATGAAGAAGGTCACCCGGGATATGTAATCATGAGGAAACTCAAAAGCCTAGCTTTCTAATGCATTGTGGAACAATAGAGTCTTCAAAAAAAGAACAGGAGCATGCCAATATTACAAAGAGTATCAATGAGATTGACATGAAGGAAGAACAGGGCATCATAACTGAAGAAGATATCGGTATCCGTCTGGCCCAAAAAATTGATTTGCAAAATATTATGCTTCTTGAAGCCAGGAAGTGGAGGCAACTCTACAAACTCAATTGGCTGAACGAGGGGGATGAAAATACGGCTTTTTTTCATAAAGCCTGTATGGCTAGGAGGCGTTTCAACTTTATTGTTGAAATACAGAATTCAGAAGGTGCTTCTCTATATACGGATGACGAGATCGAAAAGGCTTTCATTGACTATTACAAAGATATTTACACAGAATCTGGCAGCAGCAGTTGGCTGATTGGGAATCTTAATTGGGGTGTTATTAGTTGCAATCAGGCACAAAGTCTTATAAGGAGCTTTGATGAACAAGAAGTACATACTTGTATAAAGGCATCATTTTCAAACTTGATATCGAAAAAGCCTTTGACAAAATCAACTGGAACTTCCTTCTTTCTATCCTCAGCTTGAAAGGTTTTCCAGATCGATGGATAAAATGGATCAAAGCCTGTATCTCATCTGTCTCATATTCGATTCTCCTCAATGGTAAGCCAAGAGGATATATACAAGCCACTAGAGGTCTAAGGCAAGGTGATCCATTATCCCCATTTTTATTCGTTATACCTATGGATTATCTGTCCAGACTTATTGAAAAAGCCCAAGCTGAAGGTCTCATCAGTGGCTACACCAGACACAATAGTGAGGTACACATTTCTCATCTACTGTTCGCTGATGATATTCTTTTATTCTCGGTGGCTGATATTAAATACCTCAAAAATTTAAATCTTATTCTGAAATCCTTTGAGAAAGTGTCTGGTCTCAAAATTAACTTGCAAAAGTCCAGCTTTGTTGGCCTCAATGTCGATGCTCAATTGACCAGTGAGATTGAAAGAATGTGGGGTTGTCAAACTACTTCCCTCTCATTGAGTTACCTCGGTATGCCATTGGGAGGTAATCCCAACTCTAAGATTTTCTGGGAACCGATCATCGAGAAGATAGAAAAAAAATTCACTTCATGAAAATTCTCATATATCTCAAAGGGCGGTAGATTAACCCTCATGCAAGCGGTTCTTAGCAACTTGCCCACATACTTCCTATCTGTCTTCAAAGCTCCCATATCGGTGTGCAAAATCATTGAAAAACTTATGAGGAACTTTATCTGGGAATGTCCTGAGAAATAGGGAGGGGCTCATCTTGTCAGATGGGATTTTGTTACTTTGCCAAAAGATAAGGGAGGTCTCGTTATCGACAAAATTAAAATTACGAACGAAGCCCTTCTTGCAAAATGGATTTGGAGGTACATTGTGGACACTGACAGCCTATGGAAAGTATTCATTGCAGCAAAATACAATTTAATAGATCAGAATATCATTCCATCGGCTTGTAATGGCACTAGTTCCAGAGCTCCATGGTTTAATATTGTCAAGAAGCAGAGACTTATCCTTAACAATCTTAAATGGAACATCTCTAGTGGCGCAAATACGAGTTTTTGGCATCAAAACTGGACGGGGAATGGGCCTCTTTATCAACAATACCCTCGTTTATTTGCTCCGGCACAGAACATTAATATCACTGTTAAAGAAGCTTGGAGTCCTACTAATATGTCTTGGAGCATGATGCCTAGAAGACCGCTCAGAGATCATGAAAATCAGATTTGGGAAGATATATCAACAAGTTGGAGCCCACCTCAATCCATTGCTGGAAAGGATTTTATCACATGGAACCTCCAAGCTAATGGTTTATTCTCTGTTAAATCCTTGAAACAATTCCTTTATGATGCTAATGGCTCTGATACTGGCATGAACATGGGTAACCTCTGGAATACAACCCTCTCCAAAAAGTGTAAGGTCTTTTATGGACCTTGCTCTACGGAGGATTAAATACGATGGATAAATATCAGAGGCGCAATCCAAGACTGAACATAAACCCGAACTGGTGTGTACTTTGTAAGAAAAATTGTGAAACTTTAGACCACCTCTTCATCCAATGCAGTTTCTCTGCCTTGATTTGGGACCTCCTTAGATCCGTTGCTACTGATCTCGACCATTTGAATTCCACAACTGGGCTGCTGGATCACCTCAAGCACATTCCACAGATTTCTACCAAATCGATCTTACTGACAAATATCATTGGAGCTATTTTGTGGTGTTTGTGGCTTGAAAGGAACAGAAGAATTTTCCAAGCTGCTGAAAAATCCTCCACGGAACTTTGCGATGATATTTTGTATTTAGCTGCTTCCTGGAGCTCTAAATCTCCTTTATTTTGTAATTATGATATCTCATCGATCGCCCTCAACTTGAAGGCTTTTCTCTAGCCTCTCCATTGGTGTATTTGGCCTCGTGCCTTGCCTCTCGTGTACATATTTTTGAGATAATCATATGCCTCTATGAGATATGATGAGGGTGCTAAAGATGTGTCAACCTAGTTGAGATATCTGGGTGCACCTCCTAATCTCTTTTGTGTATCTTGTTAAAAAAAATAAATGTATATATAATTGTATCATAAGTAAAAAAAAAAAAAACATTTTAAAGTTATTAATAATAAGTTCGGGTTGGTTCGGGTTATTTTAGGTGAACCCATAAACCAACCCAAACCTAAATCCCACAAGTTGGGTTGGAGTTGATAGGAGTTTTTTAAAGAGCCCTAGTTCTAATTTCCATTTTTTCCTTTCCTTTCATTTTAGATTTTACCCATTTTTTTCCCTTGCTGCATTCTATAACATATTCAATTATCTTATATTTCTTATATACCTCCTATTACGAAATATTGCACTTATCTTTTTCTACCCAATCAGTTGTTCTATATATATACACGTTGAATTGGATTGCTGAGGACCACAAAATTAGATTGAGTTGGACAAAAGGGGCTGAAGATGTGTTCAAGCATGGGATCATAGGGAATTATGAAAAAATTTTAAAATGCTTTGTCACACGTCATATATGCGGAGGAAGAGTAAGAATATTAATTAATTGAGTAATAAATGGCGGGATAATGGATTGTATGTGTTGAGCTTTCACTATACAAATGAAACTCCAATATAATTCATCTCCATTTGCATTTGGAATAATATAGATGCATGGATCCACTATTAATTTTCATATGCCAAATTGCAATTGGGATGTCCCAAGTAATCCCCTCATGCATTCTCAATCTTCCACCTAAAAAACATCTCTTTCTTCAAAGTCAATTTATGCCTACAATAATATTATTAAAAATTCTCTTCATCATCCGACAACATTATCCTTGCTTATCTTGAATGCTTCTAAGAGTGAAGACTATCCACAGATCCTTTTAGCATACTTTGTTCTCACTCACATGCTTCTTAGAAAAATCTAAGAGGTCACCTAACATACAATTGTTCAACATGCTTAACTTTGAAGTTTCTATGATTGAGCTACCAAAAAGAAAGGTGCACCTTGTTAGTATAAGTAGTAACTTTCAATTCTTTTAAGTCTTTCTCAACCATACTTTATTCGGATTTGATATCCGTTTATTCATATCTCCCTCATAAACTCGGATCGTTACACATATTCACCTAAATCAATACACCATCCTTTTTTCCAAAATATGAAAAAAAAATGAGCATCTAATTCTTTTATAATGTCTCCATCTCCATGGTATGTGTATAGGAAATTTATATATATAACCACAATTAATTTCCCACATGGCAAAACAGAATATAAGTATTTGCTCTATGTATAAAATATGAAAAGGATGGCTCTTTCTAAACAGAATAAAGACATATATCATACTTGATTACATTTTTGTTGCATTACATAAATTAATATTTATAATTTATTTCATTTTTCTTGTAACTACTAATTTCTTTTAGAAAATTATTGAAACTTATAACTTGAAAATTTAGAAGGAAATAAACTCTAATTAAATTAGAAATGACCATTTTATAAAAGTGATTTTTCCTCTCTACTTTTTGTTGGAAAAAATCTCTCACGCAAAAAAAATAGAAAAATAACTGAAAAATTAAAAGAAAGCAATAAAAATTGATGACACAAAAAATTACGTGGAAAACTCCCCACTTAGAGAAAAACCACGGACCAAGAAAATTTACTATGTGAAAAATTGCTACAATCATGCAGGATAATTTTCTCTCCTGATCCCAATTACAATAACACTCTCTTAAAGCTTTTATACTACTTACACCCTTTCCCAACTCCCAAATTAGAGAATATATAAAGGGAATTTAACTAGAGTTAGCACACTAAGTTTAAAGTATTTCTAACTAGGACGACTTAAAATTAGAGACATAAGTTCCTTTTATAGATTTGAAATCTATCCACATTCTTCAATTTAGCGAGATAACTGCACTTTTAATATTTTCATTTCTTCTCTCTCATTCAAACATTTTTCTTAATCAACTTCAATCCATTGTACTATGACATAAACAACAATACATTAAAGGAAGAAATAAATGGAGAAATAGGAAAAAAATGTCAATTACAACATGGCTCGAGATATTGATGACTCATCTTAATTAACACCCTCGACCTCGCTCATCTATAATCAACTACAACTATATTTGTTTGAAAAGGTTGACTGAGATACTTTCCAGCACACGTGTCTTGAAAAGTTCTACGTAAAAGAGAGAAAAATTAAAAAAAGTCAACTATTTTTCTTACTTCAGTTTAACTGCTCCATATTCCAATCACATGTTAATTGTGCTGAGATTATGTTAAAAAACTGCTAATCAAATGTCGACTCCATACAATATTCCTTCATTTTCTATATCAAACTTTCAAACCGAGATAGATATTCACACTAAAACTAATTGACAAATAGTTATTTATTTTTTTATTTTTTTATTTTTTTATTTTTTTCTTTTGCTAGCGGTCCAATTATAAATTGGCAGTAAGGATGGATTCCATTTAGCCTGCAAAGACTCGCCGCATACACGAAAAATGAAGAAGGGAGAGGAGAAAGATTCATTTTCATTGGCTATTAACGAGAATGAAGAAACAGGAAATATCGTCCCAGCCCACTCTAATTATTATTATTGTTATTATTATTATTAAAAGAAACATAAAAGTTATATAAGTTGTAATATTTAAATTTTAACTTTTAAAAATGATGGAATTGAACATTTTAAGAATTATTATTTTCATTACAAAATTTTATAATATTTTTTTAAATAAAATTTTTATTGGAAAGAAAATTTTGAAATTTCTATCCTAGTTGAAAATAAATTAAAATTTTGTTAAAAAAGAATAAATTTTAAAAATAAACCAACGAACTATCAAACCATCTAATTAGATTATTATTTTACTTTACTTTTAGGAAAATTTTCACACATAAAAAAAATGTCAAACTATTTACAGAAAATAGCAAAAAAAAATACTGGTAGACATTGATAGACTTCTATTAGCATCTATCAGTGGTAGACTTCTATCATTTTTATCACTGATAGAATCTCATAGACTTCTATCTGCGTCTATCACAACTATCTAAAAATTTTACTATTTTGTGTAAATTGCTTCCTTTATTTTTCTATTTTAAAAATTTCCTTTACTCTTATTGTAATCTACTGCTTTATTTTCAGTATTCCTTATTTTATTTATGCAAATAGCCTTATGCCACGTGTAGGTTTCTTCTCTCGTTCTCATTCTAGGTTTTCATATATTGTAATCAGTCACTTTTCATCAATGAATTGGAATACCATATTCTCTAATATTTTATCTCCATATTTCTCTCCTTCTTTATAGTTCCTTAGAAACAATTTTTTCCACATGAACCCGATTTCCACGAAACCAAACAAAGAATTTGTAGGGATGATGATTGAAGTAAGGCCCAACTGGCCTTCTAATCCCTTCTTTGGCTTGTGAACATCTGTATTTGGTATATGTCAAACATTTTCATTTTATTAAATTGTTGATTGACCCAAAAGTTTAAATTAATAGATGAAGACAAATTTAATTTTATATCATCTAACACATTTACTATTTTATTATTTTGGTGTGTGATTGGATTGGATACTAGGCAAGTATTGCTCGCTTGCATGATGAGAAAAAAAAAAGTTTGTAAAACTCTATCAGTAGTTTAAATATATATGAAAATCAAAAAGTTGTGGTTCTCATAACGTATCAAAAAGACCGAAAATAACACTAAAAACACAATAATATCATTGCCGATTTTCCACGTACCCTGATATATGTAGATATTGATCTCCCAAAAATAAAATAAAATAAAATAGTAGTAGGAAAGAGACACAGGCGCCCATTGATGACGTGTATTTTCCCATCTAAGGGGCAGCAGCTGCAGCAAGCGGCATTCTGAAAAGCTTAGGTTTGAGAATAATGGGTTGATGTTGAAGGTGAGTTGTTGGTGTACTCAAAAATTGGTCCACAATCATAATACTCGGTCCACTCACGTGCTTAGCCCATGCCTCCTCCATTTCAAATTTTGTTTTATTCTTTCTAAACGCCTCCGTCGCATCCACTCTATGTATGTTCCACCCTATCACATTTCTTAGCCGTAGAATTTTCTTCAATTGCCTACACGCCAATTCGCAGCTATTTGCTTTAATCTCCGCTATCCCTTCTTTCAACAGCTTATTTCGTAAAACTAAATTATTATAATTACGAAGATAAGGGTCTAGCTCACGTACGCCAATTGCCTTTCTAATGCCATAAGAATAATCCACGTTATTCGGATCGAACAAGCCTTGAACCTCCTCCACGAGACCATTTGCAACCATCTGGTCCACTCGGTCCGACACAAAGGAATGGAGTAGCGGCATCGCGACGTCCACCCACAACAAGCAACATTCGTATTTGGAATAAAACATTGAGTAGTGGTCTAGTAGAGCTTCGATGTAGGAGTTGGAGCCGCCGACTATGATGGGGAGGTGGTGGCGGCGGACGATGGAGGCGGCGGCGAGGGAAGCCATGTGGCAGAATTTGGTGACGGGGATGTCGAGGTGAGTGGTGGTGGTTATGCCAAGTAAGTGGTGGGGGATGCCACGTTGGTCTTCAGGGCTGATTTTATTGGTCAGAATGTCGAGGCCTTGGTAGAGTTGGATTTTGTCGGAGTTTATTATTTCGGAATTCGGGAAATGGGTGGCCAGATCAATAGACAGCTTGGATTTTCCACTCCCTGTGGGCCCCATCACAACTACCACTTTTTCCTTCGCTTTCACCTCAAGGTAATTATGATTTACCATTCCTAAATTACTACTCATCCCTTGCTTGCTCATCAACGCTGGGATTCTCATGCCCATTATCATCTATATATATAAATATATATCTCCAATTCCAACTGCAAATTATTAATTATAATTAAAAATAAATTCATCCTTAAATTATTATAAAAACTACTCCTAAAGTAGGGTAGTAGTTGTAATTGCATCTTTGAAACTTTAAAAGTTGAGCCCTCAAATTTATATTAGTTGTAAAAATTGAACTTTGAAATTAATTTCTACAATGGTTACAATTTCTACATTTAAACTACATTTATATAAGTTTAAGGGTTCAATTTTAACATTTGTATAAGTTTGAGAGCTCATTTTTTACCATTGAAAGTTTAAGGGTATATATAATTGCAAATATCATTATACTTTAGGGGTGATTTTTATAATTTTCCATAAAAATTTTAAGTCAAAATACTATTTTGGTACATGTAGTTCCAAAAATTCAATTTTAGTCCATTAGTTTCAAGAAATCTTAAATTTAGTTTCTATTGCCTATTTATAGTCGATTTTTTTTTTCAAAACTTAGTGTTATTTATATTAACATTTTTACTCTAAATTTATGGAAACTTTTCACATATTGAAAAAATATCAAACTATTTATAGAAAATAACAAAAAAAAAAAAAAATACTAATAGACATCGATAGACTTCTCTCCGCATCTATCGGTGATAGACTTCTATAATTTCTATCACTGATAGATCCTGACAGACTTCTATCAACATCTATTACAACTATTTAAAAATTTTACTATTTTGTGTAAATAATTTCTCTTATCTTTTTATTTTTAAAGATTTTCTTAAATTTATATTATATTTCTTTAAATAAAAATTATTATTATTATTTAATCTAAATTTCAATAGAAATAATTAGTTTTCGAGAGTTTAAATTCAAGATTTATTAAAAATATAGAGATAAAAATTAAATATTTAAAAAAAACATGAATTAAAATTGAAGGAGGAATGTAACGAAAAGATTGTTAGTAAAGAAGCCTCCTCACCTTAATTGTTCGGCAAAATCAGCTTGAGAGAGGTAGAGGCTTGATTTGTTTAGTGTTTGGGGAAGGGAAGTTGAATAAAGATATATATATATATATATAACGAAAAAATTGAAGGTTAAATAATTAAAATCTGGAATGGCGGTCACTCCTGAATAATGCAATATTATTATTATTATTATTATTATTATTATTATTATTATTATTATTATTATTATTATTGTGTGTGGTAGCAAATTCGCAGGTTAAATGATTGAATGGGGCTATGGTATATTTATAGGGATTGGAAAATTAGTCAGCAGGCCTGATTGTTGATTGTCCTTTTGATAGTCAACTAAAAAGTGGATTTAAAAAAATAAAAAAATAAAAAAAATAAATAGCATCTAGGGAAATTCCATATTGGAAAAGCGTTATTAAATGTCCCATAGCCTAAAGATATAGGACTTTAATATGTTATGTAACATTAATTTTATGGAATGCGACTTTGATTATACTTTGTGTTTATATGCTTTTCTTTCTTTTTCATTTTCGCATCCGTTTCTAATGGATTTTTGTCTCTCTATTAAACATCTCGCGTCCTGATATTTTCCACAGTTTTCCGAATATTATGTTTTGGAAAAAATACATTTTTTTTTATTTTTTTAATTTCTATTTGATTGTTAGGTTTCAAAATATTTTGAGTATTTAAACTTTGAATTTTTAGTCTATAGATTTCAAACTATTACCATTATATCTTTGAATTTTGAATTTTGTTTTAATTTGATCACTAGGTTTCAAGATTTACCTTTGTAACTTCGAGTTTTTACCAAATACTACTCACTTTTAGTTTTTGACTTTAATGCCTATTAATTAATTTAAAATAATTATGAAGTGAAATTTTAAATTTAATTTTAATAGTGCAACTTAATTAATTATAATTCTTTTAAATTAATTAATAGATATTACAGGCCCGTTTGAATTGACTAGAAAAAAAATGTTTTTCAAAAAATAAATTTTTATTTAAACTCTTTTGATAAAAACGATTTAAAATGATCTTTGAAAGTGTTTCAAAAGCTATTTTGAATGGTTGTCAAACACTTCAATTTTTTATTTTTTTTTAAAAATAACTCACTTTCAAAATTAAATACTTGAAAAGTTAATCTAAACACACCATAACATTAAAGATGGAAAGCGATTATTTAGTGAAAAATCAAAGTTAAAAAGTATAAATCATGAAACCTATGAACTAAATTTAAACAAAACTCAAATTTCAAGAGTAAACTTGTAATATTTTGAAACTTATAAACTAAAATGAAATCAAATTAAGGACTAAATGTGTAACATTTTAAAACCTAAGGACCAAATACAAACTAGACCCAAAACTTAGAACCAAAAATATATATTTTTTTTCTTTATGTTTTTAAAAGGGAAATTACTATAAACAGAAAAAAAATATTAAACTATTTATAAATACATAAAAATTCTACTATCTATCAAATTTTTCTATACTTGTAAATAGTTTGACTCTTTTTAAAATGCATTATTAAAAGTAATACTTGGTTATACAACCATCTTCATCTCCATCTTCATGCATCTCATTCAATCTCAATATTAATTACTTAGATACGCCTTTTACCTAAGGAATGAGATTCTCTTACTACTAATTGTCCTTTTACTTAAAGGATGGTTAGTTAATCATCAAATTCTCCTAATTAGTTAAGTTTAAGTAATTAGAGAGAACATAGGCATCAAAATTAATGGTTTTTAATAGGATATTAACATGTTTTTGTAGGTTTCCAGCTAGCCATCAAAATCAAACTGCAATTTAAGAATGAAGATGCCTCACATAAGCAAGGGCAGTGTAAACCTTAAGTTTAAAATGGTTCCCTATTGTTGGGTTCCTCTTTAAAATAATATTCTCATTAATATGATGATGCTCCAATTGTTGCACTAACTGATGATTTCTTTAGGGAGGGAAAAAGAGAAACATTCTGATTCCTTAGGTTCCTAGTTGGGTCTTAATCCTAGAGGACCAATGTTTGATCTTGTTTTCGAATCTTTAACAAACATTATTATCCCACACAACTTCATTGTCAACTACATCCCAAACAAACCCCTTTTCTAAATCCGTGGGTTTGGTTACGTTTATTATTCTCAGTATCTAAACAAGAGCCAAGCTTTCTACTTCCAATCCTTTGGGCCAAACCCTCTCAAAACGGGGGCGTTTGACTTGTAGGTTTGGAATCAAGAACTTGAAAATCAAATGTCTAGAGAGTTCTAAAACCTGTAAATCTCAAATGGCTGTGTTTGTGTAGCTTGTGTTTGGAGGCAGACTATTAATGTCTAGGTAAAATTTAGTTTTTTTTTTTTTTTTTTTTTTTTTTTTTTTTTTTTTTTTTAATTGTATAACCACTATGGATATATATCAATTTGATTTATTCCCTTGAAAATTAAATTTCTATTAGCTAAGTCTTTTGTATTCCTAGTTTAATTCCTTTACTCTATTGATTTTCATGAACATAATGTAGAAATGACAAGAATTTAGTTTCTTTTATAACAAATTTAATTTTTGATAATGTACTAATAAAATGTTGATCGGACACCTATTTATTTATTAAAAATTAAATTTGTTTCTAATTTTTAATTATTAAATTAAAAAAGAGGAATTTTTAAAAATAGAAAAATAAGGGAAACTATTTACACAAAATAACAAAATTTTAAGATAGTTGTGATAGACGCTGATAGAAGTTTATCAGGATCTATCAATGATAGAAATGATAAAAATCTATCACTGATAGATAGATGCTAATAGAAGTCTATCAATGTTTATCAGTATTTTTTTTTCTATTTTTTCTTCCATCGCCTCCTTTCATCTTCTTCCTTCTTCAACATTAATGACAACCACCCTCGCAAGAGCCTGTCTCTTTCCTCTCTTTACATTTTACTTTTCTTCTTGTTCTTTATTTTCCTTCTCCTTTCCTTCTCTCTCTTTATATTTTACTTTTCTTCTTCCCAAACATGGCCACGAGTATCATGGAGTGTGGATCGGATCAAAGCTTGTAATGCCTTTTAGTAAAAAGAAGTAAGGATTTCTGTATTTGACTTGAAGGAAACCATTTTTCACACTTGCCAATCATTGAAATGTTTTAAGAGTTTTTTTTTTTTTTTTTTTTTTTTTTTTTTTTTTTTTTTTTTTTTTTTTTTAAACTATGTGAAAAAAGAAGCTACCTAGAGGTAATAAGTTTAGAAAAGATATTGTAAAAATAATGCATTTATTTATTTATTTTTATATATTGTAATAAAACAAAGTTGGTGTGTTTTTATTCTATTATTTGCTGTTTCAAAGTAAGATAAAATTAAAAGAAAGAAAAAGAAAAAAGGAGTCCTATGACATAAAGAAATTAGCAATTAGCTAGGCATCACTTCCTCACAATAGTATAGAATGAATGTACATCACATGAATCCACTTTTATTGGAGAATATTGGTGTTAATCATACAATGCCAAGAAAATAAACCAATATATAGATATATATGGCCTTTGTTTGTTGGCGAAAGTCAAGATTTTTTACCAAATCTTTTGCAACTAGGCCTTCACTACTTTAAAGGCTAGTATTTTTTTATTAGCCATAAAGTTTTAAAGATTGAAACAAAGTGTAATTTTAATTTCTATTTAGTCCCCTTGGAACATTTAGAATAGCTAGGGCATTATTATAAATCAAAAGGAAAAGATCAAAACTTGAACTAAAAAAAAAAAAAACAAACTTTTTAATTAGGGCACAAATTTTGGTAAAATTATGTGTAGTGTGTAAATGAGAGAGGTAGTTGCAAGAATAGCACTTATTTTTTTAATTTGTAAATATAGCAAACAAAAAAAAAATCTGATTTTTGTTTTTCTTTATTATTATAATTTTACCCTCTTTTGTGTACATGTAAATTAGTAGTATATTTGATATATTAGTTATTGATACACGGCATATAAAACATATCAATTATACAATTGATATATCAAATTGCAACATTCATATACAAAATTTATTAATCAATACGTGTTCATGCATTCGTTTTATTTATTGACTTAATTTGAATTCTTTCTTCATTTATTTTTTAGTTATTATTTATGTAGTATATCAACAACTTTTAATGTCACAATTCGTCAGGTTGGTAAACTATTCTAAATGAATGTTGATAAATTATCAATACATCAATATTATTATTTAAATTGAATGTTAAACAAGTATTGATAATATACTATGAAGTACTTGAATAAATGCATTTCTTAAAAAGTATTGATATACTAATGATACACCAATGTTATATTTAAAATGATTTGAAATGAATGTTGATATACTACTATATACCTAATTATAATGTTATACTCAAAATTTTGTTTAAAGATACACTAATTGTATACTTAATTAAAACTAATTTTTCATAAGTATTGTTACACTAATATAATACTTTAATTATGAATTTCGAATAGCACTAACAAATTACTAATCCACTAATAATATACTTAAAATTACAATTGAACTAAATGTTGATTTATTACCAATACACTATTGATATACTTAAATTATATTTTGAATGAAATCTAATTGATATAGTATTGATACATAAATGATATACTTTATATTTCACATATTCCAATTGATTGATATACTAAATATAAAATATATCATGTATACATGTCAAAAGTAAAATTGGAATAATAGAAAATAGAAAATAGTTTTTGAAAGCTTTTAAAATGCAAATTATTTTAACCACCATGGATTGGCCTAGTGGCCTAGTAACCACCTCCCTAGGATTTAGGGTTGTCCCATGAGATTAGTCGAGCGTAAGCTGGCCCGGACACTCACAGATATGAAAAAAAGTTTTTTATTACTTTTTTCTTACCGCTAGAGTTGGTGTCAGAGTTAGTCGGTTGAAGGTAGTTGTTGAAGCTAGTTGCAGAGGGTGATTGAAAAGCAAATCAAAAGTGCTTTCTTTGGCTTATGTTTTTTTTTATTAGTTTTCGTAAGTAAATGTGTTATTTGATGTACTTTTTATATTAATTTTGTAGGGAAATTTGAAGTTTAATTGAAGAAAATAGTCTTTGAAAGGCATAAAAAGAGGCAAAAAGAAGTGGAAAAAGGCGTGCAAGTGGTGCCTCAACGCTAGGCTCAGTGCTAGAAATACGAGCATGCAAAACAAGGCAGTGTTACGGCGCTGCGGCACACTAGAGTAAAACAAAGCCTAGCGTCTTGGCGCTATCGAGGGTTTTTGCCTATTTATCTTCATTTAATTTTTAATTAAAGGAGGACGGATGGGAGCGAATTTATGGACAGAGGCGACATTAGAGCACTTTCAAAGAGTTTGATGATCAAGGAGATCGTTGGAGCGCAATTTTGAGCTTGAGTGCGACAGTCAAGGGCCCGACATGCTTCTCTTTCTCTCTTTAGTCTTTGATTTCTCTACATTTGGAAACGATGTGGATTGTCTATGTCTATATCATAACCATGAGTTGTTGAGTTCATAGTAATTAAGGTTTTTATTTAGTTATGAATTGTTACAAACTATTTTGATTGTTCTTGGATTTGATTTATGCAAATTTCATTCTAGCATGTTTGCTCTTAAAGCTTTTAGACATCTATAGCTAATGTTTGAATGATGTTTACTTAATTAATGTTACATCTAACACGGATCTAATAATAAATATTCCTTTTTAGGTGGTCTACGAGCTGCTGCTCAATCAATTAGTTATGAAATACCATTAACTCTATGTGTATTATCAATATCTCTACGTGTGATTCGTTGGGACATAAACTTCTCCCACTTTTTTTTTTCGAGAAAAGGGGTGAATTGAATAGATATCTTCATTTTTATATTAATTATTCGGATTAATGAACTAAATCAGATAGTTATATGAGTGAAAGAAAACAGCTATAAATAAAAATTAGCAGTCAAAATATTGAGTCTCATTTTCTATGTATAAGAGTTGAGCAGAAATAAATATAGGCGCAAGAGAGCCTTTATTCCAAGATTGGGTCACTAGTTATCCTGTCTTGAAGCGGACTCATATTGATTGCATGATAATGAATTGATTGTTATATGTTAGAAAGGGTTGAACTCGAAAGAGAATACCTGCATATTAGACTTCTAGGTCTATGGTTCACAAAATAAATTCAAGAGTTAAACAATTGATTCAATTAATCCATTAACGAAGTCATACCGACATGTTTCTATCTAGTCTTCGCTCTATTTGTCACAACTTATTTACTTTATTATGTTTAGATTAGATTAATTTTTATCACAAGTGGGTCCTCTAGATAAAATTGGAACAATCTTTTAATAACTAAACGAATTACTAACTTGAATGAGTTATAATAGCTTACTAATTTACTCCAAATTGAAATCCCAAACACCACCTATAGTTTATATGGGATATAGCCCATTATTATTATTATTATTATTATTATTATTATTATTATTATTATTATTATTATATGGGATCATATAACCCATTATTGAATCCTGATTGATTTAAATTTATATTTTATGCGAAAATCATTATGGTTATGACATCCCATCATTGACATACACTTCTCTTTTCTCATCCCAACATAAACTCTAATATATATAATTGAACATTAAATCATTCTTCCGCATTAAAAAAATAATAATAAATAAATTATGCGTTTTTTAGTAAGTTGGCAAATATATATATATATATATATATATATATAAAACCATTCGTAGGATGAAAGAATCAAACTTCAAATCTCGAAATCGATAGTATAAATTTCATGTCAATTGAACTAAAGAAAATTTTTAATCATTACGCGCACATTTTTCAACATCTAGTTAATAAAAATAAATAAAGAAATAAAGAAAAAATAAATTGCATTTGCAATTGCCATCCCATCAATTTTACACACCAAGAGTAGTGCTGGATGGCTTCTATAATTGCATTGCATCTAAAATTTATTTGAGTGAATTGGGTTAGGGAACAAAAAGATTGTGATAACTCATGCCTTATCTTTCACATTTTTTAATACATAAAAACCCATAAGGGTTTCCACGGTCACATATCATATTATAGTTGACTTTCTATCACCTTCATCGCCCAATCATTTCTACTTTTTTCAACTCTTTAATTTTTTACTAAAATGGTTACAAAATTTTCTTACAGAACTCATAAATATGAAGAAATACACGCTTAATTGTTCCAAATGGAATGATTATTTTCTAATCAAATATGTGTTGTTGATTAATTTAAACTTGGTTTGAAAACTATTTGGTTTTTGGTTTTTGATTTTTGAAAATTAAGTCCAGTTTCTCTCAATTTCTTACCATGATTAGCATCTTAGTTGACTTATAATCTTAACTAAATTTCAAAAACAACAACAGGATTTAAAAAAATACATTTTTTAATTTTCAAAACTTGGCTTGATTTTTAAAATACAATAGTAAAAAGTAGAAAAAAAAAATAAGAAATTTTGAAGTGAGGGAGAGTTTTTATACGCTTAATTTCCAAAAACCAAAAACAAATGGTTATCAATTATGTTCACTACCGTTTTTTGTGTTAACTTTCACAATTTTTTAATTAATTCTAATTGTGATGAAAAAACAGTGAAAACTAATTTTATTATATTAATTTAATTCTTTTAAATGAATTAATAAGGCATTAATATTAGAGATTAAAAGTGAATATTGGTTCAAAGTTAAAAATATAACATAAAAGAACTAATGATCAAATACAAATTAAACTTCAAATCCGTGAATAAAAGTATTACATTTAAAATCTGGGAATCAAATCAAAACTAAAGTTGCACTCTGAGGTTGGGTTCTCTTGGGCAGTCTAAAGGGCCATTTGGACACTAAGCCAATCCATGAACTAGAGGTTCACTGTTCATGAATTTCTTAACCCTAATTTAATAATATTATATGTCACAATCGATGAGTGCACTACCATAAGCGTGCATCTTTGCAATATAATTTTGCAAGTTTATTTTACACGCGCATGTAGGGGTATCAAACTTTATAAATTCGATTATGGAGTCTCATTGTAATGATTTATGAAAATGTTAATTCTGATTTCTCTGTATTTCCACAATAATAATTTCAGTATGTTAATAACCTATAAGACCTAAAGCCCACGAGTGGATCCAAATCCAAGGAAAATTGGAAGATGGCATAGGAAAACGTGTGCTCCAAAAAGAAAAAGTCAAAGCTTCAAGTTCTGAGTCAGCTGGGTTAGTAAATATATATAATCGAAAAATAATCGAGTCGTATTTCATCTGGTACCCTACAACCTTGAGTGCTACAAACTACTTTGATATTGTTGGAGTTACACATAACCATAGGCGAATTTCAGAATAAGGGCATTATAAATAGTTTCATTCAACAACCTCAAAGGAAAAGAGTAAGTAATCTGCTAAGAAGAGTTGTGACTTTACTTTTATGTGCTTAGTCAAACTATACACTCTATACTTAGGCATTGGAGTGTGATAAACTCAACATCACACTAATGTGAAGAATTTTCTCACAAGTCAGCTCGAAAAGTGAAATAAAATTAAGAGATGTAGGGTGGCAGTCAAGCTCACGAGAAGCCTGCAACAATGATAAACATGGGCAAGTTTCCCTGAGCAACACACTACATCCTAATAAGTTCTATTGGTCTCATTGTCATTGCTTTACTTTTTAAGTGGTGTTAACTATTGCATTTTCTCCTCTTTAATTTATTTACTAAAACCAATCCTGACCAAGTATAGTTTAATGATAGGTATTGATTACCTTGCATTGAGTTTGAACTCAAAAGAGGAAACTTTGAAATTTTGAGAGAAACTTACGAGAGCTACATGAATTTGGAAATTTTGGATGACAAAAATTTACTACTTTCTATTTTGCTACATTAGAGTTAATTTGATTGCAAAAGTTAAATATATTTGTTAAATGAGAATAAAGATGATTTCTTCAATTCTCAGACATACTATACATTAAAAAGTGACTATTTTGGTTCCTAAAATAATATGTTTTGAAAATGAAGAGACCAAGATGGTCCCTTTTTAAAATGTAGGAAAGCTTTGGATTCATACTCTAGCTTCTTAATGCATACCTGATACA
Organism: Lagenaria siceraria; assembly: GCA_002890555.2. Lineage (NCBI taxonomy): Eukaryota > Viridiplantae > Streptophyta > Magnoliopsida > Cucurbitales > Cucurbitaceae > Lagenaria > Lagenaria siceraria. The sequence continues at coordinate 15,608,240 of CM016483.1, read as the reverse complement.
AGCTAAGTTTAGGACATATGACAAGTAATGCATGTTTGATCAGTTTACAGACATGATATTCCTCCCCCACCTCCCTTGTATAGGCTTTTCAACTTCTAACTATATGCTATGGACAAACAAAACTATCCTTTTTCAGCGTTACTCAGGTACCTTTTCTTTCAGGTGATTAACAAACCGAAGAGACTTAATGAAGCAGAAGTATTAACAGAGAAACAATTGTTGCATACAGGAATGTCCATGGGTGAATATATGCTTCAGCATAATCCTTCAACAAAATCCATGGGCATCACAAATAGACCCTGGTTCTCCAGCAGCTGAGCTGCAGCTAATGGGTCAACTTCCAGCAATTTTCCCACCATCTCCTCAAGTGGCTCGCTCTGCATCTCTTGATGACTCATGTAATGACCATATCCCTATCAAAAGCAATAATAAAGGAGCTTCTATTTTCCATCCCAAAATTTCGAAATATGGAAAGAACAGTAGAAAGCCATAAATGAGTATTGCATGAACATTCCAAAAGAAAAAAGTGAAATGTTAAAATCAAGCAAGTGATGATACCTCAACGAATATGAAAGGCTCAGAAGATGATTCTCCTCCTAGTTTGCTCTGACTAAAGTCCTGCGCAACCACACATGGATGTCTTAGTTTCTTCTACATTCATAACATCAGTTTTTTTTTAGCAACTTCACTTGCAACATCATTACAGTCGGGCCATTTCAAAGTATTCGTCTGTTTGTAGAAACATTTATTCATTATAACTACGAATCTACCACAAAAATATAGTAAACAACCGTCTTAAATTTTATCAAATTTGTTTGGTCATCCATCCAATGATGTCTGCCTCGTTGCAATAGATGATGATGGTCTTTCGGTGACTCTACGAAGCAAAAGACAATACCGCTAACCCTTTATAGTTATTGCTCAAGATCATGCCTCAATTTTTGGTACTAGCTTACTATATCTCTTTACAAGTCTCCAATATTTTGGATCAAGGGTCATATGGTTTGAGAAATTAGATGCAGATATGACATGACAAACAACATCACCACTATTACGGGCTTGTTAAGCCAAATTTTTATCAATATTGCCAACATATGGACCTCTTTCTTTCCCTCACCAACATCGTTTCAAACTGCAACCTGCGGGTTATGAAGACCGATGAAGCCAACAAGCTACAAACAAACTCTTACCAACATATGGATCAAATTTTCAACAAGCTGTAAAGTGCCATATAAAGAAACGTGCAAAGCAATAAGCGGTAGGCTGCCTACCTTTATTTGAAGCTGTAAGTACTTGATATGGTCAATGACATCATCTAGAGCAGATGCCTGATTTCCCTTCAGAAACCAAAATTATAGTGGATTTAAAGAAGATACTTAGCTAGCCTATACTGCAGGTCAAGAAATGGAAAGTTCAAAAGATAATGCTTTCAGTTACTTTTATCCTCAATAAAATTCAGGAAAATTTACGACAGCAAAACGGCTCAATCATGTTTACTCAATGCATTTGTATAATGATAAATATTGGAACGGTTTCAAGTCAAGTTAGTGCTTTGAAGATATTTTGGAATTCTGCTTCTGCACTTATCCCTTCATACAAGTTCATGCCTATCTATGGCATAATGACACAGAATTTTACCTTTGAAGACTGAGGAAGAAGTTCCTGCAATGCTTCAAGTCTTTCAGCTATCCTTATCCTGCGTTGCTGGAATAAGAAAGCATATTAAACAAGTTAAATTGGCCCCAAGGGATCACATCCATCCAGTCCTGCTACTTTGGCTGATTAAATAATATAGGTTTGTGTATATTTCACAATTCACACTCATGGCGTCATATTTCTGCTCTTTCCTATAGTAGTAGAAAAGTTTTTGGTTGCAACTAGAAAGGTGTTTGGCTTACACGATCAGCTGAATACCCTCGTCGACTTGATGAACTGGAACGTGATTTGGATTGAATACCAGGTGCATTGTTCTGATCCAAAAACCGCAAATTAGGATAACTTGAAAAATCCAGATAATTGAGTCATTGAGAAATGACTATTGATTAACAAACAAATATGTTAACATACATTGTGTTCAAAACTGAAAGCAATGAACTTGAGGTGATATATGCCTACATCCTTATATTTAAAAGATCTATTATTGACTTCAGCGCAGTGACCCTCATAACTTTTGCATATGTGTTAGGATTGGCACAAATTGGCTTACCCGTGAATCAGTAGGCTTTGAACTGTATGAACCTGCGAGATGATTGTATGAAATCTCGCCACGAATCTCTGAGACTCCATTAATAGTTTGAACAGTACTAGGTACAACTGCTATCACATCTTTTGTTGATGCCTTTCGAGGAAACTTTGAAGTTTCAGCAATAAACTCAACAAAGGCCGGAGACGTTTTTGCAGTTTGAGTCCACTCAGTTAAGTGGGGGAAATCAGTTTGGTTTACACTCCTATCAGCAGGCAAAACATGGTGATAGTTTGTAGAATCACCAGGTCCTTGGGAAACAATGTTGACATTCGCACCAAAGTTCAGAGAGAGCATTCGTACAGAGTTATTGCAGCCATTTTGTCCTTCCATTTTCCCTGCATTGTGATAAACTGAAATACTTAACGACAATAATAGAAGCTAAAACCTGCTTAGAATAAGCTAAAGATGCTCCAAAATGCCAAATCAACTCAAAAATAAAATACAAGCCTAGAAGAAAGGATCATCTGAAGTCACCGTTGTTAGAGTAATTGAGGGAAACTAATACTCGATTACAGAAATCTTGAAGGGAAATAAAAGGTATGTTTGGGAGTGATTTGAAATGGTTAAAATCACTTTGAATTTTTTCATGTGCAAAGTAACTTCTAAAACATGTATTTAAAATAATCATTCAAAACTATTTTAGTGTTTGGTTTTAGACTTTTAAAAGCTTTTAAATGCAATTCACTTACCATCAAAAGCTTTTAAATGATTAAAACTCATATTAGGAGTGATTTTAGACATGAAAAAGATGATTTAACCACTTCAAAATCACTCTCAAACATGTTTAACATATTAACTAAGTAGCTCCTTTAAGAAGATATATATCAGAAACATAAATTGAAATTCCTGGACGCTTAAGTATTCCACCTAATTCAATCAACTGTTCTTAGAAAGTTGAACATACAACATCTCACCTAAGACATATATTGATTTACCGAGCACACCCAATAGATATTTGAAAATCCATCGGCATACTAGCATATGAAATGAGCATTTCCCCATATCTTCCATTTCTTTGAAAATAGTATGTTAAGAAGTACTAACTAGAAAAAGTATTCCAGGGTTTACATGACAAAAGAAGAAGTGGACTGATAAATAAAGTAAAAGAAGCTACCAGAAACAAAGGCACCGATAAATAGCAATATGGGAGCACAAAAGCTTGAAGAAAATAGAAAATCAAGTAGAAGTAGAACTGAAGCGAAGGGACTTCAAATTTTCTAAAATTCCTCGATCGGGAAAACGAAGAACATAAAGCCTCATAACATAACAACTACAGTCTAGAGAGAAAAAAGAAAACAAAATGCTAATCTGATTGAACCACGAGAAAGTTGGGGATAATATGCAAAGTCAAGCTCCATATAACTACGTTTCAATCCAACTTCATCATCGACAATGTTTAAAAGAAAATAAAAACACATGTTGGTAATGGTAGTAGTTATTAGAATGGTAAGGTTACGAACAAAGAAAATAACGTTAATGTTGCTGAAACTATGGAGGATAAACAGAGAGAAAGGGATCTCACGGATAACAATGGTGAAACCAGGAGGATGAAGCAGAGAGAGTGGAGGGAGCGACGGTGATGTTTGTAGCTGTACGTGCAGCTCCAGTATTTTTCACATATCATACGCATTCTCATTCTCTTCTTTCTTTATTTTCAGGCAAACAAAACAATTTCACTTTTTAATCCTAAACTTCACCATTCTATCCATTTTCACCCTAAATTTTCTATTTTTATTAAATTCCACCTCAAACTCAAACTTTAATCTTGCATTTTAAAATTGTTGTCCTTTTTCGTTAAATAAGTTTCTAATTCATGACGATCTAACATACAATAATAGTAAAATTTTTATATCTAAAACTATTTATAAATATGGCACGATTTTAAGTTATATTGGTCAATTGATAGACTTATTCAGACACTTCCCTCTACTTGGACACTTAGTCAAAGAAGCATTACTCTTAAGATGATTGATTGGGTCACTTCTTTAAATACTTAACTAAATAAGCACTTAATTTCACTCATATAGTTTCAATTTTTTTAGAATTTGCAGTATAAATACTTATATTGTAGGGGAAAATTATGAATTTAGTGTTGCGAAGAAGTGACATTACAATTCACGGTCCAATTTCGTATGTTTCTTCTTAGAATGCTATCTAGTTATCTTTTTTCTATTTATTGTTGAGTATCAAAAATGAAAAAATAGAGAAAGTAAGAAACATTACAATCTTTAAAATATACATGAATTGATATGAGGATTAATGAATTAAATGAATGTTATATTCTTCAAAAATGAATGTTATAGAATTAACTTTTAAATTTAATCTTAGAAGCTATCGGTTCAAAATATTTTTTTCTTCACAAAAAAGAAAAGTATGATCATATATATGTGGAGAAAAGAAATCCATTTTGATCATGATTCATGTTGTATCAATTGAGATCCTAAGCTTTCAATTTTATCAACTTGATTCTTAAAATTGAATAAATATTAGAATTTTTTACGGATTATTTTCTAAAATAGAAAAAATATCAAACTATTTACAAATATATAAAAAAAAAAATTTACCTTCTATAGACCGGATAGACACGGTAAAATTTTTCTTTTATAATAATTTTTCATTTTTTACCCTAGAACATATTCTTACTAATTCTCTATATCATTGAACAGCATAAGAGACAAGTTTTTTCTTAAATCTATTTGGAATGATAATTTATTAGACGACTACAATTGTAACACTTTTTAAAATTTAGGTATAAGATTGCAACCCTAATTTAAAATTAAAGGTACAATTTGATAAAATTGATATTACAAAATTATGGGTTAAAATTGGAAGTCGTACGAATAACCCAAAATAAAATATGTCCTACCTTTTGAAACAATTTTTTTTTAACCTTTTGTTTATATCATATTAGGGTAAAATTACCACAATGGATCATTTTGCATGTGGATCAGGATCTCGCTCTTGCTCCTCTCCCACTCCCAATCTCCTCTCTCTCTCCTCACTCTCTCATTATGGCTCTCGGGCTCTTTTTCAAGGAAAACTCACAGATCCAACGCTCCAAACTCATGTCTCTCGCTCTCATTCTAATGCCACTCTTTAGAGAAAAACCACGGATCCTATTAATGGAAAAATTGGTCAATCTAACAAACCCACATTCTAGTGAAAACCCACACATCCAATACTCCAATGATCTCTAAAATCTCTTTCCGACGAACCCACAACTTCTCCAATGAACACACAGTCGTCGATCACAAATGCAACAACTGGGAAAAAAAGGTGGAAAAAGAATAAAATTGAAAAGAGGGAGAGGTAAAAAAAAGATCAAGAGTATTTTGGTAATGTTGACTAATGATGATGTAAGCAAAAGGATAAAATTTTAAGCGTAAAAAAGTGGGGCAAAACACTTCATGGGCTTGTCCACACTCCCCGCTTTTCCAATTTGGTCTCATTCTCCAAGTTGACATGTGTAAGAGTTACTTGAACCAGTGTGGTGTTGTGCCTACCAAAGTCTCATGCCTAAGTTAGTAGAGGGAAGGTTTAAGGTACTTTTCATTGGAGATTACTTCTACCCCTTGGAGGTTGTCGAATGAAGCTACTTGTTATGTCCTTTCTCTAACACTGGCTTATGGTTACGTGTAATGCCGACATGTCAAGTGTAACGATCCAATTTTAGGAGGGGGACATGAATGAACCGAAATCACATCCGAATGAGATAGATCCTGATGACATGAAAGTATAGTTAAGAAAAGGCTTAAAAGAATTAAAAATTACTACCTACTAACAACGTGTTTTTTTTTCCGATGGCTCAATCATAAGAACTCTACAGTTAAACATGCGTAGCTTGGGTCAATCCTTGGTTGGGTGACCTCTTGAAGACAAGCAAAGTTGACGGTGCTTTTTTTCTATTAAAATTTAAAGAGAAATTATTCAAAATTTTCAAATTGAATGAAATAATTATCTATCAAACTATTCATATATAAAATCTAAATTTACTAGAATTCAAACCTATCTTTTTTTTACACTAATTCAAACATATTTATTATTTTGACCATTAAATAATAAATCTCGAAAATTAAATATTATATTCATATAATAAAAATAAATACCATAATATTAAATTATTATAATAAATATTAAAATTAAAAAAAAAAAAAAAATCCCTCCCCAAACCCATTTAGTTTTGGGAAATTTTTTCTTCCCCGTCGAAGTGAGAAATTTCGTTTGGACACCGTGGAGAAAATGGACATCTCTAGCTTTCACCATGCTCGGGGCAACAACTTTTTTTGAAAAAAAAATAAAATAAAAAAACTGATATTTTCTTAACCTTTGTTGGTTGAAGGAAGAGGTTGGACTAATTGACCTTCGTTTCCTGGATTGGCGCTTTGTATCTTTACAATCTAATATTTTCTTCGTCCCTAAGGTAAGGAGGAAAGATCAATAGGAGCTCTCAGTCTCAGCTTCTGGGAGACCTAGCCGGAGCCGCCACAGCAAGAAGTAAGAACAATGGGGAAGAAACCGTCTGGGACCAAGCAAGCATTCTTCGTCTTCGGAGCCTTGGCACTGGGTTGGCTCGCCATTGAGATGGCTTTCAAGCCCTTCCTCGATAAGGCCCGCTCCGCCATGGACAACTCTGATCCCGCTCGGGATCCCGATGATCTTGTCGATAACCAATCTGATCACAGCTCATCTGATGACGATCGAAGTACCACTGCCACTGCTTAAACCGGCAATTTCAAGGTACGTATGACAGAGTGGGATGTTGGTGAATTGTTTGCCCCCATCATGTTCGGGTTGTTTTGTATGAAAATTGGAATTTTAGATCTTACCCCTCCGTATCGTTTAAGTTCAGGATTAGACCATTTTAATTGAATTAATAGTGATTCAGCTTTTACTTTTTATAATTTGTGCCTATAAAATCGGTGTGTGCTTGTTTTGACTCCTGTAAATCTAACTACAAACTTGGAACTAGGAGGTATGCAGATTACCTGTTCGAGGAATGGTTTAAAAGAAATAAGTTGTTTAATTTGTTTAATGTGGTGGGTTTGTGACAATGCGGCTACGCGTTGCACACTTCTATATAGAAATGAACTGAATCAAAGCCCCTGCTCATAAGCTTTCTCAGAGACAAATTAATCTCTTTTAATGATTAGGTTGGTAGGTATCACTCTCTCTTCTGCCCACGATAGAGTTGATAATTAAATTAGATGTTATCAAATGTTATTTGGGTGATTTGGCCTTATCATAACAATGTCAGAACCGACAACTGATATTAGGCTACAAAGTTGAGTAAAATGGGAGATTTTTATACATAGAATTCTAAAAAATAATAAAAACTAATCTTTTGCTTATGTCACAAAGCACTTAGATCACGTTGACTACTTTCCGACATTGTAGCCAGATGCTCACTCTTCTCCCTTAGATGTTGCGCTTTTGTTACTTTTTCTCCTCTTCAAACATTGGAAGGAAGAGAAAATCCTCACGTTCTTCTCTCAGATCCTCGAGTACACACTAAACAGTTGGAAGGTGGCTAGAAGCATGAACGCGAGGGTTCGCTGGAGCGGGTGATGAACGGTCAATCAGTGGCCTGAAGCGTGAGTGCGAGTGATCATGGTGATGAACAGTCAGATAGTGGCCATAAGCACAAGCAAGAGAGGGAGGGGTAGGGAAGAAGGTGTCGAGAGTGTATGAGTGGGAGAAAGGAGCGAGAGAGAGGGATGAAAAAGGTAACGAGTGTGATCTAAGTGGTATGCATAAGCAAAAGGTTAGTATTTTTTATTTTCAAAAGTTGAGTCCTTCGACATTAATACAATGCAGATTGGGACATTCGTACATAAAACTCACGAAACCAAGTGTTTTACTTTTACATCATAATGTTATATTATATCTTTGTCAAACATTATTCGGTGGCCTAGGTGCACGCCCACACCTGGGCTCGATTGATACCACTTGCATCCCCCTCCCACTTTGGTTATAATATCAAGATCCATTTTTAAGCTATAAGCTTTTTAACTAGCTTTTAATGCCATTAAATAGCTGTTTTTGTCTTCTTTTTTTTTTTTTTTTTTTTTTTTTTTTTTTTTTTTTATCATCACATGCCAACTTTTGGTGTTGACCTTCATAAGATAAATGGTGAGAAGGAATAACAAAACTACAGTCCGTTAGCCTATTTAAGTTTTGAAAAGCATCTCCATCTTTTGATATGTCTTCTCCTTTCCTTTTATCTCTTTGTGAAGGAGGGTGGTTTCATCTGTAGGGACAAAACGGATGGAATGGAGAGACAGCGATGCAAATGATTGTAGCTAAATTGTTGAATAAATATGATCAAAGTGAGAGCTTCCGAAGCTTTCTTTTTGTCTTCGCGTACCCATCTGGGTATTGCGTTCGGAAAAAAGAAAAAAGATTGTACAAATAAACATTTTTCCAGCCAAGCTATGAGCTTCTTGTTCTAATTTCTGAAATGTTAAGATGTGATTGCAAGATTCTGGTTTTGTGAATCACTATGGGAACTCCAACATTAAACTCGACTCATTTTCTTTGATTTAGTCTAACAACCATACATCTAACACTACTTATTGCTTTTTCAAGCATCATGTCATAGGAAAACACCAATCAGCATCCTGATATCTTCCTTTAAAAAGTAAAAACACAATCCCGAGTCTGGACCAACCCAATTACCCAAATAAGACAAAAGAGATAAGGAAGTGAAACCACGAGCAACTGAAAGAAGGGATAACATTTAGACCACTCTAGTCTAATCATCAAATGGGTATTGCTCGTACCTAATTACACAGTCATGGAGCACTGCACGGCCCCCAATACTCATTTGACACGATCCCAACATGTTAATCTTAGCAACCCCAAGACAAGCCGTGCAGTCTGAGGTTGTGAGATTCTGGTTGCAGGAAGCATGGCCATAAGCGAAGGAATTAGGGTAAGGAGATATGTTGTAGAAATCATAATTCTTTGTAGTGGGAGTTGAATTCTCCAATTCTTTCAGAACGTAATCCAGACTCACTGCAAAAGGATCGCCCCCTGTGAAAGTTCCGGAGTTACACAAAACTGACCTGACTCCAGTGTTTGGAACGCTCACCACCATAATACACAACGCAAAGAAAGCAAGAAAAGCCGCTGAAATCTTCAGACTAGAACCAATCATCTCTTCTTCTTCTTCTTCTTCTTCTTCTTGATTTTTGATCTGGTTTAGGTATAACAAGGCATTTGACGTTGAAGCAGAAGTGGGTCCCTATCTATTTTCTTGCTTCTGTCCAATTGTAGGAGCTTTTCTTTTAAAAAACAATTATACAAATTGTTTGATGCGTTTGATCTTTTCTCTGGTTTTGACACATTCCTTGGCCTTGGGAATCTTCCATAAAGTCAAAACTTTGTCTTAGTTTTCGAAGGAGAAAACAAAGAGTTTCTATTCACAATTTTAACTTCTTTTGATGTAAGAAAAATAGTCAAGTCAAATGGTGAAGTCAAAGCTAATCAAAATAGTTTCCATGTAGAGTTCTATTCATAAGAAAACAGGCACATCTTTATTGTCATAGCCATATAATTCCCTACTTGCTGAAACAGGATTTTAAAGTAATTAGAGTTTCATGTTCTAGAGTTTTAGTAATGGTATAACACTCGTTTTGTTTATAATTTGGCTATAAGTAAATTCTTATGAGCGAGAAACCTTAAACTATAGGATTTCCTCAGTTTAATGGATAAACATTTGTTCCAGCGGGAAATTCATTCTCATCTAAAATTAAAAATTGAGACGATTGAATTTGCACCAACGAAAATCATAAATTTGGAAAAATATCAAAATAACCTAAAAAGTTTTCATCTTTCACAATTAACATCATTTTTGGTAATTAATTATAGTAGTTTTTCTCAATCTTTCCCGACCGAGATTGACCCTAAGATTTGAATAAAAATTTTAACTTATTTTCATCACACATTTAAACTGTCGCTTTTTTTTTTTGGTGGAATCTTGGTTGGGATGAAGACTAAGATCGTACATAATCTTTTCTAAAATTTAACTTCTTTTTCGAAGCAAAAATCACATAGCTATCACCTCAAGATCTGATTTTCTTCTGTAGAGTGCCACATAATCGCTTGGAGGGGGAATAATGAGAGATTCGTAAATTTGAAAATTTTCAATTTAGACAATTGTAGAAATAGAAATTGGGCGTAAGATTTGGACATTTGCAGAAGATTTGAAAATATTACATAAGATTTTGGTAAAGATTACATACAATCTCGGATCGAAGTCCCACCAAGAAAGCTAAAAGAAAAAATCGATGGTTTGAATGTACGATGGAAAAAAGTTAAAATGTTTATTTGAATCTTGAGGTCGATCTTAGCTGGAAAGGACCAAGAAAAACTATTTCACCGAGTTCTCGAAAATGGTGCTAGCGGTGAAAGATGAAAACATTTGAAGGTTATTTCTAACAATTTTCCCATAAATTTGATACACAATAAAAGGATACGATAATTTTTTTTTTTTAATTTATTTTTAGGGAGTGAACGGAGCTCTTCTATGCATTCTCTTTATGCATTCTATCCTATTCACTGGTACTTATCACTAACATGGGAAAAGTTCTGTATTTTCTTTTGTCCCCGTAGCAGTAAGAGTTATACTATACCCACCAAATTACTCTTTGTTATGTTGTATTCAAGTAGGATGAGTGTTGGCTGGTCCAGTAGCTTTAGTAAATGACTCATTTCAAGTTGAATCAGTGGCTTGTTTGTAATGGAGACAGAAGTTGACAGATCTCACTCACCTGCAGTAGACTTGGGGTTGTTGCCATTGGAAAGCACCCAAGTTCTGTCTTGTAAGGAAAGAATACTTCCACTTCCTCCTTCACTTTCATCTCAAATCTTAAGTGAATATGCTTTGTGCCTCATTCACAACATTCTTAAGACAGTCTTTTCAAAGCATTATAAGGTTAGTGAAGGAGTTCTTGAATTAGTTAAAAATGAGAGAAAGAGATCTGGAGTGTATAAGTAAGAACAATATCTGATTGGCATGAGGAATTAAGAAACAAAACTATGTGGAATTAGGTTAGGTTTGAAAGAAAATCCATATTAACTTTAGTTCCTAGTGAGCAATATTTTAATATTGTGAAGATTCACTAAGATCTGTTGTCCTAACACCCTCATCCCTTAGAGTTGCCTTATTAGGATGAAACCCATGTTTATTTCTTTATAGTTTTCAAATCCCAAAAAGATGCCTACTTTTTGATCCTTCCAGCTTGCATTTTCTTTTGGTTCAGCCTGCACTTATTTAAATGGATCCAACTTTGGTTCTTGAGGCTGTAATGGGAGTGGGAGTGCAGAGCCAAAATGAAAATGGTTTGCATCTGCTGCAACTCCATTGTCAATTAACGCGTTACTTCCACTCTGAGAAGGGCTCTTTTTATTATTCTCTCTCCTTTAAACCCACTTCTCCTTTTCAGTCTTAATATTAAATAATGCAGATGATCTTAGAATCAAAATCATAATATGAAGATCCTCAATACTATGAACCAATGAGGCAGAAGATTTTTGGGGCCATATGGAATCCAAGTATGTAATTATAGTTTTGCTTTTTGTGATGTGATTGCCATAGGAGCATTGGAACTTGTAGTGTGATTACTTGAGACAGGGTTCTCGTTTATTCAAAGTTGAGATTGAAGGGCCTTTGGCTAATTTCAGAAGGAATTAGAAATTATAAAAACTTAAGTTACTCTGATCAATTTGCAAATTATAAAACCAAGTCCTCTGTTATATTCTCTAATTTAACTATATTGAAATGGGTCTTGATCTAATCTCGTGCATCAATTAGAAAGTGAGACTCCATTGTTACAACACCTTTTGCAGAGTCTAGATGCAAATTCTATGTTTGTTTGATCTGAAAGTACTGGACCAATATTATTTAAATTGCTTCATCTCTTAATTTACTCATCTTCACTTCTTTCCAATATACATGTATTTTTAAACCATATCCAAAATTTGTAATTAATTATATACATAAGACTAGTGAAAGCATACAGAATAAATGATGGAAACTCTAAGTGGTACGAAATCGAGCAGCCTCCTCAAGTTCTTCAACCTCTTTTGCAAGTTCTTCTACTCTCTCCAAAATCTCCATGATTAAGAAGAGAAAGCTAGCCATTGCCAGTCCATCAGAATTCTCAATGGGGCCTAGCTTGGATGGATTAATGACAAGGCTCATTTCTTGTCTAACCAACTTTAATTTGGGCACTATCACACCCTCTATTTGACACTTTTTCATTTTCTTGATGCCTTCTCCAAGCTCTTTCAGAGTCCATACAATGGAAGACCCTGCTGTCTCACATGGCTCCTTGATTGCCTCTCTCATGCCTGATGATGGCTGATGTCAAAAATTTCAGACAGCAAAGTTAATGGGACTCTCAAGGAAAACTAATCAAACACTGCATGCTTTAATATACACACACACACACACACACTATAAGCTTGAATGACTCCTCAAAAGCAAACTGGGGAGTTCATAGCTTTATGTGCAGGTAATTATGAGACTGTGATTAAGAAATTAATGGAAGGGAAAACAAACCAATAAAATTGATTGGGATGATTGATGGAAAGACAAGACAGGGCACTGAAAAGAATTTTCCTAAAGGCTAAAGCAAAGTGGAGCAGAGGAAGAAACATGATATATATATATACCTGTCTGGAGGATTGAAGACAAGCTTTGATTGAAAGGACAGTAGCAGCAAGTTCTCTTAGAAGCTCTCCAATTTGTAGATATTTGTTCCATGGGTAGTTGAGTCCAAATTTTCCATGCCATGGTTCCCACTTTGCAAAATTTGCCTGAGAATTACAACCACAATTAGTTTGAGTTCAAGATCTATGATATTATACTATACTTTATGGAAAGTCATAGCAGGAAGAACAGAAAAGGAAAATGGTTAGTACCAATGAATCATCTTTTGATTTTGAGTTCAAGATCAATTTGCAAGTGCTGAAACTGGCATCAGACTTGTTCTTCTTCTTCTCATCATTGGAATAGAAGTAATCCTCCATACATCCTGGGAAAGAGAATTGCTTCAAATTCTTTTAGTTTTATTGTTAAATTAAGATGATGGGATAAGAAAGATCAAGAAAAGAAACCTTGAATGGCGTTAGCTAAGTTATGGAAGTTGAGGACGGTGGAATGATGAAGCTCATCGCTAGCCCAACTGGGGAAGATGAGGAAGCTTATGAAAATACAGACTGCAAAACCCATAGCAATGGTAGTGAGCCGTTCTCTTGCCAATCCCATAATCTTATCTGCTCTCATACCAGACACCACTATCAAATTAAACGTTAATATGAATATCATCACTCCATAGTCGTATTTCTTCTTTATACTCGGTACCATCCGCGAGTATGTCGCTATAGTCCCTACATAACAAACAAACAAACAAACTCAGTAGAATATTATAGAGATTTGAACTTCTTATTCCAACTTCAAAAGAAGGACTACACGTCAATCAATCACTACTGATCTGCTATGCTCACTTTGACACAAACTTATTTACATATAAAATGTGTCTCGCGCTTTTCATTAGTGTATTATAATAATACAAACCATAACTTACCAAAGACGAAGACAGAAATTCCAATAATGAGAGCACTAGCAAGTCCACCAACATCTTGAGCAAAAGCACTCGCCAAACACCCCAATCCACCACCCAAAATGGTTCCTAACCCTCGGTTAAGCCCCTTGCTCAATGTAGCTCCTGAACCAACAAAACCCAAATAGAATCATTCAGTCCACTCCAACCACACGACAATAATATGTAGCTTGAATATGCTTAATTACCTGCGAAGAACTCAAAGACGACAACAACGGTCATTATCGCCCACATGGCATTATCTCCAACTTGGTTGTAGAGAGGATCAAGGAGATAAAGAAGTGAGACGACAACCAGTGCAATCCCAACCTTAACGCTGTGGATAATTTTCTTCATGTGTTGCCTCTTTATTCTGTTTCTGATGGAGCATAGGCAATGATTAATAAGCAACATGTTCTTATTTGGCTTCTTCTCTTGCTCCTCCTGATCAATGGGAACTCCAACAATAACTCTCTGATCCTGATGTTCTTCAGGAATGGAGATTACTGCAGCAGACCCCATTAATATAATCGCAACAACAACAGCTAATAAGCCTTCTTGGCTCTTCTCTGAATCTTTATCAATATAATCAATTTGGTATGTACTAGTTTTCAAGTGGATGGTTGGTTTATATAGACATGCAACAAACACAGTACAAATTAATATATAATTATAATTTGAAGTACGGCATTATATTTTTTTCTGGAAATGGGGAAAAGGATCCATAATTATCTAATGTTTAATGTAATGCTCCATACTGCAAAAATAGTTACCACACCACTCACGTTTCTCATCTTTTTCTCTCTCTCTTTTCAGCTGGTCAACACAAAAAGACAATAAAATCCCTACCCATTAATAAAATCAACCCTTTTTCTTTTTCTTCATTTTCTACTTTTTTTTCCCTATTTAATTAGACTCATATTGTATTTGAGGAATTTATTCTTCATTTTGGTTTCTAAACCCACCACTAGTCAAAGCCAATTTTTTTTTTCTTTAAAATTAAGATTATTATTTTTACCTACTTTTGTTAAAAGATAAGGAATTGTTAAAAATAACTATTTATTTATCTATATTCAGGTTTTAATTTTGTTTAGTACTTTTTTTTTTATCTGAAAATATTGTCTTTTTCAATACCAAATATGCAGCATGACTATGATGTAAGAGGGACTGTAGAGATCATATATATATATGTGCCATATGGAATTTGAATCCACCAACGAAATGAAAGAAAGGTCTAGACAAGTTATCAAGAAATGGTTTCAAGGCAAAGAATGTGCCATGTGGTGAAAAATATCAGGAATAATGAGCACAAAATTGACCAAAATTTAGATAGGTTGGCATGGAAAATTCGCACGTGGGTCTTTTAGGCTTTAGCCTTTTCCTTGCACTCTTCTGGTCGGCCTCATCGTTTAAGCTGACCTATGTGAGAGTACTTGCACCAATGTAGTGCTAAACTAAACACACTTCAATGCCTAAATTATATAAGAAGTATTTAGTTCAACTAGACATAGAGAAGACGGATAGAGTTTTCCTTTGGAGTTTACTTACGAGTTTTCCTTTGAAGTTTACTTATTTTTCCCTTTGGAATTGTCGAATTGGGCTATTTATGAGGCTCTTCTTCTAACACTCACCTAAGGTTACGTGTAACACTTGCGGTGTCAGGGTGGTTTAACCCTTGAGGTTCAGAGAGCTAGTATTGTTCGAGTTCGGCACGGTTATTTCTCGATTGGTATAATTCTTTTGGCTTCGCTGAACGACCTGGAACTCAATGATTTGACTTTTTTCTTTTGGGATACCCATTCCTCGAAGTCGTCTCCTAGTTTTTCTTGAGCTTGAGAAGTTGATGCACAATGTCATGCATCTATCTTCAAAGTACATATAATCGTATTGGTATTTAGGAGCTAAATATATGCATATACTTTGTCATTGTTTCTTCTATTATTTTTCCTTCCCTCTACTTACTTGGATGTTAGAAACTAATTTTTAGCAAACATCACAAACAAGATCATAAACATATTTGTTATGTTCTTAATGAAATAAATTAGATTTTCACCATCATGGTATCTTGTTTCTATATCTTATACAAATAATCTCAAAATAAAAGAAACTGAGTAATCAACATCTATAATTTCATATTAAAACTTTTATTTCGGAGGGGAAAAAATCAAAAAAGATGACTAAAAAACACGAATACGACACGGCAGATACGGACATGACAACGCTTCTTTTCTTAAAATCGTAAGACACAAACACGAAAAAAGATATATGTACTAAGTTATTCAAAGTCAATGAATTTATACATTTAAATACTTAAAAAAAAAAATCATGTATTGCATTCTCGAATTTTTTTATTTTTTTTTGTCATATATGTGTTTATTTAGTATACTTAACAATTTTATTAGAATTTGTTCAGTTTTCTAATTATAGTAGAGTTAGTTTATTTAGCAAGCTTGACTGGCCATTAATAAAATGACACGAGTTTTAATTTTTTTTTAGATGGTATACATCTCTAACAAAACTTAGACCAAATTTGATTTTGTACAACTAGCAAGTGACAGACACATCAATGTCAAACAAATATCGAAGTGTTTAAATATATGACACGTGTTGGACACAGACACGCACTAGCCAAAGTAATCCATACTTCATCGATTGTAAAGATATTCATGCGTTTATAGATTATATAAAGATCAAAATGTAAGAAAGTTAATGTCTCTTTTTCATTAAATATCTTAGTGAAATTCTTCAAAACTTACAAGTAGATACCACAATTAGTTATTTAATTACTTTAAAAGTACTGTGAAAGAGAGTATAATATGATTTTGGGAGATTATACATAAATATATATTAAATGAAAATTTATAATTTGTCAGTGTTTATCTCATTGTTCCCACTTTAAACTGTCTATTACGTGATCTTGTTTGATATTATTACTTTCAAATTTAGTTGGGTTTTTCAATAGTAATTTTAGGGCTACGTATTAAAAATATATATATAAAAAGAAAAAGGTTTTAGGCCTACACATTATATTATATTAGAAAGGGTACATTATTAATGTTGTTACAATTGTACGGCACTTAAAATTATTTTTATTCTTATTATATTTTATGAAAGAATACAAACCATATAATTGATTGATTTCTTGCCACAATTATCTCATATCTCTCCGATCTTCCTTTTCTTAAAATTTGGTGGGGATTTGTGTCACAGAACATGGAATCCAATATATACGTTACAATAATTAATTAAGTATTATTTATACAGAAAAAATTAAAGTGATCGATGTTGATCATCAGGTTAGTTAAAGTAGAATTTTAATTTTGTGCTAATTAATATGAGTTTAACAATAATATTGCATGGAACAAAAGAGAGGAATGTAGTTAATATAAGATGCCTACAGAAAAGGAGCTACTTTGCAAATTGTATAGTGTTTAATTTCCAAGACATTTTGCATACTTAAAAAAATCTTAAAGTTTGTATTTATTCTTACTTTAAACTTTCACATATTTAAGAATCAAAGTTTGTATTGATTTTTTTAATTAAATAGGTGTAAAAGTAACGTTTATATAACTACAAAAATACAAATTAAGTGTGCTTAAGATAACATAAATATTAGGTCTAAGAATAAATACCAATCATAGGTTATACTTCATAGTAGTGTGATATTTAAATATCAATATTAAACATTCAACTTACATATAACGGATTGCATATATATCTTTTTTGACTATGATGATCATATTATATACTAAGTTCATTTCAATTTGATATTTAGTATATGGTTAGATATGCTTGTACCCAACTCGATAGATGGTTATCAACTTGTCATTGTACCGACCCGATAGATGATTGTCAACTTGTCACACACATGTTGGTTGCAATTTGAGCTGGTAAACCATTATGTTGGAATCGCTTTATGAATAAATTCAGTCATCAAAATAATTTGATCTATACAACTTATGGCAAAGATACTTATAGAAATTGAAGAGGTTTAATATAAATAATACATGAAATTGAAACTTAGATTACATAAGAATAATGTATTGTGAATATTGATTTAAGATATTGAAAAATTAATATTATCTTAACTCAAACATATTTATATATATATATAAGACTAATACTTGGATGTCGTTTAAATGCACTCATTTCCATAGATTTCTTTCAATTACAAACAGAAAAAATATTTTAAAAAATATATATATTTTTAGACAAAGAAAAGTTTGTTACCTGACAACTTGTGATTAGACAGACACTTAAGTAGGCTAAACAAAGACAAGTATAGTCTCGGATGCGCACATCCAAATATTTAGGTTATTTTCAAATATAGAAAAATGAGCCAAAATATTTATAAATATAGAAAATTTTCACTGTCTATCGCAATTTATCGCAGATGGATAGTGAAATTTTTTTATATTTATAAATAGTTTGATATTTTTTCCATTATACAAAGACGTGTAATTACGTTTATGCTATTTTGTTTGACAGGTGTCACAAGATTATTATTCTTTTAGATTTGGCTTTTAATTACGCAAGTATAGTTAAATGCATTAAAGTGAAATTGAATATTTGTAATTATATATGTACAAATGTTGAATATAGGCTATAGCAAAAGCAATTTTTTTTTTTATTAAAAAGACAAAAAATCTCTGTACCTCAAGCTTTCATTTTCAGGAAAAGGGTATAAAATAAATAATAAAAAAATAAAAAGGTAAAAATGAAAGAAGGAAAGGATTTGAAAAAGGGTGTGTTTTTGGATTTGTTAAAATGTTGGGTGTAGAAAATGAAATAAAATTTATAAGTGCGCGAACCTTTTGTGAGTGCTTTTGCAAATATTTTCACTAAACACCACCACATTAATAATAACCCATGACACTGACAGAAACCTAGCTACCAACTAAATTTTATCTCTCTCTCTTCTAATCATCAAATACAAGATGTCTTAAAAAAAAAAAAAAAAAAAAAAAAAAAAAAAAAAAAAAAAAAAAAAAATTGTTTGTTGTTTGTTCGTCAATAGAGTGTATGTGAGAGTTACCGTTGAGTTAAATTCACTTTAACTGTTTGTTCATTTTTGTTGTTCATGTTATCACATAATAAAAAGATAAATTCTACTATCTGATCTATACATGCGATATCGTTCGGTACAATAAAATTGGTGTTACTTGACGTTTTTTGAGTGTCGAGTTGTGATAATCTTGACATTTTTAAAAATGTCAAAGTGATCCGCTGTCAAGAATACGAAGACAACTTGATCATAGAAAAACGTTAAGGTATATATATTAACAAACTTGGCATGACATATCATATGGGTTAACTCTTGATATTTTTTTATTAGTCAAATAATGTCGTGTTATTTTGACGTTGAATGATTAGTAAAATATTTAATTTTTGATACAATTTTAATGTCATGTATGTTTTTTTTTTTCAAATTAAATATCTTAATCCATATTCTTATTTCATGTATTCTAACAATTTGATGCCTTGAAGATTATTTCATCAACTAAATAAACACTACTCATTTAAGATTTATTGACTCAATAATATATCCACTAACAATTTCATATATTCAAATATTATCTTTTATATGAACAATTCTAAAATTACACAACACTATCAACCTCAATATAACTATTCCAAAATTACAAAAATTACCAATATAATCTACATTCAAAAATGACAAACTATATGTCAATTATTGTAGAACTAACATAAATTTTGTTGTTCCTAATACATACGATATCCTTATTTAATCCTATTGCATTATCATAAATGGTACACATGTACGTACCATCAACAATTATTTGGTTAAATAATAATAATAATAATTTTTTTATCATCAAAATATGTTTTAGTTTAATCAATCTTTAATTTAAGATATGTTTGGATTGATTTTTTAAATATTTGAATAAGTATTTATAAGTGCAAAATAAGTGTTTATAAACACTTAGAAAGTCAATCTAAATTAACTTTAGTTACCCACGCATTCGCATCTTCAGTAGATTAGAATGGTAAAATTTTCATATATTAATACTTATTTTCTCACTAGTTTAATTCGTCGATAAGAGAGATATTTAGTTCTTTCCTTTCTTAGAAAAGAAACAATAATTTTTGTACTTAATGATTGTCTATTTATGTTATCTCGAAGTTAGCATAGCTAATATATAGATGTATTAGTAATAAAAAAAAAATATTTGAACTTAAAAAATATTCGTTATATATGTTAACTATATAGGTATGAAATATATATAAAAAGAAAACACGGAAAGGGCGCGGGATGGAGTAATTAAAATATTTGTTGGTGTTGCGTTGGATCGTGATTATGAAAAGTGATTACTTTAAGATTAATTAACCAATATACTAATAAAGCATGATTAAATAATATTAATTAAATTTTTAGGTAAGGCTCAATTATACGATTGTCTAAATTTCTCTATATTTTAAATGAATAGCCTAAGTAATTATTTTACATAAAATTATTATCCAATTTAATTTTTCAATCTTCTTTATCATTTAGTTTTTTTTTTTAAAAAAAAATTATATATATTAATATCATTAAAAAAAATTATGATCCAATTCCAATTTGTTTTAGTTTAATTTTTTAATCAATTATAATTTTAATTAAAATTTAAAAACTTAAATTAATTTCAATAAGATTTTTCGGTCTTTAACAATATTTTTTTTTGGTTTTTTAATGTAAATTTTCTTTTAAAAATTCTTACCGTAAAATTTTTTAGTGCTTTCCGTAAAAAATTTTATGAGAAGTATCAAAAAAAAAATTAGTAAGAATTTTTTTTAAATCATAATGGTAGAAAAATGAAATTGACTTTATAAAGAAAAAATTACTGAAATATTTCTTGGTATAGCCTGTAAAAATCCTTACAAGAAATACCAAGAAATTTTTCAAGAAAGAAAAAGTGAAGGAAATTGAAGGCAATTAAAAGAGTACATAATTGAGGGTATTCAAGACTTTTCATTGTGTGAGACCCTCCACTAAAATTCTCAAAAGGTAAAAAAAGTTTTAAAAAGAAGTTTTAAAAAAAGAGGTTACTTTCGTACTATCAAAAACTTTTTAAGTTAGAAATAATAATTTTCCTATTAAAAAAATAATAGTTTGAACCATTATAAACTAAGGGTTCAAATTAATCCCACGGATAATAACAAATATGCGAGTTATTGACCCTTAAGTTTGGTATATTAATTGATTAATATATTAAATATAAAGTATATCAGATATGTTATTGATATACATAATGCTAATACATGAGTAAAATTGCAATAATAGAAAAGGAAAATCAGATTTCATGTTTTTTTTTTACTATATTAATTTAAGAATGTTTTTTTCTTGCTATTCTAACATAATCTGAACAAGTTCTAATTTTTCTAATCATGCATTTATATATAGGTGTTGTAAAAACGAGGAGAAAAACGGGCACCACAACAATACAAATATTGGAGAAATATAATATAATAATATAATATAATAATAATATATATATAATAATAATAAAAATATAAAATAACTTAAATAAAAGAACTTCTCCAAAATTCTCCACTATTTCCAAACTTCTTGCATTTCTAACCAATGTGTGTGTTATTTTAAAACCCACCAAATGCCACTATTTATAGGCAATTTGTCAAGTAGGAGGTGGACTACATGCACTAATGGTGTGTTATCTTGATACACATGGATAATACATGAGTAACTATATGGATGACACATGGCAATGGACACTAATCATGGGCATCTAATTTACACATAATTTAATATATTTGTAATACTCCCCCTTAGATGCCCATTATATAAATATATGAATTATGCCTCGTTAAAACCTTACTAGGGAAAAACCCAATGGGAAAAAATCCTAGTGAAGGAAAAAGAGTACATATTTCATATAATTTATACTTTTATAAAATACAACATTTTGCTCCCCCTCATTGAAACCTTACTTAAGATCTTTGAGTCGCCGCATTCCAATGTCGTGAACCAATTTTTCAAAAATTGTGGTTGGTAATGATTTTGTAAATAAGTCCGCCAAGTTATCCTTCGAACAAATTTGTTGTACATTGATGTTACAATTTTCTTCAAGATCATGAGTATAGAAAAGCTTGGGTGAAATATGCTTTGTTCTATCTCCTTTAATATATCCTCCTTTGATTTGGGCTATACATGTTGTGTTGTCTTCGTATAATATTGTCGGAAGACTTTTACTAGAAGACAAGCCACATGTTTCACGAATGTGTTGAGACATTGATCTTAGCCATACACATTCTCTGCTAGCCTCGTGAATTGCAAGAATTTCGGCATGATTTGAGAAAATAGCCGTTATAGTTTGTTTCACCGATCGCCATGATATAGCAGTTCCTCCACATGTGAATAGATAACCTGTTTGAGATCTCGCTTTGTGTGGATCAGATAAATATCCAGAATCTGCATAACCAACTAAATCAAAATTCAATTTATTTGAATAAAACAAACTCATGTCGATCATTCCTCGGAGATAACGAAGTATATGTTTAATTCCATTCCAATGTCTTTTTGTTGGAGAAGAACTATACCTAGCTAATAAATTTACCGAAAATGCAATATCTAGTCTTGTATTATTAGCAAGATACATAAGTGCACCTATTGCACTAAGATATGGTACTTCAGGACCAAGAAGTTCTTCATTATTATCTCGAGGTCGAAATATGTCTTTCTTTACATCTAGTGAACGAACTTCCATTGGAATGTTTAATGGATGTGCTTTATCCATATAGAATCTTTTCAAAAAATTTCCTGTATAAGTTGACTGATGAACAAATATCCCATCTGCTAAATACTCAATTTGCAAGCCAAGGCAAAATTTTGTTTTTCCAAGATCTTTCATCTCAAATTCTTTCTTAAGATATTCTATTGCCTTTGAAAGCTCTTCAGGAGTTCCAATAATATTTAAGTCGTCAACATATACAGTTATAATAGCAAATCCTGACTGTGATTTCTTTATAAAAACACACGGACATATTGGATTATTTTGATATCCTTCTTTCAACAAATATTCACTCAGACGATTATACCACATTTGCCCGGATTGTTTTAATCCATATAATGATCTCTGTAACTTTATTGAATATAATTCTCGAGAACTTGATTTATATGCTTCAGGTATTTTAAATCCTTCTGGGATTCTCATATAAATATCATTATCAAGAGATCCATATAAGTATGTCGTGACTACATCCATAAGATGCATATCTAGATTTCATATACAGTTAGACCAATTAAAAATCTTAGTGTAATTGCATCCACCACTGGAGAATATGTCTCCTCATAATCAATACCAGGTCTTTGTGAAAATCCTTGTGCAACTAGTCTTGCTTTATATCTTACGACCTCATTTTTTTCATTTCTTTTTCTCACAAATACCCATTTGTATCCCACAGGTTTGACATCTTCTAGTGTTTGGACTACTGGTCCAAAAACCTGACGTTTTGAAAGTGAGTTTAATTCTGCTTCAATTGCTTCTTTCCACTTAAGCCAATCTTTTCTATGTCGACATTTTTCAACAGATTTTGGTTCAGAATCTTCATTTTCAGATATAATATCAAGAGCAACATTATATGCAAAAATGTTGTCAATAACTACATTAGTTCGGTTCCATCTTTTTCCTGTCATGACATAGTTTATTGAAATCTCATTATTATCTTTAGGTATTTCACCTTCTTCACTAGTCATGTCAAGGATTTCTTCATGAGTGTTTACATTCTCAACCAAGTCTTTTTGGCTATTAGCTATTTTTCTTTTTCGAGGATTTTTATCTTTAGAACCTGCTGGTCTACCACGCTTCTGGCGTGTTCCAGACTCATTAGTGACAATTTGCTGGGTTGGGATATCAATTTTTTATGGGACATTTACCGCTGGTATATGTGATTTAGTTACTTTCTTTGCATCTATAAATGCATCTGGTAACTGATTTGCTATATTTTGCAAATGAATTATTTTCTAAACTTCAAGTTCACACTGATCTGTACGAGGATCTAAATGAGACAATAAAGATGCATCCCATGTAATTTCTTTTTCCAACTTCTTAATTCCTCCCCCTAATGTTGGAAAATTTGTCTCATTAAAATGACAATCAGCAAATCTTGCAGTAAATATATCACCCGTCAAGGGTTCAAGATATTTAATAATTGATGGGGAATCATATCCAACATATATTCCTAACCTCCTTTGAGGACCCATCTTAGTACGTTGTGGTGGAGCAATTGGAACATATACTGCACATCCAAAAATTCTTAGATGGGAAATATTTGGCTCTTGACCATAAGCTAATTGTAATGGCGAGTACTTATGATAAGCTACTAGTCTAATGCGTACAAGTGACGCTGCATGCAAAATAGCATGACCCCATACAGATGTAGGTAGTTTAGCTCTTATAAGCAATGGTCTAGCAATTAATTGCAAACGTTTTATAAATGATTCTGCTAAACCATTTTGTGTATGAACATGAGCTACAGGATGTTCAACATTTATCCCAATTGACATACAATAATTATCAAAAGCTTGGGATGTAAATTCACCAGCATTATCAAGACGAATGGTCTTAATTGAATAATCAGGAAATTGTGCTCTTAACTTAATTATCTGAGCAAGTAATCTTGCAAATGCAAGGTTTCGACTTGATAATAAGCATACGTGCGACCATCTACTGGATGCGTCTATTAATACCATAAAATATTTAAATGGTCCACTAGGTGGGTTAATAGGTCCACATATATCACCATGAATTCGTTCCAAAAATATAGGTGATTCAGTCCCCACTTTAGCTGGTGATGGTCTAATTATTAATTTGCCTCGAGAGCAAGCATCACATGACAATTCATTAGATTGAAGAATCTTCCGGCTCTTCAATGGATGTCCATGTGAATTCTCAATAATTCTTCTCATCATTATAGATCCTGGATGACCTAATCGTCGTGCCATGTTTCGATTACTCGTATATGAGTATAATATAATCCAGAAGATAAAGCAGGCAACTTTTCCAGTATACGTTTTTCATATGAGACAGTAGATATAATGTAAAGATATTCTATCTCATTCTTTCTATCCGTCTCAATATGATAACCATTGCAACGTATATCTTTAAAACTTAGTAGATTTCTTTTTGATTGACTAGAGAACAATGCATTGTCAATTGTAAATTTTGTTCCTCTAGGTAAAATAATATTTGCTTTTCCAAATTCTTCAATTAGGCTTGCAGAACCTGATATTGTATTGATTTTTGCTTCCAGCATTGTTAGTTTGGAAAAATATTTTCTACTCTTAAGTATTGTATGTGTAGTTGCACAGTCTGCCAGACATATATCTTCATTCTTCATTTTTGAGTCACTCAACATATGAAAATTGTCCATGATTCTTCATTTAAACAAAAATAATTACAATAAGAGGGAAAGCTTGAAATATGAAATTTAACCTTAGCTAAAGGAAACATAAAAGATAGAAAAACAAACAACATTAATTCTAAATATTTTCAAAATCAAAAGAAACACTTGACGTTCCATCAATTGTGCCAATCTTCTCTTCAGGAGATTCAAGGAAGTCTGGCACATCCAAATTTGTCATATGGGATGGGTCAAATATATCATTATCCTGGTATGCAAAATTTGCTTCCACATTCTTCCCTTTTTTCCTTCAAAGATGCTTGATAAAGATCAACCAGGTGTTTCGATGTACGACAAACACGTGACCAATGCCCAGTCATTCCGCATCGGAAGCATTTATGTTCATCACCTCTTGAATTCTTATCTTGTGGAGCTTTTCCTTTATGATCATCATTTCGTGTGGTTCTTTTGAAATTTGGATGACTAGAACGACCACCACGAAAATAATAATTATTTCTTCCTCTGCCACGGTCATGACCTCGACCACGACCTCGACCTCGACCACGATTAAAATTCACAGCATTCGCTTCAGGGAATGGTGTTGCTCCGGTTGGTTGAGATTCGTGGTTCTTCATCAATAACTCGTTATTTTGTTCAGCCACGAGAAGACATGAAATTAATTCAGAATATTTTTTAAAACCTTTCTCTCGATATTGCTGCTGCAAGAGCATATTCGAGACATGAAAAGTTGAAAATGTCTTCTCTAACATATCCGCATCAGTAATTTTCTCTCCGCATAACAACAATTTTGAACTGATCTTAAATAATGCGGAGTTGTAATCACTTACTAATTTGAAATCTTGGAGCCTCAAATGCATCCATTCATAACGAGCTTTAGGCAGAATAACCGTTTTCTGGTGATCATATCTCTCTTTCAAATTCTTCCACAAGATACAAGGATCTTTTATTGTTAAATATTCCATTTTTAATCCCTCGTGGAGATGATGCCGAAGGAAAATAATGGATTTTGCCTTTTCCTGACTAGATGTCGTATTTCCTTCTTTAATTGTTTCTCCCAGGTCCATAGCATCCAGGTGAATTTCAGCATCGAGTACCCATGACAAATAATTATTGCCATTAATGTCAAGGGCTGCGAATTCTAATTTTGTAAGATTTGTCATGGTAACACTATCACAAAAACATTATATTTATATTAGAAATTTAATATATACTAGACATACAAAATAATATTTAATTATAATAAACATAAAAACGACCTACCTCTAGGACTTACCTTCAGCGGAGAAAACGACAAGAGCTCGTGCTGATAACGTGTTGTAAAAACGAGGAGAAAAACGGGCACCACAACAATACAAATATTGGAGAAATATAATATAATAATATAATATAATAATAATATATATAATAATAATAAAAATATAAAAGAACTTAAATAAAAGAACTTCTCCAAAATTCTCCACTATTTCCAAACTTCTTGCATTTCTAACCAATGTGTGTGTTATTTTAAAACCCACCAAATGCCACTATTTATAGGCAATTTGTCAAGTAGGAGGTGGACTACATGCACTAATGGTGTGTTATCTTGATACACATGGATAATACATGGGTAACTATATGGATGACACATGACAATGGACACTAATCATGGGCATCTAATTTACACATAATTTAATATATTTGTAATACTCCCCCTTAGATGCCCATTTGAATCAAAATTGAAAAAATTTTAAAGTATAAAAACTAAAATGATAAAAGATTAATATATATATATATATATATATATAATTGTTTGGTCAGCCTATGACCTAAAAACATGAAAGAAAAGAGGTTGAGAAAGTCAACTGGAGAAGAAATGATGGTGATGGTGATGCTAAGAATCAATATATTAATATTGATGGGAAGCACGTGAGATGTACGGAAGGTTTAAAATATCGATGTCAATAAAAATATCAAAGTCTTAATTTTATGAAAATTCCAATCGATATATCGATTTCAATAGATATTTTTAGAAAAATTATAAAAATAAAAAAATAAAAAAAAAATTTAAATTAGTAAATAAACATTTTATTATTTTTAAATAAGTAAACATGTCTATTATTTATATTACATTTATATTAGTGGCATTTTGATGCTTATTTTTTTGTGTTTCATGGATTTTTCTACGATATAATGGAATATCGATTCACCCTTCATATCGATATCGAACCCATAGAAACATGAAAATATCGACATATCAATAGAAATTTAATACTATGGATGTACCATAATAATTAATAAGGTAAAATTATTTGTAGATTTAAACGATGGTTCTGTTCATTTAGTTTACCATTCAAACATACTTTTAATTATATTGTGAAATTTTTGTTATAATATAACATAGTTTTTTGTTTTCAATTATAAAAATATTGTTATTTGAAAATTAATGTGACATATGCCTTAAACTTAATAAATGATAATTTGACATTATATATATGTGAATATAAGCAACTAGTCAACTAAATACAATGGCCACTAACATGTAAAAAGCTTTTGATGGGTGGGTGAGACTGAAAGTGGAAGTAAAGAGGAAGAATGTAATAAGAACTACATTTGAGAGTTTAAAAGAAAAGTTACATTTAAGAGTATTTTGATTTGGCATGAGTCATCACTAAAAGTGTTAAATTTTGAAATAACATAAAAAAATTATTTGAAAAGGTATTTAAAAAACAATACTTACAAACACATGTTAAAGTGAGCTCATATTGACCTATATTTTAACCCTATATTTTAACCCCATATTTTAAAATAGATTTAAATATTAATTTAGTCTTTGTACTTTCAAAATGTTAATTTTAGTTTTCATACTTTTAACTTTCGTTCATTTTGTTTCTACCTTTAAAATGTTGGTTTTTGAACTTTCTAACTTTAGTTCTTTTTGGTCTTTGAACTTTCAAAAAGTGACAATTTTTATCCCTTAAAAATTGATTAAAAATGAAAATTAAGGGACTAATATAAACTAAAATTGAAAGTATAAGAATTAAAATGAATATTATGAAAGTATAAGGACCGATATAAAAATCTAAAGATAAAAATAAACCAAAACCAAAAATATAGAAACGAAACTAGTATTTCAACTTTAATTGTAATTCTTTTAATTATTTCAAATTGACATTAACACTAAAGATTAAAAGTTGGTATTTAATAAAAATCGAAATTAAAAGGGTATATCTTAAAATTTAGGAATCAAATTTAAATATAAACTCAAATTTCGAAATATATCAAAATTTAAGGACGGAAATTAAACTGAAAATATAAAATTAAAAATAAAAAAATAAAAAGACAACATTCTAAAAGTTGGGACCAAAACAAAGAGTATTATTTCTAAAACATAATAAATAAATAAATACGGGGAAGTGGGTGTGGTTTCCTACCAAGTAAGTACGGACGACAATCCGTGGCACGGAATATCCTCCGTACACGTCACACTCTAACACACTCACACCACTTTCTCTTATTTTTTATTATTTTTTATTTTTTGAGGAATTTCTTTTATTATTTCAAACTACTAAATAAATTAATTAATTCTTAAGTGTGATGCTGCGTCATCCCACCTGATCATTTCCCCCTCCTCCAATCATTTCTCTCCTCCGCACCCTTACTATTTACTTCTTTACCCTCTTCCTTCTTTCCAAATACTAGGACCCTCCAAAAGATTTCAACTATCCTCAAACTCGATTTTTTTACCATTTAGATTTTGTTAGATGATATAAACTTAAATTTGTTTTGACTGACGAGCTTAAGTTAAAATATTTTAAAATGGTTCAACTCACATATATAAAGCTTCATGTCAAAAACTTGTTTAATTTTAAAGTTTTTATTATTGAATCACTAAAAAAAATGTGCATTTTATTGTTATAGATATTAACTATATCAGTTTTTTTATTAAACATTTATTAACCATCTATGTATATAGTTTCAAGTGTTGGGTCTTTGACAAAATATTAGAAGTGCAGTTGTTCCATGTTAAAAAAGTTAAAAGAAGTCATATGCTCCAAGTATTATAAAATGAGTTTATACCTCTAGTTTCAAGTCGTCCTAGTTAGAAACACTTTAAACTTAGTGTATTAACTTTAATTAAATTCATTTTGTATTATCTAGTTTGAGAGTGAGAAAAAAGATTTGAGTAGTTGAAAGATTTGAGATAGTGTTATTGTAATTGAAATCGGGAGACAAAATTATTCGGTGTGATTATAGCATTTTTTTTTCACATAGTTGATTTTTCTGGTTTGTGGTTTTTCTTCTCGAGTTGAGTTTTCCACATAAATTCTTGTGTTCTCAGTTTTTATGGCTTTCTTGTAATTTCTCATTTATTTTTCTGTTTTTTCCTACCGTAGAAGTGAAAGGTTTTTTCCAACATCAAAATCTTCTTCGATTAATTCATATACCCCACCACCCTTTCGTCTTGGTTCGTCTCGCAATTAGAGATGTCCACAGGGTGAGGTGGGGTCAGTGATGGTTTTCTCCTTCTAGTCCTTGCTCTCCATTTCAGTCTTCATTCCCACAAAATTTTCCACATTTATCCCAAGTGGAATGTAATAAATCAATGGTAATCTAAAAAGTGGGTCTCATGTAATTATTTTGTACTCGTACTAATATCTGGAGCCCACTTCCAAATATGTAATCAAAAAGTGCAATCTGATTGAGGAGTGGAGGGTGATCGATCTGATTGCGTTTGGAAACTATGTTACTGTTACCATTATTATTACAGTATGAGAAGTATGAATCTGTCACATTTACTGTTATTGTTACTATTAACGTTATCATTTGACCCAAAACGGTAACGACAACACTAACAGTAATAGTAAATAAGACAAATTCATAATTCTAAGTAAACATGATCAAAAGTAATCTAATTACATTTGCGATGGAGGCCCATTATGATTGATTTATCGATGGAATCATATTACGATTACACCAATTTTCATTACAGATTGGTAAATGTGGCTCTAATTGGTAGGGATTCTCTGCAAGGAATTCACAGGGATTTCTCACGAGAAATTTTTTGCCATTTTGTTTTTTTTAAAAAAAAATTAACTTAAATAACAAGTATTGAAAAGTTTAAAGTATTGAAAAGTTTAAACTTAAATAGTCAAATTTCTCACTTGATTAATTCCACATGAACAATTTGAATTTGAAGAGAAATTACTCGAATTTTTTAGTGGAAAAAAATAATTATCTATCAAATTATTCATATGTATAATCTAAATTTTATATGTTCAATTCAAATATATCCATTATCTTGGTCACTAAACAATAAAATTTGAAACTTAAATATAATACTTATATAATAATAAAGACAACAACATAAAAATAATTATTATAATAAATTTAAAGAAAATAATAATAAAAAAAAAAAGTTAAATGAGGCGAGTGCAGATGAATTTTCTTCTCCCACTCCCTTCCCCATTCCACATCTAAATAGAAAATTTGTGCCCCATTAAGGTGAGGTCTCATCCTCGCATGGAAAATGAACATCTCTTCCCGCAATCAGCTAGTACTAGAAAAGGTTCTTCTTTCATACCATTTGAAAGCCATTTAGCTCCAAGATTTGGACCAAAATCATAATCCAAATTCGACACCTATCAACTCTAACATTTTTTTAAATATTTAGTAGCCTAGTCATGCTATCTACTTTTCTTTGGGCTAATTGTGAGAGTAAAAGATTGCCCTTACATATCAACACGAGTCCTTTTAGTGTAAGTTTTATGTCTTCACACTCGCATGTTTTTAAATAAAATTTCTAAAAAGCTACCTTACATAGGATTACTCGAAGTCTAGAATCACTTTTTTTTTTTGGATAAATTTTTAATTAAGTGACAAGTGACCAAACAACCCAAACAAAACCAACCTAAATACTTCATGATTGGGTTGAATTGGATTCATTATTTATTGAGTATTGTTATCCGAGTTCAAAAAAATATACAACTCGAACAACTAGAGGTTTAGTTTAAAGGTACCTCAATCTAACCTACGGTCACTGATAGGCAATAAAAGGCTTGTTGAAAGTTCTTTTTGCCAATCAAATGAAATTTATAAGTGTAATGATCTAGGAACTATTAGAACTTTGAAGTATTAGCAATAAGAACGAGTTGAAGAACAAGGAAGCCTGGGATAGTTTCATGCAAGCCAATTTTCTAATTAAAGCGATAAATTGAGGGGTGGTTGGTATGGAGAGAGAAAATATAGAAAAGTAAAGTGCATGAAATAAAGGATAGATGTGTAATGTTACTAAACGTTCTAGTTTAGAGGAATGGATCACCCAATATGCAATGCAAGTTTATATCCACGCAGTAAGAGCTATTAATAAACTTCATCCATAGAATAACGTAACTTCTAGAGAATTGTTTTTAGTACAAGGGATAGAGAATCCGAATCACAGACCTTTTGATCACTAATACATTCATATGATAATTGAACTATGTTCCCATTGACATCTTTTCTCTCTATTTTAATTACACAATAGCTACGATTTAATTAATAGTTAAACTACAAATTTAATTAGACTCTAAACTTTAGATTTGTATCCATTTAGTCTTTGAATTTCAAAATTATCAAATTAATACCTGATATTTAATATTTTTAAAATTCACAAGTCTACATACGCATCTTTGAGATCATATTTTGAGGGTGTAATGATGCGGTCAAGAGAATGTTGATAGTTCAAATGGTTTTGTTGTTGATCGACAAAAATGATTGAATCAATTAAGTCATGTGTAGTCTAGCTACAACTAGATGAAGTTGTTTCCACTATATAATGTTAGAGGAAATTGAGTGCATAGATAAGATATTATAAAGTCAGTGGGACATATATATCATATATATATGACCCAACTTCTCGTGCTCTATACATTAATGATGTCTGCATAATGGAGCTTCAAAGATATTACAACTTGCTTTCATTTACATCAGTACTCTTCATATTTCCCCTTCAAATATTGTTAGTGCTTTTTCAATCTAACATGTCAAATCTATCAAAAACCAAACTAGTTTTCTTATAGTTTCTAAAATATCTCCCACACCAAGACTAGGTTGTATCCAAATTATCGTATTGATTAAGGGTTTGTTAGAACTGACTGCAGAAAAAAAAAATGTTTTTTAAAAAAATTATTTTTATTTAATTTTTTTGATAAAAACGGTTTAAAATACATCTTGAAAGTGTTTCAAAAACTATTTTGAGTAGTTGCCAAACACTTCAAATTTTTTTTCAAAATTAAACACTTGAAACGTTAAACTAAACAAACTCTAAATATACGATTTTTTTTATTATGTTCATAAACCTATCAATTATATTAACAAGGATCAAATTAATAATATGGGTGCAAAATTGGTTGTTATATTTGGCAAATATATATGTCAAAATAAATACTATGTAAATATGATTCTTCTTTTCTTTAAACTTTGAGATCTATTAGTTATACTATTCTATATACTCCATCCATGGTAGACTTCTATTATTGATAGACTATTTTAATAGTCTATCATTGACAAACAATTTTTATGTTTATAACTATTAGAAAGAAAAAAAAAGACATTTATTTTGGTCTCTAGGTTTTCGGTTTAGTTTCTATTTGGTCTTTATATTTCAAAATGTTACACATGTAGTCCTTAAGTTTTGAGTTTTTGTTTCAATTTAGTCCATAGGCTAAAAAATGTTACAAATTGTATACTTGAGATTTGTGTTTTGTTTCAATTTGATCGTAGGTTTTAATATTTACACTTTTATCCTCGATTTTTCACAATATATTCACTTTATTCTTTATTGTTAATGTCTAGTAATTAATTTAAAAGATTTTTAAAGAATTATAATTAATTAAGTTTCACTAATTTTCATCACTATTAAAATTAAAATTAAAATTTCACTTTATAATTATTTTAAAATAATTAATAGACATTAATACCAACGACTGAAAGTGAATATTTAATGAAAAATTGAAGTTAAAAATGTAAAATTTGAAATCTAGAGACAAAATTGAAACCAAACTTAAAATTTAATGAGTTAAACGTGTAAGATTTTAAAACTTTGAGATCAAATAGAAATTAAACTAAACTAAAAATAATCTAGAGACAAAATTGAAACCAAACTTAAAATTTAATGATTTAAACGTGTAACATTTTAAAACTTAGAGATCAAATAGAAATTAAACTAGACTAAAAATCATGGACCAAAAAGGTATTTTTTCTTAACTTATATGGATCATTTCTACATTTATCACTAATCAATGTCTATTATTTATCAATCATTTTTATATCTCTTATTGATAAACAATTTATGTATGTTATGGTTTTTATCACTAATATATATATATATATATATATATATATTTTATGTCGATTAGCAACCATTTTTACATGTTTGGTAGACTATTTTTACATATTCGGTTAGTACTAGAGGTTAAGATTTAATCATATTTACCAAAGTAGTTTAAAATTATAGTATATTATATGCAAAAGCCCCATTAAGAATGTGATCATGTGTTACAATTAGTTCCACGTGAAAGTTGTTAAACATACAATATCATAAAATTTTAAGCTTTGTGTTTGTTAGGTTATCAAAAATAGGTCTAATTATCCATAATGAGTAGTGATATATAATAAGAAAAAGTTTGAAGAAGTGCGCAATATAGCGTTGTTTGCGTATATGGAAATGGGTCGGTGCAAATTTGCCTTCATACTCTATTTTTGGTCTCTTCTTAGCTCATTAAAAAAATAATAATAATAATAATAAATTAATAAATAATAAAAAAATAAAAAAATAAAAAAAGTTTAAAAAGAAAAAGAAAAATGAAAAAAAATGTGAATGTATCCACCATTTTCTCCAAACTCAACACTTTTCTACCGTATGAGAATTTACATTAAAAAAATCTCACTTTTCTATCCTTTAAGAATTTACATAAACTTTTAAATTTGGAAAAATTACCGATCTCAACTACAAGAACGATTTCTAAAAGCATTTGTATTATTCATACATTTTCTTTCGTTCTCAAATTCGAAAATTCAAAAAAAAAATTTGACTAGAGTTTATATATATTTATATTAGATTAATAGTGTTTCTTACCAAAAACAATTTGAAATCAAAATTATAGACTCATTTTATAATGATTGGAGTCTCATCACTTCTTCCGATATTTTTATGTGAAATTGATACTATTCTAAATATTGGGTCAATCTTACATTCATATTATTGGAAAATTATTAGAAATAATCCCAAAATGTTTTCATCTTTTACAGTTAGCACACTTTCGACAATTTCTTATAATAGTTTTTCACGTATTTCTCGATACAGATTCGAATAAAAATTTAATTTATTTTCATCATACATACCTAAATTAAACTATCGATTTTGTAAGCTTTCTCGGTGAATCCTCGACTAGGACAAATACCAAGATTGTATTTAATCTTTTCTTGAATCTTACGTAATTTTTATCCAATCTTACATAATCTTTTCAATTTTCTTCAAATTTCCAAATCTTAGGTCCAAAATTTTTATTTCCACACTTGTCTGAATTGAGAATTTCCAAATGGATTTATGAATTTCTCATTGTTCCTTGGTTCCCGGCCCCTTTGAAGGATTGTGCGGTAGTCTATGGGAAGAAAAAAAAAAAAAAAAAAATCAAATTTAGGGGATCACTGTCTGGTTTTTGCTTTGGAATAGAAGTATATTTTAGAAAAGATTACATACGATTTGGGAAAGATTACATATGATCTTGGTATTCGTACGGACGGAGGTCCACCAAGAAAGCCCTAAAATCGATTTGGATATGTACGATGAAAACAGTTAAATTTTTACTCAAATCTCGAAGTCGATCTCGACTGAGAAGGACCAAGAAAAACTATTCCAATGAGTTCTTCACAAGAGTGTTAGTTGTGAAAGATAAAAACATTTAAGGATTATTTCTTTCTTTCTTTTTTTTTTAATTCCTATCACATTATACAATATTATTCATCATTTCGTCTTCATTCTTTTACTGATGATCTTAAGTAAATAGACATAAAAACAGTATGGTTATAACTGATAATTTTATGTAAAAAAAAAAAAAAAAAAATCACTCTCTTTTATTTTAGGTAAAGACAAGAAAGAGTGCAACACTCCTAACATGAAGCAGGAAGGAGATAGGAATTAATTAATATGATGTAGTAATTAATATATATAATTGAGTTTTGGTGGCTTAATTAATTAATTAAAATCAAACAAAATTCGGAGACCAATTGGAAGGAACCCTTTTTAATAACAAAAACATTTATGAGTGTGTACACAAATTGCTTAATGTTGGATATATATATATATATATATATATATAGTGAAAATCAAACAATTGAATATTAAAACATAAAATTATATTTAATTGTGTAGATTAAATTTATTGTTTAGAAATTTTCAAATTGAATTGAAACTTCAAATTAAAATGATGTTCCATGTGCAAATTTAACATATATGAAAGTTAAATTTGTAGTTTGTTCAATTTGAATGAGTTATGTGTGATTTTTGTCAAGTAACAACTAAATTAGGTTAAATTTGACAAATGTTTCAATTTTTATATTTATTTGATTTTATTTTGTATTTTAGAGAGTTACTAAATTGTTAGTCTATAAATAGCAACTTGTTTCTTCATTTGTAGCATCCCACATCAAATTGAGGAATTTTCTTCTTTCTTTCTATCTTTCTTTCTTTTCATCTTGTGTTAAATTGAGAGCAAGTATCCAAGAGTTCTACCAGATTCGAGTAGTTCGAGGTTGCAGTTCTACTGAAGTTGGCAGTTGTATCTTGCTGAGACGATCGTTGTAGTATGGTTGCATCCGATTCAAAACGAATAATTGTCTTCAGGACAACGTTTATCAAAAGCGTGTCTCGACTACATTTTGAGTCTCTAAAGATTTTGTAACTCTTTCAAATCTTTGATTATTTATCATATCTGAGTCTTGTTATACCATCTTGCTGGTTGAATATTATTATACATTAATTGTATTGTTTCTAATTGAATTGTAATCAATTTACTAGTGTATGTGTATTCAATTCATATATATCATTTCTCTCTAGCATTTAATTCTTAATAACAAAATTATTTGCTTAAAGACAAAGATAGATTAAGGAAAATCAGTGGAGTCTCCACTAAAATCATATTCACGTCTTTCTGTACTATAATTTAATTTAATTGCTCAATCTTTTTATTAATCTTTCTTTGTCCAATTAATAATTATCATTTTTTTTCCCTATTCATGGCGTAGAAAAGTCAAATCAATATCAACCAATAATCACGGAAAACAATAACACACCCATATCTTGTAAAATATAATTTTGATCTCTTTGAATTTTATTTAATTGTAAATCTTATACTTGTAAGTATCAAATTTTAGTTTTTATACTTTAAATAAAATTTAGATTTAATCTTTTAAAAATTAAATATTATCGAAGTTAATTAAATAATAATTATTTTTAAGTTCAAATAATACAATTTTTTTACCTACTCTACTATTAATAAATCTTAAATTTAATCATTCAAAATTAGATTATTTTTTTTATCGAAATTAATTAAAAGATAATTTAACTAAATAATATTTTGATCTTTTTTTTTAATTTCTTCAATTTGAGTCTTAATACTTCTAGTGTCCAAATTTTAGTCCAGTACTTTCAAATATTAAATTTAGTTCCTATTGTTTGTGCAATGTTTTGATTTTTTTTATAAAAAAAAAAAAAAATTGTTATTTATTAGTATTTTTATTCTAATTTTTGAAAACATGTTCACAAATTATATTTTCTTGCATGAAAATTATTATTATTTTGTCAAATTATAAAAAATTACATTGGAGAGACTAAATTTAAGATTTGATAAAAATTGAACATTTAAAAAAGTATAGTGTCTAAAATGAAACAAAACTCAAAATACAGGGAACAAAACTGTAACGACGAGGGAGACATGAATGAACCGAGATCATATCTGAATAAGAGGAATCATGAGGACATGAAAGTATGGTTAAGAAAAACTCAAAAGAATTGAAAGTTATTAGTTATACTCTCAATGTGCACCTTCTTTTTTGGTGACGCAATTATAAGAACTACACAGTTAAGTATGTTTAGTTTAAGTCAATGGCATTACATTTTTTTTTTTTTTTTTTGGTAAAGATCAATAATAAATTAGGTAGATAGAGACTAAATTTAATATTGAAAATAACTTAAATTGAATAAATTTTAAAGTATTGCAACGAAAATCATATTTTAACCGATTTTCAAATTAAAATTTAACCGATTTTCAAATTAAAATTTAATTAATAATAAATAATTGCACCAAGGGCCACTATTTTATTTGTTTTTAATATTTTGAGATATTGGTCAATATGCTTTGGTTAATACATATTCTAGAAGAAAGTGGACAAATATGGTCCATTGGAAGCCTATTAATTAATGTCAAGATTAGTAATAATTAATGTGTGTGCTAAATGTCTGTCTGTCTTCTCTTTAAGTTTGTAACTCAAAAATACATTTTAAAAAGAAAAGCAAGAGAAATTCCTTTTTCATTTTATTATAGTAATATTTCAAACCCAACCATTTTTATTTACATAAATTGGCTAATTCTTGATAAACAAAAAATGGTGGCAAAATTGGAGCTTACTATTTGCAAATATAGCAATTTTTAAAAAGATTTACAAATATAGCAAATTTTTTAGAATGTATTTCTTTATTCTTTTTTACTCCTATTTTAAAGGAGAGCGATTACATGCCCTGTTTTGCCGCCCATATGAGGATCTGATTGCAGTGTTATATTTTATTTTTATTTTTATTCTTTTTTTTAATTTCTCATTCAATTTCTCCAAAACTCCCATTCTTAGTATGTTGTATTTTCTTTTTTTCATTGTTAATTTTGATTGTTTACTTTGTGTTTTGCTTTGATGAGGACTTTGATTTTTAATTAAAAAGTAAATAATTTTTCTTTAAAAAAAATTAACAAGCCTAGGTTTCAAACCAACAAATCAATGGTCAAGTTTGTTTATTAAGATTGAACATTAAATATAAAAATAAAATAGAAACGAAATTGAAAGAA
This sequence comes from Lagenaria siceraria, assembly GCA_002890555.2. NCBI lineage: Eukaryota > Viridiplantae > Streptophyta > Magnoliopsida > Cucurbitales > Cucurbitaceae > Lagenaria > Lagenaria siceraria. Next base: position 15,569,937 of record CM016483.1, on the reverse strand, counting down.
ACTACTTTTCTCAATTTCTCAAAATCGACATCCTTTTTAAAAACAAAATGAGAAATATGAACGTTATCAAACGAGCCTATAGATTTTATTTATTTATTTATTTTGTGAGATTTTAAAAGCTATCAATAATAAATTTCTATCACTGATAGTCTGTGATATCACTTATAGACTGAATCTATTATAGTCTATCGGTAATAGACTTCTATCACAAATAGACTACTTGAATCAGTGATAGAAGTCTATAACTTAGACTTTTATCAAGTAATGTATAATAATTTATTAGTAAATATTTGTTTGGTCACACTTTCAATTGAGTAAATGAACATTGGTGTAGAAGAGTTAGTTTAGATTACTGTAATTATAATATAATTAGATACTCAAGATCAAATTAAAAGTCTAAAACTTATAAAATCTATTAGTAGTTATTAGTAATAGACTTATATTATTATGCCTAGTACTATAAATCTATTAGTGATAGCTACTGATGTATATATTAATATATTATTCACTAAAAAAATTCTATATCATTGATTGAAGAATTCACTGACTATTGCTCATGTCCTTAAATGTTAGAAAGAATTCAATAAAGTCTTATTTAAAATGTGAAAATTTGAATTTGGTAATTCAAGCGTTTAAAATCGATGATATTAGTGATGTCAATGATATAACTTAGGTAGATATCTATGACATCCATGTATCAATGATATCAGTGATATCTGTATGTCAGTGATATAACTTATATATCAATGATATAAATGATATTAGTGACACTGGTGATATGAATTCGGTAGATATCAGAGATATCTGTGTATAAGTGATATCAATGATAGAAGGTAGATATCCATCATATTCGTGTATCAGTGGTATCGATGTTAAAACTTAGGTAAATATTGGTGACATCAGTGATAGACTTTTATAATTGATAAGAATTTATCACTAATACTGTCTAATATATCATGACCAAAAAAAAAGTATAAATACCATCCATACATGTTATTTATTACAATAAATAAGCATATGTGTATATGTCTGTATGCATAAATTTACACATGGGATAACTTTAAAGTGTACGTAGACTTATAACAGTGATAGGCGCTGATAACTTTTTAACACTTATAGCTTGAAGTATTAATATTTCAAAGTCAATAGTCATTGATAAACTTTCATCACTTATAATTTTAAGAGTCGGTCTTTCAAAGTTGATAATGTGTGATAAAAGTTTATTAGTGATAGTGGCTGATATACTTTTATCACTTACAGTTTTAAGTGTTAATATTTGAAAGTTGATAATTTCCTTTTAAAGTTGATAGCCACTAGTAGAAGTCTATTAGTGATAGCCACTAATAGCTATTGATAATCAAATATTAATGATCAATCATCATCGTAAACAGAGAATCTAAGGTGAGATGAAGCAATAATGGAGAGCATTGTTTGAACCTCAACAATTTACCCGATAACCCTTGATAACTAAGCAAAATTGATAACCACTAAAAGTTTTCCATCACTGATATAGCTTAATCTTTCAAGGTTGATAGGTTTTTTTTAAAAAAAAAGTTGACAACCAATTATAAAAGTCTATCATTGATAGTCATTGATAGTCTTAAGTGTTGATATTTCAAAGTTGATTCCAATTGATGATAGTATATCGATGATAGCGGCTTACAGAAGCTATCAATGATAGCCGCACAAAAACCGATGAACGGAAATCATTGGACGTTGTTGTCTTTTCTTATATTTTGGCATATTTTTGTGCTGTATCTACAATTTTTTTTTATCCTTGTGCTTATATATTATTATTTTGGACTTAATTGCTATTTAGGCAACAAGCCCTGAGTCTTATCGAAATACCCTTTCGCCAAATATACACTTACATTTTTTTAAGAAAAATTTAAATTTGGTATAATATTTTCTTTAAATAAAATTTTATGAACGTATAGCACAAATGGTGTAGGGACCCCTAAATAAAATGAGGAAGACAAAATAGAAGACAGTAGGTAAGAAAAAGGAAACATAGACTGAAGCAATAATTTTTCATAAATGATAAAAAAGAATTGTGCATTAATAATTGATAGAAACCTAATAATGGATGGAGTTGAAACAAAGATCATCGCTTCCTCAGATTCTGGATATAGCCAGTATATTGTAGATAGATTATTTCATGTCTTACCTTTTGTTTTTGCTTTGTTTGATTTTGCACGGGTTATTGTGCTAATATTAGTTCATAATAATGTAATTTTCAAGATCGTACATTATCTGAAAATCAGAGATGTCAAAAAACAATAAAAGATCCTCTATTGCAAAACTGAAATGGTAAGGTAATACCTGTTGGCTTCCTTCAAATTCTAAATTTTCGTTTTATCTAGCCATTTGGTTGTGATGTTAATTGATGTGGGTACCATCGGCGCTACATAATGGACTCGGGACGGTGGAGACTTACCGAGTAAAATGGTATTATTACGATGCCTTTGAGGGAAAATGTATCAACAATGTATTTTAAAATGAACTTAACAGGAATGAGGGTCCTTTGGAAAACACATTCTAAGGTGAAATTAAATACACAACAGTTTATTCTACAACATTAACACACTCCCTGTAAAATCTATTTTGGGCAGCAAAGGCTACAACCTAATACACCCATAAACTAAATGTCACATATATTACAATATTATAAATGTGGCCCCAATGTCGAAAAAATGAACCACTGTTTTATGCTTTGTGCAACATCAATGTCGTATATCTTCCATAAACTAAAAAGTCCTGGTGCAATTATTTTGTTGTCTCGAAATGCAGATATTGCTCGCCGAGGGTACTGGAGAATCACACCGAATCTGAATGTTATTACCAAGGCAATAAGTTAAATTCATATATAAGCAAGAGAGCTGCGATCTAGATCAGGCTGTGGGCGGCCACGGGTAGGAGTTGGAGGTCTCTGAATGTTAAGTTCCTGAAAGAACCCAAACAAGGTTACTGCTCAGTAAAAATTCATGCTTTGCTAGTATATGACATTTTGGTTACTTAAATTCAAAGAGTTGAACCTGCATCCAAGTGTCTTCAATGATGCGTTCCGGAGATGTTTCGGGTGACTGGAGGGGAGGTGGCAAAGGATGGATCAACTTTGGGACCACGACCAATCCCCTCCCAATAACCAATATGGCACCAGCATTGTTTGCAGTTCCTACATATCAGTCATTAGGTCCAGAAACCTTGCTATGTGAGAGCATTAATGGTAGAAGGATGTATTTCAATGAACGCATATATCGTATCTATTAATTTCTTTCAATTTTGATTCATAACACATCATTGATTGTTATTAATATTACTATTCAAATGTTGATAATATATGTTGGTTGATCATTGAACTGACAAATTATAATTTGGGACAAAATTATAATTTGGGACAATGTAGTACAACTGTGGTAAATAGAAAGTTTGGGTTGGTCTAGTGGTAAATAAAAGGCTTGGATTTGATAAAAGGCTAAGATGCAATGGGTTCAGTTCATGATGGCCACCTACCTAAGATTTAATATCCTACGAGTTTTCTTAACACCCAAATGTTGTAGGGTCTGACGAGTTTATATATATATATATATATATATATATATATATATATTTAAAAAAATGAACTGTTCAAAGACTAGCTGGATAAAGGAAGGATGAGTGGGCCAAAAAATCTAAGTTAACCTATAATTTGCTACCTGCCTAGGATTGGTGACTCACCAGCCTTAATTTTATTCTGCATTCATTTTATTCAGCCGGCCTACTACCATGTATGTATCGTGTCATGGTGCCAAATAATCAATATTCGAGTAGTGGTGGCACTAGCAGGGAGTTAGTAACTCAAAATAAAAAATTTAAAGTCACAGTTGAAACTTTTAAATTCAGGAACTAAACAAACACAACTAATGTGCTACTTACCACAATAGTTAGTGGCGGAGAATAAAGTGATTAATTGTCCCTGAGCAAACCGTTCAAATCCGTCCATGACACATTCGTGGGCTCTTATTATGAGCTGTAATTTGTTTCTCTTGCAGAATTCTGTAACGCGATCAGGCTGCACAAAGGAAAAAAATTAAAAAAGATGGGAGAAAAAGCAAGCTCATATCCTCTTGAATTATTGTTCAACATGGATAGAAGAATAATAAGAGAGAATATGGTTTGCATCCTTTCTTCTCTAATGTTCTTCCGTTTACAAATAGTTAATATAGAAACGCACACTCAAACATATATATGTTAGCAACTAATAACTAGCATACCCCAAAGGTGACAAGACCGGGCCCCCTAGCATTTGGTCTTAGACCTTCAACACTATCATTTTCAGTTGGATCAGACCTGGAAACAGACGATATTTCACAACCCAAATGAAACAATAAACAAAAAGCTGAAAGAATTTAAATATACCAGAGCAGATCCATCAAAATAATAGACCCTGCATCCATTGTAATGGGTCTTTCGAGCTTCTCTATTTGTTCAACCGTCTGTATTGAACGCCCTATGCCTCCGTGCATGCAGATAATTTTCTTTTCAATCAACGCAGCAAGAGGAAGGTAGTTGAATAGTTGGTTGAAGCGTGTCCATGCCCAAATTCCATCACTCTCTCCCTACAGACACCTACGTTACTGGCTCTAATTAACTTCAAGTAATATTAATGCTGTAAATACATATCTATTCCTACCATTCTCTCTATGCATTCAAGACGAAAACCGAATAATGCATTTATATCCGCAGCCTCATGGTTTCCACGTATTAAGTGGACATTATCAGGGTATTCAATCTGCAAATTCATAACCATGCCAATATACGGTTACAAGAGTGGTTGAGTGACATAACAGATTATTGACAAATTTTAAAATAAAATCTTGCCTTGAGAGCGAGAAGTAAAGTTATAGTCTCCAAGCTGTGCTGTCCTCGGTCAACATAATCTCCCAAAAACAAGTAATCAATATACCTGCAATATTGTTAAAAATAATAATTATAACAAAGTTAAAAATTAAAAAATTTCATGTTTGTTTAGATAATTAATTCATAAAGGGAATCAAGACTATAGCTGACAAGTGTATATTTAGTGCTACGATTACAAGAGATCTATTAGCATCAGGTGGCATATTTGATAGATTTTTTAACAGCACAAGAATTTGCACTTCAACGTAGGAGAACGCTTTATCAAACACATTAATCTCTGGAATTAGTTCTTGATGTTGTTAGTATTAGAAACTAGCCTAACCGTCTGAATGCAAAATCATCATTATAATGAGACCACCACAAATAATTTGTGAGTACCCAAAATTTAAACTAAATGCAAGATGAAAAGAACCCTATGGGTCAAAAGTTGCACGCTAAGGGAGTGTTTGGGGCATTGACTTGAGTTGTGTTGGGTTTTTAACTCAACTAAATATTTGACCCACTAACTTCACAAGTCGCAGTTAAATAACTCAATTCCACCAACTTCAACAGTGTTCACTATTGAGGTTTGCACATTAATCGAAGAACTTCATCTTTCCCTCTTTCTCTCTCCCTCCCTCCCTCTAATGTTTCAATAACTCCACCCACCGGCCACCACCAACGACCAACTCTGGCAACAATCATTGTCAGCGACCACCTCCAACGCCCGACTCCAGCAACAACCACCGTCGTGACATGCTTCAACAACCATCTCCCGCAGCCAAACTCCAACCACCACCTCCAACGATATCCACCTGCGGCGACTATCTCCAACAATCATTCCACGTGACTACCACCTCCAACGACCAACTTCAACGATCACCTCTGGTGACCAACTTTGACAATCAACTCCATTGATCATCTTCAACAACTAACTCTAACGACCAACTCAATCAATCATATACTCAAAAAAAAATGTATGTTGAAGTGTTTTTAAATACAAAATTGAAATTATTAGTACATGGTATTTAATAGTAGTCTTATATAGTAGTTTATACCCTCATGCCTTTACTTTTGGTTTCACCCAAAAGGTCTCATACGATTGGTGATAGTTATTCTCCCTTATATACTCATGATCATCCCTTTATCTAGCTAATGTGAGGCTTTCATCGTATTCTCAACACCAACATACATGCATAATAGAACCTAACCTACAATTTGACATAAGATGTCATAAAAAGCACTAAACTCTTTTATGGCCTACCTTTTTTTGTGCATATTACACTCATGCATTCCACTAATGTGAAATTATATTATAATTTTGTTGTTAGTATGAAACAAGAGTATTTTGTCTAACTCAAGTACAGTGGTTACATGTAAAAAATTGAATAATAAATGTGAAGGTCTTAAGTTGACATTTCAATTTAGTGTTGTTAAAAATTTGAAAAAAATATATGTACAATTAAAATGTTAAACAAAAAGTTAAGCAACCAAAAATAACCACAATAAAAGCATACTATTTTAGATTACAAATAACTGCACTAGATACCCCTAACTTAATAACTCTACTCTGCATCCCAAACACTGGCTTTCTAACTCCAAACTAAACAACTTTGCACCCCAACCACATGCTTCCCAACTCCATAGACATATTAACTCCAAACCCATAACTCAACTCCCCAAATAGCCCCTCAATGTCAAACAACATAAATCCCAACAATGTTTCAATGAAAACGAATCCCATGAACGTTTGCCAACTCAACAAATCGCAATGATTATATAATCGCCACTTCCATGTAAAATTTGAAATAAATGACAATTTATCATCTAATAATTCATTTGTTTCTTTGATGCAAATAGGTAACTATCCTAAAGTCTCCTCTTGTAGTAATTCTTCCCCACGGATTATTAATTTTGGAGCTTCGAATCATATGACTGGTTCCTCTTCTTACTTTGACTCATATTCTCCACTCCATCATATTATAATAAGAAAAATGGAATTTCATATGATAGTTTTTCTTCTATTGCAGAAAAAGGAACCATTAAATTGATTGACAATATCTCTCTTCAATTTGTTCTCCATTCCAAAATTAGCCTACAATCTTTTACCCGTTAGCAAACTTTCTAGAGATTCTAACTGTCGTGTTACATTTTTTTAATCTCATTGTATTTTTCAACATCAGGACTCGTGAGAAGATGGTTGGAAGAGCTAGGATGCTTGATGACCTTTCCTACTTGATAAAGAGTCTTTTAGTGGTATAACTCAAAGTCTCAGTAGTATTAGTTTAATTTATGTTAAAGAGCAAATTGTATTTTGGCATCTTAGATTAGGGCATTCCAATTTCTAACTGTCGTGTTACATTCTTTAAATCTCATTGTATTTTTCAACGTCAGGACTTGTGAGAAGATGATTGGAAGTGCTAGGATGTTTGATGACTTCTACTACTTGATAAATGGTCTTTTAGTGGTTTAACTCAAAGTCTCAGTAGTATTAGTTTACATTCTATTAAAGAGAAAATTGTATTTTGGCATCTTAGATTAGGACAATCCAGTTTTTATTATCTCAAGTATTTATTTCCAAATTTATTTAAGGGCATCGATTGCTCTTCTTTTAATTGTGAAAGTTACATTTTAACAAAAAAATTCATCGTGTTAGGATACCACCTAACAAGAAAGTTTCAAGAACACAAGAAAATACAAGAACACTTAAAGATAGAATTATATTACAATATAAAAGGAATTATAATATAAGAATAGTCTGCCTCATAAATAGGATGCCTAGCAAGGTCTTAAGTTTTAAAACTCCCATTGATCGTCTTAAAAATGTTTTTCCAACAACCCACATAAATTCTTATTTACCTCTCAAAGTTTTTGGTTGTACTACTGTCTGCTGGTGTTTGCATACTCAAGTCACTTTCAATCCAAACTTGATCTTGTATAACTGGAGTCCCTTCTTGTAAGGGAGTCCCCTTTTTATGAGCTTGGTTTTTTTTGTTGTTCTTGTATTCTTTCATTTTTTTCTCAATAAAAGATGTTGTTCTTACCCAAAAAAAAAATCCAAACTTGATCATAGGACTCTTAAATGCATTTTTTCAGTAAAAAAAAGTTATAAATGTTTTGATCCTCATACCAAAAAAACAAAAAGAACAAGAAAAAACCAATGTAGAATATAACTTTTGGAGTGTTTGTGTTCCTCTTCATAGTTTTATTTGTCTTGATGTTACTAGTCCTTCGATGCCGAGTGTAGACAATTCTCAATTGAGAGGAGAAATACTACAAAATGGTCATACTGATCAAGTTCCTGAATTTAAGTTTTACACTAGAAGAAAATTCAGTCAGAGAAACCAAGACTAGATAGTTGATCCTTCATGAAACCAATTTGAGACTTCAGGGAATGAAACTGAAGAACCTGGTAATCTTTCTTCCATCCCTACTACTAATCGAACCTGGTAATCTTTCTTCCATCCCTACTACTAATCTTGATCACATTCCTGCGGTTATGTCAATTGTGTCTAATCTTGATGTTCTCATCGCCATTAGAATAGGTATTAGAAGTTGTACCAAATACCCTAATGCAAACTACAAGTCATATAAAAAATTGTGAAAGAATCATAAAGCCTTTACATCTAGCACAAATGATTTGTTTGTTCCACGGTATATACAGGAGGCTTTAGAAGATTCAAATCGAAAAGTAGCAATTATGGAGGAGATGAATGCTCTAAAATAAAATGATACTTGGGAAATAGTAGAGTTACCAAAGGATAAGAAATTGATGGGCAGTAAATGGGTTTTTATCATTAAATGCAATGCATATACATTGAGATATAAGGCCAGATTTGTAGCTAAAGGCATCGCTTAAACATATGAGAATGGTTATCAAGAAACATTTTGATGTAGCCTAAAGGATAAAAGGAGAGAAACCTCCAAGAATAAAATCGAAGTCTTCATTAAGAATCAAAAGATATCAATACAAGAAGACAATTTCTCTATTTATGGAAAATTGAAAACAAACAAATCCTAATCCTAATTAATCAAGGAAACTAATCCCAATCTCAATCAAACAAGGATTTGACCAAGATACCTTTATTTACCCTAGTTCTACTACATCAATTAGTAACTTAGTTTGTAACTCCTTTTGCCCCTCTTCCTTCCTACATAAAGGACTGACGTTGGCTGTTTGAGGAGGTTACACAATTGAAGTTCTTTTTACATTTGGTGTACAACATTATCCTTCATCCGTCATTTTACTCAATTGGAGCCCTAGGTCGGCTCCTTTTTTTTAGGCTTTATAATTGTATGTCCTAGTTTTCTTTCATTTTTTCATAGTGAAAGTTCAATTGCTCTTAGAAAACCAGTATCTCAATGTTGAATCAGATTTCGCATGTTTTAATACGTAGGTTGATATACACCTAAGGAATCAAAAGGTCGCATAAAGGGAATAACAAGTTCTTAATATGTATATTGGAAAATTAGCTCGAGATAAGAAACAAAATTAAGATAACGAATAAGACACAACCTGGACAACAAGTTTTATAAAACTGAAAGACCTGCGTAAAGCTCATACGGCAAACATACTCCAGATTTTAAGTTGATTCAAAATTAAAAAAATTACGTAGATGCAATGTAAGGAAACAAGGAGTTGTAACACAATCTCAATTGGCTATACTCACGTTATGTCTCCAGCTGTGGAGGGAAATCCGTACTCATCAAAAAGCCTCATCAAATCACCAAACTGTCCATGAAGATCACCAAATACCTTAACCGGAGCTTTAAGCTGTAGAACTGTTGGTTCATGCATAAAGATCTGTTCAGCAGCATAACAAAGCTCACCCACTTCATAGGAATCTAGGAAAAACCTTCGATTAGCAGGGGCTTTCCAATTCCGAGGTCTAAGTAAAATTGAAATGACCTGCAAAAGAGTTAAGAGAAACATAACCACCTCTCAGATTAGAAAACAAGAGCAAAAACTCAGAAATATATAAAACAATGGATCATTTAGGGGACAAAAACGCATTTCCAAAGAAAAATAAGTATGCTACTATTATCCATGTTCTTATAACTATTGAGAATACCCTATCCAACCCCTCTTTTCCATGCAGAAACCTGTGCGGGCTCTTCACAGGACAATAATTCACAGGTTTTCTCTTTTTTGAGTTGGCTTGTTGCTTGAACTGTCCAATATTTTAATCCACTGAACTTCTTTCTGTTTTTTTTAATGGACAACATGTTTGACCTTACAACATTTGGGTGTTAAGGAAACTTCTAGGATATTAAATCCTAGGTAAGTGAGTTGGCCACCATGGATTGAACTCATTACCTCTTAGCCGTTTATCAAACACAAGCCTTTTATTTACCACTAGGATAACCCATGATGGTTTAGCTTCTTCTCGTTTTAGAAGTGGAACAATTTCATGTTTAGCAAGTGCTTGTGGAAAAAGTGCGTTGAAATCTTGTTTTCATAGCCTTTCTTTTATTGGAGGGATTGGGAAAATGGTAAATATTAGAAATTATAATTGATAGATTTTCATAGCTATATGTAATGTTTTTGATAGAAACAACTCCTCCCATTGAGAAAAAAATGAAAGAATACAAGGGCAACAAAAAAGCAAGCCCACAAAACCCCTCGAAGAAAGGGTTTCCAACTAAGTAATATGCTACTTAGAGGATAATTACAAAAAGTCTTCGAGACCGAAGTTCAAAGAGAAATATGGAACCTCACCAAGGACCAAAGATCATCAGGGTCACTCCCCACATCCCTACATACATTAGGGCTGTATGTAATGTATAAATGCTAAAGAGTAAAGAATGCAAGAATACATTAATCAGTTATGTTCATTTGATTTATCTTTCAATAAAAACCAATATGCTGCCGTTTTTGCAGCTTGGTACTCTCGCCATATCAACTGTGGTAGGAAGGAAGAATTAGGGCATGTTTTGATTGACTAGAGGAAAAAAAATGTTTTTCAAAGAATTCATTTTTATTTAAACTCTTTTGATAAAAACTAGTTAAAATATACTTTAAAAGCTATTTTGAGTAGTTGCCAAACATTTCAAATCTTTTCAAAATGACTTACCGAAAATTAAATACTTGAAAAGTTAAACCAAACACACCCTTAATTGACAGAACAACCAAATTCGGTGGACACACAACACTGGAAAGTGGAAAATCGTCATTGTTTTTCAAGGTGGAACAAATTGGAGATTAAGCAACACTGGTAGTTTTATGGACGATGATTGCACAACAGAGGACTTTATTGCATTAGATTCATCTGCTCTCTCAATACCAAATCCTGAATTGTACATGAGGGCACACATTTCTCCAATCGCTCTTACTTATTATGCGGATTTTTGCTCCTAACGGGAGCTTAATTTTTCATTTCTATACTAACTGAATTTCAATGAGGAGTCTGTTTTCTAGAAATACACACACACATATATAGATAAATTCATGTATGTATGTATGTATGTATTTATGTATGTATGTATGTATGAAAGGAACAAATCAGTTTCATCATGCTGCATTGAGATACCTTCTTGTGTAAGCCCTGAGGAGATTTCTGCCTGGTGAACTTCTTGGTTGGATATGACAAATCGTTTGAAGGAATCATTCTTCTACTCTCGTTTTCAAATTGATCCAAAGACAATTGCCTCACCATCCCACCAAGGTTACCAATAGCCTCTTTAGCTACTACAACCTGGAGCAAGAAAATAAACAACTTCACAAGAATGTAAAAGAGAAAGTCACAGAATGTTACCGGTTTCAAAGAGAACACACAGCTCTGGGATGCAACCGGACATCAGCCTCATAGTCACTAGCATCTGAAGTTGTTTCAGCAGCTCGTGAGTTGTCATCTGAAACAGATGTATCTTCAGCAGAAGCAGCCTGAACTGCATGCCAGACAGCACTAGCAGCCTCAGCTTCAGCAGCAGAAGCCTCCCTCAATTTCTCCATGGAACTCTTATCCATGCTGAAAAAGATATAATTGCAATTTTCATGAAATATTTTCTCCAAGCTGGAACAAATGCAATCATTATAAACACCGTAAGGGCAAGTGCAAGAAAAGGTCTTCAGAATAATACCTCATGCCACCGGCTGAAGGACTCTCCAGTTCACCATCTGAAGATGGCAATATTGTAGATGAACTTATATTTGATTGACTGACTTTCGAACTTGTTATAAGTGATGCTCTCTCAGATGTAAGCACAGAAGAATTGATTTCAGACTGAAAAGATGAATTTTCTGCAACCAAAAAATCATCTAGCAGCACATCTGCAAAACAATGTTTTTTATAACAATGTCAAGAACATTGAACAAAAGAATTAAGGGAATTTCAATTTACACCCCTAAACTTTGGGGGTTGCATCAATTTAAACCCTGAACTAATAGTTGTATCGATTTAAACCCTGAACTTTCATAAGTATCTCAAGTAAACTTCTAAATTGTAATAAGTGAATCAATTTAGACCTTTTATTAAGATTACATTTGAATAACTACTGTCCATGCATTCAATTCTTACACGTGTGTAGACTTATTCAAATGTCGGATTAATAAAATAAATGGTTAGAATTGATGCATGAACAATTTTCAAAGGAAATCTTAATTGAGAGTCTAAATTGATTTACTTATGAAAGTTTAGGAGTTTAATGGATTAAATTATAAGTTTCACACAATGTTTATCCTAACAAGATATAATGGAGGGTGTAAATTGATACACTTACGAAGACATTCACTATTTCAATGACAGTCTTGTTTCCGTTAAAAAAAAAATAAAAAAAATAAAAATGATATACTTACAACAGTTCAAGGTTTAGATTGATACAATTATTAGTTCAGGGTTTAAATTGATACAACCCCAAAGTTTAGGGATGTAAATTGATACTTTAATGACTTCAAATCAAATATAGGTCAAACATAACATCCAGCTAAAAGAAGTTCAGAGTTGCAAATACCTATAATCTGAAACACAGGATTGTAGACAGAAAATTAGAACGTATAGGGTGCAATAGTGCTGTGTGTGTGACCATCAAATCAACATTGCTGCTTCCTCATACGCAAATATTAAACTTTATCATACGGTTATACAGGGTTACAGCATGAGAGTAGAACAACTTCATTTTCTTACCCCCTCTAAGACCACCATAAATGTAAATTCGGACACCAACAGAAGCAGCTGCATGCCGACAGCGACGCATAAGCTCCAAAGAGGAATCGTAATCAGCGTGACCCTTGTTTGCTCGTGATGAAGTTACCAGCCCATTTCTATCCAGCCAGACTCCAGCAGCAGTGTCCAATACTATTAAATTCCAAGAAAACAAATAAACACTTCATAAACAGATGTATGATAAAGACACAAAATAATAATCATCACCCTATAACCAAAAAAAAAAAAAAAAAAAAGAGTACCTGCAATAGATGCTTCACCTTCTATTGCACGTCCACCCCTCAGAGTACCTCCTGTAACATGCAATCGTGCACCAACAAAAACCTAAATAATCCCGAAGCAAAATTTTAAAGATCAGATGGCCTCATGGTTCAAACACCAAAAATTAAAACTAGCGCACTAGATGCCCCCCTTCTCCAGGTTTCCAGAATTAGTTAGGCACTTACTGCAGCATGTTGATATCTAGGTGAAGGAGATACCCCAGGTGCGAGGGTCCACTCCCACTGACCATTTCTATGCATCAACAACCCATATGCATCTGCCAATGGCTGTAAAGAACAACACACAACATAATTGTCCGGAAAAGTCTCAATAAGGAAATATTTCTTTTTTTTTGTTGGGGGGGGTTCTAAATAAGGAAATATTTCTCAGTTATAGAAATCAAAGCAAAGACTGAGCACAAGAGGCAAGGGCAGCAGCATGTTGTTCCAATCCATTCTTAAAGACGTTCTCCTTTATTTTATCAAATATCAAGCATACCATAAACTATCGCCTATCGGGTTCCTCTCCCTCTTGTCATCCACCCACCCTCACATCCCACAGTTTCCCTTTCTTAGTTTGATGGTCCCCTCTCCCCGCTCCCCACCCTAATCCGCCCCATTTCCCCTCTCTTTGTCCCACCCACCCTAACGTTGGGACTACAAGCAACATTCTGTACCCGTAAGAAAGGGGAGATGAGTACTGCTATGCAAGATTGACCTGTAGGTCTGCTGGATGGGATATGTTGAATTGCTTTTGAGACAATTGTAATTCCCCATGGTATGGTTGTTGCCCATTCTTTATTGTGTAACCTTGAGGATCAGGTTGTTCTTCATCGGAGACTTAGCTGGTTTACCATGGATTCGATATAGTAGTCCTCATTAAAAAAAAAAAAAAGATCGATCCATACTCAACTTTCAGCAGTTGAGTACGAAGGGAGAATTATTTTCATAGGGAGAAACCCAGATTTGTTGCCTTGGACTCAAAGGCTGGTTTCCATGAGGTCTATCCTCGAGAAGGTCTTCTTTACAACTTCCGTCAGAGATCCACAAGCCTCTCCTATGATGTTGAAGGTTTCCATGTCCCATCTGTCCATAGGTAGACCACGTACCTTAATCCATCTCCCAAATGATGGAACAACTTGGTCATTGAAGTATTCGCCGTGACTCTCTAGTGAATACAATAGATTAAAGGAGCCAACTTTTTGCCAACCTTTATAAGACCCCAATAATTTTGCTTGTTCGTGGTCTGCACAGTGCATAATTGCTTTGTTGGGTTGGAAGGGAGCTAGAGAACATTGTTAAATGATATAAAATTAAATCTACCTTCACCCATCAGCTTAAGCTTTTAGGTCAACTGGTGATGTAACATGGTACCAGAGCAGATGGTCTAAACTCCTGCAATATTATTTCCTCCTCAATTAATATTATTTTCCACTTATTGGGTTTTCTACATATTTCAAGCCCACAAGTGAGGGGGGTGTTAAATGATATAAAATTTAATTTGTCTCCACCCATCAGTTTAAGCTTTTGGGTCAATCGGTAATTTAACAAACAATAAGCTGTGACATTCTTGGATGGCTCTAAGAATGTTGTAGCTATCATCGTGCAAAATCTTCCTCTTGAGAATACTATGTTGTTTGTGTCAAAGGAGACAAGGGGCTGGGAGATTCCTTTAAGTGGGGTCTGTAATCAAGGAGAGGTTGGGGAATAAATGAACTTTTTCCCGTGGTTTTCCATTCCTTCTGTTCTTCTTTATCTGCCGGTTTGGCTCTTTCATTAAGAAAGGCTTCCTTGTATAAGGGTTGTTGACTTTCATTAATGGCTTCGGTTGCATCTGAGCTGTAGAAAGTAGTGAGGCCTAGCCGCCTATGAAAGCAATCCATCCTTTCCTTTGTTCTCCAGCAGGAACTAGAAGACTCGAGCTTTACTATTTCCACCGAAAAACCTTTCTTGCTTGATATTTTTGCAGTCCATACTATTTGATCCTCAACCCTGGTTTCTTTAAAGAAACTTTTATTCAATAGAGCAATAAGGAGAGATTTGAAAGTTTCAGTGACCCATTGAAGAGTGCTCCTATGTATTGATACTGAGAAGGCCTTGTCTCTGGAGGATTTTGTTAGTTGAATTCGAGAGCCACAGAAAGATGGATCGCTCTCCATCAAGAAAATTCTTCTATCAACAGTAACAATCTGATCAGCGATGGTCTAGGCATGGTGATAGGCAGCGGAGGAGTCAATGAACAAAGTCATGGTTGCAGTCCCGGCAAGAAGGAACAATGTGGAGGGTGAAAAGGGATGAGAGGGGGTAGAGAGAGAACACGGTCAAGAGAGCCTTTTGTTTTTTCTTGTGTATAATTTTTTTCATTAATTTATTGAACTCTAGCACAACAACAATCCTTGAGATCTCAGGCTTATTCTCGTTGAGTGGGTTTTCTCCAACATATTCGAGAAACATATTAACCGGATGACTACTCTATTGGGATGTGATGAGGACGCTATGGGTGTGTCAACCTAGTTGAGATATCCAAGTGCACCTGCTGATTCCCTAGTCTTTTTGGTCTTTTTGGATTCTTGTTACCTTACTAGTTATAACTCACTGTAATTCGAGCATTAGCCACTTTTTATTTTATTTCATCAATGAAAAGTGTTAGTTTCCATTTCAAAATAAAAAAATAACCAGATGACTATTAAAGCCCCACGATCTTTCTTATGAGAAACGGGCTGCTCTAGGAGATGCAAAAGTTCAACCACTAGCTTCAAACCAACGAAACAGGGAGAGAGAAATGATTAACCTCAATTGGTAGCTCATAGTTCCACAAAAAACCCATTTTCCTCGTTCCAAATACAAAAATAAGTATTTTGAATGCAACAACTCTGAACTTCCATCATAACTTGAAAAAACCACACTAGTTATGTAGGCTGGTTTCTTTCGTTTTCATGTTTTTTTGTGGGCTTCGATTTCAAAGGCTTTTTGTAACTGCTCTATAAGAGCTATTTTGCATAGTTGGAGTCCCTTCTTGTAGAGGGAGTTCCTTTCTTTTGTGGGCTGGTTTTTTATATGATCTTGTATTCTTTCATTTTTTTTTCTCAATGAAAGTGGTTGTTCTCCTTAAAAACTTAAAAAAAAAAAAAAAAAAAAAAAAAAGGAAGAAACCACACTAAAATTGCACTGAAAATGAAAAAACAAAATGAAAAACCCACAAAAATGGCAACAAACAGCAAGCTGCAAAGTGGAGGCAGCAATTACTGCAAAAGACAACTATGGTGAAGGAGAGACAGAAATGCAGCGAAAAAGTATGGCAAGAGAGAGTGATCAATGAGAGAAAAAAATAGAGGAGGGGATCTACGGTTTAAGGCACGGCGACTGACGACAGAGAAACGACTAGGGCATCAGGGGTAGGTGGTCGGAGATTGGAGATGACTACAGTCGTCAATGGAGGTACAGTGGAGAGGGACGAAAAAGGAACGCCGACCAAAAGGATGAATAAAAAAGGAAGATGATGACCTGAAAGAAGGAAGAAAAGAAGTTCGTGATGAGGATCGACGGCCAAGGGTGGCGACGGTAGGTGATCCAAGGCATCTGCGGCTAACGGCAATGGTCAAAGGTTAGAAGGAAGGCAGCTAGGTTTTTCAGGCAGCTAGAGACTTTGGTTTGATTCTTGAAGAGAGTTCTCCTTTTATCCTTCAGGCTACATCAATTTGGTATCAGAGCAGCTGCCTAGACCAATAATGACTGCCGCCGGTGGAAGACCGGAAACTCTTGGCAACACTTGGAGGTGAGCAGAGTGGGCCGAAAAACAAAGTCGAACAGTCGAAACTAACCGAACCAAAAAAAACCGGCCGGTTTTCCCTTGAATCCGGTCAGAACCGGCTTTTTTCCCCCAGAAAACTGAACCCGACCGACATTTGCCCCGAGGCCGACCGAACCCGACCAACACTAAAACCATTGTTTAAAATATATATTGTATTATATATGCCCATTAATTTTGTTTGAAAAAACGTGCATAGATGGAATGATGGGAAATTAGCAAAGTACAATTACATCCCATTAATGCTCAAAACCATGGGCAATAGTGGTTGTCCAAAAACCACTTTGAATTTATAAAACAATTAATTAATTACATTCTCTCTCTTCTATCCTCTCCCAACTCCCAAGAAACTCACCCAACTATTTCATTCTCTCTCTTCTTTCCCCTCTCTTTCTCTCCTCTCTTATGTAAACTACCCCAAAATTTTCTCTTTTTTTTTCTCTTCTTCTCCATTTTTGCTTCATTTTTTCTTCTCAAATATTCATTGTTTTGTTTTCTTCCTTCTTTGTCTCTTATTTTTTTCACATGTTTTTTTCTTTTTAAGTTGGTCAATTTCTCTCTATCTTCAATATTTTTTATTTTCTTCTCTTCTCTTTTCTTCACTTTTTTTCTCATTTCGTCGGAAATACGGAACCGACAAAACCGCCCGCCCCGCCTGTGTGAACGGCAGGCCGGCGTCTTCAACGCCTCCATAAACCGTCAAAACCGACCGATTGAAACCCGAGTCGGCAGCGGTGTTTGTCTAAAACCGATCCCACTCGACCGATGCTCACCCCTAGCAACACCAATCGCAAGAGGGAGCTCTGTGAGTGTGCTCATAACCGAACAATGCAAATCTAAATATCTAATTATGGGGAACCCTTTAATTTCAAAAAAAAAAAAAAAAGAAAAAGAAAGAAGAAACAAAAGACTTTGTCAAGATTTTACAAGAAAGACTATTATCGATCAAGGAAGATGCCACAAGAAAAAATACAGCAATTGGTATAGGCAAGAAAGTCAAATTCTCCCACAAATAGTGTTGGAATTCTGACTCAAGTGATTCAGAAGAGGAATTTCAACATTACAATGTCGTTCATGCTCAATTTTATCAAAGAACCTATCAAGATCCACATTGGAATTTTGATACTAATGATTCAAGCAATGCCAATGAAGATTTGAATACAAATCGAAAAATAAAAACAAATTGACATTAACAAGAAAAGGCCTCGAGATATATTCGGGCCAGTTTTCAAGAAAATGATGTTAGAATTAGGACTCATATGATTCAGAAAATGATTTCGAGTGTGAAAGAAATTATTATGACTAACGTCAAAGAACACCCATGAATCATCCCTACACTATTATGGAGGTTGAAACATTTTCAAGAACATAGAAATATTCTAATCAAAACATGAATTGGGAAGAATTTCGAAAGGGAATGGATGAAATTTGGTGTCTTTTGGGAAAAATTCAAGACGGGTCAGAAATCACTCAAAGCTTTGAATTTGCACAAAAAAAAATTCAATGAATCACTGTTGAAGCTCACGAGTGAAATTCAAGCAAGCCAAATTTTGAAGGGGAAGACCTTTTGTGTTATCTCGTGCGACGAGGAGAATGAAGACATGTTCAAAGGACAGAGTTGTGTGATTCTTTTCATCCCATTACATGTGCGACCCCGAACTAAAGATTTTAATGTTCCCACGCGAATTCACCGACATTTTAGAAGAGGAGGAAGCGAACAAAGAAACTTGTGTTGTTGCGTGCGAAGACAAAGAAGTCGAGAAGGAAGAAATAGGAACATATGATCTGACTCGCGTGATGAGTCTTTTTCTCCAAACCCCACGCGACATGACTTGTAACCAACTCCCTTCATTTTGGCCACATGATCCGCACAAACTAACCCAATTTTTTCCCTTAATCCACCATGCCCAAATACAAACCAACCAAGCCCAAACTTTTTACAAAATTAACTCAACCCATTTCCAACGTCGTTCAACTTGGTAGTTTTTTCCTCAAGCCACACTGTTATATGTTCAATCGGCTTGGAAGATGAATTTCTTTTACGTTTTATAACGTATTTTGATTTCAAGGATGTTGATTTGTCTTTTTTGGGTAATCTTCATTTTCTTTTTAAAACTCGAGGATGAGTTTTTTTTTGGGCGGGAGGGATAGAATGATGTAGTAGGGATTAGGGTAAATTCGGCTATCTTGGTCAATCATTGATTGATTAGGATTAGGATTAGTTTCCTTGGTTTATTAGGATTAGGATTAGTTTCTTTAATTAATTAAGATAAGATTCGTTTGCTTTCCAATTCTCTATAAATAGAGTAATTGTCTTCTTGATAACTTTTAATTGATAACAAAGACCTTGATTTGATTCTTGGAGAGAGTTCTCCTTATCATTTAGACTACATCAAACAGCACACCCCGACCATACGTAAAAAGCGCTCCTCCCGAAAAGGCGGATGGAGGAAGAACTCCCTGACCATATCACTAGTAAGCCTATGACAAGCATGCGAGAACCCAAACATCTGAAAGAAATGATCTCACGCTGCTCTCGCAAACTCACAACGCTAAAGAATATGATCCAAGTCTTCCTCCACCTTCCAATAAAGAATACAACCAAACGGACCAACAAACGAGGGCAACTTCCCTACAAGACAATTCATCGTGTTAGCACGACCATGTAAAGCTTGGCAAGTAAAAAATTTCACTTTCCTCAAGATCTTAATCCACTAAAGCGCCGAAAAGACCAAGTCACCTAGAGGAGACGAGTCAAACGAACAAAGAAAAAAAGCTTTCACGAGAATCCCTCCAAAGGATTGGAACTCCAAACCCTTAAATCCCATCTTCCACGCCTTGAAGAGTAGCCCTCAAGCAAAAACAAAAGAGAGGCCACATCAATTGCTTCCCTATTGGAAAAAAGAACGACTAAACCCAAAAGAAAACGAACATGAGCTCCAAGACCAAACCAAGAAACCAAACACAAAACGATTTTTAAGGGAAGACAAATGGTAAAGATGAGAAAATAAAGAGAAAAGGGGTTTATCCCCCCACCCACTAATCTTCCCAAAAATATGTGCCATTCCCTTTTCCAACCACACAATGGACCAAGTGAACAAAAGAAGGGAGCTCCTTAGAAATATCCTTCCATAAATTTCGGTAGGTGCCTTTAACCCCTTTCGTCGACCACTCAAAAGGGTGGGGAGCAGGGACTCGAGGTGGAACCGCCACAACCATTTGGCTATTAAAGCTCTGTTACAAAGCCTTAAATTCCCGATTTCTAGCCCCCCCAATTGGAATTCAAACAGCCACCTTAAACTACATGAATATCATAAACAACTCTTCCCTACCATTTTCACTTTTCAACTTCTGTCATAACCATCGAAGTTCATTGACAATGTTTTTTTTATCCATTCTATCCTGACCATAATGACCCTTATCAAAAGAAACTTCAGTGAAAAAAATAAAATAATAAAGAAAACTGTACCATGCAAAACAGACGAGCATGGGAGAAAAAGAAAAATATCCTTTGATAAAAATTATAGGTTTTCTGTAAATGTCTTTTAGTTTGAAAGTAAAATTGAGATAAGAAATAGAGTACACATAACACTTGTTTAAGAAAAAGAAACAAGAAAGTCTTCTATTTTCCACAAACTATATGGCATCAAATACTATATGCTTGAGCAAGAAGTTGATCAACATAAACATTTAGTTCTATTTTAGAATGAATATCCACGTTAGATTATATCGACTAGAAAAGGGTTTGTCATACTGCGCCTGAAGAGTCTCTTCCCCCACAAAGCAAAAACATGCCATCTGACCGCGCACTAGCCGTTGCGTACCTACAAAGAAACATATAACTCTATAACTTACCATAATCTGTAGAAATAAAGAACACTAGAAATTTTATTTACTGGTGAGACTAATAAGTAATAACACACTCACATTCGAGCAGATGGCCTATCACCTTCTGGGTTCAACCTCTGCCAGGCATACGGTTTCTGGGCAGTATCTAGAGCCCAAGCATCAGAAAGAACTCGTTTACCTATAAAGAACATAAAAAGTAAAAACTATCATGTAACCTTTGTATACCCAATTAGCATAAATTGGCATCAGCTTAATAGATGAGAACACAATATATATTATGGCAAGACTTTTTCTTCTTTCTTTCGAAATCTGAAAGGATATATGATTGTCATGTTTAAATTTCTTAAAAAAGAAAAAGTAAAAAAATAAAAAGAAACCCACAACCGAAACAGCCAAAACAAAAACAAAAACAATGGCAAAGTCATCCTACTAGGAAGTACACCAACAGTTTAGAATGAGAAACAAATAATAATTACATAACTCTTTACATACTGATACCCAGTGAAAGCTATTAAATCTAGTTATGGATCATATCTCCTCCCACGTCCCAAGACCTATCTCCTCCTCACGAAATATCCTCTCCTTCCTCAAACTAGATGTTCCATAAAGGGTTCGGTTATATGTCCAAGAGGTAGCCCAAGGTAGGTAATATGCAAAGAAGCAATCTCACACCAAGCAATAGCCGACCATCTTGATCTAACCAACTTCAATCATTCAAAATTAATAAACATTGAAAAAGTGACAAGCACTCCATACTTCATATAAAGCCTACCACTGAGGGAGGAAACACAATTGGATCCATATATATATGTATGCATCAATGCACATTGATCGATAAGTACATAGTATAGTTTTTCTATCATTTGTCTTCTCAATAGACTAAGGAACCCTCATCCCTAAGGTCTTTAGGCTATTTCTCCATTTTTTACTTTAATATATCATTCTTTGTTTCTTATCCCCAAAAAAATAGTATGTAAAAAAGTTAATGTGCCTTTTTGTTTCGAACATGTCTCTTTTGTGGTCCAACAAAGGTTGGTTTCTCATTAAAAGTAAATGGATTGGGATTTTCTCTTTTTTTTTTTTTTAATTTAACTCCAGTAGTTCAACCAAGCAGTAAAATAGCCGCAAAGTCCAACAAAAGAATAAAAGAAGTATATAACCAATTCTTCACTTGCACCTACCATCATTGCCACTCACAGTAACCAGATACCTTTGAGCAACCAAGTCCATCACATGGCCATAGCGAGGTCCAGGTCCCTGTCCTTGTACCACCACCCTATATTCCCATTTTTATATAAGTTCCAAGGATTTCCCTACATCTTAAGTATAGAGATACTGAGCTAATTTTACCTGTGCCACTTGAATTTATCATTTGTTAAATCAAGCACATAGAGATCATCTGTGGAATGCCCAGCCGGACCAATGCCACCCTAACCAAAGAAAAAAAGAACTCAGTTAATACAAGTATCAGCTTGAGAAACCATGCAAGGAAACCTCAAAATTTTCCAATTTTTGCGAACTTTTCTTATCCAATCACCTGGAAAACAACCATGGTACCCACTGCAGCTGCAGCATGTGCAGCCCTTGGTGATGGTGGCTCACCAGCAGGTCTGATTCTAATATCCAAACATCCAAGCATTAACAGTCAGAACATCCAAGTCAACTCCACGAGTAGAAGAACAGAGTTGTGTGTGCGTGTGTGTTTGTATGAAGTAATAATACCTGGTCCATTTCCTAGTGAGAACGTCATAGGAGTGCACCGAATTGGTCACACCCGCCAACCCTTCATAACAAAAGTATCAAAAAACCAATTTAAGAATTCAGAAGTTGAACCCATAGCGTGCAAACTCATCTAATAACAATTGACCAGATTTCTTATTCAAATAGGGTGAAAATCAGTACATATTACATCAACTCCATCAGTAGCATTCAGGACAGCAATAAAAATAATAATAATCGTAGAGAGGTTGGAGAAGAATTACTGATTCCAGGAGCAGCAGAGGAAGCTCCACCCTCGATGGCAGTGGCGCCACCAAAGAGAATGAGACGGGGGCCGAAGGATTTAGTGGCAGCAACGGCAGTGAGGGTGTGGCCGCATCGAGGTCCAGGAGCGTCGTCGTCGGTGTCCCAATATGTCTCAAGTGCTCGATATGACGGAGCCGGGTACAGCCATGGCTTCGAACCCATCTATAACCACAACCAGGCCGCCCCGAAGAGAAGCTTCAGATCTAACAAACAAACTCAACAAACATGATAGAAACTGCCTAATTTCCAGAAAAAGTATGAGAAAAGGTGAAATCCGTGGGGCCCGAGCCAGGCTCCGGAGCCTCGTTGGCTCGTTCTAAAATCAAAAATCTGCTTCTTCGGTTTCACTTTCTGTAATGAAGTAAAAGGGAGTTCCGCTTATTTGACTTCCAACCTTCAATTTGGAAATGGGTCTTCGACAATCATCTTTCTTTCTTTTCTTTTCTTTTTTTTTTTTTTCATTTTCCTTTTTTTCAACAATGATTTTTACATTTTTAGCAAGTTTTATTAATTTTAAACTCTGAAGGGTGCTCTGGCTACAAATTTTTATAAGTCTCTTCAAAATTGTCTAATATATATATTTTTAAAAGTTCAACTATATATATGTAACGACCCGAGTTCAGGGGAGGGACATGAATGAACCGAGATCACATCCGAATGAGAGGGATCCTGAGGACATGAAAACATGATTAAGAAAGGCTTAAAGGAATTGAAAGTTACTATCTATACCAACAAGGACCCATGTTGGTTTGTGGGGATAGGCAAGGATGACGTAGCCAGGACGCAGGGGAATGTCAGGGCCATCAGTTGCCGAATCCGGATTCCGAATCCTGGGCCTGGGGCTTTACAGATGGTATCATAGTGGAACCTCTCCCAGTAAGGTGTGGCTCGGGGACGAACCAAGCGGAAGCTGGTGGGCATGTAACGACCCGAGTTCAGGAGGGGAACATGAATGAACCGAGATCACATCCGAATGAGAGGGATCCTGAGGACATGCTTATAAATATTGACCGTTCTATTATACAATAAATTTTTTTTGTTTCTAATTAAATTTCAAATTTTTAAATCCTTACTATTCAGAATTCTAACAAAGTTTCCTCTTTGTAGCCAAGAAATCTTTTAAGAATTTCACATAGTTTGACATTTGTTCTAATGCCTCAATGAACGAAACGTTGATAGGCAGTTGTTTCATAATATTTAAAAATTTATTGAACGGTTAATCCTAAATCGCCCTTTTGAATCCTTTGTGGTAAAGGAGGTGGTGGTCTCACGATCTATTTTATCTTCTTGTCTTTTTATGACATTGTGGGGTGTCTTTTATAACCTTCTTTTTTTTCTTCTTTTCCTTCTTTTCCTTCAAGTCTTTTCTCTGGTACTGTTCCATTATTGGACTTCATTTCAACTTCTTCAGCAATCTTCTTATTTTCTTGTGTTTTAACATTTGTTACAGGGTTCTTCTTTTCTGTTCCTTTATGAGGTCTTCGTATTGCTTGGCAGTGTTCATTGTGGCCTATTTTTCATTTCATTAGCCAATTGTCCCACATGGACCTTCAGACTTCTTAACACTACATCATTTATAGCCATGTATTCTTTTAACAAGCTTTTCATGTTCGAATTTTGTACAGGTTGTTGTTATGTTGGTTGGAGTACTCTTTGTAGTTGTTGCAGGTACTATGGCAAAATCTGGTGGTACTGCTTGTCTTGCTACTTGTCCTACAACATTATTGCCCGTACTTGGCTGACCTCCCCATGAGAAATTTGGGTGCATTCTCCAACTAGGGTTATATGTGTTCGAGTTTGCATTACATTGTGGTTGATTCTTTTGGTACCCTACAAAACAAATTGACATTGGGTTATAAATACAATTATCTGACACATGATTATTGTTATGAATGACTTTGGGCCTTTGGCCCATAGCAAAAAGGAAAAAGATATTTTTTTATGAGAAAAGAGGTAGAAGTTATCCCACCTTGGAAGATTAAGGAGTGGCAAGTAGGTATATATACAAGTGCTTGCAAGGAAGCTTCCAAAGTGTGGTAGTGGTGGAAGTATAACCCTTTCACCACACGCGCGCACCGCTGCCCCCGTCTGGACGGACGAGTTCAGGTAACCGTGCTTGCGCGAAAAAGAAATAAATTTTTACTACCTATCCATTCTAATTTTTATTAAATATACTCCATTGGTTTTAATTTTTACCTATAAACGTTTTATTTTATTTTCTCTTAAAAGGTTTGCGGTAGAATTCTTTTTTAATAACGAGAAAACTCTAGCCGCCATACTCTTTGAGCTCTCTTTCTGATTTTCACTATTCCGGTTTCTGAGCTACCGTTTTCTTTGCTTCCAGTTCGTTCTCCGCGCTAGTGCACGCCAGCGTTCGGGTGTTGTGTGAACCTTGGGGAGCAACCGATTTTTGCGATATAGCACCGAGGTCGCGTTGTTCTTGCTTTCAAGGCAGTGGGATTATCCACAGCACAACAACATTCATCTGGATTACAAGTTGAAAGCAAGAATCATCCTACATTCTAGATGTCGATCAAGAACGGTAAGGTCCTTCCAGATCTGTCGAAATTGGAACCTCTGGAGGGATCCAATTATCGTCGTTGGTCACAGAAGCTTCTCATCTTCTTCGAGCAATTGGAAGTCGATTACATCCTCACCACCATCAAAATTGATAAAGGTAAGCGCACTGTGGTGATTGATTCGGACAGCCCCAAAATCACAGATCCGGATAGCTCCAAAGTCTCAGATCCGATAGAATCCAGTCAGTCCAAATCTGAACCTGCTGTAGATTCAGAAAAATATGAGAAAGATAACAAGACAGTTCGTGGCCATTTACTCAATCATATGACGGACTCCTTGTGTAACGACCCGACTTCAGGAGGGAGACATGAATGAACTGAGATCACATCCAAATGAGATCTTGAGGACATGAAAGCATGATTAAGAAAGGCTTAAAGGAATTGAAAGTTACTACCTATACCAACAAGGTGCACCTTCCTTTTCGGTAGCTCAATCATAAGAACTCCATAGTTATGCATGTGAGTGAGAACAATGCATCCTGAAAGGACCCGTTTACTCATGGAAGCATTTAAGACAGTAAAGGATGACGTAGCCGGGCTACAAGAGACGTAGGGGAATGTCGGGGCCATCAGTTGTCGAATCCTGGTCCGAATCCTGGGCCTGGGGCGTGATACAGAAGTCAGCAAAGGTGATATGGGACACTCTAGACTCTCGGTATGGAGGGGATAATGCATGTCGTAAGAAGTATGTCAATTGTGGATCATGAATAACTGTTAACTATCTGGCGGCGCATGTACTGTATGAAGGCATGAATCCAATAACTGTTAACTATTGGTTTTACTATTGCAAGTGATTATGCATATTGCATTCTTGCCATAAGTACTTTTGCCGAAACGACTTCTACATCTTCCCAATTCTGGTTGTTGTTGGCTATGATGTGCACAACTCCAGCGACATACTTCGACTACCACTTCCACGTGACTAACTCCGACTATTAGATTATCTTATGTTTTTTACATGTACATAGATATTTTTGTGGGCTTTGTTATTTCATTTGTAAGTGGCAAAGTAGACTTAATCATAAAAACTAACCATAAAAAATGTTTGCAAAAAACAAGTTTGCACAAAAAAGAATTTATTTCATTGTATTAGTGTAAAATGTAATAAAGAATTAAATGTTTGCCCCAAAAAAAAATGAAAAAATCATTAACCATAAAAATTGAAATCCATATTTTACAAATGGGTAAAAAAACAAGATAAGAATTTGTAGTTGTTTTTTAAAGTAACATTTATGGTTGAGTTAAAATTAATTGAGGTTTAAAAATCGAGGGTTAAGGAGTAAAGAAAATGTTCATTTTATTGGGATATGTTTAATGTTTAGGAATGGAAAAAAATATATTTTATGTAATTGACTGTTAAAAATTAAATTCAAAATTTGTGTATAGTATATGTTTACTTTGTAAGAATTTGTTACATTTTAAGAATGATAAAAAAATTAAGTATTTTTTAGTATTAAAAATTTTAGAAAAATATGTTGCATGATTGGAAATTTAAATATAAATATTTAAAAAAAAAAATGAAGACAAACGTTTAGAAAAATTGCACCATATATTCCAACTCAACTCAACACTTCAAACACATGCAATTTAACTTTTCAGACAATAATTACCTACTCAACTTAACTTTGTGCGCCAAACGCTCCCTATGAGTTATTTCTTCCTTTATTTTATCTTTTCTAATAGATTTATCATGAATTTTATGTCGCCTTTTAATTAGTCTCAAGTTTGATAATTTATAATTTCGTTATTCATTCAAGAAATTACGTAGAAATTTGTGATTTGTCCAAAAGTTCTCATTTAAAACATCAAATCCCTAATTCTCTATTCTTACAAATAATTTTCTCTATTTTTACAAAGAACAATACTTGATGTACCCATCTTTATACATCCCACTCTTAAATCATATCATACACATACAAAATAAATTAAAATATTGATGTATAAGTGCAGCCCGAAAGTGTATTTTTCGTTTACAAATAGTTTTAAAAGTTGCCACATTTTTTCTATATTTTTTTAAAAACCCTACTTTAATACTTAATCATAGACGGCAATCAGAACATGGAACCCCTGATTCCATTAGTTCCAGAACCGGGAGCAGCCAAAGCGTTAAACATCAATCACTCCAGACAAAATTGGAATTATTTAGAGAATAAAAATAAGTAATTAAATAAAATCAGTGTAGCTTCCCATAGCATGTGCACCCCAAACTGTTGAATCAAGCCTACCCCACACCTAATCTCATTTGCATTCTGCTTTTTTTTTTTTTTTTTTTTTTTTTTGAAAAGTACTATTGTTTATTTATTCTCTTGTTGAAAGAAAAGAAAGAGCAGACCATTTCTTTTTCTTTCTTGACACAAGCCATTTTTCAAACTTTATTATGGATTTACGAACCATAAGTCAATTATCAAGTAATGATTATCAAGTTAGACTAGAAAGAGAAGGTAGCGCAACAAAACACTTGAAAATGTTATCATCCAAGAATATAAATTATAATAATAATATTAATATTGATAGGACACATATAATTTTCATTCTCTTTCCAAAACTCCAGTTCCACATTACAAATAAAATATGTTCGATTATTCACATTTTTTTTTTTTAAAATTTTACTTTAGTCTTTACCCCACAGGCCACATCCACAACTACACCAAAAAAAAAAAAAAAAAACTGTAATTAATTTAAGATGAATGCAAAATTTGTTTCCCATTATGCCCTGGTTGACACGTGTGAGGTTTGTAGGTCTAGCCTCTCCACTCGTTGCACTGCTGTCGAGGCCTGGTCTTCTGCTTTCCTGCCTTCAACGGGCATGGAGTCTGTACTGGAGGCACCATACAGTTGTATTGCAAGCACAAAGAACTGCTCAAAGGAATCTCAGCCGTTGGATTAATTTCTATACCTGTCAAATAATTATGCTGTAAATACAGTATCTGTATATTGGCAGAGAGGAGGCGTTGCACGAAGCAAGCCGGTACTCGACCACTAAACCCATTGTTGTTCAGATACAAATTCTGTACGGTTGAGAAGAAGGGTGATATCGGGCCCGATAATTTGTTGTAACTGAGATCAACGGTGGTGATTGAAACGTGATTCACCGGTTCAACATGACCGGAGAACATGTTGCGTTGTAACTGAAGGGAGGTGATCGGGAATGTGAATAGCCGGCCGGGGATTGTGCCGGTGAACTGGTTCAAGCTCAGGTCGAGATAATTCAACTGGTCGAGCCGAGTGAGGAGGCGGTCTACAGAGCCACCGAGGCGGTTCCAAGAGAGTGAGAGATATTGAAGGGACGGAGGAAGGGAGTTTGGACCAAGCCAACCAGAGAGCGCGTTATGCTTCAAGTCGAGACGAGTTAGGGTTCGGGAGAGGAAGAGAGGAAGCGGACCGGTCAGACGGTTGTGGCAGAGAATGAGGTTGGATAATGCGGGTAGCGTTCCAATGGGGCGAGGAATTTGTCCGCTCAGTTGGTTGTAGCTCAGGTCCAGTGTTCTAAGATTGCGTAGGTTGCCGAGACCCGCTGGGATCTGACCGGAGATTAAGTTACGGCTGACGGCGAGAAAACGCAGGTTCTTCAATTGGGAGAGTGTTTCCGGAAGAGAACCGTAGATCCGACCCGGAACCACAGAGAACTCGGTTAAGGCAGAGAGCTTACCAATGGAGAGGTCTAATCGACCAATTAAGCCAGGCGAACCAGCCCTGGGGTCTCCAAGATTAAGGGTGACAACCTTGTTGGATTGACAGGAAACGCCGGCGAAATTGCAAGGATCGGAAGTGAAATCCCAGGAAGCAAAAAAATTAGAGGCTGGCATGTCTTTCAAAGCCTTCCGAATGGATTGGAGTGCTAAAAAGTCAAGGGGATCAAGCATGGCGGAGACATGCAAATTGAGATTAGGATCCACTAGACAGAAGAGGATGAAAGTGCAGAGAAGGGGAAGTTTGTGGGAGTTGGCCATTTTGGGATTGAATGTGAAGAAGAATAGGAAATGTGGGTGGATTTTATAAGGTGGGTTATAGATAAAGGGAAGATTGCTTTTCCGTGAGAATTGAGAAGAAGAAAGGAAGTCGTCTCACTTGTGAAAGCTTTTAATGGCGGAACTACAAATCAGCAACTAAGATTTGAAAAGAAAATTGTGGGTTTGGCTTGAGGAAGAAGCGAAGATGTTGGTGTTGTCTCGTGTCGACTGCTAGCAAAAACACACACACGCACTCTCTCACTCTCTCTCTAATGTTTGTCTGTGTTACAAAGCAGCAGCAGCTGTATTTTATTATTACGCGACGGAGGCTTGCTAGAGAAGACGCAGAATACGACTCATGATTGCAGTAGTGCTGTACAACATCAACAGATGAGGAGAATGGAGGGCAGTCTGGGGATTTTATTTTATTTTATTTTATTTTCCGTAGAATTAGTAGTTGGATGTATTGTGTTGAATACGCTTGGTTTGTTTTAATGCGATTTGGTTGGAAGCGGGAGTACGTGGAAATTGGAATTACGAAGCTAACTGAGGTGGCAATGCCAGATCATCGGTTCCATAAGAAGGAAAGTGGTGTGTCTAAGATGGGGATCACGTGACCACCCAGTTTCTTGGGTCCATCCCTCGGGTTCGGGATGATTATTCCCAAACTGTACATTAAAATAAGTTCAAAATTCAACCTCCATAAATAGTCATTTGGACTAATTTCTTTCTTTCTTTCTTTTTTTTTTTTTTTAGTAGTATTACCCGAATATCATATTCCATTTGTCACCTCATAAGTTTATTTTAGAGTAAATGGCAAAAACCACTCCTAAAGTATGATAGTAGTTGTAATTATATCTTTAAACTTTTAATTTTAAAAATTGAGGAGTTAAAATTAGGTTGAATTGAACTATCAAACTTACATAATTGTATAAATTGTAACACTTGTATAAGTTTGAAAGTTTAATTTTTAATATTTGAGAGTTCAATTTTAACCCTTGTAGAAGTTTAGGAGTCAAATTTTTACAATCGAAACTTTGAGGTTATAATAGCAACTATCACCATACTTTAGGGGTAGCTTTTGTAATTTGCCCTTTATTTTATAATTACTAGTGAATATATTAATAAAGTGAATTCCACATATTTTTTTTTGGTAAAAGTAAAGTTAAGTAAAGTTAAAAAATTGTATGGTCTATCAAATAAATGAATAATAAATGAATATATTATTTGATGACGTGTCAAATTATGAATGAGAGTACTTTCTACTATTATATTATTAGAACTTTTTTAGATCCTACTATAATTTTAAAAGCGTGCTAACATAACAACCAATAAATAGAGGGAGCATGGAAAATTTTCCAATACAAAATTTTCTCATTTGGTCTCAATTCTATTTTCTTCTATTGATTTTTGAGTTTTTTTTTTTTTTTTTTAAAAAAAAAGGCAGAGGTGATGTTGATTAATAGTGTAACCTGTGTTTTGTTCTCTGCTCAAATGACTAATTTCTCATTTTAATTAGTTTAAAAATAGAGTGCTAACGAGAAGATAATTGAGAATATTTTGTTCATAGATCGAATTTATATATAGTCTAAAACTATTGGGTCAAATATAGACCTGACTTGTAGATTTATTATTTAAAATTATTAGTTTTTCTTTTCCTTTTTCAGTTCGAAATTATAAGTGTTAGGTAAAAACTGCATAATTTTTAAGCTTTAAACAGCATTCAAAATTTTCTTATTTGCAAACAAAACATGTCACACGACTCCTTTTTCAATTCTTTCTTCTAGATAATTTAAACAAGCTACACTATAATTAAATTCTTTCTAATTATAAATTACTTAAAGTTCAAACTTATTAAGAACTACAAGCCAGTATATCTCATAAATATTTATGAAAAAAATATACAAATTTTGTTGAGTTTGAACCCACAATATGACCTTTATATTGCAAATAAAAGGTTATATGAGGATTAAGTATAATTATATATCAATATTGTCTGTGGTATTATGGTGTTGCCTATTGTAAATTACAAGCTTGTAATTTAATGAAGAGCTATTATGATAAACAATTAAATGAATGCGTAAAATGAAATAATTATTTTGATGCATGGGAGAGATAAACATAATGTTGATTATAAAGGGAGAGAAGTTGTGGTGCATAAGTTATATATCAAATGAGAAATTTACACAAGAGGATTTTTGAGAAAGGAATGGTTATGAGTTGTATCTAATGCACATTTAGAAGTGATTTTAAAATTGGTAAAAATACTTTTGTTATGTTCAAAATCACTCCAAAACATGCCTTTAATCACTAAAAATTAATTTAATGCATGTTTGCGAGTGATTTTAAAACGGTTAAAATCACTCAAAATTAATTTAATATTTGATATTACACTTTTAAATGCAAATTTCATATCAACAGAACTAATTTCAAATAATTAAAAGCATGTTTCAAGTGATTTTTAAAATGTTCAAAGTGATCTTAACCATTTTAGAATCACTTTTAAACATGTCCTTATTATTTAATTTTATACTTTTAAATATAATTTTCATATTATCAAAATCAATTTTAAATGATATCATATTTGAAGTAATTTTAAAAACGTCAAAAATGATTTTAGTCATTTCATAATTACTTTCAAACATGTCCACATAAACTCAAACGTTGTGATATTGATACTCAGATGCAATGAAGCCATAGCTAAGTAATGGAGTCAGAGTCAAAGTAATTGGGTAAAAGTTAAAACAATTACTACATGTTACACTGATGGAAACCACTTTTTTTCTTTCTTCAAACTTACACTACACATGTTAGAGGGTTTCAAAGTTATGTTGCTTGGACACAAAGGAAGAATATTGGGAATTTCAAAGCTCCTCTATAAGGTAAAAAGTCCCTCCCATATAGGGCCATATTGACCAAAAAACAAAAGTCCATTCATCATTCACTAAAAATATAATAACCTGATAAATAATATTGTATTTCCTACACATTTTCAAAATGGTTTTGACAAAGATCTAAAAAGACTCAAAAGTAATGGGAATCGCTTTTTGATATATACTAGAGAGAGTATCTAATTCCTTGCAGAAAAAAAAAGAAAAGGTAAAGATTAAAGAATGGTATAATATTATTGTTTGTATCCAAAGAGTTAGAAGAAACAGAGAAGGATGGGGATGGGGATTCGATCAACCAACCTCAACAACCAAATTAAGTTTGTTATAGTTGGGACCAAGATGAAATTCGAATTTCCATTATAGAAAGTAATTGAAACTTAGATAGTAAAAATAGAACTATTGCCAAGGAAACAGAGAATAGTAAAGGGTAATGTCAAGTCACTTTCATACAGCTTCACCATCCTTTACCATACTTATTTGATTCCATTCCATACCCCGCCCCTCGCCACAAGCTGCCGCCATGCATTTAATATTAATACGATTGGATCTAGTAGGTTATAAATAGCCCCATAAGAACACAAGAACATAAAAGCATAAAAAGAAATTAAGCCCATGAAAACTCCAATTAAAGAAAAGGGGTCGAACGAAGCAAAATGCTACCAAAAGAATCGTTATAAAAGGTCTTTGAAATTGAAGTTCAAAAAGAAAAATGAAACTTAACTAAGGACCAAACATTAGTAGGATCTCTCTCCAACTCTTTAAACACACTATCATTTCTCTCTCCCGATAAGAATACAAGCTAATTGTAATTAATTGATTAAATAGCATAACGGACATTATCGTTAAAATTAATCTCGCTACCAAGTATTTAATTTACACAACATGCATTTATTGAGCCTTAGAGCCTGATATATCATAGTCAATAACACACAATGTAAAATAGTTAAGAGAAAACACACTTAAAATAGACCAAAAGTGGGACAAGTTGACTCTCCACAATCATATCATACAATGTAAGACTGCTAGCTCTAATGGGGTAATTTAAACGAAAAGCTGACCAAACGACGGTTCTCCAAGTCTTGCCCAACAACTAGGTTACGACTGTGTTCCATGTAGTTTATAACCATTCTATTATATGAACTGATCCATCAACTTCCACAATATTGAGGAGATAACTGTACCGTAAAATTGGAGTAAATAGAATTTGTACCACTTTTAACTTTTTGACATTTTGCTTGTGTCATTATCGATGAAAATTATTGGAACGACTTTTGCGCACACATGCTACAGCTCTCAACACTTGACTCTCATTACTCTCGCTCCCTCACTTTCAATCTTGCAACTCTTGTTACGTGTTTTCTTTTTATACAAAGAATGAGAGTAAAGAAAAAAGTGCAAGAACCAAGAACAAAAGGTGAGAGCATGGGCCAAAACGAGTTGTAAAAGAAAATAAAGAGAGGGGAATGAGAAAATCTAAACTCCAAGGAGTAAAGAGTGATATCGAGATCCCAACCCGAGTGCACAATAGTCCATTTTGGTAATTTCAAATTGATATAATGTAAGTAAAAGGTTTTTTTTTTCTTTTTTTGACAATATGTGGAGTGGAGGAATTAAACCTTTGACTTTGAGACTTTGAGATTGAAATAACAAACGTTATGCTAGTTGAGCTATGCTCATTTTAGAATTTTTTTTTTTTTTTTTTTAAAATGAGACATATTTTATTTTAGGCACAAATTTTAAGTGATACGTACGAAAAATCGAATATTAAGCTCCCGCTTTTGATTACCAATAAAACAACATGTATTAAGAGTTAAGACCACGGAGTATTAGCTACTTTTCTCATATTAATTAAGAGAGCTCAAGAAACAAAATCCAAGTTTAATTAATTAGCGGTTACAGTTAAACACATCCTCAAGCTTGCTCCCCAGTAGATGAATTCACACCACACTTCTTGCAGACATCTGAGACACCTGCAGCATCCAATCCACTTCCACATATTCAATGGTGAATTTAGAAAATAACAAACCTAAACTTTATGGCACAAGGAATATCTAGGTAGCACACCATCCCAAAATAATGGAATTTGTATTCACAACAAAACATAACTTCAGACTAACAAAAATTAACCAAACAGAAAAAAAGAACGAAAAGGACAAGACATTAGCCATTACTGAAACGAAAATATTGCCCAAGTCTTGAAGTCTCAATAAAAATTCTCTAGGACGTCTAAAAAAGGGGGATGAAGGAAACAGCTGCAATTGTATTCTGCTCCGATACTGACAAAGCAATTCAACTTTTAGCGCATGCATGTGCCAAAATCCTCTCTTAAAAGATGCACAATACATCATCAGAGAGAGCAAACTGTATGTATGAAAAAAACTTGCACTAGTACATTGAAAAGAAAGAAAGACTCACATTTCAAGGTTCTTGGTTTCTAAGAACTTGTGAAGGCAACGCACAAGCTTTTTACTCTGGCTGCACTAATATTGTCAACAAAAAAAGAAACCCAAAAGAAAAGATGTCATTTCTTTCATGTCAACGACACCATGTATCACTCTCCTTGTATTGGAACCGTGAGTTGTCAAAATAATACACAATACACAGACCTTTAATCCACTAACACTTTCCTATTTGAATTCGCTGTCTTCATTTTGAGGAAAAAAATCATGCAATTGAAGTAGAGAAAGAACGAAAAAGAAAGCTGTGGCGATGGAAAGGACACAAAATGTAAACGCAAGGGAGAAGGAAAGGGAGTTGACACACGGGGATTAAGTGGTTGAGCTTCAAAAAGACTACTTATCCACGATGCAACTTGTTTCTTAGAGCCTGTGTTCATAAGACTGAATGCAAAGAGAATAGACAATTAGTTAGCCGCCCTTTGTTTTAAATATTCTCTAATAAATGACTTCCTCTTTCCTGATTTGGAGGTGAATTTGTTCAACACCTTTCCAATCCTAATAAACTCCTCAGTCTGCCGGTTAAATTATAAATTTGATCCCTATAATTTCGAGAAAGTTACAATAATCTTCATTAATAGTTTGAGAATGATCCAACCTTCTCCAAACCATTGGACCAAATATGTAATTTTTCTGTGAATCATCCAAGAAGAGGTAGACAATGTCAATCACAAAATTTGGACTACTATCATCCTGCGGATGCTTAAGCTGGGAAAACTGATAATCCCCCAATCTCTTCTCACAATTTGAAGCAACTCTAAACACTAAAGCAATCACAGAACAGAAAAGGGTAAAGGTCAGTGCCTAAAACCAGAAACAACTCTAAAGAAATCCATTCCACAAATGGAGAAACGAAAACGAACCTCGAATGGGCGATTTTGCGTTGATTCTCCTAGGCATCAGAATTCCAGTTGAAAATCGCATCACCCAAAACGTTAAATGTACTTGAAATCAGGACCTTTTTTGAATCGTTCTTCGATCTAGAATGTTCCTCAATTGAAATATTGTTCCTTTTATGAATGGGGTTTGTTACTAACAAATATGGAAGCTTCGTGAACGGCACAACAGATGAACGATGGATATATTAGCACCTTGAGTGTAAATTAAATCTGACTTGATTTCTCATTAAGGAGAATTAGCTATAAATAGCCATTTGTCATCACACAAAATATACATGAGAAATGTAACAAACTAACCGTACAACTATTCCACCTTAATACTTCCCTCAAGATGGAGGATTTGACACCTTGAAAATATTCAAAAGACCCATCTTGCACAGTAAGAGGGAAAAAGATTTAAAAGATAAAGCTTTAGTGAATACATAGAAAAATGAATAGGCAGAAGTTTGACTTCTCCTCGAACAACTTTATCACAAACAAAGTGACAATCTAATTCAATGTGGAAAATTGGATTTGATGCAATATGAATAGCAGAAGCATTATCACAGAACACCAATGCAGGAGAAGGAGAAACAACCTGCAAATCACCAAGCAATTGTTTAAGCCAAGTTATTTCACTCGTGATAGCAGCCAAGGCACGATATTCGGCCTCCGCAGAAGAGCGAGAGACAACTGTTTGCTTCTTAGCCTTCCAGGAAATAAGAGAATCTCCAAGGAAAACACAAAGCCCTAGGTGGATTTCCTTGTATCAAGGCATGAACCCCAATCAGCATCAGCAAATGCCTTAATCTGAAAAGAAGAAGACACTGAAAAGAAGACTCCTTGTCCAGGAGAACCCTTTAAGTAATGCAGTAAGTAGTGAGCAGCAGACAAGTGAACACTCCTTGGCTTAGCAACATACTGACTCAACTTGTGAACTGCAAAAGATATGTCTGGACGAGAAAATGTGAGATACAATAAACGACCAATGAGTCGCCAATAAACAGAAGGATCCGTTAAGACTTCACCATCATCTGCCTGAAACTTAAGATTTGGGTCCAGAGGAACAGTATTTGGCTTACAAGACAAGTACCCAGTATCCTCAAGTAACTGAAGGGTATAATTTCTTTGACTCAACAAAATACCCTTAGTAGAATGAGCCAGCTCAAGTCCAAGGAAATATTTCAATGAACCAAGATCTTTCAGCTTAAAAACATCATTAAGATGAGCTTTGAGAGAATTAATCAGAGACAAAGAAGCACCAGTTATGATAATATCATCAACGTATACCAATAAAGCCATAAAATTCGAGCTTGATCCCGTGTGAACAAAGAATAATCAGATTTAGATTGGCAAAAATCAAGTTTCATCAAGGCATGAGAAAATTTATCAAACCATTGCCTAAAGGCTTGTTTAAGGCCATAAATTGACTTGTGAAGCTTGCAAACAAGACGCTCCCCATTTTTTCCAACATTCTCATGTTTATAACCGAGAGGCAAGTCCATATATACTTCCTTATACAAGTCACCATGCAAGAAAGCATTATTTACATCCAGTTGAACTAATGGCCAATGCAAAGAAGTACCTTGATTGTAACAAGCAATGGAGAGAAGTACCTTGACTGTAACAAGCTTCACCACTGGGAAAATGTCTCAATGTAATCGAGACCTTCTTGTTGTGTGTACCCTTTTGCAACAAGACGCGTCTTGTAGCGTTCCACACTTCCATCGGGCTTATGTTTCACCTTATAGACCCATTTACAGCCTATAGAGTGCTTGTCAAGAGGAAGAGGAATAACAGACCACATGGTTAACTTCCATGACTTTTAACTCACTTTTCATAGCATCTTGCCAATGAGGAAAAGGAGCAGCCTGATGATAAAACCGTGGCTCATAGACAGAAGAAACATTGAGTACAAAATATTTATGATTAGCAGACAGCTTGTCATATGCCACAACATGAGCTAAAGGGTACTTTTGTAAAGAAGAAGGCAAGGGGACAGAATATAACATGTTGCAATGATAGTCCCTTAAGTAAGAAGGTGCTTTAGTAACACGTGAGGACTTTCGAAGTGCAACAGTATCATGAGTCTCATTCAGTAAAACATCATTATGAGTAGA
Organism: Lagenaria siceraria; assembly: GCA_002890555.2. Classification (NCBI taxonomy): domain Eukaryota; kingdom Viridiplantae; phylum Streptophyta; class Magnoliopsida; order Cucurbitales; family Cucurbitaceae; genus Lagenaria; species Lagenaria siceraria. Next base: position 15,532,081 of record CM016483.1, on the reverse strand, counting down.
AACAACATGCTCATTCAGAATATCATCATTACGAGTTTGAGAAACAGTTGGTTGAGACTCAGATTACATCATTGTCAACAGATATATGTGGTTGGGACTCAGAATTAACATCATTGCCAGCAGCTATGTCATCATGCCTAGACTCAGTGTTATGAGAAACATCATTGTCAGCGGCAGAGGATAAACTTAGAGGTATGTCATGCTGAGACTCAAGAACATCACTGTCAACAACATGTGGAGAATTGGAGGACATACCTGTGTAGCCAAACTTAGGCAAAACAAGATCGGGGAATGAATCAAGAACAACATCTTGTGAAATAACAGTATGAAAGGAAAAGATGTGTTCATGAAAAATGACATCCCGAGATATAAAAATCTTCTTGCGCTCAATGTCATAAAGCCTATATCCCTTTACTCCCTAGGATATCCAAGAAAAACAGATGGTATTGCGCGCGGTTGAAACTTTAAGCGATTAGCCGGTAAAGAAGAAGCAAAACACAGACTGCCAAACACTCGTATATTGGAATAGTCAGCTTGTTTACCATTCAATCTGTAAAAGGGAGTTGTCCATGTTAACAGAGGAGAAGGAGTCCGGTTAATCAGAAAACATGCAGTCAATACACATTCCCCCCATAATTGAATAGGCACACGAGACTGAAATAACAAGGAGCGAGCAACATTGAGCAAGTGTTGGTGTTTACGTTCAACAACAGAATTCTGTTCAGAACGAGCCACACAAGAATACTGATGAAGAACACCTTTAGAGAGAAAAAACTCTTTAAAAGCAAGTTCAGGGGCATTGTCAGATCAAAATTTCTTTATACAAACACCATACTGCGTTTCAACCATAGCAAAAAAACGTGGTATGATGGACAAGACATCTGACTTATGTTTCATCAAGTAAACCCACGTGTATCTCGAAAAATCATCCACAAGTGTAAAAAAATAACGAAAACCAGCATGAGTTGGAGCTTGATAAGGCCCCCAGACATCACAATGAATTAAGTCAAAAGCAGAATCAACCATGTTATTATTTGAATGAAACTTTAGACGATGTTGTTTTGCAAGGGGACAAATGTAACAGGGTTGTGAATGAATATTTGCAGTAGGAATGAAACACAAGACATCTTTTAATGCAGACAGATGTTTAAAAGACGGGTGTCCAAGCCTATTATGCCAAATATGAACAGGAACTGGTTTGCAAACAGGTAAAACAGAACAAACAGTGTGAGAAGAAGGCAAAGAGGCCTTCAGAACATATACTCCATGCCATAGATCAGCCCTCCCAATCTTCTCCAAGGATAACTTGTCCTGAATTAAACATGAATCACCAACAAACTTAGTAACAAGAGACGGATCAGTAAGTAAGGCACTGACAGAAACCAGATGGAAAGTGAATGTAGGAATGAACAATACATCACGCAACAATAGCCTGGGTGTAAGTTCAATATCACCAATATATTCAACGACAATACGACTTTGATCGGGTAAGGCAACAAACATACCAGTAACAGGCTTCATATTAACAAACAAATGTCGTTGATAACTAGTATGAGCAGACGCGCTAGAATCTATCACCCATGAATCAAGAGAAAAATGAACAGAGTGAAAAATACCAGCAACGTGAGCAGTAGTGGAGGACTCTGGAGTTTTAGCCTTGTCAAGGTGATTATGAAGCATAGCAAGAAGACCTTGACATTGCTCAGAGGTTAAAGAACTCAGAGAACTTGCAGGCGCAGAAAAGGTTGAGGGAGTCGAATTCGAAACTTCTGACTTTCCTGAGTTCGATTTGGCACGATATCCTGGAGGATAGCTGTGAACTTTGTAACAACGATCAACTGTGTGGCCAAGAAAACCACAATGAGTACACTTAGGTCGTTCATTCCTTTTCGAGGATCCAAACGAATTAGAACTCTTTACCGCAAGAGCAGCAAGAGGAGTTACGGCAGTAAAGGAAGCATGTTGCTCAACTTCTTGAGCAACCAAGGAAAAAGCCCGTTGAATAGTAGGCTCAGGCTCCATTAGAAGCAACTGAGTACGAATCTGAGAAAAAGAGTCATTCAAACCCATAAGAAAAGCTAAAACATACTCTGTCTGAAAATATTCACTCAGATCCTTTACTCCACCACAAGTGCAACAGCCACAATTGCAGATCGGGCGATAGGAAGCAAGTTCGTTCCAGACGGTCTTCAACTTCGCGAAATAGGTAGTGACAGAAGTTTGATCTTAAGCCAAAGTGGATAACTCGCGTCGTAGTTGATAGATCCGAGGACGATTCTTGCGTTGATAGCGCTGCTGTAAATCGATCCAAATGTCTCTGGCGGAATCTGAAAAATTGACGCTGGCAGCAATTTCTTTCGAGATGGAGTTAAGGATCCATGCAATGACCACACTATTACATATGATCCAAGAATTCAGAAGGTCACCTGAAGGTTTTTTGAGTGTACCATTCACAAACCTTAACTTGTTCTTGACCGTGAGCCCTAGGATCATAGCATTGCTCCATGTAGTATAATTTGTTTCGATAAGCAAATCAGAGACAAGGACGAGATTCCTGCTATCAGAATGGTGTAAAAAATAGGGATTAGCATACTGGTATACCACAGACTGAGGCGGAGCAGTAGAGGAAGAAGACGAGGAAGATGAGGAAGAAGACGTCATCCCAAATCCTATAGCATCCATAGGAAATTTCGCGTGAAGCACTCAAGAGAGAGAAGCGGAATTTTCATCTGATGCCATATTAACACCATGAGTGTAAATTAAATCTGCCTTGATTTCTCATTAAGGAGAATAAGCTATAAATAGCCATTTGTCATCACACAAAATACACATGAGAAATGTAACAAACTAACAAACTAATCGTACAACTATTCCACCTTAATAGGATAACGCAACAAAAGCAGCTACATCGGTTGGAGAAGAACGAAGAGAAAGGAGACGGGGGAAAATGAGGGAAACGAAGATATGTATATCAACTTTTGTACAAGTAAAACTAATTTTAATTTCTTAAATCTTAATATCTATTTTACCATTTGTAATGATGATCGAAAGTACATATTTGGGGGCTGTTTGGGGAATGGGATTGGAATTGGTTGAGTTTTGAAGCTCAAGTTTGGACAACCGATTTTGGGCCCGTTTGTAATCCAAACACCTATTCAAACTCATATGTCCATTCCCTTCCCATTACCCCCGATTTCAAGCATGTTTCACTCGGTCTCCACTCCATTCACTCACGTCTCATAATGCACATTCATTATGCTCTCTTCAAATCTCTCCTCTCTTCAGATCTATCTTCTCCTCTTCCACACACTCTCTTCTCTTTTTTCTGAAACCCTAATCAATGCTCGTTTTTTCACCATCAATGCTCCTTCAACCCTTCGTCTTCCTCCCATATCAACTTCCATCTTCCCTGGAAACCCTAATCTATGAAACCAGGGAATGTTGAAGTTCTCTCTTGCCGCTCTAACGGTAAAAAATCGTGGCTCTTTTACCTCCTTGAAAAGCTTGGTAGGAGTAGCCTTTATGACATTTGGGAGCTTGGTAGGGGAGGACTCCTTCCCACCTAAAAGATGAGTATTCTCTTTTGGGTTTGTATGTTATGAATTTGTTATTTGATATTTTCTTTCATCTTCAACTGGGGTTGCATGTTACAGATCTGTTGTTCTGAATTTTTTCTTTCGTATTCACCTAGGGTTGCATGTTACTGATATGTTAGTTCTTTGGTCTTCATTTGCATGACTAAGATATGTTCTTATTGTTGGGATTATGCCCTAAATGTCATGGGGTCTTGTAACTTTGTAAAGTGTACATGATGATTTATTTATTCATTTAATAAAATAAGATGTATTTTATTTGATCTTTAGATCGATTTTTACTCAATCCAATAAACTAAGATCCTAGGTTATTGATTCATGCTATGAAATGCATGAAATTAGGCCTTTATTTTCGTGTTTTTAAAGTGAAAAATGAATTCTTGCATGTCTTTTATCTCAAATTTGGTCTTAATATGTTCAAATGAGCTTAACGATGACTAATTATGTATAAAAGATGATTTATGCATATTTAGTGCAGATCTGGTATGTTTTTGATAGGTTTCTGGCTAATTCTCATGTGATGCGCCCATAGCAGCAAGTGATGTACCAGCACTGTCGAGCCCTAATTTTTTCAGATTCGATTTTGCCTAGATCAGTTGCGATTTTCTTGACTAAAAATCCTCGATTCTGCCTGCTGAATCGAGGAACGTAAATCTCGGCCCTCCTTAACAGATTTGGGGCCTATAAAAGGCGAGGAAGCCCTACGTCTTGAGGAACAACTCATCGCCGCCGCAATCATCACTTTCTTCTCCATTTTACTATCAAATTTCCTGCACCTTGGGTTTCTTCTTAAAGTTCAAGTCAGTAATCTTAAGAACGAAAGTTCCTCTAAGGCGTAGCGGCTCTAGGATTTCTCTTCCACAGAAGTGTGTGTTGAGGCAAGATTCTCCCTTGAAAAAGGGGAATCATCCTAGGGAAAAGACTTGTTACTTGAGGATTTTCCCAAGTTTTATTGAGCTATATTTACTTTCTAGCATTATTATTTTCTTGTTATTTTCTATTTTAATTTTTACCAATCAAACGTTATATTATAGCTATGGTTTATGATTTAATAAAAGTGATTATTTTATCAAAAGTCATAAGCTAAATATTTTTAGGGGTTGACAATGTGAAAGCCTTAGGGTTGTTATGGCTTAGGTTATGTAATGCTCACACCACTTTGTGTAATCACATTCTCTTTGTTGATTTTAAAAGATAAAATCGGTGAGTTAAATTGGCCATTTGATTTAATGATCTAGCGGAGCTTTAATGCTGAGAACGTTAGGGTGTAAGCAGATTTCACAAAGGGATATGGGACTAAGCCTAGACATAGGATTGTCATATTACCTTAGAATAAGGGACACCATAAGATAAAAGAATTGAACTTGATTTAATCTAAGATTCAGCTAACCATGGAAACATTAGGCATTAGCTGCTTAGAACTCCTAAAGGAACTTGATACAAGACCGAATAGGTGTAGTTTCCTGTCCATGTGTAACTCCTTGTTCGGTGTGATGCGGTCACATCACTTAAGGCATAACACCCGAATGGTTGTAGCATTATTTACCCCTTGTTTGATTTCTTTTTACCAAAAATTCTAAATTTTTTCTTCAGTTACCCTGGTTACATTGGTCCATCGTCATAAGAATTTTAAACTCAATCTAGTCCTGTGGGATTCGACACTTGGAATACTCCAAGTTATTACTTCATCGATCGTGTATCCTTGCACGTAGACCTTACCTATTATATATTTCCTATCATTTTTATCATTCATATAAGCCCGGTCGATCAGTTATTAAATGTAGCTTAAACAATATTAAGTAAACATACAAGTGGATCTTGTTCAAGTTATAACCTAAAAGGTCTGCTGTATATGAATAAGGTTTGATGCCTTCTTCTGGTAACACTGCAGATACGACCCACTCTGTAACTGTTACATGAGTTGTAAAGTGTTACAAATGATTTGATCGAAATCGTTCGAAGACATGCGAGTGAGGGTATCCTGTACAAAGAGTTTGTACAAGATCGACCCGTGAAATGGACATTATTTGGGAGAAAATGAGGATAAAATGAGTTTTTTTTCATTTAAGGTAATATGGTCAATTCACTTCTAATTTGTCCCAAATTTCTTCTTTTTAAAATTGATCCCAAAGGCTTTACTTCCCTAAAAAAAACCTATTTTTTTTTTGGCAATTTCCGTAACTAAATATCTCCTCTTCAATCCACCAATCATGGAGAAGTGGGACAGTTGATTTGTGGTCGTATGGAGAGAACAAAAATGTTGGTCTTTAATTGAAGTTGCCAAAGTCATCCTCGTCTCCAAGCCTCCAATCCAACTTTTCTTTTGGCCTTGGGTTTTGTAGGCACGCTGGCAGCTTAAGCTTAACACATGAAGAGTAACTATTATAATAACAAATTCAGGAAGTTCAGTCGAATATTCCTGAGTTTTTGTCTTCTTGGCTCTGCTCTTTAGTTCTTGCGTGTTCGGTGATGAAAGTAATTTCTTTTACGTTTGCCATTATGATACGACAGTGATCTTTCAACTCTCAACAACATATGTGTCCTTTCTTATGGATTATTACAAAGTACTTAGGCATCTTATAGACGATAATTGTCCAACTATAAATTACGTGACAAACTTTTCTTTTATAAGTATTTTTTTAATGGTTTTTGCTATGAGTATGACTCGAGTGTTGCACAAATAGTTGTGCATACTTTTAAGGCTCTTGTCATCAGGCTTCTGTTGAGAAAAAGAAGAAAAATGGCGATCACTCAATATGTGGAAGACGCAGGACAACCATTATTGCAAGATGAGGGTCGCCCATGGATGGTCTACTTCAGCACATTGGTGGCTGTTTGTGGCTCCTACGAATTTGGAACTTGTGTAAGCATACCCACAGTTAACTCTCTCCCAAGTGTTCTGTACGTATGGCTCATTGTTATATGGCCTTGGACTCGGTTTCAGGCAGGTTACTCCTCGCCCACTCAAAGTGCTATCATACACGATCTTCATCTCTCTTTAGCCGAGTTATGATTCAAATCAGGATGCTTTCTCAATCAACAGTTAAAAAAGGTCAAAACAACTGTATAGATAGAAGTTTTTTTTTTTTTGAGTTATTTTGGGCAATTTTCCATTCTTCTTACTTCATTTAATCTTGTTTTGTTTAGAACCCATAAAAAGAACAAAATTATGAATATACTGTGACTATGGAGAGAAAGTATTAGCTATTGAGAGTTGAACCACTTAATCTTCTGTCTCCTTTCTTCTCAGCTTTCTAATTTAGTTGTTGCGGATAATTCATGGTGGCATCTACGTGATGCTTTAAGCATGACATAAATATTAATGGGACAAATCAATTATTTGTAATAATAACTTCAAAGTGTGTTTGGAGAGTGCTATATGCTTTAGAGGGTAACACTTTGATAACAGAGCAAAAAAATGATGCAACGATGTGTAGATTTTCTAAGGTTTCTTGCAAAAATCATAAGAGATTTATCCTGAACTTTACCAACTTGGACCAATGATACATAACTCAAATACTCAGATTAGCTTACCAACAAGGTCTCTTGTTTTTCCCTCAAAATTCATACTTATGCAGTTTTCACTGTTTGGCTCCATACTGACATTTGGTGCAATTACAAGTGGACCTATTGGAGATCTTCTTGGCTGGAAAGGGGTGAGCAGACCAAGATTATATTCTAGCCATAGCAAGTTTGAATTATTGGTTGAAAATGGTCCATTTTGAACTTCTACAAATTTTCTACACATTTCTCCCTATCTGAGGCAATTTTTACCTTCTTTTTTTCTTTTAAACATTGGTAGGCAATGAGAGTCGCTACCGGTGCTTGTGTGGCTGGGTGGCTAACACTATACTTCGCTCAGGTTGGTGTTTCCTTTGATTTGTTCTCTTTTCTTAAAATACAAGTAGAATTGACCATATTTAAGCTCGATTACTAGAAAAGGTAGTAGTGCCTTTGGGTATTGGACGATTCGCTACTGGATATGGAATGGGAGTCTTTTCTTATGTGGTACATTTTAAAATCCCTTTATACTGGTTGTAATTTGTCATGCTTTGCTTCCTTTTAATGCTCTGCTTTTCCTTCTTTTCTGACTGTCTAGGTTCCTGTTTTCATAGCTGAGATTGCACCTAAGAACCTTCAAGGAGCTCTAACTACCCTCAATCAGGTAAAAAAAAAAAAAAAAAAGAAAAGAAAAAAAAAAAAGTCTATTAAAGAAACACTAGCTAAATAGGCATTTCAAAATTTTGAGACAACTAAGGGTTTTGTAAGGCTGCTTGTTACCTTACAAGTAACAATGGAGTAATTCTTTCATCTTTATATTTCAAATTCTACAGTTCATGATATGCACAGCAGTGTCTATATCCTTCATAATTGGGAATGTACTCTCCTGGAGAACTCTAGCAGTGATTGGTAAAGATTCTAACTGTTTCTTTCTATCTTCCAAGTAAAAACATCAGGAAAAAGAGCAACCAACTTTCGTTGTTAAATGTTTGTAGGACTTCTCCCTCGTGTCATTCTGACATTTGGTCTTTTCTTCATTCCTGAATCTCCAAGATGGTTGGTAAGGAAAAGTAATTGAGATGGAACAAACCATTGTTTTGGGATGTTCATATGATGTTGAACATGAATCAGGCAAAAGAAGGACGACAAAAAGAATTTGAAACGGCTCTAAAAAAACTCCGTGGCGAGGATGTTGATGTGTCCTAAGAGGCAGCTTAAATCCAGGTTCTTCTCCTTCCGGCTTGGTGTGATATCTTTTCCAATATTTAAAGTGCAAGTTTTTCTTTTTCAGCATTACATTGATGTACAATTTTCTCAACAAGACTATGTAACAACCCTTGAACAACTCCCAAAACCCAAACTTACTGATTTGTTTCAGAGGATGTACTTTCGCTCGGTCGTTGTAAGATCTTTATTTGAAGTTCTGAACTGATTTTTTTTACTTAGATTTACATGCTTACTCATCATGGTTTATTACTGTTTCACTTCAAAAGTGGAAGAGGACCATATGGGGCAGAATTTTTGGACACTCACCGTCACTGCAATCCATGGCCTGTCTGACCTATATCATTTTTTCTTGAGCAGATTGGAGTTGGCTGTCAACAATTTGGAGGAATTAATGCAATCTTCTTCTATGTCGCCAATATTTTTGAGTCAGGAGGTATTGATGTCTAGAATGCTTATCTGCTGATGCAATATTTGTGAATAATTTTTATGAGGTAGGCATTGTATTTCAGAATTTTCATCACAATCTTTCAACACTTTTATTGATCGCAGGATTTTCAGTCACCGTTGGAACCATAACCTATGCTATTCTTCAGGTACTTTAAGCCTCGTTTGGTAACTATTTCATTTTTTATTTTTTATTTTTGAAAATTATGCCTATAACCATCTCTTCCACCTCTAAATCTCTTGCTTTAATATCTACTTTTTACCCCTATTTTCAAAAATCAAGTCAAAATTTGAAAACTAAAAAAAGTAGTTTTTAAAAACTTGTTTTTGTTTTTGGAATTTGGCTAAGAATGCAACTCTTCTACTTAAGATTGTTACAAAACATGGTAAGAAAATGAAAGGAAATAAGCTTAATCTTCAAAAACCAAAAACCAAAAACAAAATGGTTACCAAACGGATCATTTTCCATTAAATTTTTCAATCAAAACATGGTGCTTTTGATAGGTCATAGTAACAGGCATTGGGGAGGTATTAATGGACAAGGCAGGAAGAAAGCCCTTGATACTGGTAAATTTGAATTCTAGACTCACTAGAGATGAAAATAGTAAGAATAATAATACAAACAACTGCTCAATTCCTTATTTTTCATGTTTTTTGCTTTTAGGTTTTTGCATCAGGGTTAGTCCTTGGTTGTATCCTAGACGCATTCGCTTTTTATCTGAAGGTAACATCATGTTTGGTATTCTCTGAAAGAGCTGCACATTTGGCTCTAATAAACATTTCTTACCACGCCAAAGTTTTTATTCCTAGTTTACTCTGTGCTCTTTGGTAGTTCAAGCCACCTCTAGAATTAATAACACCATCCATAACCATTTTACATATTCCGTTTTATGTGAAAGTTTCAATTTCTTTCATAGTTGAAACTCAACAAAAATAGGAATGACAATCCAATGGTTTAGAAGGGGTCTTTTGAATTTGACAGAGAGTTTGACGAATGGTTAAATACTTGAATCTCATCTCACTGCGATTCTCGATGGTACTCACCCAAACCAAGCCACAGATTCTGTTGTTTGGATTTTGGACTCCTCTGAAGTTTTTTCAACAAAATCAGCCACCAAGTTTTTTCTAGGTAAACAGATTTGGGAGGGCAACAACCCCAAGAAACTGTTAGTCATTGATTTCTACATTGCCCTTTTGTTTATAAAGATGGATCTTCATCTCTTGATGTCCTCCAAAATATAGAAGACGACTTTATAGAGCTCTTTTTTTGGCTTATTTGAAAAGAAAGAAATTCTACAACCTTTTTAGATAAGTATGATTTACTTATCAAATTTTGCGGTCACATTCATTATACGACAGCAAGTTGCAGTGCCTTTCATAATCCCTTTTGTAACACGCATTTTCTGCTCATGAACTTAGATTGATGGCCTTTTGTTAGATTCCTCCTTTTTGACTTAGAGGCTCCTCATCCCTAGTGCTGGTTTGTATATATATATATGTATGTATCTTTCATCATTTCTCATCCATTAAAAAAGGCCCTGGTTTTGATAATTTGAATCAGATTAATACTCTAATGTACTAACTATGATACGCATCGTTCAACAAAAGAAGAGCATAGCGAAAACATATGACGCTGAGACTATTCTTTTCTAATTCTGTAGATTGTTGATAAACATTATATATTTTGAGTTTTAATTAAAAATTTTACTTGCTGAAAACCAGGCAAATGAACTAGCAATCCATGCAGTTCCAGTGTTAACTATAGCTGGAGTATTGGTAAATACATCGGCTTTCTTCAAATCTCATTGTAGTTTGGAATTCTTTGTGTTTAATAATTTTGTCTGCAATTCAGGTTTACATAGGATCTTTTTCGATTGGAATGGGCGTTGTTCCTTGGGTTGTAATGTTTGAGGTGAAAGTTGATATTTTTTAAAAGTTAAAAATTTTACCAAAGGCTCAGATTTGGGTATTTTGGTGCAGATATTCCCCATAAACATTAAGGGACTAGCTGGAAGCATGGCAACACTAACCAACTAGTTTGGTGCTTGGGCTTGTTCCTATACTTTTAACTTCCTTATGGCCTGGAGCTCCTATGATAACTGCACCAACCATTTTGACTTTTCCTTTCAAAATATATTCACTTCTGATTTGATCCATGAAACAATGATTTGTGATCTGATGTAAAATAAAATTTCATGAGTCTTTTCGTTACTCAGGCGTTTGAAATAGTAAGGGCAGCAGTCCCTTAGTGTTTAACCACGACGATACAAATGGTTAGAGTCAGAGGTTTTAATTTTCTTGACTTGGTGAAATCCATAGGTACCTTCCTTATTTATGCAGTGATCAATGCAATGGCTATAGGATTTGTGGTGCTGGTAGTGCCTGAGACAAAGGGGAGGTCCCTGGAACAAATCCAAGCGGCTATTAATGGATAGTGATATTAGTTTATTGAAGAGGCAACCAAACCATTGTTTTGAAAATCTTTCTTGTCACTTCCACGACTTCCACATCTTGTTAAGTGCTTTCAAACTAAACTTAGCACATCATTTTCTATTTATTTAATTGACATTGGTTAAAATTGAGAAATAATCTATGTTTGTGATTTGCTTGGAGTTATTCCATCTCCTCGTAACTTAAGGACTGATCAACTTCATAATGGAGCTTATATTTGGTTACAGACGACACAAACGGAGTAAGTTTGATTCCTAAATGAGTGGGTAAATAGAAGTACAAAAGTTGAAATGAAAGAAGAAAAGGGAGTGGTGGGTGTGTTGATCATTACTTCATGTCCATATCTTCCAAGGGGAAAGGGAATGTGAATGAAGGTGAGTTTGAGGCCGAGGCTGTGGAGGATGGGGAGGTTTGAGAAAATCGACCTTGACAATGTGATGATCGGAGGTTCCTTTGGAGGAAAGGACGGAGTAGGATCCTTGTACAAACTCATAATCTGCGTTGGGAGACGCCAATATGTAGTCCACCCGAGTCCCATACTTGCACGTCCCTTGAACACCTGCCATTGCCATACATTCCATTAGTAAAAACCTTTCAATCTCATCTTCCTATCTTTTTTTCAATTCATCACTCAGTTTCCTACTTTGTCCTTTGGCGATCATCACCACCGACTCGCATTCTCCTCCAAACTCTTTCGCATCCCTATATTGCATACTGTTTTTCAGAAACTTGGTGACTTTAGCTTCCGGAGTTGGCTTTCCTGTCTCTTCGTAATACTGAAGAATCAATCAACCAACGAACATGGGATGCCATGCCATAAACAAAAGTAAACGAAACCAAACAAAATTCCAAATAACAATTAGTACCTTCACAATGTCCATCCACCTTTGTTGAGAGTAATCCGTGGGATCCAGAGAATTGAGGCCTCCTAATAAGATGTGGGGTTCATTGTTGGTTGATCGGATTATGGACTTTATCTGTTTCATCCTCCAATTCTCATCCAGATGATCCAAGTGGGTACACTGCACATTTACCTCTCCTACTTCTTCCACATCAATGGTCGCTTTTAACACATTCCTGCCACCTCCAACACAACCCAATAACCAATTCCATCAAAAAAAAAAAATTAATTTTTATAGAGAGGACTTTCATTGAGAAAAAAAAAAAAAGAAAGAATACACCGTATACAAAAAAAAAAAAAAAAAAAAAAAAAAAAAAAGCCCATAAAAAAGACTACCTCCCCCTATAGGATGAGACTCCAACTATGCAAAGTAACACCTATTGAATTGTTACAAAATGTCTTCAAAACCAAAGGCCACAAAGAAACATGAAAGTGAACAAGGGACCAAACTTTACTAGGGTCCTGATCCACCCCTCTAAAAAACCTACTATTTTGTTCACCTCACAAAGTCCACAAAATCACACACATCCCAACAAACCATAAAAAGCGACCATTCTCTCTACGAGGCGGATTGAGGATGAACTCTTTGTTCATAGCACTAATGTGCCTATGATGAGCATACGAAATACCAAAAGTATGAAAAAATAAGGGAAATTGCTATTTCTAACCTAAAAAGTTGTTGATAAGACAAAAGTAACATCTCTTTTAAAAACTTCTTTTTCTAACCTATTTTTTAGCTTTTCAGAATTTTAGTGAAGGATCCCACCAGTGAAAAGTCTTAAATACCCTCAATTATGTGCTTTTCTAATTGCCTTCAATTTTTCCTTCTTAAAAAATTGCTTGGTACTTATTAGATTCTTAGTACCAAAAAATTTTACAGTAAATTTTTTTTATAGGGTGAATTCCATTTTTCTAACATTACAATTAAAAAAAATAGAATTGATTTAAGTATATATATAAAAAAAAAAAACAGAATTGGCCAAAAAAATAAAAATAAACTAGAGAAGATCCTTTTTTAAGAGAAAATTGGCATAAATTTGGGATTTTCGAAAGATTTTCCGTTAATGCAAAATCCCGGCGGAAATCCCATAAATTGTAGAATTTCCGAACGAGATTTCTCGATTTTAAGGGGAAATCTTGTTTTTTTCTTCTTTTTTTCAGTTAGCTTTAAATTAAATTAAAAAAAAAAGTGTTTCGTTAACGGAAAATCCATAACAGGATAACGGGAAATCTCATTAACGGGATAAAAGGAAATACGGAAAATTCCATAAATTGCAGAATTCCCGATTTTAAAAAAAATATTTTCCGTTAACACCGGAAAATTCCGTTCGGGAATTTCCGAATTAAAAGAATAAAATTAAAAAAGTTACTGTAAAATTTTCCGTAAGGGATTCTTTCATGAAATTTTAGAGTAAGTTTCTTTTTCATTTTTTTTTTTACAAATTAGACTTTGAAAAAATAAAGACGTACCAAGAAATTATTTCTTGGTAAAATTCTAATTAAAATTATAAAACTATTTAAAAAAAGGTTAGGATAAATTTTTTCGTAAACGGTAAAATTTCCTGTAAAGATTCTGCCCAAGAAATTTTATTGTAAGCTTCTTTTTCATTTTTTTTTTTACAAATTAGACTTTGAAAAAAAATAAAAACCTACCAGGAAATTTTATTTCTTGGTAAAATCTTAACCAACTTAAAATCTAATTTATAAAATAAAATTAAAAAAAGGTTACTGTAAAATTTTCCGTAAACATTCTTCCATGAAATTTGACAGTAAGCTTCTTTTTCATTTTTTTTACAAATTAGACTTTGAAAAAAATAAAAACCTACTAGAAAATTTTATTTCTTGGTAAAATCCTAATTAACTTAAAATATAATTTATAAAATAAAATTAAAAAAAGGTTATTGTAAAATTTTCTGTAAAGATTCTTTCATGAAATTTTATCGTAAGCTTCTTTTTTATTTTTTTAAACTTAAATTTATTTATTTTTAAACTTAAACAAATATCAATTCCAATAAGTTTTTGTTTAATATTTTTAACCAATTATAATTCTAATTAAAGGTAAAAAAAAAATATTTAAATTAATTCCAATAAGATTTCCCAATTTTAACACGATTTTTTTTGTTTTCTAATTTAAGTTTTCTTTTAAATATCGTAAAAAAGTTTAGTACTTTACTAGGAGTAACAAGAAATTTTTTAATAAGAATTTTTTAAAAAATATTAATGGTAGAAAATGGAATTGATTCTATAAAAAAAAATATAGTGTAAAATTTCTTGGTACTACCTATAAGAATAAAAGAAAACATAATTGAAGGTATTGGGTTCTTCCACTAAAATTTTGAAAAGGTGAAAAAGAGGTTAGAAGAAAAAGAAGGTTTTTCTTTTATCGTATCAAAAATTTTTTAGGTTAAAAATATCAATTTCCCAAAAAATAACTCTTAAGAAATAACCAATTCCATCATTCTCACACACTATCAATTATTTGCTCAAGTCTTTCATCAATTTCAATTTTCAAGGACTGCTATGCCTTCTCTCTCTCCACACTTCCCTCTTCTGTCATTAATAATAGAGTAGAGTACAACTGTGACCCAGATCTAACATTGACCATAAGTTACGTTTTTATCTTCTTTTTTTTTAAAAAAAAAAAAAAAGGAAAGAAACAAAAACAATCAATCATCTCTACTGACACTCCATATAGTCTAATATTGGCATTAATCAAAAGCATGATTATGAAATGAGGACCAGACCAAGAACACAGAAAAATCTCTAACTTGCTTTAGTTTTAATAGTACTATTGACTGGACTGCAGTGAGCGTGGTATGGTATGTGTTGTTGCTAACCTGAAATCGGTGTCGTCGAAGATCTTCTCGACTTTCCAGTGTTTGATGGGCCACCGAGACAAAATCGCATTTCCGTATTCCGGCGCCCAGCTCTCTGCAAAAACGTACTTCATTCCCAAAGCATCTGCCAAATCTGAAAGCGGTCTCATCTCTTTCTCTTCCACCGCCTTCACATCTTGCAACGCCAATATGTCAGCATCCAACTCTCTAAGCACCTCCACAACCGTCCTACTGCATCTGTAACTCTCCCCATTCTCCCACTCCGAAGCCATGCTTACAGACCACCTCAGAGGAAGTCCACTCTTAGCTCTCCGCATCCCCTTCCTATCGTTACCTAAAGAAGATAGGTCTTCCTCCATTTCATACTCAGAAAAGCTCGCCTGTCGATTTCTTAGTAAAGATATTTCGTTATCAGGCAGGTTAATCGAAACCCGCGGCTTGGCTTTCGCGAATTTCTGTTGTGTCGAGAGGTTATGATTTTCAACTCCATTCATGGAATTGGTATGCAATGGAGACTGTTTCAAAATGCCTTTGGGGCGATCATTTCCGGATTTTGTCCGTGAATTGGAATCTAAACTCCGTCGGAATTGAGCAGACGAATTAGATTTTTCTGCGTAAGGAACAACAGGTGCCATGGAGAAGGAGGCAGCATTAAATGTCGCAATTCGTATGTGTCTCTGTGTATTAAGACCGTGAAATTGAGAATTGGGATGAACCGCTGACGCCGACGACCCATTAACGAAGGAATCGATACTTTTCTCGGGATCGGCCTTAGTTTTGGAGGCGGTTTTTCCAAACCTCTTGATGACAACTACTTTAGGTTTGATTCTCCGGCGACGAGGCCATCGGAGACGGGAGCAGAGGCGGCGGACGCTCCGGTTGAGGAAGTTGAGCATTGTAGAACTGGAAGAGTGGGTGGGTGAAAGCATGAGAAGTAGGAAAGCGTGAAAGGTTAGAGTGACATTCAACTCTGCTTACCTGTATGGCATTGGCATAAGTGCACAAATTAATAGGAAAAAAATGGATTGGTGAGACAGAGAGGTGCCCTTTCCTAGAAATGGATTGGTGCCAAGTGGGAGTCAAGTAAGGGTTGACTTTCAATTTTGGGGCCTACTACATTTTCTGGATTATATTAATTTATAATATATAATTATTATATATAAATAAGGTAATGCCAACTGCTCCAACTACTAAATGGGGATGCTAAGTTCTGTAAAGTAAACATAATTGAAAAGGACAACAATTTAATTTCATTTTTAGTTTTTTATTTTCTGAAATTCATGTGTGTATTTTCACTCCATATGTCACCTAGTCAAATTTTAAAAATCAAATCAAATTTTAAAACTTTTTTTTTTTACATATTAGTAGAAAATAAATAATAAATTTTAGAAACTTAAGAATGAAAATAATATTTATAAGCTTATTTTTTAAAAACTAAAAACTAAAAGCTAAGACTATAACCATTTGGGTTTTAAAAATTAAACTTATTTCATCTTGATTTTTGTTACCATGTTTTTTCATATTTTTAAGTAAAATAGTTGAATCCCTAGTCAAATTTTAAAAACAAAAATTGTTTTATTTAATTTTCAAAAATTGGTTTGATTTTTGAAAACGTGAGTAGAAGGCATATAATAAATCAAGAAATTTAGTAGTGTAATGAGCGTTTATAAGATTAATTTTCAGAACTAATAACTAAAAACTAAAAAGTTGCAAAACGAATTGCAAATGGCTATTAATGGGACATTCGTTTTTTTTTTTATTATTTAAAAATTGTGATGATCTCTTTAGGGTTTTTGGGTAAGGAGTAGAATAGTGAGGAGTAAGGAGTAGAATAGTGAGGAGTAAGAAGTTCTGAAATCTAGGGAATTGTGAATTCTTCGAGCCCACTGTGCAAGAAGTTGATAAAATATAAAATTGATGTGGAGTTCACAACAAGGAGGTTAGTAATGGGACCCACCAACTCCTTGGACCAAATAAGGAGTGGAGTTCACAACTCATACTTCTTAACTCCTTGGGCCAAACACACCCTTCAAGCTATCTCTCTTTAAATGTAGTTATCAAATGAGACTTCGGCTCTCCGTTTAGGATTGTTGCAGCTTTAAAATAATTGTTGTCAGTTGTGCCTCTAGAAAAATCATGTGTGAACAAAAGTAAAATAATGTTTGGTAATTTTTAATTTCTAATTAGAAAAAATTATTTACAATGTTTGGTAAAAATTAATGCTAAATTAGTGTAATTTAGTTATCTGAGTGAAAGTAACTTATTATTTCAATTATTATCCTATTAATAATTTATTTAAATTTTATTATAATATTTTTATTTAAAATTTTTTATGATTCAGATTTCAATTAATTTTATTTAATTTAGATTATTCGATAAAGATTTTATTATTGAATAATATCTTGTCTCAAAATAATGGTAACCTATTCGGACAAAAGATGGAGAGAAAATGCAATTTGACATTGATAAAAGACGAAGTAATGCATGCTTTTCTGGAAGGCAAAGTCACTAAAAATCGGGCATACCAAAATCCAATGCAAATGTGGTGGAGGAGGTGGAACCCGCAACAAAATGAAGAGCAATCATCCCGTATATTTATATTTATGCAGCCCATTATTTATTAATGGAGATAAAATAATAACTCAAATTTTAAAAAAAATTAATTAACTTTTTTTTTTTTTGTCACATAACAAGTTTTTAAATGAACTACATAAAAAATAGATGTAGCCAAAGCTATACCAAAATATTTGTGTAAAATTAAATGACATAAAAGACAGAATCATAAACTTTGAAAATGGAAGAGATCATAGAATTCATGATTAAAATTAAGGTTAGGTGGAGTTTAGAATTGTTTTTTAGGTTCAGTGAGTCTTGTCTCTTGTAGGGCATATGAATTAGTGCAAGATGCCATCATTATTTCTCTTTTTGAATTTTCAATATATATATATATATATCTTTTTGTGAGCACAGCTGCTTCAATCCAAACACAATAATCAGCATCTAATCATTGCCAGCTTTTCTACAGTGTTGTTCTCCCCACACCTTCTAATTTCCAGGTCTCTTGTTAATTTCTTGTGTATTGGGTTGATGTCAAATTCATTAATTCGAAACCCTTGTCTCAAATGCTCACCATTTTATCTGTTTCTGCTTATTGAATTAAATTAAATTAAATTGATTTAAATGTCCATAACACTATCATATCAATGACTTGATATAATTGAAACGAGGAAAGTCGTGTGAATTGATTATTAAAAAAAAAGAAGAAAAAAAAGAAGGAAAAAAGGATTCAAATTAATACACTAATATAATGAGTTGAACATACATTTTTTTTCATAAGTTGATGATGATTACCAATAGTTTTTCAACATACATTCAGAATGATTACTAACATAACGAGTTCAACCATTGTAAGCTAATGATGATGTATTAGAAAATTAATACTACTTTAAACAAATGAATAAGAATTCAAATTGTAACGACTTGAGTTTAGGAGGGGGACATGTATGAACTTAGATCACATCCTAATGAAAGAGATCCTGAGGACAAGAAAATATAGTTAAGGAAGGCTTACAAAGAATTCAAAGGACTATATATACCAACAAGGTGCACCTTCTTTTTCAATGGCTCAATCATAAGAACTCTATAATTAAGCGTACTTAGCTTGGAGCAATCCCATGTTAGGTGACCTTATTGACTGATAGATTTTGTATAATGGCTGTAAATTTGATATATAAACTATATAAGATATACTACTAATATACATGTTATACACCAAAAAGGGTAAAAGTTAAATAATAAAAAACGGGAATCAGATTATATTTAATACTAGTATGTGAGATAACTCCATTCTCACAGCCAGATGAAGTCCTTCATAAATAGCTAAAGCTTCAACTCCCAACATCCTCAACTAAAGATGTTGAAAACCATGCATAGAGGCCACCATGGACCCAGAGGAGGACCCAATAATACCTGCTCAAATCGGAATTAGAGATGTTATAAATAGTGAGACCAATGATAGAACTTCTTTAGGTTTCACCCTAACTTCCACCACGTATTCCAAAATGGGTGATTTGCACAAATAAAAATCAGGTCAAAAATAATAAAAGAGGTAGAACAAAGAAAAACATAGTAGGGATATGACACAAAATTAGCGCCAGATATCACTGATAATAACTATCAGTGATAGCCATATTAGTAAATGACTAAAAAGTCCATGTACACCATTTCGTGCTTCTTCTTCCAATTTTCTCAAATTGAAAGCTATCACTGATAGCACTTATTAGTGATAGCCATTGATAGCTACTATCAATTTCTATCACTGATAGCTGCTATCAATGATAGTTTTCAATTTGAGAAATATTAATACAACCTTGAAATAATAACAATTGAAATATTAACTTTCAATTTGCTATCAGACATCGTTGGCTATTATTGATACACTCTTATCAATTGGAATCAAACTTGAAATATTAACACTTCAAGGCTATTAGTGGCTATCAGTGATAAACTTTTATAAGTAGTTACCAACTTTAAAAAGAAACTATCAACTTTCAAATATTAACATTTAAAGCTATAAGTTATAAGTCTATCAATGAGAGGTCTATAAGTGACTTATCACTGATATCTATCTAAGTCATATCACCAACATCATTAATATCATTCATTTAATTGATATATACATAAGTCATATCATTGATATACTGATATCACTGATAGCTTCTATCAGTGGCTATTACCGATAACTTTTAGTAGTGGTTATCACTGATAGACTTTCATCAAATGGAATCGGTTTTTATATCATTGATATAATCGATATATGGATATCACCTAAGTTCATATCACCTAGGTTCTACACTAATATCATTGATATCACTTATATCGTGGTTATTAGTGATAGCTTCTATCACTAATAACATGCTACCAAAGATAACTTCAATCATTCCTCTTTACCATCAAATAACATGTATTGTTGATAGCTTTTGTCACTGATAACATGCTATTAGTGATAACTTCTAAGCATACCACTTATACTTTAGTTTGAGATTCAACTTTATTAATTAAATTCATTAAGTTGGTTATCAATGATAGACTTCTATAAGTGGTTATTAAATGTGAAAGAAAATCATCAAAGATTAAGCTATCAATGATAGAAAATATTAATGGCTATCTCCGATATACTTTCATCAGTGACTATCAATGTCGAAAGATTAACATGTAAAGCTATCAGTGGCCATTATTGATAAACTTTTATCATGATTATCAATAATAGACTTTTATCATTAATAGACTTCTATCATTGATATTTACCTAAGTTCGATATCACTGATACATGACTATGACTGATATCTATCCAAGTTCTATCACTAATAATTGATATTACTGATGCACAAATATTTAGTGAATTATTTTCTAATATTTAAAAATATGAGTAACCAATGAATTTTGTAATTAATGATAACATTCTTTGAATGACTAATTTATAAGTATATTAGTGGCTATTACTGATAGATTTATATTATTATGTCTAATAGTGAAGTCTATCACTGGTAGCTACTAATAGATTCTATAAGTTTTAAACTTTTAGTTTTATCTTGAGTATTTACTAATAAATTAGTGTACATTAGTTGATAAGAGTTTATAAGTCATAGACTTCTATCACTTATCAAAGTAGTTTTTCAGTGATAGAAATCTATTATTGATAGACTATAATAGACTTAGTATATTAGTGATATCATAGGTCATCAGTGATAGAAGTTTACTAATTATTACTGATAGACTACATAATTTTAAAGTCCTATAAAAAAAGAAAAAAAAATTATTGGCATGTTTAATTGGGAAGATTTGGAGAGAGGTGGGGATTGAGGGGATGGAAGCAAAAAAAAAAGAGAAAGGAAAGATTTTTTTTTTGTTTAAAAAAAAGAAGCAAAATGAAAGCAAAAACGGAGAAAGGAAAGAAAATTTAAAAAAAAAAAAAAAGAAAAGAAAAAGAAAGAAAGGAAAGAAGAATGGAAGCAAAAATGAAAAAAAAAATTATAAAAAAAAAAAAGAAGAAGAAGAATGGAAACAAAAACGGAGAAAATAAAGAATTTTTTTTAAAAAAAAAAAAGAAAGGGAAGAAGAATGGAAAAAAATGAGAAAGAAAAGAAAATAAAAAAAGAAGAAGAAGAAGAAGAATGGAAGCAAAAATGGAGAAAGAAAATAATTTTTTTTAAAAAAAAAAGTGAAGAAAAATGAAAGCAAAAAGGGAGAAAGGAAAGAAAATTAGAGGGGAAGACTAATGGAAGGTAGAAAAGAAAGAAAATTTAAAAAAATGAAAAAAGAAAGAGAAGGGGAAGAAGATGTACAACAAAACAAGGGAGGGCAAAATTGAAAATTAAAAAAGATGTAAGAGTTGACTGGTCAACACTTTCATATTTTTAAATATTTTAAAGAGGTGGCATATTTTTAAATTTTTTCTCTTATTGTTCTATCCATTATAAATATCCTTCCAAAATCCATTCACACCGATGCTCCACCATATATTTTAGAAAAAAATGTATTTATTATTTGAAAATTTTGTAGTTATAATGGAAAGGAATGTGTCTTATGAACAGATGCAATTTTGTAAAAGGATGTGTTTGTATGAAGTGACGCCAAGAGAATTCAAAGGGTGTGATATTGTATATAAAATAGAAAATGTTGAATGAGGTCAAAATAGAAATTTTTAAAAGTTTTTAGGGCAAAAATGAAAGATAAAAATTCTTCCCTTAGTGTTACTTTTAATATAGTATAGATAATTTTATATAAATAAGATAATGCCAACTGCTCCAACTATTCAAATGGGGATGCTAAGTTGTGTAAAGTAAACATAATTGAAAATGATAACAACTTAATTTCATTTTTAATTTTCTAGTTTTTTGAAATTGAGGTGTATTTTCTCTCCATTTGTCACGTAGTCAAATTTTAAAAATCAAGTTTTTTTTTTAAATTTCAAAATTTGGTTATTTAAAATATTACTAAAAAAATAGATAATGAAACATTAAAATTTAGAAATAAAAATAGTATTTATAAGTTTATTTTTCAAAAACTTAAAATTAAAAATCAAAACTCCATTTAGTAATCATTTAGTTTTTGAAAATTAAACTTATTTCCTCTCAATTTTTTTACAATAATTTTCATATTTCTTTAAGTAAAAAAGTTGAATTCTTAGCGAAATTCTAAAAACAAAAACTATTACTTTAGTTTTCAAAATTTTGTTTGATTTTTGAAAATATTAATAGAAAGTAAATAATAAAACAAGAAATTTAAGAATGAAATGGTTACTCAACGAGGCGTAAATGGTTATCAAAAAGACATTCATATTTTTAATTTAAAAAAAAAAAAAAGGTTAGTATTAATGAATAGTATCTTGTCCCCAAAATAATGATAATCTATTTGGACAAAAGATGGAGTGAAGAATGCAATCTGACATTGAAAGAAGAGGAAGTAATGCATGCTTTTGTGGAAGGCCAAGCCACTAAAAATCCGGCATACCCAAATCCAATGCAAATGTGGTGGAGGGAGGTGGAACCCACAACAAAATGAATTATAAAATTAAATGACATAAAAGGCAGAATCATAAACTTAATTAATTATTAATTAAGGTTAGGTGGAGTTTAGGATTGTTTTTTAGGTTCACTGAGTCTTGTCTCTTGTAGGGTCATATGAATTAGTGCAAGATGCCCTCATTATTTCTCTTTTTCAATTAAAAAAAAATATATATATATATATATACTTTTTATTAGCACAGCTTCAATCCAAACACAACAATCAGCATCTAATCAATGCCAGCTTTTCTACACTGCTGTTTCCCCCACACCTTCTAATTTCCAGGTCTCTTGTTAATTTCTTGTGTATTGGGTTGATGCTAAATTCATTAACTCAAAACCCTTGTCTCAAATGCTCACCATTTTATCTGTTGTTTCTGTTGATTGAATTAAATTAAATTGATTTAGATGTCCATAACCCTATCATATCAATAACTTGATATAATTGAAAAGAAGAGAAGGAAAAAAGGGGAAAATGTTTCTTAAACATAAAATATGAAATAAATTAATTGTTGGGCTTCTTGCATATATAGCAAAATGAGACTAAAATATTGCGAAAATAGCAATACTTAAAACTAACTACCAATATCGAAGAATTCAAGTAGTCTCTCCCTTTTTTTCGTTTTTTCACGCAGAAATTGCAACAACAAATATATATTTGTATTCATTATATACAATAAATTTGTGTTTTTTTTAAGAAGAAGAAGAAGAAGAATGCAATAAATTTGTTTATACATGCT
Organism: Lagenaria siceraria; assembly: GCA_002890555.2. Lineage (NCBI taxonomy): Eukaryota > Viridiplantae > Streptophyta > Magnoliopsida > Cucurbitales > Cucurbitaceae > Lagenaria > Lagenaria siceraria. The sequence goes on along the minus strand of CM016483.1, from coordinate 15,508,822 downwards.
ATTAGGTACAAAATAAGACATTAAATTAAATAACATTCATTGATATAATAATGAGAAGGATAATTAATTCCCCCTTAATAAAACAGAATTACAGACCTGTAGTGGATGTGCAGTACACCACAAGGCGTTTAAATCACAATAACCAATGGTAAAAGTAAATAAAAACCCATAAGGCATAAGGCAAACAAACGAAGAAGGAAAAATAATAATAATTAACAATAACCAAATTTAAAACACGAGTGATTTTAACAAATCACTTTTCTTATTTTAAAAGATAAAACATTTTTAATAATTCAAAATCTATTTTAATAGTAAGAATAAGATATTTTTTAAAGTCAAAATTAAATTGATTTTAACCATTTTAAAAACACAGAGCAGAAAAGGTTGTTGGGATGTGGTTTTCTCACTTTCTGGAGCTACTTATAGTGAATCCCACACTTGAGGAGGTAGCCTTCAGCTTATTCCTAGCACGAATAATATAATCTGAAAAACGACGATCATCTTTGAGGTTCTCTTTTCCTTTGCTACTCGAATCATGTGATCGCTTGCTTGATATGCTTCCCAGCCTGCGTTTAGCCCGATTTATGTAATCGCTAAACACATCGTTAACATCTTGGTCTCCTGATTTATTCCCCAATTTGTTGTTGGACGAGTTTTGTACTTTTTTGTCCATTATTTCAGGTGGGGCATTAGCTTGATCATGAATATGAATTTGCTGAGGATAGTTGGGTTGTTCTTCTTGCCGGCTTGGGGAAGGACTGAATTTGATGATTTTAGGATAAACGCCAAAGGCCTTGAGAAGCTTCTCGCAAAAAGGATTGCGCTTGGAAGATTTGGAGTTTCTTCCCATTTTGTGTGTTAATTATTAATTATACAAAGACTATGATTGAGAGTAGTGCTTTTGTATAATTGGGGAAACGTGTGGAGTAGTGGTATTTATATTGTGTACTGATCATGAATGATCTTGATCAAGTGAGAAGGGAATCAGTGAGCAGTAGAAGAAGATGAGATTGATTATTGAAAGATACTAGAAGGATGCTTCGTGGATCCTAGTTTGGAAACTTCATTGTGCATAACATAAGTTACGAAGGTTTTAAAATGGCCATCGAGATCTTAATTTATATCTAAAATATGATGGATATTTTTTTTTTGAAAAGATTATAAAAATAAATATAAATTAGTAAAATTTCTAAACAAATTAAATGGGTTTATTATTTATATTATTAGATTTTGTTGTGATACAATGGAAATATAGATTCACTATTCATGTCGTGAATATCGACATATTGACGGAAATATAAAACTATTGTTATGGAGTTTAATTAAGAAATGTAAAAGGGAGTTGCTTTTTTGGAGTGTTTTTCCAAATGATATGACAATTAGAGAGGAGAACCATATTCCCAAGTTATGGTTTCTGCCCAATTTTCTTCAGAGATAGTCCAATTATGACAACTTAATAGCTGTTTTCAAAACTTTTGAAAGCATCCAAATGAGTATTGATTCGGAAGAAATTAGAAATTAGAAAAAAAAAAGGTTGAGGGAAGAATCTGCCATTCTGTAAGCGAAGAAACCGCTCGACGCTTTCCATTATATAATCACTGAAAAGGGAGGAAAAAGGAATCGGCTTTGTGTGGTGACTGGCCATTCATGAAGCCATGCAACTCCAACTTTCCAAGCTTCTCCCTTTTGCTGCCAAAGAAAATTAAAAAGAACAAACCAAAGTTACGCAAGCCTATGATTTTTACAACACTCTACCAACTATCCACTGTTGATTGTTTGAATATAAAAGTAGTCCTAAATTTTTTTGAAGATCTACAATGATGAGAACAACTGGTTTGACTTGACTTGGGTCTATTTACATACCTTCAATACTTATTATTTTGGAGTTACTTACAAGTTTTTAAATTGAAAATTGCGAAAAATACACTTTTACTTCTTCAAGTTTGAAATAGGTATCGATTGGATAGGTTTTAAAATATATGCTTTTTATCTTTAAATTTTGATTTCTTTTATTTAAATGGTTGTCGAATTTATTTGACCATTAGATGTTAGTTGACTAACAAAAGATGATGTGACATAGATGAGATGACACTTTTTAGCCATTTTTTCTTTTCCTTTTCCATCTCTTTTTCTTCCCTTCGTATTCTTTCTCATCTCAATTTGTCGCTTCCATTGAAACTCCAAAATTATAAATTCATAAACCATTTTCTTTTATGTGGGAGAGAAACATCTCAAAGAGTAATGTACTTAATACTAATTATTTGCTTGCATTTGAAGAAACCTAAATTTTTTTTGTCCAATTAAAAAGATTAATCTAAAATATTTCTAGGTTTAGTATGGTTTCTATTTTCGACAAATAAAGAAAGGAGAATGTAGTAGAAGGGAATAAATACTATAATCGTGGTGGAAATACTATTTTAGACTCACCAACGGACTCGAAGTCTAAAAGCTGGCCCAAGCCCAGCCAAATCTCAATCTAAGCTCAACCAAAATTTAAAAATTTAACTTTTTAGGCTGGACTGGACCGACCCAACCCAATAATGAGTGTACTACTTTAGTTAAGCAACTAAGCATTGAATAAGGAAGTTGAAGTGCCCGTTACTAGTGCCCATTAGTAACGGATTGAGAAGAAAGATGCAAAAAAATAAATTCATTATTCGAAGTTGAAGTGCCCATTAGTAACAAATTAGAAGAAAGATGCAAAAAAAATTCATTAGAAAAATGTAAATTTTCGAACAACGCCATGAAAGAAATGTTATGAGCGTGGTTTGCCAGAAGGGAAATGGGCTTTTAAGAGTCCGTTTGATTGATAGCGTTCATGTTTTCAATCTTCTAAAATCAGGAGAGAATAGAGAAACATGAAACAAAAGACCCTTCTATATAAAACAGTTCACTAAAAGGAAATTTCTTTCACAAAAGGAAGGGATTTCATAAAACAAACGCCATAGAAACTCGTTTTTAAGGACAAAATTGTATAACTAACTACTCAATGTTTCAAATATTTGACAGTGTAACCCCCAACCGAATCTTGTATGACCAGCTGATATGACAAGAGAACAAGTGTCAGCTCTCCAGTGGTGTTGAAAATGCTATTTTCTGAATTCAAGCGATATTTTCTTCACACTTCATGTTTAAGCATATCTACACTTAGATCGGCATCAATTAGGATGATACTGCAAGATTACGTCCATTTAAGGCTAACCAATTCTCAAGATTGCTAATGTCATTAAAGTTGCCGCTCTGAAGAAGATATCATTGAGGCTCTTATCCACTCTTCTCATCATCTCATCTTCCTTCAAGCCAACCTTGCCTGCTTTCCTGCTGATGCAGATTATTGTATCCCTCAGTTTATTCACAGCACAAGATAGCCAAACCAGACCAATGCCAAATCCAGTGTTCAAGAGGTTAGAAGAACATACTGGCACGCTCCCACAGGCAACCTTAAACGTAACAGAGAAAAAAAGGACAACAAGACCAGTCCCAGCAATACCAGCAGAGAACTGAGTAAGAAACTGAGGAAGCTCTCTCCCAGAATTCTTTAATGACTGTATTGTCCTTCTCCCATTCCGCTGCTTGTTAAACATGTAGGATAGCAGACTCTCACATGCGTGGAAATAATTTTCCTTGTACAGATCTCTCCCATGGCCTACTTTTTTACTGTTTCTCCTTTTTGGTGATGGCTTGACCTTAATTATATCAGGGCTGTCAAGTACAGAACAGGAGTTGCGTAAGTCTAAGAGCAAATCCCAGGAGCAAAATGAAGATTGAAAAGATGAACTTATAATAGCGCTATCCCATGTGGTCAACATTTGTTGGTTTCTGTTCTAGGATATTTAGAGACTACCATTAAACATGGTGTTGCAAAGTTTTTTTTTTATTTTTTTTTTTTTATTGGAGGCAAAGAAGGTTGTTCAAAATCTGTTTGGCCAAAGAGAATAGACTCTCACTTTAAATAAAACTAGCACGACTATTCTTTATGTTCTACGCTCTAATAGAGCTAAATCACCAAGAAAATTATTCAGTAGAAATAAACTCCTTGATCTATCTATAAAGTGGTCAGTTCACATTTATTTTTTACACCTTTTTAATTGCACTTTTGCCTAAACATCACCGGAGAAAATTGATAGAATATGCAGAAATTCAACTTTCATTGCTGCAAGGTCAAGTGGTTGTTGCTCACAAAAAAAGAGTCAGACTCGTATGAGTAGGCATGCTGTACATACCTCTTTATAGGAGCAATGGTAGTTGAATGAAGCTTCAAAGAAGAATCATAAATATGGCTTCCCATTGCACCATTCAATCTGGACACAAAATGCTTACAGTCTTAGTTTAAATATCTAGCTTATCTGAAATCTAAAACATGTTAAGATAGAAGATTCCAAGAGTTACGTTACCCAAAATATTTTATCATAAGTAAAAGCCTTTTTCGAGTAAAAATAACAATAATTAAAATTAAGAAAAAGGCCAAAAAATAGTAGCGTAGCGTAAGTTTGCAGTAATGTTCTTTAATTCTTAAGACAAATGGAAAATAAAAACTTTGAACCATTCAACCTTCTTCAATATCTTGATAGGCTGCACAAGAAAATAGGGTGACTCCAGTTAAATTACCTTCTACTTTATAGGCTGAAGAGTTATGCTAATAACTTCTTTTGATCAATGCATATCACTTTTTTAACAATTGTTCATAAAAATTAAACAAATTTTGACTTTTTGTACAGAAAAAATCGTTTACTGGTGAAGAATTCCCACTTGTTGGAAAGAAAATGGTATATGAATTTCATTCTTCCAGCATACCTTACAACAAAGTAGTAGAAAAATGTAGAAGATCAAACAGATAAAGAACAACCTAGGCACAAACTTAATTGTACGAAAAGTATAACATTAACGTAAATATTAAATATTTAATCATATACCAATTACCATCTATATATTGTAGAATTTTAGAACAGTCAGGCTGACTTATCACTTTTGCCAGACAAAATAATAAATGGTGCAGTGCAGAAATGTGTATAAGTGAGATCGGATAATTCCAAATACCCACCCTCCAGGCCCCAACAACAAGCAAGTAAAACAAAAAAAAATTTGTGCAAATACATACGTGGAATACTGCCAAGTTACCTACTATTCAGAAACAAAGAAACCACACTAAATATACTTAATTTAATAAGAAACAAAATTTTCATGGATGATAAAAGGCAGAGAAATATGTACCTATCATAGTTAGGGACAAGAATTGACTGCCTGCTCCAACTTAATGAGTTCTTCGACAAATAAAACTCAGCAACAACTGAAAGTAAATCCTTGATCTTTGTCCCAGTCTCAATGAAAAAAATTTGTCCATCAGGATGAATTGTAATCTTTGAGCTTCTAATCAATTCGCCAACTAAGTCCATGACGGGCCCCTGTGCATCAAACTCGCAGCTAGAAAAGATATGAGAAGTAGCCAAGGGCCCTCTGCACCGCTGGGTCTTTAATTCTTGCAACTCCCTTAAGTCTGGTAAATTTAATGCATGTTTATTATCTTCACTTGGACAGGGCACAAAGAACTCCAAGACTTTCTCGTACTTTTTGAATTCTTCTTTAGATGTAGAACCGAATATCAAAGAATCACCCTGATTATCTGTAACCAAATCAAAGAGGGTACCGAGTCATAGAAACGAGTATGCTGACTGGCGGCTTCCACAAATGAGATGCCACTTTCCAATTAAGACTTGGGCATAGATGGCATAAATGTACCTTATTGTCTAGTCTAGCCTTCGAATTATAAAAAAGTCCACTCATACATGTAATACTAATACAACTTAGGTTATAGTAGTTTTTTGCCTATAATTACTTTTGCCATTATATCTTAAAGAAGCACTGAAGACAAAATTTTAAGTTGATAATGATGATGTTGATGTTGATGTTGAGAATGCCAAACTTCTATTTCATTGAAAGTTGATCGGTGTGAGACTCCTTGTTTTTATTCTTTTGTATAATGATAATCTTTATGTTGATACATGAATAGAATATGTTTACACATTTTTTTTCTGTTTTTATCAATATTTGTCCATTTAAAATAAGGCCTACTCCACAAACCACCTCCTCACTATGTCTCACCTCTTCATGAGAGAAGAAAACCCTCCAAAACTATCTTAGTATTGTAAAACCGATATACATTCATACATACATGCATCCTTATAGTATATGTCCCCTAGTTTTTCCCCCACCAAAAGATGCATCCATACAATCATATTGTATATTACTCAAAAATTATATATATCATAATCTAAACAATAAAGGTTTCAGAGAATAATGATAGTCTAATCCATTTACTAAAACTACCCTTGTACACTTTTCTATATATATCTCTTAAGTAAAAGAAAGTAAAAAGACAACAAAGGACAAGATATTTACCGTGATATAACTATACTTGTTTTTGGGATAAAGAAACATTCTATTGATAAATGAAATTAGGGGTAAATCCCAAAGCACCTATAGGTGATTACAAGAGAGATTGCCAAAGCACCTATAGATGTTGTGCAGTGATACAATTATACTAATATTGGCACTATAACGATCCTTTTTAAAGTAATGTTGCTCCACTAGTGTTTTCTTCAAAAATCACAATTCACAAGAGAAGTGTAAAATAAAATGGTCGGGATGAAGAACAATTCGTCTCCTGCTCTTATAGATGATAGGAAATGTGATAAGTAATAATAATATCAATAAGTTCCTAAAAATGATGCTGAACTTGCTAATCAACTAACCTTGAGCGCCAATCATTTTCAGACTTCTAACTTTTGAGCCAAACTCAACTAATTGATTGGACTCTGGCACTCCGATAATAGATTTCCATGATTCATCGTTCTGTTGAGGCTGAATATTTCGCAATACTGAACCGATCGTAATTTCTGGCCTAGCTCCGCATATCGACAAGAAAGGCCGACAATCCTGGTTAATCACAGAAGTACAGGTTTAAACTTACGACGAATCCACAAGTCAAGAATCATTCTCGAAAATTTACGAAGATCGTTATGCCTTAAGTGCAAAATTAAATGGTGTGACCTTGATAGTTAAAAAGTGGAAAGATAAAGAGAAACGTAAGAGAAGCTCCAACACAATAATGATCAGAACACATGTAAAATGTCTAGCGTAAACAATATAGAAACAACCCAATATTGGGGATGATTAAGTCCATTAATCCATGGTTAGTTTGAGACTCGGCTTTAAATCTCAAAAACACAGTTCATAAGTTTCGAATTTCGGAAATCAGAAGTTTGTACGGTACCTTGATTTCCCTGAAGGTGTTTTGCTGGTGGTGTAAAACAAGAGCCGAAGGGTAGCCATGGGAAGCCATAAGACAGAGCTCAGACATATCGGAGAGAAACCCAGTTCAGGAAACAATTCCCGAAATCCAAATCTCTCTCTGATTTGTGGGTTTGTCAAACCACCATAGACTCATCCATCCGCGGACCGCTGAATCTCACAACAAGGGGGCCATTGAGTATCACTCAAAACTAAAAGAAAAATCCAAAAAAAAAAAACAAAAAGAAGAGATGGGAAGGGGAGGGGTGGAAGAACGTCCAGAACTTTCTGATTTTTAATATCAGCGACCCGAACCAGGCTGGACATCTGATAAGCAACAAGAAATATCTCATTGACAAACCCTCCTGCGCGCTGCAGTCCGTGGAACTCCAGATCGAGGGCTCCCCACTATTTTTTTGGAATTTTTGGACGGATGGCCAAAATCCAGGGTTGAAATGAATTTTCGCTCCTTCCCAAAATTTTCAATGAAATTTGGTCTTTTGCTTGCTTTATTGTCAGGTAAAATTACAATATTGCCTCCACAAAAGACATTGACAGGCCCTCCCACTCATTCCACTTTCTATTCTCAGTTTTGTCCTTGGCTCGCTCTCAGTCCACATCGATTAAATATCTTGACTTTTTATCCATTTCTCGCTCTCAAATCTCCATTCCATCTATCGACTCGTGCTCTCGCTCCTCGTTAACTGGAATTCAGGTAATTAATGTGCGTTGCACGTCAATCAATCTGACAATTCACTCATTCCTTTCAAATTAATTTGAGTAAATTAAGTAAAGTTTCATTTGTGTGCATTTTTCCTCCCAAACACCAAATAAAGCAAACCAAATAGAAAACTTTACGTCCCAATTTTGTGAAAAACCCATGCATCCAAGTTGCAAAATTCTAGCCAAGCAACTTAATCGACATTGTATTCAAGCAACTTTAAACGCCAAGTAAGTAAAAGTAGAACTTCACACTTTTTCCCTTCTTTTTAACATTGTATAACATATCCACGAAAATGTTGGGTGTGAGCTGTCATGATCATGAGTGAGTAACAAGAAAGTGATACGAGATAGAGATAAAGAATGATTAACGACTTAGAGCGAGAGACGAGAGTACACGAAGTGAAGGTCGATAATATAACACGAGTTTGGGAGATGACATCGAGCAAGAGGCAGAGCAGGACTTGAGAAGCGAGAGCGCGACATTACTAGCGGGAGGCGATAAGCAAGACTTCAGTAGCAATAAGCGAGAAATGAGGGGATAAGAGAGATATGTAGCGAGGGACGGGACTTTGTATTGAGATTTTAACATAAATCTAAATTTTGTAATGCTTTGATTAAAACCCTAGCGCAGCGGAAACATATCAGAACCCTATCTCAAAATTAATTTTAAAATTTTGAAATACTTCTACATTGGTAAAATAAATCTTAAAAAAAACTAGGTTAAACATATTGAATACAAAAAACAAATTAGAGAAAAAAGAACTTATGTTAGATCACCCCCACTTGGAGTCCTTCCTTTTCTCTCAACCTTGAGGAGGAAAGTTTTGTGGGAACCTTTTTGGTAAGGGAAAAAAAACGCAGAGAACTCTTCAATTTTTTTAGAGATAATGTCAGATCCAATTTTTTTCTGTTAGACACGAGAGAAAATGGGAAACGTACCCACGTATTAAGTAACTCTCCTACGTGGGAGTTACAACAATATTGAAACTAATTTAATATTAATTAAATTAATTAATTAAATTAATAATTTATAATTAATTAATAATTAATAATTAATTAAATCTAATTTAATTAACCAATTCATTTAAATCATATTTAAATGAACATCTCTCACATAACCTATAGTTTTAATTCAATTAATTTAATTAAATTAGATTAAATTAAATAACTAATTAATTCTCCAATTAATTAATTACCAAATTAAATATCAAATATTTAATTTTAACCTGCATTTGAATCAAATTCAAATACATTTCTCTCATAATCTATAGTTTTAATGTACATCTAATGCGCATTAATTTTAACCTATAGTTTTAATATAAATCTAATTCATATTAAAATAATATTTGAACAATTTCAAATATTTAATTCTCTTACAAATTAACTTTGAATCATATCCAAAATTATATTTATACTATAAAGTTTAATTTGTAAAATAAACTTTATATTATGATGTATCATTATACATTATACTTTTCTCTTAGTAAATTTGAACTTTTCAAATTTCATCCAAGAATAAATTACCTCAATATTCTTTACGAGCTAGGAAGGGGACCTAATGGACCTATAGATCAGAAGCTCCAACGATATGGGATTAACGGGCTAAACTCATTAACCACATTAATCAATATTCGTTAACTGTGGGTACACTCCACTAAAAACCCACAACTGCACTCTTCTCACTGTAGATATATTTCTGCGTCCACGGATATAGACCAATAACAGCAAGTTAGTCCTTCACAAGTGTTCGTAACACCAGTTGGATCAAATTACCGTTATACCCCTGGGTTACTTCTAAATCCTTAAGTACCAGTGCTCCTCTAATGAACAACCTGTTTATGCAACCATCAAACAGAAACCCCTATCGGGCCAGTGAGAGGGTAGGACCCTTTGTTCAAGTCCCCGAGACACCACTTAAGGGAACACTTATCTACTTACCCTAAAGTCGGGAAGGAGTGAAATCCATCTTGTATAATTATGTTCTCAGCTCCCCACTCAGTCTTGTCCCCAAAATGGTAGGCATATCGAGTCGGCAAACGAGCCACTCTCACCCATACAAATTAAAGGACAATCCCTCGTGAACAGGAGTTCATAATATACTCAAGATTAAGACTAAGTTGCCTAGGTCAACCTATTGAAATAGAAACTTAACCAGTCAACAGAGTTACATCTAGTGGTTACTATTTCGTGGTCCAGTCTTATGCAAACTCATTGCATAGGATACCCCCACTCGCATGTCTCCTACACGAACGCGTTGGATCATTGCGTTTGTATCAAATACAAAGTGGGTCGTATCCATAGTGTTACCAGGATAAGGTACCCAGCCCTATCCTTATACTATAGACCTTTTAGGATGTAACTTGAACATTGATATCTATATGTCTCTACATATTGTTCAAGACTCATAAAACAGCCTAGGATGTTAGTTTATTGGATTTTGGGGTTATTAAAATAAGATAAAATAATCAATAACATTTATTGAATAATAATGAATAACCATTTATTAATGACGGTCAAAATACAACATTTACTTTCTACGAGTTTTAGGGCATAAAACCCAACATGTAACTGTCTTTTCTTATTTACTATTTTGAAGAATGGACGGGAAGCAACTGTTCATTCGACAAGGTGGGACATAGGATGACAACAAACAAAGCTATGATGGAGGTATTTTGAAAGGCATCATGGTGCCAGAGGTACCAAGAACTAAAAGATAGAGTATACAAAGTAGTAAGGATCGATTCATCAAAATTCAATATTGTAATGAGGGTTCAGTATAAGTTGGACTTGTATGGACCTGAGGTATGCCTAAACAACGACGTTGACATCATATTTTTGTTGGTTGAGGTGGATCGCAATAGACTGCAAATTTTTGTCAGTGTTGAGAGGAATCATAAAGACAGTAGATGAACAATAGACAGAACAACATACTATTTGTGAGCTAGACATTTTCCCTTCTATGGTTTCCATAGGAAATGTCTCAGGCTTGATGGTGGTGCTCTTACCTGTCTTCGTCACTCAAGTCTGAATCAGATAGGCTCGAGCTAGGGAATTTGTCCTTCTCTAGTTGGTCCACGTACACAAGTCGTTCATTGATTGAGGTATCTCTATACTGTCTCTCTGCATCAGACATTGTGAGGATCGTCATGATACCCGTCTACATGATAAACAAGGTAACCATTGTTAAGTTGAAGTGAACACATCATAACAAATAAAAAAAAATAAAATGTTTCATATTGTATTTTTTTTACTCACCGTAGGAGTGGTGAAAATATATCTCTGTAGTATTATGTTTGAGAGTGAGTAAGTACATGCCCAACGCAGAAAACGTGTAAAACGACCCGAGTTCAGGAGGGGAACATGAATGAACTGAGATCACATTCGAACGAGAGGGATCCCGAGGACATGAAAGCATGATTAAGAAAGGCTTAAAGGAATTAAAAGTTACTACCTATACCAACAAATTACTACCTATACCAACAAGGTGCACCTTCCTTTTTGGTAGCTCAATCATAAGAACTCCATAGTTAAGCGTGCCTAGCTTGGAGCAATCTTATGTTGGGTGACCTCCTAGGGATTTTCCTAGGATGCATGTGAGTGAGGACAAAGCATGCTGAGAGGATCCGTGTTGGATGACGTACCTAGGTCGCAGGGGAATGCTGGGGCCATCAGTTGTTAGTTACCTAGAAACTGTAACACCCCCAAATTAATTGGTGTTAAGTGTCAATAAATTAATTGGTGGGATGTAATTGACGTTGGTTGCACCTAAGATTTAATTATGAAATTGATTATTATTTAGTTTGGAGAACTTGAAGTATTTTGGAGAAGGAAAAGGAATAATAACAATATATATGTTTATGGATTTGGGGCTATTATTGTTATTATATTTTAATTAATACATATATTGTTATTATAATATATATTTATTAATTAAAACCTAGGGTTGCGTGCTTTCTTCTTCTTCTTCCTCGAGTCCTCAACGCCCGTGAATTCCAGCCGCCGCCGTCGCCATTTGTAGCCCGACGATCAGATCCGCGCACTGCCGCTCGTTTTCGCCAGCTACCGGTCGAGTAGTAGAAGCCAATCTACCGATTTTAGTTAGAGGGGTTCGAGCGCCCCACAATAGCAGCAGCAAGGCCGAGTATTCACTACAACTCAGCGAGAGGCAGACAAGTCTAATTCAGTGGTGACAGGTACACTCCCTATCTTGGGGTATTATGCTTTAGCTCTATTTGATTCAGGCTCGTCGCATTCTTTCATTTCGTCTTTATTTGTGAAGCGGGCCATGTTAGAACTAGAACCTCTGCATTATGTGTTATCAATTTCAACTCCGTCAAGAGAACTCATGTTAGCTAGTGAGAGAGTGAAGGCTTGTCAGTTAGTGATAGCGGGGCACCCGCTAGATGTAACCTTGATAGTGTTGGACATGCGGGATTTCGATGTTATCTTGGGCATGGATTGGTTAGCTGGTAATCATGCCAGCATTGACCGTGCCCATAAGGAGGTGGTTTTCAGTCCTCCCACGGAGACCAGCTTCAAGTTTAAAGGGGTCGGGACTGTGGTTTTGCCCAAAATAATTTTCGCCCTAAAAGCCCAGAGGCTACTTAATCAAGGGACTTTGAGTGTCTTGGCTAATGTAGTGGATACCAGAGACACTGAGGTCGCTTTGACCTCAGAGCCAGTTGTCAGAGATTATCCTGACGTCTTTCCAGAGGATCTGCCAGGTTTACCACCGTACCGAGAAATAGACTTCGCCATTGAATTGGAACCAGGTACGACTCCCATCTCGAAGGCTCCTTACAGAATGGCCCCGGCAGAGTTGAAAGAGCTTAAGGTTCAGTTGCAAGAGCTGTTGGACAAGGGTTTTATACGACCGAGCGTGTCATCTTGGGGTGCGCCAATGTTGTTTGTAAGGAAGAAGGATGGGTCATTGTGCTTATGCATTGACTATCGAGAGTTAAACAAGGTGACCGTCAAGAACAAGTACCCCCTTCCTCGGATTGATGATCTATTTGACCAGTTACAGGGAGCGACTGTATTCTCCAAGATTGATCATCGTTCAAGGTATCATCAGTTGAGGATTAGGGACAGTGATATTGCAAAGACAGCATTCCGTTCCAGATATGGGCATTATGAGTTCATTGTAATGTCATTTGGTTTGACCAATGCCCCTGCAGAATTCATGGACTTGATGAATAGAGTATTCAAGGAATTCCTGGACACCTTCGTGATAGTTTTCATTGACGACATTTTGATTTATTCCAAAACGGAGGTAGAGCATGAGGAACATTTGCGAAAAGTCTTGGAGACCTTGAGATCGAACCAATTGTATGCTAAGTTCTGGTTGCACTAGGTGTCCTTTCTAGGACATGTGGTGTCGAAGGAGGGAGTGTCGGTGGATCCAGCTAAGATCGAGGCAGTTCTGAGTTGGCCTCGCCCTTCAACTTTCAGCGAGGTGCGCAGTTTTCTAGGCTTAGCAGGCTATTACCGTTGCTTCGTTAAAGATTTTTTCCGGTTAGCCACCCTCTTGACTCAGTTGACCAGGAAGGGAGTTTTGTTTGACTGGAGTAAAGCTTGCAAAGACAGTTTCCAGGACCTTAAGCAGAGATTGGTTACCGCACCAGTTCTCACAGTACCAGACGGTTCAGGGAGTTTCGTGGTTTACAGTGATGCTTCAAAGAAAGGGCTGGGGTGTGTGTTGATGAAACATGGTAAAGTAATTGCTTATGTCTCCCGTCAGTTGAAGATTCATGAAAGAAACTATCCCACTCATGACCTGGAGTTAGCAGTAGTGGTTTTTGCCTTGAAGATTTGACATCATTATTTGTATGGGGAGAGGATACAAATTTTTACGGACCACAAGAGCTTGAAGTATTTCTTCACTTAGAAGGAGTTGAATATGAGACAACACAGATGGCTTGAGTTGGTGAAGGATTATGACTGCGAGATTATGTACCATCCAGGCAATGTGGTAGCAGATGCTTTAAGCAGAAAGGCAGTTCACTCAGCAGCTCTAATTACCAGGCAGGTCCAATTGCGCCACGAGTTCGAGCGAGCAGGAATCACGGTAGCAATAAGGGAAGTCACTTCCCAGTTGGCACAGCTAACAGTTCAACCAACCCTGAGGCAGAGACTTATCGATGCTCAGGTCAGAGATCTGTATCTTGTTGAGAAGCTCCACTTGGTTGAGGTAGGGCAAGGAGGTGAGTTCATGGTATCCGCAGGTGGTGGTCTGTCATATCAGGGACACTTATGTGTACCGACAGATGAGGACCTTATGAAGGAATTGTTGACAGAAGCCCATAACTCATCGTTCGCAGTGCATCCAGGAAGCACCAAGATGTACTGAGACTTGAAACAACATTACTGATGGCACAATATGAAGAGAGAGATAGTAGAATTTGTCAGTAAGTGCTTGGTGTGTCAACAAGTGAAGGCCTCAAGACAGAAGCCGACAGGTTTGTTGCAACCCCTAAGCATACCTGAATGGAAGTGGGAGAACGTGTCGATGGATTTTGTACTGGGTTTGCCAAGAACGGCCACAGGCCTTTCGGTGATATGGGTAGTTGTGGATAAACTCACGAAGTTAGCTCATTTTATTCCAGGGAAGCCTACATATTCAGTGAACAAGTGGGCTTAGTTGTATCTGAAGGAGGTGGTGAGGCTACATGGGGTGTTAGTGTCTATCGTGTCCGACAGGGACCCTCGTTTCACGTCCAATTTTTGGAAGAGTCTACAAGCAGCGTTGGGTACTCGGTTAGATTTCAGCACAGCTTTCCACCCACAGTTTGATGGTCAAACAGAGCGTTTGAACCAGATTCTGGAGGATATGTTACGCGCCTGCGCGTTGGAGTTTTCAGGGAGTTGGGATTCTCATTTGCACCTTATGGAGTTTGCATATAATAATAGCTACCAGGCTACTATTGGCATGGCGCCATTTGAGGCTTTGTATGGGAAGAATTGCAGGTCCCCGGTGTACTGGGACGAGGTTGGTGAACGCAATCTACTGGGACCCGAGTTGCTTCAGATTACAAATGAAGTCGTTCAGAAGATCAGGGCAAGAATGCAAACAACCCAGAGTAGACAGAAGAGTTATGCTGACGACAGACGCAAAGATTTGGAATTTGAGGTAGGAGAGAATGTGTTCCTGAAAGTGGAACCTATGAAAAGCGTCCTGAGATTTGAGAGGAAGGGAAAGTTAAGTCCCCGTTTCATTGGACCTTTTGAGGTGTTGGAACGAATAGGCCCTGTGGCGTACCGGTTAGCGCTATCGCTGTCTCTTTCGGCAATTCACTATGTTTTTCATGTTTCAATATTGAGGAAGTATGTGGTGGACCCGTCTCATGTGGTAGATTTTGAGCCATTGCAGTTGAAAGAGAACTTAAGCTATGAAGAGAAGCCGATCCAGATTCTAGCAAAAGAGGTGAAAGTCATGCGCAACAAGGAGATAGCGTTGGTGAAGGTGTTGTGGCAGAAACATCACTTCAAGGAAGCAACGTGGGAGCGAGAAGATGAGATGAGATCTCAGTACCCAGAGCTTTTCGAGGTTGAGACTTTCGAGGACGAAAGTTTTTTTTAGGGGGAAGGAATGTAACACCCCAAATTAATTGGTGTTAAGTGTCAATAAATTAATTGGTGGGATGTAATTGACGTTGGTTGCACCTAAGATTTAATTATGAAATTGATTATTATTTAGTTTGGAGAACTTGAAGTATTTTGGAGAAGGAAAAGGAATAATAACAATATATATGTTCATGGATTTGGGGCTATTATTGTTATTATATTTTAATTAATACATATATTGTTATTATAATATATATTTATTAATTAAAACCTAGGGTTGCGTGCAAAGGAAAGAAAGAATTTCTTTCTTCTTCTTCTTCCTCGAGTCCTCAACGCCTGTGAGTTCCAGCCGCCGCTGCCGCTCGTAGCCCGACTATCAGATCCGCGCGCCGTCGCTCGTTTTCGCCAGCTACCTCGCCAGTCGCTCGATCGCTGTCCAGAGCCGCTCAGATCTGCCGCTCGTCCCTTGCGCAACCCTGTTCCAACCAGTCGGAGCTCGGCCTCGCGCCAGGAAACGTCGTCGGGCCCAGCCGAGGAACGCTGCCATCGACCGATTTTTTTTGCGCCGCCTCTGTTTTGGGGAAGTCTTCAGTGGCATTTGTTGGTAGGTTCAGAGTAAGACTATTCCTTTAATTTTGGTTCTTGGCGTGTGGCCTTTGAGTGGGGTTTGATGTGAAAATTTATTTGCGTTTGTGTAGGACGAAGACTTGAAGGTGGTAGTCATCGTTGGTTTGGTTTGAAGCTCAAAGAATTGGGCCAGAACGCGAGTTGTGACTAGATTTTGTAGCAAAAGTTTGGTGGTTCTTTACTGATTTTGGGGCTTAGCTTCGAGGTAAGTGGTTCTATTGCTGGATTGACCTTCAGGCCAGACCTCAGCAGCTGTCTCAGCACTGTTTTTAGCATGCATGCTTAGGACCCTTGACTATTGAAAGTTTTATAATTTTATTCATGTGTACGCTTGGCCGTTTGCTGTGCTTATTAAACATGTATGTATGTATGATTAAATCTGATGCCAGACGCCCGCGACGTCCCATGCTATAGTCATG
Organism: Lagenaria siceraria; assembly: GCA_002890555.2. Lineage (NCBI taxonomy): Eukaryota > Viridiplantae > Streptophyta > Magnoliopsida > Cucurbitales > Cucurbitaceae > Lagenaria > Lagenaria siceraria. The sequence continues at coordinate 15,492,203 of CM016483.1, read as the reverse complement.
AATCGTCAGGTTCACCTGCAGTTATGACGGTGTGCCATCAGGCCACTAGACATGCGTGGACCGACGGGTTCACCTCCATGTTCGTTGGTGTGGGTCATCAGGCTCACACTTCAGTATTGACGGCGTGCCCTCAGGCCGCTAGGCATGGTGACGGGACGGCTTGCTAGGTATCCAGAAATCCCAGTAATGGGACTACTTACTGAGTAATACTCACTCCTTTACGTTTTATGGATTTCAGGTAAAGGCAGGAACGGGCTGGCGGGCGACAGACAGAATCCGTGACTGGGCCAAATAGGGACACGTTGAAGCTTTCGTGTTTCATTTATTCATGTTTTCTTAGATAGGTTGTTCAGTTTTTTTTTGAACTGGTGGTTATATTCTTTTTATTTACTTTATTTGTTAATTGTTTGGATTTAATTTGTCAATTAGGGGTACCCCGATCAAGGTCTAGTTTTATTTTCTTTTGTAAAGGATTTTGAATTATTCAAATTTAATTATTTATTTTGTAAATTTGTTGGTTTAGTCAAATTACGAAAAGTGTCATTTTGAGGTGTATGCATGCATGAAGTAACGACTTCTAGAAAGTCGGGTCGTTACAGAAACCCTGTCCCTCAAGGCTTTCTAAAGGCCACTAAATGTTCTCTTCCATATAATCTCCCCCAGTCCCTACTGTTGAAGAAATCTAGGTCCTTCATATTAGCAAACAAGGACTAATCAATGCGAATCTGTCTTGTCCTTTCATATCAACCCAAGGTCATACATGTAGACAAGACTGACCTTTACTGCATCTAGGTCATTCTCAATCTGCAGTCCTTTGTAATGCTCTTCAATGGTGGTCAGGTGGATCTTCGTGAAGGGATCGCTAACGCCGAGACACTACAAAGATCATCGGCTGTAAATTGTGGAAGTACTTCATTCAAAGCAGCAATCTTGAAGTTAACAATCTAATAGTGCAGATAAAAAAACATAATTAGAGAAAGGAAAAAACAGAAATATGAAATCATAGTATTATGTAAAACTATGGTTAGTGGCTCTCGATGCTCAACTCTCAGTTTATGACTCTTGGTCCATGACTCCCTCTTGGCTCTTAGCTTTAAAAACCCTAAACTAGATTATCAACCCTAGCCTATCGACTCTCGACCATCCACCGATAGCACCCCATAACCCTCCACATCACCTAACAATGCACTCTCGCTTCTTTTCTTCCACGCTATCCTTCTTTCTCTTGTCTCCTACACTAAAAAATGATTTATATCTCATTTTTCTCAAACATCTTGAGGCATGTATATGAAAATATTTTTAAGTTCAGGATCGTGTTGTTTCCTAAATATTTAAAATATGGCGTGTCACCGCGTCCATGTCGTATCGTATTCGTGTCTCGTATTCCTATCTGTGCTTCTTAGCTTTTACCCTTGCTTGTTTGGTGAGTATTTGAGAAAATACATTTCTCAAAGAGTGAGACAATTTGAGACGAATGGAAGTGTCTTGAACAACATCCAAAATCTCTTTGGCAGTTTTGGGAAATGGGGTTTAGGGTTTATTTTTAGATCATGCATTTCAATTTTTTTAATTGAAAAAATCATTTTCAAATTTGTGCATGTGACGTTTCTAGTTAAGTGGGACAAAATTATATTGGATTCGTAGGAATAAAACAAGTTTGGATTTACATTGTAAGTGAAACATACTCAAAATGTAATCATACTATAATGACCCTATTAATATTTAATGGTCATCGTACATGGTTGGCACAAAAAATATGTAACAAATGCCACATTCTCAGCTATATATATATATATATATATATATATAATATGGTCCAACAAATAGCTAAGTCCACTTACATAAATTTTTTTTACATAAATCCTCTATGTGATATATATATGTTCGACAACTTCCTTCCGCCTCCTAAACTTCAGTTCATTCTTCTCTTTTTGTCATGATACAAGCTTCTATAGGGATTAACTTGGAATTTTTTTTTTAAAAAAAACATAATTTTCATTTAAATACTTTTGATAAAAAAAACTTTTTAAAATAAAAACACAGTGTTAGACAATTTCTTTTCAAAAGTATTTTTATATGCAAATTTGTTTGGTTTGTGTATATGCTAAAAGTGTTTTTATGAATGTTAAATTACTATAAATAACGACTACAAAATACTATGAGCTAATAAAAAAACCAGGAAATTACTGTTTAGGCGGAACTTACATAGTTTTATGTCAACAAAGGTGTTTTTATTAATGTTTTTGTTGCGTCAACTTAAATATAAACATTTGTTGACGTTTTATAACCATCAATATATGCATTTTGAAATTAATAGTTATTTTTTAGATTTAAATTAAAGTTTTATTGACAGTTTTATATCATGAGCGTCAACAAAACAAAAACTCGTGCGTCAACTAAGCCCAAATTTGTAGTAGTGATAATTTAAAATAATGGTCGTTAGAGTTAGTGGAAGTAGCTGGCTGTTAACGGTGGTGGTCGGATGTAGCCAGAGTTGGCAGCCGAAGGTGGTGACCAGAGTTGGACAATGGAGGCATCGGTGGTGATGAAGACCGAGTGCACTGTTGGTGGACATAGGTATAAAATATCGGTGATATACAAAATTGGCTCCTCAAACATTGAGTTGAGTTCATATCTCAACTTATAGCAACTCATACTCTCATCCCAAACACCCCATAGGATTCCCCTTCATTTAAATCTTAAATAAAGTCTTTTAGACTTGATAAATTTAGAAGTTCATGTGTGAAACTCAAATGTGAACTCAATCATGTCTCTTTCTTCTTTTTGTTGAGTTTGAACATAAAACCTCTTGGGCTCATCATGGGTTGGCCTAGTGGTGAATAGGGCACGACCTTTGATACCATGTTAAATGACTAAGGTGCTTATAACTTATCAAGGGTGTTTAGACTTCAATTATACAACTTAAAACTAACTATAGTATTATTATTTCAAATTTCTCTTTGTTACCCATATTTACTATTTTCTATTCATTATCTCTTTCTCTCATTGCTACTGTATTTATTATTTTTCACTTAGACTAAAATAGTCTGCACCCTAAACCTAGACTATTATAACTTACAAACTATTATAACTTGCATACTATAATAATACTAATTATAATAACCAACACAATGCTCCAAACACCTCTAAAAATGTTAAAAATATTTTTTCAAGAAAATTTATTATTGTATGCAGAGCTGAATTATAAAATAATGAACAAATATAATTAAATATCCAATCAAGGTCTTCTCTTGTTTAGTGGAGAGCCGCTTCAACCCTTGATTAGGGAATCTAATTCAATTGATATTATTCACGCTCTCATTGAGCTGGTTGCTAATTTGTCCAAAACAAAGAACATCATAGGTGCTTATTTGGTGATTGCTGGTTGTGTAGATGGGGTTGCTTTTGTTAATTGTAATCATTCGTGTAATTTCGTTGCTCACTCTCTTCCGCGAGATATGTCTAATTTTCTTTATGCCCAACCTTTTTCTTCATCTAGCTTAGAAGGCCAAGGGATTTTTGAGATTTCTTGTTTTTTTTTTTGGGCATATCTCGACTTTGGTTGTGGTTAGTTTCTCGTCAATGAAGTAAAATATTCGTATAAAATCGTGCAAATTTGGCAAATCCATTGATCTGTCTAAACAAAACTTATAGTTATGGGTGGGGAAAAAACTGGAAGTTCACTAGAAAAAGTTAAATAATGTATTTAGAGAGCGGAGTCATAAGTCAAACTTCAATTTCATTGATTCAATTGCTTGAAGGAGGGTTAAAATCTAATTTAATCGATTCAATTGCTTGAACGAGGGTTTTTCTTCTTTGATTGTTTTACGTGCCGAGAACAATTTTATGAGCTTAACAATTTGGGAGCGAGTGACTTACCTGCCTTGGCTTCGCGGGCCAAATTCAAGGGAGACAGAAGCCAGACATACAGAAGAGCCAAACCCCAAATTTCAATCCTGTGATTCTTCATTTCTTAATTCGTCCATTTGATAATCTCCTTGCGATCCAGCATTCTGTTTCTCTTGCTGAGGAAGAATTTCTGTGGCTTAGGATTCTCATGGCGGTTTCCACTCAACCGCCAGGTCAACTGCAGGGGATTGCTGGTTTATGGGACAGTGTGTTGGAGCTTACGAAGTCGGCACAGGACAAGAACTGCGATCCACTGCTTTGGGCGGTTCAGCTGAGCTCCACCCTTAGTTCGGCCGGCGTTTCCTTGCCGTCGGTCGAGCTCGCCCAGCTCTTGGTCTCTCATATTTGTTGGGACAATCACGTTCCGATCATGTGGAAATTTCTTGAGAAGGCAATGACCGCGAGAATCGTTCCTCCCCTGCTGGTTATTGTTCTTCTTTCTACCAGGTCTCATTTATTCTTTCAATTTGATTACTCTCACGCTTCCTCGAATTTCTATTTGAACCTTATTCAGAAGGTATCATATTGAGTGCTTCATTACGTTTTTGCCGGAGTCGTTCAGTAATACTTTGAATTTGCTAATGGTTCTTTATGTACCCGTGTGGACCATAATGAAACTAAGTTACGGAGCATGAAAAGAAAATGAAACTGAAGATATACGTATGGATTGCGACATTCATACGTCTTAATTCATGCATAGATTTCGTGCGTTGTTGCGTAATTGTCTTTCTGCTTGCATACATCCATAATTTTGTTGTGCTGTAGTTGTCTACTATTATAGTAAGTTCAAGTCTGTATCTGCTGCCCTTATACAACAATTTAATTTGCATCAGACACTTACGTGAGTTGGGAAGATGTCTGGAACTTATTAACATTTTATTTTTCTTCCTAATTGTTTATATTTTTGTTTTGTTTTGTTTTGTTTTTCTCATCTATTCAATGTCCAAAGTTGACATATATTGCATTTTTTTCTCTGATTTACTTCAGGGCAATTCCGTATAGAAAGCTTCGACCTGCAGCATACCGGCTTTACCTGGAACTTCTAAGCAGACATGTCTTTTCATTATCATCCCAAATCAATGGACCCAATTACCAAAGGTAGATTTGAGTGCATTTCGCTCGTGTGCATTATAGTGGTTAGCCTCATTCTCCCTTTCATTTTTCTTTCTTAATGGTAAACCTAGAGGCAAACTTTTGCCTTGAGAGGCATTCGGCTGTATAACTTTAAGCGAAGCAAAGAAGTTGTCAACCACTTCCACATAATGCACTGTCCCGGAGAGAGAGTTATCATGAGTATTGATACCCTCAAACAAGGAAGGAATTGCTAGATAGAATTCCTGTAACATCAAGCTCATCTCTGCAATCTTTTTAATTATCTTCCTTTTTGAAAGTTTTGAATTTTCAAATATTTTTTATTTTTTAAAATTATGCACTAAAAAATAATGGGAGAAATGCCTCAAACTTATTGCACCATGATTTGTTTCATCACCTACCCATCAGAGTTTTATTTTATGCAACTGGAGGAAAAAGATTCATGAATGATGTTATGCCATTTCAGGATCATGCAAACCATCGATGATGTCCTTCATCTGACCCAGATATTTGGTCTCCAAACATGTGATCCTGGGGTACTTATGGTTGAATTATTCTTTTCAATTGTATGGCAGCTGCTTGATGCATCATTGGATGATGAAGGATTGCTGGCACTTCCTGGAGAAGAAAGATCACCGTGGCTAATCAGGCCACAACCACATGATATGGAACTAGATGTTCATGATTCTTTTGGTGAGAAGAGAACTGAGAACAGTGAAAGTGTGCTTAAAGTAAACACTGCAAAGGCTATTGAGATAATTGGGCAGTTCCTGCAAAAAAAGAAAACTGCAAGGATTTTGTGCTTGGCCCATCGAAATATGTAAGAAGTATAGTTCTTGCAAACCTTGTTTACTTTCTCTTTGTCTCCTTTGATATCTGAAGGAAAGAAAAGCGTATAGATTTTAAGAAAGGCCGTATTTCATTGAGTCTACCACTACTCCACTGGTCGTTGGGATAATGTATACTGCTTTAATGTTAAATGTAGATTTGTGTATAGTATGGTTGCATTTGGAAGAAAATATTAGTCATTTTGACGCTTCAATGAAAACAATGTAACGTAATAATGCTTTCTGGTTTTTAGGCCATTACACTGGGCAGGTTTTGCCCAGCGGTTACAACTACTTGCAGCAAACTCAGTAGTTTTGAGGAACACAAAGCTAATAACTCCAGAGGTCCTTCTGCACTGGACATCTGATAAAAATAGGCTTCTATCACGAGAAGGAAAAACATCTCAGCTAGAGTTTCGTGATGTAATGGCTTCTGGATCACTATTTTCTTCTGCTGGTCAATCTCATGGCGTTAATTGGTCTGCATTGTGGCTTCCCATCGATTTGTTCCTGGAGGATGCCATGGATGGATCACAAGTTCTGGCAACTAGTGCTGTTGAGCGTCTGATATGTATGAGCTAACAAACTTTATATTGCTTGAGTGATTCTTTAACAATTCGCATAGTGTTTGAGAGTTTCTTCAATTAAATTGAAATTCTAAGTTTCTCCAAGGGTGAAGAGTTCTATTGATCCAGAGTTATCTGCAGGTTTGATAAAATCTTTGCGGGCAGTTAATGATACCTCCTGGCACAATACATTTTTGGGTTTGTGGATTGCAGCATTGCGACTTATTCAAAGGGTAGGATCATATAGCATCTTGATAAATGAATTATGTTTTGCTGTTCATTTCCTATTTATGTTCATATATTAATTTGTCTGAAATGATTTCACTCTCAATTTACTTAATTAGCAGGTCCACTGCCTTGAATGAGAGAACTTAACTGATTTCTGTTCTTTGATAATTGTGTGGTTGCTTTGTGTTGGCTAGTAAAGGTTATGCTATTTCACCTTTTCCTCCTATTTTTTTTCCTTCTCTTTTTTCTTCCTCCAAATGAAATCCGAGACTGGGGGAGATGGATAAAAATGGACAATTGAAGTTCAATCTTTTAAAAAGTTTGATGTACGTGGCAGTTTACTCCGTTTGTGATAAACAACTTAAAATACGGTCTCTTTTTGTTGAATTTGGAGAAACATACCTTGCAAGAATATTAAACGTTTTTCCCTCTTATACTTCTTTACTATTATTTGAGTATTTATTTATTATTTTAGGTAACAAAAAACCCATGTTTAATCTGCCACCATCTAGGAGGTATTTAACTCATTCCCACCTGCATATATTTGGTAATTCAAAATTTCCATTTCAGGAAAGGGATCCGAGTGAGGGTCCTGTACCTCGTTTGGATACATGCTTGTGCATGTTGTTGTCTATTACAACCCTTGCAGTCACCATTATTATTGAAGAAGAGGAAGGTGAACTAAAGGAGGAGGATGAATGCAGCCCAAGTAAAAGCAGAGATGAGAAACAGTCTTCAGGAAAGTGCCGCAAAGGTTTGATTATGAGCTTGCAGATGTTGGGTGAATATGAGAGCTTGCTGACTCCTCCACAATCCGTTATTGCAGTAGCCAATCAGGCTGCCACCAAAGCTGTAATGTTCATATCAGGGGTTGCTGTTGGTAATGAGTACTATGACTGTGTTAGTATCAACGATACACCTATTAATTGTTGTAAGTACTTATTCTTGTTTGAGAATTTAACATTGGTTGTGTGGATCCTATTAAACAGTAGCCTCTGAAAGATTTAAATTGATGAAATATTTTGATTCTCTTCAAACTGATAAACATAGTCAAATGAGCTATTCTGTATAGAAGAAAAGTTCTATCTCCTCTGCGGGAAAAAATGGGTGGTGAGGTGGAGGATTATTGTGAGGAAGTATGGACCTCAAGTGGTAGGTGCAAGGGTGTTTCTTACAAGAGCCCTTGGTCTACTATTGCTTTGGGATATCCTCTCTGGGAACAAAACCTTTGTGTTCCTTGTTCCCTCATCTTTACCACCGGTAGGAGAAGAGGTTACAAATGGTGGCCTTGGACGTGCCTTCCCTTGAAAGTTTTTTCTTCCCTATCTCTATGTTTTTGTTGTGCGCTTTCTCATTGTGAGGCTTGTGAGGTTGTCAGTCTACTCTCTATCATCTTTAACCAAGTTACGCGTTTAGGGAGAAAGGATTCTAGGAAGAGGCTTCCATCCAAAGCCCTTTGAGGGCTTTTCCAGTATTTTTTTTGTTTTGTTTTTTTCTGGATTTTTTGTGCCTCTTTTCCCTTTCCGAGGCCCCTTCGTTTTCCTCTCTTTGGAAAGTTAAAATTTATAAGAAAGTGAATTTTTCTGCTTGACAAGTTTTCATGGAGAGTGAATACTCAAGATCATATCCAGGGGCTTTCTTCCATGGTGTTGCATACTCAATAGTGTGTCCTGTAGGAAAGAGGAAGAGGATCTTGATCATTTACTTTGGAATTGTGTGTTTGTTACCTCCCTGTGAAAACAAGCTCTTTAGGATCTTTGAGATCGTGCTTGCTCGAAATAGAGGTTGTGATGTTTGTGGAGGTGCTCTTGAATCCTCCTTTTTGCAACACAGGAAAGGTTCTTTGGCAGTCTTAGTTTTTTGCTTTGTTATGGGGCATTTGGCTTGAGAGGAATAGTAGAATTTTTCATGGGTCGAGCAGTCTGGGAGGAACTTTGGGATGTGACTAGGTTTAACTCATTCTTGTAGGTGTCTTTTAATAGCCCTTTTTTTTTGTAATTATCAGCTTAGTTTTTTATTCTTTTGGATTGGAGCCCCTTTCTATATTTGATCATGAGGGGGCTTTTGTTTTTGGGGCTTGTTTTTTTGTATTGCCCTTGTATATTCTTTTTATCTTTCTCAATGAAAATTTAGTTTCTTTAAAAAAAAAAAAATAGACGTTCAATGTTTCAAGAATTCAAAACTATTATCAATGGCATTCTGCTTGAACACTTTATCTTCAATGAGTAGAACATTATTAAATATATACTCAAAACTATTTTATTCCGTCGTTTGAACTTTTGGTCCACTATAAACAATTTTTCTTTTATAAACAAATTGATCGTATCCTCAAAAGTATTTTATTCAATGGAAAAATTATTCTCGATATGACATAGGATTTTGGCGTGCAAATCTTCATATTATAGTGGTCTTTGTCATCCTTTACATGCATCTTAAATTTTAATTTTCACTCGTTCTTTTGATCCTAGAAGGATCCCTCTCTCACATATCGTTGCGTACATATGCATTCGAAATGTGTCATTTGTGTGGCTAATTTGTTGTTTTTTCTTATTGTAGCTGGAAATATGCGACATCTGATTGTTGAGGCTTGTATTTCTAGGAACCTTCTAGATACATCGGCATATTTTTGGCCAGGCTATGTAAATGCACGCAGTAATCAAGTGCCTCGTAGTGCATCTAGTCAGGTGGTTGGTTGGTCATCATTCATGAAAGGGTCGTCCTTAACTCCGTCGATGGTGAATGCTTTAGTGGCAGCCCCAGCTTCTAGGTATGCTCCCAGAGATATCTGTTTGTATCATGTGAGGCCATATTGAGGGAAGATGATTGGTTAAAGGGCCAAGTTTCCTAGGTTCTGTATATTAATTTTATTTCTCAAAAATGTGAGTACAGGTACCGCAACTATGTGGTGCAGATAAAGAAGCTGACAAATAGATTTGGAGAGGTTCTTGAAGTTATAAAAATTGGGAAGGTGATGCACACAAAGAGTCTAAAATTTCCTCAGAAGTTTATTAGCCTCAAAATGGTTTGCTGCCTTCATATTTATAGTAATGAAGGCAGTAAACTAACTTACAAAACAGTTAACTTGGCTGTAAAAACTAAAACTGTCTTAAAACAGAAACTAAAACAAAGAAGCAAAGGTAAACAGTTGGGAAATAGCAACCGAATACTAACTAAACAAAAGAAACAACTCAGCCAAGACCAAAGAAAATACAAGAACGGGCAAGAAAGGACAAGATTGGCTTACAAAAGCAAGAAAAGGCCAAGAACAATACAAATGGCCAACAGTGAGGTGTGTGGGAGGCAAAGAGTGTCACCTTTAAATAGTAAGCCATAAAAAATATGGAAGTCAGGGCATGGTAGGTGGTTAGTGCATTTATATCAAATGTCTTTGAAATCATCATCCAACTCATACAATTCAGGGAGAGAATTATAAGCAAATATTTCGCCCTCCGGAAGAGAGGAGGTTACCTTTGCGGCTTAAAGAGTCAGCTGCTGTATTTGTTTTTCCTGAGGTATGTTTAATAACAAAATCAAACCGTCGTAGAAATTGAAGCCACCTAGGATGCATTCTACTAATGTTTTTTTGAGATTGCAGAAATTTCAAAGAAAAGTGGTCAGTAAGCAATACAAGTTCTTTGTCAAGAAGATAACGTTCCCAAGTTTTTAGAGCCCTAACCAAAAAATAAAATTATTGTAGATAAGTGGGCCAAAGTTTTCTGGGAGGGCTGAGTTTTTCACTAAAAATTTCAATGGGTTGACCTTCTTGACATAAAACAGCCCCAGTACCCACACCCGAAGCATCAACCATATCTTCAAAAGGTTTTGGGAAATCATCGGGTAAGGCTAAAACAGGGATGGGAAACAAAAGGGTTTTTAAAGTATTAAAATTGTCATGTGTAGAATTATCCCAAAAAAATTACTCTTTTTTAAATGATTTGTTGTTGTTGTTCCTTTTCAATTCTCTATAAATAGAGGGATTGTCTTCTTGTTTTGATAACTTTTGATTAGTAATAAAGACTTTGATTTATTATGGGAGATTTCTCTCCTTTTATCTTTTAAGCTACATCAATAAGACTTGCTCTAAATTAAAATATCATCAAAATATACCACAACAAATTTATTAAGAAAAGGAAGTAGAACTTGGTACATAAGCTGCATAAAGGTACTACGAGCGTTGGAAAGACCAAATAGCATGACAAGCCATTCATAAAGCCCTTCAGTAGTTTTAATTTTAAAGGTTGTTTTCCTCACATCTCCGGACTTCATACGGATTTGATGATAACCACCTTTTAAATCAAAATTTTAGAAAAGATAGATGCCCCACCTAATTGGTCCAAAAGAGCACTAAAGTGAGGAATAGAAAACCAATACTTAATGGTTATCTTATTAATTGCTCTACTATCCACACAAAGTTCCAAGATCCATCCTTTTCAGGAGCTAGTAAAGTTGGGACAACACAAGGACTAAGGCTAGGTTGGATATAACCTCGGTGAAGCAATCCTTTAATTTGTTCATGTAATATTTGATATTCTTCAGGGCTCATTCTATAGCCAGGTCATATGATGGATTGGGTGAAAGATACGAAATGGCCAAGGTTTCATCTGGGTCGGGTTGGTCAGCCTTCAGGGTAGGAAAAATTGCAGGACACCCATCTCTTCTTTGCTAGAGCAACTGTAGTTGTAGGGCACGCTTGGAAGTTGAATCTATATGGAAGGAGTTTTTAAAGAGTATTTTCAGAGAGGTATCTTGAATCGTTCTATGGTGGTAACTTTTGTGTGCCTGATTTCAAAGAAGGAGGATGCTAGTAGGGTGAAGGAGTTTAGACCTATTAGTTTTATTACTAGTGTCTATAAGATTCTGGTTAAGGTCCTTGCAAATCGTCTTAGGAAAGTGCTTTTCTCGACTATTCCAGTGGCTTAAGGTGCTTTTGTAGCTGACAAGCAGATTCTTGACCAGGCTCTCATAGCCAATGATGCCATTGAGGATTATAGAGCTAATAAGAAGGAGGGTGTTATCTTCAAACTTGACTTTGAAAAGGCATATGACCACGAAGATTGGGACTTTTTGGATAAGGTGATGGAGAAGAAAGGCTTTGCGTACAAATGGAGAATGTGGATGTGGGGTTGTGTTAGAAATGTGAACTACTTTATTCTTATTAATGGAACCCCTAAGGGATCGATTAAGGCTTCTAGAGGCTTAAGCCAAGGGGAACCTCTATCCCCCTTCTTGTTTCTAATTGTTGTGGATGTCTTAAGTCACCTTATCTATAGGAGGTGGAGGGAAATATCACGGAGCCTTTTAGGGTTGGTTTTGAGGAGGTAGCCTTGTTTCACCTCCAGTTTACTGATGACAATGTTGTTCTGTTCTGGCAATGAGGACTCTTTTTTTATCGTTAACCATATGGTGGGGGTTTTTAAGGACATGTCTAGACTTAAAATTAATAGGCGTAAGTTCTAAATCTTGGGTATTAATTGTGATAAGGATAAGCTTAGAAGGTGGGCCAGTACGATTGGCTGCGAGGTTGGTCCTTTCCTTCCCGTAATCTTGGCCTCCCTTTGGGGGGTAACCTGAGGTCTTTGTCTTTTTGGGTTCCCATTTCTAAGAAGATTCGTAAAAGGCTAGCCTCTTGGAAGAAAGGATATTTTTCCAAGGCTGGTAGACTTACTCTAATCAGATCTGTGTTGAATGGTATTCTCGTTTATTGTTTGTCCCTGTTTAGGGCTCCCAGCTCTGTCTAAAAAAGCCTTGAGAAGTACATGAGAGACTTTTTGTGGGAAAGGGTGGATGAAGGTAAGAGTTCTCATCTGGTTAGGTGGGAGGTTATGGGGCGTCCTGTGAACCAAGGTGGGTTGGAGATTGGTAATTTAAGTCTTCGAAACAAAGTTCTGTTGGCTAGGTGGCTTTGGTGTTTTGCCCATGGCTACTAACTTTTTCAATTGTGTTTTCTCCACTCGAATCATTTCTATCTTCTTCAATTTCATTAACTACATGGGTCTCAACAAGATTTTACCCAAACTTATCTTCTAAATTTTCTATTTGAAAAGTTTTCAACCGTGATTCCTTTGTTTTGTTTTCTTTGGTATACAAAGTCAATCCATTTTTTATGATTCTTTAATTCTTTTCTTTCTTATGAACTTGAATTTTAAAGGGTTTCCCCCTAAATATATGTGGGTTGTTTGGCAACGAACACAACACTCAAAGCTCCCTCTTACTATTGGCGTCGCCAAGAGTTTCCCGGTCTTCCACCAGCGGTAGTCAACATTGGCCCAGACGGTTGCTCTGATACCAAAATTGATGTAGCCTAAGTAGCCTCAAGGAGTAATCTTGAAAGAATCAAGCTTGTGAATCTTTTATTAGAATGATAATGTGTTTCATACAAGATGGGGAAAACTCATATTTATAGAGTTTATTATAAATGGGGGTAAAAAGGGGAATCAACCTAGAATATTACCCAGTTAACCCCATTTTTCCTATATCAATTTTACTCAGTTGTATGAGTACGACAATTAAATTTAACTTTAGCTCATGGATTTGATGGAAGCTTGGCAGAGATTGAGAAGATCTATGAGATTGCAATAAATGGTTCAGGTGACGAGACGATATCTGCAGCTTCCATTTTGTGTGGGGCATCACTTGTTCGAGGTTGGAATCTACAGGTAAGTGACAGTTGATGCCTATGATTTGTATGTCACTGTATGGAGGTTCAACCCCCACCCCCCTCCTCCATCCCCTCTCATCTTAACATCTGGGATTAATGTAACCCATTTTCTTCAGGAACACACTGCTCTATTTATATCCAGATTGTTGTCACCACCAATTCCTGCAGATTTCTCTGGAAGTGATAGCTATTTGATCGACTATGCCCCATTTCTGAATGTTCTACTGGTTGGAATATCATCAGTTGATTGTGTGCAGATTTTTTCCTTGCATGGGATGGTAAGAATGTTAACTTGTCTGCCTATGTGACCCTACTGATAAGCTTCTGAATTTGAAGTTATGTTTTTATATAAGATTGTGTGCAAGCTTGTGAGAGGTTTTATATGTGAATTTATGCCCCATTAGTTGGCATTATGAGTCAAGTATGGGAGCTGAATTGTTGCAGAGAAGTTTTGGCAGGATTTGATGCCTGGCTTTTGATAGATGGGATTGAGGCTCATTGACTGAGAAAAAAATGCCTTATAAGAGCATCCAAACAATCATTTGATTGAACTTTTGTTTAATAATGTTTATCCTTTTTCAATGATTCTGAAAATATTTGATTTTTGACACGGAGAAGAACTTGATAGAGATGATTTAACAGACTAATTGAGAAACTCTGGTTTTCATTATGTTGTGAGCTTATTCCTTTTTTTTTCTTTTCTTTTCTTTTTGCTGTTTGAAGCCAGGTTCCTCTACTTGCAGGTCAATTAATGCCAATCTGCGAAGCTTTTGGATCGAGTCCCCCCAAGTCATGGATCCTTACATCTGGGGAAGAGCTTACTTGTCATGCAGTGTTCTCCTTGGCATTTACACTTCTATTGAGGTTGTGGCGGTTTCATCACCCACCTGTTGAAAATGTGAAGGGTGATGCACGACCTGTGGGATCTCAACTAACTCCTGAATATCTACTATTGGTTCGGAATTCTCAGTTAGCATCTTTTGGAAAGTCGCCCAAGGATCGACTTAAAGCGAGACGACTGTCAAAATTATTGAAATTTTCTTTAGAACCTATATTCATGGATTCCTTTCCAAAATTGAAAGGCTGGTACCGGCAACATCAAGAATGCATTGCTTCCATTCTCTCTGGTCTTGTACCAGGGGCCCCAGTTCATCAAATTGTTGATGCTCTCTTGACTATGATGTTCAGGAAGATAAATCGTGGTGGTCAATCTTTAACTTCAACAACTTCAGGAAGCAGCAACTCGTCTGGATCTGCAAATGAAGAGGCCTCGATTAAGCTTAAAGTGCCTGCATGGGACATACTTGAAGCAACTCCCTTCGTTCTTGATGCCGCTCTTACTGCCTGTGCTCATGGACGATTGTCCCCCCGTGATTTGGCTACAGGCAAGTTCAAAACATTCTTTTAATGAGAAACAACAGAGACTAATTTATTACTTAGCATATAAAATTCTATATGTTGTGAAATTTTTTTTTTTTGTTTGTTTTTTTTAGAACTTGTGAAATTCTTTTTCAACTATACCATTCTTGATATTTAAATATGAAACTGACCTTCATTTATTGTGATTTCTGATTTGTAATTAAAATGGATGCCATTTCATTAATAATAAAGTAGATTACTAATACTAGCCCTATCAAAATAAATAAATAAATAAAGATTATGTAAAGACTCTAGGTCTTACTTGTGATAATATTGATCCAAAGTAGCAACAATTACAAGTAGAATAGCTAAGCTAACCGATCGTTTCGAGAGTGCCGCGCACCTCTCCTTAAGAACCATTGTTCTACTCCAAAATGCAAAAACATGAACAAATGCATAGTAAATGAACTAATAGGCACCTCCCACACACAGACCTAACCCAAAACGTAATTCAAAATTTTCTCTAGCCCACTAACGGTTGGACCCACTATCACTTATCCCTTCTAACATAAGTATTCACAATTGGAGGCCAAACAATACCCCGCCTTTAGAAGATACCTTGCCCACAAGGTGGAATTGGGGAAATTGCTTATGCATTTGAGTGATTGATTTTGCCACAATTCAGGTAATCTTTCCATAGGATAAGGCCTTCCCACTCAGCTTCGACTTCGTTCAACTGAGCTGTAATACATCTTCAGGTTCCACTAACCATTCAAATTCATCACTCACCTGAGATGGCATGCGTTGGACCAAATTGCCCTCACCAATAGCTCTTTTCAAGTTGGACACATGAAACAGTGGATGGATGGATGCCTCTCGTGGTAATTCGAGTCGATAGGCGACCTTGCCCATGCGTTCAACAATCTTATAGGGCCCACAAAATTTGGGAGCTAACTTCTCACAATGTTTCTTAGCCAAAGATAGTTGTTGATAGCATCGGAGCTTCAAGAACACATAATCTCCTACCTCAAGATTTAAGCTCCCGTTGTTTCAAATTAGCAAATTTCTTCATACAATTTTGTGCACCGGTCAATTGTTCTTTCAGGGCAGTCAACACCAAATCTCAATTGAGCAACCGTTGTTCCAAAGTTCCATTCATCAATGATGAGTCTCCATAAGCGAATCTTAAACCATCCTAAACGGAGTATTATAAATCGAAGTATGGAAGTTTGTGTTATACCAATTCTCTGCCCACAACAACCACGTGGTTCATGCCTTCGGTTTCTCACCACTGGAACAATGAAGGTCAAAGATAAGTCTCCAAATACTTGTTCGCTACCTCCATTTGACCACCATTTTGTGGATGGTAAAATGTGCTCCTCTTGAGTTGTGTCCCTTGCAAAAAGAACAACTCAATCCAAAAAGGACTAATAAAAAACTTGGCTAAATTATAAAAAATGTCCTTTAACTTTGTACTTTGTGTCAAACATACCCCCAAATTTTCAAAATGAATTAAAAGACACTCTTACCGTTAGTTTTGGATGGAAACTGTTAGTGTTTTGTTTAAAAAATACCCCTGAACTTTTAAAAGTATCAAAATACCATTACTATTAGTTTTGGATAGAAACGGTTAGGAGGAAGAGAGAAGGAAAAAGAAAAAAGACAAACCATGGTTGTGGCGTGGGGCTGCGGCAACAGTATTGATCGGTGGGATTCCGGCAAGAAAAAAATTAGGGAGAAGTGTTGTTGGTGGTACTCTAGCAAGAAAAGCCAATTAGATGGAAGATAGAAAAAAATGAAGAAAGAATAGAGAAAAGAAAATGAAGATGGACGTGAGAGAGAGGGAGAGGGGGAGAAAATTTAGGAGAGAAGAATAGAGATTGAAAGATTTTAAAATAATAATTATTATTTTATAGGTAATGATTACCTATAGAAATCACAATTGGTTTCCAAAAAGCCAGCAAATTATTTTTCAGATCAGTTTTTTTTTTTTTTTTTTTTTTTTTTTTTTTTTTTTTTTATAATTTTAAATATATCTATATATATATAGATATATGATGGTCAGTCATCGGACGACTGACCGCTAAAGCCATAAAACTGACCGATCAAAGTGGGTTTGGTCGGCTCGGTTTTTCAATCTGATTTGCTCACTAGGTATATTTTTGCTTTTATTTCAATTGGGTTTAGCTATCTTTGCTTTTATTTCAATTGGGTTTAGCTATCTTTGTAGATGGTGAATTTGTGTACTGCGGTCTGCGGACTTCTTGATGAATCCATATTTGTACCCTTTTGATGGCTTAAAAAAAAAAAGGAAATCTTCTCAGGTTCAATATAGGAACAGTCTGTTGTTGGTTTGCTTGGTAAGTTCTTTACCTCATGTTGCAGGACTCAAAGACCTTGCTGATTTTCTACCTGCATCCTTTGCTACTATTGTGAGCTACTTTTCAGCTGAAGTTACACGGGGTATATGGAAGCCAGCATTTATGAACGGAACTGATTGGCCTAGTCCTGCTGCAACTTTGTCCATTGTTGAGCAACAGATAAAAAAGATTCTTGCTGCAACTGGTGTTGATGTTCCTAGTCTTGCTGTAGGTAAATTCTTGATGCTCATTAATGATGTTTTGCATTTTTCATTTTGTTAGGCAATTGCTTTCCTATTTTTATCAATTTCATTGTGCGTTAGGTCTCTGCAGCATGTACTTGGTTTCTGTAATTTCTTCCCCATTAAAAATTAGGCTTACTTTGAAGAACTAGAAATTAAAACGAAGGTGAAAATAAGAAATCCCTCCCCCATCCGTTAAAATGGAGATTGAATAAATGCTCTCCAATTGATTTGAATAAAGGAGGAGAGTGATAAAACCTTTACAAAAATAGATTCTCACGAAGAGCACTGTTATATTTGAAGCTATGTATAAGAGAATAAAGTTTCTTATTTTTGAGTGGTGAGGAAACCCTCACATTTTTATAAAAGATTTCTCAATCAAAGAGCTAGACTTAAGCAATCAGTCTAAATCTATATGGAAATAAAATATACATAGAATACACAAGGAAACAATATTGGTAATTCCTAATTTACAGCACAATCAATTACCTTGATTTTTTACACTCTCTCTCAAGCTAGAATGGTATATGCTAGTCATTTTGAGCTTGGAAATTAATCCACCAAGACTAGTTCGATGCATTGCCTTAGTTAATATGTCATCAACTTGTTGGGAAGACACATTGATGTAACTCTTTAGAGTCTAGGCTTCTTGTGTAATTCCCGGAATAGGATTCTTTCTCTTGTCTATTCTTTGAAGTCTTTTGTATTAGTTTTGTCTTAACACTCATTAGTTTTATTTCTTGAGGGATCTTGGCTTTCTTTAGTTAGTTAGTTGGCTGTTAGTTGTAAGCTTCCAGCTGGCCTCCCTCTATTTAAAGACAAAGATTATTTTTGAGTGTTATTGAGTTTCCATCACACATACCTCAAATCGATTGTATATGTCTCAATCTTTTCGCGGATGACGTGACGATCTATCTTGACATGTTTCATTCGGTCACGATGTATCAGATTTCTTGCAATGGCTATGGCAGATTGAATACTTCATTGGTTTTGTAATTTTGACCTTGAGTTCAGTGAGGAGGCATTTTAGCCAAATTCCTTCACAAATTCCATGGGCTAATGATCGAAACTTGGCTTCAGCATTGCTTCGGGCTATAGCTTATTGTTTCTTGCTGCGCCAAGTTACTAAGTTTCCCCATACATAAGAACAATATCTTGATGTTGACTTGTGGTCAACAAGAGATCCAACCCAATCTGCATTGATAACTTCTAGAGAACGGTTTGTAGTCTTCTTGAACATGAGGCATTTTCAAGGATCGTGCTTGAGATATGTTAATATTCTTCTACACAACTTCCATATGTTCCTCAGAGGGTTGGTTCAAAAAACAACTTACCACGCTAACAACAAAGCTAATGTTTGGTCTAGTGTGAGTCAAGTATATTAACTTTCCAACTGGTCGTTGATACCTGCCTCGATCAATTGGTTCATCTTTGCGATTAACTTTAAGTTTTGAGTTCGCGTCCATAGGTGTGTCAACTAGTTTGCAACCACTCATCCCAGTTTCTCTTAAGAGATCGAACGTGTATTTCCGTTGAGTGGCAGAAATTCTTTTGCTAGATCTTGGTACTTCCATTCCCATGAAGTATCTCAGATGCCCCAAGTCTTTGATCTCAAATATCTTTGAGAGAAGTTGTTTCAGTCGAATCATTTTATCAGAAACATTTCCTATGAGCAACATCATCCACATATATGAAGACAATAATCTTACTTGGTGAGAAATGTTTGATAAACATGGTGTGATTGAATTGACACTGAGTATAACCATCTTGTTTAAGCACATTCGTAAAATTTCAAACTAGGCTCAGGGTGACTGTTTTAGAACATAGAGAGACTTCTTGTATTGATATACCTTTCCGATAGTATATTTATCCTCAAATCCAAGTTTGTCCATGTATACTTCTTCCACTAGATCACCATTAGAAACACATTCTTCACATCAAGTTGAAATAATGGCCGTTCAAGATTCGCTGCAATAGGAGAAATACCCAAATAGTATTGAACTTGGCAACTAGAGCAAGAGTTTACTGATAGTCAATCCCATAAGTCTGGGTGAATCCTTTAGCCTTGAGATGAACTTTGAACCGTTTTATACTGCCATTGGGTTTGTGTTTTGTCGAGAGAATCCATTTACATCCAACCATGTGCTTGCCTAGGGGCAAGTCTGTAAGGATCTATGTCTCATTTTTCTCAAGAGCCTGCAACTCCTCTAATGTAGATGCTTTCCATTCAGATTTTTGTGAAGCATCCTGTACTGTGTTGAAAATTTGTATCTAATCTAGTGAAATCACTAATGCTTTAGAACTTAGTGACAAATTAGTGTAAGATAAGTGATATCGTATGGGATGCTGAGTACATGAGCCAATACCTTTCCTTACAGCAATGGGACTGTCCAAATCATCTTGTGTCATATCGTGTAAGAATTAGAATTTTGGTTCAGATTCTGGCCTTGCTGAAATGTGTAGGTTGGTCTCAAGTTGCCTTACTCTTCGTGAATAAACTTGCAGTTCAGTCTCAGAGGTAATAGGAGGTGGTTCAGAAGAGGGTACAGAGGATGAGATTAAAGGAAAGTCGGGAATGTAGTCCCAATTTTGTGGTTTAAGATCATAATACTCCCTCTGATTCGCAGAATTGGAAGATTTTCAAAAAAGGTGACATCCTGGGTATGAAAGAACTGGTGAGTTGGAGGATGATAACACTTTTACCCTTACTTGTTTGGTGAGTATCTGAGAAAATTCAGTCCTTGAAGAGTAAGACAATCTGAAACGAATGGAAGAGTCTTGAACAACATCCCAAATCTCTTTGGCAGTTGACAATAGAAGAAAATTTTGTCCAAGCTCATAACTTAATTGTTTCCGGCCCTCCAATTGCAAAATTTTGGATCCTCAACTTTGGGTGAAGTTGCTTTTCTCGTGATAGTCTTCTTGTCCACTACCGTACATGAAAGTCATGATAGATTGTGACCATTTAAGGTAGTAGTGGCCTTTGAGTTTGTGACATATTATCTGCGGATTGTTGCTCTTGGTGATGGGTGAAATGATAGTTTGCAATGTTGATCTTGACATTATAAAAAAATTTGAGAGGAAGACGGAAAAAGAAGGGTTTTTGGAAAAAATGAGCAACGGTATATTGCAGACATGGCGGCAAATGCAATAGAGGTGACTGATGTTGTCAATGGTGTTGGTCACAGATGAAGGCAACGGCGATAGTGGCGGAAACCCCTAAAAAATTGCAACTTTAAGGGTTTTTGAGGTGAGCGGCAGTGAGAATGAAGTAGATTTAACGATGGCGGTGACAAAGGGTAACAACGGTGGTGTTGAGTGAGATGACTTGCGGCATTTTTGTTTGAGGGTGGCGACGGCAACGACGTGTGATATCGATGATGGCAATGACTTCTTCTGAGATTTTCGTATGTGATATCGATGAAGTTTGACTGACGTCGGGGAGCATGTGCTAGTTTTGGCGAGGCTGTCTTTGGAAGAAGGTAAGTCTGACAAAGGTGACTCGAGTTCCGACGACAAAGCTAGGGTTCGAAAAGAACTTCAGGTCTTTGATACCATGTAGCAATGTATGAGAGAATGAAGTTTCTTATTTTTTAGTGGTTAGGAAACCCTCATGTTTACAATAGATTTCTCAATCAAAGAGCTAGACTTAAGCAATCAATCTAAATGGACATAAAACATACATAAAATACACAAGAAAACTAATTCCTAATGCCTGATTTGGTAACCATTTCATTTTTTTGTTTTTAGTATTTGAAAATTAAGCCTATTTTCTCTTATTTTTAGAAACTACTTTTTCTAGTTTTCAAAATTTGGCTTGGTTTTTGAAAACATTGGTAAAAACTAGATAACAAAGTAAGAAATCTAAAGGTAGAAGAGGTGTTTATAGGCTTAATTTTCAAAATCTAAATGGTTACTAAACGGGTCTAATTAAGTATAATCAATTAAGCTTGATTTTCTACAATATTTTCTCTACTGGTTAAATATGTGCTGTGCACTTCTTATCTTCCACTCCATTTGTTAATGAAAAAGTTTGATTATTATTGAAAAAAATAATGTTTTTTTTAATAACCAATTTTCCACCACCTAAAAGCTAAAAAAAAAATACGGTTCCGTATCTCCCTTCTATTCCTAGATTTCTCCTTAAGCTCTCTCCTATTTCTCTTGGTCCAAAGGAACGAAGCCAAAGGCACAGCCTGGGCCTGCTGTTGCCTGTTGGTCCGCAAAATCTTCCTTTTACGCTTGAAGAGTTGGCCAAATACCAATCTACACTCTAGAAAACTTGAAGTCTCAGACGAAGTGCTTTTGATCTCTTGAAACGACCACCTGTGAGGGCTAAATTGGGATGCTTTCTTTCAAATTTAGCATGGGTCTTAATCTACACAAGCCAAAAACTAGATAAAAACTTGAAATTTGTCTGCTGCATGAATGAAATACAATCATGTCAAGAGACTGTTGATGAAACATAGCAACAGCAATTTCCAAAGCCTTCTAGAATATAATGTTCACTTATCTCTCATCAGAGTAACTCTTGGAAAACATTAAAAAAATTGAATTAGTATTGCATTTCATGCATTTTCTGTTCCATCTAAAATTGAGCTTGAATTGTCTACTTGCAGGTGGAAGTTCTCCTGCTATGCTTCCTTTACCCTTGGCTGCTCTAATAAGCCTCACAATAACTTATAAACTGGATAAAGCCTCCGAGCGCCTTCTTGCCCTTGTTGGTCCAGCGCTAAATTCACTAGCTGCTAGTTGTTCGTGGCCTTGCACACCTATTATAGCTTCATTATGGGCTCAGAAGGTGAAGCGATGGAATGATTTCCTTGTGTTCTCTGCTTCTCGCACTGTCTTTCACCATAACAGTGATGCTGTTGTCCAGCTGCTTAAGAGTTGTTTCACTTCAACTCTCGGTTTAGGCAACTCCAATGTAAACAGCAGTGGAGGTGTAGGCACACTCCTTGGTCATGGTTTTGGCTCTCACGTTTTAGGAGGGATGTCCCCAGTGGCTCCTGGGATTCTCTATCTGCGAGTGCATCGATCTGTGAGAGATGTTTTGTTCATGGTGGAGGAGATTGTCTCTCTCTTAATGCTCTCTGTCAGAGATATTGCTGTTAGTGGGCTACCAAAGGAGAAGGCTGAAAAACTAAAGAAGTCCAAGTATGGAATGAGATATGAACAGGTTTCTTTCGCTTCTGCAATGGCACGTGTTAAACTTGCAGCTTCCCTAGGAGCTTCATTAGTTTGGATATCCGGTGGATCAGGTTTGGTCCAATCTTTGTTTAAAGAAACCTTGCCGTCTTGGTTTTTATCAGTCCATTCAGTGGAGCGTGAAGGTGGAGAATATGGAGGTATGGTTGCTATGCTTGGGGGCTACGCACTTGCATTCTTTTCAATACTATGTGGAACGTTTTCGTGGGGCATAGACTCGTCATCGTTGGCATCGAAGAGGCGGGCAAAGATTCTCGACTCCTACCTTGATTTTCTTGCGAGCGCACTGGATGGAAGATTTTCAATTGGGTGTGATTGGGCTACTTGGCGAGCTTATGTTTCTGGGTTTGTGAGTTTGATGGTGCATTGTGCACCGAGGTGGTTGCTCGAGGTGGATTTGAATGTCTTGAAGAGGTTGAGCAAAGGATTAAGGCAGTTGAACGAGGAAGAATTGGCTCTTGCATTGCTGGAAAGTGGTGGGGTAACTGCAATGGGTGCAGCAGCTGAGCTCATTATTGAAGGTGGATTTTAAATGTTGCATCTTGCCTGGGGTATTGAGAACAGATGCTGATTGATTAACATGAAAATATGAGTAGTCAATGAGTTGGCCATTTTTGTTTAGAAGACTCGAACCATCAACTGACGTAGGCTTCCATTACCATCATAACCCACCGTAATGTAACTTTCATATACGCATATGGTTCGTATTTCTGTTGTGCATAAGCATATTAGCCGCCCGCCGTTTTTGGCTAAAAATCGAAGGGTTTATTTGTATCCCTTTTTGTTTCATGTGATGTAAGTTACAGTAGTCGAGCTAGGAGGCTGAACTCAATAAGCAGATGGCAAAAGAATATCGAGGATCCAGAGATGAATTCATGCAAAACATAATTAATTGGATAAAAACACTGATCTAATGATTTAGATTCTAATTTGTATTAATGTAGTTCATGGACTATTAAATTTGTAACAATTTAATTTCTAAATTTTTATATATATTATAATTTAGTCTATGTGCTATTGAGTTTGGTTTGTAACCCTTTAGGTTTTGAATTTAATAGGTAACATTGCAATTTAAGATGTTGAATAGATCAAGGATTTATTAGACAAAAATAATAAGCTAATGATATTAAAATGAAAGTTTGAGACTGAGTAGACACTTAAGAACTTGTTATGAGTCCGATGAGAAATTTAGTAGACACAAACTTAAAATTTAGGGGTTAAAACTTAACCTAAAAGACCTTGAAAAAGGTTTTTTTTTTTTTTTATGGAACTTTAACTTTGCTTAGAACTCGTAGGTTAACAATTTGTTTTAATTTTTCATTTACAAAACAAACGTCTATCTAGTAATTATAAGAAAAATTACGTTTTTGTAACGCGCAAAAAAAAGGTCACTGAAAGATAAAAAAATGTTGCTAAAAGTAAGTGACGTATTGACTACATGCTACTAAAACCTGTCTTTTAATGATGCATAAGCGTCAGTGAAACTATATACTAGAAATACGTTACATGTCACTATTTATGTTTTATATCGACGCGTTGAACTTGTAACTTTTTATGTTTTATGTTTTAAAAGTATACATTTAGCAACATATATGTTTGTTGCTAAATGTATATTATCAACAATTGCAAGTAACTTATACGACATAGATAAACGTTGGTAAAATATATATTTTGTGCCACTACAAAGTTCAAACTACATTTCTTTAGAATAGTTTTTTCAACATTGTTAAAGAAACAAATTTTAAAATCCAATTTAATATGTAAATCTATCAATTTTTTTTAACATATAATCATCATTGGAACAAATTAAAAAATTGAAGAGTCTTTACATATCTAAACAAAAGTTAAAAGGAAAGATACACATATTCATTCATATAGATATTGGAATATATATTTTTTTAAATATTCTCATATTCAACGATTTGTTTCCCTTAATTATAAAATCGATTGGTTCGATTTGGTTTTTGGTTAGCCTCAAAATCGAAAAATCGAACTGACTTTCACCCTAGTACCTACTACTCCTACTCCTATTCCTAATTTGATATGTTAATAAATGATATATTAATTTATTTTAGAGACCTCCCGTAATTCTTGGTACTATTTTAGTGAGAAGAATGGAAGGAGGTAGTAGGGAAGTAGTAAGGTTTTATTTGGTAGAGAATATGAAAGTAAAAGTTTTAAAGCAAGGGATTCCATGAAAATATAGTTATGTTTTATTTGTGTTTGATAGCATATTTAAAAATTTTGAATTTAAATAATTGTTTAAAATATATTTGATACTGTATTTATAAATCATAAAACTAGTTACCCACTAAAATTAGTTGACAATAAACTATTATTAATTTATTTTTGAACATGTTTTATGTTAAAAAAATTTATATAACTATTATTTTGTGATATAATATAATTTATAATACATTACATAAAACATATTTTAATTTTAAAAAATGAATTGAGTTTATAATTCTAAATGTTTTTATCTTTATTTAATGTAGGAAAATTATATTATATGACAAAATTAGTTAACTTATTTACAAATATAACAAATAAGTTTAAAATAATGCAAATATAGCAATATGATTTTTATTAATAATGAATTCCCATATTGCCCTTATATTTTAAGAAGATTATTACAAAAAAAAGGACATTATTACAAGAAAGGACACATAGACTAATTTTTTTTATTATGCTTCTTTCTTCGTCATGAGTTCTAGTTCATACTTTACCTAAACAATTACTCTATTTACTACCTTCAAATTATTGGGTTTTGGCAAAATATTATAAGTGCAGTTATCTCACATTGGAAAGATTGTAGAAAGTGGGCTCCAAGCACTATAAAAGGTGTATATGCCATTGGTTTCAAATTGTCTCAGTTAGAAACACTTTAAGCTACGTGTGCTAACTCTAGTTAAATTCCCTTTTGTATTCTCTAGTTTGAGAATGAGAAAAAGGGTGTGAGTAGTATGAAAACTTTGAGAGAGTGCTCAGGTAATTGTGATCAGGAGAGGAAATTATTTTGTGTGATTGTAACAATTTTTCACATAATGAATTTTTTTGTAGGTCGTGGTTTTTCTCTAAGTTTGGAAATTTTCATGTAAATTATTGTGTTTCAAGTTTTAGTGCTTTCTTTTAATTTCTCTCTTATTTTTCTGTTTATTCTTGCTGTAGAAGCAGGAGGTTTTTCCCAACAAGTGGTATATGAGCTTTAAGTTCGTAGTTTCCTGAATTTCTAAAGCATACTCTGTAGTTGCAGTATTGTCTGAACTTCCATATCATAAACAAATTCTTGAAATGGGTTTGAGGTATTGTGAATAGTGTTAGTTGTTCACTATATGCTATTTTTGCTAGGAAGAGAATCAGACATGTCAAGCTTTATGAGTTCAATAAAGTTTGATGCGGTGAAATTTGATGGAAGGATCAACTTCGGCTTGTGGCAAGTGCAAGTCAAGGATGTGCGAATACAAGCTGGATTACACAAGGCCTTGAAGGGAAGACCAAACAGTGGTACTTCTAAAGAGTTAAGCGGTGATGGTGGTCCAGAAGAGTCCAACGACGATTTTGATAAAGGTTTTAAGAAGTCCAACATGAGCGATGAAAATTGAGAGGAAATTGATTTGATATCTGGAAGTGCAATCAGGCTAAATTTGGCTAAAAATATTCTTACAAATGTGAATGGAATTTCGATAGCCAAAGAGCTCTAGGAGAAGCTTAAAGTAATGTATCAGGCAAAGAGCATCTTAAATCGGTTGTACCTGAAAGAGCAGTTTCACACTCTACGGATGGTGGAAGGTACGAAAATCTCAGATCATCTAAGTATTTTAAATGACATTGTTTCTGAGTTGGAGGTGATCCAAGTGAAGATAGGTGATGAAGATAAGGCACTCAGACTCATCTTGTCACTTCCCCTTATTTATGAACACATGAAGCCGATCTTGATGTATGGGAAGGAAACTTTAGATTTTGTTAAGACTACTAGTAAACTTTTGTTAGAGGAAAGAAGACTGAATATTGAAGGGCACACTTTACAAGAGGATTCAGTAATGGTAGCTAGCAAGTGGAAGAAGAAGAAAGAGTTCTTGTAGAAAAAAGGTTGTTGGGAATATGGACAGTCAGACACATGAAAAGGGATTGTGCTAACAGAATAGGGTTTTTTGTCAAAGAGCTCTAAGTCGGATGCTAACGATGGCAATCCTTTCTTCTAAAGAAAGACCAAATTCATCATCGTGGTATATCTGCTTTACCATAAGGTTCCACAGTTTGCACACAAGGCATTGACTTGACAGTTATGCAAGGTGTGCGGTGGAAGTTATGTCAATGGCTGAAGAACTTCTAAGTGAGCCAAGTAGGTGAAAGTTGTACCATAAATTTTAGCAAGGTTTGTCGGCATGTGAAGAAAAAGAAAAATCTTGGAAGGTGGTATTCCAAGTGGTCTACTCTTTATGGTAGAGTAGGTTATAGTTCTTTGAGTTGAAAATTATGATTTTTGGTGAAGACAATGGATGTAGCAGAAGCTGTGGATTCTTCAAATATCTTGCCAAGGTGGAATTTATTGGGTTTTGACAAAATATTAGAAATACAGTTGTCCTACATTGGAAAGATTGAAGGAGCCTATGCCTTTGATTTAAATTGTCCCAGTTTAAAACACTTTAATTTATGTATGCTAACTCTAGTTAAATTCCCTTTTGTATTCTCTAGTTTGAGAATGAGAAAAAGGGTGTGAGTAATATAAAAATTTTGAGACAGTGCTCTTGTAATTGGAATCGAAAAAAAAAATTATTCTGTGTGATTGTAACAATTTTTCACATAGTGGATTTCTTTTTGGTGGGTCGTGATTTTTCTCCAAGTTTGGAGTTTTGTGTTTCTAGTTTTATTGCTTTCTTTCAATTTCTCTTTTATTTTTCTGCTTATTCCTACGGTAGAAGTGAGAGAATTTTTCCAACACAAATACCCTATTGATACTTAGGAATACTACAAAGGAAATCAATGGAAAAAAGGATTAGGTTCACCATTTGTTTCACATCATTTGAGCCCCTTTTGCCATTAACTAAAATTCTGGCCCTAAAATCCACCTTCCTACAAAT
This sequence comes from Lagenaria siceraria, assembly GCA_002890555.2. NCBI lineage: Eukaryota > Viridiplantae > Streptophyta > Magnoliopsida > Cucurbitales > Cucurbitaceae > Lagenaria > Lagenaria siceraria. The sequence goes on along the minus strand of CM016483.1, from coordinate 15,464,673 downwards.
ATAGAGATTAAGAAATCCCTCTAAATTCTAAATTGTTTCATCTTTTATTTTTTTTTCTTTTCGAAAATCCTATTTGAGAAATTTTGTTGAGTTTGTTTGATGTGGTTAAAGTTATAGTCTAGAAATGATGGGAGGACAATCTAGCAAAAACAAATCAGGTAGTGGAGATGTTTTTTAAGTGCAATTTGATATCTCCAATATAAATGCAATTTGATTACTACTGCAAATAGATTCTAATAGAAGTCTATCACTCATTAATAGATAGTGAAAGTCTTCTATCATTGTCTCACTGATAATTTGAGTATTCTATTACTATCTACCACTATCAAAGGTTGTAAGATTTATATTTTGTTATTTAAGTATTCTTTTTTGCTCTTATGTAAGTGATAATGTATTGTATATCACTATTTATTACTATCTATTTGTGATATACCTCTATAAACTTATATAAATTTGATGTTTTATTATTTGAGTATTCTCGGTTGGTATCAGTATGTATCAGTCTTTTATCACTGTCTATTAATCCTTATTTTCCAGCTCGCTCGTTGTTTGGGAACTAAAATGGAGGCACAGGTGCTTTGTCTGAGATTCTCACCAGTTCCACTATTGCCTTCTACTTCCCCATTCTTACCAAAGCTTAGGACCTCTCGTTTCTCGAAGCACTATTCATCTGGTCCTGGTTAGCCCTCTTACAGCTTGCTTAATCACTCTTCAGGTACAGATGTTCATCGTAACTTCTCATTTTGGTCACGGTTTGATGGCCAGTTTTACGGAGGAGCTTCAGCAAGGAAGAGCCGCTTATTGATGGGCTTCCTAAAGAGTATTACGATGATGTACGCGGATAATTGAATTTAACTACTCCCTAGTTTGCTTTTTTGCTTGATTGAGCTTGTAATTCTTCATTTTTTCCTTCTTGTTTGCAATTTATGTTCGTTATTTGGTATTTTCTATTTTCTGGTACTGGGGTAAAAACATGAACACTTACAGAGATGACAATGATGGATTTTCCTTATGACACATACTTGTTGTCTATATCCTGCTGAAGCTGAACCACTTTCTAACATAAATTAAAGACAGTGGCTGTTCTTGGCGATTTTAGGGGAAATTTCCTGTTCTACCATTTTTTTTGGTTAGTTAAAATGTCCTTAAGTTTGTGACCATGATTGAACTTCGTAAAACAACTTGTGCTTCCTACTCTACTAATTATTCTAATGCTGTCAAAAGTTCGTGACCATGAGAACGAGGAAGAGCAATGGAGCAGGGGAGAATGAGAAGGAGAGACAGCGTAATGGAAGTATAGAAAATGAGTTGAAGGTTATTTTACAAAGCTTACAAGATGCAAATTATGTTTGATCTCATTAATTTTGAGGCTGGATAGATTTCATCGAGGTAGTCAAAACAGTGTGATAGCCATTGGAGGGAATCGATGCGTTTTTCTTATTAACTGACCAACTGACCATCAGAAAGGACATATGTGGGTCAAAGAAATGTAATGAGCATTTTGGTTAAAAGGAAGTGATCAATATGTATTTTTTCTAATCTTCAATCTTCTCTGACAAAAATTTGTTAGTTAAACATAAAAGCAAAGTATAATATGTGCTGCCCTGGACCTAGAAGAAGAAAAGATACCTCTTCGATGAGAAATGGATGAATTGGACATCCTTACTTTGTTACTGGAAAATGTTAGGCTGGGTCAGAATAGTTATGTTTTTTTGTGGAAGCTCTTAAACTCTGGCATTTTTTCAGCAAAATCAGCCTCTTTAGCCCTCCACGAAGAGAGAGGAATTTTGGCCCTGGACTTTTGCAAGTTGATCTGAGAAGAATTATGTCCTGAAAAGGTTACAATTTTCCTTTGCTCTTAGTAGCATAAGTTCAAAGAGGGGCATCCTTATTCAACTGAAAACCAACAACCCCCCCCCCCCCCCCCCCCCCCCCATTTTGTGTCATGTCTAAAAGTAACGAAGAATCTCTCTCCCACCTTTTCATTCACTGTAGTTTTATCTCATGTTTTCCTGTGGGAACTTACAATAAGCTAAAACCTTGGGCCATACAAAGTGCTTAATAGATAGGATGATGATGCCTACAAGATTGAGCTTCCAGACGACCTCAGGATCAATCCTAATTTTTAACGTTATAGACATTTCTCTAATATCATGTTCAACTCTTTCACTTTGGCAAATTAACCCTATAGTTTCTTATCCACCAAAAAAAAAAAAAAAAAAAAGAAAGAAAAAAAAAGAAAGAAAAAAAAAAGAAGAAAGAAAACCCTTGTTTTTTTTTTTTTTCAAGGGGGCAAAACTAATGTAGGCCATTTGGGCTTTATGCATTCTTCTATTCAGATTGGGTGGCTATGGCCTTTATTCTCTGTTATGGCTGGTTTGAAGAACCTTTAGTTATTTGTTATTCAATCTTTAAAGTTTGTTAAGTGGTTAGACAGCTTCTTTTCTCAAACAGATGGATTGAATCATCATTGGCGGTAGTTAGACAGCTTCTTCAAAGTACCCTTTAAGCTGTGTAAATACTACCCCTTTCTATTTGACAAAAGATTTGGATCATTTTAAATAAAATTACAACTCATTGGTTTACACCATAATGTAATATGTTCTTGGATGTTGGCTTTCGAAGCCTCTGGATGCTACAGTTGTAAATCTCTTCTCCAAGATCTTGAACTCCTGCAAAAAGATCTTAGGCCACCAATCATGCTCCATCTACCACCCTAAAAGGGTTAGTATTCATTTGGAAATTTTGGAACTCCAAATTGTTGGGTTGGAACTCCTGCAAAAAGATCTTTCGAAGCCTCTGGATGCTACAGTTTAGAATTCTTTCATTCATGCTCTCTCCAAATTGTTGCATTTTGTGAAAAATTGCATATGAATTCTAGGATCCTTTTACTTCACTATGGCCAAACTTCTAAATTTTGGACCATGTTTTCCTCTTTTGGGTTGTCTTATACTTTTGATCTCACAGTGGCTAGCGACGTCTTCTTTCTTTTCCCTGATCATTCATTCAAAGACAAGGAAAAAAATTCTTTGGCTCCACATTCTTGGAAATTTCCTCTGGTGTACATGGATAGAAATAAATCACACATTTTCTTAGAAACAAATAAAAGATTTTTTTTTTAATCTTTTGAGGACATCATCCTTTTTGTTACATTTTCTCAGAGTAGGCTTAGTAAAGCTTTTTGTAGTTATTTTTCATACTCTGGTTAATTAGAAGGCTTTCTTGTTGACTCATTTAGCTTTGGGGTTGGCTTTCCTCCCCTTTTGTATCTTTCGTTAATGGAATATCGTGTTTATGTTGTTATTTTCGTGTGTGTGTTTTCTAATAAATAAAATATAAAGGAAAAAGGTTAAAAATCAGATATTTACTCGTTTTATGTTAGGAATGGCAAGCCCGACAAAGAGAGAAGACGAAGGAGTTACATCGAAGGCGTCAAGAGGAAGATGAAGAAGAGGACAGAAAGGTAAAAGAATATCGTGAAATTGGAATGCGTCTGAAAGAATTTCCAGAAGAAGATGTCAGAAAAGCTCGAAAACTGGTTTCAAGCTTTATTAGAGCTGCTGAAGAAGTTGAAGAGGTAATCAACGATTGGCAGTAGATTTTATGCTGCCTTTAATCATTAACTTGACCTTTCATTCAAAAAACAAGGTGTTATCTTCAATTCAGCATGAAGTTTTCTTGTTCTTTCTTATGGACAAGCTTTTATGGCAATGCCCTAAAAGGTAGTCTTTAGCAAACACAAACCATGATTTTCTCTAATATTATTATATTTTTTTTTATAAGAAACAAGAATATACATTCAGCAACAAAGAAAAAGAAGACAGCCTAAGGGCTGGGGGATGAGATAGCCCCCATTCAAGAAAAGCTACTTACAAGAAAAGGCTTGTTTCTATTATTTCAATGAAGAGGCTTGTTTTCTTGAGATAGCCACCATTCAAGAAAAGTCACTATTGTACTTTGAGCATTAGTCTCATTTCATTATTTCAATGAAGACTTTTATTTTCATTAAAAAAAAAAAAAGCCTTCCAATCCAAAAGATTCATAGGTAAAGGGGAATTACAAAAGAATTTTCTATAGCTATGGCACCACCATGTTTGCAAAATCCCAAAAAAAGATAAAAATAAAAATAAATATATCAAAGGAAGAAGACTTATCTACAAAGGTTCTTCCATTTTGTTCCAACTATATACACCACAAAAGAGCTCTCAAGGTAAACTTCTATAATGTTCCAGCCTTGTTCTTTAAATTCCATCCCCTCAAGGCTTCTAAAAGCTAATCGTCCATCTTCTTAGGGAGGGACATTTGCAGATCAAAATTCACCACTTATCCCAACAATGTCTAGCAAAGGATCCATGCAAAAAGATATCCAAAGACTCTTCATCATTCAAACACACCGAATGGATTTGTAGCCTTGATGGTTCATTTAGTTGGCTGCCATTTTAGCCATTCCATTGTGGCTCTGGTTCGAATCTCCATCGTTCAAACACAGCAAGCAGACAGAGGGGCAAAGGGCAAGAGAAGGGTTTTCCTTTTGGAGCCTCTCTTGAGTATTAAGACTTCTATGACCGACCAACCAAAGGAAAATCTTCACCTTCTTGGTTATTTTAAACTTCCAAATCACCTTCGAAAGCTAGCATTTTAAATCAGGTGTAGAGGCCACAAAACTAGCAAAGAGGAACTTAGTGGAAAAAAAAACCCAAGGGGTCCAAAGACCACTTAACTCTGTCAACACCCAAACCCAAACAGAAACCTTCCAGCCTCCCTATCAAGCTAAGCCACCCATTTTAACTCTGTCAAAGATCCCTCTTCTAATGCTAAGATTCCAAGTCCCCTGCTCATTATCCCAGCAATCCACAGAGGCATTCTTCACAAAAGAAATATTATAAATCTCAGAAAAGTATCCTCAAAAGGAGAGGAGCCAATCAAATATCTTCTCAAAACCTTATGTGTTGACCGTTTCCCACCTTAAAAAACTTTTCATACAAAGGGGCAGAGTTTGCTATATCAAACCAGGGCTGATTTCTTGGAGTTTCCTTTGGGCACAAAGAACCTCCTACCTAGCCGATCTTCTTTGTAGATACTGGCCACCACCTTTCTCCAAAGCGCCTTTTCCTCTGTAGTAAACCTCCAACACCATTTGGTAAGGAGAGCTGAGTTGCTTTGCTGCAAGGAACCAATCTCGAGGCCGCCCCTGACTGAGGGAAGAGAAACAATTTTCCAATTCACAAGATGGCTACCTAGATTACAATCGCCTTCTTCCCAATAGAAGTCTTTAATCAACTTTGTCAAAGTTTTGAGGACCCCTTTTGGCGGTTTAAAAAGGGCAACCCATTCAAAATCAAGGAAATAGGATAAACATGAGCACCTCAACAGCTTCTTCCATTTAGCAATCTTTCTTCTGGATTTATCAACGATGGGCTCCCAAAAGCCAATGGAGCGATGATTTCCTCCCAGCGGGAAACCAAGATAATTCGAAGGGAGACAATCTTTTTTGCACTCTAAAAGCTCCGCCTGCAAGTTCAACTCATCATAAAAAATATTAATGCCTAACAGAGACATTTTGGAAAGGTTAAGATTCAGGCCTGAGCACCCAAGGAAAATAGAAGTCACCTTCCATGGATTATCCAAAGGAAGACCATCGCCTGAGCAGAAAATGATTATATGATCTGCATATTGGAGAGGAGAAATAATCTCCATATTCCTCTCAACAACCCACCCTCTCAAAAGTCCTCTCTAAAAAAAATGAACAAGTTTGCTGAAAGCATCACCAAGTAGAGTGAAAAGAAAGTGAGAGAGGTCCCTAGCCTCAAACCCTTTTTGGTCAGAATTCTCCTCTGGGCCACCCGTTAATGATGATAAAAAATTTAATTGTCTTGACACATTCTCAAATCCACTTCCTCCAACACTCTGCAGAACATTACTTGGCTAAGACATCATCAAGGAAAAACTAGTAAAGCTTATTGTAAGACTTCTCATAATCCAGTTTCAAGATAAAGCCCTTTTCTTTTCTAGCTTTCAAGTCCCCCCGCATCTTCAGAAGCTGCAAGGATGACATCAAGAATTTTTCTTCCTTCCACAAAAGTTGCTTGGGTATTAGCAATGGAATCCGGCAGCAATTGTCTAAGCTTCTCAGGAAGAACTTTGGCAGTGGCAATGATGGTAGTGAGGCTAATTGGACGGAAGTCCCCAACTCTGTTTGCCTTCAACGTCTTTGGATCCAGATAAATGTAGTTCTCATTTGTTCTCTTGTTTACAACCTCCTTTAGAAAAAAATCTTGGAACGCCTTAAGCAAGTCTGCTTTAACAATGATCCAAGACTTAAAAAATTCACTGATCATTCTTTTACTAAAAAAAATAAAAAATTCACTGATCATGCCATCTGGATCTGGAGACTTCGAATTGCCAAGGCTCATCACCGCATTCCTTATTTCAGACTCCTCAAAGGGAGCTTGCAGCCTATCCTTCCAAAAACTTGGATAAGGGAGACCAATTCAAACCGTCCATCGCAAAACACTGCTCCACTTTCTAGTTGTACAAATTGTTAAAAAGACCCAACACCTCCTCCTTTCTGACGTAAGTGCATTTCCGCCTAAATCTTCCTTTGTGACAACCAGCAATGATAGAAAGAAGAATTCTCATCCCCCTCCCTAAGCTTTCAACTCCTGTCTCTGCTCATACAGATCAATCTCCATCATTCTAGCTTTCAACTCCTGTTTTTCCACCGTTTTGTCTTCCAAAGAAGGACCCATTTCCTCCTCTCATCTAACACCTCTAATTTCCTCTTTTTTGTTTATTTTCCATTTTTCCAAAAGTATCTCTTTTCTATCAATCAGCTCAGCTTTCAAATGTCAAAGCTTCTTCATGAAAGAAAAACCCGTCCAGTCTTCAGGAGCAAGCTCCTTCCACCAATCCCCCACCTTGCCATGAAATTTGGGTGATCAAGCAACATATTCTCAAACCGAAAAAGGAAGAGAGACGAAAGAGGTGAGAGAGAGAGAGAGTGCTTTTTTATTATTATTATTTTTTTCTAATATCTAATTTAGAGCAACTAAGAGAAAAAGAAATTTATGATTTCTCAATTAAACAATTAGAGTTCACTCCTATAGCTTGCACGGTGACTTGTCTATGGTTTGAGAATGATGGATATTTGAGGGTCATTTATAAGTATATTCTTCTTGGGTATGATTATAGTGTTCTACTCATGGGTAGTATTCATGGTGAATTTTCTTTGAATTTTTCCAATTTCATACCATTTTTCACATAAAGCTCTGACAATTCGATTATTGCAAAAATGGCTTAGAAATTTACTGATACTATAGTTGTTCATCAATTTAAATGCAGAAAATTGAAGAGGCTGCTGAGAAAGGGGAACTAACAGAGCTTGTTCTATTAGTCATATGGAATCGGCTTGATTTAGCACGTCGTGATGTATGTTTTTCTTCAAATTCCTTTTAATTTTAATTTACTTGCTTATTTTGGAGGGAGCCTAGTTCTATGTGCTTACTTATAACTGGCTCTTTCTTCAGGATGAAAAGGATGCAATTAGAAGTCTTGATCTGCTATATCGAAGGGTAGAGGTATGAGCATTTTTTGAACTGTTTTAAACATGCCATGTTTGTTACGATCTTAAAGAACACTCACTCAAGTCCTCCTTAGTCACACTCAGTACATGGAAGTTATGCAATTATAGGTGAAGGAAAATATTCAAAACTTATCCCAAGGATCAATCTTAAATTTATGGTTAAATAATTAAAAATACTCTTGCACTTTTAAAAATACCTTTGAACTTTAAAAAGTCTAAAAAATACCCTGAACTTTCAAAAAGGTTCAAAATGCCTCCACTATTAGTAGACCACACACAAAATTGACGTGGACTGATGAATGTCAACACCAGTGTATTACATGGAAGAAAATGAATACTAGATGGTTTGAGCCTTTGAGGTGTAAAAAATTATGGAAATCTGTGTTTATCAATTTACAGTGTGCTCTCCTCATTTTGTTCTTTCTACAGCACACACAGTCACACATTCAAATCTTCCATTAAGGACCATATCCATTAATTTCAAAAGATAAAGGCCCCTTTTTCCTTTCCGTATGCTTTTCTTTTAATTTTTCTTTCATAGCTTCAACAGTGACTGCTCTAATCTCCGTCAAAATCTAAACACATGCACTTTTCTGACATTTTGAACACCAAAGCCTTCATTTTGACCCTCTACTTTCCAAGGGATCGATTCAACAATAAACTTTTATCTACTCCTATGTGATTTCTTATACCCTCTATCTCTTCAAGATTAAAGATGAAAACTCCATAAAAGCTCACAAAGTTTCAAGATTCTAAGTTTCTTCAAAAATTAACTTACCAAAACAAAAATCTTCACCAAATCTGAATAAAGGCTATTGACCATGATTCATGCTCTCAACTCTTCTCCTTCAATAACCCTCCTTCCTTATTTTCCTTTCTTTCCCATGTTTTCTGTTTTTTTTTTCCCTTCTTCCTCTTGTTTTTTTATTTTTATTTTTTAATTTTTTTTAAAAGGAAACCAGCCTCTTCAATGAAATAATGAAATGAGACTATTGCTCAAAGTACAATAAAGATACACTATGAGTGAAAGTAACCTAAGGATCAGGAAATGCACCCGAGAATTTCAACTAGGTCGACACCCCCTTAGCATCCACATCATATCCATTAAAGATCTAACAAAAACGTTCCAAAAATCATAGAGAACAAAAAGCACAAACAGTCCAAACGGTGTCAATACATCACAATTCACAAATATAAACTTAAGCTGGAAAAATAAAAGTGTGCCAATTTAAACATAAGTCTTCTTTTTCCATTTTTTCTTTTCTTCAAAACTCCTTGGTGGGAGGCCATGAGTCAAAAGCACATCGTAAATCTACTTCGAGTCAGACTTGTTGAGAGCATAAGGATCTACAATTGAAAATTTGAAGTAGAAGAAGGAGAACTAGAGGAGCATGGAGAAAGGTGGAATTGAGAAGCATGGTGTTGAGGCACAATGACATGAGGCAATTTTGCCTCTTGTTTTAATTGGGTGATTATCTTCAAACGAGTGCTCGCCTGGCGGTGCCTCACGGTGACTTTGCCATTGATGAAAGCGTGCACCTAGCAAAGTATTCTGTCTCTTGTTTTGGAAAAAAAAATATGCATGATATCCAAGAAATTCAGTCGATGAAGCCCATGAAGAAAAAGCCCACATTAAGACTTTCCATGCAGAGAATATTTTATTCGAATTAAACATTCTAAAGTTGGCATCTTCAGCTACTTCAAATCATCTTCTTTGATTTCTTCAACTTCTTGAATGGGTTTGCTTCTTCACAAAGTACGACGTCCTCTTCAAGGCTTTTTTTTGCAAACGAATGACAGTCTTCCTCTTCTAGCTTCCTACTAATTCTTCTTCTTAAAAATATCTATTATATATATATATATATATATATATTCATGAGTATCCGGACCTGCTTACGCGCACCTTGATTGATCTCACGGGACAACCCATGAGGTTGATTTTAAGTTTTAAGTGTAAAAGCATTAAACTAAATTTTAATATTTTCTTGTCGGTTTGGTGGTCACTGATCACAATGATTTTGAGTTTTTTTTCCACTTTTTTGAAAGTTGAAACCGAGTGAGTTCTTTGGTAAGTTTTAAAATAATAAAGTTATATTATAGTATACACACTACTATGTTATATTATATCTTAAGATTTAGTGAGTTGATTTTTTTTTTTTTTTTAGTTTAGTTTATATTCTATCTTATTATTAATTTATAATGTTACGCGAATTGAAATTTATTATATTAATTTTTTTAAAGTTGTTTCTTTCGTGTAGGCTAGTAGCATCTGGGTGATTTTTAAAGTTTAGTTTCTATTCTTTTATGATAGGATGGATGTTGTGAGTTTGCAAGTTCTGTTTGGGAGTTATTTTTTTAGACGTTTGGTATTTCGTGTGCCCGTTAGAGAGACACTGGTGTTATGATCGAGGAGTTTCTCCTCAATCCACCTCGTGGGAGAAGGGTCACTTTTTATAGCTTGTTGGATTGTGTGCTATCTTACGGACTTTGTGGGGTGAGCGGAATAGTAGGATTTTTAGAGGGGTGGATAGGGACCCTAGTGAGATTTGGTCTCTTGTTCATTGTCGTGTTTCTTTGTGGGCTTCGATTTCAAAGACCTTTTGTAAGCTATAGACGTTATTTAAGCTGAGGTCCTTTCTTATAAAGGGGGGTTTCTTTTTTGTGGGCTTAGTTTTTTGTACGTCCGTGTATTCTTTCATTTTTTTCTCAATGAAAATTGTTTCTATATTAAACAAAAAAAGGATGGGAGAAAGGGAACAAAACCTGCAAATATCCCGGTTGGCAATATGTCATATTAGAAAATAAAAAGGATACAAACACTTGCAAATGTATGTTTTGCGGAAAAATTACCAAGGGTGACATTTGTCGAGCAACAAAACACTTAGTGGAAATTGAAATTTAAGCATGCTTAAAGTGTCTAACTAATGTAAGAGATGAAATGAAAGGGTATCAAATAAGGACAAAAGCAAAGAGGGAGGAAAGTAATGTCCTCCCAAACTATGATGCAAATGATTTGAACATTATGGATGGAGAAGAGATGGAGGATGAAATGGAAGTTGGTGGATCAAGTATTAGAACATCTAGAAAACGAGCAAACATGACTGGCAGTGTGAGTTTTGTGGAGAAAGAGAAGGAAGTAGTTCCAGTTTCCAAAGAAGTCCATCTCAATCACAAGCAAAGCTCGAACTAAGGGAGCAATGGATAAATTTGTATATCCAAATTCAGCCAAGGTTGTTGATGATTGGAATAGATTAAAGAACCTGAAGCAATTAAGCATCACTAAAAAATACATCAAAGAAGAAGAAATGTTGCAGTTCGATTTATCATGCGTTGGATTTATCAAGTAGGTATTCCATTAAATACAAATTCGATTAAAATGTTTTCATGTAATGCTGGAAGTTGTGAGACAATTTGGACATGGTCTAATACCTCCTTATCATGAGGCTAGAGTAACAATCTAATGAGTAGCCATGAGGTTGACCGGAAAAGAAATAGTTGTTCTTTGATGTCTAATGGGTGGACCGATAGAAGAGATAGGACCCTGATAAATTTTTTAGTGCATGTTGCTGTTGGAACATTGTTTTTGGAGTCGATTGATGCACCTTCAGGCATCAAGATTGGAGACAAGGTATTGAACTCTTGGATAGAGTGGTTGAAAACACTACTTTTTTTAAGAGAGAGAGAATGGTTGAAAACACTACTCTAAACTTAAATCGCTATATGGGTATGTTAGGTATCTACCCCCTGCACTCAGTAAATCCCAACAAGATGTTTATAGACAAAAGATAGAAGGCACAATTCTCTGCTGAGATATATGTATATATAAGATTCAAGAAGTCTCAATATAGTAAGCAATGTTCCCAGACAATTTGGAAATAAGCAAGAAGTAAGAACACTCAGAATATAGAAATAGAACTAAGGACCAGCACATTAGAGAGAGCTGGTGATCCTCTCCTTTCTCTCCCAAAATTAGGGCCTGCACAAGAATACTCTGCATACCCTCCCTTTCCTCTGCCATTCTTTATTTATCAACATTCCAAGAGGAGGTCCCCCCCTCTCCACACACTTCCAACTGTATTTCCCCCACTACCAACTAATTCCACCTCACTTCTCATTTCCCATTTTGCCCTTCCTCTTATAAGTATAAACGATTGGGGGCCTAACAGGGCACCTCTAACTGCATCTTGCTTGAAATGGCCATTTCTCTAGATGTCTCTATCACCTCTTTCATACTTTATAGAAAACAGAGAGCCTAACTCTAGGATTGAAGAACTCGTTGGACCTTTGTTCCTAGGCTCTTTTTGTAATTTGCTAGGTCTTATTTCTTTTGATTGGAGCCCTTTTCTTGTAGTTCAACTACTTTTATGAGTTTTCCTTTTTGTATACTATGTATTCTTTCGTTTTTTTCACAAAGAAAGTAAAAATTTTCATCCAAAAAAAGAAGGAAAAGACTTTGGATTAGAAGAAAAGCCCACCTTATTCCATCTAATTTCTTCAAAACAGGTCATTCTCCATGCACACCAAATAGGCAACTGCATTCCTTTAAATCAATGATCGATCTTTGGCCCAAAACTTATATTTCTCTCGTTTCCTCTAGACTTTATACCTCAAGAGGGCAGTATTCAGGCCTTGATAATCGCTAACAAACTCCATTGATGCCACCAATCTGGTGCCAATTGTTTCCCAAGCTTGACCCTTTCAGCCATCGCTATAATGGTAAGATTAATCTTTGGTCCCACCCTCCTGGGTTTAGGCAAAGGGTCGTACAATAGTAACCAAAACCTCTTCCATCCGTCCACGTTCTGTGCCTGAAGGCACCAATAGGTTTGTTGTGTTCAGTTGCTGCCCAGTCTCTCTGTTTAAGTTTTGATATAATTAAATTTACCGTAATCCATAAGCTCAAGCTTTTGAATTTAGTGGTGATTGAACACAACATTTCAAGCCCACAAATGAGGAAGAGTGTTAAAGTATTAATGTAATTAAATTTCCTGCATCCATAAGCTTAAGTATTTGGGTTCAGTGATGATTTAACTCATAATTTCAGGTCCAGAAGTGTAAGAGTGTTAAAAATTGTTATAGTTCAATTTATCCTAATTTATAAGCTTAAGCTTTTGAGTTCAATGATGGTTTAATACTCTATTTTTGCAAAAGAAACTCATTCTAGACTTGAAGTATGTAGGGGTAGAAGAGCAAGAGCAGGCATTAAATGTCCCCTCTTCGCTATATATATACTGAAATTCAAGTAGTTCTCTTTTTAAACCAACAATAATCTAATTAATAATCTCCTCTAATTTCGTTAGTTCTCCATTTTTGTTTATTCGGTTGCTTTACAACAAATGAATAATTCCAAATTGCCTTTTTGCTCTTTTTATTAGTTGTCGTACCCTAAAAGAAACCTTAATGAAATGAGAGAATAACTTTTAAAATTTCATCATTCATAAAATGGAAATGTATGCCATAACTTCAACTTCACTTGTGTTGTTCAAAAATAAATATAAAAATAAAACTTTTAAAAGCATAATAAACCAGAAGAACCCGGTCAAGCTCAAATGGTTTTAGCATTGGACCATGGCACATACTGTTTAGTACTGAAAGTTCAATGTAACTCTTTCTAGTCATATCGTTTGCATTTGCACCAACTTTTTCCGTTCAATTTAACTTGGGATAACGCAAGAATCTGGATTCTCCTAATACAAGTACTGAGTTTCCTCAATATTTTAGACTGAAATTCTCAAACGAGAGGCTACTCCTGCCATGAGACTCCTCAACGAACTTCTGAATATGTATGACGGCTTTGATGATGAAGGATGGCTAAAGGACTGCAGAAAACGCATGGTCGACACCTTTCCGCGGGAGGATCCATTTAGCATTCTCGTTCCAGCTGGATTAGACATCGATAAGGTATAATTGTTGAAATACGATAGCTCAATTGGTTTGTAATGGAGATGTGGATGATAAATTTAAAGGAATGTCTAAACTAAGTCTACAATGTGGCTAATTTGGCGTTTGTCTGATTTTCTTTTCATGATTAGCATCAAGGGCCGTTACGGCCATCTCTTGAAGTTGAAGCTGATAATACGTTGTTGAGAGTAGACTTCGTCAGAGAGGTTGATGAATTGCTACAAGATGTTGGAGCGAATCAGAGTGAACTACAAAATACAAATGCAGATGGTTTTGATGCGGAATCGGTGGCAAGTAGGTTGAAACAACAGGAGAAACAACGAACAATAAGATTGGTAGAAGCGCTGCTAGATTTGGCTATAAATCTGAAGTGGTAGGGTAGCGATGAGAATGAAATGGGTTGGGCAGCGTAGGATTTTAGTGGAAAGGAGAAGAATTTTATGATTTTTTTCTTTTCTTTAAAACAATGATATTACCATTAAATTAAGTCAGCTTCGGCCCAGAATTTTAGGTCATAGCCGAATTTTAGGTGATTAGTATTCTAGTATCCACAATCAATTTAGGATTTTTAGGTTTTTAGGAATGTTTTCAACCATTGTCTTATTTTAAAATTGCTGTCTAAATAAAAAAAACAAATGTTACAAATTGTTACAGTTGTAGATATTAACAAGTACAGTTACCCTGATCTTTTTTTTTTCCTTTTTCTTTTTCTTTAATATACTTCAACCACTGGTTGAAAATCGAACTATAAATTTTTTATTTTAAAATAACAATTGGTGCCTTGCAAGCATGGGCAAGTAACCCTAATTTGCATTCTCTACTTACGGTAATGGCTCACCAATATTTGATAGAAGAAAAATAATAGATAATGAATGGACGGGAGCGTTTTCAACTATTCTGAAAATTCCCAAGTAAATCCTTAGTTTTTGTTGTAACCGAAAATGTTGGTAATGGTATTTATAAAAGGTGTTTGTTTTAAATGATTGTTGGAAATATTTTCAAGATAGTTTTTAAATACATCTATATTGTAAATAAGTTGATTCATTTTGTTATATTTGAAACGAACTCTATTTTAATTTTAAATAAATAAAATGGAGAATGCTCCGAATAATACTCATAATCACTGTGTTGGAAACATAATTGTAAATTGAAAGTCAGTATAAACAGTGTGATGGAAACAGAATTGTAAGTTGAAAGTTGTAAGGGTGACCAGTGACCTGTACACCAAAATAGGCAGTTCTTCAGGTCTCCATCTGAATTGCCGCTCTTCCAATGGATGATCTCCTACTACAATTTTATGTTTGAGAAAATTCATAAGATTGCAAAATCATCGGTAAAAAAAAAAAAAAAAAAAAAAACTCCCTCCGTGCACATCATCTTCTAAATTTGTTTTATTTGGTTATCCACTGTCAAGTGCCATCCTTGGTCTTCAATATCAACAACTATTCAATTCCCAAATGCAGATCCATTCTAGTCCATCTCCACTTTCAAGTTCATTCTAATCTGTGGCGTGGACGGCGCCTCTCCCCTCGAGTTCGCGCTATCGACTGTCACCGTCCCATCATTGAACCCAATCTCACGAACTTCTCTGCAACACTCCACTTCCTCTTCTTCTTTCTCTTCCTCGCTGTTTTCTCCGTCTTCCTCTGACGATAAAGGAACGAGCCAACAAGAGCCGTGCAAATGGCCATTCACACACACAAAATATTCGAGACCTCCATCGTGTGTCCCAAGCCGCCTAGCCACACTCTTCGGCACGAGTCGAGCAGATGTCATACTCCACACCCGAGCCCCACAGTATGGGCATCTGGTTCTTTCTTCCAACCTCACTTGACGTTTGATCAACAATGCCCTAGTCTTCGATCTCATAAATCCCCGAAATACCCCTCTGTAGATCCCCAAATAATCCTCATCCCTCCCGTTGGAATGCTCGCAGGGATCACTCACGTACAACAAATCTCCTCGGCATTTCTTGGTGAGGAAGCTTCGGCCTGAGGTTTTGGAGAAGCGCGACTCGTGGACGAAGTGTCCCCGCAGAGGCTGAGCCACCCTGAAATGACGGCTGGATTGGCAGCCACAGCAAAAGAACATCAACTTGGCGAGCGCGTTCCATCCACCGCCGACTCGAGCATTGGGCGCTCCGTTGGTCAATGTGGCAAACATTCGAGGAGCTCGATTGAAACAGAGTTGACGCCAAAGCAATCTTTCGGCTATGGCTCGAAGCTTTCGATTAAGGGAAGCAGTGGTGCAAAGCATCCGCAAGTCCCACTTGATTGTCTGAAAGATGAGAAGAAGTATGCGCTCGTTGAGGATGCCGTAGTCGTCGGACTCGGAGCCCTGAGGCGAGGGGGAGGGTCTGAACCTTTTGTTGCTGTTGCCGTTCATTTTTTTTACTTTTTTTAAACTTTAGGTTTTGGGTTTTTGTGGAATTGTAGAAGTTGAGCACCACGAAGCCGCTCATATAGGTCACTCAAAACAGGCACGTGTCCTCTATTGTTTGGTCATGATCTGAAGAAACGTGTATGAGAGGAGTGGACACGCGTCCGAATCGCATTTCTTAATTTGAGGAGAGAATCCAGAAGAAGCGTCAGCTGTTGAGGAGAGAGGAACACGTGTCCAATTTTAGTGTTATAAATATTATTGGAAAATATCTAATCTAATCCATATGGTCACAAAAATATCTGCAGTTTTGATCAAAACGTTTGACACGACACGAGTCCTCCACTACCGCTACCATAATACCATCTCTCCCTTCCCTTCCACTCGGTCTCTGTTCTTTTCCCCCGCCCTAATATGTTAGGCAGCATTCTTAGGAGAAAAAAAAATAAAAAATTTAGTTAAATCAAAATTAATATTAAAATTTCATTTCATAATTATTTTAAATTAATTAATTGACATGAAAAAGAATATTTAGTTAAAAAATTAAGGTCAAAAGTACATATTTTGAAATTTCTTGAAGACTAAATTAAAACAAATCTCTAATCTCAAGGATAAAATTATAACGTATTGAAATCTATAAAATAAATTGAAGTTAAATTCAAAACTTAAGAACTAGATGTCTAATATTTTGAAATCTGAGGACTAAATGAAATTTAGGGACGAGAAGGATATTTTTCTCCTGTTTTTATAAACTAGTATTAATTTGTAATTCCATTTTATGAGTTTTTATATATATATATATATATAGCAGATACCCAAAAAAGCTACTACAAGTAGAAGACTATTCAGTTGGTTTTCGGTTTCGGTTTGGTTATATTGTTAGGAAATTTCAACTTTCAATTAATTTTGTGGACTCATACGTTCTTATTGTCCCCGGTGCACGCTGCACAAGATAAGACTCCATTTAATCTAATGCCCAATAAGTGGACACGTGTCTAAATCGACTATCTTATATTGACACGTGGCAGAATCTAAAAGCTTTGATGAGTGGAGTGGGGAGGCATGTGGAAGTGGAAGATAAGAAAGAAGAAATGGATGCGACACATGGCGTAGACCACGTTTGAGTATGGTGGGGGAATAATATTGTATGGAAATAAAGGAGTTTAAAATATAGATGTAGATAAAAATATTTGATTTCAAAAATTAATTTGGATGAAAACATCGATAAAATATCGATTTTTATAAAAAAATTATAAAAATAAAAAAATTTAAAAATTAAATTAAATTAAATTAATAAATAAATAATGATGCTTATATTTTGTATTCGTAAATTTTTCTAAGATATAATGAAATATTGATTCATCCCTCATATCCACATCGAACCTTATAAAAATATAAAAATATCGATAGAAATATCGACATATCGATGAAAATTTAATACTATGATAATAACTCAAAAATACATAAATAAATAAATAAATAAAAGAAAAATTAAAAAAATATCAAACTATTTATAAATATAGAAAAATTTCACTATCTATTAATGATGATTGATAAATTTCTGTCGCATTTCTATCGTTGATAGACAATAAAACTTTTATACATTTGTAAATTATTTTAACTCGCTTAGATATTTTCAGTTTCTCTTTCTCAAAGGCGGTTGTTAAAGAAAAAGTACGGCCATAGCCTTTTTCTTTTTCTTTTTCTTTTTCTTTTTCTTTTGTGCAAAGAATATCACGATAGCTCATTTTGTACCATTTGATCAATTAAAGTAAAAACAAAAGAAAAAAAAAATAGTATTACTTATTTCATTCGTACGGCGCGCGAAGGCATATCTAGCTAGCAATAACACAAATCCCAATTATTAATTAAGAAGTAATAAGGTCGAAACAAAAGAAACTAATCAACCAATTGCTCATAAGTCACACAAATACTGCTACTACATCTCCATAAATATAAATATTAATGTTAATAAGTTTTATCCTATTATAAAGTTAATATTTAGTGTAGATATTCATAACCTACCTAGGTTATAAAATCCATAGGCCTCCCATTAAATTATATAATGTAACATACACCATTCATGTCCTATAAATAGTGTGGAATGGTATCTTTGTAATACACACCAAAATTGAGTTCAATTGTTATCTCTACTTTCTAATTCTCTCTACTTTGTTGTTTTGTTCTTTCTTTGTTCTTGTTTTGTTCATATTTTATAACACGTTATCAGCACGAGTCTCTACCATTTTGAAGCTTTTGTAGAGATTGGACTCGATTAATTGAAATATCAAGAACGCTAAAGACCCGCTAGAATTTTCTCCATATTTTTTAAGGTATTTAGAATTTCGTTCAAATACGGTGAGTATTTTGATTTTGGTGATTTGATCTTGTTTGATTTAGAGGAAACAAAATTATACATATGTGTTTGATGTATTCATCGTTGATTTTCTCACCACCATCATTCATCTTTATTCTATTAAAACTAAAGTCCAAAATTAGGTGAGTACTCTATTTTAATCATATATGTGATTTATGTATTTGCAAATGGATTTTTAAGGTATATTGGTATTAGTTTTTTTGGTTAAACTTTTAATTAGATCAAAGGTAAAAAGTTCATATTATGAGATTTTTTTAATAAGAAAACCTAAGCAGTAGGTCGCATGGTAATTTTGGTTTCCTAGACCTTATTTATTCTTGATTTTGATTAGAGTTATTCTACTACCAATGATGAGATTTTTCAACCTTTTGAACTAAAGTTTAATCTCTGCTTTTATCAGCATTTGTGTTAAGCATGCACTTGCCTACATGAACTCTTGAATGCGGCTGGGTATAAAGTAATTAAGCATTATTATTGAAAATTCATATAAAGCATTGAGCATTCAACTTTTTATTTTATGCCTTTTGGGTGCATATGATGCATATTAAACATAGATAATTCGCATTTTGGTTCAAATTTTATTTGAAGTATATACAAATATACATATGTATGTTTACTATTGTTCGACCATAAACAATTTTGAATTTGTGAATTGAATAACTTCTTCAAAGTGATTGTGTAAGTTGAGCAAATAATTTTTTTTAAGGTTTTTTTAATTCTAAATTCAAATCGATATAATTTAAATTGTCTTCAATTTCTTAAGACTACCAAATTGTAAATTATCATATATGTTTAAAAATGTTTGATATTTTGCCTAAAGTATGTCATTTAGAATAAGGTTGTAAATTATGGTCAATTCAATTGAGATGTTTCCTAATTAATTTATATTTTCCATATATTTGAATAGAAAAATTGAATTAGGATGTGTTTATCTCTCATATTTCTAACCATTGGAAATTTTCTAATAAGGATTATTATGATTCTCTCATATTATCTTTTATATGTTAAAACTATCTTCTAATAATATTATCTTTTATTTTTCAAATATTTTGAATAAATATCCAAGACTATCTTTAATTTTATTTTGAAAGGTTTAAGATTTAAAATATTAAAGATTATTCCTTGAGTGAATTAGTTTTTGTAAGATGAAAAATAAACCTTAATAATTCACTCAGATTCATTAATCTATTGATTAATTCTTAATTAAAATATTAATGAATTAGAAATAAAAATTTGACTATAAGATAACTCTATCTAAGGATGGTTTTGGCTAGGATGAGGTATTTAAGCTGACCATAAGGGAACACCTCTACCTGGAAGTTGAATTAGTCAAATTTTTGTTTGCCTATTGAAATTTATTTGATTGTTGAATATTTAAATGAATATTTAAATTATTCTCATGTGGATTTTGTAAACTTTAAAAATTTATATATAGTGATAATATGTATTTGAGTGAATTCTCTCATGGTAAAACTTGAAAGTAATGCTTAATAGTTTATTACTCGTCCTAAAACTAATTTCGATTCAATGCACCAGAAGTTGTAGAAATCAAAATGAGCCTATGAGTTATGCAAAATAATGAATTTCGACTATTTAATATCATTCCTTGAAGTGAATGTTTCAATATTTAATCACTGTGATTGAAATCATCTTAATTTGAAGAAGTAATTATTCTATTAAAACCACACATATTTATATGAGAATTTCATTTCAAGTGTGATGCAAGAGAGACAATGATCTTGTACCTGTCGTACATTAAGAGCCTTTTTGAAAAATTAAAATTCTTAATAATGAAAAGGAAAACGATTTGTGGTAGCAAATTTTGAGAATTTATTTGAATCTCTTGAAGAGATCATAACTTATCATTTCCCTAAATATGATATTATTTGGATGTTACAAGTTTTTAGAATCTTCTGAAGAGGTGATTATTCTTTTTGGCTCACTTGTATATGAGATATTTGGTTTTCTTTTGAATTTCCAGAAGAGAAAAGAATAATTAATAATATTTATGTTTTGCATATAGTACATTTATGCATATTATACTTAGAAGTAGACAATATATTTTTCAAAAATTTAAATGCTTGAAGCGAAAAATCAAATATGATATATATTAAGTCTTGTAGACTTGATTAAATATTTTGAAAAAGAAAATATTATTTTGCTCAAAGGAACAAAAAATTTACAATTGATATACCACATTCTATTGTAAATCAAAGAGAAGTTTAGTAAATTTGGAAGGTATATGTTGTAATAAATATCATCTAGAGAAATTGATAATAAGAATAATATATGATATTTATATACTATATCTATTGTCTCCAACGGGAAATGCATATAGAAAAGTTGTATGCTTTTCCTTCTAAATTGTATTACACACATATTTGTATAATTGAAATATATGCAACAATAAACCTAAAGTTCATTGATCCAAATATATTTTTATTTGACATGATGAGTCATTTTAGGTCAATAGTGAAAATATATATTGACATCCACTAAAGAACTATAAGATTCTTCCATCTAATAAATTGTCATATGCGACTTTGTTCTCAAGAGATTAATTATCAATCTCTCACTAGTTAAAATTGGAATTGAACCTCTCAAGTGAACCATTTAAATATTTTATAGTTTTATTGGCGCATCTAGTTGATGGTCACATATATGTTTATTATCATTCAAAACCTTACATCTGCAAGGTTAGTTGCTCATATAGTTAAAAGTACAATTTCATGATTTTGAAATTAAAAAATTTTGTATTGATAATGCTTGAATTTGCATCCCAACATTTGATAATTGATTAGGATAAGTGTTGAACATCCTGTAGCTTATGTTCAAATAGCAAAGCTTCTAAATCTGTATGAAATCACATTATTGTGTATGCTCTAAGCCAATAGTTTATGAGTTTATGGCCAGAAGCCCAAATATATTTCATGTGTGCAAATGTGCAGTAAATGATTAAATTGTTACACAACAACAATTAAGATAATGAAGCGATTAAAATGAGTCCTCAAAAGAGGTTATAAATCTATGTTGAAATTGAATTAATAAATACTGTGAACCCCTGACGGGTGATATATTTACTACACAATTTGCTATTTGTCATTAATTAGACAAATTTTTCAACATTAGGGGGAGGAATTAAGAAAGTTGGAAAAAGACATTGAATGAAATGCATATGTATTGTCTCATTTTGATCATCATACAGATCACTTTGAACTAGAAGTTCAAAAGATAACTCATTTAAATAATATTACAAATCAAATGCTAGATGTGTTTATAGAGCATTTATAGTTGTAAGAAAGCTACTAAATTATATATATTGGTTGTAAATACAACATCTAAAAGTGATATCTCAATGCAAGAAGTTGTCATTATTAATGAGTCTACACCATGCCTGAAGCGTGATAGACAAATGGGTTCCAAAGATAAATATCCTCGAAAAGTAGTCAATAATAAAAAAATGACTCAGTTAAGAATATAGATATTCCAGAAGAAATCCTAAATATGAGTACTTATAAGAATCTTTAAGTAAATAAGGATAATAAAGAGATCTCGAGAAATTATATGTCTGACAAGAAAAAGTACGGAACCATACTTATATAAGTTGACAACATTTTATTGCATACAATATTGCTCATGATATTATTTATGAAAATGAGTATTATGTATTGAAAAATGTCGACATAGAAGAGATTGCCTTATGTGGAAAGAGACAATCCAATAGAAATAAACTCATTTTTCAAATCGTGAGGACTAGTAGTCCAGACTTCAGATAATGTCAAACATGTGAGATTCAAGTAAGTATTCGTAAGAAAAACAAATAGAGTGAAGTCACATGATATAAAGCGAGACAGATTCCACAATAATTCTCACAATGAATTGGTATTGACTATGATAGAACATATCCTCTAATGGTGGATATACAATACCATAAGATATCTAATTTATTTGACTGTGTATGAAAAGTTTAATATACATCTTATGGATGCAGTCATACCACATTTAATGAATCTCTTAATAATGATAATTCCTGAAGGATTAAAGGTACCAAAATCATGTGATTCAAATATTAGAGAATTATACTTATCATAGAGATTCTTATAAATAAAAACAAAAACAAAAAACACTCCTAACGAATGTGATATAGTGATCATCTTATTAAAGATTTGTTAAAATAAGGGTATAAAATAACCCTGTTTGTCAATATGATATTATAAAGAAATCATAGTCAAGATTTACTATATACGTATATGTTGATGATCTGAATATATAATGAAAACTCCTGAAGAGATTTCAAAGGCAATAAAGTTTCTTAAAAAAGAAATTGAGATGAAAGTTCCAGTAAACAAAGTTTTGTCTTAGCTTGTAAATAAAACATAAAGTGCACAGATGTGATTACATCAATTTATACAGAAAAGGTCTTATATGAACTAGTTACAATATTGAACACTCCTGTGGTAGTTCATTCACCTGATGTGAAAAGATATATCATTCGATTTCAGAAAGATAATGAAAAATTAGGGTCCTGAAGAACCATAATTTTGGGAAATAAGTGCACTTATATATCCTTACTAGTTATACACTACATGTTGTAGTATTATAGTAATTTGTTACATAGATATAATATTTTTCCAAAAGAAAGATATTGAAGTATAGTTAAATATATGTTAGATTTTATTTGAGAATTAGCTTACATGGATTTATTTTATTATACTAAATCTAATTATGATTTAGTTGGTTGTAAAGATGCAGATTATTTATCTAACCCATGCGAGCTAGATCCTAAACAGGTTACTTAGTACATGGAGAAGTATTTTTATATTTTATGGCAGCCAATGGAGCAGATCATAACAACGACCACTTGAAATCATATTGAAATCCTGATGATTCATGTTGGCTCCAATAGTGTTCTTACATGAAGACAATAAAGCATAAAATGGCAACATCAATATTCAACATATTTCTTCAAAAGATGACTTGGAGGACTTATTAACGAATGTGTTACCTACAACAACATTTGAGAAGTTAAGACACAACATTTGCATGTGACAACCAAGAGTTATCAACTAAATGCTTTCATGAGGGGGAGTTATATGTGCTGCACTCTTTTTTCCTTGACTACGGTTTTATCCCATTGGATTTTTCTAGTAAGGTTTTTAATGAGGCAGTTGTTAAAATATATGAATAATGTACTCTTTTTCTTTCACTAGGTTTTTTATCCCATTGGGTTTTTCCTAGTAAGGTTTTAACGAGGCATATATTCTATATAATATGGATATCTAAGGGGGAGTATTATAAATGTAATATTTAGTGTAGATATCCATAACCTACATAGGTTATAAAATCCATAACCTCCCATTAAATTACATAATGTAACATACATCATTCATGTCCTATAAATAGTGTGGAATGGTGTCTTTGTAATACACACCAAAATTGAGTTCAATTGTTATCTCTACTTTCTAATTCTCTCTACTTTGTTGTTTTGTTCTTTCTTTGTTCTTGTTTTGTTCATATTTTATAACATATCCTACTTTTTTAAAAAATCACAACTTTTAAATGAAAGTTTAAATGATAAGAAATGAAAGTTTTTTAAATGATTTTTTTTATCCTTCTTTATGTTTTTGACTAGTAGACTCTTGCCATCTAGGATGCAATAGTCCACCACTTCGCCAATAACATGACACTTGTATTGCTCTCCCACAACCCCATTTTCACGATTTAGGTTGCTCCCATTTCATGCGATTATCTGCTATGCACTATTCATGGTGCTACCATTCGACGTTAACATCTAAAAAAAGATGAAAAATGCTTGGTATGAAACTAATATCTGCCTATATAGTGGAATCCCTACTTTAAAATGAGGGATCTGTCTGTTTGGTTGTTGTAGAGCTAACTAGCACATACCTTGAGTGAAGGAAGACCAACCCAAGCCTAACTGTTTTCATGTGGGCCAAATGGAAAAGTGGACTTTTGGATATACCCGCATGTGACCTGTTGGTCCTAAGCAATGTCTTGCCCGAAGCGACCCACCTAGTATGTTATGAGTTTAGGAAGCCAAAAAGCCTAAATATAAGGGACCTCTCAAAATAGAGAAGGGTGGATAAGGCTTCTGCAAGGGTCTCCCCCTCTTCCCGGGCAAGACAGATGAGAGGATCATCTTATTTGAACAATTGTAACTTTGTGACATGAGGCATGGTAAAGACAAGATAAACTTTAACTAGACGTGCTTGGAATCATTTTTTTTTTCAATCTAGGGGAAGTTATCATGCTTGCCTAGTGCAGGGAAAGTCAAGAAAGTTGGCAACCTAATGACAGGGGAGTTGGCGATCGATCGTTCAGAGGGCGATCGTGGAGTCACTGGATGAAGTCCTGCATTTCTTTGGAAGTTGCTGACTCGCAACGAGACAGAGATGTCTAAGTCGATTCTTTTTGCTCTTTGTATCATAATTCAATAAAAGAAAACTTCTAGAATTACCGAATCACCATAAAGACCAGAGCAAGCCAAAGCCAGGCTGACCTATGCCTTTTTCTCATTGTCATTGTCATCTCATAACTTGGATTCGAACCAATTAAGTTACTATCCCTTTAGTAGATCGTGAGTGGATTTGATTTGAACTAAGTCGATAAAAGATCATTCAATTCTAGAATAAAAATAGTGTATAAGAAATCTTACTTGTTGTAACGACCCAACTACTTACACCTCCTAACAGGACATTACTACACTCATAGGCTTAGGTTATAAACAGACCCTTCGCAAAAGAAAACAAAATGGAACCAATACTTTAAAAAGAAAAGTAACAAATAAATACATCAATAAATAAATGAATAGTTTCGAAATCAATTTCAACCAACCGAAAGCTAAATCTTTGTTCGGGGCACCCCTATCAAAATACTGGAATAATGAAATAACAGGTAAAATCACAAAAACATCCCAAAGGCCGGACTTTCTCAGCCCGTTTAAAACGTGGAACATGATAAAAAAAAAAACTAAACGCGGAAGCTTCTAACTAGTCCCCTTTGGCCTGGTCATGGATTCTTCTTGTCGCTCGCCGGTCTATTCTTGTCCTTACCTGCAATTCATAGTAAAGAAAAGAATGAGTATAAAATACTCAGTAAGTAACTCCATTGCTGGGATTTCTACTGTACATGAACAACTTGCCCGCCCCGTCACCATGTCTAGCGGCTTGAAGACACGTCGTCAAAACTAAAAGGTGAGCCTGATGACTCATGCTACCGTAACATAGAGGTGAACTCGTCAGTCCATGTATGTCTAGTGGCCTGATGGCACACCATCAAACGTGGAAGTGAATCTGTCGATTCACAATATTGTAACATGGGACGTAGCGGGTAACTAGCATGAAATTCAGACATACATACACATACACATAATCACAGAGTCTCAGTGGGCATTCATACTCATAGAGTAACCTAGGCATGCATGCTAAATTTCAGGGATAACAGACTGCCAGCGAGGCGATCGACGCGCGACTGAATGACGAGCGGCAGTGAGAAACCGCGAACAACGCTGGGTGGCAGCGAGCGACGAGCGGTGCTGGGCGACAACAATTGATGCGAGCGGTGGCTGTAAGTCTCAGATGTCAACGGCGCTGGCGGCTGAAAAGGGGGGGGGGGAAGGGGGGAAGAAAAAGATTTCTTTTCTTTTTTCTTTTGAACTTGCATGCACTACGAGATTATATATATATATATATATATATTTCTCCTTTTTTTTTCCACAAACCTCCAAAATAATAAATTCAAATTCCTCAAAATCTAGATCTTAACAACGAAAACATAAAATGTTCCAAATAAGTACATATGCTTAATTAGAAATTCCAAAGGAAAATTTTGAGCTGTCACACTTGTTGTGTCAGAGTTAGATTTGTTGTGTTCGTTGAAGAGAAGCGAAGGTGTGGCATAGTCCAGAGCTCATATGTGGGTCTTCAGGGGTCTAGTAGGGTTGAAACCATTAAATACATGTTTGGGAGTGAATTATGAAATTGTTAAAATCACTTTTATCATGTTCCTAATCACACTTAAATATGTCTTTAATCACTTAAAATTGTTTTAATATTTAATTTTATACTTTTAAATGTAATTTTCATTTCATTAAAATTGATTTTGAATTATTAAAAATATATTTTAGAACGATTTTTAAAATAATAAAAATAATTTCAAGCATTTTAGTTATCACTTTCAAATATACTCCAACACAGGAAATAAATTTGATATTTATTTTATCTTTTCTTTATTAATATTATGTTAATGAAACCGACACGTAGGTTATTCAATATAAAGTTCAATTTTTACTTTCTTTTGGTCCAATCCAGTTATCTACAACCACCACATATCAATATCATTGCTACTTAACCAACAAGTAGGTTATTCAACTATTAAGAAAGAAGATTAGCTTTGAAAGGACAAAAAAACAAAACAATATTTCTCATTGTTAATGATTGGGTAATAATTAATTTCGTTCGCAATAGATTTTATAACCAATCAAGTCAACTGATTTTATAGAGATCTTAAACGTAGTTGACGAAATTAGAAGGCTTGCTCGAGAATGGAGAATAGTCTCTTCGCCTATTGTCTAAGATTGAGCAACCTTGTTGCTCACTGCATTAGTCGTGAAGTGTATTCTGATGTTGTTTTTGTTAATCAAAATCGCTCTTCTTTTGAAGAGCCCCATGTCTTTTAGGTTTCAATTTTTTCTTTTGTGGTTGTTCGATATTATTAACTTTGACTTGAATGGTTGATTTTCAGTGGGCTCTTTTGACCCTCTTTTCTTATTAAAAAAAAAACAGATTTTATCCTTTCTTAAATACTCTTTTTCATATAAAAAAAAGTTATGTATTGACAAAATAGATTTCTCTCACCAAATACTTTGAGAATGGTAAATAGAATTCTCCTATTAAGAGTACATAATTTATCTTCTAAATATATCATCACAACTATTTCTTTATTTATTTGTTGTTGATTAAAAAAAACCACTATAGGTAACCTATAGCTGTCGCAACGTCATCGTGAAGCGGCTGATGTCCTTCCCTATGGGTCTCTTTCGAGTTGAAAGATTTGGAGTTGCGACCAACCATTTTGGAGTGTGATTGGTCACCCATTTTAAAATCAATAAAAAAAAAAACGGTCTACTTTTCTAAGGATTAGGTTCGGGGTCGTTGAGTGTAGGGAAGGTATTAGCACCCTACAACACCGTCTGAAAATATTTTATTTTATTATCTAAAATTGTAATGAAAATTAATAAAATAAAATCCGATAAAAATTGACTAAATAATTTCCACGTAGAGGTGTTCGTCAACTTAAATACCTCAGCCTAGATAGAATTATTATCTTAGCCAATTATTTTAGAAAAATTTGATAAAATTTAAATAAAGGAAATGTCTCACCAATTTCATTGACTTTTAAAAATGAAGTATAATTGAATTGTGTGAGCGACCATGACTGCCAATTGACTCCATTATAGGATTTATCAAAAATCTAAAAACATTTGAAATTTATTTGAAATTTAAAAATCACTTCAAGCTAGAGTTTATCTTGAAAATTGTACCGTTAATTTAGATTTTGTTTAAATATTCAATGCATAAAAAAAAAAAAAAAGAAATGTAAAAAAACTCCCTAAATTAAATTCAACATAGGAAACACTTGAAAAATTTGTTAGCTAGTAAAATTAAAATTTACTTTGCCCGTGCAAATATGAATGTAGTAAGAAAATTGTATTTAAAGTTTGAAATCCAAGAAATTTGAAATGGTATTAAAATTTCAACCTTAGAAAAAAAAGTAGAGCATATTTAAGAGTACTAAATTAAAGAATCCAAATTTATCTTATAGTAAAAACTTTGATGAAAGGCTTGAAAGAAATTTTTAATTTCAACTCATTGGTTTGAAATTCATTAAAACTCAAAATCATTTAATAGAAATCTCATGTTGAAAATAATCCACAATTTAAAATCTAATGCATTGAGATTGATAATCTTATTAAAAACCAACAAAATGGAATATAAGATAAAATAAATTTAAAATAAAATATTTGAAAATATCTTTAAAAAAATTAAACAAAATATAAATCTTTTGTAAATGTAGAGATGAAATGAAATAGAGAGAAGAAAGAAAAAATAGTAATAAAAAATGTATAAAAAATAATAATAATAAATAATAAAGAGTAGAAATTGAAAATGGGAGGGAAAAAAAATAATACAAAAGTAGGTGAATCCTATAAAATAAAATAATAATAATAAATAATATAAAAGTACGCGGGACCCACCTTGTCTTCCTCTCACCTCTACATCCACCTTATCTATATATTTTTTTTCTTCTTCATTTCTTTCCTTCTCCAACCTCTCAACTTCTCCTTCAATTTTCAAAATTTTCTTTCCCTTCAATCTCTTTTTCTCTCCCAATATTTCAATCTCTTTTTTCATCCATTCTCTCCCAATCTTTCTTAAATCTTTTCTTCTTCCTTTTCCTCCTAATCTTTCAATTCATTCCCTCAATTTTTTTTCCTCCATCCTTCCAATTCCTTTTTTGTCTCATTTCTCTCTTTCTTTCACTGGACATTTATAGAGATTATTGGGATTTAAAAATAGCCTAACATTTTAAAAAAAAAAAAGTTGAGAGATGGGAGAAAAAGATGTTGAATAGGGGAGTGTTCGCACGAGGTTTCTGGAGAAACTTGTTTAGTCGAGTTAACTTGTGTTTATGTAGATTTGATACGAATGTGGTTCGATCTCTAGTACTTGATCCTCTAATTCTCTCTCAACTATACGCTTGCGCTTGATGTAGGGAAGCGGAACACGTGGATGTTCTTGAAGTTGAACTTGGTCTTCAAGCATGATTCAGCTTCAGGAATTAGAGAGTCTTCGATTATAGGGAGAATTCTCTCTAGTGTAAATTTTCTGAACCTTCAGTTGCACGCGTGCGCTTGATGTATGGAAGCGGAGTGCGTGGACGCACTTGAAGTTGGAGTCTTGGAGGAATGTATGTGTTCCAAGGAATTTCAATTTTCAAATGTGGTTCAACTTTAGGAGTTAGGAGTCTTTTGATTGTAAGGAGAATTCTCTTTAGGCTCTTTGTAAATTTTTTGACCGCCTCAATTGCACGCGTGCGCTTGATATATGGAAGCGGAGCGCGTGGATGCACGTGAAGTTGGAGTCTTGGAAGAATGTATGTGTTCCAAGCAACTTCAGTCTTCAAGTATGGTTCAGCTTCAGGAGTTAGAGAGTCTTCTAATTGTACGGAGAATTTAGTCTTCAAGTATGGTTCAGCTTCAAGAGTTAGAGAGTCTTCTAATTGTACGGAGAATTCTCTCTAGGCTCTCTGAATGTAAATTTTCTGAACCCTCAGTTGCACGCATGCGCTTGATGTATGGAAGTGGAGCGCGTGAACGCACGTGAAATTGGAGTCGGAGTCTTAGAGGAATGGAGTCGGAGTCTTAGAGGAATGTATGTGTTCCAAGCAGCTTCAGTCTTCAGAGTTTTCTGATTGTAGGGAGAATTCTCTCTAAGCTCTCTGAATGTAAATTTTCTGAACCTTATAAATGAAGAGAACTTCTCTATTTATAGAGTTCTGATGTGGGCTTTTGTGGGCTTTGGCTTGATTGGTCTATGGACTTGGCCCATTAGACCCAACTAATTGGATTTGGGCCTTTGGACCAAATTAAATCTATTTTTAGATTTAATTAAATTTTAGCCCAAATATTAATAATTAATTGAACAAAAAATAATTGTTTTATCCAATAATGAAAACACGTGGCACCATCGAGATTTGCAAATTTTATGTCTTCAATTTCAATTTAGGACACATGTAACTTTTAATTAGTCTCAAATTTAATTGTTTCTAATTTCGCCATTAATTTGAGAAATGACGTGACAATTTGTGATTGGTCCAAAATTTCTCATTCAATCGAGAGGATTTTGGTTTTTTATTTTTTATTTTTTCTTTTTTTTAAAAAAAGATTTACCTTTAAATTAATTTAAAAACAAACCATTTTTAAAATTCATTCTTTAAAAAGTCAATTAAATTTATTAACAAAACATTTTCTTCAAAAATATTTATTGATATAGTGTCTACATATTATAAAGTAAAATATCATATTTTCCCTTATAAAACATCAATAAACAGGATATCCTGCCTGAGAAGAACAAGAACAGAAGAGAGAGAAGAAAATGGGTGCTTCTCAATCAGTCTCTGAGAAGTCCATTCATGAATTCGTGGTGAAGGTAAATTCTCATCTGCTTTCCTGGCTTCTTCTTCTTCTTCCTCCTCCTCCTCCTTGGCTTGTTCTCCTCCCAAAGACGCTTCAAAACGGAAATTTACGAAGTTAAGTCTCTTGGCTTGTTGAAGGATGCCAGAGGACAAGACGTGGACCTTAGCATCTACCGGGGAAAGGTTCTTCTTGTGGTAAATGTTGCTTCCAAATGGTGCGTCTTCTTTTCCTCTGAACTTTGTTCCTCTTGGTTACTCGAATTCATGGGGTTCTAATTCCTAGAGAATTTTGAATTGTTTGGGCAGTGGTTACACAGATTCAAATTATACCCAGCTGACGGAACTTTACAGCAAATACAAAGAAAAAGGTCTTTACGTTTCTTGCTTCTACTTCTATTGATTTTCCTAATTTTCATGTTAGCAAGATTTTTATTTCTTACAGGTATTGGTTCCTCCTCTTCTTTTGTGCAATGATGGACTATTAGAGTTTCCTTGAAGGCTATACTATAATCTTCTCTTTGGTTTAGTTTGGTCCATTAGCTTCTTTACTTCGTTAACTGTATCTATACCCTGATTTCCAGGACTTGAGATCTTGGCTTTTCCATGCAATCAATTTTTGAATCAGGAACCTGGATCGAGCCAGGAGGCACAGGAATTTGCCTGTACAAGATTCAAAGCTGAGTATCCAATATTCCAAAAGGTATTTTAGCGTTTTTATTTTTACATTTTAGTGATTGTAGTTAGTTTGTTACCTATAATTCTTATTTTGTAACTAGAGTTAGATTTATTCTTAATTAAATTAACTCTAGCACTGTATAGATATAATTAGAGGCTTTTTCTCATCATTCAATGAGAATCAGTTTTTCCTCTCCATATATTTTTCATTGACCTGTTATTAGCCCTCTTCCTTCTTGGCGACTCTACCCCTTTTCATATCCGTCTGAAAGATTTTGTCTCATAATGTTTAAACCTTGATGTGGACAAATTTGGTTTTTTTTTTTTTTTTTTTTCATTCAATCTTCTTCTGCTTATAGTCTAAGATAGAAATTGGATCTATGATACTCACAATCTAAGAAGCACGGATACAGATACGAGACACGACAACGACACGGACACGGACACGGCGACACTCCATATTTTAAATATCTAGGACACGACACGGCAATGACATGTTTATTAAAATATACATTTTTTAAAAATTTATATCATTTCATACCAATATAAAATTGAAAGTAAACGGGTTGATGCATTTATATGCTTAAAAGACTTACCTTAAAGTTCACACTAAAAAGTTATTATTATTGTCATATATGTGTCTTTTTAGTCTACTCAACAAGTGTTCAATGCATGTCTAACACATTTGTTACACTAACAAGTGTTCGATACGTGTCCAATAAGTATCTGAGTGTCGGAGTGTCCGACACGTGTCGGACACGGACACGCTAACCAAACTAAAGTGTCCGTGCTTCTTAGCTCACAGTCCTACTAATTTGAAAGATTTATTGTTCCTTCTAAATCTATTGACAAGCTTAACCAGTTAACTTTTACCCTTACTTTATCTGGGTAGCATCTCTCAAGTCTACTATTGGTGTTGTAACCAACTCACATGCAGAACGGTTAATTCCATCTCTTTGGTTTTCTCTTATTCATTTCTTTTCGTTTTGTAGCTCTTAAAAGGTGAACTACTTAGATTGATCTATTAGGTTTGCTCTTGTTGCACCTTCCTTTTGAAAACCTTGTCCTAGCAATGTGATTGTTCTTTATCCCAACAATAGCAAAATGAAACAGATTCACCTATTACTATTAGAGTCTGCCTTGAGGTTATCAGGCGGGTCAACTTCTATTGTCTCATGGTTTATTCGAACAATTGAGATGCTCAAATTTGGTTATGAAATGTTCATCGGTCATGAGGTTCTTTGTGGATTCTGAGTTGGGGAAGTAAAGGAAGGTTTTACGAGAAGATATACCTAACTTATCATTTCCTGTGATAACAATATCATCAACATATACAACATGTAAAGTAATATCACTCTTGGATCGTTGGTAGAAAATAAAGTGATCAGACTTATTCTTCTTCATACCAAAATTTTGAAGTGGTTCACCAAATTTATCAAACCATGCACGTGGACTCTGTTTTAAACCATACAAAGATTTTCTTACAAAGATTTTCTAAGACTACAAACTTTATCACTCTGCTTCTTGGTATCAAATCTAGGTGGGTGCTCCATATAAACTTCTTTTTAGAGATCACCATGTATGATGGAGTCTTGGTTCTTGCTAATGTTGGGTTAGTTAGTATTCTGTTGTTTGAAAGGCTATTAATCTTTTTCTTAAATGTTGGCATGTCAATCTTCATTTTGTAGTCTTGTGGCTGGCTGTCATGTTCTTTTAACAAGAGGAACATGGGTAAATTGAGAAAACATTTCATATCATCTCCAGAAAGCCAAAAGTTCTAGGCCAATGTTCGCAATCCAAAATGCAATACTAGAAAAACTGCGTTATTTACTCATCATATCATTTCACTAAGATGAATCTGAAGCCGAAAGCTTAAGACATTCACTCTGGCATCTCCTAAGACAAACGTCATTGCAGTTTGGTACTTTATGCTGGTTCACACAAACAGTGCGAGCGCATGCATCTGTGTAGGCATCAAGTTCAGATAATCCACGGACAGTCACGCAAGTATCAGGAATTGGGTCTTTCGAGAAAGACCCTACCTTTTTCAACATTCTCTTTGATGTGCAGACCCTCTCACAGACAAAAATGTCATCCGAATTCTTCTCCCTTTCCCTAGCAGTCTTTATTCTGTGTTCCTCAGAATGCCTCCTCATTTTGTATGCTTGCTCTGCAACTACTGCTGGAATAGCTGCCCCCAATAGCGACCACCATACTTCCACCATAAGCTCTCTTCTCCCTTGATGCAGAAACAAAGAGAGAGTAGAAAATGAGTGCAAACCCTCTAAGAGGGAGGCTGCAGAGGCACGGGTGCAAGAAATACAGCGGCAGTGGCATTGAACCAGAGAGAGGTGGCGATGGCGACTCTGAGCCGTTGAAAGAGAGGAGAGGACGATGTGGAGATCATGGTGGCTGGCTTTCATGTTCTTGGTCATGATTAATGCTTATTAGTTGCCTATTCTTGGAAAATCTTCAAAGAAGTTCATCATTGCTGGAAGACTCTGTTTCTTGATTTCTTAAAAAGTTTACTAGGATTGATTTCTTGCTGGAGATGGTGATCGTGCCCTGATGTTGAATCTTGCGCAATTGTGTTGTCCTTGTTCTTGATTCCTATTTCTTGCATTTCCTCTATTATCCAAAGGTTGAGGAGGTGGAGGAACAACAATTAGTTGCTCGAGTTGTCTATTCATGTTTCCTAAAAGTGTGTGAATGTCTTCAAGACTTTAACATATCTTGCCAATATCACCTCAACTACTGAAAAGTTTGCAGTTGTTGTTTTGGGAGAGAGAATTTCTGGAGGGGATTTTGGGTATCGTTATTGTGTTCCCGACTTAAAGTTGCGTTGGATTTCAATTTCCCAGCCACGAGGTCCAAATTCCTTTGGAGCTGTGATACCAAAATTTGATGTATACAAGTTTGGAAGACAAGACTTTATTGAATAATGCTTTTGAATTAATTCATCACAGCCCAACCGGTTAGTTTAAATACTTAATTGAGGGTGCATAACAATAAGGTAGGCTGAGGAGTACTTAATTAGTTACCTCTCGGTAACTTTTAAGTTTACAAAAAAAACTTCTTACAAGGAAAATGCAAAGATTAAAAGCCTTTCACACAACAAAATATTAACTAACCAACATAACAGTAAGGAGAACCAAGACTACATCAATGTAAAGTATTCTTTATGTTAAGTTGATGTAAAGGCCAACACCTAGTAGCATCCATGGAAATAAACAACTAAACAGAAGTTAATTTAGCAACTGGTGAAAAAGTGTCAGAATAATCAATCCCATATACTTGACCATAGCCTTTAACAACAAGGCGTGCTTTCAACCAAGCAATTGATTCTTCATGGACCAAGGTTAACCTTGATTGCAAACACTCATTTACATCTAGTTTCCTTCTTTCTTGGATCAGATATCGAAGAATGAACTGGTATATGACAACATATGACATGTGCTTGCAGTGGTCGACTGGAGTATACTTGAGTAACAAGAGGACGAGGAGGGGTAGATGCTAAATGATTTAAATAGAAGTCTCAACTAACATCGCTGAAGAAGTCATTAGGAAAAAGAAACAAATCCGAACAATTCCATGGGATTTCATGTTTCACACCAGCTCCATTGGGCACTGATCCCCCAAAATAGCTTCAATCGTATTCCGCTTCAGTTTCTGATAAGCTTTCCCTTGGAAGCCGTGCCTAAAAAGAAAAGAGTGAATTTATATATAGAGTTCCCCCATCACAACCCAACTCCATCATTCAGCCCAACTTTATTCTTTCTAGCTCAAGTCTTCTGAACTGGGGGTCTACAAAAGTAGTAGAAGGCCGGTAGTTATTGTGTGTTTTATGAGCCGAATTTGGTTTTTTGGTCTAAAGGAAAACGTCGTGTTGTATCTTGTTCAAGTGTTGAATATGGTTTCTGCCTCATAGATGCTACTATCAGATTTAACCTAGTTTCAATCTGTTCTAAGAGAACTTCACATCCATCTCAGCGACCTATTCTACCATGTGAAAAACATATGTGCAGCCCATTTAACAGCAACCTATATGTGCAGCCCATTTAACAGCAACCTATCAGAAAAACATCTTGCTGATGCACTAATGAAACTCTACGACTTAGCTGGTTAGCTTACACACCAAACTTCCTGTTGTTACAACCACTGTTAGTATGTAGGGGGTGGTAAGTTAATATTGTATAGTTTCTCATTTTTATAATTGCCTTTGATCCTTGCATGACACTGTCACATGTAATTATTACCCCATGTTGTCACGTGCTAGTTAGAATATTTCCTCCTTTCTTTGCCATCTTTTCCTCATGCATTTCATTATCTCCTTCATCCTCCTCATTCATGCCTCTCGGACAACCAGTGCAGGAAGTTTGTTTAAAATTCAATCTAATTTGTTGAAGACAACCCTCTATTTCTTCTACATGGTCTTTTCACTCCCCATTGGTGCTCTATTTCATAACATCTCAATCTCCGTATGTTGTCGGCACTCATAATAAGATAATGCTATTATAGAAATGAAAAGCATAAATCTCCTATAAAAATGAATAACGAGAGAGCTGAAATATTTGGAAAAGAGCGCTTATATTCTAGCTCTTAAACTTTTTGTCAGATGTATGATTGAAAAAAACTATCTTTACGACTGAAACCGTACAAAAAAATTGATACTCTTGCTTAGTTAATTTATTTTTGAAATTAATTGATGTCTTGTGATTTAGAGATATCCCATTTTAGGGGGGGAAAAAAAGAGCCACACATTATTCCACGCCCTACATAGTCTCGTATTATTGATAGTCTCATGAGTAGTCAGATTTATTTTCTTAAGCTCTACCAATATGTATATTGAATAATTATATACGGATTGAAGAAACTCAGCCTGCACCTGTTCCTGCCACTTCTATTTATCAATGACAGCTTGATGTTTCATTAAGAAAACCCAGCCTGTGCTTTTTGCTGCAATGAGATGAACTGTGTGTAGTATACCACGCTGCACTTTAAACTTATCAGTACATGGAGAGTATCGTTTGGTCACTTTCATTTAAATGAGAATTATTAAATCTGTACTTTACTCTTTGAACTATTAATTCTGGTTTTAAAACAGCCCATTTTTTGTTTTCAGGTAAGTGTGAACGGCCCTGATACGGCACCCGTCTATAAGTTCCTCAAAGCTAGTAAAACTGGATTTTTGGGGTCTAGAATAAAGTGGAATTTTACCAAGTTCTTAGTTGACAAAGAAGGTCGTGCCATCAAACGTTATGGCACGACCACTACTCCCCTGGCAATTGAGGTAATTCTCAATAGCTAGCTGTTTAATATCTATAATTCTGTACCAACTTGTTTATCGGTGAAAATGAGCCTAGCTATTGCATGTCATGTTTCTTTGTGATGTAGGCCGATATCAAGGAAGCACTGGGAGAAGTGTAAGTGGGTGAGCTTGTAGTGCGCTTGGACGAAGCTTAGTCCCTTCACTTAGAGACATTATTAAGCAAGTATTGGTTGTATTTGTACATTGAAACTGATCATGTATGGATTATTTGACTTAGCTTCAACTGGATCAAATTAAGTAAGCCGATAACCCTCTAATGTATTATTTATCAACAAGGGTACCAATGGAAGAATTACATAATTATAAGGCTTCCCATCTCTGAAACTCTCTCTCGCAAGAACAGACTCAAAACATACTCTCAAAGCCTTTTCTCACTCCATATGTGCCTAGAATTATAAGGCTTTCAATTCACTAAGTCTCTAACTGCTTACTATCACCCCGCTTCCACATCTCTGCCTCACACTCTCCTATACACTTTTTCTCCTCTCTCTCATTCTTAACTTCTCTTCTACATTCTCATGCTTCATTGGTCAATTAGGTGCTTGAAACCTATGGGGCATGTTATCACATTATTCTTTTTAATTTTTATTTATAAATGTTCTGTTGTTGATATATCATTTTAATTTTCAATTTTCTAATTTTGCAATCTATACCTACTTGAAAGGGTTGTTTTCATTATAGTAAGATGAGGCAACTTATATACATATATAATAAAATGACATTGATAGATAGTAATAGACACTGATAGATGTCTATCAATGATAGACTATTATCATTGATAGACAATGATATAAAATAGTCTATCACTGTTTATTAGTTTGATTTTTTTTTTTTTGCTGTATATTCTTATTTATTTATTTATTTTATCACGTATGAATACATATACATATATATAAATACTGTTTAATCTTGAGTAAATTATTTTAGGTAAACTTATGGTATGAAAAAAATTTAGTTATACATCAATACATTTAATATTATATTAGTATGAATGTTAAATTATAAAATTTTAGTCTCTAAATTTTTATATTTGTATCCATTACATCTCTAAATTTTTAATTTTAAGTCTAACAAGTAGTTTAAAATTGTTTAATAATAGATCCACAACTTTTTTTTTTAATCTAATAGGTTTCAAATATATTCAAAATTTTAAAATATGAATTCTTTTGTTGGAAATAAATTTTAACTTTGTGTCCAGTTGGACCTTATATTTTCAATTTTCTACATAATATGATATATTGATTTTTAAAACAGTGTCTAGTAGAACTAAAACCTACTAGACACAAAGTTAATTTTATATTATATAATGTTAGCATTCAAATTTCGTCCGTTTTGGGTCTCCAATAGCCTTGATTCCAACCCGCTTCTCTCTGGTTTGGTTTCGAGGTATTCAAGCTGACCTATGTAAGAGATCGTAGCACTGGTGTGCTGCGGAGTGTACTGCACTCTGATGTTTAAGGTAGTACAAGGAATTGCTCCACTACACGCGCACTAGAGGAAAATTTAGTTTTTGCAAGGATGTTTAGCTTTTACAACATACGCCACATTTCTCTTCCCTGATGTTTTGTTGATGCAGAAGTTAGAGGTGTTCACTATTTGGTTCGATTCGGTTTGAGAGTCAAATCGAATAATTCGGTTTTAGAATTACACTAAACCAAACCGAGCCATGAAATTCGGTTTGGAAAAGTACTAGATTTCGGTTCAGTTTGATTTTCGATTTTGAGTTATATATATATATATTTATTTATTTATTTATTGAGAGAGGTTGAGATGGAGTGAGAGAGACCTAAGAGAGACCAAGGTGGAGGTGACGAAGTGAGTAACCTGAGAGTCTGCGACTGAGATTGAGAGAGATCGAGATGGCCAAATGGGTGACCGACCAAGACGTAGACGGTGGCTAGTGGCATCTGACGGTGGCCAGTGGCATCTGGACTTGAGGAGCCGCTGGAGCGTGGAGATGGTTCGACGGTTCGTGATTTCATCTTCGTTCGTGCGTGTAAGGTGGGGGCGACCGATTTACGTTTGATTGGTATGAATTCAAATTTAGATTGAAAAGCCCTATATATATATATCAATGCGGTTTGGTTCGATTTTATTTTGGTTTTAATTGGTTTCGCGATCAGTTTGGTTTAAGTGGTTTCAATGAACATCCCTAGTGGAAGCGTCACAGGCTACATCTTGAACAAACTTTTATCCACTTTTAATTGAGTACAACCCTTTCCGATCATAGTGCCAAAAAAATGGTCCGAGTAGGGATTGTGAGCCAAATAAATGTTTAGAATGAACTTAACATCCTCCTGCAAAAAGAGATCTTTGATCCTCGATTTATCCCATTCATTGTTAGATATGTATGTTCTATATATATATATATATATCTTACTTTATCATAGCAATAGTTGGAGTTTGAATTGATAAATAGGAGACGTGACAATTGATCAAACTGGCTTATTATATGTCCTCTAGAAAATATGGATTTGGAAAATATTAAATTCATATAATATGGAGGTTTTATTCTTATAGATGTTTGAACCATTCTAATTATATTTACATAATAGGAAGAAAAACATGATTATAATGACTTGTCGAGAAGAATTGCATTTGTGATTTAATGTGCAGTTTGGGGTACTTTTTTGTTTGTTTTTTTTTTTTTCAAACTAGTTTGGACTGCTTTTAACCATAATAGAAAGATGAACAAGACTTCCTACGTAACATAATTGTGTAGGACTAATGTTAAAAAAAAAGGAAAAGATTACAACAAAGGCAAGAGTTTGGGGATTTTTTTTGTTTGTTTTTTACTTTTTAGAGTCTATCACTCATAGGAGTCTAAGAGCGATAGAGTCTATACTTCTATCAGTGATAGAGTCTAGTCTATCACTGACAGGAGTATAGACTCTATCACTGACAGATTTTGTTATATTTGCAATTACTTAAAAATATTGTTATACACTTAATTAT
Organism: Lagenaria siceraria; assembly: GCA_002890555.2. Classification (NCBI taxonomy): domain Eukaryota; kingdom Viridiplantae; phylum Streptophyta; class Magnoliopsida; order Cucurbitales; family Cucurbitaceae; genus Lagenaria; species Lagenaria siceraria. Next base: position 15,425,259 of record CM016483.1, on the reverse strand, counting down.
TAGCTTAAAAGTGTTACCTATTGCAATTACCATATTTGTAAAACCCAAACAAGTATTGAAAACTAAAAAAAAATAGTTTTTAGAAAATTATTTTTGTTTTTAAAATTCGGTTAAGAATTCAACTCTTTTACTTAAGAAGATGAAAACAATAAATTGGGAGAAAATGAGTTTAATTTTCAAAAACAAAAAACTAAATGGTTATCAAACGAGACCTTAATATTATAATTTGTAAACATTTTAACTCAGTAATCTCTTAAAAAAGAAATTATTTTCTTGTATTAATAATCAGTTTTTACATAAATTTGCTGTTTTCACACCTATACACAAATTTTATGTCACTTAACCAAAATGAAAAATGATTTGAAAACGTGTGATAAAGGAGTGGATTTTAACAATGGGGCATATGCACTTTGCAAAGAGTTGAAGAGAGTTAATGACATTGAAAAAGCCTTAAAAACGCTTGAGAACATGCAAGGTGGGGTAAAGTTGGAATTGGATCACAATTCACAACCATCAAAATATCCAATTAGATTAGCCTCAAATACATTATCCGTCAAAAAAAAAAAAAAAAAAGAAGCAAAGATAAGATTACATGACTTTTGGGATGGATGCACTCACAAAGGGCAACCCCACGAGATGCTCACGTGGGCAGGGTCCATCAAAAGGTTGAGGTGGGCCGACATGTTGAACATGAGGAAAGGTTGAAGCAGGAAATAATTAAGAGCAGAAAACGAAGAAGAGGAAAGTGAGAGAGTTTTGAGTAAGTGGTTTTCTGTCACGTATGGCAATGATAGGTGGACGGCATGTCGGACAACATTAATTGTATGTAAATTGTAATTGGATTTGGAACAACTAGGAGTGGGTTTCATACTTATCCGTGGGTTATTTTCTCTTCTACTTGTGCCAAATCTACAATAATTGAATGAAGTGGCCTGCGGATTTGAAAAGTAATAAAACTACCTTTTGCTTTTAGAATTTGATTCAGAATTAATTGTTTTTTTTAAAACCAATGTGAAAACTATAGGAAAAAAATTTAGGAGAAGGCAACCCCAAATTTCAAAAATTAAAAACTAAAAAAAAATCGTTATCCAATCAAAACTAGTTTCTCTTCCACTAATTAATTGTAACTATGGTATTAAATTTTCGTCGACATCTCGATATTTCTATCGACATAAGAAGTAAATAAATATTTCCACTATACAATAAAAAAAATTCACGAAACATAAAAGTAAACAATAAAATATTACTAATATAAATATAATAATAAATGACAAATATATTAACTTATATAAAAATTATAAAATATTTATTTATAATTTTTAAAAAACTATTCATCAATGTCGATATTTTTATAAAATTATCGATCTTTTAAACCTTGGTCGTAACCCACTTGTCAGTTTGTGCTCGCTGACTTCCTCCAATGGCATTCTGTTTTGCTATATATATATATATATATATCAATGTCGATACAATGGCATTCCATTTTCAGGCTTTACTTTTGAACTTAATGAATGTTTGTTATTTTGTCGTTTAATTATATAATGCAATCACAATAACATAAAACAAATTATTATTAGGGTTCAATTTAAAAAGCTGTTTAAGTGTTGAATACCAGTTGAAGATTCCATTCCATGTACAAAGACTTGACAATGACAGCTCTTGAGAGTCTTTTAGTTAATTATCATTTAAAAAAGATTGAGTTATCCAGCATAATCCGAACTTATCGAACATAAAAAATGCATGAGTTCATCCACGCATGAATTTTGGCCTAACCAAATATTCCTCATCTTTAAATTCGAATCCCAATCATTGTTTTACCATCAGTCATTCTCCGTGCATGTCACGAGTTGTAAATATATGGTATGGATGGTACAAAATATGCAATATTGAAACCCAGTTTAAAGGTGTGTTTGTTTCACATGTTTTGTCATGAGATTTTAAACAAATATTTAATATCCCATTTATTTCATAAGATTTCATTTTTTAAAATCTAAGATATTATTATTTAAGAAATTTTAAAAGACATGAATTTTCTAATACCCTCCACATAAATGGAATGTTTATACATGAGAGATAAACAATAAAAATATAGCATAATTAATTATTAAATATAAATATATTATTTAGACTTAATAAATTTCAACTAATACATATACCTTTAATATTTTATTACTAATTATTAAGATTCTAATTAATTGGGTAATTATTTTAAATAACAAAACTACTGAAAATACTTTCACATATAGCAAAATGTTACTGTCTATTAGTGATAGGATGATAGTAGTCTATCACGACCTATCACTGATAGACAGTAACATTTTGCTATAATTGTAAATAAGTTGACTCATTTTGTTATATTTAAAAACAACTCTAATTAATTTATATTTATTTACTTTATTTTTAATAATTAATTTAAATAATAAAATTACGTCTAATTAATGTTTAATATAAAATATTTATTTATTTCTATTTTTAGTGATTAAATAATTAATTAATATATTAAATAATGCTAAATTTAATTCGCTATATTAATTGTTTTTATTAAATAATTTAATTAAGTAATTATTTAACTTCCAGACATTCATTATAAAACACAGACATTAATTATTTCATAAAATTTAGACATTTAAATTCTAGATTAAACAATATATGTAGAAAAAAAATGCAGCAATCACATAATAAGATAATAGTGTAATAAATGATCGTTGCAAGGTGTTCCGATTTTCAAAAGTTGTTATTTCTACCAACTCAATTGTTTGAAATATAATAATCCCACTCAACTTACTTTCTTGGGACTTATTAATTCCATGGGTTCCGACCCAATGGCTGATGCCTGATGTTTACCATAATTGCTCCCTCCTGATCTCAGATTAACCAATTGATATTTTCTCCCATCTTTTGGCATTAAATTGTATGGTCAAGTATATGCTGGACTCTAGAACTCAGGAAATAGTACATGTGAATAAGTTAGACAAGTGTTGGCCTACAATGGAAGAAACAGATGAGGAGTCCATATCAGGTGGGCTTAGCAAGGAGACAAGGGGAATAAGTCTGTTTATCTTCTCTCTTAGACAGTTGACCAATCATGGGCCAACATCTGTCTCCCACCACATGTTGTTTCTCATGTAGCTTCACAATCCACTTTCTATATAATCACTACCCTCTTAAACCCATCTTCAGGCCACAAAAACTAAACTTCGATTCAGTTTCTTCTTCTTCTTTCATTTAAAATGAGGAGTTCAAAGATTTGGTCATGGCAGCAATGTTCAAAGCAAATCAGAGAGCAGAGAGCAAGACTTTATATCATCTGGAGATGTGCTGTGATGCTTCTATGCTGGCATGATTAATAACTACTCATCAAAAGCTAAAGGTAGAGTGAGAGATCGAAGAGAAGTCAAAATTGTCTCTGGAACTCCACACTCTTACACTAACTATACCTTACAGAGTTGAAGCATGGAATGTGTTCAAGAAGTTGACATTATGTACAGTGAAGGATAGAATCGTGTCAGTTTGGTAATTAGGTAGGAGAAAGAAGGATTGCAGATAATTGTTCTTTTACTTCACCATATGAAATACTATGTTATATACTCCTTCCATACAAACATAGATCAAAATCAACTTTAATTCTGCTGTTACTCCTTCTGTTATCTCATTCCCATTCTTGTGGGGATCCATAACCACAAACAATATATTCCTATAATCACGATTTGGCCATTAAAAGAGTGGCTGTATTGATGTTCATTGTTCCTTATATTTAATCATGGGATGCCCCTGTAGTTAAGTTAATCTAATTCAATCATAGGTTGTCACATCAAGAAGTTTGAGAACCAAGTATTGGGATACTTCAGAACCTTTAATTCTAAGTTGCGACTTGGCTACAAAATCACCACACGCTAACTTCAATCCCTACCAAATTGAATAGCTTTTGAGGTACCTTCATCCACTGTGGGAGAGCTACCAATTGCCTTCAGGCTTCAACTAGTTTGCTAAAAAGTAAAGCAATTTTTCCTACGTTCACTGGTTAAATGATTATATATATATATAAACTTCCCAAGTACCCCACTTTTTGAGAAGTCCACTAGAGCAATTTCCAGACGTCCACAAATTCATCCTATTAGTTTCTGGAAGAAGGTAGAGGGCCAGGGTTACGATATGTTTTCAGGAAAAGAGCTGTTTCCAACATTTAAACTTAGTGAATGTTTTCTCTTCACAACCAATATTACCTTGACTTTGTGGGCCTTCATAACTTCTCTGAGTCATTAATTTATTCAAGTTGTTGAAGATTGTCCACAACTTTATACTGATTAGGATATTCTAGACACTATTTGGCTGAGCATGTGTGAACCTAACTAAACTAGCTTTCCACTTACCAGAAAAATTACGAGTTCACCACACCTTCTCAACCAAAAAAAATTTAGTATTACCGTAGTATCTACTCCTTCAATTCATTATTTGACACGTCATTAAATGATTTATTAATTTATTATTTATTTATTGCATGGACCCCACATCATTTTTAGATTAAAACGAGTAAACATCATTTATCCAATCAACCAGAGCATGAATGAGAAAGAGAAAAGACCATCCAATTAAAACGAGCAAACATGATTTATCAGCAATAGCATGGCTGTAAATATTAACAATATCTTAGATTAAAAAAAGAAAAATCATCTTGACGATTTTCAACGATGATATAACACTGGTTTCTTTAGAGTGAAAATTTAATAATTTTGGTAATCATTCCTCCATGCATTCGTGATATTTTGTGCTTGTTTATGTGATGCAAGAGTAGACAGCAAGAATCAATATAGTTAGCAATTGAATTGACATAAAGAACACAACAAAAGATGTATTTAATAATTTATTGAAGTAAAATAGATGACCAATCTCCCAAACTGATGGGAGATAGTCTAATCTATTAATATACAACTAAGCCTGCGGATGCACTCTATAAAGCTCACTCCATTTGGGCCCATCTCTTTAAAGTTATCCCTCACGGACCCAAATGGATGTCCATGTCCCAAAAGTTCTACTCCATGTTCAAGCAATTTCCCGTGTCATTTGTAAACAAAAAAGATTTAATGGATTAGTCTATGAAACTAAATGGAAAAAGAAAAAGCTAAGTGCTCTATTCTCTATAACGCTCAATCTCCAGGAACCAGCTGATAGGCCACCAGTTCGTAGGTTACTAAGAATAGTCGCTTTAGTGGGGTAGTCTACAGGATCAGTATATGTCTAGTTTTGGGATCCCATGGAGAGTCCAAACCTCTCAAAAGTCTGATTGAGGGCAGGCCCTTCTTAATAGTTTAATAAAAATTTATTCCGTAGTCCAAACCTCTGGAAAGTCCAATTTTTTCACAACTCCATCCTTCTCATCTAATGGACTGTTGCATTATCATATCGCTTTTATTTCACTTCATGAACATGCCACCAACTTCTTTCTTTCCCCCACGGCAGCCATCCACAGGTTCTAATGGACTGGGGATGTCATTCTACTTTCTCTTAATAAAGATCAACATAAATGTACTAATATGTATATATAAGTAATAAATCTAACTCGCCAGGTTAAAGAACTTTAGATGCAGTGTTCCTTTTCCAGGTTGCCAGCTCTCTATAATACGTGAATCAAGACACTGAAGCAACAGCTATCAAAAAAACAAAAACAAAAATATAAAAAGTGGAGAATTGGAATGACAAAATTGGGTCATATAAAAAAATACCTATTTTCTTCATCCGGTAGAGTAAAATTTGGGAGGATGCAGGGTAGCATCACCAGTCAGGTTTTGATTATGTGCATACAAAGGCCGGCGGCAATCCCCATTAGAATGCCATGTGCATATGCATGTGTCCTTGGGATGAACAACAAGCTTAAGTGAATTCCCAAGTACGATCAACGCCAGATAACGATTGTACCTATTTATCACCTCTCATTAAGGGTTAGAAGAAAATCAATTTCCTCAAATCCGGCTGATGTATGTTAAATTATATAAACATAAATTTTTTTAATATGATGCAATAATGTGCACGTGAACAAACTCAACTCGAATCGATTACTTACACCATATCAAAACCCCAAACTGACAATCACATGTAATGCAACTATGTCAGAAGCAGCGGATCGAGAGATTAGGGTTCAGGGATCGAGAGATTCACAATCACCATTCTTTACTACTTGGGATTCACAGTAATTTCTACCATATATTGCTCTCTCGTTCTTTACATCAGCAGCTACTATTATCCTCTACACAGTGTACAAGAATGACAAAATTTCATACTATCTCGTAATTATTTTGCTTGAAGTAATGGCGAGCTTTAAACATTTAACTGGAGCTTTCATGGGATGATTTTTTATTCTAAAACTAAAAAAAAAAAAATCTTCTGATCCATACTACAGAAGCTGGAGAGTTTAAGCTTGGTGAAGCACGTAATAGAATTCCTATTGAAACTTTGTTGATTCGTCCTTTATTACTCGGTTGAAGCACCAGTGCGACTCCTTAAAATATCATAGAATCTATCATCTCCCGCAGCTTTCCTGGATCTTGACCTCCCTACTTTGAACTCCCTGTGAGTTACAAATTATAAGACTTAAATATTCACAATACTAGAGACACATATTTATTAGTCAACAAGTAATGCAAATAAAGTTCCGTTGGGTAACATTTTTGCTATCTTTCCCCCTATTTCTTATTATTTTGGAAGGAGAAACAAAAGTGTGATCTTGGAAAGTTTTCATGGAATGAGAAAAAATAAACATGGAGTTACTAAACATACCTGTTTATCAAAGAATGCAAATAACAAACCAAAAACCCAAGACAAAATCATTACCGACATAACAAAGCACTTCACATTACCTGAATTCTTGATATGGCAATAGCACCTTGGGAGTCCATTTTTCAAAATCTTATACAATTTTTTAACTCAGCCAAAATGGATATAATTGGCCAAATGGACTTATAAAATAGAATAGAACAAACCATGAAAAAAAAAAATTACTTTGATGTAGGATCAATTTTAGTTTTTAAAAATGCTGCTTATAGCTAGAAGAAAGTAAGTACTCAACTATTGGACAGAACTTTTAACTTACGGTGGACTTTTGACCTGTCAAGTGGCAACCTACGAGCTGACGGAGCTCGTGCAACAGATGAAGCAGCTGCAGCTGCAGCCGCAGCCACACGTATCCTACAAATGCGAGAAACATTCTACATTCAACCATACAATCAGCTAAATAAGCCTGATGCTAAAAGAAAAGAAAAGAATTACCTTTTATGGACATCCACATATACGTCTGTCTCATCTACAATTTCCTCCTGCATTAGTGCATTATGAGGCAACTGGCGAGTCAGTGGAAAGTGTAAACCAAATATGTATTTTTACAATATATGTTAAAACATGGGTACATGCATTTTTTAAGAAGCAAAACAGAAAAGATACCGTAGACGAATTTTATTTACGTAAAAAGATTGGTTGACTCAAAAATATTTTCTAATATAAATTGTGGCAGTTGTGCTCACTTGCAGAAGTTCCTCAAAAACATCCTCTAAAGTGATAATCCCAATAATTTCCCCATCTTCAATATCTTCAAACAAATTGCATACTCCATTTGTTGCAGTCACATTCTGCTGCATGGTTTGCCTGTGTCCAGTATTCCTTGGAGCTTTTTCAATATCAACATTAATACTTTCCAAATCATTGTCATGTTTTGTGAGCAAGGGAGTGGCAAGTGGAGATATCCCAGAGGTAAAAAGCTTTTCCTCATATTTCTCTCCATCACTGGCAAGCAAAGAGTTCTTATTCTTCTCCTTGACCTTGACTACAGCTGCCATATGACTGCTTCCCTTTTGGAACTCATTTAGGATATCATATAATGGCATATCTGAAGGAACCCTGCATAACATATTAAGAGGTGAGATCATTTATAATTAGATACAAGGGAAGAACATTCATTACCTAGGAATTCTCCGTATGGAAACAGCACTGACTGGAGTTTCCGTTTCTGCTCTTACTGTCAATAGACTTTTCACCTGAATTCAGAAGAAAAAAAAAGAAAGAAAGAAAGAAAGACTCAAACTAATTGAAAAGGATAGTGAAGAGTTCAAAAATCAGAGAACAACACCTACCACAAGAAAACTGGAATTTCTTTTTAAGAAAATGAACGATGTTATTTCCTATTCTCGAGAGCTTGCCATTGCATTTCGAAAGAAACATACAAATCAAATGGAGGTTGAAAATTAGAAGGCATAATAAAATTGCAAAGAATTCTACTGATACCAATAGGAGACCAATTATATTCTTTGGGTTCTCAGAATAGACTGGGATACGACTATGACCTCGTGCAAGGATTTTTCCAATTGCTTCCCTGTGCAAGAAATAGGGTAAAAATCAGTTGGCAATTACTCCGGCCAGTTTAGTTTGACCTTTCTGTTTTCAGTTTTTGGTTTTTTTTGTCTGTAGGAACAAAAACCATGGAACTATTTTTTTGTTTTCTGTTTTCCGAAGAGGAAAGAAACATATGCGAAGGCGGGGAAATACAGTTAAGAGAAGAGAAGAGGAGAGAGCTTTTTAGAAAAATCTTAGAGAGTAATAAAAGAGATATTGAGAAGAGGATTCAAGAGAGAAAAGTTAAAAGTATGAGACATATATTAAAGAAAATATTAGTTAGAGAAATCGAAAGAAAAGGTATAGTGAAAAAAAATGTTAGAAAGAGAAATTTTAGAGAAAGAAACAATAGAGAAAATGGGATTTTAGAGAGCAATGAGAGAGATCAAAAGACGAGTTGGAGAAAAGAAAGATAAATAGAACGAGAGAAAAATTATCCTTTGAGACAATTTAGAGTATATGTTAGAGAGAGATAAATCAGAGAGAGAAAAAGAAAAATAAGAAAATAAGAAATTTTAGAGATAGATATACGAGAGGGAAAAGTTTGGAAAAAAATATTTTTTTTGATAAGAAACAATTACATTGATGAATGAAACATCAAAAGAGAAACAGCAGAAAACCCCTCTAAAGAGACACAATATGAATCAAAGGGATACCCCTTGAAAAAGATATAGATACAACGAAAACCAAGGAAGAGGGGGACAACAAAAAGGAGAGATAAAACAGATAGATGTAATCTGGATTGGCGATGCAAGAAGCCCTCCGATCTCCGAATGCAAACGAAAGGGCAAACACAAACAAAACAACAATCCAAAGGACATCAATAAAATTACACTAGGGCGACAATTTGGGGCAATAAATTAATCATAATTTTGAGGCTAAACTGACCAGTCCAAGTTGGAATTCACATCCAAAGAAAATGTTGATTCTATTGGTGTCATAGCCGCCACTGCAGTCTGCAATTCCAGAAAGTTCAGTCATTTGATCCGTGAATTTTCTTTACAACAAAGTAAATCATAAAGTTGCCTCAAAATCTTGAAGGGGTCAAGCCTATGAGCAAGATTAACAGCCTAAGGTCTCACTAAAAAAAAATGCATCCTTAATTTCCACGTCTTCATTCTTTTTGTGTTTACAGATAAAGGACATGATTGAAAAAAAGTAATACGTGAGGGATAAAATTGAAACTTTAAAACTGAAAAAACAAAATTGAAAATGGTTAATATATTAAGGAGAACCATATATATTTAGCTGTAAATTTATATCGAAAAGTATAAGGGAAAATTTTGGTCATGTGAATAAATACATAATGCTAGGGACACAACCAGAGGGTGATATCGTCAATTCCATTAGATTTTGCAGGCAAAGATCCTTTAAATTCCCAAATTACAAGAGAAAAACAATGTACTGTAAACCCATCTTAAATTAGATTAACCCTTTATTAAGATTCTATAAATGCACTCAGAAAAATTATTATCTTGTAACAAATTAAAATGCAGGAGTTTCCCTAATTCAAAGTGCATGATAAAACAAAGATGATGGATAAATCAAGATATGTACAAAGATTGAAAGGCTCGTCTTATTAGAGTAGATACCTTTTCTGTCAAGTCCAATGCCCCACTGATGATGGTCGTTTCATCGTGTGTGAGTTCACCCCCCTTCCCAGCCTAAATGAAAAAGTAATTTAAGGACCATTTCATAACAAATCGCTGCACTTTCCTCTTAGTCAATTTAGCACCCTTCCACGATGTTATAGCATGGTTTCATTCTTTGTCCAAACCAGAATATATCTCATTAATGTTTCAAATGCTAATATATTATATTTCTTGTTACCTCTTGTCCATGGATAGAAACAAGGGCTTTCAACTGAGCTCTCCTAAACAGAGCATCATGGTGACCAAGTACTGCATCCAAGACCTAGAACCAGAATATAGGTAAGCAAGAACAGGGATCACAGGAATAAAGTGAAATAACCCAGTGTACTTCTCTTCAATCTCAAACAGCAATTGTCTCCTTTGCAAAACAGTTAAAATAGAAAAAGAAACACAAATTACGGTTACAGTAAAACGATTGTAGGAAGTGGTATAAAAAATTAAGATTAGAAAACACTTTTAGTTCCTCAACTTCCATGAAAGTAACGATTTGGTACCCAAACTTTAGTTTGTAACAATTTAATCTATGTCCTTTCAATTTTATAACAGTTTAGTTCTTGAATAGTGTGCAACAATTTAGTCTCTGTACTTCCAAATTTGCAATAATTTAATCCCACCATAAATTTTTTTATCAAAATTAAGTCACAACTTTTATTATTTGATGATTTAGACTTCGTAACTTATAAACACTAATTAGTTTATTGATCTACCGAAGCAAGAAACCACTAAATCTTAACACTAATTTTCACAAAAGGGACTAAATCGTTACAAATTTTAAATTTACAAAGGTTAAATTTTTACATACCAAAGTTAGGGACTATACAAAATCAAAAGTAAGTATAAAGACTAAATCGTTACAAACCAAAATTCGGAGACTAAATTACTTTTATCAAAGTTTAAGAACCAAAAGTTAATTTTAACCAAAAATTAATATAGCATTTCATTGACAAAAAGAATTGTACAGTTATTACATTTCTCTTTGTTAAGGAGATATATACTGCATGAGAAAGTTGAGGATATGGAAGAAGGTCCAGGTTAACCTTTCCACACAGCAAAACTGTAGTCTACGTTAGGAGCCAAAGAAGACATATGAATAGACTTAAAGTTGATGCTTTATATTTTAATTCAATCATAAGTCGCTACAATCTATGGCCTCAGCTCAAATAATCAATAAGAGACAAACTAGCAGTTTCAAGGCTTACTCAAATTCTGGATATCATGATTACTCTTATACAATCACCAATCATGTATTTTAAAGAAGAAAAAAAAAGACTTCAGTTAGAGGGAAACCAATGAACTAAATAAAAAATAACAAGAGGTAAAGGCAAATCTACACTTTCTTGTTTCCGTTATGACCTTTTCGGAATCAATGTAAGATCAGAATAGAGTAGAACAAAGAAGTTACCTTTCCAACCGGATACGAAATTGGATAACAGATGATCATCAAAATACGCACTAGCCAAATAAAATTTGCACCAACGGCAAGTCCGTATCTCGAGCATATTGCTTGTGGAATAATCTACTAAATAATGAAAATTAGACGCAATATTGTTTATTGTAGCACGAAGCGTATAGTCAATTGGAAAATCTTTTACCTCGCCGAAGACAAGAACGAACGTCACAGATAGCAAAACCGCGACAAATGGATGGAAGATTTTATCAAGGTATATAGGAAGAGCCTTCAAGAAAATTTAAAAAGAAAAAAAAAAAAGAATGAAAAATGGACATTCATGCTCAATTACGTTTAATTATTCTTTTCTAGACACATTAAACCTAATTTCATCAACAATTATCTTCTTATGAATCTGAACAATCCCAGGATTTAGGTTTCAACAAATAAGAGCAGAAGCAAGTAATAGTAAGCGGCATTGTATCCATGGATTGAATTGAAGAAAAAGGAAAGTTGTAATTAGAAAAGAATTTGAATTAAGAGAACAGAAACGAATAGAATACCTCCATGGCACAAGCATTACAAAGCAGGAGGGTAACTAGCAATTGGTGCTGCTTCTGCAGCACGGGAATAATAGCAGCTGCGCATAGGGGAAAGAGGAACATAATGAAGAAATTGAGGAAGCAAAGCAGTGAATTGCGAGTATGAACATAATAACGGGAATCATAGGAAGATGGCGGACCAGCTTGCTTTTTCTCAGTGGAAGAACCGGTACGTTGCATGATTTCGAGCTCGACCAGGTTGAGGGACATGAGGCCGAGGGTGAGGCCAGACATAATACCGGCGAACAAAACGAGGAGACAGGAGAGGCCAGCGTAAAGGAACCACCATGCAGTCGGAAAAGGAATATCATCGGCCTCCACCAGGGGGACCTGATAATGGCTGTTGGAGAAGAAGATGGTGGTGGGCAATGTTGTTAAGGAATGAAGAAGCAGCATTGCCGGAAGAAAGAGAGACAGACGGAAAGGGAAAGGTAGAGTATGTATGAGTAATTAAGGCAGTAAAGCCGTGGCGTAGTAGAGTTTGGAATGGAATGGGCCTCAAATTCAATTGCACTCGCGCCACTGGACGCTTCTGATTTTGTGCCACTTTCATTCCTATTTTGTTTCTCCATACACCAGTTGTCGCTTCTTGAACTTTGCCTTTACTTTTTCTCTTCCGTTCTAAAATCTCTTCTTGCAGCTTCACTTTTTTTACAGACCCTTGAAATGAAGGGATCTTCGTATGGATGATCATTCTTCAAAGGCATGAATAAAATTTGATAAAATCGAATGAAATTTGACCTTTTGCTAACGTAAGTATGCTATGAAATTACCAATTCAACCTACAAATGGACTAAGGGCGAACTTAATCCCTAGACATGGTCCTGACACATGTACATAAGATTTAAATCGCGAAAGGTGCTCTTAGGGGAGGACAAAGACACGACAAAAACAGACGAAAAATGACTTATATTAGCACATACAGATATGACCAAAATTTTACCTATGTCAAAAACTCGTGAAACTTTATTTCTAACAAATAAATGGGTCCATGTCAAGGAAAATTGAAGTTCCTAAAAAAAACTAAAAAACGATTGCCTAGAGTCAGTTTTTTTCCTAAGCCCAAGCTAGTTTTTCAACGGTTTTTTTTTTTAATCTTTTTTCGTGTGGTACTGCAACGCCCCGACTCCTAACACTTCTATTAGGACATTACCACACCCCCAAAGACTTAGATTGAGGATACATAATAAAGGCTTAACAAAAAAAAATTAGATCAACCATTAAGTAAATCAATAGTTCAAAATCCTTTACAAAAAGAAATTAAAACTAAAACTTGATAGGGGTACCCCTAACCAACAAATTAAATCAAAATAAGTAAAAAGAATAAATCCGCCGGTTCTAAGACTGAACAACTCATCTAAGAAAAACACAGATAAATGAAACGCAGAAGCCTTATCGTGTCCCTATTTGACCCGGTCACGGATTCTGTCTGTCGCCCGCCGGTTCGTTCCTGCCTTTACCTGAAATTCATAAAATGTAAAAGAATGAGTATAAAACTCAGTAAGTAATCCCATTGTTGGGATTTCTGTGTACATAAGCAACCTGCCGTCCGTCACCATGTTTAGCGGCCTGATGGCGCGCGGTCAACTGAAGGGTGACCTTGATGACTCACAGTGTCGAACGTGGAGGTGAACCCATCGGTTCACACACGTTTAGTGGCCTGATGACCCACCGTCAACATGAGAGTGAACCTGTCAATTCACAGTATGCAACATGGGACGGAACGACACCTAACAGGAAATTCAACCATACATACATACATACATAACAATATAACTCCTCGATGACCAGTCATACTTTCAGCCTAAGCATGCATGCTAGACTTTTCAGGGATAATAATGCTGCAACAATAACGCTAGGCTGAGGCCTGGCCTGAAGGTCAGCCCCAACAATAGGATCACTTACCTCAATCAGTTAGTCAACAACTACACAGAACTCTTGATCCCAAACCGACCCTATCACAAAACCAAACCACATTCAGTAACTACACGTTCACCATTCTTCCAAAATTAGATTCTCTACAACATTATCACTTACCCCACTGGTAGTAACCCGACAGAGGCCTTCTGCTCTTCGAACCTGCGACCCAAGGTTACCGCGCTGGGCGGCACCTCAAGAGAAACTCCAAAACCCAAGTCAGAACGCATTTGGACCAAAGATCTAGAATCCAAACCAACCTTTATCAAGAGAACTCACCAAAAACTCGGCGAATGGAAAGCCCGTTGGCAGCGATGGCGAAAGATCTGGCGACGAGCGACAGCAACCCAACGCAAGTGCGAGGGCGCTGACGTCACTCGCGGAGAAGCGGTGTGATTGGAAGACGGCGCTGACGCGAGCGGCGCAACTGGAAAACGGCACTAACGCGAGCAATCCCGACGGCGAGCGATCCAAACGACGAGCGGCTGGGCGAACGGCGGTGAGGGACTGGGCGGTTGGCTGAGCGGTGATCGGGCGCAGGGAGGCGGCTGCACGTGAAGGAGAAGAAGACGCGAGGGTTTTTTTCTTCGCACGCAAATCGAGACCACTATTAAATAATTAATAATAAATATATATTATAATATATTATATAAATATATATATATATATATATATAAATAATAATAATAATATTATTATATAATATATTATTATTATTTCTTTTACTCTTTTCTTCGCCAAAATTCACCAAAATTAACCAAAATAATATCCAAAATATTCAACGAACGTCAAACGAAACCAAACAATTAATTAGTAACACCTGAAAATTCAGGACGTTACATTCCTTCCCCCTAAAAGAAAACTTTCGTCCTCGAAAGTCTTAATCTTGAAAAAGTTCTGGGTACTGAGTTCTCATCTCATCTTCTCGTTCCCACGTCGCTTCCTTAAACTGATGTTTCTGCCACAACACCTTCACCAACGCTATCTCCTTGTTACGCAGGACTTTCACCTCTGTTGCTAGAATTTGGATCGACTTTTCTTCATAGCTTAAGTTCTCTTTCAACTGCAATGGCTCAAAATCTACCACATGAGACGGGTCCACCACATACTTCCTAACATCGAAACATGAAAAACATTGTGAACTGCCGAAAGAGACGACGGTAGCGCTAACTGGTACGCCACAGGGCCTATTCGTTCCAACACCTCAAAAGGTCCAATGAAACGGGGACTTAACTTTCCCTTCCTCCCAAATCTCAGGACGCTTTTCATAGGTGCAACTTTCAGGAACATATTCTCTCCTACCTCAAATTTCAAATCTTTGCGTCTGATGTCAGCATAACTCTTCTGCCTACTCTGGGCCATCTGCATTCTTTCCCTGATCTTCTGAACAGTTTCGTTTGTAATCTGAAGCAACTCGGGTCCAAGTATCTTGCGTTCACCAACCTCGTTCCAGTACACCGGGGCTCTGCAATTCTTCCTATACAAAGCCTCAAATGGCGCCATGCCAATAGTAGCCTGGTAGCTATTATTATATGCAAACTCCATAAGGTGCAAATGAGAATCCCAACTCCCTGAAAACTCCAACGCGCAGGCGCGTAGCATATCCTCCAGAATCTGGTTCAAACACTCTGTTTGACCATCAGACTGTGGGTGGAAAGTTGTGCTGAAATCTAACCAAGTACCCAACGCTTCTTGTAGACTCTTCCAAAAATTGGACGTGAAACAAGGGTCCCTGTCGGACACGATGGACACTGGCACCCCATGTAGCCTCACCACCTCCTTCAAATACAATTGTGCCCACTTGTTCACTGAATATATAGGCTTCCCTGGAATAAAATGAGCTAGCATCGTGAGTCTATCCACAACTACCCATATCACCAAAAAGCCTTTGGCCGTTCTTGACAAACCCAGTACGAAATCCATCGACACGTTCTCCCACTTCCACTCAGGTATGCTTAAGGACTGCAACAGACCTGCCGGCTTCTGTCTTGAGGCTTTCACTTGTTGACACACTAAGCACTTACTGACAAATTCTGCTATCTCTCTCTTCATATTGTGCCACCAGTAGTGTCGCTTCAAGTCTTGGTACATCTTGGTGCTACCTGGATGCACTGCGAACGGTGAGTTATGAGCTTCTGTCAACAATTCCTTCATAAGGTCATCATCTGTCGGTACACATAGACGTCCCTGATACGACAGACCACCACCTGCGGATACCGAGAACTCACCTCCTTGTCCTGCCTCAACCAAGTGGAGCTTCTCAACAAGATACAGATTGTTCACCTGAGCATCGATAAGTCTTTGCCTCAGGGTTGGTTGAACTGTGAGCTGTGCCAATTGGGAAGTGACTTCCCCTACTGCTACCGCGATTCCTGCTTGCTCGAACTCATGGCGCAATTGGACCTGCGCGATAATTAAAGTTGCTGAGTGAACTTCCTTTCTACTTAAAGCATCTGCTACCACATTCGCCTTGCCTGGATGGTACATAATCTCGCAGTCATAGTCTTTCACCAACTCAAGCTATCTGCGCTGTCTCATATTTAACTCCTTCTGAGTAAAGAAATATTTCAAGCTCGTGTGCTCCGTAAAAATTTGTATCTTCTCGCCATACAAATAATGTCGCCAAACTTCAAAGCAAAAACCACTGCTAACTCCAAGTCATGAGTGGGATAGTTTCTTTCATGAATCTTCAACCGGCGGGAGGCATAAGCAATTACTTTACCATGTTGCATCAACATACACCCCAACCCTTTCTTTAAAGATTCACTGTAGACCACGAAACTCCCTGATCCATCTGGCACTGTTAGAACTGGCGCGGTAACCAGTTTCTGCTTAAGATCCTGGAAACTGTCATCGCAAGCTTTACTCCAGTCAAACGAAGCTCCTTTCCTAGTCAACTAAGTCAAAGGAGTGGCTATCCGGAAAAAATCCTTAACGAACCGGTGGTAATAGCCTGCTAAGCCTAGGAAGCTGCGCACCTCACTGACTGTTGAAGGACGCGGCCATCCCAGGACTGCCTCGATCTTAGCTGGATCCACCGATACTCCCTCTTTCGACACCATATGTCCTAGAAAGGACACCTGACGCAACCAGAATTCGCACTTAGAGAACTTGGCATACAATCTGTTCGATCTCAAGGTCTCCAAGACTTTTCGCAAATGCTCCTTATGCTCTGCCTTCGTTTTGGAATAAATCAGGATGTCATTAATAAACACTATCACAAAGGTGTCTAGGAATTCCTTGAACACTCTGTTCATCAGGTTCATGAATGCTGCAGGAGCATTGGTCAAGCCAAATGACATTACAATAAACTCATAATGCCCATACCTGGAACGGAACGCCGTCTTTGCAATATCACTGTCCCTAATCCTCAACTGATGATACCCTAAACGAAGATCAATCTTGGAGAATACAGTCGCTCCCTGTAACTGGTCAAATAGATCAACAATCCAGGGAAGACGGTACTTGTTCTTGACAGTTATCTTGTTTAACTCTCGATAGTCAATGCATAAGCGCAATGACCCATCTTTCTTCCTTACAAACAACACTGGCGCACCTCAGGGTGACACGCTCGGCTGTATAAAACCCTTGTCCAGCAGCTCTTGCAACTGAACCTTAAGCTAGTGTCAAACCAAAATACCCAACAAGCATTAGCTCTCCCTGAAAAGGAGGTGATCCAGCCGCACCTTCTAGTACGGCTACCTTGTTACGACTTCACTCCAGTCACTAGCCCTTATATTTTGATAGCATGTCCTTTTAAAGTGGAATTCATCCTTTGTTTTTTCCTTTCCATTCACTCGGATCTCTTCCGTTTCATCAATTTTGTCCGGATCCTCCTTTTCTTCAGCTCTGCAGGGGCCATTCTGTAAGGAGCCTTCAAGATGGGAGTCGTACATTGTTCCAATTCGATGGCAAAGTCTATTTCTCGATGCGGTGGTAAACCTAGAAGATCTTCTGGAAACACGTCTGGATAATCTCTTACTACCAGTTCCGAGGTCGTTTCTCTAGTATCCACCACACTAGCTAAGATACCCCAAGTCCCTTGATTAAGTAGCCTATGGGTTTTTAGGGCGGAAATCACTTTGGGCAAGACCACGGTCTCGACCCCTTTAAACTTGAAGCTGGTCCCCACGGGAGGATTGAAAACCACCTCCTTACGGGCACAGTCAATGCTGGCATGATTAGCAGCTAACCAATCCATGCCTAAGATAACATCGAAATCCCGCATGTCCAACACTATCAAGGTTACATCTAGCCGATGCCCCGCTATCACAGCTGACATGCCTTCACTCTCTCACTAGCTAACATAAGTTCTCCTGACGGAGTCGAAACTGATAACACATAATGCAGAGGTTCTAGTTCTAACATGGCCCGCCTCACAAATAAAGATGAAATGAAAGAATGCGACGAGCCTGAATCAAATAGAGCTAAAGCATAATACCCCAAGATAGGGAGTGTACCTGTCACCACTGAATTAGACTTGTCTACCTCTTGCAGAGTTGTAGTGAATACTCGGCCTTGCTGCTGCTGCTGTGGGGCGTTCGAACCCCTTTGACTAAAACTGGTAGATTGGCTTCTACTACTCGACTTGTTCCTGTTAGGGCATCTGTCAACTAAATGCCTCTCCTGTCTGCAGAGAAAACAAACTCCAGAGCCAGCCAAGTATCGTCCCCAATGTCGCCTTCCACAAGTGCCACACACCGGTCGGCTCCTCTCTACCCAGCCTGCCTCTAAAGCTTGCTGTCGATAGTGTCGTAAGGGTCTGTCCGAAGACTGGCCCCTCTGTGTTATCTCAGACGATTTCCTCTTCTGCCCCACGAAAACCCCAGCTTCCAACTTTTTATACTCACCTCCGTCTCTGGCATCTGCGTCGATCCTTACGGTGGCACGAAGCGCTGTGGTGAAAGTTTGGGGCTCTATCGCGTGCACCAACCTCGTATCCCACTCCTCAAGCCTTGAATAAGCATTTCTGTCCTGTCCTTCTCGGTGGCCACAAGTTTCGGGGCAAAATGGGACAGCTTGTCGAATTCCTGCTCGTACTCCTCTACCGTCATGGTTTCTTGCTTCAAACTCAAGAATTCTGCTTGCTTACTGTGCTGAGTGTAGGCCGAGAAGTACTTTTCATAGAAACGTTCCTTGAATTGCTCCCAAAATGTCAGCCCTCCGTTCGTTTCTATAGTCTTTTCTGCTGAGAGCCACCAAATTTCTGCATTTTCTGTCAACATGAACACGGCGCACTGAAGTTTTTGGTCCTCTAGACACTTCATATAGCGAAAAATCTTCTCAATCGATGACAACCACATTTTCGCCTTTGTAGGATCCTTCAGTGACCCATCGAAGGTGCGGGGGTTATACTTCCTGAAATCTCTCAGATGTTTAGCTTCAACAGATAGGTCCTGCACATTCTACTGTTGGACCGACCCCTACGGCGCTTGAACTGGTTGGATTGGTACCTATTGAGACTGGGCGAACTGAGCCAGACGCTCATCCATCATCTCTTTCATCTTTCCCAGTAATACTTCCCCTATCGCTGCTGCCATAGTTGAAAATTCAGTCGGGGTGTCTGAAGGCACATTCATACCCTCCGTTTGGCTTCTGGTTCGTGTCTGTTGCACCTCTGTCCCAGAATGGTCTTTAGGCGGTGGGGGATTCTCTGACGCTGGGGGGTTTGGGCCCACGGGGTCTTGCTGTGCGACTCTGACCTTTTTCTTCCCTTTATCTTTTGGCGCCATCACCTAACAATCACCCATTACACTCCTTAGCAAACGCTGCATCATAAAGAGAAGGAGGCCAGCCAGCACAACAATCAAACAGGTAATCCCGCATGCACACACCCATACACATACACATTTATACTTTGATTATGTATTTTATTTTAACGTACCTGGCGGCGATGAAGAACCCGTTATGGCCAAATGGGACAACCTGGACTTACATTGTAAGCTAGTCTACAGAACCTAAAACTTAGGCTCTGATACGAACTGTAACGCCTCGACTCCTAACACTTCTATTAGGACATTACCACACCCCCAAAGACTTAGATTGAGGATACAAAACAAAGGCTTAACAAAAAGAAATTAGATCAACCATTAAATAAATCAATAGTTCAAAATCCTTTACAAAAAGAAATTAAAACTAAACCTTGATTAGGGTACCCCTAACTAACAAATTAAATCAAAATAATTAACGAATAAAATAAGTAAAAAGAATAAATCCACCGGTTCTAAGACTGAACAACCCATCTAAGAAAAACACAGATAAATGAAATGCGAAAGCCTCATCGTGTCCCTATTTGGCCCGGTCATGGATTCTGTCTGTCGCCTGCCGGTCCGTTTCTGCCTTTACCTGAAATTCATAAAATGTAAAAGAATGAGTATAAAACTCAGTAAGTAATCCCATTGCTGGGATTTCTGTGTACATAAGCAACCTATAGTTCGTCACCATGTCTAGCGGCCTGATGGCGCATCGTCAACTGAAGGGTGAGCCTGATGACTCACAGTGTCGAATGTGGAGGTGAACCCGTCGGTTCACACACGTCTAGTGGCCGGATGGCCCACCGTCAACATGAGAGTGAACCTGTTGATTTACAGTATGCAACATGGGACGAAACGACACCTAACAGGGAATTCAACCATAGATACATACATACATAACAATATAACTCCTCGATGACCAGTCATACTTTCAGAGAACCTAAGCATGCATGCTAGACTTTTCAGGGATAATAATGCTGCAACAATAAAGCTAGGTTGAGGCCTGGCCTGAAGGTCAAACCCAATAATAGGATCACTTACCTCAATCAGTTAGTCAACAACTACACAGAACTCTTGATCCCAAACCGACCCTATCACAAAACCAAACCACATTCAGTAACTACACGTTCACCATTCTCCCAAAATTAGATTCTCTACAACACTATCACTTACCCCACTGGTAGTAACCCGACAGAGGCCTTCCGCTCTTCGAACCTGCAACCCAAGGTTACCGCGTTGGGTGGCACCCCAAGTGAAACCCCAAAACCCAAGTTAGAATGCATTTGGACCAAAGATCTAGAAATCCAAACCAACCTTTATCAAGAGAACTCACCAAAAACCCGATGAATGGAAATCCCGTTGGCGGCGATGGCGAAAGATCTGGCAGGGAGCGATAGCAACCCAACGCGAGTTCGAGGGCGTTGACGGCACTCGTGGAGAAGCGATGTGATTGGAAGACGGCGCTGACGCAAGCGGCGCAACTAGAAAACGGAGCTGACGCGAACGATCCCGACGGCGAGCGATCCAGACGACGAGCGGCGGCGCTGACGCGAGCGATCCGATGCGGCGAGCGGGCGTTGACGTGTCCGAGCGGCTGGCGGTAGCGGTCTGAGTGGCTGGCAGCAGAGGTCCGAGTGGTTGGCAGCGGCGGTCCGAGCGGCTGGGCGAATGGCGGTGAGCGACTGGGCGA
This sequence comes from Lagenaria siceraria, assembly GCA_002890555.2. Taxonomy (NCBI): domain Eukaryota; kingdom Viridiplantae; phylum Streptophyta; class Magnoliopsida; order Cucurbitales; family Cucurbitaceae; genus Lagenaria; species Lagenaria siceraria. The sequence goes on along the minus strand of CM016483.1, from coordinate 15,403,882 downwards.
ACGACGGTGAGCGACTGGGCGGTTGGCTGAGCGGCGATCGGGCGCGGGGAGGCGGCTGCACGCGAAGGAGAAGAAGACACGAGGGTTCTTTTTTCTTCGCACGCAAACCTGTGTCAAAAACTCATGAAAATTTATTTCTAACAAATAATTTGGACCATTTGAAGGAATGTTCAAGGTCGTCCCAAAAAAAACTGAAAACCAATGCCCAGACTCAGTTTTTTACCTAAGCCCAAGCTAGTTTTTCGACGGTTTCTTTGATCTTTTTTTGCGTGGTACACCTCTTTACTTCGGGTTTCTGGCTCAAAATTTGGAATTCATATCTCTGGACATGGTCCTGACAGGTGTACATACGAATTACATCGCGAAGGGTGCTCCTTAGGTATGTACAAAGGTTCGTTCAAAACGGACGAAAAATGCCCATTATTAGCACATGCATAAAATGACCAAAATTTGTCCTGGGCCAAAAACTTATGAAACTTGATTTCTAACAAGTAAATGAGTTCATTTTGAAGGAAAGTTGAAGTTTGTAAAAAAAAAACTGAAAATGATGGCCCATACTCAGTTTTTATCCTAGGCCCAAACTAGTTTTTCAACAGTTTCTTTGATTTTTTTTATGTCGTACACCTTTTAATTAAGGTTTTTGGACTTGAAATTTTGAATTCATATCCCTGAACATGGTCCTGCCACGCGTACATAAGATTTAAATCCCACAACGTGCTCCTTAGGGAAGGACAAAGGCAGGGCCAAAATGGACGAAAAATGACATATATTAGCACATACCAAAAATGACCAAAATTTGACATGTGTCAAAAATTTAGAAAAATCTGTTTCTAACAAATAAATGAGTCCATTTGAAGGAATGTTGAAGTTCATCCAGAAAACAACTGAAATTGATGGCCCAGACTTAGTCTTTTACCTAGGCCCAAGCTAGTTTTTCAATGGTTTCTTTTATCTTTTTTTGCATGGTACACATCTTTAATTCGGGTTTCTGTGCTCAAAATTCAGAATTTATATCCTAGGACATGGTCCTCACACGCGTACATACGAATTACGTCGCGAAGGGTGCTCCTTAGGGGTGTACAACGACACGACCAAAACGAACGAAAAATGCCATTATTAGCACATGCCAAAAATGAGCAAAATTTGACTTGGGCCAAGAAGGACCAAAATTTATCCTGGGTAAAAACTTATGAAACTTGATTTCTATCAAGTAAATGGGTCCATTTGAAAGAATGTTGAATTTCATCCCAAAAACAATTGAAAACCCATGGTCCAGACTCTTTTTTTACCCAGGCCCATGCTAGTTTTCCAACGGTTTCTTTGATCTTTTTTTACGTGGTACACCTCTTTAATTCAAGTTCTTGGCTTGAAATTTGGAACTCATATCCTTGGACATGGTCCTGACATGCGTAAATACGAATTACATCGCGAAGGGTGCTCCTTAGGTGTGTAACAAGGCCCGACCAAAACAGATGAAAAATGCCTATTATTAGCACATGCCAAAAATGACCATAATTTGTCCCGGTCCAAAAACTTATGAAACTTGATTTCTAACAAGTAAATGAGTTCATTTTGAAGGAAAGTTGAAGTTCGTCCAAAAAAAAAAAACTGAAAATGATGGCCCATACTCAGTTTTTATCCTAGGCGCAAACTAGTTTTTCAATGGTTTCTTTGTTTTTTTTTTTTTTTTTATGTCGTACACCTCTTTAATTAAGGTTTCTGGGCTTGAAATTTTGAATTCATATCCCTGAACATGGTCCTGACACGTGTACATAAGATTTAAATCCCGCAGGGTGCTTCTTAGGGGAGGACAAAGGCGGGACCAAAATGGACGAAAAATGACTTATATTAGCACATACAAAAAATGACCAAAATTTGACACGTGTCAAAAACTCAGGAAAATTTGTTTTTAACAAATAAATGAGTCCATTTGAAGGAATGTTGAAGTTCGTCCAAAAATAAATGAAATCGATGGCCCAGACTCAATCTTTTACCTAGGCCCAAGCTAGTTTTTCAACAGTTGCTTTGATCTTTTTTTGCGTGGTACACAACTTTAATTCGGGTTTCTAAGCTCGAAATTCAGAATTTATATCTCTGAACATGGTCCTCACACACGTACATTACGTCGCGATGGGTGCTCCATAGGGGTGTACAACGACACGACCGAAATGGACGAAAAATGGCCATTATTAGCACATGCCAAAAATGAGCAAAATTTTACCTAGGCAAAAAATGACCAAAATTTGTCCTGGGCCAAAAACTTATGAAACTTGATTTGTAACAAGTAAATGGGTCCATTTGAAGGAATGTTGTAGTTCGTCCAAAAAAAAAAACTGAAAACCGATAGCCAAGAGTCAGTTTTTTTACTAAGAGCAAGCTATTTTTTCATGGGTTGCTTTGATTTTTTTTTGCGTGGTACACCTCTTTAATTCGGGTTTCTGGGCTTAAAATTTAGAATTCATATCGCTCGACATGGTCTTAACACACGTACATAAGAATTACATTGTGAATGGTGCTCCTTTATGGTGTATAAAGGCATGACCAAAACAGACGAAAAATGCCCATTACCAACACATGCCAAAAATGACCAAAATTTGTCCTCGGCCAAAAACTTATGAAATTTGATTTCTAACAAGCAAATGGATTCATTTGAAGGAATGTTGAAATTCGTCCAAAAAAAAAAAAACTGAAAACCGATGGCCTAGACTCAATGTTTTACCTAGGCCCAAGCTAGTTTTTCAACAGTTTCTTCGATTTTTTTTGCGTGGTACACCTCTTTAATTCGGATTTCTGGGCTTGAAATTTAGAATTCATATCCCTGGACGTGGTCCTGACACACGTACATAAGAATTAGATCGCGAAGGGTGCTCCTTAGGGTAGTATAAAGGCAAGACCAAAACGGACGAAAAATGTCAATTATTAGCACATTGCCAAAAATGACCAAAATTTGTCCCGAGCCAAAAACTTATGAAACCTGATTTTTAACAAGTAAATGGGTCTATTTGAAGGAATTTTCAAGTTCGTTCCAAAACATACTAAAAATCGATGGCCAGACTCAGTCTTTTACCTAGGCCCAAGCTAGTTTTTCAACGGTTTCTTTGATCTTTTTTTGCGTGATACACCTCTTTAATTCGGGTTTCTGAGCTCAAAATTTGTAATTCATATCCTTGGACATGGTCTTGACACACTTACATAAGAATTACATCCCGAAGGGTGCTCCTTAGGGTTGTATAAAGGAACGACCAAAACGGACGAAAAATGCCCATTATTAGCACATGCAAAAATGACCAAAATTTGTCCCGGGCTAAAAACTTATGAAACTTGATTTCTAACAAGCACATGGGTCCATTTGAAGGAATGTTGAATTTCGTCCCCAAAAAAACTAAAAACCGATGGCCTAGGCTCAGTTTCTTACCGAGACCCAAGCTAGTTTTTCAACGGTTTCTTTAATTTTTTTTTGCGTGGTACACCTCTTTAATTCGGGTTTCTAGGCTCGAAATTTGGAATTCATATCCCTAGAAATGGTCCTGACATACATACATAAGAATTACATCACGAAGGGTGCTCCTTAAGGTTGTATAAAGGCATGATCAAAACCGACGAAAAATGCCCATTATTAGCTCATGCCAAAAATGACATAAATTTGTCCCGAGCCAAAAAATTATGAAACTTGATTTCTAATAAGAAAATGGGTCCATTTGAAGGAATGTTGAATTTCGTCCAAAAAAAAAACTGAAAACCTATGGCTTAGACTCAATTTTTTACCTAGGCCGAACCTAGTTTTTCAATGGTTTCTTTGATTTTTTTTTTGCGTAGTACTCCTCTTAAATTCGAGTTTCTAGGCTCAAAATTTGGAATTTATATCCTTGGACATTGTCTTGACACACATACATAAGAATTACATCGGAAGGAAGCTCCTTAAGGTTGTATAAAGGCACGACCAAAACGGGCGAAAAATGCCCATTATTAGCACATGCCAAAAATGACCAAAATTTGTCCCAGGCCAAAAACTTATGAAAGTTTATTTTTAATAAGAAAATAGATCCATTTGAAGGAATGTTGAAGTTTGACCAAAAAAAAAAAAAAAAACTGAAAATGGATGACCTAGACTAGAATTTTTACATAGGACCAAGCTAGTTTTCAACGGTTTCTGGATTTTTTTTTTTTGCGTGGTACACCTCTTTAATTTAGGTTTCTGGGCTCGAAATTTGAAATTCATAAACCTGGACATGGTACTGACATACATACATAAGAATTACATCGTGAAGGGTGCTCCTTAGGGTTGTATAAAGTCACGACCAAAACGGATGAAAAATGCCCATTATTAGCACATGCAAAAAATGACCAAAATTCGTCCCGGGCCAAAAACTTATGAAACATAATTTCTAACAAGTAAATGGGTCCATTTGAAGGAATGTTCAAGTTCGTCCCAAGAAAAACTGAAAACCGATGGCCTAAACTCAATTTTTTACCTAGGCCTAAACTCAATTTTTTACCTAGGCCTAAGATAGTTTTTCAACGGTTTCTTTGATTTTTTTTTGCGTGGTACACCTCTTTAATTCGGGTTTCTGGGCTCGAAATTTTGAATTCATATCCCTAGACATGGTCTTGACACACGTGCATAAGAATTACATCGCGAAGGGTGCTCCTTAGGGTTGTATAAAGGCACGACCAAAACGGACGAAAAATGCCCATTATTAGCACATGCCAAAAAGGACCAAAATTTGCCCCGGGCCAAAAACTTATGAAACTTGATTTCTAACGAGCAAATGGGTCCATTTGAAGGAATGTGGAAGTTCCTCCAAAAAAAAAAGTAAAACCGATGACCCAGACTCAAATTTTTACCTAAGACCAAGCTTGTTTTTCAACAGTTTCATTAATGTTTTTTTGCGTAGTACACCTCTTTAATTCAGGCTTATGGGATCAAAATTTGGAATTCATATCCCTGGACATGGTCCTGACACACATACATATGAATTACATAGCGAAGGGTGCTCCTTAGGGTTGTATTTAGGCACGACCAAAATGGAAGAAAAATGCCCATTATTATCACATAGCAAAAATGACCAAAATTTGTCCCGGGCCAAAAACTTATGAAACTTTATTTCTAACAAGAAAATGGGTCCATTTGAAGGAATGTTAAAGTTCGTCCCAAAAAAACTGAAAATGGATGACCCAGACTCAAATTTTTACATAGGACCAAGGTAGTTTTTCAACAGTTTCTTTGATCTTTTTTTGCGTGGTACACCTCTTTAATTTGGGTTTCTGGGCTCGAAATTTTGAATTAATATACCTGGACATGGTCTTGACACACATACATAAGAATTACATCGCAAAGAGTGCTCCTTAGGGTTGTATAAAGGCACGACCAAAACGGATGAAAAATGCCGCACATGCAAAAAATGACAAAAATATTTCCCGGCCAAAAACTTATGAAACTTAATTTCTAACAAGAAAGTGGGTCTGTTTGAAGGAATTTTGAAGTTCATCCCAAAAAAACTGAAAATGGATGACCAATACTCAAATTTTTATCTAGGACCAAGCTAGGTTTTCAACGGTTTCTTTGATCTTTTTTTGCGTGGTACACTTCTTTAATTCGGGTTTCTAGGCTCGAAATTTGAAATTCATATCCCTGGACATGGTCCTGACACACGTACATAAGAATTACATCGCGAAGGGTGCTCCTTAGAGTTGTATAAAGCCACAACCAAAAGGGATGAAAAATGCCCATTATTAGCACATGCAAAAAATGACCAAAATTCATCCCGTGCAAAAAACTTATGAAACATCATTTCTAACAAGTAAATGCGTCCATTTGAAGGAACGTTCAAGTTCGTCCCAAGAAAAACTGAAAACCGATGGCCCAAACTCAGTTTTTTACCTAGGCCCAAGCTAGTTTTTCAACGGTTTATTTGATCTTTTTTTGCGTGGTACACCTCTTTAATTCGGGTTTCTGGGCTCGAAATTTTGAATTCATATCCTGGGACATGGTCTTGACACGCGTACATAATAATTACATCGCGAAGGGTGCTCCTCAGGGCTGTATAAAGCCACGACCAAAACGGACGAAAAATGCCCATTATTAGCACATGGAAAAAATGACCAAAATTCGTCTCGGGCCAAAAACTTATGAAACTTAATTTCTAACAAGGAAATGGGTCCATTTGAGGGAATGCTCAATTTTGTCCCGAGAAAAACTGAAAACCAATGGCCCAAACTCAGTATTTTACCTAGGCCCAAGCTAGTTTTTCAACATTTTCTTTGATCTTTTTTTTGCGTGGTACACCTCTTTAATTCGGATTTATGGGTTCAAAATTTAGAATTCATATCTCTGGACAAGGTTTTGACACACGTACATAAGAATTACATAGCGAACAGTGCTCCCTAGGGTTGTATAAAGCCACGACCAAAACAGACGAGAGATGCCAATTATTAGCACATGCCAAAAAGTACCAAAATTTGTCCCGGGCCAAAAACTTATGAAACTTGATTTCTTTCAAGAAAATGGGTCCATTTGAAGAAATGTTGACGTTTGACCAAAAAAAAAAAAAACTGAAAACCGATGACCTAGCCTAAAATTTTTACCTAGGACGAAGCTAGTTTTTTTAATGGTTTCTTTGCTCTTTTTTTTTGCGGGGTACACTTCTTGAGTTTGGGTTTCTGGGATCAAAATTTAGAATTTATATCCCTAGACATGGTCCTGACACACGTACAAAAGAATTACATTGCGAAGGGTGTTCCTTAGGGTTTAGGGTTGTATAAAGGCACGACCAAAACGGACGAAAAATGCCCATTATTAACACATGCCAAAAATGACCAAAATTTGTCCCAGGCCAAAAACTTATGAAACTTGATTTCTAACAAGCAAATGGGTCCATTTGAAGGAATGTTGAATTTTGTCCCAAAACAACATGAAAACCAATGGCCCAGACTCAGTTATTTACCTAGGCCAAAGCTAGTTTTTCAACTATTTCTTTAATTTTTTTTGCGTGGTATACCTCTTTAATTCGGGTTTGTGGGCTCAAAATTTGGAATTCATATCCCTGGACATGGTCATGACACACGTACGTAAGAATTACATCACGAAGGGTGCTCCTTAGAGTTGTATAAAGGCACTACCAAAATGGACGAAAAATGCCGATTAGTAGCACATGCCAAAATGACCAAAATTTGACCCGTGTCAAAAACTCATGAAACTTGATATCTAACAAGTAAATGGGTCCATTTGAAGGAAACTTGTAGTTCGTCCAAAAAAAAAAAAAAACTGAAAAACGATGGTCCAGACTTAGTTTTTTTCCTAGGGCCAAGCTTTTTTTTTCCATGCTTCCTTTGAAACTTTTTTGGGTGGTACCCCTCCTTAATTCGGGTATTTGGGTTCAAAATTTTGAATTCCTATCCCTGGAAATGGTCTTGACCCGCGTGCATAAGATTTACATCACGAAGGGTGCTCCTTAGGGGACAAAGGCGCGACCAAAACGGACGAAAAATGGCCTATATTAGCACATGCCAAAAATGACCAAAATTTAACCCGTGTAAAAAACTCATGAAACTTGATATCTAACAAGTAAATGGGTCCATTTGAAGGAAAGTTGAAGTTCGTCTAAAAAAAAAAAAAAAAAACGATGGCCAGACTCATTTTTTTCCCAGGCCCAACCTTATTTTTCCACGCCTCCTTTAAAACGTTTTTGGGTGGTATCCCTCCTTAATTCAGGTATCTAGGCTCGAAATTGTGAATTCCTATCCCTGGAAAGGGTTCTGAGCCACGTGCATAAGATTTAAATCGCGAAAGGTGCTCCTTAGAGAGGGACAAAGGCGCCAACAAAACGAACAAAAAATGGCCTACATTAGCACATGCCAAAAATGACCAAAATTTTGCCACAGTAAATAACTCACAAAACTTGATTTCTAACAAGTAAATGGGTCCATTTGAAGGATAGTTGATGTTCGTCGTAAAAAAAACTAAGAAAAGACAACCAAAAAAAAAAAACTCAAAAAAGACGTCCCAGACTCTGTTTTTTTCCTAGGCCCAAGTTTGTTTTTCCACGCTTCCATTGAAACTTTTTTGGTGGTACCCCTCCTTAATTTGAGTATCTGGGCTCGAAATTTTGAATACATATCCCTAGGCATGGTCTTGACATGCACACATAAGATTTACATTGCGAAGGTTGCCCTTTAGGGGAGGACACATGCACGACCAAAATGGGCCAAAAATGGCCTATATATTAGCCCATAGCAAAAATGACCAAAATTTGGCCCCAGTGAAAAACTCACGAAACTTGGTTTCTAACAAGTAAATGGGTCCATTTGAAGGATAGTTGACGTTCGTCGAAAAAAAAAACTGAAAAAAGACGTCCTAGAGTCAGTTTTTTCCCTAGGCCCAAGCTTGATTTTCCACGCTTCCTTTGAAACTTTTTTTTAGTGGTAATCCTTCTTAATTCAGGTATCTGTGCTCAAAATATTGAATACATGCCCCTAGGCATGGTCCTGACACGCGTACATAAGATTTACATCACGAAGGTTGCCCCTTACGGCAGGACAAAGGCGAGACCAAAAGGGGCCAAAAATGGCCTATATATTAGCCCATACAAAAAATGACCAAAATTTGGCCCTGGTGAAAAATTCATGATACTTGGTTTCTAACAAGTAAATGGGTTCATTTGAAGGATAGTTGATGTTCGTGCCAAAAAGAACTAAAAAAAGACGTCCCAAACTTAGTTTTTTCCCTAGGACCAAACTTGTTTTTCACGCTTCCTTCGAAACCTTTTTGGGTGGTACCCGTCCTTAATTCGGGTATCTGGGCTCGAAATTTTGAATACATATCCCTAAGAATGCTCCTGACACGCGTACATAAGATTTACATCGCGAAAGTTGCCCCTTAGGGGAGAACAAAGGCGACACCAAAACGTGCCAAAAATGGCTTATATATTAGCCCATAGCAAAAATGACCAAAATTTGGCCCCGGTGAAAAACTCACGAAACTTTGTTTCTAACAAGTAAATGAGTTCATTTGTAGGAAAGTTGACGTTCGTCCAAAAAAAAAAACTGAAAAAAGACGTCCCAGACTCAGTTTTTTCCCTAGGCCTAAGCTTGTTTTTCCACGCTTCTTTTGAAACTTTTTAGGGTGGTACCCCTTCTTAATTCGGGTATCTGGGCTCGAAATTTTGAATACATATCCCTAAGCATGGTCCAGACACACGTACATAGGATTTACATCGTGAAAGTTTTCCCTTAAGGGAGGAGAAAGACACAACCAAAACGGTCCAAAATGGCCTATATTAGCCCATACAAAAAATGACCAAAATTTGATCCTGGTGAAAAACTCACGAAACTTGGTTCCTAAGAAGTAAATGGGTGCATTTGAAGGATAGTTGATGTTCTTCCAAAAAAAAAAACTAAAAAACGACGACCCAAACTCAGTTTTTCTCATAGGCCCAAGCTTCTTTTTCTACTGGTCCTTCGAAGCTTTTTTGGGTGGTAACCCTCCTTAATTGGGGTATCTGGGCTCGAAATTTTGAATTCATATCCCTGGACATGGTCCTGCCACGCGTACATAAGATTTACATCGCGACGGTTGCCCTTTCTTGGAGGACAGAAGCAAGACCAAAAACAGACCAAAAATGACCTATATTAGCCCATACAAAAAATGACCAAAATTGGACCCAGTGAAAAACTCACGAAACTTGCTTCCTAACAAGTAAATAGATCCATATAAGGATAGTTGACGTTCGTCAAAAAAAAAACTGAAAAACGACGGCCCAGACTCAGTTTTTGTCCTAGGCCTAAGCTTATTTTTCCACGAGTCATTCGAAACTTTTTGGGGTGGTAACCCTCCTTAATTGGGGTATCTGGGCTCGAAATTTTGAATTCATATCCCTGGACATGGTCCTTACACGAGTACATAAGATTTATATCGCTACGGTTGCCCCTTATTGGAGGACATATGCTACAAAAATGGACAAAAAATGGCCTATATTAGCCCAAACACAAAATGACCAAAATTTGACCCCGGTGAAAAACTCACGAAACTTGGTTTCTAACAAGTAAATTGGTAAATTTGAAGGATAGTTCACGTTCGTCCAAAAAAAAAAAAATGAAAAACAACGGTCCAGACTCAGTTTTTCTCCTAGGCCCAAGCTTGTTTTTCCACGCGTCCTTCGAAACTTTTTTGGGTGGTACCCCTCCTTAATTGGGGTATCTAGGCTTAAAATTTTGAATTCATATCCCTGGACATGGTCCTGACATGCATACATAAGATTTACATCGCGACGGTTGCCCCTTATTGGAGGACAGAGACGCGACCAAAACGGACGAAAAATAGCCGATATTAGCGCATACCAAAAATGACTAAAAATTGACTCGAGTGAAAAACTCACGAAACTAGGTTTCTAACAAGTAAATTGGTCCATTTGAAGTATAGTTCACGTTCGTCCCAAAAAAAAAATGAAAAACGACGGCCCAGACTCAATTTTTCTCCTAGGCCCAAGCTTGTTTTTCCACGCATATTTCGAAACTTTTTTGGGTGGTACTCCTTAATTGGGGTATATGGGCTCGAAATTTTGAATTCGTATCCCTGGACATGTCCTGACACGTGTACATAAGATTTACATGCCGAAGGTTGCCCCTTATTGGAGGATAGAGGCGCGACCAAAACGGACCAAAAATGACCTATATTAGCCCATACAAAAAATGACCAAAATTTGACCCTGGTGAAAAACTCACAAAACTTGGTTCCTAACAAGTAAATGGGTCCATTTGAAGAATAGTTGACGTTTGTCCCAAAAAAATTGAAAAACGACGGCCCAAACTCAGTTTTTCTCCTCGGCCCAAGCTTGTTTTTCCATGCGCCATTCGAAACTTTTTTGGGTGGTACCCCTCCTTAATTGGGGCATCTTGGCTCGAAATTTTGAATTTGTATCCCTGAACATTGTCTTGACACGCGTACATAAGATTTAAATCGCGAAGATTGCCCCTTCTTTGAGGACAGAGGCACGACCAAAATGGACCAAAAATGGTCTATATTAGACCATACTAAAAATGACCAAAATTTGACCCCGGTGAAAAACTCACGAAATTTGGTTTCTAACAAGTAATTGGGTCCATTTGAAAGATAGTTCATATTCGTCCCAAAAAAACTGAAAAACGACGGCCTAGACTCAATTTTTCTCGTAGGCCCCAGCTTGTTTTTCTCTCCGTCCTTTGTAACTTTTTTAGGTGGTACCCCTCCTTAATTTGGGTATCTGAGCACGAAATTTTGAATTCATATCCCTGTACATGGTCCTAATATGCGTACATAAGATTTACAATGCGAAGGTTGCCCCTTATTGGAGGATAGAGGGGCGACCAAATCGGACAAAAAGTGGCCTATATTAGCCCATACAAAAAATGACCAAAATTTGACCCTGGTGACAAACTCACGAAACTTGGTTTCTAACAAGTAATTGGGTCCATTTGCAAGGTAGTTCACGTTCGTCCAAAAAAAAACTGAAAAACAACGGCCCAGACTTAGTTTTTCTCCTAGGCCCAAGCTTGTTTTTCCCTACGTCCTTCGTAACTTTTTTGGGTGGTACCACTCCTTAATTTAGGTATCTGAGCACGAAATTTTGAATTCATATCCTTGTACATGGTCCTAATATGCGTACATAAGATTTACAACACGAAGGTTGCCCCTTATTGGAGGATAGAGGCGCGACTAAAACAGACAAAAAATGGCCTATATTAGCCCATACAAAAAATGACCAAAATTTGACCCCGGTGACAAACTCACGAAACTTGGTTTCTAATAAGTAAATGGGTCAATTTGAAGGATAGTTGACGTTCGTCCCAAAAAAAATTGAAAAACGACGGCCCACACTCAGTTTTTCTCCTAGGCCCAAGCTTGTTTTTCCACACGCCCTTCGAAACTGTTTTGGGTGGTACTCCTCCTTAATTGGGGTATCTTGGCTCGAAAATTTTAATTTGTATCCCTGTATTTGGTGTTGACACGTGTACATAATATTTACATCGCGAAGGTTGCCCCTTATTGAAGGACAGAGGCGCGACCAAAGTGGACCAAAAATGGCCTATATTAGCCCATACAAAAAATGACCAAAATTTGACCGTGGTGAAAAACTCACGAAACGTGGTTTCTAACAAGTAAATGGGTCCATTTGAAGGATAGGTGACGTTCATCCCAAAAAACTGAAAAACGACGGCCCGACTCAATTTTTCTCCTCGGCCTAAGCTTGGTTTTCCACGCGTCCTTCGAAATTTTTTGGGTGGTACCCCTCTACGCGTTGGATCTAACAACCTTGCGATGAATAAGACCTTTAGAACTCAACCGTAAAAGACCCTAAATCAAGATGATCTCAGCCCCTAAGATTGGCTACACGACGGATTAATTAGATGATCAGCAAAACCACGGATCAGACAAAGCTTGCGGCTCCCATCGACCATTAATCTTTGAATTATTCCACAAGCAAGATCGATCAAGTCAAGCTTGAATGATTCTGAACATGCAACTTAAATACCAAAGATTTACAAAGGAAACATAGCTCAAGGCTAAAAGAAAGCTCAAGGCTAAAAGAAAGCTCAAAGGCTGATTTTACTACATTTTCCAAAGTCTCTCCCTTTTTGAACAATTACATGGCATTATATAGACTTCAAAATATAACCCTAGATATTCTATGAGGCATTTAAAGAGTTGTAACTCTCACAATTTATGATCATTATTAACCATGATCCAATTGTAACATAAAAATAAAAAAATGACTTAAAACTAAAATTATATTTAATTAATACAATAAATCCAAAAAAATTCTCTTTAATCAGCAATCCATCAATTTGTAACTATCTTTGAGATATGAAAGCTCCACTTGAAATCTCTGTTCCATAAATGAAGCTTGATTCTTCATAAATTTCACTTGACTTCACATAATTGCAAGTTTTCTTCATTGTGAATTTATACAGCCTATAATTTGCATTCTTGGCATCTTTTTTGATGTTCATATACCATGATTTAGGTTTCTCGTTCATATCATTCTCCCCTACTTCAAGAAGATTCGTCTTTGAATCTAAAGTATTGTTTGGAAGTAACATTGAAGGACTAACACACACATTTATACTCTTAAGAATTAAATCTATTGGTTGGAAGTTGAAACATTGAAGTTACATTCTTAATGGCTGGAAATTCAATGTGCAAATGTTGTATCTGCCATATTTATGTTTAACATCTCTTTTTCAAAATTTCAAAGTGTAACCTATGAGATTGAACACCAAATGATGAAATTAATGGCAAAACCATTATCAAACTGTAAGAATTCAGATTTGACATGCTTTTGAGAAAGAAAGAACAACTGAAGAACAAATGCTTTTAAGATTAGCAATTTTTCTTTTCCTGACCGATTTTCAAAACCCAAATATTTGACATTGAAGGAAGTCGAATCTGAAGACCTCAGAGAAAGCAATATTGTAGATAAGACTCTGATCTAAAACCTTCAAGTTTATGAAAACATGAAAACACGATTGGATATGAGACTTTTATTTCGAGTTTCATGAAATGGATAGAATGAAACAAGATGAAAATGAAAAACTGAAAAACAAAATTCAAACAAAAGAATAAGAAAAGAATTGCAACAATAGAAACATATATCCGATCTAGAGCCTAAGTTCTGATACCAAATGATAAGTAACCCTCGACGCGTTGGATCTAACGACCTTGTTGACGACCAAGACCTTTAGATCTCAAACTCAAAAAACCCCAAATCAACTCGATCTCAGCCTCTAAGGATGGCTAGACGATAGATTACTTAGACGATCAGCAAAACCACAGATCAGACAAAGCTTGCGACTCCCATCGATCTTTGATCTTCGAATCACTCCACAAGCAAGATCGATCAAGTCAAGCTTGAATGATTCTGAACATGCAACTTAAACGCCATAGAATTGTAAAGGAAACATAGCTCAAGGCTAAAACAAAGCTTAAAGGCTCTTTTTTATTACATTTTCCCAATCTCCTCCTTTTTTGACAAATTACATTACATTATATAGGCCTCAAAATATAACCCTAGACATTCTATAAGGCATTTAGAGAGTTGTAACTTTCACAATTAATGACCATTATCAGCCATGATCTAATGTAACATAAAATCACTTAAAATGACTTAAAACTGAAAATTACATTTCAATAAATTCGAAAATATTTCTTTTTAATCAGCAATCCCTTAATTTGTAACCATCTATGAGTCATGAAGCTATAGTTGAAGTCTTTGTTCCAAAAATGAAGCTTGATTCTTCATAAATTCCACTTGACTTCACATAATTGCAAGTTTTCTTCATTGTGAATTTGGACAACATACAATGCAATCTTGGTGTCTTTCTTGAAATTCATATGGCATGATTTAGGTTCCTCCATTCATATCATTCTCCCTTTCTTCAAGAAGATTTGTCCTTGAATCTAAAGTATTGCTTGGAAAAAATATCAAAGGACTGGTGCACACATTTACACTCTTAACAATTAATCTATGGACTAGAATTTGAAAAATTAGAGTTACATTCTTAACTAATGGCTGGAAAATTGAATGCGCCTAAATGTAACTCTCATATTTACTTTATAACAGCCAACTTGTGCAATTTTTGAAAGTGTAGCTACTATGAGACTAAACACCAAATGACGAAATTAATGAAAAAAATAGAATCAAAGTGTAAGATTTCAGATTGGACAAACTTTTGAGAGAGAAAGAACAACTCAAGAACAAATGCTCTAAGGAATAGAAGTTTTTCTCTTTTTCTGACTGATTTTCAAAACCCAAATATTTGACATTGAAGGAAGCCGAATCTGAAGACCTCAAAGAAAGCAATATTGTAGATAAGACTTTGATCTACAAACTTGAAGTTTACGAAAATGTGAAAAGACGGCTGGATATGAGACTTTTGTTTCTAGTTTCATGAAATGGACAGAATGTGACGAGTTGAAAATGAAAAACTAAAAAACAAAATTCAAACAAAAGAATAAGAAAAGAATTGCAGCAATGGAAACATATATTCAATCTAGAGCGTAGCTCTGACACCAAATGATAAGTAACCCTCGACGTGTTGAATCTAACGACCTTGTTGACGAACAAGACCTTTAGATCTCAAACTCAAAAGGCCCCAAATCAACTCGATCTCAGCCTCTAAGGATGGCTAGACGACGGATTACTTAGACGATCAACAAAACCATGGATCAGACAAAGCTTGCGACTCCCATTGATCCTTGATCTTCGAATCACTCCACAAGCAAGATCAATTAAGTCAAGCTTGAATGATTTTGAACATGCAACCTAAACACCATAGAATTGCAAAGGAAACATAACTCAAGGCTAAAACAAAGCTCAAAGGCTCTTTTTTACTACATTTTCCCAATCTCCTCCTTTTTTGACAAATACATTACATTATATAGGCCTCAAAATATAATCCTGGACATTCTATGAGGCATTTAAAGAGTTGTAACTTCACAATTGATGACCATTATCAGCCATGATCTAATGTAACATAAAATCACTTAAATTGACTTAAAACTGAAAATTACATTTAATTTATACAATAAATTCAAAAATATTTCTTTTTAATCAGCAATCCCTTAATTTGTAACCATCTATGAGTCATGAAGCTACACTTGATATCTTTGTTCCATAAATGAAGCTTGATTCTTCATAAATTTCACTTGACTTCACATAATTGCAAGTTTTCTTCATTCTGAATTCTGACAACATACAATGCAATCCTGGTGTCTTTCTTGAAGTTCATATGACATGATTTAGGTTCCTCCATTCATATCAAATAGGGTAATGACTATGTTCATTTTTCATTTTTTTCTTTCTTGCTAGAGTGTTCTTCCTGCTGTGTTAGTTCGTTTCTTGAGAGAACATTACTCAAAGTGGGCTGATTTCAGCATTAATGTATTCTTTGGAGCAACTCTTAAAGTCAATTTATATACATATCTAGGCATGAGACTCACAAGGTGTATTGGGAGCGATATCATTGAGTTGAGTTTCTTTACATTGTTGAGTTGAGTTGCTAGGTTTGATAACATTGTTTAGTTGTTTGTGTTTGTAAGTCTATAAGATCAATTGTTTATTATATTTAAGTCTCAATCTTTAGACTTTAGAACTCTATGTATATATTGATCAATGTAACTTGTTGATAAGTTATTTGGTTAAACATTTTGTCACTTTAATTTCTTTGTTGTGAATTAGCTAATTTTTGTGTTTGTTGAAAGTTGAGTTGTATATACAAAAACAATCAAGATTTTATTCTGTACGTATAGACAAAAGAGAAAATATTATTGTTGCTTAAAAAAAAAAAAAAGAGAAATATTATTCATTTGCATGTGTGTGAGCAAAGATATATATCTATATATATATATATATATATATATATATATATATTCTTTCAATAACAAAATGATGACAAACATTTAATATCGGACAATTACTAACAAAAAGAAGGTGAAAAACCGACATTACAAATGATGTTCAATGTCCGTTAAGAATCAACATTAAAGATGGTATTTTATGTCGGTCGAAAACCGACATTGAAGATAATTGGCATTGAAATTTTGGTCATTTATAATGTCGATTTTAAACCGACATAAAAGACAACCGACATCGAAGGTCTTTTAAAACACGATCTTTGATGTCGGTTGCCAACCGACATTGTACCCCTACAATATCTATTTTAAACTGACATTAAATACCAAAATTGTAATAGTGTGGGAATCAGTGACATGTTTGTGCAAACAAAGAAGTTTTGGTTTTTCGAATGGAGAAAAGAGGGTTGAAGAAAACCCTTCATCAGCCAGTTGAGTTCTTGCTTAGTTCCGTGATTCATGCTCCTAAACTCGAGTAGTTCTTACCTATCGGTAGATGTGTCACATAAATCATATGTCTATGATGCATGCTTGTTTAGTTGAGCATATAGATGGAAGGCAAGAAGTGATTCATGATGTAAGAGATATATTAATAAGAGTGATAATGTAGTTCGTACAAAGTACAAAGCAGCCAAATACACTTAAAGATACAAAAGATAGAATGGAAAGTTAAAGAGATGGAGCTTGTGGCGACAATGTCCTGCTCGCTCGATAAAGATGGTGGCTTCTATTGTCTGCTTGCGTTGGGAAAGAAGAGGCAATGGAAGTTCCACTTTCTTTCGAGGTTGAAGCTCACTAGATCTCCGATAGTGATGGTAGAAGTGCACTCAGCTGTCGGCGAGAGGAAAAAGATGGAGGGTGACTGACTGATTCCCGAGCTCTTCCGTAGCACGAAAGTATCTCTAACTGTCTAATCTTTTTGATCTGTTGGTTCAGCTGGCTTTTATAGCCTAAAAAATGTACTTTTCATGATGTCATTAAGTAAGGCTCTGACGCAGAGGATAAGGCTGCGTTTGTCAATCGTCATCTCTGACCAGGTAGGTTGTCATTGTTACGCGGATCAAAGGGCCGAAAATCCTCTTTTTCTCCAGCTGTCAAGATCAGGTTTTCCAAGGTTCAAGGATTTGTCTTTTAGTGCCATGCATGTGAGGTATGCGTTTCTCGATCTTCTTCGACACATGCATTGGTCAGTGCTTTTCTGTAAAATGTGGCGTTTAAAGAGTTAAATCGCAGATTATTCTTTCTACAGCCTATTTACATGCTTGCACGCATAAGAGGTATTTATCATGAAATTAAGCTTAGGATGATGTATTTTTCAACATTCTTTTGCAATTATTCTAAGAAAAGAGAAGCAATAACTTGTATTTCTACAAGTTATCACCGATAGTAGGACTTCGAAGGTCAAACCGATTGTGTGGCACCCCCGATTTGCTGGAGGCCAGAGGGGGATCTAGCTCTGATGCTCGAGTTCGGGCTTTTGTTCTTCCAGAGGATTTTCAGGCTTTGAAGAGGTTCACTTGTTAAGTCGTAGCTTCCACTTATAGCAAGAAATTGGTCATCAAACCAGAACTGGCTGTAACGACCCGACTCACTAAGAATCGCTACTTCATGCATGTATACGTTTCAAAACGACTCCTTTAATATATTTGACTAAAATAAAAGAGATTTATCAAACAAATAAATTCCATTAAATTTAAATAGCCGAGATTCTTGACTCGGGGTACCCCAAAACATAGTTAATGAATAAAAAGAGTAAGAGAAGTAATTCCTCACGAAACTAACTGGACAATTTATTTAAATGAAAAAAATATAATGAATAATGAAATGCAGAAGCTCCCTAGTGTCCCTATTTGGCCCGGTCATGGATTCTGTCTGTCGCCCGCCGGCCTGTTCCTACCTTTACCTGAAAGATGAAATTTTAACTGAATGAGTATAAAACTCAGTAAGTAATCCCACTGCTGGGATTCCTAGATCTGTAGACCAACTGCCCCGTCACCATGCCTAGCGGCCTGAGGGCACGCCGTCAATACTGTGGTGTAGGCCTGATGACCCACACAAGTGAACATGGAGGTGAACCCGTCGGTCCACACATGTCTAGTGGCCTGATGACACACCGTCAAAACTGGAGGTGAACCCGATGAGAACCCGTCGGTCCACAGGTCTAGTGGCCTGATGGCACATCGTCAAAACTGAAGGTGAACCCGCTAGTTCACTTAATAATATAGCATGGGACTACGGTGTTGGCATCAAACTAAACCATACATAGCATACACAACTGGTAAATTCTCAACAGCAGATGAAAGTCAGATAAATCATACATACCAATGGTCTGATAAATCAACATACTAACAGCCAGATAAATCATGAAAGGCAAATTGCCAAATGTACT
This sequence comes from Lagenaria siceraria, assembly GCA_002890555.2. Lineage (NCBI taxonomy): Eukaryota > Viridiplantae > Streptophyta > Magnoliopsida > Cucurbitales > Cucurbitaceae > Lagenaria > Lagenaria siceraria. The sequence continues at coordinate 15,385,109 of CM016483.1, read as the reverse complement.
GTGAAGCTGCCTGCCAACAGTAGAATCACTTACCCAATAATACGAAATCAGTAGCAACCACGTAGGTGCTTTGCCCAAACTCTAGTCCTCAACGCCTCAAGCTTCAACCCAAACCAACAACAGTTACCCCTTTTTCAGTCTCCCACCTAAACAGCATGAACAACATCAGGCTTAAACCAAACTTCACTGGGTACTATATTAGACAATGGTCCAAGCAGAAGAAAACTTACCCTGAACCTACCAACAACTATTGGACTTCGCAGAACAGAGGCAGCGCAAACTGATAGCGACAGCTCGAAACAGACTGGGCGCGGCCACGGTTCGGCTGGCGGCGGCGGCTACAGACTCGAGCGGATGCGATCTGACGTGCAGCGGCGGCTGGGCAGAGTGTGCGGACGTGAGCGGCGGTAGGCGCGTCGACGGCAGCTGGGCGGAACGCGCGGACGGCAGTTGGGCGGAGCGCGGGGATGCGAGTGGCGGCAGGCACAGACGGCTCGATGGCGGCTGGGTGAGGCGCGGCGCGACGACGGTGGTGCGGCGAGCGGCGGCTGCTGCGGCGCGGCGTGACTGATCGGCTGGTCGTGAGGTGTGCAGGCGGCGGCAGATCACGCAAAGAAGAAGAAGAGAAAAAGAAAAAAAAAGGGTTTTCACGCTTCTCGAGGCCCTCCAATTAAATAAATATATAATTAATTATAATTAATATAAATAATAATTTATATTTAAATAATATAAATTATATTTAAATAATAATAATAAATATATATCTTTATAAATTATCAAACCCTTTTTTTTTCCAAACTACACTATTATTCCTTTTTCTTCTCCATCTCCATATTCATCAATTCTTCCATAATAATAAAAAAAATATAGTTTATAATACTTTAATTCAAACCTCACAAAAAAACTCTAACACTTAATTTAGTAATCATTGCAATTAAATTCTGGGACGTTACATGGCGAGGTTGGTGCTACTGATCCTTCTAAGGCTTTGACTTATGCGCTCTATGCCCTTCAAGAGGTTCTTCCCTTACTCTTGTGCTCCTCTCCTTTTTTTGGGGTCCAAGGCTGACCCACTTTTTTTTTGCGATCTTCCAGTGAGTCCTCATGACACTCTTTTATGTTTTTTAGACTTTTACCAAGGTCTTTGTCTCGAGTTTGAGTTTGTTGGATCATATCAATTATCTTCAAGGGTAGTGTGCCTTCCAAGTGTAGTTGGATCAAGCTAAACAAAACCCAGCCCCGACTCAACATCTTCTTGAAGAGATTAGGGCAAATTTTTCCTCCACTAAGGCGAGCTCTCAAGCTGAGATAGACAACTTTAAGTCTCAACTGGAAGAAGCGGAAGGCCACTTAAACTGTACTCACTATCTAGCATAAGCTTTTAAGAAAACTGAAGACTACACCATTATGCAAAATGAGATAATGGACTATGGTGTTACCTGGTCTACAAAGGAAGCTTCACGTTAGTACCCTGGGCAATATTATTCTTTTCTCCATAAAAAATATGTCCATCCCCGTGGCAACCCTGATGGTTCTCGTTCTTTAGATGACTCTGATGGAAGTGGTGAGGGAGGAGATGACACCATGGAGACTTAACTTTGTCTCTTATCATCTGCACAACATAATATTATCTATGTTTATGTATTTTGCTTAACTTTTAGTCTTTTGTCATCTGCGGTACTTAATTTTATCTATGTTTCTGTAGTTTTTTCCCTGTAAGTTTTGTTCGATCGTCTCTTTATGAAATGAAATCTCCATTATGTTTTAATTTATTACCCCAATTTTAGACTTGTCTTATGATGAAACATCTTGGAACCGCAATGCTAGCCACAACTTCGGATTTCGAAACTAAGCTATACTACTTGGGCAACAAGATCATTCCTCTGTTGTGTCATAACTAATTTAAAGAAATATGGGTCAAACTATTTGGAATCTGAGGCTGAGCCCTGAGCCTCATCCTATGCTTCATTCTAGCTTTTTTTTAAGGATCTTTCTTATAACCAAAGTGGGCTCGGACCTTAACTTAAAAGTTTATCGTAAGTAGTTATGGATCAATCGATTATGAGGCAAAACGGGCTTTTACACCACGATGTTGGCCTCGACCTCAGACTCTGAAGCCGAGCCACACTACTCGGGCACAATCCTCATTTTTCACTCTACCTTTGATTTTTTTTTTATAAAAAAACTCTTTTATCAAGCACCTTATCGGTTTATCCAATCCATTTTTTTAAAGGTATCTTTGGTTAACAATGTTTTTATTTTATTTCTTTAGGTGATTTTGCAAAACTTAGTTGTTGGGGTAAAACACAATAACCTCCACCTCAGTTGGGGGAATGGGCGTTGCATGGGCTTTAGATAACCAAGATTGGGTCATCAACAATAACTTAGAGAAAATTGTCATTTTTCGATTATTCTCTTGACCTCTCATGTTGTTTCCTATCTAACCTCTCTGTTATTCGCCTCCTTATTGGGTAATAGTATTACCTTCCTCTTCCCTTACCCAAGATGGGATTTGCTCAAAATTAAAAAAAAGAAAAAAAAAATTCTTGAATCTTTATAAAAAAATAAAAGAAAATAGTTTGAAACAAAGGAGATTCCTATTCTAATAAGCTTTAAAATGAATTAAAGATTCTAGGACAACCTTTGTTCTTTTGGTATGCTTGTTCATTCCTCCACCTTTCCTGTGTTCTGCATAGGTCTTGTTGCTTTCAAGGCAGTGTAGTAGCACTCTCTTTCTCTTTTGCCTACTTCGACACCTTTTTGGGTAGGAAATTTCATAACTTGGTGGTATGTTAAAGGAACAACCTTTCAATCGTGTAATCTATGTCTTCCTAAAATTGCATTATAAGTTGATGGACAACTCACTATCGAAAATTCCACCATTTTCGTGATGATGTTACCTCCCTCCCAAATAACTTGTAGAAATACAAGTTATTGTCTCTCTTTTCTTAGAATAATTGCGAAAGAATGTTGAAAAACGCATCATCTAATATTTAAATCTATGGTATATTCTTCGTATGCGTACCGACTTGTGAATAGGCTGAAGAAAGATTATTTTGTAATTTTAACTCCTTTGAACGCCCCATTTTGTAGAAAATCAAGGTTCAACGCATGCGTTGAAGACAAACAAAAATGCATACATCGGACGCATGGCACTAAAAGACAAATCCTGGTACCTCGGGTAGCCTGATCCTGACAGCTGGAGACAGAGGATTTTCGGCCCCTTGAGCCGCTGAACAGTGACAGCTTACCTCGTCAGAAAGGACGATTGCCAAATGCAGCCTGATCATCTGCATCAGAACCTTATCCGCTGACATCACAGAAAGTACAATTTTGGGGTTATAAAAGCCAGCTGAATTAGCAGATCAAGGGGTTAGATAGTTAGCGAGTAGAAATTAGAGAGTAGATATTTTAGAGGTATTCTTCATTCCAAAGAAGTTCTTGGGAATCAGGCAGCCATCCTTCATCTCTCCCATCTCGGCGACAGTCGAAGGCACCTCCTCCATCTTCATCGGAGACTTACTGAGCATCAACCTCGAAAGAGAGTGAAGCTACCACCACTTCTCCTCCTCAACGCAACCACCATTTCTGTCGACAAACAGGACAATGTTGCCGCCAACTTTATCTCTTAATCTTGTCATTCCATATTTTGTAGCTTTGAGTGTATTTGGTTGCTTGTACTGTGAAAGAACTAAACCATCTCTTCCATTTATATTTTTATTTATTTCTTGCATCATGAATCACTTCTCGTCTTCCATCTCTAAGTTCACTTCACAAACAAGCATGAGTAGCAAAATCACTTGAAGGGTTGGAGAGTAACATTCATCAACCTTAAGAGTTTAAGCTTAGTTTCTAGTTCGTTTGCATCAATGTATTTTACTCTTCAATGCTTAAATCCACCTGACAACTTGATTTAAGTAGAAATAGTTAGCTACTTGGACGAGAAGTAACTATGGATCTCATCTTTGTAACTAAGAACTAATCTTAGACATAGGAAACATCTTAGGCTTAACTAAACAAGCATGCGTCATAGATATATGATTTATGTGACTCATCTACCGAGAGGTATGAACCATACAAGTTTAGGAGCACGAACCATGAAACTAAGAAAAAAACTCAACCAGTTGATGAAGGGTTTTCTCCAACCCTCTTTTCTCTATTTGAAAAGAAAAAATAAAATCTCGTTGTTTTCACAAACTACATCGCTGATTCCCAGCTTCTTGTTGCACATTACAAGTTATTTTATTTCACACATATTTATCATCAATACTTCATTCTATTTTTACATTTCCACAAGTTAGACATTTCATTCATCTTTTCAGCCACAAATCCTCGTGTTCGACCTCGGTCCTCACTGAGAAATCTTGATATTAGTTTATACTTGGGCTAGTATTGAGAAAAACTTGACATTTGTGTATAACCATTTGAGCACATCTGAGCATACATTAGTATAACCATATGAAACACAACACTCCCCAAATGTCACTGGGAGTTGTATATTGCCTTCTGGATTTATCTTATCTCCCCTAAAACCTGCTGATGGAGTCGAATTTGGTTTCAAACGCTCTCTTCCTATATTCATAGAGTTAAATCAGTTGAACTTACTCCATCGACAAGGATGTGACGTACCTTCAAGTTAGCCATAGTTAAATCCACCACTAGAGCATCATTATGTGGTTGGTGGAGAGACCTTGCCTCGTTATCTATGAACTCTAAGACTATTCCTTTCTCGCTATTTTGTAGAGTGAATATATATTTTTACTTCAGGCTCATTCCAAGCTTCTCAAACTTTGGCCTTCGTATTTCACATTGAATCCCCTCTCGTCGGTCCTCCAAATATCATTTTGATTTCCCTCGGAATGATTGGATCCTGATTAGCTGGTTGCTCTTCCTTGCTTCATGCCCTTGGCTTTGATCTTTTGTCCCCCTCTTTTAGATATTCTTTTAGGTAACCTTTTCAGATCAAAGCTTCAATTTCATTCTCTAATTGGTAACAATCTCTAGTTGAATGACCGTGATCATCGTTAAAGTGACAATATTTTCTTTTATCCCTTTTCGTTATATGGTTTTCATCTTATCCAACCATCTAAGTAAATCCATGTTCTGAATTTCCATCAAAATTTGCTTAGGCGAGAGCATGGTGGGCGTATACCTTTCAAATCGATTGCTGTAAGCTATTCATGGCGTAGTTCAATCTTCTATACTTCTTTTATGAGTTTGAGAAGTCCTTTCTCTTACATCTCCATTCATGTATTGTTCACGAGAACGCACTGTGCATTCCCTTTTTTCATTAGCTATGCTTTTAGATTTGATCAACTCTTCCACGCTCAAATATTTTTGCACCCTAGTGATGAACTCCACATAGGGCATTGGCTCTTTCTTTCCTACGGAGCGTAGAAGATGCACATCTCTAAGTCCCACTACTACTGTTATTAAGGCTATCGAGTCAGTGTACCCTTCTACTCGTAAAGCTTCATTATTAAACCCTCTTTCTCACCTTGCCGGATCGTCAACATGTGCATTTGGGTGAAAAATACTTTGGCAAGTTCTTTGAACGAACTAATTGATTTCCTTTTGAGTTTTCGAAACCACTCTTTGCCCAGCCCAGAATGGGAGAACGAGAATGCCCTACATCTGATTGCATCTGAGACTCCATGTAGTTCCATCCAAGACCTATAGGTATCCAAATGCTCGATAGGGTCTAACTTTGCATCATACAGCTTTGATAATAGGGACTTTAAACTTTTGGGGCAGAACCTCTCTCATTATTTCATCCGAAAATGGAGGGTCTACTTGCTCAACTAAAGCCTCTAGGTCAATCCCATCTATCTCCCAAGCTCTTTGAATATCTCCTTGAATATTGTCTATTTCTTTCTATATCTTAAGGAGTTCTTGTTTCCAAGGTTCAATTTCTAGCTTAGTTGATAGCACCGTAGAAGTGCTATCTAGCTCTGCTTAATTCGAGTTCATTACTTGGTTTCACGTGTTTAAATGATTATTGTGTAGGTTTCGAGCAATTGACAGGTAGAACCAAGTGCTAGAGCTGAAACGAAGCTAAAAAATGGGTCAAAATGGAGCTCAATTGCATCAAACAAGAATGAGAGAAGGCAAAATTACCATTTTCCCCTGCACCAATGGCCCTGCAGCGCTCCCTAAGCGCTCGTGCGACACTTTTTCTCAAGAGGGGAGAATTCATGCAGTGTTGCAACACTCTGAAGATTTCTTGCACATTCGTAGCGTTAGCGTCACGGTGCTGCCTTTGAGCATCGTGACGCTGTGATTCTCTTCCACGTGAAATTGGCCCAAGCGCCACGGCGCCAAGCCAAAGTTTATAAATAAGATTTTTGCAGCCTAGGTGAAGGGGAGGCTACACTAGTCGACTTGGACCCCGATTTCTTTCTCTTTTCTTCCTCTTTTTTGTCTGTGGATGCGTTAAAACATTCTCCATTGATCGGCATGTCGATAATGGCCTAAGGTAACTTGTTCTAGCTTGGGTTTCTTAGTATTATTCCCTATTTCATGTATTTGTAAGTTTTTGAACCGATCTCTTGTTGCATTGCTGGATTCAATTCGTTTTATGAGATTTAGATCATATTATCATATGCTTGGGGATTATATGATATTGCTTTTGATTGACATTCAAATTGTGACACATGATTGTATGTTAATCCATAGAAAGCGATAGGTTAGGTTAGCTTGCGAGTCAAATAAGATGAGTATTGATCTAACCAACCTAGGATTGAGCCAAACGAATATTTAACTAGGCGCTTAAAAGTTAAATGTTCATCCTAACGTTCCCTAGATCTTAATGCAATTAGAATAACATGATTTGCATGTTTTTGATCTAATCAATTTGGACTAGTTAGTCGTTTACGACAATTTAATTAGCTTTTCTAATTAAATTGGTTAGGTGTAAGCAATTAAAAGATTTTTATAATGAGAATTCAATGAACAAATATTTTGAATAGGAAAATTCTGTTACAACATAAGCTAGACTTTTTAATATTGAATTTCAACCCTTTAATTGTCTGCCTTTACTTTATGCAATTTAATTTATTTGCAACAAAATAATTTTAAAACCCCCTTCGGTTACCTTGGAATTTAAACCATTCGATTGAAAAATTCTAGAGCTCGTTGTGTTCGATCCAGTCTTGCCACTACTACGGTTTTGGTGAGTACGGTATAATTATTTGGTCTGGAATTGGCTGACGAATTCCGCGCGACCATTAGTATTGGCCTCAACCTCTTTCCTTGGTTGTTGTTTTTTCCTCAGACACACTCCGAAGGTCGATTTCCAACGTACCTTTGGTTGGAGTCTTGATGCTCGATCCCTTGGTAATGCCTCAACTTTGGGTGCTAGGTTTGTGGGAGGAAGCGTGTCTATATATCTCGTTGGTTTTCTTCCTTCGAATTCTTCTTGATTTTGATTTGTTGTAACTTGACTAAAGATCTTTTTGCTCAGGATTTCCTGACACATTGTTATTTTTGGTGAGTGAAATTTTTTTCCTTTTCTTGCTCCTTTTGGAATTTTTTTTGTGTTCCCAAGAGTTTTATGATCTGAGCCACATTTTGATCCATAGCTTCCATCTTCTCCTCTAAAGTCGCGAATTTCACCTTCGCCTTATCGTTGGGGGGTTGAGACTGAGGCGGGCTTTAGGTGTGCAGATCTTTTGTTGATCACTCTGCTATTCTCTTAGGATGTTGTTCTTGATCCGACTCGTCTCTGTTATGTTTGTCCATCTCGCTGTAATCCCGAGTATCTTCTTGAAATCCGCTAAGATCGTAACTCTCGTCCCCACAGACAATGCCAACTATTGATAGCAAAATCTGGATAGGGAAAACTCATCTAACCTTCACGTCCTTTATACAGTGAATTTATAATTTGGGGAAGAAAGATGACCTGCAAAACAAAGAAGAAAAAAACATCAGTGTTCTGCCTACCACAGAACCCCTGATGCTTAAGTCAGTATTTAGCAAATGGTTAGAGCAAACAAGAAAGATGGAGAAGAAGTTACCTTTAGGTGTGCCTATGACCCTTTATTTATAGTGGACGTGCCTTGGTTTCCAAATCCACGTGGAATTTGTTGAGTTATATGTCATAAAACTCGTAGTTTGTAAACAATGAACTTATTTATATAAAATGTTTTGAGGTTTATTCAATAGAGTTGTTATTGAATAAGTGAATTGTTCAGTTAAGTAACTCTAAATCCAATAAACTAAGAACCCATGACTATTAGAATGAATACTTGAACTCTATGTGGAGACATAAAAGTAGATCAAGTTCAAATAAATAACCAAAATGGTCTATAGTATAGGTAGGGTTGTGTACCTTATCTTGGGGATACTATGGATGTGGCCCACTTTGTATTTGATATAAACGATGTGATCCTAAACCATTCATATAGAGACATGCGAGTGGGGGCATCTTATGCAGTGAGTTTGCATAAAAATCGAACCATGAAATAGTCACTGATACTTTATAATGCCGTTTACGGCTAACACTAACTATTTCAATTTAATGACCTAGGTAACTCGATCTTAACATGAGCTAACTATGAACTCCTGTTTATTCAGGATTATCCTTAAATTTGCATGGGTGAGAGCGGCCCAAGTTTTCCGACTCAATAAGCCTCCCATTTCAGGGGTAAGATCGAATAGATAGTTGGGGACATAGTCCTGCAAGACGAAACTCACTCCTACTCGTTTCTAGGATAGTAAATGGGTTGTTCTCTTAAGTGCTGACTCCGAGACTTGAACAAGGGGTCCCACCCTCTCAATTGTCTGAGAGAGACTTGGTTTAGTGGTTGGATCATAAACCAATTATTTATTAGAGGATCAGTGGTACTTAAGGAACAAGATGTAGTTGCAGGGATAAAACGATAATTTTGACCCAGCTGTAATTACGAACAACCTGTAAAGGATTGACTCACTAATTATGGTTATATCAAGTGGACAGAAATATATCTACAGTGAGGAGAGTGCAACTACGGGCTTTAGTGGAGTGTCATGTTAGTTAATAAATGTTGGTTAACCAGGTTAAAGTGTTTGGCCGGTTAATATCAGATTGTTGGAGCTCATGATCTGTAGGTTCATTAGGTCCCTCTACAAGCTCATAATAGACTAAACCTTAGAACAATGTGGTGAAAGATTTTGAATCGTTCAAAGTCAAATTAGAGGGAAAATGTTATTTATATACGATACTTTAAACGTTTAATCATTTAATTTTAAATTAAACGATAAAGAGAGTTGGAGATATTTAAATGTGATTTAAATATTGAATTTATGAATAGGGATTCATATTCGAAAAATTAGTTTTTCAGAAAAGTTGGGATAGGTGTAAATATAATATTATTTTGATATTTGATATTAAATTAATATTATTTAATTATTTAAAATTGATGTTTATTAAAATTAAAATTCAAAATTAAATTGAATTTGAAAATTCAATTTAAATTGAATTTTAAAGAGAAGTTGGATTTTCCCACTAAGTTGTTTAAACTTTGGTGTTGCTTCTACATCTTGACACTAATCTCACTTACATTCTCTTCAATTTGTTGTCAAAATTGTGTTAATCCTAATTTTATGCTAATTCTCTATAAAGTAGAGTCTTAGTTGCTAAGATTGGTATTGAGAATTTTCCTAAATTTAGGATTAATTTGGCCAAAAACACCCAAGAACACAAAACTCTCTATTTTGACCAATTCCTTCAAATTCACTACAATTTTAGATCCCACCATCCATTCTAATGCCATAGAATAGTATAGAGAACTCTTGTGGTGGTCCACAAACCGTTCGTGATCAGAATTAACAAGAATTAAGGGAGACTTTTGAACTACAAAGGTTGTATTTTCAAAATTCTTATTTTTCCCTTTTATGTGCATGTTTAATCATTTTGATTGAGCAAGTTAGAGTGCATTTCGATCTAATCCACTGTGCATGCATGTTTGTATATCTTTCAGAATTTAGAAAATCGAATTTCGAATCTAAGTAGGACTAGGGAATGCATTTCAGGCTGGCCACATGGGGCTTAGACCCTGGCCCACAAGAAGCAGGCCATTTTGGATAAAGTGGGGACCGGTCGTAGCCTTCATCTTTGAGGTCGAGGCGGGCCGGTTGGGTCGATCGGCCCAGCCCCTTTCCTTTTCCTAGTCCTATCCTCCCTTGGTCTTTAAGCTCGTTTCTCATCCCATTTGGTCCTTACTTGAAGATCTCCATTCCAATTTCCACCTTTAACGATCAATCTTAAGCTCTTGATTCTTGTTCCGAAAATGACTTATAACACGCTTCATTTTGGTAATAGAGTATCCTTTATGTAAAAAATTAATCTATATCTTGATTTGAAAGTAAAAACAAATAAATTATTAATTAAAACTAATTTTATAAATTTCTATAGCTACAAAAGTATCTATTGATATCAATATATCTATCCATGTATTGCGGAAAATTGAAATTTTTGGTATCAATGTCGATGTTGTTGTGCTCAATCTGACTTGAATTATAATACAACAATAATGCGATGAGATCTAAATTAACCTTAAGTCATGCCTTTTCAAAGATGAATTGGTATGTAAAAATAAATGAATGCAAGTTTCACTCGTCTAAACCCAAGAATAAGTTTAGGCAAGGTTCTTGGTGAGTCCAGGGTTGAACGCATGGACTTATGCTACTTTTATGCTTAAATTAAATGAATGACCTCTATGCGGTGAGTATATTCAATGCGTTGAAATAGTTTAATAACATGAATATATAGATGATGGTAATAATGAGTGGAATATGTGAAAATGGATGAAATGATGATGCGTTGACTGTGGAATGATGCGTGGAAATGTAGTTATGGCAATGGATGAAAATGGTGAGATGCAATCTTCAGTTCAAGTAGTATGCGATGAATTGAAGGAAAAATCAACAGAGAAAAGTAAGGTTGAAGAGGGTGACTAACATTTTCCTAAGTTATGCATAAGTTAAGTGTTCATATCATTAACTCTGAAAATGAAGAAAGAGGTGTTTTTAGAGCCACAATATCTTATTTCTAGGATGCATGATTGAGTTCATTTTAAGACGAAAAGTGAACTTTATTTCTAAAGCTAACCCTTTCCTTGTTCAATGCGATCTACAAATCACTTACTCTCTCAAGCAGTTGATTATGTCTACTCAAACCTATTTCTCAATATGATTCAAGCAAAGTATTAAGCATACATTAAACAAGATGAACTTTAAACTTATGCAAAACTTAATGAAAATGTAAGTTGAACCTCCTCAATCCATTAAAGATTTAGTTACTCGTGATGGAATTAAGACAAAGCATGGATGGGTAAGAAGATGAAGTTTATATTCATATCGAGAAATATTAAATGTTTCAATCTTCAAATTCTTAATACAAATAGAAGTAACATTAAAGTGAAGTAAAGATTAGAAAATGAAATGTTGAGCTGTCAATCACAATTTCTTGCTCTCTTTAGCTCATAATGGTGGCTGTTTGGCTTGATTGTAATAGAGGTGAAGGTCTCCTCTTGCTATTTCAAAAAGAAGCTCGAGGTTGAAGATGACAATGGAGTGAGAGTGGGTTTCCGTAGAGTTTTCAACCAATTTCTTGGAGAAAATTCGAACAGTTTGACATATTTGTGAAGGGCTATTTATAAGTGTAGAAAAGTATGCTTCCAACTTCTTTCCAATGATGATCTAACACATTTGCATTTAATTTCATGCCTTGCTGCGCTCACTACATCACATCACAGATTCATTGGTTCTGCCGTGAATGTCTCAAATCAACTACCGACTTGCTTTATTGATTTGACTTCCACCACCTATGCGTTCTTTCGTTTTCTATCTTCTAGTTTCATCTCATCGCATAGCGTAATGTGTTGCAAAGTTGAGTGTTGAGTTGGTCACTTCCATGTATTCAGGGCTGTAGCTTGTGTCCTTAATCAATTATTGTTTTATTTCATTCAAAACCTGCGTCCACGGTGACAAATCTTGTAATTTTCAAGATTTTTATTATTGTAAATGTTTGATAGCAAAATATGGTTATTTACATGAATTTCCTATCACATTAGTGCATTTTCTTATTAATGTTCCTAATTACTCTAACTAAAAAGGTAAAATAACTTGTAATTCTACAAGTTATCACACCCCCAAATTTCAAGCAATGCTTGTCCTCAAGCATATATTTAAAGTCTCAGCGTACAATTAAGCTTAAATTCGTCGCATTAACTAGACCTCTCAACATGTTCCCTAACTTAAGATTTATTTGACTAGCATTTTTCCTCAAGGCTTAATTCACCTTCCTATGAAAATATTTCCAGACTCTAGATGCGGCAAGCTTATTCCTCAAAATTCCATTATTCATTTCCGAGATTTTCGTATACCTCTTTTTGGAAATGATCTTATGGTTATAAAACATAAGAAAATATCTCTTTGTTATTCTTTTATTCACAAGTATAATTTATAGTTTATGTGTTGATTCAGTTTACTCACCTTCATTTTGGCTTGCCCCCATGTATGTCATGCGGAGATCCAACTACGAGTGAGTTCCAATCTCAACGCCCTTATTTTTTTATAAACTTTTATGAAAGAGAATTATTTATTTTTTTATAAGTTTGAATGCATTAGTTCAAACCTCTCCTACCCCCAAATTTTGAAGGCAGTAAAGTCCTCATTGCTGAATTTGAGTTATGCGATGATCTTAGAATTTTTTTTCAAAAGAGGTTTGAGGCAAAACTTGCATGCATACTAATTTCAAGAAATGTTTCCAAGGCTAAGTTCCTAGAGCTTAAGTACAAAAATGCCTATCTCAATAAGTCTGAAAGTTGGTTAGCACAAGTATTATAATTGAGGTCATATTATCAACGCAACAAATAAGGAAGAATGCTAAGAAAGCAGTAAATATAAACAAGAGACAAATACAAGGAAAAGATCACGAAGAAAGCATAAGTGGATATGTCATTCAATGTAAGTAATAACTACAAAGCGATTAGTATTTACAACAAAATTGAATGAAATAAAATAATAGGACCCTCAGATTTAATTTCCTCCCGCATTGTTGTTATCGTTCGGCTGGGAGGGTGATTTTCTTCTTTTGGGAGATTGAGGGGTTGTTGGAGATGTGGTGGAATGACAGGGCTCGCGACGAGCTGAACAAGCACTTCTTTGATATATTGAATTGTGAAGCTAAACTGCTCATGCTGCCTTTGTGTCTGATGACGGATGAAAGTCCTCGTGATCATTTGTTGGCGCTGAATCAGTTGGGATTGGCGTTGAATAAATTCTCGCAGCTCACTTTGTTGTTGCGTGAGCTCAAATAGTTGTCGCCTGATTTGTTGCTTACTGGCGCAACAACTCATCTAGACTTCCCAAGAATGGTTCTCGAAAGTCGTCATGCAAGAATTTGCACAAGTCATCGAATTTTGGATCAGCGGCTTCATCATCGTGCGGTAGAGGACTTCTACGTGGCCTTTCATCATGGATGCAAGCTGGGTGCTGCTCATCCAATTCGTGGGACCATCATCTATTCAAATCTGGTTGCATCTATCCAAATTAATATCTTTCATTTCAAAATTTTTAGAGAGAAATTCTTTGGTTTGACATGATAAACCAAAGTCATTAGTAGCCAGCAAGATATCATCAACATACAGAACAAGAATTATAAACTTACTCCCACTAATCTTTAGATATATACATCGATCAACGATGTTTTCTTTAAATCTAAAAGAAGTGATAGTATCATTAAATTTAAGATACCATTGTCGGGAAGCTTGTTTAAGTCCGTAAATTGACCTCTTTAGCTTACACACCATATGTTCCTTTCCTTCAACCACAAAACCTTCTGGTTGATTCATGAATACTTCTTCATCTAAATTCCCATTTAGAAAAGCAGTTTTCACATCCATTTGATGAAGCTCCAAGTCATAATGAGTAACTATAGCCATAATAATTCTCAATGAATCTTTTTTAGAGACAGGAGAAAAAGTCTCTTTATAGCAATACTATCTTTCTGAGTATAACCTTTGGCAACGAGTCTAGCCTTGTGTCGTTCGATATTGCCATTTGAGTCACGTTTGGTCTTAAAGACCCATTTACACCCAACTCTTTTACTTCCTTCAGTTAATTCTACAATGTCCCAAACTTCATTGTAATCCATTGATTTTAACTATTCTTTCATGGCATCTAACCATTTGACAGAATTATCACTTTTAATAGCTTGTGAAAACGAAATTAGATCATTATCAATACCTAAGTCAAATTCTGACTCATGCAAATAAACCACATAATCATCATAAATAGCTGATTTTCTTTGTCTTACAGATCTTCTTAATTCTATTTCTTGTGGTTGCTCAATTACAGATTCATTTATCATAATATTATTATATGGAGTTTGATCATTAATTTGTTCTTCTTGTGGATTGTTAACAGAGTCAACAACTTGAGAAGGATTAACAACTTGAGAAGAAGTTATAGATGAAGGAATTTCCACCCTAACTTCTTGAATTTCCACTTTACGTTGTTCCAAACTCCCCCTAATTTCGGCATTCTCAATGAACCTTGCATTTCCAGTTTCAACTATTCTCGTACTATGGCTAGGACAATAAAATCTATGCCCTTCAGATTTTTCTGAATAACCAATGAAGAAGCCACTGGTTGTTCTTGAATCTAATTTCTTCTCATGTGGATTATAAATTCTTACTTCCGCTTGGCAATCCCAAACATGTAGGTGCCTTAAACTGGGTTTCCTTCCTGTCAACAGTTCAAAAGGAGCCTTTAGAACTAACTTACTAGGAACCCTGTTTAATAAGTATTGAGCGGTTCTTAATGCATACATCCACAAAGATATAGGTAAAGATGAATTTATTAACATACTCCTAACCATGTTCATTAATGTACGATTGCGCCTTTCTGCAACACCATTTTGTTGTAGTGTTCCTGGCATTGTGTATTGAGCACATATGCCATGACTTTTTAGGAATTTAGCAAATGCACCAGGACATTGTCCATTCTCATCATATTTTTCATAATATTTACCATCTCTATCAGATCTTACGATTTTCACCTTTCTATCTAATTGTCTTTCAACTTCATTGATAAATACCTTCAAGGCATCTATCGATTGAGATTTTTCATGTAACAAGTAGATATATCCATAATGTGAAAAATCATCAATAAAAGGTAATGAAATACTTTTCTCCACCAAAAGATGGAACATCAAAAGGCCCATAAATATCAGTGTGTATAATTTCAAGGAGCTATGAGCTTCTTGTGGCTGCTTTATTAACCATGTGTTTTGTTTGTTTTCCTTTAATACAATCCACACACGTTTCAAAATCAGTAAAATCCAAATCTGGAAGGATTTCGTTCTTTACCAATCTTTTAATTCTTTCTTTGGATATGTGACCCAAATGTTTATGCCACAAGTGAGCCGATGATTCATTAATCAAATCACGTTTTGTGCCAGCATTATGATGCAGGGTTAACAAGCTTTCAACAAAAAGGTTATCAAGCTTTAATTTGTATAAGCCATCACAAAGAATACCAGAACCAATAAGAATATTTTGTTTGAATAAACTAAAACATTCATTCCCAAATTTAAAATAATAACCTGAAGTATCAAGTTTAGATAAAGAATTCAAATTAGGAGAAATAGAAGGGACATAAAAAGTATTAAAAAGGTCTAAATGATGTCTAGTGTCTAAAGTTAAACGATAGGTTCCCACAGCTTTAACTGGAACTTTGACTCGGTTTCCCATAAAGATGAATTTCCCATTTGGGTTTGTGGTTCGGGTCGTAAGGAATCCCTGCATCATATTTGAAACATGAATGGTACAACCAGAATCAATCCACCAAGTATTATAAGGAACTTCAGTTAAATTTGATTCGAAACATACTAAAGCATTATGCTTACCTTTATTTTCGAACCATGCCTTACGTTTCAAGCAATCTTTCTGATAGTGTCCTGGCTTGTTACAGAAACAACACTTATCCTTAATTTGTTCCTTCTTATGGATTGGGGCAGATGACTGATTTACCTTTAGTTGTCCATGATTGCCCTTTCCATTTTTCTTTCTTGTTTTCTTTCCAGCTCTTTTATGACCCATGAGATTGGCAGAGTGAATTACTGGTTTTTTAAGTCTTGCTTCTTCTTGAATGAACATACTTTGTAATCCATGCACATTCCATTTATCTTTCAGAGTATTATAGTTCATATAGAATGGACCATACTCTGAAGGTAAGGAATTAAGGATAAACGTTACCAGAAAGTTCTCATTAACTTCCATTCCCATGGTCTTTAGCCCTGCTGCTAAGTTTGTCATTTCAAGGATATGCTCATGCATAGTACGAGAACCATCAAACTTAATGGTTGTTAAAGTACTCATCAATGTTCCAGCAAGTGACTTATCAGCCGACTCAGACTGAGAACAATTTTCCACAAATTTCATAAATTCCTTAGCATTTTCAGTTTTTGCAATTGTAGACTTGATGCTGTTTGCTACAATCATTCGCATAAGCATTAGGCTCAATCTATTTGATCTTTCCCAAGCTTTATAGAAAGATCTATCTTCAGCACTGCTAGCATTAGTAAGTGCAGCAGGTTTCTCACTTAAGAGTGCTAAATCAAGATCCAAAACTCCAAGATGGAATCAGATTTGTTCGCACCAATCAGAGAAATTGAGTCCATTAAACTTGGTTATAGACGTAGCTTGCGAATGAAGAGAAACAGAAGCAGATACTGCAATTAAAAAATAAATATGCTTACACATTATTGCTTTGATAAATAAACTTAAATATATAATGTAGATTCAGATAATATTAAATAATCATTGAGCATATATTGAAGTTCCTCTTTGGAAGATACAACAATATATAATATTCATACATAATTGATGCTAAATTTTAATTTCACATAATTTGTAATTTAAAAAAAATGTTCAAACTAGATACATTAGTCATCTTTGGATATACAAAAATATCTAACCAAACATCTCAATTAACCACGATAAGATTCAAAATTACAAAAACTACTAATCCACCTTTGGGCGATTTAAAACGTTTTATAAAAATGAAATTCAATATACTCATGACAATAACATTAATGTTTCATACTATCATCTCTTTCATTAGCATCACATAAACATGAGTAATTGAATTAAGTTTAATTTGATATCTATTGAACTTATTAATTTGGCCACTTTGGTGACTAACAAATTATTCATAATATAGATATCATAATAAAATAATCACAATAATTTATCACCTTAATTTGCAAAACATTATCAATGGAATATCTATAAGACTTACTAATTTGGCCACTTTGGTGACTAACAAATTATTCATAACATAGATATATCACAATAAAACAATTACAAACATGAGTAATTGAACTCACTTAAAGTTGATATCTATAGAATTTATATTTACTAATTTAGTTACTTTGGTGACTAACAAATTATTAGATATCAAAACAATATAATTCCAAGTAATTTACATCACACAATTTGTAAAACATTATGAATAGATTATTTATGGAAGTTAAACTTCATACTTCCAAAATCGTGTAATTGAAATCACAATGAAAATTGCATACTTCAAATTTTCATAATTTACATAAATACATAAAAATAACACAAATAGAAACTTTATGTTTTTAAACTTAGCGAATATATATATATATATTTAAAGAAACTTAATGAAATTTAACTTTCATAATAAAGAAATTGAAATATATATATGCAACATAAATCAAAATATTGGAATGATAAATATAAAATTGAAACCAAATATTGATAATGGAGCAATATATATATAACTTCAGTGCATGAAGTACGAGAATATATATATATATATATGAGTATGAAATACGGAAACATCAGTGCACAAGTCCTTGAATTGAATGACAATCCAATTAATATATCAAAAGTTCAATAAACCCTTGAATAATAATCCAATTGCCATCTTCGTTATCGGTGCATGAATTAATTGTTTCATTTAGCTTTCTTATACAGTTTTGATTCAAAAATTGAAGAACCGATCAAAAATTTCATGAATCATAATAAAATACAATTGGCAGCGGAAACATAAAAGTTATATAATAAATTATCAATGGAAAATCACAAGTTATTAATCAAGGCTATGATACCACACGTAAGTTATAACTTCATGATTATTTAATAAAACTCTAATATTGTATAAAACAATAAATGTCAAGATCTTTGAACTAGATGATTTTAACAATAATATTAGTTAGAATAACATAACTTGATCCATGATAATAGTAAGGGATTGTATTTCTCTCTCTTGGCCTTCGTTGAGAACTTAATTAGAATTTCTTGATGAGGAGAAAAGAACTACTTAATGAGGCCGAGAGAAGACCAATCCCTAAGGTCTTTATAGACACCTCCCATCAGGATGTTTAATTAGGGAATTATTTTTACTTAATTTAGGAATTATTTTTTACTTAATTGGCTTAATAAAATAATAGGCCTAAAAAATAAATTAGTAGATGCACATAGGCCACATTAATAATAATATTAAATTTAAATAAATCTAACACCACAATGTTGCTGTAATAACAACCATAAATGACAACCTCTCTAGTTCAAACAACAGTGAATCGTCATCTGACAATGCCAAATTCTTTCTCACCACTTTAATATAGTTACAAGAACTGAAGAAAGGCAGCAGAACATCTACTTGAATGTCACAAAATAGCAATTGTGCATGGTTTGTTCTTTATTTTAAATCATCGATGGATGCAATGATGAAGATTTAACATGTAGAAATGAAGTGGAAAGCACAAAGCAATATGAGACAAAATTATGTAGAGAATAAAGCACATTGAAGCTCACCATTAGTGTTATTTGCTATAAGGAAGAAAAATCACTTGAAGCCACAACATCATCTTTAATTACGTGTTTGCAAATATTGAAGCAGGAAAATTGAAGTGAAGGAAACTACAAGTAGTTGAACAACTATAATTACAACGAAATTTCATAAATCTCCACAAAATTACAAAATACAAGATAAGTTTTATGTTGATGCCACTTTGAATATATCTCAAGTTATTAATTCACTAAAACACGTGAAGATTTTACAGAAGAATATTTGTTGTAAAGAATTCTGGAAGCAATGCAACTATTTATAATTATTTGGATGATGGATTTTATGAAACTAGTTGAAGAACCTTAAAAGGAGATTGATAACTCTCGAAAAGAGTTATTTTTATGTTCTTAATTCCCTTTGCTTGTTATGTTTTATATGATTAAATGACTATTTTTGTAGGAATTTGAGCAATTTATGCACCTTGGAGTGTTACAGACCGTTCAGGGTTTATTTGGAGCTATCGAAAGTAAAATCAGACACCCAGAGCTTGAGGACGTAAAATTACCAAAATGCCCCTAAAGGCCAACGTAGTTGCGCCTTACCAAGCGCAGCGTTACGCTCAAAGACAGAATGTACATTTTGGCGAGAGCATCATGACGCTCCCTTGGAGCATAGTTGTGCTCTAGATTTTGATGGAATGTTAAGACGCGTGCGCGCAGTGTTGCAACGCTCAAGGCTTGCGCTATGGTTTCTCTTGCCCGAGGGCTTGAGCGTTACGATGTTTCCCCTCAGTATCACGACGCTCCCTTGATTTTTATATATATTCTCTTCATTTGTTTAGGGTTAGAGGATGGAGGAACTCATGAAGGCCGAAGTTAAACTGAAATTCTTCTTTCTTCATTTTTCTTCTATCTTTAGGTTAGATATTACATTTCTTTTGGGTTGTAAACAATGGATTGGACCTCTCCTCTTTGTTTTGTCTATGAATCAATGAGGTAAGCATCTTGACCAAAATAGACCAATCGGAGCGTAAAAGAACGAAAATACCCCTGAAGAAGGTCAAAGTTTGACCTAGGGCAAGATAAATGGTGATAAAGTGTGAAAATTGGTGAAAAAAGGTGAAAGGGGGCATGCACGGAGTGCTGCGGCGCTGCAATGCTACATATTGCCAGCACGAGTGACAGAAAAATGTTAGAGGCTAATGATAAAGATATTAATGTTATGTCTAAAAGTTCGATTGCATGAAAATAGGGTTGGCTTTTAAACATTAGAGATGGTTGAGCTCGAGAGAGGAAACCTGAACAATAGACTATTAGGCCTGGTTAAATAATTAAATTGATTGAATGAAAACTCTATGAATCTATAAAATTGTTGAATGAAATCGATACCATAGGACGTTTTAGCTAGTGAATTCTTTAATCGCTATAAAATTGTTCAATACTACCTGTAATAGTAATTATAATTTAAAATTGTACAAACATAAACTTCTTTAAATCAAAAGCTAAATAATCATACAAAGGGCACTGCCAAAATTGAGAACTCAAAAAGAATTCTAAAATCCTATATGAAGAATTTTGCCAAATATCTTTAACTATTTATTGCACGGTCAAAGTATATAAAGGCATTAAAAGGTAAGATGTGAAATTAAATATAATTGGTATATATTCTTCTATTAAAAGGGTAAAGCTGGCTAAAAAAAGGAAAAAAAAGGAAAATAAAAAATAAAAAAACAAGAAACAAGAAACAGACCATAGAAAGAAAGAAAGCCTTTGAAAGGATTTTTTTTTAATTATTAATATTATCATTTTCGAAACTCACCCAAAAAAAAGTTGTTTGGAAACTTATTATTCAAATATTGAAGCTTTGTTGATCATCGTCTCTTCAAGAGACGACATCCATTTTTTTAAGGATCTCATTCCTTTGAGGAGGCGAAGACAGCAGCGGATCCAGAAATTTTAAGTAGGGAGGCACTGTAGATACAAATGTAATTGAAATTTTTTTATAAAGAAATGTAAAACAATATTTATTGATTCATATATTAACTTATTTGATACACTACAATCGCCTTCTACGAGTTCTCATGTTTTAAAATCTATTCATGATAACTTGAATATTACAATTATAGTCATAAATTTTAGTTCTTAAACCAAGATTTGCAAGTAGATCTCATAAATTAATTTCTGTATAAGATCAGAATTCGAGATACTTTTCTTGTTTGAAGATGACGACTTTATGGTCTCTATCTCTATTGTTGTTTTTCTTTTAAAATATCTTCCATATAAAATTAGAGTTAACTTCACAAAAGTATTCACAATAAAAATATTAAAATCTATTATATAAATTTAAAATTATGAGAACTAAAAAGTCTAAGAAGAATTTGAAACTTACTTGTCAATGGTGTGATACGTATAACTTGATGAATAACAAAGAAATTATAGTGTAGTTTTAACTATAAAACAAACTATAAAACTATAATATATATACATATACATATATACATATATACACATATATACATACATATATATATAAAAGTAATGCTAATAGGAAAGTTACGTAGAAAAAAAAAAAAAAAAAGTAAATGTTTACCGAATTGAGATTGAAAATGAAAACTTTTCTAGATTTTGAAAAAGAAGAAACATCTACAAAACATAGAGAAATTGCACTATTTTTATTTTATTTTTATAATTAGAGACGACTATATTGCAATTGTAATCTAAAACCTAATTTATATTTTTATTTCTTTTTATTTCTTTTATATCATATTTAGAATTTAATAAAAATTTTATTTTTATTTCTTTTACATATTTAGAATTTAATAAAAAAAAAGTATTTTTATTTCAAGCAGCAACAAGACCCACGCGGTACGCAACGTTAGGGACATTAAAGAACCACCAGGTGGATTTAAACCTGGGTCGCAAGATTCCAAATAGAGAAGGACCATCGTTCCAAATTCTATTATAAATATACTTAATTATTAGTTAACATTTAGAGAAATTTTCACAAAAAAAAAAAAATCAAATTATTTATAGAAAATAACAAAAAAAAAAGAAAATATTGATAAGCATTGATAGACTTCTATTAGCATCTATCATCGATAGATTACTATTATTTTTATCACTGATAAATCCTGATAGACTTCTATTAGTGTTTATCACAACTATCTAAAAATTTTGCTATTTTGTGTAATTAAAATTTTCCTAATATTTATATTTAAAAAAATTAAAAACTAATAATTTGAGGTGTACGTGGATCCCCCACTAGACGAAAATCATTAAATTTATTTTTTAAAAAATTACTATTGCATGGTTTAGGTACTCTATTACAAATAAGGGGCACATGTTCCTTCCAAAGGGATGCCTCCCTCCTTTTTTTGGTTTTTTTTCTTTTAGTTTTTTTTGCCTTTATTTGTTGTTTGTTCTTCATTTTTGGTTTTAGTTTTTTACATTTTCAATTGTTAAGGGTATTTTTGTAATTTTATAATATAATTATGTTTTTTTAATATAGATAAATTAGTGTAATAAATTATTTAAATTTAGTTTATGATCCACTGTAAACTTAATTTAAGATAATTGAGAAGCTTATCTATATTAAAAATAATTTGATAAAAAAAGGTTATGATAAACTTATTACACGTATTAACTTTGATAAAAAAAAGAATAAAAAATGAGGATTCTTTCATTAATATTGTTTTTGTAACTGATTATATAGGTTATGATAAGCGTAATATGTTGATGCAAAATTAGAGCTCCTTCAATGATCCTTGACGACATTCACAAATAAGGCTAACTTAACAATTGATTCTAACCAAGAGTTTAGTTAAAAAAAAATGAATAATTCTTTGATCAAACTTAAAATAAAAATAATCGTCACTCTTAAAACCTAAGACAATCCACCCATAATTAATTTGATCAAAACAAATCCAATGAATCAGTTTAATCATCAAACTTGAAGCAAAATTTGGAAAAAAAACATAACTCCAAAGAGATTGAATTAACGCAAGGTTTGGATATTATTAAATATGCGTCTTTCTGGAGAATTACAAGCTATTTAAACGCCAAATGGTCGTTTAAAGGTGCAAGAACTAAAAAGTCATTCAAAAGCAAATAAATAAAAATTGTATAAAATAAGATCTAGGTACTTAAGACTCAGTTACACATCAATTGAGAAGTCAAAATGCGAAACTAAAAATGTAAATTTGCTCTAAATAATCTTAAATATCTTCTCTAGAATGCTCCAAGATTGATGAGCACATTTGACAAGGTTGGACATCATGAATTCCAATGAAATGTACTATATTGGCAACCCTTCATTCACAATTTGTGTACACATTTTTTCTTTCTTTCGTGTCATCATCCAAACTATCCTAAATATCTTCTCTAGAAGGCTCTAAGATTGACGAGAAATGTTTGCCAACGTTTGACATCACGAATTCCAATGTAGTATACTCTTGGCAACCCTTCATTCATAGTTTGTACACAATTGTTTTTTTGTCCTTCGTGTCATCTTCCAAACTATATGACTTTTTTTAACTTCTTCACTCCATTCTCTTCTTGATTCAGTGGACTAACATTATAAATAAATTTATATTAAAAAATCTTTGTCTTTTCTTGCGCATTAGCTAGCTTTTGAAAATGTACTATGAAAGTCTCTTGAATTTTCTTTTCATTGCTTCTTTGTAATTGCTCATTCGAGTAATGTATCAATGGTTGAATTCACATCATCTCCCATTCCTTTAAAAGGAATTTTCCTCAAATCAATTTCTTCATTACATACATAAAAAAGAGTCAAATCAGCGACATTAAAAGTAGAACTTTCATTGTCTTCACCTTGAAGATCTAGTTTTTAGGCATTGTAATTAATCCGCTCTATCACTTGGAATGGATCATCTCTTCTCAAGTTAAGTTTAGACTCCCTCCAATCTAGAAGCGATTCCTTTTGTAGATGAACGCTGACCCAATTACCGGGTTTGAAAATCAATTTCTTTCTCCCTTGGTTCTTACTAGTTACTAGCTTTTGATTCCTCTTTTTAATCCTTTCTTTGATTTCTTTATGCAAGCTTTTGATGTATTCTTCCTTTGAAATGATTGTAACACTAGTAAACATATTAGGTAGCAAAGGTGGAAAATCTAAAGGGCTTAATGAATTAAAGCCATACACAAGCTTAAAAAATGAACAGAGAGTGGTGCTAATTACCACTCTATTGTAAGCAAATTATATAAAAGGTAGAGTCTTCTTCCAAGATTTTAGATTTTTTAGAAATTAGTAACCTAAGCAAAGCCCCCAATGTTCTATTGACAACCTCAATTTACCCGTAATTTTGTGGGTGACAAGTTGTTGAAAACAAAAGCTTTATTCCTAATTTTTCATACAAAACTTTCCAACAATAACTTAAAAAGTTTACATCTCTGTCACAAACAATGGTTTTAGGAATGCCATAAAATTAAAAACTTGTGATAAAAAATTATTTGGGCGCCTAATATTAGGCTAATTTTAACCTTAATGTATTAGAAAAACTCAAAGTTGTAAGTAATTCTTGTAGCACTCTATATAAAGAGCATGCTAGCACAATATATTCCTTAATATATTTTATTTGATAAATTTATTTGAAATTCATATGAAATTGTGTTGGTTCTAATGCCTTAATGTATCACATAATTGGTGATTATCTCATCTAAAAAAATTGATTGTTGACTATCAATGCATCATGGGAACCCATCGCTACCGCATGGTGGGATATTTTATAGACCAATGTTGTACTCAGTGAACATAGCCGACAAAAAGTACATGGGACCATTGACCGCCACAATAGCTACTTGCAACTAGCATCTGTTGTGTCTGAGTGACAATAATAAGAGAAGATGTAGTCTAAGTGCAAGCATACGCTGTCGATGAAGTAATAAATCCTAGAGTATTCCAAGAGTTGAATTCCACGAGACTAGTTTTTATTTAAGTTTTCTTAAGACGAGGGTGCGTGTGTCTCCTACCCTTTTTGTCAAACTTTAGAACGTCGTAGTGCTCCAAAGGTAGCACTGCGATGCTCTCTACCTTTGAGCGTAATGCACAACATAAGGGAAAGTGTATCTGCACCAACCTCTAGGGGCATTTTCATAATTTCACCTCCTTGAGCTCCGAGTGCCCAATTTTACTTCCTATAGCTCCAAATCAACCCCAAATGGCTTGTAACACTCCGAAATACATGAAATGCTTGAATTCCTACAAAATAGACATTTAATCATCTAAAACATGATAAGCAAGCTAGTTTAAATATATAAGAGAGCTATCAAACACCCCCAACCTAAACTTTGCTCGTTCTCAAACAAGGAAAAATAAAATATAGATATGAATCATGTGATGCAAATGAGTGACTCTATTCTCAATCTAAAGATAACAACAAAATTCACAAAGATAGTGTCATTCAAATGCATGCAATCAATTAAGAAATTTAAAACTAATTCTCTATCCCCTACGTGTGTGTTTAGTCAATCCTATCTAGGTCTTTACTAGCCCAAGAAAGTTTTATTCAACCCTTCAGCTAGTTTTCCTTCTACTCTGGCTTGAAGGCTCAAGAGTTAAGCTTCCTAGACTCAAAGTGGCAATGAAACACTTAAGGGAATCAAATATTTTATTCCTTTTTTTTTTTTTACTTTGCACAAAAGGGGAAACCTTGACGTCACCTTCATTTTGGCTTGCCCACATGGGTTACGTGAAAGACATCCAACTACGAGCAACATCTCCTTAGAAGGCACTGAAGCTTACTCATTCCTCAAGGGTGATTTAGCTCAGAGGGAAACTATGGGTGTCATAGCCGCCCCAGGTTAATCATACCCCTAAGAAAGAGGAGTAGTCCCCTTCAAAAATAGCATACAAACTTTCTTTTACTCTACAACAAGCTTGCTTTTTACAACTTTCTTTTATTTACTTTACAAGACGCTTTTACTTCACAAGAGTTTGGAAAAAAAACTAAGCATGCATTACTAAGTTGAGCTTCAGTTACTTAAAACTATCACCTAGGCTTTTTGAGGTGACAACATGCATATCGAACAAATAACCCAATCCTAAGCATTCAAGACAAAAAAATAAGACAACTATATGCTCAAAATATGCAAGAGAATCAAGAAATTTTTTTAAATTTGGCTCAAAATCATGCATACATTTTCATGAATCCTAAACAATATGAATAAAGAGTTATCAAAAGCATATCATAGAAAGTCATCATCACATAGAAGAGGTACGGGCTAGGAAACTCCAGAATGAGGGATGGACATTGCGCATAAAGGTATCTTGCACTTAAGGAAATGCTTTCGAAAGCGTGACATTGATGCGAACAAACTCTACATGACTCAAAATCCTGCATTTCAAAATAGCCAAATCTCGAACAATAGAGGTTGGCTTAGAAATTTGACTACTAAACCCATTAAGCTCTCTTACCTATTCCTCTTGTTGATCGACACACCTAGCACACAAAGCCTCTTCTACCATACTAGAATAAAGACTTAAAGAAAACAAAATCAAAGCAAAATAAAACTTTAACTAGAAAAGGAACAAGCTAAATCTAATTGGCTTCCCTAGCAACGATGCCAATTTGATGAGACTGGAGGGAGGTTCTGTAATCCTCTTTCGAGCAATCAAATAAAATTTATAATTACCAATCAATGTAGTACAAGTGGCAAGACCGAGTCAATCCGCAGGGAAGTGTGAATATAGTTTCAAACAAATTAGATTTCTAGCTAAAATAGTAACGGTGGGTGGTGTGGTTTGAGAATTTAAAGCGAAAAAAATAAAGTGCAGGAATGTAAAGGGTAGAGAAATAAAAAATGTGAAAAACATAAAACGGGCCCAACTTTGGAATAAGGATCACCCAATTGTTTGATTGATCATAGGAAGTCTATAAATGATTTCTCATGAACTAATGTGGTTAGCCTACTTTCCTGAAGAGCCGAGTCAAGTGCCCTAGTACATTAATTAATCACTTAATTAAGCTAAATGCTCAATTGATTGGCTTCAAAAGCGTCCAGAAAAATCAAACATTCACATTAAGCCTAGGGGATTTCACTGAGACAGCACTACAAAAAAAAAACAGTGTTTATTGATTTTTTTTCAATGTCAAGTGTGACTGGACTTGACATTTTTAACAATGTCAAGGAAGCCCGTTGATAACTTGTAGAAATACGAGTTATTCCATTCTTTTCTTTGAAACAATTAGAGAAATTCACAAGGAAATGACAGAAATATGATATAAATCTTAGCAAATAAGCATACTTTGCGATAAGGTATTTACAAATGCTATAAAATGAGAATTCACGAAAATATCTTTGTTTCAACGCAGGAATAAAGAGAAAAAGTACAAAAGCTAAAGAACTGTTGAAACCATGATCGCATAATCATAGAGAAGGTGACCAACATGTTACAAAATGAACTACGCATGAACGCAAAAAGGTTTGACATGTTCAAGCGGCGACTGTCAAATCTACAAAACAAGTTGGTAGTTGATTAGACGGATTCATGGCAGAGCCAATGAACTTGTGACAAAGCAAGCGGCGGAGCAGGGCATGGAATTTAATGCATGCGTTAGAAAATCATTAGAGAGAAGTCATATTTGACGCCTATAAATAGTCAGCTCAAAAACAGAAGAAGGGGTTGGTTGAATCGAGAGATCAGCTTCCCCAAGAGAGTGAAGAGCATCGTTATTGTCAAATCCTCAAGCTTTTCTCTGCAGAATTCTGAATACAAAGTCCATAATTTTTCTTAGAAAAGCAAGAGCCATATTCCACCTTGAAGTATCATCATCAAGCAGCCATTCCCAAGCTAGCGAGATCAAGAGATTGTCTCAACGACCCGACATCTTCATTCTAGTTCTTTCTCTTACTTGTATTTGTATTCTTAATTGGTTTTGAGAGATTTCTGATTCAAATATTAATACAAGTCCATATGTTTCATCTATCTACTTGCTTGTTTGTATATTATTCTTTTTGATATGTTGGAAGATCTATTTAAAGTTTGAATCTATGCATATTTAGCAGCTTTACTACTTAATGCATCATTAATCCTTGCTTTAAACTATTGAGAGATACGTTTAAGCCTAAGTTCTTGCCTGAGAGGGTGAAGAAAGTGTAAAAAGCATTAAGTAGTGTGAAGTAGCACCTTAGAAATAAGGTGATACATTTAACAAGTCAGTCGTCACATGCACCTTAGAGATAAGGAAAAGTGTGGGTTATGGACCGAGAGGTTGCTACAAAATTATATGATTGACACCGCGAATCTTGTGTAGACACATACTGTAGAAATTCTTGACTGTTATTAAGACTATTTCAAACGTCGTCGCATGCTACTTGAGTAGAAAAATACTTCATTGATAGTCACCATATGCCCCTTTGATCATCGCTTAACTCTCTTGTATTATAATTATATTTTAGGATAGTTATCACCTCTTCCACCTCTGTACAAACATTCATCGCATAGTTATCACTGCAAGGTTAAAATCACAAAAGCATAAAAGTCTTTGTGTTCGACCCTAGACTCACCAGGTTTCTGATTTGAATTTACACTTGGATTCAAGTTAGGTAAACCTTGTGTTCATCGCATGACATTACACATATTAGCCAATTAGTGGAAAAGCACGCATTGTATTTTATGAACGCAACACCCGTGTCAAGAATGTCAGGGTTCTCGACATGGTATAAACGTCAAGAATAGTGACATTTGACATTTTTGAAATGTCAAGAATATGAGGTTCTTGACTAGGAAAAAATGTCAAGATGGTTTATAGTTGATATATTAAAAATTCAAGTACACTTAACTTGATATGCAAAAAATGTCAAGATATGGGTGTTCTTGACAAAGATAAAATGTCAAATTGTATCTATATTCTTGACAAATTTAACTTGTCAAGTCTGTTTGTGGTTTTTTTTAAAAAAAATTTGTATTATTAAATGTTGACCTATAAATTGCTCCTGTATTTTGGCCCAACAATAGCATTGAATATAAAAAAGGACAAACATAAACCCAAATAAACAGCCACACACATGATAATGCGTACAAGACCCAATAAAAGACTTTAACTTAGCTCCATTTTTACCAATGGGTACTCCGTCGTCATTATATTCCACAAACTTTTTTTCTCTCCTGCACTCCTAATGCGTATTACATCAAACATAATAGTAGCTCCCCGTTTTCTCTTCCTTTGAGGTGGTTCCATTTAGCTTATCATTGTTTGGTTTGTCTTCCTCTATTCCAAGTGTAGCGTCAACTCCACCTACCTCTAAAATCTTCGTCACTTACTGCAGCATGCTCCATGTGGTTGGTGTAAGAATTAAGCTGTCAAACAAATATAGGAAACAATTAAGAGTGTATACACATTAAGTAAACAAAATCAAATTTGATGGATGAAAATGACAAATTTAAGAAACAAACCATTTAGAACCCACCCATAGAATGTTATTTAGGAATCCATGTGCCTTCACAATCTGATCATACATATGTTGAAATGTTCTCATCCAAATCATTATTTCATCAAAATTTGGCACATCATTGGGTATTCCTTGACAATGTAATACTGTATCTCCAAGTTCGTCGTCATTATATCTGTCTTCAAAGTCTCTTTGTGGTGGAGTAAGCACAACTGACCATCTAACATCACTTGGATCCTCAACATAAAACATTTGTCTTACTTGGGTTGTTAGTATTAAAGAACCAGACTTGTGACCTATTCTATTTAAATCAACTAAAACAAAACCAAGCTCATCGATTTTGATACCACTATTGTTCTCAACCCAATCACATTTAAACACAACAACATTAAAAGTATTATAATTTAGTTCCCATATCTCTTGTATCACTCCATAAAAAGACATTTCTCCAATGATGAGATTTTTATCTTTTGAATTAGACACTTGCATTGTTTTTGCAACTAAACTCACTCCACTATTTTGTACACTTCGATCCTTATCACAAGACTTTGTGTGATAGCGACATCCATTAATGACAAAATCGCTATATCTAATCACAAAAGGATGAGGGCCATGAGCAATCCACCTCAAGTTGTCTGAAACTCCAATATTTCCCATTTCAAGCTCAGTTGCTACCTACCATGAGAATTATCCCAACATAATTACAAAGTCAAACATAAAACTTATATGTCAAATAATAGGTTGAACATTTTACCTAGTCTCGTAACCAAGCTATGAACGTTCGATTATGTTTCTCTTGAATCCATTTATGATTTTTAGATTTATTTCGGTGTTGCAATTGCAGTACCATCATATGTTTTCTTTGAAGTAAACATTGAAACATTGTAATATAGTTAGATGATATAAAACTCAATGCTAAAACAAAACAAAATCATTGAAACTTACTATGCGTATGGTTGCACATCAATTGTGTTACCATATATGTTTTCTATAATTTAGCCAATTAGAATCTTTAATTATTATTTCCTAATTTATAGTTTCCTTACTTGTAATATCATTTTTGTATATCTATACACTTATACTTCTCTTCGTAAATCAACCAAATATTTCAATAATAAACAAATATTATCATGGTATTAGAGCTAGGTTCTAGGGTTTTGTTCTAACTACCAACATCTCTAACCTCAGTCCCCGTCAACGGCCGCCGTCACCTGTCATCCATCGGATTCGTGCAGACCGTAACGGTTGGTCTCTGTTCAGTCCTTGCGTACTCAGTCCTCCGTTTCCAGACCAGAACTTTCGATTCAATTCGCGTTCAGTTCGAATCACGATCCGTTCGTCATTTTCGGTCCGATTTCGCGCCAGCTTCGTCTGATTCACATTGTTCTCGTCTGTTCAAGTCAAGATACGAGAACGCTCAACCCAGATCCGTGCACCCTCGCCCCTAATCCACGTATTCTCGACCCAGATCTGCACACCTTCCTAGATCCGCCAAAATCCGTTCGTCGAGTAGTCTCCTACATCCCAGATCTCACGCTGTCTCTGCCGCAATCCGTGCTCACACTGTCTCTACCGATTTTAGATCACTCATTCTCGCTTACAGATTATGGAGTCCATTCCAAAACCTTTTGGTGGGTTCAGTTCAACTTAAGTAAATCGATTCAGGTTTATTTCAACCGATCCATCAGTCCAAATCCGATTCGGTCAAATTGTTTCTTGGTCCATTTAGTTAATTTAGTCAGAACGGTTCAATCAGACCGATTTGGTTCATTTAGATCGACTCAGTTCAGTTAAACCAAATTGGTTTGGTCTAATTCACATGCTTATTTGACTCTGTGATCAGTTACTAATGACAAAGGCTGCTAAGTCTCCTTTTTGCACAAATTGCCACATGGATGGTCACATTTTTTTCTCATTGTCCTAAAATTGAGTGCAAGTATTGCCACAAATACGGCCACATTTTGGAAAATTGTTCCATTCATCCACCTCGTAGATCCACCAATCCAAGAAGCCTATCTAAAACTAATTCTCCATCTATTGCTGCTGCCTCTTCATCCAACAAACCTCCTTCTATTAACATTTCTATTAGTAACCTTCAAAATTTGCTGTAACAGGTAATATCCTCCAAATCCTCTGTCTTTGTAGTCTCTTCAAGTAATTCTTGGCTTCTTGATTCTGCTTGTTGCAATCATATGACTTCCAACATTTCACTTATGTCTTCAGCAACTCCAGCTCCATCCCTTCCCCTTATTCATGTTGCTAATTGAAACTGTATGTCTATATCCCATGTTGGTACTGTTGTCACACCTAACTTAAATCTCCCAAATACCTATCACGTCCCCAATTTGACCTTTAATCTTGCATCTGTTGATCAACTTTGTGATCTTGGCTTAATTGTTTCTTTTTCCTCTAATGGTTGTCAGGTTCAAGATTCGCATACGGGATAGATAGTTGGAAAGGGTCGCAAAGTGGGACGATTGTTTAAGCTAACATCTCTTCAGATTCCTGCCTCTCCACCTATTTCTGCATCTGTTACTGATTCAGCTATATACCAATGGCATCTTCGTCTTGGTCATGCTTCTTCTGAAAAACTCCACAAGTTAGTATCATCTGGAAATTTAACCAATATTTCAAAATTTGATTCTTTTGACTGTTTAAATTGTAAACTTGTGAAATAACCTACCTTGTCTTTTCCCACTTCCTCATCCTCATGGGATACACCTTTTGGTTTAATTCACTATGATATTTGGGGTCTTGCTCCTACTCCTACTGTTAATGGCTATCGATATTTTGTCATATTTATTGATGATTATTCTCGCTTTACCTGGATATATTTTCTTAAAAATCGTTCTGTCTTACTTCAAGTTTACATTACATTTGCTAATATGATCCAAACGCAATTTTCTCGACCTATTAAGATTCTTCACACCTACAATGCCATGGAATATAAAGAGTCGAATCTTATCTCTTTTCTCACCCAACAGGGCACCCTTGTTCAACACTCATGCCCTCACACATCCCAACAAAATGGTAGAGCAGAACGCAAACATCGTCATATTTTAAACTCTGTATGTGCCCAACTTCTCTTTGCATCATGCCCTGAGAAGTTTTGGGGTGAGGCTGCTCTCATCTTGTTTACGTCATTAATCGCCTCCCCTCCTCCGTCCTTCAAAACATCTCTCCTTTTGAACGCCTATATGGTACCTCCCCTTCCTATTCTCATATGAAGACCTTTGGTTGTGCTTGTTTTGTCTTACTTCAACCTAATGAGCATACTAAACTTGAACCACGTGCTCGCCTATGTTGTTTTCTCGGTTATGGCATTGAACACAAGGGTTTTCGTTGTTAGGATCCTATCTCAAAAAGATTAAGGATGAGCATACCATGTTCTTTAGTCTCTCATCCTATCATGCCTCTCTAACCAGTTCCCAACCTTTCTTCACTGACCCCTTTAATGACTTATTTCCCTTGTCTGACCCTTCATTAGTCCCCCAGCTGATCACCCAGCTCCTAACTCTGTTGATCCTCCACATATGCCCGAGCCAGCTCAGTTTGTCCTGCCTCTGCTATCCCTGACCCGACATCTGTGTTCTACTATTGAACTTGAATCTGCACCTGTCACTTCAGTTCTCGCTCCACTCGGGTAAAAGAAACTCCCCATCATCTTCGAGATTATCATACTTTTTCTATTGTTATGTCTCTAGTCGAACCCTCGTCTTATCATGAAGCAAGTACTAACCCTCTTTGGTAGGAAGCAATGCATGAAGAACTTCAGGCTTTAGAAAGGACTCACACTTGGGACTACGTGGATTTACCCCCTGGCAAATGACCTATTGGATGTAAGTGGATTTACAAAATTAAAACTCACTCTGATGGATCTATTGAACAGTATAAAGCTCGTCTTGTTGCAAAAGATTATTATCAGGAATATGGCATTGATTATGAAGAGACATTTGCTCCAGTCGCCCGAATGACCTCAATTTGTTGTCTTTTAGCTGTTGCAGCTGCCAAACAGTGGCCTCTTCTTTAGATGGACGTAAAAAATGCATTTCTCAATAGCATGCTAGCTGAGAAAGTCTATATGAAACCACTACCTGGTACCTCTCCTCCTCCCCAGAAAGTATGTTTGCTTCGCCGAACATTATATGGTCTAAAACAAGCTCCTCGAGCCTGGTTTGCCACCTTCAGTTCTACTATCACTCAACTTGGGTTTACCTCAAGTTCTCATGAGACAACTCTTTTCACACGTCAGACTCCAAAGGGTATTGTTCTTCTTATTCTTTATGTTGACGATATGGTAATTACAGGTGATGATCCACATGCTATATCCGACTTGCAAAGCTACTTGGGGCAACATTTTGAGATGAAAGACTTAGGGCCACTCAGTTATTTTCTTGGCCTTGAAGTCTCATCCCACTCCACTGGATACTATTTATCTCAGGCGAAATATGCTTCTGATCTCCTGGCTCAATTGGGTATTACTGACTTTGCCATATCATCCACACTACTGGATCCAAATGTTCGCTTGACTCCAGTCGACGGTGTTCTTCTTGAAGATGCCACTCTTTATCGACAACTAGTTGGCAGTCTTATTTACCTCACTGTGACGCGTCCAAATATTGCATATGTTGTTCATATTGTTAGTCAGTTCATGGCTGCTCCTCGGTCTATCCACTTTACTGCTGTTCTTCGCATTCTTCGATACGTCAAGGGCACTCTTGGTCATGGACTTCAGTTTTCCTCCCAGTCATCCTTAGTATTATCTGGCTACTCTGAAGCTGATTGGGCTGGTGATCCCACAAATCGTCGATCTACCACAGGTTACTGTTTCTACTTAGGTGATTCCCTCATCTCCTGGCAAAGTAAGAAACAAACTGTTATCTCCTGCTCCAGCACAGAATATAAATATCATGCACTTGTTGATCCTACTTCATAGTTACTATGGCTTCGTTGGCTGCTTGATGATATGAGTGTTCCCCAACAGTCTGCTACTATACTTCATTGTGACAACCACAATGATCAGATTGCTCACAATGATGTATTCCATGAACGAACCAAACACATTGAAAACGACTGTCACTTTGTCCGTCATCATCTCGTGAGCAATGCTCTTCCCTTACAAGCAATGTCTACTATAGAGTAACCTGTTGATATTTTCACCAAAGCACTGTCACCTGGACGCTTCACTCAGTTACTTCACAAACTCAAGTTGGTCTCTACTCTACCACCTCGACTTTGAGGGGGGATGTTACCATATATGTTTTCTATAATTTAGCTAATTAGAATTTTTAATTATTATTTCCTAATTTATAGTTTCCTTACTTGTAATATCATTTGTGTATATCTATACACTTGTACTTCTCTTTGTAAATCGACCAAATATTTCAATAATACACAAATATTATCAAATTGTATTCTCCAGAACATATCGATGAGCTTGATATAAAAGTTCTTGTTCAAGTTTGAAAGAAACTCCAATGGACAATGGTTTACCAATATTTGAATTGTCTAAACAGTCTTGTGACTTGTGGGTGCCAAGCCAATAGAATCTACTCCAGACAAGAAATCTGAACAAAATTCAACAGCTTCTTCTACTATATAACTTTCAGCAATACAACCTTCTGGACGATATCTATTTCTCATGGAGTTTTTAAGGACTTTCATGAATCTTTCAAAGGGATACATTCATCGTAGATATATAGGCCACAAAGTTTGACTTCCCTAACAACGTGTACTGTGAGATGCACCATAATTGTGAAAAATGAAGGAGAAAAATACTTCTCCAATAAACATAATGCAAGCACAATATCTTCTTCTAACTTATCTAATTGTTGCACATCTAGGACCTTGTTGCATATAGAATTGAAAAATATGCACAACCAAATTATGACATACCGAACATGTTTTGGTAGCACTGATCTTATCGCAATAGGAAACAATTGTTGTAAAAGCACATGACAATCATGAGATTTTAAACTATTAAGTTTTAAATCTATCATTGACACAAGATTTTTAACATTGGAAGAGTAATCTTCAGGAACCTTTATTTCTGACAATGTCTTCAAAACACAACGTTTTTCTTCCGTTGTAAGTGTATAACACGTGGGAGGAATGAAGATTTTTTTGTCACCGCTAACAGGTACAAGCTCTGGTCGAATTTTTAAATGGACTAAATCACGTTTAGCATTCAATCCATCCTTACTTTTTCTTGGAATATCAAGAAGCGTACCTAAGATATTCATGCAAACATTTTTTTCAATGTGCATCACATCTAAACAATGTCTGACATGAAGATCTTTCCAGCATGACAACTCAAAAAAAGAATACAACATGTTCCAACAAATTTTTTCACTTCCTTTCATGGTTTGTTTTTTATTCTTCTTCTTTCCTCTAGGAAATTCAAGATCTTTTATTTTCAAATATATACCCTCCCTAGACAGAGGTTCTGGAATTGTACCAAATTCTTTTTGACCATTAAATGCCTTTTTTTGGCACCGGTATGGATGATTGCGTGCTAGAAATCTTCAATGTCCAATGTATGCCATTTTTTTCCATATTTCAATCTTATAGAAGACGTATTATCTCTACAAATTGGACACGCCTTATACCCTTTCACACAACATCCACTAAGGTTTCCATATGCTAGAAAATCGTTGATTGTCCACAACAAAACTGACCATAAGTTGAATAGTTCTTCTCGATAAGCATCATAACATTCAACACCAATTTTCCATAAAAGTTTTAAATCGTCAATTAGCGGTGCTAAGTATGTGCTTTCTTTTCATACACAACCATGGTGGAAGATTATAAATAACTATCTTTACTGGCCAACAACTATATTTAGAACTCATTTCACCATGTGGATTTACTCCATCGGCTGACAATGCTAAACGAAGATTCCTAGGTTCAGAACTGAAGTCTGGCCATTTAAAGTCTACTAACTTCCAAGCTGGAGAGTCTGCTGGATGTCGTAACTTACCATCTACAATTCTGTCGCCAGTGTGCCAATTCAAGTTTTTGGCACAATCAATACTTCTAAAAAGCGTTTTGAATCATGGAATTGGTGGAAAGTACCATATCACCTTTGAAGGAATTTGTTGTTTCCCTTCCTTTATATCCTTAACATATTTCCACCTTGATTCACCACATTTAGGACATTCAATTGCATCCGCATATTCTTTTCTATACAAACAACAATCATTAGGGCATGCGTGAATCTTTTCATATTCCATTCCTAGTGCACATAATGTTTTCTTTGCTTCATACATTGATTTTGGAAGCTCATTGGTAGTAGGCAAAATTTCCTTCAAAGTTTTGAGTAGTTCTGAAAAATTAGTATCACTCCATCCATATCTAACTTTCAAATTATACAATTTAACTAATGTAGACAAATTGTATAATTTTTTTGCATCTTTCGTATAATGATTTTTCTGCATCATTAAGCAACTTCTCAAATCCATTCGGATCTCTTGAATATTCCTCATGAGCAGCTTCAACCATCTCTTTTACACTTCCAACATCAATCTCTTCATACATGTGGGTGTCAAACTTAGAAGATTGATCTCCACAAAAAGATGAGGTAGGAAGTTCTTCACCATGCCAAAACCAAATTTTATAACTTTCAGCAATTCCATTAATATATAAATGATCCCTAATACTCTTGCTACTATGCTTTTCACAATTCCCACATTTTAAACAAGGACAACGAATAAAAGTGTTATTCGGATTAGAAAATCCAAATTTAATGAAGTTTTCCACACCCAACTCATAATCTTTAGATAACCTACTCTTGTGCATCCATGATTTATCCATAATTGTAAATCTAGTAAGAAAAGATGATGAGCAATGATCAACTTCTAATACAAACTACAATATCCCAAACTTAAATAAATTAAGACAAATTACAACTCTAGAACTATATTTGTGCATTATGTTATCTTGAGCACGAAATTTTCCATTCAGAAAACCAAATTAATACGAAACCCCACGTAAAGTTTACATCCATAGTATAAACGCAAGTGGATGGAGGATAAAGAGCAATGTTCATATCTGGTACCCATGATATTCTAGTACAACACAAGCATCAAACCTTAAAGGACAAAATTAAAGTGATAGAATAAAGTAGAACTTAGAAAGAGAGCAACCCAAACACAAACATATAAGTATACGAAGAGTTGGCCTCCAACATATTTTGAAACAACAAACTAGGTTAGATTAGTAGTTGTTCTAGGTGAAAATGACCAAGATCCTCCAAAAGTAAGTTGTTTATTCATTGAACATCCTAAACATGAGAGATAAATAAATATTTAGAAACTTGTGAAGAAATTAACAAGACAAAAGCAAAAATAAATAACAATCCAGATTTTCCAAAGATCCATGGATGGCCTCTACCAACAAAGATCAAGCTGAAACGCATTTATTTATTATAAAAGCGATAGAGAGAAATTAAAAAAAAAACTGAAGTGGGTGTGTGAAGCTGCTACTTCTGAAATCAAATAAAAACAAAAGGAAATTGGGCAAAGTAATAGTACCTCAAGAATACACTTCAAAATGTACGTCAATTAATTACCATAGTAAACCATTTACAACATCCAACTTGTTCTTACTAATCCAAGTTTAAAAAAAAATGTTAGAAAAAAAAGAGAGAAAAGGGAAGCTGAAAGGAATAAGGGAAAACCAAAGTATTTCGGGCAAGAGGGTATTTTGGGGGTAGATTGATGGGCGTTTTGGCGGCAGAGAGCGGTGGCAGAAAGTTTTCTTCACGCGGTGAGAAGAAAATTAGATCGGAGAAAGAACGCGTGGTGGGAGGAAATCAGATTCAGCGGTAGTGGAGGTCGATGGAGGTGATGGCGGCAGCAGCGGAGGTCGATGGAGGTGACGACAGTGGCAGCGGAGGTGGATGCAGTGGCGGCAGCGAAGGGAGGGTAGGATTTTT
Source organism: Lagenaria siceraria (assembly GCA_002890555.2). Taxonomy (NCBI): domain Eukaryota; kingdom Viridiplantae; phylum Streptophyta; class Magnoliopsida; order Cucurbitales; family Cucurbitaceae; genus Lagenaria; species Lagenaria siceraria. The sequence continues at coordinate 15,346,958 of CM016483.1, read as the reverse complement.
GCTCAGAGTATTCACGTGAGAAAGAAAATCTTCTCTGCGTGGGTTTAGTTAAATTTGGGGAATTTAATTAAAAATTTTGTTTTAAACATTCCTGGCATTTTTTAAATGACAAGAAAATATAGATTAAATTTGACACGTTAAAAACGTCAAGTACTGCATGAAACAATATGAAAAAACACACAACCTCCGCTTTTTTTTCAAAATTTCTTGGCGTTTTTTTTAAATCACCTTCTACTTGACATTTTTATAAAAACATGTTTTTTTAGTCAAGTCATATTTTTATGAAAAAATGTCAAGTAGTTAAAATTACAAACGTCAAGAAATGTGTTTTTTCTTGTAGTGCAGTTAATAACCCAGATACCCTAAGTTACTAATTGATTCACTCACAAGCATTCTTGGATTTTTCTACTTAGAATTTAACATATAGAGATGCATCGTTCTCTAGCTCAACAAAGAAAATATGAAAATTGGCCAAAATATTTATAGACTCTAAGCATAGAAGTTAGAATACATTAAGAACGACCACAAACATTCAATAAGAAATCAGATTATAAACTAGGTCATTACAAGTCAAACATTGGGTTTTTCCTACTCCTTAGCTACAAAACAAACCTTAGCAAGGCAATATCACCAAAACCCTTCACTATTTAACTTGAATACAGAAAGAGGATGAAAGAAAATCTAAAATCTAATATTGTAGATGGATAGAGGACAAAAACAAAAAAGAAACTAGTGGTCATTCGCCTAAAACGACCACATATATCAAAAGTTATGACCTAATTACCAAAACAATTTTTATAATTGCGCGATAGTGTCATTGCACCATTCACAGCTTCTAGTTTAATTTATAGCATTGTGGTGGCGCCATGTGGAGCCCTGACACCACCCTTAGGGGGCGTTTTGGGTTTTTTCATGACTTTTTGACCTAGTTTCATCATTAGGACTTCAAATTGATTTGTTTTAGCCTAGTTTTTGCCCTATGGGTGCATTCTACCTTATTGATTGTTCGGTACCTACAAATAATCAATTAAAGACATTAAATAGCACAATGATCCCAAGTTAAGCTGAGCAAAATAGCACCTATTAGGTGCTATCACTTTGCTTCAAAATAAGTTACTAGTTGCATATTGATTGTTGTTAGATATACTATTGATACACTTTGAATATTGATTGCTGTTAGATTTAATGTTGACACACTCATGTGTTACTTCAAGTATTTTTTGATCGGTTTCGGATAAACTCATGTCTTAAATTTGATATACTTCTAGTACACTTAGAATATCATACTTATAAAATGAGATACACATGTTTTACTTCAAAATAAGTTACATTTATGTTGATTGTTGTTAGATATACCATTGATACACTTGAAACGTTGATTGTTGGTAGATGTAATTCTAATACACACATGTTTTACTTGAAACAGTTACTAATTGATGTCTGATACAATTATGTATTAGATATGATATACTTCTGATACCCATGGAATATCATACTTATAAAATGAAACATGTACACATGTTTTACTAGTCTCTTTTAGGTATATCAATCATGTGATTAAGATACTTTGATAAAAAAAAATATACACGTAATATGAAATATATTAGTCAGGATATGAAATATCAAGCTGATCACTAATACACTTTGGTTATTATACATGTAAAAGTTCATTTTTGGCTAGTTTAGTTAGGATATGAATTATGTGGCTGATACATTTTGAAGTATATATACCTAATATGAAATATATTGTGAATGCTTTCTTTTGCACATTAGTCAAGTCGTATTCTTTTTTTTAAGTATATACCCTCTTTTAATATATCAATTATGTGACTAATAAACTTTTACAATTTAATATTAAATATATGCTTACTTGTACACTTTACTTGTTGGATTTTATGTCCTAAAACTCGTAGCTTGTAAACACTAATGTGCATTCTATTATCAATAAAGTTGTTATCGAGGTTATTCATTAAACTTGTTATTGAATAAGTGAATTGTTGTTAGTATAACTCTAAATCCAATAAACGAAGAACCCATGGCTATAACATGTATACTTGAACTATATGTGGAGACATAAAAGTGGATCAAGTTCGAGTAAATAGCCAAAACGGTCTATAGTATAAGAATTAGGTTGGGTACCTTATCATGGGGATACAATTGAGCGCGACCCACTTTGTATTTCATACAAACGGTGTGATCTTGAATCGTTCATGTGGAGACATATGAGTGGGGGCGTTCGATTCAATGAGTTTTTATAAGGTAGGACCATGAAATAGTCACTATTACTTTATAACGTCATTTACTGTTAACACTAACTATTTCAATTAGATGACCCAGGTAACTCGATCTTAATCCTAAGCTAACTATGAACTCCTTTTTATTCGAGATTGTCCTTAGATCTGCATGGGTGAGAGTGGCCCGTATTTTTGTAAAACAAAATTCACTCCTACCTGATTTAGGGTTGATAGATAGGTTGTTTCCTTAAGTACTGACTCTGGATCTTGAACAAGAGGCCCCACCCTCTCATTGGCTCGAGAGGGACTCAGTTTAGTGATAGGATCACAAACCAATTGTTCATTAGAGAATCAATGGAACTTAAGGAACAAGAAGTATTCACAGGGGTAAAACGATAATTTTGACCTAGCTGTGATTACAGACAATCTGTGAAGGATCGACTTACTAATTATGATTATGTCAAGTGGACAGAAATATATCTACAGTGAGGAGAGTGCAGCTATGGGCTTTAGTGGAGTGTCCCATTAGTTAATGAATGTTGGTTAATTAGGTTAAAGAGTTTAGCCAATTAATCTCGAATCGTTGGAGCTCATGATCTGTAGGTCTATTAGGTCCCTCTACTAGCTCATAACGGATAAAACCTTAGATAATATGTTGTGAAAGAATTTGAAACGTTCAAATTCAGTTGAGGAAATAAATGTTGGATATATGCGATATGTCTAAATGTATCGATGTTTAATTACGAATTAACCGGACAAAAAGAGTTGAGAATAATAATTAAATATGATTTAAATATTAAAAATATGAATAGAGATTCATATACGAAAAATCAAATTTTCAAAAATTTTGGAGTTAGTGTGAAAATAATATTATTTTAATATTTGATATTAAATTAATTTTATTTTAATTATTTAAAATTAATTTGATAAAATTATTTATTTAATTTTATTTAAAATTATTTATATTAATTAAAATACAAAGAAAATTGGAAAATTAGATTTTTCATTTTTTGGAAAATTGAAAAACTTGGAATTCTCCACTAAACAAGCAACTAGCTTGTGTGTTAGCCTTTGAAAGTGACACTAATCCCACTCAATTAGCATGTAATTTGTTGTCAATCCTATGTTAACTCTCTTTGCATCTGTTTTCTCTATAAAACATGAAGATTTGGGCTGAGATTGGGGTTGAGATTTTGGCAAATTAAGGGTTAATTTTGCTAAAATCTCTCAAGAACACTCTCTTCTCTCTAAACTGAATTTCCTCATAAATTTACCACAAATTTGGATCTCACCATCCAATCTAAGGCGAGAGAATAGTATAGAAGCATCTTGTAGTGGTCTACAAATAAATGGTGATCAATTTCATGGAGAAACCAAGGAAAATTTGAACTTCAAAGGTTGTATTTTTAATTCTAAGTTTTTTCCCTCTTTAGCATGCATGTTTGTCCTTAAAATTGAGCATGTTAGAGTGTAATTCATCCTAATTCTCTTTCGTGACATGTTCATATATCTTTCAATTGGTATCAGAGCATGTTAATTGCACTTAATTTGCTTTGGTGGGGTTGAATTCATGAGATGAATGTTTGGTGTTGCTAAAATGGTGTTTTATGGTTTTTGGCATCAAATTACTCTTTCAATTGTTGAAATTTGTTGTAATTAAGCCCTTGTTGTTGGGCCTTGATGTGTTGTAAAGGGTCTATAATTTGCTTAAGTCGATCAGAGTTGAAATTAAGATGTAATTTGAAGAAATTCGAGCAAAGGACAAGCTGGCGCAAAATAGGGGGAGTTGTTCTGCAAGGCAGCGTAGCGATGCTCCCTCAACAGCGTCGGATACTGTTCATAAATTTCCAAATGCATGCGTGGTTGAAAAAATGGTTCAGCCGAACCGGTCCGATTTGGTTCAACCTTTTTGGAATCCTTCCAGCCAGTTCAACCCTTTTTTATCACTTTGGAGTCCGGTTCAGGGGTTTTCGAGGTGGTTCGGGCCGGTTCGAAGTGTTTGGGTGGTTCGAGTCGTTTTTTGTAATTATTTAGTAATTGTGTGCTTTAGATACCAAAAACCAACCCATTTTAGTGTTTTTTTTTTAATTATTTATGCATTGTGAATGTATGATTAATTAAATTAAATCTTTTACGCACATTGTATGTCATATAGATTTAAATCCGACCATAGGATAAACATGTATCATGCATTGCAAGTATGTTATAAGTGTTATAATAGATAGTATGCATGTTTAGAATATCATAAGAATTAGTAGAAGTGTTATATTAATTTATGGTATGTATGCAAATGTATGTTACAAATTTGAATGTCATTTTTTTTATAAGCGTTATAAAATCAATTAGACATTTAAAATATATAACAAATATAAATTGCATGCTCACTTAGGGCAAACCGATACAACTCAAATCAATCTAGTTTAATATTTTAGATGTAAACTTTAGGTGAACAATCTGAAGAAGAAAAACCTAGAAATAATAAGAGGCAAGAAAGACAAATAATTACATAGAACCCTAGAGTGTTAAGAAATTGAATAACCAAACAACAAACAAAAAGCACCGAGTCGATGGGACTGATGAACAGAGTGAAGGGCATACATACCAATAAATCAACAGATTCCTTCTTGTTGGATGAGAGAAAAGTAGCCTTGTTGAGTTTCTTTTTCATAACTTTCTTCGCTTATCCCCCATTGAACTAAAACAAACAACCAACGAAGAACTTAGGGAAAAGAACTTAGCAACAAAAGTACAGAAAACTTGAAGCGGAAGGTAATGTTTTGAGTCCAAACTTGGAAATTGAAAGAGAGGGGGTTTGGAATCAAAGTGAAAAATTAGGGGCAAATTTGGAATAACGAATAATTAAATTTAAAAACTGATGATGTTGCCATATACGCAAAATCTCAAATATTGAAGACATGGTTACAAAATCATGTTTTTAAATTACTATCAATTGCAAATTCCTTTAAAAATATATGATATGCATATGTACATTCATTTATATATTGAAACTTGACCTAGGTTTGACATTCACTAATCAAAGTCAAAATTTTCAAGAAATAAATAGAAGATCGATCTTTATATAGAGTAGGAGATAAATAGGGTCACAAAACTTTCAAATATAATTATTAATTTTAATTAAATGTAAAATCATAAGTTTTCTTAAAATTAATTTCAAGAAATAAATATGTAATTTAAGTTTTTCATATTCCTAACTCCTCACATTCTGCCATCATTGTAAATTTAGAAATAGAAAATGTCATCCGTTATAAATTTAGATACGATGTAATCTCTCAACTATACAATATTCTTATTTAAGCTCTTATACATATTTTTTTTAATATTAATTAATTAAGAGTGTTTTCCTTTTTCTTTTTTAGATTTTATTCAAAATTTTAGGTTATCCTCCATATAACTTGGACCTCGATATGGGTGTTGTAGTTTAAACTAAGAATTGAAATATTCGTCAAAAAGTCAATATATTAGATCTAAGGGTTTGACATCGATACTAGAGATTAATTAATATCTTTGATATCTTCTATAACTATACATAAAACATAATAAATTACGATCTATTAAATCTCAATAATAATATCCCTTAAAAATGTAAAATTTTCACTGAAGTATCAATACGATGAAAGTGTAAGTGGGTCCAGGCACAAAGAAAATCACCAAAGAAAAATACCAAGCTTCTCTTACCCATGTGACTCCACTGTCAAAGCACCCATCACATATCTATTCCATTTCTTTCTTTATAGAGACGTGCAGAAAAGGAAAGGAAATCCTCTCTCTAACAAATATCATAAAATGTATATTTTTTCCTCCCATCGTGTTACCTATCTTAAGTAAACGAGACCCTTATCATGATATTTTGATCCTATAATGTCCTAAATCAAGTCAAATGAATCAACGCATTTCCTTTGTTAGTATTAAACAAATTTAGAGTTATTTGAACTACTTTTATCATTTATAGTTTAGTTTGGTGTTCTTACATAAATATGATTTGATATGCAACCACATCATGCTTTTGACCAAGTTAGTGCTAGTTTCATAGCAGTACAACCATTGCTTGTTTTGCGACCTTCAGTCATTTCTCAACTCTAATTTCAACTACGGTTGTTAGAGGCATGGATTGCGGCCCTCACCCAATGATTTCGGCCTATAAATTGCTGAGGAATCGTCAAGGATAGATCATCTTCACACCTTTGAAGAAAACTGATGAAACCATTTGTCGTCGCTTGAAAATTACCAATAAAAACAATTTGTAATAACGAACTCTACTACTACTACTACAAAGATGTAGCAATAGTGGCAAGTCTGGGTCAATCCGCAAGGAAGCACGAGATATGTGATCGAGCAAAAAATGTGTCAATGTTAAACACATTTAAAGGATCAAATAAATTTGTAACACTTTACTTATTCAAACTATACGAAAGAATATAGCATAGATGGTAAGTTTAGGATCGATTCACGAGGAGCTAAAGAATTAATCTATCATAAACTAGACTAATCTTCGAAAAGCGATAGAAATGGAGGTTTAAAAGAAAAAGAAAAATCATGCAAGGAATCAAGAATATTTTTGGTATTTTTTATTTTGGGAGAGTCAATATAAAAGAGTTGAGAATTTGGCCAAGTTGAATTCAAATTCAATCATTGTATCAAAGAGAACATAATTAATAGCAAGAATCTACAACCAATGAGAAATCAAATCCCTAATTATTCCAACTCATAAAACCAGTCCAATTAAATGTCAATTTCTAATTACCCTAATTTTTTAAATCAAGAATTTCTTCAATATTAACCCTAAACTCAATTTAAGTATGTATATTCCTTAGCGGCATTCGATACTAAACAAAATTTGCATTACAATCTAGGTTTCGTAATTGTGACGAATTAAAGAACGGATAGCCTCTTCGTTAATTTGATTTATTGATCAATTCTAATTAGTTCAACATACATTGATTTAAAGGAAACATGCTTTAAACGAATACAAGAATTCCTAATCTTGCAACCTAATTTACAGTTTTATTAATTGCTTAGCGCATTATGAATTTTGCTAACTAGAATTCAAATCTAAACATGAGTCTTCACTTCAATCGATTCAAATTCCAGAAATAAGACCAAGAATTAATTAAAGAATTAGAGGAATAATTCTCAAGAAATTTAATACAACTCTAAACTTGCATCATTTGATGGATCTTCAAAGAATTGGTGAATAATTATAAGAATTTTGAGAGAAAAGGTAAAGGGAGAGTGAAGAACTCTCTAAAAATTGGACAAAATGGCTCTCTCTTTCAAAATTTAAATGAAAAGAAGTATATAAATCCTGTATATAAATCCTGCTATGGGCATAGCTATGCTCGAGGGTCGAAGTCGCAACGTAGCGTTGAGCTGTGCTGAGCAATGCGATGCTGTCTTCAATATCGTGCTCTCAGGTTGACAATGCAATCTGAGCTGGACGACGCTGTCCTGAGGGGCAATTTTGTAATCTTATTAATTTCTTCAATTTTGGTGCTTTAGGACTCGTTTTTGGTCCGTTCTTGCTCCAAATGACTATTTTACCCTTGAATTGATTATTACCTACAAAGATAGAGAATTCATGCATAAAAATCAATCCATTTAAGAACATACATCTAAATAATACGAGATTAAAAGAAACATAAATCTAAATGCATAATTCATTCAAAAAAAGTCTCACAAAAAATCACATAGGTTCTTGCTCCGAAGGACTAGAAAAACTACATACCTCTACAACCCATAGACAAGAAATAGAGAGGTAGCTCCAATCCTTTAATTACAATCCAAAAATCAAAGAAACCTAAGCTAAAGATATGGAACAATAAGGAAGAAGACAAGCTGGTGGTTGATCCTTCATAGCTTCATGCTCTCCATAATCCCATGATATTTTTCCCTTAAATGAAAGAGTTGGTTTTATAGAAGCGTGTTGGCACCGCGACGCCAAGCCCTTACACAATCTCGGGCGAGCACGTAGTGCCACAATGCCTAAGGAGCGTTGCATCGCCTGTTGTGTACGTAATGGTTATGCTAAATGTATGCTCAAATGTGTAATACTTATCATGCACAAGTATCAAGTTTTTCTCAATATCAACCTAAGTATAAACTAATACTAAGATTTATTAGTGAGGATCAAGGTTGAACACGGGGGATTTGTAGCTAGTAAGATGATTGAAGAGTTTAACTTACAGAAGTTTCTAAAATAGAATAAAATGTTGGTGATAAACAGTAAATAATGAAGTAAAGAAAGATGTGCAACAAATAAGCTGGGAATCAATGAGATGGTTTTACAAACAAAGAAGTTTTGGTTTATCAAATGAAGAAAAGAGGGTTGGAGAAAACCCTTCATCAACCAATTGAGTTCTTGCTTAGTTTCATGGTTCGTGCTCCTAAACTCGAGTAGTTCTTACCTCTCGGTAGATGTGTCACATAAATCATATGTCTATGATGCATGCTTGTTTAGTTGAGCCTAAGATGTTTCCTATGTCTAGGGTTAGTTCTTAGTTACGAAGATGAGATCCATAGTTACTTGCTCTTTCAAGTAGTTAACTATTTCTACTTAAATCAAGTTGTCAAGTGTATTCAAGCAATGAAGAGCAAAATACATCAATGTAAACGAACTAGAACTAAGCTTAAACTCTTTTTTATGAATGTTTTTCTCCAACCCTTCAAGTGATTTAGCTACTCATGCTTGTTTGTGAAATGAAATAGAGATGGAAGGCAAGGAGTGATTCATGATGTAAGAAATATATTAATAGGATTGATGATTTAGTTCATACACAATATAAAGCAACCAAATACACTTAAAAGATACAAAAAGATAGGATAGAAAGACAAAGAGATGAAGTTGGCGGCGACAGTGTCCTGCTCATCGACAAAGATGGTGACTTCTATTGTCTGCTTGCGTTGGGAAGGAGATGCAATGGAAGTTCCACTCTCTTTCGAGGGTGAATCTCACTGGATCTCCGATGATGATGGTAAGAGTGCACTCAGCTGTCGTCGAGAGGGGAAAAGATGGAGGATGGCTGCCTAATTCCCAAACTATTTCGTAGCACGAAAGTATCTCTAACTATCTAACCTTTTTGATCTGTTGATTCAGCTTGCTTTTATAGCCTTAAAATTGTACTTTTCGTGATGTCATCAAGTAAGGCTCTGATGTAGAGGATAAGGCTGCATTTGTCAATCGTCATCTCTGACTAGGTAGGTTGTCACTGTTCTGCGAATCAGAGAGCCCGAAAATCCTCTTTGTCTCTAGCTGTCAAGATCAGGTTTTTCGAGGTTCAAAGATTTTTCTTTTAGTGCCATGCATCTGAGGTATGCGTTTCTTGATCTTCTTCGACACATGCATTGAACCTTGTTTTTCTACAAAATGGGGCATTTAAAGAGTTAAGTCATAGATTATTCTTTCTTCTGCCTATTTACATGCTTACACGCACAAGAGGTATTTATCATGAATTTAAGCATAGGATGATGCGTTTTTCAACATTGTTTCGCAATTATTCTAATAAAAGAGAAGTAATAACTTGTATTTTTACAAGTTATCAGTGCCATCACGCCCTCATGTAGAGTAAGGACTTCTCTAGAAATAGCGTTGGCGCAGGCGCCACTGCACTAGGTGGCCTTTTGCATTGGTTCGATTCTCGCCTCCTGATACTTGTTGAACGCTCCGTTTTGGCCCAAAATGCATCCAAAACATCCTGGAAGTTTCTTTTGCTCGATTTCCTGCTAAATAACTCAATAAAACATTAAACTTATAAGAACTAACAGGATTTAGCTGAGAAAGATAACTCTTTTAAGGAGCGATAAAAAAACCCGCACGAAAGTTATCCATAACCTCTTTAAGGACGAAAGTTCTTCTAAAGAGTGTAGTCCTTTAGGTCATTCCCACCTGTGAGAGAATGTGTTTAGAGTGAGGATTCATCTTGAGAAAGGTTGAATCCATCATAGCGAGTCCACTAGTTTGTTGGTTTGATTCCAAAAAGTCTTATACTATTTTTTCAACATTCTATTTCTACTATTTTCTATTTTTCTTGCCTTTATTTCTCATCATTCTTTTAATTGACACCAACTCATGGCATTTGAATTAATGAAGTTTATTAATTTTCATTTACTTGGGCTAATTGCTCTAGGGATTCAGTCCAGTGGATACCCTAAGGATAATATGGCTTAAGCCAATGCAACTGCATAGGATTACATTCACCCTTTATATTTCTTTTGTTGAATTAATGATATCTTGTCAAGTTAAACTGACCATTTAAGTTAACATATTAGTGCAGTCTTAATGCTGCGAAGGTTAGAACATAAGCATAACTTAGAAAATAATATGGGACAAAGAACCTAGACATAGGTTGTCATGTGGCGTTACACATAAGGCATATCATAGGACTTAGTGATTGCTTGAATTCACTTAATATTCAGTTAGTAATAGAGATATAGGATTAATTACTTAGTCTCCTAAAATAACTTGGCATAAGCCAACTTATCTTTAGGTTGAAACTTGGCCTCTAATCCATGTTGTCATTTATTGTTTATCCTTATTATTAACAACCAAACTCCAAATTTACCTATTTTACCAGTTACCCTTCGTTTGCATTGAAAGTAATCTTTTAAAAGGAATCATATTATTTATTAGTGTCGTAGGAAACAATAATTTGAATACCCTAGTATACTACTTGTGACAGTGTATACTTGTACTAGATTTTATAAATTTATCTCATATCATCCATACACATTTCGGTCAACACCTCTCTCAGAATTAGCTTGAAGAAGAAGAAGGGAAGAAACTAATTAGAACAAATGGGTAAAATAGAATACAAGAGAAAGAAGAAAGAACTCATGGGTTTAAAGTGGTTAAGCGGAAAACGCCTACATCCACTATAAAAGCCGCAGGTGCTAGACTGAAAAATGGGCGTCATAAATCTCTCTCCGACAATCAAATAAATTTATAACTCCAATATATGCTACCTACACTACAACGTAGTATAAGTGGCAAGATCGGGTCGTCTTCATAGGGAAACTTGAGATGTTTAAGATAATCGATGAATCGAGTGGTAACCAGGGAGTTGTTGGTTGTTTTATTGCAATTGAATGTAAAAGCGTAATTGAAATGAAAATTAATTCAATTAAAAAACCTAGCCTAGGGATTCAGAATTTACCTATTCACTTGGTTGATCATAGAACTTCTAAATTATGGAATGCTCACTTGTTTTAATCTTAGCTTATGCATTCTAAAAGACTAAAATTACATGCCCTAATGTGATGATTAATTTCTTAATAAACCTAGGTAGTTAACTAATTGGGTTCATTAGTGTCCATACTGATTAACCACCCGCATTAAGATAGGTAATCTAGCTAAGATGATTTAATAATCTAGAATTAGTTAATCATGCACTGTGTGTGAAAAGACTATTCTAAACAACCTAATTTCTACCAAAGCATGTTTTACCCTTGCGTATTGAGATTAAAAATACATTAGATCAATCCTAATCTCTAGTAATCAAAGAATAAATGAGAGTTGGCTAAAAATCCATAAATTCAATGCATAGAAATTTAAATATTATTTAAGAATAGAGAATTCAGCAAGCATACATCATAAAATTTAAAATTCAAGTCTCCCAACCAAGATATGATGGGTTTCAATCCTACCCTAAGCTAAAAATTGATAGATGTACAAATATGCAGGGGAAGTTAATTGGATCAAATTACACTATAACATGCTTAAATTTAAGGACAAACATTCATTATAACATGGGAAAACTAGGAAGGATGAGGACACAAGCTTTGTAGCTCAAATTTTCCTTGAATCTTCAATGAAATTGATCACAAACAGGACGTAGACAACCGCAAGAATCTTCTCTACTATTCTCTGGCCTTAGATTGGATGGTGGGATTCAAAATCGTCGTGAATTTGAGGGAGAATTGGAGTTTTTGGAGAGTATGTGTTTAAAGAAAAATAAGCTTAATTAACCCTTAACTCAACAAGTTTTTCAACCAAAAACTCAACATCTTAATTTCTTACTTATAGAAGATTAACATGCAAAGTGATTAAACAAGAAGTTGACAGCAAATTTATGCAATTTTAAGTGGGATTAGTGTCAACGCTTTGGAGAAACACAAAGCCATCTAACATGCAAGTAGGTTTTTCCAACAATTTGAATTTTCTATTTATAAAACAATTTAAATTGATTTTCTAAATTCAACTTAATTTTGAATTTAAAAAACAAATTTTTATAAACAAAATAAATTTAATATATATAAAAATAAATTTTAAATAAATAAATAATATTAATTTAATATCTAATATTAAAATAATATTAATTTTACACCAATCTTGATTTTTCTGAAAAAACCGTTTTTTCAAATATGAATCCCTATTCATATTTTCAACATTTAAATCACATTTAAATATTTCCAATTCTCTTTATTTTTTAATTCAAAATTAAACAATTAAACGTTTAGAGTATCGAATACAAATAATGTTTTCTCCCTAATTTGATTTTGAACGATTCAAAATCTTTCACCACACTAATCTAAGGCTTAGTCCATTATGAGCTAGCAGAGGGACCTCATGGACCTACAGATCATGAGCTCCAATGATCCGAGATTAACTGACCAAACTATTTAATCTAGTTAATCAACATTCATTAACTAACGGGACACTCCACTAAAATCCGTGCTGCACTCCCCTCACTATAGATATATTTCTGTTGATTTGATATAACCATAATTAGTAAGACGACCCTTCACAGGTTGTTTGTAATCTCAATTGGGTCAATTACCGTTTTACTCCTGGATTACATTTTGTTCCTCAATTACCACTCACACTCTAATGAACAATTGGTTTGTGATCCAACCAACAAACTGAGTCCCTCTTGAGCGAATGAGAGGGTGGGGCGCCTTGTTCAAGCCTTGAAATCAACACTTAAGAGAACAACCCCTCTACTATCCCTAAAGTCGGGTAGAAGTGAATTTCGTCTTGCAGGATTATCCCCAACTATCTACCCGATCTTACCCTTGAAATGGGAGGCTTATTGAGTCGGCGAATTTGGGCCACTCTCACCCATGCAGATCTAAGGATAATATCGAATAAATAGAAGTTTATAGTTAGCTCAAGATTAAGATGGAGTTACCTAGGTCATCTAATTGAAATAGTTAGTATTAATAGTAAACGACATTATAAAGTAATAATGACTATTTCATGGTTCAGTCTTATGAAACTCATTGCATAGAACGCTCTCACTTGGACTAAAATTCCTAGTGGGGATATATACATAATGTGGAGTTTATAGAGAGAGAAAATAAATAAATATAAGAAACTAGGGCATTAGATACCCATGTCTTACTCCCACTTGCCCTAGATCATACAACTCGAATTCCTAGACTCACTAGGTGACCCTCAAACACTTTAGCTGTGACGGCCTTGACATATGGACTTTTCGACATCGTTTACTTCCCAAAAAGCACTCCTATCAAAAGAAATTTATAATACACTGAATCTCATACTACTACTACGATGACGTAACAATAGTGATAAGTCTAGGGTCGAACCACAGGGAGGCAAAGGCTAATGATGTTTCTTTGAGCTAATTATCTAATTAGAGCGTAAATAGGGGTGGGGAGGTTTGGTGTGGATAGTGATAAAAGCGTGCAAGAAACATAACGTGCAACGGGTAAATGTAACCTAGGATGAATTTATTTAGTTTCAAGAGCAAGAGGGACCTTGTGCAATTCAATCATCAATTTTGTTAATTAGACATGCATTTGATTTATGCATGCACAACAACTTTCTTAACTCGACCGAACTAGCCTCTACAAAGGCAGACAACTAATTACAAGCGAACCAAGGAAGTGTCCTAACTAGTAGTTAAAGCTTCAAAGCAAAGCCCTAATTAGCCTACATGTCTTAAGTCCTATTGGGTTCAAGAGACCATATAGAATTAAGAACATATGCATTAAAGCTTTAGGATTCCATTGTGTGGTTAATTAATGGAAAGCCCTAACTCAATTAACCAAGTTTTCCCTTGGATCTAGGTTAAGCAAGCATTCTTTAGATGCTAGATAGCCTATAAATATAAGCATACACAATTAATCGTCACTACTTCGATGATTCTAAGATTAATTGCAAGCGCAACCTAAAATCGATTAGCTAAGACATACATTCATGATAGGGGCGTTGTTGTCTTTAATTTTATTCTCACGATTGATTATATTCTTACTTTCTCAAGTTTTTCTTAACACTATTCCAAGTATAAACTAATATAAAGATTTCTTGGTGAGGAACAAGGTCGAACACGGGGATTTTGTGACTAAATAACTGAATAAATTGAAAATCTCGAGGAAGTAAACAAATAACATGAGATTTTGAATCGGAATATGAATATTAAACAAATTTAACTACTGGCTTGCAACTATAAGCATGACGATTACTGATAAATAGTGCAATTTCAGTGATGTTATGGTAGATGGAGAAAAGAGTGTTGGAGACAACCCTTCATCAGTCTGTCAAATCCTAGTTTAATTACATAGATCATGCTTTCAAACATAAATGAGTCATACCTTTCGGCAGGAGAGCCACACAAGTCATATGTCTATGCTGCGTGCTTGTTTAAATGAGCCTAAGATAAATCCTATTTCTAGGGTTAACCTCTTAGTTACAACGATGTGACCTCTAGTCGCTTGCTCTCTCGAGTAGCCAACTGTTGGTACTTAACCAAAGTTTTCACATTGAGTTAAGCAATAATGATTAAAACTGCATTGCTGTAAATGACCTAGTTATTAGACTAGATTTATCAAGATTGATGAATGTTAGCCTCCAACCCTCATAGATGCTTAGCTACTCATAATGATTTATGAAATAATCGCAGACATGATGGACAGATGGTGTTTGGTAGAGATGGAAATAAGCATATATTAAATTGATAAAGATTTGATGTTCTTGTTCTAATGGCAGTACAAATAGCTAAACACTTTGATAATACAAATGAATGATAAAAACATTGAGAGATGGAGCTGTCGGCGGAAGTGTCCAGCTCACTGACAGTGAAGATGTATTGCTGAAATTGCTGGTGACAATGGAAGACAATGGTGCAATCTTCTTCTTTGTCAAGACTCGGTTCACCAGGTTTCCTATGGGTGAGGGCAGATGATCCTTTCGACTGCCGCCGCGAGAAGGAAGAAGATGATTTGTGGCGGCACTCTCCCCAAAACTACTTGTTGCTAACCCTAATTTTCTCCCTAGAAATTTTTTCGGTCTTTATTTTCTCTTCCTAGGTGGCTTTTATAGCTCCAATTGTGATACTTTCCATATTGACGCAGGATGGGCCCACAACGTGTTTGGCTTGGTCCTTTCTGATCGTGCAGTCCTTCTCTATCTAACGGCTCAAGGTACTGAAAATATTCTGGCACGGCTGTCATGGTTAGGTTTTCCAAAATAATAGGCTTTGTCTTTATTAGCCATGCGTTGAAGTAGGCTTCGACGCATGGTTGCGATAATGGTTTCCTACAAAACAAAGCGTTCAAGGGCGTTAATTCTAAAAAATAATATATTTTTCTCTTTCATACACTTGCACGCATCATAAGAATATATTAGAGATTCATGCGTTGAAATGGTGTTCTTTTCACTAATCTTCCATCTTTATTCTAAGGAAAAGAAGTACAATAGCTTGTATTTCTACAAATTATCAGGCGTCAATCCGCACACAAACATACATCTAAATGAAACAAGATTCAAGGGAGGCATATGATCAACATATATTTAGTTCCATGAACAGAAAACTCAAGAAAAATACATAAATCTTGCTCCCAAAACTAAACAAAATCACTTACCTCCACATCTCATAGACAAGAGGAAGAAGGGAGCATCATTCTTCAATTACAACCCAAAAGAAAAGTAAAATCTACTCTAAAAGATGTGGAAATACAAGGGAGGAAGAACTTTGAGAGAAACCTCGACGTTATTTATAGATCTAGCGAGAGTGTCGCTATGCTTTCCCGCAGCGTAGCGACGTTGGCTTTTTCCAGCCACAGCGCAGCTACGCTACCTCCAATTCCCAGCAACGCTCACTACTGCCTTGCAGCGTAGCGCTTCGCTCCCTAGAGCATAGCAACATTGACCATGAAGGAATTGAATTTCCAGCGGAAGCGATTTATCGCATTGTAGTTTCAATTACTCAATTATGAAACTTAAAGAAACAGAGAAAAAAATAATAAAATAGGATAAACGAGCATGAATTTAAAGAAGAAAAAACTTAAAGGAAGAAGAAGTTGCTTACCCTTGATGATTCTTCTTCACAAAATCCTTCTACAAATGGATAAGGACACTACCACTAAAGAGCACTCACTATTCTCAAGGTTATCAAATCCATGGAGAGTGGTCTCCATTTGTCCATTTAAAAAGAGGAAGAATAAGCTATCTTTTCATTAGAGAGCAATTATGGAGAGTTAGTGGGGATGAATTATGGAGAAAAAACCTCCACACCATGTTCACAGATATAATCAATCAACGGCGAGTCGACCCTTCACAAATTGCTTGTAACAACAGCTGGGTCAAATTATCATTTTACCCCTATGTTATCTCTAACTCCTTAAGTACCACTAATCCCTCTAATGAACAATTTAGTCATAGTCCAACTATGAGCTAGACCCCTCTCTGGCTAGTGAGAGGGTGAGGTGCCTCATTGTTCAAGATCCGACATCAGCTCTCAAGGGAGCAAGTCATAAGGCATGAATTCCTTCTTGTACAGTTGAGTTTCCAGCTGCCTGCTCGGACAAATCCTCAAAGTGGTAGGCTTATTGAGTCGGTAAACCTGGCCACTCTCACCCATACAAATCAAAGGATTGCCCTCACAAGCAGGAGTTCACAACTGACTCAGGATTAAGGTTGAGTCATCTATGATCATCCTAGTGACATGTAAGTCTCATTAAGTAATAGTGTTAATATGAGAAACTAATCATTTCACAGTCTGGTTTTATATATGTCTCATATATATAGGATACCCTCACTCACATGTCTCCGCATGAACATTTAGGATCTAAACGTTTGTAACACTTTACAACACTTGTAACAATCATAAAGTGGGTCATATCCGTAGTGTTACCAGGATAAGGTACTCAGCCTTATCCATCTACTGCAGATCGTTTAGGTTATCGCTTAAACACGATCCACTTGTATGTCTCTACGTACATGTTTCAGTTACTACTAATAACCTAAAATCTTAATTTATTGGTGTTTGGGTTAGTGCAACTAAATGTCAAAGAAAATAATAATTATTTTATTAAACAAATAATTTGGTTTGTACAATACAAGTTTACAAAATACAGGACCACAAGATTTAGGGCATCAACACCAATAGACCATTAGGGGCATTTTGGTCATTCACATCCTTGAAGCTCCAGATGTCCGATTTCACTTCCAATAGCTCCAAATCAACCCCAAACGACCCGTAACACTCCAAAATGCATGTTTTGCTCGAATTCCCTACATAATAAATATTTAATCATATAAAACATAATAACCAAGCTAGATTAAAGACATAAGAATAGCTCTTTTTTAGAGCTATCAGACCTTTGTAAACGGAACAGCAATGTTGTCTTCTGATGTATTTGTTTGACAACAACGTCTCCTCTTTGTAATATCTCCCTGATGAGATGGTACATGCGCTCAATGTGTTTTCCGCGCGTAGGGCTTCTAATTTCTTTTAAGTTTGCAACTGCACCACTATTATCAAAATTTAGAGTGACAGGCATATGCATATTTGGAACCACTTCCAAATCGGTTAAGAACTTCCTAAGTCATACTACTTCCTTCACTGCTTCACATGCAGCTACATATTCAACTTCCATGGCAGAGTCAGAAATACAACCTTTTTTTATATTCCTCCAAACTATTGCTCCTCCATTCAGAGTGAACATTGATCCCGATGTAAACTTCCTAAGATCTATATCGATCTGAAAATCAGAGTTAGTGTATTCTGTAAGGATCAAATCCTTATTGCCATACACAAGCACATAGTCCTTCGTTCTTCTTAGATACTTGAGGATTGATCGCCCTAAAAACATGTTGTCGTTAATACATATATTTGGGAATCAAAACAATTTATACATCTAATTCAAGCAATAAACACTAGAGAGTAGTATAGATGCGATAAAAGGGATCTTCCACAGGGATCTATCGAACAAGATATACAACCGATCGAATTTGCTTATTCTAGATGGGGGGTTTGTAAAAAGAAAATAAAATGATGCAAGAAATTAAAATATGCAAGAGCAAGATTGTTTTTGGGGATTTATGATATTAAGAGAAACAATTCTTAGAGAATGTGATTGATAGCAAACATGCATACAATTTCCATCATTGATTCAAGACACTTCAATTCAATCAAGAGTTCACAACCTGTCAAGATTTAGCTCCTAAATGCCCTA
The DNA here is from genome assembly GCA_002890555.2 of Lagenaria siceraria. Lineage (NCBI taxonomy): Eukaryota > Viridiplantae > Streptophyta > Magnoliopsida > Cucurbitales > Cucurbitaceae > Lagenaria > Lagenaria siceraria. The sequence goes on along the minus strand of CM016483.1, from coordinate 15,328,293 downwards.
ATTCATTAAACTAAACCAATTTAGCGGTTCAATCTCAATAGTCCTAATTAATCAAACAAGATTCAATGTAATTTAATCCTAAGTTCAATTCTTGATTCTATTCCTTAGCAGCATTCGAAACTCGAATTGAAAATGCATTACGTTCTATAGTTTTCATTGTTGTGACAAAATAAAAGACGGATAGCCTCTCTCTTAGATCGATAAATGGCCTAATTCAACTAGTTCAAGAATGCTAAATTCAAGTATAGCCTTTGAATAAACAAGAAATCCTAATTTTGCAACTTTTCTCAAAATTGATTGCTTAGTGCATTATGAGGTTTTGCATATAAGATAATGAAATTCATGCTTTGTCAGTTCATAAACATCAAAATCTATTGGGAATATGCATATAACTCAACCAAAACTCAAGATTCAATTGAAGAACATGAAGAATATCTCAAGAAATTGCATGAAACGATTCAATCAAAGAATGAAATTACCTTTACACACTTCAATATTCAATGAACATTCACAAATTGGTGGAAGATTACAAGTGTTCTAGACAGAAATTGAAAGAATTTGGGAATAGGGCTTGGGGAATTTTGTAATTGGATCTCTAAGTTCGAGTGAGAAAATGAAATTATGTTTATAAAATGGTGAGAGCGTTGCAGCGCTCTAACCTAGCATCGCGACGCTGATCTGTGTAGCCATAGCCTAGGGTTGCGCTGCCATGAGTGATGCGATGTTGTCAATTGCTGGTGAAGGTGTGCATTGCTGATGCATTTGAAATTGCGCAAAAGTTTGGAGCACCATTCTACTGTCTATGAGCGTCGCAACGCTCCCCTATTTTGGGCTCTCAGGTCTCTATCGTAAACGATAACGTAAAGGAGGCGTAGCTATACTCTTCTTAGGGGCATTTTGGTAATTATGATCTCTTTTTTACCTTTAATGCACCTAAGCTCGATTTGGGCTCGTTTTAGCTCCAAAGGACCATTTTACCCTTAGAAAGATAAAAACCTACAAAGTAAGAGAATTAATAAGTAATTTTGGCCATTAAGGATGGAATTAACCTAAGGAATGTAGCGCTTTTAGGGCGCTATCAAGGATATTCTTAACGGCAGTCCAATGATCATATTCAGGATTGGACTAGAACCTACGTACAACTTCTATTGCATAGCATATGCCAGGTCGTGTACACAACGTAGCTTACATTAAACTACTAAATATTGATGCATAGGGAATGCATCTCATATCCTCAACTTCTTGAGGTATCTTAGGACACTGTTCCTTCGACAAATGAATTCCATGTATGAATGGTAATAGACCTCTCTTGGAATTTTGCATCTTATATTTAGACAACATTTTGTCAATATAAGATGCTTGAGACATGGCTAACGTTTTATTCTTGCGATTCTAAACTATTTGTGTTCTAAAAACAAACTGAGTCTCTCCCAAATCTTTCATTTGGAATTGGATCGATAGCCATTGTTTTATGTTAGTTAGGAATCCTACCTCATTTCCATTGAAAAGGATATCGTCTACATACAAAACTAAGAAAGCTACAGTGGGGTTGATAATTTTCTTGTATACATAAGGTTCATCAACATTCTGTTCACAACCATAAGATTTGACCACAACATCAAATCTCATATTCCAGGATCAAGATGCTTGTTTCAACCCATCAATGGATCATCTAAGCTTACAAACTTTTTGCTCTTGACCCTATTCTATAAACCCCTTTGGTTGAGTCATATAGATACTTTCTTCAAGATAGTCATTCAGAAAGGTTGTTTTGACATCCATTTTCTAAATTTCACAATCATAATACGTGGCAATGGATAAAAGTATTCTAATCGACTTTATCATAGCAATAGGAGAGAAGGTTTCTTTATAGTCCACCCTCTCGACCTAGGTATAACCCTTTGCCACAAGTCGAGCCTTAAAGGTTTGTACCTTACCCATATGATTTCTTTTCTTTTTGTAGATCCATTTAAAACCAATAAGTCTTACTTCACTTGGCTGATCTACAATTTATCAAACTAATTGTAGTATATAGACTCCATTTCGAGGTCCATGACTTTGATCCTCTGATCTCAATCTACATCATTCATTGCCTGTTTATAGGTCAATAGATCCTCTAATCCATCATCAGGTATGACAAGTTTAGTTTTGCTTAAACCTATGTAACAGTCAACTCTTGAAAAGGATGAGATTGACCAGACGTGCTAATTCTATCAACATCTCTTGTTAAAGGACCAGTTTGATCAACAACTCTTGTTGATTTATCTGTAGTTTCTTCGGAAATCTCTTTTAATACCAATTTGTTGCGTGGTTGATGATCTCTCATGTGGTCTTCCTCTAGAAAAGTAGTGTTTATCGATTAAGCACTTTATCATCTTGAGGATCATAAAATAAACCACATTTCATTTCTTTGGGATATCCTACAAATAGGCATAATTTTGAACAGCGTTTCAATTTCTTTGGATTTTGCACCAACACGTATGCTGGACATCCCCAGATTCTAAAGTCACGTAAACTATCTTTACACCATCTCCAACTCATAAGGTGTTTCTGAAATACTTTTAAAGGGAACATTATTCAAATTATATACTGCAGTCTATACTACATATCCTCAAAACGAATTAGGCAACTGAGCATAACTCAACTTTGATCGAACCATGTCTAACAAGATTTTGTTTCTCCTTTTAGATACTCCATTCTGTTGAGGCGTACCAGGTGCAGAGATTGAGATTGAATTCCATATTTTATCAAATAGTCATGGAATTTTAAATCCATATACTCTCTACCTCAATCTGATCGATGTGTCTTAGTGGTTTTACCTAAAAGGTTCTCAATCTCAACCTTATACTCCTTGAACTTTTAAAGAGCTCTAGACTTGTGATGCATTAGATAAATATAACTATACCTTGAATAGTCATCAATGAAACTGATAAAATATTCATGCCCTCCGCGTGCCTTGACATTCATTGGACCATAGAGAATGCACGAGCTCCAAGGGTTCTTTCGCTCTAAGACCTTTTCTAGTAAAAGATTTTTTGTTCATCTTTCCCTCAAGACATGATTCACACGGAGGTGAAGACTTATCTTCTAACTGACTTAGGAGTCCACTCTTGACCAATCTCCCAATCCTATTGAGATTAATGTAACCAAGTCTTAAGTGCCAAAGATAGGTACGTTGAGAAACTCGTTGCCTTTTATTTTGAGTTTCAGCTGTATTAAACATTTCAGTATTATAAACAGCTTTAACTTTGGTAAGTTTTAACTTGTATAAGTTGTTTTTTAAATTTGCAGAACATATTGGAATATCTCTTTTACTAATGAACACTTCATTAATATCAAAAATTACTTTGTATATATGTTCAAGTAAACAAGACATAGATATTAAATTCCTACTACAATTATGAACATAAAGTACATTTTCAAGCAAAAGGAACCTCTCTCTAAAAATCAACTTCATATCTCCTATTGCTTTGGCTGAGGTGAGCTCCCTTGATCCAACCCTGAGAGTTATCTCGCCATCTTGAAGTTGTTTCCAGGAACTAGTTTACTGAAAATAAGAACAAACGTGATTAGTGACCCCTGAATCCAGTATCCAGATGGAGTTGTCACTTTCCATTAAACATGTTTCGATAACTAGTAAATCATATTTACCTTGTCTTTCTTTCTCAGCTTTTTTTTCGGCTAGGTACTTCAGGCAATTCCTTTTCTAGTGCTTGTCTTGATTGCAGTGGAAACATTTTCCTTTGTTTACAACTTGAATCTTTCCCTTGCCTTTTCTCTTTGCAGGAGCTTTAACTTTCCCTTTTCCCTTTTTCTTCAATTGAATACCTTTATTTTGAGAAGTTGTAGGGCTAGATTTAGTCCCCGAGGACAATCCTCTAAGAATTTTCTTTTTAGTAGTAGCAACATTTACTTCTATTTCAGAACCTTTATCCTTTAATAACGATTGATAAACCTAGAGCTCGTTAAGAAGAGTGGTCAGACTATATTCTATTTTATTCATCATGGCGTTAGTTCAAAACTATAGCAAACTCTTCGGAAGTGATTCCATGATGAAACTAACTTGGCTCTTCTCATTAATGACAGCACTATTTACTTCTCCGATATTGAAATAGACCATCATCTTCAGAACATGTTCTCTTACAAAGGTTCCTTCTTTCATTCGATAGTTGTAAACATACTTTAAAGCATCATAAATGACCGATGAGGACGATTGTCCAAACATAGCCTGCAGTGAGTCCATGATCTCCCTTGCAGCAACCATATTCTCATACTGTTTTGATAGTATATCAGATATACCAGCCAAAATGTATGCTCGAGCCATATCATTTGCCCTAGACCACTTGTCATAGGCATTCCGAACATTTTGGTTTGCCGTCGACCTGGAAACTGGAGAACATTCTTATGTTAAAACTAACTGAAGATCTTCTATGACAAGTATTGTATTGATGTTTGATTTCCATGTAGCGTAATTATCACTGTTATGGGCAAAATTAGCCACGATTTATGGGAGAGCCTAAGTGAAATTAAAGAAAGTCTAGCGGGCCCCATGAAGTAAGGTAAGCAAAAGAGTTTGAGAGAGACCCATGGGAGAGCCTAAAGTGAGCTTAGAGATAGCTCGGTGGGACTTATAAAGCAAGATCAGTTGAGCTGAATAGCCTAGGAGAGAGCTCAAGAGAACCTGTGGGAGAGCCTAAGTGAACTTGGAGATTGCTTAGTGGGACCCATGAGGCAAGTCCAGTGGCGCTAAGAGCCTAGGAGAAAGCTCAAGAGAACCCACGGGAGGACTTAGAGAGAGCTTAGTGAGACCTGTGAGGTAAGTTAAGAGAGCTTAGATGAGTCTAAGCCTATAAGATATTTTATGAGAGTTGAGCTCAAGCCTAAAAGAGTTCAGCTCAAGAGAGCTTAGAGGAGCCTAAATTACAAGAGAGCTTAGGAGAGTCGAGTTCAAGCTTAGAAGAGTTCAGCTCAGGAGAGCCCCAAGAAAGCTTAGGAGAGTCGAGTTCAAGCCTATAAGAGTTCAGCTCAAGAGAGCTTAGAGGAGCCTAAGCTTACAAGAGAGCTTAGGAGAGTCGAACTTAAGCTTAGAAAAGTTCAGCTCAAGAGAACCCCAAGAGAGCTTAGGGGGAGCTTAATGGGACTCATGAGGTAAACTAAGAGAGCTCATATGAGCGTAAGCCTACAAGCGAGCTTAGGAGAGTCGAGCTCAAGCCTAAAAGATTTTAGCTTGAGAGAGCTCAAAGGAGCCTAAGCCTATAAGAGAGCTTACGGGAATCAAGCTCAAGCTTAGAAGAGTTCAGCTCAAGAGGAGCCTAAGCTAAGTAGAAAGCTTATGAGAGGTGGTTATGGCTGAAACCGTCCATATTCATAATGGGAAAGCCTTTAAGTGATGCATTAGTTGCACCAATAATGGCATAACAGCTCAAACAATTAACTCAGCGGTTTCAGTGATTGAATAGGGGTTACATTTTACTACACTATAAATATTATCGAGACCATTGGTCGAAGGTATGCTCAAAATTACGTTAAAAATACCTATTATTTCTTTACAGTCTAGTTACTAAAAAACACAAGACTGACTTGAGCGTCAGAGTGTGTGTGGCTAGTGGAACACACCTAAATTGTTCATTTATTACTCTTTATTTAGAAGTATTTTTGGTAGATTAAATGTGTTTTCTAGTGGATTTCAGGTTATAATGAAGAAAATTGACTTTCGAAAGTAATAGAATCAAATCAAGTCAAAACCGAACAAGAATAGCTCAAAAACCCTAGAAAAACAGGGTAGCGTAGAGCAAGAGTGGTACTACGTTGCCCCTTTATTCTCAAGACCCAAGAGGAGTTAAATTTGGCACAACCGAGAGAGTAGCTACGCTGCTTAGGAGCGTAGCAACGCTACAGCAGCACCACGATGCTATATTGCAGTACAGCGCTACGCTGCGATAGGAATTAGATCAGCGTCGGAAGGATTTTGGAAATCGTTTTTCTATAAATTGGGGGGGTTCTCAGCAACCTTAATCATCAAATTTTAGAGTATTGGAGACCTAGAGAGAGAGTTTAGAGCAAAGTATGAAGATTCCATGAGGCCGGAAGGTTCGAGGATCATTGGAAGGCCAAATCCATCCAGGAGACGAGCTTGCAAGCCAGATAACTTCTATTCCCTTTCTCTATTCTTGGTTTATTTGCTGTATTTTTTTATTCTAATGTTGATTTTGTCTATGGAAACCATGTTAGGCCAAATTTCTCATAGTTTTAGGGTTAGATGAATTTTGACATTTAAATTATTGAACATTTGCTTCTTGAATGCTAATTTACATATACGCTTTCTAGTATGATCGTTCTTAATGCTTTTCAATGTTTGAATGATTTCATGATTTAGAATCTTACTTAAACAAGTGAGTTTTAGATTAGATCGTGCATGCTAGACTATCGTTTGAAATCACAGAGAGTAGTTGGATAACGATAGAGATTGTTAACGAAGGGTCTTAATGCTTGGCTTAATCATCTAGTTTCAAGCGATTAGTAATTAGGGTTTAAGTAAAAGAAAAGGTTGTTTATGAAAGATTCAATTCAGATAAAAGACTTCTAGATCTAGGTGTTGTGTTAATTACTTCAAGAGTCAAGCAATTGTGTTTAATGATACCTTTGATGGAATCTATTCCCTAAAGCGTCTCTTAGTTGATAATTCCTATACCTCGATCACTTTTATATGCTTTCTTAGATTATTTTATTCTAAGCGTCATTACGATTTGGTCCCCTAAATAAAATTGGAACGATCTCTGAATAGCTAAAAGATTATTCAATCTGATTTCTTGAGGACGATACTCGGCCAAGGTCATTCTAACTATATTATTACTCGACACGTGCACTTGCAACGTATTAAGTTTTTGGCACCGTTTCTGGTGAATTGTTTTTTATTTATTCTTTTAATATTTAAGAGATTTGACTAATCTTAATTTAGGGTGTAGTTTATTATTCCTTTTTATTATTTAATTTTGTTCTTGAGTCTTTCTTAGGTTGATTTATTGTGGTGTATGTATTTATGGAATTTAATAATTATATGTGGTCGTATGGAAAGTTTCAACCAACCCTAGGTGTATCACCACCACCACCATTCTTTAATCCTAACCCTTACCCTCCTAATTACCCTAGCCATGAGTATGTAAGTTATCCTTCTTATGAGTATGAATGCAATAATCCAACCCCTTAGAGGAGAAACCTTCCCTAGAAGATTTGCTACAAGAGTATATCCTACAAAGTAAGGTGAAGAGGTTCATTAGAGAAGAGGGAGATAGGTTGGCTAGGATAGAAGCTCGCCATGAGTATGTGAGTTATCCCTCTTATGAGTATGAATGCAATAATCCAACCCCTTAGAGGAGAAACCTTCCCTAGAAGATTTGCTACAAAAGTATATCCTAGAGCGTAAGGTGAAGAGATTCATTAGAGAAGAGGGAGATAGGTTGGTTAGGATAGAAGCTCAATTGGTAGAGAACAAGGCTGTCCTAAACTGCATATGCAATCAAATTAGTCTGATAGTTGATGCCATTAAGACCTTGAGTGAGGATAATTCTTCCGATGCCATTAGGGTAAGGAACCCTAGGATTATATACCAGGATGATGAGAATGAGTTAGAGGGAGGCGAGTCACTTGAAGATGAGGTTTGTGAGTGTAACGACTCGACTTTCTAGGAGTTGTTACTTCATGCATGCATACACCTCAAAATGACACATTTCATATATTTGACTAAAGCCAAAGAAATTTATAAAATAAATAACTTCATTAAATTTAAATTATTAAAAATTTTGGATTGGGGTACCCCTAGAAGTTATGAAAAACAAAACTGTAAATTTTGCATAAAACGTCTAATGGCACAAAACCAATATTTCAAATTTAAACATTGAGACTGAGATTTAAAAACATGAAAACATAAAAACATGAGCGGAAGCATTTGACTGGTCCCAATGGCACGGTCACGGATTCTTCTTGTCATTCGCCTGTATGCCCTTGCCTTTACTTGAAAGTTGTAACATAAGAAAGAGTTAGTATAAAAATACTCAGTAAGTGACCCCATTATCGGGATCGCATGCATTCTGATACAGTTCTGAGTAAACATCTAAGTAGATAACCTGCCCGCCTAGTCACTCATGTCTAGTGGCCTGAAGGCGCACTGTCAAAATCATAAAAATGAACCTGATGGTCTACGGTATGGTAACATGGAGGTGAACTCGTTAGTTCATGCATGTCTAGTGGCCTGATGGTGCACCGTCAAAACATGAAAGTGAACCTGATGGTACATGACGTCATGTCTAGTGGCCTAATGACACACCGTCAAACATGGAAGTGCACCTGTCGATTCACGGTATCATAGCATGAAGCGTGACGGGGAGGTAAATCATCACCATTTGTCTAACATGTAATTCATACATACATACATATATATACACATCTAATAAGAGAGTTTCACACCAACAAATCATAAACTCATAAAACATCATAAGTGTGCATGCTCAATTTCCGTGGATCATAAAAATCACCCAAATTTCACTGGTAACTTTGGTAACATGAACGAGCCTAACACAAATGTAAACCGATAATAACGTCACTTACTTCAAAATTTAGCCCAATGCAGCGATTAAACCACGTAGATTCCTTGAGACCAAAACCAATCCCAAAGTGAGGCTTTAACCAAGATTGAACCCAAACTTTTCTCAACAAACCAAATCTAACAAAAGATCAACGTTAGAGAATTAACCAAATTTTTTTGCAGTAAAACAAATAACCCAACGAAGACCAAAATCTCCAAAACTCACCCAATCTTACAGATTTTGTTCAGCAATGATTATAGACAAATCAGAGCTCTAAATACTGATCCAACCATTCGAAATGGTACCCTATGTGTCTCGAACAAGCTGACAAAATTGCATTACGATCCGACGGTTGAAACTCCGGCAAATGACAAGTTTCCGAGAGTTGTCGCTGAAAAACCGAACTACACAGCCTCTTTCTCCTTCTCCGTTTTTTTTTTTGTGTAATTTTCTCCCTCTTTACCTTATTAGGTCACTTAATAATATATACATACAATCTCAAACCTTAATTCCTTAATAAATTAGGGTTACATATATATATTTTAAATTTTTTTTCCACAAATTTAACTAAACAAATTAAATCTCCCAAATTAAAATTCAATTTTCACCAATTGAATTTAAATCAAAATCTTTTCTTTATCCCATTTAATTTAAATTAAATTATCTTTTCAAAATAATTCAATTAAGCCTTAAAAATTCAAAATAACATCCAAATAATCTAAGATAATTAAATTAAAATTACCTAAAATTTTGGGTTGTCATATTCTTCTCTCCTTAAGGAACTTTCATCCTCGAAAGTTCTAATCTTGAAAAACTCAGGGTACTTTGATCTCATCTCATCCTCTCATTCCCATGTCGCTTCCTCGAACTGATGACTCTGCCATAAAACTTTCACTAGTGTTATCTCCCTGTTGCGCAACATTTTCACTTATCAAGCCAAAATCTGCTTAGGTTTCTCCTTATAACTTAAGTTCTCATTCACCTGTAAAGGCTTGAAGTCCACCACATGGGATGCGTCTGTCACGTTCTTTCTCAACATTTAGACATGAAAAATATTATGAACTGCAAAAAGAGACGGCGACAATGCTAACCGATAAGCCACATGCCAACTCACTCCAAAACCTCAAAAGGTCCAATGAAACAAGGACTCAACTTCTCCTTCTTTCCAAACCTCATAACACCTTTGATAGGCGCCACTTTCAGGAACACTTTATCGTCTACTTCGAATTCCAGGTCTTAACACCTAACATCGGCGTAACTTTTTTGTCTACTCCAGATTGTCGCTCTAATCTTCTGGATAGCTTCATTTGTAGCCTGCACTAACTCAGGCCCCAATAGTTTTCATTCTCCAACTTCATCCTAATAAACAGGAAATCTGCAACTCATCCTATACAGCGTCTCAAAAGGTGTCATGCCAATAGCTGTATGATAACCATTATTATAAGCAAACTCCATGAGATGCAAGTAGGAGTTCTAACTTCCTGAAAACCTCTACCGCACAAGCGCGTAACATGTCCTCTAAAGTTTGGTTCAAACACCCCGTTTGACCGTCAAAATGTCTGTGAAAAGCTGTATTAAACTTTAACTGAGTACTCAATGCTTTCTGAAGACACTTCAAAAAACGCATGTGAAACAGGGTCACCATTTGACATACCGAAATTGTTACCTCAAGACTTGTGACAACCTCTTCCATTTATAACTACGAAACTTAAGATGCTAAAAATCAATAGTACTTTAACACATTCACTCTGAGAACTGTTGTGAGCTTAAAAAGTCTTACTCACTGGAAACATGTATCTGAACTGATCGTGCTGATTTAGAGAAATCGATGTACGTGCAAAAAAGCAACTGGCCATACACGACACGACGAAATCTCAAGATGGGTAGTAAAGAAAAAAAATCTGGTCAACTGGAAAGTTTTTCTGCCTTAAGAGCGTTAACTGTGATGCCCTTCTTAGTAGCTACATGTGTGAGAAACAACATCGTCCAACTAAATCTCATATTCACTAGACACTCAACATGAAGCTTTATACCGCCAAAGGCTATAGAACTTACTCGCCAACCTCATGTTACTCCTTAGTCATAAACAGTCGCATAACACTACTTAGACCCTAATACGAACAAGTTTGGAAGTCCCTTTCATAATAAAGTTCCTGAAGTTCTTGGGTACTATTGAGCATCATTAAATCTAAAACACATCTCCATAACCTCATAACAACAACATCTAATTCCTGAAGATAGTTTTTAAGATAAAAACCTTCATGATTCGTAAATCTATCTCGAGAATATCCATCTCCATAGAGTTGATCAACTCTTCGTCCATGCTCGAAGAAACATACTATCTGTGGCGTTCCAAGTAAGGATTCAAAATCTGGATTCGACACCCAATGCCTTGACATTTCTCTGCAACTTAGCTACGTTACCATACTCAACTCTTAATATAGTTGATACTTGAGCACATTAACTCTCTTCTTAACATACAAAACTAGCGTGTCCAGAGGCAAAACATTAAAGCGTGTGGAAAACTTCTATAAATAGTTAATGTATCTGTGACTTGCTATTCAACTCTGTAAGCAACCTTAGGAATGGAAGTGTTCTATTCCCAAGTTCATCTTTTGTGCTAGTGGTCATCATAGAATATCTAGATTAATTACTTAACCTTAACGTGTGTGCCGCTTGTTCTTCAGTTAAAGCTAAATTACTTTCACTCCTCAATCAAGTTGATGGCTATACCAGTTTCTTGTTCTAATTTGCGCCCAAAATAAAAAATAAAAAAAAATCTCCCAAACCTTAGTAATACCTTCAATGATTTAGCCGTTCTCTAACCAAGCTTAAACCTTCCATTTCCATAGTTCCTGACAACTACTGTTACCAAAAATCCTCACATAAAATATTATTTTCTTCAACTTCTTTACATTTTGAAGAGGTTTATCAAGCACTTTTCCAACGCTTGACTGTCTGTACTTAATCTTTTATTTTCATAAGATAATTCTCATGCTAATACTGAGTTCCATGATCAATAGCTTAAGTAAGTCATTATTTCAACCAACAAATACTAAGGTCTAAAGTTGTTACACCAAAGCTAGTAAACACTCATATCCTTTCTTAACACGCCAAACCAGACTTATGTACTTGTAGTCTCCAAAACATTAATTTCCTTTATCTTCTCAAAATAACAAAACCTTTTCTAAATACTTTTTCTTTTCCTCCCACTTATGTTTGGTAAGGCTGAAATAAAAATCAAGGTGCTCTTTTCACTTTTCCAAGTGAAACATAATCTCTATACCCATATATGTAACTATTTATAACCCTTTCATAATCTATCATTCATTTCCAAGCTTCAAACATCAGGGTATTTTGCACAAGTTAACATTGCCTTTGAACTCCAAACACTTATCTTTCCTCTTGGCATAGGTAATTAAACTTGAGTCTTTTCATCGCAACAAAACATAGACCAAACCCAACTACCTTAAGACAATAATTCAATCCAACAACTTATTTTCTCATTTTAAATCAATATTTGTTTTCAACCATCATGGTTATTCTTGTCGAATTCATTTTACTTTTGCCTTACCATGAGTTCTTCATATTATCACTTGTACTCCAACTAGTAATCTTTCATTCTTGTCAGGCACGTTACCTGAAGAACCCAAAATACATACCTCACTCAAACCAAAAATCTTCAGTACCAGAAAAGTGACCGTGTCCTATTAATTCTTTCCAAACTTTCTCTTGAAATGTTTGGTTTTAATATCTCGAAACCTTTAATAAATTTATAATCTCTTATTCTTCTCTTTCTTATCTATAAAGCAACTTCAATCTCATACTTAAATGTGTGTCGTGCGGTGATAAATCTCCTTTTGGTACCACTAATCTCTTTTTTCAATGCTAATCCTAGTGAATTCTTGTCTAGAATATTTTATTCTCTACCTTAACGAATACATATTTTTCTTCCTTAACTGTCATAAATCTACTTAGTTTCATCAAGTTTTAAGATCTATGGATTGAAGTATATGTTTATTTCTAACAGTTCTTTCATGAGATAAACTAGCGCCAAGTGACGTTATAAATAAATTTCTCTTTTTTCTTCTTTTTCATAATACCATGGTTGGATAATCAACTCATAATAACTTCTATCTCGTCATTGACCTAGCATTAGAACATAGTGGGTGCATTTAAGCTAAACAAATATTTTAATGCACAACTTTACATAAAAACTTTACTTGCAAGGCATACCTGGCGATGACGAAGAATCCGTTGATGGGTCATAGCGACATTCTGGACTTATTTAATAAGTCAGTCTACAGAACCTAAAAACTTAGGCTCTAATACCAACTGTAACGACCCGACTTTCTAGGGCTCGTTACTTCATGCATGCATACACCTCAAAATGACACATTTCATATATTTGACTAAAGTCAAAAGAAATTTATAAAATAAATAACTTCATTAAATTTAAATTATTAAAAATCTTGGATCGAGGTACCCCTAGAAGTTATGAAAAACAAAACCAATATTTTGAATTTAAACATTGAGACTGGGATTTAAAAACATGAAAACATAAAAACATGAGCGGAAGCATTTGACTGGTCCCAATGGGACGGTCAAGGATTCTTCCTGTCATTCGCCTGTCTGTCCTTGCCTTTACTTGAAAGTTGTAACATAAGAAAGAGTGAGTATAAAAATACTCCGTAAGTGACCCCATTATCGGGATCGCATGCATTCTGATACAATTCTGGGTAAACATCTAAGTAGATAACCTGCCCGCCCAGTCACTCATGTCTAGTGGCCTGAAGGCGCACCGTCAAAATCATAAAAGTGAACCTGACGAGTTCACCTCCATGTTACCATACCGTAGACCATCAGGTTCACTTTTATGATTTTGACGGTGCGCCTTCAGGCCACTAGACATGAATGATTGGGTGGGCAGGTTATCTACTTAGATGTTTACCCAGAACAATATTAGAATGCATGCGATCCCGATAATGGGGTCACTTACTGAGTATTTTTATCTCACTCTTTCTTCTGTTACAACTTTCAAGTAAAGGCAAGGACAAACAGGCGAATGACAGGAAGAATCCGTGACCGTGCCATTGGGACCAGTCAAATGCTTCCGCTCATGTTTTTATGTTTTCATGTTTTTAAATCTCAGTCTCAATGTTTAAATTCGAAATATTGGTTTTGTGCCATTAGACGTTTTATACAAAATTTATAGTTTTGTTTTTCATAACTTCTAGGGGTACTCTGATCCAAGATTTTTAATAATTTAAATTTAATGAAGTTATTTATTTTATAAATTTCTTTGACTTTAGTCAAATATATGAAATGTGTCATTTTGATTTGTATGCATGCATGAAGTAACGACTCCTAGAAAGTCGGGTCGTTACATTAATTCACTAAAACACGTGAAGATTTTACAAACGAATATTTGTTGTGAAGAATTCTGGAAGCAATGCAACTATTAATAATTATTTGGACGATGGATCTTATGAAACTAGTTGAAGAACCTTAAAATGAGACTAATAGCTCTCAAAAAGAGCTATTTTTATGTCCTTAATTCCCTTTGCTTGTTATGTTTTATATTATTAAATGTCTATTTTGTAGGAATTTGAGCAGTTCATGCACCTCGGAGTGTTACCGACCGTTCAGGGTTGATTTGGAGCTATCGGAAGTAAAATCGGACACCTGGAGCTCGAGGACGTAAAATTACCAAAATGCCCCTAAAGGCCAGCGTAGCTGCACTTTACCAAGTGTAATGTTACGCTCAAAGGTAGAATGCACATTTTGGCGAGAGCATCGCAACGCTCCCTTGGAGCATAGTTGTGCTCTAGATTTTGATGGAATTGTTAAGACGCGCGCGCGCAGCGTTGCAACGCTCAAGGCTTGCGCTATCATTTCTCTTACCCAAGGTCTTGAGCATCACAATGCTTCCCCTTAGTATCGCGACCCTCCCTCGATTTCTATATATATTCTCTTCATTTTTTTAGGGTTAGAGGATGGAGGAACTCATGAAGGTCGAAGTTAAACTGAAATTTCTTCTTCTTTCTTCATTTTTTCTTTTATCTTTAGGTTAGATTTTACATTTTTTTTTTTGGTTGTAAACAATTGATTGGACCTCTCCTCCTTATTTTGTCTATGAATCTATGAGGTAAGTATTTTGATCGAAACAAACCAATCGGAGCGTAAAAAAATGAAAATACTCCTGAAGAAGGTCAAAGTTTGACCTAGACAAGATAAACGGTGAAAAAGTGTGAAATTGGTGAAAAAAGATGAAAAGGGGCATGCACGGGGTGCTGCAGCGCCGCGACGCTACGTATTGTCAGCACGAGTGACAGGAAAATGTTAGAGGCTAATGATAAAGAGATTAATGTTATGTCTAATAGTTCGATTGCATGAAAATAGGGTTGGCTTTTAAACATTAGAGAGTGTTGAGCTCGAGAGAGGAAAACTGGACAATAGACTATTATGCCTGGTTAAATAGTTAAATTGATTGAATGAAAACTCTATGAATCTATAAGTTGTTAAATGAAATTGATGCCATAGGATGTTTTAGCTAGTGAATTCTTTAATCGATTGTTTTTCGCTTTCTTTATTTTTATGTTTGCAAAACCACCATCAATTTTTGAGTCCGTAAATAAATTAAAACAATTTCTTGATAACTAGTAGGATTAAATTGCTAATTCCTAGACGACGATACTCAATTTTACAACTGTTTTAACTACATTAAACTCGAGGCGTGTCAAGGTTTTGGCACATCTGTCGATTACTGAGCTTTATTTGATTCTATTATTATTAAGGAAATAAGATTGACTTAATTTATAGTGTATTTTATTGTTTTTTTCGATTTTATGAATAGTTTTCTTGTTTTTTATTATTTAATTGTTTTTTTTTTCTGTTTATGTATTTTACTATTTTACTATTTAAAGATAGCACATTTTATTACTTTATTATTTTTCTATTATTTTTTCGAACCTAATCGATTGGGAGAGCATAGTGGGCAACATTGCTACGCTCAAGACTTGCGTTGCGGTATTGTGCTGAGCGTAGCTACGCTGCCCCTTAGCGTAACTATGCTTGGCTGATTCTTATAAATTGTTGCTCGAATTTTTAGGTTAAAAAAGCATTCCAAATTCAGCCTCCACGTCCTAATCATCTTCAGCCTCCACCCTAATCTTTCTCTCTTTCGATCATCTTTATTTTTCCTTTCAATTACTCTTCATTATCTTGGAGTTTTCTTGATGACTATGAGTGGCTAAGTGATAGCTCTCGAAAAGAGCTATTTTTATATCCTTAATTTCCTTTGCTTGTTATGTTATATGTGTTTAAATGTCTATTTTGTAGAAATTTGAGAAAATCATGCATTTCAAAGTGTTACGACCATCCGAGGTTGATTTCGAGCTATTAGAAGTGAAATTGAGCACTCGGAGCTCAATGACGTAAAAATTACCAAAATATCCCTGGGGCCAGCATAGCGCAGAGCGTATCTACGTCGTACACTATGCTCAAAGGCAGAGAGCGCCAATTGGCCAGAGCGTAGCAATGCTGTCTTTGAGCGTAGCTAAGCTCCAAGTGCAATGCACGAGCGTAGCGACGCTCGAGGCTTACATTGCGTCTAGAGCCTAGAGCGTAGCACTCCCCTACAGCATAGCTACGCTCCTGCAATTCTTTATATATCTCTTCTCATTTCTTTAGGGTTTTTCATGCTGGTTTTCATGGAGATCGAGGAGTTCATCAAATTTTCTTCTTCTCCTTCATATTTCTAGCATCTTAGCTTAGGTTTTTAATTTCTTTTGGGTTGTAATCATGGATTAGAGCTCCCTCACTTCTTCTTGTCGATGAGATGTTGAGGTTATGGACTTTTCTAGTTTTTTGGAGCAAGACCTATGTATTTTCTTGAGATTTCTTGTTGAATGAACTTTTCATATTGATTTATGCTTTATTTGAATCCATTTTAATTTCTAAATGCATGTTTAGTGTTGGTTATTCCCTCATAAGCATGTGTTTTTCCCGCTATTCGATTTGTAGCTTCATCACATTTCCACTCGAATGTCTAGCTCAATCACCTAAGTAGCAATTAGTTAATCATGTATTTAATAGCCATTATAGAATGCATGTATTGATTAGGTTTAAAGATCAAATTGATTAATTTGTTAGGCTATCCAATTGGTTAAACATAATGGAATCCTAAAACTTAATGCACTTGTTCTTATTTCTTTATGGATGCTATCAAACCCAATTGATTTAGGAGCATGTAGTTTAGTTAGGGCATTGCTATAATTTTTTTAACTAATATTTAGGACACTTACTTAGTTTACTTGTGCTTTTTCAGTTGCTTGTAGTGTCATTGCGTTAGGTTAGGCTAAGTAAGTCGTTGTGCACACATAAATCGAATGCATGCTTAATTAACAAAATTGATGATAGAAATTGCATAGGAATCCCTCTTGCTCTCAAACTTTTTAAATCCAATCAAAGGTTACATTTACTCATTGCATCTTATTTTTCTTGCACTCGACATAGCAAAGATGACAACGACCGGCGAAATCACAAACGACGGTGGAATCGTGGAGCTCAGACACTTGCCTGTGACCGATGACGTACAGATCTGAGGGAAAGATAAGAGATTGCACGGAGAGAGAGGGAGAGATTGCTGGCGCGCACTTGCAACGGCAGACTAATAGCAACGACTGATGCAAGGATGTTATTGAATGGTGGTGGATTGCCAGCGTGGACTTGCTAAACAAAGACAGAGAGAGTGTTGCTTTGGCAAAAAAATCGTGCAAGGAAAGGAAGGAGGAAGAAGAAGAATAAGTCTTAGGGCTACGTGTGGTTGGTTTGGCTTGAGTTGATGGCTAGATTCCTTTAATATATATATTTAAATACATTTCAAGTCAAAACCCTAATTCCAAGGACAAATATATATATATAATATATATATATATATATATATGTGGATGTGTTCAAATATAGAAAAATGAGACAAATTATTTACAAATATATAAAAATTTTATTGTCTATCAACGATAGACCGCAATAGAATTCTATTGCTTGAGCAATAGAAGTCTATCACTCAAGTGATAGAATTCTATCGCGGCCTATTGCTGATAGACAGTGAAATTTTTTATATTTATAAATAGTTTGATATTTTTTCTATTTATAGTAATTTTCCATATATATATAAATTTTTTCCCTTTTCTTTAATATATACATTTAATCATTTCCGCCCATCACATCAAACTCAGACCTCTCATATCAACTCAAATTAATTTAATTATCTCCCAAAAATTAAATCTACCAACTTTAAATTCAAACCCACAATAACTTATACATTTTTTTCTTAAATTGAATTCCAATTTCCAAATCGTTTATCCTCTACAATTTAAATTGAACAATCTCTACACAATAACTCAATTAAAAACACAAAATTTCCAATATCACCCAAATAATCTAAGATAATTAAATTGAAATTACATGAGAATTTGAGATATCACAATGGATGTTGTTTATGAACATACCATGCGCATTGATGGTCTGTATGATGAGTCTTTGTGATGCAAATGTGTATGACACAAGCTTCGAGCTATGGGATATGTACACTAATCTGTGTGACAAGTCTATGTGACTTTGTGTCATATCTGTTGAGTTGTAGTGAGTTATGGACACGAATTTGTGTGATATGTCTATGTGACTTGTGTAATAACTCATGGGTTATTTGATGCCGAAGTGTAAAGCATTTTGACAACTATGTGATGCCTGTGTCTCAACACCTAAGTTCATGTTTGTTTCTTGTGTGAGCACCATACACAGTTGTTCAATTGTGTGACGTGTTTGTGTATGGTGGGCCTTGATACATGCCATGAAATGCATGTTTTAAGGCTTTATTTTAGTATATTTTCTTAACAAAAATGGTCTTTTACATGTAATCCCCAAATTATGTTCTAAATAGATAAAATGAATAAGTATAGGTGCTTCGAATGCTTAAAGTATATTTTTATCAGTTGGGGCCTATTTTAGGAGCTTGTACATTAAATTTTGGCTATTTTGCAGAAACTTTCTTCAATGCGCATGCATCGCCAAAGTATGATGCAGCTGCATCCAAACCCTAATTTCCAGAAATGTTGACCAGTCGTCTGCAATTGCAAAATTCTCGGTCTTCAGTCATTTTGTAGCATCGAAACTGACTGGGAAGCTCCCAATTTGTGGATTTCGACCCTACCTAACCCCCATTTGAAGCCTATAAAAGGGAGAGGTCATCTCTTCAAGCATCTAGATCTCTTATACCACGGAATTCATGTAAGCCCTAAACTTTTTATTACTCTTTTATCGTGCTCTGAATAAGTAAAAAAAAAACTAAACTAAGAGGCGGAATTACTATACTAAGAAAAGAAGGGAAATGCCGTAAAGGCGAGTTGATCGGGAAATACCTAACAATTAAGTTATTGGTTATTAAATTATTAAAGTTATTATTATTATTATTATTATTATGTTTTATTTTTTTAAAACATTAAAAGAAAATGGGAGTTGGTGGGGAGATTAAATAGAAAAGGAAAAGGAAAGGAAAAAAAAAGGAAAAAAAAGAGAAAAAGGAAAAATTTAGCGGTGGTGGAGGAAAAATAAACTTTGGATCTCATTCTTTTCATCTTTTCTTCTTCTTCAAGGGAGAGACACCACCGACTAAGCTTAACTGATCGGAGAAGGAGAGAATTGGGAGTTTTCTGGTGAGTTTTGGCCGGAGAAGAAGCAGAAATTGGAAGAAATGTCACTCTGGTTTGAAGCAGGAAGAATCTCGAGCAGTCAGTGGTGTTTGGACGACTTCACGTTGTAGAGTTCGATTTTGGAGCTGAAATTTTGAGGTTAGTAAGTTAACACAATTCTCTACAACTCTTGTGAAGATTACCTGAGCTGAAAGTGGTTGGAAGTTGATGAATATTTAGGTGGAAAACAGTAGACGAGAAATTTCGCGAAAAGGGGAATATCTCTGGTTTTTCAGTCGGTTTGAGCTTTCTAGGAAGAATTAAAAGCTGAAATGGGTAAGGATAGTTAGATAATTCAATTTATAACAACTTTTATGAAGGATGAGAAATCTGAAAATGAGTGGATATGGATGAATTTTTAGGTTGAACAGAGGGAAGCTGCAGGAATCGAGAAGAGTTCTACCTACTGTTCTGAAGTAATTTCCGAGTAATCTAGTGATTTTTAAGCTTTCTTTTCTTCAGATAAGTTGTAGAGGATCATGAAAAGAAGAATTTGATCTAACATTTACTCTTTTTGATTGAGTATTGAGTAAGTTATGAGTTCTTAAAGTATGGCTGAAATGCTGGAAATTATGAGCAAGATCAAAACAGGATTTTCGAGTAGCTACTGATATAAGGGGAATTCTGAAGAAACCATACGTTTTTAGATCTTGTACTCTGAATATGAATTGTAGGGGACTGTAAAATGAAGAGTTTGCCATAAATTTAGTTTTATTTGGTTAAGAATTGAGGAAGTTATGATCAATCAAAAATTGGTATGAATATATGTATGTTTAGATAATGCTTGCTAAGGAGTATTATGAACATCATGAGTTTGGTTTGCAAGTGGCTACGGCGAAGACTACAAGCATGTTGAAAACTAACCTAGGGAAACTTATTCTTTTCAGGACGGATAGAGTTGGGAAAAGCTTACAAGCCATTGTGAGCTAGTCGACTATAAACCGTGAGTGACAAAATGTCTTTAACAAAGTTTTATAAACTCTTGAGTTAAGCAAGATGCTTTTTATATGAATGAGCTACTTTTATGCAAGTATGATGTGTTGTATCCATGAACTTTATGTGTATGATTTGTAAGTTACTCTATGTTCCTCGTTTCGTAAATATGTTGATAAGGTTTGACCGTTGAACACAGTTTAGTTAAAAATATATAACGATACCTAAGGACACTGAGACGGTATCGAGATAAACATGTAATGATACCTAAGGACATTGAGACGGTATCGAGATAAATGTGTAATGATACCTAAGGACATGGAGACGGTATCGAGATGAGAATGTAACGATACCTAAGGACATGGAGACGGTATCGAAATGAGTTTATGTGGCGGTACCTAAGGACCTTGAGACGGTAACGAGATAATTGGGATCCTGATATATGAGGACTTCGGTGACGTATCGGGATAGCCCTAAACAAATGTGTAGGTGTAGTTGATATATATGTATGTGTATGTGTTAGCTCTAAATGTACGCATGATAGTAATGTAATTACGACGTTGAGAGTGTTGAGTTTACTCCACCTCAACTAAGGAGTTAAGAATGTTATGTGCGAATGAGTATTATGTTTTCAGTTGAATAAACGTTGGTAAACTAAGTTTTGAGATGTTTTATATAAAGAATTCCATTTATGCTAGACAAGCACGTTTTTAGTGGAAATGTTTTATGCCTGTCACTCACTAGACTTACGTCTAACGTTTTCTTTTAAATATTTTCTTACTTCCCAGGTAGCGTACGGTATCCAGGAGCTTGACCTACCCTCGCAAAGTCCTTGCTGCGGTTCCTCTCTTAGTTGTAAATATTAGTCTCTTTTTGTGTTGACTAGCATATAATAGAGAAGGAAAGGATTGAAACTAGAAAAGTAGAGTTGTATAAACAATAGTGGGTATGGTTGTATAAATGATAGTGTAACCACTATTTGTATGTATTTAAATGATGTTTGCGTATATAAGTGATGTATGTGATTCACGCTCTTTTCCTAGGTCTAAGAGGGTGATCTAGGGAGAGGGTGTGACAATTCAAGCATCTAGATCTCTTATACTATGAAATTTGGTCCTTCAAGGAAGTTTCCCTACTCAAAATACCAGCACTTCTCCAAAAATGAAAATTCCTCTACAAAAGCTAGAGTTAGGACCTTTTACCCCGTGAGAGCATGTGTAGAGAGTAAGGATTGATCCTTGAGAAAGGAAAATTCATTCCTAGGGAGCTTAAGAGATTGAGGAACATAAGGGGTATTAGTGTAGTTCCAACATTTATTTTCATTTCCTTTTTCTTGTTAACTCCATTCTTTGCACATTCATATTGTAATTATGGTTATGGAAGCAATGAATTTGATTAATTTATTCTTAATCATGAGCTAAATTCACTAATGGGTTCAACTATGTGGAGGCCCTAGGGAGGCTTGAGCACTTGTCAAAGTATCATTCCTTGCTTACTTGCACATTTCCCTTGTTGAGTGTATGGTTAACAATTGTTAAGTTGAACTGGCCATTTAATTTAGCAAACTAGTGGAGTCCTAATGTTGAGGAGGTTATGATATAAATGGAGTTCACAAAGGAATATGGAGTTAAAGCCCATAAATAGGATCACCAAGCAACCTTAGAGATAAGGAGCGCCATAGGATAAAGAATATGCATTAAAATTAATCTATGGTCTAGCTAGCCATAGAGATATAGAATTGGCTCCTTAGGCTCCTAAAGGAATTTGAAACAAGTCCGTATGAGAAGATTTTGTCCATATGTAAGTCAATATGCTGGCATGATGCAGCCGCATCGCTCGAGTATAGTGAACTTTGGTTAAAGCATAGTTGCATCCTTACTTCTACCATTGTCTATCTTTAATCTTTCAAAACATCACTCAATTCAACTCATTTTTGGTTACCTTTGGTCACTTTGATTGCATTGTTTAAAGCAAACTTAATTAGATAACTAGTCTCGTGGGATTCAACTCTTGGAATACTCCAAGATTATTATTTCATCGATAAAGTATACTTGTACTTAGACCATCTTTATCCATATTTTTATCATTCATACACGTTTGGTCGATCAGGCCTCGTTTGGGATCACTGACTGAATATTGTTATAATACTCACCCTTTCTATTTTCTTTTCATCAGGTAAGGCAAGAATGTGCGAGGCAGATGATAGGATGCAACTGTATAAGCCAGGAGCTGTTTGACTCGAGCTTCCGCACTGTAATTTTTTTTCTTCTGGTTAAACGTTTAGTTTTGAAATTTCTATCTTGTTTTAAATTTATTGTTTAAAGGATCCTATACAAACTAAAATGTTATTTCTTTTAATTAAGAGTTTGTGAATTTTCTTGTTTTTAACCAAATTTATCCAAAATTTATGTTTTTCAAACCCTACCTCATAATAACGCCCAATGTCTGTTTTATAAATAGTCAGGTCGCTACAAAACTTATAATAAAAAACCCTAACCCTTAAGGGTTTTACAATTGTTTTAATTAAAAGCAATAAATCTATATACTTCAAATATGCTTAAACAATCAATTTGCAAACCACATATATCATATACATGAAAAATCAAAATACACATCATGCTCGATTTTAATTATAAATAAAAATAAAGTTTGGCTCTCATACCAATTCAAGGGATTAAACTTTTCAACCCTGTAGGGAAAGCAATAGGGATGCTTTCATTAATTTATTTAGAATTAAATATGTAATTAAAAGAAGTGTGAAGCATATTACCTTTTTGTTGTACGTGTTGCAACGAAATCCTTGTAGCCTTCCTTCTTCTGATGATTTCACCGCTATAAGATCTTCCTTGCTATGTCTCTTGTAGGATTCAGGCTTGTGCAAGCCACTTTTTAAAGAATAGAAGGAAAAAAGAAAAAAGCATGTAGAACTTTTCTCTATGATGATTTTCCTTGGGAGTAGGGGAGTAATGCAGAGAAAATTGTTGCATAATTTTTCAGAATGAATCAACCCTTTTTTTATCACTTCTATAAGGTCCTATATATAGGCACCTAACTAGGTCACCCTAACTATTCATTTTAATATCTTATATTAAAATAACTATTATTTGAATCATATTCAAATAATTTAATTCTCCCATATTATATAATTTGAATTTAAATCTCATTCAAATTAACTTTATAATAATGTATTTTAATATATTAATACTTATATTAATTTTATCTAATACAATAAATATATTTTTCTTAAATTGACACATTAATTTAAACATTTTAAATTTTCTTTCAATATTGTTGATCCTTGTTGGTTCGTTGTAAGTTAGTAAGGGGACCTTATGGACCTACAAATTATAAGCTTCAATGTTACAAGATTAATTAACCTTCATTTATTAACTATATATAGAGCACTCAACTAAAGACTACCTATAGTTGCACTCTTATGCACTGTATGACAAGTTGCGTCCATAGATATAACCATTACAAGCAAGTCGATCTTTCAACGAATTGTTCATAATTATAATTGGGTCAAATATCTATTTTATCTCTGTTACTACCTCTATCTCCTTAAGTACCACTAATCCTCTAATGAACAAATTGTTTATGGTCCAACAATAAACCAAGTCTCTCTCAGGTTAGTGAGAGGGAGGGGCCCATTGTACAAGTCTCAAAATCAACACTTAAAGGAAACTACTCATCTACTTTCCCTATATGAAAGAGTGAATTCCATCTCGTGAAATTACATTCTCAACTCTTTATTTGGTCAAGTCCCCAAACTAGTAGGCATATTGAGTCGACGACTCGAGCCACTCTCACACATACAAATCAAAGGATGAACCTTCACAGGTAAGAGTTCATAACTCATTCAGGATTAATCTTTTTGGAATTTCTATATATGTATAAATATTAATTGTTAAATATTTTCCTTCATTGTTGTTGGGTTTTATGTCCTAAAACCCTTGGTTTGTAAACACCAAAGGTTTTTTATTATCAATAAAGTTGTTATCAAGGTTATTCAGTAAACTTATTATTGAATATGTGTATTGTTGTTAATATAACTCTAAATCCAATAAACTAAGAACTCATGGCTATAGTATGAGTACTTTGACTATATGGAAAGACATAAAGTGGATCAACTTTAAGAATATAGTCAAAACGGGCTATAGTATAGAGATTACGTTGGATACCTTATCTTGGGGACACTATTGGATGCGGCTCACTTTGTATTTGATATAAAAGATGTGATCCTGAATCGTTCATGTAGAGACATGTGAGTGAGGGCATTCTATGCAATGCGTTTGCATAAGACCGGACCATGAAATAGTCATTATTACTTTATAACGTCGTTTACTAGTAACACTGACTATTTGAACTAGATGACCTAGGTAACTCAATCTCAATCCTGAGCTAACTATGAACTCCTGTTTATTCGAGATTATCCTTAGATATGCATGGGTCAGAGTGGCCTAAGTTTGCTGACTCAATAAGCCTCCCATTTCAGGGGTAAGACCGAGTAAATAGTTGGGGATATAGTCCTGCAAGACGGACTTCACTCGTACCCGATTTTAGGGATAGTAGAGAGGTTGTTCCCTTAAGTGCTGATTCTAGGTCTTGAACAAGGGACCCCACCTTCTCATTGGCCCGAGAGGGACTCGGTTTTTTGGTTAGATCACAAACCAATTGTTTATTAGAGAGCCAGTAGTACTTAAGGAATATGATGTAATCCAGGGGTAAAACGGTAATTGACCCAGCTAAGATTACGAGCAACCTTTAAAGTGTCTTTATTAATCACGGTTATATCAAGTGGACAAAAATATATCTACAGTGAGGAGAGTCCAACTATGGGCTTTAGTGGAGTGTTTTGTTAGTTAATGAATGTTGGTTAACTAGGTTAAAGAGTTTGGCCGCTTAATCTCGGATCGTCAGAGCTCATAATCTGTAGGTCCGTAAGGTCCCTCTACTACCTCATAATGGACTAAACATTAGATAAGTGTGGTGAAAGATTTTGAATCCTTATAAAAATTGAATTAGGAAGAAAACGTTATATGTATTCAATACTCTAAACGTTTAATTGTTTGATTTCGAATTAAACAATAAAGAGAGATTGAAAATATTTAAATGTGATCTAAATATTAAAAATATGAATAGGGATTCATATTCGGAAAAATCATTTTTTCAACAACATCGGAATTTGTGTAAATATAATATTATTTTAATATTTGATATTGAATTAATATTATTATTTTATTTATTTAAAATTAATTTTATAAAATTATTTACTTAATTTAATATAAAAATTCAAATGGAATTTGTGAAATTCAAATTTGGGATTTTTCCACTAACTTTGCTTGCTTGGTGTGTTCACCCCAATGTGACACTAATCCCACTTAAATCACAAAAATTTGTTATCAAATTGGTGTTCAATCTCTTTGCATGTGGTTCTTCAATAAGTTAGAGAGCTTTTATGTTTCTTTGACACAAACAGGTAATTATCCTAAAGCCTTCTCTTTTGGTAATTCATCTCTGTGGATTATTGATTCCGGAGCTCCGAATCATATGACCAGTTGTTCTTCTTTTTCTTTTTTTTAAACTCCTATTCTTCATCATATTGCAATGAAAAAATCAAAATTGCAAACGAGAGTTTTTCTTCTATGGTAGGAAAAGGAACTGTTAAATTGACTGAAAATATTGTCCTACAGTTTGTCTTACATTTTTCAAAATTAGCCCTGTAACCTTTTATCCATTTCCAAACTCTCTAGAGATTTTAACTGTTATATTGTTTTCTTTGAATCTCACTATATTTTTAAGGGTCGGGAATCGAAGAAGTTGATTGGAAGTGCTAGGATGCTTGATGGCCTCTACTACTTTGATGAAGATTTTTTTAGCAATAAAATAACTCAGAGTCTAAGTAGTATCAGTTCTACGGTTTTAAAAAAAAAAAAGAATACTTTGGCATCGTAGGCTAGGGCATCTCAGTTTTGCTAATCTCAAATATTTATTTCCAAATTTGTTTAAGGGAGTTGATTGTTCTTTATTTGATTGTGAAAGTTGCATTTTGACAAAAAATTATCGATCCACATATCTTTCAAAACCTTACAAAGCATCAAAACCTTTTTTTATTTAATTCTTAGCGATGTTTGGGGTTCTTCTAAAATTACAACTCATATTGGAGAAAGATGGTTTATTACTTTTATTGATGACCATACTCATTTATCTTGGGTTTACTTAATGAAAAAAAAATCTGAGGTGAAAGACATTTTTAAACACTTTTACAGTATGATTGAGACCCAATTTCAAACAAAAAATTGTATCTTACACTCTGATAATGGAACTGAGTACTTCAATGAATATTTTGGTGAATATTTGAAAGAAAAAGGAATTGTTCATCAGTCTACATGTCGGGATACTCCTCAACAGAATGGGATTGCTGAAAGAAAAAAATAGGCATTTACTTGAAGTCGCAGGTGCTATAATGTTTTCAATGCATGCTCCAAAATATCTCTAAGGGGAAGTTGTTCTCACGACAGCCTACCTCATAAATAGAATGCCTAGTAAGACCTTAAATTTTAAATCTTCCATTGACTGCCTTAAAAGTGTTTTTTCAATGTCCCGCATATACTCTGAATTACCTCCCAAAGTTTTCAGGTGTACTACTTATATTCACATACCTAATCACTTTTAGTACAAACTTGATCATAGGGCTGTTAAATGCATTTTCTTAGGTTACTCGTCGTGTAAAAAAAGTTATAAATGTTTTTGATCCTTAGACAAAAAAAAAACTTTTTGTAAGTATGGATGTGTCTATTTTTAGAAAATCAACCCTATTTTACCCAAAATTCTCTTCAAGGGGATAAAACAAATTTGGAAGATAATTTGTAGGATGTTTGTGTTTCTCTGTCTATTCTTATAATGCCAAGTGTAGAAACTTTTCAATCAGGGAGAGAAATACTACAAAATGATCATATTGGTTAAATTCCTGAGTTTACAGCATACTTAAACAACATAAAAGGCCTTGAAACATTAGAATACCACAAGAACCATACAAAAATTACCAAAACTGATCTTGAGCACTGCTGGAAAGTGGTTCTTAACACCCCAAAACTTCGATCCACACTTCAAAACATAATGGGTATCAATTAAATTAAAACCAAACCTAAAGAAACCTAATTAAAATAGTAAAATCTTACCTAAAATAATCCAATCTTTATATAAAACTGAGATTCTGGTGAAACCCAAAGAGAGGGCGGCAGACTATGGAGGAAACACCCAAACGGACGGTTGCAGACTCTTGTAGACGCGACGTGCAGATGAGCTGGAGCGATCAGCGGCGTTAAAGTCATGGGCGAGTGCTGGTCGGCAACGGTTAAAGGTACTAGGTCAGAGGTTAAAGGTACTTGACATATATTTCTCCTACTTAACATATTGTGGTTCAGACTTCTTTTTTAATTTTTTTTTAGTAATTAAGATAGCTAAAAAGTAATGGATATATAGCCTCAATCGAGCTAATTAGTTCAAATCCATATTACTTCCATTGTTATACAAGATAAAAATTCAAAAAACAAAAAAAAAAAAAAAACAATAACAAGATAAAGATAAAGAAAAAGCTCAAACCATTGATATGTTAAGTAGTAGAAATAGTTTCTACTTTTTTTATTTATGATTTGAAACATATATGTTTACATTTCAGCCCTCTTGAGGAACTTCAACCACTATTTCCTTTATATTAACAAATAGCCGAACTCGACCTTGTCGAAGATCTAGTGTTACCGGACTTCCTGCCAACACTTTGACTGGATTGAAGTTAGGATGTTCTTTCTTGATGATATTTGCTGCAGTGTTTGCATCTATGAGGTTGAGTTCTGGCCATGATTTGACTATTTTCAAACATATGCAAAAATAATTTGTTTAGTAATTAAGATTAAATGTATATTTACAAAGGAAGATGAACTCAACCAAAATATTACAAAAAGCTATACTTACAATGATACGTCATCTTGGACTTGTTATCTGTCTATTTGTTACAAGTTGAGTGGGATGTGCTTTGTTGTTGATTGTGTAGCTATATTTATAGTTAGTTTGGTCACATGATGTCAATAAAATAAAAAATAAATTGTGTTAGGTTAATTCTACCAGATTAATAAATAAATGAAAATGGTAAGGAATAACCGTATGCATTCCTTCTTTTTGAAAAAGATGTGTGTCTATGTTTCAAATTTGTAAACACGATTTAAAAAAAGATTACCATTTTTTATGTTTATCTTTCAAATCTTTAAATACGAATATGGACTTTATTTAAAAAATCATATTTAGATTTTTTTTTTTTTAAAATGGAATATTGTTATGTTTATCTTCTAAAACTTAAAAGATTATTCTAGATTTTAGAAAGACATTGGGATTTTCCTTTTTTTAAAATGGTAGAGTTTAGTGTTTCTCAATTTGACCACCAAAGCTAAACAAAATTATCCAACAAGTAGTCATTATCAACACCATTTTACATGAGATAAAACAAAAAAGAAGTATATTTAAAAATATTGGAAAAAAACACTATGTATTTGTTATTCTTTTAGACGACAAGTAACAAATACTATGTACCCATGTTTTGAACCTATATGAAGATATACTATTGACTAATTTTTAGTTATTTACTTTTGATTTAAGTTAGTGATTGATTAGTTAGAAAATTTCTTACATATAAATGAGTGAGAAGTTTGTGCTCTGTATTTGTTTGTTTGTTTTGTTTCTTTTATGTAAAAATGAAAATGCAGAGATACAATATTTTGCAAAATCAATACTACCTGTAATAATAATTTTTATAATTTAAAATTGTACCAACATAAACTTCTTTAAATCAAAAACTAAATAATCATACAAAGGGCACCGTCAAAATTGAGAACTCAGAAAGGAATTCTAAAATCCTATATGAAGAATTTTGCCAAATATCTTTCACTATTTATTGCACGGTCAAAGTATATAAAGGCATTAAAATGTAAGATGTGAAATTAAATATCATTGGTATATATTCTTCTATTAAAAGGGTAAAACTTACTAAAATAACGAAAAAAAGAAAAAAAAAAAAAAAACAAGAAACAGACCACAGAAAGAAAGAAAGCCTTACCTTTTAAAGGATTTTTTTAATTATTAATATTATCATTTTTGAAACTCACCAAAAACAAAAAAATAGTTCGAAAACTTATTATTCAAATATTAAAGCTTTTTTTTATCATCGTCTTTTCAAGAGACGGCATCCCTCTTTTTAAGGATCCTCATTCTTTTGAGGAGACGAAGACAGTAGGGGATCTAGAAATTTTAAGTACCTCTTTGAGGAGACGAAGACAGTAGCGGATTCAGAAATTTTAAGTAGGGAGGCACTGTAGATATAAATGTAATTGAATTTTTTTATAAAGAAATGTAAAACAATATTTATTGATTCATATGTTAACTGATTTGATAAACTACAATCGTCTTTTACGAGTTCTCATATTTTAAAATATATCTATGATAACTTGAATATTACAATTATAATCAGAAACTTTAGTTCTTAAACCAAAATTTGCAAGTAGTTCTCATAAATTGATTTATGTATAAGATCTATCAGAAATTGAGGTATTTTTCTTATTTTTAAAATATCTTCCATATAGAATTAGAGTTAACTTTACAAAAGTATTCACAATAAAAATATTAAAATCTATTATATAAATTTAAAAGTACGAGAACTAAAATGTCTAAGAAGAATTTGATACTTACTTGTCAATGGTGTGATATATATAGCCGGACAAATGACAAAAAAATTATAGTATGGTTTTAACTATAAAATTATATATATATATATATATATATATATAAAATGCGAATAGGAAAATTACGTAGAAACAAAAAAAAGAGACCCCACGCGGTATGCAACGTTAGGGACATTAAAAAAAACCACCATTCCACACACAGCCTTTGGTAAATAAAACGGATTCTCTTATACATAGACTTAACTGTTAGTTATTATTTATACTAAAAAAAATATACAAACCAATAATTTGAGGTGTACGTGGATCGGGCACTAGACCAAGATCATTAAATTTATTTATTTTTTTTTAAAAAAAACTACTATTGCATGGTTGAGGTAGTCTATTAGAAATAAGGGGCACAGGTTCAACCCCTCCCAAAGGTGTTTTTTTTTTTTTTTTAGTTCTAATTTTTTGACATTTTCAAATAACACGTGGGTTAGTTATTTTTAAGCTAATTAAATATTTTAATATTTTTCTAAAAAATTTTATATTATATACCAATTTATTTGGTTTAAAAAAATTTAAGTTTAGTTAAATATTAATGTTGAATGAGAAATTTTGGGTCAATCACAAATTGCCACATCACTTCTCAAATTAGTGGCGAGGTTTAAAAATAATTAAATTTGGGACTAATTAAATGTTACATGTGTTCTAAATTGAAATTGAAGAAGTAAATTGGCAAATCCCTGCCACGTGTTTTTATCCTCACCGTTGGATCAAATTATTTATTTTTGGTTTAATTAATTATTAATGTTTGGGCTAAATTCAATTAAATCCAAAAATAAACTTAATTTGGCCTGAAGGGCCAACAAATGCCCAAAATCTAATTAGTTGGGCCCAAGGGCTAGGTCAATGGACTAGTCAAGCCAAGCCCACAAAGCCCACCACCTGAGAACTCTATAAATAGAGAAGTTCTCCTTCATTTGAAAGGTTCAGAAAATTTACACTCAGAGAGCCTAGAGAGAATTCTCTCTACAATCAGAAGACTTCCTAACTCTTCAAGCTGAATCACACTTGAAACTGAAGTTTCTTGGAATACATACATCCTTCCAAAACTCCAACTTCAAGAACATCCATCCACGCGCTCCGCTTCAATTGAGAGAGAATCAGAGGATCAAGTACTAGAGATCGAACCACATCCGCATCAAATCTACATAAACACAAGTTCAACTCCACAAAACACATTTACGTGAAAAATGCTTTCTAAATAGTGATCTCGAGGAGGAGGTGTTTATGAGCTTTTTGCCAGGTTTTGAAAATGAACTCGACTATAGTAAAATTTGCAAATTGAGACTGTTGGAATTTGTGCCCTAAAGCCTCGTAATTTATTAGTTGATTAATTTAATTATTAATTATGCAATATTAATTTATCCATTAACCATAAAAACCCAAGGTTATTATATGAAGTCTTGAACAGGTATGTAGTTGACATATAGGTGGATCATGTTCAAGAAATAACCTAAAGGTCTATAGTATATGGATAAGGTTAGGTGCCTTATCCTGGTAACACTATGGATATGGCCCACTTTGTAATAGTTACAAATGGTTTGATTCAAACCATTCATGTAGAGACATGTGAGTGGGGTATCCTATACAAAGAGTTTGTATAAGACCGGACCGCGAAATATTTAATCTCTCTTTGTAAATCCGTTAATTAATGAGATTAATGTTTCATAGGATGATCATGTGCGACTCGATCTTAATCTTGAGTGACTTATGAACTCTTGTCTGTGAGGCCAGTCCTTTGATTTGCATGGGTGAGAGTGGCCCGAGTTGCCGACTCAATAAGCCTACCATTTTGAGGACTTGACTAAATGGGGAGCTGAGAACATAAACTTCACAAGATGGAATTCTCTCCTTCCCACATTGGGTAAGTAGATGAATAGTTCCCTTAAGTGCTGATTTCGGGTCTTGAATAAAGGGCCCCACCCTCTCACTGGCCCGAGAGGGACTTAGTTTATGGTTGGACCATAAACAAATTGTTCATTAAAAAAATCAGTGGTACTTAAGGACAAGATGTAATTACAGGGGTAAAACGGACATTTGACCCAGCTGTAATTATGAACAACTCGTGAAGGATCGACTTGCTTATACTGATTATATCCACGGACACAACTTGTCCTACAGTGCATAAGAGTTCAACTATGGGTCTATAGTAGTTTGCCCTATAGTTAATGAATGAAGGTTAATTTAGTTAAAGAATTTAATTAATTAATCTTGGATCATTGGAGCTTATAATCTGTAGGTCCATAAGGTCCCCTTGCTAGCTCACCACAGACCAACAAGGATCAACTATGTTGAAAGAAAAATTTGAAATGTTCAAATTTATGAGGGAAAATATTAATTGTATTGGATACAATTTAATTACATGATTTATTATAAAGTTTATTTGAATGAGATTCAAATTATAACTTTATAATATGGAGAATTAATTTTATTGAAGGAGAAATTTTGGACCAATCACAAATCGCTACGTCATTTATCAAATTAATGGCGAAATTATAAAATAATTAAATTTGGGACTAATTAAATGTTACATGTGTCCTAAATTGAATTTGAAACGGAAAATTGGCAATTTCGATGGTGCTACGTGTTTCGGTCCTCATCGTTGGATCAAATTAGTTATTTTTGGTTCAATTAATTATTAATGTTTAGGCTAAAATTTAATTAAGTAAAAAAAAAAAAGACTTAATTTGACCCAAATGGCCCAAAGGCCAAATCCAATTAGTTAGGCCCAATGGGTCAGGCCCATGGACCAATCAAGCCCAAGCCCATAAGGCCCACCTGAGAACTCTATAAATAGAGAAGTTCTCTTCATTTACGGGGTTCAGAAATTTTACACTCAGAGAGCCTAGAGAGAATTCTCCCTACAATCAGAAGACTCCATAACTCCTGACGCTGAACCAACACTTGAAGACTGAAGCTCATTGGAATACATACATCCATCCAAGACTCCAACTTCACGTGCATCCACGCGCTCCGCTTCCATACATCAAGCGTACGCATACAAACACCCATCCAAGACTCCAACTCCACGTGCATCCACGCGCTCCGCTTCCATACATCAAGCGTACGCGTGCATACATCCATCCAAGACTCCAACTCCACGTGCATCCACACGCTCCGCTTCCATACATCAAGCGTGCGCGTGCATACATCCATCCAAGACTTCAACTTCACGTGCATCCACGCGCTCCGCTTCCATACATCAAGCGTACGCGTACAGTTGAGAGAGAATCAGAGGATCAAGTACTAGAAATCGAACCACATCCGCATCAAACTTATATAAACACAAGTTCAACTCCACGAATTAAATTTCTTCGAAAATCTCGTGCGAACAAATTGGCATGCCCAGTGGGACCTTCTCTACCTCTCATCTCTCTCTCAACACTTAAATCAAGCAATGGCTTCTAAGAAAGTAGCACCCAACGCTCTTGCAGCGTTCAACGCTCCTACAGCATCCAACGCTCATGCTGCGTCTAACGCTCCTGCTGCAAGTGATGCATACACAGGACCCATCACTCGCAGTCGCTCAAAGGGGATCATGCAGGAGAAGGAACAAGGTTCTACTGTCGCAAAGGACATCTTGAGGCGATTGACAGAATCTCCTAAAGGGGGGATTGTCATCAAAGAAAATCCTTTGTATGACAACTTTGCTCCTGCCTCTGACCAGTCCAAAAAGAAATCATACCCTGATGTGATGTCCGTTATGATGGCTGACATAGCGACCGAGGCAGCTATGACTGGATTACAGAGGAAGATAAATTTCCTAGCGAAAGCTCTCGAGGAGCAAGATAATGAGATCGCTGCCTTGAGAGAGCAAATGCAGGCTCGAGAAACTGCCGAGTCGAGCCGCACTCCTGCTGTCAAGGCAAATGACAAAGGAAAAACTCTGCTGCAGGAAAACCAGCTGCAGCATTCTACCTCTGTCGCCTCTCTGTGCAGGACATGATCACAAACACCATCAGAGCCCAGTATGGGGAATCGCCACAAAATTCTTTATGTACACCAAGCCGTACACTAAAAGAATTGACAATCTCATAATGTTTGCCGGATATCAACCACCAAAATTCCAGCAGTTCGACGAAAAGGGCAACCCTAAACAACACGTTGCTCATTTTGTTGAAACATGTGAAACTGCAGGAACTAGGGGAGATCAACTGGTTAGACAGTTCGTCCGTACCTTGAAAGGAAATGCTTTCGATTGGTACACTGATCTAGAGCTAGAAGTGATTGACAGCTGGGAGTAGTTAGAAAGAGAATTCCTGAACCACTTTTACAGCACTAGGCAGACTGTTAGCATGATGGAGCTAACAAATGCCAAGCAACGGAAGGGAGAGCCAGTCATCGACTACATCAACCGATGGAGAGCTCTAAGTCTTGATTGCAAAGATAGACTCATTGAACTATCTTCAGTGGAGATGTGCACCCAAGGCATGCACTGGGAACTTCTCTACATCTTGTAGGGAATCAAGCCTCGCACATTTGAAGAGTTGGCAACTCGCGCCCACGATATGGAGTTGAGCATCACCAACAGAGGAACAAAGGACTTCCTGGTCCCAGGAGAAAAGAAGGATAAGAAGGATATAAAGGGCACCGAGAAAACTGTGAAGAGTGCCACGAAAGAATCTATGGTCGTCAATACGACCCCATTGAAATTTTCCTCTAAAGGAAGAGATTCAAGAGTTGAAAAGAGAGATGACGGAGGCGAGCGACGTCGCCTAACTTTGAAGGAGAGGCAGGAAAAGGTTTATCCATTTCCAGACTCTGACGTTGCAGATATGCTAGAGCAACTGTTGGAGAAACAACTGATCCAACTTCCCGAATGCAAGCGGCGGGAGAAGTTAGGAACAGTTAACGACTCCAACTACTACAAGTATCATCGGGTCGTTAGCCACCCAATTGAAAAGTGCTTTGTGCTGAAAGAGTTGATTATGAGGTTGGTTCGTGAAAAGAAGATTGAGCTAGATCTGGATGAGGTGGCTCAGGCAAATCATGTCGCGGTGGCAATGCCTTCAAGCGTTCCACCATCAACACGGCTTCATGATCAAGGAGAAAGTTTGATCCAATTTGGGACTTTTGAGCCTATAGTCGTTCGGTTCCAGCAAGAGATCATAATGACAGACCTTCAAGGCAAAGATGACTTTGTTGAAGATGATGACGAAGGGTGGATCCTTGTGACCCATCGAAAGAAAAGAAAGGCGAGCTCCACCAAAAAAAGAGTTGCGCTTCCGTCGAGATTACAGAAGAGGAAGCAAGACTTATAAAAAGAAAGCAAAGAAGAAGGTGTGGAAGTCTAAACCTGTCAAGGAGGAGAACGAAGATTTTTCTCAACCTCGATGACCAGTGACTCTGGCAGAATTTCTTCCATAAAACTTTCTTGATGATCATCCAGAGGAAGTGCTAGAAGTTGTTGCGTGTCATGTCGTCAGCACAGCAGAAGGCGAATATATTCCTTCAAGCTCGTTGGAGACGATGGTAGAATTAAAAGACCAACCGTCGTTCGACATAGAAGACTTGTTGTCTCTCCCTCAGACAGCTAAGACCGCTCTTATTGATGCACTGCTAAACTCAGGTGCATCAAGTTCATCAAGTTCAAGCATCCTAGCCTCCAGGGTGCGTACATGCGCTTCTTGCTGCACATTTATAGGCTTTCAGATGAAGACCTATTGTTGGGATCAAAGTCTCATAACAGGCCCCTATTTGTCTCGGGATACATGCGAGAGCAAAGGTTGGTCAAATTCTCATTGACGATGGGTCAGCTGTCAACATTATGCCTAAATCGACTATGAAGCAATTAGGTATCTCAATGGAAGAACTGATGAATAGCAAGTTAGTGATCCAAGGCTTCAATCAAGGTGGTCAATGAGCGATCGGCATGATTCGCCTGGAACTCATTATTGGCGACCTAAAGGCCAACACATTGTTCCACGTCATAGATTCGAGGACTACTTACAAGTTGTTGTTGGGGCGTCCTTGGATTCATGGAAATGGAGTGATAACTTCTACACTCCATCAATGCTTCAAGTTTTATCAAGATGGCAGTAAGAAGGTTGAAGCAGATTCCAATCCATTCTCAGAAGCTGAGTCCCACTTCGCAGACGCAAAGTTCTACTTAAAGACTGATAATATCGGTGAAGTTATGCCCGCGGAGATTCCTCTAATGAAAGGGGAGGATAAGTCTCAGTCCAAGCCACAAATAGATGCAACAAAAGAATCAAGTGAAGAGGCCAGTACTTCTGACTCTCAAAAGAGTAAGGCATCTACTAGCTCTACGAAGACTAAAAATTTCGCTCTCCCAAGTCCTCCAATCTTGCGTTATGTTCCTTTGTCGAGACGCAAGAAAGGCGAGTCACCATTCGTAGAATGCTCGAGGGGCTTGAAGGTCGGTGATGTGGAGATCTTAAAAGAAAGTTTTGTTACACCTCTTACAAAAATAACAAGACAAGAAATTCACAAACAAAAAATGGACCTGACGAAGGCGAATTTGCCTGAAAGACGAACAAAAGATGGGTTCGAACCAAAGGCTTATAAGCTGCTGGCAAAAGCAGGCTATGACTTTACAACTCACACTGAGTTCAAAAGCTTGAAGATTTATGAGCAGCCTGAACTTTCTCTGTCCCAGAAGAAGCTTTTGCAGGAAGGATATGCCATACCTGCCTCAAGGAAAGGACTTGGATATAAGTCTCCTGAGCCGGTTCGCATAACTAGAAAGGGAAAGGCAAAAGTGGCTGACATCAATC
The DNA here is from genome assembly GCA_002890555.2 of Lagenaria siceraria. NCBI lineage: Eukaryota > Viridiplantae > Streptophyta > Magnoliopsida > Cucurbitales > Cucurbitaceae > Lagenaria > Lagenaria siceraria. The sequence goes on along the minus strand of CM016483.1, from coordinate 15,291,514 downwards.
ACATAACAATAAAGAAGGTTGATAACTCTAAAGAAGGGGAAAACAATGGTCAAAGAACTTCTATCTTCGACCGCATTCGACCGCCTGTTGCACGTTCCTTAGTCTTTGAAAGGCTAAGTATGACGGAAACAGAAGAAGAAAGTCAGCGCCCAACGGCTAACCTCGACCGATGCTCTGCCTTTCGAAGGCTTGTCATGCCTTCTGGGAGGAAGAAGATATTCATCATTCTCCAGTGACGACTCGACCCTCGACATTTAAAAGATTAAGTGTGCTTACGAAGAAAAATGAGAAAGCACCTCGCGGGTCAATTTTCGATCGCCTTAAGCATGAAGGTGTCGAGAATCACTCTAACAAAAGGTCGTCATTCGAGCAAAAAAAAAAAAAGAAAAGATTCGCGGTGATGCTCCTAGTATACCTACAAAGAAGAGTGGAGAAAAATCTCGCACATCAATTTGGCGCCGCATTAAGCATGAGTATGTTGAGAATCATTCAAATCAAGTGCCCCCTTGCGAGACAGAGGAGGGAGGAGAAATTCATAGTAATGTTCCTTCGCGAATGAAAAGAAATTTTTTTGTCACCCTCGATACAAGTGAAGGCTCTTTAAAGGTGAAAAGACGTGACGTTATCCTTACTAAGCCCGATAGTGAAAACTTAGAACAGGAAGAAAGCGAAACTTCATGTCATCATATCACCATCATTGAAGAGTTGGAGAGCGAAATATCCGAAGAAGATGTGGAGGACGCCCCACTCAAGCTTGAGGATGGTGGTTAATCCACAGTAGATGAACTCAAAGAAGTGAATCTCAGCACAGTAGAGGAACCGCATCCAACTTTCATTAGCGCGTCTCTCTCAAGTGAAGAGGAAGGCGAATATATGAGCCTACTCACTAAATACAAGGACATCTTTGCTTGGTCATACAAAGAGATGCCAGGACTTGACCCAAAAGTAGCAATCCATCATCTCGCAATCAAGCAAGGGTATCGACCCGTCAAACAGGCTCAATGACGCTTTCGGCCAGAGCTTATTCCCCAAATTGAAGCAGAAGTCAATAAGTTGATTGAAGCAGGATTCATTCGCGAAGTCAAATATCCAACGTGGATAGCCAACATTGTTCCCGTTAGAAAGAAGAACGGACAGCTTCGCGTCTGCATAGACTTTCGCAACTTGAATAATGCATGCCCAAAGGATGACTTTCCATTGCCTATCACGGAGATCATAGTTGACGCAACTACTGGGCATGAAGCCTTATCCTTTATGGATGGGTCATCCGGGTATAATCAAATACGGATGGCTCTCGCGGATGAGGAAATGACTGCCTTCGCACTCCAAAGGGAATATACTGCTACAAGGTGATGCCCTTCGAATTGAAGAATGATGGCGCTACTTATCAACGTGCCATGCAAAAAGTATTTGATGACATGTTGCACAAACATGTTGAATGCTATGTTGACGATCTCGTGGTTAAGTCCAAGAAACGGCAAGACCATCTGAGAGATTTAAAAGTTGTGTTTGACCGCTTGCGGAAATATCAGCTGAGGATGAATCCTCTCAAGTGTGCGTTCGACGTAACCTCAGGGAAGTTTCTTGGTTTCATCGTAAGGCATCGGGGAATTGAGATAGATCAGTCCAAGATCGATGCTATTCAGAAGATGCCAAGGCCAAGAAATCTACACGAGTTGAGAAGTCTCCAGGGTCGTTTGGCTTACATACGAAGATTTATTTCCAACCTTGCTGGCCGATGTCAACCTTTTCAAAAGTTGATGAGAAAAGGAGAAAGTTTTGAGTGGGATGAGGCTTGTCAAAATTCTTTTGACAGCATAAAGAAATACTTGCTTAATCCCCCTGTCCTAGGCGCTCCCTTAGCAGGTAAGCCGTTGATATTGTACATTGTCGCACAGGAAAGGTCGCTGGGGGCATTACTGGCGCAAGAAGGGGAGAAGGGGAAGGAACGTGCTCTCTACTATCTAAGTAGGACCCTAACGGGAGCTGAAATCAATTACTCCCCTGTCGAGAAAATGTGTCTTGCGCTTTTCTTTGCGATAGACAAGTTGAGGCACTACATGCAGGCTTTCACAGTTCATCTAGTTGCGAAAGCTGAGCCTATTAAGTATGTGTTATCCAGGCCGATCATCTCCGGGCGCCTGGCTAAATGGGCGATTCTGCTCCAGCAATACGACATTGTATATGTGCCACAAAAGGCGATTAAAGGACAACATTAGCTGACTTCTTAGCAAATCACCCAATTCCATCAGATTGGAAGTTATGCGAAGACTTGCCCGACGAGGAGGTTTTCTTAGTTGAAATTACAGAGCTTTAGACTATGTACTTTGATGGTGCAGCACGAAGGAGTGGAGTGGGGGCAGACATCGTCCTCATCTCACCTGAAAGACATATGCTGCCTTATAGCTTTACACTTGGTGAATTATGTCAAATAATGTCGCTGAATATCAGGCTTTAATAATTGGCCTCCAGATGGCGTTAGAAATGGGAATATCGTACATAGAAGTTTATGGCGATTCGAAGTTGATAATCAGTCAACTCTTGTGGCAGTATGATGTGAAGCATGAAGATTTAAAGCCTTACTTCACCTATGCCAGACAATTGCTGGAAAAGTTCGACAGTGTAATGTTGGAGCATGTACCAAGGTCAGAAAACAAGAAGGCAGATGCTTTGGCAAACCTAGCTACTGCATTGACAATTCAAGATGATGAAACTCTAAACATATCGCTTTGCCAAAAGTGGATTATGCCGTCAATTGAGGATGAATGCGAAGAAATGAACCTGACATCAGTCTATTTAATTGACGAGGAAGACTGGCGCCAACCCATCATAGATTATCTTGAACATGGTAAACTTCCAACAGATCTCCGTCGTAAAACTGAGGTGCGAAGGAGAGCAGCTCACTTCATTTACTATAAGGGGACTTTATATCGTCGTTCCCTGGAAGGGCTCTTTCTTCGATGCCTCGGAAAAGAAGAGTCAATAAGAGCGCTAGAGGAGGCGCATTCAGGCGTCTGTGGCGCACACCAATCTGGACCGAAGCTTCAATTTCAGTTGAAGAGGATGGGATACTATTGGCCCAAGATGATCCAAGATTCGATGGAGTATGCGAAGAAGTGTGAAGCTTGTCAATACCATGCAAACTTCATACATCAACCACCAGAGCCCCTGCATCCAACTTTGGCTTCATGGCCTTTTGAAGCTTGGGGACTTGATCTTGTTGGTCCTATAACACCCAAGTCGTCAGCAGGACATTCTTACATCCTAGCAGCGACAGATTACTTTTCAAGATGGGCTGAGGCCATTGCGCTGAGAGAAGCCAAGAAAGAAAATGTGGCAGACTTTATCCGAACTCACATCATCTACCAGTACGGAATTCTCCACCGAATTGTAACGGATAATGGAAGATAATTTTCTAACAGCCTAATAGATAAATTGTGCGAAAAGTTTAAATTCAAGCAATACAAGTCGTCCATGTACAACGCAGCGACGAATGGGCTAGCAGAAGCTTTCAACAAAACTTTATGTAACCTACTGAAGAAAATCGTCTCTAAGTCAAAGAGAGATTGGCAAGAGAAGATTGGTGAAGCGCTATGGGCTTACCGAACTACTCATCGCACTCCTACAGGAGTTACACCATATTCTCTTGTTTATGGAGTGGAGGCTGTTCTCTCATTGGAAAGGGAAATTCCATCACTAAGGATGGCAGTTCAAGAGGGGCTAACTACAGAAGACAATGCCAAAATACGTCTTCAAGAGTTAGAGGCACTTGACGAAAAGCGGCTAGAAGCTCAACAGGCGTTGGAATGTTACCAAGCGCGAATGTCCAAAGCCTTTGATAAGCACGTGAAGCCCCGATCATTTCAAATTGGTGATCTAGTGCTTGCTATAAGGAGACCTATCATCACAACAAGACATACAGGAAATAAGCTTACTCCTAAGTGGGATGGACCCTATATCGTCAAAGAAGTCTACACAAATGGAGCGTACAAGATCGTCGATCAGGATGGATTAAGGATTGGCCCAATAAATGACAAATTCCTTAAGAAATTTTATGCATGATAAGTATGTAAAATGCTCCTTATCGCAAGAGCCTAAACTGCACGGTGCTCCTGGCCTGCATGAGCTTAAAAGGTGAACGACCAAACAAAAAAAAAATTGAACTACGTTATGACTTGATCCCTATACATTATAAAGGGTACGTAGGCAGCTTGAAGGAAACTTTAAGTTCAGTCACACCATAAAAAAAAATGTCGCAATCACTTGAAACGTGACACTAGGACATTGATGGTGTTCGTTAAAGGATGTCACTTTTGTCTTAAATTCGATGATATCATTGTTGCATCTCCCTCTTCCAAGACGCGTTGGTGACTCACAAGTTCCTCTGGGGGCGAACGAGCTCGGATCTTATGGCAAACGTATGGCCATAGACCCTCCCAAGTTCCTCTAGCGGCGAACGAGCTCGGATCTTATGGCAAACGTATGGTCATAGACCCGCCCAAGTTCCTCTGGCGGCGAACGAGCTCGGATCTTATGACAAACGTATGGCCATAGACCCTCACAAGTTCCTCTGGGTGGCGAATGAGCTCGGATCTTATGGCAAACGTATGGCCATAAACCCTCCCAAGTTCCTCTGGCGGCGAACGAGCTCGGATCTTATGACAAACGTATGGCCATAGACCCTCACAAGTTCCTCTGGGCAGCGAACGAACTCGGATCTTATGACAAACGTATGGCCATAGACCCTCACAAGTTCCTCTGGGTGGCGAAGGAGCTCGGATCTTATGGCAAACGTATGGCCATAGACCGTCCCAAGTTCCTCTGGCGGCGAACGAGCTCGGATCTTATGACAAACGTATGGCCATAGACCCTCACAAGTTCCTCTGGGTGGCGAACGAGCTCGGATCTTATGGCAAACGTATGGCTATAGACCCTCCCAAGTTCCTCTGGCGGCGAAGGAGCTTGGATCTTATGACAAACGTATGGCCATAGACCCTCACAAGTTCCTCTGGGTGGCGAAGGAGCTTGGATCTTATGACAAACGTATGGCCATAGACCCTCACAAGTTCCTCTGGGTGGCGAACGAGCTCGGATCTTATGGCAAACTTATGGCCAGAGACCCTCACAAGTTCCTCTGGGTGGCGAACGAGCTCGAATCTTATGGCAAACGTATGGCCACAGACCCTCACAAGTTCCTCTGGGCGGCGAACGAGCTCGGATCTTATGGCAAACGTATGGCCACAGACCCTCACAAGTTCCTCTGAGCGGCGAACGAGTTCGGATCTTATGGCAAACGTATGGCCACAGACCCTCCCAAGTTCCTCTGGGCGGCGAACGAGTTCGGATCTTATGGCAAACGTATGGCCACAGACCCTCCCAAGTTCCTCTAGGCGGCGAACGAGTTCGGATCTTATGGAAAATGTATGGCCACAGACCCTCCCAAGTTCCTCTGGGCGGCGAACGAGTCCAGATCTTATGGCAAACGTATGGCCACAGACCCTCCCAAATTGCTCTGGGGGCGAACGAGCTCGGATTTTATGGCAAACGTATGGCCATAGACCCTCCCAAGTTCCTCTGGCGGCGAACGAGCTCGGATCTTATGACAAATGTATGGCCACAGACCCTTACAAGTTCATCTGGGTGGATAACGAGTTTTAATCTTATGGCAAACGTATGGCCATAGACCCTCGCAAGTTCCGTAGAAGCCAAAGCGGCAATCTAAGCGTACCTGAAAAAAAAATTTGCACTTTTACATGTTCTGTACAATAGCGATTATGAACAGACTAGCTTTAAAACAAAAATCTAACCGTTCAGAATGAGGCCCTATGTGTCTCGAATAGGCAAATAAAGTTTCGATACGATCCGACGGTTGAAATTCTAGAAATGACGTTTTTCCGAGAGCTGTCGCTGAAAAAAGTTCTCAGTTTTACATGTTATGTACAATAGTGATTATGAACACATTAGAGCTCAAAACAAAGATCTAACCGTTCAGAATCTGGCACTATGTTTCCCAAAGAGGCTGTTAAAATTTCAAGATGATCCGACGGTTGGAACGACGGCAAGACGCAATTTTCAAGGAGCTGTCGCAGAGAATCCGAAATTCTATTTGTCTTCTTTGTTCCCACTTTACCTCATTAGGTCACTTAAATAATGTATATATATAAATATATATATATATATATATATATATATATATATATATATATATATAATCCTAAACCCTAGTTCCTTAAGGAATTAGGTATATATATATATAGATATATTTAAGTTTCTCGAATTAAAATTTGGCCATATTCCAAATTTTATATTAAATTCAAATGATTTTATCAAATTTAAATCACGGATAATATCTCAATTTTATCCCAAAATAAAATTTGGCCATATTCCAATTTTTATATTAAATTCGAATGATTTTATCAAATTTAAATTGCGGATAATATCTCAAATTTATCTCCAAAAAAATAAAATTTGGCCATATCCCGAATTTTATCTCCGATTCAAATCAAACTTCGAATTTATCCCAAAATAAAATTTGGTCATATCCCGAATTTTATCTCAAATTCAAATCAAACTTCGAAGTTATCCCAAATTAAATTTGGTCATATTCCAAATTTTATATCAAGTTTTAAATCAAACTCATGTACTAAATTTATAATTTGATTGACACACCAAATAGGGTCAAATTCAAGAACCTATACAACTTGCATTTTGACTCAACTTCATCTTTTTCGAGATTCACCCACCATATACGTGCATAAATCTCAAAAAGGGGGCATTTGTTGAAGGAGAAATTTTGGACCAATCACAAATTGCCACGTCATTTATCAAATTAATGGCGAAATTATAAAATAATTAAATTTGGGACTAATTAAATGTTACATGTGTAAATTAGTAATTTCGATGGTGCCACGTGTTTCCGTCCTTATCGTTTGATCAAATTAGTTATTTTTTGTTCAATTAATTATTAATGTTTGGGCTAAAATTTAATCGAGTCAAAAAAAAATAGACTTAATTTGACCCAAATGACCCAAATCCAATTAGTTGGGCCCAATGGTTCAGGCCCATGGACCAATCAAGCCTAAGCCCATAAGGCCCACCTAAGAACTCTATAAATAGAAAAGTTCTCTTCATTTACGGGGTTCAAAAATTTTACACTCAAAGAGCCTAGAGAGAATTCTCCCTACAATCAGAAGACTCCATAACTCCTGGCGCTGAACCACACACTTGAAGACTGAAGCTCATTGGAATACATACATCCATCCAAGACTCCAACTTCACGTGCATCCACGCGCTCCGCTTCCATACATCAAGCGTACGCATACAAACACCCATCCAAGACTCCAACTCCACGTGCATCCACGCGCTCCGCTTCCATACATCAAGCGTGCGCGTGCATACATCCATCCAAGACTTCAACTTCACGTGCATCCACGCGCTCTGCTTCCATGCATCAAGCGTACGCGTACAGTTGAAAGAGAATCAGAGGATCAAGTACTAGAGATCGAACCACATCCACATCAAACTTATATAAACACAAGTTCAACTCCACGAATTAAATTTCTTCGAAAATCTCGTGCGAACAAATTTATTTGAATATGATTCAAATAGTTAATTATTTATTTGGATGATATCGATATAATTAAATAAATTATTTAGTTTGAATAAGATTCAAATTAAATATATAATGGGAGAATTAATCTATTTGAATATGATTCAAATAATTAAATTATTTGGATGAGATCCATATAATAAAGTTATTTAATTTAAGTAAGATTTGAATTAAATAATTGGAGAGATAATTAATTAATTTGAATTGGATTCAAATAATTAATTATTTAATTTGGATGAGATTCAAATTAAAGATCCTGTCGGAGATAAATATTTAAATATGATTTAAATATTTTAAACCATTTAATATGAGATATTATTTGGGTAGATATTTATTAATATTAGATATTATTAAATATTTCAAAGGTTATTCTAATAGGATTAGGAGTAACCTATAGAGTTCTATAAATAGGGCCCTTGGGAGCTCTGATAGAACTCACTAGACACACCCTACAGAATCTCTCCACAAGGAATAATCTTTATGATTATTCTAAAACTCTCCCTCTAGAAATTCTCCAAATTTTCTTAGAAAAGTTCTAAAAAAATTCTTCTTCACATTCCCTTCAATCTTTCAAGAAGCGGTTCCCACAAACCAGATCCTTGCCAGAGTCATAGCAAGGAAGATCTCGTAGAATTAGAAGAATTCAAGGAGAAGATCGAGAAGAATTCAAGGAGGAGATTACCGATACAAGGAGAAGATTTTTCTGCATTTGTGGATCGACAAAGGTATGATGCTTAACCTTTTCTTGCTTTTTTGTATTTTTATTCTTTCAAGAAATCAAAGAACGCGATCACATGCTTCCGCCAGGATTCAATTCCCTTCAGAAACATCTATTAATGGTTTTAAATAGTGGCTAAGAGCTTGGTTTGAGCGGTTTGGAAAAAAATAAAATTAACTTAAACTATGAGTTTCTTCATAGTCAAGCAAATCATACTATATTTTATAAACACTTGAAGAATAATAAAATCTCAATTTTGATTGTTTATGTAAATGATATTATTCTCATAGGTGATGATGAACCAGGTTTAGCGAACCTTAAGAAAAATCTTGCACGTGAATTTCAAATCAAAGACTTTGGAACATTGAAATATTTCCTAGGAATGAAATTCACAAGACCGAAAAAGGGTATCTTTGTTAATCAAAGGAAGTATGTTTTGGCCTTAATTAAAGAAACAGGCTTACTTAGTTGCAAGATTGTAGAAACCCTATCGAACCTAATCTCAAGCTACAAGTAGCAAAAGTTGAAGAAATAAAGGACAAGGAACGCTACCAGAGAGTTATTGGAAGATTGATTTATCTATCCCATAGACGTCCTGATATTGCATATACAATGAGCATGGTTAGTCAATTTATGCATGCTCCTGGACCAACTCATTTTGAAGCTACCTACAGAATTTTGAGATATTTGAAAGGGTCGTCTGGAAAAGGTATTTTATTTCAAAGAAATAATAACTTCCAAATAGAAGTTTATATTGAAGTAGATTAGGCAGGAAGTGCTATAGATAGAAGATCTACATTTGGTTATTGTTCCTTCGTTGGAGGAAATTTGGTTACTTGGATAAGTAAAAAGCATAATGCGGTGGCTAGAATTAGAGTTTAGAGCTTTAGCTCATGGGATTTGTGAGGGCATATGGATCAAAAGGATTCTTGAAGAATTGAAGATTTCCTTGGCTATACGGATTTATTGTGACAATAAAGCCGCCATCTCTATTACTCATAATCCAGTTCTACATGATAGAACAAAACATATCGAGGTTGATAAGCATTTTATTAAGGAGAAGATTGAAGCAAGAACAATATATATTCTTTATCTTACTATATCCGAGCAAATTGCTGATGTACTAACTAAAGGTCTTCCAAAGAAACAATTTGACAGATTGATTAACAAGCTGGCTATAGAAGACATCTTCAAACCAGCTTGTGGGAGAGTATTGAAATTTCTATGTGTATGAATATTAATTGTTAAATATTTTCCTTTATTGTCTTTATTATTTTACATAATTATAAGAGGTCTTTCTCACATATAAGAAGACCTAAGATTGCACATATAGAATAAGAGAAAAATTATTTTTATTCTCTTAAATTCAAGTAATCTCTTCAATTAACGAATTTATAAAGAAAGATTATATACTTCACGATTCAGTCTTATACAAACTCTTTGTATAGAATATCGCCTCTCATATGTTTCCACATGAACAATTTGGATCAAATCATTTGTAACAATTACAAAATGGGCCGCATCTATTGTAACGACCCAACTTCCTAGGACTTGTACTAGGCCGTCACTATATGCCTGCATACATCTCAAACGATTCTTTTTCACAAATTTAACATAAAAATTAAGTGAACTCTATAAATCAAATAATTTTCTTGAATTCCAAATAACTAGAAATCTTTGATCAGGGTAGCCCAAGATTTTTAAAACAAAACAGTTAAAGAACATAAATTTTGAGTAAACTAAAACGATAGAGATACTGAACACCAAAAAGAAAATAAATCTTATACAACATGGATTGGCTTTTAAAACATGAAAATTATGCGGAAGCTACTTCTGGTCCCTTGGCATTATCACAAATTCTTCTTGTCACACGTTAGTGCATCTTTTCCCTTACCTGAAAAATATCATAAGAAAATGGTGAGTATAAAAATACTCAGTAAGTAAACACCCTATAGGGGTCAGGATATGCATGTATGTCCTTTAAATGCAATATACTAGTGGGTCATGCATACTTCAACTTAACATATATAACTATTAGAATTAATAATTAAACTTGTCCTACCGTAGGTGAGTTGTATCCACGAACCTCTAGTGAATCCCGAAGGAAACACGTACTTCTAGTGAATCCTGAAGGAAACACAACGTCTAGTGAATCCCAAAGGAAACATAACCTTTGGTGGTTTCCGAAAGAAACACAAATCTCTAGTGGTTTCTAAAGGAAACACAAACCTCTGGTGAATACACGACTATAGGTAGAAGTGTAATTACCACAAACATACATAATTGGTAATATACGTAAAGGTCCCACAATATAGAATCATAACATATCTCATGGAAACATTATCATGCTCATATATCCTCTTACATAAATTCACCTGCAAAGCATATAAACGATCTTAGAGAAGTCAACAAGATCTTTCTAACTATATCACTTGGCACGAAGGCAGTTCCAATAGTAAGATTACTTATCTCGATATTTAATCCAAATATTTATCCAAGAAAAATAGCAATCCAAACTCTTTTTTTTGCTCTTTAAGTAAAATTCTTAATTTAACATCCAAAATGTGACCCGCTCCAACGCCACCTTAAAACCCCAAACAACTCTTTGAAACCTATGCCAAAATCACAACCAAAGATTGAAACCTATGCCAAAATCACAACCAAGGATTGTGAACACAAATTTACAGCATACTTAAATAACATAAAAAGCCTTGAAACATTAGAATACCACAAGAACCTTACCAAAATTACCAAAACTTATCTTGAGCACTGCTGGATAGTGGTCCTTAACACCCCAAAACTTCGATCCACACTTCAAAACATAATCGATATCAATTAAATTAAAACCAAACATCAAGAAAACCCAATAAAATAGCAAAATCTTACGTAAAATAATCCAATCCTTATCCAAAACTGAGATTCCGGTGAAACCCAAAGAGATGCCCGCAGACTATGGAGGAAAAACACCCAAATGGACGGCTGCGACTCATCAAGACTCTTACGGACGCGATGTGTAGACGAACTGGAGCAATCAGTGGCATTAGAATCGTTCGACGCGTCATGGGAGAGTGGCTGGTCGGTAGTGAGATGAACATTGTTGCAGATCGAGCGAAAGGAGAGAGGGGAAGATCGATGGGGGGCAGCGTACGCGAAGAAGAAGAAGATGAAAACGATTTTCTTTTCTTTTTTTCAACTTGCACACATACTGAGGCTACCTAGCATATATATATATATGTAGGAAAATTTTCACATATAGAAAAAATGTCCAACTATTTACAAAAAATAGCAAAAAAATACTGATAGACATTGATAGACTTCTATCAGTATCTATCAGTGATAGATTTCTATAATTTCTATTGCTGATAGACCCTGATAGACTTCTATCAGAATCTATCACAACTATCTAAAAATTTTGCTATTTTGTGTAAATAGTTTCCCTTATTTTTCTATTTTTAAAACTCTCCCATATATATATATATATATATATATATATATATATATATTTAAATCTCTTTTTCCTCAAGCAATTCAACTCAACAAATTAAATCTCCCAATTAAAATTCAACTTCACCAATTGAATTTAAACCCAAAACTTTTATCAAGTTTGATTTAAATTGAATTATCTTCTCAAAATAATTCAATTAAGCCTTAAAAATTTCAAAATACACCCCAAACAATTAGAGATAATTAAATTAAAAATTATCTCAAAATTTAGGTTGTCACATCCATAATGTCGCTAGTATAAGGCACCTAACCTTATCCATATACTATAAACCTTTTAGGTTATTACTTTAACATGATCCACATGTATGTCAACTATATACTGTTCTAGATTACATCTAATAACCCTAGATTTTTACTATATAATGGATAATTTCATATTGCATATTTAATAATTAAATTAAATAACTATTAAATAACTAATTAACTACGAGGCTTTAGGCCACAAATCCCAACAACCAGCAATAACAAATAGTATCTTGAGCTGCCGAAGAAGCAACGAGAGTCAGAGCTATACTCCCAAGTCTATAACGAAAGGCCCAACTTATAAGTAGTCAGTCTACAATCTCGCAGCTTGGAAATGGGGGCTAATTGGGTGAATTTTGGCTTGACAAAATAAGTCAAAAGTTAAAATAAGATAAATTTGATAAAATTTGATCTAACTTGTTTGAGATTAGGAAAAAATCATTTCCTAATTCTCGTAGAATTAAGCTAAGTCGTAGATTAAATCCCCTATAAATACATCATTATGCCTCCATATGAGGTAACTTAAACTTCTAACTTCTTCTCCATTATAGAGTTCTCATATTGACTTTTAGCATCAAAGCCATTTTTCTTTGTTTTGCAGGCCCTCCCTTCTCCAATTATAAATTTATCGTTGTTGTCACGTAAAGGTCAGGTGGATTTTTCCCTATCCAAATTTTGGCATCAACAAACAACATCATAAATCTAATTATTGTCTCTAAATCAAGATGAATTTTAGAGGTCAATAAATAAAACTTGCGACATGAGATATAACAACATGAACTATCTAAATGTGAACAAAGCTCAAACAACAAATTTCGAAGTGAGATAGCTAAAGGTAATGAACATGTTGTTGGCTTTTTGGCCCTTAATCTCAAATTAATTAATTTTAATTAATGATTTAATTAATGTTTGATGATAACAAACCTGATTTTGTTTACTAACAATTTTATTATTTTGAATAGACCATAGCGTAGAGCTCGAAACAACGATTTCGATGCCTCTTGAATCACCAAAATCGGAGTTCAAACGAAGAAGTTATCGTCGAAATAAAGTTAACGAAAAAATGCTGAGGTGGTGACGTGACCAAATTAATCATCAAATTAGACTAATTAAGGAGTGCCACTTGAAGCCATAGAGGGAGTGACACAAGGGGCTTTATTTTATAATTGGTGGATTTTAATAAAACTAAAAGATATTGATTTTGAAAATAATAAAAAATGATTTTAAAAAGAAATGAATTTAATATTATATATATGTATGTGTCTAACGGCTAGTTGTTTTTAAAGTAAATGAATTTAATATTATATATGTTTGTGTCTAACGGCTAGTTGATTTTAAAATTAAAAAGAAAATTACTTTTTTACTTTTAATCTCAACCACTCAATTTGCTTTTTACACAATCCAATGAATCAAAATCAAATTCAATTTTTTAGCCCACTTCCCTCTCTTTTTAAACTTCATCTTCCCAAAATTGTTTCAACTTTTTCACACTTTTCAATTCTCAAAATTAGCAAAAGGCCACCATTGTTGCTCTCTCTCCAAGCTTCCAATTTGTATCTTTTCATCTTATTCTTGAGAGAAATTTTTATTGTATTGTGAGGATTAAAGTGTGTGAGCTCAAATTTGCATACTCACTCTTTTTAGAGAGTTTTATTGTGTGATTTAAAGCTTTCAACAACATTATAACGGTTTGATCCTAACCCGTGGAAATGATCGGGTTTGCTCTTGAACCCGAAAAAGGATCGGCTCTGATCCGTGAAAAGAGTCAAAGGAGATTTTTAATCGAAATCCCAAGAAGCGCTTGGGAAAGTGGATGTAGGTCGAGTTTGACTGAACCACTATAAAAATTACGGTGTCTTCTTCTCTAACTCTTTCCTAATTATTTTTGCATTTAATTTTAATTGCATGCTTTTGTTGGTTGAAATTGATTGAGTTTATTATTACATACTTTTTATCAATCTTGTTATTTGGCATAAATTAGAGTTTTTATTAATTTATTTTAAAAAGTATTTAATTAGTTTAAATTGAGCATATTTCTCAAAAAGTTTAATTAAACCCTATTCACCCCCTCTAGGGTTGCCATACCGGTCCAACACATGTAACCTCCTTCTAGGTCAGAGGTTAAAGGTACTTGACATCTATTTTTACTACCTAATACATTATGGTTCAAACTTCTTTTTTAAAATTCACGTGCTTCTCTGCCCCTTCCTGCTTGAGTTGATAAAGCCTTCAAAGGCTAACAAACGCTTCTTCATTTGAAAGGCACCATATAAGTCTTTTTGAATTTTTATATTTATAAAAGAAAAAGGAAATAAAAAGAAAGACCTAAAGGGATGGACTGACTCAACAGAAAATAAAGACTCGAGAGGATAAAGAGGGGAAAACTCAAGGATATAGGAGATGTTGAAGGGAAGAACAGGGCAACGCTTTGCAGCCTCTAACTTTATCACCTAAGGCTCCTCGAGATGAAGCTCGGACTCAACCTTAACCTCACATTTTTGTTCTGGATGTGACGAGGAGTAGTTAACAACGTCGTCCCTGAATGGGTAGAACTCCTTCAAGAAGTCAGCCTTAGTGATATAGACAATGCTCTGCTTTTGTTCTCTTTCTAATATCGACACTGAGTCGGTCAACTCGACGACATGGTTAGCGATGCTTCGCAACTCAGCTTGGATCTCTTGCTGGAACTGATGGTTCTTGAAAGTAACCTTTTGGTATCGCTCTCAAAAGACCCAATAAAAACAATTTATAATACCAAACTGTACAACTATCACTACAAAATAGTAGAAAGAGTGGCAAGTCTGGGTCGATCTGTAGGGAAGCACAAAATATGCTTCGTAAAGTCAATTTCCTAGTTATAGCGAGGAACGAGGTGGGGTTGTATATGGAATGGAGATAGTATGCCTGAAATGAAAATCGAGAAAATAGAAGCAACGGGTAAACATAACATAGGATTTGAAAATCTAGTTCTAAGAGCAAGAGGAGTTCTTACGTAATTTCGATCATCGATTTCTCTTGATTAAACTTGCATCTGATTATTGTGTGCTCAACGACTTACTTAGCCTAACCAAACTCATCAATGCTACAGGCAGCCAAATCTTATAGTTAAGTCAAATAAGCACCTAATTATTAATCGAAGCCTAAGACTTTAATTAAACTAAATAGTTTAAGTCCTATTGGGTTCTATAGAGGACATATAGATTTCAACCATTTGAATTAAGATTAAGGGTTGTAGCCACCTATTTTTGTCTTATTTGTTTTATTTTATTTCTTTCTCATTGTGTGCTAATTTTGGTTTTAAAAAATAATAAGTGAATAATTAAATAAAAGATTTTTAATAATTAATCTTTTAAAAAATATATTAGTAATAAAAAATAAAAAAAGGTTTCTTTTTAAGGAAATATATATGTAGAAGGAGGAAAAATATTTTAGAAAGATATTTTATTTAAGAAATTTTTGTATTAAAATGTTTGAAAGAATATTCTCATAATCAATTTTATTTTTTTCCTTTTAAAACAAGTTTGATTGATCTTTTCCTAATTGAAGATATTTTTTTGGCTATAAATTCGTTGCTTTTGGTGTTTGAAAAGAGAGGAGATTTGTTGATTAAAAAAAAAACCCATAGAAGTGGGAAGAGAGATTTCTTGAGGAGAAACCCTCGGGAGGAGATTTCTGGATAAAAAAAACCTAGAGAATTTTTTTTTACACAACCACAAACCCTAGAGAAAATCCTAGAGAGAAAGATCAGTCATCAACCCAATCCTTCCAAAAAAAAGTCTAAAAATCCACAACACAACAAAGTTCTAGCTCGTTGGAGGTTGCATTCGGTAGGGCATTTGTCCCAAGGATCCGCATCTCGGACAACGGGCGACTTTGTGTTATGGATTCAAACATTCAACATTTTTCTTCTCTCTTAGATCTAAAAAAGTAGAGAGAAATAAAAGGTTATAAGAAAAACTTATTTTATTGCTATTATTTCTTCCATCTTTGATTTTTTTTATTTTTATATTAATATCATGTAATATTTATCATTCTCTACCTTCACTAAGAATCACTATTACTATTTCCTCTTTTATTTTTATTATTTTCGTGTTCATCTTCTTCCTCTTCATGGTATTTTTGTTATTGTTGTTTTTTTTAAAAAGAAAGTAAAGTAAAAAAAAAAAGCAAGGGAAGAGAAAGAGAAAAAAAAATTTGAAAGAGAGAGAAAAGAGGGTTTAAATGATTTAATTTGTTTAAAAAAAAATTTAGTTGTTATTTATTTATTATTTTTTTAGTAGTGTGTGCTGTTGGAAAGTGTGTGGTGTGTTGGGATAGGTGGCTGATTTGCCACCCATCACTCTTTTTATTTATTAATTCATTTATTTATTATTATCATTATCATTATCATTATTATTATTATTATTATTAATATTTATTTTGAAAGAAAAAGAAAGAGATGTAATGCATCATTTAACATTTCAATTATTATTATTATTATTATTATTATTATTATTATTATTATTATTATTTATTCATTCTTCATTATCTATTATTGGTTATTTTCTTATTTAGTTTTATAATTTTGTACTTTCTTATTTGGTTTTTTTTTATTTTTCTATATTTGAAAAGATCCCTTTTTTTATAATTTTATTTTGAGTATTGTACTTAATTATTTTACTTTTTAAGTATTATATGGTGATATTATTTTAATGTGTTTTTGTTATGTTTATTATGTCATTATCCTTAATATTTTATTTGCGTCTTTTTTAAAACTAAAAAACCAACAATGAAATTTAAAAAATTTGGGAGTCCGATTTTCTAAAAATCTTGAGGTGAGGAGTCAATTCTTTGGGAGTTCGAGATCGATCTTCAATATATTTTTATTAAAATTTTAATATGCTTTCTATATTTACCTAGTTCATCGTTATGTTATGTTTTTGCTTATAAAATGTTTATGTTAAATCTTATTTGATTTCTAATTGAAATTTATCTAATTTTTTATTTAAATCCTTTTTATAACTCTTTTTAAATTATTTAAATTTTTCTTACAACCTTTTGTTTTTTTAACCTTTAAAAAATTAATCTATTATTTCATAAGGTTTCCTAATCAATTTTTTCTAATAACTTGTTTTTAGGACCGTTTTTCTTAAAAAAAATTTCCACGATGGAATCTAAAAATATCCGAGAGTCCGTTTTTCTAGATTCTTGAGGTGAGGGATCATATCTTTGGGAGTCCGAGATTTTGATCCCAAGAAAAAATGAATTTAATTAATGTTTTAAAAAAATCTTTTTATTAAAAGGCTATTCCTATGACGGATTTGTGAAATTATAATATTTTCTCAATTTCTTGAGGTGAGAAATTTTTTCTTAATTCTAGTGTAGCCTAATTGATGGAAATATCTTCCACTTATTTTATGGGATCATTACTTCAAACATTGGAGTAATGAGGGGTGAAATAAGACATTTATTTAAAAAAAAAAAAAATCTTCTTCAAATGATTTCTTTAAAGAATAATTTTCAATTCAAGATTTAAAATTTGGCCACCGTTTTTTAAATGGGTGTTGTGGGGTGCTAACACCTTTCCCATACACAAACGACTCCCGAACCCAACCCTAGTTTTTTTTGTAGGCCATTTTTATTGATTTTTATTAAAATTTATTTACTTTATTTCAGTGTCCAATCACACCGTAAAAAAATGGTGGCTACTCCTTTTATTTTCTTTTTTAAATTAACCCTTTTTAGGACATCGGCCGCTCCGAGTCGTCTCGGGCAGGTGGCGACAAGGATTCCATTGTGTGGTTAATTAATTAGATAGTCTAATTAACTAATCAATTTATCTTTGAACCTAATTGAAGCATGCATTCTAGGTTTATGGGAAGCCTATACTCCTAGCATACAAGTTTCAACTATTTGCTACTTAGGTGATCCAAGTTAGACCAACAATGAAGGAAGCGTGCAAGCCTAAATTGATTAGCAAAGATATACATTCGATGATAGGAGTGTCAATCAATGCACAAGCATACATCTAGAAGTTTAACAAGATTCAAAGAAAACATAAATCTATGCATTAAGTTCAATCAAGAAGAATCTTAAGAATTTTACATGGGGCTAGCTCCCAAAAACTAGAAAAATCCTTACTTTAACATCTCATAGACAAGAAGGAGAGGGTGAGCATTCATTTCTTGATTACACCCAAAAGAAAACTAAAATCTAACCTAAAAGTGTTGGAAATACAAGAGAAGAAGAACTTTGAAAGAAACTTTAGCCTCCATAGATTCCAACCTAAAAACCCTAGAAGTGAAAAGATTACATATAGAAAACGCAATGTCGTTGCAGTGCTGAGGGGTAGCACTGTGGTGCTAGGCTCCTGATGGCCCTAGGCAGCACTGCTGTGCCATGGGACCTCATGCGCACGGGCGCATTCTAGGATTAGTGTTGCGCTGGTTCCGCGGCGTTAGACTCCTTGGGGAGTATGTTTTGTCTTTTCGCATCCTTTGAAGCCTCTGATCCTCTGTATGACTCCTAATAGCTCCAAATCAACCCAAAATGACACATAACCCTTTAGAGTGGATAAAATACTTGAGAATCTACAATTTCAATCATTTGAACACATTAAACACAACAAGTAAGGTAGATTAAAGACATATAAATTGCTCTTTTTGAGAGCTATAAGTTCTCTAGTTGCAACTGGATCTCCACTCGTTTGAACTGGAGATAATCTTGTTGAAACTAAGACGAGATGTTAGCAAATTCATTGAATTTTTTTTCCAAATGTCTTATCTTGGCTCGTAGCTTGAGGAATCTGTCGCTCATCTTGGCCTCTGTAGCTCATGTAAGGCTGATCCTCCCGTCCAAGATAGTATGCATAAGAATCACCATAGGAGAGGTACGGGCTAGAAAGCTCCCATGGGGGATGGACATTATGCATAAAGGTATGTTGTACTTAAGGACATGCTTCGGAAGTGTGACCTTGAAGCGAACAAACTTTGCATGACTTAAAATCCTGCATTCTATAATAGCCAAATCTCGAACAATAGAGGTTACCTTAGAAATTTGACTCCTAAACTCATTAATCTCTCTTACCTATTCCTCTTGTTGTGCGGCACACCTAGCACACAAAGCCTCTTCTACCATACTAGAACAATGATTTAAACAAAACAAAATCAAAGCAAAAGAAAACTTTTACTAGAAAAGAAACAAGCTGAAACTAATTGACTTTCCCAGAAACGACACCAATTTGATGAGACTAGAGGGAGGTTCTGTAATCCCCTCTCGACCAATCAAATAAAATGTGTAATTACTGATGAATACTACCTATACTACTAAGTTGTACAAGTGGCAAGACCGAATCAATCTGCAGGGAAGTGCGAATATAGTTTTGAACAAATTAGATTTCTAGCTAAAGGAGTAACGGTGGGGGGTGTAGTTTGAGAATTTAAAGTAGAAAAAATAAAGTGCAGGAATATAAAGGGTAGAGAAATTAAACACGTGAAAAATATAAAACGAGCCCAACTTAGGAATAAGAATCACTCAATTGTTTGATTGATAATAGGAAGTCTATAAATGATTTCTCATGAACTAATGTGGTTAGCCTACTTGCCCGGAGAGTCGAGTCAAGTGTCGTAGTACATTATTTAATCACTTAATTAAACTAAATGCTCAATTGATTGGGAATTTCACTAAGATAGTTAATAACCCAGATATCCTAAGTTACTAATTGATTATGTTCTTGAATTATCCAATCATGCAATGTTGTAAAAGAGTTGTTCTAAACAATCTTGAATTCACTCACAAGCATACTTGGATTTTGCTACTTAGAGATTAACACATAGAGATTCATCACTCTCTAACTTAACAAAGGCAATATGAAAATTGGCCAAAATATTCATAGACTCTAAGCATAGAAGTTAGAATACATCAAGAATGACCACAAATATTCAATAAGAAATCAGAGTATAAACCAAGTCCTTACAAGCCAAACATTGGGTTTTTCCTATTCTCTAGCTACAAAACGAACCTTAGCAATCTGCGGAGGCAATATCGCCAAAACTCGTTACTATTTGACTTGAATTCAGAAAGAAGATGAAAGAAAACCTAAAATCTAATGTTGTAGATGGAAGGACAAAAATGAAAAAGAAACGAGTGGTCATTCGCCTAAAACAACCACACATATCAAAAGTTATGACCTAATTACCGAAACCAGTTTTTATAATCGTGCGATAGTGTTGCTACCCCATTCATAGCTTCTAGTTTAATTTAAAGTGTTGTGGTGGCACCGTGTAGAGCCCGACACCACCCTCTAGGTACGTTTTGGGTTTTTTCATGTCCTTTTGACCTAGTTTCTTTATTAGAACTTCGAATTGATTTGTTTTAGCCCGATTTATGCCCTATGGGTGCATTCTACCTTCTTGATTGCTCGATACCTATAAATAACCAATTAAACACATTAAATAGCACAACGATCCCAAGTTAAGCTGAGCGAAATAGCACCTTCTGGGTACTATCACTTTGCTTCAAAATAAGTTACTAGTTGCATATTGATTGTTGTTAGATATACAATTGATACACTTTGAATGTTGATTGTTGTTAGATTTAATGCCGACACACACATGTGTTACTTCAAGTATTTTTTGATCGATTTTGGTTACACTCATGTATTAAATCTGATATACTTCTGATATACTTAGAATATCATACTTATAAAATGAGATACACATGTTTTACTTCAAAATAAGTTACATTTTATGTTGATTGTTGTTAGATATACCACTGATACACTTGGAATGTTGATTGTTGGTAGATGTAATTCTGATACACACATGTTTTACTTGAAAAAGTTACTAATTGATGTCTGATACAATCATGTATTAGATCTGATATACTTCTGATACCCATGGAATATTGTTGTGTTAAAATAGTTATGCTCTATGTGTGTTCAGTGACGTCGTGCTTATCATGCACTAATTTTAAGTTTTTCCTAATATCAGTGTAAGTATAAACTAATACTAAGATGTCTCGGTGAGGACCAAGGTCGAACACGGGGATTTTATAGCTACTATGATGAATGAAATGTTTAACTCGTGGTATTCTATGAAATGAAATGAAATGTTAGTGAACAAGTATTAAGCAATAAAGTAGTAAAAGAGATAAAACAAGAACTGGGAATCAGTGAGATGTTGTGCTAACAGGAGAAGTGTTGGTTTTTCGAATGGAGAAAGGAGGGTTGGAGAAAACTTTTCATCAATCGGTTGAGTTCCTACTTAGTTTCATGGTTCATGCTCCTAAACTCAAGTAGTTCTTACCTCTCGGTAAATGCGTCACATAAATCATATGTCCATGATGCATGCTAGTTTAGTTGAGCCTAAGATTTCTCCTATGTTTAGGACTATTTCTTAGTTACATTGATGAGATCCAAGTTACCTGCTCTTTCAAAGTTAACTATTTCTACTTAAATCAAGTTGTCAAGTGGAGTTAAGCAATGAAGATAAAAATACTTCAACATAAACGAACCAAAAACTAAGCTCAAACTCTTAAAATTGATGAGTATTTTTCACCAACCCTTCAAGTAATTTGCTAATCATGCTCGATGGTGAAAATAACATAAAGATGGAAGATAAGGAATGATTCATGATGTGAGATATATATATTAATAAGAAGACCGATTTAGTTCATACAGATATAACAGAGCAGCCAAATACATTTAAAGATATAAAAGAAAGAATGGAAAGTTAAACGATATGACGCTAGCGACGATGGTGTCTTGCTCGCTGACAGAGATGGTGGCCTCTCTTGCTTGCTTGCGTTGATGAAGGAGAAGAAAGGGAGGATCCAACTTCTCTCTCGAGGTTGAAGCTTACTAGCTCTCCAATGGTGATAGAAAAGGTACACTCAGCTGTCGCTGAGAAGGGAAGAATGGAAGATGACTAATTGATTCCCGAGCTCTTCTATAGTAAAAAATGTCTCTCACATCTAACCTTTTTGATCTGTTGCTTCTGCTGGTTTTTATAGCCTCAAAGATATACTTTCGTGATGTCATCAGGTAAGGCTCTGACATAGAGGATAAGGCTTTGCGTTTGTCAATCGTCATCTCTGACCTGGTAGGTTGTCACTGTTACGCAGATCAGAGGGCAGAAAATCCTCTTTGTCTCCAATTGTCAAGATCAGGTTTTTCGAGGTTCAAGGATTTATCTTTTAGTGCCATGCGTTCGAGGTATGCATTTTTTATATAATTCAACAAATTCGTTGAACCTTGTGTTTTCCTGCAAAATTGGGCGTAATCACAGATTATTCTATCTTAAGCCTATATTCTTGCTTGCACGCATATGAAGTATTTATCATGAAATTAAGCAGAAGATGATGCATTTTTCAATATTTTTTCGCAATTATTCTAAGGAAAGAGAAGCAATAACTTGCTTCACCAGCCTCTTCTTCTTTTTAAGCCTCCCCCTCCTTGCTGGGACGCTCATGGCAGTAGCCAGAGTAGCATCTTCTTCTACTTGTAGTTCTCACTTGAGTTGCTCTGCTGCTGCGTCTATTGCTTCCATGGCCTCATCTTCCCATAGGTCTTGCTCAAATTCTTGAGCTGCATTGGCCACGCTATCGCCTACGACTGAGGACTCGGCTGTATGCATTTGGGCAAACAGAGTCACAGTCGCATGATCCTCAGCTTCGCAGCGGAGAGCTTACAATTCTTTTTTAAGTTTGGCCTTAGCTTTGGCCAACTTGGCAACTGTTCTATCAAAGGAAGTTATGGCGACAGCTTTAGAACTGGTTGCGTTCATCTCCACCTCAGGCGTCAGCTTCTCTTCTGGTTGATAATAGTAGGCTTCTTAAGTGATTTCCTATTCAAAGGTGCGACTCAGTCTTCCTCATCATTTGGGTTCTCAAGGAATCTCTTGGCCTTGTCAGTGGCCTCTCCTCTATTTCTGGGCCCTTCATTAGATCCTTGATTGGCTTTGGAGGTAGGATCTTTAGGGCTAGCCACTGTAGAGACAGACCCTTGCGGTGAATGATGACTGCTCACACTCCCTTTGTCAGCAAAGATGTTTTTTTCTTGTCCTCAGCTAGGTCTACATCTTCCTTCCTGGCGTCAGATTTTCATTAGTCAGACAGTTCCCTGACCTCGTCTAAGATTTTGGCGATCACTTCGTCTGGCGAATGCATAGATCCACCCTCGTCCCCCTCTTCCAGCTTAGCCTCCTTAAGCTTTACAATCCCAACTCGGGAAATGCGAACTGGCTAGTTCACTTCACCTTCTTCGGCCGGGCCTTCTTCTACTGCCTCCTAGCATTCAATGCTGGCAAGTATGTCTCCAAAGACATCTTTCTCGTCCCTTATTTTGGCCTTGTTGGTCCCAATCAACGCATTGGAAGTGTCATTAGCATGCAAGGGGTGAAAGGTTGTTGGGCGCTTTCACCATCAGGGAAAACACATACCTCTGCTTCACTCAAGTTACGTGCAGTTGATTCCACGGGGAACCTCATCATTGGGCGAAGAATGCACAATTTGACTCTTGTAGGCTTGAGGTGAGTTAGAGCGAGCAGTTGAAGTTTAGGTTGCGTCGAAGGCTCAAACTTCTCAGCTTCCTCAGATTTCTTAATGCTACGAGAGGATGACTTGGGTGGGATGGTGATGGGAATTCAAAGGCTAATGGACGAATGTTGAGGGGGCATTGAGGAGATTGTTCAACAAAATCCTCTGAGTCAAAGTCGATAATGACCACAGGAGGTGGTTGACGCGGAGGATCTGGACGAGGAGCTTAAGAGGCAGATAGGAAGAACGATGGTTAGACGACAGGTGAAGGGCCTCTCGGGTGGAAAGGATGTGCAGGGGTGAAGGGAGGAGTTGGAGGAGGGATGAAGCGTGGGTCTTGGTAGCGTTTTAGTGGCTGGGGAGCGGCGGAGGCTGCGGTAGAAGACCGCTGATAACTTGTAGAAATACAAGTTATTTTACCTCTTTTTCTTAGAATAAAGATGGGAGAATAGTGAAAAGAACACCATTTCAACACATGAATCTCTGATATATTCTTATTATGCGTGCAAGTGTATGAAAGAAAAAAAGAGATTATTTTGCGAATTGACACCCTTGAACGCTTTGTTTTGCAGGAAACCATTGTCACAACCACACGTCGAAGCCTCCATCAACGCATGGCTAATAAAGAAAAAGCCTATTATTTCGTAAAACCTAACCATGACAGTTGTGCCAGAAGATTTTTAGTACCTTGAGCCGTTAGACAGAGACGGACTGCACGGTCAGAAAGGACGAAGTCGAATGCGTTGTGGGCCCATCTTGCGTTAATATGGAAAGTATCATAATTGGGGCTATAAAAGCCACCCAAAAAGAGAAAAACGGGATAAAAAAATCATAAAGAGAAAATTAGGGTTAGCAGCAAGTAGTTTTGGGGAGAGCGCCGTCACACATCATCTTCTTCCTCCTCGCGGCGACAGTCGAAAGGATCATCTGCACTCAACCATAGGAAACCTGGTGAACCGAGTCTTGACAGAGAAGAGGATTCCACCATTATCTTCCATTGTCACCAGCAGTTTCAGCAATACATCTTCACTGTCGGCGAGCAGGACACTCCCGCTGATAACTTGTACAAATACAAGTTATTTTACTTCTTTTCCTTATAATAAAAATGGAAGAATAGTGAAAAGAACACCATTTAAACGCATGAATCTCTAATATATTCTTATTATGCGTGCAAGTGTATGAAATAGAAAAAGATATTATTTTTTAGAATTGACACCCTTGAACACTTTGTTTGCAGGAAACCATTGTCGCAACCATACGTCGAAGCCTACATCAACGCATGGCTAATAAAGACAAAGCCTATTATTCTGGAAAACCTAACCATGACAGTTGTGCCATAATATTTTCAGTACCTTGAGTCGTTAGATAGAGATAGACTGCACGGTCAGAAAGGACGGAGCCAAACGCGTTGTGGGCCCATTCTGCGTCAATATGAAAAGTATCACAATTGGGGCTATAAAAGCTGCCCAAAAAGAGAAAATCAAAATCGAAGAATCCTAGAGAGAAAATTAGGGTTAGCAGCAAGTATTTGTGAGGAGAGCGCCACCACACATCATCTTCTTCCTCCTCGCGGCGACAGTCGAAAGGATCATCTGCACTCAACCATAGGAAACCTGGTGAACTGAGTCTCGACAGAGAAGAGGATTCTACCATTGTCTTCCATTGTCACCAGCAATTTCAGCAATACATCTTCACTGTCGGCGAGTAGGACACTCCTGCCGACAGCTCCATCTCTTAACCTTTTTATCATTTATTTGTATCACCGAAGGTTTTAGCTATTTGTACTGCCATTAGAACAAGAACATCAAATCATTATCAGTTTAATATATGCTTATTTTAATCTTTATCAAACATCATTTGTCCATCATGTTTGCGATTATTCCACAAATCATTATGAGTAGTTAAGCATCTACGATGGTCGGAGGCTAAGATTCATCAATCTTGATAAATCTAGTCTAATAACTAGGTCATTTACAACGATGCAATTTTAATCATTTTTGCTTATCTTAACGTGAGAACGTTGATTAAGTACCAACAATTGGCTACTCGAGAGAGCAAGCAACCAGAGGTCACATTTTGTAACTAAGAAGTTAACCCTAGAAATAGGATTTATCTTAAGCTCATTTAAACAAGCACACATCATAGACATATGAGTCGTGTGGCTCTTCTGTCGAAAGGTATGACTCATTTATGTTTGAAAGCATGATCTACGTAATTAAACTAGGATTTGATAGATTGATGAAGGATTGTCTCCAACACTCTTTTCTCCATCTAGCATAACATCACTGAAATTGCATTATTCATCAGTAATCCCCATACTTATAGCTGCAAGTCAGTAGTTAAATTTGTTTACTAATCATATTCTAAATCAAAATCTCATCTTATTTGGTTACTTCCTTGAGATTTTCAATTTATTCAGTTATTTAGTCACAAAATCCCCGTGTTCGACCTTGGTCCTCACCAAGAAATCTTTATATTAATTTATACTTGGATTGGTATTAAGAAAAACTTGAGAAATTAAGAATATAATAAATCGAGAGAATAAAAAAAGACACTAAGTTTTTGGCGTCATTGCCGGGGATTTACGACTAATTTTTGTTTAAATTGTTTATCTTTTGCAGGACCGTAGTCTCTCAGGTGTACTGTAGCTTCCGTCGGGAGGTCACAAACAGTATATGAGCGAAAGGTCAGAACCTGAACTTGATATTGACCCTGAGATTGAACGCACCTTCCGACACAGGATCAAAAGAAACCAGCAAAGAAGACAACAAGCGAGAAATATGGCTGATCAGCGCAATCAAGGAAATCAAGAAGCTAACGCAGCTCAACCTAATTCGATTTTGTTAGTCCATGATCATGATAGACCAATGCGAGAGTATGCGTCACCAAATTTGTATGATTTCTCTCCAGGCATAACGCGTCCAATTTTTGAAGGGATGAGATTTGAAATGAAGCCAATGATGCTTCAGATGCTTCAGGCCGCGAACCAGTTTGGAGGAGCACCAGGTGAAGATCAGCATGCACATCTCACTAGCTTCATGGAGATATGCGATACTTTTGACATTCCAGGAATCACACCTGAGGGAATTAGATTGACTTTGTTCCCTTTCTCCTTACGCGATGAAGCAAAACAATAGGCTTATTCTCTAGAACCCAGCAAGATAACCACCTGAGAACAAATGGTTACCAGATTCATGCAGAAGTTTTTCCCTCCGACAGTGAACGCACGACGTTGACGCGAGATTGCTAACTTCATGCAAAAAGACACTGAAACCCTCAGCGATGTATGGACAAGATTTAAGAAGCTTGTTAAAAATTTTCCACACAATGGAATCCCAGATTGTATCCAGATGGAAATGTTTTATAATGGGTTCGACCGTGCGTCTCAAGCCATTGCTGATGCGTCAGCAGCTGGAGGGTTGATGGATAAGACATACGCTGAAGCCAAAGCTACTCTTGATCAAATATCGCGCAACAAAACTGAATGGGATGATGATGGCTATGGTAATCGAGCTCCAGAAAGAAAGAGGAGTGTCAACACAATTGAGAGCGAGGTGGTAGCTCAACTATCAGTCCAGATGTCAGCAATGACTACCATTCTTCAGAATATGGCGTTGAACAACAACTCAGCAAATGGACAGGCGAAGCAAGTTAGCATGGTGAATCAAGTTGTGCTTAGCTGTGTAGGATGTGGGGAATCGCATGGATATGATATGTGCCCCTTTAACCCTCAATCGGTCTGCTTCATTAAGAACAACCCGTACTCGAAGATGTATAACCCAGGATGGAGAAACCACCCCAATTTTCAGTGGGGAGGAACTCAACAAGCCACGGGAGAACAATCTGGAGGTCAACCATAGAATAACCGAACTGCACCGCCTGGATTTAATGGTAATGCGACCAACTTCGCAGGAAGTTCAGGGGCGCATAATCAGCAGCAAACATATCACAGGCCTCAGCAAGAGTCGAGTTCAGGTACTAGTCTGGAGAAGTTGTTGACCACATATATTCTGAAAAATGATGCATTGATTCAGAGCCAAGCTATGTCAATAAGAAACTTGGAAGTCCAAATGGACAAATTGCTGAAGAGCTCCGAAGTAGGCCACCTGATGTTCTCCCAAGTAACATAGAAGCACCAAAGAATAACGACAAGGAGAAATGTCAAGCGGTGACATTGCGTAGCGGTAAGACAACCTTAGTAGAGATTGACCCTAAGAGAAACACCACTACCACAACAACCATCACCAGTGAACAAGATATTGATACTTCTCAGGAAGTTCTCAACTCCGATAAGACAACCAACACAACTTCTTTAGTGCAGAATCACCAAAAGACATCAATGATGAAAAATGCACAAAAACAAAAATAATAGCAAGGCACTGGTGAGGTGGAGCAACCTGTGCGTCCACCTTTTCCTCAAAGACTGCGGAAGAAAAACGATGAAGTTTAGTTCAAGCGTTTCATGGATATTCTGAAACAACTGCACATCAACATTCCTCTCATTGAAGCGTTGGAACAAATGCCAAGTTATGTAAAGTTTCTGAAAGACATACTTTCAAAGAAACGACGAATGGAGGACTTGGAAACGATTGCCATGACACAGGAATGCAGTGCGTTGATCAGAAATACCATCCTTGTGAAGATGAAAGACCCAGGGAGTTTTACACTGCCATGCTCAATCAGGGGAATGGACGTGGGACGAGCACTATGCGATTTAGGAGCAAGCATCAATCTGATGCCGCGTTCCATATTCAAGAAATAGAAATTGGCGAAGCTCGCCCCACTAGTGTAACCTTGCAAATGGCCGACCAGTCTATAACGCATCCTGAAGGCAAAATTGAGGATGTATTAGTGCAAGTCGACGAATTCATCTTCCCTGCCGACTTCATCTTATTGGATTATGAGGCTGATAAGGAAGTGCCAATCATTCTGGGAAGACCTTTCCTTGCAACTGGACGAGTGCTGATTGACGTCCAGGGGGAGAATTAATCATTCGCGTTGACGACCAACAAGTCAAATTTAATGTGTTCAACGCAATGAAATATCCCAATGACGTAGAATCCTGTCAGCTTGTGGAAAACAGAGAGTTGAACTGTTGGGGGACATTGGAGAACCACTTGGAAAACCTTGATATAGGAGAAGTTGAATTTTTGTTACAGGATGCAGAGGAGAATGTCCTGGCGATGAATACGTCTAACACATTTGAATCCATCGACTTGAGCAACTGAACACTTGCCAAAGAAAAGTCATCCTTAAAAGAAGCTCCGCTGCTAGAGCTCAAACCTCTCCCATCTCACTTAAAATATGCATACTTGGGAGACGATGACACTTTACCTGTTATTATTTCGTCATCTCTTACACAAAATAACGAGCAACTTTTATTGTAGGTCTTGAAGAAACATATTAAAGCCATAGGATAGACCCTTGCAGACATTCGAGGAATCAGCCCCTCTTACTGAATGCATAAAATCAGGCTCGAAGAAGGGAAGGTTGGATCTGTAGAGCGGCAGAGGAGACTAAACCCTGCGATGAAGGAAGTCGTTAAGAAGGAAATCATCAAGTGGCTCGACGCAGGAGTTATTTATCCGATCTCAGACAGCAGTTGGGTGAGTCCCGTTCAGTGCGTCCCAAAGAAGGGAGGAATGACTGTCATTACCAATAGCAAGAACGAACTCATTCCCTCAAGAACAATAACGGGGTGGCGAATATGCATGGATTATAGGAAACTAAACCTCGCTACCAAGAAGGACCATTTCCTTCTGCCATTCATTGATCAAATGCTTGATCGCCTAGTGGGAAATGAGTTATTCTGTTTTCTTGATGGGTATTCGGGCTACAACCAGATTGTGATAGCACCAGAAGACCAAGAGACAACGACATTTACATGTTCGTACGAAACTTTTGCCTTCAGACGCATGCCCTTTGGGCTGTGCAACGCACCCGGAACATTTCAGCGGTGCATGATGGCCATATTCTCTGACTTTCTGGAAAGCTCTGTGGAAGTATTTATGGATGACTTTCTGTCTTTGGGAATTCCTATCCTGCCTGATTAGCTAATCTGGAAGTTGTGTTGAAACGGTGTGAAGAAACCAATCTAGTCCTGAATTGGGAGAAGTGTCACTTCATGGTGACTGAGGGTATTGTATTAGGCCACAAGATCTCCAAAGCCGGTCTAGAGGTGGACCAAGAAAAGGTTGACGCCATTGCAAAGCTACCTCCACCCATGAGTGTGAAAACTTTGAGAAGTTTCCTAGGGCATGCATGCTTTTACAGAAGATTTATCAAAAGCTTCTCGCATATAGCCACCACTTATTGCACTTCTTGAAATTGAACGAACATATGTCTTCAAACGCATCTTGCAAGCAAGCGTTTGAAAGCCTAAGGCAGGCACTGATTTCTGCACCAATTCTTGTAGAGCCAGATTGGACGACTCCTTTCGAGCTAATGTGCGATGCGAGTAATTATGCGGTAGGTGCAGTGTTGGGTCAGAGAAAAGAGAAAATCCTGCACCCCATTTTTTATGCAAGCAAAACCATGAATGATGCTCATGAGCACTACATAACTACCGAGAAGGAAATGTTAGCAGTGATGTTTGCTTTGGAGAATTTCGTACATACTAATCATTATGCGATCAGATATTTAATGGCAAAGAAAGATGCAAAGCCCAGATTGATTTGGTGGGTACTGTTAATGCAAGAATTCGATCTAACCATCAAAGACAAGAAAGGAACGAAAAATAAGGTCGCTGACCATCTCTCGCGTTTGGAGAACAAAGAAGTGCAAGATGAAATGGAGGATATTGCAGAGAGCTTCCTTGATGAGTAACTAATGAACATAACATGCAAGGAGCCTTGGTTTGTAGATGTCATGAACTATCTTGTCTGCGGCCAGTGGCCTGCAGAGTTCACCACGCAACAAAAGAAAAAGTTGTTGCACGACTGCAAGTTCTATTGCTGAGATGAGCCATATTTGTGCAGGCTAGGCCCAGATCATATCATGCGTCATTGCGTGTCTGAAGCAGAAGTACCGCAAATTTTGTATCACTGCCATGAATCTCCTTATGGAGGTCATTTCGGTGGTCAATGCACATGCTATTTTTGGCCTACCCTCTTCAAAGACGCAAGGGCCTATGTGGTACAATGCGATAGATGCCAAAGGACGGGGAACATCTCAAACAAGAATGAGATGCCTCTTAACTCAATTCTTGAAGTTAAGCTGTTTGATGTTTGGGGTATCGATTTCATGGGACCATTCCCACCTTCTTGTGGCCAACAATATATTCTTGTTATTGCGGACTATGTGTCCAAATGGGTAGAAGCAATCGCTTGTGCAAAGAATGACGCGGTCACGGTATCAAATTTTTTTAAGAAAAACGTGTTTTCGCATTTTGGAACTCCAAGGGCATTAATCAGTGTGGAAGGTTCACAGTTTATTAACCGTATTATCACTAACCTTCTCTTGAAATATAATGTCAAGCACAGGGTGGCTACTGCGTATCATCCGCAATCCAATGGACAGGCTGAAGTGACTAATAGGGAGATTAAATCAATATTAGAGAAAGTGGTGAATGCATCCAGGAAAGATTGGGCGCAGCACTTAGATGAAGCTCTGTGGGCTTACCGTACTGCATACAAAACGCCCCTAGGGATGTCGCCATATGCACTGGTATATGGAAAACCATGTCACTTGCCTTTGGAAGTCGAACATAAAGCACAATGAGCATTAAAACGACTGAACCTTAACCTGGAGTTAGCCAGAGAGGCACGAAGGCTGCAGTTGAATGAATTGACAAAATGGAGACTAACCGCCTATGAGAACGCAAAGATCTACAAAGAGAAAACTAAGAAATGGCACAAAACAAGCTCAGTAAGAAGGATCTGTTTGTTGGGCAAAAAGTTCTGCTTTTTAACTCTAGGTTGCGTTTGTTCCCAGGGAAATTAAAGTCGAGATGGTTTGGGCCTTTCATAATTAAGACTGTATTCCCACATGGAGCAGTCGAATTAATGAATGATGATGGCTCGAGCATATTCAAGGCCTATTATGGAGGCGCGATTGACAGAGAAAAAACCTCCATTAACCTCCACGAGCAAGACTGAGGGCCCGTGTTAGAGAATCCCTATGGTGAGCGAAGGCAAAAATTATTCCAGGGATGTTCTCTAATCTTTCTTCTTTTTATGCTTTTGTTGTTTGATCTTTGTTAGGAGTAGTATAATTCAAGTGTCCATTTTGTTTTTGGTTGTACATATGGATTTTGTGATATCTAAAAATGCATTGAAAATTTAATATGAAAAGTTTTAATCTTTGGGGTTGCGTTCAAAACCATGGGATATGCGTCGAACAAAAAGGGGCAGCGTTTAAAAGATGAAGATTGGACATTAATGCAATCAAGTGCCTGCGTACATGCATGTAGAAGGTGCTGCGGGACAGACTGTATATCGTGCGGCTCAAGAAAACTCTTCGATTCACGGGTAATCAGAGGCGTCATCATCTGACTGAACTCATTACTCTCCCACGCGTCATAGTATTATAAATACCCCTTGCTGGCTTCCAATTCATTTCTTTGAACTCCCAGTCGTTTGAACTCACACATCTGAGCAACCTCTCATTTTCGTTTGTTATGTCCAAATCAGCTCTTTCTTCTTCCTCAGCACCTTCTTCCTCAGCATCTTCGCAAGAGCCGCTTGACGTCAAGCCAATAGCCGTTGAGTTTCTACCTTCTCGGCGACCACCTCCGGTGATCATCATCGATTCTGACTCCAAAGAATCAGTGGAAACGCCTTCTTAAGAACCTTTAAACGTCACGCCACTTGCTTGTGAGTTTCCTTCATCTTCTCGCCGAGCGCCACCGGTGGTCGTTATTAATTCTCATTCAGACGAGTTCGACTCGGACTCACCACCAGTAAGAATCGCTCCTGCTCGCCGTCAAACGCGGAGGTGGTGATTTGAGTAAAAGAAAGTCTCGTCGTCGACGCCCACCGCTCGGCAATGTCCAGTGATGACTTCCAAAACAACTTCGTCAATGGTGGCGAAGATAGTGTAGTGTCTTCATACCCGACACAATACTCAACCCCTTCATCTTCTTCATCATCAAGCGTTCGCCATTCGTCACCTAAAACCCCACGGCCTTCCAGTTCCATTCCACCTCCCGTTTTCACACCACTAGTACCACCGTTTGTTGCCACTCAACAAAGCCCTCGAATTCGCCTCCATTAATCCGACCATTCATCCCACCTCAACCATTTCACCCCCGTGCCCCCCACCTGCCGTGCGACCATCCTTCTTCTTTTCCTTCCCAACACCCAGACCAACACCACCGCGTCGACCATCTCATGTGATTGTCATAGACTCTGACGAGTTTGAAGAGCAAATGCCTCAGCAGCCAATCGACGCCTGCCCCTTGGCATTTGAATTTCCATCTCCTCCAACCCATCAACAAACGCCATACCTCTCCAATTCATCACCATCTAACCCTTCCACTTCATCTTCAACCCCCAGCCAGTCACCATCACTGCCCCCTATCACACCCAAGCTTCACCCATCAGCTATCACTTATCTTAAACCACCACAAGTCAAATCGTGCGTCAAACGCACTAGAATGAGGTTTCCTGCAGAATCTTCCGCAGGACACTTAAGTGAAGCTGACCCTATCATCCACCCTGCGGATGGAGCCCAACCATCAAGCGCGCCCCTGAACTCTAATGACGCTTGCAACGCCTTGGTTGGATCAAGTGAAGCCTGAAGACGGGACGAGCAGGATATCTTTGGCGACATCCTTGCTAGCATTGAACGCCGAGAGACTGAAGCGAACAGTCCGGCTGAAGAAGGAGAAGTCAACCAACCCTCTCCTAGTTCCCGGGTAGGAACTTTGGAGCTCAACACAGGTTGAGTTGGAAGAAGGCGATGAAGGTGAGTTGGTGTGCGCCCCACTCGAACGCATCGCAGAGATACTTTGTGAGGTCAGGGAACTGTTTGATCCACAAGTATCCGACGCCCAGGACAAGGCAGCACCTATGGAAAATGAAGAGGATGGAGTTGTTGCCCAGAGTGAAAGTTGGCAGCACCTACCGGGACAAGGACCAAATTTGCCGCAGAAGGAGACCCCTGTAGTGAATAATTCTGAAGAGCCTAGTCTGCCAACTACTCGAGGGTCCCCTGAGGGAAGTTCTACTAACGCTTCAGCTGCTCCAAAAGCAACTGCACGCAGGGACGACCCTGAAGAAGAGGAAGAAGAATGGGTAGCCCCTCTGTAAAGGCACCCATTAAAGAAGTCTGCAGTCAGCCTGGAAGAACCTGTAGTCACCACAGTCACTCCTGAGGTTATGGTGGCTACAACGTCATTCGACCACACAGCAGAAAAATTGGCCAAGGCAAAGGCCAAGTTGAAAAGGGAGTTGCGAGAACTCCGAAAAGAGGCGGAGGATCATGCGGCTGCGTATGTTTACGCACAATTCCATCAAGCCAATTCTCCTGCCCAAGATAATAGTGTGGCCAACGTAGCTCAAGAATTTAAAGATGAGCCGCGGGAAGATGCGGCCACAGATGCTTTGGACGCAACTGCATTGGAGCTCTAGAGAGGGCTCCAGGTTGAAGAAGATGTAGCTTTAGCTGCAACGCTGAATGCCCCTGCCAGAAAGGAGGGGACTAAGAACAGAAAGTTTGGGTCAAGAAAACCCAGCTCTACAATGGGGTGCGTCCTGCGACCACAACAGCCCCCGCAAAGAAGCCCAAGAAAAGAAAACGGGCTGAAGAGGGAGAACCCGCTCCACCATCGCACCCCCAACAAAAGGCCAAGGGCAAGAAAAAGTTGGTGGAAGAGTCTCACAAAAAAGAAAAAGGGAAGGGTCGACGCAAGCCCTTCGTTCCAATTGAGTGTTTCAATTTTGGAAGTTATTGCGAGATGTTACGAGATACTGCGAGATAAAAAATCGTAGCAAAAAAACTACCTCAAACATATTTAAAACCATCCTAAATAACCTAAAACAAGTATAAAATTGATTTGAAGTTAGGCATTTCAAGTTTGGAAGTTGCTAGATGGGTGCAAGATGTTTGTGAGATAAAAAATCACATATCTGTCAACTATCAATTTTAATATTCTGTAGATATACAACTAGTTGAAAAAAATTTTGCAAGGAAAAAAATTGCACCAAGAGGAGAAAAAAAATTAACCTAACTCAACATCAACATAAGAATAAGAGTAGGGGACCAACAAATCTACAACAATAAAAAAATTCATAAAAACTTGCCACAAATATATTAAAAGAGTTGCAACAAATTTTAGGGTATGGCAAGGAAGCTTGAGGGAAGAGAAGTTAGAGAGAAGTTGGAGAAAAATGAGAGAAAAGGTGGGGAAAAGAAGACTTGTCATGTTTATTTGGGTAAGGAGGATAAAATGAGTTTTTTTTTCATTTAAGGGTAATATGGTCAATTCACATCTAATTTGTCCCAAATGTCTTCTTTTTTAAATTTTATCCCAAATGTCTTTACTCCCCTAAAAAAATCTTATTTTTGGCAATTTCTCCAATTTTAGGGATTCAATCTCAATTGCCTTAATTAACTAAACAAGATTCAATCTCATTTAATCCTAAGTTCAATTCTTGAATCTAGTTTTTAGCGACCTTCAAAACTCGAATTGAAAATGCATAACGTGCAAGGGTTTTCATTGTTGCGACGAAATAAAAGACGGGTAGCCTCTCTTTTAGATTGATTTATGGCCTAATTCAACTAGTTCAAGCATGCTCAATTCAAGGATAGCCATTGAAATTAAACAAGAATTCATATTGTTGCAACTTTTCTCGCAATCTATTGCTTAGCACATCATAAGGTTTTGCATACAAGATTAAGAGATTCATGCTTTGTCAGTTCATGAACATTAAAATCTATGAGGAATATGCATAGAACTCAGCCAAAACTCAAGATTAAAGTGAACAACATGAAGATAATCTCAAGTGCATTAAAGAATCAATCGAAAAGAAGGAAATACCTTTACACATTTGAATCTTCAATGAATTTGGAAAACAAGATGGAAGAATACAAGTGTTTTACAGAGAAATTGGAAGAATTTGGGAATAGGGCTCGGGATTTTCTAAATTTCTCTCTAAAAATCGAATGGAAAAATGAAATTACTTTATAAAATTTGGCGAGAGCGTCGCAACATTGAAATCTAGCGTCACGAGGCTGGTCTAAGTTCCCGCAGCGTAGGGTTGCGCTGCTCCAAGCGATG
This sequence comes from Lagenaria siceraria, assembly GCA_002890555.2. NCBI lineage: Eukaryota > Viridiplantae > Streptophyta > Magnoliopsida > Cucurbitales > Cucurbitaceae > Lagenaria > Lagenaria siceraria. The sequence continues at coordinate 15,255,706 of CM016483.1, read as the reverse complement.
CTATATATGTTGTTCAATTGATCAAGGAAGGTGCACGATGGTTGAAGTTTGAATTCATGTAAACCTCCGGAGGCCGTTACGCTCCCCTATTTTGAGCTCTCGGGTCTCCAACGTAAAGGGGGCACAACTACGCTCTTCACATAGGCATTTTGATAATTATGACCCCTTTTTTACCTTTGATGCTCCCAAGCTCGATTTAGGCTCGTTTTAGCTCTAAAAGACCATTTTACCCTTGAGAGGATAAAAACTACAAAATAAGGAAAATAATGAGTAATTATGGCCGTTAAGATTGGAATTAACATAAGGAAAGTAGCGCTTTTAAGGTGTTATCACTCGGTTTTGACTCAAATTTATTGATTAGCTTAAACATCTCAAGTTTCCCTATGGAGACGACTCGGTCTTGCCACTTATACTACGTTGTAGTGTAGATAGCATATATTGGAGTTATAAATTTATTTGATTGTCGGAAAGAGGTCACAACACCCATTTTCCAGTCTATCACCTACTGATTTTATAGTGGATGTAGGCGTTTTACACTTAACCACTTTAAACCCATGAGTTCTTTCTTCTTTCTCTTGTATTCTTTCTTTTACCCATTGGTTCTAATCAGTTTCTCCCCTTCTTCTTCTTCAGGCTAATTCTGAGAGAGGGTGTTGACTGAAATGTGTATGAATGATATGAGATAAATTTATCAGATCTAGTACAAGCATACACTATCACAAGTAGTATACTAGGGATATTCAAAACAATACTTTCAATGCAAACCAAGGGTAACTATTAAAATAGGTAAATTTGGAGTTTGGTTGTTAATAATAAGGATAAAAAAATGAAAACATGGATTAGAGGCCAAGTTTCAACCCACAGATAAGTTGGCTTATGCTATGCCATCACATCACAATCGTATCAACAAACTATGAATAGAGAAGAACTCCTATTTTATCTTGTTTCACAAGTTATTTTAGGAGATCAAGTAATTAATCCTATATCTCTATTACTAACTTAATATTAAGTGAATTCAAGCAATCTCTAAGTCCTACGGTATGCCTTATGTCTATGGTCACATGACAACCTATGTCTAGGCTCTTTGTCCCATATTCGTTTGTGAGTTGTGCTTATGTCCTAACCTTCACAGTACTAAGACTCCACTAATATGTTAACTTAAATGTCAGTTTAACTTTACAAGATATCATTAACTCAAAAAAAGAAATATAAAGAGTGAATGTAATCTTATGTGGCTGCATTGGCTTTAGCTGTATTATCCTTAGGGTATCCACTCGACCGAATCCCTAGAGCAATTAGCCCATAAGTAAATGAAAATGAATAAACTTCATTAATTCAAATTCCATGAGTTGGTGTCAATTAAAAGAATGATGAGAAATAAAGGCAAGAGAAATAGAAAATAGTAGAAATAGAATGTTGAAAACACAATATAGACTTTTTGGATTCAAACCAACAAATTAAGGGACTCTCTTAGATGGATTCAACCTTTCTCAAATTGAATCCTCACTCTATACACATCCTCTCATGGGTGGGAATGACCTAAAGGACTACACCCTTCAGAGGAACTTTCGTTCTTCAAAAGGTTATGGATAACTTTCGTGCGGGTTTTTGATAGCTCCTTAAAAGAGCTAACTTTCTCAGCCTAAATCCTGTTAGTTCTTATAAATTTAATGTTTTATTGAGTTATTTAGCAGGAAATCGAGCAAATGAAACTTTCAAGATGTTTTGGATGCATTTTGGGCCAAAATGGAGCGTTCAGCAACGATCTGGAGGCGAGAATCGAACCAAGGCAAAAGGCCACCTAGCACAGCGGTGCCTGCACAATGCTATTTCTAGAGAAGTCCTTATTCTGCATGAGGATGGGATGGCGCCTCGACGCTCCCTAGGCACCGTGGCATTACGTGCTCGCCCGAAGCTGTGTAAGAGCTTCTCGCCGTGGTGACAACACGCTTCTATAAAACCAACTTTTTCACTTAAGGCAAAAATATCATGGGATTATGGAGAGCATGAAGGTTATGAAGGATCAACCATCAGCTTGTCTTCTTCTTTATTGTTCCATATCTTTAGCTTAGGTTTCTTTTATTTTTGGGTTGTAATTAAAGGATTGGAGCTCCCTCTCTATTTCTTGTCTATGGGTTGTAGAAGTAAGCAGTTTTTATAGTCCTTGGAGCAAGAACCTATGTGATTTTTTGTGAGACTTCTTGTGAATGAAGTATGCATTTAGATTTATGTTTCTCTTAATCTTGTATTATTTAGAGAATTGATGCCCCTCCCTGGAATGTATGTCTTAGCTATAGATTTTTAGCTTGTACGTCCCTTCTTGTTTGTCCACCTAAAATCACCTATGTAGCAAGGGTTTAATAAGTATGTTGAGGAATAAAGATAACTTGGTTAGTTAATTAGACTATCCAATTGACTAAAATCACTCTAAACTTGTTTAATACTAACAAAGGAAATGTGTTGACTCATTTGACTTGATTTAGGACATTATAGGATCAAAATATCATGGTAAGTGATTCTTTTACTTAAGATAAGTAACACGATGAGAAGTAACAACATACAGTTTATAATATTTGTCAGAGAGAGGATTTCCTTTCCTTTTCTGAATGTCTTTGTAGAGAAGAAAATGGGATAGATGTGTGATGAGTGCTTTGACAGTGGAGTCACATGGGTGAGAGAGAAGCTTGGTATTTTTCTTTGGTGATTTTTTGTGTGCCTGGGTCCACTTACACTTTCATCGTAATACTTCAGTGAGAATTTTACAATTTTTAGGGATATTATTATTGAGATTAAATAGATCATAATGTATTATGTTTTATGTATAGTTATAGGAGATATTAAAGATATTAATTAATCTCTAGTATCGATGTCGAACCCTTAAATCTAATATATTGACTTTTTGACGAATATTTTAATTATTGGTTTAAATTATTGATTCATGCTATGAAATGCATGAAATTAGGCTTTTATTTGGGCATTTTTAATGAGAAAAATGAACTTTTGCATGAATTTTAACCCAACTTTGGTCTTAATATGTTTAAATAAGCTTAATGAGGGTTAATTATGCGTAAAAAATGATTTTTGCGGATTTGGTGCAGATCCGGTACTTTTTTTTACAGGTTTTTGGCTATTTTTCATGTGATGGGCCTACAACAGCAAGTGATGTACCAGCACTATCGAGCCCTAATTTTTCAGATTCGATTCTGCCCAGATCAGTTGCGATTTTCTTGGCTAAAAATCCTCGATTCTGCCTGGTGAATCTTCAGAACGCAAATCTCGGCCCTCCTCAACAGATTTGGGGCCTATGAAAGGCAAGGAAGCCCTCCATCTTCGAGGAACAACTCACCACCGCCGAATTCATCACTTTCTTCTCCATTTTACTGTCAAATTTCCAGCATCTTGGGTTTCTTCTCTTAGTTCAAGTCAGTAGTCTTAAGAACGTCCTCTAAGGCGTAGCGGCTCTAGGATTTCTCTTCCACAGAAGTGTGTGTTGAGGCAAGATTCTTCCTTGAGAGAGGGGAATCGTCCTAGGGAAAGACTTGTTACTTGAGGATTTTTCCAAGTTTTCTTGAGTTGTATTTATTTTCTAGCATTTATATTTATTTATTTCTTGTAATTTTCTCTTTTCTTTTCATTCGTTGAACATTATCTCGTAGCTATGGTTTTTTATTCAATAAAGTTCATTATTTTATCATTAGTTAAGAACTAAATTCTCTAAGGGGTTCAGTTATGTGGATACCCTAGGGTTTTATGGCTTGAGTAATGTTTATGTTTCATACCTTTTTAACTTATGAATTTTCTTTGTTGAGTTTATAGAAAATATTGTTAAGTTAAACATATCACTTAATTTAGCAATCTATTGGAGTCTTAATGCTGAGAAGGTTAGGATATAAACTGATGTCACAAAGGAATACGGGACTCGGAGCCTAGAAATAGGATGGTCATGTGAACTTAGAAATAAGGGACACCGTAGGATAAAGAATTGAATTAATCTAAGATCCAGCTAACCATGGAAACATTAGACATTAGCTACTTAGATCTCCTAAAGAAACCTGACACAAGACCGAATAGGAGTAGTTTTCTGTTCATGCATATTTCATTGTCTTGGTATGATGCAGTCACATCACTTATAACATAGAACCCAAAAGGATGGAACATAACTGCATCCCTGTTCAACACTCTTGTTTACTGCTTTTATCACATTATTCAACCTCAAAATCATTTATTTACCAGTTACCCCTTGGTTTGCATCAAAAAACTCTTTCTTAGAAAAATTGAATTGCATAAATAGTCTCGTGGGATTCGACTCTTGGAATACTCCAAGATTTATTACTTCATCGACAGTGTATTCTTGCACTTTAGACCATATTTATTATCATTTTTTATCACTCATACACGTTTGGTCGATCAATTAGAACACCCATATCGAGGTCCAAGTTATATGGAAGATAACCTAGAATTTTAAATAAAATCTAAAAAAGAAAAAGGAAACGCTCGTAATTAATTAATATTAAAAAAATAGAGCTTAAATTTACAATGGATGACATTTTCTATTTCTAAATTTATAATGATGACATTTTCTATTTTAATAACTTGAATTCAAAATTCAAGAGTGTGAGGAGTTAGGAATATGGAAAGCTTAAATTACATATTTATTTATGGAAATTAATTCTAAAAAATCAGATAATTTTACATTTAATTAAAATTAATAATTATATTTGAAAGATTTAGATATCTGAAAGTTTTGTAACCCTATTCATCTCCTACTATATATAAAGACCTAGCTTCTATTTATTTCTTGAAAAGTTTGACTTTGATTAGTGAATGTCAAACCTAAGTCAAGCTTCAATAGATACATTAATGTACATATGTGATGGCACCATAAAAGTACCATTTTTTCTAGCATAATTCGGGCTCGTTCCGTGATTTTACAAGTTTATTCCCTGTATTTTGTAGGATTTGAGCATAAAGGTAGATAACCAACCCATCGGTCGGAGCTTAAACACGTTTAAACGGAGTCTCAGATGCATGAACCAAGTTTGGAGACAAAATTACCAAAATGCCTTTAAGGATAGCATCGCTACGCTTACTTTACGTTGTCCACCCGAGAGCTCGAGATTTCGCGCATCGCTCCCAACATCGCTATGCTCTTCAGCAGCGTAGCGATGCTCTCGACATAAATTTTATTTAAAGGCTCAGGATTTTTGGTTAAGGCACTCTGATTTTTGGCAACCACTAGAGAAGAATCATGAACATGATGAATAGCTAAGGTAATCTATACTTGGGGATAGGATTCCAAAATTGAATTTATCTTGAGAATTTGTTTGTATTGTTTTGTTGCTGCTGTGAACTCCTTGAATTTGAATGAATTTACTTTAAGGCATTTGTTGGAATTCAAGACTCTACTTGAATGTTTTATCATTTGTTATGTTTGATTGGCGCTTGTATAAAACAATTGACTCATGTAACATGGTTAGAGCATGAATGTTTAATTAGGGGTCATCTTTATAATTGACATTCATTAACTAATTAGATCAAGAGGTAAATTACACGATAGATTTAGGCTTTCTAATTTATCGTTCGTAACAATTAGAAACCCTAGGTGCATGATGCGAATTTGGATCATTATCTAGTCCGCAATGGTTCGAAATATCGTTGAAGAGTTTAATTCAAATTAAATTTCGATCTAATTTGACATTTAGGGCATTTTGTGATTACCACCATTGAATGATTGTGCATTCATTAGCAATTGCATTGATGTCTAGTATCCAATGTTAGATAAATAAGTTGAATCTGTTCCTATTCTCAAGTATTTTGTTTGAATTAATTAAGAAACACCTCATCGCTTATTTCACATCTATCTCGAATTGTGTTTTGCCTGCACTTCTCTATTATTATTATTAATTGTTTTTACTATTGCATGATCACCAAACCAAAACTCCCTTTTCGTGACATGAATTTAGTAATTACACTAACTATCCTTTGATTCCCTGTGAGACGACCCTTTCCACTAGCCTACAAGCTCGTGAGAGTGGTTTATAAATATCATTTATTTTTTGTCCCGATAGACCTCTAACAATATGCATATATATCATATATTTTTTTAAAGGAATTTGCAATCGATAGCAATTTAAAAACATGATTTTGTAACCATATCTTCAATATTTGAGATTTTGCATGTATGGCAACATCGTCATTTTTTCAATTTCATTATTCGTTATTCCAAACTTGCCCCTAATTTTTCACTTTGTTTCCAAACCCTCTATTTCAATTTCCAAGGTCAAACTCAAAACATTACCTTCCGCTTCAAAATTTTGTACTTTTGTTGCTAATTTCTTTTCCCTAAGTTCTTTGTTGATTGTTTGTTTTAGTTCAATGGGGGATAAGGGGAAGAAAACTATGAAGAAGAAACTCAACAAGGCTACTTCTCTCTCATCCAACAAGAAGGAATCTATCGATTTCTTAGTATGGATGCCCATCACTCTGTTCATCAGTCCCTTCGACTCAGTTATTTTTGTTTTTTGTTTGCATATTCAATCTCTTAACCACCATAGGGTGATATGTAGGGTGATATGTAATTATTTATCTTTCTTGCCTCTTATTCTTTTTAGAATTTTTTTGGTTCAGATTGATCACCTAAATTTTACATCTAAAATATTGTTTGGAAACAAAATAGAGAAGTCCATTAGTGAGAATAATGTTTATATACTTCATTTTAAAAAATCAAATAGTTATTAGTAAGCAAAGTTGAACAAGTAAGCATATATTTAATATTAAATTGTAAAATTTTATTAGTCACATAATTGATATAATTAAAAGAGGATATATCAAATAAATCTTATACTAAAAATAAAGAATATGACTTGATTAATATGCATAAGAAAGCATCCACGATATATTTCATATTAGGTATATATACCTCAAAATGTATCAGTCACATAATTCATATCCTAACTAAACTAGCCAAAAATGAACTTTTACGTGTATAATAACCAAAGTGTATTAGCGATCAGCTTGATATTTCATATTCTAACTAATATATTTCATATTACGTGTATATGTTTTTTTTTTATCAAAGTATATCATTCACATGATTGAATACCTAAAAGAGACTAGTAAAACATGTGTACGTGTTTCATTTTATAAACATGATATTTGATAACTTGTAGAAATATAAGTTATTGCTATTGCAAAAGAATATTGAAAAATGCATCATCTTCTGCTTAATTTTATGATAAATACTTCATATGCGTGCAAGCATGAATATAGGCTTAAGAAAGAATAATCTATGATTTAATCTCTTTAAACGCCCAATTTTGCAGGAAAACATAAGGTTCAACACATCCGTTGAATTCTATAAAAAACACATACCTCGGACGCATGGCACTAAAAGACAAATCCTTGAACCTCGAAAAACCTGATCTTGAAAGTTAGAGATAAAGAGGATTTTCTGCGCTCTGATCTGCGTAACAGTAACAACCTACCAGGTCAGAGATGACGATTGACAAACCCAAAGTAATCCTTGAACCTCGAAAAACCAGAGCCTTAGCTGATGACATCACGAAAGTACATCCTTGGAGCTATAAAAACCAGCTGAAGCAACAAATAAAAAAGGTTAGATAGTGAGAGTCATTTTCGGCTATAGAAGAGTTCGAAAATCAGTTAGTCATCTTCCATTCTTCCCCTCTTAGCTACAGCTGAGTATACCTTTTCCATCATCATTGGAGAGCTAGTAAGCTTCAACCTCGAGAGAGAAGTTGGTTCCTCCCTTTCTTTTCCTTCATCAACACAGCAAGCAAGAAAAGTCACCATCTCTGTCGGCGAGCAGGATATTATCGCCGCTAGCTTCATATCTTTTAACTTTCCATTCTTTCTTTTGTATCTTTAAGTGTATTTGGCTACTCTTTTATCTCTATATGAACTAAATCAGTATTCTTATTAATATATATATCTCACATCATGAATCATTCTTTGTCTTCCATCTTTATGTTATTTTCACCATCGAGCATGAGTAGCTAAATCACTTGAAGGGTTGGAGAAAAATACTCATCAATCTTCAGAGTTTGAGCATAGTTTTCGATTTGTTTACATTGATGTATTTTTATCTTCATTGCTTAACTTCACTTGACAACTTGATTTAAGTAGAAATAGTTAACTACTTGAAAGAGCAAGTAACTATGGATCTCATCAATGTAACTAAGAAATAGTCCTAGATATAGGAGAAATCTTAGGCTCAACTAAACTAGCATGCATCATAGACATATGATTTATGTGACGCATTTACCGAGAGGTAAGAACTACTTGAATTTAGGAGCATAAACCATGAAACTAAGCAAGAACTCAACCGATTGATTAAAGGTTTTCTCCAACCCTTTTTTCTCCATTAAAAAAACCAACACTTCTCCTGTTAGCACAACATCTCACTAATTCCCAGTTCATGTTTTATCTCTTTTACTACTTTATTGCTTAATACTTGTTCACCAACATTTCATTTCATTTCATAGAATATCGCGAGTTAAACATTTCATTCATCATAATAGCTACAAAATCCCTGTGTTCAACCTCGGTCCTCACCGAGACATTTTAGTACTGGTTTATAGTTGGGCCGATATTAGGAAAATTTTGAGATTAGTGCATGATAAGCAAGACATCACTGAACACACATAGAGCATAACTGTTTTTGCACAACAAGTTTTTGGCACCATTGCTAGAGATTTTGTGGCTAATTTTTGTTTGATTTGTTTAACTCCCGCAGGACCGTGCAGTTTCAAGCGTATTGCGATTTTCCTTTTCGTAGAAGGGTAAGAAATCGACAAAGAAGACGATCAAGAACTACAGTTGACCAAAGAGAAAACGTAAATGTACCAAATTGAGCCAACAACAATCAGACTAATGTACAGCCTAACCCAATCTTAATGGCGCACGACCATGACCAACCTATGAGAGAATATGTGTCTATAAATTTGTATGATTTTTCTTTAGGCATTACGCGTCCAGTTTTTTAGGGTATGAAGTTTGATATGAAATCGGTGATGCTTCAGATGCTCCAGGCTGTAGGCCAGTTTGGAGGAGCAATGGGTGAAGATCCTTATGCGCACCTGACCAATTTCATGGAGATATGCAATACTTTTGATCTTCTGGGCATCACGCCTGATGGAATCAAGTTAACGCTATACCCCTTCTCTCTGTGAGACGAAGCTAAACAATGGGTCTACTCCATAGAGCCTAGTGAAATCACTACTTGGGAGCAAATGGTAGCCCGATTCATGTAGAGATACTTTCCGCCAACAGTGAACGCAAGACGCCAAAGAGAAATTGCCAAATTCATGCAAAAGGAAATAGAAACTCTCAGTGATGCGTGAACCAGGTTTAAAAAGCTTGTCAGAAACTATCCACACAACGACATCCCCGACTGTATCTAGATGGAGATGTTCTATAATGGGTTAGATGAAGCATCCCAAGTCGTTGCCGATGTGTCAGCAACAGGAGGGTGATGGATAAAACGTATGCTGACGCAAAGGTAACTCTTGATAGAATATAAAAAAAGACGATTGAGTGGGATGACAACGGTTATGGAAATAGAGCTTCAGATAAGAAGAAAAGCAGCAGTATGATCGATAGTGATGTGGTGGTGTAGCTATCTGCACAGATGTCTGCAATCACGAATTTCTTACAGAAGATGGCTTTGAACAACAACACTATAGCAGGAAATGCTACGCAGAGTAGCATGGTGAATCAGGCGGTGGTGAGTTGCGTGGGATGCAGGGAACTGCACGGTTTTAAGATGTGCCTCTGCAATCCGCAGTCAGTTTGTTTCATTAAAAACAACCCTTACTCTAAAACTTATAATCCTGGATGGAGAAACCATCCTAACTTTCAGTGAGGTGGAAACCAACAGGCAGCTGCAGAACAACAAGGAGGCCAACCAACATAAGGTAATCGAAACACACCACCAAGCTTTTCAAGCAGTTCTGGAATGCATCATTAGCAATCAACACATAGTAGACCTCAACAAGAGTCAAGGTTGAGCAGCAACCAAAAGAAGCTGTCGACAACTTATATCTTGAAGAATGATGCCCCGATTCAAAGCCAAGCCACATCGATCCAAAATCTAAAATTTCAAATGGGACAAATAGTAGAAGAATTGAGGAATAAACCTCAAGGAACACTACCCAGTAACACAGAAGCACCAAGAAATAACGAAAAGGAGCAGTGTCAAGCTGTGACGCTGCAAAGTGGAAAGAAACTAACTCCTAATACCTTAGACCCTAGAACCATGAATGACCAAACATCAACTTCAACCCAAAATTTAAACACCCAAGATAGCTCTTTGACCCCAGAGATTACTGATGATTCACACAAGAAAACTCCTTCGACGCACCATGAGTCGAGTGAATCAACGCAGAGAAATAGTGCGTCAAAACAAAAGCAAGGAACAAATGAAGTGGAGTAACCTATCTGTCCACCATTTCTGCAAAGACTGAAAAAGAAGAATAATGACGAAAAATTTAAACGCTTCATGGATGTGCTTAAACAACTGCATATCAACATCCCTTTAATTGAAGCGTTAGAACAAATGCCTAGCTATGTGAAATTCTTAAAGGACATCCTTTCTAAAAAGCAGTGACTAGAAGAGTTTGAAATAGTCACCCTAATGCAGGAATGTAGTGCGCTCATAAGGAATACAATCCCTGCTAAGATAAAGGATCCAAGAAGTTTTACATTACTCTGCTCAATTTGGGGGATGGATGTGGAACGAGCCCTATGTGTAGGGGTGAGTGTCAACCTGATGCCGCTATCTATGTTCAAGAAGTTGTGCCTCAGTGAAGCAAGACGCATTAACGTCACCTTACAAATGGTCGACTAATATATAATGCATTCTGAAGGAAAGATTGAAGATGTGTTGGTCAAGGTAAACGAATTCATCTTCTCGGCAGATTTCATCATTCTCAATTATGAAGCAAACAAAGAGGTCCTAGTTATTTTGGGAAGACCGTTCCTAGCAAGTGGATGCACCTTGATTGACGTACAGGGAGGAAAGCTTATCATTCATATTGACGATCAGTAAGTAAAGTTTAACGTGTTCAACATAATGAAGTACCTGAATGATGTTGAATCGTGTTAATTTATCGAAGACCTTGAGTTTGACTGTTGGGATATATTTAAAACTGAGTTGAAAGAATTAAGTTTTGACGAGACCGAAGAACTGGATGCAGATGAGAGTGTCCTTGCATTAATCACATCTACTTCAAATTTTCAACCGCTTGATCTCAGTACTCACACAACCACAAAGACAAAACCTTCACTGGAAGAGCCTTCCATGCTGGAGCTTAAAACCCTTCCCGAGCATCTGAAATATGCTTATTTAGGGTATAATAACACTCTGCCTATTATTATCTCCTTTTATCTGACACCTACTGATAAGGATTTATTGCTTCAGGTCCTAAAGAAGTACATCAAAGTCATTTGATGGACTCTTGCGGACATACAAAGAATCAATCCTTCCTACTGCATGCATAAAATCTGATCGAAGGAAGGAAATGAAGGATCCATTGAGCGTCAGCGACGACTGAACCCTACGATGAAAGAGGTCATCAAGAAAGAAATTATTAAATGGTTCGACGCAAGAGTTGTATACCCGATCTCTGATAGCAACTAGGTGAGCCCTATCCAGTGTGTGCCAAAAAAGGGCGGCATGACAATTGTTGCGAACAGCAAAAATGAGCTAATTCCATCAAGAACGGTAATTGGCTAGCGAATTTGCATGGATTATAGAAAATTGAATCTGGCTGTCAAGAAAGATCATTTCCCCCTGCCATTCATTGATCAAATGCTTGATCGCCTGGCTAGGAATGCAATTTTCTACTTTCTTGATGGTTATTCTAGGTATAACCAAATAATAATCACCCCTGAGGATTAAGAGCAATGGCTGGGAATGAATTTTTCTACTTTCAGATGCATTCCTTTCGACCTATGCAATATGCCTGGAACATTTCAGAGGTGTATAATGACTATTTTCTCAGAGTTCTTGGAACAATTCGTAGAGGTCTTCATGGATAATATTTCTGTATTTGGAAATTTCTACTCTGTCTGCATTACTAACTTGGAGAATGTGTTGAAACGGTACGAGGAAACCAACCTTGTTCTAAATTGGAAAAAGTGTCACTTTATGGTGACCGAAGGCATTGTGTTGGGGCACAAAATCTCCAATGTTGGGTTAGAGGTGGATCAGGCCACAATAGATGCCATCACAAAGCTTCCAGCACCAACCAATGTGAAAACATTGAGAAGCTTTTTAGGACATGCTGGATTCTACAGAAGACTGCTCAGTGCATTGCTGGAAATTAATCGGCCCTATGAATTCGACACATGCTGCCAACACGCATTTGAAAGCTTAAGGCAGGCGTTGATCACCGCACCAATTCTTGTCGCAACTGACTGAACGCTCCCTTTTGAGCTAATGTTCGATGCGAGTAATTATGCGGTGGGGGCAGTACTCAGACGACAGAAAGATAGAATCATGCATCCAATATTTCATGTCAGCAAAATGCTAAATGATGCCCAAGAACACTATACAACTACCGAAAAGGAAATGTTGGCAGTAGTGTTTACGCTTGAAAAATTTTGTACCTATCTTGCGGGATCTCCAGTACTTGTGTATATTAATCACTCTATGATCAAGTATTTAATGGTGAAGAAGGATGCTAAACCCAGATTGATTAGATGGGTGCTGTTCATGGATGAATTCAATCTTGTTATTAAGGACAAACAGGGGACTGAAAAACAGGTGGTTGACCACCTTTCACGTTTGGAGAATAAGGAAGTACAAAATAAAGTGAAACATATTGAGGAAAGTTTTCCCAATGAACAACTGATGATGATAAACAAACAAGAACCGTGGTATGCGGATATAGTCAATTACCTTGTCGCGGGCAGTGGCCCGAAGATTTTAAAACTCAGCAAAAGAAGAAACTACACCATGATTGCAAATTCTACGGTTGGGATGAACCATATTTATACAGATTAGGCCTTGATCACATCATGCATCGATGCGTGCCCAAGACTAAAGTACAGCAAATCTTGTCTCAATGTCATGAGTCCTCTTATGGTGGATACTTTGGAGGGTAACGCACAACAACTAAAGTATTGCAGAGTAGGTATTTCTGGCCCACTCTCTTCAAAGACGCAAGGGCCTATGTTGTGCAGTGTGATCGATGTCAAATAATAGGGAACATCTCCAACAAGAATGAAATGCCTCTGAACTCCATTTTTGAAGTCGTTATTCGACGTATGGGGCATAGACTTCATGGGTCTATTTCTTCCATCCTGCGGCCACCAGTATATTTTATCGTTGTAGACTATGTATCGTAGTGGGTGGAAGTTGTTTCTTGGGCCAAGAATGATGCGATGACTATTTCAAAATTTCTTAAAAAGAATATCTTCTCCCGCTTTGGGAGGTTACTTGCATTGATCAGTGATGAAGGTACATACTTCATTAATCACATTATTACTAACCTGTTGCTGAAGTATAATGTCAAGCAAGGGATTGCCACTGCTTATCATCCGCAAACAAACAGACAAGTAGAGGTATCCAATAAGAAAATCAAGTCCATTCTAGAGAAGGTGGTAAACGCATCCTGGAAGGACTGGACGCAATGGTTAGATGAAGCTCTCTAGGCTTATAGAACTGCGTACAAGACACCTCTAGGGATGTCACCATATGCGTTAGTGTATGGGAAAGCATGCCACCTCCCTCTGGAGCTTGAGCACAAGGCATAGTGGTCACTGAAACAGCTGAATCTTGATATGGAACTAGCAAGGGAGGCACGGAAGCTTCAATTGAATGAATTTGCTGAGTGGCGATTGACCGCATACAAGAAAACCAAAACTTACAAAGAGAAAACCAATAAATGGCATGACAACAGAATCAATAAGAAAGAATTGTTTGCTGGTCAGCATGTTTTGTTATTTAACTCTCGGACAAGTACTTTTAAGGTCAATGGATAGAGGGTTAAATCATATTATGGAGGTGAAATTGAGAGAGAAAAAGCTTCCATTGACCTCTGCAAGCAAGTCAGATAGCTTGTGGCGAGAGGTCCCTACGTTGAAAAAGTGAAGACTGTTGGCTTTTTGGCCCTTAATATCAAATTAATTAATTTTAATTAATTAATTAATTAATGTTTTGATGATAACAAACCTGTTTTTATTTATTAACAATTTGAGTGTTTTGAAGTGTCCATTGTGTAGAGCTTGGAACAACGGTTCCAATGCAATTTGAATCACTCAAATCGGAGTTCAAACGAAGAAGATATGGCTGGAACAAGCTTAACGGAAAAATACCCGATGTCGATGACGTGGCGGCCAAATCATCAAAGTGGACCTACTAGAGGATGACAAGTGGAGAAATAGATAAGTGACACATGGAGCTTTTGATTTTTGTTGGTTTTAAAAAGAATTGTTTTAAAAAGAAAATGAATTTAATATTATTATATGTTTGTGTCTAACGGCTAGTTGCTTTTAAAAGAAAATGAATTTTATATTATTTTATGTGTGTGTCTAACGGCTAGTTGAGTTTAAATCTCAACCATTCAATTTTCTTTTACCAACATCTAATGGTCCAAATTTAATGTAGTTTCCAACAACTTTTCTCTCTTTTTAAACACTTCATCTTCTCCAAATTTTAAGAACTTTTATTATTTTTCAATCCTCCATAATTCATTAAGCTTCCATTGTTGCTCTCTCTCCAAGCTTCAATTTTATTCTTTTCATCTAATTCTTGAGAGAGATTTATTGTATTGTGAGGATTGATTTGTTGAGTGCTACAAATTTGTAAATCTACTCTTTGAGAGAGTTTTCCTCATCTTGTTCTTCATTTCTAAACTTTTGTAAGGGTTGCTCTTGATCCCGAAAAAAGAGTTGTTGTAACGGTTTGATCCTCAATCGTGGAAAGGATCGGGTTTGTTCTTGCGCCTGGAAAAGGAACGTTGTAACGGTTCGACTCTAAACCGTGGAAAGAGTCAAGTTCGTTGTGACATACCCAAGAGGAGCTTGGGAAGTGGATGTAGGCCGGTTGTGCCGAACCACTATAAATTTTCGGTGTTATTTTCTCTATCCCTCTCCTATTTATTTTTGCAATTAATTTTTGTTACTATATTTCATTGCATGAAATTAATTGCACTTTTTAATTCTTGAAATCAATTGCTCATAATTATTTATTGAGATTGGTAGTTCTTAAAATTCCTTATCATATACCAATCTTCTTGTTGAAATTAAATAGGATGTTATAAAGTGTTACTTTTAATTTCTTGATTACTTTGGATTGAATTTATTTGCATGAAATTCTTGTTTTAAATTACTTGTTAGTATAAAGTGTATTAATTTGTTTAATTGGGCCCACATTAGTAAAAAGTTTTAATTAGCTTAATAAAACCCTATTCACCCCCCTCTAGGGTTGCCATACCGGTCCAACAAAGACAACTTTCTAGGGACTCTTTCTTTTTACTTCTGCTTTATTTAATTTTGGCAATTAGGAGTAGTGTAATTAATTTGCTTGGATGATTGGTGATGGTGATATGTGTTGAATGAATGAACTTGAATTAATTGATTCAGTGATATGGCTTAAGTTTGCTTTGCTCTGTGTTCATAGCTAAGGGATATGCGTTGAATAAGGGTAGGTAAAGAGTCAGATATTTGAAAAGCCCTTGCATTCAAGTGTCAGCATGCTTGCGTGGAAGGAAAAATGCATGACAACTTGTGCATTGCACGACTCGAGGAATATCCTCGATTAGCGGGAGATTTAATGCGTCATTACTGACAGCACTCCTTACTCTCTCATGCATTATTCACTATTTAACCCCCTAATTTGCTTCATTTTCATTTTTTTCAATCCCTGTCGTCTTCAACAAGCAGAAGCTTTCGCGAGTCATCCATTGATCCTTACTCTCTGGTGATGTCCAGTGATGACTCTCAGAATAACTTCTTCAACAATGACAATGACAGCGTAATCTCTTCATACCCGACCTAGTACCAAACTCTATCCACTTGTTCTTCCAGCGATCATTAAGCCACTCCACCACCGGTAAGTCTAATTGTGTCTCCCTCTCCACCATCTCTGGCAGTGGTTCCTCCTCTAGCTTCGCTCGAGGTGCGACTGTTGCTTTATTTTTATTCTCACGATTTATTGTATTCTTAATTTCTCAAGTTTTTCTTAACATTAGTCCAAGTATAAACTAATATAAAGATTTCTTGCTGAGGACCAAGGTCGAACACGGAGATTTTGTGACTAAATAACTGAATAAATTGAAAATCTCGACGAAGTAAACAAATAAGATGAGATTTTGGTTCTGAACATGAAAATAAAACAAATTTAACTACTAGCTTGCAGCGATAAGTATGGGGATTACTGATAAAGAATGCAATTTCAGTGGTGTTATACTAGATGGAGAAAAGAGTGTTGGAGACAACCTTTTATCAATCTATCAAATTTTAGTTTAATTACATAGATCATGCTTTCAAACATAAATGAGTCATACCTTTCGGTAGAAGAGCCACATAAGTTATATATCTATGATGCGTGCTTGTTTAAATAAGCCTAAGGTAAATCCTATTTTTAGGGTTAACCTCTTAGTTACAACGATGTGACCTCTAGTCGCTTGCTCTCTCGAGTAGCCAATTGTTGGTACTTAATCAAAGTTTTCACATTGAGTTAAGCAATAATGATAAAAAAAAATGCATCGTTGTAAATGACCTAGTTATTAGACTAGATTTATGAAGATCGATGAATGTTAGTCTCTAACCCTCGTAGATGCTTAGCTACTCATAATGATTTGTGAAATAATCGCAGACATGATGGAAAAATGGTGATTGGCAGAGATGGAAATAAGCGTATATTAAACTATTAAAGATTCGATGCTCTTGTTCTAATGGCAGTATAAATAGCTACACACTTCGATAATACAAATGAATGATAAAAAGGTTGAGAGATGAAGCAGCCAGCGGGAGTGTCCTGCTCGCCGACAGTGAAGATGTATTGCTGAAACTGCTGGTGACAATGGAAGACAATGGTGGAATCCTCTTCTCTGTCAAGACTCGATTCACTAGGTTTCCTATGGTTGAGTGCAGATGATCCTTTCGACTGTCGCCGCGAGGAGGAAGAAGATGATGTGTGACGACGGTCTCCCCAAAACTACTTGCTGCTAACCCTAATTTTCTCTTTTTGATTTTTCGATCCCGTTTTTCTCTTTTTGGGCGGCTTGTATAGCCCTAATTGTGATACTTTCCATATTGACGCAGGATAGCCCACAACGCGTTCGGCTTTGTCCTTTCTGACCGTGCAGTCCGTCTCTAACGGCTCAAGGTACTGAAAATATTCTGGCACAACTATCATGGTTAGGTTTTCCAAAATAATAGGCTTTATCTTTATTAGCCATGCGTTGATGTAGGTTTCGACGCATGGTTGCGACAATGGTTTCCTGCAAAACAAAGCTTTCAAGGGCATCCATTCTCAAAATAATCTCTTTTTCTCTTTCATACACTTGCAAGCATAATAAGAATATATCAGAGATTCATGCGTTGAAATGGTGTTCTTTTCACTATTCTTCCATCTTTATTCTAAGAAAAAGAAGTAAAATAACTTGTATTTCTACAAGTTATCACACCCCCAAATTTAGAATAAAGCTTGTAATCAAGCGTGTCTTTACTAAAGAAATTCAACGCCAAATCTCCTTTCCTTGCTTTGATAGACCTCTCAGTATACTCTTTCACCCTTACAATAGTACTTACACTACATCTCCTCTTAACCTCGTCAGTTGTCCAGAGGTAGTTCTTAAGTTTGAATGCGGCAAGCTCTTTTTCGAAAATTTACTTTTTCATTTCATACATTTCTTTTCCTGTCTTTTCAACACTATCCACTTCTTGTGTCATAAGTTCTCCCTTTTTTTTTATACGCATCGCTTCAGGCTACATGCCTTCATTTTGGCTTGCCAGCACGGGTGTCATGTGCAGCATCCAACTACGAGCACATTCCCTTCACAACTTTCAGACTCTTGTCTTGATTTTGGTTACAAGACATAGGAATCTGTATCCAAGTACTATGATGCGATGATTCAGGCCACTAGCTTTCGTTTTGACTTGCCAGCACGGGTGTCATGCACAACATCCAACTACGGGCTAGTACCCTTCATAGCTTAACTCTTATCTTTGGCTAAAGACATTGGAGTTATAATTGATAACACTTGGCAATTATATATTATCATTATTATGTATATATATATATTTATAAGTGGCAAACTTAGGCAAACTTTTCACCACCCCCAAATTTAGAGAGTCGCAAGGTCCTCTTTGTGTTTAAAAACTAGAATAGAACTAATGAAAAATTTTAAAAGAAAAGTTTGAGCCAATGCTTGCGCACAAAGAAACGTGGGAAGTACTTCTAGTCTACAAGATCTAACGTACCGAGTGTTGTTGTGTAAGGACTTTTGTGACAGTGTAGTGTAGAATTATCATCACAGGGCCACATGTTCAACGCAAGAGAAAAAAAAACTAAAGCAATGTAGTTCAAAAGTAAAGATATCGATATTAACAAAGAATAAAGAGTGAAAAACTGGGGTCAGTCAACGCGTGTTCTATTAATGTATTCAGATACATGACACAAAGCGTTGAAATGAAAAGAAATTGAAAGTTGATAAATAAAGATCAAACACCCCTAAATTTTATTTCAGCCGTTCAGTATTGTCAGTTCTGCATTCAAGAGCAGGATTTGGATCAATTGGAAAGATGAACGGGTGACGAAGATGTTTTAAAAGCTCTGGCATTGGCAAGTTTGGACGATGAGCTAATAACTGCTGCATATATGTTAATGTGAAACAAAACTCATCGTGTCTGGAGGCAAGCAAACGTAGAGCCCGTGTACTCCGCTCCTCCTGTCGACGCATTTCCCTCACAATCGGTATGAGGATGGCATCACACATGTACTGCTGTAATCCATCACATTCAACTTTAATTTCATGTTGAGGCATTTGTGGGGAACGAGGCGTAGATGCTTTGGGGGGAGGAGGTGGTTGTCGTGTCTCCTCGGTCGCGGGTGGCAAAGGACGCAATGAACTTGCGCCTTTGTCACCTTTGAATGACTCATTAACATCCAACTGTGAAGGAGGGGGAGGATGAGGGCTTAATTTTCATTGCTAGCCTCAAGACTGGCCAACGGCTCTTTATCGCTTACCACAATGGTTGCTGCTCTGCGTCGCTTCGGCTTAGGCGGCTGAGGTGGTCGCACCGCTTTTGCCTTAGGAGCCCCCTTTGGTACTATAACAAGTTCAGGTCTGTGAGGGGAATCCTTAACCAGTCGCCGCAGAGTTTTGTTATCAATGACCCCATTGATGTTGATGTACTCTTCCTCCGCGAACAGAAGGTCTGGATGTTGTCGCGCAGCATTGACGCACAGCGGGACAATCATCCAAGGAAAGAATAATTGCCCGTGTGGCTTGTTGAAGACGCTGAGAACTTGAGCCGCTATAATGCGACCAGCATCAAGGGGTATACGCTGCATGATACGGTATGTAACCATGACTCGATCCCGTGAAACAGATGCATCGTGGGTTGTTGGGATCAGCCTCTTCTTGACAAAGTACACACACAAGTTGGCCTCAGGCATGAGGCCTTTGGATGGCAGGGTATGAACGCCTGTGGGTGATGTCTCCCAAGTCGACCCAGGTTTTGTCATAACCCGAATGGCATCTTGTATCAGCTCACTGGGAGTGTGGGCAATGATGTGATTGCCTTCAGCCTTTGGGTTGTCTCGCAGACTAAATAGGGCGTTAATTTTCCTAGCGTCGAATGGCACTTTGCACCCATGGACTATAGCCATGTCTTCATCTTCATGTACTTGCCCTTGATAAAAGGCTCGCTTAACTGCAGGTGCCATGAGTGCGGGGCTGGCACAGAAATTACGCGAACCATGGTGGTCAACGAGGTCGGTGATGTAGGCAGGCAGTGGGTCTGCTTCAGGAAAGAAGCCCACTTCTATGGTATTTTAGGTGATTTAGAGTGAGTATGGTCATATTTTAGGTAGTTTGTTAGCTACTATTTTTTATCTCGCAACATCTTGCAACAACTTTCTATAACTTTCAAACTTGAAACAATCCTTCCAAACTCATTCATGTAGGTGTTTTAGGTGATTTAGGGTTGTTTTAAACATGTTTTAGGTAGTTTTATGGCTACTATTTTTTTTATCTCGCAACAACTTCCAAACTTATTTAAGGTGGGTATGAACATGTTTTCGGTAGTTTTTTTTTCGCTACTGGTTTAGTTTTTTTTTCTTTTTCTTTTTCCAGATTGTGAATTTTTTATTATAATTTTGTTTTCAATTCTTGCCGGAATTAAAAAGACTTCTCCATTATTTAAGGATGACCCATCTTTAGAATTTAGTTCATTATGATAGAGCATGGGATGATAGATAAAGAAAGGTTTCAATATTATATCTGTTACAATTCAATCTCTAGGAGCAATCAAGTTTCGGTTGCAAGGGAGGCCACAATTGATGCATTAGATGAGAATAAAGTTCAAGTTAATTTTTATTATGACAAGATAGGAGCCACTGGATGGGGGTTATTCGATGAGAATAAAGTCAAATGTACAAAATTAATGGAAAGTGTGTTGTTGAAAAATTTATACGATGGGTTGAACAATGTAGTTATTTTCATTATTATTGAAGATGTATGAGACAAAGGAAGAAAATAAATATAAAATGAATAACTGTTACAAATAAAGAATAGCTAAAATATCTATAAAAATGAGTTCTAATTGAGTGTTTCAAGTTTGAAAGTTGTAGCGAGATGTTACGAGATGCTGCGAGATAAAAAGTTGTAGGTAACAAACTACCTAAAATATGATCATACCAGCCTTAAATCACCTAAAACATCTATAAAAATGAGCTCCAATTTAGTATTTCAAGTTTGCAAGTTGTTGCGAGATTTTTCGGGATAAAGAGTAGTAGCTAACAAACTATCTAAAATATGATCATACCCATCCTAAATCACCTAAAACATCTATAAAAATGAATTCCAATTGAGTGTTTCAAGTTTGGAAGTTGTGGCGAGATGTTGCGAGATGTTACATGATAAAAAGTAGTAGCTAAGAAACTACCCAAAATATGACCATACCAACCTTAAATCACTTAAAACATCTATAAAAATGAGTTTCAATTGAGTGTTTCAAGTTTGGAAGTTGTTGCCAGATGTTGTGAGATGTTGCGAGATGTTGCAAGATATTGCGAGATAAAAAGTAATAGATAACAGACTATCTAAAATATGATCATGCCCACCCTAAATCATCTAAAACATCTATAAAAATAAATTTCAATTGAGTGTTTCAAGTTTGGAAGTTGTTGCGAGATGCTGCGAGATGTTGCAAGATAAAAAGGTGTAGCTAACAAATGTAACGCCCCGTCACCCTGACACCTTCTAACAGGACATTACTCCACCCCAAAGACTTAGATTGAGCAATACAGAATGGAGACTCAATCTCTTAGAAAAGAAAGATAGCCATTAAGAAATTTGATAAACAATTAAATAAAGAAATAATTCTAAAATCAATTACCAAAAATTAAAATTAAATCCTTGATCGGGGTACCCCTATCCAAACAAAGGAATAATTAAATAAAAGTATTTAACGAATGAAATTAAAGAAAAAGAAACGACTCAAAGGCTGAACCACCATGGCCTATCTATGACAAAAGACACGAATAAATAAAATGCGGAAAACTAATCCCTGTTTGGCCCGATCACGGATTCTTCCTGTCGCACGCCAGTCTGTTTCTGCCTTTACCTGAAATTCATAAAGAGAAAAGAATGAGTATAAAAACTCAATAAGTAATCCCATTGTCTGGATCTTTACTGTACATAGGCAACCTGCCCCGTCACCATGTCTAGCGGCCTGAGGGCATGCCGTCAAAACTGAAGGGTAAGCCTGATGACCCCCCGAGTCAAACATGGAGGTGAACCCGTCGATTCACGCATGTCTAGTGGCTTGATGGCGCACCGTCAAACATGGAAGTGAACCTGTTGATTCACATTATGTAACATGGGATGAAATGGGCATCTAGCATGGAATTGAGTCAAACAAACATACATACTTAATAAATTCTCAGTGGCCAATCATACTTTCAGAGCAATCTAAGCATGCATGCTAACTTTAGTTTCAGGGACAATCAGTGCTGCATCAATATAATAAATGTGTCCAACATCCAACCCTAACACACAACCCAACCTTTACAATTAATAATTAAGGAGATCTGCCAAACGACATTTAAATTTAAGTAATCCTCATACCTACCCAACAAGCGTTCTAACCCAAAACAGCTCTGAGCTTCAACCAAACCCACAAACAGCTAGCGCCTTCCAAGTCTTAGACCTAAAATCAAACGAAATAATAATCATAAGTTGAAGCCAAGACTTGATGGGTATAACCAAAACCTCAGGGATCCAAACACCACAACCTTACCCGGAACCCAACTAATGGGTACTGTTGGAACCCTTGACGTAGCGACGGCGCGACTGCCCAGGCGGCTTCAGCAACGGCAGCGACGCGAGCGACTAGATCTGGTCGGCGGCAGCTTGCGACAGACGCTGCGGCGTGCGACTGCGGCTCGCGACGGGAACGACGGGTGCGATAATGGCTTGCGGCGGGAGCGGCGACATGATTGGCGACGACAGCTACGCACCACCCACACGATAGCGACAAAAGAAGCCCGAGTAGATCAGCAGCGACTGCGATTGAGGCTCGCAGCGACGGCTACGCACCACCCACACGACAGCGCAGAAGAAGCCTGAGTAGATCGGCAGCGATGGCGGCGGCTTGATCTGGTTTGCTGCACCCGACGAAGACCCACGCGAACGGTGAAGAAGAAGAAGAAGACGACTTAGACTTTTTCCTTGGCACACTATTTGAGGCTCGCATTTTATATATATATATATATATATATATATATATTTAACCAAACCCTAAAATTAAGTTTATATATATATATATATATTCTATAGATTTCTTTTATAATTAAAGATTTCTTTCTTTTCCCTTTTTTTTTCCCTCTTCTTTAGCACTTCCAAAATCCCAAATTTTATTTCCACCACAAAACAAATAAACAAATACACTTAAATCCCAAAATCAAATCTTAAAATCTTAAATTCTCAAATTCAAACCAACGGCACAATCTAAATAATTACATTAATACCCTTGTAAATTTGGGACGTTACAACAAACTTCCAAACTTGAAACACTCAAATTCTAACTCAATTTTATATGTGTTTAGGTGATTTAGGATGAGTATGAACATTCTTAGCTAATTTTTTTGGTATTGTTTTTTATTTCACAACATCTCGCAACATCTCACAACATCTTGCAACAACTTCCAAACTGGAAACACTCAATTCTAACCCTCTTTTGTATGTATTCTAGGTGATTTAAGATGGATATGAACATTTTTTAGCTAGTTTTTTAGGTACCACTTTTTCTCTCGCAACATCTCGTAACAACTTCCAAACTTGAAACACTCAATTTTAACTCACTTTTATTTGAATTTCAGGTGATTTAGGACACATATAAACATTTTCTTTAGCTATTTTTTAGATAATATTTTTTATCTGGCAACATCTCGCAACAAAACTTCCAAACTTAAAACACTCAATTCTAACTCACTATTATATAAATTTTTTATTTCGGAACATCTCGCAACAACTTTCCAACTTTCAAACTTGAAATGCCTAATTCCAAATAATTTTTATATGTGTTTTAGGTGATTTAGTATTTTTACATATGTCTTAACATGTTTTTAGGTAATATTTTTTTTAATCTTGCAACCATCTTGCAAACATCTCGCAACTATCTCCCAACCTCTAAACTTGAAATGTCTAACCCCAAATCAATTTTATACTTGTTTTAGGTGATTTAGGGTGGTTTCACACATCTTTTAGCATGTTATTAGGTACTATTTTTTGTCTCGCGAACATCTCACAATTATCTCTATAACCTCCAAACTTGAAATGCCTATCTCAAAACCAATTTTATACTTTTTTTCTTCCAATATCCAAAATTGAAAAATGATAAAATATCACTTAGAAGAATGTATACGCATTATCATTGAATTTTTCAAATAATAAGTACATGAATTACAAGTTTCAATACATCGGGTATTCTTCAAATTGAAGAAAAAGCTAAAATCTAAAGACACTACTAGCGAACCAATTAATAAATCTATTATTCAAAAGGCTCATTGATTCTCCCTTCATGATGTAAAATCATTCTTGATGTATGACTTTCGAATTTTCTCTGCACAGTCTGGCGAGTTGCACATCTGAATCACAATGAAAATAAGGGTTAAGGGTTGGAGGTTGATCAATTTTTTTTTACCAAAAAATAAGTTTAAGATAATTCTGAAAAGAAAAAAAAAGCATCTGCCATTTGTAGAACCATCAAAATCCAACATAAGTTCCACAAAATAGAGTTCCACAACACAAGTTTTAACACAATGTAAAATTCACTACTTTCCAACAAGGCCTAAGAAGACCATTCAACATTTCGAACCACGCAAAATAGAATTCCACAAAACTCAATTCTCACTCATCTTGCAACATCTCTAATGAAAATTCGTTAAGTAACTTAAACGGTACGAGGAAGTTTAGAAGTTACACATAACAGAAAAAAATTGCCATAAACAAAGAAAGAAGAATGGTTGAGAGCAGAGAAATTACTAGTGGATTCCAATTCAGAAGTCGTATCCACCGTCCCTCCTAGCCGCCTCCAAGTAGTAGCTTCCTGTTGATTTTTCTTTTCACGAATGACTGTATTCTTATTATTATTATCCGGGTTTCTTCTTTATGATGCAGTTAATGCATAAGGATTTCTCAAGTTTTTCTTAATACTAGTCCAAGTATAAACCAATATAAACATTTCTTGGTGAGGACCAAGGTTGAACATAGGGATTTTGTGACTAAGTAACTGAATAAATTGTAAATCTCGAGGAAGTAAATAAATAAGATGAGATATTGGTTCTGAACATGAAAACAAGACAAAATTAACTACTGGCGTGCAACAATAAGCGTGGGAATTATTGACAAAGAGTATACAACTTCAGTGGTGTTCTACTAGATGGAGAAAAGAGTGTTGGAGACAACCCTTCATCAACCTATCAAATTCTAGTTTAGTTTCATAGATCATGCTCTCAAACATAAATGAGTCATACCTTTCGATAGAAGAGTCACACAAGTCATATATCTATGATGCGTGCTTGTTTAAATGAGCCTAAGATGAATCCTATTTCTAGGGTTAATTCTTAATTACAACGACGTGACCTCTAGTTACTTGCTCTCTTGAGTAGCCAACTGTTGGTACTTAATCCAAGTTTTCACGTTAATTTAAGCAATGATGATTAAAATGCATCGATGTAAATGACCTAAACACTAGACTAGAATTATCAAGATTGATAAATGTTATTCTCCAACCCTCATAGAGGTTTAACTACTCATAATGATTTGTGAAATAATCTCAAACATGATGGAAAAGTGGTGATTGACAATGATTGAAATGAGCATATATTAAACTGATAAAAATTCGATGTTCTTGTTCTAATTGCAATACAAGTAGTTAAACAACTCAAAAATACAAAAAAACGATGGAAAAGTTAAGAGATGGAGCTGTCGGCGGGAGTGTCCTGCTCGCCGACAGTGATGATGTGTTGTTGAAATTGCTTGCGAAGGTGGGAGAAGGTTGTGAAATCCTGTTCTCTGTCAAGACTCAAGTTCAACAGGTCTCCTATAGTGGAATGAAGAAGTGGCGGCGCGCTTCCCATAAATTCTCTTGCTGCTAACCCTAATTTTTCTCCCCCCCCCCTTTCTGCTCTCTTTGGCGGCTCTTTTATAGCCCCAATTATGATACTTTCCATTCTGACGCAGGAGGACCCACAATGCGTTAGCCGTCATCCTTTCTGACCGTGCAACCCGTCTCTGTCTAACGACTCAAGGTGCTGAAAATCCTCTTTCACAACTGTCATGGTCAGGTTTTCCAAAATAATAGGCTTTGTCTTTATTAGCCATGTGTTGATGTAATCTTCGACGCATGGTTGCGACAATGGTTCCCTACAAAACAAAGCGTTCAAGGGCATCAAACTTCAAAATAATCTTTTTTTATCCTTTTCACACACTTGCACGCATAGTGAGAATATATCAAGGATTCATGCGTTGAATGGTGTTCTTTTCACTATTCTTCCATCTTTATTCCAAGAAAAGAAGTAAAATAACTTGTATTTCTACAAGTTATCACTTCCGTCCGTCAAAGACAGCTTTCGAAGTTCTAGTCATCACCGGTCGTCGAAGTCGCAGCTCGGAAGTTGTACGTCGCCGGTCGTCGAAGTGGCAAAGGGAGAAGAGTTGAGCCATGAGGGAGAAGCACTGGCACTGCTATCGAAGTCATTGCCTGGCGCTACTGTCGTGAGGGAGAAGAAGTCGGACGTCGAAGTCACCACCTTCGAAGATTGTGAGCTGCCACTAAAGTTTCACTGTCTGATGGAAGTTGGAAGATCGAGGGAGTGCTGGTGCCTTGGCTCACGTACGATGGGGAGGAAATCATGAGTTGGGAGGGAGAGGTAATCAGAATATTCAATGTTTTAGGGTTTTTTTTTATCCAGGGGTAATTTGGACATTTCATATGTCCTTTGTCCCAAAACTCTTCTTTTCTAAAATTGTTCCTAAAAGTCTTTAACCCCCTTAGAATTGTCCTATTTTTTGCAATTTCTCCTAAAACTACCTTAGTTTGATGAATTAAGGCATTTAGGAGCTAAATCTTGATAGGTTGTGAACTCTTGATTTAATTGAATTGTCAATGAATCCATGATAGGAATCGTATGCATCTTGTTTACTATCAATCACATCTCTTAAGAATTATTTCTCTCAATATCATAAATACTCAAAAATAGTCTTGTACTTGCATATTTTAATTTTTTGCACATTTTATTTTTTTTACAAACCCTCTACCTAGAATAAGCTAATTTGATTAATTGTATGTCTTGGTCGATAGATCCCTGTGGAACGATCCCTTTTTCTTGCATCTATACTACTCATTAGTGTTTATTGCTTGAATTAGGTTTATAAATTGTTTTGATTTTCAAATTTATGTATTAACAACACCATATTTTTAGTGCGATCAAATTGGCACCATTCCAAGGGATCTTGGAACGTTTTATTGACAATTGATTAAATTTCAATAAAAAAAATAGTTTGTTATGTTTAACTCTTCCTTTGGTGTATGACCCGCTCTTCCAAAGTGTTGAATTTTTTTGTACATATCGACATCAAGGAGCGGTGAATCTAGAGAGAGAGGAGAAGAATCCAAGAAGAAGACCATCAAGTTAATCAAGAAGGGAATTTCGAGAACCTAGGGGAAGCACAAATACCACAAGAAGAAAAGATGGATGAAGCATTAGAAATAACTCTACGCGAATTCGCTAAATTGGACATCGCCCAACAATCTTGGTGTATAATATATCCGAAGACTACCACGCCTTTCGAGCTCAAGCCCGGGCTCATCCACCACCCACCTATTTTTAAGAAAAGTGTCTGCGAAGACTCGCACAAGCACATAAAAGACTTTCATAGGTGTATGATGGTATGAGGTTGCATGGGGTGACGGAGGAGCAATTAAATCTCCAGGCATTTTTATTCTCTCTAAAAGACTCGACGAAAGATTGGTTATATTACCTACTGATAGATGTCAAAAAGTGCATATTTTTACCATCTATTTTATTACTTTTTATAGTAAAAAGATACTTTATGTGATATTTTGACCCCGGAATGCCCAAAATCTGTTAAAATGAACTCACAAGGGGATAACTATGCCTAAAAGATGTTATTTGCTAATTTGGTGCTGATTGGTAAATTTTGACAGGTTTATAGCTATTTTTATAGATTTTCTACCTGATGTGCACATACAGTAAGTGATGTACTAGCACTGTCTGATGAGGCCGCATCCGAAGTGGTGCAACGGCATCAGAAGTGATGCGCCCACATTACCGAGTCCAGCTTTTCTAGATTCGCGTCCAGTCAATTCTGGTTGATATTTTCTTGGTCAAAGTTGTTATTCAACGCCTAAAAGGCTGGAAAAATGTCCACAACATGATTTTAGGTCATTCCTCAACCACCTTGGCCTATATAAATAAGGAAAACTCTTCCATTTCAAGAATCAACTCTCCATCTACGATTTCACCACACTTTTCTGCACAATTCTACAATTGTCATCAGCCCCCTTGGGCATTTTCTCAATTTCTTAAGTCAGTAGCCTTAAGAACGAAAGTTCCTCTGAGGCGTAGCGGCTCTAGGTCGTCCCATGCCGTGCAAGCGTTTGGGAGGAACGATTCCTGCTTGAAAAAGGGGAATTAACCTAGGGAAAGACTAAAGAATTGAGGACATGTCCCAAGACCCCTTGAGTTATATTTTTTAGCATTTATATTCATTTATTTATTGTAATTTTCTCTTTTTTTTTCATCTATTGTAAATCATCTTGTATCTATGATTTTTTATTCAATAAAGTTAATTATTTCATCAATAGTCATGAGCTAAATTCTCTAAGAGGTTCAGTTATGTGAATACCCTAGGGTTTCATGGCTTGAGCAATGTTTACGCTTCATACCTCTTTGACTTATGCTTCTTTGCGATCAGATATTTACATATGCCATAAGAAGGGAAATTATGAAAAATTCTTGATTTCATCGTAGGAATTCAAAGATTAAGTATAAAAGCTGAAAGCACTGCTGCATCCATGATCGCATAACCATAGAAGAGGCGACCAACATGAACCATGCGATGAACAATAAAGGTTTGACACGCTCAGGCGGCGACTGTCAAATCCACAGAACTAGTTGGTAGCTGATGAGACAGATTCATGGCAGAGCCAATGTACTTGCAATAAAGCAAGCGGTGCAGCAGGGCATGGAATTTAATGCATGCGTCAGGAAATCATTGGAGAGAAGCTGCAATGACGCCTATAAATAGTCAGCTTAAAAACTGAAGAAGGGGTTAGTTGACTTGAAAGATCAGCTTCCCCGAGAGAGAGACAAGAATCGCCATCAAACCTCAAGCTTTTCTCTGCAGAATTTCGAAGACAAATTTCCGAATTCTTCTTGGAAAAGCTTGAATCATCTTCAACCTCAAGTATTATCATCAAGCAGCCAATCCTAAGCCAGCGAGATCAAGAGATTGACTCAACGGCCCGACATCTTTATCCTAGTTCTTTCTCTTACTTATATTTGTATTCTGAATTGATTTTGAGAGATTTCTGATTCAAATATTAATATAAGTCCATATGTTTCATCCATCTACCTGCTTGTTTGCATTTTATTCTTTTG
The DNA here is from genome assembly GCA_002890555.2 of Lagenaria siceraria. Lineage (NCBI taxonomy): Eukaryota > Viridiplantae > Streptophyta > Magnoliopsida > Cucurbitales > Cucurbitaceae > Lagenaria > Lagenaria siceraria. Next base: position 15,226,320 of record CM016483.1, on the reverse strand, counting down.
ATGTGCTGGAAGATCTAATCTAAGTGTGAATCTATGCATGTTTAGTGGTTTTACTAGTTAATGCATCAGTAATCCTTGCTTTAAGCCATTGAGAGACACGTTTAAAGCTTGAGTTCTTGCCTGAGAGGGTATAGAAAGTGTAAAAAGCACTAAGTAGTGAGAATTAGCATCTTATAAATAAGGTGAGCCAATTCATCAGTCGATTATCGCATGTACCTTAGAGATAAGGAAAGTGTAGATTATGAACTGAGAGGTTGCTACCGAACGTATATAATCGACACTGCTAAGAAAGCATAGACGCATGCTGTAGAGATTCTTGCCTGTTATTAAGATTAATTTACAAATGCCATCGCATGCTACTTGCATAGAGAAATACTTCATTTACAAATATCACAAATCCCTTTACTCGTCGCCTAGCTCTCTCGTATTGTAATTAATATTGTAGGTTAGTAACATATTTCTTTTCCCCCTATGTATAAAGCATTCATCACATAAGTATTCATCGCATGGTTAAAACACAAAAGCACAAAAGTCCCTGAGTTCGATCCTGGACTCACCAGGTTACTGATTTAAGTTTATACTTGGACTCAAATCAGATAAAGCTTGTGTTCATCGCATAAAAATTCATAACATCAGTCAGTTTGTGACAATGTACGCATGTATACATGGTCTATGTGTTGCACTTTATGAACGCAACAAGTTTTTGGCGCCGTTGCCGGGGACTTTTTGTTAGCAATTTGTGTTTTTGAATCTTGTGTGAATTCTTGTGCAGTTATTCGATCGAAGGTGTATTGCGAGGTTCAGCTGCAAACAGCACAAACAATGCATGGGCAGAGGCAACAAGCCTGAGCTCCCCATTGACCCAGAGATCGAAAGGACTTTTAAAAGAAGAAATCGGAAAAAGCAGCAGCGAAGAAAAGAAAGAAAAGGAAAAATGGTGGATCGACAAATTAACCCAGCTGAACCTGTGAACAATGCGATGAATAATCTGAATGCAGCTGAGCAAGCAAACAATGCGCTGGCAGCCGCAAATCCCATCCTGATGGCTTATGACAGAAATATGCCAATTAGGGACTACGCGTCGCCCAGCCTCTATGATTTTTTGCCTGGAATCATGCGACCAACATTCTAGGGGGCCAGATTTGAAATGAAACCGGTGATGCTCCAGATACTCCAAACTGCCAGACAATTTGGAGGATCCATTTCTCAGGATCCACACGCCCATTTGAAAAGCTTCATAGAGATTTGCAACACAATTGTCATTCCGAATATAACGGAAGAAGAAATCCGACTGACTCTCTTCCCTTTTTCTTTAAGAGATAGCGCAAGAAAATGGGTGTATTCGTTGGAACCAGGTGAGATTAGAACATGGGAACAGATGATAGAGAAATTCATGCGCAAATACTTCCCACCAACAGAAAACGCCAAAAGGAGAAGAGAGATAGCAAATTTCCAGCAAAAAGATCGTGAAACTCTCAGTGATGCTTGGACAAGATTCAAGCGCTTGATCAGAAACTTCCCGCATAACGGTTTCCCAGAATGTGTGCAGATGGAGACCTTCTACGACAGGCTGAATGAGGCTTCACAGACTCAAGCGAATGTTGCTGCTGCAGGAGGATTGCTTGGGAAAACTTATACCGAAGCCAAGGAAATCTTGGATAGGATAGCCCAAAATCACGCTGAATGGGAAGACAATGGATATGGGTCCCGTTCAAGTCGTAGGGGAAACAATACTGAAGGAGAAACGATCGCAGCTCTACAAGGACAAATGGCTGCCATGACACCTTTGCTACAATCAATGGCGCTGAATCAGGTAAACAGCGGAGGAAATAGTCAAGTCAACGCTGTGAGCCATTCAAGTTGTCAAGAATGCGGTGAACCCCACTCGTATGAGTTGTGCCCGCATAACCCACAAAGTGTATGCTTTATTCGAAACAACCCCTACTCCAACACTTACAATCCAGGATGGAGAAACCATCCAAACTTTTCTTGGGGGGGGGGGACCAACAAAGTGGGGAACAATCTAGCAGTCAACAAAACAACCAAAGAGGGCCAGTTGGGTTTCATCAGCAAAGGAACCAACAACACCCCCAACAATCTTCAGGTTCTAATTCATCGCTTGAAGAGATGTTCAAGCAATACATGCAGAAAAACGAGGCTTTGCTGCAAGGAAAAGCGTCAGCCATTAAAAATCTTGAACTTCAGTTGGGACAATTGGCGGGAGAATTGAGGAACAGACAGCCAGGTGTGTTGCCCAGTAATACAGAAGCCCCTCGACATGCTGGAAGCTCAGGAAAAGAACAGTGTCAAGCAGTGACCCTGAGGAGTGGAAAACCGCTAACAGAGAAAATGACACCAAGGAATCTGACCAAAAATTCATCAGACCCAGTTCAACCCCAAGAAGAAACAACTTCATGCTATGATAAACCCAATCCAACAGCTGAAGATTGTGACCAGCGCAGAAAATCTTCAGGACAGGCGTCGAGTTCGCAAACATCAGATCTTCCACCACCATACCCACAGCGATTGAAAAGAAGGAAAGATGATCGCCGGTTCCAACGCTTCCTCGATGTGTTGCAGCAACTACACATCAACATCCCTTTGTTGGAAGCATTGGAACAGATGCCGTCGTACGTAAAATTCCTCAAGGATGTATTGGCCAAGCGACGTAGTGCAGGCGGACCAGAAACAGTGGCGTTGACACAAGAATGTAGCGCCTTATTTCGCGATCGCCTGCCTATCAAAAGAAAAGATCCGGGGAGTTTCACAATACCATGCTCAATAGCAGGCATCCAAATAGGTCAGGCCCTTTGTGACTTGGGCGCCAGAATAAATTTGATGCCTTTATCAATTTTGAAAAAGCTGGGAATGGAGGCTCAACCAACAACTGTAACATTACAGTTAGCAGATCGATCTACTGTGCGACCTGAAGGAAAAATAGAAGACGTGCTCGTCAAGGTTGACAAGTTCATACTGCCTGCTGACTTCATAATCCTTGATTATGAAGCCGACAAAGAGGTGCCTATCATCTTGGGTAGACCTTTTTTGGCCACAGGGCAAGCTTCTATTGATTTGCCGAAAGGAGAGATTACTATGAAGATCAACGAACAGGAAATTCGGTTCAGTATTTCAAAAGCATTAGAATATCTAGATGAGCTGGAAGAATGCCAGGCCATTGATTTATTTGATGTTGAGAATTTGGATGATGAAAGTGATGGTGAATGCGATGACAATGAAAGCAAGGAGTTGAACGCACAACCTGCTGAACAATGTTGTGCGTTGTTACAAAGGGAGTTTGAATCATTAGGAATAGAAGGCCAAACCTGTAAGAATAAGCCTTCCCTGGAGAAGCCTCCATTGCTTGAATTGAAAGAGCTTCCAGCACATTTGAAGTATGCCTACCTTGGTGATGATAACACACTGTCGGTTATTATTTCTGCCTCATTAACGCCAAAGCATGAAGTCGCCCTATTAGAAGTACTGAGGAAATATATCAAAGCATTAGGGTGGACGCTCGCAGACTTAAGAGGAATCAGTCCCTTTTATGTATGCACAAAATCCGTCTTGAAGAAGGAAAAGAAGGATCTGTTGAGCATCAGTGCAGGCTGAATCCTGCAATGAAAGAAGTGGTTAAGAAGGAAATTATTAAATGGTTGGACGCAGGTATCATCTATCCCATCTCAGATAGCATATGGGTAAGCCCAGTACAATGCGTCCCCAAAAAGGGAGGAATGACAGTAGTTCAAAACAAAAACAACGAACTCATCCCAACGCGCATTATGACAGGATGGCGTATCTGCATGGACTATTGAAAACTCAACGCCGCAACAAAGAAGGATCATTTCCCATTGCCTTTCATTGACCAAATGCTTGACAGGCTAGCGGGGAATGAATTTTTCTACTTCTTAGATGGCTACTCGGGCTATAATCAAATTATGATCGCACCCGAAGACTAGGAGAAAACAACCTTTACATGCCCCTATGGCACATTCGCGTTTCGACGCATGCCATTTGGGTTATGTAATGCGCCCGAAACATTTCAACGATGCATGATGGCGATTTTCTCCAATTTTCTAGAACAGTCTGTCGAAATTTTCATGGACGATTTTCTCTGTGTTTGGAAACTCTTTCGACGGCTGTCTTGCCAACCTCGAAGCGGTATTGAGAAGATGTGAGGATACCATCAACTGGGAAAAGTGCCATTTCATGGTACAAGAAGGAATTGTCCTCGGACATAAGGTATCCAAAAATGGCTTGGAAGTTGATAAAGCAAAAATTGAAGCCATAGAAAAACTCCCACCGCCAGCTAATGTGAAAACCTTGCGTAGCTTTCTGGGGCATGCAGGTTTTTATAGGTGATTTGTCAAGAACTTCTCCAAAATCGCACGACCACTGTGTGCGCTGTTAGAGCTGAACCGAGAGTTCAAATTTGATAATGACTGTTTAATAGCCTTTGACGTTCTGAAGCAAGCGTTGATATCGGCTCCTATATTAATTGCACCTGATTGGACACAACCGTTTGAACTAATGTGCGATGCAAGCGATTATGCGATGGGAGCCGATTTAGCTCAACGCAAGAACAAGATTTTGCATCCCATTGCCTACGCCAGCAAAACTCTTAATGAATCTCAGGAGAATTATTCAACTACAGAAAAAGAATTGTTGGCAGTAGTTTTTGCAATGGAAAAATTCAGGGCTTATCTGCTAGGATCCAAGATCATCATCCATACAGATCACTCTGCTATCAAATACTTGATGACCAAGAAGGACGCTAAACCGCGTCTCATAAGATGGATTTTGTTGCTGCAAGAGTTCGACGCAGAAATAGTTGACAGAAAGGGTACTGAAAATAAAGTCGCAGATCACCTGTCGCGACTAGAAAACAGAGAGATTGACCTAAAGCAACCAGAAGTAGGAGCTTGCTTTCCGGATGAAGCAGTGCTAAACATCAATGATTTCGCTCCCTGGTATGCAGATATAGTAAATTTCCTGGTATGCAAGCAGTTTCCTGAAAATTACAATTCTCAACAAAAGAAGAAACTAATACATGAATGCAAGTTCTACTATTAGGATGAGCCCCAGCTGTATAAACGGGGATCAGATCATGTTTTCAGACTTTGCGTTCCTGAAACTGCTTACTATCGTTTGTTATCACAATGTCATGAATCCCCTTATGGTGGACATTTTGGAGGTCAGCGCACGACCGCCAAGGTACTTCAAAGCGGGTATTATTGGCCCACGCTCTTCAAGGATGCACAGGAGTTTGTGGTAAACTGCGATAGGTGCCAAAGAACTGGCAATCTCTCAGGTAAAAACGCAATGCCCCTCAACTCAATTTTGGAAGTCGAGCTTTTCAATGTCTGGGGCATCGATTTCATGGGCCCATTTCCACCATCATGTGGCCACAGCTACATCCTGGTAGCTGTAGACTATGTGTCAAAATGGGTAGAAGCTATTTCTTGTGCAAGTAACGATGCGATGACAGTATCACAATTCTTACAAAAGCATATTTTCACTCGTTTCGGCACTCCTAGAGCGCTTATAAGCGACAAAGGTACGCATTTTATTAATCGCATCGTTAGTAAACTCCTGCTAAAGTATAATGTTCATCACAGGGTGGCGACAGCTTATCACCCTCAGACAAACGGGCAGGCAGAAATCTCCAACAGAGAGATAAAGTCAATCCTAGAAAAGGTAGTCAATGCTTCTAGGAGAGACTGGGCGCAGAAGTTGGATGAAGCTCTTTGGGCATATAGAACTGCATATAAAACATCGCTTGGAATGTCCCCCTATGCGCTTGTCTTTGGCAAACCATGTCACTTGCCGCTGGAGTTGGAGTACAAGGCATTTTAGGCCACAAAGAAGTTGAACTTTGATTTCGAGGCAGCAGGAGAGGCACGGAAGCTGCAATTGAATGAGTTGGAAGAATGGAGGCTCGCAGCCTATGAAAATGCAAAAATTTACAAAGAGAGAACTAAGCGTTGGCATGACCAACGCCTGAGTAAGAAACTTCTTATACCTGGACAAAAAGTTCTCTTATTTAACTCTAGGCTGCGTTTGTTCCCAGGTAAACTAAAGTCAATATGGTCAGGACCGTTCATGATAAAAGAAGTTTTCCCACATGGAGCCATCGAGCTTACATCTGAAGATGGCACAAACGCGTTCAAAGTAAACGATCAAAGGGTTAAGCCCTATTATGGAGAGGACTTTCACCGCGAAAAAATCTCCATAGACCTTGGCAACTCAAAATGAGGAGTGAAGGATGTTCCCTGCGATGACCACGAACACACCAAACCAGGGACACATCTTATTTTTGTTAAATTATTTTATCGCATGCTTGAATTTCCTTTTCTAGTTGTTTCAGGTTTTCGTTGTTTTATTTTACTTTACAAATTTTGATAAATTGTTGCTTGCTTTGAGATTACTTGATTCTTTTAAATGATTTGGCGAATAATACTTTGAAAAAAATCGATTGAGTGATGCGTTGAGATCTGAGAATGCGATGAAATTCATCTCAAGTCATTCACATACTTTCAACGCAGGTGAGGGTATCTGAGGGGTTTTTGATCGTTAGTGGGATTTGAAAAGACGCATTATCGCGTGCGCCACCTGTCACGTCTGACACATCCAAAACGTTTGCCGCATTAAATGCGGCATCATTACGCTGACGTCAGCCTAGAATCACGCGCCCACCAAAAGTCTATAAACCCCCCCACCTTCGTCTTTAACCTCTTTTGATCCTTTCGTCTGCTACCGATTCTCAATACCTTAAGTCGTTGCCAGTGAAGAGCCAAAACAGCAATTCTTTCAAAATCCAATCGTTTTCAGCCCTCATTTACATTTACCACCACCATGGACGGCAAAAACCCATCCCAAACTCCCCAATCGGTCAACACTCGGCCTCTCTACGAGGTAATCACCCATAGTCCCCCAATGGGGATCAATCCGATTGAAATCCCCTCCGTCCAGCCCATAATCCCTTCCACCTACATTCCTACCCAAATCGCCCCCGCGCCTACTCTCCGGCCTAGCACAGCTGTGCCACCGGAGCCCTTCGCCGTAGTTTTCCCTCCTAAGCCTGCGCTCTCAAGATCATCCTCGCCACGAGAGGGAAGCACTGAACCTCCGACGAGGGAACAAGCGGATGATAACACAGAGGTCAGACCCAACAGCCCTGAGTTGGCACTGCTACCACTCCCACCATCAGCAAGCAATGTGATGGGGATAAGTGAGACCAGGCGCCGAGATGAGCGCGAAGTATTTGGAGACATCCTCGCCAACCTGCGCCCATTGGAAAGCCTCGATGATTCAGAAGTTGATCAGTCGCGAGAGGTCGAGACGGCAGCTAAAGAAAAGGGGAAACAAGGCCAGAAGCAACACAAGGCAGTCGTTTCTGGCGATGCCTTCAGCGATGAGGAGGAGGTGCCTCTTAAGAGGAGGAAAGGAGGAAGCCATGCGGCCAGCAAGCCTGCCGCATTGGAAGAAGAGTTGGCAGCCAAAGCAGCTGCCAAAGCTGAAAAGGTGAGGAAAGGCTTGAAGAAGTTGAAAGATCAAGCCCAGTGCTTCATCGCTGCAACCGCATTAGAGAAATAATTGCGCGATGAATGCCTGGAAGAAGCCGCGACGAATGCAAGGATGTCTCTGCCAACTAATCCACAGCAAACAGAAGAATACGCGGAGCAACTGGAGAGGGAGCTTCAAGAAGAAGCTGAGGCTGAAAGAAAAGCGCAGGAGGAGAAGGCGCGGCGCATAAAAACGAATACTAGGTCCATTCGCGACGAGAAACAAAAGATGCGCCAAGAAGAAAAGAGAAAGGCTATCGCAGCCAAACGGAGCGCTGCGAAAAAGGAAGCTAAGGGAGGAAGGGCTGCTGAACGCCCTGAAGAAAAAAGAAAAGAAAAAGGCAAGGATAGGATGGAGGAACCCAAGGCCAAGTAAAAGCGGCCAGCGATGCTGATGGAGATGGGGCTTTTTCCAGAGCTTACCCCACTACCTGCGTTAATCACTGATGTCATCGCAGAGCTGGGGTGGAAGGAGTTTTTCGAAGGGCCGTAGTTGTTGAAGATCGAGGTGGTGCAAGCGTTCTATGAGGGGCGGCCTCATAGGACAAAGCATAGAACAAAGATAGGCGATGAGGTGTTGTCGTTTTAAGCTGAGCCCATAAACGAGTTATTCAACTTACCAAATGACCCTGACGCCGAAGGCAACAGAATCATTGAAGCACCAACACCAGAAGAGATGAAGGACGCGTTAAGAGTGGTCGCAAAGGCAGGAACTAAATGGAACACATCATCCACGGGGATCAAGACCCTGTCGCCCCATAACCTGACGCCCGAAGCCAACCTGTGGCTTTACTTCATCAGGAAAAAGTTGTTGCCCACAACGCATGATAGCACCATCTCCAAAGATAGGGTGATGGCCATCTACTGCATCATGCGACGCATCAAGATGGATGTTGGGAGGATCATTGCTGAGCAGATCCATGCACAATTCTTCAAGGAACGTGGGCAAATCTTCTTGCCATTCACAGTGGCCCGGCTATGCGCGCAACAAGGATTCATGGAAGATGCGCTCGAGGAGCCTGTTCGAGGCATCATTACCAACAGTACACTAAGGCGCTTGTTGAAAGACTCACCGCACCAACCTGAAGTCGGCAAGCCGTCTAAGCGACCAGCGCCGCGTCATTCATCGCCACCACCGCCTCCAAAGAGAAGGAAGTTGGTAAAAAAGCATTTTGAAATTCACGTTGACATGCGTCTTGAGGAAGAAATTGCTTCTGTCAACGGTGCATCAATTTCCCGCTTCCAAGAAGAAAAATCGCCTTCACCGCCACCACTCCCAGAGCCTCTCCAAGATAGGTCAACTTCAGCGCACGATCAAAATGCCGTTTCCCAAGAGTTGGAAGAAGTGGGTTTGGCAATTATCAGCGCACCCAGCCAACGAAGGGAGGCATCTCCAAAGCTATCAGTTGATCTCAACACCATCCCTCCTCCCCCTAAAGACTTACCATCAGCGCGGGAATGCGCTGGAAAGAGAGAGAAAGCCCCGCTTGAAGGGGAGTTTGACCCAGAGTTTCTCTTCCAGGCGCCGGCTGTTAATGAGCCAAACAAATATGGGCCAGCCTTTGAAACATTTGGCCCAGATGTCTGCGTTGGTGAAACAAGTAGGCGTCCACCTCTTCAACAAGATGAACATTCGTCGTACGGACACGAAGCTGTTGATCGAGACTTTGACGAATTGTGCAAGTTTTTGCATGACGACCTGAGAGAACCCATCTTAGGAAGTCTTGATGAGTTGTCGCGCCGACAAGCTGAACTTATGCGACAACAGCAAGCACTTGCCCAACAACAAACTGAGCTGCGCAGCTTTGTCCAACGCCAGTCTCAGTTAATTCAACGCCAGCAGCTCATCACGCGATCGTTCATCCGTTATCAAACGCAGAGGCAACATGAGCAGTTCTGTTTTTCAATTTAGTATATCAAAGACGTGCTGTCTCAGTTGGTTTCTGGACCTGCAATTCCACCGCATCTCTTTGATCCTCTTCAATTCCCCGATGACGAAATTCATCCTCCTGCACCCAACAATGACAACAATGACAACAACGCAGGAGGAAATTAAATTTGGGGGTGTTATCTTTTCTACTTTGATTTCAACTATGTAAATACCATCGCTTACTTAGCTTCATTCGCAATGAATATATTTGCATTTCTACTATTTCCTTGTGTCCTCTTTAGTTTGAAATTTATCTTTGCTTAGCATTTTCACCTACGCTCATTTTTTCTTATTGCGTTAATATAATGACTTCAATGATAATACTTATGCTCACATCTTGAAATTACTTTGCCAAATTATTTTTGTACTTGGTAGGATAGCCTTTCCATCTAGAAAACTTTTCTATAAGTTAGTAGGTGTGCAAGTTGTACCTCAAACCTTTTTTTTTTTTAATTTTCTGAAAACCTATCGCATAGCACAGTTCCAGCAATGAGGACCTTGCTGCTCTCAAAATTTGGGGATGGGAGAGGTTTGAGCTAATGGGTTCAGACCATCTAAAAAAAAATTATGCGTTGAGATTGGAACCTGCCCATAGTTGGATGTCCGCATGACACCCGTGGGGGCAAGCCAAAACGAAAGTGGGAATCATGATCAACGCCAAAATGCAATAAAGTAGTTTCGCTTAAAGGGTGCCTGCTCGTAGTTGGATGTCCGCATGACACCCGTGGGGGCAAGCCAAAATGAAGGTGGGCAACCCAAGTCAGCGCTTAAAAAAAAAAGAAAAAGAAAAAGAAAGAAAAAGAAATGCGTCTAAGAACCATAAGCCATTTATGGAAAAGAAATATACGAAAGTTCTTGGAAAAAAAAAAGGAAAAAAAAAAAGAATTTTGAGAACGAAGCTTGCCGCCTCTAAAATGTAGAAAAGTTTTTAGAAAGTGGGAAATGTTACCTAGAAAGAAATGTTTGTCAAAAATAATTCCAAAATATTGAAGCATATTGAGAAGTTTAATTAAGGCAATGAGTTGATGATGAACGCATGTTAAAGTCCTAGACATATGCTTGAGGACAAGCATTGTTTTAAATTTGGGGGTGTGATAACTTGTAGAAATACAAGTTATCTTATTCGATTCTTTAAAACAATTAGAGGAATTCACAAGGAAATAAGTGAAATATGGTATAAATCGTAGCTAATAAGCATGCTTTGCGATCAGATATTTACATATGCCATAAGAAGGGAAATTATGAAAAATTCTTGATTTCATCGCAGGAATTCAAAGATAAAGTATAAAAGCTGAAAGCACTGCTGCATCCATGATCGCATAACCATAGAAGAGGCGACCAACATGAACCATGCGATGAACAATAAAGGTCTGACACGCTCAGGCGGCGACTGTCAAATCCACAGAACTAGTTGGTAGCTGATGAGACAGATTCATGGCAGAGCCAATGTACTTGCAACAAAGCAAGCGGCGCAGCAAGGCATGGAATTTAATGCATGTGTCAGGAAATCATTGGAGAGAAGCTGCAATGACGCCTATAAATAGTCAGCTTAAAAACTGAAGAAGGGGTTAGTTGACTTGAAAGATCAGCTTCCCCGAGAGAGAGACAAGAATCGCCATCAAACCTCAAGCTTTTCTCTGCAGAATTTCGAAGACAAATTTCTGAATTCTTCTTGGAAAAGCTTGAATCATCTTCAACCTCAAGTATTATCATCAAGCAGCCAATCCTAAGCCAGCGAGATCAAGAGATTGACTCAACGGCCCGACATCTTTATCCTAGTTCTTTCTCTTACTTATATTTGTATTCTGAATTGATTTTGAGAGATTTCTGATTCAAATATTAATATAAGTCCATATGTTTCATCCATCTACCTGCTTGTTTGCATTTTATTCTTTTGATGTGCTGGAAGATCTAATCTAAGTGTGAATCTATGCATGTTTAGTGGTTTTACTAGTTAATGCATCAGTAATCCTTGCTTTAAGCCATTGAGAGACACGTTTAAAGCTTGAGTTCTTGCCTGAGAGGGTATAGAAAGTGTAAAAAGCACTAAGTAGTGAGAATTAGCATCTTATAAATAAGGTGAGCCAATTCATCAGTCGATTATCGCATGTGCCTTAGAGATAAGGAAAGTGTAGATTATGAACTGAGAGGTTGCTACCGAACGTATATAATCGACACCGCTAAGAAAGCATAGACGCATGTTGTAGAGATTCTTGCCTGTTATTAAGATTAATTTACAAATGCCATCGCATGCTACTTGCATAGAGAAATACTTCATTGACAAACATCACAAATCCCTTTACTCGTCGCCTAGCTCTCTCGTATTGTAATTAATATTGTAGGTTAGTAACATATTTCTTTTCCCCTATGTATAAAGCATTCATCGCATAAGTATTCATCGCATGGTTAAAACACGAAAGCACAAAAGTCCCCGAGTTCGACCCTGGACTCACCAGGTTACTGATTTAAGTTTATACTTGGACTCAAATCAGATAGAGCTTGTGTTCATCGCATAAAAATTCATAACATCAGTCAGTTTGTGACAACGTACGCATGTATACATGGTCTATGCGTTGCACTTTATGAACGCAACATCGATCTTGGTTTATTTTTCTTTTGTAGGTTGAGCTTAGTGCATAAGCAAAATAGCCTAATTTTTTTTCGTAGACCCAAATTGTTTAGAAAGATCCACATAATGGACCCATATGACATTGCACCATTAACTGCACAATTTGCAGAATTTGCCAACACATTGGAAAATTTATTTGGGAGAAACAATACATTTAGTGCTCCTAAATACAAGCTTTATGATACTTTTTGTTTTGATTGTTGCGAAGATCATTTTGGTGGAAGATTTTCATATTTGTCAATGTCTTGTGTTTATTATAGAGGAAAACATGTGTTTGAGGATTGTCCTTATAACCCTGACTCTTGGTCTTATGTAGGGCCAGAAGGTTGTCAAAGCTTGTTGAGTCCTTTTCCAAATGAGCATAAGCAAGGATGGAGGGAGTACCCTAAGACCTCATGGGTTGTCCAATTAGACGCTGATAGCTTTGAACCAATGCTTAAATTGCATCCTAGACATGTCCAACAAGAGGCACAATTGTCAACAAGCATTGAAGAACTCTGTAAGGAATATAGGGCAAACATGGGTGTCAAGATTGAAAATGAAGCGGCATCTCAATAATTTTTAGAGACCCAGATGGAAGAGTGTGCAAATGAAGTGAAGATTACCCCACAAGGAACCTTGTTCAACAACATACATACTTTGAATGAAGAAGAAAAGGAACAAGGTGAAGCAATGACACTTACAAGTGGATTAGAAAAGGAATGTGTAGTGCTCTTAGGAGAAGCAAGAAGCACTCCAACACTTGGAAGCATTAAGGATCTAGAGGAGAGAGAAAAGATTATAGAAAACTCACTAGAAAAAACAAATAAAGAGAAGGACCAAGAAAATGTAGTTGTAGAAGGCCATGTTGCCACAACTTCACAACAAGCAACATTCAATGTGCCTGTGGCATTGAAACACCCTGAGGGAAGGAAAGATTAGCTATTGGACTAATCATACTTTTACTTGTGATTTACAAAAAGCATTGAAAAGACTCAGGGAAGGAGTAGATGAGACAGTCATGGATGGTGAACATATGCAATATGTAACTTTGAAGCCCTCCATGATCAAAGCACCTCAATTAAGACTTAAATCACATCAAACATCAAAACCTAGATGCAAAATAAAATAACGAAATCTCTGTCTAGCTACTAGTATTATCATAAGTTAACATTCGTAGTTTTCATTATTATTATCAAAAAAGGAAAAAAAAAAGGAAAAAAATACAAGAGAACTCAAGAGTTTTTTTATTATCAACTAAGGGTCTTAATGCGAGGGAACTTTGTCTAGGCTAGTTCTGGCTAAGGAAGAGGTATTTAAGCTGACCATTGGGAACACCTCGACCTAGGGACCTACTTAGGAGTTGAAGCAATTAAATTTTTCTAAGTTGATATTCAAAATAGAGAAAAACTTTGCTTATGAAATTTCCTGAACTTTTTAACCATTTACCTTAACTGTTTTAGATACAAAAAGAAGCCTAAAAAGAGAACCCACCGAAGGTTCCTGTTTCGATAAGCAAAGGTCACTCCTCACCACCATTTAATGAGTTTTCAATCCCTGAAGTATCCTATTTTCCCTTCAATACTGGAAGATAAGACCTTTAGCTCCTGAATTACTTCCTCCAGCCTAGCCAGCTAGGAGGAAGTGATGCAACTGCATCACAGTCGCATTAGGCATATATAGTTTCACCACCTTCTGTCTATACAATAGTTGTGGTTGATACATGATTGACCAATTGGAGTTCTTAATGGCACAATTCGGAGCCTATTATGCCTATGTTAAAACCTGGGATAAAATGTTCCAAAGATTTATGCACTTGATGGCTCTAGGACACTATCGAGTTGTGCCTCCCTACCTTACTGATATCCTCCATGACCCCCCACTATTGAAGATGATGAAGGAGTTTTCAAAACTCATAGGGGAGTTCTCAATTCTCTTTTATTGCTTTCATTATATTTTTGCATAGTTCTTTTCTTTGTTTTTTCTTTTAAGTTAAAGTTAGATAACTTTAAAGTACTTTTAATTGAGAATCTGGAAAAAAAAAAGGAAAAGAAAAGAAAAGATGGATGATTTTGAAGTATGAGCATGCTAGTTTTTTGTTTTGCAAAGTAGTCCTTGATGATGATAATTAGAGCTTATCTCTTTTTAGCATGCCTTATTGTCGATTCCTAAAGAGCACAAAACCAAAAGTATTGTTTGATTTTGAGTGCAAAACCTCCTTAGGCTAGTCTTCCACGTGTTCACACAATCTAGCACACTAGGAGAGCCTAGCCCTATGTTTTGCAGTCTAGCTAAAGTAACAACCTATTGTTTTTTGTACTCTATCCACCTTTTGGCCAATGAGGACAATTTCTCCTTTAAGTCTGGGGGGAGATCTTGTACGATTCAAATTTCATTATCAATTATATGAGAATGTTTGTATTCAAATATATATGTATATGTGTTAGGCTTAAAAAAAATGAAAAAAAAAACGAGGAGAAAAAAAACTAGGATGACACTCCTCCTTTCTGAGTTAGCTAAATGATAACTTGTAGAAATACAAGTTATTTTACTTCTTTTACTTAGAAAAAAAAGTGGAATATTAGTGAAAAGAACACCATTTCAACGCATGAATCTCTGATATATTCTTATTACGCGTACAAGTGTATGAAAAAGAAAAAAATATTTTTTAGAATTGACACCCTTGAACGCTTTGTTTTGTAGGAAACTATCGTCGCAACCATACGTCGAAGATTACATCAACGCATGGTTAATAAAGACAAGGCCTATGATTCCGAAAAATCCAACCATGACAGCTGTGCTAGAATATTCTCAGTACCATGAGCCGTTAGACAGAGACAGACTGCACGGTCAGAAATGACGGAGCTGAACGCGTTGTGGGCCCACCCTGCATCAATATGGAAAGTATTACGATGAGGGCTATAAAAGCCGCCCAAAAGAGAAAAAGAAAAAAAAAGCAAAAAAACCTAAGGAGAAAATTAGGGTTAGCAGCAATCAATTATGGGAGAGTGCCGCCACACATCATCTTCTTCCTCCTTGCGGCGACAGCCGAGAGGATCAGTTTTACATCAACCATAGGAAACGCGATGAACTGAAGCTCAATATAGAAGAGGATTTTACCACTGTTTCCATCGCCATCTGCAATTACAACGATACATCTTCACTGTCGGCGAGCAGGACACTCTTGTCGACAACTTCTTCTCTCAATCTCTTTATTATTAAGTTGTACCACCAGTGTTTAGCTATTTGTATTGCCTCTGGATCAAGAACACCAAATTGTTATCATTTTAATATATCTTTATTTCATATCTATCGATCATCATTTGTCCATCATGTTTGCAAATATTCCACAACTAACTATGAGTAGCTAAGCATCTACGAGGGTTGGAGGCTACATTCATCAATCTTGTTGAATCAAGTTTAATAACTAGGTCATTTACAGCTATGCAGTGTTAATCATTTTTGCTTATTTTAAAGTGAGAATGTTGTTTTAGTACCAACGATCGGCTACTCGAGAGAGCAATCAACCATAGGCAGCATTGTTGTAACTAAGAAGTTAATCTTAGAAATAGGATTTATCTTAGGCTCACTCAAACTAGCAGGCATCATAGACATATGACTAGTGTGGCTTTTCTGCCAGAAGGTATGACCTAACTGTGTTTGAAAGCATGATCGATGTAATTAAGCCGAGATTTGACAGATTGATGAATGACTGTCTCCAACACTCTTTTCTCTATCCATCACATCACTGAAATTGCATTATTCATAAGGCACCCTCATATTTGTAGTTGCAAGTCAATCGTCAAATTCATTAAATTTTCATACTCCGAATCAAATCTCATCTTATTTGTTTACTACCTCGAGATTTCCAATTTATCCAGTTATTTAGTCACAAAATTCCTGTGTTCGACCTTGGTTCTCACCAAGAAATCTTTGTATTAGTTTATACTTGGACTCATATAAAGAAAAACTTGAGAAATTAAGAATCCCATAAATCGTAAATATAAAATCAAGAACAACACTAAAGTAGCTAGAAATGAAACATGATACCCATGTTTTCTTTACGTGAAATGGTTAACAAGGAAAGTGAGTGTTTGCTTTAAGTAACCTTTGCTCGTAGTCAGATGTCTCGCATGACACCCGTGTGGGCAAGCTGGAACGAAGGCGAAGGTGACACTGAGGATCTTTTCTAGGCAAGAGTAAGAAAAGAAAAGAAAAAAATGTGAAGGGCTTGTAAAATGGAAACCCTAGGGCCTAACAAAAGCATAAGTTTGGGGGAGGGTGTATTTCTACTTAGGTATGGAGCTTTCATGAAACTTGTAAATCATTAAGGATCTCACTAGGTTCCATGACTAGAAGCTAGGTTAGTGTGGTATATTGGCTAGTTAGTTGAGGGAAGTTGGGCCCAAAGTTAGTAAAAACTCTTGTGAGAGCCCTTTTTGGAGTTTGATCAAGTGAAACACTAAAGTTTGAGACCTCTTCTGAAAGACGCATACTTTGCATATACTCTTGACTAAGCATGTTAATTCACTTTGAATATGTATTATATATTTTTTTTGCTTGAGGACAAGCAAAGATTCAAGTTTGGGGGTGTGATAGATGTCAAAAAGTTCATATTTCTACCATCTATTTTATTACTTTTTATAGTAAAAAGACACTTCATGTGATATTTTGACCCCAGAATGCCAAAAATATGTTAAAATGAACTCACTAGGGGATAAGTATGCTTAAAAGATGTTATTTGCTGATTTGGTGCTGATTTGGTAAATTTTGGCAGGTTTCTGGCTGTTTTTGTAGATTTTCTATATGATGTGCCCACAACAGTAAGTGATGTACCAACACTATCCGATGTGGCCGCATCCGAAGTGTTGCAACTGCATCAAAAGTGATGCGCCCACATTACTGAGTCTAGTTTTTCTAAAGTCGCATCTAGTCAATTTTAGTTGATATTTTCTCGGTCAAAGTTGTTATTAAACGCCTAAAAGGCTGGAAAAACGTCCACAACATGATTTTAGGTCATTCCTTAACCATCTTGGCCTATATAAATAAGGAGAACCCTTCCATTTCAAGAATCAACTCTCCATCTACGATTTCACCACACTTTTCTTAATTTCTTAAGTCAGTAGCCTTAAGAACGAAAGTTCCTCTGAGGCGTAGTGGCCTAGGTCATCCTATCCCATGAAAGTGTGTGGTGAGGAATTGAAAAAAGGCATTAACCTATGGAAAGACTAAAGAATTGAGGACTTGTCCCAAGACCCATTAAGTTATATTTTTTAGTATTTATATTCATTTATTTTTTGTAATTTTCTCTTTCCTTTTCATCCGTTAAACATCATCTTGTAGCTATGATTTTTTATTCAATAAAGTTAATTATTTTATCGTTAGTCATGAGCTAAATTCTCTAAGGGGTTCAGTTATGTGAACACCCTAGGGTTTTATGGCTTGAGCAATGTTTATGCTTCATACCTCTTTGATTTATGCATTTCCTTTGTTGAGTTTATGGAAAATATTGTTAAGTTAAACTGATAACTTAATTTAGCAATCTAGTGGAGTCCTAATGCTGAGATAGGATATTAATCGAGGTAACAAAGGAATATGGGATTAAGAGCCTAGAAATATGATGGTCATGTCGCCTTAGAAATAAGAGACACCATAGGATAAAGAATCTAAGCTTGAATAATCTAAGATCCAGCTAACCATGGAAACATGAGGCATTAGCTGCTTAGATCTCCTAAAGGAACTTGACACAAGACCGAATAGGAGTAATTTTCTATTCATGCATATTTCATTGTCTTGGTATGATGCAGTCACATCACTTACAACATAAAACCTGAAAGGTTGGAACATAATTGCATCCCTATTCAACACTTTTGTTTACTGCTTTTATTAACATTCAATCTTAAAATCACTTATTTACCAGTTACCCTTTGGTTTGCCTCGAAAAACTCTTTCTTAGAAAAATTGAATTGCATAAATAGTCTTTTGGGATTCGACTCTTGGAATACTCCAATATTTATTACTTCATCGATAGTGTATGTTTGCACTTTAGACCATAATTATTCTCGTTTTTATCACTCATATACACCTGGTTGATTGCCTACCGCCCGGCTCGATCACGACGTGGAGTGGCCTAAAGAAGAAATTCTTAGAGAAGTTCTTTTCGGCATCGAGGGCCCAAAGCATCCGTAAAGAAATATATGGAAACAAGTAAGCGTTTAGGGAGTCACTCTTTGAATATTAGGACAAGTACAAATAGCTCTGCGCAAGTTTTCTTTATCACCAAATATCGGATCAATTTTTGATCCAATATTTCTACTTCGGATTGCTTCCTAATGAGAGAGCCTCAATCGATGCTGCCGCGGGAGGAGCTTTGGCAGATAAAACCACCACCGAGGCAACAGACCCAATCTAAAAGATGGCAGAAAAGTCACAAAGCTTCGGGACTAGCACGACTGAATTCGACCCCTCAAACGCTAAAGAGGTAAGTGAGCTTAAAACTCAAATTCCAAATTTAACTTCTCTTATTACACAATTCGTGCAGGGAAGTGCTCAACAAGTCAAAATGTGCAGAGCATGCGGAGTACTAGGACACTCCTCTGAAAGTTGCCCATAAGCAAACCCCAAGATGACCACGATTGGTGGCTTCTAATGGAAATTGGACTCCCAAGGAAGCACGTTCAACTAAAGATGGCGTGACCATCCTAATTTCAAATAGGGAGGTCAAGGGCAACAAGAAGGCCACTCCCACAACCAATCATCATCCTCCTCTTCCTCAAGTATGCCACTTGAAGATGTTTTGAAATCTTTAGCTGACAATTCTCTCAAATTCCAACAAGAGATCCACCAACTACAAAAAGATTCTATTCAATAATAAAAAAAAGATATGAAGACCCTACAACAACAGACTAGAACCGACTTTGCAAACTTAGGAACACAAATCACTCAATTGGCGACCACTATTAGTAAGATGGAGAGTAAGCCTCAGGAAAACTTCCAGCTCAACCCGACCATTCTAATGTGAGTGCTATCACACTAAGAAGTGGAAAGAAGCTTCCTCAAGCCACTCCTTCCACCGACGCATCTCCTTCTACTTTCAAGGTTGACCAACGAGGTGAAGAAAGCCAAGAAGCGAGAAAGACCACACCAACCGAACCAAAGGTGAGTATTCCTTCCAAACCGTATGAACCCTACTTACCTAAAGCTCTATTTCCATTTAGGTTGGCTGTACCGAAGAAGGAGAGAGAGGACAAGGAGCTTGAAGACATGTTCAAGAATGTTCAAATTAACGTTCCTCTTGTTAACGCAATCCAACAAATCTCGAAGTATGCTAAGTTTCTAAAGGATCTTTGCACCAAGAAGAGAAGAGGTAAGGAAAAAGAAAGAGTTTTGGTAAGTGGCAACAATTCTGCTTTACTTAAAAAGAGTATGCCTGAGAAATATAGTGATACGAGTATGTTCACTGTCCCATGTGCTATAGAAGATAGAAAAATTATGAATAATATCCTTGATTTGGGTGCATCTATAATGTTATGCCTTATCATGCCTTTGAAGAATTGAAATTGAATGATTTGCAAAAAAAACTTCCGTTTGCATCCAAGTAGCAGATAGGTCATGCATACAACCTCTAGGGATAGTGGAAGATGTACTTGTAAAAGTAGGATATTTTTTTTCCTGTGTACTTCTATATATTGCAAATGAATGAGTCAACCAACCCCTCATCCTCTACTATTTTGCTAGGAAGACCTTTCTTAAAAATTGCAAAAACTAGAATTGATGTTGATAAAGGTTCCTTATGTTGGATTTTATGTCCTAAAACTCGTAGTTTGTAAACATTAACATACATTCTATTTATCAATATAATTGTTATCGATGTTATTCAGTAAACTTGTTATTGAATAAAGTGAATTGTTGTTAATATAACTCTAAATCCAATAAACTAAGAACTCATGGCTTTAGCATGAAAACTTGAACTATATGTAATGACATAAAGATGGATAAAGTTCGAGTAAATAGCCAAAATGGTCTATAGTATAGGGATAAAGTTGGGTACCTTATTTTAGGGACACTATTGAATGCGACCCATTTTGTATTTTATACAAGTGATGTGATCCTAAATCATTCATGTAGATACATGTGAATGGGGGCATTCTATGTAATGAGTTTGCATAAGACCAGACCATGAAATAGTCACTATTACTTTATAAAACGTTGTTTACTGTTAAATACTGACTATCTCAACTAGATGATCTAGGTAACTCGATCTTAATCCTGAACTAACTATAAACTCCTGTTTATTCAAAATTATCCTTAGATATGCATGGGTGAGAGTGGCCCGGGAGCACCGACTCAATAAGCCTCCCATTTCAGGGGTAAGACCGAGTAAATAGCTGGGAACATAGTTTTGCAAGAAAGATTTTACTCCTACCCGACTTGGGTTAGCAGATAAGTTGTTCCCTTAAAGTACTCATTTTAGGTCTTGAACAAGGGGCCCCACCTTCTCATTGGTCAGAGAAGAGCTCAGTTTAGTGATAGGATCATAAACCAAATGTTCATTAGAGGATCCGTGGGACTTAAGAAGCAAGATGTATTCACAGGGGTAAAACGATAATTTTGACCTAGCTGTGATTACAGACAACTTGTGAAGGATCGACTTACTTATTATGGTTATATCAAGTGAACATAAATATATCTACAGTGAGGAGAGTGCAGCTATGGGCTTTAGTGGAGTGTCCCGTTAGTTAACGAATGTTGGTTAACTAGGTTAAAGAGTTTGGCCGGTTAATCTCATATCGTTGGAGTTCATGATCTGTAGGTTCATTAGGTCCCTCTAGCTCATAAATGGACGAAAATCTTAGATAGTGTGGTGGAGTAAGTTTGAACCGTTCAAATCTTGGCTTAAGGAATGAAAGTCTGATATATATGATATATCGACATTTAATTACGAATTAAACTGACAAAAAGAGTTAATTATAATATTTAAATATGATTTAATTATATGAATATGGATTCATATCGATTTTTTTAGAAAAATCGGGATAAGTGAGGAAAATAATATTATTTATTATTTAATATTAAAATAATATTATATTTAATTAATTAAATATTAAATTATTTTTTATTTAATTAATTAATTTTGAATTTGAAAAATAAAAATAAAATTGATTTTAAATTCAATTTTTGGAAATTAATTGAAAAATGATATTAAATTGATTTTTCAAAGTTTAGGATTTTCCCACTAACTAGGCTAGTAGCTTAGTTGTTTTCTTCACAATTAGCCAACAAATTAAGCATTTGTGTTGTTAATTTGTGAGGCAATTGAATTACATGTTGTTCCTTAATAAAAAAAGAAAATTTTGGCTTAAAAATTTTAAGAATTTTGTGAAATTAGTGGTTAATTTTGCAAAATTTTATCCATAGCTCTTCTTCTTTCATAACCTTCATTCCTTCTCAAATTCACCACAAATTTGGATCCCACATCCAATCTAAGCCTAGATAATAGTAGAGAAGACTCTTGTGGTGGTATACAACCAATTGGTGTTGAATTTCATTAAGAATTGAAGGAGAATTTGGAACTTCAAAGGTGAGTTTTCTTGATTTTTTTGTTTTTCCCCTTTTAATTGCATGTTAATCCTCAAAATTGAGCATCTTAGAGTGAAAATTGATCAAATTAATTTCCATGCTCGTTTATCCTTCACCTTAAGTGTAAAGTTTGATGGAGATATGGTTAGCTTTAATATCTATGATGCTTTGGAGTCCTTTGATTTGGTTGATGAGTTGTTAGTTAATGATGATAATGATTTCGATAAAATTATTAGTCCCTCTATTAAATTGAACATTGATGTCCCTTCTAATGATGATGCCTTTGTTTTGCAGGCAAAGGGGATCGAGCTCAAGGCTTTCCCGTCTCACCTGAAGTACGTCTATTTGGGTGACGAGAATACTTTGCTCGTGATCATTTCAAGAGAATTGACCACTACCCAATAAGAAGAATTGTTGGAGTTATTGAAGAAGAATAAAAAAGAAATTGGTTGGACTTTGGACGACATAAAGGGAATTAATCCCTCTCTATGCATGCATTCTTGCTTTAGAGGATGGAGCAAAGGCCACCGTTCAACAACAACAAAAACTCAATTCTACGATGAAAGAGGTGGTTTTGAAAGAAATTCTCAAGCTCAACGAGGCTGACATAATATATCCCGTACTGGATAGCAAATGGGTTATTCTCATCCATGTTGTCCCCAATAAGACCGACATGACTATCGTTGAAAACGACAAAGGCGAGTTGGTACCGACTAGGGTACAAAATGGTTGGCAAATGTGCATCGACTTTCACAAGTTAAATGAGGTAACGAAAAGGGATCACTTTCCAATTCCTTTTCTTGACCAAATAGTTGAACGACTCACCGGGAAACCATTTTTCTGCTTTTTTTTAATGGTTTTTCAGGTTTCTACCAAATTCCAAAAGAAGACTAAGAAAAGACAACTTTCACATGCATGTTCGGGGCGTATGCCTTTAGGAGAATGTCATTTGGGTTTGCAACGCCCCAGGTACATTCCAAAGGTGTATGATGAGCATATTTTCATATTTTATAGAAAAATGCAGAGGTTTTCATGGAAATTAATTTGATTAGAAAGTCTAGCCTAGGGATTCGGAATTCACCCATTCACTTGGTTGATCATAGAACTTCTAAATTATGCAATGCTCATTTGTTTTAATCTTAGCTTATGCATCCTAGAAGACTAAAATGACATGCCCTAATGTGATGATCAATTTCTTAATCAACCTAGGTACTCAACTAATTGGGTTCATTAGTGTCCATATTAATTAACTACCCACATTAAGATAGGCAATCTAGCTAAGTCGATTTAATAACCTGGAAAGCCTAAGTTACTAATCGAATCATCCTTGAAATTAGCTAATCATACATTGTTTGTGAAAAGACTATTCTAAACAACCTAATTCCTACCCAATCATGCTTTATCCTTGCCCCTTGAGATTAAAAATACATTAGAGCAATCATAATCTCTATAAATCAAAGAATAAATGAGAGTTGGCCAAAAACTCATAAATTCAATGCATATAAATTTAAATATCATTTAAGAACAGAGAATTAAGCAAGCATACATCAAAGAATTTAAAATTCAAGTCTCCCAAACAAGATATGATGGGTTTTCATCCTACCCCAAGCTAGAAATTGATAGATATACAAACATGTTGCAGAAGTTAATTAGATCAAATTACACTCTAACATACTTAAGTTTAAGGACAAACATGCATTATAAAAGGGGGAAACCAGAAGGATGAGGATACAACCTTTGTAGTTCAAATTTTTCTTGAATCTTCCACGAAATTGATCACGAACAGTACGTAGACAACCACAAAAGTCTGCTCTACTATTCTTTGACCTTAGATTGGATGGTGGGATCGAAAATCATGGATAATTTGAGGAAGAATTGGAGTTTTTGGAGAGTATGTGTTTAAAGAAAAACAATCTTAATTAACCCTTAATTCAGCAAGTTTTTCAACCCAAAACTTAGCATCTTAATCTCTTACTTATAGAAGATTAATATCCAAAGAGATTAAATAAGAAATTGACAATAAATTTGTGCAGATTTAAGTGGGATTAGTGTCAACACTTTCGAGAAACACAAAGCCATCTACCATGCAAGTAGGTTTTTCCAACAATTTGAATTTTCAATTTAAATTGATTTTCTAAATTCAACTTAATTTTGAATTTAAAAACCCAATTTTTAAAAATAAAATTAATTTAATATATATATATATATATAATTAATTTAAATAAATAAATAATATTAATATAATATCTAATATTAAAATAATATTATTTTTACACCACTCCCGATTTTTCCAAAAAAACCGGTTTTTCAAATAGGAATCCCTATTCATATTTTCATCATTTAAATCACATTTAAATATTTCCAATTCTCTTTATTGTTTAATTCAAAATTAAACAATTAAATGTTTAGAGTATCGAATACAAATAACGTTTTCTCCTTAATTTGATTTTCAACGATTCAAAATCTTTCACCACACTAATCTAAGATTTAGTCCATTATGAGCTAGTAGAGGGACCTCATGAACCTACAGATCATGAGTTCCAACGATCTGAGATTAACTGGCCAAATTTTTTAACCTAGTTAATCAACATTCATTAACTAACAGACCACTCCACTAAAACTCGTATTTGCACTCTCCTCACTATAGATATATTTCTGTCCATTTCATATAACCATAATTAGTAAGTCTCAGCTAGATCAATTACTATTTTACTCCTAGATTACATTTTGTTCCTCAAGTACCACTGACCCTCTAATGAGCAATTAGTTTGTGATCCAACCAACAAACCGAGTCCCTCTCGGGCCAATGAGAGGGTAGAAGCCCTTGTTCAAGACCTGGAATCAGCACTTAAGAGAACAACTTCTCTACTATCCCTAAAGTTGGGTAGGAGTGAATTCTGTTTTGTAGAACTATGTCCCCAACTATGTACCCAGTCTTACCCTTGAAATGGTAGGCTTATTGAGTCGGCGAACTCGGGTCACTCTCACTCATGCATATCTAAGGATAATTTCGAATAAACAGGAGTTCATAATTAGCTCAGGATTGAAATCGCGTTACCTATGTCATCTAATTGAAATAGTCAGTGTTAATAGTAAACAATGTTATAAAGTAATAGTGACTATTTCGTGGTCCGATCTTATGCAAACTCATTGCCTAAAACGCGCTCACTCACATATCTCTACATGAACGATTCAAGATCACATCATTTGCATCAAATACAAATTAGATTAAATTAATTAATTAAATTAGATTTAATTAATTAATTAAATTATTTTTTATTTAATTAAATAAAATAATAATAATAACGTGAGATCACTCCCACGTTTTTCTCTCTCTTTCTCCCACTCCCATCTTCGATTAATGTGGGAAGTGGGAGTTGAAGTGATTTTTCCATCGTTTAAAAAGAAAAGGAAGAGGCCAATTTTGGGCAGGCTGGTTTTTTTTTTTTTTTTTTTTTTTAATGAATTCTCAAAAGAAAATTTCTCTTGTTTTTTTTTTTACTCAAGCAAGAATCTCTCTCATCTTAGAGGATAGGAAGGTCTCTTGGTGGTTGTGTCGAAGCAAAAACCCAAGGTGGAATAGGATTTCACAGAATCATAAAAAAAAGTATTTTATTTTATGTTATTCATGCTTAACCTAGATGATATAGTAGATTTTTTTTTATATAATTGTAGTGTCCTGATATTTTCCAATTTCTAAATTATAAATTGAAAAATGGTCCTCTTTATTTTTTCTGCTGCCTTAGGGTTTTCATCCTTTCAATAAAAAAATGTATTTTCTTTTTATGTTATTCATGCTTAACCCAGATGATATAGTACTTTTTTTTGTATAATTGTAGTGTACTAGTATTTCCCAATTTCTAAATTATAAATCGAAAAATGGTCCTATGTATTTTTTCTACTACCTTAGGGTTTTCATTCCTTCATACCTCATACTGTAAGTCCTCTAACTCTTCCTTTTTTTTTCTTTTCTGATTGTTCACCTTGATGAGATTATTCGGTTATTTGCTCGCTTTCTCCTTGTCTTCTCCTCTCTTGTCAAAATTGTCACTCTTCCTTGTCAATGTCTACAAAAATTTGAAGTCCAGAACCTCAAGAAGAATGGGTCCTACATGACAATAAACACACATACACAAAATCAAATTCAAGAATTGTCTAAAACAGTTGCTAAGATTCCTCGACAACGGTGCCAATTTGATAGATGATACACGCCAATTTGATAGATTCCTCTACAAGGAGTAATAATATAGTTAAAACGACCTTGGTCGAGTATCGTCCTCAGGGAATCAGATTGATTAATCTTTTAACTATTCAGAGATCGTTTCAATTTTATTTAGGGGATGAAATTGTAATGACACTTAGGGTAAACTAATCTAAGAAAGCAAATAAAAGTGATCAATATATGGCAATTATCAACTAAGAGACATTTTAGGGAACATATTTCATCAAAGTTATTATTAAACACACTCGCTTGACTCTTGAAGTAATTAATACAACACCTAGATCTAAGTTCTTTATCCGAATTGAAACTTTCGAAAACAATCTTTTATTTTGCTTAAACCCTAATTACTAATCGCTTAAAACTAGATGATTAAGCAAAGCATTAAGAGTCTTCATTAGCAATCTCTAATGTTATCCAACTACTTTCTATGATTTCAAACGATAGTCTAGCATGCATGAT
Organism: Lagenaria siceraria; assembly: GCA_002890555.2. Lineage (NCBI taxonomy): Eukaryota > Viridiplantae > Streptophyta > Magnoliopsida > Cucurbitales > Cucurbitaceae > Lagenaria > Lagenaria siceraria. The sequence goes on along the minus strand of CM016483.1, from coordinate 15,199,960 downwards.
CTAATCTAAAACTCAATTTTTCAAGTAAGATTATAAATCATGAAATCATTCAAATATTGATCAAACATTCAAAAGCATTAAGAACAGTTATGCTAGAAAGCGTAAATATAAGTTAACATTCAAGAAGCAAGGTCTTCAAGAATTTAAATCTAAGAATTCATCTACCCCTAAAACTATGAGAAATTTAGCCTAATATGACTTCCATAGACAAAATCTATATCAGAACAACAAAACACAGCAAATAAACCAAGAATAAAGAAAGGGAAGAGAAGTTATTCGACTTCCAAGCTCGTCTCCAGGATGGATTTGGCCTTCCAAGGATCCTCAAACCTTCTGGCATCATGGAATCTTCATATTTTGCTCTAAACTCTCTCTTTAGATCTCAAATACTCCAAAATTTGATGATAGGGCTATTGAGGACCTCCCAATTTATAGAAAGTAAAAAACTTGGAGCCTAATTAATTTCTAAAATTGCATAATTTTTTATTTTTGGAAAGAGAGTGTCGCTATGCTTCCTTAAAGCATTGCGACGCTTTGACCAATTTTGCGCCACATAATGCTAAGCTCTAAATAGCGTAAAAGGACAACATAGTTATGCTCTAGCGTTACGCTGCTATGTTTTCTAGGGTTATTTACTTGTTTTCATCCAATTTTGGTTCGGTTTGGTTCCTTTGTCTCCCAGAACTCATTTTCTTCATTAATTACCTAAAAACCGCTAGTAACACATTAAATCTACTAAAAACATACCTAAATAAAGAGATTAACACACATTTTAGGTGCATTTCAATAGACTGAAAAATGGGCCTTGTAAACCTCTATTCGACAATCAAAACAATTAGTAGGGTCTGGGGTGGAAATTCTTCCAAAAAGAGAAAAATCCTCTTCCAGTAACTCTTCGGGGCACATGCATGATTTCTTTGTTCATCCTAAAAACCCTACTAAAATTGTTGAATCGTTTGCACTTGTTGAAGAAGAAGTTAGGGTTACCGAGAGGAGGGGAGCTATTGATCAATCTACTGATTCTCACATTGAGTCAAATGTTCCTGTTTCTGTTATTTGTGAAAAATATAATATTCTTTTGTCTGAGTCTACCATGCTTGAAATGGAAGGTGCTTCCATTGCTAAAGAAAATGTGTTAAATAAGTTTGTTACCAAAATTATTTCTGAAACTGTTGCTGCTATCCCTGAATTTCCTGAGTCATGTGATGTTGAAAATGTTGCTGCTGGATTAAGTGAGTCAAATACTGCAGTTTGTGAAAATGTACTATTTGAAGTGGAAGGTGTTAAGCCTATTTCTGAGACATCTGAAATGGTGGGTGTTGAAAGAAGTAATGATGATTGTCTTAACAAGACCGATGCTTCTAATGAAATAAAGATTGTTGAGTTTGAGATTGCTGAAGATATTGAGCATGTCGCTAGTCCTCATTTTGCTGAGAAATCTCCTCGTTCTACTCAAGATGATAAGAATGTTGATTAAAGTACTGACGAAGAAAGTGAAGCTGCTTCTCCTCCATCTAAATCACATTTGAAAGAAAAAGAAGATGTTGATGATCGAGTCAATGCTTCTCTTAAGACATCGGATCATGAGCCTGAGAAACTTTTATCTGAAGAAGATTCTGATTGGGATTTTATTAGTAATTATGATAATGAAAAGTCTAGTCTAGTGCGTGTTACTCGTGCTTCATCCAAAGCCAAAGGTAAACAACCAGTCTCCTCTTCTGTTCCCTGATAACTTGTAGAAATACAAGTTATTTTGTCTTTTTATTCAAAGAAATTAGCAAAATTTACAAGGAAATTGGATTATTATGGCATGAATTCTAGCAAATAATCATGTTTGCGATCATGCATTTACAAGTGCTTAAAATATGAAAATTATGAGAATTTTATGTCTCATCGCAGTAATGAATGAAGAAAAGAAGAATTGTAGAAGAATGCTACAGCTGTAATTGCATGAATATAGAGAAAGCGCCTAACGTGTTAGCAAACTACACCATGTGATGCAATAATATTCAAACTAACAAACACATAGGCGGTGATTTATTATTGTAGGAGTAGTTGATTGTCAAGCATGTTTTTAAATTCAAATTGGACCACATCTTCATTCATTGTAAAGTGGTGAAATCTATGTGGGATAGGCTACACCTAATTATTCAAGAAACCAGTAAGGTCACCACTTACGAATCGACAATTTATGTGAATCTATATGTATAAACAAGCCAAAATCTCAAAGGCAGGTCCTTTTGCTCAATTTCTCTTATTGCCATCTACTGGACATTATGGTTGGAGTGTAACAATTTTTCATTTTTTAACACACACCGTAGAAGTTAGAAGCTTTGAGAAGATATTATTAACTTATCTACTTTTCTGTAATTGTACTTCTCTTGTATAAATGTTTCTCATATATGCTTCATTTTGGTAATGAGTATCGTTTATCTAAAAAAATAATCTCAATATGAGTATAAATTACAATAATAAGATCTTTAATTACTTAGTTTGGAAGTAAAACAAACTCAATTATTAATTAAAATAAATGTTATAAATTTCTATACTAACAAAAATATCAAATGATATCGATATACCTATCAATGTATCTGTAAAATAGAAATCTTGATATATATTGACATCATAAATCCATTTATTTATTTTAATGTGCTTTTATTGTTACTAAGTCAATTTGAATTTTAGAGGTGAATAAATAAAACTTGCAACAAGTGATACAATGGTGTGAACCATCTAGATTTGAATAAAGCTCAAGCAACAAATTTCAAGGTGAAGTAGGTCAAAGGTAATAAATATGTAACCTCCTTCAAAGTTAGAGGTTAAAGGTAACTGATATCTATTTTTATTACTTAACATATTGTGGGTTGGGGTGTTGGGCCGACTTTTTTTTTTTTTTAATTTCTTTTTTGAAATAGAGATAGCTCAAAAGTAATTGATATGTATCCTCTTTCGAAGTAAGAGGTTCAAATCCTATACTAAACTAACAGAAAATAAAAGAAAAAGAAAAAGCTCAAAGCATTTTGATATGTTATGTAGTAAAAATAGATTATACTTTATTTAATTATTATTTGAAACATATATGTTTACATTTTAGCCCTCGTGAGGAACTTCAACAACTTTTCCCTCTATATTAATAAATAGTCGAACTCGACCATGTTTAAGATCCTTTGTTACTGGAGTTCCTGCCAGCAATATGATTATCTGAAAGTCAGGATGTTCTTTCTTGATGATATTTGTTACAGTGTTTGCATCCACGAAGATCAGTGCAGGCCATGATTTTACTGTTGTAACAAATATGCAAAAATAATATGATAAGTAATTAAGATTAAAAATATATTTAGAAAGGAAGATGAACTCAACCAAAATATTACAAGGAAATATACTTACGATGGTAAGACATCTTGAAATTGTTATATCTATCTATTTATTAGAAGTTGAATGGGATGTGTGTTTTGCTGTTGATTGAGCACCTATATTTATAGCTAATTTGGTCATGATGCTCTCTATAAAATAAAGAAATAAATTGTGTTATGTTGATTCCACCAAATTAATAAATAAATATAAATTGGAAGGAATGACTTTATATATGCCTTCCTTTCGAAAAATACTAGTTGACATCTTTAAAATATGTAAAGATTAATATGTATCAAAAGAAGATTTTCAATTAAAAAAAGTTACAGATTTTTATGTTTATCTTTCAAATCGTTAAAAAGATTATTATGTATTTGATTCTTAAAAAAATATTTAGATTTTCCTTTTTTTTTTTTTCCTTATAAAATGGAATATTGTTAAGTTTATCATCCAAATCTTTATAGATTATTTTAGATTTGGGACCAACTTTTGGATTTTTTTTTAAATGGTAGATTTATTTATTTTTATTTTTTGATTGTGAATTAGAATATACTCGCAAAAGATGAATGCAACACGATGTATTCAAGTATTGCTCATAAGATAAATATATAAAATCGACTAATCTCACGGGACAACTCGTCTGACCCTACAACAGGTGGGTCTTAGCCCTTTGATCTTTTTTGGATGTTCCCACTACCACTAAGCCAATCCATGATGGTATATTGATATGTCGATATTTCCATCGATATTTCTACGTTTTCATGGGTTCAATATTGATATGAGGGGTGGATTGATATTTCTATTATATCGTAGAAAAATCCACGAAACACAAAAAATAAGCATCAAAATGCCACAAATATAAATATAATATAAATAATATACATGTTTACTTATTTGAAAATAATAAAATATTTATTTATTAATTAAATTTTTTGTTTTTATAATTTTTCCAGAAATATCCACCGAAGTCGATATTTTATCGATATTTCTATCGAAATTTTCGTAAAATTAAGACTTCGATATTTGCACTCACATCGATATTTTAAACCTTCTCTTTATACATTTAAGAGAATGAACCTGACAATCAAATGTTCTTTGATTATGACCCACAGACATAATAAAACTTGGTTCTATTATACAACTTTAGTTAATTATAAAAATACAGTACTTTTATAAATCGTTGTTTGTTTATATTTAAGAAATACATATATATATATATATATATGTATAGTACCAAAATGTCAGCAACCACATAATTTAAATTAATAAAGATCATAATTAGTTGTCTTAAATTTAAGGGACAATTGTAAAAATATCAAATTGATTTGTTAAAATTAGGCCCATATACAATGTTTTATGTTTTATGGTTTTGCAAAAAAGGCGAAATCTTTAAGCCCAATCCAATTAAAATGTCCGGATGACCAAAATGTCCCTCACAGTTAAAAATGTGTAACTATATCTGATTGCCCACTAATTACTATTTGATTGCTATCTGATTACCATATAATTGTCAATGATACAAATTTCTATCTGACTATTGTCTGATTATTGTCTGATTGTTATTAATTGTTAATGATACTGATTGTTGTTTGATTGTAATATGATTGTCAATGATATCATTGGTATCTGATTGTTATCTAATTACTATATGATATTGATTGTTATTTGATTGTTGTCTGATTATTATCTGATACTAATTGCCAATGATACCGACTGTTGTTTGATTGTTGTTTGATTAATATCTAAAATGGGTTGTCAATGATACTGATTTTTATCTGATTACTATGTAATTATGATTGTCAATTATATGTGATTGCTATCTGATTTTCATTTGATATTGATTGTTATGTGATTGTTGTCTGATTACTGATATATTAATTGTCAATGATTACCTTATTACTGTCAACAATAAACTGCTAAAATAAGGCACTATATATTGTACTTACATAAAAACAAATTATTAACAAATGTATCTCTGATGTCCACAATATGATTATTCAAATAGATACAAATTATTTACATGTTTTTCTATTATGACCAACACACTTACAACGGCTGCAGTTCACCTGCTTTGCCAATTCACCAATTGAAGGAATCTTTTGCTTTTTAGGTCTTCTTGCTTGACGAAGGTTGTTCACCTCTAAGATACAAGTAGTAAATGAACATCAATCACGTGACAATTAAATATAAATAACTAAGTACTTGATATCTAATGAAAATCATATGAGAATCAGATAGCAGTGAGATATCAATCACGTAACAATCAAATAGAAATCACAAAGTACTTAATATCTATGAAAATCACATAGTAATCAATGACAATCATATATCAATCAGATGACAATCACATGTTAATCAAATAGAAATCATAAAGTACTTAATATCTAATGAAGATCACATGAAGATCACATGACAATCAAATATCAATGATATGAAAATCACATGACAATCAAATAGATATTAGACAAAAATCAGATATCAATTATAGTCATATTTGACTCTCTAAGCTTAAACAATTCACCCGCACTTCTAATTTTCAATTTAATTTCCACATCTTGATAACATATCTAACTAGCATTTTGCTAGCCACAATAAATTTGTGTGAATTATCCTTAATGATCAATGGTCTTAAGCTTGACACCATAGCCTGGTGAATGAAATTAATTATTAACCATCCTCTCAAAAGAATGTTCAAGTAAAATATTAGGGGAAGAAAAATACAAGAAGAAGAATGTAAATGGAAATAAACACATCCATACAACAAGCAAGATATTTCTATGGGAGGCCAAATGAGTACTTTCACATCAGACCTAACAATTTTGACTCTCTAAAGTACTAACAATAACACATGAATTTCCTTCTTACCCACGTTGCAACTCCCCCCTTTCAATTCCTCAATTTACATAGCCTAAAATAAAAAGTCCGTAAAATCAAACAACAATAAACATAATAACCAAAGAGCACAAATTATCTCAAATACAAACCAACAATCTACACCCAATTTGTCGCAAATTGACAAATTTTCAATCAATACACATGCTTATACATAAATAATTAACATCCCCATTCCGAAAACCTAATATTCATTCCTAAAAAATCTCTAGTAATGAAAAAATTGGAGAAAATCTTGACGAAATCGAAACCAGTAAAATTGTGAGCTCAATCGTGAATGAGAGAAGGTGAGGACGAAATTCAAGCAAAAAACTCGAATACAAACCATGGCTTCAAGAAGAAAAATCCTCAAGGAAGGAGATTTTGAAACCGTGTGTTCAACTAATGAAATCAAAACAAGATTTCGAAAAAAAAATCTGCGCAATCATATGCATCAAATGAAATTCTGTATTTCAAATCTTGGAGAAATCATGAATATTGTAGAAGATCGAAGAATCTTAGGTTGTTGCAGAAACGTGGAGAATATTGAGTAAGAAAATGCGCGTAAAGGAAGGAGAATATCAAATTTACTAATTTTCTTGGAGATGAGGGTAGTTTTGGAATATTATTTTCACATAAAAAAAAATTAAATAATGTGATTTTTAACCATCTATGTTATTTTCAATATATTTTGTCATATTCATAATATTTTAAAAGTTGATGACATGGATGCTAATATATAATCAAAATTTGATACCCAATGCAATTCCCTTAAATTTAAAGTGACCATTTAGATATTGTTAATTGCATAATTATCTATTCATTGAAATTTTCTTTGTTTAGGATATTTAAAGTAGTAATAGAAACTCATATATAAAATGATTCATGCTAAGATAAGTATTATTCAACGATAACTGACCTGTACTAATTTTCTATGAAGCTAAAAGTTTAAATCTTCATACTTCACTTGTTGAATTTTTTTTTTTAAAAAAAAACTATAATCAGTTATAGGCTATAATAATAATTTGCATAATTTAAAACTACACAAACATAAATTTTTGAAAGTCAGAAGCTAAAAAACCATACAAACGACTATCGAAATTCAGAACGTAAAGTAATGTTTTTAGGTGTGAATGAACTCTAAAATCAAATATATTTAATATATTATCGATTTATTGTACCTTCAAATTATATAAGGGAGTTAAAAGGTAAGATGTGAAATTAAATATATCTGGTATATATTCTTCTATTAATAGGGTAAAAGCTTAAAAAAAAAAGGGAAAAAAAGTTGGAAAAGAAAGAAAGGCTTACCATAAGATATAGGAAAATATATATGGATGATTTGTCCATAGGTAAGATAAGCTTTCCTTTTTTAAGAAAAATAAGTTTTTCGTTACATGCCAGAATCCAAGAACTACACTCCAAAGTGGCTCTTTAGAGAATCTAAAATAATAATAATAATAATAATAATAAATAAATAAATAAATAAAAAAGCAAGAATAACCTTTTTGAAGGTTGAAATTTTCACCCAAATGTTATATTCATCTTTTTTTTTTTTTTTTATGACTTCTTTGTAAGTGACGTGGTTAATTGGAACACAAATATAAAGGTAACACGTGTTAATTTTAATAAAAAAATTATTGAAAACGGGAATTCTTTTAGAAAAATTTTTAAAAATAGAAAAATAAGAGAAACTATTTACACAAAATAACAAATTTTTTAGATAGTTGTGATAGACGCTGATAGAAGTCTATCAAGGTCTATCAGTGATAGAAATGATAGAAGTTTATCAATGATAGATGCTGATAGAAGTCTATCAGTCTAGCAATTTTTTTTTTTTGTTGTTGTTTTCTGTAAATAGTTTGACATTTTTTTTAGGATAAAACATGCAATTAAAAGGGGAAAACTTGAGGTTTAAGAACACTTACCATTGAAGCTCTAAATTCTCCCTTGTTTTTTTATGAAATTGAACACCACTTGAATGTAGAAAACCACAAGAGTCTTCTCTACTATTCTCTGGCCTTAGATTGGATGGTGGGATCTAATTTTGGGAAGGAATGAAGCTTGGTGAAGTAGAAGAGTTATGGAGGAATTTTGGCAAAATAACCCTAAAATTATCAAATTTCTTAATGGTCTTTAGCCTAATTCATCTTTATTTATGAAGGATTAACATGCAACTAAATTGCACAACAAATTAACAACAAATTGATCAAATTTGAGTGCAAAACATGGAGATTACAACTAAATTAGAAGCTTAGTTAGTAGGAAAATCCAACCTTTTCAAATTGATTTTTTCAATTCAATTTTAAATAAATTTCCAAAAATTGAATAAAAACCAATTTTAAATTTTTTTTCTAAATTTTAAAAATAAAAATTAATTAAATAAAAATAATTTAATATTTAATTAATTAAACATAATATTATTTTAATATTAAATAATAAAATAATATTATTTTTTCCACTTATCTCGATTTTTTCAAAAAATCGATATGAATCTCTATTCATATAATTAATATTTAAATCATATTTAAATATTATCGTAATATAATATAAATAATTCTTTTGATTGCCATTAATAGTTCAATAGATCTCTGTGGTTCGATCCCAAACTTACCGCTTATACTAAATTGTTAATTGTTTATAAGTTTGGAGTTATAAATTCATTTGATCCTTTAAATATGTTTAACGACACATGTTTTTAGCTCGATCACCTAAGTTTATGGATGATCATAGGAAACATGTTTCTAGCTTTGATAGTTCTCCTAATGCTTGCATGCCTTCACAATCTAGGAATGAATATGAGAAACTAATGGACAAGCATGTTAAGGAACCTATGGCTAACCCAGTATATCTCATGAAGATGATCCTTTGATGTTGCTTGATTATGTTAAGAAGGATGATGTTGAGTTGATTGATAATGATTTGATAACGGGCAAGATTACTATGAATGATTATTGTTGTGAATGTCCGTGTGGGCGAAAACTAAAGATTTGAGGGTGCTCGTTGAATGGAGTAACAAAATCACCTTGGGATCCGATGTGACTTGTGAGCCCCGTCTAGCTAGAAGACGTTAAACTAAGCGCTTCTTGGGAGGCAACCCAAGTTTATTGCTTTCTTTATTTTTACCATGTGTGATTTATTTTAATTTATAGGGAACCACTCAATTGCCTTCAAAGTTTTTCAGGAATATTAAGTTGTGAAAAGTACTCAATCAGCTGCCAATCCTGTTTGGTGGACTCTTGCTTACTCCTACGCTTGTGCTTTCTTCTCTTTCATGCATTGAGGACAATGCAAAATTTTCAGTTTGGGGTGCGAGGCGTCTTTCATACTTTTGTTTGGTTTTATCCTGTTATACATGTTAAGTAGCTCTAAATGTTTCATGCATGTTAATGTGAGTTGAAATTTTTAAGTATTTATTATTTTTTTTTATCTTCAATGATGATGGGAATAATTCATGGTTGTGTGCTTTTGATGTTGATTGGCTAAAATGAGATTTGAATATGCATGATGGACACTTATTGCGGAAATAGGATAGCATTATCTTGAGTTATGATCTATTTAAGTCCCTCTTTGAGTCTCCCATATTTTGAGCACGTAATCACGTTAATTTAGAAACTTTAACTTAGAAAATGATTAAGTTGAGTGTATTTGGTTGTCACCTCGAAGGCCCCACCGGTTAGAGAGTTGAAGTGCGTAATAGTTTGTAATGTTAGACTAAGAGGAAAGAAAAGTTTATTTTTGTCTCTGAAAAGAAAAGAAAAAATGTACACTTAAAGCATGAGTTTACTTGAATATTTTTTTGTATAGCTTAAATTTGTAAAACATGTAATGTGTATGCATGGATGGGGGTAAAAAGAGTTGCCTTTGCTATGATCAATTAGGATGCCTAGGAATTGACTAGGTACGAGTTCCTAGTGAATGTGTGAAAGCTAATGCCCACCGGTTAGAGAGTTGAAGTGCGTAATAGTTTGTAATGTTAGACTAAGAGGAAAGAAAAGTTTATTTTTGCCTCTGAAAATAAAAGAAAAAAATGTACACTTAAAGCATGAGTTTACTTGAATATGTTTTTGCATAGATTAAATTTATTAAACTTGTAATGTGTATGCATATATGGGGGTAAAAAGGGTTATCTTTGCTATGATCAATTAGGACGCCTAGGAATTGACTAGGTACGAGTTCCTACAGTGAATCTGTGAAAGCTAATGCTCCTAGGTAAAAGAATGCAAGTTTAAAACGACCACTAAAAATTGATACATAAGGCACCTTAGTGGACATACTACTTTCTTGAAATGTATGGATTCTTGATTATTGGTGCACGAGCTAGAGTAGGGGAAAACTAGAAAAGCTCTCTTAAATCCTAATTTGAGTCTTAGGGTTTTGAATTAAAGGAAACTTGCACACACACATGGGACATGACAAGATTTGGCCTTGAATGTTTATAACAATATAGATATATTTGAATGTTTCTATTTAAGTTACTATTATGTTATTATTTGATGCATGAGCCAATGGCACACTTGTTTTGAATTTTCCTATGGTTTTGTTTTATATGTTGCTCGGGACTAACAAATCTCTAAGTTTGAGGTGGTGAAACGTACCTAAATTGTGCGTTAAATACTCTTTATTTAGGGGTGTTTTGAGTAGATTTAATGTATTTGCTAGTAGTTTTCAGGTAATTAATGAAGAAATTGAGTTTCGAGAGCCAAAGAAACCAAACTGAGCCAAAATCGGATGAAAACAAGTTTAAAACCCTAGAAATAGGGCAACGTAACGTTAAAGCATCGCTACACTGCCCCTTTACGCTCTAAACCTAAGAGCAACAAAATTTGGCAGCTGGGAGAGCGTAGCTACGGTCTTGAGAGCATTGCGCTGCGCAGCAGAAATTGGTCACAGCATCGCGATGCTGTAAGAGTGCGTTGCGACACTGTCTTTCCTTTTTTATATTTTGAGCAATTTTTGGAAATTTTCTTCTATATATTGGGAGGTGTTTAGCAACTCTAATCACAAAATATCAAAGCTTAAAAGTGTGAGATTGACACCAAAAAAAGAGAAAATTGATTAGAGAAGAGTTGGAAGCCGTTCGAGATCCCAGGTGCCGGCCAAGTGGAGATCGAAGGAATTCAACGTCGGGAAGCAATTCGAGAGTCTTTCTTCCTATGTTTTCTCTTTTTCTTTACTCTTATGCTTGAGAACTCATATGATAATATGTATTTGATGGCTATGTGTGGCTAAACTCTTAGTTTTGGGGTGTTGGATGATTTAATTATGGATTTAAGTTAATGTTTTAGTGTTTTTCATGGATGTTGTTGAATGATATGTTTTCCAATGCTATTGTGCTTCATTCTTTATTGATTGATCATCAATGATTGTTAGGTTAGATGTATGATTGAGTAGTTATGTGTCTAATTGGATCCATGACATTGAATCTTTATTAATCTTTCATGAAAATAGCTAGATTGATAGAGAAAGTTGTTAATGACTATGCTTCTTAACTTGATTTCAAGAAATTAGTAATCAATTGAGTTGCATGATAAATGGTTATCTTTTAGAGAAAATAATCCGGATAATAGTTTCTAAACTTAAACATATTGTTTGCATATGATTCCATGAAAACCTAAAGTATGATTTAATGAAGTAATTAATGATATCAACACCCTAGAACGCTTTTATCTCTTGATTTTCAACTTGTCTTTACTTTCCTTATTTATTTTCCAATTCAATACAAACTCAAATACGATTCCTTAGATAAAGTTGATTCAATTCTAGAATAGTTTACTAATTAAACCATATTATAGTCCTTAGTAGTACTCAATCTTAACCATTTTATATATAACTTGATGCATGCACTTACGGACACCACGCATCAAGCATTCCTAGTGTTGTATGTAGATGATATCCTACTCATTAGAAATGATGTAGGATACTTGACTGACATAAAATAATGGCTATCTACCCAATTTCAAATGAAAATTTTGGGAAAAGCTCAATTTATTCTTGGAATCAAAATAGTTCAAAATGGCAAGAATAGAATATTAACTATGTCTCAAGCATCATATATTGATAAAATGTTGTCTAGATATAAGATGCAGAATTCCAAGAGGGGTTTATTACCTTTCAGACATGAGATTCACCTGTCAAAGGAATAATGTCCTAAGACACCTCAAGAAGTTGAGAATATGAGACACATTCCATATGCATTAGTAGTTGGTAGTTTAATGTATGTTATGTTATGTATACAACCCGACATTTGCTATGCAGTGGGACTTGTTAGCAGGTTTCAGTCCAATCCAGCATATGATCATTGGACTACTGTTAAGAATATCCTCAAGTATCTAAGGAGAATGAGAGATTATATGCTCGTGTATGGCACTAAGGATCTGATCCTTACAAGATACACTAACTTTGATTTTCAAACCAATATAGATTCAAGAAAATCCACATCGGGATCATTGTTCACTGTAAATGGAGGAGCAATAGTATGGAGGAGTATCAAACAAAGTTGTATTGCAGATTCCACCATAGAAGCTGAGTATGTAGTTGCATGTGAAGCAGCAAAGAAAGCAGTATGACTTAGGAAGTTCTTAACTGATTTGGAAGTGGTTCCAAATATGCATCTGCCTATCACTCTCTATTGTGATAACAGTGGCGCAGTTGCAAATTATAAAGAACCTAGAAGCTATAAACGTAGAAAGCACATTGAGAGGAAATATGATCTCATAAGAGAAATTGTGCAAATAGGAGACGTTATTGTCAGATAGATAGTGTCAGAACACAATGTTCATACGAGATTTCCGAAGAAATTTAATTCGTAGAATTTGAACTTTATATTTGTATTAATTTAAATATAGTGTAGTGAGTATAATCTCTAATACATAATCCTTTGTTGCTTTCTCTAAAAAAAATAAACTTTGCTTCTTGGGCTTGTTGATCTTCTTGAATGATCGGCCTTTGGGCTTGATGATCTTCTTGAAGGATCGGCCTTTGGGCTTGATGATCTTCAGATCTTAAGAGCTTTGATCTATAGTTCTTTGGAACTTGAGAGCTTCAATCTTCAGAACTTGTGAGCTTGGGAGCTTCGGTCTTCAGAGCTTTGATCTTTAGTTCTTTTGAACTTGAGAGCTTTAATCTTCAGAACTTGTGAGCTTGGGAGCTTCGATCTTCAGATCTTGAGAGCTTTGATCTTCAGTTCTTTGGAACTTGAGAGCTTCAATCTTCAGAACTTGTGAGTTTGGGAGCTTCAATCTTCAGATCTTGAGCTTTGATCTTTAGTTCTTTAGAACTTGAGAGCTTCAATCTTTAGCACTTGTGAGCTTGGGAGCTCCGGTCTTCAGCATTCAGTTCTTCTCATCTTCAAGAAGTTGTAAACTTGAGATTGATTGGAGCTTCAATCTTTTGGAATTTAAGGAAGTTTTAATCTTCCAAGTCTTCAATCTTCAGAAGGTTGTAATCTTGAGGTTGATCAGAGCTTCAAAGTCTTGAAATCTTCAGAGCTTACATCTTCAAGTCTTCAGTCCTTCGTTGCCAAATGCTTCCAACCCCCCTCTCTAAATGAAGAGAACTTCTCTATTTATAGAGTTCTCATGTGGGCTTTCGTGGGCTTGGGCTTGATTGGTCGATGGACCTGGCCCATTGGGCCAACTAATTAGATTTGAGCCTTTGGGCCAAATTAAGTCTATTTTTTTGGACTTGATTAAATTTTAGCCCAAATATTAATAAATAATTAAACAAAAAATAATTATTTTGATCCAACAGTGACGATGAAAACACGTGGCACCATCGAGATTTGCCAATTTTGTGTCTTCAATTTCAATTTAGGACACATCTAACTTTTAATTAGTCTCAAATTTAATTGTTTCTAATTTCGCCATTAATTTGAGAAATGACGTGGCAATTTGTGATTGATCCAAAATTTGTACTTCAACACACAATATTGTCGATCCATTTACGAAGCTCCTCAAGGTTAAAGTGTTTGAGGGGCACCTAGCAAGTCTATGACTACGGGTAGAATAATCTAGGGCAAGTGGGAGAAATTTGTGGGTATGAGATGCCCTAGTTTATTGTATTTATATTTCTCTTTCTGGACTCAACTGTTTGTGCCCGACTAAGAGTTTTAGTCCAAGTGGGAGTTTGTTGGGTTGTATGTCCTAAACCTCATAGTTTGTAAACAATGAACTTATTTATATAAAATGTTATTGAGGTTTATTCAGTAAAGTTGTTATTGAATAAAATGAATTGTGCAATTAAGTAACTCTAAATCCAATAAATTTAGAACACATGACTATTAAGAATGAATACTTGAACTCTATGTGAAGACATAAAAGTGGATCAAGTTCGAGTAAATAGTCAAAATAGTCTATAATAAAGGGATAGAGTTGGGTACCTTATCCTGGAAACATTATGGATGCAACACACTTTGTATTTAATACAAACGATGTGATTTTGAATCATTCATGTGGAGACATGCAAGTGGGGGCAATGAGTTTGCATAAAGACTGGACAACGAAATAGTCACTGATACTTTATAACGTCGTTTACTATTAACACTGACTATTTTAATTTGATGACCTAAGTAACTCGATCTTAATCTTGAGCTAACTACGAACTCCTATTTATTCCAGATTATCCTTAGATCTGCATGGGTGAGAGCGGCCCGAGTTCTCCAACTCAATAAGCCTCCCATTTCACGGGTAAGACTGTATAGATAGTGATCGACCGGGCGTATATGAATGATAAAAATGATAAGAAATATAGAATGGACAAGGTCTACATGCAAGCATACGCGATCGATGAAGTAACAAACTTGGAGTATTCCAAGTGTCGAATCCCACAAGACTAGATTGAGTTTAAATTAATTATGACTATGGACCAATGTAACCAAGGTAACTAAAGAAAAAGTTTAGAATTTTTTGGTGAAAGAAAACTTAAAAACAAATAACAATGAGAATCAATCAGGGGCAAACAATGCTACAACCATTCAGGTGTTGTGCCTTAGGTGATGTGACTGCATCACACCGAACAATGAATTACACATGGACAGGAAACTACACCTATTCGGTCTTGTGTCAAGTTCCTTTAGGAGTTTTAAGTAGCTAATGTCTAATGTTTCCATGGTTAGCTGGATTTTAGATTAATTAAAGTTTAGTTCCTTTATCCTATAGTGTCCCTTATTTCTAATGTAACGTGACCATCCTATGTCTAGGCTCTTAGTCTCATATCCTTTTGTGAAATCCGCTTACACCCTAACCTTCTCAGTATTAGAGCTTTGCTAGATCGTTAAATCAAATGGTCAGTTTAACTTACCGATTTTATCTTTTAAAATCAATAAAGAGAATGTGATTACACAAAGTGGTGTGAAGCATTACATAACCTAAGCCATAACAACCCTAAGGTTTTCACATTATCAAACTCCTAAAAATATTTAGCTCATGACTTTTGATAAAATAATTACTTTTATTAAATCATAAACCATAGCTACAAATATAACGTTTGATTGGTAGAAATTAAAATGAAAAATAACAAGAAAATAATGCTAGGAAATAAATACAGCTCAAGAAAACTTGGGCAAATCCTCAAGTAACAAGTCTTTCCTTAGGACAATTTCCCTCTCTCAAAGAAGAATCTTGCCTCAACACACACTTCTGTGGGAAGAGAAATCTTAGAGTCGCTACGCCTTAGAGGAACTTTTGTTCTTAAGACTACTAACTTGAACTTAGAGAAGAAACTCAAGGTGCTGGAAATTTGACAGAAAAATGGAGAAGAAAGTGGTGATTTCGGCGGTGGAGAGTTGTTGTTGAAGATGGAGGTCCTCCTTGCCTTTTAAAGGCCCCAAATCTGTTGAGGAGGGCCGAGATTTGCATTTTCAAGATTCACAAGGCAGAATCGAAGATTTTAGCAGATAAAATCGTGAAAATCGCAATTGATCTGGGTAGGATCGATTCTAAAAAATTAGGGCTCAGTAGTGCTGGTACATCACTTGTTGCTCTAGGCACATCACATGAAAATTAGCCAAAAACCTATAAAAAAAACATACAAGATCTGCATCAAATCCACAAAAATCATCTTTTACGCATAATTAGCCCTCATTAAGCTTATTTAAACATATTAAGATCAAACTTGGGATAAAAACCATGCAAGTGCCTACTTTTCACATTAAAAATGCTCAAATAAAGGCCTAATTTCATGCATTTCATAGCATGAATCAGATAGTCAGGGGCATAGTCCTGCAAGAAATTCACCCCTACCCGATTCTAGGGTTAGTAGATAGTCTTGCAAGGGGCTCCACCCTCTCATTTGCCTAAGAGGGACTCAGTTTAGTGGTTGGACCATAAACCAATTGTCATTAAAGGATCAATGGGACTTAAGGAACAAGATGTAGTTGTAAGGGTGACGGTAATTTTGACCCAACTGTAATTACAAACGACCTGTGAAGGATCGACTTACTAATTATGATTTATTGGGATTTGTGTCCCAAAAGCCTCGTAATTTATTAGTTTATTAATTTAATTATAATTATGAAATATTAATTTATCCATTAACCATAAAAATCTGAGGTTATTATAAGAAGTTTTAAACATGTATGTAATTGACATATAGGTGGATCATGTTCAAGAAAAAACCTAAAGGTCTATAGTATATGGATAAAGTTGGGTGCCTTATCCTGGTAACACTATGGATACGACCCACTTTGTAATAGTTACAAATGAAGGAATTGAATTTCCAACGAAAGTGATTTATCACGTTGTGATTTCAATTACTCAATTATGAATTTTAGAAAAATAAAGAAAATAGAAAAGAACATAATAAACAACATGCTTTTTAAGAAGGAAAAGAAAAAGGAAGAAGAGAGTTGCTTACGTACCTTTGATGAATCTTCTTCACAAAATCTTTCTACAAATAGATAAGGACACTACTACCAAAGAGCACTCACTATTCTCAAAATTATCAAATCTATGGAGAGTGGTCTCCATTTTTCTATTTAAAGGGAGGAAGAAGAAGAAGTTATCTTTTCATTTAGAGAGAAATTATTGAGAGAGTTAGTGGGGAGGATTTATGAAAAAGAAAAAAAAACTTCACACCATATTCATAATAACTCCAAAATTGGAGTTAATATTTTCTTTAATTTAATTTAAATAAATTAATAATATATATTAAATTATATATATATATATATATATATATATATATATATATATATATATATACATCAAATCTCATTTAATATATAATAATATTTAGTTACTAATTAACCAATTTCTCTCACATAACCTATAGTTTAATATGAATCATATTCACATTATTTTTAACCTATAGTTTTATATGAATCTCATTCATATAATATTTAATATTTGAATCTTATTCACATATTTCTCTCATGTATATTATAAAGTTTAATTTTTACATTTCATATAAAATCTACTTTATATTATAATGTATCAATATACATTATTTAATTGTATCTCATACAATTAATTCCCTTAACTTAATTTGAACAATTCAAATTAAACCAAGACAATTGACTGTCATCTTAACCTATATGAGCTAGCAAGTGGAACTAATGAATCTATCAGTTTGAAGCTCCAATGCTACAAAATTAATTAATTAAACTCTTTAATTAAATTAATCAACATTCATTAACTGTCGGTCATTCCACTAAAGATCGATAGCTGCACTTTTCTTACTGTAGATATATTTCTATGTCCACGTATATAATCAATCAACAGCGAGTCGACCCTTCACAAATTGCTCGTAACAACAGTTGGGTCAAATTACCGTTTTACCCCTGTGTTACCTCTAACTCCTTAAGTACCACTGATCCATCTAATGAACAATTTAGTCATAGTCCAACTATGAGTTAGACCCCTCTCTGGCCAGTGAGAGGGTGAGGCGCCTCATTGTTCAAGACCCGGCATCAGCTCTTAAGGGAGCAATTCATAAGACATGAATTCCTTCTTGTACAGCTGAGTTTCCAACTGCCTGCTCGGACAAATCCTCAAAGTGGTAGGCTTATTAAGTCGGAAAACCTGGTCACTCTCACCCATACAAATCAAAGGATTGCCCTCACAAGCAGGAGTTCACAACTGACTCAGGATTAAGGTCGAGTCACCTATGATCATTCTAGTGAAATGTAAGTCTCACTAAGTAACGGTGTTAATATGGGAGACTAATCATTTCACGGTACGCTCTTATATATGTCTCACATATATATGATACCCTCACTCACATGTCTCTACATGAACATTTAGGATCTAAACGTTTGTAACACTTTACAACACTTGTAACAATCACAAAGTGGTCGTATCTGTAGTGTTACCAGGATAAGGTATCCAGCCTTATCTATCTACTACAGACCATTTAGGTTATCACTTAAACACGATCCACACTTGTATGTCTCTACATACGTGTTTAAGTTACTACTAATAATCTAGGATCTTAGTTTATTGGTTTTTTGGGTTAGTGCAACTAAATGTCAAATAAAATAACAATTATTTTATTAAATAAATAATTTGATTTATACAATATAAGTTTACAAAATACAAGATCACGAGATTTAGGGCATCAACCCCAACAACAAATGGTTTGATCCAAATCATTCATGTGGAGACATGTGAGTGGGGGTATTTTATACAAAGAGTTTGTATAAGTCCGGACCACGAAATAGTTAATCTTTCTTTGTAAATCCGTTAATTGGTGAGATTAATATTTCATAGGATGATCATGTGCGACTCAATCTTAATCATGAGTGACTTATGAACTCCTGTTTGTAAGGTCAGTCATTTGATTTGCACGGGTGAGAGTGGCCCGAGTTGCCAACTCAATAAGCCTACCATTTTGGAGACTTGACTGAATGGGAAGCTGGGAACATAAGCTTCGCAAGATGGAATTCACTCCTTCCCGTATAGGGTAAGTAGATGAGTAGTTCCTTAAGTGCTGATTTTGGGTCTTGAACAAGGAGCTCCACCCTCTCACTGGCCCGAGAGGGACTTAGTTTATGGTTGGACCATAAACAAATTGTTCATTAGAGAAATCAGTGGTACTTAAGAAAAAAATGTAATTACAGGGGTAAAACAGACATTTGATCCAGCTGTAATTATGAACAACTCGTGAAGGATCGAGTTGCTTATATTGATTATATCCATGGACACAAACTTGTCCTAGAGTGCATAAGAGTTCAACTATGAGTCTATAGTGGTTTGCCCTATAGTTAATGAATGAATGTTAATTTAATTAAAGAGTTTAATTAATTAATATTGGATTATTGAAGCTTATAATTTGTAGGTCCATAAGGTCCCTTTGGTAGCTCACCGTGGACCAACAAGGATCAACTATGTTGAAAGAAAAATTTGAAATGTTTAAATTTATGAGGAAACATATTAATTGTATTGGATACAACTAAATTACATGATTTATTATAAAGTTTATTTGAATGAGATTCAAATTATAACTTTATAATATTTATGAAGAATTAATTAATTTGAATATGATTCAAATAAATAATTATTTATTTGGATGAGATCCAGATAAATAAATAAATTATTTAATTTGAATAAGATTCGAATTAAATAGATAATGAGAGAATTAATTTATTTGAATATGATTCAAATAATTAAATTATTTGGATGAGATCCATATAATAAAGTTATTTAATTTAAATAAAGATTTGAATTAAATAATTGGAGAGAGAATGAATGAATTTGAATTGGATTCAAATAATTAACTATTTAATTTAGATGAGATTCAAATTAATGATTCTGTCGGAGATAAATATTTAAATATGATTTAAATAATTTAAACCATTTAATATGAAATATTATTTCGGTAGATATTTATTAATATTATATATTATTAAATATTTAAATCTCTACATAGGTTATCCTAATACGGTTAGGAGTAACCTATAGAGTTCTATAAATAGGGCCCTTGGGAGCTATGATAGAACTTACTTGACACATACTACTCTATACGGAACACACCCTCTCTACAAGAATAATCTCTATGATTACTCTAAAGCTCTCCTCTCAATTTTCTTAGAAAAGTTCTAAGGAAATTCTTCCTCATTCCCTTTATTCTTTCTAGAAACGGTTCTCACAAACCAAATTCTTGCCAGAGTCATAGCAAGGAAGATCTCGTGGAATTAGAAGAATTCAAGAAGGAGATTACCGATACGAGGAGAAGTTTTTTCTGCATTTGTGGATCGACAAAGGTATGATGCTTAACCTTTTATTGTTTATTTGTATTTTTAATTCTTTCAAGAAATCAAAGAACGTGATCACACGCTTCCACTGGGATTCAATTTCGTTCATGGTTATATCAGGTGGACAGAAATATATCAGATGGACATAAATATATCTATAGTGAGGAGAGTGCAGCTACGGGTTTTAGTGGAGTGTCCCCTTAGTTAACGAATATTGGTTAACTAGGTTAAAGAGTTTGACTGGTTATTCTAGGATCATTGGAGCTCATGATCAATAGGTCCATTAGGTCCCTCTCCTAACTCATAATAGACTAAACCTTAGAACAGTGTGGTGAAAGATTTTGAATCGTTCAAAATCAAATTAGGGAGAAACGTTTATTTATATACAATACTTTAAACGTTTAATCGTTTAATTTTGAATTAAACGATAAAGAGAGTTGGAGATATTTAAATGTGATTTAAATATTGAATATGTGAATGAGGATTCGTATTCAAAAAATTGGTTTTTCGAAAAAGTCGGGATTGTTGTGAATATAATATTATTTTAATATTTGATATTAAATTAATATTATTTAATTATTTAAAATTAATATCATATAAAATTAAAGGAAATTTTTACAAATAGAAAAAACGACAAACCATTTACAGAAAATAGCAACAAAAAAAAAAACTAATAGACATTGATAGACTTCTATCAGCATCTATCTGTGATAGACTTCTATCATTTTTATCACTGATAGACCTTGATAGACTTCTATCAGCACCTATCACAACTATCAAAAAATTTTGCTATTTTGTGTAAATAGTTTTCCTTATTTTTCTATTTTTAAAAATTTCCCTAAAACTAATTATTTATTTATTTTATTTTATTTTAAAATTAATTTTTTTTTAAAATTCAAAATTCAAAATTAAATTGAATTTGAAAAAATCAATTTAAATTGAATTTTAAATGGAAAGTTAGAGAAAACCACTATCTTAGTTGAAGTCATGGTGTTTCTTGGGAAATTGCTATTTTTAACCTTAAAAAGTTTTCATCTTTCAAAATTAACCTTTTTTTTTAAATCTACTTTTTCTAACCTCTTCTTAGTCAAATCATATTTTAAGTGGAGGGCCCCACAGCGTGAATATACTAATATGCCATCCACCTCAATAAATCCTCATCAATGCCAATTGAACTTACTTTGACCTAACTTACCTAAGTGAACCCATCAGATATATATAACTGAAGTTAAAAAACTCAAACTTGACTTTTACAATTTGTTTTCACTGAAAAGGAAGGGTCCCAACGTCTGAGAGGAAAACTCCCTTTCGTCCTAACTTCATTGGGGAGAATTTCTTTTGAGGGTCCCAGGTTCAGTGGAAAATAGTTTCTTTCCCAAAACAATCAGGTATTTACAGCTTGTTTGTTCTACTTTTGTGTTTGTCATTATGCAAATGAATAAGAAATGTCCCTTTTCTCTAGAAAGTTTGTAAATATTCCAAATCCTTACTTCGTTGTAAAACTTTTACCAAAAAATTCTTAAATACTCCATTTTTAGATTTGTAAAACATATATGAGATGACTAGGAAAAGGTTAGGAGAAAAACAATTACCAATTCGCATTCTATGACTTTTCCCGTAAAGTTAACTTTACGAGACATGTATGACTTACCAAGATCTCTCGTAAAGTTATGTAGTAAAGTTAGTTATGTCTCGTAAACTTATAGATGTCTCGTAAAGTTAGGGTTGATGATGATTGGCATTGATGAGGATTTATTGAGGTGGAGGGCATATTAGTATATTCACGCTATGGGGCCCTCCACTTAAAGTATGATTTGACTGAGAAGAGGTTAGAAAAAGTAGATTTTAAAAAAGAGGTTAATTTTGAAAGATGAAAACTTTTTTAGGTTAAAAATAGCAATTTCCCGTGTTTCTTCTACACTTTGACACTCCCACTCAATTATCTTTTCAATTTGTTGTCAAAATTTTGTTAATCCTAATTGCATGCTAATTCTTTATAAATGGAGTCTTAGTTACTAAGATTGGTGTTAAAAAATTTGCTGAATTTAGGATCAATTTGCCCAAAAATACATAAGAACACAAAACTCTTCATCTTGACCAACTCCCTCAAATTCACTACAAGTTTGGATCCCACCATTCATTCTAAGGGTCAGAGAATAGTAGAGAAGATTCTTATGGTGGTCCACGAACTGTTCATGATCAGAATCAACAAGAATTAAGGGAGAAGTTTGAGTTACAAAGGTTGTATTTTCAAAACTCTTATTTTCCCTTTTTATGAGCATGTTTTATCCTTACAATTGAGCAAGTTAGAATCCATATCAATCTAATCCACTGTGCATGCATGTTTGTATAACTTTCAATGGTTTGCCTCACAGTTAATGAAGGGAGGTTAATTAATTAAATAGTTTAATTAATTAATATCGGATCATTGGAACTTAGAAAGAAAAGGGTTTCAACAAAGGTGTCATTCTTCGTCCCCTCAATTCTATGCTTAGCCTACAGAATTCACAGCATGTTGACATCTGTAATTTAGTTCTATATTTTTCTGTATTTTTCATTTAAACAAAAATTGAAGCAAAGATGATCAAACGTTTCTGCTGGGATTCGATCCCTTCAACATTCACAAACCAAAACCCCTTCTAATTACCTTAAACAATAAGCTTTTGATTGAAAAATCGACCGGCTCTTTGTGGTTCGACTTATTACTACACTAATACTACAGATTTAAGGTAGGCACGAAAATTTATTTGATCCAACGAGGGATTCGACACCCCTCATTTAGCATGATCAGATGTCCTTATAATGAGTTGTACACAAAGAGCACGAAAATTCCCTTCAAGTTATGATACTTCTTCTATTGTGCTAAACTTATTTACTTTTCTATAATTGTTCTCTTGTAAGTTTCCTTAATCTAAAAAATTAATCTCAATATGAATGTAAATTACAATAATAAGATTTACAACTTAGTTTGAAAGTAAAAACAACTCAATTATTTATTAAAATAAATTCTATAAATTTATATACTTACAAAATATCTACTGATATCGACATACCTTTTAATGTATTCGTAAAATTGAAATCTTGATATCAATATCGACCTCATGAATTCTATTTATTTATGTTAATGGGTTTTATTGTTACTAAATCAATTCATATTTTAGAGGTCAATAAATAAAGCTAGCAACATGTGATATAATGGCATGAATTATCTAGACGTGAACAAAGCTCAAGCAACAAATTTCGAAGTGAGACAAGTCAAAGATAATGAACCAAGGTTAGGGGCACCTACCCCTTCGATTCATGACATTGTATATAGGAAAAATTACCTTTTTAGTCCTTGAGTTTTTAGATATAGGTTCATTTGGTCCCTTAGTTTTTGAAATGGACCTTTGTACTCCCCAAGTTTTGTGAAATAGGTTTAAATGGTCTTTAGGTCCGTTTTTTCATTAACTACAATAACACCATAATATTTTATTATTTTTGATGATGACATGGAAAATTTAGAAGTTAATAAATAATAAAATTAATAATAAAAACAAAACCTTTTTTCTCTCTCATCTTCTCTTTCCTCTTCCTCCTTTTTTCCGTTTGGATATCTAAAAACCTTCGGTGAGGTTGCTTTCTAAACCCATTAGAACCTCACTGTAGAACTAAATTACAGAACTGCTGATGGAGATACTAATTCTCCAAAAGAAACTTTATAAAATTGGATCCTATACTACTATTACGATGACATAATAATAGTGATAAGTTTGGGGTCGAACCACAGGGAGGCAAGCGCTAATGAAGTTTTATCAAGCTAATTATGTAATTAGAGTGTAAAATGAGAGGTTTGGTATGGAAAGAAATAAAAGCGTGCAAGAAAATAAAAGTGCAAGGGTAAATGTAACCTAGGATTAATTTATTTAGTTTCGAGAGCAAGAGGGATCTTTTGCAATTCCAATCATCGGTTTCCTTAATTAGACATGAATTTGGTTTATGCGTGCACAACAACTTTCTTGACTGGACCGAACTAGCCTCTACAAAGGCGGGCAACTAATTATGAACGGACCAAGGAAGCGTCCTAACTATTAATTAAAACTTCAAAGCAAAGCTCGAATTACCCTATATGCTCCTAAATCTATTGGGTTTGATAGCGTCTATATAGAAATAAGAACAAGTGCATTAAGGTTTAGGATTCTATTGTGTGGTTAATTAATGGAAAGCCCTAACTCAATTAACCAGGTTTTCTGTTGAACCTAGTTGAAACATGCATAATAAGATCCAAGATAGCTATAAACTCTAGTATGCAAGATTCAACATAAGAGAACACGCAAGCCTAATCGTTGGCAAAGACGTACATTCATGATAGGGCCGTCAATCCATATACAAACATACATCTAAATGAAACAAGATTCAAAGAAGGCATGAAATCAAAATATGTTCAACCAAATCCACAGAAATTTCAAGAAATATACATAGGTCTTGCTTCCAAAACCAAATAAATAGTTACCTCATCGATCCATAGATAAACTGAAGAGGAGAGATCCAATCAATGAGCTACAAAAAAAAAAAAAAAAAGTAAAATCTAACCCAAGGATAGAAGAAAAGATGAAGGAGAAGAAGAAATTTGAAGAACTTATTGGCCTCCATTTAATCCACAATCCCCAAAACCCTAAATGAGAAGAGAGATATATTTTTACGTCCTTGAAGTTTCGGGTGTCCGATTTCACTTCCGATAGCTCCAAATCAACCCCGAACGGCCCATAACACTTTGAAATGCATGAATTGCTCGAATTCCCTATAAAATAAATATTTAATCATATAAAACATAACAAACAAGCTAGATTAAAGACATAAAAATACCTCAAGAGCTATCAACTGCTTCCACCAAAGATTGCCTAAAACCTACAAGATTCACTAATCCCATCTAAGCTTCTACATAAAGAATCCACACACTGATCTCAAATTCCTTATGACGGAAACAAGAAAAAGTAATAAAAACTATAAATGTTTTTGCTTTCTCACAAAAGTAGGAGCTTTGGTGGTCTTTTTTGCTTAATTTTTTTAAGATATTTCGGAAACCATCGATTTGGAGGAACTATTGGGTTTGAACTATCCAAATCCATTCATATGTTTCATTCTTCTTCAATTGGGGTTCTTAATTTTTCCTACAATAGATTCTATTAGCTCTCTAGTTTTTTGAGCTTGAAAATTTTGAACCTCTATTCTAATTTGAACCCGAATAGTTAAGAACTAGAGAAGCTTTATGATTTATTGGAAATTCTGAATATCTATTCTAATTTGAAACTCTGGACCTCTTTTTTTCGCGGCGAGATAATATGAAGAATCTTCCATTTGGGTTAGAGTAGGGAGATTCTAATGGGGTGAGATTCCATTTGAGTTAGAAGAGGGAGACTCTATTTTTCACGGCGAAAAATTCTGGATAATGAGATTTTAACGGGGTTCAGAAAGCATCTTCACCGAAGGTTTTCAATTACCAAAATAAAAAATAGGCTAGATTTGCAATTTTCTCATATGAAAAATGGAGAAAGAGGAGGGAGAAGACGACGGAGATGGAGGTTTTTGTTTTTATTATTAATTTTAGGGGAGTTTTTAAAAATTGAAAAATAAGGGAAACTATTTATAACAAAATTTTTAGATAGTTGTGATAGACGCTGATAAAAGTCTATCAGTAATAGAAATGATAGAATTCTTCACTGATAGATACTGATAGAAGTCTATCAATGTCTATCAGTATCTTTTTTGCTATTTTATGTAAATAGTTTGATATTTTTTCCATATGTGAAAATTTCTCTTAATTTTATTATTTATTAACTTTTAAACTTTTCATGTCATCATTAAAAAATAATAAAATATTAAGGTGTTACGGTAGTTAACGGAAAAACTAATCTAGAGACTATTTAAACCTATTTCACAAAATTTGAGAACTAAAAAGGTCCATTTCAAAAACTAAGCGACCAAATGAACTTATACCTAAGAATTTAGGGACGAAAAAGGTAATTTTCCCTTTTATATATATGGTTTTAATATTTAGTATTATCTAAATATATAAAAAGCTTGTTAGTGTTGGACTTAATGTTAGTCTTTGACTCAGTGGTTGGGATTCGGAAAACCACCCCCGAACCAAAGTTCGTCCCATGGCTGATGCATTTTTTTTCTCTTTTTTATATATATCATGGTTTGTGCTTCTTTTTTAAATTTTATTTTTATTTGTGCAATCGAGATTGCTCAAAAGTAATTGATATGTATCTTCCTTAAATCTTTATAACCTCTATTGTTATACTAAACAAAAAGAAAAGAAAAAACTCAAAGTATTGTTATGTTGAGTAGTAGAAATAGAGAATCTACTTTATTTAAATACTATCTGAAACATATACATGTTTACATTTTTAGCCCACTTGAGGTTTTTCAACCACTACATTCTCTATATTAACAAATAGTCGAACTCGGTCATATTTAAGATCTTTAGTTACTGGAGATCCTGCCAGCAATGTAACTATCTCGAAGTCATGATGTTCTTTTTTTATGATATTTGCTACAGTGTTTACATCTACGAAGATCAGTTCAGGCCATGATGTTCCTGTTTTCAAATATATGCAAAATATATATATATTTGTTAAGTAATTAAGACAAAAAGTATATTTAGAAAGCAAGATGAACTCAACAAAAATATTATAAGAAGGAATACTTACGATGGTATGACATCTTGGAATTGTAATATTTGTCTATTTGTTAGAAGTTGAGTGGGATGTGTGCTTAACTGTTGATTGTGGAGCTATATTTATAGCTAATTTGGACATGCTGATCTCTACAAAATAAAGCAATAAATAGTGTTAGGTTGATTAGACCAATTAATAAATAAATGAAAATCGGAAGGAATTGACCTTTTATTTGCCTTCCTTTTAAAAATGTTAGTCGATATCTTTAAGGTCTCTAAAGTTTAATTTGTATGAAAAGAAGATTTTTCAAATATCTTTAAAGAATATTATGTATTTTATTTAAAAAGAATATTTGGATTTTCCCTTTTCAAAAATGGAATATTGTTATGTTTATCTTCCAAAGCTGTAGACATTATTCTAGATTTGAGACAAACATTTTTTGGATTTTCTTTTTTTTTAAACGGTGGATTTTAATATTTCTCTAATATTTGACCAAGGCTAAACAAAATTATTGAAAACATCAACACCATTTTAGATGGAAGAAGGATGAAGCAATTGAGGTGGCCGTTATTCTAAATATAGAGCTCTACTTTTTGGTAAATTTTCTGGTTATTCTAATTTTGACATTAGATTATAAAGATGGAATAAGGAGAAGGTATTGAAGGTGATGATTGTTTTGAACCCGGTGATCTTTTTTTTTTTTTTTTCTTACCTAAAATTGAATGAGATATTTGTGTTCTGAAATACAAATATTGAAGAAGTTATGCTTTAAAATATAAGAAAACAAATACTATGTATTTGTTATTGTTTTAGATGATGAATAATAAATACTGTGTATCTCTATTTTGAACATATATGTTTTACTTTAGTGGAGTCAATTCACTTGTACGAAGCTCTTTACTTCCAACTCAGCTCAAAATACCCAATTCTGTTAAGCTCCAACGAATGTGAAATCAAAATAGTTTCTATAACAAATTTCCTGTTATAACTGTTGTTCGCCATCATCTTCTTGTATATATCAGAGTGAATGCAACGAAGGAGAAAATGTGTGATGAATTTACTGAGCTCTTGTATTTCTAATCTTCTGTTGAAGAGTAATATTGCAATAAAATACTTGGAGAAGTCTTTCTACAATAGATGTAGGCTGTTAGTCGAACCACTTCAGTACTGTTTGTATTGTTCTTCTTCATTCACTTTACTTCAAGAATATATGAAGGTACGTTTTTTTGGCCAATTTCTAGTTATTTGCTTTTGATTTAGGTTAGTGATCGATTAGTTAGAAATCACTTGCATATAAACGAGTGAGAAGTTCGTGCTTTAAGATATACTATGTATTTTATTTTATTTTTTTGTGATATGGAAATGAAAATGTAGAGATTGGATTTCTCAATGTTGGCCACACGAATATGTTGTATTTGATTGATAGGCATAAACAAAATATAAAATCATAAAAACACATTTGTGTAATAATGTTTAAAGAAAAGAAGAACAAGCAAACATATGAGATGTTGGTTTGTTGGAGTATTCTCAACATTGGCCACATGAAATACATTGTGTTTGGCTGACAGGTATAAACGAAGTACAAAATTATAAAAGTAGATAAACGATGAAGTTCAGAAGGTAGAAAAAAACCAAACAATCTCTATGATTCGTTGGACAAGAAAATAAAGTTTAAATGGCAAAAAGATTGGGATGCAAGGAATTATTCTTTCTAGATTAGGTTTAAAATTAGAATTTATACATATATTTTTTAAAAAGGAAAATCTTTTAAAATAGAAAAAACAGAGAAACTATTTACACAAAATAGTAAAATTTTTAGATAGTTGTGATAGATGCGGATAGAAGTCTATCAGGGTCTATCAGTGATAGAAATGATAGAAGTCTATTAAATGTGTATCAATATTGTTTTTTTGTCATTTTCTATAAATAGTTTGACATTTTTTCTATACGTGAAAATCTCCCTTTTAAAAATGACATTTTTCAAAACTTTTAATTTAACACCGTCTTGCTCCAAAAGAAAAATACATAGGTGTGCACTCTGATACATCCATCTTTTTATAGCTTACGTGGTTGTGTCAAATCACTGTTTGTCATATATATATATATATTTATTGATTGTCTAGTTAGAGTAGATTAGCAAAAGATGAATGCAACGATGGTGTATTCAAGTATTGCTCATAAAATAAATATATTCAAGTTGATTTTGCCAACTCATCCGTCCTTCCCGAAGAGAGAAAAATCGTGTTTTGTTGCGGATGAATTTTTATCATGTTAATACATTTGCAAAAATAAAATTTTAATACTCTTAAAATAATAACGTGAAATATAATGACAAATATGGCGGAATTCTTGATGGTGTTATTCTACACTAATCACTAAACATATTATTCAATATATATTAAACATATTCTTGTTTTCAAAATTTTTGTAATTAGTCCAAATGAGCATAGCTCAATTGGTATAGTACTTATTACTATCAACCTCGAGGTTTGAGTTTCGATTTCTCATCCAACTTATTTAATCTAATACCTTTGCAAAAAAATCATAATTAATAAACTTTTGTATTCCTAAATAATAAGAAAATAGTTCCAATTGGAACTAATTCTTATACATATAAAAGTACATACAAGTATATTTTTAAGAGAACAAACGTAATAGTCAATTCTACTTTACTTATGTCAAAGAGAACATAGCCCAAGTAATATTTGTATATACTAGTGACCACGATATCAGTGGTTTAGATCCCCATCCCCATTATTCTAAAAAAAGAAAAAAAAAATCGACTTTATAGATGATCCACACACAATACAACTTTGTTCTATTATACAACTTTAGTTAATTATAAAAGTACAATACTTTCAAATCATTGTTTGTTTATATCTAAGAAAATTATATATTTTATATACATTTTTAAATCGTATGAAAATGTAACAACTATGTAATTTAAATTAATAAAGATCATAAATCAGTTGTCCTAAATCTAAAGTCACATTTAGATGTCCCTAATTTTATAATTACTTACTCACTGAAATTTTCTTTGTTTATGATATTTGAAGTATTACAAGCTCATACATATAATGAGTCATGCTAAGGTAAGTATTACCTCTATGATTATATGATTGCTATCAAAATGTGCTATTTTATTTTGCTTAATTTGCGCTCGTTCTATGATTTTTACATGTTTATTTTTGCAATTTGATAGGTTGTGAGCACTTGGATGGTAGAATTGATCATTGGAGTTGAAATCGAACTAAAACGAACCAAAATGGAGCTCTAGAGCATCGACCATGAAGGAAAGATGCAAAATGACCAGAAATGCTCATGTGTACCGGCGCGTTTCTCGAGAGCTCACATTGGTGTAGCGCTGTGGCGCTCCGAAGATTGACAGAAGAGGCTTTCAAGTGCCAGCGTCGTATGCAGCTACATATTCAGCTTCCATGGCGAGTCAACAATACAACCTTGCTTAATACTCCTCAAAACTATTGCTCCTCCATTCAGAGTGAACACTGATCCCGATGTAGATTTCCTAGAATCTATAACGGTCTGAAAATCAGAGTTTGTGTATCCTGTAAAGATCAGATCCTTATTGCCATACACAAGCACATAGTCCCTCGTTCTCCTAAGATACTTGAGGATATTTTTAACGGTTGTCCAATGATTAACTCTTCCAAAGATGATGTCAAATTGTAAAACAACACAAAATGGGAGAGTTAGATTTTTCCTGAAATAGAGTCAATGTGGTCGCACTGATCAATCACAGTCAATAATAAAATAAAACTTCTACTAGTCCCTGGAAACCGCGCCAAAAACTTAACTGACCAGCCGTGTATGAGTGATGAAAATATAAGATGAATGAGGTCTGCGTGCAAGTATACACTATCAATGAAGTAATAAACTTTGAGTATTCCAAGTGTCGAATCCCACATTACTAGATTGAGTTTAGATTAATTATGACTATGGACCAATGAAACCAAGGTAACCAATGAAAAAGTTTATAAACTGGTAGACGAGGAAACTTAAAAACAGTAAACAATGGTAATCAAACAGGGACAAATAATGCTACAACAGTTCGGGTGTTGTGCCTTAGGTGATGTGATCACATCATACCGAAACAATGAATTTCACATGAACAGGAATCTACACCTATTCGGTCTTGTATCAAGTTCCTTTAGGAGTTTTATGCAGCTAATGCCTAATGTTTCCATGGTTAGCTGGATCTTAGATTAATTCAAGTTAGTTCCTCTATCCTATGGTGTTCCTTATTTCTAAAGTGACGTGACCATCCTATGTCTAGGCTCTTAGTCCTATATCCCTTTGTGACATCCGCTTACACCCTAACCTTCTCAACATTAGAGCTCCGCTAGATCGTTAAATTAAATGGTCAGTTTAACTTTCCGATTTTATCTTTTAAATTAACAAAGAAAATGTATTAAATAAAGTGGTATGAAGTGTAACATAACCTAAGTCATAACAACTCTAAGGCTTTCACATTACCAAACCTCTAAAAATATTTAGCTCATGACTTTTGATAAAATAATCATCTTTATTAAATCATAAATCATAGCTACAATGAGGAGTTTGATCGATAGAAATTAAATGCAAAATTAACAAGGAAAGTAATGTTGGAAAATAAATACAACTAAAGAGAATTTGGGCAAATTCTCAAGTGACAAGCATTTCCCTAGGATGATTCCTCCACTTTCAATGAAAAATCGTGCCTTGACACAAACTTCTGTGGGAAGAGAAATCCTAGAGCCGCTACGCCTTAGAGGAACTTTCATTCTTAAGGCTACTGACTTGAAACGTTGAGAAGAAATCCAAGGTCTAGAAGAGTGACAGAAAAATGATGAAAAGAGTGATGGTCTCGGTAATGGAGAGTTTTTCCCGAAATGGAGAGATTTTCCTTTTAAAGGCCCCAAATTCATTGAGAAGGGTCGAGATTTGTGTTTTGAGGGTTTACCAAGCAAATTGGAAGTGTCCAACTGATAAAATCGTGAAAATTGCAATTGATATTGACTGGTTCGAATTCTGGAATTTTAAGGCTCGACAGTGCTGGTACATCACTTACTGTTGTGGGTACATTAATTGAGTCTAAAAACGAGTGTCGTTAAGCACATTTAAAGGGTCAAATAAATTTATAACACCTATTTATGCAAACTATACTAATAGACATAACATAGATGGTAAGTTAGGGATCGATCCGCAAGGAGCTAAAGAATTAATCTAATTCTTAACTAAACTAATCTTCGAAAAGCGATAAAGTGGAGGGTTTGAAAAAGAAAAGAAAAGTGGTGCAATAATTTAGAATATTTTTGGGTTTATGATATTTTGGAGAGACAAATTGAATATGTATGGGAATTTTAGCGAGTTGAGTTCAATTTCAATCATAGAATAAAAAAGACATGATTTATGCAATGAATCCACAACCAAAAAGAGATTAAAACCCTAACTTCTAATTGTCCTAAGTTGTAAATCAAGAATTATTTCAAGATTCACTCTAACTTTCATTTTAGCATGTATATCCCTTAGAGCTTTTCAACACCAAATAAAATTTGCATTAAGAGCAAGGCTTCGTAATTGCGACGAATTAAAGAACGGATAGCCTCTTCGTTAATCCGATTTATTGATTAATTCAAACTAGTTCATCAAGCATTGATTCGAAAGAGACATGCTTTAAATGAATATACGAATTCCTAATTGTGCAACCTATTCATTGTTGGGGTTGATGCCCTAAATTTCGTGGTCTTGTATTTTGTAAACTTGTATTGTACAAACCAAATTATTTATTTAATAAAATAATTGTTATTTTCTTTGACATTTAGTTGCATTGACCCAAAAATCAATAAACTAATATCCTAGGTTATTAGTAGTATCTTAAACACGTATGTAGAGACATACAAGTGAATCGTGTTTAAGTGATAACCTAAACGGTTTATACTAGATGGATAAGGTTGGATACCTTATCCTGGTAACACTATAGATATGACCCACTTTGTGATTGTTACAAGTGTTGAAAAGTGTCACAAACGTTTGATCCTAAGTGTTCATGTGGAGATATGTGAGGTGGAATATCCTATATATGTGAGACATATATAAGATTGGACCGCAAAATGACTAGTCTCCCGTATTAAGACCATTACTTAATGAGACTTACATTTCACTAGGATGATCATAGGTGACTCGACCTTAATCCCAAGTCAGTTGTGAACTCTTGCCTGTGAGGGCAATCCTTTAATTTGTATGGGTGAGAGTGGCCAGGTTCGCCGACTCAATAAGTATACTGTTATGACCCCAAGTTTCGAGGCGCATGGCTGGACGGACAGCCAAGGCGAGCAGGTGCTGGCAACGTTCTGGCACGCACGCCAAGCACACGGGTGCTGGGCGGCCTGCGCGCCAGGCAGCACTGGCATGGTCAGGAGCGTGGACGCACGCGTGGGCGAGCGGCCAGGCGACACTAACACGGGCGCAGGCGCACTCACAGGCTTGGGCATGCGCATGCGCGTGCGAGGCAACACACGACTGTGTGCATGCGCGCAAGCTGGAGCGCATCGATGGGCATGCACACGCAACAGCGAAGTGCACGAGCGCACGACGCGGCGTGCAGAGGCACGCAGGCGCACGTCTTGACAGATGTCATGCGCACGCGAGAAGTCGACGGATGCGCACACGGGCGCCAGACAGCGTGCTTGCACATGTGCGCTAGGCAGCGCGCGCGCCAGAAGCCAGGCTGCGCGGGGTAGCGTAGTGCAGTGTGCAGACATGGCGGGCATGGATGCTTAATGTCTCTCCATGATATTTTGGTGGCAAAATGTCTAAGTGTGCAAAAGGAAGAATTGGCAACCTGTCAAGCAACATTTATAGTGGAGAGCAACTTGCTCCATAAGTTGAGAATTATGGAGAATAATAATATTCCATAATGTGGGCCTAAAGGAAAGGTGGGCTTAGTTTTACTTGTTCCTAAAGTTAAGGAGTGACTAAGTCCAACCTTGTTCCTAACGAAATGGGAATTAGTTGGCTTTACTATATTTAGTAAGTTAACTTCCTTAAGTTTCTCAACATAACCTAAAATTGTGGAAAGAGGTTAGAAGTTGAAGACTATAAAAGGAGGCCTTCAAGATGATGGAAGACATCGAATCCAATTGTGAGATTTCAATTGGTGAGATCAAAAGAAGAAGATCAAAGTGGTCTTTTCTATTTAGAGGGGATAGAGTCTTCTCTATACCACACTCATCCTAGAAGACGTGGAATAGAGGGATTCCATGAGGGAAGAGGGTTCTCCATTAAAAGGACTTAGACTACGGATTGTGTAGTCAAGTTCCTATAGGAAGAGTGGAGTTCATCAAGGGGTGTCTGATGAACAACTTCAACGGGGTTGGAGTGAAGCCATGAGTGGGCTTAGCCAAACATAGTGTGCGGCCATTGTAGTCGTGATACCTAGGGTCAGTTCCTTAGGATGTTTATATGATAATGTATATAGAGGTTGGGAAGAGTTTCCTGTAAAGCTTGGCTTTGTATGGCTTTGGTGTGTGCATGTGCTTGTTTGCTTGCTTATCAACACGATGGTCGTGTGGGCCCTTTGAGAGGTTGTTGAGAGTCACATCAAACGAGAGAGCTTGGGGGAGTTGAGGTGAGTGATTGATTCCGCACTAACCATATGAGTGAACCACGCTACAGTAAGGGAGGCTGGCTAAGAGGTGCTCTGCAAACTAGTCCTGCAACCCACGCACGTGGGCGGGCAGACTAGAGAGCCTCTTGGCGCCGCACAGGCAAAGCGAAAAATTATACCGCAATGCCGCGCCTGTGACACCTACCACTTTGGGAATTTGTCCGAGCAAGCAGTTAGGAACTCAACTGTCCAAGAATGAATTCATGTCTTATGAATTGTTCCCTTAAGAGCTGATGCCGGATCTTGAACAATGAGGCACCTCACCCTCTCACTGGCCAGAGAGGGGGTCTAGCTCATAGTTGGACTATGACTAAATTATTCATTAGAGGGATCAATGGTACTTAAGGAGTTAGAGGTAACACATGGGTAAAATGGTAATTTGACCCAACTGTTGTTACGAACAATTTGTGAAGGGTCAACTCGCTATTGATTGATTATATCAGTGGACATAGAAATATATCTACAGTAAGAAGAGTGTAGATGTTGGTCTTTAGTGAAATGACCGATAGTTAATGAATGTTGATTAATTTAATTAAGGAGTTTAATTAATTAATCTCGTACCATTGGAGCTTCAAACTGATAAGTCTATTAGGTCCACTTGCTAGTCATATAGGTTAAGATGACGGTTAGCTGTCTTGGTTTAATTTGAATTGTTCAAATTAAGTTAAAGGAATTAATTGTATGAGATGCAATTAAATAATGTATATTGATACATTATAATATAAAGTTGATTTTTATATAAAATGTAAAAATTAAACTTTATAATATACGTGAGATAAATATTTGAAAAAGATTTATATATTAAATACTATATAAATGAGATTCATATAAAACTATAGGTTAAAAATAATGTGAATATTATTTATATTAAACTATATGTTATGTGAAAGAAATTGGTTAAGTAAGTAGTAGGGAAATTTTTACAAATAAAAAAATGTCAAACTATTTACATAAAATAGCAAAAAAAAAAATACTGATAGACATTGATAGACTTCTATCAGCATCTATCAGTGATAGACTTCTATCATTTCTATTGCTGATAGATCCTGATAGACTTCTAGCAGCGTCTATCACAACTACTTAAAAATTTTGCTATTTTGTGTAAATAGTTTACCTTATTTTTCTGTTTTTAAAACTTCCCCTAAGTAGTAGCTAATTATTTTTATATAATTAGTTTACCATTTGGGAGTTATTATCAACATGGTGTGGAGGTTTTTTCTCCAAAATTTCTCCCAACTAACTCTCTCCATAATTCCTCTCTAATGAAGAAGGTAACTTCTTCCTCCTTTTAAGTAGACAAATGGAGACCACTCTCCATGGATTTTGATAACCTTGAGAATAGTGAGTGTTCTTTAGTGGTGTTGTCTCTTTTTTGTTCCTTTTGGTGATTCGTTCTTGTTCTCAAAAGAAATTGCTAATTGAAGGAAAATTTTCATCAAGGGTAAGTTCATTCTTGTTCCCTTTGTTTTTTCTTTTCCTTCTCAAAAAGCATGTTATTCATCCTATTATATTATTTTTTTCTTTGTTTTTTTAAGTTTCATAATTGAATAATTGAAACCACAATGCTATAAATCGCTTCCGCTGGAAATTCAATTCCTTCATTCATAATTTTGATGCTTAGCGCATTATGAATTTGCATATAATAACTTGAATCTAAACATGAGTTGCCAATTCAATCGAAACAAATTTCAGAATTAAGCATAAGGATCAATCAAGATTCATACATTTCAACCACAGAATTAATAAGAAATCCTCAAGAAATTAAACAACAACTACTAAATTCTCCTGAAAAGTACCTTAGACTTGCATCCTCCTATGGATCTTCAACGAATTAGTGAAAGAATACAAGAGAATGGAGAGAAAATACAAAAAGAATCGAAAAGCTCCCTGAAAAATCTAAGAAAATGGGTCTCTCTCTTGGATAAGAATAAAAGAATTCCTTTTAATTCTGTTGACAGCGTCGCGGCGCTCTTACCTAGCGTTGTGACACTGGTCTGAGTTTTTCGCAGCGTAGCGCTGCGCTGCAATGGGCGTCGCGATGCTATCAAGCTGATGAAGAAGGCACGCGCGTTGCAACTTGAAATTTGTGTCAATCTTCGGAGCGTCGCTACGATCTCCTGTTTTGAGCTCTCGAGTCTCCAGTGTAAAGCAGAGCGTAAAGGGGGCACAACTATGCTCTTCATAGGGGCATTTTGATAATTATGATCCCTTTTTGACTTTTGATGCTCCGAGCTCGATTTAGGCTCGTTTTATCTCCAAAAAACTATTTTACCCTCGGGATGATTATTTCCTAGAAAATAAGGGAATTAATGAGTAATTATGGTCGTTAAGGGCGGAATTAACCTAAAGAACATAACGCTTTTAAGGCACTATCAAATCACCCCCAACTTTAATGAGAATGCGTCATTGATAACGCCTTAAAAACGCTACGTTCTTTAGGTTAATTTTACCCTTAATGACCATAATTACTCATTAATTTCCTTATTTTGTAGGAAATAGTTATCCCAGGGGGAAAATGATCTTTTGGAGTTAAAACGAGCCTAAATCAAGCTTGGGAGCATCAAATGTCAAAAGGAGGTCATAATTATCAAAATGCCCCTGTGAAGAGCCTAGCTGCACCCCCTTTACGTTGTGCTTTACGCTGGAGACATGAGAGCTCAAAACAGGGGAGCGTAGTGGTGCTCTGAACTTTGACACAAAATTTAAAGTCAGCAACGTGCGTGTCTTCTTCATCATATCGACAGCGAACTTTTCAGTGTCTTCCTAAAAAGACTTCCGATCGAAAGAAATTTATAATGCATCAAATCCTATACTACTATGATGGCATAATAAAGTGATAAGTTCGGGGTCGAACCACAGAGAGGCAAATGCTAATGATGTTTCGTTGAACTAATTATCTAGTTAGAGCGTAGATGGGGGGATTTGGTGTGAAATAGAGAAAAGCGTGCAAGAAAAATAAAGTTCAAGGGTAAATGCAACCTAAGATGAATTTATTTAGTTTCGAGAGCAAGAGGGACCTTATGAAATTTCTTTCATTGATTTCGTTAATTAGACATGTATTTGATTTATGCGTGCACAACAACTTTCTTGATTTGACCAAACTAGCCTCTAGAAAGGTAGAAAACTAATTACGAACGAACCAAGAAAGCATCCTAGCTCGTAAAGCTTCAAAGCGAAGCCCTAATTACCTTATTGTCTTAAGTCCTACTAGGTTCAAGCGGCCATATAAAATTAAGAATAAGTGCATTAAGCCTTAGGATTCTATTGTGAGGTTAATTAATGGAAAGCCCTAACTCAATTAACCAAGTTTTCCTTTGAATCTAGATTAAGCATCCATCCCTTAGATCATAGATAGCCTACAAATCTAAGCATACACAATTAACCGTTGCTACTTAGGTGATTTTAAGCTTAATTGCAAGCATAACCTAAAATCCATTAGCTAAGACATACATTCATGATAGGGGCGTCAATCCACACACAAACATACATCTAAATTGAAATAGATTCAAAGAAAGCATGAAATCAAATATATTCAGCACAATCTCAGAAATCTCAAGAAAAATGCATAAGCCTTGCTCCAAAAATCAAATAAATTACATACCTCTACAATCCATAGACAAAATGTAGAGGAAAGAACTCCAATCCATAGCTACAACCCAAAATAAAAGTAAAATCTAACCTAAAGGATGTGGAAATACAAAGGAAGAAGAAGAACTTTGTGAGAAAGCTCGGCCTCCATGAGATCCCACATGCTAAACCCTAAAAGAGAAGAGAAAATATTTATAGAAATCGTGAGAGCGTCGCTACACTGCAGAAGAACCTAGCGACAGTGACTTTTTTTTTAGCCGCAGCATAGCTACGCTGCCTTCAATTTCCAGCAACGCTAGCTACTGCCTTGTAGCGTGGAGCGCAGCGACACTGACCATTAAGGACATTTTTGTCTTTTCGCATCCTTAAAACTCTGGGTGTCTAATTTCATTTCTGATAGCTCTAAATCAACCCTGAATGACGCGTAACACTCCAAAATGCATGAATTGCTCGAATTTCCTACAAAATAGACATTTAATCATATAAAACATAACAAGAAAGCTAGATTAAAAGCATAAAAGTAGCTCTTTTCAAGAGCTATCAAATAATTTCTCATTCAATTTTAGAGAGCATTTTCAGAAATCCCCGAGCCCTATTCCCAAATTCTTCCAAATTCTCTGTAGAAAACTTGAATTCTTTCATCTTTTTGTCCATAATCCTTGAAGATTCAAGTTTGTAAAGGTATTTCTTACTTTTTGATTGATTTCTTGAATGTAATTTCTTGATTTCATCTTCTTGTTCTTCATTTTAATCTTGAGTTTGGCTGATCAATTCTTTGCATATTCCTCATAAATTATGATATTTGTGAATTGACAAAGCATGAATCTCTTAATCTTATATGCAAAACCTCATATGTGCTAAGCAATAGATTATGAGAAAAGGTGCAAAACTAGGAATCCTTGTTTAATTTCAATGGCTATTGAGCATGTTTGCACTAGTTGAATTTAAGCTACAAATCGACCTAGAAGAGAGACTATCCATCTTCTATTTCGTCATAACAAAGAGAACTCTTGCACGTTTTGCATTTTCAATTGGAGTTTTGAATGTCGCTAAGGACTAGATTCAAGAATTGATCTTAGGATTAAAGAAGATCGAATCTTATTTAGTTACTTAGGGCTATTAAGTTTGAATCCTTAACATTGGCTTAGTTTGGTGAATTAAAACATTTAGGAAGGAAATCTTGATAGGTTGTGAACTCTTGGTTAAATTGAATTGTTTTTAATCCATGAAAGAAATTGCATGTTTCTTGATTAACACCAACACGTCTTTTATGAAATTGCAACTCTCAATAATCATAAAAACACAAAAATAGTCTCATACTTGTATTCTTTAAATTCTTGCATATTTTCTTTTCATTTTTACAAAACCCCCATATATTATAAATAAATTTAATCAATTGCATCTTGTTCGATAGATCCCTGAGGAGCGATCCATTTTTTTTGCATCTATACTACTCATTAGTGTTTGTTGCTTCAAGTGGATATTTAAAATTGTCTTGATTCCCAAATTTTATGTATTAACGACACCATATTTTTATGGCGAACAAATTGGCGCCGTTGTCGGGGATCTAGACAATGTTTTATTGACAATTGACTGAATTTCAATAATAAACAATAATTTTTTGTGTTTAACTCTTCCTTTGATGTATGACCCGCTCATCCGAAACTTCCGTGTTGATTTTTTTGTAGTTATCAACATCGAGGAGAGGCGAATCCGAAGAGAGAGGAGAAGAATCCAAGAAGAAGAGCATTAAATAAATCAAGAAGGGAATTTTAAGAACCTAGAGGAAGCACGAATACCTCAAGAAGAAGAGATAGGTGAAGCACGCGAAAGAACTCTACGCGAATTGGCCGAATCGGTCATGGCCAACAACCTTGGTGTATAATGTATCTGGAGACGACCACACCTCCCGGGCTCATCTACCACCTACCTATTTTCAAGGGAAGCGTCGGTGAAGATCCGCACAAGCACATTAAGGATTTTCATTTGGTGTGCAACGGTATGAGGCCGCATGGGGAGATAGAGGAGCAATTGAATCTCTGGGGTTTTCGTTCTCTCTAAAGGACTTGGCGAAAGATTGGTTATACTACCTACCACCCGGCTCAATCATGACGTGGAGTGGCTTAAAGAAGAAGTTCTTGGAGAAATTTTTTTCGACATCAAGGGCCCAAAGCATCCAAAAGGAGATATATGGAATCAAGCAAGCATTTGGGGAGTCACTCTTCGAGTATTGGGAGAGGTATAAACAACTTTGCGCAAGCTTCCCCCATCACCAAATATCAGATCAATTTTTTATTCAATAGTTCTACTCGGGATTGCTTTCAAACGAGAGAGCCTCGATCTATGCTGCTGCAGGAGGAGCTCTAGAGGATAAAACACCCACTGAGGCGAGAGACCTAATCTCTAAGATGGCAGAAAACTCACTGAGTTTTGGGACCCATGCGACCGAGTTCGACCCATCGAATGCAAAAGAGGTTAGTGAGCTTAAGACTCAAATTTCAAATCTAACTTTACTTGTTACACAATTCGTGCAGAGAGGTGCTCAACAAGTGAAAACGTGTGAAGCTTGCAGAGTTCTAGGACATTCCTCTGAGAGTTTCCCACAAGCAAACCCCAAGGTGAACGCGATTGGTGGCTTCCAACGAAAATATGACCCAAATGGAAGCACGTTCAACTCAGGATGGCATGACCACCCTAATTTCAAATGGGCAGGTCAAGGGCAATAAGAAAACTGCTCACACAACCAATCATCATCCTCCTCTTCCTCAGGTATGTCACTTGAAGATGTTTTGAAATCTTTAGCTGACAACTCTCTTAAATTCCAACAGGAGATCCACCAATTACAAAAGGATTCCATTCAACAATCACAAGATACAAAGGTCCTACAACAAGAGACTCGAACCGGCTTTGCAAACTTAGGAACAAAAATCACTCAATTGGAAATCGCAATTAGTAAGATGGAGAGTAAGTCCTCGGGAAAGCTTTCGACTCATCCTGACTATTTTAATGTGAGTACTATTGACCGAACGGGCGTATATGAGTGATAAAAATGATAGTGAATATGGAATGGATGAGGTCTACGTGCAAGCATACACGATCGATGAAGTAATAAACTTGGAGTATTAAAAGTGTCGAATCCCACGGGATTAGAATGAGTTTAAATTAATTATGACTATGGATCAATGAAACAAAGGTAACCATATAAAAA
Organism: Lagenaria siceraria; assembly: GCA_002890555.2. Lineage (NCBI taxonomy): Eukaryota > Viridiplantae > Streptophyta > Magnoliopsida > Cucurbitales > Cucurbitaceae > Lagenaria > Lagenaria siceraria. The sequence continues at coordinate 15,158,423 of CM016483.1, read as the reverse complement.
GAAAGTTTAAAATATTGTAGGCGAAAGAAAACTTAAAAGCAATAAACGATGGTAATCAAACAGGGGCAAACAATGCTACAATCATTCGCCGCATCATACCGAATAATGAATTACACATGAACAGGAAACTACACCTATTCGGTCTTGTGTCAAGTTCCTTTAGAAGTTCTAAGCAGCTAATGCCAAATGTTTCCATGGTTAGCTGGATCTTAGATTAATTCAAGTTTAATTCCTTTATCCTATGGTGTCTGTTATTTCTAAGGTGACGTGATCATCCTATGTTTAGGCTCTTAGTCCCATATCCCTTTGTGACATCCGCTTACACCCTAACCTTCTCAGCATTAGAGCTCTGCTAGATCGTTAAATCAAATGACCAGTTTAACTTACCGATTTTATCTTTTACAATCAACAAAGAGAATGTGATTACACAAAGTGGTGTGAAGTGTAACATAACCTAAGCGATAACAACCTTAAGGCTTTCACATTGTCAAACCCCTAAAAATATTTAGCTCATGGCTTTTGATAAAATAATCGCTTTTATTAAATCATAAACCATAGCTACAATAAAGCGTTTGATTGGTAGAAATTAAAAGGAAAAATAAACAAAGAAACTAACGCTAGAAAATAAATACAACTCAAGAAAACTTGGGCAAATCCTCAGGTAACAAGTCTTTCCCTAGGATGATTCCCCCTCTTTCAAGGAAGAATCTTGCCTCGACACACACTTCTGTGGAAAGAGAAATCCTAGAGCCTCTACGCCTTAGAGAAACTTTCGTTCTTAAGACTACTGACTTGAGACTTTGAGAAGGAACTCAAGGTGTTGGAAAATGACAGAAAAATGGTGAAGGAAGTGGTGATATCGGCGATGGAGAGTTGTTATTGAAAATGGAGGGCTTCTTTGCCTTGTAAAGGCCCCAAATCTGTTGAGGAGGGCCGATATTCGCGTTCTGAAGATTTACCAGGCAGAATCAAGGATCCTCAGCCGTTAAAATCGTGAAAACTGCAACTGATCTTGACAGGATTGAATCTGAAAAATTAGGGCTCGACAGTGCTGGTACATCACTCACTACTGTGGGCGCATCACATGAAAAATAGCCAGAAACCTGTCAAAAACGTACCAGATCTGCACCAAATCTGCAAAAATTATCTTTTACGCATAATTAACCCGCGTTAAGCTTATTTAAACACAAAAAGACCAAAGTTAGGATAAAATTCATGCAAGCGTTCATTTTTCTCATTAAAAATGCCCACATAAAAGCCTAATTTCATGCATTTCATAGCATGAATCAACTATCACATGAAGAAGCAGCAAGAAGCTTCCTCAAGCTACTCCTTCCACCGACGCATCCCCTCCTACTTCCAAGGTTGACCAACAAGGTGAAGAAAGCGAAGAAGCGAGAAAAGTCACACTAACTGAACCCAAGGTGAGTATTCCTTCCAAGTCGTTAATTGAACCATACTTACCTAAAGCTCCCTTTCCATCTAGGTTGGTTAGACCAAAGAAGGAGAGCGAAGACGACGAGTTTGAAGAAATGTTCAAAAAAGTTCAAATTAACATTCCTCTTGTTAACGCGATCCAACAAATTCCGAGGTATGCTAAGTTTCTAAGGGATCTTTACACCAAGAAGAGAAGAGGTAAGGAAAAAGAAAGAGTTATGGTAAGTGGCAACGTTTTCGCCTTTCTTAAGAAAAGTATGCCTGAGAAATATAGAGACCCCAATATGTTCACTGTCCCATGTGTTATAGTTGATAGAAAAATTGTGCATGTTATGCATAATTTGGGTGCATCTATCAATATTATGCCTTATCATGTTTTTGAAGAATTGAAATTGAATGATTTGCAAAAAACTTCTGTTTGCATCCAACTAGCAGATAGATCATGAACACAACTTTTAGGGATAGTAGAAGACGTACTTGTGAAAGTATGATCTTTAATTTTTCCTGTGGACTTCTACATTGAAAGATATATGAACATGCAACGGAAGCGAATTTAGATGCATTACAATCTAACATGCTTAATTTTAAGAATAAACTTTCATGCAAAAAGGGGAAAAATCAAGAGTTAGAAATTACAACCTTTATAGACAAAATTCTCCTTGATTTCTCCACGATTTTGAACACCACATGAATGTAGACAACCACAAGAGTCTTCTCTACTATTCTTTGGTCTTAGATTGGATGTTAGGATCCAATTTTGTGGTGAATTTGTGAAGGAATGAAGCCTGGTGAAGCAAGTGAGCTATGGAGGATTTTTGGCAAAATAACCTTTAATTCACCAAAATTCTTAACCCCATCTTTAGCCTAATTCATCCTTATTTATTAAGGAATAACATGCAACTCAAATGCCCAAAAATTTGACAACAAATTGATCAAATTTTGTGACAGAACATGGAGTTTACAACTAAGTTAGTTGCTTAGTTAGTAGGAAAATCCAACCTTTGAAATTCAATTTTAAATTGAATTTTAAATCCAATTTTTATTTGATTTTAAAATTCAATTTTAATTTTGAATTTCAAAAATCAAAAAAATCATTAAATAATTAATTAAATAATAAAAAAATTTTACAAATAGAAAAAATGTCAACCTATTTACTGAAAATAGCAAAAAAAACACTGATAAATATTGATAGACTTATATCATCATCTATCAATGATAGACTTCTATCATTTCTATCACTGATAGACCTTGATAGACTTCTATCAGCGTCTATCACAACTATCTAAAAATTTTGCTATTTTGTGTAAATAGTTTCTCTTATTTTTATATTTTTAAAAATTTTCCTAAATAAAAAATAATTTAATATTTAATTAATTAAATGTAATATTATTTTAATATTAAATAATAAAATAATATTATTTTTTCCACTTAACTCGGTTTTTCTAAAAAAAAATCGATATGAATCTTCATTCACATAATTAATATTTAAATCATATTTAAATACTATATTTAATTCTCTTTATCCATTTAATTCATAATTAAACGTTAATATGTTAGATATATCGCATATACCCGACATTCATTCCTTAAGTCGAGATTAAACAGTTCAAATGTATTCACCACACTATCTAAGGTTCTTGTCCATTTGTGAGCTAGGAGAAGAACCTAATGGACCTATAGATCATGAGCTCCAACGATCCAAGTTTAACTGGCCAAGCTCTTTAACCTAGTTAACCAACATTCGTTAACTAACTAGACACTTCACTAAAGCTCGTAGCTGCACTCTCCTCACTGTAGATGTCACACCCTCTCCCTAGATCACCCTCTTAGATCTAGGAAAAGAGCGTGAGTTACATACATCATTTATATACATAAACATCATTTAAATACATACAAATAGAGGTTACACTACCATTTATACAACAATACTTTTCTAATTTCAACGTTTCCCTCTCTCTTATATGTCAGTTAACACAAAAATCTAATATTTACAACTAAAAGAGGATCCGCAGCAAGGACTTTGCGAGGGTAGGTCAAGTTCCTGGATACCGATCGCTACCTGGGAAGTAAGAAAATATTTAAAAGAAAACGTTAGACATACTTTTAGTGAGTGACAAGACGTAAAACATTTCCACTATAACATGCTCGCCTAGCATAAATGACATTCTTTATATAAAACATCTCATAACATAGTATATAAACACTTTCCATCTCACAACTTAGTTTCCCATCGCTTATTCAACTGAAAACGTACCTCATAAACATCGTTCTCATTTAAACATAGTATTCTTAAATCCTTAGTTGAGGTGGAGCAGACTCAACACTCTCAACGTCGTAATTTCATTACTGTCATGCATACATTCAGGGCTAATACATATACATATATATATATTAACTATACCTATACATTTATTTAGGGCTGTCCTGATACGTCACCGAAGTCCTCATATATCAGGATCCCAATTATCTCGATACCGTCTCAATGTCCTTAGGTATCCTTACATTCTCATCTCAATACCGTCTCAATGTCCTTAGGTATCGTTACATATTATTTCGATACCGTCTCAATGTCCTTAGGTATCGTTACATAAAGTATTTATCATTTAACTAAACCGTGTTCAACGGTCAAATCTTATCGGCATATTCAAGAAATGAGGAACATAGAACGTCTTGCAAATTATACATATAAAGTTCATGAATCAAAATACATCATACTCGAATAAAACATTGTTCATTAATATATAAAGCATCTTGCTTAATTCAAGAATTTATAAAACTTTGTTAAAAACATTTTGTCACTCACGGTTGTTAGTCGACTAGCTCACAACGGCTTGTAAGCTTCTCCCAACTCTATTCGTCCTGAAAAGAGTAAGTCTCCTTAGGTTAGTTCTCAATATGCTTGTAGTCTTTGCCATAGCTACTTGCAAAACTAAACTCATGATGTTCATAACACCCTTAGCAAGCATTGTCGAAACATAAGTATAATCACATCAATTTTTGATTGATCATATCTTCCTCAATTCTTAACCAAATAAAATTAAATTTATAAAAAAACTCTTCATTTTACAGTCCCCTACAACTTATCTTCAGTGTGCAAGATCTAAAAACGTATGGTTTGTCCAGAATGTCCCTTAGATCAGTAGCTACTCGAAAATTCTGTTTTGATCCTGCTCATAGTTTCCAGCATTTCAGCCATACTTCAAAAAATCGTAACTTACTCAATACTTAACCAAACAGAATAAATTTTAGATCCAACTCTTTGTTTCATGATCCTCTACAACTTATCTGAAGACAAGAAGGCTTAAAAATCTCTAGATTATTCGAAAATTACCTCAAACCAGTAGGTAATATTCTTATCGATTCCTGCAGCTTCCCTCTGTTCCACCGAAAAATTCATCCATATCCACTCATTTTCAGATTCCTTATCCTTCATAAAAGTTGTTAGAAATTGAATTATCTAACTATCTTTACCAATTTCAGCTTCTAACTCTTCCTAGAAAGCTAAAACCGCTTCAAAAACTAGAGATGTCCCCATTTTCGCGAGGTTTCCCGTCTACTGATTTCTACCTAAATATGCATCAATTTCCAACTACTTTCAGCTCAGGTAGTCTTCACAAGAGTTGTAGAAAATTGTGTTAACTTACTAACCTCAAAATTTCAGCTCCAAAATCGAACTCTACAGTGTGAACTCGTCCAAACACTACTAATTGCTCGAACTTCTTCTTCCTGCTTCAGACCAGAGTGATATTTCCTCCAATTTCTGCTTTCTCTCCGGCCAAAACTCACCCCAAACCCTCAATTCTCTCCTTCTCCGGTCAGAGATGAAGCTGGTCGATGCTCCCTCTCTCAGATTTTCCAAAGAAAATGAAAGGGAATGCAAAAACTTCTACCTAAATATTCCACCACCGCTTCCCCTTTTTATTGTCTTTTCTTTTTTTTTATTCTTTTAAAAACAATCCCACTTCTTTAGTTAATTATAATAATAATAATAATAATAATAATAATAATAATAATAATAATAATAATTAACTAATAAATTTATTGTTAGGTATTTTCCGATTAACTCGCCTTAACGACATTTCCCTTCTTTTCTTAGCATGTAATTCCACCTCTTAGTATTTTACTTATTCAAAGCACATTAGAAGAGTAACAAAAAGTTTAGGGCTTACAGTAGATATATTTCTATCCACTTGATATAACCATAATAAGTAAGTCGATCCTTCACAAGTTGTCCGTAATCATAACTAGGTCCGTTTTACCCCTGTAACTACATCTTGTTCCTTAAGTCCCACTGATCCTCTAATGAACAATTGGTTTGTGATCCTATCCCTAAACCGAGTCCCTCTCGGGCCAATGAGAGGGTGACACCCTTGTTCAAGACCGAGAATCAGTACTTAAGGGAACAACCTATCTACTAACCGTAAGTCGGGTAGAAGTAAATTCTTTCTTGCAAGACTATGTCTCCAACTATCTACTCAGTCTTACCCCTGAAATGGGAGGCTTATTGAGTCGGCCTACTCGAGCCACTCTCACCCATGCAGATTTAAGGATAATTCTATATAAATAGGAGTTCATAGTTAGCTTAGGATTGAGATCGAGTTACCTAGATCATCTAGTTAAAATAGTCCGTATTTAATAGTAAACGGTGTTATAAAGTAATAGTGAATATTTCGTGGTCCAGTCTTATGAAAACTCATTCCATAGAACGCCCCCACTCACATGTCTCCACATGAACGATTTGGGATCACATCGTTTGTATCAAATACAAAATGGGTCGCATTCAATAGTGTCCCCAAGATAAGATACCTAGCCTTATCCCTATACTATAGATCGTTTTGGCTATTTACTCAAACTTGATCCACTTTTATGTCACTACGTATAGTTCAAGTTTTCATACTAAAGCCATGGGTTCTTACTTTATTGGATTTAGAGTTATATTAATAACAATTCACTTTATTCAATAACACGTTTATTGAATAACCTCAATAACATCTTTATTGATAGATAGAATGCATGTTAATGTTTACAAACTACGAGTTTTAGGACATAAAACCCAATAAAACAACAAAGTCCCACTTGGACTAAAACTCCTAGTGGGGTATATATATAATACTGAGTTTACAGAGAGAAACTAAATACAATAAACTAGGGCATCAAATACCCATGTCTTTCTTTCACTTGCCTTAGATCATACAACTCGAAGTCCTAGACTTACTAGGTGACCCTCAAACACTTTAGCCGTGAGGGTCTTTGTAAACGGATCAACAATGTTATCTTCTAACGGTATCTGCTTGATGATAACGTCTCTTCTTTATACTATCTCCCTAATGATATGGTACTTGCGCTCAATGTGTTTGCCACGCTGATGGCTCCTAGGTTCTTTTGAATTTGCAACTGCACCATTATTATCACAATACAGAGTGATAGGCAGATGCATATTTGGAACCACTTCCAAATCGATTAACAACTTCCTAAGCCATACTGCTTCTTTGGCTGCTTCACATGCAGCTACATATTTAGCATCTATGGTGGAGTCAGCAATACAACCTTGTTTAATACTCCTTCAAACTATTACTCCTCCATTCAAAGTGAACACTAATCTTGATGTAGATTTTTTTGGAATCTATATCAGACTAAAAATCAGAGTTTGTGTATTCTATAAGGATCAAATTCTTATTGCCATACACTAGCACATGGTCCCCTCATTCTCCTAAGATACTTGAGGATATTTTTAACGAATGTCCAATGACCATATCCAGGATTGGACTAAAACCTACTGACAATTCCTACTGCATAGCATATATCAGGTCATGTATACAACATAGCATACATCAAACTTCCAATAGCTGAAGCATAGGGAATGCATCTCATATCCTCAACCTCTTGAGGTGTCTTAGGATGAATTTCATGTCTGAATGGTAACAGACCTCTCTTGAAATTCTGCATTTTATTTCTAGAGAACATTTTATCAATATATGATGCTTGAGATATGGCTAACATTTTGTTCTTGTGGTTCTGAACTATTTGGATTCTAAGAACAAACTGAGCCTCTCCCAAATCTTTCATTTCGAATTGCGTCGATAACCATTGTTTTATGTCAGTTAGGAATCCTATCTCATTCCCAATGAGAAGGATATCATCTACATATAATACTAAGAAAACTACAGTGGAGTTGAGAATTTTCTTGTATACACAAGGTTCATCAACATTTTTTTCAAAACTATAAGATTTGACCGTAGCATCAAACCTCATATTTCAGGAGCGAGATGCTTGTTTCAACCCATAAATGATTGTTGAAGCTTGCAAACTTTTTGCTCTTGACCCTATTCTATAAACCCCTTTGGTTGAGTCATATAGATACTTTCCTCAAGATGATCATTTAGAAAAGCTGTTTTGACATCCATTTGCCAAATTTCATAATCATAAAATGTGGCAATGGATAAAAGTATTTTAATCGACTTTATCATGGCAATAGGAGAGAAGGTTTCTTCATAGTCCGCTCGACAAGGCACAAAATGGTTGGCGAATGGTTGGCGAATGTGCATCGACTTTTGCAAGTTAAATGAGGTAACGAAAAAGGATCACTTTCAAATTTCTTTTGTTGACCAAATGGTTGAATGGCTCACCGGGAAACTATTTTTTCTGCTTTCTTGATGGTTTTTAAAGTTTCTACCAAATACCCATTGCCCAAGAAGACCAAGAAAAGACAACCTTCACATGTACGTTCGGGACGTATGCCTTTAGGAGAATGCCATTTGGGCTTTGCAACGCCCCAGGTACATTCCAAAGGTGTATGATGAGAATATTTTTAGACTTTATAGAAAAGTGCATTGAGGTTTTCATGGATAACTTTACTGTTTATGGTGATTCTTTTGAAGAATTCTTGCATAACCTAGGCTTGATAATGAAAAAATGTATAGATACAAACTTGGTTCTAAACTATGAGAAGTGTCACTTTATGGCATGTCACATTATAGTTTTAGGGCATTTAGTTTCTGCAAAGGCATAGAGGTTGGTAAAGCTAAGATTTATATGATTGTTAACCTTCTCTACCCTACAAACATTGGGGAAGTACGTCCGTTTCTTGGCAGTGTAGGTTTCTACAGGAGGTTCATCAAGGACTTCTTGAAGGTTGTCTTACCACTCTCCTCGCTCTTGAAAAAAAGATATCCCGTTCGAGTTTGATAAGAAATGTTGTGACGCCTTCGACACCCTCAAGAAGAAGTTGACAACAACCCCAATCCTCCAAGCTCTACGATGGGACTTTTCGTTCAAGTTCATGTGTGATGCTAGCAATCTAGTAGTTGGAGCAGTGTTGGGGCAAATAATTGACAACAAGAGCCATGTAATCTACTATGCCTCCCAAACCCTCAACCCTACTCAAATCAACTACACCACAACTGAGAAAGAGTTTCTTGCTATTGTCTTTGCATTGGATAAGTTTTGTTGTTATATTTTAGGTTCTAAAATTACTATCTTTAAGTACCTCATGACAAAGAAGGAATCCAAGTCAAGGCTTGTAAGGTGGATCTTTATTATTCAAGAGTTCAACCTTACCATTAAATATAGGAAGGGGACTGAAAACACAGTAGCAGACCACCTAAGTAGACTTGTGCAAAAAGAAGAACCTATGCCGATGAGAGAAAACTTCCCCGACGAGCATCTATTCCTGTTAAATGACGTAGCACCATGGTATGCCAACATGGTGAACTATCTCGTGACCGATGAGCTTCTTTATGACTTACCACGTTCTCTTAGAGCTAATATTTGTAGTGACTCTAACTAATATGTTTGGGATCCTTCGTACCTTTGGAAATTTTGCGTTGATCAAATAATTAGGAGATGTGTGCTCGAGCATGAGTATGAGTCCATATTAGCATTTTGCCATGAGTTTGCATGTGGAGGTCATTTTGATCAAAAACAAACCGCTAGGAAAATTCTAGATTGTGGACTATTTTGGAAAACTATGTTTGCCGACGCTTATGCATATTGTAAATCATGCGATAAATGTCAAAGGCCAGGTTCATTGTTTAGGAGAAACGAAATCTCTTTAAATTCAATACTTGTATGTGAGGTTTTTGATGTATGGGGCATGGACTTTATAGGTCATTTTCCCTCCTCCTATGGATTTCTCTACATCTTATTAGCCATTGATTACGTATCTAAGTGGGTCGAAGCCCCCAGTAGGACTAATGATTCTTTTGTTGTTTCAGGTTTCCTTCAAACTAACATTTTTGTAGGTTTGGGATTCCTAGAGCAATCATAAGTGATCAAGGCTCTCACTTTTGCAACTAGACTGTTGAAGCACTTCTCAAGAAGTTTGGGGTTCACCATCGAGTGGCAACTCCTTACCACCATTAAACCAACAGTCAAGCGGAAGTGTCGAATGGAGAAGTCAAGAGCATACTTCAAAAGACCGTCAACCCTAGTTGTAACGACCCGACTTTCTAGAAGTCGTTACTTCATGCATGCATACATTTCAAAACGACACATTTCGTATATTTGACTAAAATAAAAGAAATTTATCAAATAAATAACTTCATTTAAATTTAAATAATTAAAAATATTAGATCGGGGTACCCCTAAAAAAATTATAAAACCAGAACTGTGAGTTTTGCATAAAACCTCTAAGAATGCAAAACTAAAATTTCTAATTTAAACATTCAGATTTGGATTTAACAACATGAAAACATAAAAATATGAGCGGAAGCATTGACTGGTCCCAATGGCACGGTCACGGATTCTTCCTGTCATTCGCCTGTCTGTCCTTGTCTTTACCTGAAATCCATAAAATTGTAACCGAATGAGTATAAAACTCAGTAAGTAATCCCACTGCCGGGATTTCTAGATCTGTAGGCCAACTGCCCTGTCACCATGCCTAGCGGCCTGATGGCACGCTGTCAATACTGTGGTGTGAGCCTGATGACCCACACCAATGAACATGGAGGTGAACCCGTCGGTCCACACATGTCTAGTGGCCTGATGGCACACCGTCAAAACTGGATGTGAACCTGATGATTCACATAATACAAAATAATAGAGCATGGGACAACGAGCATTGGCATCGAGTACGGTCATACAGAGCATACACTACTGATACATGATAAATTCTCAATAGTAGACAAACCATAAATTCAAGCAGATAAATTCATACATGCCCAAGATCTGATCAATAAGCATACAGCAACCCAATAAACCATGAAAGGCTAGGTGCCAAACCATACTGTGAAACTGTAGCCTGCAGCAGTGGAATCACTTACCTTGAAATAAGTGGCTCAGAAATTCCCTGTGTACCAATTCCAATCCACACCAACGTTATGACCCACAACGGTTGTTGCCTAAAATCCACAAAAAAAATAATAATAATATGTTGATGCCAAGGCTTGTTGAGTGTAACCAAAACTTTAGAAACCCCAAACCTAACACAAGATCAACATTAGAGATTAACCAAATTTTTCGATAGTAAATCAAATAACCAATGGAGACCAAAATCCCAAAACTCACCCAATTTTACAGGTTCTGTTCGGTAATGATTACGGACATATGAGAGCTTAAAACAACGATCCAACCGTTCAGAATGAGGCCCTCTATGTCCCGAATATGCTGATACAATTTGAATACGATCCGACGGTTGAAACTCCGAAAAACGAAAACTTTCTAGGAGCTGTCGCTGAAAAACCGAACTGCACTGACATTTTTCCCATTCTCCATTTTTCGGTGTATTTTTCTCCCTCTCTAGTCACTTAATAATATATATATACGATCCCAAACCCTAATTCCTTAATAAATTAGGTATATACATATTAAATTTCTTTTCCCTCCACCAATTCAACTAAATAAATTAAATCTCCCAAATTAAAATTCAATTTTCACCGATGGAATTTAAATTCAAATCTTTTATCCTATTTAATTTAAATTGAATTATTTTTTTCCAAAATAATTCAATTAAGACTTAAAAATTTAAAATAATACCCAAATAATTTAAGATAATTAAATTAAAATTACTTAAAATTTTGGGTTGTTACACTAGTAGGAAGGATTGGAGTCCAATTGGCACGACACCGTACCAACTCGTTTATGGCAAGGTGTGCCACCTTCCGGTAGAGGTTGAACATAAGGCGTTTCGGGCGGTTAAGCAATGCAACTTGAACTTGAAGGAAGCCGACGAAAGAAGGATGCTCGATTTGCAAGAATTGGAAGAGTTAAGATTGGAAGCATATGAGAACTCTATGATCTATAAAGTGAAGACTGAGCTTGTCTACGACTAACCTCTAATAAGGAAGGACTTCAAGATTGGTCAAAAAGTCATTCTCTACAAATCTCGCCTCCAATTAATGTCGGGTAAGTTGAAGTCTAACTGGATTGGTTCATTTAAAATTTCTGATATTTCTTTTTATGGTGCAGTAAAAATCAAAAGTTTAGAGACGGGAAAAGAATTAAAGGTGAACGGACACCATTTTAAGCCGTTCAAAAAAGGGAAAAACTACTCAGCTAAAGTTAGGTTTGTCCTAGCTCTCCCCTCTTACTCATGAATCCGACTTCGCCAACGGTCGAGCAATTGGCCCTAAAAATATCCAGTATCCCAGAGGCAACCGGGCGTCAAAACTCTACTGCTTTCTTTTGAATTTTGTCTTTAGTTTGAATTTAAGTGATTCTTTAGTTAATTATTCACCTTTACTCACAAATAAACTAAGAGAAATTTGAATGAATTTTTGTTTTACAGGGAAAAAGAAAAAGAATGATCCATAAAAACAAAAACAAAAACAAAAATAAGGCTCTACAAGATCGTGCCTCAAGAAAAATCCCGCTCACCTCCAAAAATAAAAAGCAAGGGAAGTTCTTCTGTTCCCATTTCATTTTTGTTTATGAGCTTTACTTTTCAAAATAAAATCATATGCTTCCGAACATTGAGGACAATGTTTTGTTTGAAAGTTGGGGGTGGGGTTTCCTTGAAATTAATATGGGATTTTTAGTCAATCTATGTGTACTTGTATGATATTTGCATGCTATTGCTTTAATAATACATCTTGCTATATTTGGGGTCCTTGAGCGCTGTGCTCAGACAATGCTTGCTTGCTTTGAAATACTCACTTTGTTTTCTTTGGCATGGTTTGATATTATGACATGATGATGACGCGTTCTCATTACGATAAGCTTTGTTTGAGATTATATTGGAAGAAAGATAATCATGATTTTTAAGCCCATATTTTTTTTCGAAAATCCTTCTTATCCTTCATGCATCTTTAAGTTCTCATTCTTATCAAAATAAGTTTCACATACTTAGAATTCTTTTATTTGGCATGTATGTCCGTTGTCACCACGAAAGGCCCACCTTTAGCTTAATGAGTAACCCTAATTGCATTTAAGTGTAAACTTAGACTATGTGGTTATAAAATAAGCCTATGTGATATGAATCTAAGAAAAAAAGAAAAGCAAAGTTGCTTAAAAAAAAGGAAGTCAAAAGTAAAAAAAAAAAAAAAAAATAAGGTTAGTCTAGCTAACTAGCCCAAAAAAATAGTGTGTGTGTCTGTGCATGGATAGAGGTAAAAAGAGCTACCCCCATTATGATAAGTTAGGACCCCACGAGAAAATAGTGGATTGAGTCCCTACTTTGGGTGTGTGAAAGCTAGCCCTCTAGGTAAAACATATGCCCTCTATATTTTGTGTGCGTGAGTAAGGCATCGTTGTCCTAATACTACTCTTCTATGCAAGTTTGGTATGTCTAGAGCTAATAGCCGAACCAGAGTAATGGGAAGATGTATTGAGAGCTTTATAAACTCTTTCTACTTATGTTTCACTTATTTGATAACAATTTGGAACTTGTTCATGCGTGAATAGACTTAGAATTATTTTTCTAAAAAATTGTGTGCTTAATTGATTGATCATCCTTTGGATTTCATTCTTGATTGCATCTCTTACCTCTTGAGACTGTTGAGAATCGAGTATCATTCCTTTCCGATTTAAACATTCGCTTGAAGCATTTCTTAAAAAGAGCATGCCTAACCGTAACTTTCTAATTCTAACTTGCATACTCATAAGCATATAGCAAGCATGGTTTTAGTAGGAAACAAGATTATTTCTCTTTTAGCATGTGCATCTCATTCATTGCGTGATTGATTGATTAATTCTTTATATAGTCTTAGATTTTATTTCCTTACTCAGGACAATCAAGCTTCAAGTTGGGGGTGATTGGATAACGCCTTAAAAGTGCTACGTTCTTTAGGTTAATTCTACCCGTAACGACCATAATTACTCATTAATTCCCTTATTTTGTAGGAAATAATCATTTTGGGGATAAAATGGTCTTTTGGAGCTAAAACGAGCCTAAATCGAGCTTGGGAGCATCAAAGGTAAAAAAGGAGTCATAATTACCAAAATGCCCCTGTGAAGAGTGTAGTTGTGCCCCCTTTATGCTATGCTTTATGCTGGAGACCCGAGAGCTCAAAATAGGGGAGCGTAGCGGCGCTCAAAACTTTGATGCAAAATTTAAAGTCAGCAACGTGCGATCCTTCTTCATTAGATCGACAACGATGCGACGCTAAGAGCAGCGCAGCCCTACGTTGCGGAAACTTAGACCATCGTGGTTGTAGTGTCGCGACGCTCTCAACAAAATTTTATAAAATAGTTTCATTTTTCATTCGATTTTTTAGAGCATTTTCAGAAATTCTCGAGCCCTATTCCCAAATTCTATATAGAAAACTTGAATTCTTCCATCTTTTTGTCCATAATCCTTGAAGATTAAAGTTTGTAAAGGTATTTCTTACTTTTTGATTGATTTCTTGAATGCAATTTCTTGAGTTCATCTTCTTGTTCTTCATTTTAATCTTGAGTTTGGCTGAATTCTTTGCGTATTTCTCATAGATTATAATATTTTTGAATTGACAAAGCACGAATCTTTTAATCTTGTATGCAAAACCTCATGATGCACTAAGCAGTAGATTATGAGAAAAGTTGCAGAACTAGGAATCCTTGTTTAATTTCAATGACTATCCTTGAACTGAGCATGTTTGCACTAGTAGAATTTAAGTCATAAATCGACCTAGAAGATAGGCTATCTGTCTTCTATTTGGTCACAACAAAGAGAACCCTTGCACATTTTGCATTTTCAATTTGAGTTTTGAATGTCGCTAAGGACTAGATTCAAGAATTGATCTTAGGATTAAAGAAGATAGAATCTTGTTTAATTACTTAGGGCTATTAAGATTGAATCCCTAAAATTAGCTTAGTTTGGTGAATTAAAACATTTAGGAAGGAAATCTTGATAGGTTGTGAACTCTTGGTTAAATAGAATTGTTTGTTAATCCATGATAGAAATTGCATGTTTCTTGATTAACATCAATCACAACTTTTATGAAATTGCTTCTCTCAATAATTATAAAAGTACAAAAACAGTCTCATACTTGTATTATTTAAATTCTTGCACATTTTCTTTTCCTTTTTACAAAACCCCCCATCTATAATAAATGAATTTAATCAATTGCATCTTGTTCGATAGATCCTTGAGGAGCGATCCCTTTTCTTGCATCTATACTACTCATTAGTGTTTGTTGCTTGAAGTAGGTGTTTAAAAGTTTTTTTATTCCTAAATTTATATATTAACGACACCATATTTTTAGGGCGATCAAATTGTGTCATGTCATTATATCAAACCATGCCAAAGAGAACAAAGAGAGCCTTTCAAAGCAAGCAGGCAAGCTTGTCCAAGCACAGTGCTCAAGGACCCCAATTATAGCAAGACATATTGTTGTAAAAGAATTATAGGTATAAGCATGCAAGAGGCATACAAATATGCAAAAAGTGATCAAAATCCCTTATGGAAAATCAAGAAAACCCCACTCCCAACTTTAAAAAAAAAAACATTGTCCTCAATGTTTGAAAGCATGTGGTTTTATTTTGAAGAAAAATAAAGCTCATAGACACAAAAATGAAAGGGGAACAGAAACACTCCCCTTGCGGGATTTTTCTTGAGACTTGATATCTTATTTTTGGAGTTTTCTTTTGTTTTACTTGAAGCATTATTTATTTCCTGTAAAAAGAAAAGGAAATTATAAGTGTCTCTTTATGGTTAAGAATTGTTAGGAATAGACTAAACTAAAAGTAGAAAACTACAAAATCAACTAAAGACAAGAAAGTAAAAAAAAAAAAATCATATTAAAATTTGACGCCCAGTTGCCTCTTGGATAGCTCAAATTTTTAAGGTCGGTTGCTCGACCATGTTGCCCTATCAAGGCACAAAACAATTCTCATATTTCCCCGGATTTTTCTTCCTTGAATCCACGAAGCCACTTAATGGAAGTGAGCTTTTGAAACGATCAAGGGCTCTTGAAACATAAATATTTTTAAATTTTTTTCATTATTGGAAAATCAAAAACTGACTCTACTAACTCTTCTAAATATAAAGACTCAACTGACTCTTAAGAAAATAAAGACTTGAACTCGTGAGGAAACCTAGAGCAGTATTAAAAAAATAAAAGAGACGCCAGAGGGAGAAAGTGGGCGAGGCCTTGCACCCTCGAACTTTATCACCCGATGCTCCTCAAGATTAATCTTGGGCTCATACTCAACCTCGCATACTTGTTCTTGGCATGGTGGATAATATGCATCCTCATCGTCGCTTGTGAATGGGTAGAATTTCTCCATAAACTCGGCCTCAGTAGTATAGACGATGGGCGGTTCTGATTGAGCTTTTGGTTCGGCATTAAAATTGCAAGTAAAGGGACGGGGTCGACCTCAACAAGTTGGGGGTATCGAGTCTCCAGGTGAGACTCAATAGGTTCATGCTCACTCTCAAAAGAACAATCAGCAAGCTCATGAATTAAAGAATTCAATGTCATACCTTGGCCTAAAGTTGGAGGAATAAGTTGCTAAACGTGGGGACCGATGACGATTATCTCACTTTCGCTCAACTCGATAGGACTAGAAGATGGCGGCGACGAGGATTACCATAGCCTCTGGATTTCTTGTGCAAAGTTACCTGAACTGGAGGAAGGAGCACGTATCGATGTATGGGGTTGGCTAGGCATCTCCCAAAAGGGATAAGGATAGTGCACAAGGCCGCACTGTAGTCGAGGGCATGCTTCCGATCGATGACCCTGGAGTGAGCGCACTTTGCACGTCTCGACATCCTGTAAACGCCTAATAACCAAAGCTTGAACAAGAGAGGTTAGTTCACAAACTTAAGTTTTAAGCTCTTTAATTTCTCTTACCTCTTGTTCCTTTCATTGTGCCGCTTGCTTCGCAAGCATGGCGAAGTGGGAGCACATATTATCACCCATGACTAAATAAGTAGACTCAAATAAAGAAATTTGTTTTTGGAGTTTTAAAAATTACAAGACTAATTTAGCAAGAAAAAGATTAATTGGCTTTTGGCTCCCCAGCAATGACACCAATTTGATTGAGGCCAAAAATGTGTGTTGTTAAGCACATTTAAAGGATGAAATGAATTTATAACACCTACTTATGCAAACTATACTAACGGACGTAGTATAGATTGTAAGTTAGGGATCGATCCGTAGGGAGCTAAAGAATTAATCTAATTCTTAACTAAACTAATCTTTGAAAAACGATATAGCGGGGGGTTTGAAAAAGAAAAGAAATGTGGTGGAAGAATTTAGAATATTTTTGGGTTTATGATATTTGAGAGAGACAAATTGAATATGTATGTGAATTTTAGCGAGTTGAGTTCAATTTCAATCATAGAATAAAAAAGACATGATTTATGCAATGAATCCACAACCAATAAGAGATTAAAGCCTTAATTGTTCTAACTCATAAAGCTAGTCAAATTAAAGCCTAATTTCTAATTTTCCTAAGTTGTAATCAAGAATTATTTCAAGATTCACTATAAATTTCATTTTAGCATGTATATCCCTTAGCACTTTTCAACACCAAATAAAATTTGCATTAAGAGCAAGGCTTCGTAGTTGTGACGAATTAAAGAACGAATACCCTCTTCGTTAATCTAATTTATTGATTAATCCTAACTACTTCATCAAGCATTGATTTAAAGGAGACATGCTTTAAATGAATACAAGAATTCCTAATCGTGCAACCTATTCATAATTTTGATGCTTAGAGCATTATGAATTTGCATACAAGAACTTGAATCTAAACATGAGTTGTCAATTCAATCGAAACAAATTCCAAAATTAAGCACAAGAATCAATCAAGATTCATACATTTCAGCCAAAGAATTAACAAGAGATCCTCAAAAAATTAAACAATTACTAAATTCCCTTGAAAAGTACCTTAGACTTGCATCCTTCTATGGATCTTCAATGAATTAGTGAAAAGATACAAGAGAATGGGGAGAAAATACAGAAAAAATCGAAAAGCTCTCTGAAAATTCTAAGGAAAAGGGTCACTCTCTCGAGTAAGAAGAAAAGAATTCCTTTTAATTCTATCGACAACATCGTGATGCTCTTACCTAGTGTCGCGATGCTGGTCTGAGTTTCGCAACATAGTACTGCACTGCAATGGGTGTCGCGACGCTATCGAGCTGATGAAGAAGGCGTGCGCGTTGCAACTTGAAATTTGTGTCAATCTTCAAAGCGTCGCTGCGCTCAATAGTAGTGTCACTACACAACCCTGTTTTGAGCTCTCGGGTCTCCAGCGTAAAATAGAGTGTAAAGGGGATGCAGCTACGCTCTTCACATAGGCATTTTGGTAATTATGATCCCTTTTTGACCTTTGATGCCCCCGAGCTCGATTTAGGCTTGTTTTAGTTCCAAAAGACCATTTTATCCTTGGGATGATTATTTCCTACAAAATAAGAAAATCAATGAGTAATTATGGTCGTTATTGACGGAATTAACCTAAAGAATGTAGTATTTTTACGGCGCTATCATACATCACATGAAAAATAGCCAGAAACCTGTCAGAAATGTACCAGATCAGCACTAAATCTGCAAATAACATCTTTTAAGCATAATTAACCCTTATTAAGCTTATTTGAACATATTAAGACAAAAGTTGGGATAAAATACATGCAATAACCTATTTTTCACATTAAAAATGCCCAAATAAAAGCTTAATTTCATGCATTTCATGGCATGAATCAAGCCCCACCATCTCGTTGGCCTGAGAGGGACTCGGTTCGGTGGTTGGACCATAAACTAATTTTTCATTAGAGAATCAGTGGGACTTAAGGAACAAGATGTAGTTGCAAGGATAAAATGGTAATTTTTATTCAGCTGCAATTACGAACAACCTATGAAGAATCGACTTACTAACTATGGTTATATCAAGTGGACAGAAATATATCTACAATGAGGAAAGTGCAGCTGTGGGCTTTAGTGGAGTGTTCCATTAGTTAACAAATGTTGGTTAACTAGGTTAAAGAGTCTGGCGGTTTAATCTCGGATCGTTGGAGCTCATGATATGTAGGTCCATGAGGTCCCTCTACTGGCTCATAATGGACTAAACTTTAGATTAGTGTGGTGAAAGATTTTGAATCGTTCAAAATCAAATTAGAGAGTAAACGTTATTTGACAAATTGGTTTGGAATTTAACGATAAAGAGAGTTGGAGATATTTAAATATGATTTAAATATTAAAAATAGGAATAGGGATTCATATTCGAAAAATTGGTTTTTCGAAGAAGTCAGGATTGGTGTGAATATAATATTATTTTAATATTTTATATTAAATTGAATTTTTAATTTGTTGAATTTCTCTACTGTTGCTTGCTTAAGTTTGGTGTGTTCACCAAAACTAGCCACAAATCTCACTCAATTTAAAGTTTTAGTGTCATTTTTTTAGGCAAATAGAGTTGCATGGCTTAATGCATTTATAGATATCATATGGTGAGATAATTTGGCTGATCCTTGGTTGAATTAGTGGTTAATTTTTTCCAAAATCTCAAGAACGCCAAATTCTCCAAAATTTGAATCTACCTCAAATTCACAACAAATTTGGATTCCGCCATCCAATCTAAGGCTAGAGAATAGTAGAGAAGACTCTTGTGGTGGTCTACGAACTGTTCGTGATTAGATTTCTCAAGAAACAAGGGAGAATTTTGAACTACAAAGGTTATTGTTATCAAAACTCCATTTTTCCTATTTTTCATGCATGTTTAATCCTTAAAATTGAGCAAGTTAGAATGTAATTTGATTCATTCCGCTGTGCGTGCATGTTTGAATATCTTTCAAAGATGATAACATTGAGGATTCATTGTCTTACAAGAAGGCAATGGAAGATGTTGACAAGGATGAATGGAGTAAAGCCATGAATATGGAAGTGGAGTCTATGTACTCCAATTCTATCTGGGAACTTGTAGAAAAATCTGATGGGGTAAAACCTATAGGTTGCAAGTGGATCTCCAAGATGAAGAGAGGTATAGATAGAAAGGTGCAAATCTTCAAGGCTAGATTAGTAGCAAAGGGTTATACCCAGGTTGAGGGGGTGGACTATGAAAAAACTTTCTCAGTTGTTGCTATGATAAAATCTATTCGTATTCTCTTGTCTATTGTCACATATTATGACTATGAGATATGGCAAATGGACGTCAAGACTGGCTTTTTGAATGGTAGTCTTGAAGAAATAATCTACATGACTCAACCAGAAGGATTCATAGTGCAAGGTCAAGAGCAAAAGTTTTGAAAGCTAAATCGGTCCATCTATGGATTGAAACAAGCATCTCAATCGTGGAATAGTGAGGTTTGACGCTGCGCTTAAAACCTATGGCTTTAGTCAAAATGTTGATGAAACTTGTGTTTATAAGAAGATCATTAACAGTTCAGTAGCATTCTTGTTGTTGTATGTGGATGATATCTTACTTATTGGGAATGATGTAGGTTTTCTGACCAAAATTTAGGAATAGTTAGCTGCTCAATTCCAAATGAAAGATTTGAGTGAAGCATAGAATGTTCTAGGGATTCAAATCATAAGGGATCATAAGAACAAGACGCTAGCATTGTCTCAAGCATCATATATTGACAAAATACTTGTCAAGTATTTGATGAACAATTCCAAGAAAGGTTTATTACCTTTTAGGCACGAAATTATTCTGTCTAAGGAACAAGGTCCTAAGACACCTCGAGAGGTTGAGGAGATGAGACAGATTCCTTATACATTTGCGGTAGGTAGCCTTCTAAATGTCATGTTGTGTACTAGATTTGATATATGTCATGCAGCGGGAGTGGTTAGTAGATATCAGTCCAATCCAAGATTAGATCATTGGACAGTGGTTAAAGTCATTCTCAAGTATCTTAGCAGAATGAGAAACTATATGCTTATGTATAGTGCTAAGGATTTGATCCTTACAAGATACACTGACTTTGACTTTCAGACTGATAAGGATTCCAGGAATTCCACATCGAGATCAGTGTTCACTCTAAATTAAGGAGATATAGATGGCGTAGCATCAAGCAAGGATGTATTGCACGACGGAGGCAAAAGATGTAGCTACTTATGAAGCTGCTAAGGAAGCTATATGGCTTAGACATTTTCTGGAATATTTGAAAATTGTTCCAACCATGACATTGCCTGTCACCCTTTATTGTGATAACAATGTTGTAGTGGCAAACTCCAAGGAGCCTCGTAGTCACAAACAAGGAAAGCACATTGAGCGCAAGTATCATCTCATTAGGGAGATTGTACAACGGGGAGATGTGACTGTCACACAGATTGCCTCAGAGCATAAGGTTCTGATCCATTTACAAAGGCTCTCACCACTAAAGTTTTTTAGGGTCACCTAGAGAGTATGGGTCAACAAGATATGAGTCACCTAATCTAGGGCAAGTGGGAGATGTTTTTGGGTATATTGTATGCCCTAGTTTATTGTATTGTATTTGATACTAAACATCCCACTCGCTTTAGGACAAGTAGGAGATTGTTAAAGTTGATGTCCTAAATCTCATATGTCTTGTAGTTTGTAAATACAAGTCATATTTCTAACCAATAAGAGTATTTTTATTGATGTTTTAGACTATATTAATTCAATAGGTTATTTTATGAAACTTAAACAGTTATGTGGAGACATACAGGTGGATTATTTAAGTGACAACCTAAATAGTCTGTAGTAGATGGATAAGGTTGGGTACTTTATTCTGGTGACACAACGAATACGACCTGCTTT
Organism: Lagenaria siceraria; assembly: GCA_002890555.2. Taxonomy (NCBI): domain Eukaryota; kingdom Viridiplantae; phylum Streptophyta; class Magnoliopsida; order Cucurbitales; family Cucurbitaceae; genus Lagenaria; species Lagenaria siceraria. The sequence goes on along the minus strand of CM016483.1, from coordinate 15,136,910 downwards.
GTAAATGTTATAATTACTATAAAGTACTACAAATGATCAGATTCTGATGGTTCATGTAGAGACATGCGAGCAGGGGTATTCTATACAAAGAGTTTATATATGACCGACCACGAAATGAATAGTCTCTCTATATATAACACCGTTACTAGAAGAGACTTACATTTCACTAGGATGGCCATAGGTGACTTAATATTAATTCTAAGTGAGTTGTGAACTCCTATTTATGAAGGCAATCCTTCGTTTTGCATGGGTGAGAGTGACCTTGTTACCTGACTCAACAGGCTTACCATTATGGGGATCTGTCCGAGTAGGGAGCTGGAAATACAACTACACAAGATAGAATTCACTCTTTCCCGTCCTTAGAGAAAATAGATAAATTGTTCCCTTAATAGCTGATTTCGAGTCTTGAACATCGAGGCCTCAAGCTCTCACTGGCCCGAGAGGTGTTAGTTTATAGTTGGACTATAAACTAGTTGTTCATTAGAGGAATCAATGGTACTTAAGGAGTTAGAGGTAACTACAGGAGTAAAACAATAATAGTAGTTTGACCCAACTATAGTTATGAGCATTTTGTGAGGATCAACTCACTATTGATTGGTTATATCCATAGACACATAAATATATTTACAGTGCGAAGAATGCAACTATCGGTCTTTAGTGGAATGACGGGTAGTTAATGAAGAGTGATTAATTTAATTAAAGAGTTTAATTAATTAATCTCATATCATTGGAGCTTTTAATTTGTAAGTCTATAAGGTTCCCTTGTTACCTCACTAAAGGATAGATAAGAGGAATGATTTGAATTGTTCAAGTCAATTGATGGAATTGCATGTTAATGAGATTAATATGATTTGTTTAAGGAAAATTTTAAAAAATAGTAAAATAAGTAAAACTATTTACACAAAATAGCAAAATTTTTAGATAGTTGTGATAGACGCTGATAGATGTCTATCATTGATAGATGCTGATAGAAGTTTATCAATGTTTATCAATGTTTTTTTTTTTTTTTTTTTGCTATTTTCTGTAAATAGTTAGATATTTGTTCTATATAAAAAAAATTTCCTTTGTTTAATTATAGAGGTGATCTATAATTAAGAGAGAAATATTTGAATGAGATTCAAATATTAGATTCATGAAGATTTAATTAATTAATTTTGAGAGGGTGAAGGCAAATAAACATGTGATGTTTATTTATTAATTAACTATATATATATATATATATATATATATTATTGAATTTAATGTATATAATTATTTCATTAGTAAGTTAATTAATTAAATAAATGTTATTTAATTAATTAGGCTTAAGGATAAATTGGGAAAGACTTGGAGAAGGGGTAAACCCTTCCCCATATAAATATCCTTTATAGCCATTTTAGAAGATGGATGATTGATTATGAAAAACTCTAGCCTCCAATCTAGAATTTCCTCTAAAAATTTATCATCTCCACCACTCTCTATTATTTTTCCTCCCCAGGGTGATAGAGATCACTCTTCTACCCTTGGATTCCTAACGAATAACAAGGTTGCACTTGCGGTGGTATCCCTTGTTCATTGAAAAAACGCCAAAAGTTCAGGATTCGACAAAGGTTTGTTGATTTATCCCTTTGTTTCTTCTTTTAAAGCATGCTTCCTATAATGTTTATCCATTATTTTCTGTCTTCTTTGCTGATTTTATTTCCTTAAAAACTGAAAAACAAATTGTAAGGTGATCTCACGCTTCTGCGGTAATTTGATTCCCTTCAATTAGAAGCTCTAATAATCTGAGATTAATTAATTAAACTCTTTAATTAAATTAATAAACATTCATTAACTGGCCTAAAGATCCATAGTTGAAGTTTTCGCACTGTAGATATATTTATGTGTCCACGTATATGACCAATCAATAGTAAGCCGACCCTTCACAAATTGCCCATAACTATAGTTGGGTCAAATTACCATTTTACCCCTATAGTTACATCTAACTCCTTAAGTACTACTGATCTCTCTAATAAACAAACAGTATATAGTCCAACTATAAAATAATCCATCTCGAGCTAGTGAGAGGGTGAGACCTCATTGTTCCAGACCCGGAATAAGCCCTAAAGGGAGCAATTCAACTACTTACCCTAAAGATGGGAATGAGTGAATTCCATCTTGTGTAGCTATGTTCCCAACTCCCTGAAGGGATTGAATCCCGTAGCGGAAGCGATTAATCACTTATGTCTCAATTTTGTTATAGAAAAATCAATACATAACAGAGTAAATAAAAACAGTGTTCAACATACTTTATAGAATTTCAAGAGGGAAAAGATATTACCTTTGAAGAATCGTCTTCAAACTCTTCTCCCAATGAATTACTCAAGCATAAATAGTTGCTATCAACAGGGCACGACCACAAGTCTTCTCTACTATTCTCTTTGGTAAAGGAGGTTTGTGAGAAACTTGTGGACGAGAAGGGAGAACTTAAAAATTGAGAACAAATTTTCCAGAGAGTGTGATTCTTTATGAGGTTGGAAGACAGAGCGAGAAGAAGCAAAATCACGTATTTCCTTCAGCAAAAACTTAACTGCAGACTGTCTGCAATTTAAAAGCACAAAGAGATAGGGTAACTACCCTCTCTCCACTACCCTCTTCCTTCTCCCCACTCCCTTACAATGCAATGGAGTTTAATTTTAATTAATTAAATTTAATTAAAATTAAAACATAATTAAATTTAATTAATTAAATAAACAATCACTCACTTTAAATATAGGTTCCTTATTTCATGTGAGAGTTGTAAACGTGTTTAAGAGCATCATGTCTGACAGATGAGGACAGTTGTCTAAATATTACCGGCAATGAATCCATGATCGCCTTAGCAGTGACCATATTCTTGTGTTTCTTAGTCAGAACATAAGATATGCTCACTAAGATATAGACTCGGGCTTTATCATTGGCCCTAATCCATATGTCATAAACATCCCAAACATTTTGGTTTGTTGACAAGCCGGGAACCGGAGGACATTCCTAAGACAAACCTTAAATCATCAATTACTAGTATATATTGTGTTTAAATTTGATTTCCATATTGCGTAGTTGTCTCTGTTTAATTTTTCAGAAGCGAGCAGTTGAACTAATGAGCTAGACATGTTGAAAAAATAAACAAGTTCTATTAGTATATATTTTTAACCCATTTTTAATCCAATCAGATTTAGTAATAATGTGCCCAACATTATTTATTTGCAACAATACTTCAATGAGTCTGAATAACCGCTACCAAGAGGCAGTCAATTCTTCCTTCACTGTACCAAGACATTCTTGACTAAACACTAATACCAAAATAACTCTTACTCCTATAGCATTTAGTTATCCCTACTTTGGTCAAGAAGTTACTAGTGATTCTTGTAAGTGTGACCCTCCATTTTCAGATCCCATAGATAGGAATCAACAAGTTACCGAGGGGCAGACAATGTTGAAAACAGACCTAAGAGACCCTATCAATTTCTAGAGTTCGCATTGTTCCAATCCCCATGTCACAACCCTTCGAATGGACTATCGCTCTAGGGCAGACTAGCAGGTGAAACATGGGAATCTCATGGTGTAACCTAATGGAGGAGACCGTAGGACGTGTTGACACACTTACTATGAACAACTTCCCCTATTCAGCTTGTTATTGACCCATTTAAACACTTTTCGAATGGATTAGTCGCTCTACATGGGTTTAGAATTGGCAACTAAGGCAAACAAATAACTAAACTGTTACAATAATAAATTAGAAACTTCTTCGAACCGCTCCCGAACCCTTCGAACGGGCCTGAACTAGTTGGAAACACCTTGAACCAGACTCCATAGCTTCAACTTAGGGTTGAACCGGTTGGAAGGAGTGAACCAGGCCAAAAATGGTCTGATTGGATCGTTCTTCCTCGCGCGCTCGTTTTTGGAAAATGAAGAACAGCGTCGTGACGTTGCTGTCCAGAACCCATCTCCCTGTTCTTTGTACAACTGCCATTTTGCTTCATTTCTTCAAATTACAGCCTAATTTCAACTCTAATGATTCTAGTAAATTTACAGACTCATTGCCACACATTAAAATCCATATACAAGTGGGCAATTACAATAAATTTAACAAATTGAAGCTTAATTTGATGCCAAAACCATAATATATCCATTTTAGAAACCATTACATTGATCTCATGAATTAATACCCACCAATGCAAATTGAGTGCTTTAAAGATGCTTTGATACCAATTGAAAAGGTAAGAAACATGCATGTGGAAGCAATTAGGATCTAAAACACTCTAATTGCATCAATTTTAAAGATTAAGCATACTGATTCATAAGGAGAAAAATAAGAGTTTTGAAGATACAACCTTTGTAGCTCAAAATTGAAGCAACCCTTTGCTGTAATTTGATCATGAACACTTCGTGGACTACCACCAAAGCCTTCCCTGCTATCCTCCAGCCTTAGAACGGATTGTTGGATCCAAATTAAGATGAGATTGGAGGGAATTTTGAGATTTGAGAGAGTTTTGAGTTTTTGGTGTTCTTGAGAGAATTTCAGCAAATTCTTCAACCAAATCTTCTTAATCTCAGAAACATATCTTCACTAAATAAAATCTTAATTGATAGATATATGAACATGTAGCGGAAGTGAATTGGAATGTATTACACTCTAACATGCTCAATTTTAAGGACAAACATGCATTATAAAAGGGGGAAAACTAAGAATTAGAATTACAACCTTTGAAGTTCAAATTCTTCTTGATTCTTCAACGAAATTGAACACGGTCAGCTTTGGAACCACAAGAGTCTTCTTGGCTATTCTCTAGGCTTAGAACGGAGTGATGGGACTCCAAGGATGGTGAATTTGAGAGGGATTAGAGAGTTTCTAAGATTGAAGGTGTTCTTATCTTGTAAGAACAAAATGGCAGAAATTTAACTTTAATCTTCACCAAAAACTACTTCAATCTTCAGCTAATCCTCTATTAAATAAAGAATTAGACATGCAGCTGAGATTAATCTTGGATTGACAGCAAATCCACTCAAATTAGATGGTATTCTTGGCATGGTTGAAGATAGAACACCTCATATTAGATAAATCCACTTTCATATTGGATTTATCCAATTTTTTCATTTTACTTATATTTAATTCAAAATTAATTAAAATTAATTTAAAATAAATAAAAATAAGGAAAATCTTTAAAAATAGAAAAATAAGGAAACTATTTAGATAAAATAGCAAAGCTTTTAGATAGTTGTGATTGACGCTGATAGAAGTCTATCAAGGTCTATCAGTGATAGAAATGATAGAAGTCTATCGCTGATATATGCGGATAGAAGTCTATCAATGTCTATCAGTATTTTTTTGCTATTTTCTATAAATAGTTTGACATTTTTTCTATCTCTGAAAATTTTTCTAAAAATAATTAATTAATTAAACATTTTAATTAATTATATTAACTTAATATCAAATATATTAAATTAATATTTTATTCATGCCAATCCCGATTTTCTGAAAAACAATTTTTCGAATATGAATCCCTATTAATATATATAACATTTAAATACTATTTTCAACTCTCCTTGATCATTTTAATTCGTAATTAAATGTCAAGACATTAAATATATCGTACATATTTAACGTTCACTCCCAAATTTGAATTTGAACATTTCAAATTCATTCATCGCAGTGTTCTCAGATTTATTCCGATGTGAGCTAGTCGAGAGACCTAATAGACCTACAGATCATGAGTTCCAACGATCCACGATTAACTGGTCAAACTTGTTAAACTAGTTAACCAACATTCATTAACTAACGGGTCACTCCACTAAAGCCCGTAGCTACACTCTCCTCACTGTAGATATATTTATGTCCACTTGATATAACCATGATCAGTAAATCGACCCTTCGTAGGTTGTTCGTAATTCTAGTTGGTTCAATTACTGTTTTACTCCTGAATTATATTTTGTTCCTTAAGTACCATTGACCATCTAATGAACAATTGGTTTGTGATCCAACCAACAAATCGAGTCCCTCTCGAGACAATGAGAGGGTGGAGTCCTTTGTTCAATACCTGGAATCAGCACTTAAAGGAATAACCTCTCTACTATCTCTAAGTTAGGTAGGACTAAATTTCGTCTTGCAGGATTGTCCCCAGCTATCTACTGGGTCTTACCCCTGAAATGGGAGGCGTATTGAGTCGATGCACTCTCAAGCATACAAATCTAAGGATAATCCAGAATAAACAGGAGTTCATAGTTAGCTTATGATTGAGATCAAGTTACCTAGGTCATCAAATTAAAATAGTTATTGCTAACAATAAACAGTGTTATAACGGAACAACGACTATTTCGTGGTCTAGTCTTATGCAAATTCATTGCATAGAACGCCCCCACTCACATGTCTCTACATGAACGGTTTAAGATCACATCATTTATATCAAATACAAAATGGGTCGCATTCAATAGTGTCCCCAGGATAAGGTACCCAGCCTAATCCCTATACTATAGATCATTTTGGCTATTTACTCGAACTTGATCTACTTTTATATCTCCACTTATAGTTCAAATATTCTTATTATAACCATGGGTTCTTAGTTTATTGGACTTATGGTAATATTAATAACAATCCACATATTCAATAACAACTTTACTGAATAACCTCGATAACAACTTTATTGATAATAGAAAAATGTTCAATGTTTACAAACTACGGATTTTAGGACATAAAACCCAACATTAACATGGAAACTCAAACACATCATGGATTGACACCAAGATGAAGGGATTATGTGGCTTGATGAGGAAGAAGAAAAGTGGGTTAGTCATACATACACTTCAAGTTTGGAAACCCCCACTTTCAATTTTGAAATTCTCAATTTCAAAATGAATTTAAAAATTGATTTTAAATAAAATTAATTTAATATCAAATATTAAATTTATAATTTTATACCAATCCCGACTTCTCTTAATCCGAATGTTTAAAATATGAATCCCTATTCATATACACAATATTTAAATCACATTTAAATATTTCCAACTCTCCATTCTCGTTCAATTTAACAAGTTAAGTATATCGTATATAGTTAACGCTTATTCCCCTAAACCAAATTTGAACGATTCAAGTTCTTTCATCACACAGTACTAAGGTTTAGTCTGAAGCTAGCAGGAGACCTAATGGACCTACAGATCATGAGCTCCAATGATCCGAGATTAACCTACTAAAATCTTTAACCTAGTTAACCAATATTCGTTAACTACCAGGACACTTCACTATAGCCTAGTACCTACACTCTCCTCACTGTAGATATATTTCTGTCCAATTGATATAACCATGATCAGTAAGTTGACCCTTCATCGGTTGTTCGTAGTTACAGCTAAGTCAAAATTACCGTTTTACCCCTGTAACTACATCTTGTTCCTTAAGTCCCATTGATCCTCTAATGAATAATTGGTTTGTGGTCCAACTACCAAACTTAGTCCCTCTCTGGCCAATGAGAGGGTGGGGCCCTTTGTTCAAGACCCAGAGTCAGCACTTACGGGAACAACCTATCTACTATCCCTATGTTGGCTTTGACACTTCACGTCCCTCCTCGATGTTGGCCATTACTTCTATTGTGGCCACCTATTCTATTTTTTCTTCAACTTCTTCAGGACCTTCTACTTCCTTATCTTCAAGCACTATATCCTACGCATTATAAATTAAAACATCAATATCTTCCATGAACGAACATTCATCCATGTCTCTAGGAAATTTTAAAACATTAAACGTGATTTTCTGGCCGTTGACTCTCATCGTCAGTTCTCCCTTCTGCACATCAATTAGGGTCCTTCCTGTCACTAAGAATGGTCTCCCCAAAATTATGAGTATTTCTCTGTCAGCTTCATAATTTAGGATTATAAAGTCTGTAGGGAACACGAACTTGTCCACTTTGACCAGTACTATTGGTTTTGTTGTCGACCTGTCAGCCAATTGTAGCGTCACAGTGGTTGGCTTTACTTCCCCAATTCCAAGTTGAGTGAACACCTAATATGGCATCAAGTTGATGCTAGCTCCTAGATCACACAATGCTCTGCCCAAGCTCTATCGTCCAATGGAACACAAAATGGTGAAACTTCCCAGGTCTTTTAGCTTCGGCGGGATTTTGCTACTAACCAAGGCACTGCAACAATCAGTTAGTGCAACTGTTTCGTACTCTGGTAGCTTTCTCTTCTTGGATAGGATGTCTTTCAAGAACTTCACGTAGTTGGGCATCTCCTCTAGTGCTTCCACTAAAGGGATATTTATGTGCAACTGCCTCAAGATATAGAGGAACTTCTTAAATTGTGTATCCTGATTTACTTTCTTAAGTCTTTGGGGGAAGGGTATCGATGATCGATATACTGGGACTGCATTTTTTTCTTTTTCCTGTATTATTGGTTCAGCATCGTCCTTCTTTTTGTCTTCTTCAGCAACCTTTTTCTTTTCCACAGTAATTGATGTGATGTCTTTTGTATTGTTGACATTTGTTGACCCTTTCTCTAGACATTGATTTTGAGCATCGGGCATTCTTGGTCCGTCGTACTCTAATCTGCTCCTCAATGTGACTGCCTTGCATTGCTCCTTTCCATTCTGTTTGGGAGATTCTGTGTTGCTAAGCAAAGCCCCTGGAGGTCTGCTCTGGATTTCTTTGGCCAATTGTCCAACCTGCATCTCCAAGTTCTGTAGAGCTGCATCGTTCCTAGCCATGTAGTCTTTCAACAAATCAACCATCGTAGGGTTCTTCTCCGAGGGAGCTACTGGTGGTTGTGCTCGCGGCAACTGACGTGGTACTGTTGGGAATCCTGATGGTGTTGTCCTTGTGCTCTTATGTGTTGTGCTGGTACTGCTAACTGGTTTTGCCCAAGCGAAGTTTGGATGTGATCTCCACCCCGAATTGTATGTATTAGAATAGGGATCCCAATGATCTTGCGCCTTTTAATAACCTACATAACACACCGACTGGGGGTTATACAACTAGTTAAATGATTAGCAGTACAAAATTCAAAAGTTTGAGGATGAGGTTCTGTTTGGACAGCTGCCACTTTCTGTGGTCCTATAACCAAATTATGTAACATGTTTCCTATGGTCGTCATCTATTGATTCATAGATGCGAGTGTATCAACGTCTTGTATCTCCACCACTGTCTTTATGTTGGGAGTGTACTCCGTATCTCCCCAATTCTGATTATTGTTGGCAATGGTATCCATGATCTCGTGTGCTTCATTCGCGGATTTTTTAAGCCATGACCCTCCTGCGGACGCATTCACCATTGTTTTTTAGGCTTGATTTAATCCATTATAAAAATGTTCCATCACAATGCAGGCTGGGAGTTTGTGATGTGGGCATTTTCGTACCAACCTCTAGAATCTAAGTCAAGCTCCATCCACAGATTCTGATGGTGCTTGCCTGAAAGCGATCATATCACCTCTATACTTGGCATTCTTGTCGGGTGGGAAGTATTTTCCTAGAAATTTGTCCACGAGGTTATCCCATGTGGTGATGGAATTAGGTTGTAATGAGTCAAGCCATGCTTCTGCGTCTCCCTGGAAAGAGTAAGGAAATAACTTAAGTATTAATGCCTCTTCAGAAACACCATTAACTTTAAAAGAACGACAAATTCTCATAAAAAGTTTGAGATGTTTGTGGGGGTCTTCGTTGGGTAATCCGGCAAATTGACCAAATGAGTTCAACATTTGAAACATCAATGGTTTCATTTCAAATGTGGGCACATTAATTGGTGGGTCGAGAATGCTAGTGTCCAAAGTTTGGAATGCGAGCGTAGCATAGTCTCTGATTGCTCTATCTCTATCATTTGCTATGAAGATGGAGTTTCGTGGGTCTACAGCAGGTTGTTGCTATGGTTGTTGATCTCCATTTTGCTGGACGTTATTCCTAGGAGGTACCGGAGGATCGTCTCCAAGCGGATTCATTGGAACTGGCTGCACGAATGCAGCTTCCTCAAGATTTACTTGCGCTCAACTCTTTCTCCTCTCGACGCTTTCGCCTTTATTCGTTCCTTTTTCTGCGAAAGGTCCTTTCTATTTCAGAATCTGGCTAAAAAAGGCAAGGTCTTCTTCTCATGCACTACTCATTCAACGTAAACAACACAAAAATAATGAGTTACATTTTTCCTGAAATAGAGTCAATGCGGTCGCATTGATCAATCACAGTCAATAAAAAAAATAAACTACTACTAGTCCCCGACAACGGTGCCAAAATCTTGATCGATCGGACGTATATAAATGATAAAAATGATTAGAAATATAGAATGGACAAGGTCTACATGCAAGCATACACAATCGATGAAGTAATAAACTTGGAGTATTCCAAATGTCGAATTCCACAGGACTATATTGTGTTTAAATTAATTATGACTATGGACCAATGTAACCAGGGGAATCAAAGAAAAAGTTTAGAATTTTTGGTGAAAGAAAACTTAAAAACAAATAACAATAGGAATCAAACATGGGCAAACAATGCTACAACAATTTAGGTGTTGTGCCTTGGGTGATGTGACCACATCACACCAAACAATGAATTACACATGGACAGGAAACTACACCTATTTGGTCTTGTGTCAAGTTCCTTTAGGAGTTCTAAGTAGCTAATGCCTAATGTTTCCATGGTTAGCTGGATCTTAGATTAATTCAAGTTCAATTCCTTTATCCTATGGTGTCCCTTATTTCTAAGGTAACATGATCATTCTATGTCTAGGCTCTTAGTCCCATATCCCTTTGTGAAATCCGCTTATACCCTAACCTTCTCAATATTAGAGCATCGCCAGATCATTAAATCAAATGGCTAGTTTAACTTACCGATTTTATCTTTTAAAATTAACAAAGAGAATGTGATTACATAAAGTGGTGTGAGCATTACATAACCTAAGCCATAACAACCCTAAGGCTTTCACATTGTCAAACCCCTAAAAATATTTAGCTCATGACTTTTGATAAAATAATCACTTTTACTAAATCATAAACCATAGCTACAATATAACGTTTGATTGGTAGAAATAAAAATGGAAAATAAACAAATAAACTAACGCTAGAAAATAAATACAACTCAAGAAAACTTGAGAAAATCCTAAAGTATCAAGTCTTTCCCTAGGACAATTCCCTTCTTTCAAGGAAGAATCTTGCCTCAACACACACTTCTATGGAAGAGAAATCCTAGAGTCGCTACGCCTTAGAGGAACTTTCGTTCTTCAGACTACTGACTTGAACATAGAGAAGAAACCCAAGGTGCTGGAAATTTGACAGAAAAATGGAGAAGGAAGTGGTGATTTCGGCGGTGGAGAGTTGTTGTTGAAGATGGAGGGTTCCCTCATCTTTTAAAGGCCCCAAATTTGTTAAGGAGGGCCGAGATTCGCGCTTTGAAGATTCACCAGGCAGAATCAAGGATTTTTAGTCGATGAAATCGTGAAAATCACAACTGATCTAGGCATGATCGAATCTGGAAAATTAGGGCTCGACGGTGCTGGTACATCACTTGCTGCTGCGAGCACATCACATGAAAATCAGCTAGAAAACCTGTCAAAAACATACCAGATCTGCACCAAATCTGTAAAAAAATCATCATTTACACATAATTAGCCCTCATTAAGCTTATTTAAACCTATTAAGACCAAAGTTGGGATAAAATCATGCAAGAGCTTACTTTTCACATTAAAAATGCCCAAATAAAGGCCTAATTTCATGCATTTCATAGCATGAATCAATGTCCCACTCAGGATTAAGGTCAAGTCACCTATGGTTATCCTATGAAATGTTAATTTCTTCAATTAACGATATTATAAGGAGAAATTAAACATTTCACGGTCCGGTCTTATACAAACTTTTTGCATAGGATACCCCCACTCACATGTCTCCATATGAACGATTAGGATCACATTGTTTGTAACACTTTACAACTCTTGTAAAATTTCAAAGTGGGTCGAATCCGTAGTGTTACTAGGTTAAGGCACCCAATTTTATCCCTATACTACAGTCCTTTTTGGTTAACATGATTCAACCCTGTATGTAAACTATATACATGTTTAAGTTTATATGAAATAACAATGGATCTTGTTTATTAGATTTGAGTTAGTACAATAAGAATCAAATAAAATAACTCTTTATTTTATTGATACAATAATTTGTATTTACAACAATTACAAACAAAGAGAAACTAGAGATTTAAGACACCAATCCCAACAAGGGTAGTGTAGTTGCGCTCTGCTGAGCGTAACCCTACGCTTAAAGGTAGAGAGTTACATTTTGGGGAGCGTAGCGACGCTGCCTTGGAGCGTAGTTATGCTTTGGATTTTGACGGAAAGGTGGAGGCGTGCGCGCACGAACGTAATGCTCAACATTGCTGCCTTGAGGGCTATGCTGCGACAAGTAAGGCCAAGCGCAACGACGCTTGACCCCGTGTATAAATAAAAATTTGCATGATTTAGGTCGTACCATGCTCGATTTTCCTACCACCAACTTCATTCCCTCTGTATTTTTCCTTTTCAGATTTTGCTTCTTTTAATTTCTCATTTTTTTACATTTTTGGACTTCATCTTGGTACATTATGTGTGGCTAAGGTAAGTATTTCTAGCTTATGATAGGATTGAAAACCATTAATCTTGGTTGGGAGACTTGTATTTTAATTTCTATGATGTATGCTTGCTGATATTTCTCTGTTCTTGAATGATATTATGATTTCTATGCTTTGGATTTATGGTTTTTTTGCCAACTCTCATTTATTCTTTGATTGCTAAATATTAGGATTGCTCTAATGTAGTTTTAATCTCAATGGGCAAGGGTTAAAGCATGCTTAGGTGTGAATTAGGTTGTTTAGAATAGTCTTTTCGCAATCATTGCATGATTAGTTAATTTCAAGAACGAATTGATTGATAACTTAGGGCTATCGAGGTTATTAAATCGACTTAGCTAGATTACCTTTCTTAATGCGGGTCTTTAATTAATATGAACATTAATGAACCCAATTAGTTGAGCATCAAGGTTGATTAAGAAATTAATCATCACATTAGGGCATGTAATTTTAGTCTTCTAGGTTGCATGATCTAAGATTAAAACAAGTAAACATTACATAAATTTGAAGTTCTATGATCAACCAAGTGAATGGGTGAATTATGAATCCCTGGCCTAGGTTTTTTAATCGAATTAATTTCCTTCTTAATTATGCTTTTACATTCATGTCTTTACATTCCTTTGCAATGAAAAACAAAATATCAACAAACCCCCCTATTACCACTCGAATTCATCAATTAGCTTAAACGTCTCAAGATTCTCTATGGAGACGACCCGGTATTGCCACTTATGTTATGTTGTAGTGTAGGTAGTATAGATTGGCGTTATAAATTTATTTGATTAGTGGAGGTTTGCAAGCGACGGCAATATTTTCTTTATCACTCGATTCTACCTCTCAGATACTCTAAACCTATAAAATCATCAAATAAACATATAAAATCTATGAACAACCTCGAATTAAGCAGAGCAAGATAGCACATTTTCAGCGCTATCAGCGACAAATAATGTCATTGTGTAAATGCAAGCATATAATTGCACCCAGATTGACTTGAGAGGTAAACTTGACCAAGACTGACAACGAATTCATGTAAATTACATAGCATTGTAGCATGCATGTTGTGATCATTGTGCACAAGGTGATTTAACATTTATGTGAGAATTTGTGCTTAATGATTGTTATTTCTATCTCTCTTGCATCTTTACCTCTTGCTTTAATCCTTAACATGTTTGGATGATTAGGACTAACAAACCAATTGTTTAGACTTTCTAATTGCTAGAAATGCTACATCTAATTCATAATTGTTAGGTGTGTATTGCCAAAGTAGCATGGGTTAATTCCTGAGTGTATGTTTATTTTCACGGCATTTCCAATAACAACATATGGTTGTCTTGAGTAACCTAGAGATAAAGAGAAATCAATTAACTAATCAACTTTTCCATTAGATAATTGTCATGGCTTAGCCCTAGATCCTAAAGTATGTATTTGGTTAATTTTGTAGTGTTTTTCTTTCATATTAATCGACACATAGTTTAATTAGGAAACAATTCTTAATAAATAATTAAAGATGCGTAACGTCGAATTTTTCGCTTAAGTAGGTCATGTGCTTGAGTAGATTGAGTGGAATCCTAGGATCATAGTCATGAATTGGAGGATTCCATATTCATAACTAAATACGTCTTGTCACTTTACACTTTAGAGGAACAACCGCTTTTCTTAGCTCCTTTATCTTTTGATTCTCAATTTCACACACAAACCCCCCATCTACCTACTTTAACTAAGAAATGAGTTTTGTGAGACTAATCATCGCGCTTCTCTGTTGTTCGACCCGATCTTGCCACTGACTACTCAGTAGTATACGTAATATAGATTTAGTATAATATATATATTATTTCATTGAGCGTTCATCAACACAAGGGCAGCTTGAGATCATATGAGGCCTTAGGCAAAATTTTGATAGAGAGGCTTTCAAATAGAAAATATTATCTAAATTTTTTTTCTTGCTTTTTGAGATGCAAAATTCTGTATTAAATTTTGATAATCTACGTTCATTAATATATCCTTTTCAATGGATAATATGGCCAATTCATTTAATCTGTCTTGCGACATAGTTGACCTTAAATAAGATTTAATTAATTTTAGTTTTGAAAAGCTTCTTTCAGCAGAAGCAACAACCGTAGTGGTATTGTTAATAATATTCTATAAGCAATATATGCATTTGGAAAAACATTTACCTTTTTATATAATTTAATATTTTAATAAGACAATCAATTTCATTTTGCAAGACTTCTCTTAATATTTTTAATTCAAAAAATAAATCTAAATCATTAATGTCAGAAAATATATCATGTTTCAATGTATTTTCAAGATTAAGACAATATCTTTCAAATTATCATCATTCAATGACTTTAAAACTTCATATCAAATAAGAAGTTAAAATATTTTCATATACTTGAAATTGTTCAAATTTAATATATGAATATAGATATCCATAATCTATATAGGTTACAAAATATCATAAAGCTTCCATTGAATTTCATATTGTAACATATCCCTCATTGAATTCACTCTTGTAACATACACCATCCCATATCCTATAAATAGTGGTATATGGTGCCTTTATAATACACACCAAAGTTGAGTTCAATTGTTATCTCTACTTTTTAATTCTCTCTACTTTGTTGTTTTGTTCTTCTTTCGTTCTTGTTTTATTCATATTTTATAACACAAATTTATTTTTTGGTGAAGAAATTGTTTGGTCTATAATATAGTAAAAGTAATTAATTATAAAAGAATCTTTAGGTGATCGTGTTTCTTCAATGTCAACATTCTCATCAAATTGTTTTTCTCTTTGAATCATTCGTTTTTTACGAAATATTGGTTGTATTTCCATATCATTTGCAATTTCTTTAGCTTAAATCATAGCATCTATGAATCTATTTTCTCTATATTTTTCTAAAAATGAAACTAAACCTATCAAGTGATCTAAAGCAACATCAATATGGTATCTTTACGTTGTAATACTTTACCCACAAAATTTACAACAAATACAATATCATACCATATAGTCATGCCTAATAAGAATTCAAAATTTTCAAATTCATAAGTAGCTAAACAATTAGCTTCATTTTTCACTTTAGGATCTTCACTAATTTCTCCTAATTTTAATAAAGTGTCCCTTATTTGAGACGCTTAAAATCTTATTGCTTTAATACTTTCAATTCAACTTTTCCATCGTGTTTGTGACAATGGTTTGATAGTCAAGTTGGTTATGTAATCTAGCAAAAGTTTCCACCGTTGTGTAGACAAAGGAAATAAAGAATAAATACGTTGCACAAGTTCAAATAATGTCATAGCTCTATATTTTATATTTTAAATTTAATTTCTTGTGATAATATTCAGTGCTACAAAACTTATAACAGTTAGATTCTATGTGTGACCAATTTGTTGTAAATGTAGCAGATATCATCCAACAAACTAGAAAAATTTAATGTTGCTAACACTAATAAGAGATGTGTTTGTCGTAGATGGCAACAACAATAGACTGAAGATATTCCAGAGTAACACATTGACAAGAACCTCATATAGTTAATTATATGATTCTAGCTTCTCTTTGCACTCACTAGGAGTTCAAACAGGCATCACATCAAGTTCTAGTTATCAACAAGAGTATTATGCACGCAATGAATTTTCGTCTATTGTAACCCAAAAAGATGTTGATGATATAATTCATCATCAACAACACTTTGAAGTACCTATATACCTCGTTGACGATGTGAGGGCACTGTGTGTAGAGATGTCCACTTTTCTTAATCTTAAAGCATGAAAACTATGCACAAAGATATGAAAACCCCATCAACAACGCTCTCTACTTCTCAATGTCAACAGTTTTATAAAGAAAAAGAGGAAATCAACCCATTAGCAAACGATGATAGAGTTGAAAATTTAAAGAGAAAGATGGAGCAACAAAATATTTTGGGTTAGTTTAAGATGAGTCGAGCAAACTTTTTTCGCACAAAAAATGAGGAAAATAAATGGAAGAACACGAAAGGAAGATGAAGAGGGAAGGTTGCTGGAGGGAGAAGAGAGAGAGGTGTGAGAAACTATTTTTTCATTTTTAATTTTAAAATATCATTTTTACTGTTCCAAATAATAATAAAAATACATAATTAAGGTATAAAATAATCCTAAGGACTTTTTAAACCTATTCTTCAAAATTGAGGGACTAAATTGGCCAAATTGAAACTTTAGGGACCAATTGCACCTATTTCCAAAAACTCATGGACTAAAAAGATATTTTTCCCTTTATTTATTATTAGGATTTGGAGTTATATTATTATTATTTTGTAGCTTTCGTATTTGACCAATAATTTTCACTTATATTTTCATAGTAAAGAAATTATAGTTCAAACTGATTATTTAAAAAAGAAAACGAGGCTGAAAAGTCTTGAATGTTCTATATTGATGGTTAGATTCGACCTATTGCCTACAATTTTAATGCACTATTATATTCTTTTTTGGATAAAAAACATTTTATTGATGAATGAAATATCCAAATAGTTACATGAAGAGAAGCTAAAAGATAGATACAATGAAGCCAATAGAAAGGAAGAAAACAACCCCATGATTGAACAAAAGATGCAAAGAGAGTATGAAGCTATAACATATCGACCCCAGACCAAAAACGAATAAATGAAGAAGCACATTCGAAAAAGGAGAAGATTTGGCTTTGCAGTAACCCCAAAGCTGATGAAGGATTAAAGAAACCCAAGTTTGTACCATTAGCAAATCAAGAAGCAGGGCAAAACGAGCAACCACATGGCGTTGTGGAGTCTTCTCTATGCAAAACTTTTGCTTTTTTGTCTGATGAAATAGAACTCTCTAGATTTCTAAGTTCTCTCAATGATGAAATAGAACTCTAGATTTCTAAGTTCTCTCAATCCTTTTTTTTTTCTTTGTAGATGACCGGGTAGAATGTTTGCATGCCGGGATCATCTTTATGCCAAGGCTAAGGTCTCTAAATCACAGTGCCAAGGCCATCAACTGTTGAATGATTCAAAACTATTTTGTAGTAGGTAGCCATACCGATCCTTCTGAGTAATCATGATTTATATTAGGAAACAGTCCATTCTTTAAAACCATAAATTCGTTACTTACCAATTCTTTATTGATTTTTTTTTTTTTAATTTCAATTAAGGACTTCAAGCTTACAACTTGGACTAAGCGATTGAAGATTCTAGAGATCAAATATTTGAATCCCCGCACTATTAACGGGAGGCCTCAAAGTCAACGGACTTGCTAATACCCTACTTGTTGCTATTAACTAGTTCATCATACTTTCAGTTTCAATGAGATCAAGTCAAACAAATTGGGGGAAAGAGAGCCTCAGTCCCATTTCCAAATTCAAAGACTAATAATCTTATTGTCCGATGTTTATTGAACAATAATAGTAAACACAAACTCAAGCCTTAACTCCACCTGTAATATCATCACCCTACACAACTAGATTTCACTTATCTATGAAACAAGATTACTGAAACATGAGCACACGTACATTGTTCTCTTTTCCTATATCCGTCGGAAGGGATATTAATCGACATTTGCAGCAGCAGGGGTTTCCTCAGCTTTATCATCTCGAGATTCCGAGTGACTTTCTTCGGCAGGCTTGCTTTCTTCAACAGTGCTTGATTCTGCAGGTTCACCAGCTGCAGCATCACCTTCGGCAACTGACTTCTGGACTGTCCCAACTTTAACATATTTACTCATGAATTTATATTCCCAATCCTGCAAGGCTTCGAGTTCGAATGGACCGAGACCGGAGATATCACCAGTCAAATCTTTTTCTTCAAAAGACATTTTTGCAAGAGCTCTGCTGGCATCCTTTCCAGCAAAAAGGGCATAGGGCCCCCCGGGTCCATAGAACATCCTGCAAGTAGAGTCGGTTGGAAGAGATTAATAGCAGAGCAATATGAAAGCTTGATTAAGAGAAATATGGAAAATTGAAACGCTATCTATGGGTGTACACAAGACTACAGCCTGACGGATACAAGTGTAATTTTCTCCAATTTTAGTTTTCCTTTAAGAGGACGCACACACAAGAGAGCAAGGACACTGCAAAGTATTGGACATTCATCTCACCCTATTGCGTGTTTAGGAGAGATTTTAAAAGGATGAAATCACTCTTTTCATGTTGCACTCCGAAACATACTTATAATCATTCAAAATCAATTCAATGTTTAATTTTACATTTTTAGTCACATTTTTCATACTATTCAAAATAATTTTGAATGATTTAAAACATTTTTTTAAGAATTTTGAAAATGACAAAAGTGATTTTAACTATTTTAAAGTCACTCCCAAACATAGTGTAGTAAATAATACATCAACAGAAAAACTCTTAATGAAGTCAGATAGCCAAAGATGACACAAAAAAGTTGAATGCATGTCCAAGAGTATACCTAATCATGAAAACAAGGACCTGTTCTTATAATGTTTTTCAAAAAGAAACTTTCTACTTTTTAGCACATCATGAGAAGAGGTTTCTACATTGTTTTCTCTTAAACTTATTCTCGGTTTCAAATCAAACGCTTGCAAAAAGTGATTTGAAATCATGAGCTTGTAATTTGTAAAAAGTGATTTTCCATCTAACAGAACATTTTCCGATCCCAAATAAAGAAGGATTGGTTTATTTACGGCCACTCTACAAGCCACCAAAAATAGCTCTTAAAACATAGTAGTTTCAAAATAACTCGTGGAACACCGAACTCTTGCCTCTGTGAACCACATATACAGTAAAACTATACGAATTCGCTGGAAACACCATGGTCGTAGTTTCAAAGTAAAAACGACAGTCAGTATAACATATTTTCAAAACAAGATACATAGAAAATCACAGCTATAAGAAGGAATGAAGAAACATCGAAGTTAAAATTCAGATGAACAAATAACAAAAAGTTTGATCTCACCAATCTAATTAGAGAGGTTTTCTTGTCCACCACTAAAGAGATTGAAAGTTTGAATTGAAGTCCATACCACAAAAATCAAGAAGTTTCTTATTTGGTTGTCAGAGCATATATTACGACAACCATAGAACATCATTAAAGATAGCGGGTATAAGCAGTTCAGTACAGAAATCCACAAAACCCATGGAAACGAAATCAACAAACAAGAGTCAGTTCCGTTTTCAGCTCGAAAATCTAGTTTTATAAACTCGTACAACCAAAAAGAAGCACAAATTGTATAAAAGCTATCAATAATCTTCTTTTATTATAACTTGCATCAAACAGATAATGCATGGCTCTGAGTATAAGAAACAGGAAAAGAGAACGAATTAGAAATAGCCTAAAAAACTCCGATAGGGGTTCAATACAGTAGGACGAAATTAATTTTCATTTCGAGGGAATCAGTAGCTATTTGAACAAAAAAAGAAAGCTGTACTGGGAAAAACGAAGCACCAAATCAATTAAATCTTCTGTAAACCCAAAACCAGCTTGATATTCATATTCCACATGCATCACAGAACTCAACAAACACGTTGACCCAAAAACAAATTGAAACTGAATCAAAACTTATCACGATCATCGAAACACAAAATACCTAAAACAGAAGGAAAATTTTCGAAATAAAAGAAAACCCTCAACGGACCTGCTCTGAGAAACATCGTAGATCTGGCCCTTGATAGCCATGAGAAGAGGCTTCTTGGGATCGGAGCCATCGTATTGCTTCAAGTCATCCTCAGAAATTTCACCGACTTGGACAGGCGGAGGGAGAGGCTGGAGTTGCTCCCCCAAGTCCCTGGTGTGGGTTCCGTAGTCGGAGGGAGCGAAGAAACTTGAAATGAGATAGTAAATGGCCAATCCAAGAGCCAAGACTGTGAAAAAAGTGGAGGGAGAGAGACCTGTGTAGGCCACGATCGCCTCCTTCAGCGTCTCCCAGACTTGCAGAGCCATGGCGGATAGAGAGAAGAGAAGAGAGAGAGAGTGAGGTGGGTGAGAGAGGAAAAGGGAAGCAGCTTTTTGCTACCAACCTAAAGGTGTTTAATCAAAGGCCGTCGTTGTTCGTGGACAACATTTAACATCTCCGCCGCACATTTTAGCTTGTTGCATAATACATTTTTGGTTAAACTATTAGTTTGGTTTCTAAAACTCGTACATGCTAGTTAGGTTCGACCTTAAAAAAATTTGGGGAAATTAGGGCAGGTTTGGTAGGAAATTTCAGTTGTAGTTAATGTTTATATATATATATATTTGGTAACATATTTACCGGCTAAAATCATTTTTTTCATTTTCAAAAATACTATAAATTATAGAAAAAAATTTCACAGATAGAAAAAAATGTCAAACAATCTACGAAAAATAATAATAAAAATTGATAGATATTCATAGACTGCTATTAGCATCTATCCATGATAGACTTCCATAATTTCTATCACTGATAGAGATAGACTTCTATTAGTGTCTATTACAACTATTTAAAAATTTTGTTATTTTGTGTAAATAGTTTTCCTTATTTTTTTATTTTTAAAAATTTTCCTAAAATATATTTTTAATCCTTTAAAACTAATTTTGATGATTGAAAATTGTATTTAAAAGTATAAAATTGAAAATTAAATTAATTTTGAGTGATTAAAGTGTGTTTTTGAGTGATTTTAAAAATGACAAAAGTGATTTTAACGATTTTAAAATCACTCCCAAACATGCTCTTTGAAGTTTGTCCAATTTTAATTTCTATACTTTCAAATGTCTAATTTTAGTTTATGTACTTTAAATAAATCTTAAATTTAGTCTCCACTGTTGGTTTATTGTAGATTATTTTCATTGCTTTTATTTTTTATTAACATTTTTACTATAAATTTTGAAAACATATTCACATATTGTGTTTCTTTGCATGAACATTATTATAATTATTTCATTAATTTCGTAAAATATTAACTTCAAGAGACTAAGTTTAAAATTTACCAAAAATATAGAGACTAAAATTGGGCATTTAAAAATACATGGACTAAAATTGAACAAATTTCAAAGTATATGAACCAAAATGGTATTTTAATCTTTAAAACAAGTATTTTCAAGGGTTGTTTTCATATATAGAAAAATGAGCCAAAATATTTACAAATGTAGAAAAAATTTATGTCTATCAGCGATAGACCGCGATAGACTTCTATCAACGATAGACCGTGATAAACTTCTATTGCTCAGTGATTAAAGTCTATCGCGGTAAATTTTTCTATATTTGTAAATAGTTTGATATTTTTCTATTTATAATAATTTCCTTATTTTCAATGTGTTTAATACTATATTTATTAACCATAAAACGAGTAATCGTTTCTCACTAAATATTAGGTTGACTATAAACTATTTTTAATTAATTTATGAACTTGTTTTATGTTAAATTTGTTTTTGTTAATTATTATTTTATAATATTATATAATTTAGGATTGTTTTCAAATATAGAAAAAATTTTACTATCTGTCAGCGATAGATCGCGATAGAATTCTATCGCTTGAGTGATAGACAGCGATAAAAATCTATCGCTCTCGCTCAAGCGGTAAAATTCTATCACGGTCTATCGCTGATAGATAGTAAAAATTTTCTATATTTGTAAATAGTTTGATATTTTTTCTGTTTGTAGCAATTTCTCTATAATTTATAATACACATTACATCATACATATTTTAATTTTAGAAAAATTAATTTAGTTTAACATGAAATACTATGTTTCTAAGCTTTCTTATTTTTATTTAATATAATTCAGCACTTTAAAATTTAATATTCAAAATTCGGATATACTGAAGAAAAAAAAAACATAAAAAAAAAATGTTGTTTTCTTAGTGCACTATTTTGATAAGTTTTCATAAACAAAATCTAGATTGTATGTCATACAAATATTTGCTGAATTTAGTCCTAAGATTTTAAAATATTCCGACACTTTCATTTTTTTGGTTCTTTGACTAAAGTTTTATTTTTTTGCTTTTTGTCTCTTAATCTCAAATTATTTAATTTTAATTAATTAATTTTAATGTTTTGATGAAAATAAACATGCTCTTATTTACTAGCAATTTGAGTGTTTTGAAAAGTTTGTGCAGCTCAAAACAACAAATCCAACGCAATTTGAATTACTCAAATTGGAGCTTAAATGAAGAAGATATAGTCGAAACAAGCTTAGCAAAAAAAAAATCTCGAGTTGAAAGGTGTCGCTTGAAGCATGGGAGAAATGACACATGGCAGGCTTTCGATTTTTGGAATGATTTTAAAAAGAAAATGAAATTAATATTATATTATGTTGTGTCTAACAGTTAAGTTTAAAAGCACATGCTACTTTTAAATCTGCACCATTGATTTCATTTTAACAAGATCAAATGGCTCAAATTGGTTTTAGTTTTCAACATCTTCTTCCTCTTTTTAAACTCATCATCTCCAATTTTTAACAACAAATTTTCATTATTTTCAATCCTCCATAAAACACAAAGTTTTCGTTGTTGCTCTCTTGAAGCTTCTATTTTTTTCTTTTCGTCTTATTCTTGTGAGAGATAAATTGTATTGTAAAAATTGATTTGCCAAGTCTTTCAAACTTGTAAATCCACTCTTTTAGAGAGTTTTGCCAAGTTTGTTCTTAATTCTTCCAAACCATTGTAGGGGTTGTTCTTAATCTAAAAGAAAAGAGCGGTTGTAACGGTTTGATCATTATTCATGGAGACGATTGAGTTTGCCCTTGAACTCGCAAAAAAAGCGATGTAGCAGTTGGACTCTAACCGTGGAAAGAGTCTAAGGAGATCCTTAATCAAAATCTCAAGAAGTGCTTGGAACAGTGGGTGTAGGTCGAGTTTGACCGAATCACTATAAAAATTGCGGTATCTTCTTCTCTAACTCCTTACTTTATTTTTGCAATTAATTCTAGTTGCATACTCTAGATTATGCAATTAATTTTAGTTTATTGCATAAAATTAATTGCAATATTTATTCTTGAAATCAACTGCTCATATTTTTGTTTATTTTGATTGGTAGTTTTTAAATTTCTCCATCCATTACCAATTTTGTTATTAAAATCAAATAAAGTACTTTAAAGTTTGATTGTTAATTTATTGTTTAATCCAAAGTAAAATTATTGACATAAAATCATTGTTTAAATTACTTATTAGTAACAATGTGCATTAATTTATTTCATTGGACCCACATTAGAAAAAAGTTTTAGTTTGAAGAAACCCTATTCACCCCACCCTTTAAGGTTGTTATACTGATTCTACATTATTCATATTTGAGAATAAATGATCTATAAGAATAATATGTTTGGGAATAACATTGCCAAGGATTAAAGATGGTTTTAGTTGTGTATGGAAATGCTTTGTATTTAATTTATAAAATTAAGCAAGACAATGTTACATAACTTCAATTAATTAATGAATTAAAAAATAAATATCATTCAAAATATTATTAATAATTAATTAAGAATCAAATAATAACTTTAATCAATTAACTTATTCAATGAAATATTATTTACATATATTTGTATCGCGACATAAATCTATAATCTATAATATATTAAAATGTAAGAATATTTGGAAAAAAAATTAGACTATATTACCCTTTTGTTTTCAATGAATTACACATATACAATTTTCTTTTAACTATCTACTTTTATGTTATTAATAAATTAATAATTAATAATTAATAAAGTTTAGCCATTATAATAAGGGTGATTTGGACAAATAAAAATCAAGTCTAAAATAATAAAAGAGGTAGAACAAGGAAAAACATATTAGGAATATGACACAAAATTAGCGCCAGATATCATTGATAATAGCTATCAGTGATAGTCATATTGGTAAATGACTAAAAAGTCCATGTACACCATTTCATGCTTCTTCTTCCAATTTTCTCAAATTGAAAACTATCACTGATAGCACTTATTAGTGATAGTCACTGATAGCTACTATCAGTTTCTATCCTTGATAGCTGCTATCAATGATAACTTTCAATTTGAGAAATATTAATACAACCTTGAAATAGTAACAATTGAAATATTAACTTTCAATTTGCTATCAGACATCGTTGGCTATTATTGATACACTCTCATCAATTGGAATCAAACTTGAAATATTAACACTTCAAGGCTATTAGTGGCTATCAGTGATAAACTTTTATAAGTAGTTATCAACTTTGAAAGGAAACTATCAACTTTCAAATATTAACATTTAAAGCTATAAGTTATAGAAGTCTATCAATGAGAGGTCTATAAGTAACTATCACTGATATCTATCTAAGTCATATTACTAATATCATTAATATCATTCATTTAATTGATATATACATAAGCCATATCATTGATATACGGATATCACTGATAGCTTCTATTAGTGGCTATTACCGATAACTTTTAGTAGTGGCTATCACTGATAGACTTTTATCAAATGGAATCGGCTTTTATATCATTGATATCATCGATATATGGATATCACCTAAGTTCTATCATTAATATCATTGATATCACTTATATCGTGGTTATTGGTGATAGCTTCTATCACTAATAACATGCTATCAAAGATAACTTCAATCATTCCTCTTTACCATCAAATAACATGTATTGTTGATAGCTTCTGTCACTGATAACATGCTATTAGTGATAACTTCTAAGCATACCACTTATACTTTAGTTCGAGATTCAACTTTATTAATTAAATTCATTAAGTTGGTTCTCAATGATAGACTTCTATAAGTGGTTATTAAATGTGAAAGAAAATCATCAAAGATTAAGCTATCAATGATAGATATTAGTGGCTATCTTTGATAGACTTTCATTAGTGACTATCAATTTCGAAAGATTAACACGTAAAGCTATCAGTGGCTATTATTGATAAACTTTTATCATGATTATCAATAATAGGCTTTTATCACTAATAGACTTCTATCATTGATATCTACCTAAGTTCGATATCGCTGATACATGACTATGACTGATATCTATCCAAGTTCTATCACTAATATCACTGATAATTGATATTACCGATGCACAAATATTTAGTGAATTATTTTCTAACATTTAAAAATATGAGTAGCCAGTGAATTATGTAATTAAT
This sequence comes from Lagenaria siceraria, assembly GCA_002890555.2. Classification (NCBI taxonomy): domain Eukaryota; kingdom Viridiplantae; phylum Streptophyta; class Magnoliopsida; order Cucurbitales; family Cucurbitaceae; genus Lagenaria; species Lagenaria siceraria. Next base: position 15,111,339 of record CM016483.1, on the reverse strand, counting down.
GATAGCATTCTTTGAGTGACTAATTTATAAGTATATCGGTGGCTATTACTGATAGATTTATATTATTATGTCATAATAGTGAAGTCTATCATTGATAGCTACCAATAGATTCTATAAGTTTTAAAATTTTAGTTTTATCTTGAGTATTTACTAATAAATTACTATACATTAGTTGATAAGAGTTTATAAGTCATAGACTTCTATCGCTGATCAAAGTCGTTTTTCAGTGATAGAAGTCTATCATTGATAGACTATAATAGACTTAATATATTGGTAATATCATAGGTCATCAGTGATAGAAGTTTACTAATTATTACTGATAGACTACATAATTTTAAAGTCCTATAAAAAAGAAAAAAAATTATTGGCATGTTTAATTGGGAAGGTTTGGAGAGAGGTGGGGATTGGGGGGATGGAATAAAAAAAAAAGGAGAAAGGAAATAATTTTTTTTTTTATAAAAAAAAAAGGAAGCAAAATGGAAGCAAAAACAGAGAAATGAAAGAAAATTTAAAAAAAAAAAAGAAAAAGAAAGAAAGGGAAGAAGAATGGAAGCAAAAACGAAGAAAGAAAAGAAAATTATATAAAGAAGAAGAAGAATGGAAGCAAAAATGGAGAAAAGAAAGAAAATTTAAAAAAAAAAGGAAGAAGAATGAAAAAAAATGAGAAAGAAAAGAAAACTAAAAAAAAAAAAAGAAGAAGAATGGAAACAAAAATGGAGAAAGAAAATAAATTAAAAAAAAAGTGAAGAAGAATGAAAGCAAAAAAGGAGAAATTAAAGAAAATTAAAGGAAGAGACTAATGGAAGCAAAACTGGAGAAAATAAAGAAAATTAAAAAAAAAATGAAATAAGAGAGAGAAGGGAAAGAAGAATTACAACAAAACAAGGAGGGCAAAATTGAAAATTAAAAAAGATGTAAGAGTTGACTGGTGAATACTTCCATATTTTTAAATATTTTAAAGAGGTTGCATATTTTTAGATTTTTTCTCTTATTGTTTTATCCCCTATAAATATCCTTATAATAACCATCCACGTACTAGAATCAAGAGTTCAAAAAATAAAATACTTAAAATTACATGTTTTCCTTCAAGCAAATATTAAAAACAAAATATTTATAACCGAAATAGTTAATTACTTTAACAATGAATTCCTACTTTTTTAGGTTAATCTCCACGCTCTTTGTAGGTTACAAATTAAATTTATTATTATAATTATGATGAAAAAGAAACATCTAACTATTCAAATTCCAACCATAAACAAATATAGCATATAAATATGAAAATATTTATAGGTGATGAATCAAAATTTTAGAGTCCCTAATGGAAATAGGGAGAACGGCAAAATAGAAAATTGTGAAATCTTCACTATAGAAAGATAAAAAATAGCGTATAAAATCTAGAGATTGTATCGAAATTGTAAAGTTATTAAGTTTGCATTTTAATATTATCATTTGATTTGACAAATTTGATAAACATAGTCTACGATATGAGAAATTTATTAGACTTTCTTTTATATCTTAGTTGTTTCCTTCATATTGAAACAACTATCAAAAAGCGCCATCGTCAATGGAATGGAGGCGTTCATAGTTGTTGTCACTATTGAAATAAGACTAACAGTGAAAGAGAAGGGGTTTATCCATAATGGCTGCAAAAATAGGTTAGAAGTATATGATATAATTTTAGAAGAAAAATATAGGTAAGAGTTGAGATACAAATGATTTATTATTTACCAACATCATGTTATTATTGTAGATTTATTTTGTATTTTTTAAATTATTATATTTACTTTTAATTAAAATTAGAAAATACTTTTAAGATGAAGTGTCAATAGTTTTTCAGCATCTACGGCATTGAACAATGAACAATAGTTGAATGATGTGTGTGTATATATATATATATATTTATCTGCTGTTTACATTGCAACACCAAATTATATTTTAAATCTATCGATCAACTATTTGCTTTGATGATTTGTGTAGACACCGCATTTGGTATGGCTTGTTTTTAATTTGTTTAATTTTATTCTTTTTTGATTTTTTTAATCGAATTTTGAAATTTTATGAAAATTAGAGTTTTAATTGAATTTTTTAAAAAAATAAATAAAAGGGGAATAAAATAAATATTTTTTTTGTTTTTTTTAATAAATTTAATTGAGTTTTTTAAAAAATGATTTTAAAAATGATTTGTTTTAAATTAATTTTATAAATTATTTTTTTTTAAAAAAAGCCAAAATCTCTCTTCAACGGTCTTCTTCTCCCTCTATTTCTCAACCAAATTATTTTACTGTTAAACTATTTTTGAAAAGTCTAATCCCTATAAATGCAGTGAATGAGAAAGGAAAAGGAGGGAATGGGAAGAAGGCAGTGAATGAGAAAGGAAAAAAGCAGAGTGAATGAGAAGAAGGCAGTGAATGAGAAAGGAAAAGCAGTGAATGAGAAGGGGCAGTGAATGAGATTAAAAAAAGAGGGGCAGAGAAAAAAAAAAGAAGTGAGAAGAGGAATTTGAAGAATGAGAAGAGTGAATGAAAAGTAGGGAAGAAAATATTGAAAAAAGGATTGGAGGAAGAAAGAAGAAAAAAAGAATTTGAAGGATAAAAAAAATTGAGGAAAGAAAAGAGGGAAAATGGTGAGAAGAAAAGAGTGAAAGGAAGGAGAAAAGAATACAGAAGGTGGAAGAAGAGGGGAAGAAATCGAAGAAGAAGAAAGAGGAGAGAAGAACACTTAATAAAGGTGTGGGCCCCATGCCATTTTATTTGTTTTATTTATTTAATAATATAGTAGGCCCCACGTATTTTTATATTATTTATTATTATTTTATTTAACAAAAATAGTAGGCCCCACGTACTTTTATATTATTATTTATTTTCTCCCCTTTTTGATTTCCACCATATTGGTTTATTTATTATTTATATATATATATATAACATTATTTTCTCGCTTTTCTCTCTATTTCAACAAATTTTTCTCTTCTCTCTATTTCAACAAATTTCTACCTTTACAAAATATCCATGATTTATTTGTTTATTTTTAAAGATGTTTTCAAAAGAATTTCAATCTATTCCATTTTGTTGGATTCTTTTATATATATATATATATATTATCTTACTAACCATTGGATTCGTCAATGCATTATATAATTCTAAGTTGTGGATCTTATTTATTTCTTTATTTATCTTAAACATGAGATTTTCATGATTTTATAGTCTTAATGGATTGGAATTTAAAATTTATTTGAAGCATTTAATCAAAGCTTTTATTACTCTTAAATAAACATGCTTTAGTTTTTTTTTTTTCTAAGGTTGAAATTTCTTAATACCATTTCAAATTTCTTGAATTTCAAACTTTAAATATAATCGTCTTACTACATCTACATTTGCATTGGCAAAATAAATTTTAATTTCATTAACTAATAAAGTATTAAAGTATTTCCTATTTTTTTATTTAATTTGGGTAATTTATTCAAAAAAATTTTCATGCATTGAATATTTAAACAAAATTCAAGTTAACTGTGCAACTTTAAATAAACTCTAGCTTAATGTGAATTTCAAATTTCAAATGAATTCAAACATTCTTAGATTTTTCATAAATCCCATGATGGAGTCAAATTTTGCTCTAGAGGAAAATATTTCATAAAGAATCCAAATATAAATTGACAATCATTGTCGCTCACACAATGCTATTATACTTTATTCTTAAAGTTATAATGAAATTTTGTGAGACATTTCCTTTATTTAAACTATATCAAATTTTTATAAAATAATTGGCTAAGATAATAATTATGTCTAAGCTGAGGTACTTAAGTTGGAACACCTCTACCTGGAAATTATTTAGTCAATTTTTATCAAGTTTCTTTTTATTAATTTTCATTACAATTTTGGATAACAAAATAAAATGTTTTCAAACGGGTGTTGTAGGGTGCTAATACCTTCCCTATAATCAACGACCCCCGAACCTATCTTTGGAAAAGTAGACCATTTTTTATTTTATTTCATTTCAAAATGGGTGACCAATCACACCCTAAAATGATTGGTGGCGACTCCAAATCTTTCACCTCGAAAGAGACCCCATAGGGAAGGACGTCGGCTGCTCAGCGTCGTGATGACGTTGCGACAATTTGAATTATTCCAACTAGAGGAGATGCACAATGGAGAAACTGCTAGATGGGTTTGGTGCAACAAAAAATAGGTTATATATTTCAATTAGGCATAAGCTAATTGTTTAGATATTTTGTTTCAAAATATTGTTGTTGAAAGATGTTCAAACATACATGCACAACAGATTAGATCAAAATGCACTCTAACTTGCTCAGTAGAAAGGATTAAAAAATGCACAAAATTGGGGAAAATAAGAGTTTTGAGAAAAACAACATTTGTAGCTCAAAATTCTCCCTTGATTCTTGATGATTCTGGTCATGAACAGTTCGTGGTCCATCGTAAGAGTCTTCTCTACTAATCTTTGGCCTTAGAATAGATGGTGGGATACAAATTTGTGGTGAATTTGAAGGGAATTAGGAGTTTGAAAGAGTTTGTGTTCTTAGGAATTTTAAGTTAAATAAACAACTAATTCAGCAAAATCATCAACCCAAATCTCAACAACTAATACTTTTATTTATAGAGAATCAGCATGTGTAAACTTGCAGAAATGTAAGTTATTGCTTCTCTTTTCTTAGAATAATTGTGAAAGAATGGTGAAAAACGCATCATCTAATGCTTAATTTCATGATAAATACTTTATATGCGTGTAAGCATGTAAATAGGCAGAAGAAAGAATAATCTGTGATTTAACTCTTTGAATGCCCCATTTTGCAGAAAAACAAGGTTCAACGCATGCGTCAAAGACGAACGAGAAACGCATACCTCAGACGCATGACACTAAAAGAAAAACCTTTGAACCTCAGATAACCTGATCTTGACAGTTGGAGACAAAGAGGATTTTCAGCCCTCTGATCCGCGGAATAGTGACAACCTACCTGACAAACGTAGTCTTATCCTCTACGTCAGAGCTTTATCTGCTGACATCACGGAAAGTACAATTTTGAGGCTATAAAAGCCAGCTGAATCAATAGATAAAAAGGGATAGATAGTTAGAGATACTTACGTGCTAAGGAAGAGCTCGAGAATCAGGTAACTATCCTCCATCTCTCCCCTCTCGGCGACAGTCGAGTGCATCTTTACCATCATCATCAGAGATTTAGTGAAAGTCAATCTCAAAAGAGCATGAAGCTTCCATTACTCCTCCTCCCCAACACAAGGAGACAACATAAGCCACCATCTCTGTCGGCGAGCAGGACATTGTCGCCACCAGCTTCACCTCTTTATCATTCCATTATATCTTTTATATCTTTTGAGTGTATTCGGTTGCTTTGTACTGTGTATGAATTAAATCATCATTTCTTCTGACATCATGAATCACTTCTTGCCTTTCATCTCTAAGTTCATGTCAACAACTAGCATGAGTAGCTAAATCACTTGAAGGGTTGGAGAAAAACATTCATCAACTTTAAGAGTTTAAGCTTAGTTTTAAGTTCGTTTATATTGATGTATTTTACTCTTTATTGCTTAAATCCACTTGACAACTTGATTTAAGTAGAAATGGTTAACTACTTGAAAGAGCAAGTAACTATAGATCTCACCTTTGTAACTAAGAACTAATCCTAGACATAGGAAACATCTTAGGCTCAACTAAACAAGCATGCATCATAGACATATGATTTATGTGACTCATCTACCGAGAGGTAAGAACTACTCGAGTTTAGGAGCACGAACCATGAAACTAAGCAAAAACTCAACCGATTGATGAAGGATTTTCTCCAACCCTCTTTTCTCCATTTGATAAACCAAATCTCTTTGTTTGCAAAACTATCTAACTGATTCCCAGCTTATTCGTTGCACATCTTGCTTTACTTCATTCTTTAATATTTATCACCAACATTTCATTCTATTCTAACACTTCCGCAAGTTAAATATTTCATTCATCTCTCTAGCTACAAATCTCCGTGTTTGACCTCGGTCCTCACCGAGAAATCTTAGTATTAGTTTATACTTGGGCTAATATTGAGAAAAACTTGATATTTGTGTATGACCATTAAAGTACATCTGAGCACACATTTAACGTAACCATTACAAAACACAACAACATGCAATGAGAATTAATACAAACTTGACAACAAATTTGAAAAAAAATGATTGAGATTAGTGTCAAATGCATGAAGAAACACACCCAAGCTTCAACCTAATTAAGTCGGTTTCTCCAACTTTTCAATTTAAAATTCAATTTAAAATTAATTTTCCAAATTCAATTTTAAATTTTGAATTTCAATTAATTTAAAATAAAATAAATAATTAATTAACTTTAAATAATATTAATTTAATATCTAATATTAAATAATATTATATTCACACTAATCCCGACTTTTCCGAAAAATGATTTTTGGATATGAATTCCTTTCATATATTCAATATTTAAATCATATTTAAATATCTCCAACTGTCTTTATTGTTTAATTTAAAATTAAACGATTAAACACTTAAAATATTATATGTAAATAACATTTACTCCCTAATTTGATTTTGAACGATTCAAAATCGTTCACCACACTATTATAAGGTTTAGTCCATTATGAGCTAACAGAGGGACCTAATGAACCTATAGATCATGAGCTTCAACGATCCGAGATTAACCGGTCAAACTTTTTAACCTAGTTAACCAACATTCGTTAATTAACGGGACACTCCACTAAAACTCATACTTGCACTCTCCTCACTGTAGATTTATTTATGTCCACTTGATTTAACCATAATTAATAAGTCGGTCCTTCACAGGTTGTTCATAATTACAGTTGGATCAAAATTACCGTTTTACCCCTGCAACTACATCTTGTTCCTTAAGTCCCACTGATCCTTTAATGAACAATTGGTTTATGGTCCAACCACTAAACCGAGTCCCTCTCGGGCCAATGAGAGGGTGGGGCCCTTTGTAGGAGTGAATTTCGTATTGCAGGACTATGTCCTCAACTATCTACCCAATTTTACCCTTGAAATGGGAGGATTATTGAGTTAGTGAACTCGAGCCGCTCTCACCCATGTAGATCTAAGGATAATCCCGAAGAAATAGGAGTTCATAGTTAGCCCAGGATTAAGATCGAGTTACCTAAGTCATGGAATTAAAATAGTTAGTGTTAACAATAAACTGTGTTATAAAGTATCAGTGACTCTTTCGTGGTCCGGTCTTTATACAAACTCATTGCATAGGACACCCCTACTCACATGTCTCCACATGAACGATTTAGGATCACATCGTTTGTATCAAATACAAAGTGTACCGCATCCATAACGTCTCTAGGACAAGGTACCCAACCATATCCCTATACTATAAACCATTTTGGCTATTGACTCGAACTTGATCCATTTTCATGTCTCCACATAGAGTTCAAGTATCATTCTTAGAAGCCATGAAGTCTTAGTTTATTGAATTTAGAGTTACTTAACTGCATAAGTCATTTTATTCAATAATAACTTTACTGAATAAACCTTAATAACATTTTATAAAATAAGTTCATTATTTACAGACTACGAGTTTTAGGACATACAACCCAATAGTTGTACCATAGGTTTTTGAAAATTTATATGCTTCAGATTACATTTCATATATTTTATGTACTTTCAATTACACAATCATTTTTAGTAAAATAAAATAACAAATTACACAATCATTTTCTTAAAATATAATTAAATAAAAGTCTTAATTAATTGACTATGAACATGAATGTCAAAATAAAAAATGAAATGTTAAAGAATTGAACAAAAGTAATATATGTGTAACCATTCAAATTCTTTCCATATTAAAATATAAATACACCTACAAACGAATGTCTCCCTATATAGTTCATGAGGTCTCTAAATCAATTTAAAAGATAAATTAGTACTCGAGGAGATCCCATTGAACTCATTTTTTTTTATAAAATTTATAGATAAAGTAAGCAATGACTTAACTATAGAACACTAACATCAAGTTAATTATTAGGATGGGGAGTAGTAGTATTAGTAATTGAGGAGATTCCATTGAACACATTATTGATGAAATTTATAGATAAAGTTAGCAATCACTTAACTATGGAACACCAACGTCAATTTAATTATTTTTGGATGGGTAGTGTTCGATGAGATTTCCGAAGAAATTTGATTCGTGAAATTTGAACTTTGTATTTGTATTAATTTCAGAGTAGTATAGTGAGTACAATCTCTAGCATTTGATCCTTTGATTCTTTTTCTCAAAAAGTAAACTTTAATCCTTAGGCTTGTTGATATTCTTGGATGATCGACCTTTGGGCTTGATGATCTTCTTGGAGGATCGGCTTCTGGCTTATTGATCTTCTTGGAGGATTAACTTTTGGGCTTGGTGATCTTCTTAGGTGATTGGTCTTTGGGCTTGATGATTTTCTTGGAGGATTAACCTTTGGACTTGATGATCTTCTTGGACGATCATGCTGGACCAGTATGACAATCCTAGAGGGGGGTGAATATGATTTAATTAAACTTTTTGAAAAACATGCTCAATCTAAACAATTAAATACTTTTTAAAATAAATTAATAAAAACACTAATTGGTGCCCAAAAACAAGATTGATAAGAAGTGTGTAATAATAAACTCAATCAATCACAACCAATAAAAGCCATGCAATTAAAATTAAATGCAAAATAATTATTGGGCCCTTTCCAGCTTCATCTGATGTTACCTAACATTTTAGTTGTAGTTGATTATGTATCTAAATGGGTTGAAGCTATAGCTACTAGGAATAATGATGATCGCACTGTTCTAAAATTCTTACATAAAAACATATTCACACGCTTTGGCACCTAGAGCTATTATTAGTTATGAGGGTTCTCACTTTTGCAATAAATTGTTTGAGTCCATGATGAAGAAATATAGTGTAAATCATAAAATTACTACAACTTATCATCCTCAAACTAATGGTCTTGCTGAGTTGTCTAATAGGCTAATTAGGCAAATCTTAGAGAAAACTGTTAAGATCAACAGGAAGGATTGGGCCCTTAAGCTCGATGATGCACTGTGGGCTTACCGAACGACTTTCAAAACTCCCATTGGTATGTCACCATATTGGTTGGTGTTTGAAAAAACTTGTCACTTATTGGTAGAGCTTGAGTTTAGAGTTTATTGGGCCATCAAAAAGCTAAAAATGGACTTCAAAAAAGTCGGTGAGAGAAGACTTTTGGAACTCAATGAGATGGATGAGTTCTGTGCGCAAGCTTATGAGAATGCCAAACTTCACAAAGAGTGCACCGTGAGATGACATGACAAGAAGATCACTCCACGAAACTTTTTACTTGGACAAAGAGTTTTGCTTTTCAATTCACGTTTACTTTTGTTTCTAGGTAAGCTAAGGACATGATGGTCGGGACCCTTTGTCATTATAAATGTGTCCCCACATGGAGCGGTAGAGTTGCAAGGCAAAGACAGGCAAACTTTCAAAGTCAATAGTCAAAGATTGAAGCACTATATAGGCGATGAGGAACGCCGAATTGAGAACCTAAATTTCAAAGAATGATCTCAGGGGTTTAGTCTAGCTATAGACCTTAAACAAAGCGCTTTTTGGGAGGCAACTCAAGTTTTATTGCTTTCTTTAATTTTATGTTTTTAGATTAACTTCTTTTGTTTTTCCTTTTAATTAAATAACAGAGTCACTCTTATGCTAGCAATTTTTCAAGATCTGTTTCCAACACAAAAAGTACTCATTCCACTAGCCTGTTTGGTAGACTCCCGCACGTTCTCAGGCTTGTTTCTTTTGCTCTAATTTTCATGCATTGAGGGCAATGCATAATTCTATGTGTTGGGGAGGGAGGTGTGCTTTGTACTTTTGTATGTTTTCTTACCCTGCTATGCATGTTAATGAGGTTTTAATGAGTTTATGCATGTTATTGTGAATACATGATTTTTTTTTTTAAAATTTTCAATTTGAGATTTGGAAAGACATGGGAGAGCTTTATAGTTGTATGCTTGTGATGTTGATTGACTATGATGAGACTTGAATAAGCATGAAGGAAACTTATTGTGGAAATAGGATAGCATTATCTTGAGTTATGATCTATTTAAATCCCTCTTTGAAACTCCCATATCTTAAGCACGTAGTCACTTTGATTTAGAAACTTTAACTTAGAAAGGGATTAAGGTGAGTGAATTTGATTGTCACCTCGAAAGACTCAACTGGTTAGAGAGTTGAAATGCATGATGCGTTGTAATGTTAGACTAAAGAAAAAGAAAAGTTTGATTATGCCTTTAAAAAGAAAAGCAAAGTGCACTCGTCTTGATTGAGCTTACTTGAAAATATTTTGTTTAAAAGAATTGATTAAACTTGTAATGTATATGCATGGATGGGGGTAGAAAGAGTTGCCTTCGTTGTGATCAGTTAGGATGCTTGAGAATTGACTAGGCACGAGTTCCTACAGTGAATGTGTGAAAGCTAGCGACCCTAGATAAAAGAATGCAAGTTTAAAACAACCGTTGAAATTAATGATAACTGTTGGGCTTTGTTTGTTTTTGTAGGCCCAAATTTAAAAGAATTTTGACACAAAGCAGAAAAGAGGTAGATGTCGTGTGTGGAGCTGAAGAGGCCACGTCTTCGAAGGACAGTCTGCACGTGGATGAGGTAAGAAACTTTCACACTCAATTGAATATTTTTCAGTTTATGGAAGAATGAACAAAAACCTCTTCTCTCTAAAAAAAAATTGAAAACTCTCTCTAACCCTCACTTTTCTCTCTGAAATCCCATGGCAAACAACAAAAGAAAATTTTTGTAGATCACAAATATGCACAGAACTAGAAGAAGGAGAAGAAGAAGAAGATGGACGCAAGATTTACGTGGGTGACCTACATCCACGGGAAGGAGAAACTTTCTTTACTTCTTGAAAACTACAAAAGATAATAACTCTCTTTTTATAGAAAATCTAGATCTCTATTTTACAAATAGATCTCCATATTTATATGAAGGATCTGTTACAAAAGAATATTATTATTTTTAGTAACAATAAATAGTTGGAAATCAAATATTCTTCAAATCTCCACCTTGATTCCAACGCATGCAGCCTTCTTCCTTCCAAATCTAACTTTTCTTCATCCTTTTTCAAGTAAATCAAAGCCGATTAGCTCGAGACACTTGGGGAGCTTGAGCTTTGAGGTTTGCTTTGTTAACATGTCAGCCGCATTCTCAGAGGTATGGACCTTTAGAACCTCTACCTCTCCCTTTTCAATTTTATCTCTAACAAAATGGTACTTTAATCAATCTGTTTAGTTCTTGAGTGGTATTGTGGATTTTTGGAAAGATGAATGACACTTTGGTTATCATAGTAGATTTTAACTACTGTTTGATTTATACCAAAGCCTTTCATCAAGCCCTTAAGCCACAATCCCTCTTTAATCGCTTCTGTCAAAGAGATACATTCTGCTTTTGCTGTAGATAAAGCCACTATTGACTGTAAGTTTGCTTTCCAACTGAGTAGATTAGGCCTATATAAGAATACATATCCTGATAATGATTTTCTCTTGTCAATATCCCTTGCAAAGTCAGAGTCAACATAACCATAGAGGTTGAGTTCTGTCTCTTGTGTGCTCTGATAGGTCAGCTTAGAATTTTTAGACCAAATTAGATACCTTAGTATCCATTTTGTAGCTTCCCAATGTCTCTTGCCTGGGTTTGACATGTATCTACTTACTAAGCTAGCAGAATAGACGAGGTCAGGCCTTGTTGATATCATTAAGTACATTAGACTGCCAACAGCTTGACTGTAGGGTACTATTTGCATCTGATTGAGGTGTTCCAAGTCAGTTTCAGTAGGTGAATTCATTGAGGACAACTTAAAATGTTGTGCAATAGGTATAGTCACAGGTTTAGCATTGGTTCGATTGAATCTTTTGATTATTTTCTCACAGTAGCTAGATTGACTGATACTTAAGATAGAAGCATCTCTGTCTCTTGTGATTTCAATCCCAAGGATCTTTCTTGACTGACCCATATCTTTCATGTCAAACTCTCTCTTTAGGAGATCTTTGACATGAGTTAAGTCCTCCTTTGAGCTCCCTGCTAGAAGCATATCATCCACATAGAGAAGTAAGTGTACCTTGTTCTTCTAGGATGTAGCATTCACATAGGCACATGTATCATAGGTGCTTCTTTGGAACCCAATGCTCTCTATGTAGTCATTAAACCTTCTGTACCAGCATCTAGGGGACTGCTTAAGTCCATATATAGACTTATTTAAGAGACAATAGAGATCTTCTTTCCCCTTAACCTCAAACCGCTTAGGTTGCACCATGTATATGACTTCATCAAGGTGTCCATGTAGGAAAGCTGTCTTGACATCTAACTGATCTAATTCAAGATTATTTTGAGCAACCACTGACAATAGAAGTTTTATGGAGGTCTGTTTAACTACTGGAGAAAATATCTCTGTGTAATCAATGCCTTCTCTCTGTGTAAAGCCCTTAGCCACTAGTCTTGCCTTATATCTAGGTTTCTTATCAGTAGTCACACCCTCTTTTATCTTGTAGATCCACTTGGATGCTATTGGCTTGCATCCTTTAGGAAGAGGAGCTAGGGTCCAGGTGTTGTTCACATTTAGTGATTCCATTTCCTCACTCATTGCTTCTATCCAACTTCTAGCTTCAAGGCAGCTTACTGCCTCTTCAAAGGTAGTTGACTCTTGGTCATTCGGGACCACAGTAGCATTAAGAACTAGGTTCATGTAATTAGTTTCAGTATACCTAGTTGGAGGAACAATCACCCTTCTTTGTCTATCCCTAGCTAATGAGTATTGACTCAAATCAGGTTGTGCTTCAACATTTTCAACTTGCTCCCCTGTTGTAACCTCTTCTTCTTCTGAATCACTATGAGGGTTGTCTTCTATAGGTGAACTTTTAGGATTCTCCACCTCAATTCTAGTGGTAGGGTTTTTAGAGACTTCAACAGCCACATCTTCCCTTTGCATAAACATTTTCTTCTCTCTAAAAGTAACATCTCTACTGATTATAAATCTCTTTTCAATAGGATGCCACATCTTAAAACCCTTCACACCATCAGCAAACCCCACAAACATGCACTTGGAAGCCCTAGACTTGAGTTTCCCTTGGTTTTGATGTATATATCCAACACATCCGAATACCCTTAGATTTTCTAGGTTAGGTGGATGTTTGGACCATTTCTCCTTAGGAGTTAGGAAGTCTAAGGATGAATGTGGGCACCTATTTAGGGTGTACACAGTATAGGCAGCAGCTTCAGCCCAATATTTCTCATTTAGAATGACATCAGACAATAAGCATCTTACTCTTTCCATGATTGTTCTGTTTAGTCTCTCAGCCACCCCATTTTGTTGAGGTGTAAACCTTACTGTCCTATGTCTAGTTATCCCATTCTCTTTACAAAATTTATTGAACTCCTCACTACAAAACTCCAGCCCATTATCAGTCCTTAGGTATTTAATTTCCTTAGAAGTTTGGTTCTCTATCATGAGTTTCCATTCTTTAAATTTATCAAGAACTTGATCTTTAGTTTTAAGGAAGTAAGCCCAACTTTTTCTAGAGAAATCATTAGTAAAGGATAGGAGATACCTTGAGCCACTTAGGCTTGGAGTTGGGGATGGCCCCCAAAGGTCAGAATGTATGTAGTCTAGGATTTCCTTGGTAGTATGTTGTGCTTTTGTGAAGCTATGCCTTGTTGCTTTGCCCATCACACAATGCTCACAGAATGTAAGCTGGTCACTGATGCCTTTAGGTAAAACTCCCTGTTTAGATAGAGCTTCCAACCCCTTTTCACTGATGTGGGAAAGCCTTTTGTGCCAAACATCAACCTCTGTCAGTTCATTAGAGGTTACAGTATAAGCCCCTGTTACCATTTCAACTCCTCTAACCACAAATAGGTCATTAACCTTCTCTCCAACTAGGACTACCTTAGAGTCTTTGATGACTTCAAATGTTCCTCCCTTTCCTTTGTATTTACACCCAATTGCATCTAGCATTCCCAAAGAGATCAAATTTCTCTTGAGAAGTGGTACATGTCTAACATTCCTTAGGAGCTTCACAGTCCCATCTTGTAGCTTCAATGACACTGATCCAATCCCAACTATTTTACAAGCTTGGTTGTTTCCCATGTAAACTATTTCTCCATCAATCTCCTTGTAGGTGTTGAACCAAGTTTTCATAGGAGTCATGTGATAGGTGCATCCGGAGACGAAGACCCAATCATCTTTTCCAAGAAGATTTATATGATTGGCCTTGTCTTGTGTTGAAGCTAGAGCATCAGAATATATATAGGATCCTTCAACAACTGAAGCTTCTGGTTGTTTTCCCTTAGCTTCTTTTTCTTTCTCTTGATTCTTTCTCTTTATAATGAAGCAATCCTTAATTAAGTGGCCATTTTTCTTGCAATACTTGCATTTCACTTTCTGTTTAGGCTTATTTTCCTCATTAGGTTGCTGCTGTTTTCCACCTTTTGAATGATTAGGATTAAAGTTTCCTTTCACAAACAGCCATTCACCACTAGGTTGTTCTTTCTTTACTGTTTGTAGCTCAATTTCTTTAGTTCTTAGGGTTGAAATAATGGCATTTGTGGTTATGGACTCTCTTCCATACTTCAAAGCACTTTTCACTTCTTTGTAGGAATCCGGTAGGGAGTTGAGAAATACATAGGCTTCATTATCATCACCTAATTTCTCTCCTAGGTTCTTGAATTCAGAAACAATCTTCTTGAATTCATCTAGATTGTCAGTAAGAGATTTAGATGTATCCATCTTGAATGTAAAGAACTTTTCCCTTAAGTACATCTTATTTGGTAGTGTTTTTGTGACAAACAACTCTTCTAACTTGGTCCACATCTTGAAAGTTATTTCTTGTTCTATAACTTGCCTTAATACGCTGTCATTGAGATTTAGAACTAACGTACCATAGACTGCCTGCTCCCAATCTTCTTTCTCTTGTGCTGTCACAATGTTTGGAAGTGTTGATGATCTAAAAGGGCCTTGTGTGCCTTTTGCTGACCGAGTAAGGCTTTGATTTTGGCCTTCCATAGACCAAAATCACCATTTCCATCAAATTTCTCAATCTCAAATCTTGCTACTGCCATTTCAGGTATTAATCTGAATCTTGATTCTCCAAGATTTGCTTTTTGATGTCGATTTGCTCTGATATCAATTTTGTTGGGCTTTGATTGTTTTTGTAGGCCCAAAATTAAAAGAATTTTGGAAGAGGCCACGTCTTCCAAGGACAGTCTGCACGTGGATGAGGTAAGAAACTTTCACACTCAATTGAATATTTTTCAGTTTATGGTAGAATGAACAAAAACCTCTTCTCTAAAAAAAAAAATTGAAAACTCTCTCTAACACTCACTTTTCTCTCTAAAATTCCACGACGAACAACAAAAGAAAAATTTTGTAGATCACAAATATGCACAGAACTAGAAGAAGGAGAAGAAGAAGAAGATGGACGCAAGATGTACGTGGTTCGGCCAAGGTGACCTACATCCACGGGAAGGAGAAACTTTCTTTACTTCTTGAAGACTACAAAAGATAATAACTCTCTTTTTACAGAAAATCTAGATCTCTTTTTTACAAATAGATCTCCATATTTATATGAAGGATCTATTACAAGAGAATATTATTATTTTTAGTAATAATAAACAGTTGGAAATCAAATATTCTTCAATAACTAAGGCACTTTAGTGGACATATTACTTTCTTGAAATGTATGGAGTCTTGAAGATTGTTTCATGAGCTAGAGTAGGGGGAAGACTAAAGAAACTCTCTTAAATCCTATTTTGAGTTCTAGAATTTTGAATTAAATGAGACTTGCACATACACACATGGGAGATGATGAGATTTGACCTTAAATGTTGATAACAATATAGATATGTTTGAATGTTTCTACTTAAGCCCCTGCTATGTTGTTCTCTGAGACAAGAGTTACTAGCACACTCATGGTTCTATTTAATTGTTTGCTCGGGACTAACAAATTTCTGGGTTTGGGGTAGTGAAAAGCATTTGAAAAGTGCTTTATTTGCTCCTAATTTAGGAGTATTTTTATGTGATTTAATGTGTTTGCTAATGGATTTCAGGGTAAAATGATGAAAATTGAGCTTTGGAAGCAACGAAATCAAACCGAGTCAAAGAAGATAGCTTCAAAAACCCTAGAAAAATAGGGCAGCGTAGAGCAAGAGCGTCGCTACACTGCCCCTTTATGTTAAAGACCCGAGAGCACTTATTTTTGGCACACTCGAGAGCGTAGTTATGCTCCTCGAGAGCATAACGACAATGGGACAGCGTAGCTACGTTAATATGCAGCGCAACGCTACTCTATGTTGAAATTAGACCATCGTCGTGACGCTCTTCCGCAGCGTAGCAACACTGACTTTCCTATTTTAATTTAGAGATAATTTAGGAAATCGTTTTCTATAAATTAGGGAGAACTTCAGCAACCTTAAGGATGAAATCACAAAGGCAAAAAAGGTGAGTCTACCACCAAAAAGAGGGAGATTGAGTTCGAGAGAGTTTGGCAGTCGTTCGAGTTCCAGAGGCATTGATCAAAGGAATTGTGTCGGTTTCCACGACAGGGGATTCTTCGATAGTAGAGTTCTCCTATTTCTCTCTTACTTTTCTCTTCCTTTTACTGAATTGGAAGGCTATTATGTTGTCTAAGGCTATGAGTGGCTAAAAAACTCTTTAGTTTTAGGGTATTGATGAACTATTAGGAAGTTATGTTAGTCTTATAGAACTTTTTCATGGATTAATGCGATTCTATGCTTTTCATTGTTATTATACTTATTTTGTGTTGATTGACCTTCAATACTTATTAGATTAGATATGTAATTTGATGGATTGCATGTTTAATATGACTTATAACAATGAATCGTTGCTCATCTCTCATGAAAATAGTTAGGTTAATAATGAAAGTTGCTAAAGATTATTCTTAATGCCATGTAATTTAATTTGGTTTCAAGATGTTAGTAACCATTTAGGTTGCATGAGAAAGGTTTGTTTTTTTATAGAAAATAATCTAGAAACACGTTTCTAGACTTAAGCATATGAATTGAAACCAATTCCATGAAACACTATAATATTGCATAATTAATCAAATACAGATTCAATACCCTAGAACACTCTTTTACTCTTGATTTTCTTTCCAAACTTTACTTGTTTTTCTTTTAATGCTTTTAGGTTATAACAAAACAAAACAATCGATTCAAATCCTCAAAAAAATCAATTCAACCCTAAAAAAGCTAAGTAATTAAACTATGATTGGATCCTCAGTGGAACGATACTTGGACTTAACCATTCTAAATTATAACTTGAACCATGGGAAAAGAAAATAAAGCTAGATCTGGACAAAGTAGCTCAAACAAATCACACTGCAGCGGCAGTGACTTCAAGTGTTCCGACACTGACTGTGTTTAATGATCAAAAGCATTACGCTGAAACTGAAAGTTTAATCTAGTTTGGGACCTTTAAGCCTATAGTTGTTCGGTTCCAATAAGAGGTTCTAATGACATACTCCCAAAGCAAAGATGAGTCTGTTGAAGATGACGATGAAGGGTGGATCCTTGCAACTTGTCGAAAGAAGAGAAAGTCGAGCTCCACCCAAAAGGAGTTGTGCTTCCGTCGAGATTACAGAAGAGGAAGCAAGACTCAAAAAAAGAAAGTAAAGAAGAAGGTGTGGAAGTACAAATCTGTTAAGGAGGAGGACAAGAATTTTCCTCAACCTTGATGCCCAGTAATTTTGGCAGAATTTCTTCCAAGAAACTTCCTTGATAATCATCCAGAGGAAGTATTAGAAGTTGTCGCGTGCCATATCATCAGCACTGCAGAAAGCGAGGATATCCCTTTAAGTTTGTTGGAGATGGTGGTAGAATCAAAAGACTTACTATCGTTCAGCATGGACAACTTGATATCGCCCCCTTCGGTAGCTAAGACCGCCCTTATTGATGCATTGCTAGACTCAGGTGCATTAAGTTCACCAAGTTCAAGTGTCCCAGCTTCCATGGTGCGTACATGCACTTCTTATTGCACATCCATAGGTTTTTCAGATAAAGACCTATTGCTGGGATCAAAGCCTCATAACAAGCCCCTGTTTATCTCAGGATACATGCGCAAACAAAGGGTTGGTCGGATTCTCATTGACGATGGATCGGCTATCAAGATTATGCCTAAGTCGACTATGAAACGATTGGACATTTCAATAGAAGAACTAGCAAACAACAAGTTGGTGATCCAAGGCTTCAACCATTGCGGTCAAAGAGCGATCAACATGATACGCTTGAAGCTCATTATTGGTGACTTGAAGGCCAACACATTGTTTCATGTCATAGACTTAAGGACCACTTACAAGTTGTTACTAGGGCATCCTTGGATTCATAGAAATGGAGTGATAACTTCTACACTCTATCAATGCTTCAAGTTTTATCAAGATGACATTAAGAAAGTTGAAGCAGATTCCAACCCGTTCTCAGAAGCTGAGTCCCACTTCGCATATGCAAAGTTATACTTAAAGACCAATAATGTTAGTGAAGTTATGCCTGTGGAGATTCCTCTAATAAAAGGAGAGGATAAATAATGTTTTTTCTTGAGAAAAGCAAATAAAGAAAGTAAAAACAAGTGAAAAACCAAGAGATTAAAGCGTTCTAGGGTGTAGATGTCATTAATTACTTCATTAAGTTAAGATTTAGGGTTTTCATGGAATCATAAGCAAACAATATGTTTAAGTCTAGAAACTATTATCCGAATTATTTTCTCTCAAAGACGACTCTTTCTTATGAAACCTAATTGATTACTATTTTCATGAAATCAAGTTAAGACACATAGCATTAAGAACAATCGTCAACAATTTCCTTTAACAATCTAGCTATTTTCATGAAAGATCGATAAAGGTTCAATACTATAGCCAATTAGACATACAACCATTCAATCATACATCTAACCTACCATTCATTGATGATCAATCAAGGAAGAATAAAACACAATAGTATTGAAAAACATATAATTCAAAACATCCATGAAAAATATTAAACCATTAACTTAAATTCATAATTAAATCATCCAACACACTAAAACTAAGAGTTTTAGCTACACATAGCTCTCAAATACATATTTTCATACGAATTTAGAAGGATAAGAGTAAATAGAAAAGAAAACTTAGGAAGAAGATCTCTCGAATCGCTCCCCGTCGTTGAACTCCTTCGATCTCCGTTTGGCCGGCACCTCGAGATCTCGAACGACTTCCAACTCTTCTCTAATCAATTCTCTCTCTTTTAGTGTCAAAATCTCACTTTGAGGCTTTGCTATTTCGTCCTTAGGGTTGCCAAAGACCTCCCTAATATATAGAAAAAGATTTCCTAAAATATCACCAAAATGAAAATGGAAAGCCAGCGTCGCTACGCAGCGGAAGAGCGTTGCGATGCTGGTCTAATTTCACCATAGCATAGGGGTGCGCTGTGTGTTAGCATAGCTACGCTGCCCCAGCGTCGCTACGCTCTCGAGTGTGCAAAAATAAGGTGCTCTCAGGTCTTGAGCGTAAAGGGGCAATGTAGCGACACTCTTTCTCTACGTTGCCCTACTTTTCTAGAGTTTTTTAGGTATTCTTGTTCGATTTTGACTCGGTTTGATTTCATTGCTTTCGAAATTCATTTTTCTTTGTTATAACCTAAAATCCACTAGCAAACACATTAAATATACCAAAAACACTTCTAAATAAAGAGTAATCAATGCACAATTTAGGTGTGTTTCACCACCCCAAACTTAGAGATTTGCTAGTCCCGAGCAAACATAAAACTAAACCATAGGGAATTCAAAGTAAGTGTGTTGTTGACGCATGCCTCAGATAATAAAATATTAGGAACTTGAAGGGAAACATTCAAACATATCTATATTATTATGAACATTCAAGGCCAAATCTAATCATCTCCCATGTGTATGTGTGTAAGCCTCCCTTAAATAAAAAACAAGAACTCAAAGTAGGACTTAAGAGAGCTTCTCTAGTTTTCCCCCTACTCTAGCTCATGTACAAATCATAAAGAATTCATACACTTCAAGAAAGTAATATGTCCACTAAGTTTCCTTAGGTATCGATTTCAATGAGCCCTTTTAAATTTGCATTCTTTTACCTAAGGGCACTAGCTTTCACACATTCACTGTAGGGACTCGTACCTAGTCAATTCCAAGGCGTCCTAACTGATCACAACAAAGGAAACCCTTTTTACCCCCATCCGTGCATAAACGTTACAAGTTTAATAATAATAAAAAAAAAAATTAGATGTGCAAAGAGATAATCAAGTAAACACATGCTTTAAGTGTACACTTTTTCTTTTCTTTTCAAAGGCGAAATAATCTTTTCTTTCCTCTTAGTCTAATATTACAAACTATCATGCACTTCAACTCTTTAACTGGTGGGGCCTTTCGAGGTGACAACCAAATAAACTCAACTTAATTCTTTTCTAAGTTAAAGCTTCTAAATCAAAGTGGCTAAGTGCTCAAAATATGGGAGATTCAAAGAGGGACTTAAATAGATCGTAGCTCAAGATAATGCTATCCTATTTCCACAATAAATGTCCATCAAGCATATTTAAATCTCATAATAGTCAATCAATATCAAAACATACAATCATGAACTATTCCCATTAGCATTTAAAGTCAAAATTGAAAAATTAAAATTTTCTTCAAAATTTCTACTCACATTAACATGCATAAAGAATACATTAAAACCAACTTAGCATGCATAGCAGGATAAAATCAAACAAAAGTACTAAAGAGTGAGCAAGAGTCCACCAAACAGGATTGGCAGATTGAGTACTTTTCACAACACAAATTCTTAAAAACTTTGAAGGCATATGAGTGGCTTCCTAAAATTCAAACAAAATTAGAAAAAAAAGTGTTAAAAATTAAAGAAATCAATAAACTTGGGTTGCGTCCCAAGAAGCGCTTTATTTAAGGTCAATAGCTAGACCGGACTCACAAGTCACGTTGGATCTCGAGGTGGTTTTGTTACTCCATTCAACGAGCACCCTGTAAGTTTTCGCCCACACAGACATTCACAATAATAATCATGCATAGAAATCTTACCCGTTAAGTTATTTTCAACGACTTCAACATCACTCTTTTTAACATAATCGAACAACATTAAAGAATCATCCTTAGGGGATATTACCAGATTTTCCATAGAACCCTTATCATGCTTCTCCATTAATTTCTCTTGTTCATTCATAGGTTTGAAGGGCATGCAAGTATTAGGAGAATTACTAAAACTAGTAACATGCTTCCTATGACTATCAAGAGAACTGGGCATGCTATTTTTCTTGTCACTATGTTCAAAAGAAGATTCAACATGTGAAGAGACATTGCTAGGAGAAGGAGAAAAATTTACCGACTTACTTGGTGTAGATGAGTCAGGACTTACCACATCGGATGCTTACGGGCTTTGTAAATGTCAAATGTTACCTTCTCATCGTTGAGCCTAAAAGTTAGCTTTCCATCTTGCACATAGATGAGGGCTAGTTCGGTGGCCAAGAATGGTCTCCCAAGGATTATGGGAATGTTGACATCTTCCTCCATATCAAACACTACAAAATCTGCTGGGAACATGAACTTGTCTACCTTAACCAACACATCCTCCACAATGCCGTATGGATGCGCAATCGATCTATCGGCCATTTGCAACGATATAGTGGTGGGTTGCACCTCTCCTTCGTCAAGCTTCCTGAAAATAGACAAAGGCATGAGATTAATGGAAGCTCCTAAATCACATAGTGCTTTTGTAACCGAATTATTGCCTAAGTGACAAGGAATAGAAAAACTCCCTGGATCCTTTAACTTTTGAGGCAATTTTCTTTGTAGCACCACATTACACTCCTCTGTTAGTGCCACCATCTCATAATCTCCATATTTGTGTTTCTTAGACAATACATCCTTCATAAACTTTGCATACTTAGTGATAACTTGTAGAAATACAAGTTATGTTACTTCTTTGTATTAGAATAAATGAATGATTAGTGAAAAGAAAGGCAATTCAACGCATGATTCCTTAATATATTCTCATAATACGCGTAAGTGCATGAAAAAGACAATATGCGATATTATTGATAAGAATTGACACTTGAATGTTTTATGTGCAGGGCAGCTTCAGCACAACCATGCGATGAGAACATTATCAACGCATAGTCAGCCAATCATGACAGCTGGAGAGATCCTTTACACTAGAAACCGTTAGACAGAGGCGGAAAGCGCAATCAGAAAAGTCAAAGCAGAACGCGTTGTGGTCCCACCTGCACCAAAGATCGAAAGCGCCATAATAGCTCCTATAAAAGAAAAACAGACGACGACAATTAGGGTAATCGAGAAATCTCACTTTTCTGTGGAGCGCCTCTGCACACCTGCTTACCTTCTTCACAGCGACGGCTATAGAACATCCTAAGGCGCTGCGACTGGCGACGGATTCCGGCTCGAGAGAGGTGAAATCTCCATTGCTATCAGCATCCACTACTCGCAATCTCAGTATCATTGTAGCTTTGTTGGCTAGCTAGACATTTCTTGCTAACAATTTCTACTTTCATTGTTTGCTCATCAATATAGAGTTTTATGTTTGCATTAATTTCTTCAATGTTGAACTTTCTATTATCATACATTTTTACAGCTAAAATGAGTAACTAAACCTTCACGAGGGTTGGGGGCTGTAACAATTAATATTGTTGAAATCAAGTAAAGTTTATTGATCATTTACAAGATTGTTTTCTTTTGTTGACTGCTTGACAAAGTAAGTCTTTAACGATTGCATTATTGTAGATCATAGGATAGTCTTAGAAATAAGCTTTGCCTTAGATCCATTCAAACTGGCATGCATGATAGAAATATGATTAATGTGGCGTTTCTGCCGACAGGTATGAACCAAAGGTGTTTGAAAGAACGATCGATATAATTAGCTAGATGTTCGATGTATTGATGAATAACAGTCCCCAACACTCTTCTTCTCTATCACTGTCATACTAAGATTGCATTGTTAACTCAACCATTCCGTTTAGTTGTTTGTCAAGTATTTTTAAATTAGTTTTTAATCACAAATCCTCAAATTATTTTCGTTGTCCTCGAGATTTTCGTTATAAGCAAAGTTTTAGTCATATAAAAACCCTGTGTTCGACCTTGGTTCTCACCAAGATAACCTGATATCAATTTATACTTGGATTGATATCTAGGAAAACTTGAATTGCTAATAGTCTAGCAAATCACAAGCATAATCATCAAAGAAGTCTAAAAAGAAATATTTCATCGAAAATTAAGCAACAAGTTTTTGGCGCCGTTGCTGGGGATTTTTACGTCTAATTTTGGTTAATTGTTTATCTCTTGCAGGACCTTTAAAATTCAGGTGTATTGTAACTTCCGTCGGGAGGTCACAAACAGTATATGAGTGAAGGTTCGGAACCTGAGCTTGATATTGACCCTGAGATTGAACGCACCTTCCGACGCAGGATCAAAAGGAACCGGCAAAGGAGACAAGAAAGAAACATGGCTAAACAACGCAACCCAGCAAACCAAGAAGCTAACGCCGTTCATCAGCCTAATCCAATCTTGCTAGCGATGATCATGACAGGCCAATGCGTGAATATGCGTCTCCTAATTTATATGATTTTTCGCCTGGTAACATGACCAGTTTTTGAAGGAACAAGGTTTGAAATGAAGCCTGTGATGCTTCAGTAGCTCCAAACTGTAAGTCAGTTTGGAGGAGCACCTGGCGAAGATTCGCATGCACATCTCACCAGTTTCATGGAGATTTGCAACAATTTTGAGATCCCTGGGATTACACCAGAAGGAATTCGACTGACCTTATTCCCTTTTTCCTTACTCGATGAAGCAAAACAATGGGCCTATTCCTTAGAGCCTAGTGAAATAACCACCTGGGAACAAATGGTCACTAGATTCATGCAGAAGTTTTTCCCTCCCACAGTGAACGCACGACGCCAACGCGAAATAGCGAACTTCATGCAAAAAGACACTGAAACCCTTAGTGACGCATAGACGCGATTTAAGAAGTTAGTAAGCAACTGCCCGCACAATGGAATTCCTGACTGCATTTAGATGGAAATGTTTTATAATGGGTTAGACCGTGCATTGCAAGCTATAGCAGATGCGTCAGCAACTGGAGGGTTAATGGACAAAACATATGCAGAAGCCAAAGCCACCCTTGACAGAATATCGCGTAATACAACTGAATGGGACGATGAAGGGTATGAGAATCGAACGCTAGAGCGAAGAAGGAATGTCCACTTGATTGAAAGTGATGCGGCGACTCAACTATCAGCTCAAATGGCAACAATGACTACTATTCTCCAGAATATGGCAGCTACTAGCAATTCTGCAAGTAGTCAGGCAAAACAAGTTAGCTTGGTAAATCAGGCTGTTCTCAGCTATGTGGGATGCGGTGAACCCCATGGGTTTGATATGTGTCCTTATAACCCCCAATCAGTATGCTTTGTTAAAAACAACCCTTATTCGAAGACGTATAACCCCAGGTGGAGAAATCACCCCAATTTTCAATGGGGTGGGAACCAGCAAAACATTGGAGAACAATCCGGGAGTTCGCAACAAGTTCACAGGACTACGCCTCCAGGCTTCAATAGCCATGCGTCCAGTTTCACAGGAAACTCAGGAACGCATAACCAGCAGCAAACTTACAACAAACCCGTGCCAGAGACAAGTTCAGGAACCAATTTGGAAATGTTGCTAACATCGTACATTATGAAGAATGATGCGCTGATTCAGAGCCAAGCTTCATCTATTCGCAATCTGGAAGTTCAAATGGGACAACTCGCTGAGGAACTCCGTAGTAGGACACCTGGTGTCCTCCCAAGTAACACGGAAGTACCGAAAAGTAATGGCAAAGAACAATGTCAAGCGGTGACATTGCGCAGCAGCAAAACAACCCGAAATGATATTAACCTCACCAGGAACACCCCCAGCAAACCGGACACAACGTGCTCGAAGCCAGTAGCACAGAATAATCAGTCACCCACGACAATGCCAGGGAAGCAGACGCTGACGCAGAGCACTGGCGAAACAGAGCAACCAACGCATCCACCCTTTCCTCAAAGGCTACGAAAGAAAAATGATGAGAATCAATTCAGACGTTTTATGGATCACTTGAAACAATTGCACATCAATATCCCTTTAATCGAAGCATTGGAGCAGATGCCAAGTTATGTCAAATTCCTAAAAGACATACTCTCAAGAAAGCGACGGATAGAGGATACAGAGATAATTGCGCTGACGCAAGAGTGTTGTGCATTAATAAAAAATGTCATTCCCCAAAAGATGAAAGATCCTGGGAGTTTTACACTGTCATGTTCTATAGGTGGGATGGATGTGGGACGAGCATTATGCGACTTGGGCGCAAGCATTAACTTGATGCCGCTTTCCATATTTAAAAAGCTTGGAATAGGTGAAGCTCGACCCACAAGTGTAACCTTACAAATGGCTGATCGCTCTATAACGCATCCGGAAGGAAAGATTGAGGACGTCTTGGTCAGGGTTAATGAGTTCATCTTCCCAGCTGATTTTATCATTTTAGATTATGAGGCTGATAAGGAAGTGCCAATAATATTGGGAAGACCTTTCCTAGCAACTGGCCGCGCATTGATTGATGTCCAGAAGGGGGAGTTGATCATCAGTGTTGATGACCAGCAGATCAAATTCAACATGTTCAACGCAATGAAATACCCCAACAACACCGAATCATGCCAGCTCGTGGAAAACAAAGAGTTGAATTGTTGGGAAGCAATACAAACTTGCTCGGAGAAGTTGTTGCACGCAGGGGAAGATGACATCCTGTTGCTGAACGCAGAGGAAGATATTTCAGCAATACACACAATCAATGCGTTCGAAGCTATTGATCTAAGGAACAGAACACTTGCAAAAACAAAACCATCACCGGAAGAAGCACTATCGCTAGAGCTTAAACCTCTCCCGTCTCATTTAAAATATGGATATTTGGGCGATGATGACACTTTACCTGTTATCATTTCCTCAAGGCTTACCCAACCTAATGAACACCTTTTATTGCAGGTTCTAAAGAAACATATCAAAGCCATAGGTTGGACTCTTGCAAACATTCGAGGAATTAGCCCCTCATACTGTATGCACAAAATTAGGCTCGAAGAAGGGACATCTGGGTCGATAGAGAGGCAAAGACGATTAAATCCTGCGATGAAAGAAGTCGTTAAGAAGGAAATAATCAAATGGCTCGACGCAGGATTGATCTATCCTATTTCAGATAGTAGTTGGGTGAGCCCAGTGCAATGCGTTCCAAAGAAAGGAGGAATGACAGTTATCACTAACAGCAAGAATGAACTAATTCCTTCAAGAACAGTAACTGGGTGGCGAATCTGTATGGATTATAGAAAATTGAACCTCGCTACCAAGAAAGACCATTTCCCGTTACCATTTATTGACCAAATGCTTGATCGTTTGGCCGGGAATGAGTTCTTTTGTTTCCTTGATGGATACTCCGGCTACAATCAGATCATGATCGCACCAGAAGATCAAGAGAAAACCACGTTTACCTGTCCATACGGGACATTCGGGTTCAGACGCATGCTTTTTCGGCTATGCAATGCGCCTGGAACATTTCAACGGTGCATGATGGCCATATTCTCGGACTTTTTGGAAAATTCGGTGGAGGTATTCATGGATGATTTTTCAGTCTTTGGGAACTCCTATCCTGCATGTTTGAACAATTTGGAGGCAGTGTTAAAGAGATGTGGGACACAAACGGGGTTTTGAATTGGGAAAAATGTCATTTTATGGTGACTGAAGGCATTGTATTAGGACACAAAATCTCTCTAGCTGGCCTCGAGGTGGATCAGGCAAAAATTGACGCTATTGCCAAACTTCTACCTCCAACAAATGTGAAGACATTAAGAAGTTTCTTGGGGCATGCAGGTTTTTACAGGAGGTTTATCAAGAACTTTTCTCACATAGCCAGACCATTGAGTGCGCTTCTGGAAGTTGACCGCCTGTATAATTTTGACGCAGAGTGCAAGCAAGCGTTTGAGAGTTTGCGACAAGCGCTAATCTCAGCGCCAATTCTTATAGCACCAGATTGGACAATTCCTTTCGAACTAACGTGCGATGCAAGCAAGTATGCAGTGGGAGCAGTGCTGGGCCAAAGAAAAGAAAAGATATTGCATCCGATTTACTATGCGAGTAAGACCATGAACGATGCGCAAGAAAATTACACAACCACAAAGAAGGAAATGCTGGCAGTAGTGTTTGCGTTGGAAAATTTTCGTGCATACTTAATAGGATCTCCCGTTGTCATTTATACTGATCATTCAACAATTAAATATTTAATGACAAAGAAAGACGCCAAACCCAGACTCATCCGATGGGTGCTCCTTATGCAAGAATTTGACCTCATAATAAAAGAAAAGAAAGGAACGGAAAATCAGGTTGCTGATCACTTGTCGAGG
Source organism: Lagenaria siceraria (assembly GCA_002890555.2). Taxonomy (NCBI): domain Eukaryota; kingdom Viridiplantae; phylum Streptophyta; class Magnoliopsida; order Cucurbitales; family Cucurbitaceae; genus Lagenaria; species Lagenaria siceraria. The sequence goes on along the minus strand of CM016483.1, from coordinate 15,083,844 downwards.
CTGGAAAACAAAGAGGTACAAGATAAGATGGAGAATATTGCAGAGAGTTTTCCAGATGAGCAACTGATGGAAGTGGTCGGTCAAGAACCATGGTATGCAGACATTGTGAATTATCTTGTTTGTGGACAATGGCCTCCCGAGTTCACCTCGCAGCAACGGAAGAAGTTGTTGCATGACTGCAAATTCTACTGTTGGGATGAGCCATATTTGTACAGACTAGGACCAGATCACATCATGCGTCGGTGTGTGCCCGAAACTGAAAGTCCACAAGTTTTGTCTCAATGTCATGAATCACCCTATGGAGGGCATTTTGGAGGCCAACGCACAGCAGCCAAAGTATTGCAAAGCGGTTATTGGTGGCCTATACTTTTCAAGGACGCAAGGAACCATGTGGTGCAATGCTATAGATGCCAGAGGACAGGAAATATCTCAAATAAAAACGAGATGCCTCTTAATACAATACTAGAGGTGGAACTATTCGATGTTTGGGGTATTGACTTCATGGGACCATTCCTGCCTTCTTGTGGACACCTTTATATTTTGATTGCTGTGGACTACGTGTCTAAATGGGTTGAAGCAATCTCATGCGCTAAGAACGATGCGGCCATAATGTCGAAATTTCTGAAAAAGAGTATATTTTCACATTTTGGAACGCCACGAGCATTAATCAACGATGAAGGTTCGCATTTCATTAATCACATTATTACTAACCTTCTCCTAAAATATAATGTTAAGCACAGGGTCGCAACTGCATATCACCCGCAATCAAATGGACAAGCCGAAGTGACCAGTAGAGAAATCAAAACGATATTAGAGAAAGTGGTAAACGCATCGAGGAAGGATTGGTCGCAATACTTAGACGAGGCGCTATGGGCCTATCGCACTGCCTACAAAACACCCTTAGGGATGTCCCCTTATGCGTTAGTCTATGGAAAACCTTGTCACCTGCCGCTGGAACTCGAGCATAAAGTACAGTGGGCGTTAAAGCGACTGAACCTTGATTTGGAGTTAGCGGGAGAGGCTCGAAAACTGAAGTTGAACGAATTAACGGAGTGGAGATTAGCTGCCTACGAGAACGCAAAGATTTATAAAGAGAAAACCAAGAAATGGCATGACAGCAAGCTTAGTAAGAAAGATCTATATGCCGGTCAGAAAGTGTTACTATTTAATTCAAGATTGCGTTTGTTTCCAGGTAAATTGAAGTCTAGGTGGTCGGGACCTTTCACTATAAACAAAGTATTCCCGCAGGGAGCAGTGGAGTTGATGAATGACGATGGCACGAGGCTATTCAAAGTTAACGGCCAGCGTGTAAAGCCATACTATGGAGGCGTGATTGACAGGGAAAAAGCCTCCATTGACCTCCACGAACAAACATAAGAACGCATACAGAGAAACCCTGTGGTTGAAGCCAGACAAATATACCTTCAGGGACGTTCTCTATCCTTTCTTTTTACTGTTTTAGTGGTAGTAGTCGCTTTTCTTTCTCTTTTCTTTTTAGTTTCCGGTCTAGTTTTCTTCCAGTTAGGAGTAGAACTTTAGTTGTTACGATGATGGTGAGATTGATATTATTTTTGAGATACAATGAATGCATGCGATGCGTTGATCAGTTCCAGTTCATCTTGCGCCCAAACTCACATGGGATGCGGCGAGAGTAGACATGCGAAACGGTGCAGTCTGCGCGGCTCAAGGAAACGCTTCGACGCATACGTAATCTCAGCGCATCTTCTTCAGCCGTTCATACTTCCAACCAATTCAACTCCTGTACCTGCCCGCAGGACCAATGATACTGAACGACCGAAATAAAATTTAGGGGTGTTGCGTTCTTTTTCTTTCACCTTATTATTTTTGAATTTTCCTGTCTTCTCAACGCTTAGCATCATGTAGTAGCATACATTAATGGAAAAATTCGTTGCATGCCTTCTTTTCCGAAAATTTTTCTTGACTGATATCTTTATCTTTCCTTCTGAAATTCATATCTATTTCCTTTCTGCATTGAATATTTGGCCCTGTGATGATATTTATACACTACACTGGCACGTCAGCTCTTTCTCAACATTACTTGAAGCTTTCGATCATGTCTTAATGAAATACATCCCAAGTCATTGTTGGTCAGCTTTAGCTCAAACTTTTCTTCCAATAGTTTTATACAATTCTTCTCTAGCTCTTTTCTTTACCGCAATGAGGACCTTGCGACCATTTAAATTTAGGGATGGTGAAAAGTTTGCCTAAAATAGCCCACCTACCAAGTGATATCGGTATAACTCCAATTTCTCTAATCAGAGATAAGAGTTAAGTTGTGAAGGGCACTAGCTCGTAGTTGGATGCTGCACATGACACCCGTGATGGCAAGCCAAAAGGAAGGTTAGTAACCTGAATCAACGCATCACAACACGCGAATGCAGATTCCTATGTCTTGTGATCAAAGACAAGATATGAGTCTAAACGTTGTGCAAGGAATGTGCTTGTAGTTGGATGCTGCGCATGACACCCGTGTTGGCAAGCCAAAACGAAGGCATGTGGCCTGAATTGACGCATGATCATTAAAAAAAAGAAAAAAAAACTATTATACGAGTATGACAAGGGCAGCGAGAATTAAGTAAAGACAAGAAAAGAGGTGTATAAATGAGGAAGTAAATTTTTGGCAATAAGCTTGCCGCATTTGAACTTAGGAATTATTTCAAGGCAAGTAATAAAGTTAAGAGTTGATGTTGAGAAATTGAGCTAGTGCAAGGGAAAGCGTATTCTGAGAGGCCGATCAAAGCAAGCAAAGGAGATTGGGCGTTGAATTTCTGTTGTAAAGACACGCTTGAGGACAAGCTTTATACTAAATTTAGGGGTGTGATAACTTGTAGAAATACAAGTTATTTTACTTCTTTGTATTAGAATAAATGAATGATTAGTGAAAAGAAAGGCATTTCAACGCATGATTCCTTAATATATTCTCATACTACGCGTAAGTGCATGAAAAAGACAATATGCGATATTATTGATAAGAATTGACACTTGAATTTTTATGTGCAGGGCAGCTTCAGCACAACCATGCAGCGAGAACATTATCAACGCATGGTCAGCCAATCATGACAGCTAGAGAGATCCTTTACACTAGAAACCGTTAGACAGAGGCGGAAAGCGCGATCAGAAAAGTCAAAGCAGAATGCGTTGTGGTCCCACCTGCACCAAAGATCGAAAGCGCCATAATAGCTCCTATAAAAGCAAAACAGACGACGACAATTAGTGTAATCGAGAAATCTCACTTTTCTGTGGAGCGCCTCTGCACACCTGCTTACCTTCTTCACAGCGACGACTATAGAACATCCTAAGGCGCTGCGACTGGCGACGGATTCCGGCTCGAGAAAGGTGAAATCTCCATTGCTATCAGCATCCACTACTCGCAATCTCAGTATCATTGTAGCTTTGTTGGCTAGCTAGACATTTCTTGCTAACAATTTCTACTTTCATTGTTTTCTCATCAATATAGAGTTTTATGTTTGCATAATTTCTTCAATGTTGAACTTTCTATTCTCATACATTTTTACAGCTAAAATGAGTAACTAAACCTTCACGAGGGTTGGGGGCTGTAACAATTAATATTGTTGAAATCGAGTAAAGTTTATTGATCATTTACAAGATTGTTTTCTTTTGTTGACTGCTTGACAAAGTAAGTCTTTAACGATTGCATTACTGTAGATCATAGGATAGTCTTAGAAATAAGCTTTGCCTTAGATCCATTCAAACTGGCATGCATGATAGAAATATGATTAATGTGGCGTTTCTGCCGACAGGTATGAACCAAAGGTGTTTGAAAGAACGATCGATATAATTAGCTAGATGTTCGATGTATTGATGAATAACAGTCCCCAACACTCTTCTTCTCTATCACTGTCACACTAAGATTGCATTGTTAACTCAACCATTCCGTTTAGTTGTTTGTCAAGTATTTTTAAATTAGTTTTTAATCACAAATCCTCAAATTATTTTCGTTGTCCTCGAGATTTTCGTTATAAGCAAAGTTTTAGTCATATAAAAACCCTGTGTTCGACCTTGGTTCTCACCAAGATAACCTGATATCAATTTATACTTGGATTGATATCTAGGAAAACTTGAATTGCTAATAGTCTAGCAAATCACAAGCATAATCATCAAAGAAGTCTAAAAAGAAATATTTGATCGAAAATTAAGCAACACTTAGGCATTTGTTCTAATGCCTCTACAAAAGGAATGTTAATTTACAACTTTTTGAAAATATCTAAGAATGGGGTCCCACACTCTCACTGGCCTGAGAAGAACTTGGTTTATGGTTGAACTATAAACAAATTGTTCATTAGAGGATCAGTGGTATTTAAGGATTAAGAGGTAATTATAGGGGTAAAACTGACATTTGACCTAGTTGTAATTATGAACAACTCGTGAATGATCGACTTATGTGTAATGGTTATATCCATGGACGCAACATGTTGTACAATGCATAAGAGTGCAACTAGGGTTTATAGTGGTTTGCCTCAAAGTTAATGAATGTTGATTAATTTAATTAAAGAGTTTATTTAATTAATCTCGGATCATTGGAGCTTATAATCTGTAGGTTCATTAGGTCTCCTGGTATAGTTCACAACAGATTAACAAGAACCATAGTTTGAAAGAATAATTTGAATTGTTCAAATTAGCTTAGGAAAATATATATTCTTCTACTTACCTTAAACAGGAAGAAGTGAATTCCATTTTGTGAAATTACGTTTTCAGCTCCCTATTAGGTCAGGTCTCCAAAATGGTAGGCTTATTAAGTTAGCAATTTGGGCCACTCTCACCCATGCAAATCATAGGACGAGCCCTAATAGACAGAAGTTCGTAACTCACTCAGGAATCCGATCGAGTTACATATCATCATCCTGTGAAATATTAATCTCTTTAATTAACAAAGTTACAAAGAGAGATTAATTATTATTGGGTCTCGTTTTATACAAACTCTTTGTATATGTACTGACAACACGCAAGTGCAGGCTTCGAAGTAATCAAATCCTAAAACTGGGTATCATCCTCAGGGAATTATTTATTCAATTCTACTAGCTATCAGGCAATCATTTTAACTTTATTTAGGGATTCAAACAGGATGAATTTATGAAAATAAAAATAAAAGAAAGCAAATAAATTATAAAGATTCACTTGGCAAGAAAGTTCTAGGGTATTGATTTCATTCAACAAAGTTTATAGCTTTGAAAGATTTTCATTTAATTAATTTAATCTATTCACTTGGGCCTAGAAGTCTAAATTCTGAGTTCCCTCTTCCGAGCCTAATCTTTTCTAATGTAATCATTTCCTTTTATTGTTGTTGGGTAGACATTGAAATTGACATTATCACTCGTATAGTAATCAATAGTACATCCAGAAATAAAAAGATGTGATCATTTCTTTTGTTTTCTTTTATGCTATGTATTAATTTTTGGGTTGCTTCACACTTTGAGCTTCTTTCTTCTTCTTACTCATAGTAGAGATAATTTCTTGCTTAATTCGTTAATTATAGTCTTACTGGTTTACCAGCTTCCATTCAATTAGATATGTCCATAAATCTAAGAGTGAAAAACTGTATGAGTTTCAGAAGTATCTACGGAAGATGGGAAGATTGAAATTATAATTGAAGAGAATGTTTTGGTTTTGATCGACGACGGAGATGGAAGAAAGGTGCTGACATTTACTAACAAAGTGTTTATTACAGGGACCAAAACAATAACTTTTTAAGAGTATAAGAACTAAAGTAGATATTTTAAAAGTTTAAAGACTAAAATGAACAAAAGTTCAAAATTCAGAGATTAAAATAGGATTTAAACCAAAAATAAAATATTAGATAATAACAAACTACCTCAAATCTCACAAATATTAGAGGACCAATCTATTATTTATTTTTATTTTATGTTTTTGAAATTCAAAAACTAAAACAAAGATAATTAAGTTTTAAAAAAACCATCAAACGAAGCCAGCTAAATATGAAAAAGAAATAGATAGTATCTAAAAAAACAAATCACAATGAGAAAATCAAAACAAAGATAATTAAGACTCCGTTTGATAACCATTTCGTTTTTAGTTTTTGGATTTTGAAAATTAAGTTTATTTTCTCACATTTTATTACCTTGGTTTGCATATTTCTTAAGTACAAGAGTTGAATTGTTAGTCAAATTCTAAAAACAAAAATAATGTTAAAAACTAGTTTTTTTTTAAGTTTTTAAGTTTTGGTTTGATTTTTGAAAATATGGGTAAAAAATAGATAAGAAAGTAAGATATTTAGGGATGAGAGAGGTGTTTGTAGGCTTAATTTTGAAAAACTAAAAATTAAAAACTAAATTATTACCAAACCTCAGTAAGCAACTTGAAGTGAAGAGTCCAATCAAATAAAAAGATCACGTGCCCACTAAGTGTAAGGTTCCACACCTTCTCCAACCAAGATTCAAATCGAGACAATCCACATTCACTATAAAAAAAATAAAAAAATAAATAGAGCTTCATTCCCCTCCCAAAAGTTAGCATTTTCTTCTATTTTGAGTATAGATTTCGCCCTTATCCAGCTGTTTTGAAGTTTCAACTTACGAAAAGGATCATTTCAAACTTCAAAATCTCTGTGAAAGGTATATTTTCCTACCTTATTGTAGAAAGTTCTCTGATGTGTTATTGAATTCTTACGAAAGTCAGCTTTTAATGCCTTTAATTTATGAATCTTTATTGATCCTATAGTATGTTTTGAGACAAATAAGTATTTAAATTCCATTCAAAATATATAAGAAAGAAAAAATTAAATGTTAATTATAAACGTGAGAAATCCTTACAAAGATGTTGCAGAAGTTAAGATTGTAGATTTGTACAACATGACAATGTTGCAGCATTGATCGAGTAAGATGGTGGAATGATCGTGTACCTTCAACCAATGTATGGTCCCACCTTATCCTGACAATTCGTCTAAGCATCTGAATAGTTAAACCTGTCACGTCACCAACTTGCTGCAAAGACGTACAAGAGATAACAATGTTATAACATTGATGGAGTTAGAAGTTGCAGCATAGTCTCATAAGTTGAACTAACAAAATTGTCATCATTACTCTGAGATGTCAGCTTATCTCCTGAACACGTGAAATCAACCAGCACCGTAGAAGTACATGAATCTGTGAAGACACCAATATGTTGCAGCACCTTCATACCTTGAACCTGCACTTTCCTACTACATTATCAAATTAGCCTGAACCAATCAAATCGTGAAAAGTGATAGAAGTCTAAAAATTTGTCTGCACATTAATGCTGCAAGGAACATAAGGAATAAATGTCACATCAGTCTGCTAGAATCTGCAGCATCAGATCTGCAAAAACTCAATTGGCTGCCTTGTGGGTACCGCACATTTATCTATTAATTGACTCAAGGTTCCCACCAATCAAAGAGGAGATATCAGTCAAGATAAAAATTCTTGCGAGAGGGAGATCACATGAGGGGCAAACAGAGATTTAACGAAGGAACCTTTTTCTGACATTCAAAGGCTTCTGCATCACGAAAAATTCAGGCTATTCATTTAAATTGCATTGAATTCTTATCGATTATTTCTACTTTTGTAATTATACTTTAAGCATGATTATGTGTAACTAATTTGTTAGTGCAAGACTTGACTAGAATTCCTATGTTGTAGCAGTTATTGGTATTAATCAAATATTTCTTTGAATTTGATTGTATCTTCTTACTTTAAAACATCTTTAAACTCTGAAAATGTTTTTTCTCCATCTAGCCAATCGAGGTAAAACTGCAACTGAGAGTGTGAATGAAATATACTAGACCATTGAAAGTGTAAAAGCAGTATAGTAGTTTTTATTAGGGATAGTAGAGACACTCAGAAGCTACATAGAAACGGTAGTAATTGCATTGAATTAGCACATATGACGTCATCTAGTTCAATGTGCTAGACCGCATCGGGAGATGTGTATGGTAGGTTTTTTCTCTTAAAGAGCATATTGCAATTTGAAGAATGTTCTGATTAATGTTATAGTTGTGAAAGTACAAGGAGGCTAATAGTCAAGTCTGCACATTTATTATTTGATATTTTACCATTATTGTTTGCAATTATCGACATAACATTTATTCTACAATTAGATCAAGTTTATCTTTCTTAAAGCTGTAGCATTAACACTTTGTCATAAAAAAGATATATGTAATCCATTTTTACACAATATTGAGTGAAGATTCATGAAATAGTTTTAGTTTTCTTAAAGTCGAACGTGTTCTTGAGGAACTGACCTTGGAATTTGTTGGGTTTTATGTTCTAAAACTCGTAGTTTGTAAACACTAATGTGCATTCTATTTATCAATAAAGTTGTTATAGAGGTTATTCAGTAAACTTTTTATTGAATAAGTGAATTATTGTTAATATAACTCTAAATCCAATAAACTAAAGAACCCATGGCTATAACATGTATACTTTAATTATATATGTGAAGACATAAAAGTGGATCAAGTTCGAGTAAATAGCCAAAACAGTCTATAGTATAGGGATAAGGCTAGGTACCTTATCCTGGTAACACTATTGAATGCGACTCACTTTGTATTTGATACAAACGATGTAATCCTGAGTTGTTCATGTAGAGACATATAAGTGGAGACGTTTTATACAATGAGTTTGCATAAGATCGGATCACGAAATAGTCACGATTACTTTATAACGCTGTTTACTGTTAACACTGACTAATTCAACTAGATGACTTAGGTAACTCGATCTCAATCTTGAGCTAACTATGAAATCGAGTAGATAGCTAGAGACATGGTTTTGCAAGACAAAATTCACTCTTACCCGACGTAGGGTTAGTAGATAGGTCGTTTCCTTAAGTACTGATTTCAAGTCTTGAAAAAGGGGCCCCACCTTCTTTGGTCTGAGAGGAACTCGGTTTAATGATTGGATCACAAACCAATTGTTCATTAGAGAATCAGCGGGACTTAAGGAATAAGATGTATTCATAGGGGTAAAACGGTAATTTTGACCTAGCTGTGATTACGGACAACCTGTGAAGGATTGACTTACTAATTATGGTTATACCAAGTGGACAAAAATATATCTACAGTGAGGAGAATGCAGCTACGGGCTTTAGTGGAGTGTCCTGTTAGTTAACGAATGTTGGTTAACTAAGTTGAAGAGTTTAGCCGATTAATCTCGGATAATTGGAGCTCATGATCTGTAGGTCCATTAGGTCCCTCTACTAGCTTACAAATGGACAAAACCATAGATAGTATGGTGAATGAGTTTGAACTGTTCAAACTCAGCGTAAGGAATGAACGTTGGGTATATTTGATATGTCTAACGTATTAGCGTTTAATTACGAATTAAACAGACAAAGAGAGTTGAATATAATATTTAAATATGATTTAGATATTAATTATATGAATAGGGATTTATATTAGTTTCTTGGAAAAATTGGGATTAGTGGAAAAAATAATATTATTTTAGGGAAATTTTCACAGATAGAAAAAATATCAAATTATTTACAGAAAATAGCAAAAAGAACACTGATAGACATTGATAGACTTCTACCAACATCTATCACTGATAGACTTTTATTATTTTTATTACTGAAAGACTCTGATATACTTCTATAAGCGTCTATCACAACTATCTAAAAAATTTGCTATTTTGTTAAATAGTTTCCCTTATTTTTTATTTTTAAAAATTTTCCATTATTTTATTATTTAATATTAAAATAATATTAAAATTATTTTTATATTTAATAAATTATTTTTTAAATATAAAATTCAATTCCAAATTGATTTTTCCACTAATTAAGCTAGTAGCTTAGTTGTAATTCCCTCAATTAGCCACTCAAATTGATCAAGTTTTGTTGTCAATTTGATATGCAATTAGATTGCATGTTAATCCTGGATAAATAAAGATGATGTAGGCTGAGTTTTGGGTTGAGATCTTTTGCAAATTAAAGATTACTTTGCTTAAATCTCTCAAGAACTCTCATTCCTCTCCAACCTTCATTTCCTCACAAATTCACCACAAATTTGGATCCAACCATCCAATCTAAGGCCAGAGAATAGTAGAGAAGACTCTTGTGGTAATCTACAAACAAGTGGTGTTCATTTTTGTGGAGAAATCAAGGAGAATTTGATCTACAAATGTTGTAATTTCTAACTCTCTATTTTCCCCTCTTTTGCATGAAAGTTTATCTTTAAAATTGAGCATGTTAGAGTGTAATGTATTCTAATTCGCTTCTGTTGCATGTTTATATATCCTTTAGAATATTTCACGTATTACTTGCTATTGCATTGATTCATATAGTACAAGCCATTTTCTCACAGTAAAAATAGCTGTCAGTTACTCCCCTTACATGTTTTATCTTCTTCCTTCCCTATTTCTTGCTTCATTTGAAAAAAAAAATATTTAGAAAAAAATTACCTTTATGGTACCTGATCAGTTTTTAAGAATATGTGCATTTGATCACTAATGTTTTACATTGGTCATTTTAATCTCTAAGTTTTTTAGAATAGCTTTAAAAGGTCTATCTACTAACAAAATCACTAAACTTTAAAAAAAATAAGAAAAAAAACTCATAATTAACCTGGCAAGATGATTTGGAAAAAAAGTTATATTTTTAATAATTTCTTTATTTGCTCTGTTTTTCTCTCCTCTCCATCTATCCTCTCCCTTTCTCTTTCATCTTGTGTAAGTAGTCATCTTACTGACTCCTCTATCTGAAGTTCAGCTTTGTGGCCTCTAATAGGATTGTACGCACTGCAAAGCCATTGATGATTTGCTTGAAGCTTTGGAGATTTATTTAGCTCTTTTTTCCAATATCAACCATAGCCTACAACATTAAGAAGGGATTAAAGACCCACTTATCAAAGAAGGAACATGATCCGCTTGAAAGCTTAGAGATCTATTAAGCACTTTTAAAAATAAAAAACCAAATAAGCATATAAACAAAGTTTAGAAATTAAATTTAGTCTTCATTGCATATTACATCATAAAGAGGGAATTCGTTGATTACCCTATATAAAATCGTTTAATCTAGATTTCTATTGAGATAAATAATAACATTGTGAACATAGACATGATAATTAGTAGAAATAATATAATATTGAAAAAGCTTTTGATCTTGTCCTTCACTTATTATGGACTTTTTGGAGCGCTGAGTTGAGATATGATGCCTGGATATATGATGTCTGTGGAGTTCATATGTCTGTGTTTGGGGTGCAGAGTTGTTTTACTCTGAATTCATATGTCTGTGTATGGGGTGCAGAGTTAATTTCATATGTCAGTGGTATCTGATACAGTTTTTTAAAATCTAAATAAACAGATGTTATGATGATTATTTTTGTTTAGAAAATTTTTTATTCAATAATTCTACACATCTTTTGCTTGGATAAATATGGATTGAAATTTATTTTTCATTTTTTTTAAAATACACATCTATGATTGATGAGCTTGAAATATGGTCAATGTTTAAATTTTAGACCATTAATTCCTAATATTATTTTTATACAAAACCAATCATTCTAAAAATTTGATTTCTTATTAATTGGTTTGTTTAGTTGGACAAAATTATTTGGATTAATTTGGTGAAAATAACTGTTGACTTAAATATTATGTGGAATACATCACCAAAATGTGTTCATAATAAGATGCCTATATTAAAGGTCATATTACATGCTTTATACAAAATTATGCAAATACCTTATCAACGAGTCACATTTTATCCCTCGTTTACATGCACACAAAAAATATATATATGGTCAACAAATTACCAAGTTCACTCACAAAATACACAATCATCCATACATCAATCAGATCAGTTCGTCTTGCCCAACATATGTAGGCAATATCCTCTTCTCGCATGGGAGGGAATTGCTAGGAAACAATTTGTTTTTTGAATATCAGTCACTATCATATCGATAAGGGTCAACTGATCAACTTCCTCCGAACCATCAACTTGATATATTTGATCGATGACTTCCTTTCGTCTTCCGGATTCCATTTCATATTTCTCCTTTTGCCATGATACGAGCTTGTCCAACTTTTGTTCATTGATGTCCATTGCTGTTCGTACTAGGTCAAACATTTCAGATTGGAAGACAGTCCTCTTTCGCTTGCTGCCTCTTGAACCACTACTAGGTCCCACATGCCTATTTGTTGGTGTATCTGAGAAAACCTCATCCATACCGTCAACCGTCGGTATATTCTCAGACAATCCATGGTCAGGCTGCTCATTATCCTGTGATCCCAAACACATCCTCCAAATGATCATCTGTTTCAGATGCTTGATCCCAAGGGGTTTGACAACCGTCACCAGTAGCCCTGTCATTTCCAAACACGATGGAAAGTTCATCATAGTGAGGAAATGGTTTATGTCTCATACCCTTCGCGTTGGGATGAGACTACAAGTGAATATATAATATGTTAGTATAAAAAATATAACAATTGTGGTAATATATTGTAATATCTTGTCTTACCCGAACCCATAGATAAAAAACGTCCTGCTCTACGTCTAAACACTTGAATTCCTTGTTCCAACCGAATTCGCTACATGCGTTACTCAACATCTCAGCAATCGTTGTATACTGTCGCTTTAAAAACCTAACCTTGCACTCTACTGTGGTTATCCCTATGCCACATGTAGGAATTTTCTCATGCAGCAGACGCTGAAGTTGTTGTAAATAGCCAGGCTTGAAAGTACCATTATCAGCTCTCCACCCACTCTCAACCAATTGTAGTAACGACTCGACCAACTTTGCATCTTCAACCTTAGACAAATGTGTTTTTTTATTCTCTCACGTCCTGCCATTAAGCTACAGACATGTGTATATCTAACTCAATTTTGGGAACATATAGATAAACGAATTTATAAGTATGATATACAAAAGACAATTTTCATAACTCAAACCAACAAACAAGCACAATATCGCGTAATTGAAAGTAGTATATTGTTTAAGCTTAAAAAAACATGAACTAAATCAAAGGAAGTTTCAATTCAAAGTAAAGCAATTCAATCAATAAAATATTTTTTCATGATGCTTGTTCCCATGCATTGAACATTTGAGTCGCCAAGTCATCCCTAAAGCTAGTCCATTCGTCAGACATTTCAATAAATTGAATGTTTTCATCGCCCAGTTGAGAAGATGAAGAGTCTGAATCATCTGGTGCATCAAACATTGCAGTTGGGCCCATCTCCCTAGTGATAAGGTTGAGTGATAAGGTTGTGAAGCAGGCAACATGCCGTAATTGTTCGACATTGGACCTTCATTGGGTAGAATGATTTCCCACGAAGTATTGCCCACCGACCCTTAAGTACGCCAAATGCTCTTTCTATGCAGTTTCTAGCATATGAGTGTTTCATGTTGAAAAATTCCCTTGGATTAGTTGGTGCATTTTCAGTACCACGTCATTCTGAAAGGTGATAACGTTCTCCCCTATATGTTGCCAAAAATTCCTCGGCATTGGGATATCCAACATCACATAAGTAGTAATAACCTAGACACGGTACACATAGTTAATTGACAAGCTATTTGCTTTTGAACACAGAAACTGTAGTTACGAAAGCCTATACCATTGGGAACCTTCAATCTAGTAGGTCGAGAAATTGCATCTCTAAGCACTCTAGAATCGGTTGCAGACCTTTCCCATCCTGGCATCACGAATATGAACTCTCCATTCGGAGAACAGACTGTAAGCACATTTGTAGCAATATCACCCTTTCTGGTACGATATCGGGGTCGATCGGTCGCACTTACATTCACCTTAATGTATGTGTCATCCAATGCACCCAGACAATTCTGTTTGAGTTCATACATCAGAAAAAAAGTCAACAAATTTGTTTTTCGTGAAAAACAAATACCTAGTACTTGACTATGAACGGAGATACAATCGTTGTAATACCTCAAACCATTTCCACCTATCGTCAGTGCATTCGTTTGTGATAGGCTCTGATTTTTTTAGCAGTACCTCATGAAGTTGTAGCACTGCAGTGAGAACTAACTTGAAATGCCTTGAAACAGTTTCACCAGACCATGCAAACTGTCGTCGAACTACATGATTTTTAACGTCATGCGCCAATATGTGGAGGAACATTGCCACCATCTCCTCGACATCAACACACTGGGTTGCTGTCAGACGACCGGTCGTCCTAAGCATATTACAAAGGATTGTGAACGTCCTTCTATCCATCCGCGTGCTTTCGCGACAACATATGTCATTCTCATAAATAAGTCGAAAGAAGTTCAGCTGCCTAACCCAATTTCTAATGTATGACGGTTGGTTCTCTATTCTACGATGGTCATTCAATAGTAAGGTTAAAGATAGCAAGAGTTGGTACTGGGAGGTGGTAATGATTGAGAGGATGGTAAATAGTTCTTCGTTTTCCATATTAAGGATAGGAAAGACGTCAAACTGTTCCTGAAACCATAAGAGGTAATTTTAATATAAAAATTCTCAAAAGATACATCTAGTGTTGTGCACAACATGCACATCACTTCAACTCTAGTAGACTAATTCCTACATACATAACGACCATTCCAATGATAAACCCTAGTATTAGATATTGTGTATTATTCAATTGTCGTCCTTCATTCTCACTAATTGGAGAAGTGTGACGTCCAACTTCACTAGGTGGAACAGTTAGTGACTGGTCAACAGTTGACAATCTAAATTGGATATATGCATACTCTACTTCCTCAACAGTTTCGTATGACCGGCAAAATGCTCCCCTAAACTCATTGACTTGTCGATAGCATTTGTGCCACGACATGTAAACCCCTGGCTTACGACTAACGAATACAACATAAAACTTCGTTTTTCCCATACTCCTAAACAATACCGAAATCAACAGTTAACTATGGTATTAGCAATACAAAAAACTATAGTCATGTTATAAAAAGTAAGGGTTAGGTATAGTGTTTTATTTGGGTTAGGCCTCATTTCAAATATATTAAATCGAGATATAGATATTGGGCATCGGTTTGTATGAAAGTCTAAGCCTACTTTATCCAAGTTTTCCAATTAATTAAATCAAGTATCATACCTAAAAAATTTATCAAATATATATGTTTAGTATTTTGAAATACATAAATAAATTTAATATTTAGCAAATATACTAATTACATTAATTTGACTTAGACACACTATTATGTCCCTATAATTTAAATCATCTTAAATTTAGTCATTCGAAGTTCATTCACTTTTAACTTGGCTAAATAATTATACTAGTTTTAATGCAATAAACAATATATTAATAAATTTTTAAATTTATAGTGAAAATGCTAATAACAAAAAACAGTGTGAGTAGTTTGTGTAATTTGCTGTTAAAATTGAACTTAGCATCTTTATTTAATAAATCAATTCCCACAAAGTAGAAAATTTTACTAGTTTTAATGCAATAAAGCACAATATATGAATAAATTTTTAAATTTATAGTGAAAATACTAATAACAAGGTAGTTTGTGTAATTCGCTGTTAAAAATTTAAATTAACATCTTTATTTAATAAATAAATTCACACAAAGTAGTAAATTTGGGTTGGCCTAAAATTTCTCTTCAACTTTGTTTTCTAAATCATACATAAACTAATTAGTCAATATCAATATATTTGTTTAAATCATACAAATTTTCTGTTGATATATGTTTTGTTTCTAATGTAGCAAATTTTGTCAGACAAATACAAAATGAGTAAAAAAATGTTCGAAAAATACCCTAAACAAATCCTAAGAGAATAAACATAAGAAAATGTCGAACAAAAGTCATAGATATCAAAGTATTATACGAAATAATTTAAATAAAAAGAAAATTACACAAATGTCCAACAAAAATCAAACATCAAACTAGTGAACAAAACTCATAAACCTTATAGCAGCAAAAAAAAAATTACAAGAATGTCCAAGAATTATCAAACATAAGTAGAATGAACAAAACAATTAAATAAAACATATTGATGTAACTAACTACAAAGGGAAAAACACATTCCACCAACCTCAAACTAATTTGTGCAGAATGTATTAGTTTGGGGCCTGCATACAATAGAAAATAATGTATTAAGATCAAACAACAAATCTTTATAAAAAATGTAAGAGGAGTTAATTTTATGTGTGTGTGTGTGTTGGGGGCAGGGGAAGTTTGGTATATCTAATACAAATTACCTTCTTTCGTTCAAATGGTCAAAAAGGAGATCTACACGATGGACCAACTGAAAACCAAAATATAAAACATTAGTACTCAAAGTTGGGTGGAAAGAAACCATAAAAATACAGAATGAAAAAAAAAAGGCCAAGGATGGCTATTAGGAATAACTCACCAGACTACAAAGGAGATTAGTGAGCAATGGAGATTTCTCAAGAGTATAAAACGTGGGATACAAGTGATTTATAGAAGAATAAAGGTGGTGGTTACCACCTAATCTTATTAATTGATGGTGTGGGAAGTAATGTTGTGCAATAAACACAACCATCTAACCCAATAAAGCATTAAAAAGAGGATAAGACAACACTAATAATGGGCCTCAGACATCAATATATTTTGGGTGTATTTCATGTTAAAAAAATTGTGGTTCAGCAGGTGAACAGGAGACATAATAAATGAAGGTTGGTTGTAGTAAATGTTATACTAATGAGACAGCTAGAATGCATTAGCTATACCAATAGTACATATCGAAAATAGAGATGAAAATAACAAGATGAGAGGCATCACACATCCATGAGTGATCAACATTACCAAAAATTCTATATAATTGGAATGAGTTAGAAGAAAAAAAAATTAGATAAAAAAAACTAGAGAATTTCATCCATCAAAACGAAGTAATAAAAAAAATAGAGAAATCAATTGGCAAATTTTAACATCCACATATTTACAGTCGCTATGCATGAAAAAAATGACATAAATCATGAAATAAAAATTTAGATTTAGTTCATACCGAAACAAAAAAAAAACAAATTAAATCATGAAGAAATCAAGATGCAAAACAAATTAAGAGACAAATAAAAAAAATGGAGAAATCAAGATGCAAATAAAAGAAGTGATAATGGAAGCATCAAACAACACAAATTAAAAAAATAAACCGAGGAATCCTATCCAGCAAAACGATCTAATAAAAAATAGAGAAATCAAGATGCAAATAAGAACATCCAACATATTCATAGATTGAAAATCGACATGTATGAAGAAAATAACATAGATTGTGAAAGAAAATTCGATCTAGATCATTAAAAAAAATCAATCATCCAAATGATTTTACCTAATATGTAAATCAAGAGGTGGGGGTGGAATCATCATTGGCCGATGTGGGTTTAGAAAACATACATCTTCCCCCTCCCCCCACCTAACTTCAATTTAGAACCCATGGACCCCACCATGTATTTCCTTCCGCAAATCGAACATGCATTTGATCCCACAAACCCAAACAAGGAGCGAACTATGAATGAACCAGAGGAATATCAAATCCATGAGGAAAATGAAGGAACCGGCAAGGATTTTTCATGGGTGAAGTGGTGAGGGGAGTGAGATCTGAGCAACGATCGAGAGAAAAAATCCTTCTCCATAAAAGAACCATGAAATCTGAGAAGAAGTTTTCGGAGAAAAAACCCTTCGCCATGGAAGAATTAAGAAATATAAGATGAGGTTTGTGAGGGATTCAATCAGAGAACCAAATCAGAGAAGAAAAATCCTTCTCCATGGAAGAATCAAACAAATCTAAGATGAAGATTGCAAGGGTTTCAAAGCATCAGTAATGAGTGAGAGAACCAAAGCGTCTGAAGAGAATAATGAGTGAGAGAACCAAAGCGTGTAATTATTGAGAGAACCAAAACGTCTAAAGAGAGGAGAGAGATCACATATCACCGTGTACTGTGCAGATGTCATTTTACCTGATGTGGGGAGTTATCATCTCAGTGGGCCAAACAATGAGATGGGTTAAAAACCCATCCCATCTCATCTCATATCAGTGGGCCAAACAGCCCCTTAGGGGGTGTTTGGGGTGAGGAGATGAGATGAGATTAGTTGAGATATAAACTCAACTCATCGTTTGGGAGGCCAATATCGTATGTCACCGACATTTTATATCATGTCCACCAACAGTGCACTCAGCTCACATCACCAGTGGCCACCTCCGACGACCAACTTCGGCAACCACATGCGACGACCAACTCCGACGACCACCTCCGGCGACCAACTTCGGTGATCACCTCCGACGACCAACTCCGGCAACCACCGCATGCAGCCAACTCTGGCAACATTCAACCACCATTGTTGCGGCCAACTCCAGCGACCACCTCCGACAGCCAGCTCCGGCAACCACCACATGTGGCCAACTTTGGCAACATCTAATCACTATTGTTGATGGCCAACTCCAGCGACCTCTAATGGCGGTCGCTCCACCACTCCTACAACCATTATTTTAAATTATAACTACTACAAATTTGAGCTTTGTTGATACATCATCTCTTTTAAATTATGATTACTACTCAAAACCCTCTTTGCTACAGTTGTTACTATTTTTTAATCATCCTCTCTTTTTTTCTTTGTTACAATGTTTACTATTTTCTACCTAAACAAAAATAGTTTATACCCCAATCACAAACTATTATAACTTAGGCTATAATAGTCTGCACCCCAAACACTAACTATTATAACCCACTGACTATAATAACCAACTAAGCGTCTTGACTTCTCCTAAATGTTTATATTTAAGTTGCCGCACAAAATTGTCAAACACAAAAGTACGTAAGTTCCATCAAAATGTTGAATTTTCGATTTTTTTTATTAGTTCATTAGTATTTTATAGTCATTCTTTATAGTAATTGGACATTCATACAATCACTTTAATCAGGTAAGAAATCAAACAATTTGTATAAAAACACTATTGAGAAAAAATTATCAGACACATGAGTGGTTTTTATTTTAAAATGTTTTCACATGAGTGGTTTTTGTTTTAAAAAGTTTTTATCAAAAGTATTAAAATAAAAATGACCTAACTAGAAACGTCACATGCACAAATTTGTAAAATGATTGCTTAAATTAAAAAACAATTGAAATGCGTAATCCAAAAGTAAATCCTAAACCCATTTTCCAAAACTACCAACAATACATGTGTGCTAAAAAAAATATGTAGAATTATTGAATAAAAAAATTTTGATAAGAAAATAAGTAGACATAAGCTTAAAGAGTTACTTCCAAGCTAAGGATCCTCCCTTTGGTGAAAAATTGCAACCATTCAAGCTTCAAGATACACATTTTCATCCAAAGTCATAATGAATCTAAAAATCCAGATTCACACACATATTTAATGTCCAATGTATCCAATTTAATTTCATGTATTTATATTTGGGTGTAGATTAATTCATTTTAAAAGAAGAATTTGAATTTGAATGAAATTTTCAGAGTCTAATCTCCCAAGCTTTATGCTTTCTTTGTATTCTTGTGTTAGAATGCATGTTTTAGAACTTTCAATCTAGCCTGATCAATTAGATGGTGGGAAGTTCGAAATCTTGAAGCTAGGAACAAGTTCTCTTTCTTCTTGATCTTTGATAAATTCTTTCCAAGCCAAAACTGTTTAGTTTTCTTAGGGTTGTCTATCAAATTTGTTAATGGGGCTTATTTTTATTATTATTGTGGGGGTTCACCTAGAATTAGGTGAGTTCTCAAGCATGAGGTAGTTCCATTTATCAAGTTTCTAAACAATAATAATCATCATAAAACCAGATTATTTATGTAAAAGAAAGAAAACTGCACCAGATACCTCTGACATATGAACTCAGCACCCCAAACAACCAAAACACAGACATATGAACCCCATAGACATATAAACTCCACAGACATCATATCTCCAAACATCATATCTCAACTCAGCGCCCCAAACAGCCCCTTAGAGAACTCATATGATCATCTACAAGTAATTTTGTCAACACTTTTGGTGTGATTGAAATACCTTTTCAAGTGTTTAATTCAAAAATCAGTCATTTTGAAAGAAATACAAGTGTTTGACAATCACTCAAAACAGATTTTGAAAGTCATTAGTGTCATTATTATAAACGGTTCTTATAAAAGTGTTTAAATGAAAATGAATTTTTAAAAAATATTTATTTTTTAAGTTAATCTAAATGGACCCGAAGTCTTTCACACGAGGCTTGTGGGTTGTGCCGTGAGATTTAGACTTGATTAAAAGACTTGTCTTCTGGAAGTATTATTTTGATGGAAGAAGATACTATTGGAGCATTGAAGAGGTATTTTCGTGTTCGAAAATATACAAATATAATTTGGAATATATATTTATAATAGTATAGTTCTCATTAATGGAAAATTTTCACATATAGAAAAAATGTCAAACTATTTACAAAAAAATAGCAAAAAAAAATCACTGATAGACATTGATAGACTTTTATCTGCATCTATCAGTGATAGACTTCTATCATTTCTATCACTGATAGACCCTGATAGACTTCTATCAACGTCTATCACAACTATTTAAAAATTTTGTTATTTTGTGTAAATAATTTCTCTTATTTTTCTATATTTAAAAATTCTCCTAGATTAATAGTCACAAGTGTAAACTTGTGAACTCATCTGAAAAGTAATATACTCCTTTTACAAAAATCAATATAATGGTGGAGTGACCATGCATCTATTTGCTATTAAATGATGTTGGAGATTATACTAACTCAATCCTTGTGATTATTTTCTCACAATCTATTTTCTATTATTTATTTTTAAAAAATTAATAAAAAGAAGTTGAGCTTTTAGATAGATGAAAAAACAAAAACATATTTTTTAAAAGATATATATTTTTCTTTAATTTTCTTTTTATTTAGAATGGGTGTTTGTAAATTTGGTTTTAAAAATTAAATGATTATCAAATAACTCTAAACATATATTATCTAGAAGTGGATTAATTTTTAAAGAAAAACAATGAAAACTTTTAGGTCCCATTTGGGTTTTTTTTTACAAAAAAAAGTTGTACTTGTTTTCTCAAAATTTTTTACTCATGTTTTTCAGATTTCCTACGCGTCTTTGAATTCGTATCGAGTTTTTTTTACAAAAAAAAAAGTTGTGCTTGTTTTCTCAAAATTTTTTACTCATGTTTTTCAGATTTCCTACGTGTCTTTGAATTCGTATCGAGTTTTCGAAAACAAAAAAACAAGATTTTGAAAACTATTTTTTTAGCTTTTAAATTTTGTCTTTAAATTTGAAAACAACCCTAAAAGGTAAATAACAGAAATAGAAACTAATAAATGCAAGTATTAATCATACAAGTTTCTACTAATTTAGAACAGTTGAAAGAAAATGGAGTTTTTGCATGAACTATTTGGCAAATACATATTTCAATTGAGAACAAAATTATTAACATGCCATAAAAAGGAAAAAAGACAGTTATTTGATTCAATTGATGGACTCAATAGATCAAAGTACAACAAAAATTATTTGATTTAATTTCTTCCCATTCGTTGTTTCAATCTCGCCATATTCACCAATATTGCAACATAGATCTTGTCTTTCGTTTCATCCATAAACTGGAAATAAGCATGTTTCCAACTTCTCTTCAATATTAAAGGTCCAACAACTCCCCAAAATCCCAAAGCATATCCAATCATCACAATAATATAAAACCACATTTTCTCCAATTTGTCTTCTTCATGACGATCATTATCCTGAACATTATCAATTTCAACAGAAGGCTCGCCTGCATTTTCATTTGGGCATATACTCGAGAGTGGATCCCCACAAAGATATGGATTACCTTCATAACTGGATGCATCATTGAAGGTTGAAAGATGGCCTTCTCGAGGAATGCGTCCTGAGAAATTATTGTTCGATAACTTCAATGCGCCTAGTGAATTTAAGCCTGACATGCTATTAGGAATTGACCCAGATAGTTGGTTGAATGAGAAGTCAAGGGATTCCAATGCTATTGATCTTCCAATCTCCACCGGAATGGTTCCTGATAGATTATTATGAGACAAATTTAAGGCAAACAAACCATTTATTGTCACTATTTCCCTTGGAATATGTCCGTGCAAGTTGTTAGTCGAGAGGTCTATAGCCATCATTGAATATAGTTGTAAATAGGAATAGTTCAAGTTGCTTGATTTCATGACTTGTGTAATGTTGCTCACGTAACAAAGTGCATAGGGATCTTCTTTAGAGTTGCACACCAATCCGTTATTTGTTATTGATTCTCGACTTGCACTAAAATTGCCAACATTTGGTGGGATGTTTCCCACTAATTTGTTGTCAGCAAGTATCAAAATTTGTAAGCTTGGAAGTAACCACAAAGTTGAAGGAATAGTGCCGTTGAACATATTGCCTCGAAGATTCAAAATTTGCAAACTTTGAAGTCTTTTTCCCAACCATTTAGGAATATTGCCACAGAATTTATTCCCTTCAAGATCCAAAACTGACAAAGATTTAAAACTTCTCATGGCCATGAGTGGGTCTCCTTGAAGTTGATTTCTTGCCAAGTTCATCACTTCAAGATTTGAAAGATTTTGAAATGAAGAAGGAATTACGCCTAAGAGCTTGTTTGATGATAGATCCAAGAGATCCAAGTTTAGAGGTGAAAGACAACTAGGAATTGTCTCAGATAAATTATTGTTTGAAACTACGAGGAGCATTAGATTCTTCAATCTGCAAAAGGACTGTGGCAAGGAACCATTGATGTGAGCATTGGAAATCAATAGTCCCATCAAATTAGGCATTTGATCATCAATGCTCTTTGGAAGTGGTCCATTTATTTGATTGTAGGAAAGTTCTAAAAAATATAAATTTTGAAATCTTAACCATGTTGGTGTGGGTCCTACAATATTAGTATTGAACAAATTTAAATATTCTAGTTTTTTTGTGTTCCAATCCAACGAGGGAATTCAATTGTTCCAAAGCCCAGAGTCGAGCGCACAGAAAATATCCTCAATTGAAAAGTAGGAACCCAATTATTTTTCATTTCAAAAGATAGAAGTCCATTTTCATCCATAAACAAGAATTCCAACTTAGAGATATTAACAAAATGGATTTCCGAAAGAACACCTTTGAGGTTATTCTTAGAAAGATCTAACCAATTGAGACTTCGAAGTTGTCCAAAACTTTCCGGAATGACCCATCCAAATTGTTCTTTCTAAGATCCAAGTTCATTAAATTTGATAATTTTCCAAATGAGATTGGAATTCCTCCACTAAGCATATTATAAGAAATACTCAAGTACTCAAGACTTAGACAAATTTCCAAATGAAGAGGGAATTAGACCATAGAGTGAATTCTTTTGAAGATTAAGAGACCTCAAATTTTTTAATTCTCCCAACCAACTTGGAAGTCCTCCATTGAGCATATTATTAGAAATATCCAAGTCCTCAAGACTAAACAAATATCCAAATGAAGAAGGAATTGGACCACAAAGAGAATTTTCTTGAAGTTTAAGAGACTTTAGGTTTTTAAATTCTCCCAACCAACTTGGAATGGGAATTGTATGCATCCCAAATTGGATATTATTTAGAAAAAGACTTTCTAGACCATACTCTTTACAATGTGCAGATAAATTTTTATAATTACCAAAAACATCTTCACCAAGGAGCCGGTTGAATGATAAATCAAGACTTTTCAGGTAGCAATTGTTTCTAACTATTGAGAACAAACCACCTTCGATACTACTGAACAAGTTGAATCCAAGATTCAAAGTATCAAGATTCCTAAAATTACTTAACCAAGATGGGATAGAAGAATTATATCCATTATCATAAAGATCTAGAAATCTCAGAGAAGTCATGTTCTGAAGAATACTAGGAATTGGACCGACAAACATATTAGCAGACAAAATGAAGAATTTGGTGGAGCATAAATATGATGGGTATTTTGAAGACTACAAAAACTCAATTTCAATGACATTAAAGAAGAAGGAAGAGGATTCAACACTTGCATCAAATCTAAATCTAGCTTACTTTGAACTACTCTTACACCACTCAAGTCAAGGTCTTCCAAAGACGAAAGACTAGAAACCCATCCAAGACCATCAATAAACAACTTCGCCGGATGAAAAAAATCCAATACATCCAAATCATTCTTATGGTTGTTGAAATCAAGAACAACAAGTTTAGTTAGATTTCCAAGAGAACGTGGAATTCCTCCATGAAAGTAAGTGTGAGAAAGATTAAGATATGTTAATTCGAGCATCTCAGCTAAATTATGAGGAGTTTGAGTGTAGTTGAAAAAATTCGCACTTAAATCCAAGTAATTCAAATATTTCAACTCAAACAAACTAGAATCCACACCATTACTAAGCAAAGCAGAGGAATAGGTATACTCATGATTTCGAAGATCAAGCTTGACGACATGGCCACCAATTGTATGGTCGCACACCACTCCTTTCCAACTGCAACAATCTGTTCCTTTCCAAGAACCCAGCCGATTAGAAGAATCAATGAAACTTGCTTTCAGTATGAGCAGAGATTCTCTCTCTTGTTTGATGCAAGACGCAGTTGAAACTTGGTAGGTATGAAGAAGTATTATAAGGACAACGAAGAAGAGAACCACCAAAATGGTACCATTCTTACCCATTTTCTTAGCAAATTGATTTTCTGCTTCAATTTGAATTTCCAGGTCTATATATAAACCAACCTTTCTGAAGTAAGTTTCAATTCTTGTAATTTTTTTTTCTTCTTGTAATCTTTTTCAACAACTCTGCTTCATCCCCTCTAAAAATCATTTTAAAAATAATGATTTTAAGTAAACTATTACTTATTAATTAGAAAAAATACTATTAACACAAAAAATATCAAATTATTTACCAATGATAGACCGCGATAGAATTCTATTGCTTTCTATCGCTCAAGCAAATAAATTCTATCGCATTCTATCACTGATAGACTGTAAAACTTTTCTATATTTGTAAATAGTTTGACTCATTTTTCTATATTTGAAAACCGCTCAAAATTAATTATTTATTAATATTATGGTTATTATTAAGAAAGCTAGATAATAAGACCCTTCATGCTAAAGTGTGTGATTTCTTCCTCTTTCCATGTGGGACTTGGGTCTAACCTTCTAATTTTAGAGAGTTTGTTAAAATTTTGAAGCAAGTATAGTCTATAGTTGCTAAGATTGGAAGGGAGGATCGTGTGACCTGACTCCTGTATCGTTCAGGAGTGTTTTGAGATTCCTTACGTCTTAAGTATCATTTAATGCCTTGATCCAATCGGAAAATACTTAGGTTTTGGAGTGTTTTTCTTGTCCTTAGTTTCTTCATCTCTTTCAATTGTATTTTGAATGTGCCTTGACGTCAAGCTTTGAGGTCTATTATTTTTATTGTAATTTAATATCTTTAAGGAAAAAAAATTGACCTTGACCTCAAACTGTAGTAGGAGTCTAATTCAATAATTATCCAGGCACGGGACCCTATGAGGCAGTTGGAAGTATTGGACAAATCTTGCAGACTCATTCAACAAAACTAGATTTCAAGCATTAACTTAATTTTCAATTATCAATTCCACACATCCACCAATATAACATCCACTTGTAAATATAGATAGAACCATTTAATTTGAGCCTATCTATAATTCCTCAATTCTAAATTAAACCAGAAATACAATTGAAAATAGTATATTATTTTGTTGGTTTTCAATTTTTAAACTATTTAGAATATTTTTAAATCTAAACATATCAATGAAAATAATTATCACATACTTATGCTTTTTAAAATCCAGTAACAAAAGATAAATAAAAAAGAAAATAGATAAGAAATTAGGAATGAAAAATATTTGACCACTTAAACTATATGACGTAGTAACATATTTATGTTTATGTCTATTTTTATCACTAAACTTTTAAAAGTGTTCAATAAGTCCTTGAAACTTTTAATTTTATATTCATTCAGTTTAAACATTGACCGATATATTTTAAAGTTTTTAATTTTATATTAAGTTTATGAATTTTAGAAAATGTTGAATACATCCTTAATCTTTTAATTTTGTGTCAAAATAGATCTCTAAATTTTAAGTTTGGTATCTAATAGGCATCTCTTCTAATATACATATATATATAAATCTAATGCACCCATTTTGATTTTTTTCTAAAAAATAAATTGTTGAATATAACAAGGTCCTATTAAATAAAAAATTAAAAATTTGAAGACGTATTAACTAGATACAAAATTTAAAAATTTAAAATATATTAGATATTAAATTAAAAATTTAGAGATATATTAGACATTTTTAAAAGTTAATAACTAAATATACCTAAACAAAGTTTAGAGATTAAACTTATAATTTTACCTTTAACCTATCTCATCTTATCCTAGAATGAATTAATTTTAATTTAAAAGAGGGAAAACAAATCCCTGAAAGGCTTTTGAAAAGGAAAAAAAACAAAAATCTTTTTCCCGGCTGAGATTCTTGCCGAATTCGATTTGCTACTCCAACCATTACCAAACTCCACTCCATATCTCGTGGACACAGATTCTTGTTTTATTTTCAATTCCTTTCTCAATTCTACGTGTGATAGAAAAAAATGGAGATTTTTTTTTGATAAATCTAAATAAAACCATTTAATCTAGCTTTCATTGAGATAAATAACCTTGGTGGATGTGGACGTTATAATTGGTTGAAAATAATCTAATATTGAGAATAAGTTTTTTGCATTGTCCTTTACTTCGAGAAGTCAACACTCGAAGTCTTTTCCACGGCAGCTGGCCGGATTATTATTTAAAATGACTTGGAAAATAAAAACTTTTATCTTATTGACCTTTTTCTAAAAATTTGTTTGTTATTGACACTTTTGATATGTGAAATACCATTTTTATCCTTAATATTAAATATTTCACATTTTCTTCTATTTCCTACCTCTCTTTTGCTCTTCTCTTTCAACAACCAAAATATAAAAATTTAATGTCATTTAAAAGTAAAGATGCTTCAACATTTTGCTCAATTTCTAAGTATAGTTGGAAAGAACACGAAAAAACGTATAAAAACGAGTAGTCATTTAGTTAAAACGAAGTTGTATCGACGAAGATATGACAAAAATAAAATGTGCAAAAAAAGTGTGTGATCGTTGACATCATGGTACGCGATCGCTTATGTCATGGTGTGCGATCGCTTACATTAGGGTGCGTGATCATTGACTTCATGGTGCGCGATCGTTTTGCAATTTTGCTTTAGTCATATATCCGCCGATACAACTTTGTTTTAGCTAAATGACCACTCGTTTTCATACTTTTTTTAATGTTCTTTTCAACCATATTTGTAATTCTACCAAACAATTAAACAATCATCAACTCTAATACTCCAAAAGTAAAATTTATCGAAGTTTAAATGTTGTAAGACCATTTAGATTTAATATTCTTTTAAATTTTGTTCTTTTTATAACCATTATCAGCAAGAGCACGAAAAAACGTACGAAAACAAGTAGTCATTTAGCTAAAAAGAATTAGTATTAACGAAGATATGACAAAAACAAAATTGCAAAGCGATCACGTACCATGATGTCAGCGATCGCGCACTTTTTTCACATGTTTTGCAATTTTGTTTTTGTCATATCTTCGTCGATACAATTTAGTTTTAGCTAAATGACCACTCGTTTTCATACGTTTTTTCGTGCTCTTTCCAATAATGTTTATAAAAAATCAAAATGTAAAAGAATATTGAATATAAATGACCTTACAACATTTAAACTTCGATGAATTTTACTTTTGGAGTATTAGAGTTCAAGATTGTTTAATTTTTTGGTAGAAGTACAAGTATAGTTGAAAAGAACACGAAAAAACGTATGAAAACGAGTGATCATTTAGCTAAAACCAAGTTGTATCGACAGATATATGACTAAAACAAAATTGAAAAACAATCGCGCACCATGAGGTCAGTGATCGGGCACCCTAATGTAAGCGATCGCGCACCATGACAGCAGCGATTGTGCACCATGACATAAGCGATCACGTACCATGATGTCAGCGATCGCACACTTTTTCTGCACCTACGATAATTTTGTTTTTCTCATATTTTCGTCGATACAATTTCGTTTTAGCTAAATGATCTCTCGTTTTTATACGTTTTTTTCGTGTTCTTTCCAACTATGTTTAGAAATTAAGCAAAATATTGAAACATCTTTACTTCTAAATGACATTGAATTTTTCGTTTTTTGGTTGTTGAAAGAAAAGAGCAAAAGAGAGGTAGGAAATAGAGGAGAAGGTGAGTATTTAATATTAAGGGTAAAAGTGGTATTTCACATGCCAAAAGGGTCAATAGCAAACAAGTTTTTAGAAAGAGGTCAGTCACAGAAAAGTTTTTGCTTTCTGGATCATTTTGAATAATTTCCCATGTGTCCCTTATCGTGAGGTTTAAATTAAATAAAGATGAAAATTTCTGTAGATATGTCGATATATCTGTAAATATATCTATAAATCAAAAGTCCGATATCAATATTAAATATCCATAGATATCTCCAAAATCTTTTATTAATGCTTATAACACATAAAAATGTCATCTATTTAGTCTAATATGAACAAGAATACTAATAACAATATCCATAACTTAATTTGGGAGTAAAAACAATTTAATTATTAATCTAAATAAATTTTATAAAATTTGCAATTTACATAAATATCCGTCGATATCGATATATTTTGAGAAATTACCAAAAATAGGATCTTTTTTAGGAGTGTAAAGACTTTTGGGATCAAATTTTAAAACGAAGACATTTGGGACAAATTAAATGTGAATTGACCATATTACCCTCAGATGAAAAAACCTCATTTTATCCTCTTCCCTCCAAATAAAGTGACTTTAGTCTTCTTCTCCCCAGATTTTCTCTCATTTTTCTCCCACTTCTCTCTAACTTCTCTTCACTCAAGCTTCCTTGTCATACCCTAAAATTTGTAGCAACTCTCGAACATTGTCTCAACTTCAATATACTTGTGGTAAGTTTTTATGATTTTTTTATTGTTATAGATTTTTTGATCCTCTATTCTAATTCTTATATTGATGTTTAGTTAGGTTAATTTTTTTCCCTCTTGGTGCAACTTTTTCCTTGCAAATTTTTTTTTCAAGTAGTTGTTTCTATAAAACATTACATTTCTTACGATGCAAAGATAGTTAATGTGATTTTTTATCTCGCAAACATCTTGTACCTATCTCGTAACTTCCAAACTTAAAATGTCTAACTCCAAATCAATTTTATACTTGTTTTAGGTGATTTATGGTGGTTTTAAACATGTTTTAAGTAGTTTTTTGCTATTGTTTTTTTAAATCTCGCAACAACTTCCAACAACTTTCAAACTTAAAACAATCCTTCCAAACTCATTTATATACGTGTTTTGTTTAGGATGGATATGGACTTGTTTTAGGTAGTTTTTTTTTGCTATTATTTCTTTTTTATCTTGCAACAACTCTCAAATGGAGGCCGCAATGGATGCATTAGATGAGAATGAAGTTCAAGCTAGCTTGTATGATGACAAGATAAGAGCCACTAGATGGGAGTCATTAGATGAGAATGAAGTCAAGCGTTCAAAATTAATGAAAAAAGTGTTGTTGAAAAACTTATACGATAAGTTGAACAATTTAGTTATTTTCATTGTTATTGAAGATGTATGAGACAAACATTTGAATTAGGAAAGAAAAAAAATATAAAATGACAACTGTTACAAATAAAATAAAAAAACAGTTTGAATTAAGCGTTTCAAGTTTGCAAGATGTTGCAAGATATTGTGAGATAAAAAACAGCACTTAAAAAACTAGCAAACAAAGGTCCATACCGACCCTAAATCACCTAAAAAACCTATAAAAATGAGTTTGAATTGAGCGTTTCAAATTTGAGAGATGTTGCGAGATATTGTGAGATAAAAAATAATAACTAAAAACTAGCAAACAAAGGTCCATATCCACCCAAATGACCTAAAATACCTATAAAAAGGAGGTCAAATTGAGCGTTTCAAGTTTGAAAGTTGTTTCAAGATGTTACAACATGTTGCAAGATACTACGAAATGTTGCGAGATAAAAAATATTAGCTAAAAAAAATAGCAAACGAAGGTCCATACTGACCCTAAATCACCTAAAAACCTATAAAAATGAGTTTGAATTGAGCATTTCAAGTTTGAAAGTTGTTGCAAAATGTTGCGAGATGTTGCGATATATTGTGAGATGTTGCGAGATAAAAAAATAGTAGCTAAAAAACTAGTAAATAAATGTCCATACCCACCCTAAATCACCTAAAACACCTATAAAAATGAGTTCAAATTGATCGTTTCAAGTTTGAAAGTTGTTGCAAGATGTTGCGAGATAAAAACAGTAGCGTCCATACCCACCCTAAATCACCTAAAATACCTATAAAACTGAGTTTGAATTGAGCGTTTCAAGCTTAAAAGTTGTTGCAAGATGTTGCGAGATAAAAAATAGTAGCTAAAAAACTAACAAACAAAGGTTCATACTCACCCTAAATCACCTAGAACACCTATAAAAATTAGTTCGAATTGAGCGTTTCAAGTTTGAAAGTTGTTGCGAGATATTGCGAGACATTGCGAGATAAAAAACAGTAGCTAAAAAATTAGTAAATAAATGTCCATACCCACCCTAAATCACCTAGAACACCTATAAAAATTAGTTCGAATTGTGCGTTTCAAGTTTGAAAGTTGTTGCAAGATATTGCGAGATAAAAAAAATAATAGCTAAAAAACTGGTAAACAAAGGTCCATATACTCACCCTAAATCACATAAAAATAACTTTTTTTTCTTTTTAATTGTTGCAGGAATTAAAGACATTTCCACAATTTAAGGATGACCCATGTTCGAATTTTAGTTCGTTATGGTGGAGCATGGGATGATAGACGAAGAAATGTTTCAATATTTGTTACAATTCAATCTCTGAGAGCAATCAAGTTCAGAACTTAAACGTTCTGATTGCAATGCTGGCTGCAATGAATGCATTAGATGATAATGAAGTTCAAGTTAGTTTGTATGATGACAAGATAGGAGCAACTAGATGGGAGTCATTAGATGAGAATGAAGTCGAGTGTATAAAATTAATGGAAAAGGTGTTGTTGAAAAATTTATACGATGGGTTGAACAATTTAGTTATTTTCACTGTTGTTGAACAACTTATTTATTTTCATTGTTGTTGAACAAAGCTCTTTTCATTGTTATTGCTAAAAAATAGCTAAAAATAGCCATACACACTCTGAATTACCTAAAACACATATAAAAAGGAGTTCAATTGAGTATTTCAACTTTGAAAGTTGTTGCGAGATAAAAAACAATAGCTAAATTATTTAGGTATTGTTTTTTATCTCGCAACATCTCGCAATAACTTTCAAACTTGAAACACTTAATTCTAACTCATTTTTGTATGTGTTTTAGGTGATTTAGAATGAGTATGAACATTCTTTAGCTCATTTTTTAATTACTGTTTTTTTTATCTCGCAACATCTCGCTGCATCTCGCAACAGTTTCCAAACTAACTGAAACACTCAATTCTAACTCGCTTTTATATGTATTCTAGATGATTTAGGATGGTTGCGAGATAGTTGTGAGATAAATAACAAAAGCTAAAATGATGTTAAAAATCTTCCTAACATTTTGTATACCCACCTTAAATCACTTAAAATATACATATAAACATGTCACAATGAATTAGAAGTGGTGGTTGAAAGTTTTTATGTTGAAAGATAGGTGTGAGATACTTGGAAGATTAAAAAAAAGAAAACACCACCTAAATGTGTGGAGCACCTGTTGTTTTTGTAAAATAAAACTAATAGTATTCACAAGATGAAAGCAAAATAAACCCAACTCTTCTATTTCGGTAGCCAAGATCAATTTACAAATCAGAAAATTCATTAAAAAAAAATTAGAAACTTCCCAAAAAAAATACAGCAGAAATCAACATAGAATACTTTCAAAAAAGAAAAGAAAAGAAAAAAAGAATTAGTAAACAACCAAGAAGGTCAGTGATCCATTCCAGAAATCAACAAAGAATACTTTTTTAGTGATCCATTCCAGATGATGGTCGTATAAACACCTACAAAGATTCAGGAGGTCATCACTTCCAAAACTTTAAACTGAGGGTAACTTGTAGAACTTCCATTCCAGCTGATTGTAGTGGTTTACACTCATAGGTGGAAGGACTCACACGAGGGAGTAGCACGCATACGGAGCCGCCGGTCCTGGGCGTTTGCACAGATACTCCCAAGTGTTATTGGAAAAAAATGGCGTGGAGTGTTCTATCGAAGCCTTCACGCAAAAAGTTAAGATTTTTTTTTCATTAAGTGACAAATTAGACATTTGCTTTGTAAGAACTCTAATGAAAAAGAGATAGTGATTGATCGGATTGTGGTGCGTGAAGAGAAACGAAGGAGATCTATATTGTTTGTGAAGCTTTGTTTGTCCAAGTGAATTCAGTAGCATGTTAAAGAAACACTAGTTGAGAGTAGATTTAGTAAAGAAGGTGAAGTTGTTGTCGGTTGCATCAGATTTAGGGGAAGCTATAATCTGCAAATTCATCTACAGCAGTATCCAAGTTAGGGGGAGCCTAACTTGCTCGCTAGTATTCAGTTCAGTGTAAACTGATTATATAAAATCTTAGTAGAAGTGTGTATTGTAAAACTAAGATTTATTTCTAGTGCATAAAGCCACCCATACCTAGGTGTTGATACACCGAACTGGGTTAACAATTTCGTATGTTCCTTTACTCTCTCTTTTAGTACTGTATCTATTGTTTGTATCTTTGTCAATGATATTATTATCGTCTTGTGATCTACATGTGAATCATCTATATTTCAATTTTTTTTTAATAAAAAAAAATCCAAAAGCATAGTCAACATACTCCTTTTCCAATCATAAACTAGTTTTCACAGTTTCAGAATCACCAATATAGCCTCCCTTTGTAACAAAATATACATAGAACGATTCTATTTCAGCCAATATATGATTCTTTCTCTTCTAAATTAAATTAGAAATACAATTGAACTATTTGATTTTTATTTTTATTTTTTAAAGATTAAGCTTATAAACACCTCTTTCTAAACCTTTCAAACGTATTTAAAAAGTATTTGAACTATAAAAATTGTGTCAAATAATATGTAGCTAGACTTTCAATCATGCCTAGTTGATTTATATACTTTTGTTTGTATGTCTATTAAGTTTGTAAGTTCTAAAAATTATTAGCCTTTCAATTTTGTGTGTAGATCTCTAAAATTTTTAATTTTATATCTAATAGGTATTTCACCTGTTCAACATATTTTTTTAATTCACGTGTCTTCTAAATATAAATTAAATTGAAATTTGAAGGTTCCATTAGACATACATTCAATTTTATATCTAATAGATCAATTATGAGTTAATTATGTTTTAAAAAAAAAATTATAATATATGGACCTATTAGATATAAAATTAAAAGTTTAGATACTTATTAAACACGGAATTTAAACTTGCTTCTTAGATACTAAATTAAAAGTTAAGAGATATATTAGACACTTTTGAAAGTTAAAAACCGAATAAACATAAGTAAACAAAGTTTATAGATTAAACTTATAATTTAACATTAGTAATATATTACATAGATAAATGTGCGGAATGAGAAATTTTGGCCCAATCACAAATTGCCACGTCACTTCTCGAATTAGTAGCGAAGTTAGAAATAATTAAATTTGGGATTAATTAAATGTTACATGTGTCCTAAATTGAAATTGAAGACGTAAATTGACAAATCCGGATGGTGCCACGTGTTTTCATCGATCAAATTAATTATTTTTTGTTCAATTAATTATTAATGTTTGGGCTAAAATTTAATTAAGGCAAAAAAATAAACTTAATTTGGCCCAAATGGTCAATAAATGCCCAAATCCAAGGCCCATAGAACTCTATAAATAGAGGAGTTTTCCATTTGAAAGGTTCAGAAAATTTACACTCAAAGCCTAGAGAGAATTCTCCCTGCAATCACACTTGAAGACGGAAGTTTCATGGAACACTCCAACTTCACGTGCATCCACGCGCTCCGCGTACGCGTTCAGTTGAGAGAGAATCAGAGGATCAGGTACTAGAGATCGAACCACATCTGTATCAAACTTACGAGAGATCGAACCACATCTGTATCAAACTTACGTAAACACAAGTTCAACTCCACGAAACACGTTTCTCCGAAAACCTCGTGCGAACAAAAACGAATTCATTTTAATTGAATAGAGGGAAATCAATAATGACCCTCTATACAATTATTTAATCTAGATTGTTGTGAGGTTTACACTTGGTTATGAGACTGGACTTTGGAAGTATTTTGACAGGAGAGGATACTGTTAGAGCATTGAAGTGGTATTTTTGTGTTGGAAAATATACAAATATAATTTGTAATATTCATACAAATAAGAAAAAATATTATAAATAAAAAAAATATCAAACTATTTACAAATATAGAAAAAAATTTCACTTTCTATCCGTGATAGAGAGCGATAAATTTATCGTGATCTGTCGCTGATAGACAATAAAAAAATTTTATATTTGTAAATAGTTTGACTCATTTTTCTATATTTGAAAACAATCTTAAAAATAATATACAAATATAAAATTTGGAATATATATTCATAATAGCATAGATTATAAATTAATAGTCACACAAACATTTGAATTTTACTTTTAAGGATGAAATTACAAAATCTTATGAACTATCTGCAAAGTAATGTTCTAAATAAATATATTGCAAAACAAATGGTAATTAGGATCATAATCCCTAAGTTGCTTATGGAAATTACTGGGCAATATCGATTAAGGATAATTGTAATAAGTAGCAATTTTAAGGATAATAAATGTATACAAATATTTTTAAAATTTTGTAAATATAGAAAAGTCTATTAGTAATAGACTTCTATCGCTTATAGACTTTTATGGTCTTACTGATAGACCATGAGAATCTATCAGCCATATAAGTCTATCACTAATAGACTTTCCTGTATTTGCAATTTTTCAAAAATGTTGTTATATATGTTAATATTTTGAATCTGATTGCTATATTTGCAACTATCTCATACATTAAAGATTGTCATTACAATCTACAACATCATTTAATTTACTCCTTTTACCAGAAAATTACATAATTATCAAACAAGTTTAAATAAATATTATCTAGTAGTGGGTTAATTTGTAAACAAAAACAATGAAAAAATTTAGACCCTACTTGGAAATCACTTGGTTTTTGGATTTTGAAAATTGTGTTTGTTTTTCACACTTTTTTACTCATGAATTTCCATATTTCCTTTGCGTAGTTGAATTTTTAGCGAGTTTTCAAAAAAAAAAAGAAAGAACAAATTTTTTAAAAACTATTTTTTTAGTTTTTAAATTTTGACTTTAATTTTTAAAACTCTTAAAATGTAGACAACAAAAATAGACACCCATGGATAGAAGTATTAAACATCAGAACAATTTCTGAAATTTACATGTGAAAAAAAAAAGTTTAGCATGAACTATTTGGCAATGCATATTTCAATTGACAACAAGATTTAACATATATACCATAAAAAAGGAAAGAAGACAGTTATTTGACTCAATTGATGGACTCAATAGATCAAAGTACATGAACACATAAATTGCAAGTTTCATTGATGCATGTTGTTTCCTCCCATTCGTTGTTTCAACCTTGTCATATTCACCAATATTGCAACATAGATCTTGTCTTTCGTTTCATCCATAAACTGGAAATAACCATTTCTCCAACTTCTCTTCAATATTAAATTTCCAACAACTCTCCAAAATCCCAAAGCATATCCAAGCATCACAATGATGCAAAACCACATTTTTTCCAACTTATCTTCTTCATGACTATCATGATCATGAAAATTGTCGATTTCAGTGGTAGGCTCGCCTGGACTTTCATTTGGGCATATAACAGAAAGTGGATCTCCACAAAGATATGGATTACCTTCATAACTGGATGCATCATTGAAGGTTGAAAGATGACCTTCTCGAGGAATGCGTCCTGAGAAATTGTTGTTTGACAAATTCAACGCACCTAGTGAATTTAAGTTTGACATGTTGTTTGGAATTGATCCAGAGAGTTGATTGAAAGAGAGATCAAGAGATTCCAATGCTACTAATCTTCCAATCTCCACAGGAATTATCCCTGACAGATGGTTATGCGACAAATTTAAGTTGAACAAGCCTTTTATTGTGGCTATTTCGCTTGGAATATATCCATACAAGTTGTTATTGGAGAGGTCTACATTTACCATTGAATATAATTGTGAATACGAGTAGTTTCGGTTGCTTGATTTCATGACCTGTCTAACATAGCTTACATAACAAATTCTCGTTGGATCTTCTGAAGAGTCGCATGCCAAACCAGACTCCGTAAATTGGTCACTTTTGGTTGCACTAAAATTGTCAACATTTGGTGGGATGTTTCCATCTAGTTTGTTATCTGCAAGAATCACAATTTGTAAGTAAGGCAGTAGCCATAGTGACTAAGGAATAATGCCATTGAATGCATTTCCTCGCAGATTCAAAATTTGCAAACTTTGAAGGCTTGTACCCATCCATGAGGGAATACTGCCAGAGAATTGGTTTCCTTCAAGATCCAAAATAAACAAGGATTCACAACTTCTCATTGCAATTAGTGGCTCTCCCTCAAGCTTATTGTTTGCCAAGTGCATCACTTCAAGTCTAGAAAGATTTTTCAATGAACTTGGAAATACTCCCGAGAACTTGTTTGACGATAAATCAAAAATAGCCAAATTTGGTGTCAACAGACAACTAGGAATTGTCCTCGATAATTCATTATTTGAAAGTCCCAAAAATGATAGTCCCCTCCATTTGCATATAGATCTTGGCAAGCAACCATTGATATGCATGTTAGAAGCATATAATACAAACATATTGGGAATTTGATAGCCAATGCTCTTTGGGAGTGGTCCACTAATTAGATTGTTAGAGATGTCCAAAAAAAAATAAATTTGGAAACCTTAGCCATGTTGGTATAGGTCCTGAAATATTGTTGTTGGACAAGTCTAAATATGAAAGTTTTTTTTGTGTTAACAACAATCGAGGAAATCCATCTGATCCAAAGCCTTTAGTTGATCTCACAATAAAATACTGCAATTGGAAAGGAGGAATCCAATCATGTTTTATTTCAAAAGATAGAAGGTCATTCCCACTCATAATTACTGAGTTCAACCGTGAGAGATTAGCAAAGTGAATTTTTGTAACAACACCTCTTAGAGGATTCTTTGAAAAGTCAGACCCCTGGAGATTTTGAAGTTGTCTAAGACTTTCCGTGATGACCCCATCCAAATTGTTCTCTCTAAGATTCAACCACAATAAGTATAGTAATTTTCCAAATGAGTTTGTAATTCCTCCATTAAGCATATTATAAGAAATATCCAAGCGCTCAAGACTAGATAAATTTCCAAATGAAGAAGGAATTGCACCAGAAAGTGGACTCCCTTGAAGATTAAGAGACTGCAAGTTTTGTAATTCTCCCAACCAACTTGGAATTCCTCCATTGAGCATATTATAAGAAATGTGTAAATACTCAAGGCTAGATAAATTTCTAAATGAAGAAGGAACTGAACCATGAAGTGAATTATTTTGAGATAAAGAAACTTCAAGTTTTTTAATTCTCCCAAACAACTTGGAATCCTTCCATTAATCATATTATAAGAAATATCCATGTCCTGAAGGCTAGACAACTTT
The DNA here is from genome assembly GCA_002890555.2 of Lagenaria siceraria. Taxonomy (NCBI): domain Eukaryota; kingdom Viridiplantae; phylum Streptophyta; class Magnoliopsida; order Cucurbitales; family Cucurbitaceae; genus Lagenaria; species Lagenaria siceraria. The sequence goes on along the minus strand of CM016483.1, from coordinate 15,046,223 downwards.
CTAAATGATGAAGGAATTGAACCATAAAGTAAATTATTTGGAAGATGAAGAGACTTCAAGTTTTTTAATTCTCCTAACTAACTTGGAATTGTATGTACCCCAAATTTGATCATCCTTTCTGCATCAAGCCTTTCTAGACCATATTTTTTACAACTTGCAGATAAATTTTCATAACTTCCAAAAATATCTTCACCAAGGAAATGGTTAAATCATAAATCAAGACTTTTCAGGTGGCAATTGTTTCTAGCCATGGAGGACAAACCGCCTTCGATGCTACTCAACAAGTTGGATCTTAGATACAAAGTATCAAGATTCTTAAGATTACTTAACCAAGACGGGATTGAAGAATTATATCTATTACCATTAAGGTTTAGGTATCTCAAGTAAGTCATGTTCTGAAGAATACTAGGAATTGGACCATCAAACCTATTAGCAGACAAATCTAAATGTTGAAGTTTAGAGAGAAATAAAGAACTTGGTGGAGCATAAATATGATGGGTGTTTTGAAGATCACAATAGCTCAATTTTAATGATAATAAAGAAGAAGGAAGAGTATTCAACACTTGCATCAAATCTAAACCCAAATTACCTTGAACTACTCTTACACCACTCAAGTCAAGGTATTCCAAGGACAAAAGACTTGAAACCCATCCAAGGTCATCAATACACAACTCTCCAGGATACAAATTCTCATTGTTGTTGAAATCAAGAACGACCAATTTAGTTAGATTTCCAAGAGAACGTGGAACTGTTCCATGAAAGGAAGTAAGAGAAAGATTGAGATATGTTAATTCGAACAGCTCAAAAAAATAAATAGGAGTTTGAGTGTAGTTGAAAAAATTACCACTTAAGTCCAAGTAATTCAAATGTTTCAACTCAAACAAACTAGAGTCCACACCATTACTAACCAAACTAGAAGCAGAGAAATAGTCATAATTTCGAAGATCAAGCTTGACGACATGGTTGGCATTTGTATGATCGCACCCCACTCCTTCCCAATTGCAACAATCAGTTCCTTTCCAAGAAGCCAGCCGATCAAAAGAATCAATGAAACTTGCTTTCAGCCTAAGCAGAGATTCCCTCTCTTGTTTAATGCAATATGCAGTTGAAACCTGATAGGAATAAAGAAGCATTATAACAATGAAGAAGAGAGCCATCAAAGTGGTACCATTCTTGCCCATTTTCGTAGCAAATTGATTTTTGGCTTCAATTTGAATTTCCAGGTCTATTTATAAAGCAATTTTGTCCTTTCACTCAATAAATCCCTTTTCCAACTGTTAACTTCCACGACAAACTTAAACATTGTAGGTAAATTTAGACCCTAAACAAATAAGTAAAAAATCTAAGATAAGATAATATAAAATAATTAAAGATAAATAAGATAAAATAAGATTTCATCTTATTTAGAATTAGGAAAATCTCATATCTTAATTCTAATAGATTTAAAATAAATCATAGATCAAATCCTCTATGAGGTAACTTAGAGGTAACTTAAACTAATTTGACTTTTTCTCCGTTATAAAATTCTCATTTCTAACTTTAGCATCCAAGTTCTCACAAATTTACAGTTGTTGTCACATAAAGGTCATCTGTGTCCAAAGTTTGACATCAACAAACATGAATTAATTGATTTAAGCATTATTTTAAAAATTTTACATCATCAAACTACTAGGTATTTAACAGAAGCTATGAATAGAAAGATCAAAGTAGAACATTTTCTTGTCACATAAAAGTCATGTGCATTTTTTTTTTTGTCTAAAATTTGGCATCGAAAAATATGTATAAATTGATTTAAGCATTATTTTAAAATTTTTACATTATCAAACTGTTAAGTATTTAACGAAAGCGATGAATAGAGAGATCAAAGTAGAACATTTCCTGAATGATGGGGACTTAATTGTTTAATTTTGAAATTTAGGCACTAAAAAGTTTAATTTCTTCAAAACATTGATCCAATGAGATCTACAATTCACAAAGTATCTGTAAATTCCAGACGAAAATTGTTGTGTCGTAGATAAGCCTACTACCTTGAAAGCAAAAACGGGCGCGACCTCGGTGCTATATCGCAAGAAGCCGATTGCTTCCCAAAGTTCACACAACACCCAAACTCTGAGGTGCACTCGTCGGAGAACGGATTGTAATCAATTTGAAATTTAGTTCAGAAATGACAAAGAACATAGAAACGTAGAATAGAGAGCGGCTAGGGTTTTTTTGTGTGTTTTTTCAAAATATTCACAAGAAGACTCCTTTTGAAGAAGATAGGAAAAAGAAATGTTTTAGATCTTGGAATTAACCTGAAATTAATTCGGATCCACCAACAATTATTTAGGTTTAGAAAAATGTTTAACGGTAATAAAATGGTAATTGATTCTTGATAAAAATTAAAACTGATAGGTAGTAAAAAGTTATTTCTTTTTCGTGCAATTACCCGTTCCCGACCCGCGTGTCCAACCAAACAGACAACGGCATGCGTGTGGTGAAAGGGTTATACTTCCACCATTACCACACTTTGGAAGCTCCATTGCAAGCATTTGTATATATACCTACTTGTCAATCCTTAATCTTTGGGATAATTTTCACCTCTTTTCTCATAAAATTACCTTTTTTCTTTTTGCTATAAGCCCAAAAGCCCAAAGTCATTCCCAACCGTATCGAATTAAAAAAAAAAAAAAAAAAAAAAAGGGTACAAATCCCCTATTCAAATCACTACATCGTAAACACACACCTAAATAGTTTTTAAATTTTATGTAGACACTCAATGTTCTATAATTTCTAAATATAATTTTTTTTTAAAAAATGTCATAAAATCGAAAGATTTCGTTTGTTTTATCAATTACTATCATACAATAATTTGGTAACTGGTAGTTTGGCAAATAATAATATAACAAATAAAAATTATTTAAAATAGAGTACGAAGGTTAAGCAAGTAATTTAAGTAGTTTACCTCTTTTTTTCACATATCTACTAAACATAAAATAAAAATTTTAGTGTTTCATTAGGCACATATTCAATCTTAAATCTAATAGATCAATTATGAATTAATTATTTAAAAAAAACGTGAATATACTAAATACCTATTAAAATACAAAATTTAAACTTTAGAGACTTATTATATAATAAATTCAAATTAATTAAGAAATTTGTTGGATACTAAATTGAAAGTTTAAAGATCAACTTTTAGATACTTTTAAAAATTAAGAATCAAATAGACATAATAAATAAAGTTTAGATATTAAACTTGTAATTTAACGTTAGTATATGATAAATAAATTAATTTAATTTAAAAGAGGAAAATCGTTGATGACTATATTAAATTATGAGAATTTTAAAAAATAAAAAGATAAGGAAAACTATTTACATAAAATAGCAAAATTTTTAGATAGTTGTGATAGACGCTGATAGAAGTCTATCATGGTCTATCAGTGATAGAAATTATAGAAGTTCTATCATGATCTTGATAGATGCTAATAGAAGTTTATCAATGTTTATCAGTATTTTTTTGTACTATTTTCTGTAAATAGTTTGACATTTTTTTTATATGTGAAAATAAATTATTTTATTTAGATTTTTATTGAGATAAATAACATTAGTGGATGTGGACGTGATAATTAGTGAAAGTTAATATAATATTGAAAAAGCTTTTTTTGCCTTGTCGTTCGCTTAGAGAAGTCATCATTTGCAAGTGCTGTCAACACTTGAAGTCTTTCACACGGCTTGTGGGTCGTGCCGTGAGCTTTACACTTAACCGTGAGACTATGATTTTGGATATTTTGATAGGAGAGAATATACTATTTGAGCATGGTAGTGTGAAAACCCGAAATTAAAAGAAAACAATAAAATTAGAAATACAACAATTATGTGAAAAGTGGTTATAATCACACAGAATAATTCTCTTTCCTAATCTCAATTACAATAGTATTCTCTCAAATTTTTTGACTACTCATACCTTTTTTCCACTCTCAAACTAGAGAATACAAAACGAAATTAATTAGAGTTAGCACATTAAACTTAAAGTATTTTTAACTGGGACAATTAAAAACTAAAGGCATAGGTTCGTTTTATAGTGTTTAGAGCCCATGGCTTTCCTAATTCTTTTCAATTTAGGATAAATGCACTCCTAATATTTTACCAAAAAACTTAGCATAATATATAAATATAATTTGTAATATTCATCATAATAATATACAAATATATAATTTGAAATATTCATAATAGTATAGTTCCTAGAAATTTATTGAGATAAATCTAACATTGTGGATCTAGATGTAATAATTAGTCGAAAATAACATAATATTGAAAATACTTTTTGGGTATTATCCTTCGTTTAGGGAAGTCATCATCTACAAGTTTTATCAACACTCAAAAATCTTTCACACGACGTGTGGGTCATTGCCGTGAGGTTGAGACTTGGCTATGAGACTAGACTTTGGAAGTACTTTGTTTTCTCCGTCAAGCCTAATCTATGAATGACATAAAAGTAAATGAAGAAGTATGACTCACTTGATAATAAATCTAAAATCAGTTTTTTAAAACTAGTCAACCAAAATACTCGAGTGATAAGATAACTAAGAATTATAATGTTTAAGATAAACTGTTTAAACAAATCTATAGAAAATGAATATAAAAATGTTAGGAATAACAAGCTACCTGTTAGGAATGACTTTGAGTTTTTGGCCCATAGCAAAAAGGAAAAAAAGATAATTTTATGAGAAAATAGGTCAAAGTTATCCCACATTGGAAGATTAAGGATTGATAAGTGAGTATATATACAAATACTTGCAAGGGAGTATTATTATTTGCAATTTTAATAAGAATGAAATAACAATTATAATGTAATTGAAAAGCCAAAACAAAGATAACTAAGCAAAAAAAAAAACATATCATCAAATAAACCATAAATACATAATTCATTTATAAATATAAAATAAAAATAATTTATTAATATATGAGGTGAATAATTTATTTTTAAAGGAGTAGTTGCAAGTATGTCAATATAAGTTATAAAAATTAGGTCTATATCCACATAATATAAATTTTGCAAAAACAGCAAAATTGATTAATCCAGCCTAATTTAAATGAGACATTGAAACTAAAAAGCAAAAAAAAAAAAAAAAAAAAAAAAAAAAAAAAAAAAACCTCACTGATTCACTGGCTTACGCATGAAATTTGATTGCTATGTGATTGTCATCTGATTACCTTTTATTTTTTTTGTCAATTAGTTAGTCTTCTGATAGTCATCTAATTACCTTCTAATTGTCATCAATTACTTTTTTTTGGTCAATTAGTTAGTAGTTTTTTATATTGCTTGATTGCCTTATAATTTCCATCTGATTACCTTCTGTTTTTTGACACGTAGTTACTAGTTTCTTATATTGTCATCTGAGTGTCATCTGATAACTTTCTATTATTTGACACATGGTTAGTTGTTTATGATATTGTCATTTAATAGTCATATGATTGTCATTGTCATCCCATTACCTTATATTTTATATACATACTTGTTTATGATATTGTCATCTGATTGTCTCCATTTTTATCTGATTGTCTCCCGATTGCCTTTTGAACATAGTTAGTTGTTTCTGATATTGTCGTCTGATTACTTTCTTATTCTCTTTTTTTTTTCTGTCAATTAGTTAGTAGTTTCTAATTGCGTTTTTATTGCCTTCTATTTTTTGTATTGAAACAAAAAAGTAAAAAATGTCCTTACTGATTCAATGACTTCCGCCTAGAATTTGATTGTTATGTGATTGCTATGATTGTTCTATAGTTGTGAACAATACTGATTATTGTCTAATTACCGTCTGATAATGCCATCGATATTGATTGCTATCTTATTATTATTTGATACTGATTTTTAATGTTACTAAATATGATAATGATTGTTATCTTGATTACTATTTGATACTGATTGTTTTCTAATTGCTATTTTATCTTGATTGCTAATGATACTTATTTATTATATGATTGTTGTTTGATTGCTATTTGATTTTAATAGCTATTTGCTTGTCAATGATATTGATTACTATTTGATTATTGTTTGATTATTATCTGATACTAATTGCCAATTATGTCTATTGTTAACTATTTGTTTACTTATTACTGATTGCATATATTGATTACTGATTGCAAAATTCAAAACATGGGAGAGTCCATGTCTCAATTAGGCATCAACTACGATACATCTAAAACAACGATCAACCCATAAATCAAAACCCCAATATAAAACACATCTACAGACTTTTGTAAACAATCACAAAACTGAAAGTAGAGAGACAGGGATTAACAAACAGAGATTGGTAATCCAGTTCGGTGATTAACCACCTACGTCTGGGGGGCAGAGTGCCCGGAAAAGATAATCCACTAATATGTAAAATTAAGCAATTACAACAGTAGTACTTATCTGTAATCTATTGACTATTAAAGTGACTCATGTCAAGCCTAACTTATAAGAACTACTAGGCTCCCCCTAAGTTTCTTGTGTTAGTGGCTACACTTAGGCTCCCCCTAAGTGTGTGAGACTCATTCTCACTGAATAACTATCTTTCCTCCTTATTGTGAACTCCCTTCACTTAATAACTTAGGCTCCCCACAAGTGTGAGAACTTCTTCTATCTGACTTGCACCTTAGTGTCCATTAAGATGGAGAATCCCTTCTCGTCATAATCTTAGACTCCCTCTAAGACACAATCAGTCAGATCAATTAGAAAGCAATAAGCACTAGTCAAGCTGGCCGCACAAATAAAACACTCATATAATCAATAACATTCTATTGAAGAATACACTACAATAAACTCTTTCGTAAATCTGCTCAAAAAAATATAATCGGCCAACCCTAGAAAACCACAAACTCCTCTTTAAATAGCACAACAAAAATATGGCAAAAATCCACACATGAACTCTGCACAGCCTCAGCAAGAAAAAGATCCAAAGAAAATAACTCAACAGAATTTCCAGATAAGGAAAAAATAATTTTGCAGGATTTGACAACAGATACAACATCCTGCGAGAAAACCTCTGAGACATCGGCTGAGACAACTGCAGAACAACACCCACAATCTTAAACAAATATATAGCCAACCACACAAACTCTAACAAACTCCTCCTTCGGCTACTATTATTTTTTTTAAGACAACAATAATAACATAATAGCAATTGTCAATAGAGCAATCTATTCAAACAACCCATCAACAAAAATAGCAACAAGTTCATAAGTTCATAAAAGAGTCAAGAAGATAAGAGAAATTATACAGCGTAGATACTGATTCATGCTATGAAATACATGAAATTAGGCATTTATTTTAGCACTTTTAATGTGAAAAATGAACTCTTGCATGATTTTTATCCTAAATTTGATCTTAATATGCTTAAATGAGCTTAATGAGGACTAATTATGTGTAAAGGATGATTTTTGCGGATTTAGTGCAGATCTGGTACGTTTTTGACATGTTTCTGGTTAATTTTCATGTGATGCGCCCACAGCAGCAAGTGATGTACCAGCGTTGTCAAGCCGTAATTTTCCAGATCTGATTCTGCCCGAATCAGCCGCAATTTTCTTGGCTAAAAATCCTCGATTCTGCTTGGTGAATCCTCAGAACGCAAATCTCGGCCCTCCTTAATCAATTTGGGATCTATAAAAGGTGAAGAAACCCTACGTCTTGGGAGAGAATTCACCGCCGCCGCAACCATTACTTCTATTCTCCATCTCACTGTCAATTTTCCAGCACCTTGGGATTCTCTTTGAAGTTCAAGCCAGTAGTCTTAAGAACGAAAGTTCCTCTGAGGCGTAGCGGCTCTAGGATTACTCTTCCACATAAGTGTGCGTTGAGGCAAGATTCTTTCTTGAAAAAGAAGGAATCGTCCTAGGGAAAGGCTTGTGACTTGAGGATTTTCCCAAGTTCATTTGAGTTGCATCTATTTTCCAGCTTTACTGTTTTCTTGTTATTTTCCATTTTATATTTTCTCAATCAAACGTTACATTGTAGTTATGGTTTATGATCTAATAAAAATTATTATTTTATCAAAAGTCATGAGCTAAATATTTTTAGGGGTTTAACAATGTGAAAGCCTTAGGGTTGTTATAACTTAGGTTATGTAATGCTCACATCACTTTGTGTAATCACATTCTCTTTGTTGATTTTAAAAGATAAAAATCGGTAAGTTAAACTGGTCATTTGATTTAACGATCTAGCGGAGCTTTAATGCTGAGAAGGTTAGGGTGTAAGCGGATTTCACAAAGGGATATGGGGCTAAGAGCCTAGACATAGGATGGTCAGTTACCTTAGAAATAAGGGACACCATAAGATAAAGGAATTGAACTTGATTTAATCTAAGATCCAGCTAACCATGGAAACATTAGGCATTAGCTGCTTAGAACTCCTAAAGGAACTTGACACAAGACCGAATAGGTGTAGTTTCCTGTCCATGTGTAAATCATTGTTGGTGTGATGCGGTCACATCACTTAAGGCATAACACCCGAATGGCTGTAGCATTGTTACCCCTATTTGATTTCCATTGTTAATTGTTTTTACGTTTCCTTTCACCAAAATTCTAAATTTTCTCTTTAGTTACCTCGGTTACATTGGTTCACAGTCATAAGAATTTTAACTCAATCTAGTCCTGTGGGATTCGATACTTGGAATACTCCAAGTTATTACTTCATCGATCGTGTATGCTTGCACGTAGACCTATTTATTCCATATTTTTCTATTATCTTTATCATTCATATACGCTCGGTCGATCAAGTTTTTGGCGCCGTTGCCGGGGACTAGTCGTAGTTTATATTTTTTTATTGACTGTAACCGCGTTGACTCTATTTCAGGAAAAATCTAACTCATTGTTCTTGTAGTGTTTACGGTGAATGAGTAGTGCATGAGAAGAAGGCCCTGCCTTTTTGAACCAGATCCTGAAATAGAAAGGACCTTTCGCAGAAGAAGAAACGAACAAAGGCGAAAGCGTCGAGAGGAGAAAGAGTTGAGCGCACAAGTAAATCTTGAGGAAGTCGCATTCGTGCAGTTAGTTCCAATGGATCCGCTTTGAGACGATCCTCCTATACCTCCTCGAAACAACGTTCAGCAAAATGGAGATCAACAACCACAACAACAACCTGCTATAGACCCACGAAATCCCATCTTCATAGCAGATGACAGAGATAGAGCGATCAGAGACTATGCTGCGCCCGCATTCCAAACTTTGGACACTGGCATCGTGGACCACCAATTGATGCTCCCACATTTGAAATGAAACTGTTGATGTTTCAAATGTTGAACTCATTTGGTCAATTTGTCGGACTGCCCAATGAAGACCCGCACAAACATCTTAAACTTTTCATGAGAATTTGTCATTCTTTTAAAGTTAATGGTGTTTCTGAAGAGGCATTAAGACTTAAGTTATTTCCTTACTCTTTGCAGGGAGACGCAGAAGCATGTTTTGATTCATTGCAGCCTAATTCCATTACCACATGTGATAACCTTGTGGACAAATTCCTAGGAAAATACTTTCCGCCCGACAAGAATGCTAAATACAGAGGTGATATCATTGCTTTCAGACAAGCACCGTCAGAATCGGTGGATGGAGCTTGGCTTAGATTCCAGCGGTTGGTACGAAAATGCCCACATCACGGACTCCCAGCATGTATTGTGATGGAACAGTTCTACAATGGATTAAATCAAGCATCAAAAACTATGGTGAATGCGTCCGCAGGAGGGTCATGGCTTAAGAAATCCGCAAATGAAGCACAGGAGATCATGGATACCATTGCCAACAACAATCAGAATTGGAGAGATACGTAGTACACTCCCAACACAAAGACGGTAGCGGAGATACAAGAAGTTGATACACTCGCATCTATGAATCAGCAACTAACAGCCATTTACATAATCTGGTGTTACAACCACAGAAAGTGGCAGCTGTTTAAACAGATCCTCATCCTCAAACTTGTGAATTTTGTACTACTAATCATTTAGCCCGTGAATGTTTATATAACCCCCAGTCGGTGTGTTATGTAGGTTACCAAAAGGCGCAAGACCATTGGGACCCCTATTCTAATACATACAATCCGGGGTGGAGATCACATCCAAACTTCGCTTGGACAAAACCAAGTAGCAGTACCAGCACATCACATCAAAACACAAGGACAGCACCACCAGGATTTCCAATACCACCACGGCAGATGTCGCGGGCACAACCACCAGTATCTCCTCCGGAGAAAAATCCCACCTTGTTTTATAGGTTTTGTTCAGCAATGATTACAAACACACCAGAGCTCAAAACAACGATCCAACCATTCAAAACGATACCTTATATGTCCCGAACAGGCTGACCAAATTTCAACACGATCCAGCTGTTGAAACTCTAGCAATCGACAATTTTGTGGAAGTTGTCGCTGAAAAATCGAATTGCACTGCTCTTTATTTTTCCATGTGTTTTTTTCCCTCTTCTCCTCCTTAGGTCATACCCATATCATAAAAAAGAAAACCTAGGGCTTTCAAGATGAGCCAACCTCAAAATTAGCCCCAATTGGACCAAATATATAACCCAACATTTTGGGCTCACAACACAAGTTTAAAAAATTAAATCCTTGCTTGTGCAACAAGTGCGTTGGACACCCACAACAAAATATCCCCACATATAATCGGTAAAACACCAAAAAGGAAAGCATCCCAGAAAAATAATCTGCAAAATAATTTAAATAAGGAAGGAAATATTCTGTCGAATCAGCAACTTGAATGACAACTTTTGAGACAAGTCCCCATGGAGACATATTCTGTGACAACTACAAAATTGCCCAAGAAGCAAGCACCGAGAGTCTAAACAAATATATACAGCTAAAAACACAAAATTTAACACAAATGACCAAATAAAATAAATTTGGCAACCATAGCCATGTTGGTATAGGTCTTGAAACACTGATATGAGACAAATCTAAATATAAAAGTTCTTTTTGTGTTAACAACGATCGAGAAAATTCAATTGATTTAAATTCCTTTAGTTGATCTCACAGAAAAATGCAATTGAAAAGAAGGGACTCAATCATGTTTTATTTCGAAAGATAGGTCATTCCGTCATAGTTACCTCGTTCAACCATGAGAGATTGGCAAAGTCGATTTTCTATATCATTCTCTAATAAAAAATTGTGAACAGAGCTAACACGCTGTTAGTGAGCTAGTAAATAAGTATGTTTTCTGTATTCTTTATTTGTTGATTTCATAATACTTAGCAAAGTTAAATTATTTGGTGAAACTATCCCAATGAATTTTGACAATTTTTTAGCATTGAATTATGAAGAGAGAAGTAGTTCAAATTTATATTCAATTATTAATAGAGGGATGTAAATTTTTTTAATTCATATCCAATAGTTAATGTGTGAGATAGGTATATTGTAGTAGTTTCGTTGAATAATTTATCCATTGCCTCATTGAGGATCGTGTGAGACCCTTCGAAGTATTGTATAAGTTTGCAGACTCTATCCTAAATTGATTCCAATTATCAATTCCACATCCACCATTGTTACCTCCTTTTGTAAACATACATATATAGAATGATTTAATTTCAGCCTGTCTATGATTCTTATCATCTAAATTAAACTAGAAATACAATTGAAATTAGTAAATTATTTTGTTGTTTTCATTATTTACACAATATTTAGAATTATTTTTTAAATAAAAATAGATCAATGAAAGCAATTATCACATACCTATGTTTTTCAAAATCTAGTAACAAAAAGATAAGAGAGTAAAAAATAGATATGAAAATATTAAATGTTGATTCAAGGATTTAACTAAGTTGTATTTGGAATACATTTTCAAGTGTTTAATTTAAAAAATAAGTCATTTTAGAAAAAATTAGAGTGGTTGCCAAAATAAGTCATTTTAGAAAAAATTAGAGTGTTTGGCAACCACTCAAATTAGTTTTTAAAGTGTATTTTAAACATTTTTTTATCAAAAGAGTTTAAATAAAAATGAGTTTTTTGAAAAATATTTTTTTTGAAGTCAATCCAATCAGGCCCCATATGTAGTAAAATTTTACATCTTGTCTAGAATAATTTGATTTTAATTTAGATGAGAGAGATGGTTGATGACTCTAAATAAAATAAGTTTTAAAGTTGTTGAGGTTTGTGTCTATTTTGGTCTTTGAACTTTTAAAAGTGGTCAATAGATCCCGCAATTCTGTGCCAAATAGGTAGTAGAACTTTAAACAATGACTAATAAATTTTAAAACTTTCAATTTTGTGTTCATTAAATGTATGGACTTTAAAAAAATGTTGAATACATCCATGTACTTCCAATTTTGTGTTCAATAGATCTCTGAAATTTTTCAAATTTCTATCTAATAAGCCTCGAACTTATTCAACATTTTAAATAGAAAATTGAAATTTTAAGGTTTTATTATACATATATTCAATTTTATATCTAATAAATCAATTGTGAATTGATTTTTTTAAAAAAAAAAACTTGAATATATCAATCAAAGACTTATTAGATTGAAAATTAAAAGTTTAGAGACGTATTATTTTTTCAAAAAAAATTAGATACGTATTAAATACAAAATTTAAAGTGTAAACACTTATTAGATACGAAAGTGAAAGTTAAAAGAACCAAACGGATATAAAGGGAAAGTTTAGAGATTCAACGTCTAATTTAACCTTCTAACATATTACATGTAATAAATATCTCGAATGTATTGATTTTAATTTAAAGTAGGGAAATTGTTGATGACTCTAAATAGTCATTTAATCTAGATTTTGATTGAGATAACATTGGTGGATGTGGACATGAAAATTAGTGGAAAATAATATAATATAATATTGAAAAATCTATTTTTGTCTTAGTCCTTGATTTTAGAGAAGTACATAAACGTCAATGAGGGAATGTAGAGATCCGTAGACAAATAATTAAATCTAGGGCAAAATGTACTTTTGATCCCTGAAGTTTGGGGTTGTTGTCTATTTGGTCCGTTTAAAAACGAACACTTTAATCCCTGAGGTTTGAAAATTACTTCTAAATGGTCCCTGAGTTAATTTGACCGTTAGTTGACTAACGGAAAGTGATATGGCAAGTTGAGTTACAAACTTTAAATGAGGTGAAATTTTTTTACTAATTTTTCTATTTTTTTTAATTAGATATATTTTTCTTTTTTCTTTTTCTTCTCTTTCTCTTTCTCTCGTCCCTTCACCTTCTCTACAAAAAAAAAGATAAGAAAAACAAAAATCTAGAAGGATGAACTCTAATTTTTGAAATAAAAAATAAAACAAAAAAAATTCACTCCTTCAGCTTTAATCGATCCATCCATCAGCCCAGAGAGGAAGAGAGGAAAAAACATTGTGAAACAAAACCCTAATTTTTCAAATCTCCAATCGCAAGAAAAACAAGAATGAAGCAAGCAGACCAAAAGCAAAGAAAATAAGGCATATAGAAAAATCTTCTTTTCTCAAACTCAATAAAAAAAAATCTTTAAAATGTTTTTCTCTTCCATGCCTCTCTCTCTCTTTCTCTCAAATGTCATATTTGTTATTTGACTTTTTCTGAAAGAAAAGAAAGGTTGAAGAAACAAAAATCCCAAGAAGAGAGTGAAAAAACAAAAATCCCACAAAGGAACTATTGCATAAAAAAATTTTAAAATAAAAAATAATAATAAGTTGACTGTTTTTCTTCCTTAGTGATGGGTGTGATCAGTGTATAAACAAAGAGGAAAGTTTCAAGGGAGGGGTGAAGGGAGGAAGAAAGGAGAAGGGAGGAGAGAGAACAAAAAAGAAAAAGAAAATATCCACCTAATAAAAAAATAATATAAAATTAATAAAAATTATTAATTAAATGTGCCACATCACTTTTCCGTTAGTCAACTAACGGTCAAATTAACTCAGGGACCATTTAGAAGTATTTTTCAAACCTCAGGTTCGTTTTTAAACTTCAGGGACCAAATAGACAACAACCCCAAACCTCAGGGACCAAAAGTGTATTTTGCCCTTAAATCTAAAATCAATTTTAAAAACTACTCAACCATTTCTTTTCCCCCAAAAAATAAAATAAAATAAAATATTAGAGCCCGTTTGATAACGTTCTCATTTCCTGTTTCCTATTTTCTATTTTTTAAAAAACTGATTTGTTTGATTATTGTTTTTGTTTCTTATTTCTAGAATTTGAGAAATGTTTCTAAAAATGGAGCCAAATTTGAGGAACTACCTATTTCTTTTCTATTTTATGAAATATTGTTTCTCTCATTTATTAAAACTCATCCTTGGCCTATTGGTGATCATGCAAATCTATACTACCCTTCTACCTTTTAGTTGTGTGTTCAACTCCCAAGATAGACACCAAAAATTATTCTGCTATATTTATATTTTATTTTAATTTTGAAAAAACAAGAAACAATAAATAGTTATCAAACAATTTTCTGTTTCTATTTCTTTTTTTCAAGAAACATAAAATAAAAATAGTTATCAAACATATTTCTATTTCAACTCCCAAGATAGATACCAAAAATTATTCTGCTATATTTATATTTTATTTTAATTTTGAAAAAACAAGAAACAATAAATAGTTATCAAACAATTTTCTGTTTCTATTTCTTTTTTTCAAGAAACATAAAATAAAAATAGTTATTAAACATATTTCTATTTCTTCTTATCAAAAAAGAAAAAACAGGAAACAAAAAATGAGAAACAAAAAAATAAAAAATATGAAAGTTATCAAACAAATGAACCAATCCTTTTTTTGAAAAATGTGATAATAGACAAATATATATATATATATATATATATATGAAAGAAATTATTTAAGCAAATCTCTAGAAATTGGAATTAAAAACGTTTTTAAAAAATATCATATAATAAAAAAAATCTCAAATCTCATAAATATAAGATAACAAGTCTAGTATTTTATTTTATTTTTGAAATCTAAAAATTGAACAAGAATGAAACAACGAAAAGTCAAAACAAAGATAATCAAACAAAAAATCCTTAAACCATCAAATCAAACCAGAAATTACCTATCTAAACACCAAATTCTGGAAAAACAATATAACGATTAGCAGATTCTTTTGGTACAGTTTTTGGATGGGTTCCCCCTCTACCCCAACCCCTAGGCTGTATTTCTTTTTCCTTCTGAATATATTCCCGTTGATGTTTCTTTTATATATATATAATTGAAACTTATCCAATCCAATACGTAGACTAATCTATCTAAACTTCCAATCAAACGGCTTCTTGAGTAGTACATTCTTTGAATCTCATAACAGGAAAATTTTGATGTGGTTCCTGTTCCACCCTATACAAAGCATGCTTCATAAGTGAAATCCAAAATGACTTGAATTTTCTAAAGATGAAACATTGATTTTGTACCAAAGGAAATCAATAAACAGAAATAGCAAAAAGAGTGACTCATGATGATTGGGATCACCCATGCAAAATAAAAACTAGGAGACCTTTTAGCCAAATCTGGTTCGTGACTGAATCATCATATCATTGTCGTCGTCAAGAACCGATGGTTGAGTACTGCCTCGGCAAGGGGGCGTTGTCGAAAATCTGGATTCAACATTGCCTAAAAGGAGTTTTTCTTTTTGTTAGTTTGTTGAAGAATAGGAAAGGTTTAGATCATATTTTTAGCATATATATCTTACAGTAATTATTTAAATAAATCTGAACCTAGTTCAAAACCAAACATCCAACTTACTATATTAACTCTAACTACATATATGCGCTAGACATTTGATTAGGTAAATGAATAACAAAATGTACGAATGTTTGGGTTTTGTGAAAAAAATTATTGAAAATTAACGACAATGACTAAGGTTTCTTATGCGAAGCTCGTGAACTAAAATAGAATGCCTGAAAATTTAAGGACATCAAAAACCCATAAAGTTCATGGCTCAAAATATAGGATGTGATCCTAACTTTATATAGTTAGACAAGAAATTCCAATATAATGTTGACAAAATATGGTGTACGGCTCGGAAAAGAAGAAACAAATACTTTTTTGTGCAAGCAATGGTGATATGAAATAAAAGATCTAAATCTGATGGAATCTATCTGTAACACAGCTGCATTTTCAGTGTAATGTAAACGTAGAAAGATAAACAACCTGAAGTAACTGCCAACCAGCACGATCATTGAGATCGAGAAACTTGACCGCTTCAATGAACCGATCGTCTGCTAAACAATATCTTCCAAGGCAAAGCATTTATATATTTTAGTACAAAGACACATTAAAAGACCTGGAGTAGAAGTGTACTGTAAAATAATATAAATGCTACAGTTTTAAGGAAACGAGTTGCAGTAATCATTTGAATGCTTTTTTAAGCTCTTGTTGGAATTGGAGTATCATTTTAATGCTTTGGTAAAAATGCTTTGGTAAACTAGGTAATCTAGATTCTAGCACCAGAGGAACTAATTAAATTCCCCCACTTAAAGAAATAACCAAAGAAAACTACTGAGAATTAGATCCAACAAACATCAATGAAATTTCTCCAACAAAAAAAAAAATCCAACAAATCAAACAAACCATGATCAAAGTAAAATTCCTTTGCACAAATTATTGAGGAACAATGATAATCGAATTGTAAAAAGATGTGGAGTCTTACTCTCTCGTGGCCTCAAGATCAAGTCTAAAAGTGCTCTCCAAAAGTCTCTATAAGTTCACAGAAAAACAACGTTTAGGGAAACTAAATAGACAATCCAACCAGTAAAGAGAAACCTAAACTAAAGATTACAAAGAGAGCTTCACTTGTCAAAGGGAGAAGATTGAATATCATCAGATATAACAATGGAAAAAAATGTTTAGTAAGATGAATTACTTGCAAGGAGAGGCTATCAACAACTCCAGCTTCACAAAAGGGCACAAAAGCCAAATACGCAAAAAGGAGACCAGCTCCATATCTGCAAAAGAAAAGGAGGAAAAATGTTAAGATTGAGTTAGAAGCTTTGAACATCATTGTATATATGCCTATAATACATGTCATCTGCTATTCCAAATGCTCTTTTCTCCATTGGAGTGTAGGCACCAGCAATTGTTGCTCGTCGCCATAGCCCCTCGGCAAGCTGTCCAAGGCTGTCTTCTGGAAACGGATAACTGACAATCAAATGGTTTAAAAATCTTTCAACCTATATTGAATGTAAGAAGAAATTTACAATTAACTAAAATGGTGAAGAAAGTGTAATTTAAGATCCTTAAATGTTGAAAACATCATACATACTTTCAGCAAGCTTTCTCTTGCAATTATATCCTGGTATGCAATTCGAACGAGTTTTTCTTACATTAATCAGAAACAATCATGAGTTACATAAGGTTTTATACTTTCCAGAGGTTTTGGTCTCTACACTAAAAACATAAAAGATAAATCCCAAGCCTTCTAACTTCCTGTATCAAATACTACATTTATCCAGATAATATACCCCACCAAATATACTTCAAGGGGATCCACCTATTCTACGTTGCAAAATGTTCCCCACAAATATTTTCGGTGAAATCCCTATCATCTCATTTGGCTTTCTCAACAGTTATTGACAATGCCTTATATAAAGCAATTTGGAAGTCACAAAGTCGAAAGAAAACAAATATACTTTTCTGGATCCTGCTCAATGGTAGCTTAAATTTGACTGATATTTTTGCAGAAAAAGATGCCTTCACATTGCCTTTCACCTTCAGTGTGCTCTTCATGCTTCAAGAAAGGAAAATCTATAAACCACTTACTCTTTGAGTGTGTCTATTCGCAGAGCTGTTGATTTTTATTATTCGACACTTTCTCTATACATTGGGTCTTCTCCAATTCTTGGAAGACAAATGTGATGCAGCTTCTTTGTGGAATCATTTGGAACCCAAAAGCTCATTTAATTTGGGTAATGTTGTGAAGGCCATCCTTTCTGAGATTTGGTTCAAAAGAACTCGACGGATTTTTCATGATTCTACTGAAACTTCTTTTGCTCGCTTCGACTTGGCTCGTCTAAAGGCTTCTACTTGGTGTTCTCTTTCCAAGATTTTTCATGCGTTTTCAATTCAGGATATTTATAGCAAATGGAATGCTTTCATTAATCCTTTCTAAGTCTTTTGGTTCTTTGTTTATACTTGTTTTACTCTTGTCTTGTTTTGTTTGTTTCTACTTTCTGTTTGGTCCTATTTTGGTTTCAAGTATCCTTGTATTTTGTAGCACTAGTCTCTTTTCATATTCTTAATGAAAATCTATATCATTTATATATATATATATATATATAAACAGAGAGAGAGAGACCCCACAAATAACTAACTCGCTCATACTGCATTACTCTGCCATGAAGTTGTTCTCACATAAATATAATTATCAAATGAAATTACAAAAGAGGAGGAAGGAGAGCCACTTTTCTAATTCTGGTAGTTAGGGTGTTCTTAAGTCTAAAATGCACCTTCAAGAGCCTCCCGGTGATTTTAAGGTTGGGATGCGGAACCACCAATTACCTATATCCCTTTCCTACAAGCTAGCAAAATCCTCCCCCATAAAGCTGGTTTTCATTTTCAAATGTCCAAGGCCATTTCACCAAGGAAAAATTCATTTCTTTCAGCTTTCCCAGACTAAAACAACTAATAAAAAGGTTGAGAATGCTGATGATGAAATAAAAATTACATTGGCAGGAAAAAGATGATTGATGAAGAGAAAAGAATTACCTCACATCCACAGAAAAAGCTAAATCTCGAAGTCGTGGGATTAAGTAAGCAGCATCTTTCTCAACAATTGTACTGTGATCAAATGCAAATCAATTTTATCACATATGACAGAGTTAAGATATAAGTTAGGAAACTTTAAAAGCTAGCAAACAATATGCGGTACTTCCACGAACTATACTTAACTTGAGTACTACAGAAGATGGTCCAAGACTTTGGTGTAATCTGTTACGGTCGTGCATATACACAAGACCTCTCATTATGCCCTGAAACATCCTGATCACAAAATTTCTCCTGCGCTTGATGAACTGTTCTTGTTCGTAAGGGTTCCATGAGACTTGTTCTATCCTTTTGGAAATCCTTTCACTCATTATTTTTCCATAGTCTGCAGCGCTATATTTCCCATCATCACGGAATGCTAGCCACTAAGCAAGCAGAACATGCACTTTTCCATATCATAAGACAAAAACATACCAAGTCCATAAAACATTTAGATACTGAATATTATGGATAACCTGCTCCCCAGTGTTTGTTTCAAATCCACCAACAAGTAGGGCAAGATTTGAGCAGATATCCTTTGAACTGCTCTGCAGAATGTCCATAAGAACAAAACAATTAAACGAAAAAGAAGAAAAGAAAGAGAGAGAAAAAAATAAAAAAGCAGTTTGTGAAGTTTGAAAACAAATACTTCTTCGATTCCCAACATAGTCTAATCATCATCAGCACTAATATGTCAAAAAAAATTGTGGACGCAAAAAAGGAAAGTATCTGTTACTTGGAGAAATGCATGAGCATTTAGCTCATTTGCAGCCATCATATCAGCTTCAACACCACCAACCCGCTTTCCAGGATACACCTTTGTATTGAAAATAGTTTATTCATATCAAACTATATCATAGCTGATTGAAAAGTATGAATACAGATTTTCTAAATAATTATTCAATAAATTCACAAAACAAAATAATTACAGTATTCAAAATGGACATTTATCATTGATAGAAATGGTCTAGAGCTTGGCTGAACGTGGCAGAGAAAGAGATAGCTAGACTCGATTCACCCCAATGGAGCTCATTAGAAAATCAATTCGCAACTAAACCCCGTTAGTCTTATATACATTTGGGGCAGGAGAATCAAACCTCTGACTTTGAAGTTAATAGTACAAGCACTATGTCAGTCGAGCTATGCTCATTTTGACAAATGCCCTATTAGTTATCAATTCAAATTGGGGCGCTTTTTATTAATTTCCTTGAGAGGTTAAGGATTAAAGTTAGGGAAATATATATTTTAGGAAGGGTAAATATTTGAAACCATAATGAAGGCAGATACCCATAAGTAACTAAGAGAATAAAAGCGAAGTAAATGCACGAGTATCACCTTAAAAATAAGAGGAGTTCCTTTACGAGAACCCAGAGAAACTCTTCCTTCATAAAGCCTATAGAAGAACTGCCCTTGATAGTATCAGTAATGAGATGGATTCAGAAAATTGGTAATCTAATTTTTGGTTTTTGATTTTTAGTTTTTGAAAATTAAGTCTACAAAATCCTCTTCCACCTATAAATTTCTTGCTTAGTTATATACTTTTAACCAATGTTGTCAAAAACTAAGCCAAGTTTTGAAAACTAGAAAAGTAATTTTGAAAATCTTGTTTTTATTTTTAGAATTTAGCTACAAATTCAACTCTTTTACTCAATAAGGATGAAAAACACTGAAATTGAGAATAGTTTAATTTTTCAAAAACAAAATGGTTGGCATATATTCAAGATTCCCGTAATCAGTCCCTAGAACACAAATACACATCAAAAGGGCACCTGATCTTTACACTTCCTTCTCCTACATCTTGAACTCTCAGTTGCCCCAAATCTCCAGAAGAATATTCAACGTCTTCCCCTGATTGAAACCCTGAATAGCTGTGGGGGGCGGGAAATACCACATTTACAATGACGGTAATGTGAAATTCAATTAAAGTCCAAACTAAATCACGAAACTTAAGTGCAACAGATTGATTTGATATTAGCAATTTTCTCATCTACAGAGCTCAAAAACTATGAAAAATCCCCCAAACTCAAAATCTTTAATCCTGTGGAGTACAGGAACTAAAATTAACAGAAAGGAAAGGAAATTAAGCATTTCGTTACAACTATAGTGAATTTAATCACTAAAATTTCATTGGTAGCAACAAATGGCGGTACGGAGCTCATAATACACAAAGCAATTTCCTAATCAGAAACAAAAAGTGACAGATTGGAAAGCAGAGAAACCTGGTGATATTCATGAAGCCATAGCTTCCAATGAGACGTCCGACCTCGAAGGAGTCTGAGTTAGTGATGAGACTTGCTCTCACTGTTAACGATCGTCTTGTGGGATTTGGAGAACGAAACACTGAGATCGAACTGCCATCGGTTGGGGAATTGGAGAAGGGAAGTTTAGAGGAGGAAGAGAGAAAGTAATGGAATTGTTTGAGGAGCATTTCTTTGGGTTGCGCCTACTCGTCTACCGTCTAACAAATGGCGCAATCCTTAACTGTCAAACTAGATAAGACTATGTCTTCCTTTTTCTTTCCTTTTTATTGGGGTTCAATTAGACATTTTGTCTCGCATTCAAATGGTTGTGGTTTAAAATTTCGATGTCGACGAAAATATGCAAAAGTCGCTAAAATATCTATTTTAATAGATGTTTCTAGAAAATTTATAAAAATAAAAAGATTTAGAAAATTAATTTAAATTAGTAAATAAACATGATTTTTAAACTAGTTAACCTATCTATTGTTTATATTATATTTACATGAATGATGTTTTGTTGCTTATTTTTATGTTTTATGGATTTTCTATAATATAATAGAAATATCAATTCACCCTTCATATTAATGTCAAGTCCATAAAAACGTAGAAATATCGAGGAAAATATCAACATGTCGATGAAAATTTAATACTATGACTTGTAGCTTCATTTTGTCATATCAAATTAGTTGTTTGGAGTTCAAAATTGGTTATAATAGTTTGTGGTTATTATAATATGTGAGGTTATAATAATGTAGAGTTGAATCGTCAGTGTTTGGGTGTAGACTATTTTAGTCTGGATCTATGAAGGACAAACACGGATACAGATACGATAGGATACGACGATACACCAATTTCTAAAAAATTAAGATACGAATACGTGAAAAATACATCGATATATATATAATCCTATGCTATTTGACTGCCACTAAGCAACGCCCAGTGGTATATATAGCATAGGATTATATATATTTATTTATCTCCCCTTTTCCTTCTGAAATTTCAAATCTCCAATTTAAGTTAAACTTCCAAAAATATCTTAACCAATTTAAATTCAATTTTTACCAATTGAATTAAATCCAGATTTTTAAACTTTTATCACTTAATTTAATTTATCTTATATCAAGGAAAATTATTATAAACGGAAAAAAAAATATCAAACTATTTACAAATATAGAAAAATTTCACTGTCTATCAGTGATAGACAGTGATAGAATTCTGATAGAATTCTATCGCTTTATATCGCTCAAGCAAATAAATTCTATCGCGGTCTATCACTGTAGGTTGTAAAAATTTTCTATATTTGTAAATAGTTTGGCTTATTTTTCTATATTTGAAAACAACCCTTATATTAACCCCAATAATTCAATTTTAGCCTCAAACTCAAATAACTCCCAAATAATTTAAGATAATTAAATTAAAAATTACCCCAAAATTTGGGATGTCACACCTAATATCTTATCTATCATATTTTGTAAAATAAAATAAAATAGATTTGTTTCACTGAATTTAAAAAAGAGACAATTGCAAAAATGTTAAACTGATTTGTTAAAATTAAGCTTATATACAATGTTTTATGATTTTGCAAAAAAAGCAAAATTTTTAAGCGCAACCCAATTGAAATGCCTAGATGACCAAAATGTCCCTCACAGTTAAAAATGTGTGGCTGTATCTGATTGCCCACTAATTACTATTTGATTGCTATCTAATTACCATATAATTGTCGATGATACAAATTTCTATCTGATTGTTGTTTGATTATTGTCTGATTGTTATTAATTGTTAATGATACTAATTGTTGTTTGATTGTAATATGATTGTCAATGACATTGTTATCTGATTGTTGTTTGATTAATATCTAAAATGAATTGTCAATGATACTGATTTTTATCTGATTACTATCTAATTATGATTCTCAATGATATGTGATTACTATCTGATTTTCATTTGATATTGATTGTTATATGATTGTTGTCTGATTACTGATATACTAATTATCAATGACTACCTGATTGTTGTCAACAATAAACTGCTAAAATAAGTCACTATATATTGTACTTACATAAAAATAAATGATTAACAAATATATCTTTGATGTCCACAATATGATTATTCAAATAGATACAAATTATTTACATGTTTTTCTATTATGACCAACACGCTTACAACGACTACAGTTCACATGCTTTGCTAATTCACCAATTGAAAGAATCCTTTGCTTTTTAGGTCTTCTTGTTTGACGAGGGTTGTTCACCTCTAAAATACAAGTAGTCAGAAATCAAACATCAATCACATGACAATTAAATATAAATAACAAAGTACTTAATATCTAATGAAAATCATATGATAATCAGATATCAGTGAGATATTAATCACATGACAATCAAATAGAAATCACAAAGTACTTAATATCTATGAAAATCACATGGTAATCAATGACAATCAGATGACAATCACATGTTAATCAGATAGAAATCACAAAGTACCTAATATCAAATGAAGATGACATGACAATTAAATATCAATGATATGACAATCACATGACAATCAAATAGATATCAAACAAAAATCAGATATCAATTAATTATATAGCCATATTTGATTCTCTATACTTAAACAATTCGCTTGCACTTCTAATTCTCAATTTAATTTCCACATCTTATATAACATATCTAACTAGCATTTTGCAATCCACAACAAATTTTTGTAGGTTATCCTCAATGATCAATGGTCTTAAGCTTGACGTACACCATAGCCTGGTAGATGAAATTAATTGCTAACCATCCTCTTAAAAGAATGTTCAAGTAAAATATTGGGGGGAAGAAACATACAAGAAGAAGAATGTAAATGGAAAAAAACACATTCATACAGCAAGCTAGATATTCCTATGGGAGCCCAAATGAGTCCTTTTCATATCAGACCTAACAATTCTGACTCTCCAAAATACTAACAATAACACATGAATTTCTCTCTTACCCACGTTGCAACTCCCCTCCTTTCAATTCCTCAACATACATAGCCTCAAATAAAAAGTTCGTAAAATCAAACTACAATAAACATAATAACCAAAGAACACAAATTATCTCGAATACAAACCATCAATCTACACCCAATTTGTCGCAAACTGACAAATTTTCAATCAATACACATGATTATACACAAATAATTAACATCCCATTCCGGAAACCTAACATTCATTCATAAAAAACTCTAGTAATGGAAAAATCGGAGAAGATCTTGACGAAATCAAAACCAGTAAAATTGAAAGCGCAATCGTGAATGAGAGAAGGTGAGGACGAAATTCAAGCAAAAAAATCGAATACAAATCGTGGCTTCATGAAGAGAAATCGTCAACGAAGGAGATTTTGAAACTATGTGTTCAACTAATGAAATCAAAACAAGATTTCGAAAAAAAAATATCTGCAATCGTGTGCATCAAAAGAAATTCTGTATTTCAAATCTTGGAGAAATCGTGAATGTTGGAGAAAATCGAAGAATCTTAGGTTGTTGCAGAAATGTGGAGAATATTGAAAAAGAAAACGTGCGTAAAGGAAGGAGAATATCAAATTTACTAATTTTCTATTTCTTAAGAGATCAGGGTAATTTTGGAATATTATTTTCACATAAAAAATCAAATAATGTAATTTTTTAACCATCTATATTATTTTCAATATATTTTGTCATATTTGCAATATTTTAAAAATCGATGACATAGATGCTAATATATAATCATAATTTGATACCCAATGCAATTTTCCTTTAAAAAATGTGTTGAATTTTAAGTTATGTTATCCTCTGTTTATTTGGTCATTTTGGAGATATACCAATAACGTTGAACATGCACAAAATACATAAGATCGGATTAAAAATTCATATAATTGATTTAGTAAGAAAATTTCATGTTTGAAAATGTTCAAACGCAACCAATTCTTTAACTCCATAATATTGTACAAAAGTATATATCTGTGAGTGATAATTGTCGAGTATAGTCAACCACCACAATGACATATAAAAAGTATTGTCTAAGAGGAGAAACTTACAATACTAAAATAAGTTATTATATTATATGAATTAAATGAAAATGTATAAATCATTGTAAAGATTCCTTGGGAGTTTTCTTATCTTATTCTCTAGTTCAATTTTATGAATGACTTTTTTTCCATATATGTAAATGATGAAGAAGGAATAGGGTGTCAAATTCTTTTCAACTACCAAATAAATTTATAAACTCCAAATGTTACCAAAATTGAAGTATTAGTAGGTTGGGTCGATCCACAAGGAGCATTGTGTTTTCCTCTAATCAAGATTCAAGTTTCCTAAGGTAACTAAGGGAGGGAGGGTTGATTGTTTGTTTGTAAGATGAATGTAAATAGCATTAAAAGTGACTAGCATGAAAAGTAAAGATGAGAATTGAAACTAAATATATGAATGAGAAAAGTCTAGGTTAGGTATTCAAATCTACCCATTAGTTTTGTTGTTCATTGGACACTAAAGATAATCATCAAAATCATGCAAGTGCTTAGCCAACTTGCTCAGTACTGTCGTGACAAACGCTCTAGGATATTAATCAAGACGCTCAATTAAAGTAAGTGCTCAATGAATTGGGTATGACGCTCTCCATAAACATCTCACACTCACATTAAGATTAAGGAGAAGACTAAGACAATTAGTTACTAAGTAGTGCTTAAGTAGTCTAATCGATTTTATTCTTAAATTAACCAATCATGCAATGATGTAAAAGGACCACTATAAATAGTCAATCAATTTACACACAAACATGTTTTGATTTGTGCTACTAAAGATTCACACACAACTAAATGTCACGGATTGTGAGTCAATTACTAGCAAAGCAATGAAAATATGCAATGGTAATCAATCCAAACATAGTCTAAGGCATAGAAGTTTAATTACATTCAAGAATTACAAGCATTCATAAGATGAACGTTTTAAATACAAGTCCTCACAATATAACACAATGAGTTTCTTTCTCAATCTAAGCTAGAGAGTGTACCTTAGCCACTAAACATTGAAATCAAGATCCTCATGACCAAGATTAGTCTCCATAACATTAAAATAGTCTTAAAACAGCAAAGAACGTAAAAAAAAAAAAAAAAAGCTGGGAGGCTTGCTTATTGGATGATTGACCTAAATTGAAAAGTTTCCTATTTATAAACTTATTGTAGCGCCATGGCGCTAGGTTAAAAATGACAAGCGGCAGACTTTCCTTAACAGAAGTGATGCACACGCCACAAGACACTCCGTTTGGGCTCTAAATGCTTCGTTCTCGGTTTTCATCCAAACACTCAACTCTACCTCTCTGGTACTCCAACCCTACAAACACATCGATTAAACACATTAAACTATGTAACGAACTCGGGTTAAGCTGAGTAATATAGTACACTTTGGAAGCTATCAATAAAGTTTTCTTGCTTTAAACTTTGATGAAACCGATGAAACAAATTATATATAGGGCATGTTTGGATTGACTAGGAAAAATGTTTTTCAAAAAGTCATTTTCATTTAAACACATTTTATAAAGGAAAATTATATTAAATGACAAAATGCTGAAAATATTTACAAAGCAAAATTTCACTATCTATCTGCGATAGACTTTATCTGTGTCACGATAGACTACAAATAGACACAGATAGTAATCCATCGCGGTCTATCGCAGATAAACAGTAAAATTTTGCTATATTTGTAAATATTTTGGTTCATTTTCCTATATTTGAAAACAACCCTTTTATAAATGCCATTTAAAATAAAAATACTCATATGTTTGGACATTTTCTCAAAAGTGTTTTTATACACAAGTTTTTTGGTTTGATACACATTAAAGTGTTTCTATTGAAATGTCAAATTACAATAAAAGAAGACTATTATTAAATATTATGAATTGGTTGTCGAAGTAATTGTCGAAGTTAGTCATATAGTTGGTGGTCAGTGGTGATTGTTGGAGTTGGTCGTTGGGGCTAGTTGCCGAGCTAGTTGTTGGAGGTGGTCCTCGCCAAAAATTGGGCATCAAAGGTGATCTTCATTGGAGTTGGTCATTAGAGTGATCACTAAAGTTGGCTACCAGAGGTGGTCACCAAAGTTAGTCGTTGGAGTTGGTCATTGAAGGACCAAATGCTGTCGTAGGCATTTAATTGATCAAATAATTTGTATATTCACCAATTAGACAACTTCAACTAACTAGTAGTATCAGTAGTAAGAATGGGATCGAACCACAGGGAAGCGCGCGGTGAAGATTAATTCCTCAAAGCTCATTTTTCAGTTAAAGTGGTAAATGGGGGGAGGGGGAAGGTTGGTGTGGAATAGAAAATAAAGTGCAGAAAAATAAAGGCATGAAAATAAAAGGATAGAAACGCAATCAAACGAAACATTCTAGCTTAAGGGATTGGAATTGCCCAATGTAACTTTGATCATCAAATCATCCAATATGATTTTAGCTTCTTGCCTATGTCTAACCTATTGATTAGAAACGCTAATCAACTACTCTAATTAATTAATTAGCCACCATGAATAGAGGAACCTAAAGGAATCAAATTGAACAGCAGAAGCAAGTGATCGCTTTACTTTCAATTTTGCTTTAGAAATTCACAACACAAAAGAGAAGAATAAACATACATTATGCAATTCTACGCAGTTAAGGGAAAAAAAACTAACTTTACAGAGAAGAAGAACTCACCTTTGAAGAACCATTCTTCAATAATTCCACAACTTCTTCTTCTTCCTCAACAAACAACAATGAATCTCCTCTCGAACTTGATCGTGACGCCTCCATAGGGTCTGCCCCGCTATTCTCTTGGCAAGGACCAATTTGTGGGAACCGACTTTTTGAAAGTACAAAGGAAATTTGTGTCCATATGGAGATCAAAATTTCAAAGAAAAAATATTTCTCTATGTTATTTTTTCAAGAGGTTGAGAAGGGAGAACTCTTGAGAGGTTGAAAACTTCTCTGTAATAACCAGCCCCTCATCCTGGAAAAAACTTCTCACTTTTCCTTTAATAATGTGAAGTGGGAGTTATAAAAAAAAAACTACCCATTTCTTTTTTATTTAATTAAATTAAATTAATAATTAATTAAATAATTTACAAAATTAAATATCTGATATTTAATTTAAATATGGGAAATTTTCACATATAGAAAAAATGTCAAACTATTTACAGAAAATAGCAAAAAAGACATTGATAGACATTGATAGACTTCTATCAGCAACTATCAGTGATAGACTTCTATAATTTCTATCACTGATAGACCCTAATAGACTTCTATCAGTGTCTAGTCTATCAGGGTCTATCACAACTATCTAAAAATTTTGCTATTTTGTGTAAATAGTTTCCCTTATTTTTCTATTTTTAAAAATCTTTGAATCTTATTCAAATATATATCTCTCTCATAACCTATAGTTTCAATATGAATTTCATTCATATTAAATTTTAAGCTATAGTTTGATAGATATATAAACATGCAGCAGGAGCGAATTGAAAAAAATTACACTCTAACATGCTCAATTTATAGGATAAACATGCATGCAAAAGAGGGAAAAAGTGAATTTTAAGAACACATACTCTTGTAGCTCAAAATTCTCCCTCGATTCTTGATGGATTTGATCACAAACAGTTTGTAGACCACCAGAAGAGCCTTCTCTACTATTCTCTAACCTTAGATTGGGTGTTGGGATCCAATTTCATGGTGAATTTGTGAGGAAAAATAAGATAGAGAGTAAAAGGAGTTCTTTGAGAAATTTGCCAAAATTACACTTGATTAGTCAAAATTCTCAACCCTTTTCTCAGTCAAATCCTTCCTATTTTATAGAAGATGAATATGCAATCAGACTAAACACAATTTTGACAACAAATTTAGTTTAATTTGAGTGGATTTGGTGTCAAAGTCAGAGCTCAACACTAAAGAATGCATGTGGGTTAGTGTAGAAATCCAAATTTTTGGAAAAACAATTTAAATTGATTTTCTAAAAAGTAATTTTAAAATCAATTTTAAAATTCAAAAAATAAATTTTAAAATAAGATTAATTTATTGATTAATTTTATATATAGAATTAATTTTAAATATTAATTATATATATAATTGATTTTAAATATTAATCTAATATCAAATATTAAAATAATATTATTTTCGCACTAACCTCGATTTTCTCGAAAAACTAATATGTGTTCCTTCGGGACCACCAAGATTGCCATGTTTTGTGTTCCTTCGGGTTCACTACTTATGCCCATGTTATGATTTGTACACATGTCTCGTGTAGGAAAATTAACAAGTTTACTAGATAGCCCCGATAGTGGGTCACTTACTAAGTATTTTTATACTCACTCTTTCTTATGTTACAACTTTCAGGTAAAGGCAAGGACAGACAGACAAATGACAGGAAGAATCTGTGACCATGCCGTTGGGACCAGTCAAATGCTTCCGCTCATTTTTTTTTTAAATCTCAGTCTTGACGTTCAAATTAAATATTTTGGTTTTGCATCATTAGACATTTTATCAAAAGTTTACAGTTTTAGTTTTATAATCTTTGGGGTACCCCGATCCAATATTTTTAATTATTTAAAGTTAATAAAATTGTTTATTTTATAAATTTCTTTTGATTTTGGTCAAATATATGAAAAGTGTCGCTTTGAGGTGTATGCATGTATGAAGTAACAACCTAGAACAAGTCCTAGGAAGTCGGGTCGTTACAGTAGTTTTTAGGTTCTATAGACTGACTTATTATATAAGTTCAGAATGTCCCTATGACCCATCAACAGATTCTTCGTCATCGCCAGGTATGCCTTGCAAGTAAAGTTTTTATGTAAAGTTGTGCATTAAAATATTTGTGTAGCTTAAATGCACCCACTATGTTCTAATGCCAGGTCAATAACTCGATAGAAGTTATTATGAGCTAATTATTCTGTCATGGTATTATGAAAAGGAAAAAATTATTTATAAGGTCACTTGGCGCTGGTTTATCTCATGAAAGAACTGTTACAAAGGAACATATACTTTAATCCAGAGATCTTAAAACTTGATGAAACTAAGTAGAGTTATGACCGTTAAGGAAGGAAAGTATATACCCATTAAGGCAGGGAATAAAATATTCCAGACAAGAATTCACTAAGGATTAGTGTTATGTTTTTGCATTGAAAAAGGAGATTAGTGGTACCAAAAGGAGATTTATCACCTGAAACACACAATTAGGTACGAGATTGAAGTTGCTTTATAGATAAGAAAGAGAAGAAGAAGAGACTATAGATTTATTAAAGGTTTCGCGATATTAAAACCAAACATTTCAGGAGAAATTTTGGAAAGAATTAATAGGACATGATCACTTTTCTGGTACTGAAGATTTGTGGTTTGAGTGAGGTGTGTGTTTTGGGTTCTTTAGGTAACGTGCCTAACAAGGATGAAAGATTACTAGTTGGAGTACAAGTGATAATATGAAGAACTCATGGTAAGACAAAAGTAAAATGAATTCGTCAAGAATAACCATGATGGTTGAAAATAAATATTGATTTAAAATGAGAAAATAAGTTGGTGGTTTGAATTATTGTTCCTAAGGTACTTGGGTTTGGTCTATGTTTTGTTGCGATGAAAAGACTCAAGTTTAATTACCTATGCCAAGAAGAAAGATAAGTGTTTGGAGTTCAAAGACAATGTTAACTTATGGAGAATACCCTACTAATGTTTGAAGCTTGGAAATGAATGATAGATTATGAAAGGGTTATAAATAGTTACATATATTGGTATAGAGATTATGTTTCACTTGGAAAAGTGAAAAGAGCACCTTGATTTTTTTTTTCAATCTTACTAAAGATAAGTGGGTGGAAAAGAAAAAGTATTTAGACGAGGTTTTGTTATTTTGAGAAGATAAAGGAAATAATGTTTTGGAGACTACAAGTACATAAGTCTAGTTTGGCATGTTAAGAAAGGATATGAGTGTTTACTAGCCTTGGTGTGGTATAACCAATATTGTTACTACTTGCAACTTTAGACCTTAGTATTTGTTGGTTGAAAGGATGGCTTGCTTAAGCTATTGATCATGGAACTCAATATTAGCATGAGAATTCTCTTCTCAAAATAAAAGATTAAGCATAGACAATCAAGTGTTGAAAAAGTGCTTGATAAACTTCCTCAAAATATAAAGAAGTTGAAAAAAATAATATTTTATGTGAGGATTTTTGGTAACAGTAGTTGTCAGGAACTATGAAAATGGAAGGTTTAAGCTTGGTTAGAGGATGGGTAAATC
This sequence comes from Lagenaria siceraria, assembly GCA_002890555.2. Classification (NCBI taxonomy): domain Eukaryota; kingdom Viridiplantae; phylum Streptophyta; class Magnoliopsida; order Cucurbitales; family Cucurbitaceae; genus Lagenaria; species Lagenaria siceraria. Next base: position 15,015,080 of record CM016483.1, on the reverse strand, counting down.
ATTGAAGGTATTAGTAAGGTTTGGGATATTTTTATTTTGGGTGCAAATTAAAACAAGAAACCGGTATAGCCATTAATTTGATTGAGGAGTGAAAGTTATTTAGCTCCAAGTGAAGAACAAGCGGTACACACGTTAAAGTTAAGTAATTAATCTAGATTTTCCAGGATGACCACTAGCACAAAAGATGAACTTGAGTATAGAACACTTCCATTCCTAAGGTTGCTTATAGAGTGATGATAGCAGAGTTGAATAGCAAGTCACAGATACATGAACTATTTATAGAAGTTTTTCGGATGCCTTAATGTTTTGCCTCTGCACACACTAGTTTTGTATGTTAAGAAGAGAGTTAATGTGTTTATGTATCAATTATATTAAGAGTTGATCATGGTAACATAGCCAGGTCACAGAGGAATGTCAGGGCCATTAGGTGTCGAATCTGGATTCTGAATCCTGAACTTGGAACACCACAGATAGTATGTTTCTTCTAGCATGGACGAAGAGTTGATCAACTTTATGGAGATGGATATTCTCGAGATGGATTTACGAATCAGGAAGGTTTTATCTTAAAAACTATCTTCAAGAATTGGATGTTGTTATTATGAGGTTACAGAGATGTGTTTTAGATTGATTGATGCTCTATAGTGTCCAAGAACTTCAGGAACCTTACCATGAAAGGGATTTCCAAACTTGTTCATATTAGGGTCTAAATAGTGTTATGCGACTATTTAAGACTAAGGAGTAATATGAGGTTTGACGAATAAGTTTTATAGCCTTTGGCGGTATAAAGCTTCACGTTGAGTGTCTAAGTGAATATGAGATTTAGTTGGACAATGTTGTTTCTCACACATGTAGCTACTAATTAGGGCATCACAGTTAACGCTTCTAAAGTAGAAGCAGATTCCAGTGGCCCAGATTTTCCTTGCTATGTATCTTAGGATTATGTTGTATCTAGTTTGGTCAATTGCTCTACCATATGTATGGAGATTTCCCTGTGCCAGCTTGATCAGTTCAAATACACATTTTAGTGAATAGGACTTCTTAACCCAAAAAACTTTTAGAGTTTAAATGTTAAAGTATTGTTGATTTTCAACATCTTAAGCTTCATAGTTATATTTGGAAGAGATTGTCATAAGTCTTGAGGTAGCAATTTCGCTATGTCAAATGGTGACCCTGTTTCACATGCTTTTTTTTTAGTGTCTCCAGAAAGTGTTGGAGTTCAAAACAACTTTTCACAAACATTTTGATGATCAAACAAAGTGTTTGAACCAAATTTTAGAGGACAAGTTACATGCTTGCACATTAGAGGTTTTATGGAGTTAGGACTCACACCAGTATCTTATGAAATTTGTTTGTAATGACATTTATTAAGCTACAGTTTATGTGACATTTTTTAGGCTCTTTTTGGAAAGAGTTGCAGGTCTCCCATTTATTGGGATGAGATTGGTGAGTGAAACTTGTTAGGACTTGAGTTAGTGCGGTCTACTAATGAGGTTGTCCAGAAAGTTGAGCACGGATGCGAACAACACAAAGCAAACAACAACAAAAAAAGGGTTACACCAATGTTAGGTGTGGAGGCTTAGAGTTTAAGTCAGGTGATAAAGTGTTCCTAAAAGTGGCACCTATGAAAGGTGTCCTGAGGTTTGGAAAGAAGGGAAAGTTAAGTCCACGTTTTATTGGGCTGTTTGAGATCTTGGAGCAAATCAAAGTCTTGTGGTTTACTAGTTAGTATTGTCGCCTTCTCTTTCTGCAGTTCATAATGTTTTTAATGTCCAGATATTGAGAAAGTACATGACAGACTCATCCCATGTGGTGGACTTCGAGCCTTTACAGCTAAATGAGAATTTAAGTTATGAGGAGAAACCTAAGCAGATTTTCGCTCGAGAAGTGAAAACGTTGCGCAACAAGGAGATAGCACTAGTGGAAGTTTTTTGGCAGAACCATTCGTTCGAGGAAGCGGCATGGGAACGAAAGGATGAGATGAGATCAAAGTACCCTCACTTTTTTCAAGATTAGAACTTTTGATGACAAAAGTTCCTTAAGGAGGGAAGAATGTGACAACCCAAAATTTTAGGGGCATTCTTAAAAATAGAAAAATAAGGAAAACTATTTACCCAAAATAGCAAAATTTTTAAATAGTTGTGATAGATGTTGATAGAAGTCTATCAGAGTCTATCAGAGTCTATCAGTGATAGAAATTATAGAAGACTATCACTAATAGATGCTGATAGAAGTCTATCAATATCTATCAGTATTTTTTTTACTATTTTCTGTAAATAGTTTGACATTTTTTCTATCTATGAAAATTTCCCAAAATTTTAGGTAATTTTAATTTAATTATTTTAAAATATTTGGGTGTTGTTTTGAATTTTTTTAAGGCTTAATTGGATTATTTTGAGAAGATAATTCAATTTAAACTAAACAGGATAAAAGATTTGAGTTTAAATTTAATGGGTAAAAATTGAATTTTAACTTGGGAGATTTAATTTGTTTAGTTGACTTGGTAGAGGAAAAAGTAATTTAAAAATATATATATGTATACCTAATTTATTAAGAAATTAGGGTTTGGTATTGTATATATATATATATTTATATTAGTAAGTGACCTAATGAGGTAGAGAGTAAGAAAAGCACACTAAAAAACGGAGAAGGAAAAAGAGAGCATGGCAGTTCGGTTTTTCAGCGATAGCTCCCGAAAAATTATTGATTGCCAGAGTTTCAACCGTTGGATCGTGTTGCAATTTGGTCAGCCTGTTCGGGACGCATAAGGTCTTACTCTGAATGGTTGGATCGTTGTTTGAAGCTCTTGTTTGTCCATAAACGCGACTGAATAGAACCTGTAAAAATGGATGATACTTTTTGTTCTTTTACCTCTCAAGCGTAGATCTCTTATGTATGAAATTATTGGTGAGATTTCTTGCAATTTATTGATTACCCATTAATTTGTGATCCAAATTAGTTGATGTTGTTGTATTCTTGGTGTCAGGAGAGAGTTTCAGAGAATTTTTTAAGGTGGAAGCGCGTTGTCTAGCGAAGTAGAGTTCGGTTTGGCGATTTTGGATCAATTTTGGTGAGTGACAATGTCTTGGAAATTATTTTGGAAGTTTTATTGGTGCTGGAAATTGGATTTTTAACCTGTAATATTAATTTTTGTCTAGGTTGCATTCTTTGTTTAGAGTTTGGAAGAGGATTGAGACTTGGTTGCACTTCGGGTAAATTGTTGGAGACAATTGGAACAAGTTTATGTTTGTGTTTGACATTAAATGTAAATTTTAATTAAATTCATGTTGTATAATTTGTTCAAGATTTCTAAAGGTTGAAGGAGATTAGTTGCTTGGATAAAACTAATTAAGCTTGATATCGAGGTAAGTAGTTTACTACTAGCTTGCCTTCAAGCCGGCACGCTACCCAAGTTATTATTGTTTTAAGTTGAATGTATCGAAATGACTTGTCTATGTTTCGCTCATGAATGGATTGCTTTGGGTATGTCAAAAGTCTACAAGCTATGATAATACGACCACGACATGAAACTTTATTATGATAATTTACATGCTATGATAATTGTGTCTATGATTAAGAGTTAAGGCATATTGGTTGATTGATGCATGCCATGGTAAATAGTGACAGTTAGTTATCCTATCGGGCTGTGTACACTTTACGCCATGTTTTGTGTTCCTTCAAGATCACTACGACTGCTATAATATGTGTTCCTTTGGGACCACACGACTACTATGATATGTGTTCCTTCGGGATCACTATGACTGTCATGATATGTGTTCCTTCCGGATCACTATGACTGTCATGATATGTGTTCCTTCCGGATCACTATGACTGCTATGATATGTGTTCCTTCGAGATCACTATGACTACCATGATATACGATCCTTTAGGTTCACTACGGCTGCTATGATATGTGTTTCTTTGGGATCACTACGACAGCCATGATATGTGTTCCTTCGGGATCACCACGGCTACCATGTTTTGTGTTCCTTCGGGTTCACTACTTATGTCCATGTTATGATTTGTACACATGTCCTGTGTAGGAAAATTAACAAGTTTATTAGATAGACCCAATAGTGGGTCACTTACTGAATATTTTTATGCTCGCTCTTTCTTATGTTACAACTTTTAGGTAAAGGCAAGGACAGACAGGCGAATGATAGGAAGAATCTGTAATCGTGCCGTTGGGACCAGTCAAATGCTTCAACTCATGTTTTTTATGTTTTTTTTTAAATCTCAGTCTTGACGTTCAAATTAAATATTTTGGTTTTACATCATTAGACATTTTATGAAAAGTTTACAGTTTTGGTTTTATAATCTTTTGGGATATCCCGATCCAATACTTTTAATTATTTAAAATTAATAAAGTTGTTTATTTTATAAACTTCTTTTGATTTTGATCAAATATTGAAAAGTGTTGTTTTGAGATGTATGCATGTATGAAGTAACGACCTAGAACAAGTCCTAGGAAGTCGGGTCGTTACATTAACCTAGCTAACCAACATTCGTTAACTAACAGGACACTCCACTAAAGCTCGTAGCTGCACTCTCCTCACTGTAGATATATTTTTGTCCACTTGATATAACCATAATTAGTACGTCGATCCTTTACAGGTTGTCCATAATCACAGCTAGGTCAAAATTACCGTTTTACCCCTGTGAATAAATCTTGTTCCTTAAGTCTCACTAATCCTCTAATGAACAATTGGTTTGTGCTTCTATCACTAAACCGAGTCCCTCTCTGGCCAATGAGAGGGTATGACCCATTTTTCAAGACCCGAAGTCAGTACTTAAGGGAACAACCTATCTACTAACCCTAAGTCGGGTAGGAGTGAATTCTGTCTCGCAGGACTACGTCCCTAGCTATCTACTCGGTCTTACCCCTGAAATGGGAGGCTTATTGAGTCGGCGTACTCGGGCCACTTTCACCCATGTAGATCTAAGAATAATCTCGAATAAACAGGAGTTCATAGTCATCTAGTTGAAATATTCAGTGTTAACAGTAAACGACGTTATAAAGTAATAGTGACTATTTTGTGGTTCGGTCTTATGCAAACTTATTGCATAAAATGCCCCCACTCACATGTCTCCATATAAACGATTTAGGATCACATCGTTTGTATCAAATACAAATTAGGTCGTATTCAATAGTGTCTCACGGATAAGGTACCCAACCTAATCCCTATACTATAGACCGTTTTGGCTATTTACTCTAACTTGATCAACTTTTATGTCTTCACATATAGTTCAAGTATTCATACTATAGCAATGAGTTCTTAGTTTATTGGATTTAGGGTTTTATTAACAACAATTCATATATTCAATAACAACTTTATTGATAATAGGAAAACGTTCAATGTTTACAAACTACGAATTTTAGGACATAAAACCCAACATAGTTTTAATACGAATCTAATTCATATTATTTTAATATGAATCTAATTTATATTAATTATTCTTTGAATCTTATTCAAACACAATTTTAATATTTAAATCATATTCAAATATAATATATCTCCTTTAATTATAAAGTTTAATTTTGAATCTTATTCACAATTAACTTTATCTTATAATGTATCTATATACATTATATTGATTGTAGTATATATAACTAATATTATTCCCTTAATTAATTTGAACAATTCAAATTATTTCAAAAACTTATTGGTCATTGTTTACCCTTTGTGAGCTAGCAAGGGACTTAATGAACCTACATATTAGAAGCTCCAATAATCTGAGGTTAATAAATTAAAATTTTTAATTAAATTAACCAACATTCATTAACTATGGGTCACTCTACTAAAGACTCATAGCTGCACCTCTTCGCACTATAGAACATGTTGCGTTCATGGATTTTACTATTATACGTAAGTATCACCAATCCCTCTAATGAACCATCTGTTTATGATCCTACCATAAACGAAGTCCCTCTCGGGCCAGTGAGATAGCGAGTACCCCTTGTTCAAGATTTAGAATCAACACTGAAAGGAACAACTCATCTACTTACCATAAAGGTGAGAAAGAGTGAATTTCATATTGTGTAGTTATGTTCTCAGCACCCCACTCGGTCTCATTCCCAAAATGGTAGGCTTATTGAGTCGATGAATTGAGTCACTCTCACCCATACAAATCAAAGGACGAGCTCTCACAGGCAGAAGTCCATAACTCACTCAAGATTGAGATCGAGTTACATATGGCTATCCTATGAAATATTAATCTCTTCAGTCAACGACATTACAATGAGAGATTAAGTATTTCGCGGTTCGATCTTATACAATCTCATTGTCTAGGATACCCCCACTCGTATGTCTCTACATGAATGATTTGGATCGCATCGTTTGTAATACTTACAAAGTGGGTCATATCTATAGTGTTACTAGGATAAGGCATCCAATTACCTTATCCATCTACTATAGACCCTTTAGGTTATTACTTGAACATTATCCACATGTATGTCAACTACATACTGTTCAAGTCTCATGAAATAATCTTGGATTTTTCTCATAATGGATAACTCATTATTGCATATTTAAAATAATCAACTATTATATCAAATAACTAATTAATTATGAGGTTTTAGGGCATAAACCCCAACAGAACCCACTCTAATCACTTGAACTAATTGCATTAAGCTTTAAGGTTACGATAGGATGAATTAGTTAATTTCTATCGTCTAATTAATCATTCAATACAGTTTTATATCAAGGTTGATTAAAACAATACTTATTAGTTGTCACACCCCCTTCCAGATTTCCTTTAAACCTAGAAGAAGATATGAAGATGCTAAATATCACCCCTCTTGACAACATTTAACATACAACTCACTAGCTCAACCTGTATTTAACCTGAATAGTTTCAATATGATCATTCATCAGATTAAAGAATCATTCTTTAATGTACTTTATAACCCCCTGATTAATTCAAACTCAGATCAAACACATTATTTAAAAATATATATATATACACATATGCATACTATCCACAACATTTAAGTACGACAAAAACACTAATACAATTGCACAACCCACCCCCTATTACAAGTCTCAGTCCCCAAAACATGTACAACTAGTTACAAGTGTCTAGTGCATAAAAAACAAGACTCCACATACAAACATCTACAATGTAGAGGTAAACTATTGTCGTGGGGCAGTGATAGCTCAGCTCGATCCTGGAACTTTATTGCTACCTGGGGGGGACATAAAACATGGAAAGCATTAATACTAGCTCTCTCTTTCGCAATAAAGCCCATCGAGTAGTAATTTAATAGGACACAAACTTTCTCTTTCGCAAACTTCAATGAATTTATCAAAACGTTTCAGAAAAAAAATCATTGGAAAGGTATATAAGAATCAATACTAGCTCAAACTCGTACTTTATTCAGACAATGGTATGATCATATTTCATATAAACCACATTATAAAACCTCCATGAACCACTAAAAATCCACACCAAGTTTGTACCCAATTATCCACTACCACCACGATATATTCCAAATATGCGACCTAGCATAGCTCGCACACGTTCTATTAACACCGTAGAACATGTGACCATACTAAGCTCACACACATTCAGAACAACCCGCAGTGATAAACAATAACACTAATAATAAGATCATATATTCACGCAGATTGGCCCCGAAGGCATATCATGGCTCCAAGCCATCAACATGTCATACCACAACCACGTGGCACTATGGAAACACATTTGTGTAGCCCACAAGGAAATTACGTAACCACCGATACAAAACTCAGTAGTTTGGAACCATTTTTACAAATCATTCAAAATCTCAAAACCACCATCAACATATTTATTTACAACCATACAAATTATAGTAAGCAAAATCAGGTTCTAGGTTCCATTTATTATCTTAAATTCATATAAAATCATAAGAACTCATAAATCATTATTTAAAGCATTTCTGAAATCAAAGTCAAGTAAAACAGATCATGCCAACACATTTCACAAATCATAATAAACCACTCACAATCACTAGTACGAGCTCCTCGGGTTATAAGCTTGCCTGATCTCAATCTGACCTGAAACATAAGTCATTAATCACCAAGTCACTTCCTGAACGTTCTCTTGACCCCAAGGGCTCATAATTAATCAATTACGGCAACCCAATCCTCCTTGAATCACATTTAATTTCTAATTATTCATAATTCATGATTTTTGTTTCTAATTTTCAAAATTTCCTAAAATACCCTTGCATTATCCCAAAAATTCAAAATTACTAATTTAGGGCTAAATTATCAAAGAAATGTTATTTGGGGTCCAAAAATACTCATCAACACGAAAAATTGTCCAAAGCTAGTCAATGACACCAAAAATGGCCCATAGACATGTCAATGGGCATGCAAAGGGCTTATGCGGGCGTGCAAGGGGGCTGGTGGGCGTAGGTGGGGCGACTGGCACGACAAGGACACGTTGGGCATGCAGGGTGGGCGTGTGGGGTGTGTGGTGGGCAGGAAGGGTGGACAGCAGTAGGGGTCCTATTCGAGAAAATAGTGTTTTCACTTTAACTCAATTTTAACTCTACTTCTAGCAAAAATTTGCACATACTTCATGAAATATGTTAAGAAACCTTTAAACTAACTAACCTTAAAATTGCAGCCCTTAACTCGTCTTCTACAGCTTAGAATCTCTCCAAGACTACACCTTGCTTAGATTTGCCAATTTTTAAGACAACCATCACTATTTTCATGATTTCTCCACCTTTACAATTCTAAATCACTCCAGTAGCCCCAGGTTAGAATCCTGACTCATTAATCTTTCATTTGGTTTAAAAATGGCTGATTGTGCACAAGCCGTTTGGGAGAAACGACTTCTTCTTCACAGACCAAGTTATGTGTTTCAACTGGCTGCTTAGGAGTTTTAATGAAATGCCTCCTCCTGCTTTCACGTGGCTACTACCCATTTCTCCACCTTATTTACTTAACCTATAAGTAAATTAAATAGAAAATAATAATTATATCTATCCTTAAATTATTATTATTTAATTTATTTTAAAAACTTTCCTCAATTATCTCCCAAAATCAATTTCTTTTCCATCATCCAAAAAAGGGCTAAGTTGTTAAGTACTTAAAAGAGGATTTGAATTTACTTAGTAACATCCAATGCCACAAACTTCACATTGCCCACTTAAATATACTTAGACCATTTTACTAATTTCATTTTAAGCCACATAACTCACCTTCCTCAATTTTACTCTTTTCCTAACCAATGTTCCACCATAGACTCACTTGAAGTTCTTAAATCCCCACATGATACCATTTAATCAAGCCGTAAGGTTAGGAAAATAACTTAGGTTAATTTAGGGTTTACAATCAACTTCCACTCCTAACCACAAAAATCCTTAGATCAATTTTTCTTTCCTAATTAAATCTTAGGCGTATGCAAAAGGAAAAAGTATAAAGACTTACATTAGTGGTCGACTCACATTCAAACAAGTTAATCTAACTTTTTGCTTCCTAATGATTTAATACCTTAACCAAGAATAAATCTAAGCATGTGAAGGAATTGAATTTCCAGTGGAAGCGATTTATCGCATTGTGGTTTCAATTACTCAATTATGAAACTTAAAGAAACAGAGAAAAAAGAATATAACAGGATAAACAACATGCTTTTTGAGAAGGAAATGAAAAAACAAAGGAAACAAGAAAGAACTTACCCTTGATGAAAATCTTCCTTCAATTAGCAATTTCCTTTGAGAACACGAATGAATCACTAAAAGGAACAAAAGAGACAACACCACTAAAGAACACTCACTATTCTCAAGATTATCCAATCCATGGAGAGTGATCTCCATTTGTCTACTTAAAGGGAGGAAGAAGAAGTCACATTCTTCATTAGAGAGAAATTATGGAGAGAGTTAGTGGGGAGAAATTCTGGAGAAAAAACCTCCACACCATGTTGATAATAACTCCCAAATGGGAGTTGTTATTTTCTTTAATTTAATTTAAATAAATTAATAGTCTAAATTAAATTAAATTATATATATATTAAATCTCATTTAATATATAAAAATAATTAGCTACTACTTAACCAATTTCTCTCTCATAACCTATAGTTTAATATGAATCATATTCACATTAGTTTTAACATATAGTTTTATATGAATTTCATTCATATAATATTTAATATTTGAATCTTATTCAAATATTTCTCTCACGTATATTATAAAGTTTAATTTTACATTTCATATAAAAATCAACTTTATATTATAATATATTAATAAATATTATTTAATTGTATCTCATACAATTAATTCCCTTAACTTAATTTGAACAATTCAAATTAAACCAAGACAGCTGATCGTTATCTTAACCTATATGAGCTAGCAAGTGGACCTAATGAACCTATCAGTTTGAAGCTTCAATGGTACGAGATTAATTAATTAAACTCTTTAATTAAATTAATCAACATTCATTAATTGTCGGTCATTCCACTAAAGACCGAGAGTTGCACTCTTCTTACTATAGATATATTTCTATGTCCACGGATATAATCAATCAACAGCAAGTCGACCCTTCACAAATTACTCGTAACAATAGCTGGGTCAAATTACCGTTTACTCTTGTATTACTTCTAACACCTTAAGTACCACTGATCCCTCTAATGAACAATTTAGTCATAGTCCAACTATGAGCTAGACTCCTCTCTGGTCAGTGAGAAGGTGAGGCACCTCATTGCTCTAGACTTGACATCAGCTCTTAAGGGAGCAATTCATAAGACGTGAATTCCTTCTTATACAGTTGAGTTCCCAGCTGCTTGCTCGGACAAATCCCCAAAGTGGTAGGCTTATTAAGTCGACAAACCTAGCCACTCTCACCCATACAAATCAAAGGATTGCCTTTACAGGCAGGAGTTCACAACTGACTCAAGATTAAGGTCAAGTCACCTATGATTATCCTAGTGAAATGTAAGTCTCTCATTAAGTAACAGTGTCAATACGGAAGACTATTAATTTCGCGGTTCAGTCTTATATATGTCTCACATATATAGGATACCCCCACTCATATGTCTCCCTATGAACATTTAGGATCAAACGTTTGTGACACTTTAAACATTTGTAACAATCACAAAGTGGGTCATATCCGTAGTGTTACCAAGATAAAGTACCCAGCCTTATCCATCTACTACAAACCGTTTAGGTTATCACTTAAACACGGATCCACTTGTATGTCTCTACATACGTGTTTAAGTTACTACTAATAACCTATGATATTAGTTTCTTGGTTTTTGGGTTAATGCAACTAAATGTCAATGAAAATAACAATTATTTAATTAAATAAATAATTTGGTTTGTAGAATACAAGTTTACAAAGTACAAGACCATGAGATTTAGGGCATCAACCTCAACAGCATGGAATTACATAATCAAGTATTGATTGTCAATCAACAACAAAAACATGCAATTCATAAACAATAAATTCAGATTTAAAATTCATAAGCAAGAAATATGAATTATATTATCAAAATACTCCCAAAATTACACAGGGTTCCTCCAAAACCCCATAAACTATAAATTATTTGAGGATTTGAAATCGATGTTTGTGTTTGTGAAAACCTTAAAAGCAATAAAGAAAGCAAGTAAAGTTTGGAAAAACCAAGAGTCAAAGAGTGTTCTAGGGTACTGAATCCTTATTTAATTCATCATGCAATATTATAGAGTTTTATGGAATTAATTGCAAATCATATATCTAAGTCTAGAAAGGTAATTCCGGTGCAACTTAAATGATTACTAACAACTTGAAACCAAATCAAATTACACGGCATTAAGATTAGTCTTTAGCAACTTTCATTATTAACCTAATTATTTCGATGATAGATCAATAACGATTCATTATTACAAGTCCAATTAAACATGCAATCCATCCAAACATATATCTAATCTAATATGTATTGAAGGTCAATCAACACAAGTTAAGCACAATAACAATGAAAAGCATATAATTACAACAATCCATGAAAAGGTCTATAAGATTAGCATAACTTTATAAATAGTTTATCAATACCCTAAAACTAAAGAGTTTAGTCACTCATAGCTTTAGACATCATATTTACATACAAACTCAACATAAGGAAGAGTAAAGAAAGAGAAAATAAAGAAAGCTCTACTATTGAAGAGTCTTTCGTTGTGTGGAAACCGACAAGACTCCGTTGATCAACACCTCGGGAACTGGCGACCGCCGAACTCTCTCAAACTTAATTTCCCTCTTTTTAGTAGCAAACTCGCTCATTTTCCCTCTGTGATTTCGTGATTAAGGTTGTTGAATACCTCCCAATATATAGAAGAAAAATTTCAAAACTGCAAAATTTTAATTTAGGAAAGGCAGCGTCGCGACGCTAGGCCAAAATCACTCGCAACGTAGCACTGCATTCAGGCGAGCGTCGTTGCGCTTGATGCATCGTCGCTACATTAAGCAAATTACCCAAAAGTGGTGCTCTCGGGTTTTAAGCGTAATGGGCAGCGTAGCGACGCTCTTACTCTACGCTGCCCTATTTTCTAGGGTTTTTGAGTTGTTTTTGTCCGATTTTGACTCGATTTGATTCCGTTACTTCTCGAAACAAATTTTTTTCATTTTAACCTAAAATTCACTAGCAAACACATTAAATTTAATAAAAACATCCCTAAAGTAAGAGCAAAATAAAGCACTTTTCAAATGTTTTCACAACCTCAAACTTAAAAATTTGCTAGTCCCGAGCAAACATAAAGAACCATGGGGAAATTCAAACAAGTGTGCTAGTAATTCATGTCTCAAAGAACAACATATTAGGAACTTAAGTAGAAACATTCAAACATATCTATATTGTTATAAACATTCAACACTAAATCTTATCATCTTCCATGTGTGTATGTGCAAGTCTCCTTTAATTCAAAACTCTATAACTCAAATTAGGATTTAAGAGAGCTTCTTTAGTCTTCCTCTTACTCTAGCTCTTGCACCAATCTTCAAGAATCCACATATTTCAAGAAAGTAATATGTCTACTAAAGTGCCTTATTTATCAATTTCAACGGCCATTTTAAACTTGCATTCTTTTACCTAGGGGCACTAGCTTTCACACATTCACTGTAGGGACTGTACCTAGTCAATTCCCAGGCGTCCTAACTAATCACAGCAAAGGCAACTCTTTTTACCCCCATCTATGCATACACATTACAAGCTTAATCATACTTTAAGTTAAGTGAAAGATATTCAAGTAAGCTCATCAAGACAAGTACACTTTTTTTTCTTTTTTCTTTTTAGCCATAATCAAACTTTTCTTTCTCTTTAGTCTAACATTACAAACCATCATGCACTTCAACTCTCTAACCGGTGGGGCCTTTTGAGATGACAACCAAATTCACCCAACTTAATCTCTTTCTAAGTTAAAGTTTCTAAACCAAAGTGACTACATGCTCAAGATATGGGAGTTTCAAAGAGGGACTTAAATAGATCATAACTCAAGATAATGCTATCCTATTTCCACAATAGGTATCCTTCATGCTTATTCAAGTCTCATCATAGTCAATCAACATCACAAGCACACAACTATAAAACATTCCCATGTCTTAATTTCAATCTCAAATCAAAATTTTTTATTTTCAAAATTTCACATATTCAAATTAACATGCATAACTTCATTAAAGTCTCATGAACATGCATGACAGGATAAGAAAACACACAAAAGTACGAAGTACACCTCCCACCCCAAACTTAAAATTATGCATCCACTACAAAAAATTAGGCCTTTAATGTCGGTCTAAAAAACTGGACACGGATGTACAATGTTAGGCCAAGTGGAAAAAAATCGGATCTTTAATGTCGGTTTTTGACTGACATTAAAGGTACATTTCAATGAGGTTACAATGTCGGTTTAAAACCGACATTAAAGATCCTCCCTAAATTTTTCAAAACCCACTTTTCTTTTTGTGAAAACCACTTTTCCTCTCACACAACTCACATTCTTTCTCTCTCAACCTTCAACTTCTTCTCCATGCTATCCACGCCATTCGTCCATGTTGTTCATTTAGATCTGAGCTTCGTCATCGTCCACGTGTCATTTTCGAGGTTCATTCCGTCCATATTTGTTCGCCGTCGTCCCGTCCATGCATTGTCCGTCCAAATCAGATCATTGTCGTCTCGTCACGCGCTGTTCCGTCCAAATCATATCGTTGTCATCCAGATTTGTTCGTCATCGTTCATGCGTCATCCAGATATGATCGTCGTCGTCTAGATCTGAAAGTTCTTCAACACATCGTCCAGATCCAAGAGGTTGTCCAGATCTGTTCATCATCGTTCCAGATTGCCGTCATGAGCTTCGGTCCATCCAGATCTGAGCGTTGTTTTGTCTAGATCGTTGTTGTGAGCATCGTCCAGATATAATGTGAGTATGCTTGTTTAATTATACATTGAAATAACATTATTCCTTTTTAGCTGTTTGAGATGGGTTTGGAGTTTTCATTTTTATGTCTAAAGGCTCTGGCAAGGTTTGTTTTTGGCATGGGTTTGATATAGGTATATTTCTAAAAAGAGATCATGCTCCACTGGAATATATCAATATATTTTAAACTAAAACCATATATTTTCCTTTGATTAGACCTACTACAAAGTGTCTTTCTACTGATTAGAAATGACTATCAACAAATTGCTTACAAAAGGGCATGTTAGAATTCAATAAAATACTCTATGATCGAGTTGCTTACTAGAAATTAATGCCTTTTGTTTATATATAAGGTGGAGCAACTGATTCTAGATGAAATCTTGATGAAGGTTTGTGATTTGATTGAAAGTTTGTGTGAATTTATTTGTTCATATAATTTGTAACCATAAATAAATAGTTATATATCAACACATATACAACAAAACAAGAGTAATATTTCAGAAAAATATACATATGCTTTTGTTAGAATATATTAGGCGTGAAGTATAGTGAAACTACTACATCTTTGTGCTATATAGTTTTATCTTTTGATTTTGAGATTTATGTTAGTATGTGTCCTCTATAAAGATATTTTGGATGAAGCTTCTCTTTCTGTAAAAATATTCATATTATTGTTTGAAATTAGGCATTTGGATGTTGAACTTGTTGAAGTAGTGAGTATAAAAAAAACTTTGTTTAATTTGACTATGGAATCATACAATTGTGTGGACAAACTTAGTTTAAAGTGGCTAAGTTATTTAAAAGTTCTTTTAACCCAAAAAAGATCCTTTATTTTTTTACTAGTTATATTGAAAACTTTGATTCATGGTCTTGTGTGTGCTTGGACGGCTTTTTGATACTTCTTTGACTTGTTAGTTAGTATATTATTTACTTAATTTATCAATTAAGTTGTTAAATTACGAGCTTGATGGAAATTCTTGGATGCTAACATCTTTTTAGACTTGAAGAGTGTAGCAAAGTAAGATGGAATATCTGTTGAGACTTGAAGAGTGTAGCAAAGTGAGATGGAATTTTCTGCTCTTCTAACTTTGGTTGGAATTAATATTGGGATTTGTATGGTGCTTTCTCTTTGTATTCAATATTGCGAAAACAACCGAGCAATGTAACTGTCTACTTCGATAGGAAAATTGCCATGAGAGTTAAAATACTGAAACCTTTTGCTTAGATCGATTTGTTCCTTCTCCTAGCTGGATAGTGAAAGCTTGGGAAACAAATGAGGATATAACCATGGCTCTTGATGGCTTGGATGTTGTGGTTTTCTCAGGATAATTATATTCAGGTTTGTTGCACTTCTTCTAACATTGCTTTTAACTTTTGATTGAGATATACTTAGTCTCTGCATCATCTGCTAAGTGGTATACTTTCTTCAATGGTCTTTATTTAATCTAAATGAATGTTGCCTAACCTAAGGACTATGTCTTAGCTTTACAATGCCCTATCCATCCTATTTATGGATTGAAGTTAGATTGACATTCTTAATCTATGAAATCTGCTTCTGGAAGATGGAAGATGGGATTTTCAACCTAAACTTACTTATCTTTTTTATACTAAATTTGCAGGTTGTTGAAGATGGATTTCAATGGAGGAAATTTGGCAAAAAGGTCACTAGAGATAATCCTTGTCCTAGAGCTTAATGATTTCAAATGCTCTTTTGCTCCTAGTTGCCCTTTAAAAAGAAGGTAAATAACCACAACAAACTCTTTTCTTATTTTGTTTCTTTTTTTTTTTTAAAAGAAAGAATAATGTTTATTAAAAATTGATTAAAAAAGGGGGTTTGGACTAAATGGATGATTGGATTTGTAGGTTCAAAGTACATTCCATCACAGTTCTAAGTTTTCTTTTGATTTTTCATTTTTGCTAAAAACTTAGAAATTTTGTTTGTAGGTTTTTGCTTCAAAAATTATATGGTGAAACTGACGATGGCGATTCACGAAGTATTTAACGCTAAAAAAGACAATTATTGAGGGTTAACATGTAATTTAAGGTTTTAGAGTCTTGTATTTATTATATTTAGGGTCTTGTATTTAAGCTTTTGTTTATCTCTGTAAATTGAATGTAGTTTGTGCAGAGACAGATAATCACATTATTTTTGTTGGAGTGAATTAATTAATTTTTGTGTTTGTTGAAAGTTGAGTTATGGTGTATACAAATATCATATTACTTTTATCATATGCATAGAAATCTTAATTTTGTTAGTCAGCCACATATGCAACCAATTATTTTTAATTTTTTAATAAAGCAACAATGACGGACATTGCCTGTCACAAAAAATTATTATTTAATGGGCAAATTCATTTAATGTTGATCGGACGACCGACATTGAAGGTGTTAATGTTCAATGTCGATTAAAAATTGACATAAAGTAAAGACATCAATAATGTCAGTCGAAAACCAACATCAAAGGCGACCGACATTGAACATCTTTATGAACACGTTCTTCGATGTCGTCGCTTGACCGACACTGTACCCCTAAAATGTCAGTTTTTGACTAACATTATAGCCCATTTTTGTTGTAGTGATTGTCCTCAATGCATGAAAAAATAGAGCAAAAGAAACAAGTCTGGGAGCATGCGGGAGTCCACCAAACAAGCTAGTGGAATGAGTACTTTTTGTGTTGTAGAAAGATCCTGAAAAATTGCAAGCATATGAGTGACTTCATTATTTAAAAAGAAACAAAAGAAGTTAATCTAAAAAAATTGAAAATAAAGAAAGAAATAAAACATAGGTTGCTTCCCAATAAGTGCTTCGTTTAAGGTCTATAGCTAGACCCACCCCCGAGATTATTCTTTGAACATTAGGTTCTCGATTCAGCGTTCCTCATCATCTATGTAGTGCTTCAGTCTTTGACCATTTACTTTGAAATTTGTTCTATCATTGCCTTGCAACTCCACAGCTTCATGTGAGGACACATTTACAATAACAAAAGGTTCCGACCATTGTGTTCGTAGCTTACCTAGAAACAAATGTAAATGTGAATTGAAAAACTAAACTCTTTGTCTAGGTAAAAAGGTCCGTGGAGTGATTTTCTTGTCATGCCATCTAGCAGTGTGCTCCTTGTAAAGTTTAGCATTCTCAAGCAATATGCTTGAGCGCGAAACTCATCCATCTCGTTGAGTTCCAAGAGTTTCTTCTCACCGAATTTTTCAAAGTTCATGTTTAGCTTTTTTTATGGCCCAATAAGCTCTAAACTCAAGCTCTACCGGTAAGTGACAAGCTTTTCAAAACACCAACTTGTGTGGTGACATACCAATAAGGGGTTTTGAAGTTGTTCGGTAGGCCCATAGTGCATCATCAAGCTTAAGGGTCCAATCATTTCTATTAATCTTAACAATCTTCTCTAGGATTTGCTTGATTTTCCTGTTAGACAACTCAACAAGACCGTTAGTTTGAAGATGATAAGTTGTAGCAATTTTATGTTTTACACCATATTTATTCATCATGGACTCAAATAATTTATTGCAAAAGTGAGAACTCTCATCACTAATGATAGCTCTAGGTGTTTCAAAACGTGTGAATATATTTTTATGCAAGAATTTTAAAACAGTGCGGACATCATTAGTCCTAGTAACTATGCCTTCTGCCTATTTAGCTACATAGTCAACTACAACTAAAATATATAGGTAGCCATCAGAAGAAGCGGGAAAGGTCCCCATAAAGTCAATACCCTAGATATCAAAGAGCTCCACCTCCAAGATAGGTTTCATGGGAAGCTCATGTTGTTTAGAGATATTGCCAGTACGTTGGCACCTATCACATGATTTCACAAAGTATAACAGTCTTTAAAAAGTGAGGGCCAATAAAAACCTTGCTGAAGTACCTTAGATGCAGTTCTAGTAGGTCCAAAGTGACCATCATGGGGTGAAGAATGATAAGATTTTAGAATACTTACTACCTCCTCTTGGGGAACACACTTCCTTATCATGTTGTCAGCAGAAATCTTAAATAGAAGTGGATCCTCCCAATTTTAAGATTTGACATTGTGCAAAAATCTCTTTCTTTGTTGAATGTTCAAGTTAGGTGGCAAGTGTCCTTATGCAAGATAGTTAATAATGTCAGCAAACCAAGACAAACTATCTTTTACCTGATACAGTTGTTCATCAAGGAACAACTTAACAATTGGAAGACAAACATCATCATGTTCATTTTCAAGTCTAGAAAGATGATCTGCAACTACATTTTCATATCCTTTTCTATCTTTAATTGCAAAGTCAAATTCCTGTAACAATAGAATCCATCTTATCAATCTAGGCTTAACATCTTTCTTAGCAAACAAATATTTCAAAGCAGCATGGTTAGTATGCACTACAACCTTAGAGCCAAACAAGTAGGGTCTAAATTTATCGAAGGCAAACACAACAACTAGTAATTATTTTTCAGTAGTAGTGTAGTTCTATTGAGCACTATCAAGAGTTCTACTAGCATAATAAATAGCCCTAAACATGTTATCTCTACGTTGGCCTAAGACAACTCTTAATGCATAGTCACTAGCATCACACATAATCTCAAAAGATTGACCCCATTCAGGTACAATAATAATAGGTGCAGAAATCATTCTTTCTTTCAATCTTTCTTTCAAAGTATTAAAAGCTAGTAGACATGCATCATCAAACACAATTTTAGCTTCATTTTCTAGCAAGTTACTCAACGGTTTAGCAATTTTAGAAAAGTATTTAATAAACCTGTAAACCCTGCATGCCCTAGGAAGCTTTTAACTCCTTTCACATTAGTAGGAGGTGTTAATAATTCAATGGCAAAAATTTTAGCCCTATCCACCTCCAATCCCTTTTTAGAGACTTTGTGCCCCAAAACAATGCCTTCCTTTACCATAAAATGACACTTTTTCCAATTTAAAACAAGGTTGGCATCTTGGCACCTGTGCAAAACAAGTTTAAGGTTAGCAAGACAACAATCAAAAGAGGATCCAAAGACAGAAAAATCATCCATAAATACTTCCATTATATCCTCAATGAGCCCCTGAAAAATAGACATCATACAACATTGAAAAGTGGCAGGGGCATTACATAAACCAAAAGACATTCTCCTAAAAGCAAATATCCCATAAGGACAAGTAAATGTGATCTTTTCTTGGTCCACAAGAGAAATGACAATTAGATTGTAACCTGAATATCCATCTAAAAAGAAATAATGAGAATACCCTACAAGCTTGTCAAGCATTTGATCAATAAAAGGAAAAGGAAAATGATCTTTTCTAGTAGCCTTATTCAACTTCCTATAATCAATACATACACGCTATCTTGTTACAGTTCTACTAGAAATTAATTCATCTTTTTCATTCTTAACAACTGTCATTCCACTTTTCTTAGGTACAACTTGGACAGGGATTAATCAAGAACTGTCATATATGACATATATAATTTCTGCATTCAAAAGTTTAAGCACTTCTTTCTTAACTATCTCCTTCATTGCGAGGTTACGTCTCCTTTGGTGTTCTACTGAAGGAGTAAAGGTATCTTCCATCAAGATTTTGTGCATACAGACCAATGGACTAATACCTTTCAGATCCTCAATAGACCAACCAATAGCAGATTTATGCTCCTTCAATATTCTTAACAGTTTCTCCTCCTCAACATCATTCAAATTAGAAGATATAATAACAGGGGAAGAAGAAAACTCATCTAGGAATGCATATTTCAAATGAGGAGGTAATGCTTTTAATTCTAAGACAGGTTTCTCAGCATTCACATCATTCACAACATTCAATGATACTAGAGGCATAGGTTTATACATTTTGCTACATACTTGCAAACTATCTAACCACTTAGTATACAAAGCAATATCATCACCGACAATATCAACATCATCAAAATCAAAGTCTACTATGCTTTGTTCTAGATAATCAGTAGTAGGCACAACCTCAACATGCTCTGTAACAGTTTTCTCAATCACATCAATCATATTGCAAGTACTAACCTAATCATGATGACTCAAGGACTTGTAAAGATTAAAGACAATCTTTTCCTCATTTACCCTTAGAGTCAACTTTCCTTGTTAGACACCAATAAGAGCCATTCTAGTGGCTAAGAATGGGCGCCCAAGTATGATAGGAATTTTGGAATCTTCTTCCATGTCCAACATTACAAAATCTGCAGGGAAGATAAATTTGTCAACTTTAACTAAAATGTCCTCAACTCCAAAAGAAAGATCTCTAGCCATTTGTATCAACCCCGATTTTAATTCAAAATTGATGACATTTATAGGTAAATTTGCAACTTTGGGTTGACTCGGCGGAAACGTTGGTTGAAAATAATCTCGGATAGCCTTGGGTACTTCTTTCGCCATCTCCACGTTAGGATTTTCTTGAACTCTTAGATTCTTTTTAAAGGTCGTCCTATCAATCTTGGGATCAAGAGGAAGAAGATTAGTCTCGTCACAAGGCATAAACCAATAACATACAACCAATCTATTAAAAAGAAAAACAAAATAAAATACACCTCAAATTAAGATCTATTAAATCTATAAATATTAGGCAAAAATACACCAAAAACTTGATGCGAACACCGCAAGTGCACGGGTCAAGTAATAGTATAAGATGGTCAAGTTCGAATATCGTTCCACTGAGGATCCAATCATGGGTTAATTACCTAGTTATTCTAGAGTTGAATTGATTTTATTTGAGGATTCAAAATCGATGTTTCTATTTGTGAAAACCTTAAAAGCAATAAAGAAAGCAAGTAAAGTTTGGAAAAACCAAGAGTCAAAGAGTGTTCTAGGGTATTGAATCCATATTTAATTCATCATGCAATATTATAGAGTTTTATGGAATTAATTGCAAATCATATGCCTAAGTCTAGAAACATAATTCTGAATTATTTTCTATAAAAACAAACCTTTCTCATGCAACTTAATTGATTACTAACATCTTGAAACCAAATCAAATTACACAGCATTAAGATTACTTTTTAGCAACTTTCATTATTAACCTAACTATTTCCATGATAGATCAATAAGTATTCATTGTTACAAGTCCAATTAAACATGCAATTCATCAAATCACACATCTAATCTAATATGCATTGAAAGTCAATCAACACAAGTTAAATACAATAACAATGAAAAGCATATAATTACAACAATCCATAAAAAGGTCTATAAGATTAGCATAACTTCATAAATAGTTCATCAATATCCTAAAACTAAAGAGTTTAACCACTCATAGCTTTAGACATCAATTTTGCATACAAACTCAACATAAGGAAGAGTAAAGAAAGAGAGAATAATAAAAACTCTACTATTGAAGAGTCCTTCGTTGTGTAGAAACCGGCAAGACTCCGTTGATCAACACCTCGGGAACTCAAACGGCCGCCAAACTCTCTCAAACTTAATTTTCCTCTTTTTAGTAGCAAATTCACTCTTTTCCATCTGTGATGTGATTAAGGTTGCTGAATACCTCCCAATATATAGAAGAAAATTTCCAAAACTGCAAAATTTTAATTTAGGAAAGGCAGTGTCGCGGCGCTCCCATAAAGCGTCGACATGCTAGGCCAAAATCACCCGCAGCATAGCATTGCGCTCAGGTGAGCGTTGCTGCGCCTTGATGCAGCGTCGCTATGCTCAACATATTGCCAAAAAGTGGTGCTCTCTAGTCTTCAGCGTAATGGGGCAGCATAGCGACACTCTTGCTCTACGCTGCCCTATTTTTCTAGAGTTTTTGAGTTGTTTTTGTATGATTTTGACTTGATTTAATTCTGTTGCTTCCCAAAACAAATTTTCTTCATTCTAACCTGAAATTCACTAGCAAACGTATTAAATCTAATAAAAACATCCCTAAATTAAGAGCAAATAAAATATTTTTCAAGTGGTTTTCAATTAGTCACCATCAATGTTTATTCATGAACAACTACTCTTAAACAAGTGCAATAATTAAGAAAAATAATCAAGCTTAAAAAAGATAAAAGAATGCGCCAACTAGCAAAAGCGAGAGTGAGTTGATTAGTGAGAGCAAATGCAAGATTGATAGCATCGAGAGCCATATTTGAGTGCCAGCGCAAGTAAGATATTTGAAAATTGAAGGAATTAAGTTTGAAAATGAGAGCGAGGGCGAGAGCCTGAAGTGATAATGAGAGTGAGTATGAGATGATGTCATTAGTGATAACTAGGATTCACAATGGAGCAGAGCGGGGCAGGGTCGAGGAGGGATTCCCTATTCCCATCCCCATCCTCGTAGGGGAACTTCTTCCCCCATTTCGGCCAATTGAAGGCAGGGACGGGGATTCCCCATGGGGAAACATTCTTGATTTTTATACCTAAATTATTTTAACCAATAAATTAAAAAAACAAAAAGTACAAAAAAAAAGAGTAAAAAAAGGGATTTTATAAAAAGTTGCACAACAGTAAGCACATTGGAAAGAGATTTTAAACATAGAAATATTTATAATTAATAGATAGTTTGTGAATATATATATGGGGCAATTGCACTATTATAAAAAAGTAATACCAAATTTAGGCCCATGTCTCTCTTTTTTCAAATTCGTAAAATATAGCAAAACATTCTGGCCCAAGTAATTACTGAATGTGAAAAGTCAAAAAATAATACTATTCCTATCTGAGTGTAGTTTGATTACTGTTTGATTGATATTTAATTGCTTAGATTGTAAACAATATTGATTTACTATCTGATTTTTGTTAAATTGATATTTGATATTGGTTGTTATTTGATTGTCAATGATACTAATTGCTATTTCATTGTTTTCTTATTACAATCGGATACTAATTGCCATTGATATCTATTGCTATTTGATTGTTGATTGATTACTATCTGATACAGTTGATTTCTATTTGATTGTTGTCTGATTACTATTTGATGATGATTATTAATGATACCGATTACTATGTGATTGCTGTCTGATTACTACATGATATTGATTGATCATGATGTTGATTGCTATTTGATTGTTGTTTGATACTAAATATTTTGTGATTGCTATCTGATTATCATGCAATTTCTATTTGATAATAAGTAGTTTAGGATTCTCATCTTATTACTATTTGATACTAAGTAGTTTGTGATTTCTTTCTGATTAATAACAATATTCAAAACATGAGTTAAAAAACGAAAAACGACCAAAGTTTAAACTAAATCATGTTTTAGTAATTTAGATGAATCATATTGGATTGGAGGCTAATAGTTAGTGTTTGAGATATTAGAAGTGAAGCAATGAAAATGTTAATGAAAAATCAAATCACGTTTTGACCAAGAAAATAAAAATACCATGGGAATAAAAAAAATGATCCAAATGGTCGTGTGAATGAATAAAAAATACATTCACAATAATAGGAATATGATAAAATGCCAATACAAAATAAAAAAAATACTACGGAACTATGGGAGAAATAGTTGAAGACACAAAGAAGAAGATTGACTAGAAAAATTGATCCGTTCTTTTGATAATGACATAGGAACATAGGAAAGTTATGGTAAAACAGGAATACAACAAAAATTAAAATTAAAATTAAAATGAAAATTTGAAAATTTGAAAATTTTGTTATTTTTGCAAAATCTGAAAAATCAAAGCTACATTTGTAATTTTCCTAATTGATTTTGCCACCCATTACAACTTTCCTATATATATTTATAATTTATAATTTGTATAATATATATTTTAAAAATATATTAATATATTAAAAACTAAGCGGATTGAAGCCCACATACTGAAGCCCAAACCATTGATATATTAGTTTCTGTATTATATAATTCAATTGATTTTGTAACAAACTTTAGTTACTTCTCCAACTTTATAAATACGTGTAATCCTCAGCGTTAGATTTATTGTGAGAGAAATGTTGTTTTTTGAAGAGGTCGTTAGACGCTATGTCTCTGATACCATCATGAAATTCAAAATGAATTCAATTGATTGAGAGAGAATTAATGAAATCAGTTGAATTCATTCTGAATTTCATGACGAAGTAGGTTTAGATTCAGGGATACCCTCCCCATCCCTAATTGGGGACCATATTTTAATTTTCGATTTGACCCCTATCTCTGGTTAAATTGGGTATTCCTTGACCCCATCGAATCGAGGATCTGCGGAGTCTCGACCTTACGATTTTTTTTTTTGCCAGAACTAGTGATAACCAATGAACAAGAGTGATGATAAGATATATTAAATTTCTAATATACATTATTATTTTGTCTAGTAAAATATTGATGTCGATATTGAGGAGTTCAATTCTATGAATATATTGATAAAATATCCACATAAACATATATTTCTATCCATTACTTAATTTATAAAAGATTATTTGAATTAATAATAAAATTATTATTTAGAGATCTTATTACCAGTACTCATATTTATATTAATGACTAATTGATGTTGTTTGTTATTAATATATTTATATATTTTTTTATGGATTTAATTAGAGACATGGGAAATGTCCATTAAACTTCAATTCAAGTGCATTACCACGTATAATTTTATTGAGCGAGAGTGGAGGGAAATGATTTAGGAAGTCACGTGGCAATGATGTGAAGAATGGTATAAATAGCCCGAGTTTCGGGGACATGGCACTGAAATAGAAAGCTAATACACGCAAAAAGAAAATGAGGAAAGTGAAGGACAAGGGGAGGGCTGTCTCTGTGCCAATGCCGAACCCCGAGATCAACACCACCGGCACCGCCGATGAAGCAATCACCGACGCCGGTAACTCTTCTCAATCCAATGATAATCCCAAAGATTGGCCAACTTTCCCGGTTGCCAGATTGTCCTCTCGTAATACCTCCTCCAAGTACGATTTTGTCAAGGTAAATTTTGTTATCCCATTCAATTCTTTGCTTCTTTACTGATTGCAGTGATGTCAATGTAAGAATTGGCTCAATTTCGGTCTGATTTCACGTTCCCTCTTGATTTCTTTGTTATGAATTTACCCAGGAATTCTGCGTCTTTGGTCTTGTTTTTTTAATTTTTATTTTTTAATTTCAATTAATTTTTTTATTGCATGTGGTCGCTTGGGTTTCTTTCTTGGCAGGTGAAGGTGTGGTTGGGAGATAACGCGGATCACTATTATGTCTTGTCGCGGTTTTTGCTCAGCAGGATGTTGACAGTGACCAAGGTACAAGTGCATCCAATTTTTGAAGAGTTTTGCTCTAAAAGGCTTTGTTGGCACCGAGCTTATCAACAACCCTTTTGATTTATTGATGTATTATTTTTAATACTTTGTCTTTTGCTCAGTTATTGCTTAATATGTCTTAGTAGAAGTCTTTCCTCGTTGTTAAGAGTAAAATTTCTTGTCTTATTGCTTTCTAGTCTCTGCTTGGAAGCAAAGGTAATCTTGGTGTTTTCTACACAGGTTGGTTTGAATCCTCATTATATATTAATTCTAACTCTTCTAATTTCAGATTCCAAATCATGTTGCTATTAAAATTGCATTGGAACTCAAGAAGCTGCTTGTAGATAATAGCCTTTTAGATGTGTGAGACATATTCCTATCTTCTCGCCCTATGCCATTTTATGTGCTTCTTGTTCAAAGGAGAATGAATATAACTTCTTCCTCTCTCTCTCTCTCTCTCTCTCTCTCTCTGGGTATGATTATTCTTTTTTTTTTTTTTTTTTTTTGTAGCTCACAATTTGATTTGGAAGCTAATATTTTCAAGGTATATGATCTCAGTTGAATGTTTGCTTCTATACCAACTGAATTTTGCATTCACTTATTATTGTACAACTTCAACAATGTTGCCCACAAATACACAGCTGATGCATTTCTGATTCTTTTCAGTATGTTGTAATGTGTAGCTATAGCTAACTTTCTTTTAGGGCACCATGTGCAGCTCATGGAGCGGCGTGGTTATGGGGAAGAGTACATAAATCGGTATAAAATGATGACAAGGTTTGTACATTTCCTTGAGTTGGAACTTCTCTTTCTTCTTTCTTTTTCCTTAGTTGGAAATCTCGCATGAGACTTAATAATTATGTGCAGAATGTGTGCTTCATTAGTTGGAAACCTCGCATGAGACATAATAATTATGTGCAGAACGTGTGCTTTCTTTTTCCTTAGTTGGAAACCTCTGTCTTCCCCATAACTTTTATCTACAGTTCTCACTTTCAGTTGCTGTTGCATGAAAATGCAATATCATATTTCATCGATTTTCAGATCATATGATGGCAAGCACTCTATCAATAACTTTTTTTTTTCTTCTACTAATGGTAGTCTGATTTATTTTGGTTAACCATCATGGGTTGACCTAGTAGTAGAAAAGGAGACATGGTCTCAACAAATGACTAAGAGGTCATGGGTTCAATCCATGGTGGCTACCTACCTAGGAATTAATTTCCTACAAGTTTCTTTGACACCCAAATGTTGTAGGATTAGGCGGGTTGTCCCGTGAGATTAGTCGAGGTGCGCGAAAGCTGGCCCGGACACTCACGGATATCAAAAAAAAAAAAAAAAAGAAAAAATCTGTTATTTCTGTTAGTGAGAATATTGGTTATCGATGTTTCTCTCCAATTAATATTTGTTATGGATGTTTCTCTCCAATGAATATTTGTTATAGATCCTTAGGGATAAAGTAACTAAATCCATAGTTTGTGATGTTGATGTGATCATGAAAGCACCCAACTCACATCGATCATGGACACAATATTTCCATGTTGGGAATTAGAGATCTCTTTTCCTTTTATGAGAGCCCCGATTGGAGGCTATAAATAGCCATCGCTGTAAACACAACTTAAGTCCCTTATGAGAATTTAATGAATTGGGTCTTGTAAGACCTATGTCAGTTGCTTTGTGTATTGAACTCCTTTTACAATTCTTGTGCATAGCTTAGAATTTGCATGTCTTAGAAACATTCAAAGGTTGATTGATCTCCAATCTTTGTGAGTGTTTTGGTCTTTGGAGTAGAAACTTGGGTTCTTGACCTGAAGATAATTTGCATTTAACTTTTCCTTTAAGTTGAACTAAGTATTTGTGCTATGGGTCTGCAATCAAGGGTTTCGTAGGTCAGTTTACTAGGATTCTTGTATCATCTTTCCAATGAATATGGTGCAATCCACCATGGCAGTTCATGCTTTTCCCATATGTTGCTAAGTTCTATCTCATCTTTTCTAGATTTCACCATCAAAGGGTCCCATTGGTGATTCTTGTATGTGGAACTGCCTGTGTTGGGAAGTCAACCATTGCCACCCAACTTGCACAGAGACTTAACCTGCCAAATGTCTTACAGGTCCTGCATATATAAACAATATATATTTATATTTAAATTTCCCTTTGTTCCATCTCTTGAGACCTAGTTCTGTGATAGCTCTTTGTATAACTGCCTAATACTAACAATCTTTTATTTTATATCTGCAGACAGATATGGTATATGAATTACTACGCACATCAACAGAGTATGTCCTTAATTTATTTTTCTCCTTTTTATAAAACAAAATATTATCATCTTAAGGGTTAAAGCAGTTTAGAGTAGATGCAATATTCAATGTTCTTTCTGTACAGACTGAAAGAGTGAGCATATTTGCCAAGCATGAGATAACTAGCCTAGCCATAGTTTTGTGCGTGTAGTTAAGGGTTATTCTCACATGCTTCTTAAATTGAAATCAGACTCATGTTTGTTTTACACTATTTTTACTTTAAGCAGTTCTGGTCGCCAAATATTTTGACGATTTTGTTTTTGGTTAAATTACAAGTTTAGTCCTTGAACTTTCAGGTTTGTGTCTATTTGGTTCCTGAATTTTCAAAAGTGTCTACTAGGTACTGGAACTTTTAATTTTGTGTCTAATAAGCCCCTAAACTTTAAATTTTGTATCTAATAA
This sequence comes from Lagenaria siceraria, assembly GCA_002890555.2. Taxonomy (NCBI): domain Eukaryota; kingdom Viridiplantae; phylum Streptophyta; class Magnoliopsida; order Cucurbitales; family Cucurbitaceae; genus Lagenaria; species Lagenaria siceraria. Next base: position 14,986,889 of record CM016483.1, on the reverse strand, counting down.
GCCCTATACTTTCAATTTTGTATCTAATAGATCTTTGATGTATTCATTTTTTTTAAAAAATTAATTGATAATTGATCAATTGATATAAAATTGAATATATCTCTAATGGAACCATAAAAGTTCTATTTTATGTTTAGTAGATTCGTGCATTTAAAAAATATGTCAAATAGGTCGAGAACCTATTAGATGCAAATTGAAAAATTAAGGAATCTATCAGATAAAAAGTTGAAGTTTAAAGATCTATTACACTTAGTTCAAGAGCTAAACATAAAATTGAAAGTTTAAAAATCTATTAGACACTTTTTAAAATTCAAGGATTTATTTGACACTTGGAATTTCACAGACCAAATTGATACAAACTTGAAAGTTCATTGGCTAAACTTGTTATTTAACTTTTATTTTCTCTTTTTAGAGAAATCAAACTTTTAATTCAAATAGTGAAAAGTCTTAGCATGCAAGTACTAATGGAAGCATTATAAGGTTCCCCTTAAGACCATCACAACCCCGACATTCTCAACTCTTGGTAGAAGCATCTTTCGAGTCGGCCAGCCGACAGAGCTTGGGAAAATTCTGTTTAAATGTGTAGTCAGCAAAACAAGAGTCGTGCCAGAAAGCTATAGATGATCCATTCCCGATGACACAATGAATATTCCCGTAAACAAGTTCTTTCTGAAGCAGAATGTATTTCCATGGACTTCTAGAGGAAATGCGTTTGTAATCAGCTGGCATAAGATCATAGTGTTGAGACCCATACTTGGCTTTGATCAAAATCATCCATAGAGTCTCTTTCTCTAAATTCAGAAGCCAGAGTTGAATCCTCGATTGATGCATTTAAATCACTTTTTTCATAAAATTCATGAAAGATCTTCAACAATGCTGACTTTTTCATAATTTCTTGACAAATTCAACCATGTAACCATCAGAACTCATGATTTAGATTTACCTGGACGCTTCATTGAATTGACTACCTCTTCTTCTTCAATGGTTTCAGGCCATGTTTGATCCACCGAACAAATGTCTTCTTCCCTCTTTAACAAACCTTTTTGAATTATCTTTAGTATAACAGAGTATAGTACTACACATTTTTCTTCTCTATTTCTTTGTCTTCTACTAAGCTGTCACAAATGAAATTAGCTCTTCTTAACAGCCCACCCTACCTCTAAAATCAAGACCGAATTGAAATGAATTTATTTTGAACGCTTCAGATTTTGCAAATCCATTTTTGATTATCAAAGTCACCCAGATGCTAAAAACTGCCTAAACGCTGTAAAAGGGGGAAAGAAGAGAGTCTATGCTGGGTGGGGGTGGGGGTGGGGGTGGGGGGGGGGGTTAATAAGAATCATAATCCATCTTTCCTTTTTCTTAGCTTCATTTCTCTCTCAGTTTGTTAATATCCTGCCTGGGGTGGGGATATAGCAAAAAACAGAATCCTCTTTTTTGTTTAAATATTTTAATATTAGTGGTCTGCTCATGTATTCTATTTTTTGCTACACTTCTGTGTTTTGTCATCCTTATTGAAATGCCTTTTCTTTTCCCTTTAAATGTTTCAGCGCTCCATTGACATCTACTCCTGTATGGGCACGGGATTTTAGCTCTCCAGAGGAGTTAATTACTGAATTCTGTAGAGAATGCAGAATTGTTCGTAAAGGTTAATCATCCCTTCAGTTGTAGAGTTTGTTGCTATCCTGATAGTTGATGGCTTCTGTTACCCAATATTTTCTGTATAGGTTTGGCTGGTGATCTAAAGAAAGCTATGAAAGATGGAAAGCCTATAATAATCGAGGTGATTCTTGCCTTGGAAAATGGGAACTAAGACTTCTAATTCAAATGGTTTAGAAAGTTCTGTTTCTGAGAATGTTTTAGCTAGCATTCTAAAGGGGGGAGGGTAGTGGCTTATTTATTTATCAGTATTTATCTCATCTCAAATCACACTTTTCTAGTATCAACGAGAAGAAAAGGTTGGTTCCTTTCTGGCAAAAAAAGGTTAATTGCAAATTGTGAACTTCTCAGAATGAGGAAAGAAGTTGTAAAAACTTATAAGTATATTTTGAATGAATTCAATTTGCAAACTTCTCATAATATCTTCTTTTTTTTATTTTGGGCTGTTTTCAAATATAAAAAAATGAGCCAAACTATTTAAGCGATAGAAGTCTATCGCTGGTAGACAGTGAAATTTTTCTATATTTATAAATAGTTTGATATTTTTTCTATTTATAATAATTTTCTTTTTCTTTTTATAGTTTTTAGTAAAGAAGTTAATGAGAGATTTTCTTTAGGTTAAATTGCAAATTTGGTCTCTATGGTTGGGAGAAAGTTAGAAGCTTGATAAAATCCTCATACATATTCCCTGATTTTATCAAATCATAGGACTATTTATGAGGTTTTATCATACCATAAAGACTAAGTTCTAACTTTTAAAACCATAGGGACTAAACTCTAACTTTTTCCAAACTATAGGGATCAAATTTATAATTAATCATTTTCTTTATTTGCCACCCACTGCCCCCCCCCCCCCCCCCCCCCCCCCAAGTCAAACTGGCTATTTGTTATTTTCTTCGGGTTGCTAACCTAGTCTCTCCCCCTTACAATGGTCTGTTGAAGCTAAGTTTGTTTCTTAGCGCGTGTGCACACACACACACAAAAGAGGGAAAAAATAGTGAGGTTTACAAATTTTTCTCAAGCAGAATGCGTGCAGTAGTTTCATTTGTCATAGATACTTAACTGATGAAATAATAAGTCATATAGTTAATCAATAAAAAAAATAAACACGTTATTTCTTTAATGAATTGGGTTTCACTTGGATAACATAGTTTTTTTTTTTTCTACTTCTTTTCTCTAACATTATCTTGAGGGAATAGTCTTTTTGATATGAACTTGGTTTTCTCTATAAAAAATTTAGGGAATACATTTGGACCCCAGTATATATTTGATGGATGATGAAAGTAAGTCACCCGGTAATATTTCAGCCAAAGATATTGAAAATAATCCTTTATCAGCAACACCAGATGATAAAAGTGCAAAACAAATGGAGAGTAGTTGTCTAGTTGTTCATCAAAATATGAAAGGGACTGGCACCTGCATTAGGTGTTCTCATTCGAAAGAATGCATGCACACCAACCAAGAGAATGAAGGGTTGAACTCTCTAGAAGCTGTGGGTGTAGCAGGAAATAGCTCTGGAATTACAGGTTGATTCGAACTCTAAATGTTTCGCTTATGTGCTCATTATTTTTTCTAGCCTGATAGAATTGAGGAATATTAACCAAGTGTTCATATTCAATGATCAATTTAGATTGGGTTCCTGAGAAAACTATTTCACATTTTATGATGCTATTCAGATGAAAGACAAAATAAAGAGGAGACAAATAAACCTGCTTCTGTCAGGAAAGATAAGTCTGGTGCTGAGCCAATAATCATACCCATAGTCTTAAAAATGGCTGAATTTGATCACAAGGTTTGTTTCTTTTTTTGATTTTTTTTTTTGATTTTTTTTTTTTTTTTTGTATTTTTATATATATTTTATTTTAATTTGCAAAAAAACTAATGAAGCATGAACTCAAATATAGCATGACATGGACATGACATGGCCATGGCAGCATGTTAATTTCTAGAAACGTAGAACTTTGTTCATGCCAGGAACACATTTTTATAAAAAATATATGTGGCTAGGAACTATTGTCCATATTCATACTTCAAAATAGATAGAGGACGTAAATTTAACATTAAAAAAGTAAATAACTAAGAACATAAAAGGTTAAGTAATAGGCAGGGATACAATATCTCTTATCCAACAAAGTTGAAGAGGTAAAAATGTTGTTTCTTGTTAAGAAAAAAGAAAAAAGAAGAGGAAGAAAAGCTTGCAGTGAGCAACATTCCTGCAAAAGCATGAAGTGGGGACGGGAGAGGAACAATGAATTCGGCCAAACTCAATTTACACATTGTCTCATGTGTTTGGTCTTTGTTTTACCCTTGTTTATAGCCTCTCGTAAGTTTTAGTTGTAATTTATGCACTTCTTTTGTTCAGGCATTACTAGAGGAATGGATCTCCCCCCGAACATTTAGCGACAAATGTCCTCTCCAGGTATATAAGCACCCTATTTATTTATGCTCCAATCAAGAATGCAATTTCTTTTTAAATACTATTTTTTTTAGTACGAGTGGGGATATGGTACGGGGATTTGTACCTCCAAGCTCAAGGAAAATAGTACATGCGGTTAGTGATATAATATTAAATTTGGCTTCACCCATCACCTTAAGCTTTGAGGTCAATCGGTGATTTAACATGGTACCAGAGCAAGGTTGCTGCCACAGCCTTGTCCGATCTTTGCCTCTATCGATCGGCTGTCGACAGAGGCAGACTCATTGGCCGTTACCACAAGGGTTTTCTGCTCGTTTTCCCTCTGTCCTATTAGGGTTTTTTGTCTCATTCCATTCGCACAAGCCAATATCGTTCCAGATCTGGCGTTTCAATAGCAGCCACCGACGAGGTTGTCCACCCTTGCCGTTGACCAGTCTACCCCGCCTAGCTCCGAGTCGCGCCTCCTAGTTATGCCCAAATCCGAGTCGCACCTTTTAGATTCTTGCCTCCCTGCCGGCCCAGTTCCACGTCGCCCTGCCCTTCTCCGATCTGTTCGCATTGCTCTGCTGCTTTTGCATCATCGCATCATTTTGTTCGCGCCTAGCAACCATGATACCATCGTCCATTCGTGGGTTTTAGATTCAATTATTGAGGAATTTTCCGTGAAGTTTCAGACCGTTTCAAGTAAACTTGTTCCTGCCGGTTTGGTTCAGCTCATTTGGTCTATCTTTTTCAGTCTGGTTCAGTTAGGTCGGTTCAGTTCATTTCAATCAACCAGTTCAGTTCAGTTTAATTAGTTTGGTTCACATAGTTTGGTTTGGTTCAAGTTGGTCCAATTTGGTTTATTTGCAATTAAGTCAAATCTGCTATTTAAAAAAAAAAAACTTTTGTGGGTCTTTCTTCCGTTTTCAAATTGACTATTCGTGGGTTTTGTTTTAGATCTCTATGAGGATCTTTGTTTCCAGCCTAAAAGTTCTGTTCTCCATAGGTTTTGTTTTAGATCTCTCTATGAGGATCTTTGTTTCCAACCCAGAGGTTCTTGTTTTTGTTCTTCGTGGGTTTCTGTTTCCAGCCTAGAAGTTCTTTGTGTTTTTGTTCTTCATGGGTTTCTATTTCTAGCCCAGATCTGCTGATTAGATTTGGAAGTTTTCTATACAAACTCAAGTTGTTCATCATTCTACCACCTTGAGTTTGAGGGAGGGTGTTAAAGGAAATTAGGGTTTATTCCTAATTATTAGTTTCCTTTACAGTATTTTCCTTTATTAGTTTATTGGTGTCTTTTTAATTACTTCGTGAGCTTTTTTGGAGTCTCATGGTAATGGGAGGTTAAATTCATGTGTAAAGAAGAACTTCATTTGTTTGATCCAGAATGTTTTAGTAAAATACTTTAGGCCTATAAGTCTAACTACACTTGTTTACAAAATACTTGCAAAAGTATTAGCTGAACGTTTGAAGAAAGTTATGCCCAACATAATTGCACCTACACAAAGTTCCTTCATAGAAGGAAGGAAAATACTTGACCCTGTTTTGATTGCCAATAAAGCAGTAGAGGATTACCATTCTAAAAGGAAAAAGGGTTGGATCTTAAAGTTAGACTTAGAAAAGGCTTTTGACCGTGTTGATTGGGATTTTCTGGAAAAAGTTTTGGTTGGCAAAAACTTCAGCCCTAGATGGATTTCTTGGATAATGGGTTTTGTCAAAGACCCAAAATTCTCAATCTTCATCAATGGTAGACCAAGAGGAAGAATTCTTGATACTAGGGGAATTAGGCAAGGTGACCCCTTATCACCTCTTTTATTTCTCATAGTTAGTGAGGTTTTGAGTGCTCACATCGCAAGACTACATGAAAAGGGAAGTATGAAGGATTCATTGTGGGAAAAGAAAAAGTTCATGTCTCAATTCTCCAATTCGCGGATGACACCTTGATTTTTTGCAAATATGAAGATGCAATGATTGAGAATCTTAGAAAAACTATTGAATTATTTGAATGGTGCTCCGGCCAAAAGGTAAATCGGGAAAAATCAGCTATTTTTGGGGTTAATGTAGAAGAAACCAAGCTGCTGGAAGTTGCTGCCAGGTTGAATTGCAAAGTTGATCCTCTCCCAATCTTGTATCTTGGTCTACCTTTAGGTGGCTACCCCATTAAAGTTTCTTTTTGGCAGCCGGTCATTGACAAATTGCAAGGAAAATTGGATAAATGGAGAAGTTATAATCTTTCAAGAGGAGGAGCTATCCTTTGTAAGTCCGTTCTTTCTAATTTACCCACTTACTATATGTCTTTTTTCTTAATGCCAGAAAAGGTGATTGCTACCATGGAAAGAATTATGAGAAAATTTTTCTGGGAAGGGCATAAAGGGGGCAAACTAAATCACTTGGTAAAATGGGAATCTGTCGCAGGGGCCTAAAATGATGGTGGTCTCGGCCTAGGGGGTTTAAAAACCAAAAATCTAACTTACTGGCCAAGTGGGGTTGGCGTTTTAATAAGGAAGAAAATTCCCTTTGGAGCCAAGTTGTAAGGAGCATACTCGGTAGGAGTATGTTTAACTGGCATACAGGAGGTATATTTGGTCAAAGCCTACGAAGTCCTTAGATTAGTATATCTAAATCATGGTTGAAAGGGTGTTAGATAAAACACCCTTGATGGCCCGATTCCCAAGCCTATTCAGATTAGCTCTCAATTCTAATGGTTCGGTGTTGGAGTATTGGGACGCTTCTTCCTCCTAATGGTCCATCTTTTTTCGAAGATTATTAAGGGAAGAGGAGATACTTGCTTTCCAAACTCTCCTTGGTCTCATTTCAATGAAAAGGGTGGGAGAAGGTCATGATAAGAGGATTTGGTTAATAGAATCTAATGGTAGTTTTTCGGTTAAATCCCTTGTCAATCATTTATCTTTGGCCTCCCCCTTAGATAAACATTTGGAGAAAGATATATGGAATTCCAAAAGCCCTCAACGAGTAAATATCACGATGTGGATCATGCTAGATGGATATTTAAATTGTTCTTCTGTTTTGCAAAGGAAACTACCCTCCTACTGTTTGTCACCTTATATTTGTGCTTTGTGTTTGGCTGATTTGGAAGACCTCCAGCACCTATTTTTTGATTGCAGACATGCTATAAACTGCTGGCAGTGCTTGTTTGAATGTTTCAGTCTCAATTGGGCCTTTAACAATGTTTTTTGCGATAATGTTTTGCACATTTTGAGCTCCTAAAATTCTTTGGAACAACGCGTCAAGGCTATGCTTTCTGAACTTTGGTTTGAATGGAGAATTTTTAATGATAAATCAACTCACTGGTTAGATCGTTATGAAATGGCCCGGCTCAATGCCTCTTCTTGGTGCTCACTCTCCTAAGTATTTTGCAGATTTCTCCATACAAGATTTGAGTTCGAATGGAAGGCGTTTATTTTTCCAGCACCTTAGCTTTTGAAGAGAAGCTGTTTAGTTTATGTCTTTGTTTTGTCTTGCTGACATGAGTAGCTTCCTTATGTAATAGGGCCCAACTGTTATTGCTTTTTGTTTGGTCTTGGTGGCTGCTGTTTTTCGTTTTCTTATCGCTTTAAGAGGTTTTTGCCCCATTTTATTGGGGGTTTTGCTACTGTTTTCTGTTTTGGACTGGTTATTGGCCTTATGGATATTTTGCTATTTGTTCGGAGATGATGAGAGTGCTAAGGGGGTGTGAACATAGTTGAGATGTCGAGATGCAGTCATTGATTCTTTCGTTGTTTATGCTCTTGTATCCCTCTTTGTAACTTGAGCATTAGTCTCATTTCATTATTTCAATAAACTGAATGAAGAGACTCGCTCCTTTTTTTTTTTTTTTTTTTTTTTTTTTTTTTTTTTTTTTTTTTTTTTGAAAAAGGCTAATTATCATTTTGAGTGTTCAATATAATATACAAAATCACATGGTATCACAAGGAGGGGGAGTGTTGAATGATATAATATTAAATTTGCCTTCACCCATTAACTTAAGCTTTTGGGTCAATCGACAATTTAATATGGTATCAGAGCAAGTGGTCTAGGGAGGTCCTATATTCAAACTCCTGTAATGCTATTTCCTCCCCAATTAATATTGATTTTCACTTGTTGGGTCTTCTTCATATTTCAAGCCCACAAGTGAGGGGGAATGTTACCGATATAATATTATATTTGCTTTCACCAATTAGCTTAAGATTTTGGGTCAATCGGTGATTTAAGACATGCCAAGTACCGCTGAGCTACGTTCACTTTAACAATTGGGAACATAAAATTATATGGCACTTTTCTGATTAAAAATTTTGTGCTTTTGAGGTTTGTTCTTAATTTGGATTTGAATGTCATGGTACTTGGTTTCGAATTTCAAACGGTAGATTTATCCTTATAAAGGAAAATGCCATATTTGGATGTAAATTGAGATATAAGCATCTTTATATGCTTCGTTGGAGAGTTTCTCGTGTGGTCTGGGAGCTTTTGTTCCTCTTCTTTTGGGTTTCGTTACTCTCTTTTTAATAGGGAGGCGACGGAGGTGGCTACTTTTCTTTCTTTACTCGAGGGTCACCCCTTCAGAAGAGGGAGAAGGGATGTTAGATTTTGGAGCCCCAATCCTTTGGAAGGGTTTTCGTGCAAGTCTTTCTTTCATTGTTTGGTTGGTTCTTCTCCCTTAGGAGTATCGGTCTTTACGGCGCTTTGAGGATTAAGATTCCTAGGAAGGTGAGGTCCTTTATCTGACAAGTCTTTCATGGCCGTGTTAACACGATGGATCGGTTTGCGAGGAAGATGCTTTCGGTTTTTGTATTCTTTGTCGGAAGGCGGAGGAAGACTTGGACTATATTCTCCGACGCTGTGATTTTGCAAGTAGTGTTTGAGATTTTTTCCTCCAGACGTTTGGTATGATGTATGTTCGTTACAAAGAGGTTAGTGTTATAATTGAGTTCTTCAATCCGCCTTTTGGAGAGAAGGGTCATTTTTTATGGATGGTGGGGTGTGTGCGATTTTATGGGTCTTGTGGAGAGGAGTGGAATAGCATAGTATTTAGGAGTGTGAAAAGGACCCTAGGGAGATTTGGTCCCTTGCTCATTTTCATGTCTCTTTGTGGGCTTTGATTTCGAAGACCTTTTGTAACTATTCTATAGGCACTATTTCACATAGTTGGAGTCCCTTCTTGTAGAGGGAGCTCCCCTTTTTTGTAGGCTTGTTGTTTGTATGCCAGTATATTCTTTCATTTTTTTTTTTCAATGAAAGTTGGTTTCATAAAAAAGAATTATTATTAAAGATGTTTTTCTCCCAATTGATATCAGTCAGTGTGGTTTTTATTATGATTGGTCTACTGATTCGCTTATGGAGCTTGGATTGGTATCTTTTATCATCTTTGTTTTGGGTTGGATCTGTTTGATGATCTATGGATTGTAATTTTGTTTCGGTCTGTCCGTACGTTTGTGTTGGGGGCATCTTGCATCATCAATCCAGTGTTCATCTCTCATTTTTTCTCTCATTTTTGTTGCCTCCTCTCCCCCTTGGTTATTGTTGCATCTTTTACAGGGTTCTCCTTTATATCTCTTTGGATATTTCATTTATCAATGAAATAGTTTCTTATAAAAAAAAAAAAAAAATACAATTTATGGCATGTTCAGCTAGCTGAAATTGAAAGAAAATGGTAGGTATTCATGGTTGGTTCTTTTTTCTGTTTCTTACCCTAGTATGTGCTAAGTCACAATGCCTTTTTGAATAAACTATATCGGGTTTCATCACTTTTAGATAATTCAACTTTCCAACTGATCTTCTATACCTCCAAGGATCTTCAATAATTCTCCATGTCTCATGAGTTGCAAATTAGACCTTATCGAAGTATTGCATGGCTTAGCTCCCAATTTTCCCAGCACATATTTCCTTTGTGGCAAAAAACCCATTTCTTCTTGCTTCTCGATGTTTAATGAGTCTTTTAACATCCTCAATTTGTTTGCATGAAATTGACTATGAAGAAAAGGTTTGAGAGATGAAGTACCTAATATAGTATCATCCTAGTGATGACAATGTGGTCAACATAAGTAGATTAACAAAATAATACCTCTCAGACTTTTGATAGGGATTAAGTGATCAGACTGCTCTTCTTGATTCCAAATCTCTCGGTGCTTGTTTAAATTAATTTTCCAACAATGCTTTTGGACGTTATTTAATTTCAACCCACATACAAATTTTTGAAGACGCAAAATTTCTCATTCTTCCCCTAAAGAACAATCTTAGGTGGCTGTGTCATATAAGCATTTTGAAAATATCTATGAATAAAGATATTTATGATGTAGAGTTGACGAAAAAGTCATCACTAGTAGCATCCATGAAAGAATTTCTTATCTTTTCTTTCTTTCTTTTTTTTTTTTTTTTAAAAAGTGGTCTTCCATTGAGAAAAAAAACATGAGACAATACGTGGGCACACAAAAGTGGTGAAGCCCACAAAAAGGGAGCCGAACTACTAGAAGGGGCTACAATTAAGTAAAATAAAGACCTAAAGAGTAATTATAAAAGGGCATAGAAACTAAAGTCTACAGAGAAACAATGAATATGATAAGAGATCAAGCATTGCTGAAGGATCTCTCGTGCCTCCTGACAATTTTGTTATTTCTCACCCCACATACTGCAAGAAATAGCATACACTAGTCTGCTACAAAAAATAGCTCTTTCTCATGTAAAGGTGGATGGAGGAGAAACTTCTCTATTGTCTACTGACAACGGGCCCGTAATGGATTGGGTTTGGATTGTAATGTAATCCAAAACCTATATTTGGATTGAGCGTTTTAGGCCCGATTTGTAATATTGGACTCATTCTGTTTCGATAGTTTTTAACCAAACTCTCTTTTCCACAGTTTTCACGTTTCACATTTCCCTTTCTATTCTGCCTCGATAGTCGAGACTTCGCGCATTCCAACACTCCTCTGATTTCCAATAATCCTGATTACATTCCAGCCTCCCAAACAACCCCTAAGAGCTGATGAGGCTAAAGCCAAACACTATAAAGATACTTCCTCACTAAATAGTATTTCTAAACTGGATTTCCAGAAACAGGGGAATAGTGTTCGATTAAAGCAAAATAACTAACAAAAATATATAGAACAATCAAAAGATAACTACAGCCATAAGAGGGCTGCTCTCTCCTCCTCATGAACACTTCAATCACAAAATTCAAGATAACTAACCCTAACCCCAAAACGATGTATAAATACTAACATTCCCCTCCTAACAGTCGTCCTTCCTGGTCCCCCCTTTAAGCAGCTCCTGTCTGGGGTGCAATCCCCTTTTTGCCCTTCCTCGAATATACCTATGTGATAGGAGGCCTAGCAATACCCCCTTGGAGAAGAACCACCTTGTCCTCAAGGTGGAAGTTAGGGAATTGTTTTGTGAACAAAGCATAGGATTCCCACGTTGCTTCGTGCTCCGGCTGGTCCTTCCATTCAACTAAGCATTCTCAGTCCTTCTCTGCATCATTCCAGTGCATCTGTGTCACCGCACGTGGTTTCAACACCCATTCCAGCTGCCCGTTCAACATTGTGACGTCGAACTGCACCTTCTAGTGGTTCCACAAGGCCTTCTTCAGTTGTGACACATGAAATACCGGATGAATTTGGGCCGTTTCTGGAAGATCTAGTAGGTAAGCAACCTCTCCCACGCGGCCCAAGATTTGGTAAGGCCCAAAAAACTTCGGGGCAAGTTTTTCACAACGCTTGCGGGCTAAGGATTGTTGCCTGTATGGTCAGTTTTTTAAATAAACCCATTCGCTGATGTCAAACACCACCTTGCGTTGGTGGGCATCCGCAAACTTCTTCATCTGCTCCTGGGCATGTCTCAAGTGATCTTTGACAGCCGCTAACGTCTCATCGCGTTGTTTCAACTGCTGTTCCACTGAATCATTTGGCGTCTGTGACGTCTGCCTGTATGCAATCACAGGTGGGGGTGGGTGGCCATACACTATTGCGTAGGGAGTCGTTTTAGTCGATGTGTGGTAGGTTGTGTTGTACCAAAGTTCCGCCCATGGTAACCGATTTGTCCATGTTTTGGGTTTTTTGCTGCAAAAACAACGTAGATATAGTTCCAAACACTTGTTCACCACTTCCGTCTGGCCGTCCGTTTGGGGGTGGTAGGTCGTACTTCGTTTCAGTTGAGTCCCCTACATTCGAAATAACTCCGTCCAGAAATGACGTAGGAAAATTCGGTCTCGATCCGAGACGATGGACCGAGGGTAACCGTGGAGTTGCACTACTTCGCGCACAAAGTGACGAGCTACTGACTTTGCTGAAAAAGGACGGGCTAAGGCAATGAAATGTGCGTATTTGTTCAGTCTGTCCACCACCACTAACACGATGTCATTCTTCTTTGGCCGGGGTAGGCCTTCCACAAAATCCATGGAGATATCTTCCCAAGGTCTGTTTGGAATAGGCAACGGCTGCAGCAATCCCGCCGGGGAGCAAGCTTGGATTTTGTTTCTTTGACAAATGTCGCAATTCGCCACATATTTCTTAATATCCGACTTCATGCCTTCCCAATATAACTCCGCCGCCACGCATTTATGCGTTTGTAGGAAGCTGGAGTGTCCCCTAATCACCAAATCATGAAACGTGTGTAACACTGTAGGCAGCAATCGGGAGTTTCTCGAAAGGACCAATCGACCTCTGTAAAATAGCCTTCCTTGTTTGATTGTGTAGCGGGGAACACTATCCACCTCCTGTAGCACCCTTTCAAAAATCATTTTCAGTTTCGGGTTCTCTTGAACCTCAGCATCAACCACACTAACATCTATCAAGGAAGGCACTGATATCACATTCAATTGGGCTGACGCTGGAATGCGTGACAAAGCATCGACAGCCTTATTTTATGGCCCCGCTCGGTAAAAGATTTCGAAATCATACCCCATTAGCTTGGTTACCCACTTCTGCACCCTGCGGGAATCTCCCTCTGTTCTAATATGTGCCGTAAAGCCTTCTGATCCGTGTAAACGGTAAAGTGATTACCAAGCAAGTAGTGCCTTCATTTTTCCACTACTAACACAATGGCCATGAGTTCTCTCTCATACACCGACTTTTCCCTCGCTGCGGGGGATAAATTTTGACTGAAGAAAGCTATGGGTCGTTTGTTCTGAGATAGCATCGCTTCCAATCCAGTATCGGAAGCGTCAGTTCCCAATTCAAATGGCACGTTGAAATCCGGAAGGGCAAGAACTGGTAAGGTTACCATCACATTTTTTAACATTTTGAAGGCGCCAGTAGCTTCCTCTGTCCACTTGAATCCGTTTTTCTTAGTTAATTGCGTCAGGGGAGCGAAAATGGCCCCGTACTTGGCCATGAATCTTCTGTAATAACCGGTCAGCCCCAAGAAACCCCATAATTCCTTCACATTCCTCGGAATTGGCCATTGAATCATGGCTCGCATCTTCTCCTTGTCAGCCTCTACTCCTCGCGCGGACACCCAGTGGCCTAAATATTCAATGCGGTCCTTCGCGAACTGACATTTCTTCTTGTTGGCATACAAACTATGTTCCCTTAATTGTCGAAAAACCATAGTAAGGTGCTCCACATGGGACATCATATCCGGGCTGTAGATCAATATGTCATAAAAAAACACAAGGATAAATTTTCTGAGGTAAGGACGAAAAGCCTGGTTCATGAGCGCCTGAAAAGTTGCGGGGGCGTTGGTTAACCCGAATGGCGTAACAAGAAACTCGTAATGCCCCTCGTGAGTTCGAAATGCCGTTTTCCTTACATCTTCATCACGAACCCTAATCTGGTGGTAACCCGATTTCAGGTCGATTTTAGAGAAGACTTTAGCCCCATTCAACTCATCTAGCAGTTCGTCAATCATCGGTATCAGAAACTTGTCCGACACGGTTACTCGATTTAGGGCACGTAGTCAACACAAAAACGCCAACTGTCGTCTTTTTTCTTCATTAATATCACAGGACTAGAGAAAGGGCTGATGCTTGGTCGGATAATTCCCGTGGTCAGCATTTCATTGATCAACCTTTCTATCTCGTTCTTCTGGGCATGGAGATATCTATATGGTCTCACGTTAACCGGGTCAGCACCCATTTTTAATTGGATTCGGTGACAATCCGAACTGAGGCAATCTTTCCGGATTCGCCCCGCCTTACAGCCTTGCTTCCCATTGTAATTGCCATTGTAGCCGTGTGTGGCCCAACCCATAAGGGCCATGCAGACTTGACGTCATCCCCACCTTCCTCCAGTATATCACCGGCAGTCCCTCAGACTGAAAGCATGTAAATGCTTACAGACAGTACAGTCAATGAATAGCATATAGAGAGCATACATTGGTGGCTTTTCTGTCTATTGCCTTCAATGGCTTAGTAAGTCCGTGTGCTTTCTACCTATTTCTTCTCCATAAACAATGTTTAGAAACGCCTCATTTCGTTTCGTTCCCGTTCTTCATTTCCTTCTTCTTTCATCCAACGGAGACTTCTCATATTTTGAATCTTTCTGCGGTGTGCTATGTTTACTATTCTTTCGTACTCTCTTCTTTTTACCACGCCATAGTTCAACGAAGCGTGAGCAGGCGCGGAGAAGGAAAGCCGATCAATTCGCCTCATCGGCGGCAACCCCTCTGGCATGTCAAACACGTCCGCAAATTCTTGTTGCAGCTGATCAATTTTTCGGTTGGAGCTCTTCTATTTCCCCTCCCATTAATATGCCTCTTTCCTCTCTTGGAATACCCAACGTTCTGAAGTCGACGAGGAATCCTTGGTCTTCCGGTTGTCAAGTCTTTGTTAGCACCTTAAGGGATATTTCCATTTGGGAAAGGGTGGGATCCCCTCTGATCACGATCCTCGAATCTCCTACTGCGAATGTCATCGTCAGGTTCTTCCAATCTACGGTCATGGAACCTTGCTTCCGGAGCCACTGCATGCCCAACACCACGTCGAGATTTCCTAATTCCAGCGGTAGGACGTCATCTGCAAAGGAAAGCTCCGGTAGGGTGATGGTTAGGTTTCTACATATTCCTTTACCTTGTACTGCTTCCCCCGAACCCATGATTACTCTGTAGTTCGTTGTTTCTGTCAACGGCAAGTTCAAACTCTCCACGAGTCGCTGTGATACGAAATTGTGGGTGGCCCCACAATCCACCAATATGATGATATCTTGGTCTCCTAAGTTCCCTTTTAACTTGAACGTCCCTGGAGTCGTTAGGCCCACCACCGAGTTAAGAGACAACTCGACCACTGGGCTTACCTCCAACATCGGGTCGACCATCTCCACATCTTCCATCTCAACGTCGTTGAGCTTGTCTGCCACAACGTATAGTCGGAGTTCCTTGTTTATTCAGCGGTGCCCTTTGCTAAAGGGTTCGTCACACCGGTAGCACAACCCTTTATCTCTCCTTGCTTGTAGTTCATAATCCGTCCAACGTCTCCATGGGGGCTTCGTAGCTTGTGCCGGTGTAGGGCTGGGAATCTTCTCAGCTAAGGTGACGGTGCATGTCGTCATCCCTTCAGAGCCATTGCCTGACGTTTTTGCGTTGGGTTTCCAATCCTTCCCATATGGGCCTTGGGCCGTGCGGGCCGTTTCTATCCGATCCTCTGCGAGTTGGGCCGTGTCCATCATATCCTCTAGGCCCATAGCCTGCATGGAGAAAGCTTCAGTCCGAATTACCGAATCCAGCCCATTCGTAAACGTGTTTATTAGTACGTTTTCTGCCAGGTTCGGCAGCGGCGCCAATAACTCCTCAAAATTCTGGAGATATTCTGTGACCGTTCCATCTTGTTTAATTGCTAAGAACCGAGCGCACGACGTCCCTCGCTGTTGCGGCCGAAACCGAACGTAGATCCTCTGCTTTAACTCTTTCCACGAACGAAATTTCCGTCGATTCTCCGCCCAACGGAACCAGTTCAGAACCTTCCCCTCCAGGCTAACGATAGCGATTTTCAGTTTCTCCTTCTCCGTTAACAGATGCAGTTGGAAATAGTGTTCCGCCTGAAAAAACCAACCGTCCGGGTCATCGCTGTTGAAGACTGGCATTTCCAGTTTTTTGAATTTGATCCTCTCTTGTCGTTCGGAGTTCTCCCTCAGTTGGGATGATTCCCCTTCCTCCATTTCGTCGTCTTCCATTTCTTCGTCCGCGCGCATCTTCCTCTTTCCCATCGTGATTTCTGACGACCCTTGAGGTCTAGGTCGATCCCCATAAACTTCTTTGAACGAGTGTAAAGCCTTGTTGTCTCCAGCCATTTTTTCAACATTTTTCTCCATGGTTGGGAGTTTTTTGAGGTCCTGCTTCATACTCCTAATGTCCGCCTCCGTCGCACTCAAGCGTTCCTCGATTTGCTTTTGCGTCATCTTCTTCCACCTCTCCAGCATTTTGACGGCTCTGATACCACTTGTAAGGATACTTCCTCACTAAATAGTATTTCCTAACTGGATTTCCAAAAACAGGGGAATAGTGTTCGATTACAGCAAAATAACTAACAGAAATATATAGAACAATCAAAAGATAACTACAGCCAAATAAGAGAGCTACTCTCTCCTCCTCGTGAACACTGTTCAATCACAAAATTCAAGATAACTAACCCTAACCCCAAAACGATGTGTAAATACTAACATTCCCCTCCCAACAGTCGTCCTTCCTGGTCCCCCCTTTAAGCAGCTCCTGTCTGGGGTGCAATCTCCTTTTTGCCCTTCCTCGAATATACCCTTGTGATAGGAGGCCTAGCAAACACCTTGAAGAAACAACCCCAAATAGCATGAGCAAAAACACCACTCTAGAGGATATGATCAAGGCCCTCAAATGCCATCTTGCAAAGAATGCAACAAAGCAACAACCCTGAGAGTTTCATTTGTCATAGATATTTAACTGATGAAATAATATCCATTAGGTCTTACTTTACTTGAGTCCCTTCTTAGGGTATTTTATTTGGGCTCTTCGTGGTTGTTCTTTTTTTCCTTTCCTTTTCTTTTTTTTTTTGTTTTTTGTTTTCTTTTGTTTTTTTGGGTATGACCGGCGTATTCTTTAATTTTTTCCTAATATAAGCTCAGTCTTTTATCTAATCTTTAATTTTTTCCTAATATAAGCTCAGTCTTTTATCTAAAAAACAATAAACAAGGCATTTGTCTCTACTAATCCCAAGTAGTGAAATTGCCTAGAGAGATGCTAAAAATTGATCTAGATTGAAAAAGGACTCTTCTTTTCTATAACAAAACCAAATTGTATTGTTGGCAAACTACAAATGAGAAATTGCCATCCTTCCCTCCCTAAACGTCCTGGAGAATGTTACCACCCAATCCTTTTGAGATAATTTTGCTCAGAATGTCCACCACCAATAGTTTTGGCGGTAGAGAAAGAAGGGAGAGAGGATCACCTTGTCTAATACCTCTTTAAGCTCATATTCTACCCCGCAGTTTACCATGGACAATGGTGGAATACTTATTAGTCCTGATGCAGCTCCAAATCCTTGAGATATTTGTTATTTTTTCTAATAGAAACCTAGCTTTCATGGTGAATAAATGAAAGAATATAAAAGCAACACCCAAACAGCGGAACCCAAAATAACGCCTAAAGACCTAACAAGATATAAAGGGCTCCAATTCGAACTAATAAGTCCAAGAGAATAATTACAACTTACAAGTCTTTTGAGATAGATGCCCACAGAGAGGCACTAAACTTGGCAAGAGCTCACTCCTCTCCCCAACATCTCTCAACCTCCCTAAAAATTCTCTCATTCCTTTCCAGAGCCAAAATTTCTATCTTATCTTGAAAGGCAGGTGGAGTAAGACTTCTTCCATCATGAGAAAATAATGACCGTCATGGGCCATTCACACACCAAAAGCCTACAGAAAAGAATCCCAAATTGAGAGAGCAAACTTATCTTCTGAAGCCAAGGTTTTTAGACATATACTTACAAAGGAGGTCTAGTTGTTGAGAATCCCACATTGGAAGAATCAAGAGACCTCACAATGTTTATAAGATACATAAGTTACTCCTCTCATAGCTAGTTGGTTTTGGGATGAAACCTTATGTTATCTAATATGTATTAGAGCAAATGATGCCCAAATGGGCATTCGGTCCAAAAACAAAAATTTGAGATCTGATTCAAGAATAGTGAACCCAAAAGGTACCGTCTTTATAAGATATATGGGACCTCACAATGTTTATAAGATATATAGGTTACTCCTCTCATAGCCAATTCGTTTTGTGATGGAACTCCATGTTATCTAATATAGTTCACTTTAATACCTCACTTTGGATTCAAGTTGTTTTCTTTCTCTGATTAACCTTTGTTTTTATGAGCTGTTCCTTGTAATTTACTTTTTGGTTTACTTGGCGCCCAGGTGTGGTCTGTGTTTCTGTACTGGCTTTTGTCTATACTTTTGTTCTCTTTGATAACGGTGGTTTTCTATGGTAGAAAAAGGAAAGAAGCCCTTTATAAGGCTATTTCTAATTATCTGTTAGGTATCCACTTCTCCTGCAAACAGAAAAACCCAACAAGACCAAGGACAAGAAATATAGAGATAAACAGAGTAATTTCTTCTCTGGAAGCTTTATTTATCTACTTCTCAATTGCCAAAAGCCACAAGTATCAAAATAGGCAAGAACAAGAATTAGATCTTCACAGTACGATTTCAGAATAACAAATAAAGAAAACACCCGGCTCCTTCGAGAGTGCTGGAAAACTCTCCTTCCCAAATAGGGTCTGCTTAAATCACCAAAAAACCGATTCCCCTTCTTTCCATCTTTTTTTCCTTTTTAAGTACTGTCAGTGGTCCCCCCCCCCTCTCCTTCTTCTAACTAACTTCACGTGCTCTATCCGTCTCTCTTCCCTTTCTATTCTCCTTTGCATTTCCTTTTTTGCCCTTCCTCTTATATGTATATATGGCTGGGGGTCTAACAATACTGCCCTTCTCGAATTGCACCTTGTCCTCAAGGTGAAATGTAGGGAACTGTTGATTCATCGGATACACTGACTCCCAGGTAGCTTCATTTGCTCCCATACCCTTCCATTTCACCAACCATTCATTTATCGCCAACTCACTGTTCCACCGCACGCCTAAGATCTCTTATGGAACTACTTGTAACTCGAATTCTTCTGTGAGAGTTGGTGGGTGATGTTGGATTTGAGTTTGTGTCCCCACTTTCTTCTTAAGTTGAGAAACGTGGAATACATCATGGATGGATGCTTCTGGGGGTAATGCCAACCGATATGCTACTGCCCCAATCCTCTCTAGCACTAAATATGGGCCATAGAATTTGGATGCAAGCTTTTCACATTTTTTTCTGGCTAAAGATTGTTGTCGGTATGGCCTCAGCTTCAAAAAAACCTCATCCCCTACCTCGAAATTCACATCTCTGCGTTTATGATCTGCGTGTTTCTTCATTCTATTTTGAGCCACCAGCAAATGTTCCTTCAAGGCATTCAGTGCTAAATCACGGGCCATTAACTGCTGTTCCACAGCATCATTCGATGTCTTCTTCTCTCCATATGATAGGATCGTTGGTGGAGTTCGTCCAAAGACGATTTGATAGGGGGTTGTTTTAATGGAAGCATGAAAAGTGGTGTTGTACCATAATTCAGGCCAGGGTAACCATTTACGCCAGCATACCGGTTGTTCGTTGCAAAAACAGCGTAAATAGTTCTCCACGCAGCGATTTACTCGTTCCGTTTGGTCGTCTGTCTGTGGATGAAAAGTTGTGCTATGTTTCAATGTTGTATCCCACATTGCAAATAGTTCCTTCCAAAAATGACTCAGGAATATTTTATCCCTATCCGAAATTATGGACTTCGGTATTCCATGGTGTCTGACTACCTCATTAACAAAAACATTAGCAACGTGTTTAGCCGTATAAGGATGTTTAAGCATAGTGAACTGTGCATACTTACTTAAGCGATCAACCACTACCATGATGGAGTCATACCCGACTGATTTGGGAAGTCCTTTTATGAAGTCCATGGTTAACTCTTCCCATATTTGATTGGGAATTGGAAGTGGTTACAAAAGGCCTGTTGGTTGTAGGGCATCTGATTTATTTCTTTGGCAAATCTCACACTTTTTTACATACTTCTTGGCATCGTTCTTCATTCCATGCCAAAAAATTTCTCCTGTCATTCTCTTGTAAGCTCGTAGGAATCCTGAGTGTCCCCCCAATATGGAATCGTGATAGGTCTGTAGTATGGCTGGAATTAGTGAAGATGAACTGGAAAGAACCAAACGTCCCTTATATAGGAGTCTTCCATGCTGCCACTGATATTTTGGTTTGCCATCTGGATCCTCTTTTAACACTGCTATTATCTTCTGTAACTCATCATCTGTTTCCACCTCCTTCAGTATTACGTCGACATCTAATAGTGATGGTGTCGTTAAACTGTACATTTCCATCGTTGGTGTCACTCTCGAAAGAGCATCCGCTGCCTTGTTCTGCAACCCCGGTTGATAGAGTATTTCGAAATCATATTCCAAAAGTTTGGTCAGCCACCTTTGAAATTGAGGTTGAACTTCCCATTGTTCAATGAGAAATTTTAGAGCTTTCTGATCCGAAATCACTATAAATTTGTTCCTTAATAAATAATGCCTCCATTTTTTAACCGACAATACTACTGCCATCAACTCTCGTTCGTATATTGACTTCGCTTGTGCCCTGGTTGACAGTGCTTGACTGAAATAAGCTATGGGTTTGGAATTTTGACTCAGAACCGCTCCCAATCCAAAGCCTGAAGCATCCGTTTCTATGACAAATGGTAGAGAAAAATTTGAGAGAGCCAACACCGAGACCGAAATCATTGCCTTCTTCAACCTTTCAAAAGCCTTTGAAGCTTCAACATTCCATTCAAAACTATTTTTGTGGAGTAGTTGAGTCAATGGGGCTGCTATTAACCCATAGTTTTGAACAAATCTCCTATAGAATCCAGTAAGCCCAAGAAATCCTCTGAGTTCCGTAACTGTCTTCAGTAATAGCCACTCTTTCATCGCCTTAATCTTCTCCTCATCTGCCTCCACCCCCCTGTTGTGAGACCCAATGTCCCAAATATTGAATTCGATATTTGCAGAAAACACATTTCTTTTGATTGGCCAGTAGCTGATTATCCCTAAGTACATTGAATACCACCCCGAGATGTGTTTCATGTGTAGTTATATCGGGACTATAAACCAGAATATCACCGAAGAATACTAGGATAAATCTCCTTAGAAACGGATTGAAGATTTGGTTCATCAATGATTGGAGGGTTGCTGGGGCATTGGTTAAGCCAAAAGGCATAACCAGGAATTCGTAATGTCCCTCGTGAGTTCTAAAGGCTGTTTTCTCTACATCTCTTTCGTTCATCCTTATTTGATGATACCTTGATCGCAGATCAAGTTTGGAATACACCACTGACCCCTTCAACTCATCAAGCAGCTCTTCTATAACTGGGATTGGAAATTTGTCAGCAATAGTAACCTGATTAAGTTTTCTATAATCCACGCAGAATCTCCATCCTCCATCTTTTTTTCTTACCAGCAACACTGAACTCGAATAAGTGCTACGACGGGGACGTATGATTCTAGCTTGCAACATCTCTTCCACTAATTTCTCGATTTCCTCTTTTTGAGTATGCCCATATTTGTAAGGTCTTACATTCACCTGTGGCTGGCCGTCTTGAATAATAATTCTATGCTCCACTTCCCTCTTTGGTGGCAATGGCGTTGCTTCTTCAAAAACATCCATATTCTGATCTAACAAGCTTTGGATCATAATTGGTAATTTCTCGTCTGACCGGTTATTTGATCCCTTGACCCCTTCTTTATCCTCCTCAATCTCCAAATGTTGAAATTCGATGAGAAATCCCTGATCTTCTTCTTCCCATATTTTGTTGAAAGCTTTCAAGGATACTTCGGATTTCGTCAACGACGGGTCCCCTTTTAATATCACTTGCGACTCCCCTACTGCGAACGACATGGTCAATGTCGGCCAATGGACTCCCATATACCCGGTAGTGCATAACCACTACATCCCTAAAATTATGTCCATCCGTCCCAGGTCGAATGGCAGGAGGTCAGCCGTAACTACTAGCCCTGGGAGCTTGATTTTGATCGCTTGACAAACCCCTTTTCCGTTGATTTCGATTCCATTCCCAATTACTACTCCATATCGGGTTGTTTTCGTTATCGGCAATTGCAGGTCATCCACTATTTTCTAGTTGATGAAATTATGGGTTGCTTCGCTTTCAATGAGAACTATAAGCTCTCTCTTGAGTACCGTCCCTCTCAGTTTCATCGTCCCCTTCTTGGAGAACCCCAGTAATGACCTCAAGGACACCTCAACGTTATCTTCAACTTCCACCACCTTGATTTCGGTTGTTTCCCCCGCTTCGATTGTGATCGTCTCCTCATCATCTTCCTCTTCGCAAGTTATAAACAACATTAATTCCCGAGTTTCGCATACCTTACAGCGATAACCGTGATGGAATTTTTCGTTGCAACGAAAGCACAGTCCTTTGTTCAGTCGATCACGATACTCGCTGTCGGATAACCTCTTGACTGGCTGCTCCTTTGCGTTTGATCCCCTCATCGGAATCGATATCTGCCTCATTGTTGTTCTGTCTCCTCCTGCTGGGTTTGTTTTTCCGAATGAATGTTGGGTCGCTTGACCCCCCGTTTGGGCCTCGTTTTTTTTCGGCCCACTCCCCCCTAATTCTCTTTCAACTAACTTCAGGGCTATATTGCGATCATTCACGAATTGGGCTTCTCGCATACACCCTTCCAAGCCCACGGGGTGGCGACTAACAACCTCGGCGTGAATGGCCAGTGCTAGCCCGTTCATAAATGCGTCAATCAACACACTCTCTGCCATGTCCAGCAACGGTGCCGAATACTCCAAGAATTTCTTTACATAATCCGTGTAAGAATCGAGCTTAATTTTGACGAGCCGAGCACCCAAGCTTCCTCTCGTTGTTGTGCGAAAATGTTCGAACATCCTCTTCTTCAATTCCTCCCAGGTCGTAATCGGATTTCGAGTATGGCTCCAACAGAACCAATTCACCTCGTCCGCGGCAAAGCTCACCACCGCTACCTTCACTTTCTCTGCTTCACTCAACTCATGAATCTAAAAAAAATGCTCCGCTCTGTATATCCACGATTCAATATTCACTCTTGCGAAAACCGGCATCTCCAACTTCTTGTATTTTCCTTTGTCGGAGCCTCCACTGTTACCGCTTTGGTTCGATTCTCCCTCATCAAATAATTTTCCCTTCATCTTTTGCTGAGATCCTTCCGTCACCATAGTTTCCTCCAACTTCTTGTTCACCGTCGACTCCCTCACTTCCTCGGTGAGTTTCTCAATGTTTTTACACAGGTTGTATAGCATATCTTTCAACCCTGAAATCTCTTTCTCATTTGCTTCCATTTTCTCTTCGAGTTGCTTCTGTGCCATTTGCCGTGTCTTCCCTAGGATTTTTTTGAGTTCTGATACCAATTTGTTAGGTATCCACTTCTCTCTGCAAATAGAAAAACCCAACAAGACCAAAGGACAAGAAATATAGAGATAAACAGAGTAATTTCTTCTCTGGAAGCTTTATTTATCTACTTCTCAATTGCCAAAAGCCACAAGTATCAAAATAGGCAAGAACAAGAATTAGAGCTTCACAATACGATTTCAAAATAACAAATAAAGAAAACACCCAGCTCCTTCGAGAGTGCTGGAAAACTCTCCTTCCCAAATAGGGCCGGCTCAAATCACCAAAAAACCGATTCCCCTTCTTTCCATCTTTTTTTCCTTTTTAAGTATTGTCAGTGGTCCCCCCTCTCCTTCTAACTAACATCACGTGCTCCATCTGTCTCTCTTCCCTTTCTATTCTCCTATTCTCCTTTGCATTTCCTTTTCTGCCCCTCCTCTTATATGTATATATGACTGGGGTCTAACATTATCCTCCTCCCTAGATTGTCTTATTTGGTGCTTTTCTTTTTTTCTTTTTAATTTTTGTATAAAATTTTTTTTATGAACTCTTTAGATTTAGGGCTTTGCTGTCAGCGAATTTCTTGCCTGATGGGATTCTTGTTTCCAATCAGAAAAACGACTAGAAACCTGAAACCTATCCAACTAGGGCAGCCGTAAAATGCCCGTTGGATAAATTCCCGAGTAGTTTTCTTTGTGACTGATGTTTCTTTTTCTTCTATCTTATTCTCTATGCTGTTTATTTTTCTCCTTCGTGTTCTTTCCTCACTTCTTTATCATTTTCTTTATTATTGTTGTAATTTCTGATATTTGCTTTGTTTCAGGATAAAGATAAGCTTATAGCTAATTTAAAGACCATTCAGGGCTATCTTTGCTCATTCAAATCACAGGTTTGTTTCTCAGCTAACCCATTGTCGTTTTTCTGTGGACAGATTGATGCAATTCTTATTAGGATTAGTGGTCTAGTGTGTCTTATTGAACAGTAATCAAGTTTAGCCAATATCATTTGTTCATATGCTCCTTAAATTATTGGTCACAGGGCTTGATAGTAGTTAATATATCAGCAACTACATTTCCACAAACACTGGATTGGCTGCATGGATATATTCTGCAGGTAACCTATTTATAGTCTCTTTTTAATGGAATTTTATAGACAAGAATATAAACTCATTCCTGTTAAAGCAGTAAATACATAAGGTATGCTACAAAGAGCCAGTGGCTTTTAATACAAGCAACATTATAGTTACTATTAAATAATATTTATAGCTAGTTATTTGTTTTATTTTGCAGTCAGTCTATTTATTTCGTTAACTAAATTTTTGTATAGAGTTTATCTCTAACTGATCTATAAAGTTAATCAGGAGATGATCTCTCAAGTATTTTAGTTTAGTTCTAATGCTTAAATTTCATTTATTTAAATCATTTTGGCCTATGAGGCAAATAGGAACTGTCTTTTTTTTTATTTAAAACATTTTTGTCTATGGGCTTTCTTTTGTATTCTTCTAGTACGCCCTATAGGTCAGCACTCTTTGGTTGGGATTACTTTTTATGCCCTTGAATTTCATTTGAATTGTTCTAAAAAAATCACATCATGTCGTCTCCTAGTAGTTTTGGTGCAGGGAAAAAATAGGCAATAGAAATAGCTATCAAGAATGAAACAGATATAGGGATCGGAAAATTTAGTATAAGATAACTTGAGGTTCCGTCTCAAAACCAATTGGAGGAGTAACCCATGTATCCTATAATGATGTGAGGTCTCTCCATCTTTCTAATGTGGGATCTTTAAAATGCTTCCTCAAGATGGTGCATCTTTTGGATTCATCATTCTTGGGTTAGATTTCCAAATTTTTTTTTACCAAATACCCGTTTGGGTTTCATGGGCTGATGAACTGGTATACAAATGAGGTTTCATCTCAATCACTGATGCTAAATGTTATCCAACTGAGTTACAATGGTGTTCTATCAAAAAATAAAAAATAAAAAACATAGAAGTAGTGTTCTTACTGTACTCTATAATTTAGAGAATAAATCTAAAGTGTGTTATTCATAAGACTTAAGTTACATATATATATATATATATATAGGCGGGATAGAAACTCTAATCTAGAGAATATGAAATTACAATAAAGGACAATATACATTAAAATACATATTATAACACTTACTAGTGGGATTCAAAGAGGACGTGCCTGGTTTAGGCGGCTGGCATTCTGAGTTTTGTAGGTTAACCCCTTTCCTTCTCGTGTTAACAATAGGAGTTCGACTTTATGGGACTAAAGGTTTAAAAAGTTGTGAGATAGATTTAGAAACAATGTTCTGGTTCTACATAGAAATAGGTAACTCATTCAGAAGGAGAGCGAAGACTTCGGTTATGATGTGAACGGGGGATGTGGCTGTAAGGATTTCCCTTGCAATATGATATTATTGAATAAGAACTTGCCCAGAGGCAATACAACTCCCCTCTTTTATTGCAAGAAAGTTTCTTCTAATTAGCCAAAAGTTGAAAATTAACTACCCTCCCCCTCTCGTAGATAAACTCCCCATACACCACGATATTCTCCACTCCACATGGTCCCCACACTCCCTCACATTCCTCTAACGATCTTCCCTCCATCATGATAACTAACTCCCTTCTACAATTACCTTTTTACCCCTCCTCTTGTATTGATAGATGATTGGTGGTCTACCACTACCCACCGATTCCAGATCGACCTTGTCCTTAAGGTCAAAATCAGGGAATTGCTTTTTCATAATAGTCATTAGACAAGATAGGTGGATCCTTTTATAGTATGTGATGCTCCCCTAATGCTTTCTTAAGTTGGGAGACATGAAACACAGGATGTATGTTCTATGTCTCTGGCAGTTTCAAACGGTATGCTAGGCTGCCCACCTTAGCTTCCACCTAATAAGGCCCAAAGTATTTTGGTGATAGCTTCTCGTTCTGCCGTTTAGCTAATAATTTTTGTCGATAGGGCCGAACCTTTAAGAATTCTAAATCTTCAACTTCAAATTCAAGATCTCGACGCTTCTAGTTAGCATATTTTTTCATCCTTTCTTGAGCCATATGTAAATTTTCCTTCAAAACTTTGAGAGCTTCATCCCGATCCCTGAGCTGTTGATCTAACGTAGCATTAGCTGTCATAATAGTTCCATAAAAGTACTGAGCTGGAGGTGCACAACCAAACACAGCCTGAAAGGGTGTGCTCTTGATCGAACTATGGTACGAGGTATTGTACTAGTATTCTACCCATGGCAGCCACTTAAACCATTGTTTTGGTTTCTCACTACAGAAACACCGTATGTAAGTCTTGAGGCTCTTGTTCACTATCTCAGATGGACCATCAGTTTGTGAATGGTACCTTGACTGAAGCGCAACCGCGTGCTCGACAGTCGAGACATTTCCTTCCAGAAATGATTGAGAAAAATCTTATTCCTGTCAGACACAATCGAATTAGGGAACCTGTGCAAACGAATTACCTCGCGAATGAAAACATCAGCCACGTCCTTAGCAGTGAAAGGATACTTTAGAGCCATAAAACGTGCATGCTTACTAAGTTTATCGACCACCACTAGCACCATATCAAACCCGGAAGATTTAGGCAGCCCTTCAATGAAATCAATTGACAAATGCGTCGAAATGGTGTCCGGATGTCCAAGGGCAGTAATAAACCAGCCAATGCCAAGGTCAATGCTTTGTTCTTTTGACAGATCAAGCCATTTCCCACCTATTTCTTGGTATCGGCCCTCATATATAAACTCCCGATACACCACTATATAAGTATTCAGATCGACATTCCAGATAGAATGGGGTATTGTTAGGAACCAAGGTAGTATGTGTTACCTTTGTCCCACATCGATTAGAATGGGATGACCAGTGTGGTACTTAAGTGACTTGACTTTCTCATCTCAATAGATTGCTTTTGGGGTGTGGTTCTCCAAAGTGCTTAAGTACTTAACTATGATATCTGAGCTGGTTGTCGACATTCTGGAGAGGAGCACCGACGGGGGGTTCTTGTTATAGTATATATATGTAATTATAGGAGCTTATTAGTCTTTTGTTCTTTATTGTAATTTACTAGTCTTTGTTTAGGGTTTTCATGTATGCTATATATATTGAACTCTATTGTATAGAATGAATGAGAAGTTGTCTCATATTCTGGTTTCACGTTTACATGGTATCAGGGGATTTGTGAACCCTTAGGGTTTTAGGTGTAGAGCACCTTGTTGGAGGTTTGGTCTTTTATTTGGATTTGGTGTATCACCTTTTTGTCGCTGCAGAAATCCGCCGTCGCCATCGCCGGAATCCTTCGCCGCCGCCATCAAGGTTGTTACCGAAGTTTTTTTTCTTCACTGCCCCAGCTCAGAAGATAGTCCACTTGTCGATCTACGGGAATCCATAATTTGGCTGAAAAATCTTCAACGCGTGAGGTACACGCGCCGCTAGAATCCGTCGCTCTTCGTCACATGCGCCGGAGCGTGTGGGCATGTGGATCGTTTGTTTTTGCCTCGTCGCCTGGGTTTGTCTCGGTTTGTATTTTCAAACACGTCTGTGTGTTTAAATATGATAAAACACACTTGGTTATAAGGATATTTAGACAAGAAGTTGATTTTTCTTCTGCGGTTCAGATCTGTTTTTGATGGTGCAATGTTGTTTTTTTAAGCCTTTGGTAATTTCTTGGTTCTTGCTTCTTTCACTGTCCGTGTGGATATTGTGGTCATAATTCTCTTGAGTTCAAAGTTCTTTTGTAAAAGACGTCGTAATGATGTCTAATGTGGTTCAATTGAGGGCCGTTTATTCTGCAACTGAGGTCGATGAATTTCCACAGTACCAAAAATCATTTAAAGCATTTTCTTCATCATCCATGCTCACTCCTATTACAACCATTGCTAATTCAAGTAACATGAATCATTGTCTCCTCTCATCCTCTACACAATGGGTCATAGACTTCGGTGCTACTGCTCGTATGACAGGTAATCCCAACTTTGAGAAGTGACAATGTTGGTGAGTATTTTTCAGAAGCACTTAGGTCGTACCTCTGTAAGCATGGAATTGTTCATCAATCATCTTGTGCTGACACTCCATCCCAAAATGGGGTTGCTGAATGAAAGAATAGGCACCTTCTTAAAACTGCACGAGCATTATCCTTCCAAATGCATGTTCCAAAGCATTTTTGGGTTGATGCAATTTCAACAGCTTGTTTTCTTATTAATCGAATGCATTCGTTTGTTCTTCAAGGTCAGATTCCATATCATGTTCTCTTTCCAACAAAACAATTGCTTCCTATTGAGCCAAAAATATTTGGTTGCACTTGTTTTGTTTGAGATGTTCCTCCTAATTTGACAAAGTTAGATCCCAAGCCTTTGAAGTGCATTTTCTTAGACTATTCTCGTGTTAAAAAAGGATACAGATGCTATTGTCCAAGTTTGAATAAATATTTTGTATCTCGAAACATTACCTTCTTTGAGGACAAGCCTTTCACTACATCTTTGCCTAGTACGAGTCAGGGGGAGGATGATGATGATCTTTTTATTTATACACCCATGTCTCCACCACCTTCCCCTGATCTGTCTCTTCCAGAGCCTGTTCGTAAGTGTCCACCTATAACAAGAGTCTACTCTAGACGGCAACAACCTCTAGGTGAATGTTTTGTCCCAAAATTGTCATCAAGTCCAGGACCAAGTGATGAACTTCCCATTGCCCTTCGTAAAGGCAAACGCTCTTGCACTTATCCTATTGCTTCTTGTGTCTCTTGTGACCAATTATCATTTGCTACATGTTCTTTTGTTCAATCTCTTGATTTTTTCTCGATACTTAAAAGACTGTTCATGAAGCTTTGTCTGGTTGGCGCACTGCGATGATGGAAGAGATGAATGCCTTAGATAATAATGGTACTTGGGATTTAGTATCTCTTCATGTAGGAAAGAAAACTATTGGGTGCAAATGGGTGTTTGCAATTAAGGTTAATCCTGATGGATCAGTAGCTCGTTTAAAAGCGCGCCTTGTGGCTAAAGGCTATGGCCAAACGTATGACTATTTTGATACATGCTCTTCTGTTGCTAAGCTCACTTATGTTAGGTTATTTATTTCTATGGCAGCATCTCAAGGTTGGCCTTTGCATCAGCTTGACATTAAAAATGCCTTTCTCCATGGTGATCTTCGGGAGGAAGTATATATGGAGCAACCACCTGGGTTTGTTGCTCAAGGGGAGAATGATAAAGTGTGTTGCCTTCACAAATCTTTGTATGGGTTGAAACAGAGTACACACGCATTGTTTGGAAAATTTAGTCAAGCACTTGAGCAGTTTGGAATAAAGAAAAGCAAATTGGATCACTTAGTCTTCTACCAAAGATCTACGAATGGTATTATTCTACTTGTATATGTTGATGATATTGTCATAACTGGAAGTGATATATCAAGTATATTGTCTCTCAAATCTTTCCTCCAAGGTTAATTTCACACTAAAGATTTGGGAGTGCTAAAGTATTTTTTGGATACTGAAGTAATGAGAAGCAAGAAGGGTATTTTTATGTCTCAAAGAAAATATGTGCTTGATTTGCTATCTAAGACAGGAAAATTGGGAGCCAAGTCATGCAGTACTCCGATGATGCATGGTCTACAACTTTTAAAAGATGGAGAACCATTTAAAGATCCTGAGAGATATAGAAGATTGGTTGGGAAGTTGAATTACCTTATAGTAACATACTAGACATAGCTTATTTGGTAAGCATTGTGAGTCAGTTTATGACCTCACCTACAGTGGATCATTGGGCTGCAGTCTAAGAAATACAGACATCAACACGGGATATGCCAATTTTTGAAAATGTAGGACACGACACGTCGAAGACACGTTATTTTTTTAATCAACCTAAAATAATTTAGTTTTTTTTATTAATTAATAAAAATAATGTTTTTTAAAAAATAATAAATAATAAAGAAGAAATTAAAAATAATAATAATAAAAAAGAAAAAAGAAGAAGGAAAGGGCGTTTAAAAGAGAAGTTGAAAACCCATTTAAAAAAGATCCAACGTTGAGTGGATGTAAAGAAGCCCAAAAGCCCATTAGGAGTAAAAACCCTAACCCTAATGATGTTTCACTTTCCCTCCACTATTCTCTTTTTGGCATCCACGAACAACCCCCTCATTTCTCCTCCTCGATTCTGCTTTTTTCCCCTTCCTCCTTGATTATTCTCAACCTTCACAACCACTGCCAAAGCTCTCGACGCCGATCCCTCCCTTCGCCCGTCGCTCAGCCATATCAATGTTGCCGACGTCAACCTCCCCTCTCCAACGTGGCCGACCTACCCTCCCTTCGCCGTCGCTTAGCCGAATAAAAAATGCAACGTTTTAATTGTTTTTTTTTTAATTGCAGTTTGCCATGTCATGAGGTGTCACCTGTCGTGTTTGGCCATGTCGGACATTACAAATTTAATAATAAAATAATTGATATGCTAGTTGGCGGGTCAAACACGTGTCGGTGTCAGTCACATGTTCGACATCGACACTTGGCCATTTTAGGAGCGTCCGTGCTTCTTAGGCTGCAGTACAACAAATTCTATGTTATCTTAAGGCTGCACCTGGACGTGAGATCTTATATAAATATCATAGGCATATGCAATGGCGGATCTTTGAAGGGCTTAGGGAGGGCACGTGCCCCCTCAAATTGCGACGTTTTACATATTTGTATATTGATTTTCATTAAATATTAAAATTTCGTAATTATATTTAATATATATTGTTTGTTTAAGAAAAAGGCAATGTAAAAACGCTTGCTTCGGTGGCGTGGTAGGGGCTCCTCTTTCCACCTTCTTGGTGTCAGGTCGTGGGTTCAATTCATCAGAAGCCCACTTTCATTTTAATTTTGAACATATTACATCTTTCTAATTTTATATATATATAAGGGTTATTTTCAAATATAGGAAAATAAACCAAAATATTTACTTTCAAATATAGGAAAATAAACCAAAATATTTACAAATATAGCAAAATTTCATTGTCTATCTGTAGTCTATCGCGACACAGAATCGCAGATAGACAGTAAAATTTTGCTATATTTGTAAATATTTTCAGTATTTTATCATTTAAAACAATTTTTCTATATATAAATGAATTATTCACGA
Source organism: Lagenaria siceraria (assembly GCA_002890555.2). Taxonomy (NCBI): domain Eukaryota; kingdom Viridiplantae; phylum Streptophyta; class Magnoliopsida; order Cucurbitales; family Cucurbitaceae; genus Lagenaria; species Lagenaria siceraria. The sequence continues at coordinate 14,955,313 of CM016483.1, read as the reverse complement.
AATATATTTACATTTTATTCTATCTTTTTTAAAATATGTATAGAATATTCTAATTCTTAATACACTTAAAATATGTTTGAAAAACTTAATTCCATTTTGATTTTCTTGCATATATATATATATATACAAATATTTTTGAATCTTTATAAAATTATTTAATGAAAATTGATTGAATAATTTTTGCTTAATTTAGAGGAATAATTTTATAAATATTTATAATAATTTTGTAATTGACCTTCTTACGGTGCGTGTAAACTAGCCCGGACACTCACAGATATCAAAAAAAAAAAAAAATTAATATTACTTGAAGCTAGATATCATATATCAATGCATTTAAAAGTTCATTATATGAAGGTTAAAATAGTCCCTAAATTTTGAAAAATGTTACTAATAAAGGCCCATACTTTTAATTTTGACTATAGTTCTTTAAAATGTCTAATAAATTTACAAACTTGAATTTTATATCTAATACATCTCAGCAATTTAAATAAAATACTGACTTAATGATTATGTTTGTCTCATAATTTCCTTTGAATTTTTTGTTTTCTTGTACTTGGAGCATTAGTCTCTTTTTATTACTTCAATGAAAAGTTGTTTCCTAGGCATTTGGCTTATAAGAAAGGTTGTAGTAACTAGTAAGAATGACTTCTCCCCAAAATAGGTAAGGAACATTATGGGCAAACATAAGAGAACGAGCTACCTTAAGAATGTGTCCATTCTTCCTTTGAGAAATTCTATTTTGTTGAGTGTCAAATTAATGTGAACATTACCATGAGACGTAGGGGTGTAATCAGTTTGGTTTGCTACAAATCCAGCCATGTATCAACTCTACAATTCAAGACTCTTTCGAATTGTGGTCAATCACCCTTCTTCAGATTGTGGTCAATCTTCACAGCCATTTATCAACTCTACAATTCAAGACTCTCTTTTGACCTCTCGACTTATTGAACCCTACCCTTTCTTTTATATTAGAAAGCTTGCTTGCTTTGGTATCCCTGGAAAATCAGAGATTACCGCAAATATTTTGGAGGAAGTTTGTATTCAAATAATCACTTCATCACCAAAGCTACTTCAGCCTCCTTCACTTCCTTCAAAATTGTACACTTATACTGAGTTCATTCCTCAAGGTTTAAATGTTGTGTTTACCAAAGGTGTTTTGTCCTCTTCCATTGTTAAGGCATCTACCTCCACTCAATTTGTTCATGATGGGGATTCTGAATTTGTATTTGAAGTTAGTATGAGCAGTGAGGAGGTTGATGAGCAGTCAGCAAATACTCAGTTAGATGATCTTTTTGTTGAAGACATAGTAAGGTTTCATTTAAGGCTTTACTTTCAAACTTTCAGTAGGACCAGCGAAAAAGTATCCCTTAATTCCTTTCTCAATCCCTTCCAAATTGCATTCCTTAATTGAGGTGTGTGTTTACAAATATGTAATTCAGGCCTCAGTCACCACAAATTAAGATTTAATTGAGGATTTGGGGGTATGAATTTAAGTTGATTTATATTCTTCTTCAGCCTTTTGTCATCAGAAGTGTCTTGGTTGAAGTTTCCTTTGAAGCCTTTCAGTGAATCTTTCAGTGGGGTGTTGTAGTTTTGAGCGTTGTTTCTCCTTTCTTCACTCTCAGTTGGTTTTCGTTGGCTCGTTTAAGGCCAACAGCCTTCCATAGGATCTTCTTTGGTACAGAATTTACTGCATTGATTGGATCAGAAAGTTCTTTTCGATTCTATTAAGTATTACTCACTATATATGGTCTACTGTGGGATAGAAAAAAAATAGTTCTGACAGTGTTTTCAGCAGGATTGCCTGTATCGTTCTTCCTTAAGATTTGTTTGCATACTTTTGGCCAGTGTATCGAACAAGGCATTTCACCTGTATCAAATGAAAATCCAAGTCAGTCGATTGGACACTAATTAAGGACAGAATTTTTGTTCATAACAGGTATGTTGCATTTCTTTTCTCTGAACAGCTAATATTTTTTTCTATTGAATATGGAACAAAAGCCCAATTCAAGACATTTATCTTCAATGCAATGTCGATATAGAATAATTTGACAACCTGAGTTATGCTTTAACTGGTTAAGGCATATAAAAGATCCATACTATATTTTTTTACTTTCTAAACATCCTCCTCACAATGCTATACTCGTACAGTCCCCTTGTTCCTCCATGCAGTGTCTTTTTATTCACACAAGAAGATTTTATTTCACTAAAAAAAAAGGAATTATGGCGTGAGATACTTGTTTCCAAAATATGGTATACTATATTTCCATGCATTCAAGTGAATAACGATTAGTTTCAATGTGGGAATAGTCGAGGTCTAGGAGCGCCACTCAATAGAGACAGACCAAAAACAAAAAAAACAAACAAAGAAAACGGAAAATGCACAATTACTCTTTTGATTTGTTTCATTTTACTAAAATAATGAAGATATCATCTAGGTTTGACATCAAAATTACTAACGGTTTTTGGTTGCTATTTGATTCTGAAGTTTTAAATGAGCAGGTGTATAGTTCTATTTAAGACAGTGTAATCATGTTACATAATCACGATATATCGTTTGGTTCTAGATTTGACATTACTGGCTCGCATTGTAGCCACAGACTTAACAGAAGTTGCCATGTCTGCCCTTCCTTTGTTCAGGTGGAAAATTCCCACACACTGTAACAATGGCTCATCAACTCATTCCCAAGGTTCCATAAGAGAAGTTTCTTCAGGGAAGTGGCATAAAAACTTGTCATGGTTGGAGTTTGGCCAGAACATTTACTCCTTTTGAAGTTGCAACTTCCAACAGATGAGTTCTGTAAAAGCTAACTTGTGTAAGATTTTAACTTGATATATATTAGCTTCTTCCTCAAAATTATAATTTCTACAAAAGGGCTATGTTCGTTTGAAGACCGAAAATTTGTTTGTCTCGTCTTGGGGTTTAGATTCCATTTGGACCATGAAGCCGACTATTTATAGTTTTAGATGCTTAGGTTTTAAAATCTGGATAAATGAATCTAATTTCTGAACTACATTTCAAATATAAGCCCGATCTGTTGTCGAATGTGAGATTCTGACAGCAAAATGTGAGGTGGCGTGCTTTGGTTTGGAGACGGGGAAGCTACCCGATGGTGAATTCAGAATTTTACCAGACTTAAAATTTGTATAGAAATAAACTTTAAGTTTTTTGTGTGTGTTTTGTGGTAAAGATATTGCTTAGTCTTTGAACTTTTATCTATCCTCATGCTAGTCTAATATTTTATTGTTATTATTATTATTATTTTGAAGTACTGCTTTTGGTTTCCCAATTCCAAAAAACTTATTTTGTCTTTCATTGGTCTTCATTTCGAAGGACGTGAAAAAATGGTTTGAATAGTTGAATTTTTTTTTTTTTTTTTTTCTTTTTGGGAATTAGGGCTGGGGAATAAAATGTTCCTTTCTTTGTAGTTCTGCTTTGAATTTGAGCCAAATAGATTCAACTTGGTTCACTCTCCCAGGGGCTGTTTGGGGCACCAGTTCAAAATTAGGAACCCATGAGGTTGATTAGTTGGAACAAACTTTGGGATTTCTAAAGTCTGTATTTAGGGTGACATGGGTTGGCAAGAGTTTGTAAAGTCTTATTTGGAGTGCAGAGATGATCAAAGTGCAGAGTTAGATTTGACTTGGTTAGGTTTGTTTAAGTTTGATTAATTTATTTTTCTTTATTTTTTTTGGGTAATTGTTTTAAATAACAAAACAATTGGAAATATTTTTAAATATAGTACTGATAGACATTAATAGATATCTATCAGTATTAGTGATAGACATTGATAGATGTATAAGTGTCTGTCTCTGTCTACTGATAGACAATGTCAGTTTCTTATATTTGTAAATAAGTTGTTCATTTTTCTATATTAATTTTTTTTTTTTAACTCCAATTTTGTGAGTATAATTTGTCTCTTAATTGCATATCAATATCTTGACCAAGCAACTATCCTAATCATATTCAAATTGGAATTATATTATGTACAATTTGAAAAAAAGCAAAGTAACATTTTAATGCATTTAATGAAACATGTTTTTTCTTTCCAAGTACTTTTAGAATTTAGTATGAAAATAGTTCAAACATGGATCATTTCAACCGTGTTATTTTCTTTGCAAGATTAAATTTTTTTTTTCCATATAGGGATTTTGAAAGCATATTTTACAAAGTGGTTTGACAAGAAGTTCAAACATTGTGAAATGCTGTAGTTCAAACATTTTGAAATAAAATATGGTTATCTTTAAGTATTTTTCATAAATCTTAGTAGGTGTAAATTACATAGTTCATGGAGAAAGTGAAATTATAACGTAGAAGTACATATAGAACAAAATGTACATAGTTTTATTAATTCTTATTTTGATGAAATTGAAAATAAAATACATTCTATATCTTATTTTAAAATGTCTATATTAAAAATAAATAAAATACCATTCAAAATAAAATATCATTTTAATCTAAAATTAAATATTATTCATTTGATTTTTATACATTAAAAATAAAATACCATCTTCAATTATGGGGAATTTTTAAAAATAGAAAAACAAGATACCATCTTTAATTATGCGGAATTTTTAAAAATAGAAAAACAAGGAAAACTATTTACACAAAATAGCAAAATTTTTAGATAGTTGTGATAGATGTTGATAGAAATCTATTAGGGTATATCAGTGATAATGATAAAAGTCTATCACTAATAGATGCTTATAGAAGTCTATCAATGTTTATCAGTGTTTTTTTTTCTTTTTCTATTTTATGTAAATTGTTTGACATTTTTTTTATTTATGAAAATTTTCCTTTAATTATTGTAACATTTAGTATTGTTAATTTTAAAATAAAATATAGGTTTACATTTTAATTTGTTAGTTTAAAATTAATTTTTTTTTTTTTTGAAATTATTGAGTCACTCAAATATATTATTCTTATTTTGAAATTAGAATTAAATTTAGATAAATGAAAAGAATATCTAATTTAGATAAAGATAAGGGGTCCTTGCATATATAGGGTGTGTGAAACTTTTGAGTTTCCATTTTGCCAGGTAGTTTCACATTAAATTATTAAATAATCTCATTTTAAGAAATTATTATAAACAGAAAAAATATTAAATTATTTACCAATATAGAAAAATTTTATTGTTTATTGCTGATAGACGACGACTTCTTATCGCTATCTATTGCTCAAGCGATACAATTCTATCGCGATAAATCAAGGTCTATCAACGATAGTAAAATGTTTTTATATTTGTAAATAGTTTGACTCATTTTTCTATATTTGAAAACAACCCCTCATTTTATCTAAAAAAATCATTCAATTCGAATTTTGCCTTACTTCAATGGAAGTCATCTTCCATGACGAGACAACGTTAGCATCTGACTCATAGCTTTTTGACGAACCTACTCTGTTAGGACAATCCTTTTTCATGTGTCCAGTCTGTCCACATTCCCAACAAACCTTTCTCTACACGAACTCTTTCTTCTTCTTCCACTTGCTAGCTACCAATATTGAATCATCTTGTGAAGTCCCTTTACTATTCAATCTTCTTTCCTCAGACAAAAGTTTACTGGTAACCTCAGCAAAATCTAAAGTTTCCTTCCCGTACATCAAGATTGACTTCATGTGTTCATAAGAAGAAGGAAGTGACCAGATGAGTTGGAGTGCCTTATCTTCATCTTCTATCTTCACTCCTATCACCTCTAGCTCAAAAACGATGCCATTGAGAATACCCAGATGATCTGAGATTTTTGTACCTTCCACTATTCGCAAAGTGTGAAACTGCTCCTTCAGGTGCAACCGATTTGAGATGCTCTTTGCCTGATACATTGCTTCAAGCTTCTCCCAAAGCTCTTTGGCTGTTGAAATTCCATGTACATTTGCAAGAACATTTTTTGCCAGATTTAGCCTGATTGCACTTACAGCTCTCAATTCCATTTCCTCCCAATCTTCATCACTCATGCTGGACTTCTTAGAACCTTTACTGGAACCACCGTTGGACTCTCCTGAACTACCATCACCACTTAACTCTTTAGAAGCACCACTGTCTGGTCTTCCCTTCAAGGCCTTGTGTAACCCAGCTTGTATCAGCATCTTTGACTTGCACATGCCACAAGCCAAAGTTTATCCTTCCATCAAATTTCTCCACATCAAACTTTACTGAACTCATAAAGCTTGACATATTTGCTTCTCTTCCTAGCAAAACAACAAATAGTGAACAGCTCACACTATTCACAAATATCGCAGCCTGTTTCAAGAATTCTTTTCTGATGTGGAAGCTCAGACAATGTTGCAACCACAAAGCATACTTAGAAATTCAAGAAACTCCAAACCTAACGCTCTGATACCACTTGTTGGGAAAAACCTCCCACTTCTACCGCAGGAATAAGCAGAAAAATATATGAGAAATTAAAAGAAAGCAATAAATATGGAAACACGTGGAAAACTCCCAACTTGGAGAAAAACCATGGACGAAGAAAAAATCCACTATGTGAAAAATTGTTACAATCACACATAAATATTTCTCTCTCCCGACCCCAATTACAAGAGCACTCTTTCAAAACTTTTATACTACTCACACCTTTTTCCCACTCTCAAATTAGAGAATACAAAAGGAATTTAACTAGAGTTAGCACACTAAGCTTAAAGTGTTTCTAATTGGGACATCTTGAAACTAAAGGCATAGGCTCCTTTTATTGGCTTGGAGTCCATCCTCATTCTTCAAGTTAACCGATGTGGGACAACTGCACTTCTAATATTTTGCCAAAAATCCAACAAGTCCGATGTAATTCGATCATTAAATCTTATATTTAACATAAATTTGATTTGCAAGCATACAACGACTTATTTGGCTCAACCTATTCATTCTCGTAGCGTCAACTGATTGGAAAAGCCAAGCAATCGCCCTAACTATTAATTAAAGCCAACAACCTAATTAAACTAGATGCTTTGCCCTATTGGGTTCAATAACATCTATATAGGTTATAAACATTCGCATTATGGTTGAAGGCTTCACATTGAGACAATTAATTAATTGGATAACTTGATTAACTAACCGGTTTGTTCTTTGAATGTAAGTTGATCACACAAGCAAGAGCTGTGGATAACCTATATTTCTGACCTACATGATTCAACTTTTGCTACCTAATCGATTTAAGCAAGACGAACATGAGAGGAAACGTGCAAGCTCAAATCTATAACTAAAGACATGCATAAGTGGGTAGGGGCTCATTCCATTCACAAATACATATCTAAATCAACCATAAGATCAAAGATGCAAGAAATCTCAATATATTAAGCATGAAAGTTCAGTTCTCACGAGTATACATCGGATTCCTACCCTTAGAACTAGAAAACTAACCTCGCTGCCACGCTTTGGCGATGAAGACGAGGTTGAGCAACATCCAATGTTTGATTACAACCCAAAATAAAACTCCTAAACTACTAGAAAGGAAAAAGAATAGAAGGGGAAGAAGTTCTCTCTTCGGCCTCCATAGATCTTGAAGGAATGGAATTTCTGAAGAGGAAGCATTTGATCATCTTGTGTCTTAGAATTTTGTTTTACAAAACTCAATTAAACAGAGGAAGTAAACAAGATAAACACATTTTCTTTAAGCATGCTTTCTGAAGAAAAAAAAAACATAAAGGAAAGGGATAGTAGCACACGTACCCTTGAAGAAATTTCTTCTTGTTTTCTTTCTAGAACAAGAACTCGAACTGTTCTTCTCTCGAACACCCGTTCATAGTAAAACCAAAACTTGTACAGAACACCACCACGTGGTCTTTCTCCGTATTCTCAAGGTGAGGATCACAGAGAGTTGTGGGCTTCTGTGAATATTTTGGTGAAAAGAGAATGAAGGAATTTTAAGAGAAAATTGTAGAGAGGAGAGTATTCTTTTCTTCTTTATTTCAAAAAACTCAGTCCTCTTACTAATGCAAAATCCTACATATATGAGAGATGAATGAGGGAGTGTGGAAGTTGTTGAATAACTCCCAATGAGTTATTTCATTAAATCTAAATCTAAATATATAAACTAATTAATATATATTAAATTTAAACTATATATTATATCTATATAATATATAACCTATAGTTTATTATATTACATATAATATAACCCTAACCTATAGTATTAATACGAATCACATTCATATTAATTTTAACCTATAGTTTGTACATATATATGAATCATATTCATATAAATTATATTTGAATCATATTCAAATATATTTCTCTCATTAAACTTTATAATGTATCACATACACTTAGTAATTGTATCTAATACAACTAATTTCCTTGAATTAATTTGAACGATTCAAACTAATCCAAAATAAATTTGATTCTCATTAAACCTTATTGAACTACCGAGGGGACCTTATGGACATATAGATTGAAACTCCAATGATACTTGATTAATTAATTAAACTCTTTAATTAAATTAATCAACGTTCATTAACTGCTGGTCAGTCCACTAAAGATTGACAACTACATTCTTCGCACTATAGATATATTTCTGTATCTATTTGAAATAACCAATCAATAGTGCATAGACCCTTCACAAATTGCTCGTAAGTACAGCTATATCAAAATTACTGTTTTACCCCTGTAGTTAATTTATATATTGAACTATAAATAAATTTATAATATCAGTCTATAAAAGAAAATTGTATATGCCACCCAAAAGGGGCAAATTTAAAAGAAGAGGTCATGGCACGTGACCCTCGGATCCAATTTTTTATATATAAGTATATAGACATTACTTAGGTACAATAGTAGGATGTACTCATCTTTATGCATTTCACTCTTATCACACATGCAAAGAATTGAAATATTTCAAAAAGAGAAATAAAGTAAATTTACCACGTGACAAATTAAGATTGAACAATTTGATAGAATACAGAAAGGGATAGGTGGAGCCTCCAAACACCTAAATATTTTTCTAAGTATATTATGTTTTAGTTGTTGTTATATAATTGTTTGTTGATTCTCTGGTCAATTTGCATTCAGTGGTCGTTAGGAATGGTTGCTGTTTCAGTTTTTTTTTTCTTATATATTTAGTGGATAATTTTATAAAGGTTTATTATATTTTAAACTAATAGTACCAAATATTATTTGAATGCCAGATTATAAGTTTAGTTTTTAAATTTTTTAAATTTTGTCTAGTTAAATTTTTAATTATGTGTTTAGTATATCATTTAAAAGTGTATAACATGTTTATGAATTTTTAATTTTATGTCTAATAATTTCAAATATATTCATTTTAAAAATAATAATTGTTTTATTATACTTAAAATTTAATTTGTGATTAATTTAACCTTAAAATTTCAATTTTATTATTCATAGTTACATTAATTTTTAAATAAATATTGTTTTAGAAAAGTTAAAATAAATATCTCATAGAATTTTTTTAGATATACAAAGTAAAAATTTTATTTTTGATATAAGATTTAATTTTTAAGATTTAAAATATTTAAGAGACATATTCAATATAAACTAAAACATAGAATGGGCTAAACATCTAAACTTATTAATTTGTATTCCATGGCGCACGATGTTCCTGATCCATCGCTGCCACCAAACTTTTTTTGTGACATTATTTTTCGAATGAAAGGGCACACTATTTTTATTTATTATTATAATTATTTTGAAAATCAAATAGAGGAATTGGAGTGATTTACAAGGCAACTCTATAGTGAGATATATCAATCTTCAATGATTTACTTGTTTAACGGCAAAGACGATTTCTTAGATTTATCGTAAAGAAACAAAATTTTAACCAAATTTAATTTGAAAATATTCTAGCTTAATGGATGCACAATTTAATTGCTTTCTCAATACAAAAATCAGTCATTTTAATTCATTATTAGGTATCTATTTTACCATCTATGAATAAAGAAAAAGAGTGCAAAATCTGCAGCAAACGCTTCTCTAATGGCAAAGCTATGGGCGGCCACATGCGATCTCACTCGCCCAAGTTTTCCCTCCATCCCAATTCCAAACCAATGCCGACTCCGACCCCGACACCGAAACCGACGATAGACCATGATCGTCCTTCCTCGCCGTCTAACTCCTCCAATCTCCAATCTCCTCCTCCACACTCAAATTTCGTCTGTAGGGTTCGACAGTCGAAGGGGAAGCGTCGCCGAGACGAGCATTGGTATGATGAAGCGGAGACGACTTCGATCTTGTCCTCCTCGTCTCCTCCACATTCAAAACTCGTCGTTCAAGAGAAACGGTCTAGGGACGACAAAGCGGAGACGTCGATCTCGCCGACGTTGGATGCGGCATTGTGTCTTCTAATGATGAAAAGAGAGGGAAGAAAGAGAATGGAAGAAGAAAAAGAATCAAAAACCAAAGAAGATCAAAGTGAATTTGTGAGTGATTATGAAGAAGAATTTGAATATAAAGTTGAAGAAAAAGAAGAAGAAAAGGATGAAGATTCAGTGAGATTGAAATTCAAATGCAAAAAATGCAAGAAAGCATTTAGTTCATATCAAGCATTAGGAGGTCACAATGCAAGCCATAAAAGAATGGAGAATTATAATGGTGAAGTTCAACAAAAGGTTTTTAAATGTTCATTTTGCCCAAAAGTTTTTTATTCTGGCCAGGCACTTGGAGGCCACAAGAAAGTACATTTTTCAAACTTGAATAATAATAATTATTATTTTAACAATTCTCAACCTCATAGATTTGCCAAAACATCCGTAGATCTCAACCGTCCACCTCCTTATGGAGATTATGATCAAGATGAAGAAGATGAATTTTCTGAAATCTTCCATCCATGATAGACGATGCCTCAGATGCTTCTTCAAAAGCTAGTAATTTTTCCTTTTTTTTTTTCTTTTTCCATATAGGTCAAAATAAAATAAAATAAAAGAAGTAAAATTCCTTGATTTATTGATTTATTTATTTATTTTGGGGTAAATATTAGGCGCTTTCGATTATTTGATGTAATTAGTTTGATTTTGTTTTTTTTTTTTAGTTCAGATATTAGAATTATATTGAAGCTTCTGATCTACTTTTGTTTTCAGCTAATTCAGAAAGCATTTTGTATTTATGGTATGTTAGTGATGAAAAAGTTAGGGATGTTCATGCACATAATTAATCTTGATTTGCTAATAAATTAAAATGTCCATAGAATAAAGGTTCTACTTTTTTTTTTTTCTTTTTATTGATGTTTTAAGAGAGTTTGACATCTAAGTAATCAAGTGTCAACCAAGAGGAAAGTGCTAAGAAAATTTTGCTAAATGAATAGTGTGATCAATCATCATAGTATGATTATGTGATATGGGATGACCTAGCTACTTCAATTGATCATTTTTGGATGATGTGCACACGTGTATGGATTACTTTCAGCAGAAAATTGAAAATATTAGTATATTTTTTTTTTGTTCACTGAATCAGAGATACAGATACCATAACATACAATGATATGCTAATTTCTATAAAACTAAGATATGGATACGTTGAAGATGCATTATTCTTTATGTATATTTTTTATGATAATGCCAAATTAATTGTTATAATATTAATTTGAAGTTAAATTAAGGTAGATTTAAGAAGAGAGCGTAGGAAAAAAAAATAGTGGGATTGTAACTAGCACTAGCAAAGCGTAGGCGGTCTTGTCTTTAGGGTTTTTTTATGGCTTTTTATGATTGTGTGTATAAGGTACTTCAAATCACGTATTTGTCACAATTAAACCGGGGCAAGTGTACAAAAATAAAATTTTGAGCATGTTTGAGAGTGATTATGAAATAGTTAAATTCCTTTGTTACTTTTTAAAATCACTTTGAAACATATTTTTCATCATTTGAAACTAATTTCGATGGTGTAAAAATTGCTTTTGAAAGTATAAAATTAAATTAATCTTGATTGATTAAAGACATGTTTCAAAATGATTAGAAACATAACAAAAAGTAATTTTAACAATTTTGATAATCACGCTAAAACATGTTATATATTCTCCACTATTGTTTGTCATAAATTTAGAGGGTATCTCATGCAAATAAAAGCAAAGAAAATAAAGGGAGTAAACAAAAGAGAAATTGTATGAACCTTCAATTGCGTTCTATGCATTGATATATAAGATCAAACATACGTGTTGAAGGAATCAAATTTCTTTTCAAAAGCGTATGATCGCTTTTGTTCCAATTTTGTTACAGAAATTTTGTACATAATAGAGACCCATCAAGGGTTAAGCATGTTTTACAGGAATGATAAGGGAAAAGAATAAAATACCTAAAAACAAACTTCACCCAACCTTGAAAATGCAGCAACACGAATCAATGTGATCCAGGCACCACCAATATGATCTTCTCCACTAGTCTCTTAGGACAAAGAGAAATTGTGGGATCCTTTGTGAAAGAATAGGGAAGAACTCACACATAACTTTTCTGTGTTTTCTTTTGTAGAGAGATTTTTTAGAGGGAAGGTGAGTGATTATTTTTCTTCTGTGTTTTGCAAAAAAAAACGTTCATTTGAAGAACAAAGATTTCACCCTTTTGAGAAGAAACGTGAGGGGAGTTATCCCCTCTCCACTCACAAACAATTCAAATTCTTTCAATATTTAATATCCTTGTTTAATCCGTTGTGAGCTAGCAAAAGGACCTAATGGACCTACAATTATAAGCTACAGTGATCCAAGATTAATTAATTAAACTTTTTAATTAATTTAATCTACCTTCATTAACTATGGGTCATACCACTAAAGACCCATAGCTACACTCTTATGAACTATAAAATATTTATGTGTCCATTGATTTACTCATCAGACGTAAGTCAAGCTCGAATTTCTCTGAATTACATCCTAATTTCAACTCTAATCGACTCAAGCAAATTACAGACCCTTTATAACACATCAAGGCCTAACAACAATGGCTTAATTACAACAAAATTCAACAATTGAAAGAGTAATTTGATGTCAAATTTATTGGATTTTATGTTCTAAAACTCGTAGTTTCTAAACACTAACGTGCATTCTATTTATCAATATAGTTGTTATTGAAGTTATTTAGTAAACTCATTATTGAATAAGTGAATTGTTGTAAATGTAACTCTAAATCTAATAAACTAAATAACCCATGACTATAATATGAATACTTGAACGATATGTGGTGACATAAAAGTGGATCAAGTTCTAGTAAATAGCCAAAACGGTCTATAGTATAAGGATAAGGCTGGGTACCTTATCTTGGGGACACTATTGAATGCGGCCCATTTTGTATTTGATAAAACAATGTGATCCTGAATCGTTCATGTGGAGACATGTGAGTGGGGGCATTCTATGTAATGAGTTTGCATAAGACCGGACCATGAAATAGTCACTATTACTTTATAACATCATTTACTGTTAATACTGACTATTTCAACTAGATGACCGAGGTAACTCGATCTCAATCCTGAGCTAACTATGAACTCCTGTTTATTCGAGATTATCCTTAGATCTGTATGGATGAGAGTTGCCTGAGTACACCGACTCAATAAGCATCCAATTTCAGGGGTAAAACTGAGTAGATAGCTTGGGACGTAGTCCTGTGAGACGAAATTCACTCCTATCCAGCTTAAGGTTAGTAGATAGGTTGTTCCCTTAAGTACTGACTCCGAGTCTTGAACAAGAGGCTCCACCCTCTCATTGGTTCGAGAGGGACTCGGTTTAGTGATAGGATCACAAACCAATTGTTCATTAAAGGATCAGTGGAACTTAAGGAACAAGATGTATTCATAGGGGTAAAACAGTAATTTTGACCTAGTTGTGATTACATACAACTTGTGAAGGATCGACTTACTAATTATGGTTATATCAAGTGGATAGAAATATATCTACAGTGAGGAAAGTGCAGCTCGAGCTTTAGTGTAGTGTCCCGTTATTTAACGAATGTTGGTTAACTAGGTTAAAGAGTTTAACCGGTTAATCTCTAATCGTTGGAGCTCATGATCTGTAGGTCCATCAGGTCCCTCCACTAGTTCACAAATGGATAAAACCTTAGATAGTGTGGTGAATGAATTTGAAATGTTCAAATTCAGCTTCGGGAATAAGCATTGGACATATGCAATATATCTAAAACGTATCAACGTTTAATTACGAATTAAACAGACAAAGAAAGTTAAGAATAATGTTTAAATATGATTTAAATATTAAAAATATGAATAGGAATTCATATTTGAAAAATCATTTTTCGAAAAATCGGGGTTAGTGGGAGAATAATATTATTTTAATATTAGATATTAAATTAATATTATTTATTTAAAATTAATTTAAATAAAATAAAATATTTTATTTTATTTAATATTTGAAAAATCCAATTTTGAAAACTTGGAATTCTCCACTAAAACAAGCAACTAGCTTGTGTGTTAGCTTATAGAATCTCTCTTGCTTTGAAAACTAGATAACTCCAATCTTAGGTTACATTTACCCGTTGCTTTTACTATTCTTGCACACTTATCACACTATCCACACCAATTCTCCCCTCCTCCCAATTTACCGCTATAGCTAGGAAATTAGCTTAATGAAACATACTTCGCGCTTCTCTGCGAATCGATCCGGACTTACTACTGTTGCTACGTCATCGTAGTAATAGGAGTAGGACTCAGTGTTATAAATTTCTTTTGATTGCTGGAGAGAGGTTTACGACGCTCGCTCTTTCAGTAATTTCAAGACCATATTAAAAGATAAAATGTTAAAAAACCTATCTCATGCTTTAGATGTAATTTAAATTAATTAGGTTTTAAGAATATGCAAAAATATATAAGTTTAAGAATTTTGTAAAATATCAACATCCTCTTTCAAGCTCAGGTAAACTCTTATTAATTAATTTTTCTAGAATCAACATTCCGATTTATTTTCTATAAATTAACAAGGCGTTAAGAAACTCTCTTTGATTATTTCTAAAAGTATCCCCAACCTATCTCGTCTATCACTACGAGTATATTGTTCCCAGTATCACTTAAGAACCAAGACCCCCTTTAGAATAATAAAAAACCTCTAATAAAATAATATCACTCTCGTGGTAGCTACTCTATTAGTTATGCAACCAAAAGTATAAATTTAAGTTTTCCTTTTCCAAGCTCCAACTAAATTACAAATCAATTAATACTTTGTAAGAGCATTAAAAGTATTAAGAATAGATTGCACAAATATAAGTGTTGCAACTTAAAAACATCTTAAACAAAAGATAATGTTTTCAATGATGGAGTTCTACTACTCATATCACCATAAAACTCAAACTCCATACATTTCATGATAAATCCACTAAAAAATAAATAAATAAAAGAAGAAAGAACTCTTAAAAGATGTGTACTGATAGCACTTAAATTGTTCGTTCTTTGCTTTTATACGTTTATTCCATGATTTCGTAGGTCTCGAGTGTGAAGAAGGTAGAATGAACCCTTAGGGCAAAAATCGAGCTTAAATGGACCAAAAGGGAACCTTAGTACATCAACCGAGCAAAAGGAGGTGAAATTACAAAAATGTCCCTAAAGGCAGGTGCTTGCACGCGGTGCCTTGGACAGAAGCAGTATCAAGCGAGTACGCTATCGTGCGACGCCATTTATAGAGGCGAGACATCAGACAACGCTATGGTGCTACCCTATGGCGCCACAGTGCCATCGAGAATCAGGCAAACCGCAAGTGCGCGAGTGCTGCGCGTAACACTGTGATAGTCGTGGCCATAGAGATGCAGTACTACAGGCAGGCCGCAACCCTAGAGCGAAGTCTATAAGTTGGATCCCAGTTGTCTATGTTAAAAAGGAAGTCTGCCCTTAGCCTCCTCTCTCGATTTCTACATTGTTTTATCAGAAAAAAAATCTCCCTTTCAACCATTTTTCACTTGTTTGAAGATTATAAACCTTGATTTCTTGTTGCAAAATATTAGGAACCAAGGTAGTATGGACTACCTTTGTCCCACATTGGTTAGAATGGGATGACCAATGTGGTACTTAAGTGGCTTGGCTCTCCCACCTCAATAGCTAGCTTTTGGGGTGTAGTTCTCTAAGGTGCTTAAGTACCTAACAATGGCATCAAAGCCGGTTGTTGACGTTCCGAAGTGGAATCGACGGAGGGTTCTGACCGGGTGTGGCCGAGTGAAGTATTGTCGGAGTAGCCGCCTTTCCGGGGATGGGCTATCCTTAGGAACCAAGGTAGTTATGGGCTATCTTTGTCTCACATTGGTCAGAATGGGGGGCTATTGTGGAAGTTAGGTTGCATTTTCTTTTGAGGATAGGAACACTTGTTGTTTGCTATATTTCCTTTGCCATATATTTATGTCACATAGAAAATACCTAGTAGCATGATTAGGGCCATGTATATGTTAAACTAGTAGGCTATCCACCTAATTGGCATGCATTCTCGAGTTAAGATTTAGGATAAAATCACATGTTGGATTTAGGCTATCCAAGTCTCTCATGTCATGATAGATTACCCCTCATTCTTAATGCAAACTTAGAAAATCTTTATGGATGTCATCGAACCCAATTGATTTGAATTTTTTAGTTTAATTAGGAGTATCACCACGTGTCTGAGGTGACGCGGAGCAGCCGATGTCCTCAATAATATGAATAGAGTATCGATAATATACATAAAAATTGTTCATTAACAGTAGACGTAAGAATTGGTGACATGTGATGGTACATCTATCAATGATAAACGTGGAATGACCTATCAGTGATTGACAAATATATTTATATATATTTTCAGTGATAGATATCTATTAGTGATATGCTATTAAAATGGTCTATGATGATAAAAGTTTACCACTAATGAACAGTATCAATAGTATATTAATATAGACGCAAAACATTTAAAAGTTATCATATTTGTAAATTATTTATTTGACACAAAATAGAAGTCTCACTCTTATTAAGATAGGAATTGGAAGTGAGATGAACGGTATGATTCATGAATATTGATACGTATATTCCATAAAAGGAATATATTTAATTCTTAATTAATTTTTCTGATTCACCAACTTTATTTCTTTTCAAAATCATCCATTAATAAAAAATTTAAATATTCAAGAAATAGAATTTTTTTTCTCTATTCTTAATATTTTTTTTTTTGCCAAATACTTCAAATATTTCAAGTGTTACAATTGCAAGCAATTTTACTACCCATCCTAAAATAATTGGATTCCAAGTGGATCCAAATGTCTCTTGTCATTGCATCTTTCCCTTTCGATGCCTTCATATATGTAACTTTAGAAAGAAAGTCAAGTCACTACCTACCCCATTATAATCACAAGGCCCGGTGGTTCTTCATATTTATCAAAGAGTATACAAACTAGAAAAATAAAATAGTAATTATTTCTCGAAGATACTAGAAAGAAAAAAAAAATCTCTAAGTTTTCTTTCCTTGTATTTAATATTTTAGTTCTCTGTTATTTAAAACCAATTCGAAGTTTACATATAACTAGCTACCTCTAAAAAAAATAAAAAAATAAAAGGTTAAAAGTACCTAACAAGATAAGATTTAAATACATACTAAGGTTTCAAAAGTCCTTCAATCTAGGGGTGAACATGGACTAGGTTGGGCCGGGTTAGGGAAATTTTTTGGACCAATCTAAATTTTTGGATTGGTCAAATCTTAACCTTATTGATTCCATTTTGAAAGGTCAAACCAACCCAATCCAACCCCATATTTTTGGGTTGGGTCGGGTTTGGTCACCGGGTTTTTTTTTCATTTTTAAATTATATTTTCACTCTGATTTTGAATAACATTACTGGGCATCATGTCAACTGGATCAGCTGCCAGGACCAAAGAAGAAGATAAAGCATTTGAAAATGCCAAAGCCACGCATTGAGTTGAAGAATTGCAAGGGAGTAAGGGCTCAGAAGAGATGTGGGAAAAAATTGCTTCCAGGGTTCCAAGCAAGAACATGGAAGATTTGAAGCAGCACTACCAAATGCTGGTGGAAGATGTCATGAACAGAAAGTGAGATTTGAGAGAAAGAGAGAGGGTGAGATCTGAGAGAGACAGAGAGAGCAACTGATTTATTGATTTAACCTTTATATATATATATATTCGGGTCGGGTCGACCCGACTAGGAAATTTTACAACCCGAGATCCGACCTGAAAATTAAAATATAAAAAATTCTAACCCAACCCAATCCAATCCTTACAATTTGGGTTAGATAATTCGGGTTCGTCGGATTATGGATTTTTTGAACACCCGTATTTCAGTGTACTATTACAATTAAAATAAGAGTGACTACTTAAATTAAAGTATTAGGAGTAAACCACTATTAATTTTAATAATACATATCTTTTATTTGTTTAACAATGGTGAAAGGAAGGATCCAATCTTATGGTACCAAATATCATCTTATCAAGAAACAATAAAATATATGTGGTCAAAATACATTTTCGCCTTGGATTTTGTTTTATTTTAGTTCTTGTATTTTCAATTGTCCAATTTATATTCTTGTAATTTCAATAAATATTAAAATTAGTCCTAGTTAGTTTCACATTTTTGTTTTAAAAAAAAAGGTCTATCCATGCATGCACCTTTATAAAATTATGTAAATATATTGGAAAACACTTAGATTCAAACTAAACTGCACCCAAGATTTAAAATATCGATATCGATGAAAATATTGAAATCTTAATTTTACGGAAATTTCGATGAAAATTTCAATAAAATATCAATTTTGATAGATATTTCTGAAAGAATTATAAAAACTAAATTTAAATAGTAAATATACCTTTTATTATTTTTTAAATAAGTAAACATGTCTATTATTTATATTATGTTTATATTAGTGGCATTTCGATGCTTATTTTTTGTGTTTTGTGGATTTTCCTACGATAGGATGGAAATATCGATTCACCCCTCATATTGATATCGAATCCATGAAAACGTGAAAATATCGATGAAAATATCGACATATTGATGAAAATTTAATACTATGACTGCACCCAATAAAAATTTGCAATATGACAGTTCTTTTTTTTTTTTTAATGAGTTTTTATTATTTTTTCTACCATGTATGAAAAGATGCATGGAGATTAGGTGTAACTTGTCATCTAAGTTGTATCTAATCATTGTCCAAATATATTTAAACATGAAATCTTTCCTTGCCATAAAATTATTATTATTTAACCGATAAAAATTAATTTTTAAAAACTAAATATATGATTTATTAAAAGGACTAATTTTAAGAATTTACTGAAACTATGTGAACTAAAATTGGACAACCAAAAAATATATTTCATAAAAAAAAGTAATATTTTTGTGCATCCCAAAATGCAAGCAGTTTTTATGCATCTCACTCTCATTACTCACACAAAAAAGTATTAAAATATTTCAAAATAGAAATAAGAAGAATTTACAATATGACAAATTATGATTGACAATTTGATGAAATGCACAAAGATATGTGTTGTTCAAAATGCAACTAAATATTTTTTTAATCAAAATGAAACAAAATTAAAAATTATAATATTTGATTCATTTATATTCTCCCCATCCAAGCATTTCTTTTCTTTTTTACCAAATTTAAAGCTGAATTTCTAATATAATATTAAAATAATAAAGTCAATCAAACAATGATGAGAGAGAGAGAAAGATCATGTTTATTGCTGTGAAGCTGGTGGCTTGCATTTCTCCTCCGCGTCTCTCTCAACGTGCTCTCAACTTCTCACTTTGACTCACTACATCTACATTTCTCCATAAAACCAACCACAAATATTCCCAAAACCACAAATGGAGAACACACGCATACGCCGTCCAAAATCCCCTGCCCTTCCGCCGCCACCATCCCCCGGCAGCCTCTTCCGAAGCAAAAGC
Organism: Lagenaria siceraria; assembly: GCA_002890555.2. Lineage (NCBI taxonomy): Eukaryota > Viridiplantae > Streptophyta > Magnoliopsida > Cucurbitales > Cucurbitaceae > Lagenaria > Lagenaria siceraria. The sequence goes on along the minus strand of CM016483.1, from coordinate 14,935,542 downwards.
CGCTCCTCCGCCGCCATAACCTTACCCGAGAACAACTCATGCGCCGCAAACACAAGCCAACGCTTAACCATCCATCGATCAAAATCGGTGACAAAGTCAAGAACTAAGACCAAGGATGAAGAGAATTTAAACCCCTTGAATTGTAAAACCAAGGCAGGGTTTACCAAGTTCTTGAAGTCGTCCCCGGCAACTTCCCCGTCTGCGTGGGCACTGTCACCGGGCCGGTCCTTGGGCTCTCCCGTTGTGCTGTTGCCGTTGACGACGGTTGAGCCTGCGGTGGTGGATGGACGGAAAGAGAAACTAGGTGGTCAACGAGGTGGTGGTGTGAGCGGAGTTTTGAGGTTTTTTAGACCGAAGAAGGCGGCAGTGACGGTGGAAGCGGAGGAGCTTCATCGGTTTAGGATTTTGCAGAATAGGTTGTTGCAATGGAAGTATGTTAACGTTAGAGCTGAGACTTCCATGGCTAACGTTAAAACACTTGTTCAGGTATTACTTTCATTTTTTTTTCTTTTATTTTGGGATATTGTTTTTTACTTTCTAAACCATTAACGCCGGTTCTGTAAGAATTTGGCTATTTGGATTTTTATTTTTGAAAGTTAAACCTATTTTTTTTCAATTTTTTATAATGATTTTCATGAAAAGTTGAATTGTTAGTCAAATTTAAAAAAAAAAAAAAACAATTATTTTATTTTATTTTCAAAATTTAGCTTAGATTTTTTTTAAAAAAAATTAATTAGTTACTGAACGGGATTAACTTACATACTCTCAAATGTGTATATATATTTGGTTTAGACGTTAGTGAACTTTGAATGGACAACTTCTTCCTTTCCACTAGTACTGGTTAACTTGTATTAACTAACTTTAATAAGTTAATCCAAGGATAATTGACAAGAGTGTACTACCCCATTGTAGTTATTAGTTTAAATTCCCGTATTCCACTTGTTATACACTAAAATAAATAAATAAATAAATAAATTTATGGGCAATTACATATACGGCAACCTAACTCCAAATAATAGCAAATTTCAACCATCTAAAACTAAAAATGCTTGTATATCATTGATGGTTTACATGCTTGTTAGCTATTATGTTTGTTATTAATATATAATATCGATAGAATTCAATATAATAGATATAAATCATATTAGTTAACTTCATTTACTATTAGGAGATTTCTTACATGTTCATCAACATACATGAAAAGGTTGATAGGTAGGAATAAACATCTACCAATGATATAAATGTAGAATGAATGATCTATTACTGATAGAAAAAAATATATATTATTGTTTGTTAATAATAGATTGCTAAAATGGTCTAACGATAATAGAAATTTTCCACCGATGATAGACTCAAAAATTAAAAAAACTGTCTTATTTACAAACTATTTATTTATGTGATATATTCACAAATTTTAAAGTGTTGTTTTCAAATATAGCAAAATGAGCTAAAATATTTACAAATATAGCAAAATTTTACTTTCTATCAGTGATAGACCGTGATAGACCTAACTAGACATCTGAGTCTATCATGGTCTGATAGAAAGTAAGTTTACCTATTTAAAACTAATTTTGCACCCATTACTACAATTATCCGGCCTTATTGTTAAACCATGAGGAGCGCCAATTTTGCAAGACTAAAGGAAACTCTGTGAAATGAATTCGATGGATAATTGCATCCATAATTGTAACCTAACAAACTCCAACCTCTTTTAAAACAATTTGTATGTAAGTGCCATTTGATCTGATCATATATCTTCTTTCTTTTAGTTCAACAATCGTAGGCTAAGAAATCGATTTATTAATCTTTGTGATAGTAATTATTGGTGACTTAGGGTGTGTAATTTAGAATACATTTTCAACTGTTTAATTTTAAAAAAGAAGTCATTGAAAAAATTAAAGTGTTTGACAACCACTCAAAATAAATTTTGAAATGTATTTTAAACAGTTTTTATCAAAAGAGTTTAAATAAAAATGAATCTTTTGAAAAATACTCTTTTTTCAAGTCAATTTAAATGGACCCTTAATCTATTGAACTATGTTCGAATTGACTTTATCTTTTACAATTTCTTATAGTAATGTGGAGTTTTGTTTTCTCACAGGACAGAATATTCAGTGTGTGGCTTCACAACTTGAGAATGAGAAATCGCATCTTAGAAAAACGAATTGAAGTTGAAAAATTGAGAAAGGAGATCAAATTATACATAATAATCTTCCCTCAAGTACTACTCCTCAAGCAATGGGCTAAGTTAGACAAAAGAAACCAAGAATCAGTTGGCAACTTAGCCTCTCTTCTTTCAACACTCTCACTCAGAATCCCTCTAATCCATGGAGCCAAGGTACTTAGTTAAATAATATTACTCCACTTCATATATATATATATATATATATTTGGTTAATTCTTCATCTTCTTCCTGATTTTATATATATATATATATATATATGTTAAAAAATTATTATAAACAAAAAAAAATTATCAAACTATTTAGAAATATAGAAAAACAGCGATAGATAACAATAGAAGTTGAGCCTATCACTGATAGATAGTAAAAATTTTCTATATTTTTAAATAATTTTGCTCATTTTTCTATATTTGAAAACAACCTTATTATTATTATTATTATTATTTTACTTAATACAAATGCTATGAAGACATCTTTTTATTTATACTAGCTGACACCTCTAAATTTAGGGTTAGGATTTTGCCAACACATTATGATCTAATGGTTACAAATGTCTCTCTAGAATATCCTTAAAAATTATATTTTTTTCTAATAATATTTTATATAATTCTATACTCTTAATATCTCCTACCACTAATTTCTCTAAAATATTCTAATTTTTAATACTATTAGAAATTGGATTTTGTTTTCGACTAGGCCCAAATACTTTCAACCCAAAGTCAAGTTTATATTTCGAATGATTTCATCTAAATTTTAAATCTTAATTCTATGCATGTTGTCTTTGTTGTTAATATCGTAAAGACAACAAGTTTTTAAGATATACATTCGATTGTATGATTTCGAGTCGATTTGGATTGATTTTATAAATATTTATAAACATTTTTTTCACTTACAAAAACTTATTTAAACACTTACCAAGTTTATCCAAATAGACCTTAATTACGAACAACATAAATAAGTGAGAAGTTGCAGAAAATAAAGTGGTATGGTCCTGAAAGAAGCTAAATTTAGTACTTTTAAAAAATAGCATAGCATATTGTTGCAGCTGTCGGTTTTATGTTGGCTAGTCAGACTAATTATTATTATTATTATTGTTTGATGTGTTTTCAAATATAAAAAAATGAGTCAAACTATTTACAAATATAAAAAATTTTTACGATGATAGAATTTTACCGCTTGAGCGATATAATTCATCAGGTCTATCACTGATAGATAGTTAAATTTTTCTATATTTGTAAATAATTTGATATTTTTTCTTGTAATTTTCTTTATTTCTTATTCCTATTCTTATTGTTATTGTTATTTATAGTCAATTTGTACCCAATAAATCATTATTTGTCCAAATAATAAGTTGTCATTATCTAGTAATTAATGATTTTTTAAACAAAATTTCTATAAATAAAAATTAGTTTTTAAAGTTAGGCTAAATAGATATACATATAAATTTTGAGACTAAATTTGGTATTCTTATACTCTATTCTAGAAAAGGACATTGATATTGTGAGTAAAACAGATTGACATAAAGGCCTTTCAACAAGCATTGAGCATGGCCATGGAAGTTATGACCAAACTAGAGGCAATGATCACCAAACGAACATTCCAGGTTCATCTCTCTTTTTTTCTTCTTTTTTTTTTTTCACTCTCTAATTTACTTTAAAAGACAGAAACATCATATAAGTTTTTCAAGGAAAAATCTTAAATCGTCGATTGACCCAAAAACTTAAATTGATGGGTGAAGACAAATTTAATATTATATCATCTAACAGAAAAATTATACAAATCATCATTGAACTATAACATTTGATGGAATTTAAAGTAAAAAAAGAATGAAAAAAATGAATTAATATCGAAATTTTAATTTTGAAAATATATCGATATCAATACTAACACAAGGGGTTGATTGCAAAGAATTATAAACTATAGGGAACTAATTGATTGGATTCAAAATTTATGGTGTAATTGTAACAAATCACATTGTTTAGAAATTCTTAATTACATTAATCACCTACTAAACAATGTGGTTTGTTACAATTACACCATAAATTTTGAACAAATTGATTTTCATGACTCTAAAAAACTGTCATCAACACATTTCTTGATTCTTTTTTTTAGTCTTTGAATCCACCATCAAGGAAAGTGTATAGATGACTCATGAAATATCTGTCGTTATTGTTTGTTTCATGACTTTTCTATTTAGTCAACAATAAACATTTATTAACATTTATTACCTATCATTGTTAATAAAAGACCTAAAAGTTGAATTTTTCTGTCAATTAAATCTTTACCTTGACATTGAAAATATGTCACAAAACATTAATAATGACACATTTACATTGTCAATAATGTCTTAATTATGACACTTTCTAAACGTCATTGAATTACGTACATTGACATTTATGTATAGTCATTGAAGTCTAGTTGATGACAATATTCCAATGTCATTTAGTACATCTCATGACACTTGTAAAATGTAAAAAAAAATGTTTATAATAATGGATTCTTATATTATTTGCTTCATACGTGTCCTTATACTTATGTTTAATCCAATTTTGACACAAAATATGTACACAAACATAAATATGAACTTTCATATATAACAATAAGGTTAGTTAATTAATACAAAGAAATTATACAAAAGTTTCTTTGGTTAAGTTGTTTACAAAGAAACTAAATACAACAAGTGTTGCCAAAAAAAAAAGTGTCAGCACTATCCTAAAAAGAAAAAAAAACACATATATAACTTGTCTGGCGATTTCTTCACTTCAATGGATTTGTGCAAGGTCTAGTAGAGAAAAAAATATTTATTTTAGAATTCAACTCAATCTATCAATGTCAACAATAATAACAATATTCATAGGGTAAATGAAACTTAACTTTGAGCACACAAGACTCAAAGTCACAATATAATAAGGTAAATAGGCTTAAAATCACATTATAATTAGCTCCATGAAAACAGTAACATAAATAACTTGTATTGATAAATTTTTATAATTAAGTTATTTTTTAAACTTTACACAACACAAACAACGCAGGTAGTATGTAACTAGTTTTTCTAAGAGCACAACTGCCAACAATTATTTTTAAAGCTACAACAATTTTTTTTAATAGTACAACAATCTCAAACTAAGCGAAAGTCTACTTTGGTTCATATTAATTAAATTACACAAATTTAATATTAATTTACTTAACACCGTAACTAATTTTTTTTCTAGTTTAAAATTAAAATTTACTAAGCGCTATTGATATTTTTCTAATTTAAAATTAATTTACCTACCACTGTAACTAGTTTTTTTCCATTCAATGCTTTTTAACGATAATTAATACAAGTCATAGATTGATGACGCCAAAAAATAGTCATAAAAGTCGAAATATTAAAATTCTCATATATATTTTCCGACCGAAACCACTTTTTTATTTTTCAATTCAACGACCCTAAAGAAATGTCGTTCTTTAATGATGGTTAATTCTAGTCATAAATTGATGACACAAAAAAAGTCAAAATAGTCTCGAAACTTCTCGTCTTTTTCTGTTATAATTATTGTTTGTTTTTTTCCGTCATAAATTAATGACACAGAAAAATTGTCATGAATTTCGAAAAAATCTGAAAATTTTCAATTTTTTTTTTTTTTTTTTTTTTTTTTTTTTTTTTTTTTTTTTTTGTAAAAAACGCGTGATTTTAGTTTGAATGATGGTTTTTTTTTTCTTTGTTCCCTATTTTTACTATTGTTCATGAGTCCAGAAAATCACAATTTGTTGCAGTGTAAAATAATAAACCGCACAGTTTAAATGGTGGATTGTTTGTGCAGTTTTTGTTAATTTAAATTTTTCCTCCTCTGGAAAAAATCAATGATAATTCAAATAGTGTTTGTACACTAATATTGTTTTCTTAATTTGTTTTTAATAGTTCAAATAGGGTTTGAAATGATAGCTAAATTTTACAAACTAAAGAAAAAGTTCCTTTTTTTGGTTTAAAATTTATCCAAAATCTAAAAACAAGAATTTAAATGTGAAAAATTTAACAAAGAAAATATCGATACTAGTATATATTTATAAATTTATCTTTTAAGATAATTATTTTAAATGAAAAAACTACTATAAATATTTTCAAATATATCAAAATGTTATTGTTTATTAGTGATAGACAATGATACATACTGATAGATTATAGTTTATAGATGTCTATTAGTATCTATCATTGTCTATCACGGATAGACAGTGACATTTTATTATATTTGTAAATAAATTGACTCGTTTTTGCTATATTTCAATATAACCCTTACAAAAAATAGAGAATAAAAAATAAATGCAAAATCAATTAAAACTAAATAATTAGAATTAGTTACATATTAATATTGTTTTTATTTTTAAAAAAATTGTTTACTGTTTTTCTTTGTTTCTAGACATACAACAACTTATTAGATTTATTTTTTTATTGTTATTTTTATTTTTTAAGATGGTTAAATATAATCTAAGTATCTATATTTGGAGACGTAGTTGTATTTTGGTCATTTACTTTTAAATACCAAAACACATAGTTATCTAATCAGGCTCTATATTGTTAGTTTATGATCACTATTTTCTAACAAATTAAATATTAGTGTCAACCTTTTTTCTAAAATTTTTTAAACATGCTCATACAGTATATTTTCTTTAGTGAAAAGTATCCTTATTATTCTCTGTCAAATATATATATATATATCCTTATTATTCTGCAAAATTTGATAAAATTAACTTCACAAATTTTAAAGTTTATTGAAAGTATTAAAACTAAATTTCATCATCTTATTATTTTAATAAAGTAAAAAATATTGGATTATTATTAATTAAAACTCTGAACTGAAGTAATTAGTTTATTATTATTTTTTTTATTTGTAAATAAATTCTAGCAACTGGAGAAAACGTTGTACATGCTAACGGAGCGGCTAAGCATATTTAAAGAACAGGAAGACTGCTTGGAGAAATTGGAGGAGGCAGTATGTTCAGTCACCACTTTACTGGTACGTGTTAGTATTAGTGTGTGTAGTATATATATACATGTATTTTTAATTGTCTAATTTTAGTCCCTACAATTTTAATAAATCTTAAATTTAATTCACAATACTAGTTTATCGTTGATTTTTTAATTTTTTTTGTTATAAATATTCACATCTTTTATTTTTTTTCATGAAAATTACTATTATTATTTAGGGATAGTTGCAAATATAGCAATCAGATTTAAAGTATTAGCATATATAACAATATTTTAAAAAATTGCAAATATAGCAAAATCTATCAATGATAGACTTTTATGATTTAGGTGGTTTATCATTGATAGACCATAAGAGTTTATCAGCGATAGAAGTTTATCACTGATAGATTTTACTATATTTGTAATTTTTTTAAAATATTGCTATACACTTAATTATTATTCTTAAAATTGCTACTCATTACCATTATCCTATTATTTAATCAATTTCGATTGAAGAAAAAAAACTTTGAGGAATTAAAATTAAGATTCTGCGAAAGTTTAGAGACTAAAATTGGACAATTGAAAGTATAAGAACTAAAATTGAACCAACTTAAAAAAAATAAGACTAAAATGATATTTTAATAATAATAATAATAATAATAAAAAAAAGAGTTGTTTTAAAAAATGGCTAAAATATCAAATTATATATAAATATAGAAAAATTTAAATGTCTATTAGTGATAGACCACGATAGACTTCTATCGGTGAGCCATAGAGGTCTATCGCCTAGTAATAGAAGTTTGATATTTATTCCATTTATAACAATTTTCTAATACCAAATCGATTTTAACTCCTATTTATTTTTGCTTCTTTTCCTTTCTCACCCTTTTCTTTTCATGGTTATTTCTATTTTTATACAGGCGAAGGAGAATAGTATTAGAATACAACTCATACAAGCAACAAATTCTACCAAGAAGGATCCTACTTGTTAAGATTTGTTTTTACTTTTTTTAATGGTACGTAAAAAGGGCAAATTAGGCCACATTTTTAAATTATATTGATAGTTATAATTGTGTCTTCAAATTTTCAATTTGAGCAACTCCCTTTGTGAACTTAAAATATCAATGAAATTAAGTCCTAATGATAAATTGAGTCTCACTACAATATATGTTTAATTTAGTGGAAGAATTGAAATGACTTTGAAGGTGCTTTTTGCTTTAATCATCTCTAAGTTCAAAGGTTTACAATTATTCATTTTAATTTTTTAATTTTTTATTATTAGTAAAACGTTTACAATAGAAAGTAGAATAAGTCAATCTCACCTTCCTTCTTTTTGCTAAAAAAAATTAAGGGAAATTGCAAGGAATAGCCAAAAAAAAAAAAAAAAAAAGTTTATTTGCCAATGTAGCAATGGTTTTCTAAAACTGCAAATATAGCAAAAATTTAAATCTGATTATCGATTTTTTATTTTTACGAGTTTACCTGCATTTGTGTATTAGTAGGTATATCTGATATACTTATACTTATATATCAGTCAACTAATATACATTATATTTGGTATATCAATCAATTGATATACTTTATTTAAAGAATGTCATTTAAACAACGTATTATGGTCGACGTTGTTTGTTCAATTATGATAAATATTGTTTTTTTTGTGTGTGTTGATATTGAGTTATTTTTATTTGATTAGTTCAATATTGATGTTGATGATATATGTTAAGTGCATTAAATTTGTCAATTGATATACCAAATATAAATTAGATTAGTTAATCTGTTTTATTTTTAAAAAAAAATTATATGATTTTAGTGGTATATAAGTTATATTTAATTTGGCATATCCATTGTATAACAAATATTTCATATTTTGTATATTAATTGATTGATATAGTTGATTTAGAAAAAAAAAAACATATCATTGATATTGTTCATATACCAAATATGAAGTAAATCATTTAAGAATGGTACTTAAAGTTTAACATTGACATTTCAATTGTATATTAGTACTCATTAAAAATGAATTGCAAGTAAATCATTAATGTATCAATGATATATCATAATGAGTTGAAAATGCAATACTAAAATATTTGGTGTACGTATTAGTAATTTATCAACAGTCATTCAAAGTTTATTTAAATTGTAACATAGATGTCTCAATATTATATCAGTAGTCATTAAAAATTCATTTTATGTACATCTTTTAGTGTATTAGTAATACATCACTCATGATCTAAATCCATTTTAAGTATTATAATATTTGTGTAAGCTTGAAAAATTCATTCAAGAAGAAATTTTGGCTCACTACCTTTCTTTACCCTGTAATTTCTTTTGGTTGAGAATAAAAAGAAAATATCAGCAAAACCTCTCCAAAAACAGCACTTCTGACTCAAGCATAACCACTAAATCTACTCTTGATTTGAACATAAAAGGAATTGTTTTATATATGTTATTGTTGGGGAAATGGTATATATATGAACTGAATACACTGGCAAACTTATTACAACTCAACTAGAAACAATACATTTAACAAGATGGTGTAACAAGGCCTAGATATGATAATAACTAAAGACTTGAAAGAACCTCAAAATCTTTGGAGACTCAAAATGTAGTCGAGGCACACTTCTGATAAGCGCTGTTCTGAAGACAATTATTCGCTCTGCACCGGGCAAGCAGACTACAACGATCATCTCAACAGGATACACTGACTCACTCCGGTAGAACTGCAACCTTGAACTACTCGGATCTGGCAGAACTCTTAGATATTTGCTCTCAACTTGAGACAAGATGAAAATAAAGAAAGAAATGAGAGAAATTCTTTAATTTGAAGTGGGATGCTACAAATGAAGAAACAAGTTGCTATTTATAGGCTAGCAACTTAATAACTTTCCAAAATGCAAAATAAAATCAAATAAATACAAAAATTGAAACATTTGTCAAATTTAACTCATTTTAGTTGTTACTTGACAAAAATCACATATAACTCATTCAAATTGAAGAAACTACAAATTTAACTTTCATACATCTTAGTTTGATAGTTTCAATCCAATTTGAAGTTTCCAACAATGAATTTAATTTATACAATTAAATTCAAATTTTTATGTTTCAAATATTCATCAACATCTCACTTTTTCTTTCACTATAAATATCTAATAGTTATATTAGTGGTCTACCTAATTCAAAATTACCCACTTCTTAGTAAGATTTTTAGAGAGTTTTAAAACAAAAAATCTAAGGGTTTCTCTTACGATGGTTTGGTTATTTCATTAAGAATTGAGGACAAACATCATAAAGTTTTGAAAGAGGGATTTACTTCTAATAGTAAGTCAAAGCTCTGTCGGTTGATAAAATGTATAAATCTAGACCTACAAATTTTTAAAAAAATGGCCCTAACAAAAATCAGCTCAATAATAACAAAGTGATGAGATAGAGCAACATTTTTGTTGCCAACGTTTGAAATCAACACCACCAAACTTTTCTGGTTTCTCTCCATGAGCAACCCCAATAACAGAAACAGAATTAAAATTGGTTGAAGTCATATCTTCAAAACCAAAGTAAACCAAACCAAGTAAATTATTAAACAAATAAAATATAACAACCAGAACCACCCTACAAAACAATACAATTGGAATTAAATCAAAATCAATAGGATATAGCTACTGTTGACGCTAAATGTGAGTAAAATAATATTAATATTGAAAACACAGTATATCTAAAAAAATCAAAAGTAAAACACAGAACACATAAATATTTATCTAAAATTAAAAATTAACAACAGTGACATAAAATGTCAAATCTGTGAATAATAGAATCCAAATAAAAAGAATAAAATCTAAACAAAATTCTAAAACAGAATCATTAATATGAATTCTATATTTACAAAATATCATCAAAGGGTAATATATTGAGACAAATACACCTTAACTTAATAAAATTCTATACACGTGAACACACAATAATTAAACTAGAGGAAGTATGTGATCAAAACACATTGATTTAGTAGACGAGAAAAATAATATATATTCTAAAAAGAAGATTTATCTATAAAACATAATTTAGATACAAACCTGTTAAATAAATAAATAACAGAATATATATATATAAAACAAAAAAAAAAACAGAATAAATCTTAAATACAGAATGAAATCACACTAAATTAAATCCCAATATAACGTTGTGTGGGGCAAATGAACAGTAACACAAACAACCAAAAGAAAATTTATGAACGTGAATTCAACGGGAACATAAATCTAAAATTTTCTTAAGATTATTATCAATCCCAAAACATATAAAATGATAAAAATAATATATAAGAACTATCTGAGCCCAACGAATTTAGGTTGTCTCCTTAAGACAATTTTACTCACTCTAGTGTCTGAGTTTCGAGAGTAATTGCCTCCCAGGATAGAATAAATTACCTTTCTTTTGGTGGTAGCACCCCGTCCACAAGATCAACGAACTTGACTCTCTGGATATATACCAAACTTTTAAAATTTAGAAATGGAGAAAATTTTTAACGAAAAAACTTGTTGATGGAAAAATCTCATGTAAAAACAAATTGAAGTAAGGTTATACTTATAGACTAATTCGTGGTCATTCGAATAGTCGTGTGCTTTCTTCAATTTGGTTAATAATGAAACAATGCAATCATTCATGAAGGAACACAACTTATGGATTTTAAAAATATGCAACCTTACATGAAGAGTTACCTACCATTTATTCCAACAAATCGAACATTGTTCTTATTTATTTAATTAAATTAATAATTCATCATTAAACACAACTATGATCCTCTTTATTTATTTAAAAAAGAAAAAAAAAACAAGAAACAAGACTCAGAAAACGAAATGGAAAAGCTTTTGTCTTAAAGTTTTAAAAGTAAAAATGAAATGTTTAAAATGTCCAATGCTAGATTGAAATGCATTGGGGCATTTTTATCTAATGTTTAACGTTTACGAAAAGAAAAATTAAAACCATACTCTCTTTCTTGTTGTACTGAAAGAGAAAAATTGTATGATTGCATTGTAGATTATTAATTAATTATTAGTTATCCTTTTACTCTCTTCAAACAGTTTCAATGTTTCGTCGTTACATATTATTTAATTTATATTATAATTATTTTCTTTTTAAAAAAGTTAATCAAAACATAAATAAGGTCATTCATCCATCACTGCAACAATGTATATAAATAGAAATCATAGGAGTGCATGCTAAATCAAACAAACACACTCTTACAACAAGCTCAATTCAAAGCAAAATGAGAACAATGTACGAAGAAAAGAAGTATTTGGAAGTGGTTTTTTTACTTGTGGTGGCGGCTGTGGTAGTGGTCCAGCCGTGTATAGCGGTTCCATTACCACTCCCAAGGTGGCACATTCATGTAGTAAATGAGTTGAACAATGAAACCTTATTGGTTCATCGTAAATCTAAAGATAATGATTTGAGAAACCACAGTTTGGCTGCCAAAGGAGAAGAATTCCAATAGACTTTTAAGGTCAACTTTTTAGGAATAACGTTGTTTTGGTGCTATCTGCAAAAGCCAAATTTTAACATGTCGTTTGAAACTTTTTGAGTTGAAAGCACTCACCCTTGGCTCAATTCTAGGTGCTTTGACAAAAATTGCATTTGGATTGCTAAAGATGATGGAGTTTATTTGAGAAACAATCCTGCTAATGCTGATGAACGTGTACATCAGTGGAACAAAATAGTTTGAGTGCTTATGTATCTTTTCAAATATTAAAAAGCTAATCTAAGAAAGATATTATTCCCATCTTTTTTTTTCTTTTTTATATCGTTGAGTTATTAGATTGACTAGGAAAGAAAATAAGTAATTTAGGAAACATTTATTAAATTTGATGACTAGGAAGTTAAGTTGTTAATCAAATAATTAAAACCAACATGAAGAAAATTAAGGACAGTTTGGTACGTAATTTAAATTATGTTTTATGTTTTCAGATTTAATGACTTCAAATAAGAAATTTGATTTTTTCTATATGTGTTTGGTAGGCATTTAAATTCTGTTTTCGAGAACTATTTTTGGATTATTCTAAGATCCCGTGTAAATTATGGAAATAACATATTTTTGTTGTTAGTGTATCTAAATTTTCAATTTAAAATTTTAAAATGTAGAATTATATTAGAAAAGATAAAAACAATAATAAATATAGTATTTCATGTTATATAATTATAATTTTGTAACAACAATATAATATATACTATATTATATAATACCTATTTTTATTTAATAGTATTTGATGTTATATGCTCAATTATTTTTGTTAAATTAAAATATGTATTATATTATATAGTATATATTATATGCTATTATAAAATAATAATTATACAAAAGAATTAACATAAAACAAGTTCATAAATTAATTAATAACAATTTACATTAAAACTCATATTTAGTGAGTAACTATATTAGGTTTATGGTTTATACATATATTGTCAAACACATATATTCTGAAAAATTATTTAAATTAGAATTTAATTTTTGAATCCGCTACCAAACACATTTATGAAAATATAAAATACAAATTTGTTTCTCATATTGCTATGAATTGACTCACTTTAATATAGCCTATGTTTGAATGGTTTTCACATACTAAGATTATAATATTCACTTAACAGAAAAAAAAAAAAATAAATGTAGCTCAAATAGCAGACCTCATATTATCTCGACCAAGAGGTGAGAAAGGTCATAACTTAGTAACTTAGGAATTAAGAAATAAGAAAGGACAACCCTATTTAATTATTAATATCTCTCTCTCTTAATCCTTTTGTCTCTTATTTTGAGTTTTAGATAAATAAAGGCATTTTGGTAACATTTCATTTTTTTTCATTTTTAAAAAATGTTGGAAATAACAAAATCAAGTTTTTTATTTTTAGTATTATCCATAATATAAATGAAATATTTATTATTTTATCATTTGTTTCTAATAAAATGCATAATAAATATAGGAAAATTTTTACAGATTGAAAAAATGTCAAACTATTTACAGAAAATAGTAAAAAAAAAAAAAACTAATAGACATTGATAGACTTCTATCATTTCTATCACTGATAGACCCATATAAATTTTTATCAGTGTCTATCGCAACTATTTAAAAATTTTGCTATTTTGTGTAAATAGTTTTCCTTATTTTTCTATTTAAATTTTTTTGCCATAAATATATCTAAAAATAAATCTAATAAAATATTTATATTTTGTTTTGGGCTATTTTGAAATATAAAAAAATAGTCAAACTATTTACAAATATACAAAAATTTTATTGTCTATCAGCGATAGATCGCAATAGATTTATATCACTTGAGCGATAGACAATCTATGGCTGGTAGAAAGTAAAATTTTTCTATATTTGTAAATAGTTTGATATTTTTTCTGTTTATAATAATTTCTCTCTTTTTTTTGTGTTTTTTCTTTTTTGTGCTATTAAAAGAAAGAACAAGATAAAAGAAACAATTATAAAATGTAGCTTTTATTTCCTTTATTAATAAAAAGAAACAAAAAAAAAGACAAAAAACAAAAAGCGATAAGTAAAGGTAAAAGGAAAATTGTTGTGTAATTAGTTTTATTTTTTTTCTATTTGTGAAAAGACCCCTAAGTAAAAGACCGATTAGATAAAGTTTTCATTTCCAATTTTTTATTATTTTAATTGAATAAAATTTATTACACATAAAATATTATAAAATATACAATGTAGATTAAAGCAAATACTTTCATGATGTAAAATGATATCAGCTTACTTGAGTTAGTCAAGATTAAATTAATTTGTAAATTGTTTAACAGTAACTTTGTCAATTAAAATTTTCACTATAGTTAACTTATTTACATGGCAAGATATATATTTGTGTGTCTACTATAGTAATGAAAAATATTTAGGTTAAAAAATTGAACATTACTCATATTTATTTAATTCAAGTTATAAGTAGGGTAATTATTTTAAATTGCAAAACAGCTAAAAATATTTTAGAAAATATAGCAAAATATCACTTTCTATCAGTGATAGACAATGATAGACATTGATAAACATCTATCACTGCCAATAGACAGTGATAGATGATAGTAGTCTATTAGTGTATATTACATATAGATAGTGACATTTTGCTATAGTTGTAAATATTTTGACTCAATTTACTATATTTGAAAACAACCCCAATAATTAGTTATTAAATACAACTATATTCCTCTTTATTTATTTGAAAAAGAAAAAACAGGAAACAAGACTCAAAAAATGAAATGGAAAAGCTATTGTTTTAAAATTTTAAAACTACAAATAAAACGTTTAAAATGTCCAATGCAAGAATGCAATGCATTGGCACTTCTTTTTTATCTAAGTTTAACATTAAAGAAAAGAAAAGATTAAAACCGTACCCTTGCTTGTATTGAAGGAGAAAAAAATTGTCTGAGTGCATTGTAGATTATTAATTATTAATTATCTTTTTACTCTCTTCAAACAACTTCAATGTGGGTCGTTGCATATTATTTATTATTATTATTATTTCCTTTTTAAGAAAGTTAATCAAAACATAAATAAGGTCATTCATCCATCACTTCAACAACCTACATAAATAGAAATCATAGGAGTGCATGCTAAATCAAACAAATACACTCTTACAACAAGTTGAATTCAAAGCAAAATGGGAACAATATATGAAGAAAAGAAGCATTTGGCAGTGATTCTTTTACTTGTGGTGGCGGCTATGGTTGTGTTCCAGTCATGCACGGCAGTTCCACTTCCACTCCCAACGTGGCACATTCATGTGGTAAATAGGCAGAACAATGAAACCCTATTGGTTCATTGTAAGTCTAAAGATGATGATTTGGGAAATCACAGTTTGGCTGCCAAAGGAGAAGAATTCCAATGGACTTTTAAGGTCAATTTTTTTGGAACAACGTTGTTTTGGTGTTATTTGCAAAAACCAAATTTTAATGTATCATTTGAAGCTTTTTGGGTTGAAAGCACTCACTCTTGGCTCACTTCGAGGTGCTTTGACAAAAATTGCATTTGGATTGCTAAAGATGATTGAATTTACTTGAGAAACAATCCTACTAATGTTGATGAACGTGTACATCAGTGGAACAAAATTGCTTGACAACTTTGTATCTTTTCAACTATTAAAAACTAAGAAATAATACGACATATCAAGATAGTCTGGCTATCTTTTTTTATATTATCAAGATAATAGCAACGATATAAGTGTCTTCTATTGTTTTAATGTTCTCTCTCATTCGTTTCTCTATCCGAGCCACCCCATGTTTGTTTCACCGCTTCACGCAGTCGTCGCAAGATTTTTTGTGTTTGGTAAGGTTTTAGTAGATTTTGTGGGTTTTTCTTAGAGTTCTTAAATACCTATTGAATTTGGCATGCATTTGATGATTTTAATAAGTTTCTAAGGTTTCGAAACCTTTTGGATTCAATATTGATTGCTAAAATTTGGATTTCTAACTCTTGTGGTTTATGCTTAGGTTAGAATCCTTGTGTGAAGTTTTGAACCAACTTTGGATCAAGTTGAAGTTGTTGGGTTTGATGCCCTAAAACTCGTAGATAGTAAATGTTGTATTTTGACCGTCATTAATAAATGATTATTCATTATTATTCAATAAATGTTATTGATTATTTTATCTTGTTTTAATAACCCTAAAATTCAATAAACTAACATCCTAGGTTGTTTTATGAGTCTTGAACAATATGTAGAGACATATAGAGATCCATGTTCAAGTTACAACCTAAAGGGTCTATAGTATAAAGATAGGGTTGGGTACCTTATCCTGGTAACACTATGGATACGACCAACTTTGTATTTGATACAAACGTAATGATCCAACGCGTTCATGTAGGAGACATGCGAGTGGGGGTATCCTATGCAATGAGTTTGCATAAGACTGGACCACGAAATAGTAATCACTAGATGTAACTCCGTTGACTGGTTAGGTTTCTATTTCAATAGGTTGACCTAGGCAACTTAGTCTTAATCTTGAGTATATTGTGAACTCCTGTTCACGAGGGATTGTCCTTTGATTTGTATGGGTGAGAGTGGCTCGTTTGTTGACTCGATATGCCTACCATTTTGGGGACAAGACTGAGTGAGGAGCTGGGAACATAATTATACAAGATGGATTTCACTCCTTCTCGACTGTAGGGTAAGTAGATAAGTGTTCCCTTAAGTGGTGTCTCCGGGACTTGAACATAGGGCCCTACCCTCTCACTGGCCCGAGAGGGGTTTCTGTTTGATGGTTGGACCATAAACATGTTGTTCATTAGAGGAGCACTGGTACTTAAGGATTTAGAAGTAACCCAGGGGTATAACGGTAATTTGACCCAGTTAGTGTTACGAACACTTGTGAAGGACTAACTTGCTGTCATTGGTCTATATCCGTGGACACAGAAATATATTTACAGTGAGAAGAGTGCAACTGTGGGTCTTTAGTGGAGTGTACCCACAGTTAACGAATATTGATTAATGTGGTTAATGAGTTTAGCCCGTTAATCTCATATCGTTGGAGCTTCTGATCTGTAGGTCCATTAGGCCCCCTTCCTAGCTCGTAAAGAATATTGAGGTTATTATTGGTTGAAATTTGAATAGTTCAAATTTTCTAAGGGAAAAGTATAATGTATAATGATACATTATAATATAAAGTTTATTTTACAAATTAAACTTTATAATATAAATATAATTTTGGATATGATTCAAAGTTAATTTGTAAGAGAATTAAATATTTGAAATTGTTCAAATATTATTTTATTAAAACTATAGGTTAAAATTAATGCGCATTAAATGTACATTAAAACTATAGGTTATGAGAGAAATGTATTTGAATTTGATTCAAATGCAGGTTAAAATTAAATATTTGATATTTAATTTGGTAATTAATTAATTGGAGAATTAATTAGTTATTTAATTTAATCTAATTTAATTAAATCAAATTTAATTAAATTAGATTAAATTAAATAACTAATTAATTCTCCAATTAATTAATTACCAAATTAATTAAATTAATTGAATTAAAACTATAGGTTATGTGAGAGATGTTCATTTAAATATGATTTAAATGAATTGATTAATTAAATTAGATTTAATTAATTATTAATTATTAATTAATTATTAATTTAATTAATTATTGATTTAGTTAATTAATTTAATTTTAATTAATTAAGTTTGTTGTAACTCCGACGTAGGGGAGTTACTTAAGACGTGGGATAACACCCACGTTTTCCATTTTTCTCTCGCTTCTTTATATAGTGCAAAAACAGAATTTTGTTGGGTGTGAACCATTCTCTCAACAAAAAAACAAAATTCTCAGCGTTATCTAAAAAAAAAATATCCAGAAGAGTTCTGTATTTTTTTTCCTGTGCCAAAAAGGTTCCACAAACCTTCCCTCAAGATTCAGAGAATAGGAAGGTCTCCAAGTGGTGGTGACACAACACGTAAGAGTTTTTATTCTCTAATTTTTTGCTTAACCTAGATTAATTTAAGTCTTTTTTGCCAATGTAAAAGTATTTGAAAATTATTAAAATTAATTTTGAGATACGGTTCTGATACGTTTCCGCTGCGTTTTGAGTTTTAATCCCAACAGAAGTTAAGGTGAATTTTATATTTTTGAAATTAGGCCCTAACGCTTGAAGTTAACTTTAGAAAGTTTGATTCAAAAGTTCTCTAAGCTGGAAAAGAGATTGTTTTATTTCGGGTATTAATTGAAGTTTAATCTTAAGGTAAGTGACACTTCTACTATAGTACCTGAATTAGTACCAAGCAAAAATACATCTATTTGATAATGTTTTGGTCTTGCCAACTAAAATATTTAAGTGAAATATATATTGATGTGACATGTTTTCATGTGATTTATTTAGAAATTATGAATGTTAGTCAAGACGAGTTATATGTTTAATATGACTAAAGATTACATGATTTTATGTGAAACCTCATGCATGTGTGTATCTTACATTAAGCGCCTATGAATTTGATTGAGTCTTCATTTCCTTGTCACAGTATTTGACTATATGAAATTGATGCTAGTCTAGTAGATCTAAGTTGAATGAAATTGATTTTCTTGAATTAATTGTGCGTATGTGATGGATGCATATCCATGCATGAAATTGATGCATGCCCAGAGAGTTTGATGTATATTTAAAATGATGTACATCAAATATGATGGGTGATGCAACAAACCACGATAATAGTGGTAACAAAGTAATTGTCATGAATGAAAATTTTTTAGGTCCCACCAGCATGAAGTTTTTAGCTCATATTTGCATGTGATAGCATAGCCCAACCCCAGTAGTGGAGTTATTTATTCGGTATTTTTAATACTAAACATTTCCTTTTGACATTTTTGAAGATAAAGGCAAGTGTGCAATAGGCACTTCACGAGATGACTTGTATTCGGTGCCATGGGACTAGTGTAAATGCTTCTACATGCTAAGTATGTCTTTGAGATTCTTTTAGCGTTTTGATTAAAATCTTTATGTTTTTTTTTCTTTTAAGTTATTGATTTTCTAGGATCCCGAACCAAAATTATTTCTCTCTTGAATTTAATTGTATTAATGAGACCTTAGATGTTTTCCCAATTTCTTATATGAAAATTTTATTTTGAAAATTAAATGGTTAGTTGGTTTTGATTAATGAACTTACATGCATACAGTAAATGACAAAAGTTGGGTCGTTACACAAGACTCAGAAAACAAAATGGAAAAAGTTTTTGTCTTTAAAGTATAAAAGTAAAAATGAAACGTTTAAATATTATATCATCTAACACTCCCTTCAATGTTTGAATATATGACCTACGAACCAATTTGCTCTAATATTATCTTAAATCGCCAATTAACCCAAAAACTTGAGCTAATGCATGGGTGAAGGCAAATTTAATATTACATCATCTAACAATTACATATTCATTTATTTTTCTTCGTTTTAAAGATGGTTAATCAAAACACAAATTAGACCGTTCATGCATCACTTCAACGACGTAAATAAATAGAAACCATAGAAGTTCATGATAGATCAAACAAAGACATTCTTACAACAAGTTCAATTCAAAGCAAAATGGGAACAATGTATGAAGAAAAGAAGCATTTGGTAGTGTTTCTTTTACTTCTGTTGGCAGATGTGACAATGGTCCAGTCGTGCATGATGGTTCCGCTGTCACTCCTAACGTGGCACATTCATGTGGTAAATGGGTTGAACAATGAAACCTATTGGCACATTGTAAGTATAAAGATGATGTTTTGGGAAACCCCAATTTAAGAAATTTCAGTAGACTTTTAAGGTCAAATTTTTTGGAACAACTATGTTTTGGTGCTACCATATTGTTTGAAGCTTTTTGGGTTGAAAAACACTCACCCTTGGCTCACTTCTAAGTGATTTGACAAAATTTGCATTGGGATTGCTAAAGATGATAGAATTACTTGATAAATTTAATCCTGCTAATGTTGATGAACGTGTACATCAGTGGAACAAAGTTGCTTGAGTCCTTCAAAAGCTAATCTAATAAATTATACAATACATTATGATACTTTTTTTTTTTTTTTTTTTCATCATCGAGATAATAGCATTGATACAAGCGCCTTCTATTATTTTAAGGTTGTCTGTCATTTATGCTTCGAATTTGATTCTATTGACTGACTTTACTTATACGTTTAGTTAAAAGAAAAAACATGTCACCATATGTTTGAACCTAATTCTTATTTTGATGGTATGAGTCTGGTCAATTTCATTAGATAAATTAGGAATATGAAATAAGGAAGCTAAATAAATTATTTTGTATGCAATTTTGGGAACACTTCTTCAATTTGGTAAATCAGAAGTTAAAAGTTATTAAGCAAATAATTAGAAGTATAACTATCTTGCTTCTTATATTTCTATGAATTGGTTCGTTTCAATGTAACCCTATTTGAATGTTTCTCACATACTTCAAATAAAAGTATCCACTTAAAGAAACAAATTAAACAAAATGAGTATAACTCAACGCATGTTTTCTTTGGAAAAAAAAGAAATAAGAAAGGATATATAACCTTATTTAGTAATGTCTTTCTCTGTCATTTTCTTCCTTTAATATTTTCATTATCATCCATAATTATTTTTTAAATGAGAATTAAAAATAATAATATTGTTGCTCGCTAAGATTATAAGAATTTTTTTCATTACTAGTGAGCTAAGTTCACCCGAATTTTTTTAAACTTGTAACCTCCTCCTTAAGCTTATAGAGTTCTTTCAACTTTTGAAAAATACAACATTTAGTTCTAACTTCACTCCATTTATGTATCTTATATTCTTAATCTCATGAGCAAGCACATTTAATGGATTAGTAATTATTCTTTTTTCAATAAATATACACTCATTTCACAACATTATTTTGAAAAATTCCTCTATTGGTGCTATCTTACGTGAGATTAAAGATTGTATGAGAAGGGCTAATATTTGTAGAATTTCTTTTATCTCGAACTTGTAATGGTGTTGCTCATTCTTTAGCAAAATGAGCTTGTTCAACTAATGGGGATGGGGTAAATGGACTAATGATTTTCTTGTATGGTTGAGTTCAGCAATTGAGCGTGATGCTCTGTTATGTAACCCAATTTTTGGGAATTATATTTATCTTAATGGAATCTTGATGTTTTGTTGTCAAAATATATAGGAAAATTTTTATAGATAAAAAAAATGTCAAACCATTTACAGAAAATAGTAAAAAAAAACACTGATAAACATTGATAGACTTCTATCAACATCTATCAGTAATAGTATCACTGATAGACCCTGATAGACTTTTATCAGCGTCTATCACAACTATCTAAAAATTTTGCTATTTTGTGTAAATAGTTTTCCTTATTTTTCTATTTTTAAAAACTCCCCTTATTTAATTGCATGATCCAACATTAATAATCATTTCATTATCATACATAATTGTATATTTATAAACGCTCATTTGCATGTTATGTCATTGTTTGCTAGAATTTTGTTTTAAAAAAAATCTCATTAGTCATTGTATTAATTTAGTCCTTTCTTCTTAAAAAATATTAATGAATTTTGTTCACACTATGCTTTTATAATTGTTGCATTGTCAATGAAATCATGCATACACTTCACATTAATAATTAATTAACTTTGACTAATTAAATTCTTTTCTTACTTAAAAGAGATTAAAAGAGTCAAAGTTTTTACAAAATAGCTCAAAGGATCTCCACCCCCTCCATCATTATTGGACTTGAAAGAAAGTCGAGGTCAGGGAAGAGTTCACCAGCCAGATGCAGACAATCAAAATGGATGTCCAAGACCTAAAAGGACAAGTGGAAAAGGTTTTAGAATTACTCACTTCAGTTAAAGATAGACCATTAGCAGGGGAAACCAAACATGCAAAGTTGGTACATAGTCAAGTTTCAGATGTCACCTCTTCTTACCAACATGCTTTTACTCCTAAGAAGGTACTAGATCCACCATTAGTAGAATTGAATGCATACCTTACATAAGACTGTAGCCGAGCTCCATAGCGAGTGAGTCATTTAAATGACCCAGTGTCCATCCTAAGCCTGCAAGCCTGCAAGAAGACTTTTAAAGTTGTAGGCAGCGGGGGAAAGTTTCTAAAAGAGAGGTTGTATGCAATAGAAGATGCCATCATTTATGAAGACATTGAGGTGACACAACTGTGTCTAGTCTTGGGCGTCATCATTATTCCACCCAAGTTCAAGACGTCAGAATTTGTAAGGTATAATGGGGCAACTGCCCCAAAAGCCATCTCATCATATACTATTGAAAGATGTTAGTTTGCTCACATGAAGACAAAACATTGATTCACCACTTTCAAGATCGCCTAGTTGGCATTATTTTATGGCAATAAATTTATTCTCTATCGAGTATGGGGTATGATGAAGGCGCTACAAAGGTGTCAACCTAGTTGAGATGTTCAGGTGTGCCTACTGATCTCATCTCTTCCTTTAGTTGCTTGTTCATAAAAATTGGCCTAATTGGTTCACCTGCTCATTGGTGCATGCAGTTGAATAGCTCTCAAATGCCCAAATATTAAAACAGTACAAGCATAGTATTAATTTTGCCTTAGACCATTTCAACCTTCCAATGTGTGGAAAAGAAAGCAATAGAGACTTTCAAGGAATATACTCAAAGACGTAAAAATGGTCGCCCAGGGCCAGCCTCAATTGACTGATAAGGAAACGTCATAAATAGTTATAGGCACTCCAAATGCTCCATACCACAATAAAAATGTTTGAAAGTGTCGCAACAAACTTCTCTGACATTATAACAATAGGAGAAAGAATTAAGAGTGCAGTTAAAAGTGGAAGGTTATAAAATGATGCATAAAGAGAATTTATCACCATCAAAAGCATGATTCCACAAGAAGAAGAAGATGAAGTGCATGAGATCAGCTCGGGGTAGAGCATTATTGGCCATGCATCGCTACCAGCATTTAAACAAGTGCACTATGTTCAAAGTCCTCAATGAAAAAAGGGCAACAAAGCACCTTAGTCGTTACCATCTCTGGAAGTGCAACTCCATCTGATGAGTTGGTTTATCCATGCTCGCTAAAATCTGACCTTCACAATTGAAAAGTCAAAAAGCTATTAAAGATCACTAAGAAAGTGCACAAGTAAATGTGGTTGGCTATCCTTAAGATCAAGGCAAGACTTTTGTAATAGGGCCACCTTTTAATCTTTTGTAGAATTAGATGGCGTTTTGATTAGACGCACGTGTCTTATTTTCCACAATCAAATGGATTGCTGGTTTCCATTTTTTTCAAGTATATTCTTGATTA
Organism: Lagenaria siceraria; assembly: GCA_002890555.2. Classification (NCBI taxonomy): domain Eukaryota; kingdom Viridiplantae; phylum Streptophyta; class Magnoliopsida; order Cucurbitales; family Cucurbitaceae; genus Lagenaria; species Lagenaria siceraria. The sequence continues at coordinate 14,911,653 of CM016483.1, read as the reverse complement.
TATTTATCCCCCTATTCCTCTATCGTATAGGAAAATATGGGGTTAATGAGGACAATATAAGTAAAGTCGACGATATCAAGGTCATATTACAAAGTTCCATTTCTTTATCCTGAGCAAGGAATGAAATTAAGGTATTTTATACCCTTGCAACCTCAAAACCAAAATAAGAGGATTGGACAATTATTAGGCCAAGACTTTTAGAAGTATTATGAGCCTGCATTTGGTCAACAAAGTTTGTTTATTCAGACATCATACCCCCACTTTGTGGGTATACAAAAGTTGGAGTACAAAATTTTGCATAGTTATTCCCTGTTGAAATTTGAGTTGGTGTAATGGAAGCATCCAATAAAGTATAAGGGTTACTGAGAAAAATGATGGTCTTAAGATGCTATCATTTGTTTACACATCAACTGGGGCAGTATCTCGTTATTTAATATATAGGGCTAAACTAGTTTTCCCTATTAAAGATTAAATACCATCTCAGGATACAGAATGTCCATCATCATTGGTCGCAGAAGAGGATCAGTTTGAAAGGATTCTCCCATTTTATTGAAGACTATCAAGGACAATTATGAATGACCTTAGGCATTTTAAAGTCTTTCAATTAAGTATTTTTAGATTTTTGATTTTAATAGATCAAAATTTTTAAATTACCAAATCACCGGGTTTCTTATGGATCCACTTTTTACTATCAGTCTCAAAGACTAGAGATAGTGTTTTATTTGGTAAATAATCACTCCAAGGAGATTTTCAAGGCAAGATATAAGCCAGATTATATCTCAAGTTGGTGGTACTTGATTACCAGTTTTTATAAAAAGGAGAACGAGCTATTTTGTATGTTTTACTTGTTTCTTATTTTGAAAAGAATCTAGAGAAGGTTTAACCAAAAAAAAAAACTATTAAAATAAACATATTTTAGCAAGCATATATATGCATACATATATTCACCATGAAATAAGCATGTTTTAGCAAACATATTCATGTGTACATGTATTAGTGACATTTGTCTATAATTTCGATCGGGTAACCTAATATGGTGCCATGAGGTGCTTGTTTTATCCCTGGCCCTTGACACCATATTGCTGCGATGACACTTGTTATCCCTAGCCTCCAGTGTTTTTTATTATTTTGTCATGAGGCGCTTGTTTTATCCCTAGCCTTTGACACCCTATTGCTCCGATGGTGCTTGTTCTATCCCTGGCCTTCAACTCATTTATTCTTTATCATGAGACGCTTGTTTTATCCTGGCCCTTGACACCCTATCATGCTACCATGATGCTTGTTTTATCTCTGGCCTCCAGCCCACTTATCATTTGTCATGATGCACTTGTTTTATCCGTGGCCCTTGACACTCTTTTTGCTGCGATGTCACTTGTTTATTCATGGTCTCCAGCTCTCTTTTTATTTCGTCACAAAATAGTGGTTACATCTTCGTCCACCTTTTAATTCTACAAGGATGTACGAAGGGGGGCATGTTGTAGCCACCTATTTTTGTCCTATTTAATTTAATTTATTTTATTTTATTTTCTCCCATTGTATGCTAATTTTGATTGAGTGCTAAAAAATAATGAGTAAATAGTTAAATAAAGGATTTTTAATAATAATTAATATTGAAAAAAAAAATCTTCTTTTTTATGATTAAGGTAGGGAAATTACTATAAACAGAAAAAATATCAAACTATTTACAAATATAGAAAATTTTTACTGTCTATCATGATAGACCGCGATAGAATTCTATCGCTTTTTATCGCTCAAGCAAATAAATTATATCGCTTGAGCGATAGAAAGCGATAGAATTCTATCGCGGTCTATCAATGATAGACTGTAAAAATTTTCTATATTTGTAAATAGTTTGACTCATTTTTCTATATTTGAAAAGAGCCCTTATATATATATGTAGAAGGAGGAAAAAACTTTTTTTTTTATAGATAAATCTTTTATTTAGGGATTTTTTGTATTAAAATTTTGGAAAAATAATGTCATATTCTACATTTTATTTTTTCCTTTTAAAACAAATTTGATTGATTTTGTTCCTAACTAAAGATGTTTTTAGTTGACTATAAATTCATTGGTTTTAGTCTTTGAAGGGAAGGAGATTTTTTGATAAAAAAAATCCTAAAGATCTAGAAGAGAAGTGTGTGGGGGAAAGAAAGATAGAAAATGAAAAAAAATCAGTGAGTTTTATACAAATAAATAATCCATAGAACATAAGAAAGGTCTAGCTTCGTTGAGGTTGCATTTGGTAGGGTATTCATCCAGAGGATCCGCACCTCAAACAACAAACAACCTTTGTGTTCTGGGTTCCAAACCTTTAATCATCTTCTTCTTTTGAGCACCTACAAATGATAAAAGGAGAAAGAAGAGGTATAGATAGCATGCTTTCATCACTACTCCTGTTTTTTTTTTTAATTTCATTATGCTTTAGATCTACAATTACTTGTATTTATCTTGATTTTGTTCATGTTCATATTCTTTAGTTTCTAGAATTCTTTACTGTTTTTTTTATATGCAAAAGTAATTTGTTAAAAAAAAAAAAAAGACGAAAGTTAAAAAAAATGAGAGTAACATACCTTAGAAATAATTTGCTCTGGCTGTGTTTACAAATAATTAGCCTTTGTTGAATTGCTAAAAAAAAATAGAAGAGAAGTTTTGATGAGAAAACCATAAGGAGAGGAAAAATAAAGAGGAAGCAAGGAAAGAGAAAGAGAAAAAGAAGAAAGAAGAAAACATTTGAAAGATAAGAAGAAAAGATGGTTTAAATGATTTAATTTGTTAAGGAAAAATGATTTTTAGTTTTTATTTATTTCTTATTTTTTTAGTAGTGTGTGGTGTGTTGGAATGTGTGTGATGTGTTGGGATGTGTGACTGATTTGCCACTTAGCACTCTTTTTTATTTATTTATTTATTATCATTATTATTAAATAAAAAAAGAAAAAATCTCCATTTTTTATTTTTTATTTTATTTATTATTATTATTACTATTATTAATATTTTATTATTTTATTATTGTTATTTATTTATTTATTCATTAAAAATTATTTACTTTATTTTGGTGTCCAACCACACCATAAAAAAGATGGGTGACGACTCCTTTTTATTTTCTTTTTAAATTAACCCTTTTTTAGGACGTCGGCCGCTCCGCGTCGTCTCGGGCATGTGTCGATATGATCCTGTTTACTAAGTTTACTCTCGAAGGAGGATTGTCACATTCTTTTACTTTCTTTTTTTTTTTTAAGTCATAGTAGGTGTACATGATAAAACTTCATATAAAAATATAATACGCACTTCGTTTCACCCTGAAATTTAATGCTGTCAATTTTCCCATTAACGAAACGAAATGAAGAACTCAAGTTAAGTTTGAATGAGAAAGGAAAACTATATAAGTGGAATGAAGTTTTGAATGTTTAACCATTAGAATTGTGCAAACTAACCTAATAAAAAAAAATACATAATTAACTATTTTTAAAAATTAATTGTTTTGATGTTTCCCCTCATGCACAAAAACTATCATGACAACAAACTAAAAGTAAAGGTAAATGAGTTGGGGCCTAATTTTTTTTTTTTTTTTTTTTTTTTTAGTATATCCCTAAAAAGTTAGTTTATAACTAACGGCTATTCTATTGAAATTAAACCGACATATCCCTATTTAAAAACTAAGTTGTTATTTTATAACTAAATGCCATTAATATGATTGCATTATCTAGACCTTTTTTTTTCCAAATGAGGCTGTATAAAAATCATTTGCACTATTGTTGAGGCCACAACCCAATTTATAAAGGAATCAAAAAGTGGTATTTCAAGTGAATTAGGACGAAGAAAATGGAAATGAGACGTATTAAAAAGCAATGTGTGGTGTTGTTGTTCGTGTTGTGTTTGGCAATACTTGAGGAAACCAAGGCTGCGGAGCTTGCAAAATGGCAGATCCATGGCTAAGCAATGGCCAAATCTTGTCTGTTCATTGCAAATCAAAAGACAATGATTTAGGAGTTCACAAGCTTAGTGTTGGAACTGAATTCAATTGGAGATTTAGAGTAAACTTTTGGAATACGACGTTGTTTTGGTGTTACTTGCAGAAGCCAAATGCACAACATAAGTCATTCGAAGCCTTTTGGATTGAGAGCACGTCAATTTGGCTCTATAATATGTGCTATGATTCTAATTGCATTTGGATAGCTAAAGATGATGGAATTTATTTGAAAGACAACACTGCTCAAAAAGATGTTTTGATTCATAAATGGGAATAATTATGCACCAAAAACACATTACTCCATTATTATATATGGTTGGTTATGATTAATATATAAGGTTCTGATTAATATAAAGTTTTTCATACTGTCATTTTTTTCCATTTTATTGTACATTCAGTTGTGTTTCTAGTTCTTCAATCTAATGATATCAATCTAACGGCAATATGCTTGAGTAAATCTCAAATTATTATCGCTTGAAATATAATTTGACGATTAAATAAAATTGAATGAGGTTAATTATAATTTTAATCAAGTTTCACTTACATTATTTTGAAAATATAATATTTCAATTGGATTTAATCGTAATATTTGAAACTAAAATTTTATTCTCCCAATAAAATTTATCCAAATCTTTTGAGAGTTTTAATTAAAAAATAAATTTCAAAAAGGTAAGAGACATGAGAAAAAAAAAGGAAAAGTGAGGCCAAGAAAAAGAAAAGAGAATGGCAACTAATTCAATCATTGGCAAACCAGTCTTAAATTATTCAAAATTAATTTAATACTTAATTGTGCACTTTTAAATGTAATTTCCATATTATCAAATTTCATTTTGAATGATTAAAAACATATTTAAAATTCAATTGGAAAATGACAAAAACGATTTTTTAACAATTTTAGAATCACTCCCGAACATGACATATAACCCTTTTATGAAGAGAGATTAAATATTTTGCAATTCAGTTCTTAAATCATTAATGGAATGTATTATAACCATTTTTATAGATTGATTAGTTTGAGACTTCTCGCTTCTACAAAGGTAACATAATTTTGTGTAAAAATTAAATAAAAGAAATCGTCCTAATCAAGTCATCCTATTATTCAATAGTTTTGATTATATTTTTGTCCATAGGGATTTGATAATCAAACATATATTATATAGTCTAAAAAATTAAATTGTAAAAATTGTAAAAATATTTCTAAAATAAATTTAAGAAAATGTGAGCACCGGAAGGTGCTTACCATTGTCTGGAAACTTCTTCCTCTACCTTGAAAGGCAATTTGTTATTAAATTTATTGGGAATGAAAGTTTTATACATAATTAAGATTCTTTTGTTTGAATTAAGCCAATAAAATTTTTTAGAATAGTTTTTGAAACATACTTTAAAAAAAAAATTGGGCAAACTAAGCCTAGGTTAACTGGCATATTGATGTGTTAACAAAGAGAACTGTAGTTCGAATCTCGTTAGACCTAGTGTACTAAAAAAAGAGTAAGAATTTTAAGTGTTAAGCATATGCATGTTTATATATTATTTTAACTTTAAATTTATTATTTTGAGTACATTCGAAACCTATTAGAATTTCAAAATATATAAGTTTTGTTTCTACGACATTCATTTAGGTTCACCTTAATATTTACAGCCACACGACATTTACATAATAATATAATTGAGTTGGTTTTAAGTCAACATCATTTAAGACATGTGACTTGATGGAGAAATAATATTGTAGACCAAATTTTAACAACATATGAACGATAGAAATAACTGTATTATAATTATTAATTTTGCATCGGGACTTATGTGTATTTGATAATTAGTTTTTTATATTTTAAACCATGCTATATATTTTTTTATTTACATAATTAAATTGTATTTAAACTATAAAACAAGAAAAAATGATAGAAAAAATACGAGAAATGAGAAACAAGAAACAAGAAATGATTATCAAAATTTTCTATTTCTTGTTTCAATAAACAAGAAACATAAATAGTTACGAAACATATTCTTATTTCTAGTTCTTAAAAAACAAGAAACAGAAAACAAGAAATGAGAAATAAGAAACAGGAAACGAGAAACAGAAATAGGAACGTTATTAAACAGACACTAAGTAATCATTCACTAATATTCTCATATATAGGGGGAGTGTAAGTTTCATTGAGAGGGAGTCTCACACTTAGGGAGAGCCTCAATGGTCTTACAATAAGTTAGACTCTACGTATATCTCTTTAATCATCATTTATTTACATGTAAGTACAACTTTATAATCGTTTGATTTTATATTAGTGAAATTAACTTTCTTAGGCACAATGTCCCCAAAACATAGGTGGTATTGCATCGAACTGGTTACCAAACCTTGTGTTTTGTTGTTTTAAGTTTTTATCTATGCTTTACTATTTGTCCTTGTAATTGCTGTAACGTTGCATGTAACAAGTATACACTATGTGATATATAACCCTTCTTTTAGTTATTTATGAACGTTTTGATAAAATTCCATATGAAATATGGAAAAATGAAATCCCTAACTTGAATTTTCTTGAAGTGTGGGGTGTTTGGCCAAAGTTAATATTTCTTTTAATAATAAAAAAAGACCTAGATTGGATTGGCTAAGCGCGCACACACATAAGGGATAGAGATTTAGTTTTAAATTTACTATTGATTGTATGCATTCAAATGATTCTATCCTTGTACATTTTGTTCTGATCTTTAGTCTTGCTCAAGGATGAGTAGGATTTAGGTTAGGGGTATTTGTTAGCTCCCGAAAGGAGCAACTTTTATGCCTCTATTCTCATTTGCTTGTGATGTTTAATGTGTTTATATGTTTATATTTGTAGGAACTTGAGCAAATCATACATTCTAGAGTGTTACGAGCTATTTGAGGTTAATTTGGAGCTATTGGGAGTCATCTCAGGCTTTCAAGGCTTCAAACGAAAGAGAAAATGAAAAAAATAGCCCCCAGGCGAGAGTGTCGTGACGCTCTTCACAGAAGGCTGAAAATAGGGCACAACACTGTGGTGCTGCTTGTAGCATCACGACGCTGTTGCGTGATATAAAAATTGCTCTTTGGTATTTTAGTCTAACTTTTTATCTGGGTGACTATTTTCGGCAAATGACCGTTCATTTTTTTCGTTTCTTCATTCTCTATCCATCTACAATATCAAATTTTAGTTTTTATTTGATCTTATTTCCGTAATCAAGGATTGGAGCTTCCTAATCTCTTCTTCTCTATGGATTGTTGAGGTTAATATGGTTTTTCTAGATTTTGGGAGCAAGGAACTTATGTAGCTTTGTGAAAACTCTTTTATTTGAACTTAATGCATCTTGATTTGTGGTTCTTTGAATCTTGTTGGATTTTGATATATATCTATGTATGGATTGACACCCCTACCTATAGGTGTATGTCTTAGTTATAGGGTTGAATAAAACCTTCTTGTGCTTGTAAAGACCTAAATAGGTGATCGGATGTAATTCGTCACCCAATTTCAGACTAAATAATTTAACCGTTACTTAACAAAAATGTAACAGTGGAAGCACGGATCCAACATAGGGAACCGAAGAATCTCTAGGTGAAATTGTAAATAATTCAAGTAACCGAAGAGGGGGGAGTTTGAAATTTGGTTGTTTGATTGCAGAAAAATAAATTGCATAAAATAAATGCAACAAGTAAACGTTGAATAAATATATGAAGAAAGTTTAACTTGGGTTATTACGGATATCCCTTATTAAAGTACTCGATCATTGAATTCTCATCATTCTAATTGAGTATTTGTTTACACTTGACCGAATTAATTAGAAATGCTAATCAATCATCATAATCATCTAATTAGTCTAAATTGAATTGATGATAAGCATACAAATTCAAAATTGTCCTAATTGCATTAAGGTCTAGGTCATCGTCAAGTTGAATATCAAATTTTCAAGCACTTAATTAAATATTCCCTCAATTCAATCTTAGGTTGGATAGAACATTACTCATCGTTATAGATTTGCAAGCTAACTGATAGATTGTGGAACTACAAGTTATTGTTCTTCTTTTCTTAAAATAACTGAGAAGGATTGATGAAATATTCATCACTCTTAGTAGAAATCCAGGTTAAATGCCTGTCGCCACCTATTTTTGTCCGACCTTATTTAAAATAAATTAATTATTAGTTTAATTTTGTCTTAATTTTACTAATTTTAATTTGATGATTATCCACATTTATTTTAAATTTTTTTTTTTTACTTCTTTTTAACTTTTGAGTTTAGTTTGAGTAAAATAACTAAATTGGTTAGTTTGAGTAATTAGGTTGGTTGGAAAATAATGCAAAAAAAGGTAAGTTTTTTAATTAGTTTTTATTTTCAAAATCTACATTCCTTTTTGGGTTAGGACACATTTGGCATGATTTCAAATTAAAAAGAGCTAGCCAGTAAAAATCTACGTTCCTTTTTGGGTTAGGACACATTTGGCATGATTTCAAATTAAAAAGAGCTAGCCAGTAAAAGATTTTGTCATTTAAAAGTATTCTTTTGGCTTTAAATTCAGATTTTTCTTCAGCCATGGGGGATAGACAGAAACCCTAGGAGGGATTTTTACACAAAAAAAAAAAAAAAAATCGAGAGAGGAGAAAAATATATAGAAAAAAACTTAGAGAGAACCCTTGAGATTTACAGAAAAAAAATACTAGAGAGATCTACAGAAGAGAAACCCAGAAAAGAAAAAGAATCGGTGAGCCTCTTAAAATCCTCCCAAAATCCAAAAATTCACAACATCGAGAAAAAAGCTAGTTTTGTTGGAGGTTGCACTTGGTAGGGTATTTGTCAAGGATTTGCACCTCATACAATAAACGACTTTGTGTTTTGGAATCCCTCCTTCAACCCTTTTCTTATTCTAATAGATCTTGAAAAATGGAGAGAAAGAAAATGCATAAGAAAATGTTACTACGATTCACGGTTTTTTTATTTTTTAGAAAAAAAAAAGGAAACAAAATCGTAAGGTAAAAAAATGGAAGAATAAAAGAAAGAGAGAGTAATATACCTTGTACGGAAGAAGAACACTTTTTATTTGTGAAAATAAATTGTTAAGCTCAAATATTAGAAAAAAATTGTGAGAAGAAGTTTGGAGAGGATGAAAGAAAAGAGTTTGAAGTGTGAAAGAAAGAGAAGTGAAAAAAAAAATTGTTTTTTTAGAAGTTTTGAAAAGGTTTAAAATATATAAATAAATAAATATATATATATAAAAGGTGAATTTAAATTTGAACTAAAATTATTAATATTAAAAAAAAAAAACATGTGCGTCTCTTGAGATGGGCAACAGGGCCATCAGCCATCAACATATTTTTTTTGATGTGTTGTCACCAAGTAACTTTTTATATATATATATATATATATATATATATATATTAGTAGTAGTAGTAGTATTTAGTTATTCTTATTTTTATTCTTGTTTTGTTTATTTATTTATTGGCATTTTTCCTTTAATTTCCTTTATTCATTTCACTTTAAATGTTGTATTTAATCACTTTCTTCTTGCTATGCTCTAATTTTAATATGCCCATAAATATGTTATAAATTATATATTATTAATATCCTTAAATCTTACTTATATTTTCTAAAATATCCAAGAATTTAGAAAATTTGGAATTTCTATTTTTTAAAATTCTTGAGGCGAGGAGTAGATTATTTGAGAGTTCGAGATCAATTTTCAATATGTTTTTATTAAAATCTTTATATGCTCTTTTATGTTTTCTTAGTTTATTATGATGCTTTTTTAATTATGATTTTGCATGTATAATATTTAGATTAAATCTTATTTGATTTCTAATTAAAATTTCCCAAAGTTTTTAACTCTTTCTAATTATGATTTCTCAGAGTTTTTAAATCTTTTCCTAAAACTCTTTCTAAGTCATTTAAAAATTTATTTAAATTACACTTTTTGTGTTTTAAAACATTTTAAAATTAATTTATTATTTCAAAAAGTTTCCTAATTAATTATTTTTCTAATAACTTGTTTTAAGATCGTTTTCCTTAAAAAATTCATACGACGGAATGTAGAATGTTAGCATAATTACTTTAAATCTATATTATATAGATTAACTCTAGAATCATTCATGTCAAATTGTCAAGAATAAATAACATATCGGATTCCATTGAGAGATTGAAGATAACTTTATGATGATGATAGGCTATTGTCTTCCTCAACCAAAACTCCGAATGCCTGAGTGGGATCTCTCTCTAGATGGGATTTAAGAAAGAGTGCCTGTTGTTTTGGTATGTTGGGGACCATAGCCCTAAGGTCTCTTTATATACTAGTTCAATTAGGATTGAAGATAACTTTATGATGATGATAGACTATTGTCTTCCTCAACCAAAACTCCGAATGCCTTAATGGGATCTCTCTCTAGATGTGATTTAAGAAAGAGTGCTTGTTGTTTTGGTATGTTGGGGACCATAGCCCTAAGGTCTCTTTATATACTAGTTCAATTAGGGTTCCCATTAAACCCTAATCAATCTAGGAATAGGCTTCTATCCATTAAGTCCATACTCAATTAGGATTCCTAGGGCCTTAATTAATTAGATCACATAATAGTGCCCAATCTAACAAAATAACCCCATGTGAATAATAATCCACATACATAGCCCACATATTAATTATACATATTTTATTTAAAAATATGTCTAACATAGAAACCTTGAGAATCCAATTTTCTAGAATTCTTGAGGTGAGGATCATATATTTGGGAGTCCAAGATTTAATCCTAAGAAAAAATAAATTTAATTAATGCCTTAAAAAAAATCTTTTGTTAAAAGGCTATTCCTATGAAGGATTTTGAGAAATTGTAATAATTTCTCATATTCTCGAGGTGATAATTTTTTTCTTTAATTCTAAGATAGTCAAATTAATGGAAATTTCTCCCATTTATTTTATGGGACTTCAAAATATTGGAGTGATGAGGGTAAAATAAGACATTGTTTTTTAAAAAAATTAAAGAATATTTTCAATTCAAGGTTTAAATTTGGCCACGTTTTCTAAACGGGTATTGTAGGGTACTAACACCTTCACCATACACAATTGAGTCTCGAACTTAACTCTATTTTTTGCAGACCATTTTTTATTAAAAATTATTTATTTTACTTCAGTATCCAATTACACCATGAAAAAGATTGGTGATGACTCATTTTTCTTTTCTTTTAAAATTAACCTTTTGGAGGACGTCGGTCGCTCCGCGTCGTCTCGGGCACGTGGTGACACATATTTTCTATAATTTTAGTTTCTTAGCGTTTTTGTTCTAATAAAAAATTGAAGCAAAGAGATACATCGCTTCCGCTGGGGATCCAATCCCCTCAAAAAGTACCTCAACTATCCCTTTTCTGAGTGCATGATTGGCCAAACATAAGCAATAATCATGTTTCGTTGGCTCTTAATCTATGGAAACAAAATTTGATGATGCATAATGGAAAGAAGGTTGTCGAGGCCTTCAATCAGTCAAATATAATTTATATTTATCGATCATAAACTTCAAAAAAACAAGTAGTCTTAGTAGCAAAACCATGTCGATCCGCAGGGAAGCGCGAAAATTAGTTGCACAAAGCCCATTCTTAATTAAAGTAGTAAATTGGAGGGGGGTTGTGTTTGAATTGAGAAAAAGAGACAAATGAGCTAAGAAAAGCAGTCGTTCCTTTGAAACGTAAATTGACAATATGCATTTGGTTAACAAGTAATGTCAACGTTAAACATCCTTGATTATTAATTAAGACTCACATCCTAATTAAACTATATGCCGATTAACCAAGAATGAAATGCATCCTAGAATTAATTTAAGAATATGCATTAAGATATAGGGCTAAGCCAAGACGATTAGTAAAAGAGTCCTTTTTAGGGCATCGTTTAATTCTCCAAAAGAACCACAATCAAAAGAAATTTATAATAACCGAACTATACTCCTGCTACTACGATGGATTAGCAATATTGGCAAGCCTGGGTCGAGCCTCTACTTTTACCTGCATAAGGGAAAAATTGAGGATAGCTTGGGAACCTTTTGATCTTATTTTGAAAGTAGGGCATCACCATACATGTTATGTTTGTACATAGAATACATTTATTTCTTTATTTATAATTAATGTTGGTATGTTGTAATTATGTTTCTTATCTCTTTCCGTAGCTTTTTTTTTCTGAAAAAAAAATATTTATTCCCCCGTACATACATTGCATGTGCATTATTGGTCGGGCAACTTTTCTTTAAAAAAATATTTTTGAAAATGAAAAATGAAACAAGAATCAAACTTTATTATTTAAAAGTTAAAATGATTTTAGACAGACACGATGTTGAGACTAAAATGGTAAGAGAATCAATATCCATGATTGAATAAAAATAGGTATTTCGTTTAACTTTTTCACCTAATAAAAATTTAAGCTTTGTTTCATTTTGTACAACAATTTGAGCTAACGGGTATTCTATTTCCTCATCATCACTTTCCATTCATGAATTGTTTTTCTTTAATCCTTCTTCTTTTAAAAATATTTAGATCAGAACAATTAAAAATAAAAAGAAATTTTTAAAAATAAAAAAATAAGGAAAACTATTTACACAAAATAGCAAAAGTTTTAAATGGTTATAATAGACTCTGATTGAAGTCTATTAGTGATAGAAACGATGGAAGTCTATCACTGATAGATGTTGATAGAAGTCTATCAATATCTATCAACATTTTTGTTTGTTATTTTCTTTAAATAATTTGACATTTTTTTTTATCTGTAAAAATTTTCTTTAAAAAATCAGAGTAACATTGCATATTTTCGCACAATCATGTTAAAAAGCAAAAAGAAAAAAAAGCCAATTGTCATTATTTCATAATTACTTAACTTGTAAATATCTGTAGCTATCTCTTTCATACTTCTTAACAAAATCTTTTACTTTTTCTTATAAAAAAAATCAAAACTTTTTAAAATAATGTTATTGTAGCATTTTCTTTTCTAAAAAAAAGATCATGCATCATTAACTTGCACTTATTTTGTGATACCACTTTCATATTTATTTTAAAGTCAAACTTCTTCTCTTTAAAAAAATTTAAATAATGTTTTTGTAGCATATTTATTCCTTAAAAAGAAAAAAACATCTTGCATACTTGTAGATATTTTAATAGTTTTTTTTATAACAAAATCCAACTTTTTTTAAAAAAAAAAAATTTAAATAATGTTTTTGTAGCATATTCATTCCTTAAAAAAGTAAAACATCATGCATTATTCACTCGAAATATTTTGTAATACTTCGTATTTCTAATAATTTTTTTAATGACATATCAAATTAATGATCTTCATGTATATTCATCAAAAAAAAAAAAACATTAGTCACTTGTACATATTTTGTAGTTTTTTTCTAAATGATATATCTTGTTGAAGGAGAAATTTAGGACCAATCACAAATTGCCACGTCATTTACCAAATTAATGGAAAAATTATAAAATAATTAAATTTGGGACTAATTAAATGTTACATGCGTCCTAAATTGAAATTAAAGACGAAATTTGGCAAATCCCGATGGTGCCACGTGTTTTCATCTTCATGGTTGGATCAAATTAATTATTTTTTGGTTCAATTAATTATTAATGTTTGGGCTAAAATTTAATTAAGTAAAAAAATAGACTTAATTTGGCCCAAAGGGCCTAAAGGTCCAAATCCAATTAGTTGGGCCCAATGAGTCAGGTCCATGGACGAATCAAGCCCAAGCCCACGAAAGCCCACATGAGAACTCTATAAATAGAGAAGTTCTACTCATTTACAAGGTTCAAAAAATTTATATTCAAAGAACCTAGAGAGAATTCTCCCTACAATCAGAAGACTCCCTAACTCCTGAAGTTGAACCATACTTGAAGATTGAAGCTGCTTGGAACACATACATTCCTCCAACACTCCAACTTCACGTGCGTCCACACGCTTTGCTTCCATACATCAAGCGCACGCGTGCAACTAAGGACGTTCATAAAATTTTACACTCAGAGAGCCTAGAGAGAATTCTCCCTACAATCAGAAGGCTCCCTAACTCCTAAAGTTGAACCACACTTGAAGACTAAAGTTACTTGGAACACATACGTTCCTCCATGCTTCACATACATCCAAGCGCTCCGCTTCCCTACATCAAGCGCACGCATACAGTTGAGAGAGAATCAGAGGATCAAGTACTAGAGATCGAACCATATCCGCAATAAATCTACATAAACACAAGTTTAACTCCACGAAACAAGTTTCTCCGAAAACCTCGTGCGAACAAATTGGCACGCTCAGTGGGACATCTCTACCTCTCATCTCTCTCTCAACACTCAAATCAAGCAATGGCTTCTAAGAAAGTTGCATCCAATGCTCCTGCTGCGTCTAACACTCCTGCTGCAAGCGATGCATACACATGATCCATCACTCGCAGTCGCTCAAAGGAGATCATGCAGGAGAAGGAACAAGGTTCTGCTGTCGCAGAGGACATCTTGAGGCGATTGACAGAATCTCCTAAAGGGGGGATTGTCATCAAGGAAAATTCTTTGTTTGACAAATTTGCTCCTGCCTCTGACCGGTCCAAGAAGGAATCACACCCTGATGTGATGTCCGTCATGATGGCTGACATAACAACCGAGGCAGCCATGGCGGAATTGGAGAGGAAGATAAACTTCCTAGCAAAGGCTCTCGAGGAGCGAGATAATGAGATCGCCGCTTTGAGAGAGCAAATGCAGGCTCGAGAAACTGCTGAGTCAAGCCAAACTCCCGCTGTCAAGGCAAATAACAAAGGAAAAACTCCGCTGCAGGAAAGTCAGTTGCAGCACTCTACCTCCGTCGCCTCCCTGTCAGTTCAGCAGTTGTAGGACATGATCACAAATAACATCAGAGCCCAGTATGGGGGATCGCTACAAACTTCTTTTATGTACACTAAGTCGTACACTAAAAGAATTGACAACCTCATAATGCCTGCAGGATATCAACCACCAAAATTCCAGCAGTTCGACGGAAAGGGCAACCCTAAACAACACGTTGCTCATTTTGTTGAAACCTACGAAAATGCAGGGACTAGAGGAGATCAACTGGTCAGACAGTTCGTTCGTACCTTGAAAGGAAATGCTTTCGATTGGTACACCGATCTAGAGCTAGAAGTGATTGACAGTTGGGAGCAGTTAGAAAGAGAATTCCTGAACCGCTTTTACAGCATTAGGCGGACTGTTAGCATGATGGAGCTAACAAACGCCAAGCAGTGGTAGAGAGAGCCAGTCATCGACTACATCAACCGATGGAGAGCTCTAAGCCTTGATTGCAAAGATAGACTCACTGAACTATCTTCAGTGGATATGTGCACCCAAGGCATGCATTGGAAACTTCTCTACATCTTGCAGGGAATAAAGCCTCGCACATTTGAAAATTTGGCGACTTGCGCCCATGATATGGAATTGAGCATCGCCAACAGAGGAACAAAAGACTTCCTGGTTCCAGGAGAAAAGAAGGATACAAAGGGCACCGAGAAAATTGTGAAGAGTGCCACGAAAGAATCTATGGTCGTCAATACGACCCCAGTGAAATTTTCCTCTAAAGGAAGAGATTCAAGAGCTGAAAAGAAAGATGATGGAGGCGAGCGACGTCGCCTAACTTTGAAGGAGAGGCAGGAAAAGGTTTATCCATTCCCTGACTCTGATGTTGCAGATATGCTAGAGCAGCTGCTAGAGAAACAACTGATTCAACTGCCAGAATGCAAGCGGCCGGAACAGTCGGAAAAAATCAACAACCCCAACTACTGTAAATATTACTGGGTCGTTAGCCACCCAATCGAAAAGTGTTTGTGCTGAAAGAGCTGATTATGAGGTTGGTTTGTGAAAAGAAGATTGAGCTAGATCTGGATGAGGTGGCTCAGGCAAATCATGTTGCGGTGGCAATGCCTTCAAGCGTTCAACCATCAACACTGTTTTATGATCAAGGAGAAAGTTTGATCCAATTTCGGACCTTTGAGCCTATAGTTGTTCAGTTCCATCAAGAGATCATAATGACAGATCTTCAAGGCAAAGATGACTTTGTTGAAGATGACAACGAAGGATGGATCCTTGTGACTCGTCGAAAGATAAGAAAGACGAGCTCCACCAAGAAAGAGTTGCGCTTCTATCGAGATTACAGAAGAGGAAGCAAGACTCAGAAAAAGAAAGCAAAGAAGAAGGTGTGGAAGTATAAGCTTTTCAAGGAGGAGGACAAGGATTTTCCTCAACCTCGGCGACTTGTGACTCTGGAAGAATTTCTTTCAAGAAACTTCCTTAATGATCATCCAAAGGAAGTGTTAGAAGTTGTTGCGTCCATGTCGTCAGCACAACAAAAGGCGAAGATATTCCTTCAAGCTCGTTGGAGACTATGGTAGAATCAAAAGACCTACCGTTGTTCAACATAGATGACTTGTTGTCTCTCCCTCAGACAGCTAAGACTGCTCTTATTGATGCATTGCTAAACTCAGGTGCATCAAGTTCATCAAGTTCAAGCGTCTCAGCCTCTAGGGTGCGTACATGTGCTTCTTGCTGCACATCTATAGGCTTTTCGAATGAAGACCTATTGCTGGGATCAAAGTATCATAAAGGCCCTTGTTTGTCTCAAGATACATGCTAGAACAAAGGGTTGGTCGAATTCTTATTGACGATGGGTCAGTTATCAACATTATGCCTAAGTCGACTATGAAGCAATTAGGTATCTCAATGGAAGAACTGACGAATAGCAAGTTGGTGATCCAAGACTTCAATCAAGGCGGTCAACGAGCGATTGGCATGATTCGCCTGGAACTCATTATCAGCGACCTAAAGGCCAACACATTATTCCACGTCATAGATTCGAGGACCACTTACAAGCTGTTGCTGGGGAAGGTTGAAGCAGATTCCAACCCATTCTCAGAAGCTGAGTCCCACTTTGCAGATGCAAAGTTCTACTTAAAGACCGATAATGTCAGTGAAGTTATGCCCGCGGAGATTCCTCTGATAAAAGGGGAGGATAAGTCTCAGTCCAAGCCACAAATAGATGCAGCAAAAGAACTAGGTGAAGGGGCCAGTACTTCTGACTCTCAAAAGAGTAAGGCATCTACTAGCTGTACGAAGACTGAAACTTTGGAAGATGAGAAAGCTCCAAGTCCTCCAATCTTGCGTTATGTTCCTTTGTCAAAAGAAAGGCGAGTCACCATTCGCAGAATGCTCGAGGGGCTTGAAGGTCGGTGATGTGGAGATCTTAAAAGAAAGTTTTGTTACACCTCTTACAAAAATAACAAAACAAGAAATTCACAAACCAAAAATGGACCTGATGAAGGCGAATTTGCCTGAAAGATGAACAAAAGATGGGTTCGACCCAAAGGCTTATAAGCTACTGGCAAAAGCAGGCTATGACTTTACAACTCACACTGAGTTCAAGAGCTTGAAAATTTATGAGCAGCCTGAACTTTCTCCGTCCCAGAAGAAGCTTTTGCAGGAAGGATATGCCATACCTGCCTCAAGGAAAGGACTTGGATATAAGTCTTCTGAGCCAGTTCGCATAATTAGAAAGGGAAAAGCAAAAGTGGCTGACAACAATCACATAACGATAAAGGAGGTTGATAACTCTAAAGAAGGGGAAAACAATGGTCAAAGAACCTCTGTCTTTGACCGTATTCGACCGCCTGTCGCACGTTCCTTAGTCTTTGAAAGGTTAAGTATGACGAAAACAGAAGAAGAAAGTTAGCGCCCAACGGCTAACCTCGACCGACGCTCTGCCTTTCAAAGGCTTGTCATGCCTTCTGGGGAGGAAGAAGACATTTGTCATTCTCTAGTGACAACTCGACCCTCGGCCTTTGAAAGATTAAGTGTGCTTACGAAGAAAAATGAGGAAGCACCTCGCGTATCAATTTTCAACCGCCTTAAGCATGAAGGTGTCGAGAATCACTCTAACAAAAGGTCGTCTTTCGAACCAAAAGAAAAAGAAAAGATTCGCGGTGATGCCCCTAGTATACCTACAAAGAAGAGTGGAGGAAAATCCTGCACGTCAATTTGGCGCCGCATTAAGTATGAGGATACCAAGAACCATTCAAATCAGAAGCCCCTTTGCGAGACAAAGGAGGGAGGAGAAATTTGTAGTGTTGTCCCTTCCCGAATGAAAAGAAAAATTTTCGTCACCTTTAATACAAGTGAAGGCTCTTTAAAGGTGAAAAGACGTGATGTTATTTTTACTAAGTCCGACAGTGAAAGCTTAGAACAGGAAGAAGGCGAAACTGCAAGTCATCATATCACTGTCATCGAAGAGTCGAAGGACGAAATGTCCGAAGAAGATGTGGAGGACGACCCCTCTCACGCTTGAGGATGGTGGTCAATCCACAGTAGATGAACTCAAAGAAGTGAATCTCGACACAGTAGAGGAACCGCGCCCAACTTTCATTAGCGTATCTCTCTCAAGTGAAGAGGAGGGCAAATATATGAGCCTGCTTGCCGAATATAGAGACATCTTTGCTTGGTCATATAAAGAGATGCCAGGGCTTGATCCAAAAGTAGCAATCCATCATCTCGCAATCAAGCAAGGGTATCGACCCGTCAAACAGGCTCAACGACACTTTCGGCCAGAGCTTATTCCCCAAATTGAAGCAGAAGTCAATAAGTTGATTGAAGCAGGATTCATTCGCGAAGTCAAATATCCAACGTGGATAGCCAACATTGTTCCCGTTAGAAAGAAGAACGGACAGCTTCGCGTCTGCGTAGACTTTCGTGACTTGAATAATGCATGCCCAAAGAATGACTTTCCATTGCCTATCACGGAGATCATGGTTGACGCAACTACTGGGCATGAAGCCTTATCCTTTATGGATGGGTCGTCCAGGTATAATCAAATACGGATGGCTCTCGCGGATGAGGAAATGACTGCCTTCTGCACTTCGAAGGGAATATACTGCTACAAAGTGATGCCCTTCTGATTAAAAAATGCTAGCGCTACTTATTGACGCGCCATGCAAAAAGTATTTGATGATATGTTGCACAAACATGTCGAATGCTATGTTGACGATCTACTGGTTAAGTTCAAGAAACGACAAGACCATCTGAGAGATTTAAAAGTTGTGTTTGACCGCTTGCGAAAATACCAGTTGAGGATGAACCCTCTCAAGTGTGCATTCGGCGTAACCTCAGGGAGGTTCCTTGGTTTCATCGTAAGGCATCGGAGAATTGAGATAGATCAGTCCAAGATCGATGCTATTCAGAAGATGCCAAGACCAAGAAATCTACACGAATTGAGAAGTCTCGAGGGTCGTTTGGCTTACATACGGAGATTTATTTCCAACCTTGCTGGTCGATGTCAACCTTTTCAAAAGTTGATGAGAAAAGGAGAAAGTTTTGAGTGGATGAGGCTTGTCAAAATGCTTTTGATAGCATAAAGAAATACTTGTTTAATCCCCTGTCTTAGGCGCTCCCTTAGCAGGCAAGCCGTTGATATTGTACATTGCCGCACAGGAAAGGTCGCTGGGGGCATTACTTGCGCAAGAAGGGGAGAAAGGGAAGGAGCGTGCTCTCTACTATCTAAGTAGGACCCTAACTCGAGCTGAAATCAATTACTCCCCTATCGAGAAAATGTGTCTTGCACTTTTCTTTGCGATAGACAAGTTGAGGCATTACATGCAGGCTTTCACGGTTCACCTAGTTACGAAAGCTGACCCCATTAAGTATGTGTTATCTAGGCCGATCATCTCCGGGCGCCTGGCCAAATGGGCAATTCTGCTCCAGCAATACGACGTTGTGTATGTGCCACAAAAGGCGATTAAAGGACAAGCATTAGCTGACTTCTTAGCAAATCACCCAATTCCATCAGATTGGAAGCTATGCGAAGACTTGCCGGACGAGGAGGTTTTCTTGGTTGAAATTACGGAGCCTTGGACTATGTACTTTGATGGTGCAGCACGAAGGAGCGGAGCGGGGGCAGGCATCGTCCTCAACTCACCTGAAAGACATATGCTGCCTTATAGCTTTACACTTGGTGAATTATGCTCAAATAATGTTGCTGAATATCAGGCTTTAATAATTGGCCTCCAGATGGCGTTAGAAATGGGAATATTGTACATATAAGTTTATGAAGATTCGAAGTTGATAATCAGTCAACTCTTGTTGCAGTATGATGTGAAGCATGAAGATTTAAAGCCTTACTTCACCTATGCCAGACAATTGCTGGAAAAGTTCGACAGTGTAATGTTGGAGCATGTACCAAGGTCAGAAAATAAGAAGGCAGATGCTTTGACAAACCTAGCTACTGCATTGACGATTCAAGACGATGAAACTCTAAACATATCGCTTTGCTAAAGGTGGGTTATACCGTCAATTGAGGTTGAATGCGAAGAAAATGAACCTGACATCAGTCTATTTAATTGACGAGGAAGACTGGCGCCAACCCATCATAGATTATCTTGAACATGGTAAACTTCCAACAGATCTCCGTCTTAAAACTGAGGTGCGAAGGAGAGCAGCTCACTTCATTTACTATAAGGGGACCTTACATCGTCGTTCCCTAGAAGGGCTCTTTCTTCGATGCCTCCAAAAAGAAGAGTCAATAAGAGCGCTAGAGGAGGCACATTCAAGCGTCTGTGGCGCACACCAATCTGGACAGAAGCTTCAATTCCAGTTGAAGAGGATGGGATACTATTGGCCCAAGATGATCCAGGATTCGATGGAGTATGCGAAGAGGTGTGAAGCTTGTCAATACCATGCAAACTTCATACATCAACCGCCAGAACCCCTACATCCAACTGTGGCTTCGTGGCCTTTTGAAGCTTGGGGACTTGATCTTTTTGGTCTCATAACACCAAAGTCGTCAGTAGGACATTCTTATATCCTTGCAACGACAGATTACTTTCAAGGTGGGCTGAGGCCATTGCGCTGAGAGAAGCCAAGAAAGAAAATGTGGCAGACTTTATCCGAACTCACATCATCTACCGGTACGGAATTTCTCACTGAATTGTGACAGATAATGGAAGACAATTTTCTAACAGCCTAATAGATAAATTGTGCGAAAAGTTTAAATTCAAGCAATACAAGTCATCCATGTACAACACAGCTGCCAATGGGTTGGCAAAAGCTTTCAACAAAACTTTGTGTAACCTACTGAAGAAAATCGTCTCTAAGTCAAAGAGAGATTGATAGAAGAAGATTGGTGAAACGCTATGGGCTTACCGAACTACTCATCGCACTCCTACAGGAGTTACACCATATTCTCTTGTTTATGGAGTGGAGGTTGTTCTCCCATTGGAAAGGGAAATTCCATCACTAAGGATGGCAGTTCAAGAGGGGCTAACTACAAAAGACAATGCCAAATTACGTCTTCAAAAGTTAGAGGCACTTGACGAAAAATGGCTAGAAGCTCAATAGGCGTTGGAATGTTACCAAGCGCGGATGACCAAAGCCTTTGATAAGCACGTGAAGCCCCGGTCATTCCAAATTGGTGATCTAGTGCTTGCTATAAGGAGACCTATCATCACACCAAGACATACGGGAAAAAAGTTCACTCCTAAGTGGGATGAACCCTATATCGTCAAAGAAGTCTACACAAATGGAGCATACAAGATCGTCGATCAGGATGGATTAAGGATTGACCCAATCAACGACAAATTCCTTAAGAAATTTTATGCATGATAAGTATGTAAAATATTCCTTATCGCAAGAGCCTAAACTGCACGGTGCTCCTGGCCTGCATGAGCTTAAAAGGTGAATGGCAACAAGAAAAAAAAAGAAAAAAAATTAGTTTGAACTACGTTATGACTTGATCCCTATACATTATAAAGGGTACGTAGGCAGCTTGAAGGAAACTTTAAGTTCAGTCACGTCATGAAAAAAAAAAGTTGAAGATGCCTTACTGGGGGCAATGCAACAAATCAAAGGAGTGTATCCACTACAACAAATTAGGCCTTCAGTGTCGGTCCAAAAATTGGACACGGATCTTTAATGTCAGGCCAAGTGAAAAAAAAAGGATCTTTAATGTCGGTTTTAGACTGACATTAAAGATACATTAAAACGGATCTTTAATGTCGGTTTTCGACTGACATTAAAGATCCTCTAAAAAAATCTCTCCTACTCCATTTTCATTCCCCTCTCAAATTTTGTTTCCCTCCTTCCCCAATTATCAATTAAAAAATAAAAAATAATCAAACCTTATTTTTTTTTTTTCCATTTCTCTCCCCAATTATCAATTAAAAAATAAAAAATAACCAAACCCTATTTTTTTCCTCATTTCTCTCCTACTTTTCCTTCCTCTTGTTATATAATATATTTTTAGCAAAAATATTTTTTCTCTCTATTTTTCCCTTTTATTGGATATCTGAAGCTCGATTTTAATTTCAAGATTTTGGAAACTAATATTACATTTCTATCCTAAATCTTTTAGCCCTTTATTTTTGTGACATCCCGAATTTTTAGTTAATTTTAAATTCATTATCTTAGATTAATGGATTTTAGTATTCCTTTAATTTTGGTTTCATAACTAAAATTAAGATAATTTGAAAAGTTAATTGATTAGTTTATTTAATGAGAGATTTGGGGATTCTGAAATTAATTTGTTAAAAGAATTGGGATAATTATTATTTTTTTTCAAAACTTATTATTAAGATTTTTTTCCATCCCTATCTATTAAGATTTTTTTTTCCAAAACTTATTTTCCTTCACTCTCTTTGTTTTCCACCAGAACCCAACTTTCTCTCTCTTCTCTCTCTCTCTCTCTATTTTCATATGCAAACCATTAGATCCAACTCGCTCTCTCTCTCTGTTTTCATACGCAAATCAGACCCAACTTCGTCAATCTCGCCGGCATAGCTCGGCCAATCTCACTCGACGCTCGCTCCGTCGATCACGACCAGATCTGCGCCGTCGGTCACCCAGTCTGTGCAGCTCCATCAGGTCTCTGTAGCTACGCCGATCTCTGAGTTCACCCATCAACTTCGTCCTCTAGCCGCTAGATCTACAACGCCGATCTTAGGTTTCTACAAATCCGCCAGATCCCACCGCCGTCGACACGCCGAAGTTTGTGCATCTCCATCAATCTCACCTAGTTCATTGCAGATCTGTGCTTGATCTGTCCACAAGTGCCGCCGTCCAGATCTGTGCTTCGTCCATCCATGAACGCCGTCATCGTGAGTCCCCGAGCTTCGTCCGTTCACGAGCATCGTCGTCGTCCAAGCCTATTGATAAAGATCCTTTTCTAACATTTGTTTCTGATTTATGAAGAAAACTAGTGGTTCTGTCCAAGCCTAAAAAATTGAGGTTCAAATTTTTTGTGGATTCTGATACTGTAGATTGTTCTTGAATTTTTGTTATTCCACAGGTAACGAAGGCTTAAAGTTCTACCTCTTTGTGAAGATTCACCCAATAACTTGTACTATTGAACCTCACCCAATAACTTTCGATGTATGGTCTTCCTCTACTTTCAAATGCTATTTTTTGTTCATAAATTAATTTGATTTCACTTTCACTAGTGGTGGAATAATTCACAAATAATAGTTTATTAAATTAATTTGACTCCAGAGTAATCCATGTGGCTAATTTTCAAACTTTTTGTTTCAGCTATATGTCTTCTTTAAGCAAACAAAATATACTCCCATAGTGACTTATTATATGTTTATGGATATCTATAGCAATCTGGTTAAATTTTGGAGTTTTATATTCTTTTGTCAGTGGCATTGAAGTGATGTTATTGGTAATAGGTGTTACTCACGAAGCAAGATTGTTCTTAGAAACTTATAAGTTCCTTTCCAACATTGCATCATGTGGACCAAGAATCTGTTAGGAGCTTATCAGAGTTGAACTAATCAAAATTTATCATCTTTTTTTATTTTGCATTTTATTTGTTGCGGCGAAGATTTTATCATGTTTTGTTTAAACAAGTGAATTCGATTGTTGGAAAGGTTTGATGTCTAGTGATTATTTTTGCTTTGGCATAGGCTAGTTGTTGTTCTTTCACTGAGTTTTGTTTTTCGGTTTTTTGATGAGATGTTTTCAACTGTATGTGATGTTTATTAGTGATTGGAAGGAGTTTAATGAATATGAATGTTATAAGAAGATTGAAGTAAGTTTTTTTTTGTTTGACCTCTTGTAATGTTATTCTTTGCAGAAGTGGAGAGATGTTGAAGCACTTAGCTCAATCGAACAGGTACTCTTATATATCAGGAAGTACTCCAATGTTAAGATTGCAAAAGTATTTTTCAATGCTTTGGGTTGTTTGAGGATGGTAAAAGTATTTTTCACTTTCACTAGTGGTGGAATATCTTACACCGTAATTTTTTTTCTTTATGTCTTCCTTAATCCTAAAAAAATATTGTCTCATTTTGTGGTTATGGACCTTGCATTTGAAATTGATACAATACCAAATCTCTATCAAATACTACTAGTGCTACAATTAATTAATTTATGTCTCTTCCAAATGTTTAAAGTGTGAGATGATTCTATTTGTTTTTTAGGTCCTCTGAAGGCCTTGTTTTGCTATCAAGTTCAGTTCATGCAAGATCAATCTACTGGTTCAAACAGCTGGATTCTCGTATACAGCTTGGCACACTTTTGATTGGTGAAGAATGATTTTGCATCCATGAAATTACTTGGTGAAGTTCCAACAATGAACTTAATTATACTTGATGCCCTGCTCATTTACAATTGCTTATATTTGGTGGCACAAATTTTTTTAACATTTTATCATGTTAAACAAATTGATTTAGCAGAGCAGGAGAACTTTAGCATCTGATATATGGTGATAGATTTATTTTCGATCTCAAATTCGTTGTTGACATTCTCCAAAGGCCTCATAGAATTTTCTCTTCTCTTCTCTTTTGGGTTATTATTATTATTATTATTATTATTATTATTTTAAGTTCCATGACTTTTAAGAAATATTGTCCTTCCTCTTTTGTTTGTAGTTTCATTTTAAATTTTCCAAGGACTAGGTGGCTTGAACCATTTCGACACTTCCTTTTTCAACCATAATGGTCTATCTAAGGTTCAATCACTTCCCAATTTAACTTATATCTGTTCTCTATACGGAATTTTTTTTGGTATATGAGGCAATCGAGTTCTTGTTTGCTAAGTAGTTGATGATTAGTTGATTTCAACTTGAAGAAGAAAAAGGTAAAGACAGCAGCTAAGTTGTTTGATTTTTGAAGGAAAATTCAAGTTGTTGCTTTGAGTTGGGGTAAGAAATTAATAATTCTTCTGATCTCTGTTAATGGTATAAGCTTAGTATGAGGGAGTATCAAGCTTTAAAAAACTGGTGTTCACATGGGGAAACAACTGGAAATTAAATTGGAAGTACTGTTGTCGCAGATTTCACTGTTGGGTGAGATACAACAGCCTTGAAGGAAAAATTTGAGGAAGAACAAGCAGTGGACTTCATTTTTGGTAAACTCTCTTTTTTAATCTACAACTGTAAATTGAGGGGTGGCTGTGAAAAGAAGGAAATAACTTAAAATAGCAACAAAAATATGAAGAAACAGCAGCGCAATGAAGTTGCTGTAAAAAATCTGCAGTACTGTCAATCTTATACTGCTGTTTTTTGTTTTTATATCTACTGTTTTGGGCTGAAAATAACTTAAAACAGCAGCAAAATACATGAAAAACAGCTTAGCAATGAACTTGCTGTAAAAAAACTGCTCAACTGTCAATTTACTATTATTTTTTTTATATATAGTTGCTACTTTTAGTTTGTAGCTAAGTTAACCCCACTTTTGGGCTTGAAATTCTCAAATTATATTGTATTCAATGTCTTAGGGTAGTTCCTTACTTGGATTGGACTTCAAGTGTCCTAAAGTATGAGTTAAGAAAGAGTTAAAATGATTGGAATAAGCTAGGTGATTGGAATAGAAATTATCTTGTTGCTAACACATTTGATCTAAAGACTAATTTCCAAGTGAGTTTTTGAAATGCTTTTAAGCATTTATGTACTTTTGTGAATTTTTTTTCAAATATAGGTAATTTCAAGCCTTTTTTTTGTTTGTTCGGTTGTTTGGATGTAAACATGTAAGTTGTGGTAAAGCAGTGAAGAATAGACATTTTTTCATTTATTGATGAATTTGTCATTTTGTCATTTTTTTTGGATAGGTTACTCCATTGGCCAACTCTCAAGTAGATGAAAAGAGACGATTGAAAATGACTCTTGATGTGGTAAGGAGTTAGAAAATAAATATTTTTCCCACAAAACATGGTTAGTTCCTTTTAATAAATCTTTCTTTTTTAGGCCAAATGAATGAACTACTCGCACACAAGTCATCAAACCATTGTTCATAGAGATCTAAAGTCCCCAAATCTCCTTGATAAAAATTGGGTAGTCAAGTTATATGAAAATTTTTTGTGGATACTTTACCTTCTTCTGAAATTATATGAGCTTGAGCAAATCCTTTTATATGACCATTCAATCAGAATGTTTGCTTAGTTCATATTACTTGAGCTTTGTTGATACTTTACCTTCTTCTAAAATTATATGACTTTGAGCAAATCTTTTTACATGGGTAGGCAAGTGGAATGGAGGTTGTGGTTGTGTAATTATATTTATAAGCACTTCATGAAGGTTATAGCTTGCAGATCATTTATATGACTCAATGTCAACAATTAATTTCTTAGCCGCACAACATTTGCAT
Organism: Lagenaria siceraria; assembly: GCA_002890555.2. Taxonomy (NCBI): domain Eukaryota; kingdom Viridiplantae; phylum Streptophyta; class Magnoliopsida; order Cucurbitales; family Cucurbitaceae; genus Lagenaria; species Lagenaria siceraria. The sequence goes on along the minus strand of CM016483.1, from coordinate 14,885,109 downwards.
TCCAACTCTCATGGAGTTATTTAAAAGTTTTGTACTTCGTGAGTCCACTAAAGATTTAATTTTATTATTTAACAATCTTTATTATTGTTGACATCTTCTCCGTTCTCTAGGTTCTAGTTGCAACAAGAGCATTAGAAATGGGGATTGACAAGTCAAATTCAGAGAATTATTCACTACAAATGACCTCAAGTGACCATTAAAATTACTAATTTACTAGATATAACAATTCTTTGTTAGTGTTCTTATTTTTGTTGTTCAAAAAGTAGAACACTCATGCAATCACTTCGTTGAGCGTCCTGTAAGTTTTTTACCTTTTTTATGGCCTAATTTCATATTTGGATTTCACTGTCGGTTTTTTTCCTTCATTGAGCGTGCTGTAAGTTTTGTCTTTTTTTTTACCTCTTTTATGGCCTAATTTCATATTTGGATTTCTTTGCATTGTATATTCTTGTCTCTTTGCATTGTGGATATTCACTTTCATTACAGAGGAACATTTGAATCTTTTATCTATTTTTGTAAGTTAAACCTGAGCTTTACACTCTAAAATGAAAGAACTTAAGCATGGGTATATTTATGCTGAGGTGGACATGCATATATCACCAAAATGTATGCTCTAGACACTACAAGATATATATTAACGAGGCTAGATCTCCACATGTGATTGCATTGCCTGTACTCAAGGGTACGTTTCCTTCTATACCAAACATCACAACTTCAGAAACGACATTCGGTTTTGAACCCGCGATTCAGGCATACAATGGGGAGTTTGACATTTCCTCTTATTTCAAGGTAACAAAAATAATAACATTAACCAACTCCTTTCTGGGTTTGTGAAATTGGTACTAAATATTTTTCTTTCAAATATGCAGGATGCCCAACCAGCCACACAGTTAGATTGCGCTCGAACAGGGAAGGAGTCAGGAGACGCGTCTTAGTTGTAGTCCTGTGCAGGATGCTTCTCACTAGATTATGACCTTTTTAATGAAGCAATTTATTTACTTTCCTTGTGGATTTTCAACAACAAACATTATAGAAACTACAAAAAGTACTATTTTCACACTTGAATAGGTTAACAACATAATCTTGATATTTATTCTTTGACTCTATAGTTTTGAGAAACATCTTCAAGTATTTAGATAGGCAAACATAGAAATGCAGAAATCTACCTCTTGTGCTTTATCTGAAAAGAAAGGTGATAAGAAGCTGCCAAATGTTTTTGGGAAGCAAAAAAATTGCATATTCAGCCTTTTATTTTCTTTCCATCTAATATGTATTTTCTTTCTATCTAATATATATTTAGATGTTAATGTTACTCTAAATTCCTTTCGGACTAAATTAGAGTGTTTTTGAAATGTCCCTAACACTTGTAAACTCTTGTTTGTGGATTCAGACTAGTTTGGGACTCTTCAAACTTGTTCCAGTAAAGACCCTAGCCTTTTTGGTAAGATATTTAGGTGGTAATGTTTTGTTTAGAATTTTCAGTTTTATTTTAAGTGCTGTAATTTAGTTTATAACCTTTGGAGCTCTATTTGTAGATAGGTAAGTTTTAATTTGGAGCTTTATTTGATATATTTTTAATATTCTCAATTTTATATACTTAAGTAAGCATATCTTCTTTGCCGATTGTTTTGTGATAGGACCCTTCAGACAACCAGCTTTCTTGATCTTTAGACTTTAGAACTCTATGTAATATTGATCGTTGTAACTTGTTGATAGGTTACTTAGTTATTACATTATGCTCTGTATTTTATAATTAAGGATCATAACTCGTCTTGTATTTAAAGTTTTGTTTATCTTTATAAATTGAATGTAGTTTGTAGAGAGACGGATAATCATATTACTTCTATTGGAGTGAATTAGTTAATTATTGTGCTTGTTGAAAGTTGAGTTATGTTGTCTACAAATATCATATTACTTTTATTATATGTATAGAAATGTTAATTTTGTTAGTCAGCCATGTATGCAAATAATAATTTTTTTTAATGTTTTAATAAAGCAATGATGACGGACATTGCCTTTCACAGAAAATTAATATTTAATGACGGGCAAATACATTTAATGTCGGTTGGGCTACCAGCATTGAGGGTGTTAGTGTTCAATGTTGGTCATCTATAATGTCGGTCAAAAACTGACATTAAAGACATCAATAATGTCGGTCAAAAACTGACATTAAAGTCGACCGACATTAAACATCTTTAATAACACGTTCTTTGATGTCAGTCACCTGACCGACACCGTACCCCAATAATGTCGGTTTTTTACTGACATTATAGCCCATTTTTGTTGTAGTGATCGCTAAAGGTTAAAGATGTCTGCCTAATTCCACCTCATTTGCGAGACCAGATCTGGTCTGCTTGACTCTGCCTTGTTTGTGAGATTAAGTTCAATCTGCCTAGCTCTGCCTCATTTGAAAGATCAGTTCCGCTCCATCTCTAAAAATATTGGTGCAGCTCCGCTCCATCTCCAAATACTGGTGCAACTTCGCTCCTTCTCCAAAATATTGGTGCAGTTTCGCTCCTCCAAAAATGTTGGTGCAGCTCCTCTCCATCTCCAAGTGTTAGTGCAGCTTTGCTCTATCTCCAAATATGGATGCAGCTTCGCTCCTCCTCCCAAAAAATGTTGGTGCAATTCTACTCCATCTCCAAATTCGACAACTACATTGCAATTTCACTTTTGTCTTAAGTTCGATGATATCGTTTTTGCATCTCCATCTTCCAAGACGTGTTGGTGTTTGGCAAGCTCTACAGGACGCATTGCGTCTGGCACACAAGCACACGACGCATTAACATCTTCTAAGGAAATACATCAGACTGAGGCTGATCTTTTAGGGAGCGGGACGTGTTAACAAAGGATGGACTAGTATGTCGCACCCTAAGTTGGTAAGGAGCCCGGGCGCGTCGGCGGTAGACCAACTTCTGTTTTTCGTTGCAGCGCACAGGCGCGTTGGCAGTAGGCCAACTTCTGTTCGCTGTTGTAGCACGCGGGCGCATCGGCGGTAGACCAACTTCTGTTCGCCGTTGCAGCGCGCGGGCGCGTCGACGGTAGGCCAACTTCTATTCGCTGTTGCAGCACGTTGGCGGTAGACCAACTTCTGTTCGCTGTTGCAGCGCACAGGCGCGTCGGTGGCAGGCCAACTTCTGTTCGCCGTTGCAGCGCGCGGGCACGTCGTCGGCAGGCCAACTTCTGTTCGCCGGTGCAGAGTGCGTGCGTGTTGCATAGAATCAACTTTTACCCCAATATGCTCAACATACCTGCATCCAAACAAACAAACAAAAAAAGTATATTATAAGAAAAAAATAGTTACCTTGGACGTTAGCTTGTTTAGTGGGTGAAAATTCTATTCCCAAAAGAAGAAAAACCTAAAAAAAAAAATGGAATTTTCAGTTTTACATGTTCTGTACAACAGTGATTATGGACAAACTAGAGCTCACAATAAAGATTTAACCATTCAGAATGTGTCCCTATGTGTCTCGAAAAGACGTATAAAATTTTAATACGATCCGACGGTTGAAATTCCAACAAACGACAATTTTCCAGGAGCTGTCGGTGAAAAAATTCTCAGTTTCACATGTTCTGTACAACATAGATTATGGACGAACTAGAGCTCCAAACAAAGATCTAACCGTTCAGAATCTGACCCTATGTGTCTCGCACAAGCTGATACAATTGCAATATGATTCGACGGTTGAAACTTCGGTAAACGTCAATTTTTCAGGAGTTGTCGCTGTAAATCCGAAGTTCTATTTATCTTCTCCGTTATTTTGGTAGATTTTTCGCCCACTTTTGCTCATTAGGTCACTTAATAATATATATTTATATATATAATCCTAAACTCTAATTCCTTAATAAATTAGACATATATATATATATATATATATATATATATATATATTTTTTAAATTTCTCGAATTAAAATTTGGCCATATTCCAAATTTTATCTCAAATTTAAATCAAACTTCGAAGTTATCCCAAATTAAATTTGGCCATATTCCAAATTTTATATCGAGTTTTAATCATACTCATGTACTAAATTCATAGTTTGATTGACACACCAAATAGGGTCAAATTCAAGAACATATACAACTTACATTTTGACTCAACTTCACCTTTTTCGAGATTCACCCACCATATACGTGCATAAATCTCGAAAAGGGGGCATTTGTTGAAGGAGAAATTTAGGAGCAATCACAAATTGCCACGTCATTTACCAAATTAATGACGAAATTATAAAATAATTAAATTTGGGACTAATTAAATGTTACATGCGTCCTAAATTGAAATTGAAGACGAAAATTGGTAAATCCCGATGGTGCCACGTGTTTTCGTCTTCATGGTTGGATCAAATTAATTATTTTTTGGTTAAATTAATTATTAATGTTTGGGCTAAAATTTAATTAAGTTCAAAAATAGACTTAATTTGGCCCAAAGGGCCCAAAGGCCCAAATCCAATTAGTTGGGCCCAATGAGTCAGGTCCATGGACCAATCAAGCTCAAGTCCACGAAAGCCCACTTGAGAACTCTATAAATAGAGAAGTTCTCTTCATTTACAAGGTTCAGAAAGTTTATATTAAGAGAACCTAGAGAGAACTCTCCCTACAATCAGAAGACTCCCTAACTATTGAAGTTGAACCATACTTGAAGACTGAAGTTGCTTGGAACACATACATTCCTCCAAGACTCCAACTTCACGTGTGTCCACGCACTCCGCTTCCATACATCAAGCGTACGCGTGTAACTAAGGATGTTCAGAAAATTTTACACTCAGAGAGCCTAGAGAGAATTCTCCCTACAATCAGAAGACTCCCTAACTATTGAAGCTGAACCATACTTGAAGACTGAAGTTGCTTGGAACACATACATTCCTCCAAGACTCCAACTTCACGTGTGTCCACGCGCTCCGCTTCCATACATCAAGCGTATGCGTGTAACTAAGGACGTTAAGAAAATTTTACACTTAGAGAGCCTAGAGAGAATTCTCCCTACAATCAGAAGACTCCCTAACTCTTGAAATTGAACCACACTTGAAGACTGAAGTTGCATGGAACACATACGTTCCTCCAAGACTCCAGCTTCACATACATCCACGCGCTTTGTTTCCCTACATCAAGCGCACGCATACAGTTGAGAGAGAATCAGAGGATCAAGTACTAGAGATCGAACCACATCCGCATCAAATCTACATAAACACAAGTTCAACTCCACAAAACAAGTTTCTCCGGAAACCTCGTGCGAACAATATCTAAATTAACGTTTTTGTCACATATTTTTCTTTAAAAGAATCATGCATCATTTACTTGTACATGTTTTATGGGATATCTTTCCAAACTTCTAATAAAATCTTTAGTTTTATTAAAAAAAAAATTTCATAGTAATGTTCTTTTTTCGTATTCATTTATTAGGAAAAAATAATGCATCATTAATTTTGTACATATGTTTTAGTTAACTTTTGATGGTTTGTAACAAATCTTTTACCTTTTCTTTAGAAAAAAAAAAGCATTTTCAATGTTAAATTTTTGCACTTGTACATATTTTGAGCTATAATTTTCATGTTTAAACAAAATTTTGGACATTAAAAAAAAAGTATCATCATTTGACTTATACGTATTTTTACAGCTTTTTTTTTTTTTTTTTTTATGCTTCTGCCTTTGAAAAAAAGAAAACAAAGTTTACCGGATAACAGTGAAAAAAAAAAAAAACATGTTTCGTTTGACTTGTTAATATTTTATAGTAGCTTTTTTGTGCTTCTAACAAAACCTTTGCTTGAAAAAAAAATTCACTTGTTAACCATGTAAAAAGCAAGAGAAAAAAAATGCATCATTTGACTTGTACATATTTTTATTGTAGTTTTTTTATGCTTCTAACAAAGTCTTTGTTTGTAAAGGAAAAAAAGGGGCATCATTTGACTTCTACATATTTTTGCAATAGTTTTTCAAATAAAATATTTGTTTGTAAAAAAATTACTTGTTAATAGTGTAAAAAGCAAAAGAAAAAAAAAGTATTATCATTTGACTTGTACATACTTCGTTGTAGTTTTTCTAATAAAAACTTTGTTTGTAAAAAAAAAAAAAAAGTTTACTTGTTAATTGTAAGCCTAAATTTTTTGTTGCCTTTCAATTTGTTATGATCAAGTAAAAAGGCCAAGAAGTCATTAAGGTGCTAAGAAAAGAAGGAAAATTTTGTAAAGGCAAGTTAATCGGGAAATACCTAACAATTAAGTTATTAGTTAATTATTATTATTATTATTATGTTTTTTTTTTAAAAAAAAGAAAGTTGGGAGTTGGTGGAGTAAATTAAATAAAAAAAAAAGTGTTAGTCGGTGGAGGGTACAAATGGGTGAAAAATTCATTTTTTCTTCATTTTTCTTCTTCTTCAAAGAGAGAAGCCACCGATTATCTTCTTCTTCAAAGAGAGAAGCCACCGATTAAGCCCAAACTGGTCGGAGAAGGAGAAGATTGAGGGTTTTCTGGTGATTATTGGTCGGAGAGGAAGCAGAAATTAGCGGAAATATCACTCTGGTCTGAAGCAGGAAGAAGTTCGAGTAATCAGTGGTGTTTGGACGCGTTCACGCTGTAGAGTTCGATTTTGGAGCTGACATTTTGAGGTTAGTAAGTTAACACAATTTTCTACAACTCTTGTAAAGATTACCTGAGCTGAAAGTGGTTGGAAATTGATGAATATTTAGGTAGAAATCAGTAGACGGGAAATCTCGCGAAAATGGGGACATCTCTGGTTTTTGAATCGGTTTGAGCTTTTTAGGAAGAATTAGAAGTTGAAATTGGTAAGGATAGTTAGATAATTCAATTTCTAACAACTTTTATGAAGGATGAAAAATCTGAAAATGAGTGGATATGGATGAATATTTAGGTGGAACAGAGGGAAGCTGCAGGAATCGAGAAGGATAATACCTACTGGTTTGAGGTAATTTCCAAATAATCTAGTGAATTTTAAGCTTTCTTGTCTTCAGATGAGTTGTAGAAGATCCTGAAACAAAGAGTTTGATTTAAAATTTACTCTGTTTGGTTAAGTATTGAGTAAGTTACGAATTTTTGAAGTATGGCTAAAATGCTGGAAACTATGAGTAGGATCAAAATAGAATTTTCGAGTAACTACTGATATAAGGGAAATTCTGGATAAACCATACGTTTTTAGATCTTATACTCTGAAGATAAATTGTAGGGGACTGTAAAATAAAGAGTTTGCCATAAATTTTATTTTATTTGGTTAAGAAGTGAGGAAGATATGATCAATCAAAAACTGATGTGATTATACTTATGTTTAGACAATGCTTGCTAAGGAGTATTATGAACATCATGAGTTTAGTTTTGCAAGTAGCTATGCCAAAGACTACAAGCATGTTGAGAACTAACCTAAGGAAACTTACTCTTTTCAGGACGAATAGAGTTGGAAGAAGCTTACAAGCCGTTGTGAGCTAGTTGACTACAAACCGTGAGTGACAAAATGTTTTTAACAAAGCTTTATAAATTCTTGAATTAAGAAAGATGCTTTATATATTAATGAGCAATGTTTATTCAAGTATGATGTATTGTGATTCAAGAACTTAATATGTATGATTTGCAAGATGTTCTATGTTCCTCGTTTCTTGAATATGCCGATAAGATTTGACCGTTGAACACGGTTTAGTTAAATGATAAATACTCTACGTAACGATACCTAAGGACATTGCGATGGTATCGAAATTAATATGTAACGATACCTAAGGACATTGAGATGGTATCGAGATAAATATGTAACGATACCTAAGGACATTGAGACGGTATCGAGATAAAAATGTAACGATACCTAAGGACATGGAGACGGTATCGAGATGAATATATGGCGATACCTAAGGACATTGAGACGGTATCGAGATAGTTGGGATCTTGATATATGAGGACTTCGGTGACGTATCAGGACAACCCTAAGTAAATGTATAGGTATAGTTAATATATGATTGTAATATGTATATATATATGTATTAGCCCTGAATGTATGCATGACAGTAATGAAATTACGACGTTGAGAGTGTTGAGTCTGCTCCACCTCAACTAAGGATTTAAGAAGACTATGTTTAAATGAGAACGATGTTTATGAGTTATGTTTCCAGTTGAATAAACGTTGGTAAACTAAGTTTTGAGATGGAGAGTGTTTTTATACCTATGTTATGGGATGTTTTATATAAAGAATTCCATTTATGCTAGGCGAGCATGGTTTAGTGGAAATGTTTTTTACGTCCTGTCACTCACTAGACGTATGTCTAACGTTTTCTTTTAAATGTTTTCTTACTTCCCAGGTAGCGATCGGTATCCAGGAGCTTGACCTACCCTCGCAAAGTCCTTGTTGTGGATTCTCTCTTAGTTGTAAATATTGGATTTTTGTGTTGACCGGCATATAATAGAGAGGAAAACATTGAAATTAGAATAGTATTGTTGTATAAATGGTAGTGTACCTCTATTTGTGTGTATTTAAAAGATGTTTATGTATATAAATGATGTATGTAACTCACGCTCTTTTTCCAGGTCTAAAAGGGTGATCTGGAGAGAGAGTGTGACATTAATAGTGTAAAAAGCAAAAAAAAAAAAAATGTATCATTTGACTTGTACATATTTTTGCAGTAATTTTTTTAACAAAATCGTTGTTTATAAAAAAAAAAAAATTTACTTGTTAATAGTGTTTTTATAAAAAAAAAAAGGGGGGGAGGGGGGGAGGGGAAGCTTCTTGGTCATATGTTAGCATTGTTACTTATAAAAACAGGTCAAGTAACTTAGCTTCATCTTCTGTGATAGACAAATTAGAGGATGTAAATCATGTCCGAAAAAGGATTAAGTTTTCATCTGAAAAAGAGGATAAAAAAAGATAGAGCCAAAAAAAATGAAGAAAATAAAAGGGTGATTGCCATCCATCACACAAGCTTCATATCAAGCTCTCTTTTGCCAATAAGAACTCCACTTTGACCACATTTTATCCAAATTCCATAAAATTCGCATCTTACCACTCATTTCATTACCCTATATCCTTGACCTACATTCCTTTGTAGACCTAGCATCTCATTTTTTTACCATGCAGACTTGAGCTTTGAGCTAAATAAGGACATCATTGGCCTACACCATAATAATATATTGAGACAACTGAATATTTTTCCCACCGACCTACAATATTGAAACACTGTTATAGTGGGGCAATTTGTTATTTCCAGTTGTTCTATCCCATTAATGTTGTTGTAGTGAGGCAACCTCTTGTTTTCATTATCATTACCATTGTATTTGCTAACTTTCCAAAATCTGGACTCATATACTATAAGATGACTTTAGAAAAGTAATTAATAATATTTATCTCTTACTGACACCATTCAAGTTATGATGAAATTTGCAATTTAGTATGTGTCCTTATGACATGTTTAGTTCTTACTCTTTTGACCTATCATCAAAACCCAAATTCAATCTATTTGAAAACCTTTCATAGTCAAATACTTCCCTTTTTCTCATTTCTATTCTCACTATCCTTTAAATAAAGAGAGTCATTTTCTGAAGATAATAACTCTAAAGATTAGATGTAGTAGCTATTGGGTTTTATGTCCTAAAACTCGTAGTTTGTAAACATTAATATGCATTCTATTTATCAATAAAGTTGTTATCGATGTTATTCAGTAAACTTGTTATTGAATAAAGTGAATTGTTGTTAATATAATTCTAAATCCAATAAACTAAGAACCCATGACTTTAGTATGAAAACTTGAACTATATGTAATGACATAAAAATGAATCAACTTCGAGTAAATACCCAAAACAGTCTATAATATAGGGATAAAACTAGGTACCTTATCTTGGGGACACTATTGAATGCGGCCCACTTGATACAAATGATGTTATCCTAAATCATTCATATGAAGACATGTGAGTGGGGGCGTTCTATGCAATGAGTTTGCATAAGACCGGACCACGAAATAGTCACTATTACTTTATAACGTCATTTATTGTTAAATACTGACTATTTCAATTAGATGACCGAGGTAACTCGATCTTAATCTTGAGCTAACTATGAACTCCTGTATATTCGGGATTATCCTTAGATCTGCAAGGGTGAGAGTGGCCTAGGTGCGCCGACTCAATAAGCCTCCCATTTAAGGAGTAAGACTGAGTAGATAGTTGGGGACATAGTCTTGCAAGACGAAATTCACTCCTACCCAACTTAGGGTTAGTAGATACATTTTTCCCTTAAGTACTGATTTCGAGTCTTGAACAAAGGGCCCCACGCTCTCATTGGCCCAAGAGGGACTCGGTTTAGTGATATGATCACAAACGAATTGTTCATTAGAGGATCAGTGGGACTTAAGGAACAAGATGTAATCACAGGGGTAAAATGGTAATTTTTACCTAGCTGCGATTACGGACAACCTATGGAGGATCGACTTACTAATTATGGTTATATCAAGTGGACAAAAATTTATCTACAGTGAGGAGAGTGCAGCTATGAGCTTTAGTGGAGTGTCTCGTTAGTTAACGAATGTTGGTTAACTAGGTTAAAGAGTTTAGTCAATTAATCTCAAATCTTTGGAGCTCATGATCTGTAGGTCCATTAGGTCCCTCTACTAGTTCATAAATTGACAAAAACCTTAGATAGTGTGGTGAGTAAGTTTGAACCGTTCAATCTCGGCTTAAGAAATGAAAGTCGGATATATACGATATATCAACGTTTAACTACTTATTAAACGGACAAATAGAGTTAATTATAATATTTAAATATGATTTAAATATTATTTATATGAATATGGATTCATATCGTTTTGTCTTAGAAAAATCGGGATAAGTGGGCAAATAATATTATTTTATTATTTAATATTAAATAATATTATTTTTAATTAATTAAATATTAATTATTTTTTATTTAATTAATTATTTTTCAATAATTTTTAAATTAAAAATTTATTTTTTATTCAATTTTGAAATTTTTATTTAAAATTGAATTTAAAATTCAATTTTTGAAAAATTGGATTTTTCCACTAACTAAGCTACTAACTTAGTTGTTAACTTCTCAATTAGCCAACAAATTAGAGCTTTGTGTTGTCAATTTGTGATGCAATTAGATTGCATGTTAATCCTTAATAAGTAAGGATGATTTTGGCTAAAAATGGGTTAAGAATTTTGTGAAATTAATAGTTAATTTTGCAAGAATTCCTCCATAGCCCATCTTCTTCTACAACCTTCATTCCTTCAGAAATTCATCACAGAATAGTAGAGAAGACTCTTGTGGTGGTCTACAAACAAGTGGTGTTCATTTTCATCAAGAAACAAGGGAGAATTTAGAGCTGCAAGGGTAAGTGTTCTTAAAACTCTAGCTTTTCCCTTTTAATTGCATGTTTTATCCTCAAAATTGAGCATCTTAGAGTGAAATTCGATCAAATTAATTTTCGCTGCATGCTCATTTATCCTTCAGAGAGTGCTAGTTCTTGGAAAAAAACCATGGCTAAGGGTTCAAATAGGGCAAGGTCGAGGATAACACTTGGTCGTAGGGCAAGGGAAGGGGTGATTTGGGGAGGTGGATAGGCAATGGATGGGGGAATAGAGGGTCGAATGGAGGAAATCTCCACTGAACAGAGCCCACTTGCTAAAATAACCACTTTGTACCGACAGTGAGGGGGCTAGGATGAAGACGCGACGATTTTGGGCTTAGAAGAAGAGGGAACGATTGAGGAAGGCTTCAGGGTGTTCTTACGGCTGTCCATGGGTGATTTTCATGGGAAAAGCTTAAGGAAATTGGAAGAATACGGTGGGAAACTCACTGTATTCTTGTCGAAGATCTTAGCAAACGAGAGAAAATAGAGAGAGAAGAGGGCTTACAGTAAAATCATGGGGGAAAATAAAAGAGGAAGAAGAAGAGGGGACATGATTTTATAGGGGCTTAGTAGGCATGTGGTTCTATGTCGATGTCAGCGTAATGATGTCGCATTAAATGCAAGGAAGGCGTGACGTTGTGTCAGGCAGTGCATGCTATCGATGTCATTTCAAATTCCACTAACGGTCAAAAACCCTTGAGGTATCTTTTCCTGCATTGAGTGTGTTTGGATGCGCAGAATTAGTACTTCAACGCTCCCTATACTCAACGCATCACTCTTTTTCCTTCTCCCCAAAAGTTCAAAGTTGAAGCAAGCCAAACGCAACTTCAAAGAAATCAATTAAAAAACAGCCAATTTTCACAAAACTCGAGCAATTCAAGCAAATTAAAGCAAAAAACTAAGAAAGCAAATTAATAAAGTAAACACAAAAGGTTGAGATCCTCCCCTGATGAGATGCAATCGTTTTCAATGCAGAGACCATCTTTTGCGTCCATCTTCATTCAGGGTCAGCAAGACCTATAGAGGCTTTCTCTCTATCTATTTCGCCTCCATGATATGATTTAATTCTCTGACCATTTACCTTAAACGCATTGATTCCATCTTCATTGACGAGTTCAACAACTACGTGAGGAGAGATCTCTTTGATAACAAAGGGTCCAGACCATCGCGATTTCATCTTTCTTGGAAACAATAGTAAGTGAGAGTTAAACAATAGCACTTTTTGCCTTATAGAAAACTTTTTCTTACAGATGCGGTTATCATGCCAGAGCTTCATCTTTTGCTTGTAAACTTTCGCATTTTCGTATGCGTTGAGCCTCCACTCATCAAGTTCATTGAGCTGTAACTTCCTCGCTTCTCCTGCCAATTCAAGACCAAAGTTGATCGATTGAATTTGCTTTTACTAATTTGAAATTTTATTTGAAGAAAAGTTTCCAATCTCGTGCAAGTGCACACTGTCAACAAGTAGTAAAAGATTGGAAGTATTCCCAGTCGTTTCCCAAGGGAACAATTTTTCAACAAAATTCTTAATGACAACAAAAAGTTTCCTCAAAATTGTAATTGTAGGTAACCAAGATAAATTATTTTGATGGATTTTTTTTTAAATAGTAAAGCAAGAAGTAAATGATGGAAATAGCTAAAACATCAATTATGAGAAAAGAGGGATTTAAATATGATCATGCCCAATTTAAGGAGTTATAAATTGGATTCAATTAAACAATGCACAAGATAAATCAGAATCTACACCTATTCGATCTTCTACGAAGTGTCTTTAGGAGGTTAAGTCATTAAACCTATATTTTTGTGGCTAATGTAACTTAGGTGATTTAAAATACAATCTTTTGATTTTATAGGTTTTGCCCTATGTCTAGGGTTGAAAACAAGGTCTTATGTCTAAGCTCATCTCTTATATTGCTTTTAGGGGACTTTTTAAAAATAGAAAAATATGGAAAACTATTTACACAAAATAGCAAATTTTTAGATAGTTGTGATAGATACTAATAGAAGTCTATCAGGGTCTATTAGTGATAGAAATGATTAAAGTCTATCACTAATAGATGCTGTTAGAAGTCTATCAATGTCTATCCGTGTTTTTTTTTTTGCTATTTTTTGTAAATAGCTTGACATTTTTTCTATTTGTGAAAATTTCCCTTGCTTTTATTCATTCCAAACCTAATCTAACTCTTCTAGTATTAGACAATATTTTATGTTCATTATTTTAGGTGATCAATCTAAACTATGATAAGATTTTAAATCAATGAAAGCAAACCCCACATTGGAAAATTAAATTCTAACTATTCTTTTACATATTAGACTTCTACTCCTATATTATTTGACAATCACATATTTACATCCCCAAAATCAAGTTAGTTCATAATCAAAATATTAAAACGCAAAACTAAATTAAAGAGGATGGACATAATAAAAAAAAAATTACAAGGAAGTGAATAGCAATAAAAATAAATGAAAAAATGACCAAGAAAGAACTTTAATAGTAGCCAAATTTAAAAAGGGAAAGTGTAGTGCATAACTAGAGGATATTAGCAAGGAAATGACATAAAATTTTAGCAATAACAGAATATTAAAGTGCTGTAAATTAGAGAAAGATTGAACAAAAATGTGTAGAAAATTAATTAATCCACAAACTAGAAGAGATTTTTGTACACCCACCTCAATGGGTTTTGGATTTCAACTTTTTCAAATGAAAATCTAGCCTTATCATTCTAACTTTCGTATGAAATGGATTGAGAGAAGGAGATCAAATCGATTATTAAGAAGGAATATAATTAATAAAAATTAAAATTAAACTATAGAATCGAAAATAGTAGGAATAGAGAGAACAAAGATGTAAATAAATAAACTTGGGATGAAGAACAATAAAAATATTGAGATAACACAATGAGACAATAAATCAAATTGAAACTAAGAAATACAAAGAATGACAATACAAAAAAAAACTGAAAGTTTGAAGAATAAAAGTGAACACTAGCCTTGGATCTTCCTTGATTTAATATTTGTCAAGATGAATCAATGATTGGGGCCCCAACTTTCGAAGGTAACCAGATATGAGTACGTGCTAACTCAACTCTTCAAGAACAACTAAAAAAATACAGCACTAAAAAAATAAAATTGTAGAACTTTCTGTGTGTTGGAGTAGGAAGAAATGATTCTTGAATGCCTTTTGAAGGGAGTCTTGGAGCCTATTTAAATAGAATCTAATAAGTGGTTGTGGCTGTTGAAGATGGGAGGTCATGGGTTACCCTAATTCACCAAGATTGGTAGAGAAAATCCCTAAATCAAGCCCAAAATCGGATATAAAAATTTAATTCTGCTGTGGCTGATTGCTATTGCAATCTGATCGAATGCTGCAACAATTTTGGAATCAACGAATTTTCTGTAAAAATACACCAAAATTAAAAAGAATCTTGCCAAATTCACTCTTTTTTTTATATATAAATTTAAGATTAAGCATGTCATCTATGAATTATTTTCTATTTTTAAATTTAATTTTTCTGTGGAAATGATTAAATGTATGCACTTTTCATCAAAATCCTTAGAATTAAAAGCTAAATAATTCTAAAAAATGAGAATTAACAAGTGCCCACAATGCCTTGTGTTCTAATTCGAGTGGTAAGTGACAAGCATTTCCATACACCAGCACATATGGTGACATCCCAATGAGTGTCTTATACGCGGTGCGGTAAGTCCAGAGAGCTTCGTCAAGGCGCTCCGCCCAGTCTTTGCCCGATGCGTTCACCACCTTCTCTAATATAGACTTAATTTCACGATTTGATATCTCCATCTGGCCACTAATTTGAACATGATAAGCGGTGGCAACCTTGTGGTTCACATGAAACTTAGTTAGAAGCTTTGAAATAATGCGATTAATAAAGTGCGTACCTTCGTCGCTTATGATTGCACGAGACATTCCAAGAGAAGATGTTCTTCTTGAGGAATTTAGAAACAATTGCAGCACCTAGCGCATAAAATGGTTTCAACCCACTTCGATACATAGTCTATTACGACTAAAATGTACTGGTGACCTCCTAAAGGTGAGAATGGAGCCATGAAATCTATACCCCACACATTGAATAACTCTACTTCAAGAATAGATGTCAAGGGTATCTCATCTCTACATCCAATGTTCCTAGTCCGCATCTGTCACAGTTAGTAACGTAAGTGCGTGCATCCTTAAAAAGTGTTGGCCAATAGAATCCACATTGTAAGACTTTTGCAGCCGTTCTTTGTCCTCCAAAATGCCCACCATAAGGAGCTTTGTGGCATTTTGATAAAACTTGTTGCACTTCATGTTCAGGAATACATTGACGTACGATGTGATTAGGTCCCAACTTATACAAGTAGGGTTCATCCCATTGATAAAACCTACATTCATGGAAGAGCTTCTTGCATTGATGATGATTGTAATCTTCTGGCCATTTCTTGCAGACTGTGTAGTTCACTATGTCTGCAAACCAAGGTTTTGTTTCTTCAATTATGAGTAGCTGCTCATCCGAAAAACCATCTCTGATTTCTTGCAGTGTTCTTTCAAATTGATCATTCCCAAGGCGTAGGGTTGGTTCAAACAGAGTGGGTTGTTAAGGAGCTTAGCAATTTGAGAAAATTCTCTAAAAATCTGTGATAGAATCCCGCATGCCTCAAAAAGCTTCTTAAAGTTTTAACATTGGTAGGCATCGGCGATTTGACTACCACATCAAATTTTGCGGGATTGACTTCCAAACCTCTTTGGGAGACTTTGTGTCCCAACACAATTCCTTCTGTCACCATGAAATGACATTTCTCCCAATTCAGGACAAGGTTGGTTTCCTCACATCTTTGAAGCACAACTTCTAGATTCTTCAGACATTCATCATATGAGTTTCCAAATATAGAGAAATCATTCATAAAGATTTCAACAGACTGCTCCAAAAAGTTAGAAAAGATGGCCATCATACACCTCTAGAAGGTTCCTAGGGCATTGTACAGTCCCAATGGCATGAGGCAAAATGCGAAGGTACCAAATGGACAGGTAAAAGTAGTCTTTTCCTGATCCTTTGGTGCGATCATAATTTGATTATATCCTAAATAGCGGTCTAGAAAGCAGAAAAATGCATGTTGAGCGAGTCTGTCCAACATCTAATCAATAAATCGAAGAGGGAAATGGTCCTTCCTAGTGGCCGCATTGAGCTTCCTATAATCCATGCAAATCCTCCACCCTTTTGCTTTGTCACACTCGATCTCTGTAATAGTCTCCACATATTTCGAATGTGTTGACGTACTGTTTAACCACATATTTTGCCTTTCATACTACCAGGACTGACACAAACCGCGTATGTATTCAAGCAAAGAGACTACAGGCAATTTTCGTGTGTCCACTGTTAGGGAGTTGAAGCACTCAGGACTATTATTGGTCATGTTGTCTTACCGGTTCACACGTTCACATGCCTGACTCCATCGATTCAGACCAATGCCTTCTAAATATCTCCCAAGACTACTATTCTTTACTCTCATTATCTGGTCCCACAAAGCTTTAAACTCGGACTCTCAGTACGCTCTGGCAGCATCGTTAAACAACTTGCTCACTGCTGCATCCTTGAAATCTTTTTCAATGTTCTTCTTCAAGTGGTATGTACACAACCTATGGAACATATTCGGGAAGACACTACTTACTGCATGCGTTATGGTCTAGTGACGATATAAAATGAAGCACAAATAAGGACATTCTCCAATTGCCATTTTCAAGTGAGTCATGAACCATGTCCATGATGCATTAGTCTCGGTGTCAACTATAGCATAAACTAATGGGTACTGTAGCCACCTAATTTTGTCCGGCCTATTTAAAATAAGTTTAGTTATTCAGTTTAATTTTGTCTTAATTTCTCTAATTTTAATTTTGTATTTATCCACCTTTATTTTGAAAGAAAAAAAACTTGTTTTACTGTTTGGTTAGAGTAACTAAATTGGTTAGTTAAAATAACTAATTTGGTTAGAAATTTTGCAGAAAAAAAGTAAGTTTTTATTAAGTTTTATTTTTCCAATTTTTGTTTTCCTTCTTAGAGTGTGAGTCAAGTTTGGCTTTATTTCAAATTCAAAAAACTAGCGGTAAGTTTTTATGGCAAATAAGGAAGTTTTGTTGGCTTTAAAGCCATCTTTTTCTTCAGCTTCAGGGAAAAAAACGAGAGAGAAAAAATCCTAGAGGGAGACAGAGAGGGAGAGTTGGGGAGAATACAGAGATACAAACAAAAAAAAAAAATCAACAAACAAACCCACAAAGAAGAAACCCTAGAGAGAAAAAAATCAGAGAGTTTCTAACATCCTCCTAACATTTTCGAAATTTCGGAACCAAGAGAAATTCAAGCTCTAGTTGGAGGTTGTTGGTAGGGCTTTTTGTCCAAGGATCCACACCGAGAGACTTCTTGTTCAGATCTAACCTTCACTCTTCTTCTTTTCTCTTGCAGATCTAAAAATAATAGAGAGAAGAAGAGGTTATAAGGAAAAGATTTTTTTTGCTATTTTTCTTTTCTTCTCGTTTTATTTTTATTTTTATTATAATATGATATTTAAACATTTCTATTAGATCTATTATTACTGTTCTTCTTTTTATTATTATTATTTTTTTTTTTGGGTTCATCTTCTTCCTGTTCTTTTTTTTTTTTTTTTTTTTAAGAGGGTAAAGAAAATGATAAAAAGTAAGAAAAGAAAACTTACCTTAAGGCAGGGTGGTGGTCTCGAAAGTTTCGTAGCCTTCTTTTTTCTTGAGTGTTAAGTTGGGGAGTTTATTTTCAAAGTAAAAAAAAAAAGGAAATAGAGAAGTTTTGTTTCAAAAAAAAAAGGGAAACTAGAGGAGAAGAAGAACAAAGAGAGAGTAAGGGAAGAAAGATGAAGAAGAAAGAAATGGTGAAAAAGAAAGAGAAAAGGGATTAAGTGTGAAAAAAAAAACAAGAAGTTTTTTTTTTTTAAAAAAAAATTAATTAGAGTTTTTAAAAATAAAAAAAGTGTAAAAGTATTATTATTATTATTTTTTTTTTAAAAAAAAAAAAGTGGAATGGGATGGGCATCGTTTTAAAAAAAATTTGAATTTTTTTTATTTTTAATTTATGTGTTGCGTCAGTGGCAGTGCTGCCACTAGGGATGGCAAAATTTCCCGCGGGGTCGGGTCCCCACGGGTCCCCGACCCTAACGGGGCGGGGAATCCCCGGTTTGACCGGGTATGGGGGTCAAACTGAGTCCCCTGTCGGGGAGGGGGAGGGGATCCCCGCCCCGTCCCCGACCCCCAACCCCGTCCCAAATTTTTTTAATTGTTTATATATATATATATATATATATATATATATATATATAACTCAAACTTTTTAATTTATACCTAATATATATAATATATATAATATATATAATCATAATAATAATAAATTATTATTATATAAAAACAACTAAAACTAAGCTACTGTTTTAGTTAATTTTTTTTCTAATTTTAATTTTTAAATATAATAAATTAAATTATTTTATTAAATTAATAATAAAAAGCATTAAATACTAACTTCTTGCTTAAAATATTTCTATTTTTAATATAAATTCTAAATTCTAATTAATTTTAAAATAAAAAAAAAAAAGAAAAAAAAATTCATAAACGGAGATTTTTCCCCGCAGGGACCCGAATCCCCGAACGAGGATTCCTCGACCCCGACCCCGACTCTCCAAAACGGAGAATGGGGCGGGGACGGGGATTAAAAATCCCCACGGGGACGGGGACGGGGAGTACATCCCCGGCCCCGCCCCGTTGCCATCCCTAGCTGCCACTAACGCATTTTTTCTTTTTTTTTTTAATTATTATTATTTTATTTATATAATTTATTTATTTAATTTGTTTAGTTTTAATTTTAGCTTATTTATTATGTTTTACTATTTTTGTTTATATTTTGTCTTATTTAATTTTATCTCATTGTTACATTATATCTCTTTTCTAGTATATTTTAATTTATTTTGTAGGTATTTTGTTTTGTTATTTTATTTGATATATTCATATGCTCTCATTTTAGTTTATGTTTGCTAATTTATAAATTTTATTGTTCGTTCGTCTTTTAAAATTCATTTTTTTCTTCAAATTAATCCGACGACAGAGTCTAGGAAATTTGGGAGTCCGATTTCCTAGAATTCTTGAGGTGAGGAGTCGATTCTTTGGGAGTCCGAGGTCGATCTCCAATATGTTTTTATTAAATCTTTAATGTGCCCATTTATGTTTATTTAATATTATGCTTCTTAAGTTATATTTGCTTATTTAATATTTACTTTTAAATTAATGTAAATTTCTAACTAACATTTCCTTAAGTTTTTAAATCTTATATTATCAAAATCCTTTTAAAGATATTTAAATAGATTTTCTTTAAATTACACTCTTTGTGTTTTTAAATCTTTAAAAAAATTAATATATTATTCCAAAAGGTTTCCTAATAAGTTTTTTCTAAGAACTTGACACCGTTTTTCTTACAAAATTCCTAAGATGAAATCTAGGAAATTTGGGAGTTCGATTTCCTCGAATTCTTGAGGTGAGGGATCACATCTTTGGGAGTCCGAGATTTGATCCCAAGAAAAAATGAATTTAATCAATGTTTTAAATTTTTTATTAAAAGACTATTCCTATGACGAATTTTGAGAAATGAAAATAATTTTTTAAATTCTTGAGGTGAGGAATTTTTCCTCAAATTTTCATATAGTCAAATTGATGAAAGATTTTCCACTTATTTTATGGGATCATTACTTCAAATATTGGAGTAATGAGGGGTAAAATAAGACATTTGTTTTAAAACTTTTTTTTTTCTTAAATGATTTTCTTTAAAGAATATATTTAATTCAAGATAAAATGATTTGGCCACCGTTTTCTAAACGGGTGTTGTGGGGTGCTAACACCTTCTCCATACACAAATGACTCCCAAACTCAACTCTAGTTTTTTCGCAGACCAGTTTTGTTGATTTTTACTAAAAATTGTTTACTTTATTTCGGTGTCCAATCACACCGTAAAAAAGACTAGTGGCGACTCCGCGTTGTCTCGGGCACGTGGCGACAGCTTGGCGACTCCACTGGGGACATGAGGTTCCACCTCGAGAGTTTGGCCATTTCTCTCCCTTTATCTGGAATTATTTTATTCTTTAATTTTGTTTTAATTTATTGTGTGTATTTATTGTATATTTTATTTTTGCACATACATTCACAAGCCTCCTATCCGAGCTTTACCTACTAGGATTAGAATCGAGGACGAAGTAGTGTTAGCCTTCGAGAAGCTTTGCTTCCGTGCGAGCACACGAAAAGTTCTCACTCAAGTTGGTCATTTTGTCATGCACGACTTTTGACCAATTTGGGGACCTTTATCATTTAGGGCCTTAGAATTAGCCTCACAATGAAAGTTTTCATGTAATATACTAATCTATTATTACGTGTATTTTTATTTTAAAATAATTTAATTTTAAGTGATTTTGGTAAAAAAAAATGGTTTATCTTGAAACTTTATGTATTTATGTTTGGTTAAACATCATATTTTCATGAAAATTAAATAAAGAGTGAACATTAAATTTTTTTTATTTGCCTATTTGATTTTCATAATCAATTTACATTTTTACTAATTTTGTGGATGTTTTATAAATTTTTTTTTACAGAAAACATATTTTTAAATAAAATTGAGCAACATTTTTTTTAAAAAAAAATACATTTATTCAAATATTTTTTGTTTAAAAAAAATATATGTATTTAGTAATTTACATTCTTATCACCTAATAATAATTTTGAATTTGGTATTAAAAGTGGTGAAAGAAACTCCTTTTTCTAGTTGGAGGAGAAATTTTTTAGAAAAACTTTTGAAACTTATATTTTGTCTATTTTTTTAAAAAAAATCAAATATTTTAGAAATTTGAAAGGGTAAAAGGCATATCAATTATGTTTTTTTTTTCAAAATTAATAAAATTTGCAATGAGTAAAAACAAATTTGATTAATCAAAAGAAAGAAGCTCATAAATCACCACTTGTTTAATGTAAATAATTAAATTCTACCGTTTCATTAACTTTTTGTAGTAATATTTTCTAATTATTAATTAGTTTTTCATCTCTTATAACGTGATTTTTTTGCCATTGTTTTTGTTAACATGTGCATTTTATCAAAGAAAATTTAGTTAACCATTTCTTTAGGAGGTTACGCTTTTAATAATTAAATTTTTATTAAAAATTTTTTTTGTTGCACTTTTAATAAACTTACTATTTTTTTAAATGATATTTTTTTTTATAAATATATAAATTAAAGATTTGATATATTTGTTAAAAAAAAAAAAAAAAAAAAAAAAAAAAAAGAGAAAAAGAGGTTTTTTTTGGGCTTGTGGCTTTTTAATATTTTAAGTTGTGTTTAATATGCATGTTTTTGAGTTGCTATTATTTTATTATTTAATTACATGATCTAACATTGATAGTCATTTCATTATCATGCATAATCATATATTTATATACTCGTTTGCATATTATGTCATGAGTTTGCTATCATTTTATTATTATTTTTTTAAAAAAAATCTCATTAGCCATTGCATTTAGCTTTTTCTTCTTGAATTATTAATGAATTTTGTTTACATTAGGCTTTTATAATTATTGCATTGTCAATTAAATCATGCATACATTTCATAATAATAATTAAGTAATTTTGACTAATATTCTCTTTCTTTAAAAAAGATTAAAAGAGTCAAAGTTTTTACAAAATAACTCAAAAGATCTCCACCCCCTCCATTATTATTGGACTTGAAGAAAAGTCGAGGTCATGGAAGAGTTCACCAGCCAAGTGCAGGAAATCAAAAGAGGATGTCTAAGATTTAAAAGGACGAGTGGAAAGATTTTAGAATTACCCACTCCAGTTAAAAATAGACCATTAGCAGGGGCATTCAGATAGGCAAAGTTGGTACATAGCCAAGTTTCAGATTGCACGTGCCTTTACTCCTAAGGAGGTACTAGATTCATCATTAGTAGAATCAAGGGCATACCTTACACAAAATTGTTGACAAGCTCTATAGCAAATGAGCCATTTAAATGATTCACTGTCTGCCCTAAGTACGAAAGCTTACAAGAAGACTCTTAAAGATGCAGGTCGTGGGGTAAGATTATATAAAGCTCCTAGAACAGAGGTTGCATGTGTAATAGAAAACACCAACATTTACGAAGGCATTGAGGCGACACGACTGTGTCTAGTCTCGGGCGTCATCATTATTCCACCCACGTTCAAGATGCCAAAAATTTGAAAAGTAATGGGGCAGCTGCCCAAATGCATCTCGTCGTGTACTGTTGGACGATGTCAGTGCACTCGCATGAAGACAAAACTTTGATTCACCACATTTAAGATCGCCTAATTGGCATTATTTTTATGACAACGAATTTATTCTCTATCGGATATGGGGTATGATGAAGGTGCTACGAAGGTGTCAACCTGGTTGAGATGTTCCAGTGCTCCTACTGATCCCACTTCTCCCTTTAGTTGCTTGTTCATAAAATGATAGCCTAATCGACTCGACTACTTATTGGTATATGCAGTTAAATAGCTCTCAAATGCACAAATATTGAAACAGTATGAGTATAGTATAAATTTAGCCTTAAACCATTCAAATTTTCAATATTGGAAAAGGAAGCATAGAGACTTTCAAGGAATGGGCTCAGAGATGTAACAATTGTAGCTCAGAGGCAGCTTCAATTGACTGATAAATGAAATGTCATCAATGGGTGTAGGCATTGTAAATGCTCCATACTACAATAAAATATTTGAAAGTGCCTCAACAAACTTCTCCAGCATTATAATAATAGGAGAAATAATTAAGAATGCAGTTAAAAGTGGAAGGTTATAAAGTGATGCAAAAGTTGAAGTTAGCACCACTAGAAGCATGATTCCACAAGAAGAAAAGATAAATTGCATGAGATTACCTTGGGGCAGGGCATTATTGGCCACGCATTGCTACCGGTATTTAAACAAGTGCACTTTGCTCAGAGTCCTCAATGAAGAAAAAAAGTCAACTAGATGCACCAAGTTAACAATCGACAAGGAAAGGGCAGCAAAGCACCTTGGTCGTTATCATCGCTAGAAGTTACAACTCCATCTGATGAGTTGGTTTATCCGTGCTCACCAAGTCTGAGTTTCACATTTGAAAAATAAAAAAAGCTATGTGATTGACTACCCTTAAGACCGGGGCAAGACCTTTGTAACAGGGGCACTTTTTAATCTTTGGTTGAAATAAATATAGTCTTGATAGCCAATGTGTCTCATTTGTCTTTTTATGGAATGAAATGAATTATTGGCTTCCAATATTCAAGTATATTCCTAATGTTATCTAATCATAACAAATAATATATGATTAATAAGAACATTAGAAGTGAAAACAATATCAATGCTTGATTTCAAATTTCCATCTCTTGATTTTAAGGAGAAGAATTAAAATTCGTTATGCTCAAGCGTTTGAAAAAGAACAAGAGGATTTGACAGTAATCAAGCCAAAACCTTGGAAGCATTATGAACCTGCATATGGTCAACAAATATGTTTATTCAGCCATCATACCTCAATTTTGTGAGTATAAAGATGCATTAGGTTATGCCTAGATTGGGTACAAAATGTTGTAGCATCAGCTATTTTGTTGTTGGATTTGAGTTAGTGTAATGGAAACATCCAACCAAATAATCAAAGCTATGGCAGTCGTGGAAGGCCACCATTCATTTACACATGATCAACTGGGGTAATCTCCCTTCATTTAATATATAGGCAGAAAGCCATTTTTCCTCATCAAGGATTATATATCATTTGTCTGAATATGACTACACTTGAAGACGCAACTTACATTGCAGGACGTGGAATATCCGTCATCTTTTCTCATAGAAGAGAGTCAATTTCGAAGGGGACCCTCTCATTTTTTATTAAAGATTATCAAGGACGATTATATATAAGATTATAAAAAAAAAAAGTCTTCTCTTATGAAGTATTTAAGGTTTGAAGAAGGACTTTAACCTTTTAAGTTGAAAAGATCAAGGTTTTAAGTTACAAGACCGCTTTGTCTTTTATGGATCCAGTTTCTATTTACCATCAGTCTTAAAGACTAGAGATGGTATTTTATTTGGCAAATAATCACTCCAAGGAGATTTCAAAGGCATGATAGAAGCCGAATTACAGCCCAAGTTAATGGTACTTGATTACCAGTTTTTATGAAAAAGAAAACGAGCTATTTTCTATACTTTAACTTGTTTTCTTCTTTTGAAAAGAATTTAAAGAAGTGTTAAAAAAATTTAAAATAGACATATTTTAGAAAGAATATATATGCATACATATATTCACCATTAAAATAAGCATACATATACATGCATACATGCACTCATGAATAACATTTATCCTTATGTCTTTTGCTGCGGTGGCGCTTGTTTATCCCTGGCCTCCAGCTCATTTTTATTTTGTCATGTGGTGCTTGTTTATCCCTGGCCCTTGACACTTTTTGCTATGGTAGTGCTTGTTTATTCCTAACTCCCAGCGTTTTACGTTTTGCTGCGATGGTGCTTGTTTATCCCTGACCTCCAGCTCTCTTCTTATTTTATCATGAGGCGCTTGTTTACCCCTGGCCCTTGACGCTTTTTGTTGCGATGACGCTTGTTTATCCCTGGCCTCCAACCCATTTTTATTTTGTCATGAGGCGCTTGTTTATCCCGGGCCTTTGACACCTTTTTGTCGTGTGGTGCTTGTTTATCCCTGGCCCTCGACACCCTTTTTGCTATGATGGTGCTTGTTTATCCTTGGCCTCCAGCTCTCTTTTTTATTTTGTCATGAGGCGCTTGTTTATCCTTGGCCCTTGACACCTTTTCGCTGTGGTAGTGCTTGTTTATCCTTGGCTCCCAGTGTTTTATTTTTGCTGTGATGACGCTTGTTTATCCCTGGCTTCCAGCTCTCTTTTTTATTTTGTCATGAGGCGCTTGTTTATCCCTGGCCCTTGACACCTTTTCGTTGTGGTAGTGCTTGTTTATCCCTGGCTCCCAGCGTTTTATTTTTGCTGTGATGGCGTTTGTTTATCCCTGGCTTCCAGCTCTCTTTTTTATTTTGTCATGAGGCGCTTGTTTATCCCTGGCCCTTGACACCTTTTCGTTGTGGTAGTGCTTGTTTATCCCTGGCTCCCAGCGTTTTATTTTTGCTGTGATGACGCTTGTTTATTCTTGGCCTCCAGCTCATTTTTATTTTGTCATGAGGCGCTTGTTTATCTCTGGCCCTTGACACCATTAATACATTTGAAGTATTTTATTTTGATAAAAAAAAAGTGGCTACACCTTCGTCCACCTTCTAATTCTACAAGGATGTACGAAGGGGGGCATGCTGTAGCCACCTAATTTTGTCTGACCTATTTAAAATAAATTTAATTATTCGGTTTAATTTTTTCTTAATTTTTCTAATTTTAATTTTGTATTTATACACCTTTATTTTGAAAAAAAGAGAGCTTATTTTACTGTTTAGTTGGAGTAACTAGATTGGTTAGTTAAGGTAACTAATTTAGTTAGAAAATTTGCAAAAAAAGTAAGTTTTTTACTAGGTTTTATTTTTCCAAATTTTTTTTTCCTTCTTAGGGTGTGAGCCAAGTTTGACCTTGTTTCAATTTGAAAAAAACTAGCCAGTAAATTTTTTTGGCAAATGGGAAATGTTTTTTTGGCTATAAAGCCATCTTGTTCAGCAAAAAAAAAAAAAAAAAATAAAAAAAAAAAAAAAACTCTAGAGGAAAGAGAGGGGGAGCCGTAGAGAGAGAAGAGAATGCAAAAAAAAAAACCCTAGAGGAAAGAGAGGGAGAGCAGAGAGGGGGAGAATAAAGAGGAAAAAATCTAGAGCGGTAGGGAGAGAATACACAAAAAACCAAACCCTAGGGAGCTCTTTACCCTTACACACAAAGCTTTACAAAAAAAAATCCGCCACATCCTTCCCAAAAATTCAAATCCGAAGGCAGCACAACACAAAAAGCCTAACTTAGTTGGAGGTTGCTTCGGTAGGGATTTTCTCCCAAGGATCCGTACCTCATACAACGAGTGAGCCCAACCTTCAACCTTCTTCTTCTCTCTTGCAGATCTAAAAAATAGAGTGAAAGAAAGGTTATAAGGAAAAAATTTACTATTTCTTCCCATTTTATTTTTATGTTTATTATCATGTGATACTTATCTATGTTTATGTGCATTTGCATTAGATCTACTACTACTGTTTCTTTATTATTGTTATTATTATTATTATTTTCGTGTTCATTTCTTTCTCATCTATGGTATTTTCTAAAAAAAAAAAAGAGAGATGAAAGTTAAAAATGAGAGTAACATACCTCCGTCAAGAAATTTTGTTGTTGCCATAAGAATGAATGTAGTTGTTCGCACGAGGTTTCCGGAGAAACGTGTTTCGTAGAGTTGAACTTGTATTTATATAAGTTTGATGCGGATGTGGTTCGATCTCTAGTACTTGGTCCTCTGATTCTCTCTCAACTATACGCGTACGCTTGCTGTATGGAAACGGAGCGCATGGATGCACGTAAAGTTGCTTGGATGGACGTGTGTACGCGCACGCTTGATGTATAGAAGTGGAGCGCGTGGATGCACGTGAAGTTGAAGTCTTGGATGGATGTATGCACGCGTACGCTTGATGTATGGAAGCGGAGCGCGTGGATGCACGTGGAGTTGGAGTCTTGGATGGATGTATGCACGCGTACGCTTGATGTGTGGAAGCGGAGCGCGTGGATGCACGTGGAGTTGGAGTCTTGGATAGATGTATGCACGCGTACGCTTGATGGGTGGAAGCGAAGCGCGTGGATGCACGTGGAGTTGGAGTCTTGGATGGATGTATGTATTCCAAGGAGCTTCAGACTTCAAGTGTGTGGTTCAGCTTCAGGAGTTAAGGAGTCTTCTGATTGTATGGAGAATTCTCTCTAGGCTCTCTGAGTGTAAAATTTCTGAACCTTGTAAATGAAGAGAACTTCTCTATTTATAGAGTTCTCAGGTGGGCTTTATGGGCTTAGGCTTGACTGGTCCATGGGCCTGGCCCATTGGGCCCAACTAATTGGATTTGGGCCTTTGGGTCATTTGGGACAAACTAAGTCTATTTTTGGACTTAATTAAAATTTAGCCAAAACATTAATAATTAATTGAACAAAAAATAATTAATTTGATCCAACGATGAGAACGGAAACACGTGGCACCATCGAGATTGCCAATTTTCGTCTCCAATTTCAATTTAGGACACATGTAACATTTAATTAGTCCCAAATTTAATTATTTTATAATTTCGCCATTAATTTGGTAAATGACGTAGCAATTTGTAATTGGTCCAAAATTTCTCCTTCAACAAATGCCCCATTTTCGAGATTTATGCACATATATGGTGGATGAACCTCGAAAAAGTTGAAGTTGAGTCAAAATGCAAGTTGTATATGTTCTTGAATTTGACCCTATTTGGTGTGTCAATCAAACTATGAATTTAGTACATCAGTTTGATTAAAACTCGATATAAAATTTGGAATATGGCCAAATTTAATATAGGATAACTTCGAAGTTTGATTTGAATTTGAGATAAAATTTGGGATATGGCCAAATTTTAAATTGAGATCAATTTAAGATCCAATCTACAAGATCCGGACATTTGAATTTGGGATAAAATTTGGAATAGGGCCAAATTTTAATTCAAGAAACTTATATATATATATATATATATAATTCATTAAGGAATATATACCTAATTCATTAAGGAATTAGGGCTTAGGATTATATATATATATATATATATTATTCAAGTGACCTAATGAGGTAAAGTGGGAACGAAGAAGACAAATAGAATTTCGGATTCTCAGCGACAACTCCTAGAAAATGGTCGTTTGTCGTAGTTCCAACCGTCGGATCATATTAAAATGTTATCAGCCTGTTTGAGACACGTGGGGCCACATTTTGAACGGTTAGATCTTTGTTTTGAGCTTTAGTTTGTTCATAATCTTTGTTGTACAGAATATGTAAAAACTGAAATTTCTTTTTTATTTCAGTGACAACTCCGGAAAATTATCGTTTGCCGGAGTTTCAACCGTCGGATCATCTTGAAATTTTATCCGCTTGTTTGCGAGACGTAGGGCCTCATTCTGAACGGTTAGATCTTTGTTTTGAGGTCTAGTCCGTCCATAATCGCTATTGTACAGAACATGTAAAACTGGGAACTCTCTTTTTTTTTCAGGGACAGCTCTCGGAAAATCGTCGTTTTCTGAAATTTCAACCGTCAGATCGTATCGAAATTGTATCTGCCTGTTCGAGACACATAGGGCCTCATTCTGAACGGTTAGATCTTTGTTTTGAGGTCTAGTCTGTTCATAATCGCTATTGTACAAAACATGTAAAACTGAGAACTTGTTTTTTCCAGGTTTTTTCTCTCTTTTGGGAATAGAATTTGCACCCACTAAACAAGGTAAAACTCCAAGGCAACTACTTTTTTCCTTAGAATATACTTTTTTTTAGGAGCACCTAGATTGCCGATTTGGCTTCTACAGAACTTGCGAGGGTCTATGGCCATACGTTTGCCATAAGATCCGAGCTCGTTTGCCGCCCAGAGGAACTTGCGAGGGTCTGTGGCCATACGTTTTCCATAAGATCCGAGCTCGTGTGCCGCCCAGAGGAACTTGCGAGGGTCTGTGGCCATACGTTTGCCATAAGATCCGAGCTCGTTCGCCGTCCAGAGGAACTTGCGAGGGTCTGTGGCCATACGTTTACCATAAGATTCGAGCTCGTTCGCCGCCCAGAGGAACTTGCGAGAGTCTGTGGCCATCTGTTTGCCATAAGATCCGAGCTCGTTCGCCGCCCAGAGGAACTTGCGCGAGTCTGAGGCCATACGTTTGCCATAAGATCCGAGCTCGTTCGCCGTCCAGAGGAACTTGCGAGGGTCTGTGGCCATACGTTTGCCATAAGATCCGAGCTCGTTCGCCGCCCAGAGGAACTTGCAAGGGTCTGTGGCCATACGTTTGCCATAAGATCCGAGCTCGTTCGCCGCCCAGAGGAACTTGCGCGAGTCTGAGGCCATACGTTTGCCATAAGATCCGAGCTCGTTCGCCGTCCAGAGGAACTTGCGAGACACCAATGCGTCTTGAAAGGTGCAGCAATATACTTAGAGGTGGAACGGAGCTGCACCAATGTTTCGGAGAAGGAGTGAAGTTGCATCACTATTTGGAGATGGAGCGGAGCTAATCTTTTAGATGAGGCAGAGCCAAGCAGATCGAATTTAATCTCACAAATAAGGCAGAGTCAAGCAGACCGGACTTGATCTCGCAAATGGGGTGGAGCGAGGCAGACATCTTCAACCTCAGTGATGCACTCCTTTGATTTGTTGCATTGCCCCCAGTAGGGCATCTTCAACTTTTTTTTTTCATGATGTGACTGAACTTAAAGTTTCCTTCAAGCTGCCTACGTACCCTTTATAATGTATAGGGATCAAGTCATAACGTAGTTCAAATTTTTTTTCTTTGGCCGTTCACCTTTTAAGCTCATGCGGGCCAGGAGCACCGTGCAGTTTAGGCTCTTGCGATAAGGAGCATTTTACATACTTATCATGCATAAAATTTCTTAACAAATTTGCCATTGATTGGGCCAATTCTTAATCCATCCTGATCGACGATCTTGTATGCTCCATTTGTGTAAACTTCTTTGACGATATAGGGTCCATCCCACTTAGGAGTGAACTTATTTCCACTTAGGAGTGACATAGGGTCCATTTCGCTCTCCGACTCTTTGATGACGGTGATATGATGACATGAAGTTTCGCCTTCTTCTTGTTTTAAGTTTTCACTTTCGGGCTTAGTAAAAATAATGTCACGTCTTTTCACCTTTAAAGAGCCTTCACTTGTATTGAGGGTGACGAAAATTTTTCTTTTCATTCATGAAGGAACATTACTACGAATTTCTCCTCCCTCCTTTGTCTCGCAAGGGGGCATTTGATTTGAATGATTCTCAGCATCCTCATGCTTAATGTGGCGCTAAATTGATGTGCGGGATTTTCCTCCACTCTTCTTTGTAGGTATACTAGGAGCATCACCGCGAATTTTTTTTTCCTTTT
Organism: Lagenaria siceraria; assembly: GCA_002890555.2. Lineage (NCBI taxonomy): Eukaryota > Viridiplantae > Streptophyta > Magnoliopsida > Cucurbitales > Cucurbitaceae > Lagenaria > Lagenaria siceraria. The sequence continues at coordinate 14,854,700 of CM016483.1, read as the reverse complement.
GCTCGAAAGACGACCTTTTGTTAGAGTGGTTCTCGATACCTTCATGTTTAAGGCGGTTGAAAATTGACCCGCGAGGTGCTTCTTCATTTTTTTTCGTAAGCACACTTAATCTTTCAAATGCCGAGGGTCGAGTCGTCACTAGAGAATGACGAATGTCTTCTTCCTCCCCAGAAGGCATGATAAGCCTTCAAAAGGCAGAGCGTCGGTCGAGGTTAGCCGTTGGGCGCTGACTTTCTTCTTCTGTTTTCGTCATACTTAGCCTTTCAAAGACTAAGGAACGTGGGACAGGCGGTCGAATGCGGTCGAAGACAGAGGTTCTTTGACCATTGTTTTCCCCTTCTTTAGAGTTATCAACTTCCTTTATTGTTATGTGATTGCTGTCAGCCACTTTTGCCTTTCCCTTTCTAGTTATGCGAACCGGCTCAGGAGACTTATATCCAAGTCCTTTCCTTGAGGCAGGTATGGCATATCCTTCCTACAAAAGCCTCTTTTGGGACGGAGAAAGTTCAGGCTGCTCATAAATTTTCAGGCTCTTGAACTCAGTGTGAGTTGTAAAGTCATAGCCTGCTTTTGCTAGTAGCTTATAAGCCTTTGGGTCGAACCCATCTTTTGTTCGTCTTTCAGGAAAATTTGCCTTCGTCAGGTCCATTTTTGGTTTGTGAATTTCTTGTTTTGTTATTTTTGTAAGAGGTGTAACAAAACTTTCTTTTAAGATCTCCACATCACCGACCTTCAAGCCCCTCGAGCATTCTGCGAATGGTGACTCGCCTTTCCTGCGTCTCGACAAAGGAACATAACGCAAGATCGGAGGACCTGGAGCTTTCTCATCTTCCAGAGTTTATGTCTTCGCAGAGCTAGTAGATGCCTTACTCTTTTGAGAGTCAGGAGTACTGACCCCTTCACTTGATTCTTTTGTTGCATCCATTTGTGGCTTGGACTGAGACTTATCCTCCCCTTTTATTAGAGGAATCTCCGCAGGCATAACTTCACCGACATTATCGGTCTTTAAGTAGAACTTTGCGTCTGCGAAGTGGGACTCAGCTTCTGAGAATGGGTTGGAATCTGCTTCAACCTTCTTAATGCCATCTTGATAAAACTTGAAGCATTGATGGAGTGTAGAAGTTATCACTCCATTTCCATGAATTCAAGGACGGCCCAACAACAGCTTGTAAGTAGTCCTCGAATCTATAACGTGGAACAATGTGTTGGCCCTTAGGTCGCCAATAATGAGTTTCAGGCGAATCATGTCGATCGCTCGTTGACCACCTTGATTGAAGCCTTGGATCACTAACTTGCTATTCATTAGTTCTTCCATTGAGATACCTAATTGCTTCATAGTTGATTTAGGCATAATGTTGACAGCTAACCCATCATTAATGAGAATTCGACCAACCCTTTGTTCTCGCATGTATCCTGAGACAAATAGGGGCCTGTTATGAGACTTTAATCCCAGCAATAGGCCTTCATCTGAAAAGCCTATAGATGTGCAGCAAGAAGCACATGTACGCACCCTGGAGGTTGGGACACTTGAACTTGATGAACTTGATGCACTTGAGTTTAGCAATGCATCAATAAAAGCAGTCTTAGCTGTCTGAGGGAGAGACAACAAGTCACCTATGTTGAACGACGGTAGGTCTTTTGATTCTACCGTCGTCTCCAACAAGCTTGAAGGAATATCTTCGCCTTCCGCTGTGTTGACGACATGGCATGCAACAACTTCTAACACCTCCTTTGGATGATCATTAAGGAAGTTTCTTGGAAGAAATTCTTCCAGAGTCACGAGTCGCCGAGGTCGAGGAAAATCCTCGTCCTCCTCCTTGACAAGCTTAGACTTCCACACCTTCTTCTTTGCTTGCTTTTTCTGAGTCTTGCTTCCTCTTCTATAATCTCGACAGAAGCGCAACTCTTTCTTGGTGGAGCTCGCCTTTCTTTTATTTCGACGAGTCACAAGGATCCACCCTTCGTCGTCATCTTCGACAAAGTCATCTTTGCCTTGAGGATCTGTCATTATGTCTTTTGCTGGAACTGAACAACTATAGGCTCAAAAGTCCCAAATTGGATCAAACTTTCTCCTTGATCATAAAGCCGTGTTGATGGTGGAACGCTTGAAGGCATTGCCACCGCAGCATGATTTGCTTGAGCCACCTCATCCAGATCTAGCTCAATCTTCTTTTCACGAACCAACCTCATAATCAGCTCTTTCAGCACAAAGCACTTTTCAATTGGGTGGCTAACGACCCAATGATATTTGCAGTAGTTGGGGTCGTTGACTTTTCCCAACTGATTCGGCCGCTTGCATTCGGGCAGTTGGATCAGTTGTTTCTCCAACAGTTGCTCTAGCATATCTGCAACGTCAGAGTCTGGAAATGGATAAACCTTTTCCTGCCTCTCCTTCAAAGTTAGGCGACGTCGCTCGCCTCCGTCATCTCTCTTTTCAACTCTTGAATCTCTTCCTTTAGAGGAAAATTTCAATGGGGTCGTATTGACGACCATAGATTCTTTCGTGGCATTCTTCACAGTTTTCTCGGTGCCCTTGTATTCTTCTTATCCTTCTTTTCTCCTGGTACTAGGAAGTCCTTTGTTCCTCTGTTGGCGATGCTTAACTCCATATCGTGAGCGCGAGTCGCCAACTCTTCAAATGTGCAAGGCTTTATTCCCTGCAGGATGTAGAGAAGTTCCTAGTGCATGCCTTGGGTGCACATCTCCACTGAAGATAGTTCAGTGAGTCTATCTTTGCAATCAAGGCTTAGAGCTCTCCATCGGTTGATGTAGTCGATGACTGGCTCTCCCTTCCGTTGCTTGGCATTTGTTAGCTCCATTATGCTAACAGTCCGCCTGGTGCTGTAAAAGCGGTTCAAGAATTCTCTTTCCAGCTGCTCCCAGCTGTCAATCACTTCTGGCTCTAGATCAGTGTACCAATCGAAAGCATTTCCTTTCAAGGTACGGACGAACTATCTAACCAGTTAATCTCCTCTAGTTCCTGCAGTTTCACATGTTTCAACAAAATGAGCAACGTGTTGTTTAGGGTTGCCCTTTCCGTCGAACTACTGGAATTTTGGTGGTTGATATCCGGCAGACATTATGAGGTTATCAATTCTTTTAGTGTACGGTTTGGTGTACATAAAAGAATTTTGTGGCGATCCCCTATACTGGGCTCTGATGGTGTTTGTGATCATGTCCTGCAGCTGCTGGACTGACAGAAAGGCGACAGAGGTAGAATGCTGCATCTGGTTTTCCTGTAGCGGAGTTTTTCCTTTATCATTTGCCTTGACAGAGGGAGTGTGGCTCGACTCAGCAGTTTCTCGAGCCTGCATTTTCTCTCTCAAGGCAGCGATCTCATTATCTCGCTCCTCGAGAGCTTTCGCTAGGAAATTTATCTTCCTCTCTAATTCAGCCATAGCTGCCTTGGTCGCTATGTCAGCCATCATGACGGACATCACATCAGGGTGTGATTCCTTCTTGGACTGGTCAGAGGCAGGAGCAAAGTTGTTATACAAAGGATTTTCTTTGATGACAATCCCCCCTTTAGGAGATTCTGTCAATCGCCTCAAGATGTCATCTGCGACAGCAGAACCTTGTTCCTTCTCCTGCATGATCTCCTTTGAGCGACTGCGAGTGATGGATCTTGTGTATGCATCACTTTCAACAGGAGCGTTGGACGTTGCAGGAGCGTTGGATGCTACTTTCTTAGAAGCCATTGCTTGATTTAAGTGTTGAGAGAGAGATGAGAGGTAGAGATGGTCCCCCCGGGCGTGCCAATTTGTTCGCACGAGGTTTCCGGAGAAACGTGTTTCGTGGAGTTGAACTTGTATTTATATAAGTTTGATGCGGATGTGGTTCAATCTCTAGTACTTGATCCTCTGATTCTCTCTCAACTATACGCGTACACTTGCTGTATGGAAGCGGAGCACGTGGATGCACGTAAAGTTGCTTGGATGGACGTGTGTACGCACACGCTTGATGTATAGAAGCGGAGCGCGTGGATGCACGTGAAGTTGAAGTCTTGGATGGATGTATGCACGCGTACGTTGATGTATGGGAGCGGAGCGCGTGGATGCACGTGGAGTTGGAGTCTTGGATGGATGTATGCACACGTACGCTTGATGTGTGGAAGCGGAGCGCGTGGATGCACGTGGAGTTGGAGTCTTAGATGGATGTATGCAAGCGTACGCTTGATGTGTGGAAGCGGAGCACATGGATGCACGTGGAGTTGGAGTCTTGGATGGATGTATTTATTCCAAGGAGCTTCAAACTTCAAGTGTGTGGTTCAGCTTCAGGAGTTAGGGAGTCTTCTGATTGTAGGGAGAATTCTCTCTAGGCTCTCTGAGTGAAAATTTCTGAACCTTGTAAATGAAGAGAACTTCTCTATTTATAGAGTTCTCAGGTGGGCTTTATGGGTTTGGGCTCGACTGGTCCATGGGCCTGGCCCATTGGGCCCAACTAATTGGATTTGGGCATTTGGGTCAAATTAAGTCTATTTTTGGACTTGATTAAATTTTAGCCCAAACATTAATAATTAATTGAACCAAAAATAATTAATTTGATCCAACGATGAGGACGGAAACACGTGGCACCATTGAGATTGCCAATTTTCGTCTCCAATTTCAATTTAGGACACATGTAACATTTAATTAGTCTCAAATTTAATTATTTTATAATTTCACCATTAATTTGGTAAATGACGTGGCAATTTGTGATTGGTCCAAAATTTCTCCTTCAACAGTAGTTTTTTTTTTTTTTTTGTTGAAGAAAAGAGAAAAAAAAAGGTTGAAGATGATGAGAAGAAGAAGAAATAGAAAAAGAGGGAGAAAGAAAAGTTTTGAAAGAGAAAAACAAAAGTAGGTTTGAGTGTTTTAAATGGTTAAAAAAAATTAGTTTTTACTTATTTATTTATTTATTATTATTATTATAATTATTACTTTCAATTTTATGTTGTGCAGTGTGTGAAGTGAAGATGGGCGGCTGACCATCAAGTCTGATTTTTTTTTTCTTTTAACCTGGGGGTCTACATCACGCAGACCTCTCTCTCTCTTTATTTATTTTTTATTTTTATTTTTTATTTTCTTTATTATATTTACTATTAATTTCATTTTTATTGTTTAGTTTTATTTTAACAATTTGTCTTATTGTCATTGTTTATCTATTTATTACTATGTTTAGACTATTTATTTATCCATTTATCTTGGTATTGCATCCTTCAATTTTCCATGTTTATTTTTATTGGTTACTTTTACTTAATTCTTATTATAGTTGTTAATATTATTACTTTAATTTGTAAATTGCATTGTTGTTTAATTTTTCTATTTTGTAATTTTTTTTTTCTAAAAAGACCGACGACGGAATCTAGGAAATTTGGGAGTCCGATTTTCTAGAATTCTTCAGGTGAGGAGTCGATTCTTTGGGAGTCCGAGGTCGATCTTTATTAAAATTTTAATATGTCATTTTATGTCTATTTAATTTATATTATGCATCTTAAATTATATTTACTTATCTAATATTTATTTTTAAATTAAATTAAATTTCTAACTAACATTCCCCTATGTTTTTAAATCTTTTTATTATCAAATTTCTTTTAAAGATATTTAAATGGATTTTCTTTAAATTATACTCTTTTGTGTTTTTAAAGTTTAAAAAATTAATATATTATTTCAAAAGGTTTTCTAATAAGTTTTTCTAAGAACTTGACGTCGTTTTTCTTAAAAAAATTCCTAAGACGAAATCTAGGAAATTTGGGAGTCCGATTTGCTAGAATTCTTGAGGTGAGGGATCACATCTTTGGGAGTCCGAGATTTGATCCCAAGAAAAAATAAATTTAATTATTGTTTTAAATTTTTTATTAAAAAGACTATTCCTATGACGGATTTTGAGAAATTGAAATAATTTCTCAAATTCTTTAGGTGAGGAAGTTTTCCTCAAATTTTAATATATAGTCAAATTGATGGAAAATTTTTCGCTTATTTTATGGGATCATTACTTTAAATATTGGAGTAATGAGGGGTAAAATAAGACATTTGTTTTAAAACTTTTTTTTCTCAAATGATTTTCTTTAAAACTATATTTAATTCAAGATAAAATGATTTGGCCACCGTTTTCTAAACGGGTGTTGTGGGGTGCTAACACCTTCCCCATACACAAATGACTTCCAAACGCAACTCTAGTTTTCGCAGACCATTTTCATTGATTTTTACTTAAAAGTTATTTATTTTATTTCGGTGTCCAATCACACCGTAAAAAAATATTGGTGGCGACTCTTTTTTATTTTTCTTTTAAAATAAACCCTTTTTTTAGGACGTTGGCCGCTCCGCGTCGTCTCGGACACGTGGCGATAGGTACAATTGATTGTTACCGTCTATGTCCATAACAACCAACATCGTGCCCTAATATTTGCCCTTGAGGTGAGTACCGTATATAATAATAACTAGACGGCAATTCTTAAACCCTCAAACGCAAGGCCCTAACGCCATGAACAGATACTTGAAATACTAACTATCATCAAGTTCAATCTCGAAATACGTATCGGGATTTTCAATCTTTAAAATTTCACCGTATGCATACAAAATACTATATGATTCCTCAGGGGCCCCTCTCACAATCCCGAAAGTAATTTCCCCTGCACGTCAAATCTTATCGTAGCTTATATTGACTCCATACTTTTGTTGTATATCCGCGATTATGTTGTGAGGTTTTTCAGCACGACCAACACCAAATGTGTCATTTATCAATTGGCCAACTACAAACGTGCTAGCTTGACGATGATCATGATCCAATACTTCAATGGTGTATGTGTGAACAGCCGTATATTTTGTAATCTTAAATATGTCACACCCTTCCATCTTCATTGCACGTACTGCCCACTTATACATATCGTGGATACATCACACACTATACAATTTCTTATGTGACTTTTGAACCAACATCTCAAAATTTTCCTTAATAGCTAGCATGGATAGCCTCATCTTCACATCATCCTTTGAGAAGAATATTTGCCATACCTCTACATTCATACTAGACAAAGAATGTGGTTGCATGACAGATGGTCTAGCTCCTGACGTACCATGCCCAGCAGATATATCGACTCTCCTAGGAACGTTTCCAACAAAATGACCGAGCGCTTGTGCAGAATTGGGGGTTTCCAGTGGCGTATTCAGTTCAGGAGGCACACTTAGTGTCAGATGCATCTTAGAATATGTAGTAAGCATGTAGTCATGTATAGTATGATCACACCCATCATCCTCATTCATGTTCTCATCCCAATAAACTCTACCATATGCATTGAGATCGTAGTCCATTAATGCATCCACTTGTGAATTACGAACCCTTTTCCGGCTAGAAGGGTTTTGTGTAATACCTGTCTCAACCCATGGATTAGTGTCGTCATTTCCCATAGAGACGATGGAAGGGAAAATTTCAGACTTAATAACAATGGATTATGTCCTGGGTTCTGACGACAGTTCTGTTTGGTATTCTGTATGAATTTCATCGGTGGAGACTTGATGGTTCCTCTCAACACTCACAAAAATCTAAGGCCTATTGCGATCCAACTCAACCAATAGAAAATTGATGTCATTGTCATCGTTTAGGCATATCGCAGGTCCATATGAGTCCATCTTATATTGAACCCTCATTACAATATTGAATTCCAATGAATCAACATTTACAATTCTGTATACCCGGTCTTTCAATTCTTGGTAGTTCAACATGATTGGCACCATGATGCCCTTTATAACACCTTTATTGTAGCTTTGTTTGATGTCATCCCATGTCCCACCGTGTTGAATAAACAGTTGCTTCCCATCCATCCTTCAAATAGTAAACAAGAAAAGGCAGTTAGAAAATTTTGCATTATGTTGAATTCTCGCTACATGCTCTCGCTCTTGCTACTCGATATGTCTCTCGCTTCTCACTACAAAAAGACTCTTGTCATGTCTCTCGCTTATAACGTCTCTTGTCTCTCACTTCTCACTCTCGGTCCATGTTTCTCGATGTTTATTTATTCCCCTCGACCACGAGTCTTGCTCTCGACTACTCTCGTCTCTTGCTCTAAATCGTTGATCATTCTCTATCATACTCGCTTGTTATCATACCATTTCATGTCAACCAATTTCGTGATAATACTATGTTAAAAAGAAGGGAAAAATTGTGAAGTTCATGGTTTACTTATTTGGAGTTTGAAGTTGATTGACTAAAACTTGGATTCAAGCGTTTGCAGCCCCTTGAAAATTCAATTTTTAGTCTTGGTTGTATGAGTTTCTCACAAAATCGTGATGTTGGTGAAGGGAGGCAACCAAAATACTTTGCTTTGTTTGTTTTTTGGAGGGAAAGTGCACAAATTACCTCTAAAAAATGAAACTTGATAAACAATTTACTTAATCTACTAAAATTGATTTGAAAGCAATGAGTTAAATGTTAGATTGATTGACGTGCGACTCTCATTAATTGCTGAAAAAATGCAAACGAGATTCGAGAGCGAGAAGCGAGATACTAGAGACGAGGTATGAGAGTAGTTACGAGAACGAGAGCAAAAACGGTTAAAAGTCAAGCGAAATTGACCGACGTGGATCGAGAGCGAGAGTTTGAGGCATGGGAAGCCTCTGCGTCTCGTTCATTGGGGCGGAGTGGTAATTTCACAGCATGCTGACGCCAGTAGAAAGTCATATGTTATTAGACATTTTGGGAGAGACAAAATTTCATTTGGACCCTATGAATTGGACCATCCATATAAATTTCTCGCTGATACACAAAGGGTCAAAATTTATTTATTTTTAAAGTTGAGGTTAATTTTCATTTGGACCTAAATAAACGGCCGTGTGTGCAATTATTCCTTAAAAACTCATTTGACCTGTTTTCTATTTGAAAATTGACTTCGGTATCGACTAGTTTTGGTCTCTCTCAATTCTCATCAATGGCTTCCATTGTAGATAGCATGTTCAAGAATCCATAGCAGACTCGCAACGACTCTGTTAAAAATGTTCCGAATTCTAGGGCCAACACTCTCAAGTTCTACCCGGCGCACCGCAGTTACCACCACTTTGTTCAACAATCTAGGGTTTCATCGAGACGCTCCATATACCTCTAAATTCTTCTCATTTCTTTCCGATAAAGGATCGCTTGGAGCTTTGGGCGATGGGCTCTTACAATTACATGGTTTCACAGTTTCATACCTCGTCAATTCATGCGGAATGCAATTACAGACTGCTCTGGAGGTTGCGTCTAAGGTAAATTTCAAAACTCCCAAAAATCCTGATTTGGTTCTCTCGCTTCTACGAGCCCAAGGATTCACCAAATCTCAGATTTGTAAGATAGTTAAGAATTTCCCGTGTTTGTTGTTTTTTAACTCTGATAGAACACTTTTGCCCAAATTTGAATTTCTGCATTCCATTGGGCTTTCCAAGTCAGAATGTGTTCAAATTGTTTATTCATGTCCGTTTCTTTTGGGGAGTAGCTTGAAAAACCATCTAATTCCCTATTACAACTACCTTAAATCTGTGCTTGCTAAAGATGAAAAGGTCATTATATGTCTGAAGCGTTCACCCAGGGCATTTCGTCAGGATTTACAAGATAAAATTGCCCCCAACATTGCATTACTACGAACATCTGGAGTTTCTGAAGTTTCGATTTCATATTTGGTTTTGAATTTCCCTGATTCAGCATTCCTTAAACATTCCAAATTCTACAACATTGTTAACCAAGTTAGGGATATGGGATTTCACCCTTCAAAACATGTGTTTGTTGACGCCATTAGAGTGCTCTCTGCTATGACTTCTTCAACCTGGGAAAGAAAATTTGAAGCTTACAGGAAGTTTGGTTGGTCACAGGATCAGACTCTTTTAGCTTTTAAAAAGTATCCACCATGTCTGATTATATCTGAGGAGAAGATCAATAAGACTATGGACTTTTTTGTGCACAAAATGGGGTTGAAGCCAGAGGATATTGTTACAAAATCCTATGTGATGGTCTTTAGTTTGGAGAAAAGGATAATTCCTAGGTGTTCTGTTGTTCAAAGTCTTTATTCAAAAGGTTTGTTAAAGAAAGAATTGAGCATTACTAGTATATTACAACCTACAGAAAAGATGTTCTTGGAGAAGTATGTGACCAAATTTGCTGAACATGTTACTTGGTTGTCACAATTGTATGCTGGAGAGATCAAAGCTTTTGATGTTTAACTTCAAATTCTAGTTTTGGTCCTTGGTTCATTCATTGTTATGGTCCATCTACTTGGCAGAACTCTAACTTATTGGCTTAATATTTAAATGAAGTCCCTCAAGTACTCCCGCAGAGTAATTTTTTTATCTCAATGGTACTTCATGTACAATTTTGAAGCATGTGTACTACTATTACTTTTGTAGCTTAAGATCAATTCCTGTAAATTTATTGTTTTGCTGACTTTTCTGATTTATATTCCCTGCTTTTCTACACCATAACTTCAGTGTCTAGGATTTGATTCCGTGTTCAATAGTATGTTTATTTACCTTTTCTTTTCATTCCACTTGTAAACTGTTTTTGAATTCTTAACCAAAATTTTAAAAACTCAAAAAAAAAAAAAAGTTTTGGAAAAATCTCCTTTTGTGTTAATATTTGGTTAAAATTATTAAAAGTATTTTTAAGGAGTGAAAAAGTAAATAAGGAAAAGATGCCCTTGCTTTGAGTGGAGTATGATGTAGTGATAGGATGTCCTCTTGTTACATGAGGGTAATTTTGAAAACAGATGTGCGATGGAGTGATAGATTGTTCTCTTCATTTCATGGAGGTTATTTTTTAAACAGGAAATTGTACCAAGTGAATTGTTTGAGGGGAATTGTATTGGGTATCAAAATTTGATTATACATTAGCATCCATATCATCAACTTTAAAAATATTATAAATATGTCAAAATATATTGATAACAACATACATGGTAAAAAGATCATGCTTGATTTGATTTTTATGTGAAAATATATTCCAAACTTACCCTCATATCTCCTCAAATAGAAAATTAGTATTTGATATTCTCCTCCCACTCGCGTTTCTTCCTCTATTCGATATTCTCGTTTGAAGTATAAGATTTCTTTTGATGCACACGATTGCTCATATTTTTTTTTCAAAATTTGGTTTTGATTTCGTTAGCTAAACACACAGCTTCAAAATCACGATTTCTTCTTGAAGCCACAGTTTATATTTGATTTTTTTGCTTGAATTTTATTCTTACCTCTCTCTTTCTCGATTGTAAATACAATTTTACTGGTTTCGATTTCGTCAGCCAGAGATTCCTTGAAGCCAATTTCGAAAGTTTTCAACCATTTGTGTTCGGTTTTTTTTTTGTTGAAGTTCATCCTTACCCTCTCTCATTTACAATTGCACTCAGGTTAACTTTTTTTTTTTTTTTTTTTTTTGTAATCAACCTTTTGATGGTTTTGATTTCACCCGCTAAGATTTTGTGTTTAAGTTTATGTTTGAAACTATAAAGTTTGTTTGATTGATTTCTCATAGCTAAGTTTTCTGTTTGATTTATCTTTTTGTTCTTTTTTTTTTTTTTGTTGAGTGATTTTTTTGGGATTTGGAGAGATGAGGAGTATAGATTCATTGAGAGGGGTTTGATATGAGTTTTCTTAGTTCACATTTTGGTTGCTTTGTTATCTGATTTGTTAGTTGATAGTATTTAGTTTGTGATTGACATTTGATTATCATCTAATTGCTATCCGATTAGTATTTAATACTTAGTAGTTTGTGATTGTTATTTGATTTCTATCAGATTGTCATGTGATTTATTTTTCATTTGATCGCTATCTTATATTTAGTTTTTATATTTTTGCAGCATTTTGCAGTTATGGTTTGATCGACAGTGCTATGTAGATTACAAAACTATTGGTGTTTTGGTTGACGAGGCGATGCGTTTTGACTCTTTTATTAACTTCATAGAAAAGGAAACTCAACTTCATTCATCTATTGAACTTTTAGTTTTATTGGATTTAGGTAGTACTGAGGTTCAACATGTTGTCAAGATTCTTGAAGATAAAGATGTATGTGATATGTATTTGATTGTCATGTGATTGTCATATCATTAATATTTGATTGTCATGTGATCTTCATTAGATACTAAGTACTTTGTGATTTTTATTTGATTAATATGTGATTGATATCTGATTGTCATTGATTACCATGTGATTTTCATAGATATTAAATATTTTGTGATTTCTATTTGATTGCCACGTGACTGATATCTCACTGCTATCTGATTCCATATGATTTTTATTAGATATTAAGTACTTTGTTATTTATATTTAATTGTCATGTGATTGATGTTTGATTTTTTACTACTTGTATTTTAGAGGTGAACAACCCTCGTCAAGCAAGAAGACCTAACGGTAGCCGTTGTAAGCGTGTTGGTCATAATGGAAAAATATCTAAATAATTTATATATATTTGAATAATCATATTGTGACATCAAAGATATATTTGTTAATCATTTGTTTTTATGTAAGTACAATATATAGTGCCTTATTTTAGCAGTTTATTGTTGACAACAATAAGGTAAACATTAGCAATTAGTATATCAGTAATCAGACAACAATCATATAACAATCGATTCAAATGAAAATCAGATAGCAGTCACATATTATTGACAATCATAATTATATAGTAATCAAATAAAAATTAGTATCATTGACTACCCATTTTAGATATTAATCAAACAACAATCAGACAACAGTCAGTATCATTGACGATTAGTATCAAATAATAATCAGACAACAATCAGATAACAATCGATATCATTGACAATCAATATCATATAGTAATTAGAGAACAATCAGATAACAATGGTATCATTGACAATCATATTACAATCAATATCAAACAACAATCAGTATCATTAACAATTAATAACAATTAAACAATAATCAGACAACAATCAGATAGAAATTAGTATAATTGACAATTATATGGTAATCAGATAGCAATCAGATAGTAATTAGTGGGCAATCAGATACAGTCACACATTTTTAACTGTGAGGGGCATTTTGGTCATCCGGGTATTTCAATTGGGCTGGGCTTAAAGATTTTGTCTTTTTTACAAAATCATAAAACATTGTATATGGGTCTAATTTTAACAAATCAATTTGACATTTTTGCAATTGTCCCTTGTTTGAATGCCTAATTTTTACAAATGTCTTAAGTTTTGGTTTAATTACATAGGTTTTGTTATGGAACTGGTGGTTAAGAACTTGTCAAAGGTACTTGCATCAAATAAAATTTATAATACTGATTGTGAACTTCAACTAACAAGTATTATCAATAGGAAGACCAGGCCGATCTGCACGGAAGTGTGAAGATTAGCTTCACAAAGCCCTAAAGTGGTAAATTGGGGAGAGGTTTTGCGTGAATTAAGAAAAGAAGATAAACGAGCTAAGAGAAGCGGTTGTTCCTTTGAAATGTAAATTGGCAAGGTGCATTTAGTTAATGGAAGTGGAATTTTCCAAAGTATATACATGGTCCTATGATATAACTCAATCACCTCAAACACATGACCTACTTAATCGGTAATGCTGACATTAAGCATTCTTATATATTAATTAAGACTCACATCCTAATTAAACTATATGCCGACTAATCAAGAATGAAACACATCCTATAATTAATCTAAACATATTCATTAAGATCTAGGGCTAAGTCACAGCGATTAACTAACGAAAATGTCGATTAATTAATCGAATACTCCATATCTCTAAGTCACTCAAGACAACTAAATGATATTTCTAGTAATGCCATGAAAGACCATATATCCATATATCCCAAAAGAAACAAATAAAAACTAAGAAATTAGATAAGAAGGTGAAGAACTAGAAAAATAGCCCATAACTTGGAATAAGACTTTACCTCCAGCTCTCTCTCCTCAAACCCTAAAAATAAGAATCTTTATATAATGGTCGTTGGCGCACTGTGGCATTTGCACGGTTTGGGTTCTGCAGTACTGTGGAGTTGTTGCGCTCTAGGCTCTAAGTTCTTCTGTCTCTAGCGCTGAGGGTTAGCATCATGTAGAGATGCGGCGCTGCCTCCCTTTGGACTCCTTTACTTCATTTGCTCCACCTTCGTTGCTATTTGCTTCATTTTGATTTTTTTTTTTAATATGAGATGTTTTGATGGCCTCCTTTGCTTTATTTCCCGTCTAAGAACTCATTAAACGTTAAATTTGTAAGAACTAATATGATTTAAGCTAAGAAAGGTAACTCTTTTGGGAGCTATCAAACACCCACAATCTAAACCTTACTAGTCCTCGAGAAAGAGAAAACACGAGCATACTAGCAAACAACAGATAAATTTACATTTAAAATGTAAGGACGTCTCTTAGCTTCTTTAATTTTAGAATTTAATTGGAATTAAAATTTAACTTGGTTGAAGGGAATTGTTTGGAGCAAGTAAAGATTTATGTTAGGTAAGCATGAGGCAAAGTTAACAAAAAGGGTAGCGAATCAATTAAATTATTAAACATCCAAGTTGTAGATGTCAAAACTTACAACAAATTTGAGGTATTTAAGGCCCGTTTGATAACGTTCCCGTTTCCTATTTCTTGTTTCTCGTTCCCTGTTTCTTGTTTCCTGTTTCTTCCTTTTTGAGAACATGAAACATGAACATGTTTAATAACTATTCATGTTTCCTGTTTTTTGAAAAAAAAAAAACAGAAACAGAAACTCGTTTTGTAACGTCCCAAAATTTTCAGGTGTTTTTAATTTAATTAATTAGAATTTTGGCGTTGGTTGATATATTTTGAGAACTAAGACTAAATTTTGGAATTTAAAATGAATGCATTTTAGAGATCTTGAGAGGCTCTTTAATACTACTATATATGTGTATATATATATAAATATGTATGTGTCAAAATATTCAAGTTAAGGAATTATTGGAAAAAGGGAAATATAAATATATATATATATATATATATATGTGAAAAAAAAAAGAAAAAAATAATATATATTAGGGTCTAGGCATGCGTGCCAAAATTTCATCTTCTTCTTCTTCCTTCTCTGCGCACGCCGACTGCCCAGCCACGACACTCACTTTGCATGGAATCCAGCCGAACGCCCAGCCTTGGGTCGACTGTTGCTCGTCCGCCGCAGCCGTCGTGGGTCGCCGCCGATCGCGCACGAAGGAGCTGCGAGTCCTCGCGCTCGTTGTCGCCAGGTTGCGTCTCGGGTCTGCTCGTCGATCCTCGCCGCCGCTCCTTTGCGCCGCCGAGCACTGGGTCGCGTGTTTCCAGCCGCTGCCGTTGCCGTCGACACGATCTGAGCGGTTGCGTCGTCACTCTTCTAGGGTTTTGACAGCGACCATTGGTGGGTGCAGGGTAAGACTGTTTTAGTATTGGGTTCCTGATGAATCTTTACTGTCCGTCAAGTTTCGATTTTAGCCTGAATGTTATTCACCTTCTGTTTTAATTGTAAAGGTTGGGTTGTGTGATAGGATTGGATTTTGGGGCACAAGGATTTTGGGCGCATTGTTTACTGGCTATTTTAAGGTAAGTGATTATGTTGTTGGGGCAGGCCATCAGGCCAGACCTCAGCCTTACATGCTAGCTTTATTATTCTTTATTATTGCACCATTGTATCACCCTTGGAAATAATGTAGCATGCATGCTTAGGTTTTCTGAAAATATGACTTGCCACTGAGAAGTTATTAATTATGTATGTATGTATGTATGATTGACTTTCATGCTAGATGTCGTTTCGTCCTATGTTGTATACTATGAATCGACAGGTTCACTTCCATGTTGACGGTGTGCCATCAGGCCACTGACGTGTGTGGACCGATAGGTTCACCTCCACGTTCGATACTGTGAGTCATCAGGCTCACTCTTCAGTTTGACGACGTGCCTTCAGGCCGCTAGACATGGTGACGGGGCAGCAAGTTGCTTATGTACATAGAAATCCTAGCAATGGGATTACTTACTGAGTTTTATACTCATTCCTTTCATCTTACGAATTTCAGGTAAAGGCAGGAACGGACCGGCAGGCGACAGGAAGAATCTGTGACCGGGCAAAGAGGGATTAGTTGAGGTTTCCGTATTTTAGTGATTCATGTCTTTTGTCGTAGGTGGGTTGTGGTAGTTCAGTCTTGAGTCGTTTCCATCTCTGATTCCATTCATTAATTATTTTTATTTATTTATTCCTTTGTTTGGATAGGGGTACCCCGATCAAGGATTTAATTTTACTGTTTGTAAATGATTTTGGAATTATTCATCTATTTAATTATTTATCTAATTTCTTTATTGCTATCTTTCTTTTCCAAGAGGTTGTGTCTCTGTTCTGTATTACTCAATCTAAGTCTTTAGGGTGTGGTAATGTCCTAGTAGAGGGTGTTAGGAGTTGGAAGCGTTACACGTTTGATAACTATTTCTCGTTTCTCGTTTCTTGTTTTTTTTTGTAATAATATAATATAAAAAAAGAATATATGTCATACATTAAATATCGAAAACGATATTATCAAAAGTTTGTGTCATCTAATACAGGTAAGTCTCAATGACAACTATATATAATAACAAAGTTGTGTCTTATCCTTCATATATGTTGCCCAAATTTGATCGGCGTTGTCATCTCTAATTCGAGTTGTTTGTCTTAAGTGATGTCGAGTCGAATCCAACTTAATTATATTATTATGTAAATTTTGTGATTGTAAAATATTAAAGTAAAGCTAAATGAATGTCTTAGTCAGCAAAATTTGTATAATGTAAAATTCTACTCGATTTCATATATGCTAAAAATATTAGAATTAAAATAATATATAAACATGCATATTGCAAATTTTAATACTCAAAAGTTGAATTATAAAAACAAATTAATATACAAATTGAAAATTAAAATAATATATAAATCTAATTATTGGAGCATTTTTAAATTCAAAATTAAAATAAAATATAAATATAGAAAACTTATTTTTATAAATAGCAAAATTGATAAATAAAATATAAAAGATGGAAATAAATAAATAAATAAATCAAAGTGCCCATCTTTAGAATTGAAATTTGAAATGTAAAAAAATTAATAAACATATTGAAAATTAAAATAATATATAAATATAAATATTAAAGAATTTTAAAATTCAAAATGAAAATAAAATATAAATATAGCAAAATTATTTTTGTAAATAACAAAATTAATAAATAAAATATAAAAGGTGGAGATAAATATAAAAAAAAAAATCAAAGTGTCCAGAGTTTATGTGAATTCAACCATTGAACCATTGCATGTACCAGAGGGAGCGATTACATGAAGCAAGGCAAAGAAGATTCAAGAGGCATTCATACTACATCTTCAAAAGCTAGCAAATTCACGAGAAGCGACAAATAATTTTGAACCCAAATTTATATACAATGTTAGTTCAATGAGTCAAGAAAAGAATGACATGAAGATGGCATGGGAAAAGTCTTATAGTTTGGAAGATGACATGGTGGACAAAAAAAAGTGTGCAGATTTTGTGAAGTAAATGCTGTCAAATGTGCACTGCTTGGGAAAACGTGATGTCAAACCTTGTCAAACGTACACCTCAACTTTGCCGCCTTCTAGAGGAGATATTTAAGACAATTTGGAGACTTTCTATCTCTTTAGTTTTGCATTTTGACTTATTAAATAGTATGCAATTAAGTTTTAAGTTCCTAGGTAGAAATTTCTACAATTTGCATTTAATGGTGTTTGAATGACTTTTGGGTTCTTGGTCATATCCACGACCATTTGGCCTTTAAAATGGCTTGTAATACTCTTCAAAACTCAGATTATTGTTATTAAAAAGCTTGTGCTTATTCAACTCCTTTGGTGTTGTCTTTTCTTTCAAATCTTGCTTTAGGTTTGATGTTTAAATCAATTCATTGGATTAGTCTTGATCAAGCTAATTCTGGAGTGAGTTGTCTTAGGATCTAAGAGTGACCATCATAGATTCTAAGTTTGATCTAAGTTAGCTTGTTTGCAAGGATCCTAGAAGGACCTCTAGCTTTGCATCCAACAAACATCGCGGGCGCTTATCAAGAGTTGAAATTTGAAATGTAAAAAAATTAATCAAAATATTGAAAATTAAAATAATATATAAATATAAATATTAGATAATTTTAAATTTTAAATTTTAAATAAAATATAAATACATTCGAATTAATTTTGTAAATAAGAAAATTAATAAAGAAAATATAAAAGAAAAAAAACCAAATAAAAATGTTTATTTTAGGATTTGAACAAACAACCAAGAGGTAAAAAGGTGTAATGTACATGCATGACTACCAAGAAGCCAATGATGAGTTTTAATATATAAAAGAAACAATATGGTATAAAATAGAAACGGAACAGGTTGTAGTTTCTCAAATTTGGCCTCATTTTAAGAAACGTTTCTCAAATTTTAGTAACAAGAAACGAGAACAGTTATCAAACAAGTTAGTTTCTTAAAAAATGAAAAACAGAAACATGAAACAAGAAACGGGAATGTTATCAAACGGGCCCTAAGTTACCATTTTTTTTAAAAAAAAAAAAAAAGGATTAGATTGAAAGTTGATCAATTAGCAAGAATAAAGTTAGTACTTTCATGGCAAATAAACACCAAGTCAAGGATGAGGAAGTTAAGGGAAGCCTTCCATGTTGGTTCCTTGTAAGTAGGAGGCGGTTTTGATGGTGAGTTTATTTTTATTTTGGAAGTGACACCTATTATAGTTTGCTTGCTTCATGGGTTTTTAAAAAAAATGTTTGATAAGTTTGAAAATATAGATATGGATTCTCGGTCAGGAAAGAAACAAGGGAGAAAGCTGCAGTGGAATTTATTCAGTTAGAAGGAGATTGATTAAAAAAAAAAAGAAAAGAAAGCAAGAAAGAAAGAAAGAAGAAGACGATGGAAGGAGAGACTCAAAGAAGAAGAAGAAAGGTTGGACAGCAGCTGTATTCTTAAGTTTTGAAGAGAATTCTTGATGTTTTAAAGAGAAACAAGCAGTAAATCTTGTCTTAGGTGACTTTTCTCTTCACTTTCCAGTTGGAAATAATGGTTGTCAGTAGAAGAAAACAACTTAAAATAACAGCATGAAGAAGTTTTTCAGTAACATAATTTTTCTACACTTTTGAAGAGGAATTTCTTTTATCTTTTGAAGGAATATTCAGCATGGGAATCAATCTTAGTAGTTAATCTTTGATTTTACATCGTTTAAATTGAAAGAATTCAAGCATGGTAGTTGGGAATTTAGTTCAAAGTTGCTGGAAAAAAAATGTTGAAAAAGAAAAACATTGGAGGTGCTATCAACCTGCTTGTGCTGAAAAATTGGGCACACAGCTACTATTTTGTGCTGATGTGGAGTTTAGAACGACCAATTCATGAATATTTGAAAAAGCGATAGAATGACTCTTCAACTTGTTAGGGTTTGATGCCCTAAATCTCGTGGTCTTGTATTTTGTAAACTTGTATTGTACAAACCAAATTATTTATTTAATAAAATAATTGTTATTTTCTTTGACATTTAGTTGCATTAACCCAAAAACCAATAAACTAAGATCCTAGGTTATTAGTTGTAACTTAAACACATATGTAGAGACATACAAGTGGATCATGTTTAAGTGATAACATAAACGGGTTGTGGTAGATGGATAAGATTGGGTACCTTATTCTAGTAACACTACGGCCGGATACGACCCACTTCGTGACTATTACAAATGTTGTAAAATGTCACAAACGTTTGATCCTAAATGTTTATGTGGAGACATGTTAGTGGGGGTATCATATATATGTGAGACATATATAAGACCAGACTGCGTAATGAAGTCTCTCGTATTAACACCGTTACTTAATGAGACTTACATTTCACTAGGATGATCATAGGTGACTCGACCTTAATCTTGAGTCAGTTGTGAACTCCTGCCTGTGAGGGCAATCCTTTAATTTGTATGGGTGAGAGTGGTCAGGTTCGCCGACTCAATAAGCTTAACACTTTGGAGATTTGTCCGAGCAGGCAGCTGGGAACTCAACTGTACAAGAAATAATTCACGTCTTATCAATTGCTCCCTTAAGAGTTGATGTCGGGTCTTGAACAATGAAGCACCTCACCCTCTCACTTGCCAGAGAGGGGTCTAGCTCATAGTTGGATTATAACTAAATTGTTCATTAGAGGGATCGGTGGTATTTTAAGAGTTAAAAGGTAACACAGGGGTAAAACGGTAATTTGACTCCGCTGTTGTTACAAGCAATTTGTGAAGGGTCGACTCACTGTTGATTGATTATATCCGTAGACATAGAAATATATCTACAGTAAGAAGAGTGCAGTTCTCGGTCTTTAGTGGAATGACCGACAGTTAATGAATGTTGATTAATTTAATTAGAGAGTTGAATTAATTAATGTCGCACCATTGGAGCTTCAAACTGATAGGTCCATTAGGTCCACTTGCTAGCTCATATAGATTAAGATGACGGTCGACTGTCTTGGTTTAATTAGAATTGTTTAAATTAAGTTAAGGGAATTAATTGTATGAGATACAATTAAATAATGTATATTTGATACATTATAATATAAAGTTAAATTTTATATGAAATGTAAAAATTAAACTTTATAATATACGTGAGAAAAATATTTGAATAAGATTAAAATATTAAATATTATATGAATGCGATTCATATAAAACTATAGGTTAAAAATAGGGTTCTTTTCAAATATAGAAAAATGAACCAAACTATTTACAAATATAGAAAAATTTTACAGTCTATCACGGATAGATCGCGATAGAATTCTATCGCTTTCTATCGCTCAGGTGACAGAATTTATTTGCTTGAGTGATAGAAAGCGATAGAATTCCATCGCGGTCTATCAATAATAGACTGTAAAATTTTTCTATATTTGTAAATAGTTTGATATTTTTTTTGTTTATAGTAATTTTCCTTAAAAATGATGTGAATATAATTCATATTAAACTATAGGTTATGTGAGAGAAATTGGTTAAGTAATAGCTAATTATTATTATATATTAAATGAGATTTAATATACATATAATTTAACTTAATTTATATTATTAATTTATTAAATTAAAGAAAATAATAACTCCCATTTGGGAGTTATTATCAACATGGTGTGGAAGTTTTTTTTGTCCAAAAATTTCTCTCCACTAACTCTCTCCATAATTTCTCTCTAATGAAGAATGTAACTTCTTCTTTCTCCCTTTAAGTAGACAAATGGAGATCCATCTCCATTGATTTTTGATAACCTTGAGAATTGTGACAACCCAAAATTTTAGGTAATTTTAATTTAATTATCGTAAATTATTTCGGTGTTATTTTGAATTTTTAAGACTTAATTGAATTATTTTTAGAAGATAATTCAATTTAAATTAAACATGATAAAAGATTTGGGTTTAAATTCAATTGGTGAAAATTGAATTTTTATTTGTGAAATTTAATTTGTTTAGTTGATTTGGTGGAAGAAAAATAAATCTAAAAGCATATATATATACCTAATTTATTAAATAATTAGGGTTTAGGATTGTATATATATTATTAAGTAATCTAATGAGGTAGAGAGAGAAAAACACATCGAAAAACGGGAAGGAAAAAGAGAGCAGTGCTATTCGGTTTTCAGCAATAGCTCCCGAAAAATTGTCATTTTCTGGAGTTTCAATCGTTGTTTCGAGGTCTGATTTGTTCACTTTCATTTTGATCACTTTCCATTCATGAATTGTTTTTCTTTAATCCTTCTTCTTTTAAAAATACATAGACCAAAAAAATTGAAAAAAAAATTAGAGTAACATTGCATATCTTCATGTAGCACAATCATATTTATTTAAAAAAGGAAAAAAGCCACGTGTCATTATTCCATAATTACTTAACTTATAAAAATTTGTAACATCTCTTTCATATTTCTAACAAAATCTTTTACTTTTTCTTATAAAAAAAACCAAAACATTTTAAAATAATGTTTTTGTAGCATATTATTTTCTAAAAAAAAATCTTGCATCATTAAGTTACACTTATTTCGCAATACCACTTTCATATTTCTATTAAAGTCAAACTTCTATTTTAAAAAAATCTAAATAATGTTTTTGTAGCATATTTGTTTCTTAAAAAGAAAAAAAAATCATGCATACTTGTACATATTTTAATAGTTTTTTATAACAAAATCCAACTTTTCTTTTTTTAAAAAAATTGAAAATAATTTTTTTTTTTTTTTTTTTTTTTTTTGTAGAATATCCATTTCTTAAATAAGCAAAAGATCATGCATTATTCACATATTTTGTAGTATTTCGAATTTCTAACAATTTTTTTTAATGACATTCCAAATTAATGACCTTCGTATATATTCATTAAAAAAAAACATCATTCACCTGTATATATTTTGTATTTTTTTTTACTAAATGATACATCTCAAAATAATGTTTTTTTCATATATTTTTCTTTTTTAAAAAAGCATGCATCATTTACTTATACATATTTTATAGGATATTTTTCCGTACTTCTAATAAAATCATTAGTTTCATTAAAAAAAACATTTCAAACTAATGTTCTTTTTTGCATATTCATTTATAAAAAAAATAATCATGCATAATTAAAAATGTACATACCTTTTAGTTAACTTTCGAGGGTTTGTAACAAATCTTTTACCTTTCCTTTGCTTAAAAAAAAAAGACATTTTCAATGTTAAAAAAATTTTCACTTGTACATATTTTGAGCCATAATTTTCATGTTTTAAACAAAATTTTGCACATTCAGAAAAAAAAAAAATGTATCATCATTTGACTTGTACAACAATTTTTTTTTAATGCTCCTAACTTTGAAAAAAAAAAACAAAGTTTACCTGATAATAGCGTAAAAAAAAATGTTACATTTGACTTGTTTATATTTTTATACTAGCTTTTTTATGCCTCTAACAAAATCTTTGTTTGAAACAAAAAATTCACTTGTTAACAGTGTAAAAAGCAAAGAAAAAATGCATCATTTGACTTGTACATAGTAGGTTTTTTAATGCTTCTAACAAGGTCTTTTCGTAAAAAAAAAAAAAAAAAAAAAAAAAAAAATTAAAATAAAATAAAATAAAAATAAAAAGTGGGGGGAAGGGGGCATCATTTGACTTGTACATATTTTTGCAGTAGTTTTTCTAATAAAATCTTCGTTTGTAAAAAAAAAAAATAAAGTACTTGTTAATAGAGTAAAAAGCAAAAAAAGGAAAAAAAAAAAAAAAGAAACATTATCATTTGACTTGTATATATTTTGCAGTACTTTTTCTAATAAAAACTGTTTGTAAAAAAAAAAAAAAGTTTACTTGTTAATACACTATAAGAAATCTGGACTTTAATGTCGGTTGAAAAAACTAAAGATGGATGTACAATGTCGGTTTAAACCGACATTGAAGGAAGCGGATCTTTAATGTCGGTTTAAATTGACATTGAAGGTAAGCCTACAATGTCGATTTAAAACCGAAATTAAAAATCTGCTTTTTTTTTTTAATCTCACACAATCTTTTAATCTTCATTTTTTGTTTCCCTCCTTTCACCATTTTCATTTCCCTCCTAAATTTTGTTTCCCTCCTTCCCAAATTATCCATTAGAAAATGAAAAATAAAATATATATATATTTGGGCTCTTTTCAAATATAGAAAAATGAGCCAAACTATTTACAAACATAGAAACAGTTTACAATCTATCAGTGATAGACCGCAATAGAATTCTATCGCTTTCTATCGCTCAAGCGATAGAATTTATTTGCTTGAGCAATAGAAAGCGATAGAATTCTATCGCAGTCTATCACTGATAGACAATGAAATTTTTCTAAGCGATAGAATTTATTTGCTTGAGCAATAGAAAGCGATAGAATTCTATCGCAGTCTATCACTGATAGACAATGAAATTTTTCTATATTTATAAATAGTTTGATATTTTTTCTGTTTATAGTAATTTCCCTATATATTTTCTATTTTTTTAGTACAAGAAAAGGAAAAAAAAAAAACTCCTCTTTTGAATCTCTTTCATTTCTCTAACTTTCTCCTCTCTCCTTTCTCACTTCTCTCCTCCAAACCTTCACCTTCCATTGTGTTCATTTCTTCGCCGATAAGGTCTGTTCACTCCGTTTATCGTGCAGATCTATTTGTCGTGTAGGTTCGGCATCAAAAAGTGGCTAAGAGACTTGTTAACGCACAAAATAACCTAAATGTCATTTAGAGTTTCAAAACCAACTAAAAAGTACATAAAAAGTGTCTAAATGATACTTTAACTCCCAAAAGAACTTAAAAAAATGCCTAAGTGTGACTTTCAAACTCAAAGTCAACCTAAAAGGTGCTATATGATACTCTAACTCCCAAAACAACTTAAAAAAATCCCCAAGTGTGACTTTCAAACTCAAAGTCAACCTAAAAGGTGTCTAAATGATACTTTAACTCCCAAAACAACTTAAAAATATACCTAAGTGTGACTTTCAAACTCAAAGTCAACCTAAAAGGTGTCTAAATGATACTTTAACTCCCAAAACAACTTAAAAATGCCTAAGTGTGACTTTCAAACTCAAAATGAACCTAAACGGTGGCTAAATGATACTTTAACTCCCAAAACAACTTAAAAAAAATACGTAAGTGTGACTTTCAAACTCAAAAGAAACCTAAACGATGTCTAAATAATACTTTAAATCCTAAAACAACTTAAGAATGCTTAAATGCATGAATTGGCTACCATAACTGCAGGATAGCCACACACATTACAACTCAATCATATAATAAATGCATTAAATGCATGAATTGACTACCATAATTGCAGGATAGTCACAACACATTAGAACTCAAGCATATAATAAAGGCCCTTAATGCATGAATTGGCTACCATAACTGCAGGATAGCCACACATAATTTTGATCTTTAATTTAAAAAAATACCTAAGTACTTGAAGGTCCATCCCCTCCATTTTCTTGCACCAACAATTTTTTAACGTCGGACCATCTATCTTCCCATTTTGTAAGTTGACTAATTAAGATCTCATTTTGAATTGACGCTTCCGCACTTGAGATTGTCTAAACACCATCTTGAATTGATGCTTCAATAACTTTTTGCATTTTCAACTATATGAAAGACCTAGTTAGATTAAATGTATTAAATAACACATGAATTCACCAAGCTATGATAATAAAACTTACATCCCTATTCATCTTCAAATAGAATGGACAAAATTAAACCCTGTAAAAATTAGGGCAAGAAGTTAAATAATCGTAAGGATTGCTAAAAAATAGATAGAGTATATTTAGCTACATAAATGTGTAACTATTTATAATAAGGTAAAATAATTCCTCCAAGTTCCACATATAGCTACGTAATCAAGAATAGTATATTTAATCAAAAGTCTTCTGGTACAGTTAACCCCAAATTTGACAGCCATAACTCTTCTACATAGATATTTTTCAAGGGTGAATTTTCCTAGCTATTTTACAAGAAGTGCATGATTGTTATTATGAATATTACTAAAACCCAATCCTCTAAAAGGATTAGGAAGTTCAACCTTATTCCAAGCTACCTATTGGGATTCCACCTTTTTATTTGTTAATATCCCAGTATAAGTCCCTCTGTATATCTTTAGTAATAGACTTAACAAGTAAACATGGATGAATTAAGGAGTTGTAGTTGCATTGAAACCATGTATTCTCATGGGTGTTGGGTTGATTGGGAGTATGTTATTGAAGTTTATGTGCTTTTGTGATGTGGTAGATAGTAGATTCTTTGAGATCCCATTTTAGAAGGTTAGCTATTGAGCAGATGTCCTAGAAATAGAACTATTTTTAATTCAAATTTTCTTCTAAAAGTTAAAACTGCAACATAGAAACTTTGGAGGGAAGAAAGCTAGCCCTCTGGAATTGTCGATTTGATTTCTAAAGGATGAGCCGTATTCATCCATGGAAGCACTTATTGAGAAGGAACTCATAGCACCGATTATGGATTCATAAACCTTGGTGCTCCTTAAGAAGACAGAATCCATCAAGAACTTGTCGTGATTATGGAAATTTATGTTGATACTAAAAAAAAATAATAGTTGATGTAACTTATGAACAAAATTAAATTTCAAACAATATATACAAGAATCTAATCCCCATTCCATAGTACTCAAACTTAATAAAATATTCAAAAACTGAATTGAACAAAACCTGGATTGGAATTCTAGACCATTCTAAAACAATTCCATAGTAAAATCTCAAGCCCACAAAAACCATACAATCAACAATCAGAAAAATAAACATATGGATTAAGAAAAAATGTAAAGATAATGGTAAGTGGTAAGAGAGAAAATATTGTACCTCATCGATCGTAACAGTAATAAGGAAGCTTCACCTTACTGAAAACGACGGCAACAGACGGGAGCTGCTGTGCGACAGCAGTGGTGGAGAGCAGCTGTGCCCGGATGTCTTGGAGGGGCGTGGTTTCTTTTGCAATGCCGATTGTGAGAGTGAGAGGGAGAGGAAGAGGGAATCCAAATAGGGGGAGTTTTTTAGAGGGAAATCCAAAAAGATGGGGGGAAATAAAATGTGGGAAAAAATAAAATGGAGTAGGGTTTTAAGAAAATATGAGTAAAACTAAAACGTGGGCTTTATGCCCACATAATTTGTTGGGCTTAAGGATTTATGCCCACCTAATTTGTGTGAGTGGATATTGAAAGTTTTTGCCCACACACGTTGCGTGGACGTAAACTAAAATAAGCGTCGGCAAAAACGCAACTTAATGATTTCAACTAAGGCCACAACTTTTTGCCCATGCTAACAATTTCGTCGACAGAAATGATGTTGTACCCACACATTGAAAATGTGTCGGTAGAAATTAGCTCTGCCTACATTTTTTGTTGGTTCGGCAGAGACCAAAATTCTTGTACTGCATCATTCAGCTCGTCGTGTAGCTCGCCGTCGTCGTCGACGTCATTCAACTTGTTGTCCGGCGTCATTTAGCTCGTGTTCAACTCGTTGTGCGCTACATCGTCAATTCCTTCATCAAATCGTCGATTCATTCGTCAGATTCAAAGGATCTGAATCGAAGGTAAAAATTTTATGGGTTTAGGTCAATGCTTGAGGGGTGGATCTTGTCGGATCTTGACACGTGGGTTATTTTTACCGTTAGTCTGTTGTCCCTAACATTGGATTTTGTGCATCATGGGTCTTTCATCGTTTTCATTTTCTTTGTGTGGATTCTTTTTGTCGCTGTCGTGGATGTTTGATAAAAGTTTGCCCTTTAAAACTACACTAGAAGCTATAACTTGCAAGAAATTTTCATCTAGTGTTTTGTGATTCATCACCTGTCTAGTCTCTCTTTTTGTTGGTTTTTTTTGTTTTATTTGGTTGTGTAGAAAATGAACGAAATTTTGTTGTGGTTGTTTGGAGCCTTTTTAGTTAAAATTATTATTTGGAATAAGACACTTAATGTTAAAGTTAATTAATTTTCTTCATGATTTAGAATTTGATTCAAGATTCCTCAAGCCAAAAAGAGATTGTTGTGTTTGGATAATGATTTAGAATTTGGGTCCTTTTGGTGTAGTTCGGTGGGTAATAACTTTGTTTAGATCCTTTTAAACTCTTTTTAAGGTGTGTTATAATTGTCCCTAACGCTTAAGCTTTTGTTTGTAGCTTTGAATTAATTTTGGAATCCTTCAAACACTTTTAAGCTAGGGCTTAAGTCATTTTTGGCAAGTGTTATGTGTTCAAAACTTTGTTTAAATCCTTCCAAGTTCAAGTAAGTGTTGCATATTAGTTTATAATCCTTGGTAACTCTATATTTGTAGTTTGAAACTAATTAGGGGTGCTCAAATTAAATATTAAGGTTTTGTTAAGGTTATAACATCTTCCATGGACATTATTTTAATTCGATTAAGATTTTACAACTAAAGTTTTGCCTCTAAAACCTTATTCATATTGTATAGGAAATCTTGGTTTTTTTTTTAGGAGCATAGTAAGCAAGTGGAGTTCGAACGACCATAGCACATTTTTATAAGGTAATACTTATGCTAAAAACTCTAAATCTTATTCATGTTGTCTTGTAGATCTTCCAATTATTTTAATAGCATAGTAAGCAAGCGGAGTTCAAACTACCTTGATGCATATTTTACAAGCTAATATTTATAAGACATTTTGTTTAAAACTCTATTTTATTCTAAAGTGTTGAATTAGAATAATTGTTAGAATGTTATTACTATCCTACAGTTATGGTAGTCATAATTTAGTTATTTTTTGTTTTCATTGATTTGATCGTATTTAGTTGTTTGCAAGTTCTTGTTTTTGTTTATGTTTATGCATTTGTCCAAATGAATTAGGTTGCTATTAGTCTTTTCTTCTAGTTTTGATAAGCTTACTTGTTTGTGTTCATAAGTTTGGTTATAGTTCCCATTGAGCTTTTTATGTTATAAGTTTTATGTTATAAGCTTTTTTTTTAGTTTATTTCCTTTGATAAATTGAATTGCCTATATTTAGTTGTTTATAAATTTGTTGGTATATGTTTATGCTTTTTGCCCAAAGAAGTCGGTTTTTATTAGTCTTTTCTCTTAGGCCGATTCCTTTTGTGTTTTTATTTGCATTGAATCTTCTCACCACTAACTTATACTTTGTAAGTCTCTCTACCCTTCCTCCCTTCTCTCAACATTGCGTGCCTTTCTCTTTCATTAATATTCATCCTTCCATTTGTTGAAACAATGGGAATAGGCATGACATGAAATGCCTTGTTTTGTTTTTATTATTTGCCTTCCATTGCAACTTTGCCAACATACTCAAACACAATAATTATTTTAACAGTAAAATGCTAGGAATGCCTATGTAAGAATTAGTGAGAAATGTTTCATTTCTTTGCAGGTTGCTTTTATTGTTGTTTATATTGCTATTGGTGTTTTCGTTGCTAGTTGGATTGGTGTGATTCAGTATTATTGGATGTTAGCTTGATATAGAATATGTTGTTCATATTTAAGTTATTTTTATTATGTTCTGTTTTTTACTTATTTGTTCAAATTGTTGTTTTATCTACTTTGTAGGTGGGAGAATAGTCCCTAGCTTCCAAAAAAAATTAACATCAGAGAAACTTGGGAAGGTATCGTTAAACAATCTTATTTTATCTTCAGCTTATTTTGAGTCATTTTAACCATTTTGTAATTCATTTATTTTGAATTTTATTCTTGTGTGCAACTTAACATGTACACTCTACTTGTTCAATGTAGAATATATATGTATACTTCAAGGTTGATACGTAGGGATTTGTTGTCTAAACCATATGGAGTTGATTTAAATGAAAAATATATTTTATCTTGGTTTTGGAGTTAAATTATCATCAAATTCCACTTTTGTGATTTTTTGGAGATTTGTGAAAGCAATTAACATTTTATTTTGTGCATGTATAGGTAAAAGAGAAATATTATTGATTTGCACATGCGTAAGCAAAAAAAATAAATATATATTTTAATTTTTTCAATAAAAAACAATAACAAGCATTTAATGTCGGACAATCATCAAGAAAAAGTAGGTGAAAACCGACATTAAAGATAATTAGCATTGAAATCTTTGTTGGACCGGTATGGCAACCCTAGAGGGGGGTGAATAGGGTTTTATTAAGCTAATTAAAACTTTTTACTAATGTGGGCCCAATTAAACAAATTAATACACTTTATACTAACAAGTAATTTAAACCAGAATTTCATGCAAATAAATTCAATCCAAAGTAATCAAGAAATTAAAAGTAATACTTTGAAGCACCCTATTTAATTCTAATAATAAGATTGGTAAAGATATGCAAATTTAAGAACTATCAATCAAAGTAAACAAATATGACCAATTAATTTCAAGGAATAAAAGTTGCAATTAATTTCAAACAATAAACTATAATAGCAAATTAATTGCAAAATTAAATAGGAGAGGGATAGAGAAAATGACACCGGAAATTTATAGTGGTTCGGCACAACCGGCCTACATCCACTTCTCAAGCTCCTCTTGGGTATGTCACTAGAAACCTTGACTCTTTCCACAGCTTAGAGTCGAACCGCTACAATGTTCCTTTTCCGAGCGCAAGAACAAACCCGATCCTTTCCACGGTTGAGGATCAAACCGTTACAACCACTCTTTTTAGGGATCAAGAGCAACCCTTA
The DNA here is from genome assembly GCA_002890555.2 of Lagenaria siceraria. Taxonomy (NCBI): domain Eukaryota; kingdom Viridiplantae; phylum Streptophyta; class Magnoliopsida; order Cucurbitales; family Cucurbitaceae; genus Lagenaria; species Lagenaria siceraria. The sequence goes on along the minus strand of CM016483.1, from coordinate 14,824,662 downwards.
CAATGAATTTTGGAAATGAAGAATAAGATGAGGAAAACTCTCTCAAAGAGTAAATGTACAAATTTAAGCTCTCAATAAATCAATCCTCACAATACAATAAATCTCTCTCAAGAATTAGATGAAAATAATAAAATTGAAGCTTGGAGAGAGAGCAACAATGGAAGCTTAATGAATTATGGAGATTGAAAAATAATAAAAGTTCTTAAAATTTGGAGAAGATAAAGTGTTTAAAAAGAGAGAAAAGTTGTTGGAAACTACATTAAATTTGGACAATTAGATGTTGGTAAAAGAAAATTGAATGGTTGAGATTTAAACTCAACTAGCCGTTAGACACACACATAAAATAATATAAAATTCATTTTCTTTTAAAGGCAACTAGCCGTTAGACGCAAACATATAATAATATTAAATTCATTTTCTTTTTAAAACCATTCTTTTTAAAACCAACAAAAATCAAAAGCTCCATGTGTCACTTATCTATTTCTCCACTTGTCATCTTCTAGTAGGTCCACTTTGATGATTTGGCTGCCACATCATCGACATCGGGTATTTTTCCGTTAAGCTTGTTCCAGCCATATCTTCTTTGTTTGAACTCCGATTTGAGTGATTCAAATTGTGTTAGAACTGTTGTTCCAAGCTCTACACAATGGACACTTCAAAACACTCAAATTGTTAATAAATAAAAGCAGGTTTGTTATCATCAAAATATTAATTAATTAATTAAGATTAATTAATTAAGATTAATTAATTTGAGATTAAGGGCCAAAAAGCCAACAATCTTAGTCACCTATATTGTCAGTTTAAAACCAACATTAAAGACAATCGACATCGTAGACCTTTTAAAATACGATCTTCGATGTCGGTTGTCAATCGACATTGTACCCCTATAATATCTGTTTTAAACCGACATTAAAGCACAGTTTTGTACTAGTAATAGTGTAAAAAGCAAAAAAAAAATGCATCATTTGACTTGTACATATTTTTGCAGTAATTTTTCTAACAAAATCTTTGTTTGTAAAAAAAAAAAAAAAAACTTTACTTGTTAATAGTATTTTTTAAAAAAAAAAAAAAAAAAAAAAGAAGGGGGGAAGGGGAGAAGCTTCTTGGTCATATGTTAGCATTATTATTTAAAAAAAAAAAAAACAAGTCAAGTAAACTTAGCCTCATCTTCCGTGATAGACAAACTAGGGGATTTAAATCATGTTTGAAAAAGGGTTAAGTTTTCGTCTGAAAAAGAGGATAAAAAAGATAGAGCAAAAAAAAAATAATAACAATAATAATAAAAAGGATTATAAAAAGGAAGAAAATGAAAGAGTTAATGTCATCCATCACACAAGCTTCATATCAAGCTCCCTTTTGCTAATAAGAACTCCACTTTGACCACATTTTATCCAAATTCTATAAAATTCGCATCTTACCACTTATTTCATTGTCCTATATCCTTGACCTACATTCCTTTGTAGACTTAGCAACTCATTTTCTTACCATGCAGACTTGAGCTTTGAGCTAAATAAGGATATCATTGGCCTACACCATGATAATATTGAGACAATTGAATTTTTTTTCCCATCGACCTACAATATTGAAACACAGTTATAGTGGGGCAATTTGTTATTTCCAATTGTTCTATCCCATTAATGTTGTTGTAATGAGGCAACCTCTTGTTTTCATTATCATTACCCATGTATTTGCCAACTTTCCAAAATTTGGACTCATATACTATAAGATGACTTAAAAAAAGTAAATTAATAGTATTTATCTCTTACTGATAGCATTCAAGTTATGATGAAATTTAAAATTTAGTATGTTTTCTTATGACATGTTTAGTTCTTACACTTTTGCCCGCTCATCAAAACCCAAATTCAATCTATTTGAATATCTTTCATAGTCAAATACTTCCCTTTGCTCATTCCTATTCTTATTATCCCTTAAATAATAAGAGTAATTTTCTGAGGACAATAACTGTAAGGATTAGATGTGCTAGCAACCTTGGAGTAGATCTCATTGAAGAATAAAATTCATGTTCAATGTGCAGGCAAATAATTGTTATGAGTTCACAATTGATTCATGACTACTTTTGGAAAATAGAGAACTCTGGATTGTTGAAATTTACAGTGCACCTCGATTGCTTAAAGTATTGAAGTGTCAAAGTGATGTAATATGTTTACTATAAAACATGCTACTGATAATCTTCAATAAAGTGAGGTAGAATGAGTGGAAAGAGAAAAAAGAAAAAAAAAAAGAAAAAGAAAAAGAAGAAAAGAAAAGAAAAATTGGCGGTATTATTTGAACCCTCTATATACTTTGACAGATTTGCTTTCCACATCATAAGCAATGAAATTCTGACTTTGACTTTAGAAGAATGAAGAAGGAACCAATGTTGGGATGAAGTTTGAGAATTAGAAAGTATATGTGGCAAAGAGTCGTATCATGTCATCCTGATTTTGTGACTATGGTAATTGTCGCAACGTCATCGCGACGCGGAGCGGCCGACGTCCTTCCTTAGGGGTCTCTTTTGAGGTAAAAGGTTTGGAGTCGCCATCAATCATTTTAGGGTGTGATTGGTCACCCATTTAAAAAGAAAACAAAAAAATGGTCTACTTTTCCAAAGATAGGTTCGGGGGTCGTTGAGTGTAGGGAAGGTATTAGCACCCTACAACACCAGTTTGAAAGCGTTTATTTCTATTATCTAAAACGGTAATAATAATAATAATAATAAAAAAAACAGATAAAAAATTGACTAAGTAATTCCCAGGTAGAGGTGTTCCCTTACGGTCAAATTAAGTACCTCAGCCTAGACAGAATTATTATCTTAACTAATTATATTCCAGAAATATTTGATAAAAATTAAATAAAAGATAATGTCTCACTAAATTTTACTATAACTTTAATAATAAAGTATAGTTAAAATTCATGAATGATAAAGTACATCAATTTATGTTTGAATTCTCTCTTGAACTATTTTCCTCTAGAACCATATTGACTCTATCATGAGATTTATGGAAAACTTTAAAAGCATTTGAAATTCATTTGAAAATTTCAAAATTTAAATTGAACTAAAGTTTTACTTTGGAAACTTAAGTAATAACTAATTTGAAACTCATTTAGATCATATCCCAACATAAAGCAGTTTTGAAATTCATTTGCAATTCTAGCTTAAATTAGGAAATGCTTATTAAATTCTATTCAATTCAAATGTGGAAAACATTTGTGTTTAAAGTTTGAAATCCAAGAATTTGGAAAAGAAATTTCAACATTAGAGAAAATAACTAAAAACATATTTGAGAGTAGTAAAGTTTTAATTAAAGGCTTAAATTTACCTTTCAATTTATTAAAACACCAAATTCATGAAAATCTCATGTTAACAAAAATCCACAATTTAGGGTCTAATGCATGAAATAGAATCCAATCTTTATTAAGCAACATTCATGGAATATAAAGTAAGCAAAAAGTAAAACATTTGAAAATATATATAAAAAAATCTTTAGTAAATAATAGAATTAGATGAAATAGTGAGAGAGGAGGGTTTAATTAGATGAGAGGGTATAATAATAAATATAAAAATAATAATAATAATAAATGAGTAAATATGGTAAAAATGAGAGGGGAGAGAAAAAGTAAAAAAGGATGTGGGGCCGACTATAAATAAATAAATAATATATTAAAAATGTATGTGGGACCCACTATTAATTAAAATAAATAAATAAATGATATATAAAAAAAAATATGTGGGACCCACTGTTGATTAAAGTAAATAAATAAATATATATATAATAAAGTACGTGGGACCCACTGTTTTTAAAAATAAATAAATAACATATTAGGAAAAAATGCGTGGGATCCACTATTGATTAAAATAAATAAATAAATATATTAAAAATTACATGGGCCCACCTTTACCAAATATCTTCCCCTCTTCTTCTTCCCAGATTCTTCTTCTTGTTCCTTTTCCTTTTTCTTCTCCACCTTCTCCACTTTCTCTTCTTTTACTCTTTTTTACTAATAGATTCGCCGCCGGTCGCCGGAGATTGTTCACGGAGGTTCGTCGGAAATTGTCCTTGGAGGTTTGTCGAAGGGTGGCCATTTGGGTCTTCTCCCTACCCTTTTTTTTACACCTCGTTTCTTTCTTTTTCTTCTCAACTAAAACTTTCTCTTCCTTCTCTAATTTCCCAACTTTCAATCTTTCTTCAATTCTTTTTTCTTCTGTTCTTTCACCTCTTTTTTTTTTTCTACCTTCCATTCTTCTCTTCTTTTCACTGCATTTATAGGTTAGCTTAGTTTTAAAAATAGATATTAAAAGGGGGAGGGGGAATACGTTAAATGGGGAGTTTGAAAAGAGAGAGAAAATGGAAAACAAAATGATTTAAAAAACACTTTTTTTAAAAAAAAAAATAATTTTTCAAAAAATAATTAATAAATAAATAAATAATAAAACCTTAAATTTAATAACAAACCCCTTTTTTTTTAAATATTTGCTATTACCCCCTTTACTCTTTTTTTTTTAAAAAAAACACTAAACTTCCAATTTCATTAAATTATCAAAATTTGATTAAAATCAAACATCATTTTAAAAATGAGCCGAACCAAATACGATGTCTACAGTAATAAGCCTAGGAATTGACCTGTAGTGATTTTATCTCTCATAATATGCATACCCGCTATTGCATCTCAAAGAAGGTGTGTGACGAAATAGTCCTTGCACAAGAAAAAAAAAAAGAAAATTAAGGACTATAAAAAATAAATGACCTTTTGGGATTTGACCTCTCCTGTAATGGTGAAAGAAAGACAACATGACACACCTATAGTTGGGCCATTTCTATTGGTTGAGAAGATTTCCAAGTCAAATGGATTCACGAATAAGTTTGACTTATATGCTGGGGCAGCCACCAACAGATGGAGCAATCAAAGCCAATGTAAGAAAGACATGAAGGAGATGCAGGGAGACAAAATTGCCATGTTGAATATATTTGACTCAATTTTGGTAACATGCAAGACTTTTCCCTTCTTAAAGTGCAAGAAGGTCAAATAATATGAATTAAGGGAAGTCTTTTGAAGCTACCTAATTTAACAAAAGAATGGTACTTTCTAATGATACCTTTCCTGACTGAGGTAGTGAAGTATCTTCAAACACACAAAATCGATTGTAGTGATAATAATCTATCGTTCTCAAAACTTGAACTGGGGCAATAAAATGTTTCAAACGGGAAGAAACTTCTTTGTAAGAATCGAAGCTATGTGATTATCGCTAGACACATCATTCTCATCAATTAATTGAGAAGCTATTTTAAAAGAGAAGCAACCCTAAGAAGAAAGATGATAATTGACTTGAGGAAGTTTATTACAAAGTTTAAAGAAGAGACTTATGCTTGTCAACACACCTGATCAATCTAGTGGCAACATATGAGAGAAATCTTGGTTAGCTATGTCATCAAGTTCTAGAGGAGTTATCTGAAGAAAATTTCACTTTCATCTCTCTTTTGTATCTCTCACCCGTATTTTCTGGTCTTCATGTGTTACTTCTCCATTCATCTATATACCTTTTAGTCCTCGTCTTTAACCTCCCATATATTTTCTTCACCATTCGTATACACTTTCTTTTCCTTAAGTGTCACCTTTTGTACATACTTCTTTTTTTCAACTATTGCTTTGAGAAATGATAATTTTCAGGCATCGTCATCCACTTAAATATCTTAGTAAAAAAAATCTATTATTTTGTCTGAATTGAAAGTCATTCCTCTAGCTTGTTATCTTTTGAAAGTCACGACATTAATTCTTTTCGTGCATGAATTTGTGTGATAGTCAGACCAAACAAAATGATGCTATAAAGTATTTTTTTTTATTAGTCATTCAAATAGTATATGAGACTCTTTTATCCTATCCAATCTCATCATGTCTATCATTCATTCGTGATCGAGCTTATCTAGTGGAGCATTGTGGCAAAGACAAAAGAAGCTGCATTCATATCAAAACAAGGACATTCCCATAAAAAAAAAAAAAAAAGGAAAAAACTTCTCTCTTTCTTCGGACAAAGACAAAACTATAAAGGGAGCTAGATGCTAATTAGAGTTACAGACCTATTTTTTTTAAATTACAAAAAAAAAAATGTTTTTGACATTGTTTTCCATAAATCATTGCATAAGTACTGGGATTTTTTTTTTTATTTTGTGAAAGTCCTCAATAAAATGTTTTCAGTAGAAATTTTTTGTCAAAGCATAGTAAAAATTAAAAACTGCATGCCTGAATAATTCTTTGGAGTCCAAAAAATATATATTTTTTCAAAAATTATTCTTGATGGAGATAATTCCTTAAAAAAAATGGAGATTTTTAAAAATAGAAAAATAAGAAAAACTATTTACACAAAATAGTAAAATTTTTAAATAGTTGTGATAGACGCTGATAGAAGTCTATCAGAGTCTATCAGTAATAGAAATGATAGAAGTCTATCACTGATAGATGCTGATAGAAGTCTATCAATGTCTATCAGTATTTTTTTTGCTATTTTCTGTAAATAGTTTGAAATTTTTTCTATCTGTGAAAATTTCCCTAAAAAAAATTCATGCATAAACACCGGAGCAAATCGTATATAAGAGCTTTTATTTAGAAGGCCTTCATTAAAAAAAAATAAAAAAATTCAGTAAACAATGAAGATCAAGACATGCTTTAATAAGATGTATGACCTAATGAATTCAAATAATTATCATCCAACCATGTCTCAAAGTTTCAAGTCAAGGCACAAGCTAAATTACAGACTATAACCAAGTTGTGAGAAAATAAATGAGCTACTTTGTATAAAGTAACTTGTTTTATTAAGTGCAACAAGAAAGATTGAAAAAGAAGCTATATATCCAACTCTCTCTTCTCTTGTTATGAGGCGATTATTTATCCCTGGCCCTTGACGTTTCTCTCTGTGAAGATGCTTGTTTACCCTTGGTCTTCAACTTTCTTCTCTTGTCATGAGGCGCTTGTTTACCCCTGGCCCTTGACGTTTCTCGCTGCAAAGGTGCTTGTTTAACCTTGGCTTCCAGCTTTTCTTCTCTTGTCATGAGGTGCTTGTTTACCTCTGACCCTTGACGTTTCTCGCAGTGAAGGTGCTTGTTTACCTCTGGCCTCCAGTTTTCTTTTCTTGTCATGAGGCGCTTGTTTACCCCTGACCCCTTGACGTTTCTCGCTGTGAATATGTTTGTTTACCTCTGGCCTCCAACTCTCTATTTTCTTGTCATAAGGTGCTTATTTACCCTTGGCCCTTGACGTTTCTTGCTGCGTAGGTGTTTGTTTACCTCTAGCCTCCAACTTTATCTTCTGTTGTCACGAAGTGCTTATTTACTCCTGACCCTTGACGTTTCTCATTGCAAAGGTGCTTGTTTATCCCTAGCCTCCTGATGTAGCCTTTTACTGTCGCTTGTAAATGACCAATAAAATGAAATTTATATTATACTAATCAATACTACCTATACTACCAAGTAATATAAGTGGCAAGGCTGGGTCGATCCGTAGAGAAACACGAAGATTAGTTTCTCAAAGCTAATTATTTAGTTAAAGCGACAAATGGGGGACTTTGTGTGGGATTGGAATAAGTGTATTGAGAAATAAAATGGTGAATGTAAATTTCAAGAAAAGTAAAAGAGGCCTATCCTAATTTTTAGATCAAGTATTCCCAATTGCTTGCTTGACCATAGATTCATCAGATTAACTTCTATATTGTCTACGTTTAGCCAATCACATTTAGAAAAGCTAAGTGGAAGTCCTAATAATCAAATTGATTTTTGTGCTTAGATGAAAAGCATCCTAAACATGCAAATCAATTAGCATTAAGATCTAGGGCTACTGCTAAGACCAAACGAAATAATTTGGAACAACATACTTAAGTGTTCGATGCAAATCTCACCTAAGTTAGTTACACGAATGCTATTGGATTGAAATTTTCGAATCAATATACAACTCTAACTTAAATTTTGTTACTTGGCAATCTAAGAACCCAACGATTACGTATTAGATGTAGATCTATAACAATTAATCATGCAACTTTGACTAGTTTGTCAAAAAATCTCAAAGAAACATAACCATAAATATAATTCCAAGATGAAAATCCATAGACAAAATAGAAACAATCAAGATTTAGAGTTTAGAACAAGTCTGACAAGTTACAATCGGAGGAAACCTCAAAAACTAAGAATTAGGGGTACTTACCTTCCCATTAAGATCAGAAAGCTCAAACATGCCATCTTTCAGCCCAATTATGAAGAAATACTCAAATTAAAACCTAAAACTAATGTTGTAGATGGATAGAGGGCGAAAAAAGAAGAAAACAAGTAGTCATTCGTCCAAAACGGCCACCTGGATCAAAAGATATGACCTAAAAACCGAAGAGGAGTTTTTATACCGCAAGATAGTGCTGCGGTGCTATGGGATAGTGCCACGGCACCGTGAAATCAGTGGCAATTTTGTAATTTTTGTCTCTTTCGGCTAAATTGCTTTGTTAGGACTTGAAATTGGTCCGTTTTAGCTTCGTCTTCTTCCTAATGTTCAATTCTACCTTCAAATTGTTTGATACCTACAAAATAACTTATATAAGTACATTAAATATCATCAACGGGCAAGATTGGAGGCATAAAGATAGCACATTTTAGGTGCTATCACCTCCAACTCTCTTTTTTTGTCATGAGGTGTTTATTTAGCCCTGGCTCTTGACGTTTCTCGCTGCGAAGGTGCTTATTTACCCCTAGCCTCCAGCTCTCTCTTTTCTCGTCATGAGTGTTGGGGCTGATGTCCTAAATCTCGTGGTCTTGTAATTTGTGAACTTGTAGTGGACAAACAAATTATTTATTTAATAACATAACAATTATTTTATTTGAGGTACATTAACCCAAAACCAATAAACTAAGATCCTAGTTTATTTGCTGTAACTTAAACACGTATGTAGAGACATACAAGTGGATCGTGTTTAAGTGATAACCTATAACGGTCTGTAGTAGATGGATAAGACTAGGTACCTTATCCTGATAACACTACGGATACGACCCACTTTGTGATTATTACAAGTGTCGTAAAGTGTCACAAATGTTTAGATGCTAAACGTTCATGTGAAGACTAAAGGAATCAAATTCCCAGCGGAAGCGCATAAACGTCATGCAATCATTCAATTATGAAACACCAAAATATAGAGAAACAAAAATTACAGGATAAACAAAATAATTCTCTTAGCATGTTTTCTACCGAAGGAATAATGAAGAAATTCCACAAACCTTTGAAGACCAATCTTCAGTGAATTTCTTCTTTTCCTTCTCTGGATCACGAACTCTTCAAATCTTCCTCGAACCCGACGAACGTACCGAATGAACACCACCAGAGGGGTTCTTTGCTTTTCTAGGGAATAAGAATCAAAGGAGGGTGTGGGCTCTTCAATTTTTTGTAAGGGAAAAAAATTTAGAGAGAGTTCTTGAAGGAGAAGAGAACTATCTTCCAGAGAGAGCACCTTTTTTTTTTCTTTGTGTTCTCTGAGTATGTTAGTGTGAGAGGATAAGATGGAGGGGAGGGAGTTATCAGCTTCTTCCCACGTATAATAACTCCCTTTTGGGAGTATTATATTAATAATAATATTATCAATATTAAAATAATTTTAATAATAATAATATTATTAATTTAATATATATATGAAATCATATTTAATATCTATACTTAAATAATAATTAATTAACAATTAATTAATTAATTAATAAATTAAATATCACATATTTAATTTTATTTGAATTATATACAAATAATAAACTCTCACATAACCTATAGTTCAAATAGTGATCATATTTACATTAAATTTAACCTATAGTTTTTATATGAATCTAATTCATATAATTAATATTTGAATCTTATTCAAATATTTTGTCTCTCTCATCATTTAAAGTTTAAATTTGAATCTCATTCAAAATATCTTTATATTAGGAGCATTTTTAAAAATAGAAAAATAAGGAAAACTATTTACACAAAATAGCAAATTTTTTAGATAGTTGTGATAGACACTGATGGAAGTCTATCAGGGTCTATCGGTGATAGAAATGATAGAAGTCTATCACTGATAGATGCTGATATAAGTCTATCATTGTCTATCAATGTTTTTTTTTCTTTCTATTTTCTATAAATAGTTTGACATTTTTTCTATATGTGAAAATTTCTCTTTATATTATAATGTATCTATATACATTTTCTTAATTGTATCATATACAATTAATTTCCTTAATTAATTTGAACAATTTAAATTAATCCAAAACAATTTATTCTTATCAAAATCCTTAATGAGCTAGGACCTTATGGACCTATAGATTAGAAGCGTCAATGATATGAGATTAATTAATTAAACTTTTTAATTAAATTAATCAATATTCATTAACTGCATGTCACTCCACTAAAGACCTACAGTTGCACTCTTTGCACTATAGATATATTTTCGTGTCTATGGATATAACCAATCAACGGTAAATTGACCCTTCACAATTGCTCGTAACTATAGCTAGGTCAAATTACTGTTTTACCCCTGTAGTACATCTAACTCTTTAAGTACCACTGATTCCTCTAATAAACAAAAAGTTTTTAGTCCAGCTATAAATTAACCTCTTTCAGGCTAGTGAGAGGGTGAGACCTCAGTGTTCATGACCCAAAATTAACCCTTAAGGGAGCAATTTTTACTTACCCTAAATATGGGAAGGAGTGAATTCCATCTTGTGAGAATACATTTCCAACTACTAACTGACGCCCTTTCGGTGTCGTTTAATTCTTGAAAAGACCTCCAATCAAAAGAAAATTTATAATACATTGAATCCTATACTACTACTACGATGGCATAATAATAGTGATAAGTTTAGGATCGAACCACAGGCGCTAATGATGTTTCGTTGACCTAATTATGTAATTAGAATGTAAAATGAGGGGGAGGGGGGTTTGGTGTGGATAGTGATAAAAGCGTGCAAGAAAAATAAAGTGCAACAGGTAAATATAACCTAGGATGGATTTATTTAGTTTTGAAAGCAAGAGGGATCCTATGCAATTTCAATCATCGATTTCGTTAATTAGACATGTATTTGATTTATGCGTGCACAACAACTTTCTTGACTCTACCGAACTAGTCTTTACAAAGGCAGACAACTAATTAGGAATGAACCAAGGAAGTGTCCTAACTAGTAATTTAAATTTTAAAGCAAAGCCCTAATTACCCTACATGTCTTAAGTCCTACTGGGTTCAAACGGCCATATAAAATTAAGAACAATCGCGAGAGCGTCGCTGTGCTGACGCTGGCTTTACTTATTTATTTAATTTTTTAACCGCAGCGTAGCGACGTTGCAAGGCTGCGTAGCTACGCTACCTACAATTCCTAGCAACGCTAGTTACTGCCTTGCAGCGTAGCGCTACGCTCCAGAGCGTAGGGACGCTGACCATCAGGTGTAATTTAGTCATTTCGCATCCTCAAACCTCTAGGTGTCCAATTTAACTTTCAATAGCTCCAAATCAACCCCAAACGGCCCATAACACACCAAAATGCATGAATTGCTCGAATTCCTACAAAAATAGACATTTAATCATATAAAACATAACAAGCAAGCTAGATTAAAGATATAAGAACAACTCTTTTCGAGAGCTATTAGCACCCTACTCAGACAAATCTCCAAGATCGTAGGCTTATTGAGTTAGCAATCTGGCACTCTCACCCATACAGATCAAAAGATTGCCCTCATAAACAGGAGTTCATATTCCACTCAGTATTAAGGTCAAGTCACTTATGGTCATCCTATGAAATGTTAATTTCTTCAATTAACAGTGTTATAAGGAGAAACTGGATATTTCGCGGTCCGGTCTTATACAAACTCTTAGCATAGGATACCTCCAATCACATGTCTCCACATGAACAATTAGGATCACATCGTTTGTAACACTTTACAACTCTTGTAACAATTACAAAGTGGGTCGTATCCGTAGTATTACCACATGAACAATTAAGATCACATCGTTTGTAACACTTTACAACTCTTGTAACAATTACAAAGTGGGTCGTATTCGTAGTATTACCAAGTTAAGGCACCTAACCTTATCCCTATACTACAGACCTTTTTGGTTATTACTTAAACATGATCCAACCTTGTATGTCAACTACATACATGTTTAAGTTTACATGAAATAATCATGGATCTTGTTTATTTGATTTGAATTAATGCAACAAGAGTCAAATATAATAACTCTTTATTTTATTGATACAATAATTTGTATTTACAAGAATTACAAATGACGAGAAACTAGAGGTTTAGGACACCAGTCCCAACAGAGACATGTGAGTGGGGATATCCTATATATGTGAGACATGTAGAAGACTAGACTGCAAAATGATTAGTCTCTCATATGAACATCATTGCTTGATGAGACTTACATTTCACTAGGATGATCATAGGTGACTCGACCTTAATCCTGATTCAGTTGTGAACTCCTGCCTGTGAGGAAAATCCTTTGATTTGTAAGGGTGAGAGTGGTCAGGTTTTCTGACTCAATAAGCCTACCACTTTGGGGATTTATTCAAGCAGGTAGCTGGGAACTCAACTATACAAGAAGGAATTCACATCTTATGAATTGCTCCCTTAAGAGCTGATACTGGGTCTTGAACAATGAGGCACCCCACCCTCTCACTGGCCAAAGAAGGGTCTAGCTCATAGTTGGACTATGACTAAATTGTTCATTAGAGGGATCAGTGGTGCTTAAGGAGTTAAAGGTAACACAGGGAAAAAACGGTAATTTGACATTGCTGTGTTACGAGCAATTTGTGAAGGGTTGACTTGTCGTTGATTGATTAAATCCATAGACACAAAAATATATCTACGGTGTGAAGAGTACAGTTGCCGGTCTTTAGTGGAGTGACTGACAGTTAATGAATGTTGGTTAATTAATTAATCTTGAATCATTGGAGCTTCTAATCTGCAGGGCCATAAAGTCCCCTTGCTAGCTTGTTAAGGAGAAAACAAGGAATAGTAGTTTTGAAATAATTTGAATTGTTCAAATTATATTGAAGGAAATAAAAGAGTATTTTATATTAATGTGATTAATATAAAGATTTAATGTTTATTGATACATTATAATATATAGTTAATCATAAATAAGATTTATAATTAAAACTATATATTATATGAGAGATAAATATTTGAATATGTTTCAAATATTATTTATATGAATGAGATTCATATAAATACTATAGGTTAAATTTTAATGTGAATAGGATTCATATTAAAACTATAGGTTAAAGAGAGAGATATGCATTTAATATGCTTAATATATAGTTAATTAGTTAACTATTATTTAATTAATTATATATTTATATATATTAATTATTTTTATTTTAATATATAATTCAATAAATCTCCATTACTGGGGAGTTACTCTCATTTAACGGGAAGTGGGGAGTTAGAGTAACTCCCCACCTCACTCTCTCATTTATCTGTGTTTTAATACACAGATGATAAATACAGTTTTGTGAGAAGAGAATACAACGTGAGAAAAGTTCTTTGATTCCTCAGAACAAAAGGTTGCTCTGTATTTTGATTCTCTCATAAAAACTCCCTCATCCAAAACCAAAAAGAAAAGGACACCACACTTCCTTTAATCCTTGCCAGAGAATAGCAAGGTCACCGTGTGGTAGTGTTCCTGTCAATTTGGAGAAGAGATTAGAGAAGCAAAGAAAATCAACAAGGGTAAAGTTTTCTTCCATTTTTAAGCCTTTTTTTTTTTAAAAAAAAAATCTTTCTTATCTTTCATGCATTTTTTAGTTCTCTTTCTTTTCAACTTAAGCTCTACATGCTTAGAATTCTTTTATTCGACCTAGATTTCTGTTGTCACATCAAAAGGCCGACCTTTAGCTTAAGAGTAACCCCTCTTGTTCCAAAGTGTAATACTAGACAAAGTGGAAAACAAGTCTTTGAGAGAGTTGAGTAAAAAAAAAGCAAAAGTTTCAAAAAAAAAAAAAAAAAAGAGTTATAATAATAATAAAAAAAAAGGTATTCCTTGTTATCTATGTCTAAAATAAAAGAGTGTGTGTGTGCATGGATAGAGGTGAAAAGAGCTACCCCCATTGTGATAAGTTAGGATCCCACGAGAAAATAGTGGATTGACTCTCTACTTTGGGTGTGTGAAAGCTAGCCCTCTAGGTAAAACATATGCCCTCTATCCTTTGTGTGTGTGAGTAAGGCACCCTTGTCTTTAGTATTGCCATTTTTTTTTGCAAGCTTGGTATGTCTAGAGCTAATAACTAAGCCAGAGTAGGGGGAATACGGATTGAAAACCTTATAAAACCATTCCAAGTCATGTAAGCTTAACCAGTAAGAGCTTGAACTTTTCCATGCATGAATAGACTTAGAATCATTTTTCTAAAAAATGTGCGCTTAATTGATTGATCATCGTTTGGATCTCATTTTTTATTGCATTGCTTATCTTTTGAGACTGTTGAGAGGCGAGAATCATTCCTTTCCAATTTGAACATTAGCTTGAATGTTTCTTAAAAGAGCATGTCTAACCAAGACTTTCTAATTCTAACATATTTAACTATTTTTACATTTAATCTTGCATGCTCATAAGCATATAGCAAGCATGAATAAATAGGAAGCAAGACAACATTCTAATAAGCATGTACATGTCATTCCTTGCATGATTGATTGATTGATTCTTTGCATATACTTAGATTCTATTTCCTTGCTTGGAACGATCAAGATTAAAGTTGGGGGTGATTTGATAGCGCCTTAAAAGCGGTACGTTTCATAGGTTTAATCTCCCTTAATTACTTGATATTACTCAATAATTCCCTTATTTTGTAGGAAATAATCATCAAATGGTAAAATGGTCTTGGAGCTAAAACAAGCCCAAAACGAGCTAAGGAGCATCAAAAGTCAACAAGGGGTCAAAATTACCAAAATACCCATGTGAAGAGCGTCGCACAGTTAGCTTTATGCCCCAATTATGCTCAAGACCCGAGAGCTACATTTTTCTGCAAAAGTAAGAAGCGTCACGACGCTAAGCCCAGCCTAGCGCTACGCTGCAGAAACTCAGACCAACGTTGCGACACTGTTGACAGTTTTTAAAAGGAATTCTTTTTTTCTTGCCCAAGAGAGAGACCCATTTCCTTATATTTTTCAGAGAGCTTTTCGATTCTTTCTGTATTTTCTCTCCATTATCTTGTATCCTTTCACTAATTCGTTGAAGATCCATAGATGGATGCAAGTCTAAAGTACTTTTCATGGAAATTTAGTAGTTGTTGTTTAATTTCTTGAGGATTTCTTGTTAATTCTTTGATTGAATTGCATGAATCTTAATTGATCATTGTGTTTAATTTTGAAATTTGTTTCGATTGAATTGCCAACTCATGTTTAGATTCAAGTTCTAGTTTGCAAATTCATAATGTGCTAAGCATCAAATTTATGAACAGGTTGCACGATTAAGAATTCTTGCATTCGTTTAAAGCATGTTTCCTTTAAATCAATGCTTGATGAACTAGTTAGGATTAATCAATAAATCAGATTAACGAAGAGGCTATCCATTCTTTAATTCGTCGCAACTACGAAGCCTTGTTCTTAATGCAAATTTCATTTGGTGTTGAAAACCGCTAAAGGATATACATGCTAAAATGGAATTTAGAGTGAATCTTGAAGTAATTCTTTATTTACAACTTAGGACAATTAGAAATTATGCTTTAATTTGACTAGCTTTATGAGTTAGAATAATTAGGGCTTTAATCACTTTTTGGTTATGGATTCATAGCATAAATCAGTATTTTTGATTCTATGATGGAAATTGAACTAAATTCACTAAACTTCCCCTTCATATCAACTTGTCTCTAAAAAATATCATAAACCCAAAAATATTCTAAAATTCTTGCACCACTTTCATTTTCTTTTTCACAAACCCCCTAAAAAT
This sequence comes from Lagenaria siceraria, assembly GCA_002890555.2. Classification (NCBI taxonomy): domain Eukaryota; kingdom Viridiplantae; phylum Streptophyta; class Magnoliopsida; order Cucurbitales; family Cucurbitaceae; genus Lagenaria; species Lagenaria siceraria. Next base: position 14,808,734 of record CM016483.1, on the reverse strand, counting down.
AGATAGAATTCGATTGATTGCCTTTAATAGTTTAACCGATCTCTACGGATTGATCCCAAACTTACCGCTTATACTAAATTGTTGATTATTCATAAGTTTGAGTTATAAATTCATTTGATGCTTTAAATATGTTTAAAGACGCACTTTTTTAGTGCAGTCAATCATATATCGATATGTCGTGTTGATCAACCTTTAAATTATTCTCTGTATAACTGATATCAGGATCTATTCGTCTTCTTCGTTTAGATCACTTTGAAATGAAGCATCAGAATTTTATGAGGAAACAAACAACTTTCAATGTCATCCTTGTCCCACATTAGAAAAAATTGAAGCTACATCTACCTTTAAGAAATCAAGAGTGAAGCATGACAATTGTCGAGCTAGGTAACAAAGGCTTGTAATCCATACGAGGGCTTTAAGTGGTTGGAGGTTAGTGCTTCCCATTTGGTTGGGACTTGGAAGACGTCTACTTGCTCACCCAGTTCAAGAAGGGAGTTGGGCCTCGCATTCTGGGCAAAAGCCCAAAGTGCAATGTCATTAGATCGGAGGAAACTGCGTGAGGCTGGCTTTACAGAGCAGCGTCACCTCCTGCTCTCGTCAGTGGATGGATAATGAGCCAGTTCTTTCAAGCCCAAGATTGCCTCATAGAATGTTCTGAATATTTTTTATTTTGACCCCTTGTTAATATTTTTTATTTTATTCCTTTCATTTAGATCCGTTTCATTGCAAAAAAAATAATAAATAAAGAAAACAGGTGATCGTTGTGGAACATTCAAGTGCTTCATTTCCATTTTTTTATTTTGGTATCATATAACGATATGTCGTGTTGATGGGCCTCCAAATTATTCTCTGTACAACTGAGAACATGGTCCATTCGTCTTCTTCGTTTCGATCGTCCTGAAAAGAAGCATCACAAATTTGTGGGAAAACACATCAACTTTCAATGCCATCCTTGTCCCACATTGGAAAAATTCGAAGCTACTTCTTTATATAAGAATTCAAGAGTGAAGCATGACCATCGCCGAGCCGCGTAACAAAGGCTTGTAACCCATGTGGGGGCTTTAAGTTTGTTGGAGGTTGGTGCTTCCCATTTGGTTGGGACTTGGAAGAGGTCTACTTGCTCGCCCATTTCAAGTAGGGAGTTGGGCCTCGCATTACGGGCGAAAGCCCAAAGTGCGATGCCTTTAGATCGGAGGAAACTGCGTGAGGCTGGCTTTACAGAGCAGCGTCACCTCCTGCTCTCGTCAGTGGATGGATAACGAGCCAGTTCTTTCAAGCCCAAGATTGCCTCATAGGATGTTCTGAACCTGACAACCTACTTTTTTTTTATTCTAATGAGGCCAAATTATATAATCCCCTGTAGTCCCCACATATAAAGTTGCAAAACTTATTAATATTTTTTATTTTATTCCTTTCATTTAGATCCGTTTCATTGCAAAAAAAATAATAAATAAAGAAAACAGGTGATCGTTGTGGAACATTCAAGTGCTTCATTTCCATTTTTTTATTTTGGTATCATATAACGATATGTCGTGTTGATGGGCCTCCAAATTATTCTCTGTACAACTGAGAACATGGTCCATTCGTCTTCTTCGTTTCGATCGTCCTGAAAAGAAGCATCACAAATTTGTGGGAAAACACATCAACTTTCAATGCCATCCTTGTCCCACATTGGAAAAATTCGAAGCTACTTCTTTCTATAAGTATTCAAGAGTGAAGCATGACCATCGCCGAGCCGCGTAACAAAGGCTTGTAACCCATGTGGGGGCTTTAAGTTTGTTGGAGGTTGGTGCTTCCCATTTGGTTGGGACTTGGAAGAGGTCTACTTGCTCGCCCATTTCAAGTAGCCATTTGGTTGGGACTTGGAAGAGGTCTACTTGCTCGCCCATTTCAAGTAGGGAGTTGGGTCTCGCATTACGGGCGAAAGCCAAAAGTGCGATGCCTTTAGATCGGAGGAAACTGCGTGAGGCTGGCTTTACAGAGCAGCGTCACCTCCTGCTCTCGTCAGTGGATGGATAACGAGCCAGTTCTTTCAAGCCCAATATTGCCTCATAGGATGTTCTGAACCTGACAACCTTCTTTTTTTTATTCTAATGAGGCCAAATTATATAATCCCCTGTAGTCCCCACATATAAAGTTGCAAAACTTACTAATATTTTTTATTTTATTCCTTTCATTTAGATCCGTTTCATTGCAAAAAAATAATAAATAAAGAAAACAGGTGATCGTTGTGGAACATTCAAGTGCTTCATTTCCATTTTTTTATTTTGGTATCATATATCGATATGTCGTGTTGATGGGCCTCCAAATTATTCCCTGTACAACTGAGAACATGGTCCATTCGTCTTCTTCGTTTCGATCGTCATGAAAAGAAGCATCACAAATTTGTGGGAAAACACATCAAATTTCAATGCCATCCTTGTCCCACATTGGAAAAATTCGAAGCTACTTCTTTCTATAAGTATTCAAGAGTGAAGCATGACCATCGCCGAGCCGCGTAACAAAGGCTTGTAACCCATGTGGGGGCTTTAAGTTTGTTGGAGGTTGGTGCTTCCCATTTGGTTGGGACTTGGAAGAGGTCTACTTGCTCGCCCATTTCAAGTAGGGAGTTGGGTCTCGCATTACGGGCGAAAGCCAAAAGTGCGATGCCTTTAGATCGGAGGAAACTGCGTGAGGCTGGCTTTACAGAGCAGCGTCACCTCCTGCTCTCGTCAGTGGATGGATAACGAGCCAGTTCTTTCAAGCCCAAGATTGCCTCATAGGATGTTCTGAACCTGACAACCTTCTTTTTTTTATTCTAATGAGGCCAAATTATATAATCCCCTGTAGTCCCCACATATAAAGTTGCAAAACTTACTAATTTTTTATTTTATTCCTTTCATTTAGATCCGTTTCATTGCAAAAAAATAATAAATAAAGAAAACAGGTGATCGTTGTGGAACATTCAAGTGCTTCATTTCCATTTTTTATTTTGGTATCATATATCGATATGTCGTGTTGATGGGCCTCCAAATTATTCCCTGTACAACTGAGAACATGGTCCATTCGTCTTCTTCGTTTCGATCGTCCTGAAAAGAAGCATCACAAATTTGTGGGAAAACACATCAAATTTCAATGCCATCCTTGTCCCACATTGGAAAAATTCGAAGCTACTTCTTTCTATAAGTATTCAAGAGTGAAGCATGACCATCGCCGAGCCGCGTAACAAAGGCTTGTAACCCATGTGGGGGCTTTAAGTTTGTTGGAGGTTGGTGCTTCCCATTTGGTTGGGACTTGGAAGAGGTCTACTTGCTCGCCCATTTCAAGTAGGGAGTTGGGCCTCGCATTACGGGCGAAAGCCCAAAGTGCGATGCCTTTAGATCGGAGGAAACTGCGTGAGGCTGGCTTTACAGAGCAGCGTCACCTCCTGCTCTCGTCAGTGGATGGATAACGAGCCAGTTCTTTCAAGCCCAAGATTGCCTCATAGGATGTTCTGAACCTGACAACCTACTTTTTTTTTATTCTAATGAGGCCAAATTATATAATCCCCTGTAGTCCCCACATATAAAGTTGCAAAACTTACTAATATTTTTTATTTTATTCCTTTCATTTAGATCCGTTTCATTGCAAAAAAATAATAAATAAAGAAAACAGGTGATCGTTGTGGAACATTCAAGTGCTTCATTTCCATTTTTTATTTTGGTATCATATATCGATATGTCGTGTTGATGGGCCTCCAAATTATTCCCTGTACAACTGAGAACATGGTCCATTCGTCTTCTTCGTTTCGATCGTCCTGAAAAGAAGCATCACAAATTTGTGGGAAAACACATCAAATTTCAATGCCATCCTTGTCCCACATTGGAAAAATTCGAAGCTACTTCTTTCTATAAGTATTCAAGAGTGAAGCATGACCATCGCCGAGCCGCGTAACAAAGGCTTGTAACCCATGTGGGGGCTTTAAGTTTGTTGGAGGTTGGTGCTTCCCATTTGGTTGGGACTTGGAAGAGGTCTACTTGCTCGCCCATTTCAAGTAGGGAGTTGGGCCTCGCATTACGGGCGAAAGCCCAAAGTGCGATGCCTTTAGATCGGAGGAAACTGCGTGAGGCTGGCTTTACAGAGCAGCGTCACCTCCTGCTCTCGTCAGTGGATGGATAACGAGCCAGTTCTTTCAAGCCCAAGATTGCCTCATAGGATGTTCTGAACCTGACAACCTACTTTTTTTTTATTCTAATGAGGCCAAATTATATAATCCCCTGTAGTCCCCACATATAAAGTTGCAAAACTTACTAATATTTTTTATTTTATTCCTTTCATTTAGATCCGTTTCATTGCAAAAAAATAATAAATAAAGAAAACAGGTGATCGTTGTGGAACATTCAAGTGCTTCATTTCCATTTTTTTATTTTGGTATCATATATCGATATGTCGTGTTGATGGGCCTCCAAATTATTCCCTGTACAACTGAGAACATGGTCCATTCGTCTTCTTCGTTTCGATCGTCCTGAAAAGAAGCATCACAAATTTGTGGGAAAACACATCAAATTTCAATGCCATCCTTGTCCCACATTGGAAAAATTCGAAGCTACTTCTTTCTATAAGTATTCAAGAGTGAAGCATGACCATCGCCGAGCCGCGTAACAAAGGCTTGTAACCCATGTGGGGGCTTTAAGTTTGTTGGAGGTTGGTGCTTCCCATTTGGTTGGGACTTGGAAGAGGTCTACTTGCTCGCCCATTTCAAGTAGGGAGTTGGGTCTCGCATTACGGGCGAAAGCCAAAAGTGCGATGCCTTTAGATCGGAGGAAACTGCGTGAGGCTGGCTTTACAGAGCAGCGTCACCTCCTGCTCTCGTCAGTGGATGGATAACGAGCCAGTTCTTTCAAGCCCAAGATTGCCTCATAGGATGTTCTGAACCTGACAACCTTCTTTTTTTTATTCTAATGAGGCCAAATTATATAATCCCCTGTAGTCCCCACATATAAAGTTGCAAAACTTACTAATATTTTTATTTTATTCCTTTCATTTAGATCCGTTTCATTGCAAAAAAATAATAAATAAAGAAAACAGGTGATCGTTGTGGAACATTCAAGTGCTTCATTTCCATTTTTTTATTTTGGTATCATATATCGATATGTCGTGTTGATGGGCCTCCAAATTATTCCCTGTACAACTGAGAACATGGTCCATTCGTCTTCTTCGTTTCGATCGTCCTGAAAAGAAGCATCACAAATTTGTGGGAAAACACATCAAATTTCAATGCCATCCTTGTCCCACATTGGAAAAATTCGAAGCTACTTCTTTCTATAAGTATTCAAGAGTGAAGCATGACCATCGCCGAGCCGCGTAACAAAGGCTTGTAACCCATGTGGGGGCTTTAAGTTTGTTGGAGGTTGGTGCTTCCCATTTGGTTGGGACTTGGAAGAGGTCTACTTGCTCGCCCATTTCAAGTAGGGAGTTGGGCCTCGCATTACGGGCGAAAGCCCAAAGTGCGATGCCTTTAGATCGGAGGAAACTGCGTGAGGCTGGCTTTACAGAGCAGCGTCACCTCCTGCTCTCGTCAGTGGATGGATAACGAGCCAGTTCTTTCAAGCCCAAGATTGCCTCATAGGATGTTCTGAACCTGACAACCTACTTTTTTTTTATTCTAATGAGGCCAAATTATATAATCCCCTGTAGTCCCCACATATAAAGTTGCAAAACTTATTAATATTTTTTATTTTATTCCTTTCATTTAGATCCGTTTCATTGCAAAAAAAATAATAAATAAAGAAAACAGGTGATCGTTGTGGAACATTCAAGTGCTTCATTTCCATTTTTTTATTTTGGTATCATATAACGATATGTCGTGTTGATGGGCCTCCAAATTATTCTCTGTACAACTGAGAACATGGTCCATTCGTCTTCTTCGTTTCGATCGTCCTGAAAAGAAGCATCACAAATTTGTGGGAAAACACATCAACTTTCAATGCCATCCTTGTCCCACATTGGAAAAATTCGAAGCTACTTCTTTCTATAAGTATTCAAGAGTGAAGCATGACCATCGCCGAGCCGCGTAACAAAGGCTTGTAACCCATGTGGGGGCTTTAAGTTTGATGGAGGTTGGTGCTTCCCATTTGGTTGGGACTTGGAAGAGGTCTACTTGCTCGCCCATTTCAAGTAGGGAGTTGGGCCTCGCATTACGGGCGAAAGCCAAAAGTGCGATGCCTTTAGATCGGAGGAAACTGCGTGAGGCTGGCTTTACAGAGCAGCGTCACCTCCTGCTCTCGTCAGTGGATGGATAACGAGCCAGTTCTTTCAAGCCCAATATTGCCTCATAGGATGTTCTGAACCTGACAACCTTCTTTTTTTATTCTAATGAGGCCAAATTATATAATCCCCTGTAGTCCCCACATATAAAGTTGCAAAACTTACTAATATTTTTTATTTTATTCCTTTCATTTAGATCCGTTTCATTGCAAAAAAATAATAAATAAAGAAAACAGGTGATCGTTGTGGAACATTCAAGTGCTTCATTTCCATTTTTTTATTTTGGTATCATATATCGATATGTCGTGTTGATGGGCCTCCAAATTATTCCCTGTACAACTGAGAACATGGTCCATTCGTCTTCTTCGTTTCGATCGTCCTGAAAAGAAGCATCACAAATTTGTGGGAAAACACATCAAATTTCAATGCCATCCTTGTCCCACATTGGAAAAATTCGAAGCTACTTCTTTCTATAAGTATTCAAGAGTGAAGCATGACCATCGCCGAGCCGCGTAACAAAGGCTTGTAACCCATGTGGGGGCTTTAAGTTTGTTGGAGGTTGGTGCTTCCCATTTGGTTGGGACTTGGAAGAGGTCTACTTGCTCGCCCATTTCAAGTAGGGAGTTGGGCCTCGCATTACGGGCGAAAGCCCAAAGTGCGATGCCTTTAGATCGGAGGAAACTGCGTGAGGTTGGCTTTACAGAGCAGCGTCACCTCCTGCTCTCGTCAGTGGATGGATAACGAGCCAGTTCTTTCAAGCCCAAGATTGCCTCATAGGATGTTCTGAACCTGACAACCTACTTTTTTTTTATTCTAATGAGGCCAAATTATATAATCCCCTGTAGTCCCCACATATAAAGTTGCAAAACTTATTAATATTTTTTATTTTATTCCTTTCATTTAGATCCGTTTCATTGCAAAAAAAATAATAAATAAAGAAAACAGGTGATCGTTGTGGAACATTCAAGTGCTTCATTTCCATTTTTTTATTTTGGTATCATATAACGATATGTCGTGTTGATGGGCCTCCAAATTATTCTCTGTACAACTGAGAACATGGTCCATTCGTCTTCTTCGTTTCGATCGTCCTGAAAAGAAGCATCACAAATTTGTGGGAAAACACATCAAATTTCAATGCCATCCTTGTCCCACATTGGAAAAATTCGAAGCTACTTCTTTCTATAAGTATTCAAGAGTGAAGCATGACCATCGCCGAGCCGCGTAACAAAGGCTTGTAACCCATGTGGGGGCTTTAAGTTTGTTGGAGGTTGGTGCTTCCCATTTGGTTGGGACTTGGAAGAGGTCTACTTGCTCGCCCATTTCAAGTAGGGAGTTGGGCCTCGCATTACGGGCGAAAGCCCAAAGTGCGATGCCTTTAGATCGGAGGAAACTGCGTGAGGTTGGCTTTACAGAGCAGCGTCACCTCCTGCTCTCGTCAGTGGATGGATAACGAGCCAGTTCTTTCAAGCCCAAGATTGCCTCATAGGATGTTCTGAACCTGACAACCTACTTTTTTTTTATTCTAATGAGGCCAAATTATATAATCCCCTGTAGTCCCCACATATAAAGTTGCAAAACCCAAGATTGCCTCATAGGATGTTCTGAACCTGACAACCTACTTTTTTTTTATTCTAATGAGGCCAAATTATATAATCCCCTGTAGTCCCCACATATAAAGTTGCAAAACTTATTAATATTTTTTATTTTATTCCTTTCATTTAGATCCGTTTCATTGCAAAAAAAATAATAAATAAAGAAAACAGGTGATCGTTGTGGAACATTCAAGTGCTTCATTTCCATTTTTTTATTTTGGTATCATATAACGATATGTCGTGTTGATGGGCCTCCAAATTATTCTCTGTACAACTGAGAACATGGTCCATTCGTCTTCTTCGTTTCGATCGTCCTGAAAAGAAGCATCACAAATTTGTGGGAAAACACATCAACTTTCAATGCCATCCTTGTCCCACATTGGAAAAATTCGAAGCTACTTCTTTCTATAAGTATTCAAGAGTGAAGCATGACCATCGCCGAGCCGCGTAACAAAGGCTTGTAACCCATGTGGGGGCTTTAAGTTTGATGGAGGTTGGTGCTTCCCATTTGGTTGGGACTTGGAAGAGGTCTACTTGCTCGCCCATTTCAAGTAGGGAGTTGGGCCTCGCATTACGGGCGAAAGCCAAAAGTGCGATGCCTTTAGATCGGAGGAAACTGCGTGAGGCTGGCTTTACAGAGCAGCGTCACCTCCTGCTCTCGTCAGTGGATGGATAACGAGCCAGTTCTTTCAAGCCCAATATTGCCTCATAGGATGTTCTGAACCTGACAACCTTCTTTTTTTTATTCTAATGAGGCCAAATTATATAATCCCCTGTAGTCCCCACATATAAAGTTGCAAAACTTACTAATATTTTTTATTTTATTCCTTTCATTTAGATCCGTTTCATTGCAAAAAAAATAATAAATAAAGAAAACAGGTGATCGTTGTGGAACATTCAAGTGCTTCATTTCCATTTTTTTATTTTGGTATCATATATCGATATGTCGTGTTGATGGGCCTCCAAATTATTCCCTGTACAACTGAGAACATGGTCCATTCGTCTTCTTCGTTTCGATCGTCCTGAAAAGAAGCATCACAAATTTGTGGGAAAACACATCAAATTTCAATGCCATCCTTGTCCCACATTGGAAAAATTCGAAGCTACTTCTTTCTATAAGTATTCAAGAGTGAAGCATGACCATCGCCGAGCCGCGTAACAAAGGCTTGTAACCCATGTGGGGGCTTTAAGTTTGTTGGAGGTTGGTGCTTCCCATTTGGTTGGGACTTGGAAGAGGTCTACTTGCTCGCCCATTTCAAGTAGGGAGTTGGGTCTCGCATTACGGGCGAAAGCCAAAAGTGCGATGCCTTTAGATCGGAGGAAACTGCGTGAGGCTGGCTTTACAGAGCAGCGTCACCTCCTGCTCTCGTCAGTGGATGGATAACGAGCCAGTTCTTTCAAGCCCAATATTGCCTCATAGGATGTTCTGAACCTGACAACCTTCTTTTTTTTATTCTAATGAGGCCAAATTATATAATCCCCTGTAGTCCCCACATATAAAGTTGCAAAACTTACTAATATTTTTTATTTTATTCCTTTCATTTAGATCCGTTTCATTGCAAAAAAATAATAAATAAAGAAAACAGGTGATCGTTGTGGAACATTCAAGTGCTTCATTTCCATTTTTTATTTTGGTATCATATATCGATATGTCGTGTTGATGGGCCTCCAAATTATTCCCTGTACAACTGAGAACATGGTCCATTCGTCTTCTTCGTTTCGATCGTCCTGAAAAGAAGCATCACAAATTTGTGGGAAAACACATCAAATTTCAATGCCATCCTTGTCCCACATTGGAAAAATTCGAAGCTACTTCTTTCTATAAGTATTCAAGAGTGAAGCATGACCATCGCCGAGCCGCGTAACAAAGGCTTGTAACCCATGTGGGGGCTTTAAGTTTGTTGGAGGTTGGTGCTTCCCATTTGGTTGGGACTTGGAAGAGGTCTACTTGCTCGCCCATTTCAAGTAGGGAGTTGGGCCTCGCATTACGGGCGAAAGCCCAAAGTGCGATGCCTTTAGATCGGAGGAAACTGCGTGAGGTTGGCTTTACAGAGCAGCGTCACCTCCTGCTCTCGTCAGTGGATGGATAACGAGCCAGTTCTTTCAAGCCCAAGATTGCCTCATAGGATGTTCTGAACCTGACAACCTACTTTTTTTTTATTCTAATGAGGCCAAATTATATAATCCCCTGTAGTCCCCACATATAAAGTTGCAAAACTTATTAATATTTTTTATTTTATTCCTTTCATTTAGATCCGTTTCATTGCAAAAAAAATAATAAATAAAGAAAACAGGTGATCGTTGTGGAACATTCAAGTGCTTCATTTCCATTTTTTTATTTTGGTATCATATAACGATATGTCGTGTTGATGGGCCTCCAAATTATTCTCTGTACAACTGAGAACATGGTCCATTCGTCTTCTTCGTTTCGATCGTCCTGAAAAGAAGCATCACAAATTTGTGGGAAAACACATCAAATTTCAATGCCATCCTTGTCCCACATTGGAAAAATTCGAAGCTACTTCTTTCTATAAGTATTCAAGAGTGAAGCATGACCATCGCCGAGCCGCGTAACAAAGGCTTGTAACCCATGTGGGGGCTTTAAGTTTGTTGGAGGTTGGTGCTTCCCATTTGGTTGGGACTTGGAAGAGGTCTACTTGCTCGCCCATTTCAAGTAGGGAGTTGGGCCTCGCATTACGGGCGAAAGCCCAAAGTGCGATGCCTTTAGATCGGAGGAAACTGCGTGAGGTTGGCTTTACAGAGCAGCGTCACCTCCTGCTCTCGTCAGTGGATGGATAACGAGCCAGTTCTTTCAAGCCCAAGATTGCCTCATAGGATGTTCTGAACCTGACAACCTACTTTTTTTTTATTCTAATGAGGCCAAATTATATAATCCCCTGTAGTCCCCACATATAAAGTTGCAAAACTTATTAATATTTTTTATTTTATTCCTTTCATTTAGATCCGTTTCATTGCAAAAAAAATAATAAATAAAGAAAACAGGTGATCGTTGTGGAACATTCAAGTGCTTCATTTCCATTTTTTATTTTGGTATCATATAACGATATGTCGTGTTGATGGGCCTCCAAATTATTCTCTGTACAACTGAGAACATGGTCCATTCGTCTTCTTCGTTTCGATCGTCCTGAAAAGAAGCATCACAAATTTGTGGGAAAACACATCAACTTTCAATGCCATCCTTGTCCCACATTGGAAAAATTCGAAGCTACTTCTTTCTATAAGTATTCAAGAGTGAAGCATGACCATCGCCGAGCCGCGTAACAAAGGCTTGTAACCCATGTGGGGGCTTTAAGTTTGATGGAGGTTGGTGCTTCCCATTTGGTTGGGACTTGGAAGAGGTCTACTTGCTCGCCCATTTCAAGTAGGGAGTTGGGCCTCGCATTACGGGCGAAAGCCAAAGTGCGATGCCTTTAGATCGGAGGAAACTGCGTGAGGCTGGCTTTACAGAGCAGCGTCACCTCCTGCTCTCGTCAGTGGATGGATAACGAGCCAGTTCTTTCAAGCCCAATATTGCCTCATAGGATGTTCTGAACCTGACAACCTTCTTTTTTTTATTCTAATGAGGCCAAATTATATAATCCCCTGTAGTCCCCACATATAAAGTTGCAAAACTTACTAATATTTTTTATTTTATTCCTTTCATTTAGATCCGTTTCATTGCAAAAAAAATAATAAATAAAGAAAACAGGTGATCGTTGTGGAACATTCAAGTGCTTCATTTCCATTTTTTTATTTTGGTATCATATATCGATATGTCGTGTTGATGGGCCTCCAAATTATTCCCTGTACAACTGAGAACATGGTCCATTCGTCTTCTTCGTTTCGATCGTCCTGAAAAGAAGCATCACAAATTTGTGGGAAAACACATCAAATTTCAATGCCATCCTTGTCCCACATTGGAAAAATTCGAAGCTACTTCTTTCTATAAGTATTCAAGAGTGAAGCATGACCATCGCCGAGCCGCGTAACAAAGGCTTGTAACCCATGTGGGGGCTTTAAGTTTGTTGGAGGTTGGTGCTTCCCATTTGGTTGGGACTTGGAAGAGGTCTACTTGCTCGCCCATTTCAAGTAGGGAGTTGGGTCTCGCATTACGGGCGAAAGCCAAAAGTGCGATGCCTTTAGATCGGAGGAAACTGCGTGAGGCTGGCTTTACAGAGCAGCGTCACCTCCTGCTCTCGTCAGTGGATGGATAACGAGCCAGTTCTTTCAAGCCCAATATTGCCTCATAGGATGTTCTGAACCTGACAACCTTCTTTTTTTTATTCTAATGAGGCCAAATTATATAATCCCCTGTAGTCCCCACATATAAAGTTGCAAAACTTACTAATATTTTTTATTTTATTCCTTTCATTTAGATCCGTTTCATTGCAAAAAAATAATAAATAAAGAAAACAGGTGATCGTTGTGGAACATTCAAGTGCTTCATTTCCATTTTTTTATTTTGGTATCATATATCGATATGTCGTGTTGATGGGCCTCCAAATTATTCCCTGTACAACTGAGAACATGGTCCATTCGTCTTCTTCGTTTCGATCGTCCTGAAAAGAAGCATCACAAATTTGTGGGAAAACACATCAAATTTCAATGCCATCCTTGTCCCACATTGGAAAAATTCGAAGCTACTTCTTTCTATAAGTATTCAAGAGTGAAGCATGACCATCGCCGAGCCGCGTAACAAAGGCTTGTAACCCATGTGGGGGCTTTAAGTTTGTTGGAGGTTGGTGCTTCCCATTTGGTTGGGACTTGGAAGAGGTCTACTTGCTCGCCCATTTCAAGTAGGGAGTTGGGCCTCGCATTACGGGCGAAAGCCCAAAGTGCGATGCCTTTAGATCGGAGGAAACTGCGTGAGGCTGGCTTTACAGAGCAGCGTCACCTCCTGCTCTCGTCAGTGGATGGATAACGAGCCAGTTCTTTCAAGCCCAAGATTGCCTCATAGGATGTTCTGAACCTGACAACCTACTTTTTTTTTATTCTAATGAGGCCAAATTATATAATCCCCTGTAGTCCCCACATATAAAGTTGCAAAACTTATTAATATTTTTTATTTTATTCCTTTCATTTAGATCCGTTTCATTGCAAAAAAAATAATAAATAAAGAAAACAGGTGATCGTTGTGGAACATTCAAGTGCTTCATTTCCATTTTTTATTTTGGTATCATATAACGATATGTCGTGTTGATGGGCCTCCAAATTATTCTCTGTACAACTGAGAACATGGTCCATTCGTCTTCTTCGTTTCGATCGTCCTGAAAAGAAGCATCACAAATTTGTGGGAAAACACATCAACTTTCAATGCCATCCTTGTCCCACATTGGAAAAATTCGAAGCTACTTCTTTCTATAAGTATTCAAGAGTGAAGCATGACCATCGCCGAGCCGCGTAACAAAGGCTTGTAACCCATGTGGGGGCTTTAAGTTTGATGGAGGTTGGTGCTTCCCATTTGGTTGGGACTTGGAAGAGGTCTACTTGCTCGCCCATTTCAAGTAGGGAGTTGGGCCTCGCATTACGGGCGAAAGCCCAAAGTGCGATGCCTTTAGATCGGAGGAAACTGCGTGAGGCTGGCTTTACAGAGCAGCGTCACCTCCTGCTCTCGTCAGTGGATGGATAACGAGCCAGTTCTTTCAAGCCCAAGATTGCCTCATAGGATGTTCTGAACCTGACAACCTACTTTTTTTTTATTCTAATGAGGCCAAATTATATAATCCCCTGTAGTCCCCACATATAAAGTTGCAAAACTTATTAATATTTTTTATTTTATTCCTTTCATTTAGATCCGTTTCATTGCAAAAAAAATAATAAATAAAGAAAACAGGTGATCGTTGTGGAACATTCAAGTGCTTCATTTCCATTTTTTTATTTTGGTATCATATAACGATATGTCGTGTTGATGGGCCTCCAAATTATTCTCTGTACAACTGAGAACATGGTCCATTCGTCTTCTTCGTTTCGATCGTCCTGAAAAGAAGCATCACAAATTTGTGGGAAAACACATCAACTTTCAATGCCATCCTTGTCCCACATTGGAAAAATTCGAAGCTACTTCTTTCTATAAGTATTCAAGAGTGAAGCATGACCATCGCCGAGCCGCGTAACAAAGGCTTGTAACCCATGTGGGGGCTTTAAGTTTGTTGGAGGTTGGTGCTTCCCATTTGGTTGGGACTTGGAAGAGGTCTACTTGCTCGCCCATTTCAAGTAGGGAGTTGGGCCTCGCATTACGGGCGAAAGCCCAAAGTGCGATGCCTTTAGATCGGAGGAAACTGCGTGAGGCTGGCTTTACAGAGCAGCGTCACCTCCTGCTCTCGTCAGTGGATGGATAACGAGCCAGTTCTTTCAAGCCCAAGATTGCCTCATAGGATGTTCTGAACCTGACAACCTACTTTTTTTTATTCTAATGAGGCCAAATTATATAATCCCCTGTAGTCCCCACATATAAAGTTGCAAAACTTATTAATAGTTTTTTATTTTATTCCTTTCATTTAGATCCGTTTCATTGCAAAAAAAAATAATAGTGAAAGAAAACAGGAGATCGTTGTGGAACATTCAAGTGCTTCATTTCCATTTTTTATTTTGGTATCATATATCGATATGTCGTGTTGATGGGCCTCCAAATTATTCTCTGTACAACGGAGAACATGGTCCATTCGTCTTCTTCGTTTCGATCGTCCTGAAAAGAAGCATCACAAATTTGTGGGAAAACACATCAACTTTCAATGCCATCCTTGTCCCACATTGGAAAAATTCGAAGCTACTTCTTTCTATAAGTATTCAAGAGTGAAGCATGACCATCGCCGAGCCGCGTAACAAAGGCTTGTAACCCATGTGGGGGCTTTAAGTTTGTTGGAGGTTGGTGCTTCCCATTTGGTTGGGACTTGGAAGAGGTCTACTTGCTCGCCCATTTCAAGTAGGGAGTTGGGCCTCGCATTACGGGCGAAAGCCCAAAGTGCGATGCCTTTAGATCGGAGGAAACTGCGTGAGGCTGGCTTTACAGAGCAGCGTCACCTCCTGCTCTCGTCAGTGGATGGATAACGAGCCAGTTCTTTCAAGCCCAAGATTGCCTCATAGGATGTTCTGAACATGACAACCTTCTTTTTTTTATTCTAATGAGGCCAAATTATATAATCCCCTGTAGTCCCCACATATAAAGTTGCAAAACCAGTTGGTGCTTCCCATTTGGTTGGGACTTGGAAGAGGTCTACTTGCTCGCCCATTTCAAGTAGGGAGTTGGGCCTCGCATTACGGGCGAAAGCCCAAAGTGCGATGCCTTTAGATCGGAGGAAACTGCGTGAGGCTGGCTTTACAGAGCAGCGTCACCTCCTGCTCTCGTCAGTGGATGGATAACGAGCCAGTTCTTTCAAGCCCAAGATTGCCTCATAGGATGTTCTGAACCTGACAACCTTCTTTTTTTTATTCTAATGAGGCCAAATTATATAATCCCCTGTAGTCCCCACATATAAAGTTGCAAAACTTATTAATATTTTTTATTTTATTCCTTTCATTTAGATCCGTTTCATTGCAAAAAAAAATAATAATTAAAGAAAACAGGTGATCGTTGTGGAACATTCAAGTGCTTCATTTCCATTTTTTTATTTTGGTATCATATATCGATATGTCGTGTTGATGGGCCTCCAAATTATTCCCTGTACAACTGAGAACATGGTCCATTCGTCTTCTTCGTTTCGATCGTCCTGAAAAGAAGCATCACAAATTTGTGGGAAAACACATCAACTTTCAATGCCATCCTTGTCCCACATTGGAAAAATTCGAAGCTACTTCTTTCTATAAGTATTCAAGAGTGAAGCATGACCATCGCCGAGCCGCGTAACAAAGGCTTGTAACCCATGTGGGGGCTTTAAGTTTGTTGGAGGTTGGTGCTTCCCATTTGGTTGGGACTTGGAAGAGGTCTACTTGCTCGCCCATTTCAAGTAGGGAGTTGGGCTCGCATTACGGGCGAAAGCCCAAAGTGCGATGCCTTTAGATCGGAGGAAACTGCGTGAGGCTGGCTTTACAGAGCAGAGAGCAGCGTCACCTCCTGCTCTCGTGAGTGGATGGATAACGAGCCAGTTCTTTCAAGCCCAAGATTGCCTCATAGGATGTTCTGAACCTGACAACCTACTTTTTTTTTATTCTAATGTGGCCAAATTATATAATCCCCTGTAGTCCCCACATATAAAGTTGCAAAACTTATTAATAGTTTTTTATTTTATTCCTTTCATTTAGATCCGTTTCATTGCAAAAAAAAATAATAATGAAAGAAAACAGGAGATCGTTGTGGAACATTCAAGTGCTTCATTTCCATTTTTTATTTTGGTATCATATATCGATATGTCGTGTTGATGGGCCTCCAAATTATTCTCTGTACAACGGAGAACATGGTCCATTCGTCTTCTTCGTTTCGATCGTCCTGAAAAGAAGCATCACAAATTTGTGGGAAAACACATCAACTTTCAATGCCATCCTTGTCCTTGGAAAAATTCGAAGCTACTTCTTTCTATAAGTATTCAAGAGTGAAGCATGACCATCGCCGAGCCGCGTAACAAAGGCTTGTAACCCATGTGGGGGCTTTAAGTTTGTTGGAGGTTGGTGCTTCCCATTTGGTTGGGACTTGGAAGAGGTCTACTTGCTCGCCCATTTCAAGTAGGGAGTTGGGCCTCGCATTACGGGCGAAAGCCCAAAGTGCGATGCCTTTAGATCGGAGGAAACTGCGTGAGGCTGGCTTTACAGAGCAGCGTCACCTCCTGCTCTCGTGAGTGGATGGATAACGAGCCAGTTCTTTCAAGCCCAAGATTGCCTCATAGGATGTTCTGAACTTGACAACCTTCTTTTTTTTATTCTAATGAGGCCAAATTATATAATCCCCTGTAGTCCCCACATATAAAGTTGCAAAACCAGTTGGTGCTTCCCATTTGGTTGGGACTTGGAAGAGGTCTACTTGCTCGCCCATTTCAAGTAGGGAGTTGGGCCTCGCATTACGGGCGAAAGCCCAAAGTGCGATGCCTTTAGATCGGAGGAAACTGCGTGAGGCTGGCTTTACAGAGCAGCGTCACCTCCTGCTCTCGTCAGTGGATGGATAACGAGCCAGTTCTTTCAAGCCCAAGATTGCCTCATAGGATGTTCTGAACCTGACAACCTTCTTTTTTTTATTCTAATGAGGCCAAATTATATAATCCCCTGTAGTCCCCACATATAAAGTTGCAAAACTTATTAATATTTTTATTTTATTCCTTTCATTTAGATCCGTTTCATTGCAAAAAAAATAATAATTAAAGAAAACAGGTGATCGTTGTGGAACATTCAAGTGCTTCATTTCCATTTTTTTTATTTTGGTATCATATATCGATATGTCGTGTTGATGGGCCTCCAAATTATTCCCTGTACAACTGAGAACATGGTCCATTCGTCTTCTTCGTTTCGATCGTCCTGAAAAGAAGCATCACAAATTTGTGGGAAAACACATCAACTTTCAATGCCATCCTTGTCCCACATTGGAAAAATTCGAAGCTACTTCTTTCTATAAGTATTCAAGAGTGAAGCATGACCATCGCCGAGCCGCGTAACAAAGGCTTGTAACCCATGTGGGGGCTTTAAGTTTGTTGGAGGTTGGTGCTTCCCATTTGGTTGGGACTTGGAAGAGGTCTACTTGCTCGCCCATTTCAAGTAGGGAGTTGGGCCTCGCATTACGGGCGAAAGCCCAAAGTGCGATGCCTTTAGATCGGAGGAAACTGCGTGAGGCTGGCTTTACAGAGCAGCGTCACCTCCTGCTCTCGTCAGTGGATGGATAACGAGCCAGTTCTAGTTCTTTCAAGCCCAAGATTGCCTCATAGGATGTTCTGAACCTGACAACCTTCTTTTTTTTTATTCTAATGAGGCCAAATTATATAATCCCCTGTAGTCCCCACATATAAAGTTGCAAAACTTATTAATAGTTTTTTATTTTATTCCTTTCATTTAGATCCGTTTCATTGCAAAAAAAAATAATAATGAAAGAAAACAGGAGATCGGTGTGGAACATTCAAGTGCTTCATTTCCATTTTTTATTTTGGTATCATATATCGATATGTCGTGTTGATGGGCCTCCAAATTATTCTCTGTACAACGGAGAACATGGTCCATTCGTCTTCTTCGTTTCGATCGTCCTGAAAAGAAGCATCACAAATTTGTGGGAAAACACATCAACTTTCAATGCCATCCTTGTCCCACATTGGAAAAATTCGAAGCTACTTCTTTCTATAAGTATTCAAGAGTGAAGCATGACCATCGCCGAGCCGCGTAACAAAGGCTTGTAACCCATGTGGGGGCTTTAAGTTTGTTGGAGGTTGGTGCTTCCCATTTGGTTGGGACTTGGAAGAGGTCTACTTGCTCGCCCATTTCAAGTAGGGAGTTGGGCCTCGCATTACGGGCGAAAGCCCAAAGTGCGATGCCTTTAGATCGGAGGAAACTGCGTGAGGCTGGCTTTACAGAGCAGCGTCACCTCCTGCTCTCGTCAGTGGATGGATAACGAGCCAGTTCTTTCAAGCCCAAGATTGCCTCATAGGATGTTCTGAACCTGACAACCTTCTTTTTTTTATTCTAATGAGGCCAAATTATATAATCCCCTGTAGTCCCCACATATAAAGTTGCAAAACCAGTTGGTGCTTCCCATTTGGTTGGGACTTGGAAGAGGTCTACTTGCTCGCCCATTTCAAGTAGGGAGTTGGGCCTCGCATTACGGGCGAAAGCCCAAAGTGCGATGCCTTTAGATCGGAGGAAACTGCGTGAGGCTGGCTTTACAGAGCAGCGTCACCTCCTGCTCTCGTCAGTGGATGGATAACGAGCCAGTTCTTTCAAGCCCAAGATTGCCTCATAGGATGTTCTGAACCTGACAACCTTCTTTTTTTTATTCTAATGAGGCCAAATTATATAATCCCCTGTAGTCCCCACATATAAAGTTGCAAAACTTACTAATATTTTTTATTTTATTCCTTTCATTTAGATCCGTTTCATTGCAAAAAAAATAATAAATAAAGAAAACAGGTGATCGTTGTGGAACATTCAAGTGCTTCATTTCTATTTTTTTATTTTGGTATCATATATCGATATGTCGTGTTGATGGGCCTCCAAATTATTCCCTGTACAACTGAGAACATGGTCCATTCGTCTTCTTCGTTTCGATCGTCCTGAAAAGAAGCATCACAAATTTGTGGGAAAACACATCAACTTTCAATGCCATCCTTGTCCCACATTGGAAAAATTCGAAGCTACTTCTTTCTATAAGTATTCAAGAGTGAAGCATGACCATCGCCGAGCCGCGTAACAAAGGCTTGTAACCCATGTGGGGGCTTTAAGTTTGTTGGAGGTTGGTGCTTCCCATTTGGTTGGGACTTGGAAGAGGTCTACTTGCTCGCCCATTTCAAGTAGGGAGTTGGGCCTCGCATTACGGGCGAAAGCCCAAAGTGCGATGCCTTTAGATCGGAGGAAACTGCGTGAGGTTGGCTTTACAGAGCAGCGTCACCTCCTGCTCTCGTCAGTGGATGGATAACGAGCCAGTTCTTTCAAGCCCAAGATTATTGCCTCATAGGATGTTCTGAACCTGACAACCTTCTTTTTTTTATTCTACTGAGGCCAAATTATATAATCCCCTGTAGTCCCCACATATAAAGTTGCAAAACTTACTAATATTTTTTATTTTATTCCTTTCATTTAGATCCGTTTCATTGCAAAAAAAATAATAAATAAAGAAAACAGGTGATCGTTGTGGAACATTCAAGTGCTTCATTTCCATTTTTTATTTTGGTATCATATATCGATATGTCGTGTTGATGGGCCTCCAAATTATTCCCTGTACAACTGAGAACATGGTCCATTCGTCTTCTTCGTTTCGATCGTCCTGAAAAGAAGCATCACAAATTTGTGGGAAAACACATCAACTTTCAATGCCATCCTTGTCCCACATTGGAAAAATTCGAAGCTACTTCTTTCTATAAGTATTCAAGAGTGAAGCATGACCATCGCCGAGCCGCGTAACAAAGGCTTGTAACCCATGTGGGGGCTTTAAGTTTGTTGGAGGTTGGTGCTTCCCATTTGGTTGGGACTTGGAAGAGGTCTACTTGCTCGCCCATTTCAAGTAGGGAGTTGGGCCTCGCATTACGGGCGAAAGCCCAAAGTGCTCTCGTCAGTGGATGGATAACGAGCCAGTTCTTTCAAGCCCAAGATTGCCTCATAGGATGTTCTGAACCTGACAACCTTCTTTTTTTTATTCTAATAAGGCCAAATTATAAAATCCCCTGTAGTCCCCACATATAAAGTTGCAAAACTTATTAATATTTTTTATTTTATTCCTTTCATTTAGATCCGTTTCATTGCAAAAAAAAATAATAATTAAAGAAAACAGGTGATCGTTGTGGAACATTCAAGTGCTTCATTTCCATTTTTTATTTTGGTATCATATATCGATATGTCGTGTTGATGGGCCTCCAAATTATTCTCTGTACAACTGAGAACATGGTCCATTCGTCTTCTTCGTTTCGATCGTCCTGAAAAGAAGCATCACAAATTTGTGGGAAAACCCATGTGGGGGCTTTAAGTTTGTTGGAGGTTGGTGCTTCCCATTTGGTTGGGACTTGGAAGAGGTCTACTTGCTCGCCCATTTCAAGTAGGGAGTTGGGCCTCGCATTACGGGCGAAAGCCCAAAGTGCGATGCCTTTAGATCGGAGGAAACTGCGTGAGGCTGGCTTTATAGAGCAGCGTCACCTCCTGCTCTCGTCAGTGGATGGATAACGAGCCAGTTCTTTCAAGCCCAAGATTGCCTCATAGGATGTTCTGAACCTGACAACCTTCTTTTTTTTATTCTAATAAGGCCAAATTATAAAATCCCCTGTAGTCCCCACATATAAAGTTGCAAAACTTACTAATATTTTTTATTTTATTCCTTTCATTTAGATCCGTTTCATTGCAAAAAAAAATAATAAATAAAGAAAACAGGAGATCGTTGTGGAACATTCAAGTGCTTCATTTCCATTTTTTTATTTTGGTATCATATATCGATATGTCGTGTTGATGGGCCTCCAAATTATTCTCTGTATAACTGAGAACATGGTCCATTCGTCTTCTTCGTTTCGATCGTCCTGAAAAGAAGCATCACAAATTTGTGGGATAACACATCAACTTTTAATGCCATCCTCGTCCCACATTGGAAAAATTTGAAACTACTTCTTTCTTTAAGTATTCAAGAGTGAACCATGTCCATCACCGAGCCACGTAACAAAGACTTGTAACCCATGTGGGGGCTTTAAGTTTGTTGGAGGTTTATGCTTCCCATTTGGTTGGGACTTGGAAGAGGTCTACTTGCTAGCCCAGTTTGAGAAGCGAGTTAGGCCTCGCATTCTAGGCGATAGCCCAAACTGCAAATCCTTTAGATTATTAATATTTTTCATTTTATCCATTTATTTAGATATATTTCATTGCTAAAAAAAATGAAGAAAATAGGAGCTGGTTGTATAGCATTCAAGTGCTTGATTTCCATTTTTTTATTTTGGTATCATATATCGATATGTCGTGTTGATTGGCCTCCAAATTATTCTCTGTATAACTTAGAACATGATCCATTTGCCTTCTTCGTTTCGATGGCTCTGAAAAGAAGCATAACAAATTTGTGGGAAAACCATCAACTTCCAATGCCATGCTTTTTCCACATTGGAAAATTTTGAAGGTAGTTGGTTGGAAAATTTTGGAAAATTTATCCCATGTGGGGGTTTTAAGTTGGTTGGAGGTTGATGGTCCTAAACCATCAACACCCACCCTTGTCACCATCCCCTTATCTCTCTCTCTCTCTTTCATTCTCTAATCCTCTCTCACCTGTCTATTTTTCTCTAACTCAAATATCTATGTACAATCCAAACTACATTCAGCTCCTTCAATTTATTTTTCAATAATAATAATTGAATACTTATTATTTTTTAAAATCAAACAATTATTTGTTGAGATTATTTTAATTAGATCCTTCATTATGAATAAATGATCATTATTGATTATTTATGATTAGTTAATAATTTATTGTGATTAATTTTTATTACTTATTCATTATTAGCATATCATATGAATTAACTAGAGGAATAGAAATCTTCAGAACCTCCAAACAGCTTGGACTATTTTCTCCTTGAGCGTCTGCCAATATGTTTGGTAAAATAGAGCTAGAAAATCATTCAAGCCCATGCCCTAGCCTCGAAATGCGGGGGGGCGGAGCATTCTTGTCGTATTACTCACAACGACTCTCGCAATGGATATCGCACAATGTTGCTGATCCGTTTACAAAGGTCCTCACGGGTAAAGTGTTTGAGGGTCACCTGAAGAGTGGTTCTACAAGACATGTAGTCTAGGGCAAGTGGGAGGATTTACTGGGTTTTGTGCCCTAGTTTATTGTTTTGTGTGTACTGTATTTTATTTTACATAGTATACCCCACTAGCTTTAGGATAAGTGGGAGATTGTTGGGGTTGATGCCCTGAATCTCGTGGTCTTGTATTTTGTAAACTTGTATTGTACAAACCAAATTATTTATTTAATAAAATAATTGTTATTTTAAAATTCAATTTTTGAAAAATTGGATCTTCCCGCTTACTAAGTAAGTAACTTAGTTGTAAACTCCATGTTTTACCACTAAATTTGATCAATTTTTCGTCAAATTTATGTGCAAATAAGTTGCATGTTAATCCTTAATAAATAAGGATGAATTAGGATGAGAATGAGGTTAAGAATTTTAGTAATTAAAAGGTTATTTAGCCATAATCTCTCCATAGCTCATCTTCTTCATCAAGCTTAATTCCTTCACAAATTCACCACAAAATTGGATCCCACCATCCAATCTAAGGCCAGAGAATAGTAGAGAAGACTCTTGTTGTGCAGTATCAAATCTGATATTCCAAGATCGAATAGCTTGTTTTAGTCCATTAATGGACCGATTAAGCTTGCAAACTTTTTGCTCATGACCTTGGGTCGTTCGTATTGCTCGTGTCTTTGTCCACCCCTAAGGAGCACCCTTCACGATTTAAATCTTATGTACGTGTGTCAAAGAAAATATTATTTGCCAACCAAAACACTAACAAGCTCCCCCTTTAGCAAAAGATTTTCTTTAGGGGCACCCTACATAATCCAATTGACGGGGGGCACTGCATGTAAAAAAATTGAATACAAATTATTCTTATGTTTGCTTTTCTTTTTTTGTTGTGTTCTTCTTGAGGATCCCACATTGGAAAAATAAAGAGACCTCACAAACTATATTTGTAAATAGTTAGATATTTTTTCTATTTATAATAATTTCAAAATAAAATTAAAATACAAAATTTAAAATTTAAAAGCTTATTAGGTATATGAATAGGGATTCATATCGGCTTTTTAGAAAAATTGAGATAAGTAGGAAAAATACAATTATTCTATTATTTTAAAACTTTGTTTTAAATAGTAGGAGAAATATTTATTCTATCGCGATCTATCACTGATAGACAGTGAAATTTTTCTATATTTATAAATAATTATGGTTGGCCAAGCACGTGTGCATCGACGCGATCTTATCTCGGCGACCTTAGATTTCTAAAAAGATTCCCAAAAGTCAACCAACATAAAATTACTCCAAGCTAAACACACTTATCTTTGGATGTCCTATGACCGAAAGGAAATTAAGGTGCACTTCCCTATATTGTCCTGACGGACGACAGGAGGTGATGGCATGAGGGTTGCGACGTCATGTAGGAATGCTACACAACTATATTTATTTAACTTCTACTAATGCAAACAAAGTTTGCTAATTTTGTTGTTTTTAAGGTGAAAGAAAGGGGGTGCTTCGGTGTGTCCTTGGATGGATGGGAGTTTGGGGGCTTCATTGTTTAGTATGTCTGGGGTGTCGGGTTTGTCAGGACCATGTACAGGGATATGAATTCAAAATTTTGAGCCTAGAAACCTGAACTAAAAAGGACTTGCTTGTGATTAACCTCCTTTAGATAGTAAGAGAAGCCAATTGAGCTTTTAAAGAACTTACTCACAATGAAGAAAACTTGCAATTACATGATCAACCACTATAGTGTCTTAACGACGGGCGCTGAGGACTCAAATTTAAACCATCCGCGCGACGGTGCGCATGGGAGGCCAGCGTGTGCCTTTGTCCTCCCTAAAGGAGCACCCTTCGCGATTTAAATCTTATGTACGCGTGTCAGGACCCTTATACAAAATTTTACTTAAATATCAACCATGCATTTACTCTAATTGTTTATTTTCTTCGTAACTACGCTGAGGGAAATTGGCACAGCGCTGTGATGCTGTAAAGGAGCGCTGCGACTTCCATTATGAGCAGCTAATTTTCTAACGGGTTAAGTATATAATATACATGCATTTGTATTATAACACTTATAATAGTAATAAATGCATACTATATACTCATGTTATCATATATTATAACCATTATAAACATGATGCATGAACATGCTTTCATTAAGAAAATATAACAATTATATTAAATTCCAAAAAATTTGAAAATGATGACCCAGACTCAGTTTTTTTTCCTAGATACAAGATGGTCGTCCAATGGTTTCAACCATTTGTATATATTTGTTTACAAAATGAATTTATCACAAAATGGCCTATTAGCTCAGTTGGTTAGAGTGCCATGCCACTAATGTGAAGGTTGTAGGTTTGAGACTTGCATGGGTCATTTATCATTTATTTAGTTAAGTTTATCATTAATTTAGTTGGCTTAAATTTGAGTCATCAGCGCCAGTCATGGTACTATACTACAACTAGACCATGCTGCTAAATATTTTTCAATAATTCACAATTTTCTAATCAACCAAAAGTAAAGTTTATTTATTAAAATAATAAAATACTTTATGAAAAAATAAAAACGACTCCACCCAGAGTCTCTGGTTCCGTAGACCAGCGGCTTATCCATTGGGCCATGGAGTTAGATTTTGATTTTATGATGAAAGAAAATTGACTTGAATCCTAACATATTGATTGTGTTTGAATCAATATTCAAATAAGAAATATTTAAATCCAATTTAAATATTTGTAACTCTCCACATTTACTGTTACCGTTACTATTACCTATACGTTTGAGGGTCAAACGATCACAGTACCCTAAAAGCTTAACTTAATGAAGTAATCAATGATATCAAAATAAGTAAAAGTTTAATACATACGAGTTTTATTTAATTATTTTTATATATTGAGTTAAGATTAACAACTTAATTTCAATTCATATTATGAAAATTTCTTTTCAAAGTGTTAAAAAATTGTATTTTAGGGTGGTTGGAGAATAAATTATCTAAAACAATCATGACATTTAATTCCACCCTTAAGTTTTTTGCTTTGTTATCTACTTTATACTGATGTTTTAAAAAACCAAGTCAAGATTTGAAAACTAAAAGAAGATAATTTTTAAAAACATGTTTTTGTTTTTAGTTTCTATCAGTGGCTATCAACATCTGTCTATTAGTGACTATTAGGGGCTATCACTGATAGCTTTTATTAGTGGCTCCCTAGAGCGCAGTGCTTCGCTCCAAGGCAGTGCACGCGCAGGGAAAATTCAGGTAGCGTAGCCTTGTAGATAATCGTTTTCGATATATAGGGTGATTTTTCGATATATACTATGATATATATCTTTAATTTTTATTGAGATTTTTTGTTTTATTATATATACACTAATATATGTTGAACATTAAATTCATTTGATCGCGGTTCAAACTTTATCAACGCGTGTCAGGAACTTGTCCGATATGCCCACAAAGCATCATCCAATCGTTGGCTCTAATCCTTCCTTTTTGGGTTGACGATCTTTTCTAGTATGCTTTTGACTTCTCTATTGGATATCACTATTATTCATTATATAAGTTGTAACCAAAGTATAAAACAACATGGGGTGGTGGCGTAGTTAGCTAGCGCGTAGGTCTCATAGCTTAAAATTATCCTGAGGTCGAGAGTTCCAACCTCTCTCACCCCAATTATTTTTTATTATCTTTAATTTAATTTAAATAAATTAATAATATAAATTATAATTATATATTAAATGATTACAAACTAGCCTGATGAAGAAGGCGCGTGGGTTGCATTTTTTTAATTTCCGTCAAACTTCGGCGCGTCGCTACCCTCAATAGTAGCATCTCTATGCTCCTCTTTTTGTAGAAAAATGGAGCTTTCGGGTCTTGAACATAATTGGGGCGTAAAGGGGATGCAGCTACGCTCTTTACATGAGCATTTTGGTAATTATGGCCTCTTTTTGACCTTTTATGCTCCCCAGCTCGATTAAGGCTCGTTTTAGCTCCAAAAGACCATTTTACCCTCGGGATGATTATTTCCTATAAAGATATGTAGTTAGTGTGTAAAATCAAGTAATTAAGAGAGATTTAAGCTATAAAACATGGCGCTTTTAGGGCGCTATCACTCGTGTCCTGACGCGAACTATCATGAGATGGAGAATATGTATGGACTACAGAAATCTCAACGTCGCAACGAAGAAGGACCATTTTCCTATGCCATTTATTGACCAGATGTTGGATAGATTAGCAGGAAATGAGTTCTTCTGTTTTCTAGATGGCTCCTCTAGCTACAATCGAATTATGATAGCGCCAGAGGATCAGGAGAAGACCACATTCACATGTCCCTACGGAACTTTTGCGTTTCGACGAATGTCGTTCAAAATATGCAATGCGCCAGGCACTTTCCAAAGATGCGTGATGGCGATCTTCTCTGATTTTTTAGAGCAGTCTGTCGAGATACTCATGGATGACTTTTCAGTATTTGGGATTCAGTTGACGCCTACCTAGTCAACTTGGAATCGGTGCTGAGAAGATGTGAAGATACCAAAGACGGCCTGGAGGTAGATAAAGCCAAAATTTAAGCCGTTGAAAAGCTCCCCCACCAACAAACATTAAAACCTTACGCAGCTTCCTCGGGCATGCAAGTTTCCACAGAAGATTTGTCAAAGACTTCTCTAAAATCACACGACTACTATGTGTTTTGCTTGAATTGAATAGAGAGTTTTGTTTTGACAATTAGTGTCTGCATGCCTTTGAAACCCTGAAATAGGCGGTGATCAACCAGGTGCATATGAGTGATAAAAATGATAATAATAAATATGGTCTAAAGTGCAAGCATACACTGCCGATGAAGTAATAAATCTTGGATATTCTAAGAGTCGAATCCCACGAGACTATTTATGCAATTCAATTTTTCTAAGAAAGAGCTTTTTTGATGCAAACCAAGGGGCAACCAGTGAATAAATGATTTTGAGGTTGAATGTTGATAAAAGCAGTAAACAAGAGTGTTGAATAGAGATGCAGTTATGTTCCAACCTTTTAGGTTCTATGTTGTAAGTGATGTGGCCGCATCATACCAAGAGATTGAAATATGCATGAACAGAAAACTACTCCTATTTGGTCTTATGTCAAGTTTCTTTAGGAGATCTAAGCAGCTAATGCCTAATGTTTCCATGGTTAGTTCGATCTTAGATTAGTTCAAGCTTAGATTCTTTATCCTATGGTGTCCCTTATTTCTAAGGCAATATGACCATCCTATTTCTAGACTCTTAGTCCCATATTCCTTTGTAACCTCGGTTTATATCCTAAACTTCTTAGCATTAGAACTCTACTAGATTGCTAAATTAAGTGATCAGTATAACTTAACAATATTTTCCATAAACTCAACAAAGAAAATGCATCAGTAAAAAAGGTATGAAGCATAAACATTGCTAGAGCCATAAAACCGTAGGGTATCCGCATAATTGAACCCCTTAGAGAATTTAGCTCATGACTAATGATAGAATAATGAACTTTATTGAATAAAAAATCATAGCTACAAGATGATGTTCAACGGGTGAAAAGAAAAGAGAAAAGTACAAAAAATAAATGAATATAAATGCTAGAAGAATACACCTCAAGAGGTCTTGGGACAAGTCCTCGCTTCTTTAGTTTTTCCCTAGGTTGATTCTCCTTTTTCAAGGAAGAATCATTTCTCACCACACGCTTTCACGGGATGAGATTACCTAGAGCCGCTACGCCTTAGAGGAACTTTCGTTCTTAAGACTACTGACTTCAGACTATGTGTTCCAAAGACTGCTTATTACTACATTCTATTGCAATGTCATGAATCCCCCTATGGCGGCAACTTTAGTGGACAACACACTGTCGCAAGGTACTTCATAGTGGGTATTACTAGCCCACATTGTTCAAAGATGTAAGGGATTTCGTGGTAAAATGCAACAGATGCCAGTGGATGGAAAACCTCTCGAGCAAAAATGCAATGCCCCTCAACTCTATCCTTGAAGTAGAGCTATTTGACGTCTGGGACATTGATTTCATGGGACCGTTCCCTCCTTCATGTGGCCACATCTATATTCTGATAGGTGTTGACTATGTCTCCAAATGGGTGGAGGCAATTTCTTGTGCAACTAATGATGCGATGACAATTTCAAAATTTTTACAGAAGAATATTTTCACTCGCTTTGGTATCCCGTAGGTACTAATAAGCAACGAAGGAACACACTTCATCAACCGCATCATAGCAAGTTGTTGCTCAAATACAATGTACACCACAAGGTAGTCACTACATACCACCCTCATGCCAAATGGGCAAGTTGAAGTCGCCAACAGGGATATTAAATCCATCCTGGAAAAAGTGGTCAACGCTTCCAGGAAGGATTGCGCGCAGAAATTAGATGAGGCGCTATGGGCATACCGAATTGCTTATAAAACTCCTATTGGAATGTCTCCCTATGCTCTCGTCTTTGGCAAATCTTGTCATTTGCCCCTCGAATAGAAGCACAAAGCACATTGGGTCACGAAGAGGTTGAACTACAATTTGGAAGCGGCAGGAGAAGCCATAAAGCTGCAACTAAACAAGCTGGTAAAGTGGAGGCTCAAAGCCTATGAAAATGCAAAAATTTACAAGGACCAGACCAATGCCTGAGTAAGAAACTTCTCATACCTGGGCAAATAACCCTTTTATTAACTTGAGGTTGCGATTGTTTCCATGAAAATTGAAGTCACGATGGTCGAGTCCATTCGTTATTAAAAGAAGTTTCCCCCATGGTGCCGTAGAACTGACGAATGAAGACGATACAAACGCTTTTAAGGTAAATGGTCAAAGGGTTAAGCCCTATTATGGAGGAGACTTCCATCGCAAAAAGGCCTCCATAGACCTAGGCAGCTCAAACTAAGGAGTTGAAGATGGTCCTTGCGGTGAACATGAACGCATCATATCAGAGACACTCTTATCTTTTGACTTTTTATCGCTTTATTTTCTTTCTTTCTTTGCTTTACTGATTTGTTGTTTTGAAATATTGACTGACTACTTATTTGAACGCTTAAATTTAAATTGATTTAGTGATGTATGCAGCTTAAATTTAAATTCGGGATAGGGATATTCGATTGAACATTGCGTTGAAATGAGGGGATGCGATGAAATTTATTTCATCTCATTTCAAACATTCAATGCAGGTGAGGGTACCTGAAGGGTTTTTAAACTATTAGTGGAATTTGAAAAGACTTACTTAAGCGTGTGCCACCTGACACAAACGTCACATCTGTCGCATTAAATACGATATCATAGCGCCTACGCCATCCTTGAGCCACGCGCCCACTGATCCTCTAATAAAAGCCCTCGCCCCACACCTTCTTCCTCTTTCGTTTTCCTTTTTCCCCACCGATTCTCAATCTCTTAGAGCTCCCAATTCATCGTCTCTATCGATACTCTGGCAACCTCGAAAGTTTGAAATCTCTCGATTCTAACCTTCTCGAGATCTACATTTCCATTAAACCTATCATGGAAGGAAAGAAGAACAACCCCGAACCCTCCAAAACGCCCATAACCACCAAAATCACCAATCTCATCCCTTATGAGGTGATTACTCAATTGGGGATCTATCCGGTAGAAATCCTCTTCATTCGACCAACTGTTCCACCCATCTATATGCCCGCCCAGCCAAATGCCCCATCACCTGTCCTTCACCCCAGTTTCACCATAAATTTAGAACCCCTCGCCATAGTCTTCCATCACGAGCCTGCACTTTCACGTTGTTGGCTTTTGGCCCTTAATTTCAAATTAATTAATTAATATTTTGATGATAACAAACCTGCTTTTATTTATTAAAAATTTGAGTGTTTTGAAGTGTCCATTGTGTAGAGCTTGGAACAACGGTTCCAACGCAATTTGAATCACTCAAATCGGAGTTCAATTGAAGAAGATATGACCGAAACAAGCTTAATAGAAAAATACCCGATGTCGATGACGTGACGGCTAAATCATCAAAGTGGACCTACTAGAGGATGATAAGTGGAGCAATAGATAAGTGACATATGGAGCTTTGATTCTTAGATTGGTTTTAAAAAGAAAATGAATTTAAAAAGAAAATGAATTTAATATTATTATATATGTTTGTGTCTAACGGCTAGTTGCTTTTAAAAGAAAATGAATTTAATATTATTTTATGTCTGTGTCTAACGGCTAGTTGAGTTTAAATTTCCACCATTCAAATTTTTTTTAACATCATCCAATGGTCCAAATTTGATGTGGTTTTCACCTATCTCATCTCTTTTTAAACACTTCATCTTCTCCAAATTACTACAACAATTTTACATATTTTTACAATTCTCAAAGCCACCATTGTTATTCTCTCAAAGCTTCAATTTTATTCTTTTCATCTAATTCTTGAGAGAGATTTATTGTATTGTGAGGATTGATTTATTGAGTGCTTTAAATTTATAAATTTACTCTTTGAGATAGTTTTCTCATATTACTCTTCATTTTCAAATCCATTATAAGGGTTCCTCTTGATCCCTAAAAAGAGTGGTTGTAACGGTTTGATCCTCAACCGTGGAAAGGATCGGGTTTGTTCTTGTGCCCATAAAAGGAACGTTGTAACGATTCGACTCTAAGCCGTGGAAAGAGTCAAGTTCTTAGTGACATACCCAAGAGGAGCTTGGGAAGTGGATGTAGGTCGATTGTGCCGAAGCACTATAAATTTCTGGTGTTATTTTCTCTATCCCTCTTCTATTTATTTTTGTAATTAATTTTTGTTATTATATTTCATTGCATGAAATTAATTGCACTTTTTAATTCTTGAAATCAATTGCTCATAATTATTTATTAAGATTGGTAGTTCTTAAAATTTCATATCATATACCAATCTTCTTGTTGAAATTAAATAGGATGTTATAAAGTGTTACTTTTAATTTCTTGATTACGTTGAGTTGAATTTATTTGCATGAAATTATTATTTAAATTACTTATTAGCAAAAAGTTTATTGACTTGCTTAATTGGGCCCACATTAGGAAAATTTTTTCATTAGCTTAAAGAAACCATATTCACCCCCTTCTAGGGTTGCCATACCGATCCTACACACGCTCATCTTCATCGCGTGAGGGAAAAACTCAGAGGCAGGCAGTCAAACCCAAAGTCGCTGCAAGACCAAGCAAGGAGAAGGTTTGCCCCAACAGTCCTGAGTTGGGGATGCGCCCACTCGAGAGCTTAGACAATGAGGTGAGCGCCAATAAAGCTAGGTGACAGGACAAGCAAGAGGTGTTTGGAGAAATCCTTGCAAGTATGCAGCCACTCGAGAGCTTAGACGATGAGGAGGTCAACCAGCAACGCAAGGAGAGGGTTGTGTTGAAAGAAAAAGTGGCCGTAGAGGGAGGCAAAAGGAAAGGCAAGGCAATCGCATCTGGCGATGTCTTAATAGAGCTGGAGGAGGATTAAGAAGATGTGGTGTCGTTAAGGTGAAGAAGGCTTGGAGGAAGCAATGCATCGAGGATGTCTGATGTTGCTCTCCCCACCAATTCAGGAGAGAGGATTGCAGCGAAGTTGGCTACAAAGACAAAAGAAGTCAAGAAGGGCTTCAAAAATCTGAAAGATGAAGCCCAAAGTTTCATCACTGCAACAACTTTAGCCAAAAAGCTTCACGATGTGAAGGTGGAAGAAGGGGCAGCAAGAGCAAGGCTTGCTGTGCCTCAAA
Organism: Lagenaria siceraria; assembly: GCA_002890555.2. NCBI lineage: Eukaryota > Viridiplantae > Streptophyta > Magnoliopsida > Cucurbitales > Cucurbitaceae > Lagenaria > Lagenaria siceraria. The sequence continues at coordinate 14,776,929 of CM016483.1, read as the reverse complement.
CAAACAAAACGGAGGAGTATGCGAAGCAGCTGGCGAGGGAGCTGCAAGAAGACAGTAATGTAGAGAAAAGGGCAAGAAAGGAAAAGGCCCACTGCATCAAGACAAACACGAAACTCATCAGAAAAGAGAAAAAGAAACTGTGACGAGAGGAGAGAAGGAAGAGAAAAGAAGCGGCGAAACAAGACGCTGCAAATCTCGAAAGAGAACAACGAAGGGCTGCTGAGCGCCCTGAGGAAAAGAAAACCAAGGAGGCAGCCAACAAAGAAGCTGCACCGAGTAGACAGAAGCAAAAGGGAGAAGGAAGTATGGTGTTGTTAATACATAAATTTGGAAATCAAAACAATTTTAAACACCTGTTTCATGCAACAAACACTAATGAGTAGTATAGATGCAAGAAAAGGGATCGTTCCTCAAGAATCTATCGAACAAGATGCAATTGATTAAATTTGTTTATTATAGAAGCGGGGTTATGTAAAATGAAAAGAAAATGTGGAAGAATTTAAAAGAATACAACAATTAGACTATTTTTAGGTTTTTATTATTATTGAGAAGAGCAATTTCACAAAAGATGTGATTGATGCTTATCAAGAGACATGCAATTTCTATCATTGATTCAAAATAACCAAGAGTTCATAATGTATTAAGAATTCCTTCCCAAATGTCTTAATTCACCAAACTAAGCCAATTTTAGGGATTCATTCTTAATAGCCCTAAGTAATTAAACAAGATTTTAGACTTATTTAATCTTAACATCAATTCTTGAATCTAGTCCTTAGTGGCATTCAAAACTCAAATTGAATATGCATAATGTGCAAGGGTTCTCTTTATTGTGACGAAATAGAAGACGGATAGCCTCTCTTCTAGGTCGATTTGTGACCAAATTCAATTAATGCAAACATGATTAATTCAATGATAGCCATTGAAATTAAACAAGAATTCTTAGCTTTGCAACTTTACTCACAATCTAGTGCTTAGCACATTATGAATTTTTTCTAACAAGATTAAGAGATTCATGCTTTGTCAGTTCATAAATTTCGTAATCTATTAGAAATCAGCAAAGAATCCAGACAAACTCATGATTAAGATGAAGGACAAGAAGTTGAATTCAAGAAATTGCATAAGAGAAATCAATCAAAAAGTGTGGAAATACCTTTACAAACTTGATTCTTCAATGATTATGGACAAAAAGATGGAAGAAATCAAGTTTCTTACAGAGAATTTGGAAGAATTTGGGAATGGGGCTCGAGATTTCCAAAGTTGCTCTCTAAAAATTGGGGGAGAAATGAACTAATTTTATCAAACTATCGCGACAGTCGCAGCACTGCGACCTAGCGTTGTGACTCTGGTCTGAGTTTCCGCAGCGTAGAGTTGTGCTGCTACGAGCGTCGCTATGCTATCGATTTGGAGAAGAAGGCGCGCCTTGCTTTTGAATTTTGCGTCAGAGTTCGGAGCGCCACTACACTTAATAGTAGTGTTGCGACGCTCCCCTGTTTTGTAGAAAAATGGAGCTCTTGGGTCTCCAGCATAATTGGGGCATAAAGGGGTCGCAATTACGCTCTTCACAGGGGCATTTTGGTAATTATGACCCCTTTTTTACTTTTGATGCTCCCAAGCTCGATTTATGCTCGTTTTAGCTCCAAAAGACCATTTTGACCTCGGGATGATTATTTCCTAGAAAATAAGGGAATTAATGAGTGTTTATGGTCATTAAGAGCATAATTAACATAAGAAACGTAGCGCTTTGAAGGCGCTATCACTATGTTGTGGAAAGACTATCCTAAACAACCAAATTGAATCACAAGCATGCCTTAATCGTTGCCCCTTTTGAGATTAACGACAAAGCACCCCTAATCTCTAACAATCAAAGAATTAACGAGAATTGGCCAAAAACCCATAAATGTAATGCATAGAAGTTTAAATACCAATCAAGAACAAAGAGTTTAGCAAGCATACATCATGGAATTGAAAAACTAAGCCTCCCAACCAAGATAAATGGGTTTCAATCCTACCCTAAGTTAGAAGTACTTACCTTAGCCACACATAATGTGCCAAGATGAAGTCCAAAATGCAAATTAAAGAAGATAGGTGCTGGGAGGAAGAAAATACAAAGAAAATGTAATTGGAATCACCAAAATCGGCTACCAAATTACATAAAAATCCAAATTACATAAAAATTGAGCCCTTAAATAGCAAATCTGTTGACAGCGTTGCGACGCTCTTGACAAGCGTAGCGATGTTGGCCATATTAGTCGCAGCGTAGCGACACTACACTCCTTGCTACTCTCGGCCTGCCAGCGTAAAACGAACGTAAAGGGGGCACAACTACGCTGTCCTCAGGGGCGTTTTTGTAATTTTTATCTCCAAACTTGGTTGATGCTTCCGGAACTCCATTTAAACGTGTTTTAGCTCCAAAATAATCCCAGTGGGCCAGTTATCCACCTTAATGCTCAAAACCTACAAAACATAATGAATAAACTTATAAAATCACGGAGCGAGCCCGAATTATGCTAGCGAAAATAGCACTTTTACGGTGCTATCAAATACCCTAACTTTATTCTTGCTCGTCTGAAGTAAAGTAGACACACACGATCATGCATAAAAAATATTATTGCTTAATTAAGAGGCTCGCTACTCTTGTTTCAACAGTCATATTAAGACCATCCATGTAATCAACTATGTAATCCAGAAACAAGCAACCAATCGAGGCAATTTTAAGAAAGCTTCTTCAAATATATTCATGCATAAGTGAGTTCAAAGCCCTCCTACCTAAGCCTAAGCAAGACCCGGAATAGTTTTATAAGGCCCTCAATTCATTTTTCCCCTACTCTAGCTCGAAAGGTAAAAAAAAAATTAAACTTCCCAAACCCAAAGTCGCAATAATATGCGATAAGGAAAAACCAACCTCAATTCTTGCTATCTTTCAATTTTCTAAGCAAATAGAGAGGAAACATTTTTTAGAAAAACTACTTTCGTTTTGGCTTGCTTACACAAATTACGTGAAAGACATCCAACTACGGGTTGAATTCCTTCAAAGATGCCTAAGCTACTCATCTCAGGAACACTTCAGCTCAGAAGGAAACTACGGGTGTCATAGCCGCCCCAAGGTAATCATGTTCCTAAGAAAGCGGAGTAAACCTCTCTTAAAGAACTCTTTTTTTTCTTTTATTGCCTTCCTTACTTTCCTTTTTTTTCCTTGCCTTTTCATTTCTCCCTTTTTTTATAAGCGAAAAAATTGGTTGGTTTGATTTCTTGTACACGTATTACTAAGTTGAAGTTTATGAGGGTCTAATCTTATTCCTAAGGCCTTTTGGGGTGATAACAAAAATATAGGCCCCATAAGCAACTTTAAGCATGCAAGACATAGAATAGGTAGACAAAGAACTCAAATTTGCATGAAAAATAGGAAATTTTTTTTTTAGAAAGACTCAAAAATCATGATTGTTTCCTTCCTACATAATCTCAAACATGCAAGATCCTAAATGAATGTATCATCAACGGTCATAATAACAGGCAGAAGCAAAAAAGCAAACAAACATGCAATTCACACAAGTCCGAGCTCAAATGCTCAATGACTTCCAGATATGCATCACCATAAAGCAAGCGAAACCCAACCACCCCCAACTTTCAGAGCATACATTGTCCCTAATGTATTAGATCAGAGGCAATAAGCAAGAGACAAATTAAAGGGGAACAAAGAAATTCCCCTTAATTTGGAGCATGCCGAAAAGAATGGTTGAGCTTGCCTTGGAATTTAGCCACAAAATGAATGCTCTACAAACAAAATTTTTCCAGATAAGCTAAAAAGAAAATAAGAAGCTACACTAAAAACAGAAAATAAAGGAAAACGTAAATGTTTAATAAGGTCGGTTGCTCGACCGTATTCTGCCTGATCATCCTAGCTTGGAGTTGATCGGCTTCTCCCTTCCATCAAACTCAACAATACTTGATTCACCATTATCCTGCAAAAGTAATAAGTCACAAGAATCGAAAGAATTAATCGAAGCAGAATCATCCAAGACAAATAATTTTTTAAGAGTCCCCTCAAATTCTAGAGATAGAGACCATTCTCCTATATCAATCTTAGCTAAAGCAGTTTTTAGGAAAGGTCCACCTAATATAATAGAGTTCCAAGGGGGTGAGCATTTTTATCATAATTTACGACGTAAAAATCAGTGGGGAAGACTAAGCCATCCACATTAACAGACACATATTTAACAACTCCTAATGGTTTAGTTAAACTACGGTCCGCCAGCTGAATCACCACATTAGTGCTACAAAGATCTAACAATTTAAGCTCATAAAACAGAGATGACGGCATGACACTAACAGCTGCTCCCAAGTCAATCAAAGCATAATGTAACTTCTTCTTACCTACTTTACAGGGTAGGCAGAACATACCTGGATCATCGTGTTTGACTGGGAGGTTACTGGGATGGACCGCGATTGCGTTTGCAACAAGCATTTCTTCCTCCTTCTTGACCCACTGCATCGAGCTCATCTCAGAAGAGCTAGCAGTCACCATTCTAGGGTTTTTAATGAGTTTACCTTTTTCTTCATTCCTCTTAGGACTAAGGAATCTTCTTGGAAAAGGAGCAGCGGGAATGTAAGCATCCAAATTAGACTTATCTTAAGGATTAGTACTAATCTGCTCAAAGCTCCTAGGCGCTCGAGGTTTATGCCCATTCTCATCAAAACCAAACAACTCATTAAATTCTTTTTCAGTTATAAAATTCATAGATTCAAAGGGAGTTGGGAGATTAGAGGCACTTACAGTTGTTACAGCACTTACATTCTTCACAAGGTGTTCGGGCTCAGCGGGGAACTTACCACTATACTTGCTCTCCAATCTATTGACGGCGGTTACTAGCTGGCTAATCTAATTACCCAGATTACTTAACCCAACCTTAGCTTCCTTAGCTAGCTGAATGGGGTCCTTTTGAAGTTGAGCGATGTCCTGTTGATTTTAAGAGAGTAGTCAGCCAAGGATTTTACAATATCTTCAAGAGTCATACCAGAGGATGATGTGGATGCTTGACAAGAAAATCGGTTATCACTTCCTTGACTTTCAGCACATTTGAAGTTTGGATGGTCCCGCCATCCTAGGTTGTAAGCGTTGCTGTAGGGATCACACCTTTGCCTCCGGCATAGTGGACTTCTTCAACAAGAGAAGTAAGATTAGATAATTGAGACCTCAACTCACTTACCTCTCTGAGTCTGAAGGAGATATGTTGGTTGCTCTGGTCCCAAAGTGCTATGTGTTTTCTGCCATCCTAGAGATCAACTCCCTGGCTTGAGATAGGGTCTTATCAGCAAGAGCTTCGTCAGCTACAACATTTATTGAGCTTCGGTCACCCGAGAGAAGTTCTGAGTAGAAATATTGGATCTGTAATTGATCCGATGTCTGGTGATGGGGAAAGCGCGCATAGAGCTACTTATATCTCTCCCAATACTCGAATAATGACTCACCAACGCTTTGAGCTATGTTGTAGATCTCTTTATGTATATTGTTTGCCTTATATGCAGGGAAATACTTCTCCAAAAACAGCTTCTTCAGCCTGTTCCATGTAGTAATCGAACCATGCGGCTGGTAGTGTAGCTAATCTTTAGCATCATCAATTAGAGAAAATGGAAATGCTCTGAGATTAAGCTGCTCCTCGGTGACTCCAGAGGGTCTCATCTGATCTTCACAAACAACATGAAAGTCCTTCAAGTGTTTGTGGGGATCATCCAAAGTGGTGTCACGAAATCGAGGTAACAGATGGATCAAGCTCATCTTAAGCTCGAATGGAACGGTGGTGGTAGGGTACACTATGCAAGGAGGCTACTGTGTCAAGTCAGGCTCAGACAGTTGCCTCAATGTATGCTCAGGGGCCTCTCCCATGGCTACCTTAAGCTGGAAGTCCTCTAACTCCTCCCCTTCTTCTGATTGTTCACCTTGATGAGATTGTTTGGTTTCTTACTCACTTTCTCTTTGTCTTTTCCTCTCTTGTCAAAGTCGTCGTTCTTCCTTGTTAATATCTGCAAAACTATGAAGTCCAGGACTTCCAGAAGAATGGATCATGCACAACAAGAAACACATGCACACAAAATTGAATTCAAGGATTGGCTAAAACAGTTGCTTAAGATTCCTTGGCAACGGTGCCAATTTGATAGAGTAGGATTTTGTCGTTGCTTGCAAACCGCTACTTATCAAATAACTTTACAATTCCAATCTATACTACCTACACTACAACATAGTATAAGTGGCAAGACCGGATCATCTTCACAGGAAATCTTAAGATGCTAAAGCTAATGGATGAGTTTGAATAGTGACATAGGGGGAGGTTGTTGTTTGTTTTGTTGCAATTGAATGTAAAGGCATGAAAATAAAGGCGTAATTGAAAGAGGTAATAAATCGATTTAAAAGCCTAGCCTAGGGATTCAGAATTCGTCCGGCCTCTAAATTATTCTTTGTATAACTTATAACATGATCTATTCGTCTTCTTTGTTTAAATCGCTTTGAAAGAAGCATCACAATTTTGTAGGGAAACCATCAACTTTTAATGTCATCTTTGTCCCACATTGGAAAATTTTGAAGTTACATCTTTCTTTAAGTATTCAAGAGTGAAGCATGACAATTGTCGAGCCATGTAAGGTGTGTCATCCATGTGGGGGCTTTATGTTGGTTGGAGGTTGGTGCTTCTCATTTGGTTGTAAACTTAGAAGACTTCTACTTGCTCGTCCAGAGTGCAATGCCTTTAGATTGGAGGACTCTCGTGAGTGGAAGGATAATGTGTCCTTTAGATTGGAGGACTCTCGTGAGTGGAAGGATAATGTGTCAGTTGTTTCAAGCTTGGACAACCTTCTTTTTTTCATTCTAATCAAGCCAAATTATAAAATCCTCTACACTCCCACATATAAAATTACAAAACTTTTTGTTTGTCATTTTATCCCTTTATTTAGATCCATTTCATTGCCAGAAAAAAATAGAGAAAATAAGAGCTCATTGTAATACATTCAACTGCTTGATTTCCATTTTTTTATTTACGTATCATATATAGATATATCGTGTTTATTGGCCTCTAAATTATTCTCTATATAACTGATAACATGATTTATTCGTCTTCTTCATTGCAATTGCTTAGAAAATAAGGATCAAAATTTTGTGGGGAAACTATCAACTTTCAATATAATCCTTGTCCCACATTGGAAAAATTTGAAGCTATATCTTTCTTTAAGTATTCAAGAGTGAAGCATGACAATTGTCGAGCCATGTAACAAAAGCTTGTAACCCATGTGGGGACTTTAGGTGTTGGATTTTATGTTCTTAAACTCGTAGATAGTAAATGTAATTTTTTTACTGCCTTTAATAAAATGTTATTAATTATTATTCAATAAGTGTTATTGATTATATTGCTTTTATCTTGTATATAACCTTAAAATCTAATAAACTAACATCCTAGGTTGTCTTATGAGTCTTGAATAGCATGTAGAGACATATGGGGATCAAAGTTCGGCTAGGTACCTTATCCTAGTGACACTATGGATACGACCCAATTTGTATTTAATACAAACGCAATAATCCAATGTGGTCGTGTAAGAGACATGCGAGTGGGGATTTCCTATGCAATGAGTTTGCATAAGACTGGACCACGAAACAATAACCACTAGATGTAACTACGTTAATTAGTTTGGTTTATATTTCTATAGGATGACCTAGGCAACTTAGTCTTAATCCTGAGTATATTATGAACTCCTGTTCACGAGGGATTGTCTTTTGATTTGTATGGGTGAGAGTGGCCGATTTTCCGACTCAATACGCCTACCATGTTGGGGACAAGACCGAATGGAGAGCTGGGAACATAATTATACAAGATGGATTTCGCTCCTTTCCGACTTTAGGGTAAATAGATGAGTGTTCCCTTAAGTGGTGTCTACGGGACTTGAACAAAGGGCCTTACCCTCTCACTAGCCCGAAAGGGGTTTCTGTTTAATGGTTGGACTATAAATAGGTTGTTCATTCAAGGAGCACTAGTACTTAAGAATTTAGAAGTAACATAGAATAAAACGGTAATTTGACCTAACTGGTGTCACGAACGCTGACCCAGTTTATATTTAATACAAATGCAATGATTCAATGCATTCGTGTAGGAGACATGTGAGTGGAAATTTCCTGTGCAATGAGTTTGCATAAGACTGGATCACGAAACAATAACCACTAGATGTAACTCCATTAATTAGTTTGGTTTATATTTCTATAGGATGACCTAGGCAACTTAGTCTTAATCCTGAGTATATTATGAACTCATGTGTACGAAGGATTGTCTTTTGATTTGTATGGGTGAGAGTGGCCGATTTGTCGACTCAATATGTCTACCATTTTAGGGACAAGACCGAGTGGGAAGTTGGGAACATAATTATACAAGATGGATTTCGCTCCTTCCTGACTTTAGGGTAAGTAGATGAGTGTTCCCTTAAGTGATGTCTCCGGGACTTGAACAAAGGGCCTTACACTCTCACTGGCCCTAGAAGGGTTTCTGTTTAATGGTTGGACTATAAATAGGTTGTTCATTAGAGGAACACTAGTACTTAAGGATTTAGAATTAACATAGGGTAAAGCGGCAATTTGACCTAGCTGGTGTCATAAACACTTGTGAATGACTAATTTAATTTGTTGTTATTGATCTATATCCAAGGACACAAAAATATATCCATAGTGAGACACTGATATGGGTCTATCTATCAGTGTCTATCAATATGTACAGATATGAGTCTATCTATCAGTGTCTATCTATCGATAGATAATGATAGACTACTGTGTTGATTTATTCTCTTGACTTGTAAACAAATGGTATGGTATCTTAAGTTTTGAATTGAAGCACAACACACTAACTTTAATGATAGACACTGATAGATGTCTACCAGTGTCTATCAATATGTACAGATAGTAGCTATCTATCAGTGCCTATCTATTGATAAACAATGATAGACTACTGTGTTGATTTATTCTCTTGACTTGTAAACAAATGGTATGGTATCTTAAGTTTTGAATTAAAGCACAACACACTAACTTTAGTGATAGACACTGATAGGTATTTATCAGTGTCTATCAATATGTACAGATAATAGTCTATCTATCAATGTCTATCAATATGTACAAATAGTAGTCTATCTGTATCTATCTATTAATAGACAATGATAGACTACTATATTGATCTATTATCTTGACTTGTAAACAAATGGTATCACTAAACAAACTAACTTTAGTGATAGACACTGATAGATGTCTATTAATGTCTATCAATATGTACAGATAATAGTCTATCTATCAATGTCTATCAATATGTACAGATAGTAGTCTATCTGTGTCTATCTATTGATAGATAATGATAGACTACTATGTTGATTTATTGAAGCACAACAAACTAACTTTAGTGATAGACAGTGATAGATGTCTATTAGTGTCTATCAATATGTACAGATAGTAGTCTATCTATGTCTATCTATTGATAGACAATGATAGGCTACTGTGTTGATTTATTGAAGCACAACAAACTAACTTTAGTGATAGACACTAATAGATGTCTATTAGTGTTATCAATATGTACAAATAATAATCTATCTATTAATGTCTATCAATATGTACAGATAGTAGTCTATCTGTGTCTATCTATTGATAGACAATGATAGACTACTATCACTGTCTATCAGTAGATAGATATAGATAGACTCTTGTGAAATTTACGTTTTTAATGTATTAAAATTTTCAAAATTTTCAGATGCAATTGATCTTTTAATTTTATAATCCAATGATTAATTTGACACAAATTTCAAACATTGAAACAAAAGTGATAGAAGAGAAAAGGTAGAAGAAGGAGAAGAGGCTGTTATGATGGAATAAGGGAAGAGATGAGAAGGAGAAAAGGCGATGAAGAACAGTTTCACGAGAGCGTTGAAGGGAAAAAAAGATTTTGGGGAAAAAATAGTGGGATTTTTTCCTATTAATCGCTGGTTGCACGGGTCGGGTCAAGTGAATAGCGGGTAGCGTGAACTTTTTATGCGTGTGAGCTGGGCTTTTTTGGTATTTCAATGGGCTGTATTTAGGTACTATTTTTTTTTTTTTTTTTTGCTATAACTTTTAAATAATTTGCCCAGTTTTTTTATAATTTAAAAAGCCCCCTTAATTATTTATTATTTATAACCATATTAGTTATGGGGAAGGGGTTACCTGATACTTGGGGTTGATCCCACGTTCTTCCCTTCCCTCTCTCCATATTCTTATTTGGATACCATTCAAAAATGGATACAAAGAAGGAAATTGGTAGATTTTTTTTTCTTTTTTTTTCCTAAAAGGTTCCGTGAAAATTCTCATCTCTCAAATTTCCTATACCCAAATGAAAGTTTCCCAAAATTTCATTCAAGGTTCCCACAAACCTTAACCCCAATTACTCAGAGATTAGAGAGGTCTCTCATTGGTGGTTCTGTCAAAGTAAAAACCCAAGGTGAAATCGAATTTCACAGAATCATCAAAAGATATTTTTCTTTTCTGTTATTCATGCTTAACCTAGATGATACAGTAGGGTTTTTTCTATATAATTGTAGTGTACTAGTATTTCCCAATTTCTAAATTATAAATCGAAAATTGGTCCTCTGTATTTTTTTCGCTGCGCTAGGGTTTTTATCCCTGCAATTGGTATCAGATCCAGTATTGGGTTTTATGTCTTAAAACTCGTAGTTTGTAAACACTAACGTGCATTCTATTTATCAATAACGTTGTTATCGATGTTATTCAGTAAACTTGTTGTTTAATAAGTGAATTGTTGTTAATATAACTCTAAATCCAATAAACTAAGAACTCATGACTATAGTATGAATACTTGAACTATATGTAGGACATAAAAGTAGATCAAGTTCGAGTAATTAGCCAAAATGGTCTATAGTAAAGAGATAAGGCTGAGTACCTTATCTTGGGGACACTATTGAATGCGGCCCACTTTGTATTTGATACAAACGATGTGATCTTGAATCATTCATATGGAGACATGTGAGTGGGGGCGTTCTATCACTACAACAAATTAGGCCTTTAATGTCGGTTGAAATAAATAAACACAGATGTACAATGTCAGTTTTGACCCAAAAAAAAATCAGATCTTTAATGTCGGTTATAAACTAACATTATAGCCTCATTCAACTGGAGCTATAATGTCAGTTTTAAACCGACATTAAAGATCCATGTTTTTTAAATTTATTTGACATTCAATTTGTAGGTTACCCTCTTTTTTGAACCCCCCCCCCCCCCCCCCCCATTTTCATTTTCCCCCATTTTCATTTCCCTCCTTCCTCCCCTTTTCATTTTCCCCTCATTTTCATTTCCTCCATCTATTATCTATGAAAAATAAAGATAAATAAAAAAATTCCAAATCCCCATTTTCATTTCTGCCATCTATTATCTCTCCCTCCTTAGGCAACCCTCCTCACTCCTCTCACGTTTTCTTCCTCTTCTTCACGATTCTTTACATTTTCTTCCTTCGTCTTCTCCATTCGCACGTTCAGTAGCACACCCGCGGTCGCCAACAGTCCAATTTTTATTAGATTTTGTAAGTGTTCTATTCATTTATTTTTTTTTAGTTTGGAGTTGTTATGGGGGTGGGTTTTGATAACCCATTAAGTACTGATGCAAGATTGTGTTTACCCATGGTGTTTGGAGGTTAGGTTGTGCTTTTTGAGGTGTTTTAAGGTTCTGTCTAACAAACATTCAGGTTTCAACGAGCTTTTGGTAAGTGTTTAAGGGTCCTAAACCTTTCTTTTGGGTTAGTTATAAATGGTGGAATTGAGTTTTTAAACTCTTAGTTGTGGTTAATGGGTAGATTCATATCTTAGGACCACGGTTGGAGATGTATTGGAGCAAATTACTTATTGGGTAAGTTGTTTGGAGCCTTTTTAGTTGAAATTATTATTTGGAATAAGATCCTTAATGTTGAAGTTAATTAATTTTCTTCATGATTTAGAATTTAATCCAAGATTCCTCAAGTCAAAAAGAGATTGTTGTGTTTAGATAATGATTTAGAATTTGGGCCATTTTGGTGGGTAATAACTTTAAAATTTAGATCCTTTTAAACTCTTTTTAAGGTGTGTTATAATTGTCCCTAACACTTAAGATTTTGTTTGTAGCTTTGAATTAGTTTTGGACTCCAAAAACACTTTTAAGCTAGGGCTTAAGTCATTTTTGGTAAGTTTTATGTGTTTAAACCTTTGTTTAAATCCTTCCAAGTTCAACTAAGTGTTGCATATTGTTTATAATCCTTGGTAACTCTATGTTTGTAGTTTGAAACTAATTAGGAGTGCTCAAATTAATATTAATTGTTTTTTTTATATGCATGAATGTTCGGGCCAGCTTACGCGCACCTCAGGTAGGTGGCCACCATGGATTGAACCCAGACCTCTTAGCCAATAATTGAGACTTTGTCTCCTTTTTTACCACTATGCCAACCCATAATGGTTGTGCTCAAATTATTTGTTAAGGTTTTGTTAAGGTAATAACATCTCCCATGGACATTAATTATTTTAATTCGATTAAGATTTTACAACTAAAGTTTGGCCTCTAAAACCATATTCATATTGTCTAGGAAATCTTGGGTTTGTTTTTAGGAGCATAGTAAGCAAGTGAAGTTTGAACTACCATGGTGCATTCTTTATAAGGTAATACTTATGCTAAAAACTCTAAAATCTTATTCATGTTGTCTTTTCTTCTAGTTTTGATAAGTTTACTTGTTTGGGTTCGTACGTTTGTTTATAGTTTCCATTGAGCTTTTTATGTTATAAACTTTTTTGAGTTTATTTCCTTTGATAAATTGAATTGTCTATGTTTAGTTGTTTATAATTTTTTTGGTTTATGTTTATGTTTTTTGCCCAATGAAATCGGTTTTTATTAGTCTTTTCTCTTAGTTTTGTAAAGGTTATTTGCTTGGGTTTATAAGTTTGGTTATGCTTTCCATGAGTGTGTGTTTATAAGTTTATAAATATTTTTGTTTATGTTTATGCATTTTTCTAAATGAAAATGGTTGCTATTAGGCTTCTCTTGATTGATAGGCTTACTTGTTTGGAACTAATTAGTTGTCTTTCAATTAGTTGTTAATGGTTTCTATTGAATTTTTTTTAGTTTATGAGTTTTGTTAACTTGTCGAATTTGTCTTTTTTGATAAGTTGGGTTGTTTATAAGTTCTTTTTGTTTATGTTTATGCATTTTGCAATGAGAACACTAGACATGCTTGATCTGTGGGATGATAAAGGTGCTTTTCTTTTCCTCTCCTTACTTAGGTGATATGCATCTCACTTTTGTTATTAATAACCATTGTTTTTTTGTTCATAAGTTTCATTTACCTTATTGAGTTTATTTCCTTTTATAAGTTTGTTAGGACAAGTTATGGTAGCTATTTTCTTCTCGTAGATTGTTTTTAGTTGAATGTTATGAACTTCATTGATAAATGTGGTAGGATTATTCTTTTTCATTAATGAGATACAAATAGTGTAATGATTATGTTCATTTTTCATTTTTTTCTTTCTGGCTAGAATGTTCCTCCTGTTGTGTTAGTTCATTTCTTGAGAGAACATTACTCAAAGTGGGCTGATTTCACCATTGATGCATTCTCTGGAGCAACTCTTAAAGCCAATTCATATGCATATCCAGGCATGAGACTCACAAGGTATATTGGAAGCCAAATCATTGAGTTGAGTTTCTTTACATTATTGAGTTGAGTTGCTAAGGTTCGATAACATTATTTAGTTGTTTGTGTTTGTAAGTCTATAAGATAAATTGTTTATTATGTTTAAGTCTTAATCTTTAGACTTTAGAGCTCTATGTCTATATTGATCAATGTAACTTGTTGATAAGTTACTTAATTAATCATTTTGTCACTTTCTTTGTTGTGAATTAGCTAATTTTTGTGTTTTTTGACAAAAACAATCAAGATTTTATTTTGTACGTACGAGCAAAAGAGAAAATATTATTATTCCTAAAAAAAGAAAGAGAAATATTATTGATTTTCATGTGTGTAGGAATATATATATATATACATATATATATATTCTTTCAATAACAAAATGATGACAGACATTTAATTTCGGACAATTACTGACAAAAAGCAAGTGAAAACCCAACATTGAAGATGATGTTCAATGTCGGTTTAAAACCGACATTAAAGATGGTATTCTATGTTGGTCGAAAACCGACATTGAAGATAATTAGCATTGAAATTTTAGTCATTTATAATGTCAGTTTCAAACCGACATAAAAGACAATAGACATTGAAGGCCTTTTAAAATACGATCTTCGATGTCTGTTGCCAACCGACATTGTACCCCTACAATATCTATTTTAAACTGACATTAAGGCCCAAATTTGTACTAGTGTATGCAATGAGTTTGCATAAGATCGTACCACGAAATAGTCACTATTACTTTATAACGTTGTTTACTATTAACACTGACTATTTCAACTAGATGACCTAGGTAACTCGATCTTGATAGAGCAAGAATTTTTCGTCGCTTGCAAACCACTACTTATCAAATAAATTTATAATTCTAATCTATACTACCTATACTATAACGTAGTATAAGTGGCAAGACTGGATCGTCTCCACAGGGAATCTTGAGATGCTAAAGCTAATTGACGAGTTCAAAATAGTGATACAGGGTGGGGTTGTTGTTTGTTTTGTTGCAATTGAATGTAAATGCATGAAAATAAATGTGTAATTGAAAGAGGTAATAAATCGATTAAAAAGGCCTAGCCTAGGGATTCAGAATTCACCCATTCACTTGGTTTATCATAGAACTTCTATTATATGCAATGCTTACCGATTTTAATCTTAGCTCATGCACCCGAATAGATCTAAGCAACGTGTCCTAATACATTAATTAATTACTTAACCAAACTAGATGTTTAAGTAATTGGGTTCAAGCGTCCATACCAATTAAGCAACTGCATTAAATAAGGTAATCTAGCTAAGTCAATTTTGTAACCCGGAAAGCCCCTTAGTTACAAAGTGATTTGTTCTTGAAATTAGTTTATCATGCAATATTGTGAAAGGACCGTCCTAAACAACCAAATTCACTCACAAGCATGCCTTAACCTTTACCCTATTTGAGATTAAAGACAAAGCACCCCTAATCTCTAGCAATCAAAGAATTGACAAGAGTTGGCCAAAAACCCATAAATTCAATGCATAGAAGTTTAGCAAGCATACATCATAGAATTGAAAAACCAAGCCTCCGAACCAATATTAATGGGTTTCAATCCTACCCTAAGCTAGAAGTACTTACCTTAGCGACACATAATATGCCAAGATGAAGTCCAAAATGTAAATAAACAAAGATACAAAGAAGAAAGGTGTTGGGAGGAAGACAATACAGAGAAAACGCAACTGGAATCACCAAAATCGGCTTCCAAATGACCTAAAAATTGAACCCTTAAATAGCAGATCTACCGAGAGCGTCGCTACGCTCTCGGTAAAGCATCAATACTGCCTTTTAGCGTAGAGCACAACGTAGCTACGTTATGCTCTGCACTAGCCCTAGGAGCATATTTGTTGGGTTTTATGTCCTAAAACTCGTAGTTTGTAAACATTAACGTGTATTCTATTTATCAATAAAGTTGTTATCGATGTTATTCAATAAACTTGTTTTTGAATAAAGTGAATTGTTGTTAATATAACTTTAAATCCAATAAACTAAGAACCATGACTTTAATATGAAAACTTGAACCTTATGGAAATGACATAAAAAATAGATCAAGTTCGAGTATCTAGCCAAAACGGTCTATAGTATAGGGATAAGGTTGGGTACCTTATCTTGGGGACACTGTTGAATGCGGCCCATTTTGTATTTGATACAAATGATGTGATCCTAAATCATTCATGTGAAGACATGTGAGTGGGGGCATTCTATGCAATGAGTTTGCATAAGACTGGACCACGAAATAGTCACTATTACTTTATAACACCGTTTACTGTTAAATACTTACTATTTCAACTAGATGACCTAGGTAACTCGATCTTAATCTTGAGCTAACTATGAAGTCTTGTTTATTAGGGATTATTCTTAGATCTGCATGGGTGAGAGTGACTCATGTGCACCAAATTAATAAGCCTCCCATTTCAGGGGTAAGACCGAGTAGATAGCTGGGGACATAGTGTTGCGAGAAGAAATTCACTGCTACCCGACTTAGGGTTAGTAGATAGATTGTTCCCTTAAGTACTGATTCCAGGTCTTGAACAAGGGGCCCCACCCTCTCATTGGCCCAAGAGGAACTCGTTTAGTGATAGGATCACAAACCAATTGTTCATTAGAGGATCAATGGGACTTAAGGAACAAGATGTAATCACAAGGGTAAAACTGTAATTTTGACCTAACTGTGATTACAGACAACCTGTGAACGTTCTATATATCAAGTGGACAGAAATATATCTACAAGGAGGAGAGTGCAGCTCGGGCTTTAGTGGAGTGTCCCGTTAGTTAACGAATGTTGGTTAACTAGGTTAAAGAGTTTGACTGGTTAATCTCGGATCGTTGGAGCTCATGATCTGTAGGTCCATTAGGTCCCTCTACTAGCTCATAAATGGACAAAAACCTTAGATAGTGTGGTGAGTAAGTTTGAATCGTTCAATCATTAGCTTAAGGAATGAAAGTCGGATATATACGATATATCAACGTTTAATTACGAATTAAATAGACAAATAGGGTTGATTATAATATTTAAATATGATTTAAATATTAATTATATGAATAGAGATTCATATCGATTTTTTGAAAAAATGGGGATAAGTGGAAAAATAATATTATTTTATTATTTAATATTAAAATAATATTATATTTAATTAAATAAATATTAAATTATTTTTTATTTAATTAAAATTAAGTCTTACTTTCTTTTAAATAGTTTGAATTTTGACTAAGTAGAACGAATAGAATTTAGGTTATAAGAGAACTCTACTGGTGAAGTTCTGTCTCGGTTGGGGGTTCTTAAGTTCACTGTTTATTGGAACACCTCCTACCTGGAAACTTACTCGGAACCTGAGTTGAATTAACCTAAGTTCTATTAGTATGCAATGTCACTAGGTTAATTAAATGGTTTAATTCACCTAGAACTTTAAGGTAAAGACCTTTTATAAGTGTTATAATAGGCATAGACTTAGATAGATTTCTTAGCCAGAATTTAACTAAGTATAATAAAATCGTAAAATCGGTAGAGCATTTTAGTAGGAGAAAAATGGTATATATGATATATCAATTTTTAGCTCTCACGTCCCTAACAGTTCACACCGTGAGGTCCATACTCGGCTCCGTGTCGCCCTGGGTGCAACCTCCCTACGGAAAGTGTTTGCATGGGTCAATACCAAGGTGAATAGGGAAAATGTTCATAGTTAGTGGGAGACGGACACGTATCAACGTATCCTACGGTCTCCTTCATTGGGTTGCATCGTGAGCTTCCTATGATCTGTCTGCGTGTCGTCCTTGAGTGACCACCCCTTCGAAGGGCTTGATCATAGATTCAAAATACCTCAAACTCTAGTAATGGATGTGGTTTCTTAGGTTAATCTTCAACAGTAGTCTTTCTTAACGGTAGCCTGTTGAAGCGGATCTCTGGGATTACACTTATGGGATGCATTAAGCCAGTTAATGAATCTTCAACCAAAATAACAGTAGCTAAGAGTTATAGGAATAAGAGTTATACTTGAATTAGTAATTAGTTGAGATTGTCTTAGTTCAAGGGAGAGGTAGCTAATCACCCTTCGGTGGCTGTTTCTCTAAATCCCTAAAGTATCGTTGCAAAACCATAGTCAATAGTTTTAATTAGGGTTCTTTGATTGTTAGTTTTGCTAAATTGATTGGATGTTGTGTAATGGGTTAAAGCAAAGATAACTAATACGGTCAATTGTTTGTTATTCTTTTAGCATGTCTTCTTCTATTATCGCCATTTGGTTGGGACTTGGAAGGCGTCTACTTGCTCGCCCATTTCAAGAAGGGAGTTGAGCCTAGATTCTAGGTGAAAGCTCAAAGTGCAATGCCTTTAGATAGGAGGAAACTGCGTGAGGCTGGCTTTACATAGCAGTGTCACCTCTTGCTCTCGTCAGTGGATGGATAACAAGCTAGTTCTTTCAAGCCCAAGATTGGCTCATAGGATTCTCTAAACCCAACAACCTTCTTTTTTCAATTCTAATCAAGCCGAATTATAAAATCCTCTGCACTCACACATAAAAAATTGTAAGACATATTTATTTATTTTTCATTCTATTCCTTTATTTAGATCCATTTCAATGCTAGAAAAAAGTAGAGAAAACAAGATCTCGTTGTATTACATTCAAGTGTTTGATTTCCATTTTTATATTTACGTATCATACATTGATATGTCGTGTTGATCAACATTTAAATTATTCCTTGTATAACTGATAACATGATCTATTCGTCTTCTTCATTTCAATCGTTTTGAAAAGAAGCATCACAATTTTGTGGGGAAACCATCAAATTTTGATGTCATCCTTGTCCCACATTGGAAAAATTTGAAGCTACATCTTTCTTTAAGTATTCAAGAGTGAAGCATGACAATTGTCGAGCCATGTAACAAAGGATTGTAGCCTATGTGGGGGCTTTAAATTTGTTGGAGGTTGGTGCTTTTGGACTTGGAAGAGGTCTACTTGCTTGCCAATTTATAGAAACTAGTTGGGCCTCGCATTTTGGGCGAAAGCACAAAGTGAAAAGTGCACAAAGTTCTTTCAACCCAAGATTGGCACATAGGATGTTATGAACTTGACAACCTTCTTTTTTTTTTTTTAATTCTAATCAAGCAATTTATAAAATCCTCTGCACTCACACATATAAAATTGCAAAATTTTATTCCTTTATTTCGATCCATTTCATTGCCATCAAAAAATTGAGAAAACAAGAGCTCGTTGTATTGCAGTCAAGTGCTTGATTTCCATTTTTTTGTTTACGTATCATATATCGATATGTCATGCTGATCGACCTCTAAATTATTCTCTATATAACTGATAACATGATCTATTCGTCCTTTTTGTTTCGATCACTTTGAAAAGAAGCATCACAATTTTGTGGGGAAACAATCAACTTTCAATGTCATCCTTGTCCGACATTGGAAATTTTGAAGCTACATCTTTCTTTAAGTGTTTAAGAGTGAAGCATGACAATCGCCGAGCCATGTAACAAAGGCTTGTAACCCATGTGGGGGCTTTAAGTTGGTTGGAGGTTGGCGCTTCCCATTTGGTTGGGACTTGGAAGAGGTCTACTTGCTCACCCATTTCAAGAAGGGAGTTGGGCCTCGCATTCTGGGCGAAAGCCCAAAGTCGAAGCATAGTTGGTTGGAGGTCGTTGCATTTCTTATGTTAATTACACCCTTAACGGCCATAAACACTCATTAATTTCCTTATTTTGTAGGAAATAATCATCCCAGGGTCAAAATAGTCTTTTGGAGCTAAAACAAGCCTAACTCGAGCTTTGATGCATCAAAAGTAAAAAACGAGTCATAATGACCAAAATGTCCTTGTGAAGAGCGTAGTTGCGCCCCCTTTACGCCCCAATTATGCTAGAGACCCCAGAGCTCCAGTTTTCTGTGAAAATAGGGGAGCGTCGCGACGCTACTATTGAACGTAACAACGCTCTGAATGCTGACGCAAAATTGAAAGTAGCGTGCGCCTTCTTATCTAGGTCGATAACGTAGTGATGCTCGTAGCAGCGCAGCCCTACGCTGTGGAAACTCAGATCAGTGTCGCGATGCTAGGTCAGAGCGTCGCGATAAATTTAAAAATTAGTTCATTTCTTCTCCAATTTTTAGACAGCAACTTCAAAAATCTCGAGCCCTATTCCCAAATTCTTCCAAATTCTCTGTAGGAAACTTGATTTCTTCCATTTTTTTGTCCATGGTCATTGAAGAATCAAGATTGTAAAGGTATTTCCGCACTTTTTGATTGATTTCTCTTAAGTACCTTCTTGAATTCATCTTCTTGTTCTTCATCTTAATCATGAGTATGGTTGGATTCCTTGCAGATTTTTAATAGATTACGAAATTTATGAACTAACAAAGCATGAATCTCTTAATCTTGTTAGCAAGAACTCATAATGTGCTAAGCACTAGATTGTTAGTAAAATTGCAAGATAGGAATTCTTATTTAATTTCAATGGCTATCCTTGAATTAATCATGTTTGCACTAGTTGAATTTAGCCACAAATTGATCTAGGAGAGAGGTTATCTGTCTTCTATTTCGTCACAATAGAGATAACCCTTGCACGTAATGCATATTCCATTCGAGTTTTGAATGTCTCTAAGGACTAGATCAAGAATTGATATTAGGATTGGACAAGACTAAAATCTTGTTTAATTATTTAGGGCTATGAAGAATAAATTCCTAAATTTGGCTTAGTTTGGTGAATTAAGATATTTAAGAAGAAATTCTTAATAGATTGTGAACTCTTGATTAATTTGAATTGATTTTTGAATCAATGATAGAAATTTCATGTTTCTTGATTAGCATCAATCACATCTTTAATGAAATTCCTTTTCTCACTAATAATAAAAACCTAAAAATAGTCTAATTGTTGCATCCTTTTAAAATTCCTACACATTTTCTTTTCTATTTTACAAAACCCCCCATCTATAATAAACAAATTTAATCAATTGCATCTTGTTCGATAGATCCCTGAGGAACGATCCCTTTTCTTGCATATATACTACTCATTAGTGTTTATTGCATGAAGTAGGTGTTTAAAATTGTTTTTCTTCCCAACTTTCTGTATTAGCGACACCATATTTCTAGGGCAATCAAATTGGCGTCATTGCAGGAGATCTTGGCAACTTTTTATTGACAATTGATTGAATTCCTATTAAAAAAAAATAGTTTGTGTGTTTAACTCTTCCTTTGGTGTATAACCCACTCTTCCGAAGCTTTCGTGTTGAATTTTTTTTGTAGATATTAACATTGAGGAGCGGTGAATCCGAAGAGAGAGGAGAAGACTCCAAGAAGAAGAGCATCAAGTTCATCAAGAAAGGAATTTTGAGAACCTAGAGGAAGCACAAATACCTCAAGAAGAAGAGATGGGTGAAGCACGCGAAAGACTACGGGAATTGGCCGAACCGAACATGGCCCAACAACCTTGGTGTATAATCTATCCGGAGTCGACCACACCTTTCGAGCCCAAGCCCAGACTCATTCACCACCTCCCTATTTTCAAGGGAAGTGCCAGTGAAGACCCGCACAAGCATATAAAGGACTTTCATATGGTGTGTGATGGTATGAGGCCGCATGGGGTGACAGAGGAGCAATTGAATCTCCGGACATTCCCATTCTATCTAAAGGACTCGGCGAAGGATTGGTTATATTACCTACCGCCCGGCTCGATCACGACGTGGAGTGACCTCAAGAAGAAGTTCTGAGAGAAATTTTTTCCAGCGTCAAGGGCCCAAAGCATTTGGAAAGAGATATATGGAATCAAGCAAGCATTCAGGGAGTCACTTTTCAAGTATTGGGAGAGGTATAAACAACTCTACGCAAACTTCCCCCATCACCAAATATCGGATCAATTTTTTATCCACACTACAAGAAATTTGGACTTTGATGTCGGTTGAAAAAACTAAAAACGGATGTATAATGTCAGTTTCTAAAAAAAAAAAACGAATATTTAATATCGGTTTAAAACTGACATTAAAAGGTGCGTGCACACTGCATATCTTTTTATTAGTAAAATTTTTTGAACTCCCGCCTAAGTGCAATGCTTCCATTTCATTTCCCTTTCATTTTCTTTTGGGCATTCTATTCCAATTGATTTCCCTCCTCTCTCTCATTCCAGCATAACCCCAAAATTTCTATCTTTTTCTCCTCTTCCCCCCTTTCTCTTCTTCCTCCTCGGCTCTTTCGTCCAAAACTCTTACTCCTTTCACTTCTCTTGTTCCCGACGTCTTTATGCTTCTCAAGTTTGCAACAATAGAACTTCTCCTCAAATTTATTTAATTATTTGAAAGTTCGCAACAACTATTTCTACACAAACATCTGATAGTTCGTGATGGTAGTTGCTTCACAGACACAAACATTTGAGACTTTACCATGCAAATATTTTGCAATTGTGAGAGAAAACTCTTCGAATTTGAACAAGAGTGCCAGAGATGACGACACATTGAACCCAACCCTTGAAATTTATGCTTCCTATTGTGATTCGAGCTCACAGGTTCTTGCAATCGGTTTGTCTTTACATTTCTTATCTTTTGTATTTTGTTATAATTGAAATGAATTCCAAATAAATAAAAAATAGTTAGACAAACTAACTGAAAGCTTTTGTTAAAACATTCAGTTAACAGAAAATGAGCTTTGAAGTGTTGTTCTCTTCAATTCTTGTAAAAATGAGATTTAAAGACTTGTTTAAAAGAGAGAGTGAAACTTATCATTAGTGTATTATTCTTTAATTTGTCGATTATGTATTTCTCCTTCTTGATCTTTAATAAAGCTTCAATGGCTGCATTAATATAGCAGATGTAGTCTATGTCAAACCATTATAAACACGTTCTTGATCTTTGCTTCACTTTTTCTTAATTTTGGATTGTGTACTTTCATCTTCAATTGCTTTCTAGTTTTACATGTTGAATTCCTATTCTGCAATGGTAAAGTAAGAGAGAAAGTGAATTAGTTTTTGGTCCACAAATTGACAATACATGTCAGACAAAAACCCTAAGTTTCAAGTGCAAGCACATAGTTCCACTTTCACACTTCTTTATTTTCTTTTAAAATCGTGATTTTTCAAGCTTCATGCACATAGTTTTTCTCTTCACTTTGAGTTGTGACTCCAAGCTTATGTTAATGGAGATTGCAATTTTTGGATATTGATTGGTAGTCACTAGTTTTTGTTTTGGTATGTATTGTTTGAACTTGTGATATTGATTCATTTTAGTTTTCTCTTTACAACTTTGATTTATTGTCTGCATCTCGAGCAAGATTGGTTGAAGTTTGGGAGATAAAACATAATTTATTGCTACTAGTATCCATTTGACTTATCAAAATTTGTCTTTCATTTGGTTTGGCTTTCTTGCACCAAAGTCAAGTGAGACATGGAGATCCACTCTTTTACATTGCACCTAATTTGTAAGTCTAATGTTCATTTTCTATTTGGTTTGGATTGGTTCATGAAGTTCAATGTTTGTTTTCTATTACATTTTTCTTCTTTGTTCACCTATGAATGAAACCAGAAAGTAAAACAGAAGAAAGAGGAGAAGATATAAAAGAAGCATAGTGGATTGATTCAAAGTTTGTAGGGTGTTCAATAATCATCTTCATGGATATGAGATAATTTCTCTCAATAATTCTTTTCTGTATCGGCTGCCTTTTCTTTTCAACTGTTTTTTATTATTCAATCGATGATATAGAATTTGAGGTTCTCTTTTAATGTTAAAATTGTTTATTTGCAATTTATTGATTTTTGAGCTATTGGTTCATCTATACTCTTTGAGTTTTTGAGATCGTGCTATTTATTCCTAGTTTTCTTTTTCCTTTTTTTATTTTCCCCCTAATGTTGATTTTTGTAGATCAGTAATTGTACTGTACAATGTCCTAACCTAAAACTTTAATAAAATGATTGAACTAAAACTTAAATAAAGAAGCTATTTCTTCTTTTCAATGTGTTTGTTCAAACCATAAATGCTCAAACTTAACAACCATATGAAGGATACTAAGAACCATATGATCTTTGATTCTTTCTGCTGCCTTACTTTCCATTTATTGACAACCCTGGACTGTAATCCAACCTTTATCCAATCCTTGTGAGTGTTGATTCAATAAATGGACATTGTTAGGCTGGAAAATAACTTAAAACAGCACCAAAAACACATGAAAAACAGATTAGCAATGGACTTGCGGACAAAAAACTGCACAAATGTTATTTTACCACTGCTGTTTTTTTAGTTAGTTGCTGTTTTTTTCAGTTTGTAGTTTTGTTAACCCTACTTTTTGCTTGAAATTTCCAATTATATCATATTCAATGTCTTAGGATAGTTCCTTACTTGGATTGGACTTCCAGTGTCCTAAATTCTGGTTTAAGAAAGAGTTAAAATAATTGGAATAAGCTAGGTAATTGGAATATGATGGGTTGCACCAGTTTCAGGATGAACGGAGGTTGGAAAAGCTACGACCCGAATAACTCTCGCCTTTGAAGTATACCCGTAAACGTTCTTATAAAAACACAATAAAGAACACGACACTTCGATTATTTGGACAAATATTAAACACTTTTAGTATCATAAGCATGCGCCACATGCTTGGATGACGCTCGAAATACCTTGAGTTTTGGCATTGGAGCTTCATGCCTTTAGAATATCAAAGGTAAGATTTGAAAAAATAAATTAGTCTGACATTTTTAATGTGTTGAGATTATTAGTTTCTTAATGTTACTTATTTGTTTGTTTGTTTGTTTTTAGATTACATGGTTCAAAAGCTAGATTGAGTAGAGCACAATTTATGACCTGTGCAATTTATTGTCAAGAACTATGGAACAACTCTGATAGATCTTAGGATATGGCGTCTTGAACAAATTACCAGTTTTCAAAATGCTTAAATGTGTCAAACAAAAACAATTGATGAGTTTTTTTTTAGGCAATTGGTTGGGATTTTGATTATAAAGAGTACCACAGTTTTTGTTTATGGAAAACTTATGATAATCTATTTTTGTTTTGATCCCATTGTCCTATGGTTTTGTTTCCAGCCTCGTCTTTTTATTAATAATCATCAAGGGACTATGAGTTTCAATATGATGTTTCAACTTCACTTTGGAATTCTAGTCTTCTATGTACTAATTTACTTATATTATAATGTATGGCTCTGATAGTATAAAGTTCTTGCTTGGGTTTTATTCTAAAGCTTTCTTGTCAAGAATGATAAATGTTGGCCTAAATGTCATTTATTCCTTGTTGATTCGTTGTTTGGCATGGTGGCAAAATAGTTTGAGCTATTAAAGTAGTTGTAGGCTTGTATGGTTGACAATGGTATCCCTATTAGTGATTTTGAGGGTTTGGAAGTTCTTAGTTTAAAGAAGAGAGTTGCAAGTTGAAGAATAGAATTTCGCTCAGGCTAAGCTTACTTGTGTGGCATGTAAACTTTGTTCATTTGTTTATCTCACAATATCGAACTTATTTTCCCCTTTTGATTTGGGAACTTTGTTTAGGAAAAATATCTCATATATATGCCTTTGCTTCAATTTCTTGCAAACAAAAGTCATGTGGTGGTATCTATATATCATATTTGGTGGGATAAAAGTAAATAGCCTCACACAACAAGGATTGCTTTGTCATTCTTTTTGTTGTCTACATTTTTTTTATTATAATATTGGATTCTAACCATAAAATCCCTTTCCACGGGGTTTATGAAGTTCTATATTTAGAAAGTTCAATGCCCATTATTTTTCTCAAGTGACTAAGGCAATGATCTTATAGGTACTTAATTTGGATGTTGTAAATCTTATTTAACAAGATGGTGTGATCCAAAAAAGGTCCAGTTGTACTTTATTGCATTGATGGTGTGTTCCAGGTAGAAGAAGCAATCTTTGGTTTTCTATGAATCATCCCATGAGAAGTTGGCATTTAGTTTACTAATTTTGTAGATTTGGAATTTTATTTCTCTGTCCAAAAATCTCCTTTTCCAAATGTTATAGGTCTTGAAGAACATAGTTTGGAGAAGAGCAAATGTCAATAACATTTTGATGTCTATAAGGAATATGCAAGATGGAAGAGGTATTTTCTTTTCTTAATTGGCTTGTTTGAAATCAGGGCCAACTCACATTAATTTCATGTACTCTGTTACTTAACTAGTGATTGTGTATCTGAGATTTTTTTAATACCAATGGGCTATATTTAAAGCCTTCACTATAAAAGGAGGTCTTTTTGAGGGATTGGATTGGTAAGTTGTAAAGTACTTTACATCTGCTTTTGTTTTTTGGTTTTGTTTTTTCAATGATTATAGAACCAAGACTAAATTGGAGAGATAGGTAACAACATAACTGTAAAAAGGTTGCTTCTCTTTCGTCCCCTTATTATTATTACTACTTTTCTTACTTGTAAGGAAGATCTCTCACCTTGTCCTTTTCTTATTAAGACCTTTCTTTAGCACCTTGTGGTATGATTTGTTAATTAATCTTAAACGCGTTTTCCCCTTTCTTTCTACACGGTTTAAGAGTTCAAAGTTTTAAACTTGCCAATCTGAGGCTACTTTGATGTGTTGTTAGGTAAGTTTTATGCTAAAATTTTCACTGTCTATGGTTGGGATGTTGGTTTTTTTCCTTCATTGAGCGTGTTGTAAGTTTTATCTTTTTTACCTTTTTTATGGCCTAATTTCTTATTTGGATTTCTTTGCATTGTGTATTCTTGTCTCGTTGCATTGTGGATATTCATTTTCATTATAGAGGAGCATTTGAATCTTTTATCTATTTTTGTAAGTTAAAACTTAGCTTTACAGTCTAAAATGAAAGAACTTAACCATGGGTATATTTATGTTTGAGGTAGACATGCATATATCACCAAAATGTATGCTCTAGATGTATTGTCTTGCCAATTTATAGGAATATGATATTTCTGTGTTCGGTCCGTAGTTCTGTCTGGTGTTTGTAAAGGTGCTCTTGTTCTATCAAATTTCTAATGTCATTTTGCCCTTTCATGGTCTAAGCTGTTAATCACGATATGAGGAGGCAACCTAGGAATCTTTTTGCTTGTAACTCTATAGTATGTTTAAGAAAAATGGTTACAACCCTTGTATTTGTGATTTGCAGTTAGCAAGCTGTATCATTTCATAAGTTATTTTCTCTTTATCATGTTGGAGTTATGTAGAAAATCAAGTTAATACTATGTTACGTTTTTTTACTTCTTTGTTCAAATTGTTGTTTTATCTACTTTGTAGGTGGGAGAAGACTCTTTAGGTTCCAAAATTGACATCAAAGAAACTTGGGAAGGCATCGTTGAACACTCCTCATTTATCTTCAACTTATTTTGTCATTTTAACCATTTTGTAATTCATTTATTTTGAATTCTATTCTTGTGCGCAACTTAGTATGTATACTTGTTCAAAGTAGAATATATATGTATATTTTCATAGTTGATACGTAGGGATTTGTTGTCTAAACCATATGGGGTTGATTTAGATGACAAATATATTCTATCTTGGTTTTGGAGTTAAATTATTATCCAATTCCTCTTTTTTGACTTATTGGGGACTTATGAAAGCAATTAAGATTTCATTTTGTACATATATAGGTAAAAGAAAAATATTATTGATTTGCACGTGCGTAAGCAAAAAAAAATATATATATATATTTCTTTATTTTTCAATAAAAAATGATGACAGACATTTAATGTCGGACAATTATCAAGAAAAAGTAGGTGAAAAACTGGCATTAAAGATGGTGTTCAATGTCGATTGAAAATCGACATTGAAGATGGTCTTCAATGTCGGTTGAAAACTAACATTGAAGATAATTGGCATTGAAATCTTAGTCATCTATAATGTTCGTTTTAAACCGACATAAAAGACAACCGACATCGAAGACCTTTTATAACACAATCTTCGATGTCGGTTGTCAACCGACATTGTATCTATATAATGTCTGTTTTAAACCGACATTAAAGCCCAGTTTTGTACTAGTGCCAATATTTCTACTCGAGGTTGCTTTCAAATGAGAAAGCCTCAATCGATGTCGTTGCGGGAGGAGCTCTAGCGGATAAAACACCCACCGATGTGAGATACCTAATCTCTAGGATGGCAGAAAACTCATAGAGTTTTGGGACCCGTGCGACCAAGTTCGACCCGTCAAATGCAAAAGAGGTAAGTGAGCTTAAGACTCAAATTTCAAATCTAACTCTCTTGTTACTAAATTTATGTAGTGAGGTGCTCAACAAGTGAAAACGTGCAGAGCTTGTAGAGTTCTAGGACATTCTTCTGACAATTACCCACAAGCAAACCCCAAAGTGAACGTGATTGGTGGCTTCCAACAGAAATATGACCCCCATGGAAGCATGTTCAACTCAGGATGACGTGACCACCCTAATTTCAAATGGGGAGGTCAAGGGCAACAAGAAAACCGCTCTCACAACCAATCATCATCCTCCTCTTCCTTAGATATGCCACTTTAAGATATTTTGAAATCTTTAGCTGACAACTTTCTTAAATTCCAACAGGAGATCCATCAATTACAAAAGGACTTGATCCAACAATCACAAGATACAAAGGCCTTACAACAAGAGACCCAAATCGGCTTTGCAAACTTAGGAACACAAATCACTCAATTGGCGACTGCAATTAGTAAGATGGAGAGTAAGTCCTCGGGAAAGCTTCCAGTGCAACCTGACCATTCTAATGTGAGTGCTATCACACTAAGAAGTGGGAAGGAGCTTCCTCAAGCTACTCCCTCCACCGACGCGTCTCCTCCTACTACCACGGTTGACCAACAAGAAGAAGAAAGAAAAGAAGCGAGAAAGACCATACCAATCGAACTCAAGGTAAGTATTCCTTTCAAATCGTTAATTGAACCTTACTTACCTAAAGCTCCCTTTCCATCTAGGTTGGCTAGACATAAGAAGGAGAGCAAGGACAAGGAGATTGAAGAAATGTTCAAGAAGGTCAAAATTAACATTCCTCTTCTTAACGCGATCCAACAAATTTTGAGGTATGATAAGTTTCTAAAGGATCTATGCACCAAGAAAATAAGAGGTAAGGAAAAAGAAAGAGTCATGGTAAGTGACAATGTTTCCGCTCTTCTTAAGAAAAGTATGCCTGAGAAATGTAGAGACCCTGGTATGTTCACTGTCCCATGTGTTATAGGAGATAGAAATATTATGCATGCTATGATTTATTTAGGTGCAACTATCAATGTTATGCCTTATCGTGTCTTTGATGAATTGAAATTGAATGATTTGCAAAAAACTTCTGTTTGCATCCAATTAACGGATAGATCATGCATACAACCTTTAGAAAAATAGTAGAAGATGTACTTGTTAAAGTAGGATCTTTAATTTTTCCAGCGGACTTCTACATGTTGCAAATGAATGAACCTACCAACCCCTCATCCTCTACTATTTTGCTAGGAAGACCTTTCTTAAAAACTGCAAAAACCAGAATTGATGTTGATAAAGGTTCCTTGAGTGTAGAGTTTGATGCAGATGTTGTTAGTTTTAACATTTATGATGCTATGAAGTTCCATGAAGAAAATTTGTCTTTGTGTGCTTTGGAGTCCTTTGATTTGGTTGATGAGTTATTGGTTAATGATGATAATGATTGTGATGAGATTGTTACTCTCTCTATTGATTTGAATCTTGATGTCCATTCTAATGATGAGGTCTTCGTGTCACAGGCAAAGTCGATTGAGCTCAAGGCTCTCTCGTCTCACCTCAAGTACGTGTACTTAGGTGACGAGAATACATTGTTTGTGATTATTTTCAGAGAATTGACCACTGCCTAAGAAGAAGAGTTATTAAAATTCTTGAAGAAGAATAAAAAAGAAATCAGTTGGACCTTGGACGATATCAGGGGAATTAGTCCCTCTCTATGTATGCATAGGATTGCTTTGGAAGATGGAGCAAAGGCCATTGTTCAACAACAAAGAATACTCAATCCCACGATGAAAGAGGTGGTCTTGAAAGAGATTCTAAAGCTCCATGAAGTCGACATAATATACCCCGTACCGGGTAAGTGGGTTAGTCTCATCCAAGTTGTCCCCAAGAAGCCCGACATGACTATAGTGGAAAACGACAAAGGTGAGTTGGTACCAACTAGGGTACAAAATAGTTGGCAAATGTGCATCGACTTTTGCAAGAAAATGAGGTAACAAAAAAGAATCACTTTCCAGTTCCTTTATGTCCTAAAACTCATAGTTTGTAAGCATTAACATATATTCTATTTATCAATAAAGTTGTTATCGATGTTATTCAGTAAACTTGTTATTGAATAAAATGAATTGTTGTTAATATAACTCTAAATCCAACAAACTAAGAACCCATGGCTTTAGTATGACAACTTGAACTTTATGTAATGACATAAAAATGGATCAAGTTCGAGTAAATAGCCAAAACGGTCTATAGTATAGGGATAAGATTAGGTACCTATTACTTTGCATAAGATCGGACCACGAAATAGTCACTATTACCTTATAACGCCCTTTACTGTTAAATACTGATTATTTCAACTAGATGACCTAGGTAACTCGATCTTAATCTTGAGCTAACTATGAACTCTTGTTTATTTGGGATTATCCTTAGACTTCTATGGGTGAGAGTGGCCCAGGTGCCTGACTCAATAAGCCTCCCTCAAGGGTAAGACCAAGTAGATAGCTGGGGACATAGTTTTTGCGAGAAGGAATTCACTCCTACCCGACTTAGGGTTACTAGATAGATTGTTCCCTTAAGTACTGATTTCGAGTCTTGAACAAGGGGCCTCACCCTCTCAATGGCCCAAGAGGGACTCAGTTTAGTGATAGGATCACAAACCAATTATTCATTAGAGAATCAATGGGACTTAAGAAACAAGATGTAATCACAAGGATAAAATGGTAATTTTGACCTAGTTGTGATTACAAATAACCTGTGAAGGATCGACTTACTAATTATGGTTATATCAAGTGGACAGAAATATATCTACAGTGAGGAGAGTGCAACTACGGGTTTTAGTGGAGTGTCCCGTTAGTTAACGAATGTTGGTTAACTAGGTTAAAGAGTTTGGCCGGTTAATCTCGAATCGTTGGAGCTCATGATCTGTAGGTCCATTAAGTCCCTCTACTAGCTCATAAATGGACAAAAACCTTAGATAGTGTGGTAAGTAAGTTTGAATCGTTCAATCTCGGCTTAAGGAATGAAAGTCGGATATATACGATATATCAACGTTTAATTACGAATTAAACAGACAAAAGAATTAACATACAAAAGAATCATATTTAAATATGATTTTAATATTATTTATATGAATAGGGATTCATATTGGTTTTTTAGAAAAAATCGGGATAAGTGGGAAAAATAATATTATTTTATTATTTAATATTAAAATAATATTATATTTAATTAAATAAATATTAAATTATTTTTATTTAATTAATTAATTTTTGAAATTCAAATTGAAATTAAAAATTGATTTTAAATTCAATTTTGGAAATTCATTTAAAATTGGATTTAAAATTGATTTTTTTATAGTTTTGATTTTCCCACTAACTAGCTTAGTTGTTATCTTTACAATTAGCCAACAAATTGAACATTTGTGTTGTCAATTTGTGATGCAATTAGATTTCATGTTAATCCTTAATAAATAATGATGATTTTGGCTTAAATTTGGTTAAGAATTTTGTGAAATTAATGGTTAATTTTGCAAAATTTCATCCATAGCTCATCTTCTTTTCAACCTTCATTCCTTCTCAAATTCACCACAAACTTGGATTCCACCATCCAATCTAAGGCCTAAGAATAGTAGAGAAGGACTCTTGTGGTGGTCTACAAACAAGTGGTATGGATTTTCATCAAGAATTGAGTGAGAATTTTGAACTTTAAGGGTAAATGTTCTTGAAACTTTGTTTTTCCCCTTTTAGTTGCATGTTGTATCCTCAAAATTGAGCATCTTAGAGTGAAAACGGAAGAAAATGGGCTATGGATGAAATTTTGCAAAATTAACGATTAATTTCCCAAAATTCTTAACCAAAATTAAGCCAAAATCATACTTATTTATTAAGGATTAACATGCAATCCAATTGCATCACAAATTGACAACACAAATGTTGAATTTGTTGGCTAATTGTGAAGACAACAACTAAGCTACTTGCTTAGTTAGTGGGAAAATCCAAACTTTAAAAAAAATCAATTTTAAATTTGAATTTGAATTTCAAAAATTAATTAATTAAATATTTAATTAATTAAATATAATATTATTTTAATATTAAATAATAAAATAATATTATTTTTCCCACTTATCCCAATTTTTCTAAAAATTGATATGAATCCCTATTCATATAATTAATATTTAAATCATATTTGAATGTTATAATTAACTTTATTTGTCCGTTTAATTCATAATTAAACGTTGATATATCGTATATATCTGACTTTCATTCCTTAAGCTAATGATTGAACAGTTCAAACTTACTCACCATATTATCTAAGGTTTTTGTCCGTTTATGAGCTAGTAGAGGGACCTAATGGACCTACAGATCATGAGCTCCAACGATCAAAGATAACCGGCCGAACTCTTTAACCTAGTTAACCAACATTCGTTAACTAATGGAACACTCCACTAAAGCCTGTAACTGCACTCTCCTCATTGTAGATATATTTCTGTCCACTTGATGTAACCATAATTAGTAAGTCGATCCTTCACAGGTTGTCCGTAATCATAGATAGGTCAAAATTACTGTTTTACCCCTGTGATTACATCTTATTCCTTAAGTCACACTGATCCTCTAATGAACAATTGGTTTGTGATCCTATCACTAAACCGAGTCCCTCTCGGACCAATGAGAGGGTGGGGCCCCTTGTTTAAGACTCGAAATCAATACTTAAGAGAAAAATCTATCTACTAACCCTAAGTCAAGTAGGAGTGAATTCCTTCTCGCAAAAACTATGTCTCCAGCTTTCTACTCGGTCTTACTCCTGAAATGGGAGGTTTTTTAAGTCGGCGCACCCGGGCCACTCTCACCCATGCAGATCTAAGGATAATCCCGAATAAATAGGAGTTCATAGTTAGCTCAGGATTAAGATCGAGTTACCTAGGTCATCTAGTTGAAATAGTCAGTATTTAACAGTAAACGACGTTAGAAAGTAATAGTGACTATTTCATGGTCTGGTCTTATGAAAACTCATTGCATAGAACGCCTCCACTCACATGTCTCCATATTAATGATTTAGGATCACATCATTTGTATCAAATACAAAGTGGGTCGCATTCAATAATGTTTCTAAGATAAGGTACCCAGTCTTATCCCTATACTAGAGATCGTTTTGGCTATTTACTCGAACTTGATCCATTTTTATGTCATTACATAAAATTCAAGTTTTCATACTAGAGCCATGGGTTCTTAGTTTATTGGAGTTAAAGTTATATTAACAACAATTCACTTTATTCAATAACAAGTTTGCTAAATAACATCGATAACAACTTTATTGATAAATAGAATACACGTTAATGTTTACAAACTACAAGTTTTAGGACATAGAACTTAACAAACTCCCACTTTGACTAAAACTCCTAGTGTGGTATATACATAATGTTGAGTTTACTGAGAGAATATAAATACAATAAACTAGGGCATCAGATACCATGTCTTTCTCCCACTTGCCCTAGATTATACAACTCAAAGTCCTAGACTTACTAGGTGACCCTCAAATACTTTAGCCGTGAGGGCCTTTGTAAATGGTCAGCAATGTTATCTTCTGACGGTATCTGCTTGACAATAATGTCTCATCTTTGTACTATCTCCCTGATGAGATGGTACTTGCGCTTAATGTGTTTTCCACGATTATGGCTTCTAGGTTCTTTTGAATTTGCAACTGCGCCTTGTGCTACTTCTTGGTTTTCTCCTTGTAGATCTTGGCATTTTCATATGTGATCATCCTCCATTCGGCAAGTTCATTCAGCTGAAGCTTCTGCGCCTCTCCTGCTAATTCCATGTTCAAGTTCAGCCGGTTCAATGCCCACTACGCCTTGTGCTCTAATTCCAAAGGGAGGTGGTAGGCTTTTCCATATACTAACACATATGGGGACATGCCGATAGGCGTATTGTACGCAATTATGTAGGCCGAGAGAGCCTCATCAAGCCTCTGCGTTCAATCTTTTGTGGATGCGTTCACCACTTTTTCCATAATGGACTTTATCTTCCTGTTGAACATCTCTGCTTGTCCGTTTGTTTGCGGATGATAGGCAGTTGCCACCCTATGATTTACATTATATTTGAACGGTAGGTTAGTGATAATATGATTAATAAAATGTGTACATTCATCGATGATCAACGTACAGAGCGTCCCAAAGCGTGAGAAGATATTCTTTCTGAGAAATTTTGAGACTGTAATCGCATCGTTCTTTGCACATGAAACGACTTCAACCCACTTTGACACATAGTTGATCAAGCTAAAAACATGTGTCGTTAAACATATTGAAATGATCAAATGATTTGTAACTCCAAATTCACTAACAATTAATAATTTAGTATAAGCGGTAAGTTTGGAATCGATCCCCAGAGATCTATTGAACTTTAAATCAAAATCAATTGAATTCTATCTATATTGAGGGGGTTTGTAAGAAAGAAAATAAAAATGGTGCAAGAATTTAGAATATTTTTGGATTTATGATATTTTGGAGAAACTTATTTGATGAGAATGGGAATTAAAGTAAGTTGAGTACAATTTCCTTCATAGAATTGAAAAGACGTGATTTATTCATAATCCACAACCAAAAAGAGATTAAAACCCTAATTGATCTAACTCATTAAGCTAGACAAATGAAAGCCTAATTTCTTACTGTCCTAAGTTATAAATCAAGAATTACTCAAAGATTTACTCTAAATTCTATTTTAGCATGTATATCCCTTAGTGGTTTTCAACACCAAATAAAATTTGCATTGAGAACAAGGCTTCGTAGTTGCGACGAATTAAAGAACGGATAGCCCCTTTGTTAATTTAATTTTTTTTATTAATCCTAACTAGTTCATCAAACATTGATTTAAAGGAAAAATGCTTTAAACGAATGCAAGAATTCCTAATCGTGCAACCTATTCAGAATTTTGATGCTTAGCGCATTACAAATTTTCATACAAGAACTTGAATCTAACCATGAGTTGTCAGTTCAATCGAAACAAATTCCAGAATTAAGCACAAGAATCAATCAAGATTCATACATTCAATCAAAATTTAAGAAGAAATCCTCAAGAAATTAAAGAACAACTACAAAATTTCTATAAAAAGTACCTTAGACTTGCATCTTTCAATGGATCTTCAATGAATTAGTGAAATGATACAAGAAAATAGAGAGAATTTACAAGAGGAATCGAAAAGCTCTCTGAAAAATCTAACGAAATGGGTCTCTCTCGGGAAAAAAGTACAAAAATCTATTTAAATCTGTCGACAACGTCGCGGCACTCTGACCTAGCGTCATGACGTTGGTCTAAGTTTCCACAGTGTAGCGCTTCACTGGGATGAGCGTCGCTACATTGTTGGCCTGATGAAAAGGCGCGCGCGTTGCATTTTTTAAATTCCCATCAAACTTCGGAGCGTCGCTACGCTAAATAGTAGCATCACTACGCTCCCCTGTTTTGTAGAAAAATGGTGCTCTCAGGTCTTAAGCGTAAAGGGGGCGCAGCTACGCTCTTCACAGAGGCATTTTGGTAATTATGACCCATTTTTACTTTTGATGCTTCCAAGCTCGATTTATGCTCGTTTTAGCTCCAAAAGACCATTTTGACCTTGGGATGATTATTTCCTATAAAGATATAGAATTAGTGAGTAAAATCAAGTAATTAGGGGAGATTTAAGCTATAAAACACAGCGCTTTTAGGGCGCTATCACATAGTGAACAACGACTAATATGTACTAGTGGCCGCAAGATGGAGGAAACGAACCATTGAAGTTTCTACCCCAAACATCGAATAGCTCGACTTCTAGAATTGAATTTAGAGGCATTCGTTTTTGTTGGAGATGTTTCCTATTCGCTAACAGTGATCACATTGAATAGCATAAGCTCTTACGTTTTTGAAGAGAGTGGACCAGAAATACCCACTATGTAGTACCTCGGCAATTGTGCGTTGTCCCCCAAAATGTCTACCATAAGGGGACTCATTGCATTGCGACAATATCTGCTGCGCTTCAGCTTCAGGCACGCATCGACGCATAATGTGATCCGGGCCTAATCTATACAAGTATGGTTCATCCCAACAATAGAACTTACAATCATGGAGTAGCTTTTTCCTTTGCTAAACTTTGAAATCCTTGGGTCATTTCCCATAAACCAAATAGTTAACAATGTCCGCATACCACGGCTCTTTGTTGTTTACCATCATCAGTTGCTCATCAGGAAAACTTTCATCAATGTCCTTTACTTTGTCTTGAATTTCTCTATTTTTCAAACGCAAAAGGTGGTCAACCACCTGATTCTCAATACCCTTTTTATCCTTGATCACGAGGTCAAATTATTGCATCAACAACACCCATCTAATAAACCTAGGCTTAGCATCCTTCTTAGACATTAGATACTTGATCGTAGAATGATCAGTATACACAATCACTAAAGATCCCACAAGATGGGCATAACAATTTTTTGGGGAAACCATCAACTTTCAATGTCATCCTCGTCCTACATTTGAAAATTTTGAAGCTACATCTTTCTTTAAGTATTCAAGAGTGAAACATGTCGAGCCATGTAACAAAGGCTTGTAACGGATGTAGGGGCTTTAAGTTTATTGGAGGTTGGTGCTTCCCATTTGGTTGGGACTTGGAAGAGGTCTACTTGCCCGTCTAGTTAAAGAAGGGAGTTGGGCCTCACATTTGGGGCGAAAACCCAAAGTGCAATGCCTTTAGATCGGAGAAAACTGCGTGAGGCTGTCTTTACAGAGCAGCATCACCTCCAGCTCTCGTCAGTGGACGAATAACGAGCCAGTTCTTTCAAGCCCAAGATTGCATCATAAGATATTCTAAACCTGACAACCTTCTTTTTTTTTCATTCTAATCAAGCCAAATAATAAAATCCTCTGCACTCACACATATAAAATTGGAAAACTTATTTGTTTTGTTTTTCATTTTATTCCTTTATTTAGACCTGTTACATTACCAGAAAAAAATAGAGAAAACAAGAGTTGGTCAACTGCTTGATTTCTGTTTTTTTATTTACGTATCATATATCGGTATTTCATGTTGATCGACCTCTAAATTATTCTCTATATAACTGATAACATGATCTATTCGTCTTCTTCGTTTCTAGCGCTTTGAAAAAAAGCATCACAATTTTGTGGGGAAACCATCAACTTTCAATGTCATCCTTATCCCACATTGGAAAATTTTGAAACTTCATCTTTCTTTAAGTATTCAAGAGTGAACATGACAATTACTGAGCCTTGTAACAAAGGCTTGTAAGCCATGTGGGGGCTTTAAGTTGGTTGGAGATTGGTGCTTCCCATTTGGTTGGGACTTAGAAGAGGTCTACTTGCTCGCCCATTTCACAAAGGTAGTTGGGCCCCCCATTTTGGGCGAAAGCCCAAAGTGCAATATCTTTAGATCAAAGGAAACTGCGTGAGGGCTCTCGTTAGTGGATGGATAAATGAGCCCGTTCTTTACCCAACAACCTTCTTATTTTCATTCTAATCAAGCTAAATTATTAAATCTTTTGCACTCACACATATAAAATTGCAAAAATTATTTATTTTTTTTTCATTTTTTCCTTTATTTAGATCCATTTCATTGCCAGAAAAAAATAGAGAAAACTAAAGCTCTTTGTTTTACATTTAAGTGCTCAATTTCCATTCTTTTATTTACGTATGATGCAAACACCGCAATTGCATGGGTCAAGTAATAATATAGAACGATTAAGTCCAAGTATCGTTCCACTTAGGATCCATTCACAGGTTAATTACCTAGCTATTCTAGAGTTGAATTGATTTTATTTGAGGATTCGAAATCGATGTTTGTGTTGTGAAATCTTAAAAGCAATAAAGAAAGCAAAGTAATGGTTGAAAAGTCAAGAGTCAAAGAGCATTCTAAGGTACTGAATCCTTATTCAATTCATCATACAATATTATAGTGTTTCATGAAATTGATTGCAAATCACATGCCTAAGTCTAGAAACGTAATTCTATATTATTTTTTTTATAAAAACAAACATTTCTCATGTAACTTAATTGATTACTAACATCTTGAAACAAAATCAAATTACATGGCATTAAGATTAGTCTTTAGCGACTTTCATTATTAACCTAACTATTCCATGATAGATCAATAACGATTCATTGTTATAAGTCCAAATAAACATGCAATCCACCAAATCACACATCTAATCTAATATGCATTGAATGTTGGATTTTTGTCCTAAAACTTGTAGTTTGTAAATACTAACGTGCATTTTATTTATCAATAAAGTTGTTATCGAGGTTATTCAGTAAACTTGTTATTGAATAAGTGAATTGTTGTTAATATAACCCTAAATCCAATAAACTAAGAACTCATGGTTATAGTATGAATACTTGAACTATATGTAGTGACATAAAAGCGGATCAAGTTCGAGTAAATAGCCAAAACGGTCTATAGCATAGGGATAAAGTTGGGTACCTTATCTTGAGAACACTATTGAATGCGACCTACTTTCTATTTAATACAAACAATGTGATCTTGAATTGTTCATGTGGAGACATGTGAGTGGGGGCATTCTATGCAATGAGTTTGCATAAGACTGGACAACGAAATAGTTACTAATACTTTATAACGTCGCTTACTATTAAATACGGACTATTTCAACTAGATGACCTATGTAACTCGATCTCAATCATGAGCTAACTATGAACTCCTGTTTATTTGGGATTATCCTTAGATCTGCATGGGTGAGAGTGGCCCGAGTACGCTAACTCAATAAGCCTCCCATTTCAGGGGTAAGATCGAGTAAATAGTTGGGGACATAGTCCTGCAAGATGAAATTCACTCCTACCTGACTTAGGGTTAGTAGATAGGTTGTTCCCTTAAGTATTGACTCCAGGTATTGAACAAGGGGCCCGACCCTCCCATTGGCCCGAGAGGGACTCAGTTTAGTGATAGGATCACAAACCAATTGTTCATTAGAGGATCAATGGGACTTAAGGAACAAGATGTAATCACAGGGGTAAGATGGTAATTTTGACCTTGCTGTGATTACAGACAACCTGTGAAGGATTGACTTACTAATTATGATTATATCAAGTGGACATAAATATATCTACAGTGAGGAGAGCGCAGCTAAGACGTTAGTGGAGTGAACCGTTAGTTAACAAATGTTGGTTAACTAGGTTAAAGAGTTTGACCGATTAATCTCGGATCGTCGAACCTCATGATCTGTAGGTTCTTTAGCTCACAAACGGATAAAACCTTAGATAGTGTGGTGATTAATTTTGAAACGTTCAAAATCAGCTCAGGGAATAGATGTTAGATATATGCAATATATCTAGATGTGTTAAATGTTTAGTTACGAATTAAATGAACAAGAGAGTTAAGAATAATATTTAAATTTGATTTAAATATTAAAAATATGAATAAAGATTCATATTAGTTTTTGGAAAAAATCGGAATTAGTGGGAAAAATAATATTATTTTATTATTTGATATTAAAATAATATTATATTTAATTAATTAAATTTAAAGAAAATTACTATAAACAGAAAAAATATCAAACTATTTACAAACATAGAAAAATTTCACTGTCTAACAGTGATAGTCGGAATAGTATTCTATCACTTTCTATCGCTCAAGCAAATGAATTCTATCACTTGAGCGATAGAAAGCGATAGAATTCTATCGCGATCTATCACTAATAGACTGTAAAATTTTTTTATATTTGTAAATAGTTTGGCTCATTTTTCTATATTTCAAAAAAGCCCTAAATTTAAAGTAATTTTTTATTTAATTAATTATATTATATTATATTTTTATTTAATTAATTAAATTTAAATTTTTTTATTTTTAAAAATAAAAATCAATTTAAAATTCAAGAATTGAATTTCAAACTTTGGAACTTCCCACTAGCTTAGTTATTAACCTCTCAATTAACCAACAAATTGAAGATTTGTGTTGTCAATTTGATATGCAATTGGATTGCATGTTAATCCTTGATAAATAAGGTTGTTTTTTGCTAAATTTGTGTTGATAATTTTGGGTAATTAAAAATTAATTTTACCAAAATTTCTCTTAAGCTCTATCTCTTCTCCAACCTTCATTCCCTTATAAATTCACCACAAAATTGGATCCCACCATCTAATCTAAGGTCAGAGAATAGTAGAGAATACTCTTTTGGTGATCTACAAACAAGTGGTGTTCATTTCAAAGGTAAGTGTTCTTGAAACTCATGTTTTCCCCTTTTGATTGCATGTTTTATCCTCAAAATTGAGCATCTCAGAGTGAAATTCGATCAAATTAATTTATATTACATGCTCGTATGTCTCTCAATTGGTATCAGAGTACTGTAATTTCACTCCATTTTCTTTGGTGGGGCTTAATTCATGAGATGAATGTTTTTTGGAGCTAAATTGATTTTTCCAATTTTTTACCCTTCAATTCGTAGTCAAATGTTGTAATTAAGCCCTCGGTTATGGGCGTTAATGTGTTGAGAAGAGTCTGTAATTTTTCTGGGATTTTTCGGATTTTAATTTGAGAGAATTTCAAAGAATTCCGAGGGGTGTACAGGTATATGAAGAACATAGCTGCTACCTTATTCTTTTCTCTTCTGGTTCGTCCCCATGCGCGTTGACCAACTAAGGAAGAAGAAGATGTTGACTGGTCAACTATTTGACCGGTTCACTCTTTTTGGACTAGTTCAGCCTCCTTTTAGTCCAGTTCAAGGTTTTTCCAGCCGATTCAACCTATTTTTGAGGTGTTTCAAACCGGTTCGAGCTGGTTCGAAGTGTTT
The DNA here is from genome assembly GCA_002890555.2 of Lagenaria siceraria. Taxonomy (NCBI): domain Eukaryota; kingdom Viridiplantae; phylum Streptophyta; class Magnoliopsida; order Cucurbitales; family Cucurbitaceae; genus Lagenaria; species Lagenaria siceraria. The sequence continues at coordinate 14,736,328 of CM016483.1, read as the reverse complement.
GGGACTATTTTGAGCAGTTTTTTAAATTATTATCGTAATAATTTAGTTCTTTGCTTGTTAAAAATGTCAAAAGCGGTCTAATTTAGTGTGTTTTAATTATTTATGCATTGTGAATGTATGTTTAGTTAATTTAAATTTGTTTGTGCATAAAGTATGCCATATAGATTTAAATCCCCACTATAGGATAAGCATGTTTCATGCATTATATGTATGTTATAAGGATTATAATACATAGTATGCATGATTAATTAATTTCATAAGTTTTAATATAATTAGTTATATTAATTGATGAAATGTACATTATGTTATAGTTTTTTTTTAATTGTTCATTTTATAATTGTTATAAAATAAATTAGAAATTTAAAATCTATAACAAAGATAAATTGCATGCTCACTTAGGAAAAATCATTGCAACTCAAATCAATCTAGTTTAATAGTTAAATTAGGTCGATTTCTTGTAAAACTTAGTTTACGAGACTCATCCGAGAAGATCATGTCTAAGGCTGAAGGTATTTAAGTTAACGGTTTACGAAACACCTCCTACCTAGGGATTGAGTTGGCGTCTGAGTTAAGTTAGCTCGGCTTTATGAGCATGCGTGAGCGGTGTAAGGTAATAAATGGTATATCACTTAGACATCGTAGGTTAAAAATCTAGTATAAACGTTATGCTCGGATAATTCACCTAGACTTAGGTTATGTTTTATTAGCCGAAATATACCCAAGTAAAAGAATACCCAAATACCGTAATAGAACACTTCAGTGGGAGAGTAATGTTATATACGATATATCGTATTTAGCTCTCACGTCCCTAAACGTTCACACCGTGAGATTCATGCAGGTCATGCCTCTTTTACCGTGACTACTTCATTTGAAAAGTGTCTGCATGATTCAATAACAAGGTGAATAGGGGAAGTTAGTAAGTAGGTGAAGGGTGTGTGTCAACATGTCTTACGGTCTCTCCATTAGGTCGCAACGTGAGATTCCTATGTTACACCTACTTAGCATAATAATATGCGTTTATCCAATCGAAGGGTTTGTAACATGGGATTTAGAACACCGTGAACTCCAGAAATGGATAGGGTTTCTTAGGTCTGTTTTCAAACATTTGTCTTTTCTTCGAGAGTATATTTGATTTCGATCTATGAAATCTGAAAGTGGAGGGTCTACACTTACGAGATTTTCTAAGTGTTAGTAAATTCTTGACCAAATAAACAATAATTAAATACTATAGGAATAAGAGTTATTCTGATATTAGTATTTAATCAAATAGTTTGGTTTAGTGAAGTAATAATTGACTACCCCTCGGTAGTAGTTATTTTGACTTACTAAAGTATCATTGCAAATTTAATAACGAATGGTAGATTATTAGAAATTTGCTAAAACTGGTTGGTTTAAAAGGAGCTAATCAATTCACTAATAGAATCTTTTATTATTTCAGAAATGACAAGCGCAATAATTCAATTATTGGCTTCCGATAAACTTAACGACGATAATTATGCTACATGGAAACCGAATATTAATACGATACTAGTTATAGAAGGTCTCTGGTTTGTTTTAACAAAGGAATGTCCTCCAGCTCCCGACTCAAAGGCTAATCGAAATGTTCGAGAAGCCTATGACAGATGGACCAGGGCAAATGAGAAAGCCCGAGCGTACATATTGGCTGGTATATTAGATATACTGTCTGTAAGCCCTCAATCTTTAATACTCTTTCCATTTTATTAAGATTAAAGAAAAGGAACTAGGAGATAAATATTAAATACCAAAGGAAGGAAGAAAAATTCATGGAATTATAATTGGAAATTAAATTGATGGTGGTTAAGTGATAATTAAGGATTTTTATTATTATTATTATTGTTGTTGTTGTTGTTGTTGTTATTAAATATAAAAAAAGAGGAAAAAGGAAATGTGAGTCGGTGGGGGAATAAAAGAGAAGGGAAAAGGAAGCTTCGGGTCATTCTTTCACTTTTTTTCTTTTCTCTTCGTCTTCAAGGGAAAAGTCACCGACATCCATAGCTTTGGCTGGAGAAGAAGATTTCAAAGGGGTTTTGAGGTGAGTTTTGGTCAGAGTTGAAGCTGAAAGTGGAAGAAAAGTGGGTTGTGGTCTGAAGCAGAGGGAAAAATCGTGCAACTTGAAGTGTTTGAATGATTTTGAGCCGAAGTAGTTGAATCTGAAGCTAATATTTTGAGGTTAGTAAGTTAACTCTTGTATTAACAACTTTCAAGAATGATGGTTGAGCTACTTCTGTTAGGAAACGGGTGAAAAGGTTGAGGGAAGTAACTGGTTTGATTTTCGCGACAGATTGCAGAGACCTATAGTTTTTGAAGCGGTTTGAGCTATCTAGGAGGAATTAGAAGCTGAAATTGGTAAGGTTAGTTAGTTATTTCGATTTATAACAACCTTTATGAAGGATGTACAACCTTAAAACGAAGGGAAATGGATGATTTTTCAGGTGGAAGAGAAGGAGGTTGCAGAGAATGTACAGTGAAATACCTTCTGATTCGAGACTATTTTTGGTCACTCTAGTGGTTTTTAGGTTTTCCTATCTTCATATAAGTTGTAGAGAATTTGAAAACAAAGAGGTTGACATAAATTTCACTCAATTTGGTTAAGTATTGATTGAGTTATGAATTTTTGAATGTTTGGCTGAAAAATCTGGAAAAAGTATAGCAGGGGAAGCACGATTCTGGAACGAGTTCTGTTATAGGACATTTTTTTTGGGCAAACCATGCATCTTTCACTCTGATGGTAAGTTGTAAAGGACTTAATAATGAAGATTTTACCACTAATTTCACTCGATTTGGTTAAGAATTGAAGAAGTTATGGTCATTTAAAGTTATGGTAAAATTTGAAAATTTTCAAGACCGGAAGTTATTGTCTTATGTGTGTGACAGCCCCTCAAACACATCCGTTCTTGACCAAAGCACACTCATTAAACTAAATTTAAGCCATTCAGTAATTGTGGTACTTTTTGGCTCTACTTTGATTATTTTTTTTAAGCTTATGTTGGGGTTGAAAAGGGAATTTTGGTTAACTTATGAATTGCGTATAAGTATTTGTGAGTAGTTTGATCGTTTGGGAAGTTAATAGAGGTGTGGGTCTAATTTTCAGGTCAAATCGAGATTGGTGAAGCTTATAGACCCGGGGGATCAAACTAAGACTGTGAGTAACAGAAACGTTTTCAAATATATTTTACAAAGAATGTTTGAAAGCTTGATATTTTTGTTGAAAAACATCTATTCTGGAAATGTTATTTTACATGTGTTTCTGAACTGTATTGATAAACGTTAGAATGTACTTGGATTATATGGTTTGTGAACTGAGTTTACTGGGAAGTGTGTTATGTATTTGAAATGTTACTTGCTGCATGAATGTTACTAGAAACTTGATTCCTGTTATGTTTGAAAAGGAAGGATGATCTATGAGTCGGTATTGGGACAGTCATGGATTGCAGCATTTTATGGTTTTGGTACTGAAGGGCTGTTTGAGAAGGTATCAAAACCAGGCGCCCTGGTACTGAAGGACTGTTTGAGAAGGTATCAGGGTGGCCCAGATTAAGTACCTAAGGACTTATGAGACGGTACTAGCGCATCCATGAATTGTCAGTCTATGTGCACATACGATCTTGATTATGGTTTTAGACGTGGTGTGCGTTGAGGTTTCTCCGCACTAACTAAGGTTATGTAGGGTACCAGGCTACAAAGGTTTTATGAAAGAAAATGTAATTATGAAAGCCAAGTTTTTTTTAAAAAAAATGCTTTACACTTGTGAGTCAGTGATTATTTGATAAACTGGTTTAATTGAGAGGTTTGTAAAGATTTTGATATATATATATTTACGAAATGTTTTACTATCTGTTACTCACTAGACTTTATGTCTAACTCTTTCCAGAAATGTTTTCTTTTCCACCCAGGTAACTAAGGGATTCCAGGAGCCTCACCTACTCAAATCTCGTCTGCCACCACACCAAGATTTTTCGCATAGCCATCTCTGATTAGGTGTTCTTTTGTATTCCCATCTAGTGATATGTATATAAGTCGTTCACTTGGGCATTGTACACTGGAAGTGTCGAATTTATGATTTTGTTAACGTGTTGATGTTGTATGGTTGTGGGCATGAAAGTTGTGGTGTAAAATTATGCCCTTCAATGATGTTATTGTCTTTAATTCTGGATGTGCCGAGGAGGCCGTTGTGTATATTATTATATTATGAATTAAAGATTGTCTATCAGGTCGAGTAGATTAAAGGTGGATGGTGAGTGCCAAAAGAGGATTGGTAATCTTCATCTTCACATCCTCTCTAGGTTAGGGGGATAACTTGGGAGGGGGTGTGACACTGTCCAAAAAACATGTGAGAACATGGTTACCGCGAGGGAAATCATGGACTCACTGCGTGAGATGTTTGGACAACCGTCCTCATCTCCCATGCATGATACTTTGAAATACGTTTACAACTACCGAATGAAAGAAGGATCCTCTGTGAGAGAACATGTTTTTAACATGATGGTCCATTTCAATATGTCAGAAGTAAATGGCGCTATCATAAATGAAAGAAGTTAAGTCACATTCATCATGAAATCTCTTCCGAAGAGTTTCCTACAGTTTAGAACTAATGCCATGATGAATAAAATAAAATATACTCTGACTTTTCTTCTTAACGAGCTCCAAGTATATCAATCTTTATTAAAGAATAAAGATTCAGAAGCAGAAGCAAACATTGCTACTACTTCAAAGAAATTCCTTAGAGAATTGTCCTTAGAAACCAAACCTAACCCTTCAAAATCTCAGATGAAGAAAAAGGGAAAAAGGAAAGCCAAAGCTCCTGCTAAGAGAAAAGGCAAGGAAAACCTCAAGTTGCAGACAAAGGAAAATGTTTCTACTGCAACTAAGACGGGCACTGAAAAATAAATTGTCCACAGTACCTAGCCGAGAAGAAAGCTGAGGAAGTAACACAAGGTAAATATGATTTACTAGTTATCAAAACATGTTTAGTGGAAAGTGACAACTTAACTTGGATACTGGATTTAGGGGCCACTAATCACGTTTGTTCTTACTTTCAGGAAACTAGTTCTTGGAGACAGCTTCAAGATGGTGAGATCACTCTCTAGGTTAGATCAGGGGAGCTCATCTTAGCTAAAGCAGTGAGAGACATGAAGCTGTTTTTTAGAAATAGATTCATTTTGCTTGAAAAGGTATTATATGTTCCTAATTGTAGTAATAATTTGATATCTATCTCTTGTTTACTTGAACATATGTATAAAGTGACTTTTTAAATTAATGAAGTGTTCATCAGTAAAAGAGGTATTCCAATATGTTCTGCAAATTTAGAAAACAACTTATACAAGTTAAAACCAACTAAAGTTAAAGTTGTATATAATACTAAAATGCTTAAAACAGCTAAAACTCAAAATAAAAGGCAACGAGTTTCTCAAAATACCTATCTTTGGCACTTAAGACTTGGTCACATAAATCTCAATAGGATTGGGAGATTGGTTAAGAGTGGACTTCTAAATCAGTTAGAAGACAACTCTTTACCACCGTGTGAATCTTGTCTTGAGGGTAAAATGACTAGAAGATCTTTCTTTGAAAAAGATCTTAGAGCCAAAGAACCCTTAGAACTTGTGCACTCATATCTCTGTAGTCCTATGAATGTCAAACACGTGGAGGGTATGAATATTTCATCAGTTTTATTGATGATTATTCTGGGTATGGTTACATATACCTAATGCATCACAAGTCTGAAGTTCTTGAAAAATTCAATGAGTATAAGGTTGAGGTTGAGAACCTCTTAGGTAAAACCATTAAGACACTTCGATTAGATTGAGGTGGAGACTATATGGACTTGAAATTCCAGGACTATATGATAGAACATGGAATTCAATCACAACTCTGTGCACCTGGTACTCCTCAGCAAAATGGTGTATTTGAAAGGAGAAACAGAACCCTATTAGATATGGTTCGATCAATGATGAGCTACGCTCAGTTGCCAAGTTTATTTTGGGGATATGCAGTAGAGACTGTGGTATACATTTTGAACAATGTTCCCTCTAAAAGTGTTTCAAAAACACCTTATGAGTTATGGAGAGGAATCTGGGGATGCCCGACACACGAGTTGGTGAAGAATTTTAAGAAATTAGAACGTCGTGCAAAATTGTGCCTATTTGTAAGATTGTTAGGTTTTATGTCATAAAACTCATAGTTTGTAAACACTAGCGTGCATTCGATTTATCAATAAAGTTGTTATCGAGGTTATTCAGTAAACATGATATTGAGTAAGTGAATTGTTATTAATATAACTCTAAATCTAATAAACTAAGAACCCATGACTATAGTATGAATACTTGAACTATATGTAGTGACATAAAAGTGGATAAAGTTCGAGTAAATAGCCAAAACGGTCTATAGTATAGGGATATGGTTGGGTACCTTATCTTGGGACACTAATGAATGCGACCACTTTGTATTTGATACAAACGATGTGATCTTGAGTCGTTCATGTGGAGACATGTAAGTGGGACATTCTATGCAATGAGTTTGCATAAGACCGAACCACAAAATAGTCACTATTACTTTATAACGTCGTTTACTATTAACACTGATTATTTTAACTAGATCACCTAGGTAACTCGATCTCAATCCGGAGCTAACTATGAACTCTTGTTTATTCGAGATTATCCTTAGATCTGCATGGGTGAGAGTGGCTCAGCTTTGTCGACTCAATATGTCTCCCATTTCAGGGGTAAGACCGAGTATATAGCTAGAGACGTAGTCTTGCAAGACGAAATTCACTCCTACCCGATATAGGGTTAGTAAATAGGTTGTTCCCTTAAGTACTAATTCTGGGTCTTGAATAAAAGGCCCCAACCTCTCATTGGCCCGAGAGGGACTCAGTTTAGTGATTGGATCACAAACCAATTGTTCATTAAAGGATCAGTGGGACTTAAGGAACAAGATGTAATCACAGGGGTAAAATGGTAATTTTGACCTAACTGTGATTACAGACAACCTGTGAAGGATCGACTTACTAATTATGATTATATCAAGTGGACAGAAATATATCTACAGTGAGGAGAGTGCAACTACAAGCTTTAGTGGAGTGTCCCGTTAGTTAACGAATGTTGGTTAACTAGGTTAGAAAGTTTGGCTGGTTAATCTCGGATCGTTGGAGCTCATGATCTGTATGTCCATTAGGTCCTTCTAGTAGCTCACAAACGGATAAAACCTTAAGTAGTATGGTGAATGAGTTTGAACCGTTCAAGCTCAGCTTAGGGAATGAATGTTGGGTATATGCGATATGTCTAACGTATTAACGTTTAATTACGTATTAAACAGACAAAGAGAGTTGAATATTATATTTAAATATGATTTAAATATTAATTATATGAATAGAGATTCATATTGGTTTTTTGGAAAAATCGGGATTAGTGGGATATTAATATTATAATTAATTATTTTTTAAAATTAAAATCAAAATTAAAATTGATTTTTAAATCAATTTAAAATTAGTTTTAAATTGAAATTAAAATTCAATTTTAAATTGATTTTCAAGCTTTGGATTTTCCCACTAACTAAGTAAGTTTCTTAGTTGTTAATCCCACAATTAGTCACACAAATTGGACCAATTTGTTGTCAATTTGATATGCAATTAGATTTTTGGTAATTAAAGGTTAATTTTGCTAAAATTTCTCTAGAGCTCTTTCTCCTCTCCATCCTTCATTCCCTCACAAATTCACCACAAAATTGGATCCCACCATCCAATCTAAGGCCAGAGAATAGTAGAGAAGACCCTTGTGGTGGTCTACAAACAAGTGGTGTTCTTTTTATCAAGAAACAAGGGAGAATTTAGAGCTTCAAGGATAAGTTTTCATGAAACTCAAGTTTTTCCCTTTTGATTGCATGTCTTATCCTCAAAATTGAGCATCTTAGAGTGAAATTCGATCAGATTAATTTCCACTACGTGCTCGTATGTTCTTCAAGGATATCCCAGATAAACGAAAGGTGGTTTATTTTATGATCCTCAAGATGAAAAAGTGATTGTATCAAAAAATGCTACTTTTCTAGAGGAAGACCACACGAGAGATCATCAATAACACAACAAACTAATATTAAAAGAGATTTCCAAAGAAACTTCAGATAAATCAACAAAAGTTGTTGATCAAGTTGGTCCTTCAACAAGGGTTGTAAATAGAATTAGCACATCTAGTCAATCTCATCCTTTTCAAGAGTTGAGAGAGCCTCGACATAGTGGGAGGATTGTTCATCAGCCTGACCGTTACATGGGTTTAACTGAAACCTAACTCATCATACCTGATGATGGGTTAGCGGATCCATTGACCTATAAGCAGGCAATGGTTGATGTAGACCGAAATCAGTGGATCAAAGCCATTGACCTCGAAATGTAGTCTGTGTACTACAATTCGGTTTGGGAACTTGTAGATCAACCAAGTGATGTAAGATCTATTGGTTGTAAATGGATCTACAAAAGGAAAAGAGATCATGTCGGTAAAGTACAGACTTTTAAGGCTCGACTTGTGGCAAAGGGTTATACCCAGGTCGGGAAGGTGGACTATGAAAAAACTTTCTCTCCTATTGCCATGATAAAGTCGATTAGAATACTTTTATCCATTGCCATGTTTTATGATTATGAAATTTGGCAAATGGATGTCAAGACAGCTTTTTTGAATTGCTATCTTGAGGAAAGTATCTATATGACTCAACCAGAGGGGTTTATAGAATAGGGTCAAGAGTAAAAAGTTTGCAAGCTTAAACGATCCATTTATGGGTTGAAACAAGCATCTCGGTGGAATATGAGATTTGATATTGTGGTCAAATCTTATGGTTTTGAACAGAATGTTGATGAACCTTGTGTATACAAGAAAATTAAATATTTCGGTGAGACTTAGTTTGTTTTTGGAATCAAAATAGGTCGGAATCGCAAGAACAAAATGTTAGCCATGTCTCAAGCATCTTATATTGACAAAATGTTGTCTAGATATAAGATGCAAAATTCCAAGAGAGGTCTGTTACCATTCAGACATGGAATTCATTTGTCTAAGGAACATTGTCCTAAGATGCCGCAAGAGGTTGAGGATATGAGATGCATTCCATATGCTTCAGCTGTTGGAAGTTTAATGTATGCTATGTTGTGTACACAACCTGACATATGCTATATAATAGAAATTGTCAGTAGGTTCCAGTCTAATCCTGGATATGATCATTGGATTGCCGTTAAAAATATCCTTAAGTATCTTAGCAGAACGAGGGACTATGTACTCGTGTATGGAAATAAGGATCTGATCCTTACAGGATACACGAACTCTGATTTTCAGACTGATATAGATTCTAGAAAATCTACATCGGGATCAGTATTCACTCTGAATGGAGGAGCAATAGTTTGGAGGAGTATTAAGCAAGGTTGTATTGCTGACTCCACCATGGAAGCTGAATATGTAGTTGCATGCGAAGCAGCCAACGAAGCAGTATGGCTTAGGAAGTTCTTAACCGATTTGGAAGTGGTTCCAAATATGCATCTGCCTGTCACTCTGTATTGTGATAACAATGGTGCAATTGCAAATTCAAAAGAACCTAGAAGCCATAAGGTTGTTTTTGGCTGAATTTGGGTTGATAATTTTGAGTAATTAAAAGTTAATTTTATCAAAATTTCTCTTAAGGTCCATCTCTTCTCCAACCTTCATTCCCTCATAAATTCACCACAAAATTGGATCCCACCATCCAATCTAAAGCCAGAGAATAGTAGAGAAGACTCTTGTGGTGGTCTACAAACAAGTGATGTTCATTTTCATCAAGAAACAAGGGAGAATTTAGAGATTCAAGGGTAAGTGTTCATGAAACTCAAGTTTTCCCTTTTTGATTGCATATTTTATCCTCAAAATTGAGCATCTTAGAGTAAAATTCGATCAAAATTAATTTTCATTGCATGCTCGTATGTCACTCATTGAAAGCCAATCAACACAAGTTAAGCACAATAACAATGAAAAGCACATAATTACATTAATACATTAACATAACTTCATAAATAGTTCATCAATACACTAAAACTAAAGAGTTTAGCCACTCATAACTTTAGACATCTTATTAGCATACAAATTCGACATAAGGAAGAGTAAAGAAAGAGAGAATAAAGGAAAGTCTACTATCAAAGAGCCCTTCGTTGTGTGGAAATCGGCAAGACTCCTTCGATTGACACCTCGGGAACTTGAACGGCCACCAAACTCTCTCGAACTTAATCTCCCTCTTTTTGGTAGTAAACTCACTTGTTTTTCCTCTGTGATTTCATCCTTAGAGTTACTGAACACTTCCCAATATATAGAAGAAAAGTTCCAAAACTGCAAAAATTTAATTCAGGAAAGGCAGCATCGTGATGCTCCCATAGAGCGTCACGACACTAGGCCAAAATCACATTACTGCACTCAAGCGAGTGTCGCTGTGCTCTATGCAGCATTGCTACGCTCTGAAAATTGCCAAAAATGATGCTCTCGGGTCTTCATTGTAATATGGCAGCGTAGCGACGTTCTTGCTCTACGCTGCCCTATTTTTCTAGGATTTTTTTAGTTATTTTTGTCCGGTTTGTAGAGATTGAATCCTGGCGGAAGCGATTGATCGCCTTGTAATTCTAATTACTTAGTTTGGAATTTAATTAAAACACAGAATAATAGTATTGAACCGGGATAAAACAACATGCTTTTAGAAGGAAAAATAAACTTAAGGGAAGAAAAAGTTACTTACCCTTGATGAATTTCCTTCTTCTCATAGTAATTCCATTTGTGATCACAAAAGCTTTTTTCATACAATGAATAATAATAACAAACAAAGACAACACCATCAGTGAGCACTCATTATTCTCAAGGTTATAAAAAAAATCTTTAGGAGAGTGGTCTCCCATATGTCTTTTTAAAGAAAAAGAAAGAAGAAGTTATCTTCTTGTTGAGAGAGAGATGGTTGAGAGAGTGACTAGGGAGGGTAGGTTATAACTCCCTCCCACTTCACGTTCTTAATAACTCCCAAATGGGAGTTATTATTTTTCTTAATTTAATTTAATTATATATATTAAATCTCATTTAATATATATAATAATTAGAAAAATGAGTCAAACTATTTACAAATAGAGAAAATTTTTACAGTCTATCAGTGATAGACCGCGATAGAATTCTATTGTTTTCTATCGCTCAAGTGATAGAATTCATTTGCTTGAGCAATAGAAAGTGATAGAATTCTATCACTAATAGATAGTGAAATTTTTCTATATTTGTAAATAGTTTGATATTTTGTTTCTGTTTATAGTAATTTCCCTACTTCTTAACTAATTTCTCTCACATAAGTTATAGTTTAATAAAAATCATATTCACATTATTTTTAACCTATAGTTTTAGGCGTTTCTTTTACTTTTCCTGCACTTTTAGTTTCTTGCAAAATTCTACAATTTAGATTCCTGCATTCTATCAAATCAAAATCTTCGTTTTTACTACTTTCCATATACCAATTTAGCTTAAAGAGATTCTATCTTAGGCTCCCTGTGGTTCGACCCTAGACTTGCCGCTTGTGCTACTCAGTAGTATAAATAGTTGGTTTGGTGAATTATAAATATTATTTGATTTTTAGTCTTTTGCAAGCGACGGTAAAAGCTGAGATCAGGGGCCAAATGAAAAATGGGTACCTTTTTGAAAATGAATGAAAAGTGACCTTCTGCTTGCATCAACACCTTGTAAATTTACCCATTCGACCCTGAAAACCACTTGCACGCTACAATTCATAAGCTTTATTGTTCCTCGATACTCGATACTCGATACTCAATACTCAATACTCGATGTTCGATGCTCTATGTTGTATGTTCTATGCTATATACTCGCTACTCAATCCTCGATCCTCAATACACGATGATCGATGCTCTATGCTTTACATTCTATGCTTCATTCAGAAGGTCACTCGATGTTTGGTGCTCAATGTTCGATGCTCGGTGCTTGATGCTTTACGCTTTATGTTGTACGCTCTATACTCGATTAGAAGTTCACTCGATGCTCAATGCTCGATGTTCTAATCTCTATACTCTATGTTTGATGCTCGATGCTCTATGCAAAGAAACACAGAAAAAAAGAAAAAGAAACGCAAAGAAAAGGGGAAAAATAAGAAGAAATGTAGAAAAAAAGAAGGAAAGTAAAAAAAACGGAAGAAGAAATGTAGAAAAAAACACACAGAAAAAAGAGAAAAATGAAGAAGAAAAAACTCAGGAAAAAATTAAAAAGAAAAACGCTGCAAAACGAAGAAAACATAAGAAGAATGCATTTAAGGTTAAAGTGGTAATTTTACAAATTGATGACATAAGCAGAAGACCAAAATTCATAAATTTTAAAAAAAGTACTCATTTTTCGTTTGGACACTTTATTTTGGGTCATCTAACCCATAAGTTTCTATGTTTACAATACTTTCATCATCATGGGATAAAAAACAAGTTTTCTTTTTTTAAAGAGTCCAATTTTCCAAACAAAAACTTCGAGGGGTAAAAAATGTCAATGTACAACAATCTTTTCAATAAATCCTGATGAATATAAAAACATGTGGCACGTTCTCTGAATTTCGGAACGATGATCTTTTCAACACAGAGAAATGAAATTTCTTTCTTCGTTCTTGAAAAAAATCGTACGGATGACCTCTTTTGAGAGAGGTGAACGAAAAATGGTCCAGAGTTTAAAAACGCTCGAGAAATGGTCTTTTGCTGATGTCAGCCGCGCGTGAAAATACCGATTTGTCCTCCGATTGGTCCTAGAACGCTCGCCACCACGAAATCTCGCTCATTCCTCTCGCTCCTTGTTTCTCGTTTCTCCCTCCCGATCTTCATCAACACAAAATCAGACCCTTTTTTCTTTGTTCAGACCCTTTTTCCTTTGTTTTTTCTATTTGTTCAAATTCTTGCTCTTGTTTCTTCTTCTCGCTTGTCGATCTCACTCTTGCTTTGTCCTCTCGCTCGTCGGTAGGAGAAGATTTCACTTAAAGAAGAAAAAGGAGAAGAAGAAGGAGAAGATCTCGCTCTTGCTTAGAGAAGATCTCGCCCTCACTTAGAGAAGAAAAAGGAGAAAATCAAAGATTTAAAGAAAAAAAAATTGTAGAAGAAGGAGAAGATCAAAGATTTTGAAAAAGGAAAAAACATAGAAATTAGAGAAAAAGGAGGAGAAGATCCAGCGAGAGTGGGAAAGATTTAAAAAAGAAAAAAAAAAATCTAAAATCGAAAAAAGTATTGGGAAAGAAAAAAGAAGGGAGATTTTGGTAAATTCACTAAGTTGTAAGCAAAAAAAAAAAAAAAAAAAAACTAAAAAAACTCTTATTTTTAAGAGGTCAAATTTCATTTCCTCCTCTCATCTTGGGTTCTCTATGCAATTATTTTTTCGTTGGTGTGGTCGGACTCCCACTTAGCTCTGGCAAAGTCGCAATCGTGTACTTTCTAGTTGCCTTGATCGAGTAGTTTTTTCCTCTGAACATACGTCGAGGGTGCTGTCATGTGGGCGGAGATTCTCTGTGGTTTCTTAGCATTTAGAGTGCTCAGGCAATTCTTTTTTCCAAGAGATGAATTGGAGATCGAGACCATTGACTCTAATGCCCTATTCGCTGCTGCGTCGAGGTACTCTTCATTTCATTCCAGCTTCGAATTCTCATCAAAGAATTTCAATTATGGGAAGGAACAATGTTTGTAATCTAATGCTAAATGTTGTCTTCTTTCTTCTTTTGGTAGGCTAGAGAAGCTTTATGGTGGAAAGACTTTTGTGGGACTTCGAATTCCAGATGCTGACACTGGTTTGCGACAGAGTATTGATATGGTGCTTGTAACGAAAGGGTAGATTTTTCGCATTTCAAATTTTGATTTGTTCTCTTTTAATTATCAAGTCTACCAGTGAAAGTAGGAAGGAAATGAACTTAATCGAGAATTTTGGAATTTGGCAGATGCTTAGTATTCGCCTTGTAACCTACAGAGAGTTAGAGTTCATATCTCTATACACTACAATGCTATTTCAGCTAAAAGAAAAATGCATGTAGAGAGAATTTGTAACAGACTTCGCTTGTGATCGTTATGATTGCTCAATCCTTTCCAGTAGAACCTTTTGGAATAATGTCACTCCTGAGGTGTAAAGTAACTAACCAAAATATCCACAAGAAGCTATGAGTTTCATTAACATCTCCCCTCAAAGAAGTGGGTAGGGAGATTGTACCAAGTTTGATTCACAAGTAAGAAAACGGCGTAAGAGATAAATACTTGGTGAGAGTGGGACGGTTAGCAAGTTGATTGGAAAAAGGTACATAATCAATATCTAACAAATCATTGAGGCCTTGATCATGAACATAGTGCATCAATTTCAATATGCTTTGTTTTAACCGTCTAATTCTTTGGTGTATTAAAAAAGAATTTCCACACTCTTCACCTAGTCAAGAAAGGCTTCTAAATCGATCTTTCAATTAAAAGAGAGTACGTCGATCTTCATTTGAAATTCTCTTGATATATTCTCACGTTCTTGGTATGGTTTTCTCTTCCCATTTCTGTTCGTCTAGGTATCTATAGGTTACATCCCCCTTATCACTTGAAACATCAGAATCTTGCTTGTTCCTCATTATTTAGTCCAATTTCCTCTACATTTGTAATTTCCCGAACAAAGTTATCATAGATTCTAGGCCTTTTCTTCGCAAAAAGCCTTAAGGATTACCTAGACCCTTTGCTGAAATTATTACTATCCTTCTACCATTTCTACTCTTTCAGAATTAAAAAGCCTTCCTATCCACTCAAACCTTCCCCATACTAAGCTTACATCATAGAGAGAGGGAGAGAGAAGTTTACATATAATCTGCTGTAACTTGCTAATGGAGAAAAAGCCACTGGCCACTCAATGAGCAATGATGTTCAATAGAAGGTTCCAATCATAAAGTTCATGCTGATAGCCTCCCCCACCCCGACAAAAGAACCGTGATTGCTACCATTGCACTTGTCACATTGGTATTCTTCTTTGCATCTGTTCATTTCCCTGAAAATACTGAGAATAATATATGAAATGTCAAGTCTCATTGAAACACGTGATGTTTGTTAATTCTGGCATTTTCTTTTTTCCCTTATCTCTTATGCCTTCAATTATTTAAATCCATACAGGGAAGCAGTGGTGATATGTGTCAAAAATCTTTCAGGTTTTGTTTCCATGAGTGCTGATGGAAGCTGGATCTGTGAAGGTGATGGTAGACAAAAGTCAGAGATTCTTCCTGATCCGGTAAGTTCCTTTCAGTTACCAAATTGTTATGAGCTTTCTCTAATATGATGCATGCAATCAGAAGTATTCTAAAGCTAATTTACTTCATTTATCTATTACTAACTTGTGAGACTATTTTCATTTTGACTGGCTCCCAATTCCCATATGGAGCTCTTGATATTAACTTTAACTGGAACATTTTGATTAAGTCAGAAAGACCTGGGTTATTCACTTGCAGGTTGCTTGCTGTTATCAATTGAGTTAGTTTCTTATTAATAAAATTTTCTTTCCATTACTTTATGCTCATGTTTCTGGTGATTGTTCTGTAGAGCTCATTCATATTAAATCCTGTTTGCATGTCTATTCTGTTGCATTTTCAGTTTAACTTTAAACCATCGAGTTAATTACCGTTATCTTTACTATAATAATTGAACTTTGTGGCAGAGAGTTTGAAAAGTTTCATGAAGCATGTCAGTGGTGATTGGATGAAATGGTATTTATCAATAAGACTTACTTAGTGTTCTCTTTTCTTTGTTTGTTTCATTGGACTTTGAGCATTAGGCTCATTTCATTAATTCAATGAAAAAGTATTGTTTCTGTTTAAAAAAATATATAAGACTTACTTTGTGTACTGACCCCTAATAGCCCTAATTGATATGAAATGGATCTTTCAAGTGTATCAATTGTATAGTCTGAGGATTTACTACAGAAAATTAGCCATGTGACCACAGGAATTTGTTGGTAGGGTGTAGTTTACTGGTGGAAGATCCTTATCCTTGAATTCACTACAGAAGTTAAGAGGTTCAAAATCCTCTGGATCACTTCTCCTTTGCGAGTTATTCCCTCACTTTTACCATTTGTCTGATAAGGGCTACATTCTGTGGCTTCTGTCCTAGCGTCTTCCCCGTCGCTTTCTTTGGAGTGAGAGTTCCTTGGCGTCTTAATTTTAATGGAATAATACTTGTATTCCAATAATACTCATAATGTTAGGTGATAAAAATTTATTGTTGTATATTGATATGTGCAATATAGGTTTTATATAGAAGAGTGACCCATTACCAATAAGGAAAGAGAACAAAAATAAAGAAAGGAAGATATTAACAATGAATATTTACACATAAATATGCCTAAATAATATAAATTTCAACAAATACATTCATAAGATACATAACCTTTATCTTCTTATATAAGAGAAAGACGCTGAATAGATAAAACGAAAGAATCGGAATAAGAATGATATAAAATCATTAATGCATGATTTCAACTAAGTAACATATTTACAACCAACACTCTCCCCAAGCTAATTTAAATATATCTTCCATTGCCAGCATTTCAATCATTATGTCGAATTTTACTTTTGGTAGTCCTTTAGTCAACACATCGATAGTTTGCTCTATACTAGGGAAATAAGGAATACATATCACCCTTGATTCAATTTTCATCTTTGTAAAGTGTTTGTCAACCGCAATATGTTCTTATCATGTAGAATTGGCTTATGGGCGGTAGAGATAATAACCTTGTTATCGCAGGACACCCGTAAGATTAGGACTTGACATTGAAGAATTAGTAAGATCAGGGGAAATAACATTTGGGGAAAGGCAGAAACATCCCAAAAATTATCACTTCTAAATTTAGCTTCTCCCCGGAAGATAATTTTTGGGTAAAAAAAGGTTGGTTTTTCAAAAACAACACATACCCTCATATAAGCACTAGGAATATATCATACCCTCATATGATAGTTCTTTGTTTTGTTGGTTTGTGGATCAAAACATTTATACCCCTTTTTGCTAGAAGCATAGCCCAAGAAAATACATTTAATGGCTTGGTGATCAAATTTTCACCGAAGAGAACTAGGAATATGCACATAACTAGTAAACCCAAATACTTTGATAGGTAAATTAGAGTACAAACGAGTTGTCGGAAAAAATATCTTTTAAAACAACAAGTGTAGTTTTAAAATTCAAAACTTTAGAAGGCATTTAATTTATTATATAGAAGCACAAACACGGGTACAGATACGATAGGATACGATGATACATCAATTTCTGAAAAACTAGGATATAGATCCGTTGATGATACACTGTTTTCTTGATTTTTTTCTAGGATATATGTAAATTTAACATAAAGATACTAAATGCAATCCACTAAAAAGTATTAAATGTCAAGTTAATGATAATAATATAAAATAAAATACAAACACTAAAATACAATATAAAAAGCAACATCAGAGATATTGAAATGTAATAGTCAATAGAACAAAGTATAAAAGGTTGGTGGCGCTTTGGAGTTAGATCGATTAGAGAAGAAGAAGATTAAATGGAGAAATATGAAGATAAATGAAGAACTTTGTTAAATTGTTGAAGATATTCAAGTGGGTTTTTAGATGAGCGGCTTTTCTTTTTTCTTTAAAAAAATTCACGTATCTGGAAGGGGACATGCACATTTGAAATTTTTTTAAAAAAAATACGCGTACGCTAAATCGCTTATTAGATACGTATCTGGGAAGTATCTGGAAAGTATCTATCTGAGAATATTTGTATTTGATACATATCTAATACTGATTCTCTGCCTCATATGAAGCATCTGTGATGTATAGGGAAGTACTGTTTTGCCCATGAGTACTTCAGGATGTTCATTGAAAACATTATGGCCCTAACATTTAGCAAATGTTGTTCAACAATATCATTTTGTTGAAGGGTATCTCGACAAGTGGATTGGTGAACAATGCCTTTATTTCTAAATACCTCACTCTAATGTACATTGAAATGTTTAGTTTCATATCCAGAATGCAAGATTCCTATTTTTTTATTTGAAATTGGGTTTTGGTCCTATTGTAGAAACATGCAAAACATTCTTTATTTCTGATTTTTTTTTGGTTGGTAAAAAAACCTAAGGTAAATGAATGTGATCATTTTTTAAAGTCACAGACCACGGGTAAAAAAACCAAAGGTAAATTGGGTTTTGGTCCTAGTATAAACATTCTTTATTTCTGATTTTTTTCTGTTTTTTTTGGTTAGTAAAAAATTCTAAGGTAAATGAGGCCTAGTATTTGTTTTTGTAATATGAAGGAGAGTATGTGTGAAAGAAAGAAGATGAACTAGTTATATGATTAGATGCTCCAGAATCGTTAATGCATGGAGACAAATTGTAACAAGAGAAGACTTGAGAATGATTACCTTTGTAGGTCTGATTTAACAGCCAACAATGACAAAACATGGCTTAGGAAGTGTCAGTATTGTGAACTCCTTTGAATCTCATGATTCCTCTGAAATTGTGACAAATCACAAACTTCAAGGTCACAGTTTTCTCCAATGGAGTCAATCGGTTTTCATGCATACCGTATGAATCTCTAAAAGAGTTTCTAAAAAAAAATAAAAAAAAATAAAAAATAAGAAACAAGTGAGATATAGAAATGATTTATATCATGTGTTTAATTTTAAATACAGGTAGCTGAGACACGAAGATGGGTTTCAATTCTTGAATCATATTTTGAGCAGAGAGGAGTTGCACTGCCAGAAGGATATTTATCGTGGAAAGTTCTGGTTCCCAACCCAAAATTCCGGTATGTAACGGATGATTCTCTTTTTATGCTTTTTGACGATGGACTTGTTCCTTACAGCAAAAGTTAATCCAATAATCTTGAAAATGTTGCAACATATTCTCTCTGTTACTTTCTATTGTTCTTTCTACGAGGCACACAAAAGCATTCTTCAAGTTCAAGTTGTGAAACAAACATTTTAGGCCTGTTTGGTAGCCATTTGGTCTTTGAAATTTGTGCTTGTTTCACGCCTTTATTTATTTATTTATAATCATGGTTTTCATATTTTGTATGTAAACATATGAATTCTTACCTAAAATCCAAAAATAAGAACTACGGCCTCGTTTGATAACCATTTGGTTTTTGAAAAGTAAGCCTATTTCCTCTTAATTTCTTACTATAGTTTTCATCTTTTTTAAGTAAGAGAGTTGAGTTTTTAGCCAAATTTCAAAAACAAAAACAAGTTTTTAAATACTACTTTTGTTTTAGTTTTCAAGACTTGGCTTGGTACCCTTGGTTTATGAAAACATTGGAAGAAAGTAGATAATGAAGCAAGAAATTTAGAGGTGGAAAGGGTGTTTATAGGCTTAATTTTAAAAAACAAAAAACAAAAAACCAAATGGTTACTAGATGGGGCTTTAGTTTTTTTTTTTTTTTTTTTTGGTTTTCAAAAATTAAGATTATAACTATCCATTCCTCCTATGTTTTACCTGACAAAACTAAAAAAGAAGAAGAAAAAAAAGAACCCTAACCCTCTATCTCGCTGTTTTTAATTATTTTCCTTTGTTAAAGTTTCTCTTATATTATATTTACCCATTATTGCATCCTTTGAGAAATAAGAAAAATAGTTTCTCCAAAATCAACATGGTATTGGAGCATCCTAATTATAAACCCTAAACCATTAAAAAGAAAAAATTCCACCCGCCAGACCTCTAGCCACTGCCTTCAGTCACCATCCTCACTTGTGAAACTTCTCTGGCGTTTTTTACAGACGTGGTGGGTATTAGTCATCGTCTGTGGGTCTCAGTCTTATTCGATCTTTAGCCACAATCGTGTGGGTCTTCCTCCACTCGTGGGTCAGTCTTCTTTAATCTCAGTCACAATCATGTGGGTCCATCTCCGATCTCATTCATAGTCTAGTGGGTTTCCATTCTCCATGTGAATTTAGTATTTTATTGAATAATGGCTATTTTTCCTTACTTTGCAGAATTGCAAGAGTCCAACTTAAATAGAAGAAATGCCTAAAATAGAAAAGGAAAAAAAAACCCTATCATAAAAATCACATTCTAATTTTAGCTAATATAATAACACAAATTAAGGGGTAAATCAACACTCCCCCTCAAGCTAGTGGAAAGATATCTTTCATTGTTAGCTTGTCAATTAACTTGTCAAATGGTAACTTTGAAAGTCCCTTTGTCAACACATAAACAATTTGCTCTGTTGTCGGGAGGTAAGGAATACTAATCACTCTAACATCAATTTTTTCTTTTATAAAGTGTTTGTTGATCCTGATATGTTTTGTCCTATCATGAAGGACTAGGTTGTAAGCTATAGAATTGGCAGCCTTGTTGTCACAATAGATGTGTATAGGTATCACTTGGATAAGTTTCAATTCTTCTATAAGTCTTTTTATCCATATACCTTCACAAGTGCCATGGGCTAAAGTCCTGAATTTTGCTTCAACGCTACTTCTAGCTACCACACTTTATTTTTTTTGCTTTGCTAGGTAACTAAATTGCCTCCAACAAACAAGCAATAACCTGAAGTAGACTTCTATCTTTGGTGCTACCTACCCAATCAACATCAGTATAGATTTCAACATGTAAATGATCATGCTTCTTAAAAAATATGCTTTTTCCTGGTGTTCCTTTCAAATATCTTAGGATCCTATACACCACCTCAAAGTGAGTTGGCCCTGCAGCATGCATGAACTGGCCTACCATGCTCACTGCAAAGAAAATATGTAGAGGAGTGTGAGAGTGCGATAGATAAATAGTTGGAGTCCCTTTTTGTAGAGGGACGTCTCTTTTTGTGGGCTTGATTTTTCGTACAGCAGTGCTTGTATTCTTTCATTTTTTTCTCAATAAAAGTTGTTTCTATAAAAAAGAAAAAAAAAGTTAACTGCTTGAGTAGTGTTAGTTCTTCCGATACTGCAAAGGCAATATGTGAACAATCCTACATAGCACCATCTTGGAGCTATCAATACTTGAAAGGCACTCTAGGTCTTGGATTGTTATTTAAAAAGTCATCTAACAAACAGATAGAGCTCTACACTGATGCAAGTTGGGCAGAAGAATTAATTGATTGAAAAAGGCTATTGCTCCAATGTTTGGGGTAACTTAGTCACTTGGAGAAGTAAAAAAAAAATTGTTGTACCAATAAGTAGTGCAGAAGCTCGTGCTTTGGGAATCTATGAAGGAATGTGGATTCAAAAGCTTTTGACACAACTGAAAAATTGTTACTTAGCATTCAGTTAAAATGTTTTGTGATAATCAATCAACCATCAATATTGCGAAGAACTCCTTGTATCATGACAGAACAAAGCATATAGAGATTGATTATCCTTTCATATTTGAGAAAGTCAATAGTAACACATTGGAATTATCCGATGTTCCATCTTGTCGTCAAATTGCCGACATTCTCACCAAAGCATTTCAAGCTTGACTTGTATTCTATATACAACCCAACTTGAGAGAGGGTGTAGATTTATTACCTTTCTTTGTGAAATGTTTATTATTATTTAGTTAAGATTATATTAGCCTCTTTATATTTCTTTTATCCGTTAGTTTCCTTTTCTTTAATTGTCTTTGTATAATATCTTCTGTATTTTGGGCTTACTAAACACTATTTCTTTATTCTCTCAAAATCTTCATAGTATTAGAGCATATTAGATAAACATGGGGTTCCATATCAAAATCGATGGCTATGAGGAGAGTAACTCATGTATCTTATTAAGATTTGAGGTCTCTCCACTTTTTCAATATGGGATTCTCAACAATCAACATGGTGTCTCTTTAGGTTTACCATTATTGGATCATATTCCTTTTATTTATTTATTTATTTTTGGTCTGAATACTCGTCTAGACTTCATGAGCTCTGATACCATATTAGATAAATATAAGCTTCTATCTCAAAACCAATTGGCTGTAAGAGCAATAATCCATGTATCTAAAAAAGATTGTGATGTCTCTCCACTTTTCCAATGTGGGATCCTCAACGCACTATTCTAGCTTGATAGAATCAGTGTTGTTGAGGCTTTAGTGCTTTGAAGATATCCATGACGGGGTTTGCATATCAGATAAACATGGGGTTCCATCTCAAAATCAATTGGTTATGAGAGGAGTAACCCATGTATCTAGTAAAGATTGTGAGGTCTCTCTCACTTTTTCAATGTGGGATCCTCAACACCATTTCTAGCTTGATAGAATCAGTGTTGTTCAGGTATCCATGATGAGGTGAGCCTTTAGTGCTTTGGGGTATCCATGATGAGGGCCTTCAGCCTGGCGCTCACCATGATGCGTTCTTGCCATTTAAGTGCCATCACTAGAAAGCAAGTTGATTGCATTTTAACATGGGCAAAAAGCACCCTATTCACATGAGAAACGGAAGAGTCAGGATAAAGAAAAATAGTAATATGAAGAAGAATAAGAGTCAAAAGAAATACATGGCCCTCTTATATTGGTGAAAGACCTAATATGAAAAGGAAAGAGCATAAGGAAAAAAAACTGTTTAATGATTACGACTAATTTAAATATTATTCCCTTTTTCTCTACCGTGAACTTCATATCATATCGACTCATCGTTATTATGGAACATATGAAAGATGTGAAGCAACATTTGAATTTTGTTTCCTGGCATCCATGCCACCGCTCAATGATTTTCTTAAAGTTGTTTGTTATGAAGTGCAGAACGGTCCATTCAAACTATTTTCCATCTGAAGTCATCACGTATGATCAAATGATACATTTGAAACCAGAACCAAAAAGCATGTTCTCTGGTTGGATAAAGAGTGCTTGGCGTGGAGGGAAAAAAGAAATGCAGGAATCCATGGATCAGAAGCTAAATTTTGTCCTCAACACTGCACCCATGTGGGATAGGTTTGTACCCATATTTTTGGTGAACTGCTTATTGCATGAACTGACACCTTATTTTATTCCCAAAAAAAAAAAAAAAGCTGTCACCTTACTTACCTTTTCTATCCAGTACTCATTTTTGCATTCCTAACTTGTTTTACCAATCACTTGCGTGCATTAGTTTTAATTTATTGAAAAGAAAGAATAATATAGACAGTTGAACACTCATTGGAACATTTTTAATGTTTTGTGTGAAGCAGGAAGGTCCCCCATCTTTAAATTGTTTAACGAACTTTGGAAATTAAAATTGGTTTATCTAACAAAATTTGGTTGAACCCTTCAACTGTGCTACGGCCAAGGCCTAAGCTGTTTAGCTCACAAAACCCATCCCTATTGGGACACTGCAGAAGTTGGATGTCAGTTACTATATATGTATACCATGTGTCACATTTCGATTTATAAGTTGGATGTCAATTACTATATATATGTTATCAGTAAATTAGTCATCTTTAGTGATTTAGAAAATGTGTTCGGTCACTTTTCAAAGGGAACGTTCAAAGGGGAGGAAGG
Source organism: Lagenaria siceraria (assembly GCA_002890555.2). Lineage (NCBI taxonomy): Eukaryota > Viridiplantae > Streptophyta > Magnoliopsida > Cucurbitales > Cucurbitaceae > Lagenaria > Lagenaria siceraria. The sequence continues at coordinate 14,712,911 of CM016483.1, read as the reverse complement.
GTGCCGTGAGGTTTTTTGGGATTTAGTTAGAGTCTTTGCCTCTTCGTTCGTAGATTTTGTAAGCTGAACTTCCTGCAAACCTTTTCTTATTGGAGTCCTTTCTGTAATCCCTTTGGTGCAGTGGGATACCTCATCTCCCGCCTTTCCTTATTGTACTTATTGCACTTCTCCTTCAAGGATGAAATTTCATCTTAGTTTCATTTTTAAATAAAGAAAAAAAAGAAAGAAATGTGTGTATTTAAGCACCTTGAGGAGAGGTGTCTTAATTGCCTCAATGATGATTTAACAACTTTGGGTCATTCAGATTTGACATGATCCAATCTCCAATAGTACATGAAGTTACAACTAACCCATATGGCCGATTGTTTAGTGTGCAATTCAATTATGACAAACTGGTTCTTTAGATATAGAGCGTTCCTACACTTCCTGAACATTAGCCACATACGCACCCGATTAAACTAGCTAGGGCAATGGCACAAGGTCTGGGAAAAATTGTTGGACTCAGACGTAAGCCTGCTGAGTCAAACATATCCTCTATTGTCCTTGGCCTTATACCAAGTCCAACCTCCACCTTAAAGTGGCTGCCCTTCGAACATCTAGAATACACCTCATGCTCCTAGCTAATTGATGAATAGGGATCTTTGCAATATTGATGGTTGATTGACTATCACATAACATTTTAATTGAATTCTGAGCATCAATTTTCAGTTCTATCAGAAGTTTTTGAATCCACATTTCTTGACAGATTCCCAAAGCAAGAGTTCTATATTCAACTTTTGCACTACTTCTTGCTACTACGACTTATTTTTCCATTTGTAGATTTCTGATAAGTTAATTCTCCAGCCCAATTAGCATTAGTGTAGAGTTCTACCAGTCTGTTTGATGACTTTTTTTTATTAACATTCCATGATATGGAGTGCCTTCCAAGTATCTCAAAATTCTGTTTACAGCTGCCAAATGATGTTCACTAGGATTATTCATATACTGGCTGACAATGCTTACAAAATATGCAATGTCTGGTCTGGTATATGAAAGATAAATTAACTCTCTCGCAAGTCTTTGATATATGCCCTTGTCAATTGAGATAGTCTATACCCTTGTCAATTGGAGAAGAACTAGATTTGGATTCATTGGTGTTTCTGCAAGTCTATACCCTACATTTCCTGCCTCTTTTAATAAGTGGAGAATATATTGTTAGGTTTCCACCTGCACTCAGTAAAACCCAATAAGAAATATAGCCAAAACAAGAGATCAACAGAGCTCCTCGATTATATTTGATTTCCAATATAGTTTCAGACAATCACTATATCGAACTACAAAGCAAGAAAAAAAAGTAAGAACATTAATGAAGATGACACAATAAAGAAATGATAACCCAGAACTAGCACATTCTTCGAGAGAGCTGGTAATTCCCTCCTTCCCTGAAATAGGGTCTGCACACTAATTCCTTCCTGCCCCCTTTCTGCACAACCATTCTCTTTTTAACTAACTTCATGTGGTCCCCCCCTCCTCCTCCAACTCAGCGAATTCTCCTTTTCCTTTTTCCTCCTCTGGTGTATTTCCCTTTCTACCCTTCCTCTTATAAGTATGGATGATTGGTGGTCTAACATATATTTTCTCTGAGAAATTAAAATACTATTTTTGAGTCGGGCCACTTCTATGACTAAAAAATATCTCAAATTGAGGTAGTTCTCCTTATCAATTTAGACTACTTCAATTACGTTTGAGAACTTCTCTTGTTTAAGGTGAACCCCCATGACAATAATATGAATAACCCAGATAAGAAATTGATAAACAACCCCAAGAAAGCCAAACAAATTTGGATTGAAAATTTTTTTTTTGAACAAAATAAATTTGGATTGGAAATATGAACGATGACCAAGAAGAAAAGAAAACTTGTTCCTATTTTCAAGACTTCGAACTCTCCACAATCTAACTAGATTGAAGGTTCTAAACATGTATTCTAAACACAAGAATACAAAGAAAGCATCAAGCTTGAGGGAGATTTAAACTCTAAGAGAACTTTTCATTCAACTTAACTTGTTTTAAATGAAAAAAATACAGCCATAATTATACTAAATGAAAAGACACCATGAATGGACACAACCTTTCACCTATGTAGTCGAAATTCAGCCAACAACTCTTCAACTCCATACATGAACTTTCATCAATGCAAATACATGAAATAAATATGTACACAATGCATTAAGAATGTGGATAAACCTAGATTTTCAGATTCATTGTGCCTTTTGGATGAAAAGGTGTCCCTCGAAACTTGAAAGGATGCAACTCTTCATAGTGCATGGGAACATTAGCTTGGAAGTAAGCATTTAAATGCTTCAAGAAGACTTTTAGCTCTAGTTTTTGTCATGGCCACTTCTTTTCTTATTTTGTTTTACTTTATTTATCTTCTCTCTTGAGCGTTATTGTATCTTTAAGCATTAGTCCTCTTTTCATTCTTTTCAATTTTCAATGAAAAGTTTTGTTTTCAATTAAAAAAAAAAAGGTCTCTTGAAAGGTCAACAGAGAGCGCCTCTTAAACCGAGGACAAAGAAATTGATTTAGTAAGATTGAATGTGCCCGATCCTAGTACAGGAGTGGTGGTTCAATTAGCCATAGTGTCCTTAGGTAAATAAGTAGATGGAAAGAGGTTAGAGAATAAATTGGGATTATTATTTAGTATGGGTTGCAGTTTATTTGTATTTCTGTTTACTTTTTCTTTTTCACTTCTTTTGGAGTTTGTATCCCTTGAGCAATAGTCTCTTTTCATCTTTTCAATGAATTCATAAAAGAAGCTACAGTTTTGTACTAAGGAAAAGAAAAATAATTGTACTATGAAAAATATAAAAATATATAACAGAGGATTAAATAGCATGCAATATATTTTTTAAAGTGCTAGTTTGGGTACATAATGTTCAATCGATTTTACTCTGCAACCTCTCCCTTTTTATTTCCTTCAGGTTGGAGCTCAAAGGAAATAACATTGTTCTGGGAGAATTCTTGGAGTTCAAAGTGAAAAAGGAAGATATGCAGGCTTTGAGAGAGATTAAAAGATCAAAAGTTAGTTGCATAGTAGTCCAGAAGATCAGAAGGATCGGATTTGGTAATATTCAAAACGATTAAACTTCAGGCACAAAACACATTATTTTAACTGGTGTTAGTACTAAGCACACACTATACTTGTGGCTTTTTTTCTCTTCTTCACTTTTTTGTTACTTTTAGGTTGAATTATAAGTTGTCCCTGTTTATGTTGGTGTCTAATAAGGGCCCCAAACTTTTAAAAGTATCAAAGATTCCGAATTTTCAATTTTAGGTCCTTAGACTTTTAAAATGTCAAATAGGTTCTTGAACTTTTAATTTTTTGTCAATAGGACTGTTGATATAATATTAAATTTATTTTCACCCATCAGCTTAAGCTTTTGGGTTAATTGGTAATTTAACATGGTATCAGAGTCTATAAAGTCTTATGTTTAAACTCCTGCAATATTATTTTCTCCCAATTAATATAGATTTCCACTTGTTGGGTCTTCTACATATTTCAAGCCCATAATGAGTGTTGATATAATATTAAATTTACCTTCTTCCATCAGTTTAAATTTTTGGGTCAATCAATGCTTTAACATGGAGATCAGAGCAACTTTTAGGTCAATCGGTGATTCAACACCAAGTATACTTCCAGATTTAGGATTTGTGTAAAATTGGAATATACTTTGATTCTATGAAGAGCTAATACCTCGTATTTGGAGAGTTGGTTTTACCATTTCAATCATATCTATAATCTAATCCACAGTACTCCGGCATCAAATTCCTTGTCTTTCTTCAAATTCTCCTTTTGTAAATTGCAGTTCCTTCAAGAGTTCGAGTTTTATACTCTACTCGGGATTATCGAAATGATGGGGCCTCTGCTTCTGGGTGGAAGGAAGTAACAGTAGGATCCAGTACAATGGTAGTATTTCAGATGGAATATTCTTCTAAAGTTCGAAAAATAAAGATCTCTTCAATTGTATCTCTATCACTGAGTGCCTGAAGATGTCTGCTCACTAATTGTTACCTTTTAATTTTGATCATGACTACCTTTGTTGAGTCGAGAAGAGGAGTGTGAGTGTATGTTATACTTTCTTTTTGTTTCTTGCTTTCTATCTGTATGTATATCTATATATATTTTGGTCATTCATCCTTCTTCAATGTATAAATGTCTTTGAAACAGTGTATATATGATTTTATATACACTTGGGTCATTTGTGATCTTAATAATATATATTTGATTTTTGTATAATGTGGTTATTTGTATAGGTAATATTTAGTGAATTGATACACTTAAGACTATATTTCGTTCAATGAATAGAGTCTGTGTACTTATAGGTAAAATTAATGGTAAGGTCCAAGGATGATGGCTTCTCTGTTAAGATCTGTGGACATTTATTCCTTTGGTTCGTTAGATGTGTTATGAAATCAACCATCAAAGAAAATAGGAAAATATACACGGTAAAGAAATCGATATAAAGATTTTCGTAGTTCACTAAAAGTGTTAGTTACGTCTATAAATAGAGGGAGACAAGGGTGAATCTATTAAGAGGTCGGGGGGGTCGGGGTATGTGCCCCCTCGATTGATGATGTTTAATGTATGGTTTTTTTATTAAATATAAAAGAAATTTAGTATTATTTTGATATAAATTTAACATGTGTCGTTAGAAGACTTAAAATCTGGGTTTGGCTCAGTGGTTAGGGTACAAAGCATGTTCACCCCTTGGATCAATACATGATTTGTGCATTTTTTTTCCTTTTATTTATATATACCTATTGGTTGTTTTCAATACATAGTTAGGGTACAAAGCATGTTCACCCCTTGGATCAATACATGATTTGTGCATTTTTTTTCCTTTTATTTATATATACCTATTGGTTGTTTTTACTGTTTATTTGATATTTTTTTTATTTATAGTAATTTTTCTATATAATATTTCTTTTTTTATTTTGATGGTTTAATTTTCCATGTATATATTTATATATTATTTTAATTTTCAACTTTCATTTTTCTAAGATCAATCATTTCCATTTTTTGAGAAATAATTTCTAATGTTTAAAATTTTCAATACATATATATTTTTATATTATTTCAATTTTATATTTTTATATTATTTCAATTTTCAACCTTTTTTTTAAGCAATAATTTCTATTTTTTTTATAAATAATTTCCAATTTTTAGTGTGCATTAAACCTGTCAGATATTTTATATTCCCTAAATTTTGAAAATGGTTACTAATAAGTTCCTAAACTTTCAATTTTTAACTCTAAATTTTCAATTTTTAACTCTAATAGATCTCTTAAGAATGTCTAATAGATCTATGAACTTTCAATTTTTTATATATAATAAATCTCAAAAATATTTTAAAATTAGCCATTTTCTTAGACAAAAATATTTTTGTGGGAACTTTAAATTTTCAATTTTGTTCTTAATACATACATATAATTTAATTTATAATATAACATTTAATTTTTAACTTTTTTGAACAATGTAAGATTTATTGGATGATATTTTAAGAATATATTAGACACCGAAATAGAGAATTCATTAACCTATTAGACATTTTTAAAGTTCAGAAATAATACATGGACAAATCTAGAAGTTAATGGGCTAAACTTCTAACTTTACACAAATCCGTGCCTCCCCTATCGTGAATTTATGGATACGCCACTCGAGGGAGAGATTAGTTTTATTAGAGAAATATTAGATAGAACAAATTGCAAAGACGGTAGTAGAGTTAGAGAGTTTATATATAGTGCACTCCTCTAAGTTCTAGGGTCAAATTGTAAATAATGTAAATAAGAATATAGACTCCGAAGCTTGGTTATTCTAAGTGTGAGATAATAGATTTAGGGCATTTCATCAAGTTGTTTAGTTAGACTTGAATATTTTGATTCTAAAATTATGCATTTTTTTTTTATTTGTTTGATTTGATTTTGTGGCTAGGTTTGGATATTTTCACGAATTTGGGTATTCTTAGGACTTAGATTCCTTTTAGAAGAGAAGCAAATTTTTATTGATAGATGAAATAAAAGGAGGAAGAATTCCCAAACATCTGGAGGTGTATTGAAAAAAGGATTTCCAATTTGTAATTGAAGAAGTTAGGCTATATATATAATCATAAAATGACTTGATTTTGAGTGTTGTAATTTGAATTTTGAATAATTTTTATTTACAATTTTGAGAAAATATTAATTTCATTATTTTATTATTTAATTTGATGAAAATGAAAGACAAATTTTTATAAATAGAAAAAATGTCAAACTATTTATAGAAAATAGAAAAAAAAATATTGATAGACAGTGATAGATTTCTAACATCTATCAGTGATAGACTTTTATCATTTCTATCACTGATAGACTTCTATCAGCGTCTATCACAACTATCTAAAAATTTTACTATTTTGGGTAAATAGTTTCCCTTATTTTTTTATTTTTAAAAATTTCCCAAAATGAAACACTATTTTGGATTCACATTTTGTTAATAACTTTATGGTTTTTTTTTTTTTTTTTTTTTTTTTTGCCTATGTAGTGTGAGGTTTGGGGTACCTACATGGCTGAGTTTGATTATTTCTACAACTAGTGTCTTAGTAGAACTTTGTATGATTTATTAAGGAACATTAACCCCATGCATTTGGCAACAAGAAATTCAATTAAAACAATCTTCTATTTCATTTTTTCAAATATATATGTATGGTAGTAGATTTTTAGAATTAGATCCTAATTTAGACAACGGTCTAAGATGGGTATTTGATAATATATTTAATTATCAACCATAAAAATTCAGTATTAGATTGAATATAGTCTATCACTAATTAATTTATAACATGTTTTATGTTATAAATTTTCTATAATTATTAGTTTATTATTATTTTATAATATCATATAATTTATAATATATTATATAATACTCATTTTTTTTTTAACTTAACAACCATAATTGCATTAAAGTATTAAAAAAATTGAGTATATGATATGAAATGTTGATTTTATTCAAAATTTGGTTTATCTTTTTTATATTAATTCATTTTTTAAAACATATGGTTGTTGGGTTGTGGTGAATACCTATGGTGTTAAATGTTTGTTGACATATCAACATTTTTATCTTACATTGGTTTTACATAGACACGAGGGTGCAATATTTTCACTGTATCTAAAATCTATAAAACATAAAAGGTAAGCCATAAAATAGACACAAATGTAAATATAATATAAATAATAAATATTTTATAAACGTGAAAATATTAATTTATCACTTTTTTTTTAGAAATATTAATTTACATCGACATATAATAGATATTTTTATTGACGATTTTGTAAAATTGTGCCATTAAAAATTTTGTCGATATCAACATTTTAAACGTTACTTGCACCTTAAATCACTAGAAAGGTACATACGTATGTAAATATATATATTAGAGCTATCATTGTTATTTTGTACACTAAAAATAATAAATAAATAATGTTATAATCATGATTGTGCCATGTGTGCTGTAGAATAGATAATTTTATTGACGATTTTGTAAAATTATACCATTAAAATTATTTACACCTTGAGCCACTAGAAAGGTATGTAAATATATATATTAGGGCTATCATTGTTATTTTGTACACTAAACATAATAAATAAATAATGTTATAATCATGATTGTGCCATGTGTGTTGTATAATATTAAATTTGGTATACAAAGGGTAATTGTAACAAGTAACACTGTTAGGGTTAGTAATTAAATGTATAGCAACATTTTAAAAGAAAAAATTGCAAATTAGCAAAATCTATAAGTGATAGACTATACCATTGATAAACTCCCATCAGCAGTATAATCTATCATTGATAGACTTCAAGAGCTAGATCTTAATTTTGTTATATTTGCAAATATTTTTTTTGCTATGTACTACAACGGCGAAGCCAAAAATTCATGTTAGAGGCACAAATGTATATAAGGTTAGAAGTTTAATGCATAAACTTTTAAATGTGTATTTATATATAGTTCCTACACTTTAAAAAAATGTATAACAGGTCTCTAAATTCTTGATTTTTGCATTTAATAGATTCATAAAATATCAATTTTGCATCTAATAGAACTTAATTGAAAATTTAAGATTCCACTAGTTACAAAACTGATTTTTATTTGTCTTACAAAATAATTAATTTTTAAAATATTTTAATATTCTTGAAATCTATTAAATATAAAATTGAAAATTTAAAGATTTATTAGACATTACAAAAGGACTAGAGTCCAAATTAAAAGTTTAAGAATATATTAGATAAATTTTTTAAAACTTGGAGACAAAACTTGTAATTTAACCTTAATATAAATGTAATTTTAGGTGCATTGATATATAATATCTAAATTAAGTAATACTAATTACAAAATTATTATAAATTATAAATATTTATAGAATTATTTACCTAAATATATAAGCAAGAATTAGGAAGGAAGGTGAAATGTTGAAGAACATAAAAGAATTCATTTAAATGTCTTGCCTTTCTACTTAGTCTAAGGAGTTATCCATAAATCAGCCCCAAAAAGGAAAAAAAAAGTTATCCATTAAAAAACGAGATATATCCATATTCATATTATATTGAAATGGTAGAATCTTTAGAAAATATTTTTTGGACTATTATGTTCTTACTTTAATAGTTAAAATTAGAGTAAATACACTTTTAGTTTTTGAAATTTAGATTTAACGTCTATTTGGTTCTTCAAATTTCAAAATGAACATTTTAGTCCCCAAAGTTTGAAAAATAATTTAAATGGTCCCTAGTCTACTTTGACTATTAGTTGACTAATGACATAATTATGTTATGTGGCGAGTTAGATTGGTAACTATGTTGATTTGGCGAAATATAATAATTTAATATATATATCTTAATGAGGTGACATTTTCTTCTTATCATCGTCCTCCTTACTTGGTCTGAAATTTATTTCTGGCATGTTCTTCGCAAACTCACCTTCCTCCTCTCCGTAAACCGAAAAAAATCAATCTCAACAACACCCTTCACTGTTTCATTCCTTGGAATCAACCGTCTCTGTTTGGGCATTTTGTCGAATTGATCGAGCTTCTTCATCTTCTACTTGTTTTTTTTCATAGCAGAATATGAAATTATCATCAAATGCACTTGTTTTAAATTTGAAAGGAACTTCTTTTGTTCCAAACCATCAGCCAAAGAAGAGGTAGAAGAAGAAAGACTTGACAGAGGAGAGGGAGAGGAAACTAGAGGAAAGGGAAAATGAAAGAAAAAGGAAACCACCTCACCATAAAAATAAAATATTAAATTAATAAATAGGCCAACTCAGCGATATATCCTGTTTGATAACATTTCCGTTTTCACTGACTTATTTGATAACCGTTCTCGTTTCTTGTTTCTAAAATTTGAGAAATGTTTCTAAAAATGGGGCCAAATTTGAGAAACATCTTGTTCCATTTGTGTTTTATATGATATTGTTGCCTTTATTTATCAAAATTTATCCTTGGCCTATTAGTAATCATGTCTGTCTATCCTACACTTTGGCTTACTTGTTGTCTGTTGAACTCCTAAAATGGACATTTTTAATGGGGAATTTCTAAAAATAGAAAAATTAGGAAAACTATTTACACAAAATAATAAAATTTTGGGAAATTAGGAAAAATAGGACAAAAAAGAAGGGAAAAAGAAAATTGGGACAACTTTTAAAAAAGTAGACTTTTAGGACAAATTAGATATGAAATGTCCAATTTGCCCTTTAGCCTAAAAAAGCTCACCATTTCTTCCATCCTCACGATTTCTGCAACACAACTCACGATTTCTTCCAGCAGCTAGAAGTTACATGATTTCTTCCACAAATCCAGCCGCAAGCTTACTCCTTTCATTCCTAAACCTCACGATTTCTTCCATTGTAGCAGCATTTTGCTTCCAAACCTAACGATTTCTTCTCCTTCGGAAAGGTTTGTCCTTTCATTCTACATCTTGCTCCTTCCATCCCTCCCTCGCACGACTGCCATCAATTTCCTCGTTGAAGCAACTCCATTCTTACTCAAACTCCATTGTAAAGAACCTTAAACCTTGATATTTTGGTTGTTTACTATTTTTTTTTTGCTCATTTTCTTCTTTGTATTTGTTTGGAGGTTTCTGTTTTTTTAGGATGTTTTATGTGTTTTAGGGTGATTATGCAAACTGTTTTAGGAGTTCTTTTGCTACTGTTTTTCATCTCGCAACATCTCGCAACAACCTCCACACTTGAAAATATGCATTCAAACTCATATTTTAAGTTGTTTTAGGATGTTTTATGTGTTTTAGGGTGGGTATGCAAACTGTCTTAAGAGTCCTTTAGTTACTGTTTTTCATCTCGCACCATCTCGCAACAACCTCCACACTTGAAATTATGCATTGAAACTCCTATTTTAAGTTGTTTTATGATGTTTTGTGTGTTTTAGGGTGGGTATGCAAACTATTTTAGGAGTCCTTTTGCTACTGTTTTTTCATCTCGCACCATCTCGCAACAACCTCCACACTTGAAAATATGCATTCAAACTCATATTTTAAGTTGTTTTAGGATGTTTTATGTATTTTAGGGTGGTTATGCAAACTGTTTTAGGAGTCCTTTTGCTACTCTTTTTCATCTCACAACATCTCGCAACAACCTCCACACTTGAAAATATGCATTCAAACTCCTATTTTAAGTTGTTTTAGGATGTAAAGAACCTTAAACCTTGATATTTTGGTTGTTTACAGATTTTTTTTTTGCTCATTTTCTTCTTTGTATTTGTTTGGAGGTTTATGTTTTTTTTCTATTTGATTGGTCCGATTTGTAAATTTTTTTTAGAGCAGGAATATTAAAAAATATAACAGAGTCTATGAATGCTCTATTGAAAGAATTCAGAGAATTGCCTGTTGCTTCATTCCTTGAACATGTGAGAGTTTTGCTACAAAGATGGTTTTGGGAGCGTCGAGAATAAGCTACGAAAATAACCTCTACAATATTGAAAAAATGGGCGGAATCAATTGTTCAAATAAGACAAGAAAAATCTTTAACAATGAAGGTTGATCCAATTGATTGTTATCAATTTCATGTGAAAAATTTTGAGAAAGAGGAGATTGTAAACCTTCATACTCGAGAATGCACTTGTAAGAAGTTTCAAGTAGAACAACTACCTTGATCACATGCCATTGCTGCAGCAAGGGATCGAAGTATAAATGTTTATAGTTTGTGTGCTAATTACTACACTAATGAATGTTTGTTGGCAGCCTATGCAAAGGCCATATTTCCTGTTGGCAATGCCTTAGAATGGAAGACACCTGATGACTATGTGGCAATAAAGGTCCTACCTCCCAAAGTAGTGGCAAGGATTGGTCGACCCACAAAAAAGAGAATTGAATCAGTTGGTGAATCTTCCAAATTGTATAAATGTGGTAGATGTAACCAAGTGGGTCATAATAGACTAACATGTACTAATCCTATTGTCTATACTGAGAAGCTCTCAAATTGTTGAACAATTTAGTTTGTTTATATTGTTGGAAATGTATGAACAATTTAGTTTGTTTGTATTGTTGGAAATGTATGAACACTTTAGTTTGTTTGCATTGTTTGCATTATTGGAAATGTATGAAACAACTGTTGGAAGTGTATGAATATAATTTGCATACTTGAAAAACTTTTTTGTTGTTTGAGATGGATGGCCCATACATAATATTGGTCTATTTTGTTGCTGTAGACATTTGAAACACCTAATATTCAATTCTTCAAACATACAATGTCATTGAATTCTTCAAATAATGTATACATACATCATAAGTCTCAGTACATTGGGGTATTTGTCCATAAATAGAAAGCCATTTGTTTCCTAAAATATGACATATTTTCCTAACACAATGTTGCAAAATCTCATATATGCATCTTATTTTCATATCAAACTCCATAGGATTAATTTTTTACAAGAGCATAAAGTTTGCCCACTAAATCTGTGTATGTTATTTCCTTACTTACAACAATACCTTTTAGTAGACCTCCTTCATATTTTCTTCTTCTATCATCCCACGCTTCACTATAACGAACAAAAATCCGAATATGCGTCATCTGTAAGTTATCGAAAAGTTTTTAATATTCCTGCTCCAAAAAAAGTTTACAAATCAGACCAATCAAATAAAAAAAAAAAACATAAACCTCCAAACAAATACAAAGAATAAAATGAGAAAAAAAAACCAGTAAACAACCAAAATATCAAGGTTTAAGGTTCTTTACATCCTAAAACAACTTAAAATAGGAGTTTGAATGCATATTTTCAAGTGTGGAGGTTGTTGTGAGATGTTGCGAGATGAAAAACAGTAGCAAAAGGACTCCTAAAACAGTTTGCATAACCACCCTAAAATACATAAAACATCCTAAAACAACTTAAAATACGAGTTTGAATGCATATTTTCAAGTGTGGAGGTTGTTGCGAGATGGTGCGAGATGTTGCGAGATGAAAAACAGTAGCAAAAGGACTCCTAAAATAGTTTGTATACCCACCCTAAAACACATAAAACATCAATAAAACAACTTAAAATAGGAGTTTCAATGCATAATTTCAAGTGTGGAGGTTGTTGCGAGATGGTGCGAGATGTTGCGAGATGAAAAACAGTAACTAAAGGACTCTTAAGGCAGTTTGCATACCCACCCTAAAACACATAAAACATCCTAAAACAACTTAAAATATGAGTTTGAATACATATTTTCAAGTGTAGAGGATGTTGCGAGATGGTGCGAGGTGAAGTTAAACATGTAAATCAGCCGATCACTAAAAATTTGGATTATACAAGAAAATAATCCTAACTAACTCAACCAATATACAACAAAATCAGTACACAAAACAAAGCAACATAAAAATTCAACAAAATAGAAACCCAACAAACTCAACATCCAAAAAACTACAACAAAAATGCAAATAATACTTTCAATGGTTGAATCGTTGGTGTTTAGGTTCCGAATCCTTCACAGTCCACGTTCGAATCCTTCAATCCAACTCACTATTTCGGTCAAACTTCACTTTGGTGGCTGTCGAACTAGCTGTCGAAGTGGCCGTCGAAGTGCCCGTCGAAGTCGCCGTGGAAGCCGCCATGGAAGTATCCTCCAGTCGAAGGAATCACGTCTCCAACGGTTGGAAGGAATCCTCTGGTCCACGGCTGAAGACTTCCAACTTCTTCCCTACATTTTAGATATTTTTTTAACTAAAGGGCAAATTGGACATTTCATATCCAATTTGTCCTAAAAGTCTACTTTTTTAAAAGTTGTCCCAATTTTCTTTTTCTCCCTATTTTTGTCCTATTTTTCCTAATTTTTCCAAAATTTTTAGATAGTTTTGATAGACGCCGATAGAAGTTTATCAATGTCTATTAGTGTTTATTTTGTTATTTTTTGTAAATAGTTTGACATTTTTTCTATTTGTGAAAATTTCCCATTTTTAATTGGTTTTTTCTTTTATATTTTATTTATTAATTTTGTTATTTACAAAAATAATTATGCTATATTTATATTTTATTTAAAATTTGAATTTTAAAATTCTTAATATTTAGATTTATGTATTATTTTAATTTTCAACATGTATATTAATTTTTTTATATTTCAAATTTCAACTCCCAAGATGCGCACTTTCATTTATTATTTTTTTGCTTTTGTTTTTATATATATTTATTTCCATCTTTTATATTTTATTTATCTTATCTATTAATTTTATTATTTACAAAAATAATTCTGCTATATTTATATTTTATTTTAATTTTGAATTTTAAAATTCTCCACTATTTTATATTTATATATTATTTTAATTTTCAATATGTATATTAATTCTTTTATATTTCAACTTTTGAGTATTAAATTTTGCAATATGTACGTTTATATATTATCTTAATTCTAATACTTTTAATATATCTGAAATCGAGTAGAATTTTAAAATATATAAATTTTGCTAATTAAGACATTCATTTAGTTTAACTTTAATATTTTACAATCATGACATTTACATACTAATATAATTAAGTTGGATTTGACTTGACATCATTTAAGATAAATGACTCGAGTTAGAGATACAATACCGATCAAATTTGGGCAACATATATGAAGGATATGATACAACTTTGTTATTATATTTAGTTATCATTGAGACTTACTTGTATTATTAGATTGCATAAACTTTTGATAATATCTTTTTCAATGTTTAATGCATGACATATCTTCTTTTTTATATATTATATTGTTACCAAAAAAAAAAAAAAAAAAAAAAAAAAAAAAACAAGAAATAGTTATCAAACAAGTTTTCATTTCTATTTATTTTTTTCAAGAAACAGGAAACATGAATAATTATCAAACATATTCCTGTTTCTTGTTCTAAAAAAAAGAATAAGCAAGAGACAAGAAACAAGAAACAGGAAATAGGAAACAAGAACGTTATCAAACGGGCCCTTAACAGCCATGTTATTTTTCGTTAGTAAACTAATGATCCAATGACCATTTAGAACTATGAACCCTATGAGCTCAAGAAATGCTGCAATTTTTGTTATTACCCATTGGTTTGGTGAGCATATCAGAGGCATTTTATGAGGTACGTATTTTGACAATTTTGACTTTTCTTTTTCTATTTCATCAGGAACAAAGTGAAATTTGATGTCTGTGTGCTTTGTTCTGTTGTGGAATTGTTGATTTTTGGATAAATATATTGTGCTCTAGTTGTCACAAAATATTTGTACTATTTTGTGTTTGTATCCAAAATCTTTTAGCAATGCCTTTTTAACCATAAAGCTTCCTTAATTGCCTTAGATAGAGTTATGAACTTTGCCTATGTGGTTGAGAGGACTACTACCGGTTGTAGTGATGCCTTCCAACTAAGTAGGTAATTGTCCAATAGGAAAATGTATCCGGTTAGTGACTTTGTTTTGTCTAAATCGCCTGGATAGTCTAAATCAACATAACCATATAGCTTATGTTTAGCGGGTTCATTAGGCTTATATAGGAGCTTCACATTTTTGGTGTACTTCAGGTATCTTAATACCCACTTAGCTGCCTCCCAATGCCTTTTGCCAGAGTTTGCCATATATCTACTAATGAGGCTTATTGCATAGGAAATGTCTGGTCTTGTTGAAATCATTAGATACATCAAGCTACCAACTGTTTGTGTATAGGGAATGGTTTCCATGAGAGCTTGATGTTCACTGTCATCTTCTTTTGGTGAATTTTCTGAGGATAGCTCGAAATGTGTGGCAAGGGAATAATGGCTGGTTTAGCATTCGACATTTTGAACTTCTGTAGGATTTTATCACTGTAAGAAGTTTGACTTATACTCAAACTTAAATCTATTCTTGACCTCTCAATTTCTATTCCAAATATTTTCTTTGACTCTCCAAGGCCTTTTACTTTAAATTCTTTCTTTAAAAGACACTTTACTTAGTTGAAATCCTCTTTTGATTCACTTGCCAACAACAATATCATCAACATATAATAGTAGATATATTTTCCTTTTGTAAGTATGTGAATTTATGTAAACACAACTATCAAATGAGCTCCTAATGAACCCAATTTTTGTAATTGTATTCATTAAACATTTGATACTAGCATCCTGGTGATTTCTTGAGGCTATAAATGGACCTTTTAAGGAGGCAATACAAATCTTCTTTCCCATTTTCAATGTATCCTTATGGTTGTTTCATGTATATGGTCTCACTAAGAAAACCAAGTAGGAATGTTGTTTTTACATCTAATTGGTCCATCTATAGATTATTTTGGGCCACTAGAGAGAACAATATTTTGATAGATGTTTGCTTTACTACTGGAGAAAATATTTCATTATAATCTATCCCTTCCTTTTGTGTAAAGCCCTTAGCCACAAGTCTAGCTTTGTATCTGGGTCCTTGTATGCTTGGAATCCCTTCTTTGATCTTATAGATCCACTTGGAATCAATGGGTTTGTAGCCTTTGGGTAGTGGTTTAAGGACCCGTGTATTATTCTCGGAAAGGGAATCTATTTTTTCATTCATTGGAGTTATCCAGTGTCTTGCATTTGAGTCATTCACAACTTGCTCAATGAGAATGGGAATCCATTTTTTCATTCATTGGAGTTATCACAACTTGCTCAAAGTTTGATGGCTCTGATTCATTTTTATGTATTCTTTAGCATTTAGAACATAGGTAACAAAATCAGTTTCTAAAAATCTGGCAAGGGTTGTTATGGTTTTTCTCTGTCTATCTCTAGCTAGTGAGTAATTTCTTAGATTAGTTTGTTCAATTTCAGTGCTTTCATTGTGTATAGTCTTCTAGTTTTCGGTGTCTTGGGTCTTTGTGTTTTCAACTGAGTTGTTTAGATTTGTAATAGACTCCAACTCCATTTTAGTGCTTTCATCTTGAGATTTTCCTTCTGAATTAATTCCAAGGGACATGAACATCTCTTGTTCTTTGAAGATAACATCCCTGCTATTTAGACTTCTCTTTTCAACTGGATGCCATAGTCTGTATCCTTTAACTCCCCCAGTAAACCCAAGAAACATACATCTCATGATCGATCAAAAGTATACGAGTGATAGAATTATAGATAAACGTAGTTTAAGTGCAAGCATACACTGTTGTTGAAGTAATAATCTTGGATATTCCAAGAGTCGAACCCACGAGACTAGTTATCAATTTAGGTTTACCTTAAGCAAAGCAATCAAGTGACCAAAAGTAACTAGAGTGCAATAAAATAAGTTGAGTTGAATGATGTTTAAAAGGATTAAAAATAAATAATGACAAAAGTAGGGACACAACTAAGTTTTAGCAAAAGTTCATTAAAATCTGAGCGATGCGGCCGCATCAAACCAGCGCATTGCCTTACACATGGGCAAAATCTCCTTCTATTCAATCTTGTTTCAAGTTCCTTTAGAACCCTAAGGAGCTAATCATATATCTCTATGGTTAGCTAAACCTTAGATTAATTTCATGCATATTCTTTACCCTATGGTGCCCTTTATCTCTAACGTTGCATGATGATCCTATTTCGGCCAAAGCTTGCCTCAGAGCTCTCTCGGCTTTCTTATACCGTTTTTGTTTACAGTACTCATTTGCAAAGAACTTGGCCATTTAAACAACCTTATGTACTACCTTCCTCCATACTTCTTCGTCAATTCCACCATCATGTTTAACATATGATTAAAAAATGGGGTTAGATGGTGCCTTACCTTCCTTGGCCGAAACAGTGTCATTCGGTTGGTCCATATCTTCAGCTTCTTCAATGGCTTTCCTCCTCTCAGTGATCTATCTAACCTCATCCCACCATCATTTCGATCTTTTCTTGGGCTCCACAAAACCTTGTATGGCAGGTCTAAAGGAAGAACCATCAATGGTTTTCCTTTCTGAAGCCAATGGATGGCTAGACTGGCTTACAGGTTGTGCAACTGGCATCCTCTAAGATTCAAAAGACGGCAATGGCAGCAATTGAGAGTGTTGGGTTGGTTGCTTGGTAAGGAAAGGGCGACATTTCGAAGCTTGTGAACGGTTAGAGCTCAGGGTAGCCCTTCTTGATTGCTCAGCCCCGTCCTTAGAAACGGACAACGGCAGTGGGTGTCGTGAAGAATCCCTAGAGGTTTCTTGGTTTAAAGCCAAGTTCATGTGGGTCGATCACGCCTTCCTCAGGTGTAAGCTTGGCTGGATGAGCGTGATGGTTGGTGCAATGAAGAAGATGAAGCTCCCTTCTTCTCCATTGAAGTGATTGGTGGTTGAAACGAAGGTGAACGATGGTTTTTAGGTTTCGAACGAGTTGGGAGTGTGAGAGTGTACGGTGGAGACTTTTGAGCTACTAGGTCAAAGTGTGGAAGAAAATGAACCAAGTCAACCTATTAATAGGTTTTTAAATGGCCCACCAGATTCTGATGATGTCATAAGAATCTGAGAATTTGAGGCGATGCGGGCATATCACTCCCAAAATTTTTATTCTGGTTTTTTTTTCCTTTCCAACTTAATTCCTTTCTTCTTGAAACACTTAAAGAAGAGAGTTAAAAAGTTCACCTGCTTAATCATGACTTTAATTATCAATAACTTCAAATTGCTTCAACTCTTAAGTAGGTTTCTAGGTCGAGGTGTTCCCTACAGTCATCTAAGTACCTCATCCTTAGACAAAACCATCCTAGACAGAGTTCCCTCGCTTTGATTGTGAAGTTGATGTTGGGATTTGTGCCTTAATGCCTCATATTTTATTAGTTGATTAATTTAATTATTAATTATGCAATATTAATTTATTCATTAATTGTAAAAATCCAAGGTTATTATATGAAGTCTTGAACAGGTATGTAGTTGACATACAGGTAGATCATGTTCAAGAAATAACTTAAAGGTCTATAGTATATGGATAAGGTTGGGTGCCTTCTCCTGGTAACATTATGGATACGGTCCACTTTGTAATAGTTACAAATGGTTTGATCCAAACCATTTATGTGGAGACATGTGAGTGGGGGTATCCTATACAAAGAGTTTGTATAAGACCGGACCGCGAAATATTTAATCTCTCTTTGTAAATCCGTTAATTGATGAGATTAATATTTCATAGGATGATCATGTGCGACTCGATTTGTGATGTTAGTCCTTTGATTTGCACGGGTAAGAGTGGCCCGAGTTGCTGTCTCAATAAACCTACCATTTTGGGGACTTGACTAAATGGGGAGTTGGGAACATAAACTTCACAAGATGGAATTTGCTCCTTCCCGCATAGGGTAAGTAGATGAGTAGTTCCCTTAAGTGTTGATTTCGAGTCTTGAACAAGGGGCCCCACCCTCTCACTGGCCCAAGAGGGACTTAGTTTATGGTTGGACCATAAACAAATTGTTCATGAGAGAAATCAGTGGTACTTAAGGAAAAGATATAATTACATGGGTAAAACGGACATTTGACCCAGCTGTAATTATGAATAGTTCGTGAAGGTTCGACTTGCTTCTACTTATTATATCCATGGACACAACTTGTCCTACAGTGCATAAGAGTTCAACTATAGGTGTATAATGGTTTGCCCTGTAGTTAATGAATGAAGATTAATTTAATTAAAGAGTTTAATTAATTAATCTTGGATTATTAGAGCTTATAATCTGTAGGTCCATGAGGTCCTCTTACTAGCTCACCACTGACCAACAAGGATCAACTATGTTGAAAGAAAAATTTGAAATATTCAAATTTATGAGCGAAAACATTAATTGTATTGAATACAATTAAATTACATGATTTATTATAAAGTTTATTTGAATGAGATTCAAATTATAACTTTATAATATGGGACAATTAATTTAGTTGAATATGATTCAAATAATTAATTATTTGGACGAGATCCATATAATAAAGTTATTTAATTTAAATAAGATTTGAATTAAATAATTGAGGGAGAATTAATTAATTTGAATTGGATTCAAATAATTAATTATTTAATTTTGATGAGATTCAAATTAAAGATTTTATGAGAGATAAATATTTAAATATGATTTACATATTTAAAATCATTTAATATGAGATATTATTTGGGTAGATATTTAATAATATTTAGATATTATTAAATATTTAATTTAAAAATCTTTGCAAAGGATTATCCTAATAGGATTAGAAGTAACCTAAAGTTTTATAAATAGGGCCCTTGGGAGCCTTCATAGAAAAAACACCATACATACTCTCTCCTCAAGAATAATCTCTACAATTACTCTAAAACTCTTCCTCTAGAAATTCTTCCAATTTTCTTAGAAAAGTTCTAAGAAAAGTCTCTTCTCATTTCCTTTATTCTTTCTAGAAGCAGTTCCCACAAACCAGATCCTTGCCAGAGTAGAAGATCTCGTGGAATTAGAAGAATTCAAGGAGGAGATCGAGAAGAATTTAAGGAGGAAATTACCGATACGAGGGGAAGATTTTTCTGCATTTGTGGATCGACAAAGGTATGATGCTTAACCTTTTCTTGTTTATTTGTATTTTTAATTTTTTCAAGAAATCAAAGAACACGATCACACACTTCTGTCGGGATATGCTTCTGTCGGGATTCAATTCCCTTCACTTGATAACTAACATGTGAGATATATATTCCTTTTTTTTTAAGAATAAATGAAAAATAACGTACCTCTACAACTAGTCTTTTCCATTTCAGCTCAGTTCAACAAGGAATATTGATACTTTTCCCTTGTCTATTACTTTACCCCAGTAGGGTTTCAA
Source organism: Lagenaria siceraria (assembly GCA_002890555.2). Lineage (NCBI taxonomy): Eukaryota > Viridiplantae > Streptophyta > Magnoliopsida > Cucurbitales > Cucurbitaceae > Lagenaria > Lagenaria siceraria. The sequence goes on along the minus strand of CM016483.1, from coordinate 14,692,731 downwards.
TCGCTATCCATTTACTTTGAAAGTATCATCGTTTCAATTGAATAAATCTACTACTCTGTGAGGATATACCTTGTTAATCTCGAAAGGACCTGGCCATCTAGACTTTAGTTTTCCAGGGAATAGCTTTAGCTTAGAATTAAACAGCAATACTTGTTGTCCAGCCTGGAATAGTGTCAGCTTGATTCTTTAATCATGATATTTCTTCATTCACTCATTACTGAGTTGGGCATTCTCGTAGGCATGAAAATGAAGTTCTTTTAACTCGTTTAGCTGCAACAGCCTCTTCTCCTTTGCTGCTTCTAGGCTCATGTTCAGTTTCTTAATCGCCCAATATGCTTTGTGTTTCAGCTCGAGTGGTAAATGGCAAGCTTTGCCAAATATAATTTTGTACGAAGACATCCCTATTGGAGCTTTGAAAGTTGTTCGATAGGCCCACAAGACTTCATCTAGCCTTAGGAACCAGTTCTTCCTGGAGGGATCCACCGTTTTTTCGAGAATGCTTTTTATTTCACGATTTGATAGCTCTGTAAACCCATTAGATTGTGGGTGATATGTTGTGGCGATTCGATGCTTCACACTGTACTTCTGAAGCAGACTTGCCATTATTCTGTTGATGAAGTGTGTTCTTTCATCACTGATTAAGGCTCTGGGTGTTCCCTACCTGCATAAGATATTTTTAAGGAGAAATTTCTTCACTACCCTGGCGTCATTAGAAGCGGTTTCTACTGCTTCTATCCATTTAGATACATAATCTATTGCTAGAAGAATATAAGAGTTCCCGAATAAAGGTGGGAATGGTCCCATAAAATAAATTTCCCATATGTCGAATATTTCAACTTTGAGGATGTAGTTCATCGGCATCTAACTCCACGCTGTCAAATTTCCTATTATGTGGCATTTGTCACATCCTTGAGCAAACTTATGAGCATCTTTGAACAGTGACGGCCAGAAGTATCCACTTTGCAATACTTTGGCAGCTGTCTTTACTCCTGCAAAATGCCCTTCATATGGAGCATTATGACATGCTTCAAGAATAGTGAGAATTTCTTCTTCAGTGACACATCGTCTCCAGATTTGGTCTGCTCCCAACTTGAACAAGTAAGGGTCACCCCAATGATAGTATTTTACATCATGGAAGAATCTTTTGATTCTGTGGCTGGTATTCTCTAGTGAAATAACTTTTGCTACCAAATAGTTGGCAAAGTCAGCATACCATGGAATACTATCAACAGCTAGTAACTGCTTGTTAATGAAGGCGTCTCTGACTTCATCTGATTTCTCCATCTTTCATCTTCGTCTCGACAGGTGGTCAGCTACTTGATTCTCTATTCCTTTCCTGTCCACAATTTCTAAATCAAATTCTTGCAGAAGCATAATCCATTTGATCAGTCTCGCCTTAGCATTTTTCTTTGTGAGTAGATATTTTACCGCTGAATGATCAGTCTGGATGATGACTTTGGTCCCCAACATATAGGACCTAAATTTTCTTGCTCCTCATTCATCATCTTGCTTGCTATTAAATGGGATGGATCACCTTATCTTTCTTCTGAGCTAACATTGCCCCGATCGCGAAGTCACTAGCATCACATATTAACTCGAATGGTAATGACTAGTCTGGTTCTACCATAATAGGCGCAGTTGTTAATGCTTCCTTCAGCATCTCGAAGGCTTCATTACAGTCTTGATGAAAAAAATGGCCTGCCAACTTCTAGTAACTTGCACAAGGCTCTCGAAATATGTGAGAAGTTCTTTATGAATCTCCTATAAAAACCTGCATGACCTAAGAAACTTCTTATAACTTTCACTGAAGTAGAGGCAGAGAGCTTTGAAATTAGCTCAACCTTAGCCCGATCCACTTCCAATCCTCACTTTGATATCTTGTGCCTTAGTATGATGCCTTCTATCACCATAAAGTGACATTTCTCCCAGTTCAGTACTAGATTTCTTTCTGTACAAAGCTCTAGTTCCTGCTCCATATTCCCTAAGCAAACTTGAAATGTTTCTCCATACACAGAAAAGTTGTCCATGAAGACTTCAACGGTTCTTTCAACAAGATATGAGAATATTGTCATCATGCACCTTTGAAAGGTAGCTGCAGCATTACACAGCCCAAATGACATTCTTTTACAAGCAAAGGTGTCATACGGACATGTAAATGTTGTTTTGCTCTGATCTGCTGGCACAATAGTGATATGATTATATCCTAAATAGCCATCCAGGAAGCAATAGTATTATTTTCCAACTAATCTGTTCAACATCTAATTAATGAACGATAGCAGAAAGTGATCCTTCTTCGTGGCTTTTTCAGCTTCCGATAGTCCATGCACACTCGCCACCCTGTTACTGTTCTTGTTGGGATTAACTCATTCTTCTCATTGGTAACTACAGTCATGCCCCCTTTCTTAAGAACACGCTGAACTGGACTGATCCAAGAAATCTTAGCAATCAAGTAGATTACTCCGTCGTCTAACCATTTGATAATTTCTTTACGCACAACTTCCTTCATGTTTGGGTTCAGTTACCTTTGATTTTCTACCGAATTCTTTGCTCATTCCTCAAAATTTATAGGGTGCATGCAAAATGCAGGGCTCATTCCCCTAATGTCAGCAATTGTCCATATGATTCTCACTTGTGCTTCCCTAGAATCTGCAGTAGTGACTGTTCATTTTGCTCTGTCAACTCTGCAACAATGATTACTGGCATTGTGTTGTCTGGGCCAAGATGCACATATTTCATATGCAATGGTAGTGGTTTCAATTCAAGTACGGGAGGTTCAATGATCGATAGTTTCAACGACTTTGATACTTCATGCTTTGCTACCATGTTAGCAGCTACTGCAACTGTAGCAACTTGCTTCGTTTCTTCAATTTCTTCAAGATCTTCTTCTTGGTTATTTCCAAGCACCAAGTCCTATGCATCAGAAAATAGAATATCAATATCTTCAACAAATGAACATTCATCTAGGTCACCTAGAAATCTCAACGCGTTTATTACATTGAATGTAATCTTTTGATCGTTGACTCTCATGGTCAACTTTTCTTTCTATACATCCATTAATTTTCTTCCTGTAGCTAAGAATGGTCTTCCTAAGATTATGGGTACTTCCCTGCCAGCTTCATAATCTAGGATTATGAAATCCGTAGGAAACACGAATTTATCTACCTTGACCAAAACATCCTCAATCTTTCCTATCAGTTTGGTAGTCGATCGATCAACTAACTGAAGAGTTACAGTGGTTGGCTTTACTTTCCCAATGCCTAGTTGAGCGAAAACGGAATATGACATCAAATTGATGCGTGTGCCCTAAATCACACAATGTTCTGCCTAAGCTCTGCCCTCCAATAGAACATAGAATGGTGAAGCTTCCTAGGTCTTTTAGCTTAGGTAGGATTTTGCTAATAATTAGAGCACTGCAACATTCAATTAGTGCAACTGTTTCATACTCTGGCAGCTTCCGTTTTTCGAATAGGACGTCTTTCAGAAACTTCACATAGTTCGACATTTCTTCTAGTGCCTCAACTAGAGGAATGTTAATATAGAGCTACTTTAAAATGTCCAAGAACTTCTTAAATTATGTTTTTGATTCCTTTTCAAATCTCTGGGAAAGGGTATAGGTGGTTGATACACCGATACTGTAGTCTTCTCTTTTTCAACTACCATTGGTTCAATGTCATTCTTCTTTGTGTCTTTTTCATCAACCTTCTTCTTCTTCGCAATAGTTGAAGTTAATTCCTCTTGCAGGGATTGAATCCCAATTGCGGAAGCGATTGATCGCTTTTGTCTTTGAATTGGGAAGGGAAAAACAAAATCAATTTACAGAAATTTAAGGCTAAGCATATTGTAGAAAGGAATTCAGAAAATTTACCTTGAATGAAGAACGATTCTTCTTAAAACTCAGAAATTCTTCTTTGCAATCTCCAAGATCACCAACGTATGAACACCACCAAATTGGAAACCCTACTATTCTCTGGAGAATCAATGAGATTGTGGGATCCAATTTTGGGAGGGAATTGGAAAAGGAAAAAACAAGAGAGGTTTTGAGAGAGAATTGAGAGTGAAAGAAAAAAAAACTTTTTTTTTTGCCATTCCTGTTCTGTATATACAGAAACTTACTTGAGGGGAAATAACTTCCCCTCACCCCCACTCTCCACTCCCCTGCAAAACTGTAAGGGAGTTATTTTATTTATTTATTTATTTTTATTATTATTAATTTAATTTAAATTAAATATATATTAAATCGTATTTAATATATATAATATATAATTAAATAAATCATAATAATAATAATTAATTAATCAACAATTAATTAATTAATTTCAAATAATAATATTAATTAATTAATTAACAATTAATTAACTAATTTCAAATAATATTAAAATTCACATCTCTCTCATAACCTATAGTTTTAATATGAATCCAATTCATATCAAACTAATATTTGAATCTTTTATAAACATTATTCTCTCTTATTATATAGTTTTAATCATATTTATAATTAACTATATACTATAATATACCAAAATATATTATACTTTTTATTAAACCTTATTAATCTAAAAGTCCCTTTAAATAATTTGAACAATTCAAATTATTCAAAAATTAACTGATCCTAGTTTTGCCCTTAGTGAGCTAGCAGGGAGACCTAATGGACCTATAGATTAGAAGCTCCAATGATTCGAGATTAAATTAATTATAAGAATTGTCATGTTTCATCACATGATTTAAATAAAGTAAAGAAGAATTCGAGAATAGTGCTGCAGTCGTGATTGCATGAAAGTGGAGAAGGCGCCCAAATTTGTAACATGCGGCGGAAGTCAAATCAACAGAGCAAGTTGGTAGCTGATTTGAAATATTTACAGAAGAACCAATGAATCTATGACGCAATAGACTCGGCGCAGCAAGGCATGAAATTAAATGCAAGGTGTCGAAGAAATCATTGGAAAAAAGCTCAAAACCTTCCTTTTGGACGCCTATAAATATTCAAGTCGAAGATGAAGGAGAGGGTAGTTTGGTTGAGAAATCAACTAACAAAAAGAGAGAGAAAATTTGTCATTACCATCCTTCAAGCTTTTCTCTGCAGAATTCTAAGTGAGAACTTAGAATTCTTTTTAGAAAAGTGAAACTTTACCTCCACTCTTGAAGCAATCCCATTGATAGCAGCCATTTCAGAGCCGAAGGGAGCGAGAGATTGCCTCGATGGCTTGACATTACCATTTTTCATTTTCGTTTACTTTATTCATTTTATATTAAGATCTTAATATTGAAAGATTCTTCACTTCTTAATATTAATATCAGTTACATTCATTCTTATTCTTCCATGAGTGTTTTGCCATCCATTATGAGTAGCTAACTTTCAAATGGGTTAAGGAGAATGAACTAGTAGTTTCAAAACTATGCATGAGTAGAAGTTTTTATTGTTTAATGTCAGCTTAATTCTTTGCTTAAATCTGTTGAGAGATAGGTTTAGGGAGAGAGTTCTTGCTTGAGAGAGTAAGAAACTTTAGACAGCATTAAACATAAAGAAGTATTACTTTAAAGATAAAGTAAGATCTTCACTTAAAACAACCGCACATACATCTTAGAAATAAAAAAAATGTGGTTCAAAGACCAAGAGGTTAGCTTATAATTTGAGAAGTTGATGAACACATCTCATGTATTAGTTAAGAAAATACTAGGGAGTCTTATGTAGGATCAATATGGCAACCCCAGAGGGTTGAATAGGATTTTTCAAACTAATTAAATCTTTTTCCTAAAGTGGACCCAATTAAACAAATTAATACACTTTGTACTAACAAGTAATGTAAACAAGGATTCTATACAAATAAATTCAACCCAAAATAATCAAGAAATTAAAGCTAACACTTTTAAGCACCCTATTTAATTCTAATAATAAGATTGGTAAAAGATATGCAAATTTAATAACTACCAACCAAAGTAAAAAAAATATGACCAATTAATTTCAAGGAATAAATTTTGTAATTTTTCATGCAATAAAAATAATAACAAATTAATTTAAAAAATAAATAACAGAGGGATAGAGAAATTGACGTCGATAATTTTATAGTGGTTCGGCACAACCAGCCTACATCTACTTCCCAATCTCCTCTTGGGTATGTCACTACGAACTTGACTCTTTCCACAACTTAGAGTCGAACTGCTACAATGTTCCTTTTTCGAGCGCAAGAACAAACCCGATTCTTTCCACGATTGATGATCAAACCGTTACAACCACTCTTTTTAGGAATCAAGAGCAACCCTTACAATGAATTTGGAAATGAAGAACAAGATGAGAAAAACGCTTTCAAAGAGTAGAATTACAAATTTAAGCACTTAACAAATAAATCCTCATAATACAATAAATCTCTCTAAAAAAATTAGATGAAAAGAATAAAATTGAAACTTGAAGAGAGAACAACAATGATGACTTGGTGAATTATGGAGGATTGAAAAAAAATAAAAGTTGTAAAAATTTGGAGAAGATGAAGTGTTTAAAAAGAGAAGAAAGTTGTTAGAAACCATATTAAATTTGGATCATTGGATCATGTTAAAAAAAAATTGAATAATGGATATTTAAACTCAACTAGCCGTTAGACGCAACTAGCCATTAGACACAAACATATAAAATAATATTAAATTTATTTTCTTTTTAAAACCAATCCAAAAATCAAAAGCCCCATGTGTCACTTATCTATTGTTCCACTTGTCATCCTTTAGTAGGTCCACTTTAATGATTTGGCCGCCACGTCATCGACATAAGTATTTTTTCGTTAAGCTTGTTTTGGCAATATCTTATTCATTTGAGCTATGATTTAAGTGATTCAAATTGCGTTGGAATCGTTGTTTCAAGCACTACAGAATGTACACTTTAAAATACTTAAATTGTTAATAAATAAAAGCAGGTTTGTTATAATCAAAATATTAATTAATTAATTAATTAATTTTAATTAATTAATTAATTATAATTAATTAATTTGAGATTAAGGGTAAAAAAGCCAACATCTTCTTAACCCTATTCATACATTGATTTTTCTTCCATCGCATCTTGCTTGATTTGTGATTGCAACTCATTCACATTCATCACCATTCATACATTTCCACCACATCGATCTCTCTTGCCACTGTAATTAGATCATTTAGTTATACTAGAGTAAACTTCACTTCAACGCATTGACATCATTCATCGCATAGAAATTATCTTGCGTAGAATTAGACACAAGTGCATTAAGTCCTTGTGTTCGACCCTGGACTTACTACGACCCTTCTCTAGGCTTATACTTGGGCTCGGATTAGGAAACATGTGTTCACCGCATTATTTACATTATTCTTTCATAAATCAACGCGAGTAACATACCACACAATTCATCGTTCATCCAAAATAGGAGTATAACATGGTGATATACAGAATAAAGATTTCAATACTACCATTCTCTCTAAAATCTCTCTGAACAAACACAGAAGAAAATTCTTCTTCCTCTTCCCTTTTACTTCCAAAAACAAAAAGTTCCCATAAACCTATTTCTTACTTGAGAATAGTAAGGTAGTCTAGTGGTGGTGTCTTTTTGGTACTTGAAATTGCTATCAAAGTAAAAGAGGACTTGCTGGAAAAGAAGTTTGAAGAAAGGTCTTCAAAAATGAGTATTTCTTATCTCTGTGTTTTTCCTTTTCACAAAAGCATGCTTAATGATTTCTTATTTATTGTTCTCTGTTTTTTTTTCTGTATTTCAAACTATATTAATTAGCACAAGGCGTTCATACGCTTCCGCATTAGGATTTGATCCCTTCAGTAGGTCCATTAGGTCCCCTGCTAGCTCACAACGGGTAAAACAAGGATCAATAGTTTTGAAAGAATTTAAAATGTTGAAATCGACTAAGGGAATTTTAGTTTTAACAGATACAATTAATAAGATGTATTTAGATACATTATAATATAAAGTTTATTTTGAATAAGATTTAAATTAAACTCTCTAATATGAAAGTTTAAATATATTTGAATAAGATTCAAATATTAATTAATATGAAGTAGATTCATATTAAAACCATAGGTTAAAAATTAATGTGAATGAGATTCATATTAAAACTATAGGTCATGAGAGAGAAGTATATTAGAATATGATTCAAATATATATATAATGAAATATATAAATTAATTAATTAATATTTAAATTAAATTAAATAAATTAAATTAGTTTAATTTAAGGAGAACTATTATAAACAAAAAAAAAATCAAACTATTTACAAATATAGAAAAATTTCACTGTCTATCCGCGATAGAATTCTATTGCGTTCTATCTCTGATAGATAGTAAAAAGTTTCTATATTTGTAAATGGTTTGATTCATTTTTTTTTTTTTTACATTTGAAAACAACTCTTAATTTAAGGTATGTTTCAAATATTGCAAAATAAGTCAACATATTTACAAATATAACAAAATATCACTATCTATTAGTGATAGACACTGATAGACTGCTATCATCTATCACTGTCTATCACTATCTATCATTGATAGAAGATTTCTAACAGTTTTATCATTTAAAACAATCGTCCTTAATTTAATTAAAATTAAATTAAAGGAAATTAACTCTTCTGCATTGCAGGGAGTGGAGGGAGTTTCACCCATAAATGCAGTGTTTTTCTGCATTTTCTAGGATGTTGTTGATTTCACGTAAAAATCAAAAGTTAATTCCCCATCTCTCTTTATCAAAAGTTTTTCTCTGGCATACTAATTTCCTTTTCTCTTTTTAAAAGAAGATTCCACCAATCGATCCTTGCTAGAGAATAGTAGGGAAGACCTTTCGGAAGCGTCACAATATGTGTTGTAGATCAATATATTGGGAGGGAACTCGAAGAAATCAGTATTCTTCAAAAGTAACATTCTTTTCCTTTGTAAAATTCATGCATAGCCTTATTGTATTGCATTGTAAATGTTCTATATGTTTTCTTTTCTGTGTTGTAAATTCTAAATCAAATCAAAGCAAAAGTAATCACTTTCTTTTGTTGCAGGATTCGATCCCTTCAAATTTATGCAAAGATTCTAATAATTATCAAAATGTAAGGAGTGATATGATAAAATTGAAAGTTTAGTGGTCGGTTTAGAGGTAAAAGTTTAAGTATCTCTTGCCTTTTATCATACTTCTTTATTCTCTTTTCCAAAATATAGCTTTAGTTTTTTTTTTTTTTTTGTACAACTGTACGGGTGAAATGGTCAAAATTTACATTTTTGTTTTAATAAAAACATAATTATATAAGTTAATAGATTTCTACATATCATATTTTCACCATCAGTTATAACTACTTTCAAAATTTAGTAATTAGTTAATCATCTTTGAAATAATAAATAATAAATAATTAATTTCTCTAGTATTTTGTATTTGAAAATATTAAATATTTATTTATTTGTCTGGATCCACCCTGTCTATAAGGCATCACTTCTCATCCAAACTCAACAAGTCAACATTTTGACCTTGTGAAAGCCTCCATCACCCTCATAACCATCAATCAAAACTATAAACTAATTATTGTTCCAATTTAATGGTAAACTTTTATAAGTAATTTTGATTCTTAATTTAAGGGTCTCTCTGGATTTCTTTTTAAAAAAATTATTTTTATTTAAACTTTTTTATATAAAAATTATTTAAAATATACTTTGAAAATGTTTCAAAAGCTATTTTGTATAGCTGTCAAATACTCCAATTTTTTACAAAAATAACTTATTTTCAAAATTAAATAATGCTATCAAAATCATTGATAGCATTATATTTTTAGAGATGCTCACACGAGTAGAACTAGGGATGACTCTCCTGTTTCTATTTTTGCTTTCCATTTTATTATCCATCATTGTACAATTTTTCATTTAATTTTGCGAAGAAGTAAGTAAGAATTTCTAGCTATAAATTTGTAAGGATTGGTTTTCCTGTAAAAAAATTATCTCCCGTTTAGTTTTTCTAAAAAAATAATTGAAGTAAATAAATTTTAATGAAAAGTTTTAGTTATATAGTTATTTTTCACTATAAATTTTCATTTAAATAGTTTTCTATTGGAAAAATTTTGAATTTCCATCTAATGAAAAATTACTTAAATCTCCTAGCAGAACAAAATATATTACCTATCAATTTTGTAATATTATAATTTTTTAACCCTATGGTTCAATCATATTTAGTCATTAACAATAAAGCTTGAAATTTAAGTTTTTAAGTTGTGTGTGCGCGCGCGCGCAATAATTATAATATAATAACATAACCAATAATAATAATAAATTAAAAAGAGACAAATGCGGCGACAACATAGAATTTGTCCCCCTTCCAGTTTAGTTTACTGATAATTTTTTCCTCCACTTCCTGGGTAAGTCCTTGCAGGGCTCATTTTCGTGGAATAAATAAATATTCTTATAATTTTTACGTGTATAAGACTTCTTTAGTTATAAAATTAACATATATTAGAAAGAAATGTTTAAATTGAACGAATAGTATAGATGTTCTTTCTTTTGATGTATCTTATTTAGAAAAGATTTGTGTAAAATAATGTTTTTTTTTTTTTTTTTTTTTTTTGTGATTTTAGAAAGATTATGGGAGAAGAATAATTCTCTAATCAAATTACAAAGATTTAAAATTAATTCAATTGTGAAAATTTATGATTTAAGAATGCCTGATTGATTGATTATTAAATTTGGGAGATTAGAAAAACAATATGAACATTTATTAACATGTGAGGGAACAAGGGATCTCTTACAAGCACATCTCCACCTTGATTTTGATATATATATAATATATATACAAATGATAAGAGAATTTTGTTAAATATTGTTTTACATTGCAATTATATACCAAGCAAATTGAATTTTGAAAAATTTGCACTGATAGGAAAAATGTCAAATAATTTATAGAAAATAGCAAAAAAAAAAGCACATATAAACATTGATAGACTTCTATCAGCATCTATCAGTGATATTCTATCATTTCTATCACTGATAGACTCTATCACAACTATCTAAAAATTTTGCTATTTTGTGTAAATAGTTCCCTTTATTTTTTTTATTTTAAAAAATTCTCCATGAATTTTTAATGTTGTTATTATTTTGGTCATATAATGAATGATCTTTGATTTGAGTTTTGGCTCAATAAAGTGTGATGTAAATTAGAATATGATGTTTGCATGACTATTTGTAGATCTTTAAACAAAAGTAAGAGGTTCACTTAATGGTTATTTAGAGGAGCTTAATGCTTTGTTTGTTTCTTTAAAAAAAACATCATATAAACATGTTAGGTTTTAACTATAAGCATGAGAATTATCTGAGTTTGATAGAGCATTTTAAATACTATTACCTTCTCGACCTAAGAAATTGTATATTAGCGATGAATTTTTAATTAGTCAATTACTTTTCTATAGCATGATTCCTATTTAAAAGCTTTCATTTAAATAATTCTCATTCAAAGTTTAATTATCTAGATAAAACAAGGTAGAAGTAGTTGTGGTACTTAACTAAATAAATTGCACAATCTTGAGGATGATAGTTGAATTTAATCACTATATTAAAATTTGACACCGTACATTTGTAGTTATACATGGTATTAAAACCACGCTACAACTACCCATTGGAATTCTTATTAATTTTCCTAGATGAGATTTTTTTTTCTTTACAAATCTTGAAATGGAAACCTTTTGAAAGATAGAAATGGTAGTACTTTACATTTTAGTTTAGTTTAGTTTTTTTTTTTTTTTACCATATGTGGAGAAGGGAAATCGTACCTCTAACTTAAACGTTGATCGTACAAGCACTGTGGTCGTTGAGCTATGCTCATTTTGACTTATTCAAGTTTAGTTTATTTAAAGATTCTAACACTTATAAAAAAAAGGCCTAATTTGATGAAATTGAAAGTTTAATTGTCGGTTTAGCGGTAAAAGTTTATTTTTCTTTTTCTTTTTATTAGAAACTTCTTTATTCTCTTTTCCAAAATATAAGTTTAGTTTTTTTTTTGTACAAGTGTATGGTTCAAATTGTCAAAATTTACTTGTTAAATAAAATCCTAATTTATATAAGTTAATAGATTTCCACATACTATATTTTCACTATCTAGTATTTTATTTTATTTTTTAAAAAAAGTTATAACTACTTGAAATATTTAATAATTATTTAATCATCTTTGAAATAATAAATAATAAATAATTTACATATTATTAATTGTATTTTAAAATATTAAATATTTAACTACTGTTTTTTGTTTCGATCCACCCTGTCAAGGCATCAATTCTCATCCAATTTCAACAAGTCAACATTTTGACCTGATCAAATGTGCATGCCATTCACCACAAAGTTGACGTGACAGCGTCTATCACCATCTCGCAAACCTACTAAAGACATGTTTCAAAATGAAAATTAGTTTTGAATGATAAAAAACATGTTCGAGAGTAATTTTGAAAATACAAAAATGATTTAAATTATATTGAGAACAAATTTTAAAATCAAATAAATAGTATTGATGTTATTTTTTTATCTACCTTATTTAGAAATATTTATGTAATAATATTTTTTATGACTTTGGTAGGATTTTGGGTTTAGAATAATTATGAATTGATTTTTAAATAAAATAGAGTGAAAATGGTTCATTAATGGAAACTTATAGTTAAGATGCCTTATTGATTTATTAAATTTGGGAGATTAGATAAAAACAATATAAACATTTATTAACATGTGAAGCAACAAGGGATCTCTTACAAGCACATCTCCCACACATCTCCACTTTTATTTAGATATATAATATATATATATTTATATGTGAGAAGAGAACTTTATTCAGAAAGAAGATGGCTTGAGGATCAAGTTGCACACTACAGTCTACACATGTGATGAGCCAATATCAGATTGAAAGCTAGAAAATGCATCTGCAAGCTCCATGGCATCCTGAACCCGTAAACGAGTTCCTTGTTGCCCGACCACTCTGGCTGCGATTTTCGCTGCAAATGTTCCCATTTCTTTCAAATCTGAGACTCCCTGCAAGATACCATACAAAATACCCGACGCATATGCATCTCCGGCACCACAAGTGTCGAGAGGTACGCATGGACAAGGTGGGATATACACTGCTTCTCCTTTAACACCTATGTACGAACCTCGGTGCCCATCCGTGACCGAGACAAGTGGAACGAAATGACTTAGATACCTTACAGCTGATATAGAGCTTTCCTTGGAGTCAAAATGACATAGAGCTGCTGCTTCTTCATGGTTTGCAAAAACAATATCCGCATAGTTTCCAATAATTTCCCTGATATAGGTAAATGTAAAACACATTATTTGGTGTAATCTTCCTCACATACATATATAATTTGCATTCATAAAGAGACAATATGACATTAACTCATAATGAGAGTTTAGAAGGAGAAAATTACCAAAAATCGTCAAAATGTCTTTCGATGCAGGAGACATCTGAAGCTGTGACTGCAACTAGAGCACCGCTCCGGTGTGCTTCCTCGCATGCTTTTTGAATCGTTTTAATTGTATCAGGCAGTTCAAATAAATACCCTTCAACTACAAGTACATTTGTCTTGCTAATTACACTAGCTAATGCTGGACTATAATTCACAGTGGAAGATGTACCCTGATATCAGATAACAAATCCAGAGGAACTCCTTTTAATTTGTGTATCATTTACAAAAAAGAAAAATGTAAGCACTAAAAAGTTTTCACAACTGTACAAGACTCCAGAAAGAAGAAAAAGTAAGTTATGCTTAAGTAAACACGCGTTAGTACAATTCGATAAACGTTCCGACCATGTTGAGAATAGAAGACGGTCATCTAAAACTGCTTTTGAAATTACCATTTCTAGAATGGAGAGTTATTTTTTTCTCACATGTGGCTATGGAGAAGTAGTTCAAATAAATGTTTACCTGATATGCAAGCATTGTTCGCTGAGCATCAGGGGTAGTAAGAACAATGACTGTTCCTGTTGTCCCATCCTTGACGGGAGGAGAAAGAAAATGTACATTTGCCCGTCTTAGTTTTGACCTATGAAACAAATTAAAGCATGAAAACAGTTATTCTTATAGCGCGTATTCAGTTCGATAGCCGCCAAAAAGGAAGGCATTTAATATATGATTTCCAATAAAAAGATTTGGCTCAGAAATTCCATTGTTCTACTTGTTAAGATCCCTCCTATAAGTTGAGAGTTCAAGACACCTTTCTTTTTGAAAAATTGAACTGAAACATAAATGTAAAAAACCAAGTCTCATGGTATAAAGTCTCAGAAATGAGGGTGGGTAATATATATATCTCTAAAAAGTGATATCTAGAAAGGGAAGAATACCATGTCATTCTGAAAGAAAATACTTATAAATTGAAGTTAAACAAGAGCCTGACCTGTAGAAGCTGCCCAATGGATCACTCCCTATACTACCAGTCATAGCAACATTGAAAGTAGGGCCTTTCGTGGGTCTAATACCCAGCCTTGCCAAGGCCACCAGGCTGTTCGAAAGAGATCCGCCAGCAGCCGCCTTATAGCTGCGACCGTCCATCGCTCGCAATACTCTACCTCTTTCCTCATGATTTACAATCTTCCTTGTACCCTTCTCTAATCCCAGTTTCTTCAGAAACTCATCATCTACCATACCAGAAAAATCTACCTAAAAGACATTGCCACATCAATGAAAGACACAAGAATTAGCCCAATTATATCAAACAGTTGTTCCAATAAACATTATGATCTACAAAATTCTATTGACAGCAATGTGACAAGGTTTTTTTTTACTTGAATGACTAGTCAATTGTTGGAATAACTTGTCAAAAAATTAGCTTTTTGCTTTTGTCTCCATAAAATTTACAGTGTTTAATTCCCAAGATCTAAAACTGTTTTCTTTATTTAATTTAGATATGAAAAACGTTTTACTTTATTTAATTTAGATCTAAAACATTTTCAAATTTAATTTAGCTATGAAAAACGTTTTCTATATTTAATTCATATATGAAAACGTTTTCTTTTGAGTTCTTATAAATGGTTGAGCTCAAGCTCAGTTTCATTACTGTCTTTCTCTCTACTTTTCATTCTACAATTAGTCTTGAGCATAATTTCCACATGATTCCAATTCTTCTCCGACGAGTGCACGTCTCAATGTTAACCTCATAGAGCAACTAGCAAAAAAACGATTTAACACCAAGGTTGTGTCGTAATTTGCATTCAAGGTAGTGGCCATTCCACACCACAACAATCGATTTGTTCGACAATCTATTTCTACAAGCTTTAAGTTCTTTCAAATCAAAACTCTTACACCTATATAAACAATGTATACAGTAACAGACCCAATCAAAAGTACTCCAATTCAAATCCTTGAACCAACTACCACAACTCAATACAATACTACTTTCCCCTTAATTAAATGATGAAGTTATCACAAGAGAAACAGAATCAAACACCACCAAAGTAGCAACTATTTGAATTCCACAGAAAATTTGTTCAAGAAACAGAATAAAAAATGGGAAATTACCATAGCTTGACCAAGCCCCAAGACATCCCATCGGTCAGGCAAACGAGAAGAAGAGGGATTAATCTCATCAGCATCTTCAATTCCAACCACAAATTCCTCATCAGAACCATTCCCTTCATCATCATCCTCTTCTTCCTCACTCCCACTAGAAAACTCCCCTGTCCCATAGCTGCTAAAAACACGACAAGAACACAAAGCGCTGAAAGAATCGAAACCTCCGGCCATGGAAGAGAATCTGCATCGGTGAATGAAAGTGGAAGAGGAAGAAGGGGAATATGAAGAAGAAGATGGAAAAGGAAGTGAAAGAATAGGAGTCAAATTAGGGGAAGAGAGAGGTAGAGAAGAAAAGGGAAGCTGAAATTGAGGAAGAGAAGAGATGGGAAGATAGAGAGACATAGTGGGAATTGGTTAGGCAATGGATTTGAAGCGAGTGGTGGTGAATGGGGGAAAGGCAAAAATGGCAGAATTCAGCGTAGCCACCCACCGCCCCATACCCATTTCGCCATTTTGGGTAGTTTTATTTATAAGAGGCGATGGATGAACAAATACTTCGCAAAATGGATTCTTCTTCTCTCCAAATAACAAAATTCTCAATTCTTCTTCTGAAATTCTCTTTCTTTGACTATGCGTCCCTGATTATCCATCTAACATAACGTGGACCTTACTGCTGGATTCCTTCACATCGCTTGAGGGATTTATTTTATTGTCTCTGACTTTCCATCACCGTTGGATGGGAATTTTTATTTTTAATTTTTTTAAAATAAAGTTTATAAACTCAAGGCGTTTTTAAATATAAGAAAATGAACCAAAATATTTATAAATATAACAAAATTTTATTATCTATTTGTAATAAACTGCGATAGACTACTTATCTGTGTCTACTGAGAAAGAATTACGGGACGTAAAACAAAAAAAAATATGTTCACTCCGGTTGGATATTCTATATTTAATTTATAACAGAACCCTCACCCTTAACCCGTTAACAAAAACAAAAAAGAAAATTAAAAGATAAGGCCATTTCATTTCGACAAAAGACCCACCCACAGAGGAAACCCACTCACAGAGGAAAAAGTCCTTCCCTTTCTTTTGTTTTTGAAATTTGGTTAAGAATTCAATTCTTTTACTAAGAAACTGCAAGAAATTGAGAGGAAATAAACTTAATTTTAAAAAAGTGAAAAAATGAAAAACGAAATGGTTACTAACAAGGTTTTTGGTTTTGGTTTTTTTTTTTTTTTTTTTTTAGTTTTTCAAAATTAAGTCTAGAAACACTCCTTCAATCTTTAAATGTATTGTTTTATTATCTATTTTTTACCAATATTTTAAAACACCATCCTAAATTTTGATAACTTAAAAAATAGTTTTTAAAAACTATATTTTTTTTTCTGTTAGACACGGATAGACTTATATGAGTATCTATCAGTGATAGACTTCTATCATTTCTATCACCAATAGACCCTGATAGACTTTTATCAACGTCTATCACAACTATTTAAAAATTTTGCTATTTTGTATAAATAGTTTTCCTTATTTTTAAAATTTTTAAAATTTTTTCTTTTATTTAAGATGGAGAGAAAATAAGCTTAATTTTTTTTAAAAAAAAATCAAAATTAAGTACTTGTTTTTTCGAGTGGCATGGAAATGGATTTCCTGCAGTGAATGAGACCCATTTATTTAATCATTCTAGTGTCTTCTATTCTACCACTCGTTTTCTTTTTTATTCCAAGATTGACGACAAGCCAAATGGGATATTGTTGTTGGTGGGGTGGTCAATATTCACGTCGTTTTTCTTTCCAAAATTTTTGGGATATGTTGTTTACAAAATATTTTCAAAACTTAAGGTTGTTTGGTAGTTTTTTTTTTTCTTTTCTTTTCTTTTCTTTTCTTTCAAAATGGTCTGTTGCTGTTGCTGTTTTGTTCTTTGTAAAAATTAAGAAAGACCACTTTGAAGCTACTTTGAAGCTCTTCAATCGCATTTTTAGGAGACCTAAAGTATTTTGTCATTGTTTTTTAAATGTATATGTGTAAGAAAGTGAAAAGACCACTTGGTAACCTCTTTTTTTTTTTTTTTTTTTTTTTTTTTTTTTTTTTTGTTGGAAATGACTAACCTAGTAAAAGAAAAGAAAACAGAAAAATCATTTTGAAATTAATCCAAGAATTAATTATTTGTCCCAATTAATTCTAAAACCGTTTTAAAATTCATTTCAAAATGGTTTTCTTTTTGTTTTAAAAATGGTTCTTATTTTTCCTTAAATTAGAACTCTCAATTTTGAAAAATGAGATAGAATATTATTTTCTTGATCTTTGTTCTTCACTAGTTTCTGAGTATTTTTCCATCGAATTCATTCCGTTCTCTGATGAGTGCACATCAGCGATCGGGAGTTGTCTTAACCTTGGGGAGCAACCGGCTTTGGTGATTTAGCACTGAGGTCATGCCGATTTTGCTTTCAAGGCAGTGGATTTTTCATGGCACAACAACAATCGACATTTGGTTCCAACAATTTTTAGGCAAAACTATAAATAATTTCAATTTTCAATTCTATTAGTATTATTTTACTGGGTTTAAAAGTTTTTTTTAAGAAAAATAAATAAATAACATATTGGAACTGGATATTTGAACATCTAATCCTTTGTGTAAATGTATATATGTTAATTTCCGCTAATGTTCAAAGATTCGAACAAAAGTTATACTCACTTCATCTCTAAAAGCACAAGTATATTACTCGATGAAGATGAGGGTCGAACTCAAAGATTCTTGACTTAAATAAAAACGATGATAAATTTCTTTCAACTTTCACAAATTCGTGAAACTCGACTTAATTTAAGAGGTATTAAAGTGGTTCACTACTTTGAAACTCAACTAACGAAAAGGAGGACAAGAAATTTTGTAGAAGATGGGTTAATAAGAAATTAGGATTGAGGTT
Source organism: Lagenaria siceraria (assembly GCA_002890555.2). Classification (NCBI taxonomy): domain Eukaryota; kingdom Viridiplantae; phylum Streptophyta; class Magnoliopsida; order Cucurbitales; family Cucurbitaceae; genus Lagenaria; species Lagenaria siceraria. The sequence goes on along the minus strand of CM016483.1, from coordinate 14,674,342 downwards.
ATTACCATCAACCTTTTGAGTGAACTTGTGAATAGTATGTTTGATATTCCTAACAACACATTCTATTTAAATCCTCTCATATTACTATTGCCACATTTACCATATTTCTACGATAGCATGCATCATTGTTTATTGAACAAAGAGGTTTTCATTATCATTAAGGATAACTCAATTCCCTTAAATAATGCAAACCGCAATCCTTACCCTTTTAGGCAATTGGAGAGTATGTACTTGAATCGGTTGGCCAAATGGAACCAAGAGTTTAGATTTATTTCACTTAAAACTTAAGACCAACATTTAATTCATAAGTTACACTCGCTGGCTTGATGGTATTTTCACCTCAACCCAATTGAGTTTAGATTCTCATGATATGAAATGTGTAAACATACTCAAGAAAGGAAGGAAGAAGATGAACTTACTCATGACTCAGTCTAAAATAAGTTTTCAAGTCTTAACATAAACATTCAGCATACAAACAGTAAAGTAAAGATGGATGGAGTGTGAAGGATGTCTGCGTTTGTTGAGGACTATAGCTCAAATCGGCAGTTTCCTGCTTCTCGTTGGCTTCTTCTTCAACTCCTGCGTTCCCTTTTCTTCTCAACGCACGACGACTGATGGATTTTTGCTCCCAAATTTCTCTTTCACCTCTCTTTCCTCTGATAATTCGCTTCTCTCTTTCAATGCTTCTATTTATAGGCAAATTTTGGGAACATTCTTGGTCATTCTAGTGGAGCAGAAGGCGCGTCAGGCTTCTTTTTCACGTTGTATGTAGTAATTGGCAGTGGTCCCCTCCTTGATTTGAATGTTCACCGCATAGATCGGTCATCGCATGCAGTGGCAGATCTAGAATTTTTTGTAAAGGGAGATACAAATTCATATAAATATAATTTTAGATGCATCAATATAATATTCAAATCATATAATATCATTACAATGAGTATAACTAACTGGCATACGGACAATAACAGATTAAGAATTTCATGTTAGGGGGCACAACTTAATATAAGGTTAAAATTTTAATCCATTAATGTCTCAATTTGTGTTGTATATAGTTCTTGAACTTTAAAAAATATATACTAGATCACAGATGTAACAACCCGACTTTCTATGGCAGACTATATGTTGGGATATGTGTCATAAAGCCTCGTAATTTATTAATTGATTAATTTAATTATTAATTATGCAATATTAATTTATCCATCAAATGGTAAAAATCCAAGGTTATTATATGTAATCTTGGACAGTATGTAGTTAACATACAAGTGGATCATGTTAAAGTAATAACCTAAAGGTCTATAGTGTATGGATAAAGTTGACTGTCTTATCCTAGTGACACTATCAATATGACCCACTTTGTAATAGTTACAAATGGTTTGATCCAAACTGTTCATGTAGAGACATATTAGTGGGGTATCCTATACAAAGAGTTTGTATAAGACCGGACCGTGAAATAAGTAATCTCTCTTTGTAAATCCATTAATTGATGAGACTAATATTTCATAGGATGATCATGTGCAACTCGATCTTAATCCTGAGTGATTTATGAACTCCTATATGTGAGGTGAGCCCTTTGATTTGCATGGATGAGAGTGGCCCGAGTTGCTGACTCAATAAGCCTACCATTTTGAGAACTTGACTAAATGGGGAGTTGGGAACATAACTTTAACAAAATATAATTTACTTCTTCCCGTATAGGGTAAGTAGATGAGTAGTTCTCTTAGCTGTTGATTTTGGGTCTTAAACAAGGGGCACCACCCTCTCACTAACCCGAAAGGGACTTAGTTTATGTTTAGACCATAAACAAATTGTTGATTAGAGAAATCAGTGGTACTTAAAGGAAAAAAGGTGATTACAGGGGTAAAACAGACATTTGACCCAATTGTAATCATGAACAACTCGTGAAGGGTCAACTTGCTTTATATTGATTATATCCATGGACGCAACTTGTCCTACAGTGCATAAGAGTTGAACTATAGGTCTATAGTGGTTTGCCCAGTAGTTAATGAATGAAGGTTAATTTAATTTAGGTCCATAAGGTCCTCTTACTAGCTCACTACAAACCAACAAGGATCAAATATGATTGAAAGGAAAATTTGAAATGTTCAAATTTTTTAGGGAAAATATTAATCGTATTGGATGCAATTAGTACTTGAACTTTTATAAAGTTTATTTGAATGAGATTCAAATTATAATTATATAATATGGAGAATTAATTTATTTGGATGAGATCCATATAAATAAATAAATTATTTAATTTGAATAAGATTCGAATTAAATAGATAATAGGAGAATAAATTTATTTGAATATGATCCAAATAATTATTTATTTAATTTGAATGAGATTCAAATTAGAGATAATAGACAAAAACTAAATATTTAAATATGATTTAAATATTTTAAACCTTTTAATATGAGATATTAAATGGGAAAAATATTTTTTTAGATATTATTGAATATTTAATTTAAAATATCTACAGAGGGGTTTTCCTAATAGGATTAGGAGTGACCCTGTAGAGATCTATAAATAGGGCCCTATGGAGCCTTCACACAACACACCTGATAGAACTCCTTCAGGGCGTCGTTTAATTCCCCAGAGGAATCGCAATCAAAAGAAATTTATACTACCGAACTACAACCTATACTACGATGATGTAGCACAAGTGGCAAGTCCAAGTCGATCCGCAGGGAAGTGCACAAATAATGTTTCATTAAGCTAATTATCTAATTAGAGCGTAAAATGGGGGCATATGATGTGAAATAGATAAGGACGTTAAATTAAATGCAAGAAAAATAAAGATAGGGGGTAAATATAACAAAGGATGAGGAAACTAGTTCTTGGGAGGAATTGGGTTCCTATGTAATCACTGAAGGGATTGAATCCCAATAGCAGAAGCGTTAGTCGCTTTGTCTTTGAAATTTGGTAGGGAGAAACCAAAAACAATTTATTAGAAAAATAGGCTAAGCATACAGTGATATAATATTACCTTTGAAGGTCAACTGTCTTCACGTGTTTATGTGCAACAACAAGGACACTACCACTTGGGCTTCCTCACTATAACTCAGGGAAAGATCAACAGGATGGTGGAAACCTTCTGTTTTGGAAGGAAGTTTTGCAAAAAAAGGAAAACTGTAGAGAGAGATTTTGCAAAGAGAGAGCACCAACGTAAAAGAAGCCATTTTCTTCAGTTCCTTTTTTTCACTTAAAAAAGAACCAAAGAATTAGTGTGAAAGAAGTAACTTCCCTACCCACGTTCTCCACTCCCCTACATAACTGCAAAGGAGTTTATTATTATTATTATTATACATATATATAAAAACTAATTTAATATATATGTGTATATATATATAATTAAATAATAAAATTAATTAATTAACATTTAATCAATTAATTTAAAATAATAATAATTAATTAATTAACAATTAATTAATCATGCATCAAATGCACATTTCTCTCACATACTATATAGTTTTAATATGAATCACATTCACATTAATTTTACTATATAGTTTCAATATGAATCTCATTCACATTATGAATCTTATTCATATATTGTTCTCTCTTATTATATAGTTTAATTATAAATCATATTTATAACCAACTATATATTATAATGTACCAATATACATTATAATATATTTTATATTAATCTTTATTAATATAAAATTCCTTAAATAATTTGAACAATTCAAATTATTCCACAAAACAATTGAATCTTACTTTACGTACCCTTGCAAGGGGACCTAATGGACCTACAAATTAGAAGTTCCAATGATTCGAGATTAGATTAATTAAGCTCTTTAATTAATGAAATCAACATTCATTAACTATGGGTCACTCCACTAAAGACCCATAGTTGCACTCTTCGCTCTGTAGATATATTTATGTGTCCATGGATATAACCAGTCATCAATAAGTCGACCCTTTCAAATTGCTCAAAATTATAGTTGTAACGACCCGAGTTCAGGAGGGGGACATGAATGAACCGAGATCACATCCGAATGAGAGGGATCCTAAGGACATGAAAGCATAGTTAAGAAAGGCTTAAAAGAATTGAAAGTTACTACTTACGCCAACAAGGTGCACCTTCCTTTTCGGTGGCTCAATCATAAGAACTCCACAGCTAAGCATGCTTAGCTTGGAGAAATCCTATGTTGGGTGACCCTTCCAGGATTTTCCTGGGATGCATGTTAGTGAGGACAAAGTATGCTGAAAGGACCAGCTCCAACGATATGAGATTAACGGGCTAAACTCATTAACCACATTAATCAATATTCGTGTATATTTACCAGCTGGGGTGCTGAAATCCATCTTGTATAATTATGTTCCCAGCTCTAACTGTCTTACTTATTAAAACAAGATAAAATAATCAATAACATTTATTGAATAATTATTTATTAATGACGGTCAAAATATAACATTTATTGAATAATTATTTATTAATGACGGTCAAAATACAACATTTACTATCTACGAGTTTTAGGGCATCAAACCCAACAGTAGCTATGGTTTATGATTTAATAAAAATGATTATTTTATCAAAAGTCATGAGCTAAATATTTTTAGGGGTTTAACAATGTGAAAGTCTTAGGGTTGTTATGGCTTAGGTTATGTAATGCTCACACCACTTTAATCACATTCTCTTTGTTGATTTTAAAAGATAAAATCGGTAAGTTAAACTTGTCATTTGATTTAACGATCTAGCGGAGCTTTAATGCTGAGAAGGTTAGGGAGTAAGCTGATTTCACAAAGGGATATGGTACTAAGAGCCTAGACATAGGATGGTCATGTTACCTTAGAAATAAGGGACACCATAGGATATAGGAATTGAACTTGATTTAATCTAAGATTCAACTAACCATAGAAACATTAGGCATTAGCTGCTTAGAACTCTTAAAGGAACTTGACACAAGATCGAATAGGTGGAGTTTCCTGTCCATGTGTAAATCATTGTTCGGTGTGATGCAGTCACATCACTTAAGGCATGACACTCGAATGACTGTAGCATTGTTTGCCCCTTGTTTGATTCCCATTGTTATTTGTTTTTAAGTTTTCTTTCACCAAAAATTCTAAACTTTCTCTTTGGTTACTTTGGTTACATTGGTCTACAGTCATAAGAATTTTAAACTCAATCTAGTTCTGTGGGATTCGACACTTGGAATACTCCAAGTTATTACTTCATCGATCGTGTATGCTTGCACATAGACCTTGCCCACACTATATTTCTTATCATCTTTATCATTCATATACGCTCGGTCGATCAGATATCTCGTCAGGATCAGATACCTCTTTAGTTTGTTTAGAAGGAATAGCAAATTTGCCAACCATGAGATCTTCTGCGGTGGCGATATCAACTTGAGCAGAACCTTTCATGCATCGTATCTTGTTCGTGCTGACATGCATTTTACTTTCTGTATGATGGACTTCTTTGGAGCGATTACATGTAACTGGTCGTGTGTAGGAGTTAGTTGAAGCAGCCATGTTTGAAGAAACTTCTTTGGATGTCATAGCTTTTTGGAGAGAGAGATGAGAGGTAGAAACTATTCCACTGGGCATGCCAATTTGTTCACATAAAATTTCGACAAAGGAAATTTAATTCGTGGAAATGAACTTGATTTTATTGATTTGAAATATAAGTGTTAGAGTATCTAATTTGTAATTCTCTGATTGCTTTCTCTCGAACGTTAACTTAGATCTGAGGGTTGGTGGGCTTGTTCTCAAATCAATGAAGATCAGTCTTCAATTTGTAGATGACAAATAGATGATCAATTTGTTGAAGAAATTTTATTGTCTTTCGGATATTTTGAATTATAAATGTTAAAATTCTCTAGATTCTCTGACTTCTCTTATTTCTCTTATTTCTAAATGCCTCAAGTGATGGGTGGCCTCCTCTATTTATAGAGTTTTGGAAGGCCCTATATAGGCTTGGGCTTGATGGGCTTTGGGCCCAACTTTTGGGCTTGGACTTACATTAATCTTTTTTTTAATAGATTTGTATTTAAGTTTGACCCAATTTATTTTAATAAACCCAAGATGACCTAGCTTGGGGCCCAATCACCACGTGGCATAATTTGATTGGACGAACTGACCTTGCCCGATGGATCAATGCTTAGACAAGTGACGTCATTTGATTTGCCAACATTTATGTCTCTCAATTAAATTTATCGATCACTAATTTAAATTAATGACGTGTCAATTTGTGAAGGGATGAAATTTATTAGTCAACAATGATTTAATATATTTTAATTAAATTAATATTATTAATTTAATAATATTAAATTTGATTTAATATTAGTAAATTTGGGAGTTATTCATCATGTATATGGAAGTGGAGAGTTATTTCTGATAACCCCCCCCCCCCCCCTATAACAAAAAGAAAAGTTTGGTTAGAATGTGAAGAAGTGTGTCTTTGAATCTCAAAAAGAATTCTCTACAGCATATTTCTCAATCTCTCCCAAGATCTCTCTCAAATTTCATTCCCTTACCAAATAGAGGTGTTGGAATGTTGAGTGGGACAATCTCTTGGAGTGGGTTGAATCTCGAGTGGAAGGAGTTAGATGCTTGAGGAAAAGGCTGCAATCCTTTTTATAGGCTTCAAAGAGGTTGAGTATGGTCGAAATACACGTTCCTGAGACTACCCAGTCAATTTTGGTGCCCAAGAACAGCTGAAGACTGAGTATTTCGCAACTGTGGTCGACTGGTTCATGGTTTCTGGAACTAGGGTTTTGATGCAGGCATATCAAATGTTGGTGATGCGGGTGCATCGAAGACAATTTCTATATAATAGCCAAAAATCAATGTAAAAGCTTCTAAAAGGTGCCCAAACTGATAAAAATACACTTTTAACATTCAAAGACCTTACTCTTAACAATTTTATCCATTTAGAACATATTTTGGGAAATTTAACATTCAAAAGGCTACCTTTGTTAAGAAAAATTACTAAAATAAATCCTTAAAACGTGCATTTCATGACACGTATCAATTCTTCATAGTCATTTGATCCACATCAAAGGCCATCTCGTCCTTCTTGTTGGTTAGGTTGCATTTCTCCAATTCCTCGTGTTATAGGTGATTTTGTACCAAAGGGTATAATTGACTAGGAACGACAAAATCAAGAAGAGGAACGAAATGACAATTGGGACCAAATTGGGCCAAAGATAAGGGTCGGGGTTGACTTAGGGCTTGGCCCAAGCTAGAGTGCTTAGCCTCAGCCAGCCCAGGGTGAGGTCGAGGCTTGCCAAACCCCAAAGCATGCCCCGACCCAAGAGATCATTTTAGGCCCAAAATATGGGTTAAGGGTTGATGCTTGGCCTCAGCTAGAGGTTGACTCTAGCCAAACATGAAACTGGGCACATCCCTTGGCTTGTAGGTTATCTTATTATCATAAGACGACTTCAAAACCCTAAGGGACGACTGAGGTCAACTTTCTCTATAAATATGTCATTATAACTCCATACGAGGAAATTGAGTCCTATTATCAAACTTTCACTCTCTGACTTAAACATGAGAATGTGTGTGGCAAGCACCACGCTAGCGTACATGTTTTCTCTTTTGCAGGCCATGTTATTCTCCCCTTTAAACAAATTCACTACTGATGTCACGTATAGGTTAGGTGTGTTTCTTCTATCCAAAAATTGGCATCAACACCTCGAGTAAATCCTCATGTAATAGATCATCCACCATTAGATAAGTTTTCACAAAAACTCGCATTATATTCACTCTGCAACATAGGAGAAAACTGAGAAGAAACACAATTTTCTTATCCTGATCAATTCTCTTTGCACAACTTCTTATCCAAGGAAAAGACAACAATCAAGGCATGCACAACATCCTCAGATAATTAAACGGGGAAGATTCTGACACTAATCACCCATAATTATTCACTCTGACTTAATCAACGACTACAACACGGTCTCCTCCCTTCGAAATGGTGGGATCATCCTGGATCAGGTATATCAAATTGAAGATCACCTTTGGAAAACATACTTTTAGTGCTTGAAAAACAACCGATTTTTCACTGTAAAAAGAATTTTTAGGGATAATTCTTATTAGTCGAGATTATTACATGTCATGATGTTATGGTGTAACTATGATCAACTACAATGCATCTTAAATATTATGTTCTCCTAGTTTTGTATTTTGATACTAGGTTATCCTATTATTTCTTTCTTTTAAATACTTTATTACTATAAGGATAACCTTCATTAATACTCACTTAATTTTAGGAGGTATGAAATGGTGAGAATGATGCTTGAGAATATGCATTTTCGTAAATTTTTTAATTTTGCTTTTGAAGTAGCTAATACGTTGTATCCATTTTAGGCATGTAGGATTTGAATCTAGTGTTTTTAGCCAATAAATTTTCATTCATACTTGTTTTGTGTGGAATTAGTTGCTCAGTAAAATACTTGTGATTAAAAGTACAAGTGTCATGCATTGTAACTTCCAATTGTGAAATTAGTTGATAGTTTGTTTTGTATTTTGAGGGGCATTTTATTTGTTCACGATCAAATCCTTTCAGAAAAATTCAACTATTTGAGAAGATTATGAGGAATCTGATAAGGATTCTATTTATAGTTTTGGTAGTGCTAAGAGTTGGATCATAATTTACCGATCTTTATTGGGCAAAATGAAGCTCCTTAAGAAACTTTCAACAAGGAAGCTTTTTGTAGATGTTAGATGATATGATATTAAACTTGCTTCTGAAAGAGTGTTAGTGATATAATATTAAATTTGTCTTCACCTATCAGCTTAAGTTTTTGAATCAATCGATGAACTAGGTTAGTTCAGGAGGTTTTGTGTTCATACCTTCACCCATCAACTTATGCTTTTGAGTCAATTCAATACCTGGACTAATCAAATCAAAACTTCCAATCAAATGCCTTCCTGAGTAGTACATTCTTTAACCTCAAGGCAGGAAAATTTTGGATGTGGTTCATGTTTCACTTCATACAAAGCATGCTTCATGTGTGAAATCCAAAATGACTTGAATATTCTAGAAATGGAAAACATTGGTTTTGTAACAAAGAAAATAATATAAAACGAAATAGCAAAAGAGAGACTCAAGATGATTGGATCACCCTTTAAAAGTAAAAACTAGGAGACCTTTAGCCCAATTTTGTTCATGACTGAATCATATCATTGTCATCATCACGATTCGATGGTTGAGTTACTGCCCCGACAAGGCGGCGACATCAAAAATTTGGATTCAACATTGCCTAAAGAAGTTTTTCTTTTTGTTAGTTTGTTGAAGGATAGGAAAGGTTTAGATCATATTTTTAGCATATATATCTTTCAGTAGTTATTTAAATAAATCTGAACCTAGTTTAAAACCAAACATCAAGCTTATATATTCACTCTAAATACATGCAAGACATTTGAATAGGTAAATGAATCACAAATGTACTAATGTTTAGGTTTTGTGACATAATTTTTTTTTAAATTAATGACAATGACTAAGGGTTTTTTTCTTTTATATTGAGCTCATGATGCTTGAAAATTTAATGACATCATATGTTCGAGACTTAAAATATAGGATGTGACCCTAACTATAAAAAACCTAAAGTAACTACCAACCTGCACGATCATTGACAACGAGAAACTTGATCGCTTCAACGAATCGATCATCTGCTAAACAATATCTTCTAAAAAGGTAAAGCATTTACATATTTTAGTACAAAGACGTGTTAAAAGACAAGAGTAGAAGTGTATTGTAAAATAATATAAATGCTAGAGTTTTACGGGAAACAATCTTTTTGCTATTATTTTTAATTTTTTTAATAAAAAAAACATTTCAACTTTTAGCTAGATTTAAAAACGAAACATTTTTTTAAAAAATAAAGGCTCCTTGATTATGTAACAAAATGAGGCTAAAATATTGTAAAAATAGCAAAACTTAAAACTAATTGCAAATATTGTTAGGTTTTATGTCCTAAAACTCGTAGTTTGTAAACATTAACGTATATTCTATTTTTTCAATAAAGTTGTTATTGATGTTATTCAGTAAACTTGTTATTGAATAAAGTGAATTGTTGTTGATATAACTCTAAATCCAATAAATTAAGAACTTGTGGCTTTAGTATGAAAACTTGAACTATATGTAATGACATAAAGATGGATCAAGTTCGAGTAAATAGCCAAAATAGTCTATAGTATAGGGATAAGGTTGGGTACCTTATCTTGGGAACACTATTGAATGCGACCTATTTTGTATTTGATACAAATGATGTGATCTTAGATTATGTTGGACCGGTATGGCAACCCTAGAGGGGATGAATAAGGTTTTATTAAGCTAATTAAAACTTTTTACTAATGTGAGCCCAATTAAACAAATTAATACATTTTATACTAACAACTAATTTAAACAAGAATTTCATGCAAATAAATTCAATCCAAAATTAACCAAGAAAATAAAACCAATACTTTTAAGCACCCTATTTAATTCTAATAATAAGATTGGTAAATGATATGCAAATTTAAGGACTACTAATCAAAGTAAACAAATATGACCAATTAATTTCAAGGAATAAATATTGCAATTAATTTCATACAATAAAATATAATAACAAAATAATTGCAAAAATAAATAGGAGAGGGTTAGAGAAATTAACACCGAAAATTTTTATAGTGATTCGATCAAACTCGACCTACATCCACTTTTCCAAGCACCTCTTGGGATTTTGAATAAGGATCTACCGACTCTTTCCACGGATTAGAGCCCAACCGCTACACCGCTCTTTTTGCGAGTTCAAGAGCAAACTCAATCATTTCCACGGATTAGGATCAAACCGTTACAACCACTCTTTTTTCGGGATCAAGAGCAACCCTTACAAAAGTTTGGAAAAATTAAAGAACACGCTCGAGCAACTCTCTAAATAGAGTGGATTTACAAATTTTGGGCTCACAACAAATCAATCCTCACCATACATAAATTTCTCTCAAGAATAAGATGAAAAGAATAAAATTGAAGCTTGGAGAGAGAGCAACAATGGAAACTTAATGAATTATGGAGGATTGTAAAAAGATGTGAAATTATTGTTTTTATTTTGGAGAATATGAAGTGTTTAAAAAGAGAGAAAAGTTGTTGGAAACTACATTAAATTTGGACCATTAGATGTTGGTAAAAGAAAATTGAATGGTTGAGATTTAAACTCAACTAGCCATTAGACACACACATAAAATAATATAAAATTCATTTTCTTTTAAAGGCAACTAGCCGTTAGACACAAACATATAATAATATTAAATTCATTTTCTTTTTAAAACCAACAAAAATCAAAAGCTCCATGTGTCACTTATCTATTTCTCCACTTGTCATCCTCTAGTAGGTCCACTTTGATGATTTGGCCGCCACGTCATCGACATCGGGTATTTTTCCGTTAAGCTTGTTCCAGCCATATCTTCTTCGTTTGAACTCCGATTTGAGTGATTCAAATTGCGTTGGAACCGTTGTTTCAAGCTCTACACAATGGATACTTCAAAACACTCAAATTGTTAATAAATAAAAGCAGGTTTGTTATCATCAAAACATTAATTAATTAATTAATTAAAATTAATTAATTTGAGATTAAGGGCCAAAAAGCCAACAATCTCCCCCTTTTTGATGATGACAAACAACTCAAGAAAAATGAAATTCAAAGAGATGTATGATATTAAATATAAACTTTAATCATACTCCATTCAATAACAACAAAGATATTCAATAATAACATGCTTTCATTTTTCTTATTACCTCTCCCCCTTTTGGAATCAATCAAAAAGAACAATTAAGAAAAATAAGCAATGACATGAAAGTTCTTAAAACATGAACACAAAATTTTGCTTTTCTTCTCCTATCAACATGCCTTCTAATAAAAAAACAACTACATTGTAGATTCAAGAGGCATCATAAAAAAAGTCAACCAAGCTCAAATTAATTTCATTTAAAACCAATTTCACAAATTTCTCCCCCTTTTGAAATCAAATAAATACTCCCCCTTAATAAGGGACAAAAAGACATTTAGCACATAATTCAACTAGAGGGTAGAAATATCAAACAAATATTCAAAACATAGTTTTACTCCAAATATTACTCCCTAAAAAGATAAATAATATGCATAAGAGGGATACGCAAAAAAAAAAGTAATATGAGAATCAAATTTATTTTAAAATGAAATTCTTATATAAAATACAATAACTCCCCCTAAAATCAAGCATTCTTCTCTTAAAAGAAAATTCAATAAATACCAAGGAGATGAAATCATTCTAGTAAAATTCAAATAATTGACTAAATATCAAATATTATAAAATGAGCTTCAATTGTTGAAAAACAAACCATGATACCAAATAAGAGCAAATCAATATAAATATGGTATCAACATAACCAATATAATTCACAATATCTCTTATTCTAACATTTCAAATCTAATATAAGCATGGTGCAACACGAGCAAGAATTATACCAATTTTGAACAAAATGTTAGTGGGGATCAAGAAAGAAAATCAATTCTATAAATACTCCCCCTAAGGAAAAGAAATTAACAACTTTCAAAACAACATGTTCAATGATCAATTCTTCTCAACATGAGACAAACAACATACATCAAAATAATTTTTATAAAAGATATCAATAGAAATGCTTATTTAAAAAATTCAATTAGACATATAAAGTTACCAAATAAGCCCATTTTCTTTTCTTAGATTCAAGCAAGCCATACTAGTTGCTCCAATTGAATTATCTTCTCATTTGAAGTCCAAGCAACAATTGCTTCTTGAACCACACCTACAAATAAAACTCAACCAAAACATTTTGGTACCCATTTCTTGGGTCCTTCATTGTTAGTACGTAAATATTTTGGAACCCATTTTAAATTAGTTCCAACATTACTAGAATTTATTTTTGGTAAATAACAAGTATTGAATTTATGTCCAATTTTGCCACAAGAATAACATACGGCATTAGGCAAAAAATTCTTTTTAACAAAATGATTTTGCACCTTATTTCTAATCAAGAACTTATTTCTAGAAGCATTTTTTCAATTTAAAACAATTTGGTCTAATATGACCTTTAACTCCACAAAAATGGCATATAGGCACAAATTTTGATTTCATATGCATGTCTCTAGCATTTACATGATTATGCACATGTTTAGTACTATTCATGCAATTAGTTTTGGCATGCAAATGTTTAAGCATAAGCTTTGATTTTTCAAACATATTTCTAGCCTTTTCATGCTTATTCACAAAATTCACATTATGAGCATATTTTGATCTAGCATGATATTGATTAGGCACATGATTTGATTTTCCATAAAAATGTTTAACTTTTCCATGTTTTGGCACAAATTTAGTTTCAACAAAATTAGACACATTGGGCATAACATCTTTGGACATACAAGGGGTGACTTTAACAAAAACAGTTTTAGAACTAGATGAATTATTTTTATCAATATAGCCTAGTCCCTTTTTGTCATTACAAGATTTACCCATGTCAATAATCTTATCCAATTTTTGTGCACCCATAGTCAATTTCTTAATAGTCTCTTTTGCAAGTTCAAGCTCTTTTGTAGCAAGCAATTCTTTTTCTTTAAGCAAATGCAAAAGATCATTTTTCTCATGATTATCACATTCAAGAAATTTAATCTTATCAACAAAAGAGACTTTCTCTTGTTCTAATGCTATATTGTTAGTTTCCAAATCAATAATTCTATTTTTCAAACTGACAATTTTATCATTTAATTCCAAAGAACAAGATTTAAATTTCTCATTTTCATTCCTCAAATCATTTAATTCAACATTCACTTCATATGATAAAGATTTGAGATCATCGTTCTCTTTTTCAAGAAAAGAAATTCTATCATTCAAGATATTTTTCTCATCACAACAAGAATCATGCAACAATACATTATTAGCTTCATTTTTCAAACATGCATTTTCATCTATCAAAGTTTTATTCTTAATAATCAAGACTTTATACTTCTTTGATAATTTCACATATTTAGAACTAACTTTTTCTAAATCATGTTGCATATCTTCAAAAGCATCATACAATTCATCATAGGAAGGGGATGTTTGATTTACCTCATTTTTGTCACTTTCATCTCCGGAATCGCTATCCGAAAGAGCCATTAAGCACAAGGAGGATCTATCACATTTCCTCTTTTTCACTTCATGAGACTTTTCTTGATTTTGAGAATTATAATTCTCCTTCACATCAAATAAATCATTAGTAGTACAAGGAGAATTTTCTACACTATATATATTATCAAGAAAATTCCAAATATCATATGCATATTCAAAATATAAAATTTTGTCACATATTTTTATATCCAATGCACAATATATGATGTTTATAGCTTTAACATTAAAAGTAAGCAACTCATTACTCAATTTCAATTTTGACAAATCATGCTCACCAACATACAAAATGTTAAAATCAATAGCAAGCATAAATGTTTTCATTTTATTTCTCCAAACATCATAATTTCTAATACCATCAAAGAATGGAGATCTATCAATAGATTGATCTTCTAAAGTTGTCATTTTTGGCTTTTTGGCCCTTAATCTCAAATTAATTAATTTTAATTAATTAATTAATTAATTAATGTTTTGATGATAACAAACCTGCTTTTATTTACTAACAATTTGAGTGTTTTTGAAGTGTCCATTGTGTAGAGCTTGGAACAACGGTTCCAACGCAATTTGAATCACTCAAATCGGAGTTCAAACGAAGAAGATATGACTGGAACAAACTTAACGGAAAAATACCCGATGTCGATGACGTGGCAGCCAAATCATCAAAGTGGACCTACTAGAGGATGACAAGTGGAGAAATAGATAAGTGACACATGGAGCTTTTGATTTTTGTTAGATTTTAAAAAGAATGGTTTTAAAAAGAAAATAAATTTAATATTATTATATGTTTGTGTCTAACGGCTAGTTGCCTTTAAAAGAAAATTAATTTTATATTATTTTATATGTGTGTCTAACGGCTAGCTGAGTTTAAATCTCAACCATTCAATTTTCTTTTACCAACATCTAATGGTCCAAATTTAATGTAGTTTCCAACAACTTTTCTCTCTTTTTAAACACTTCATCTTCTCCAAAATTATAACAACAATTTTACAACTTTTATTATTTCATCCTCTAGGGTTGCCATACAATAAATCTCTCTCAAGAATTAGATGAAAAGAAGAAAATTGAAGCTTGGTGAGAGAGCAACAATGGAAGCTTAATGAATTATCGAGGATTGTAAAATAATAAAAGTTGTAAAATTGTTGTTATAATTTTGGAGAAGATGAAGTGTTTAAAAAGAGAGAAAAGTTGTTGGAAACTACATTAAATTTGGACCATTAGATGTTGGTAAAAGAAAATTGAATGGTTGAGATTTAAACTCAACTAGCCGTTAGACACACACATAAAATAATATAAAATTCATTTTCTTTTAAAGACAACTAGCCGTTAGACACAAACATATAATAATATTAAATTCATTTTCTTTTTAAAACCAACAAAAATCAAAAGCTCCATGTGTCACTTATCTATTTCTCCACTTGTCATCCTCTAGTAGGTCCACTTTGATGATTTGGCCGCCACGTCATCGACATCGGGTATTTTTCCGTTAAGCTTGTTCCAGCCATATCTTCTTCGTTTGAACTCCGATTTGAGTAATTCAAATTGCATTGGAACCGTTGTTCCAAGCTCTACACAATGGACACTTCAAAACACTCAAATTGTTAATAAATAAAAACAGGTTTGTTATCATCAAAACATTAATTAATTAATTAATTAATTAATTAATTAAAATTAATTAATTTGATATTAAGGGCCAAAAAGCCAACAGAGGCAAGACCTCTATTTATAGAATTTCTATGTGTGTTCGTGGGCTTGGGCTCAGTTACTTTTGAACCAAAAAATGGGCTTGGGCTTGGGCCCAATATTTTCTTTGGCACAAAAATTTCCATAATGGGCTAAAATTGGGTTGGACTTTGGACTCAAGCGACTTTAATTACTCGGCCCGATCCAATTTATAATTTCCACAATGGGCTCGGACTTTCGTTGTAATGATGTGGCGAAATTTGGTTGACCAAAATTTCTCATTCAATAGCACTACTAATGAAATATTCAAATATATATTGAATAGGGAAATTTTCACAAACAGAAAAAATGTCAAACTATTTACAGAGAATAACAAAAAAATGACACTGATAGACATTGATAGACTTCTATCAACATCTATCAGTAATAGACTTCTATCAGTGTCTATCACAACTATCTAAAAATTTTGCTATTTTGTGTAAATAGTTTTCTTTATTTTTCTATTTTTAAAAGTTCTCCTATTGAATATCATGCCCAAATATAACATTTAAATAAATTTGTCAAATTCCAACACCATATATAAAAAATTAGAAATATCATTAACCTTAAAAATATAGGAGAACCAACCTATATTAAAGCTTATTCAAAATTAGCCAGATGAAACTCAATCGTTTAAGTTATAGTAGTGGAACAAATTACCAGCCAAAATAAAAAATAAAAAAAAAATCATTATCAACATTATTCAAATTTATAGTAATTTGAAAAATAAAAATTAGGAGTGTTTGTGGAATAAACCACCAAAGTCACAAGAGAAATTCAAATTCTCTATCACAAAGCACATATGACAATTTATTAGGGTCATTATTTGTTTTATTTATTTTACTAAACAAAAGTATTTTAACCCAATATGAAACCTAATCTTCCAATTTATAAAATTCACAAACAAACAATAACAATTACACCACCAGACAATTTATCTAGAAATTATCTTAGATTATGCAAATCAATAATAACAAAGATCCAAAGAAACGTACTTTTGGACATGTTATTATGTTGATTTTCATAATTATTTGTGTAATTGAATTCTTCTCAATTATGTTTTCAAGCTCATATAACTTAAGAAATTGTATAGAATATTAAATTAGTATATTGCCAACATCAATACGCATGGTGAGCCAGGGTCAATATCATGGACCTTGCTGGTATGCATTACAGATCTCTGTATGGAAGATCTTCAATATGGATGAATTTGTTGATTTACGGTCGGCTTCGCAGATGAAATGAACAACATCCATTTGAGAATATCTTCAAGATCAATTTTTGCCCAGAGCAACACCAGAGCCTATCATCTCCTCAAATAAAACAAATGACCTCTTGACCACGGCCATGCATTGCGATGCCAACAATAATAGAAGTCCACACTTTGCAAATATGTTAATAAGTGCATTGCTAACCTCTACTGGTTTATGAATTCCTTGTCTCTCTATATAAGCGTCAATCCACTTCCCAAGTTCAAGGGCACCTAAATCTCGTCTAACTATGACTTCTTTCTTTCCCTTCAAACTTAACTATCAGCTTCTTGGGAATCCCTGATCTCTGCTAAAGTTAAAGGTGAAATGAAATCTCTTTAGTACCCAAGTACCTCTCACTATTCGGTCCTTCAAAAGTTGGTTACCTCCTTTCTGTCTTAGCTGAGCTAGCTTTGTTTTATTCCCTTCGATTCCAACTCGTGATAAAGATGATGTTAGCTTCGGCAAAAATTGATTTACCTATTCAAAATGAATTGAGATTCTCATTGCCAGTAGATTTGAATTCAGAGGTAGCTCCAAAAGGGATTGGCACAAGCAGAGAGAATGCAAACCATAGTGATCTCATCTGGGCAAACCTCTGTCGTTTGCATCTCCCTAAATAAGGCCACTGCTTCAGTGGAGCACCCTACATGAGCATACCCACCAATCATCGCAATCCAAGTCACAGAATCTGACTTGAGCATTTCATCGAACACCTTCCGGGCATAATGGATCCCACTGGCACAGCAGGAGTACATATGAGAACTATAGTGTTCTTTTTTTTGTTCTGCACATGAATATCACGATCAAATCCAAATTTCACCACCGACCCATGAACTGATTGCTCCAAATTCAAAACCTACTAAATATTTCATACTCATTTTTTCAAGTAAGGATGAGAACACGTCGGTGAATTAAGAAAGAATTCGTGACCGTGCCGGACTAGATAGAAGTTTCTACTCATATTTTTATATATTTTCATGTTTTAAATTTCAATCTTGATGTTTAAATTTAGAATTTTAATTTTTAGATTCGCTTTGTACAAAAAAAAATTCTATCTATCAAAATTTCCTTATATATATATATATATATATATATATATATATATATGGGAAATTTTCACAAATATAAAAAATGTCAAACTATTTACAAAAAATAGCAAAAAAATCACTGATAGACATTGATAGACTTCTATTAGCATCTACTAGTGATAGACTTCTATCATTTCTATCACCGATAGCTATATATAATTGATGTTTGCAACCAAGGTATGAAATATCGATCTCAATGAAAATATTGAGGCTTTGATTTTACGAAAATTTCGATGGAAATTTCGATGGTAATTTTTGGAAAAATTATAAAAATAAATTTAAATAAGGAAATAAACATTTTATTATTTTGAAAATACTTTTTTTACACTTAAATTCTAAATATATTTTCTGTTTTTTTTCTTTTTTGTTAATTTAAACAGGATAACTTCAATTTTGTCAAAAAAATTCAAAACTAATTGTGTAATCAGTTCTCTTTTTATTATTTAATGGGAAATTTTTAAAAATAGAAAAATAAATGAAACTATTTACACAAAATAGCAAAATTTTTAGATAGTTGTGATAGACGATGATAGAAGTCTATCACTAATAGATGCTGATAGAAGTTTATCAATGTCTATCAATGTATTTTTTGTAAATAATTTGACATTTTCAGAAGTCTATCAATGTCTATCAATGTATTTTTTTGTAAATAATTTGACATTTTTTCTATCTGTGAAAATTTTCCTTATTTAATTTTAATTGGAATAACTTCAATTTTATTAAATAATTTCAAAATTAATTTTTTCAGATACAAAATTAAAAATTAAAATTTTAGGAAAATATACATAAAACTTATTTATTTATTTAAAAAAAAAATAAAAAATACCACAACTCTTGATAAGATGGTATTTTTTTTTAACGATACAATGACTTG
Source organism: Lagenaria siceraria (assembly GCA_002890555.2). Taxonomy (NCBI): domain Eukaryota; kingdom Viridiplantae; phylum Streptophyta; class Magnoliopsida; order Cucurbitales; family Cucurbitaceae; genus Lagenaria; species Lagenaria siceraria. The sequence continues at coordinate 14,655,295 of CM016483.1, read as the reverse complement.
ATGAGAAGATACACCTTTTTTCAAAAGGCACAACCCTGTACCAAGAGATGAAACTATATGAATATTCACAAATAATCTATAAAATCATAAAGAATTTTTCCCCAAATCTCAATCTCTTTTATACATAATTATTCACACATTGTATATTTAACCTTCAAAACAACAATTAATACATTCAAAACATTTTCTATGGTAACATAAATATATTCAAATTTTAAAAAATACATTATTTTTAAAACACTAGAACAAAGTTAGAAAATTTGAACAACAAATGTAACCTTTTAAAAATATTGTACCAACCATTAAATAAAACAATCTTACAAACAAAAAATAAGTGGGTGGAGGGTAGAGAATACAAACCATTTTAGGTATTTTCTATCCATGGGACGAAAAGGGTCGAAGGAATTGGCAGAAGTCGCTAGAGGTGGTAGTCGGAGTGGCAACAGAGACATCAGTGGTGATGAAGATTGAGTGCAACTATTGGTACTACAAAAAAAATATGGTCTTTAGAGACGAAAAAAAAGTCACTAAAGCTTCTATATCGTCACAGACTACCATTGGAGATGAAAAACAATCGTCGCATCAGACGTCGGTTAATTCTAGTGGCTGAAGATCTATTGCGACGAATTATGAAAACCGTTGCACATTGTGAAGCACATATTTGACATAAGTCACAAGCGACGTCAAGAGATTCGTCGCTTATTGTGACTGGGGTAAAAATGTCGCAGTCTACAATGTAGAATGTAAAAGTCGCATTATGCAACGTTTACTTTAATGTCGTAGGTTGCAACAAATGTAAAAAACGTTGCATAAGATATGTAAAATAGCTTTACAACACTTTTATTGTTTCGTCGCATAATTGATGTGGCGATTTTTGTTTTCGTTGCAATTTTTTTTTTAATTCATAAAAAAAACAAAACTTGATTCATTTAAGACTCTTTTTTAAAGATTAGTCCTCGAATGAAATAAATAAAATTATACAGTAAACATTATACACATACTAATATTATTTGGTATAACATTATACACATACTAATATTATTTGGTATTGATATAAGCAAACCAAACTTCAAAGTTTACAAAAATAAAGTTACCATATGTATGTTCACAAAAATCTTAAAAGTTACCAACATAAAACAAAGTACATATGTGTTGGTACAAAACTCAAATCTAAGTCTTAATCCCAATTACCACAAAATTCACAGCAAAAACAATTCGAACAAATTTAAATATTTCTTATAACCCTTATTCGCCCACAAAAAGTTACAACACATACTTAAAATTAAAGTTTCTTAAACCTAAATCATAATCACAATAAAAAAAAATAATAATAAATCACAAAACCTTTCAATTCTACTTCCACCCCCTCCCTCCCCAACCCATAATAACTACAGAAATTTTCACATATATAAAAAATGTCAAACTATTTACAGAAAATAGCAAAAAAAAAAAAAAATACTAATAGACATTGATAGACTTCTATCAGCATCTATCAGTGATAGACTTCTATCATTTCTATCACTGATAGACTCTGATAGACTTCTATCAGCGTCTATCAATACTATCTAAAAATTTTGCTATTTTGTGTAAATAGTTTCCCTTATTTTTCTATTTTTAAAAATGACACTAATAACTAACTATTTTACTTTCAAAACCACCATTCTTAGGTAGAAGCAAAATCACATTTAACAATAGGAAATTTTCACCGATAGAAAAAATATCAAACTATTTATAGAAAATAGCAAAAAAAAAACATTGATAGACTTCTATCAGAATCTATAAGTGATAGACTTCTATCATTTCTACCACTGATAGATCTTGATAGACTTTCTATCAATGTTTATCTAAAAATTTTGCTATTTTGTGTAAATAGTTTCCCTTAATTTTCTATTTTAAAAAATTTCTCAAATTATAAAGACTAATATAAAAAAGAAAACATATATAGAATATGAACATCATAAGTTAAGAATTATAAAATTACCTTACTAAGAGATGAACTTCTCCAATAAATCTTACTAAAATTTCATTCATTTGACTGAACCTTCTTTCACTCTTGAGCTCGACTCGCTTGACTATGGATAAATTCTTCTGCTTTTGCAAGGCGAGCCTCCAATGATTGAACATACTCCTGTGAGTAAGATGTTCCTTTCTGACTTGCTCGTGGTTTCGGTCCATATCCCATCCCTTTAACATATGTTGATTTTTTTCCAAGAATGATAGCCATAATTTCTTCATCAGTCATTGGTGTACTTGATTTGACTTGCTCTTGTCTTAATGCTTTCGTTTTTTGCTAAACATAATAACATTTAAAACTAAAATTAATATCACATATTATTATCAACTAATCCACTTGCTAATAATAAATAAAACATTATTTAACCTACCATTAATCGTTCTACGATGGTAGCATAAACTTCTGTTAGAAGTTGTTTTTGTTTTTCATACTTTAGAGGGATAAACTCTCGAACCAATGTGACAATCTCACTGCTAAAAAGACTTTCAACACTCCTAACTGGTTTTCCTGGATCAGGATTCTATGAGATACTGATACTGATTCTCTTAAAATAAATTTTATATTTTATTTCTATGAGATACTGGTTTTCTCAGTCATCTCACTGCTTTCACACACTACAGTTGGATTTACATGTTGTCGACGGAATTTTCGATTGCATCTAAAGTATATTAGCAACTCACAATCATTATACAATTACAATAATGATTATAACAAACAAAAGCACACTCCAATGCCAACAAACTTACTTTATTTTTAAACCACTCTGGAAATTGTGCTTCATGCATCTCAAGAACATTAGCTTCATTTCTATTTTGTAGCACAATCTCGTGTTCACTATAAGATCATAACATCAGTGACAAATACAAAATTTTCATGAAGAAAACTTTCATTAATCTACATAATTTCATACCTTCTACATGGATCTACTGCTTCACAATTTGTTAAAACATACCAATGAGCTTTTTGTAGTTCAACACGTGATAACACTTTCATTTGGTGAAAATATAGGTAGATGTCCATTGGTTTTTGAGGTACCAAGGTTTAATGTATTGTCATTTCGAACTGTTCTATTGAACTTTGTTTCAATTCCATGCAAATACATTAAACAAAATGTCAATGCTTCATTTGCTATAAACGTTTCTATTATTGAACCTTCAGGAAGAGCTTTATTTCTGACCTATTTTTTTAGTGTTCTTAAACTCCTACAAGTTTAGATACATCTAGGGTATAACAAATGATTTGAAAACAAGCATAAGATACTGACCAAGAACAATAAAGAGATGTACCTCTCAATTGGCTACATCAAACTATAACCAACAGGCCCTTTTTCTCTAACTATGATGCTCCCTCTATTGCTATCAATTGGAAGGCCTTTCTCTAGCCTCCCGTTGCTAGCATCTTCTTTTGTTTATGCATCACTATGCTCTTTGTACACTTTTCTCGCGTTTATCGCGCTTTGAATGAAAGCATCTCTTTTGGACTCGGGGTGTGATAAGGGTGCTATGGATGTGTCAACCTAGTTAAGATATCGTGGTGCACCTCCTGATCCCACCTCCAACTGTATATTGTTAAAAAAAAAACTATAACTAACCGGCCCAACAAATTTGGCTTGATCAGCTGGTAAATGAACAACTAGATGTACCATAACATCAAAGAATACTGGAGGAAATATTCTTTCAAATTTACATAGGATTATCACAATCAACTCTTGTAATTTGTTCAAAGTATCAACTTTTAATGTCTTTGCAGTCAGTTCTCTAATTTTTTTTTTTTTTTGACAATTTAGCAATTACACCACTAACATCTTTTGGTAAGTGATAGCATTGAAAATGTGCTATCTTGCTCCACTTAACTCAAAATTGTTCTTTCATCTTATGTCTCTATTTGATTATTTTATAGATTTCAAACACTTGAGAGGTAGAACTGAGAGTTATAGATGAAATGGGCTAAAACAGGTCAAAATGCAACTCAATTGCAACAAATCGAGAAAGAGAGGGTCAAAATGACAACTTTGCTCCTAAAGCCATGACGCAGTGGCGCTCCTTTGGCGCCACCTTGGCGCTTTTTTCCGAGAGGCCAGTATGGTTTTTTTTTTTTAAATGATATTACCTTATAATTGTATATATTAGATGAACAAATATTGCAAACAAAATTTTGAGTTTTTTTTATACAAAAAAAATATAAAACTAAGGTCATCCAAACATATTTGAATTTTTAAAAACGAAAAACAAAATCACAATTATCAAACATGATTTTCGTTTTTCAATTAAAAAATAAAAAAACAGAAAATAATTACCGAACATGTTTTTGGTCTTTTGTTTTTAAAAAACAGAAAACCAAAAACAGTTACCAAACATGTACAAATTTTATTTTTTGAAAACCAAAAAAACATTTTCAAAAACCAAAAACTAATGTCCTATTTGATAACCATTTGGTTTTTTGTTTTTAGTTTTTGAAAATTAAATCTACAAACATTCCTCGCATCTCTAAATATCTTGCTTTTTTATCTACTATTTACCCATGTTCTCAAAAATGAAATGGTTACCAAATGGGCCTAAATGATTATCAAACAAGACCTTATATTTGGGTTGGGCATTTTTTTCCCCCATTTTTGCAAACTTAAAAAATTATAGCTACAAACCCAATTTTTATAAGTTGTTTTGCTATTGGAGCAATTTACCCTATATAAAAACTTTGGTTATTCTCGTTATTTTCCCAAGATAATTGTTAAGGACAACAGACCTCCACAGTGGTATGATATTGTCTACTTTAAGTATAAACTCTCATGACTTTGCTTTTGAGACCACCCAAAAAATCTCATACCAATGGAGATAATTGTTCTTACTTATATACCCATGATCATTTCATTTTCCTAACCAATGTGGAATTTCGTTCGCACTCCTAACAATAATAATAAATGGCAAAAAAGTCTAAAAAAAATATTGAAATCATTTTTTCTATTTCAACAATATAAAGAATAAGGAGTTCAAAACTTCTAACCTCTTGGTCGAGGTGCATATTTGATGCGAATTGAGCTATCTTCGAGTTGATAATATTTAAATGAATTAATGACATATATAATCTCTATTCAAAATCTTAACATAACTTTTTCTTTATAAAGTTTAGAAATTAAGTAGGCTGGCCATTGAAATGTGTGGACTAAATTAACCTAAATTGCGCTCCAACGACTGTATTTCGAATTGAATAAAGTTGCCTCCATTGTTTTCTTTTCCTAAATGATGCAATCCTTGATGGGAACAAACTGGCGGCATATTCTCTAATTTTTTTTTATCAACCATATAATATTAAATCTCTTTTATTGTCTTTATTCCAAAGCTTTTGTGTAAGGAATCTCTAACATGTAAAGGATGAGATTATATTAATTTTCGTTATGCTTCTAGACATTGAAAAGTTTCATTTGTATTCTTTGGTTGTCGTCTAATATATAATATATATAAATATTAGGTTGAAAATTTTGTTAAATGACCAATTTCCTAAAAGCTTAAGTTGATAGATGAAGGTAAATTTAATTTTAATTGGGGAGGAAATAGCATTCTGAATCAACTTGCTCTAATACCATCTTAAATTGTCAATTAACCAAAAGCTGGGCATGTTTGGGAGTGATTTTGAAATGGTTAAAATCATTTTTGTCATGTTCAAATTCACCCGAAAACACATTTTTAATCACTCAAAATTAATTTAATATTTAATTTTATGCTTTTAAATACGATTTTCATATCATCAAAATTAATTTTGAATAATTAAAAACATGTTTTATAGTGATTCTAAAATGACAAAAGTGATTTTAACTATTTTAGAATCACTCCCAAACACACTAAACCGAATAGGTGAAAGCAAATTTAATATTATATCACTACTAAAATCAAAAGCACATTGTGAAAGAAGTTTGAGCAGCTGAAATTGCTGAATGAATATAATCAAGAACCACAAACAATCTGCCTTCCAGGGTAATTAACCACATACAAATAATTTGCTTTAATTTAGTAGCCTCCATTCTTAACTTGTCTTTAGTGAACACATTTTTTCTTATTTCAGTTAATATCCACTGGGGTTTTTAAACGTTATATGGGGCTTTTGTGGATTCAATGTGGAAATTTTAGAGCTCGTTTGAATTGGTTTAAAAAAAGTATTTTTTAAAAAACTCGTTTTTATTTAAATTCTTTTTGTTGGAGATTTGGTGATTGAATTTTCATTTTTGATACGGCAGTTTTATGTAGTTTTTTCGGATGTCACAAATAATGTCTTAACATCTACCTCTGACAAGTCGTAATTCTGTAAGAATATTTTTCTTCCTTAATCTGAAATTTTAATGTAGAATATTTTTATTTCCTAAACTGGGAAATCACGGCAGAAATTTACTCATGGATATTTTCCTTTTATGATGAAGCATATTTTGTAGAAAAGAAAAATATTTTGTATGAGAACTCTTTCCTTATTTGTTATCGGTGGTTAAAAGAAGAAGGTGTGTCATCTCCTAGAGTTGCCGCATTTGTCTATTCTTGGAGAGAGTTTCTGTACTAAGTGGTCGATATTGTACTTCATTGCCTTGATCTGAGCTTGCTGTATTTTCCCTGTGCAAGTTCTTCAGTTGTCGATATCAAAACCTTGAAGACATTCATTGCCTTAGGGGGAGCCTGACGCATTACATCAAAGAAGGATTTCTCTATCTTAGGAGAACCTAAGATTAATCAGGGAAGGGAGTTCACTGAGTCACGAGGAAGATAATTAAGCTGAGAGATGTCTCACACACTATCGAAAGCCAAGTGTTAAATCACTAATATTATCACACTTAGGGGGAACTTAAGTCTTATCGAGAGGGAGTCTCACATTCAGGGGGAGCCTAGGTGCATAGCAAGTTAAGCTCTACAATAGTCACTGTAGAAGTGGTTACTTTAAGTACTTTGTTATAAACGCTTAACTCATTCAATATTAGTGGATTATCTTTCCTTGGCAAATTGCCCCCAGACGTAGGTGGTTTATCACCGAACTGGGTTACCAACTTCTGTGTGCAATTACTCTTTTACTTGATATTAGTTTTGTGGTTGTTACAGTTTTTGTTTGTGTTTTTTGTTTAACATCCATGAATTGAGTGGTGAGGTATCTTATCACTTCTCACTTTTTGATAAAAATGGTTTTGGTATCTTATCGCTTTTTCACACCCTTAGTGGCTCTCGTTTCTGTATAATACTATCAACCTAGTTTTGTTAAGGGTGCAAGATTTGAAAAGGCAAATAATCTTAGGTGGTAACATAAACTTAATACCATGAAAAAAAAAATATCATCCTGGACGGGGTATGATTTATGGTACCTCATGAATTTTATTTCAAAATTTTATTGTGACTATACCCAGGGAATATTTTGAAAGCATTTTGCAGTCTCATTCTCTTTACAGTTATTTTGCGTGTACAATATGCATTTATATTATTTGATCATTTTAGGTGCTTTTGAGAGTTAGAGTGATACTTTATGAACTTTTATTTTGTTTTGAGAGTCAAAGTAATAGTGTAACATTTATTAGAAACTTTTTATGTGGTTTCATAGTAAGAAATGACATTTAGCTATTTTGTTTAGAATTTTTAGATGGTTTTGTGAGTCAGTTACACGTACACACTTTTTGGATATTTTTTAGAGTCAAAGTTCCACGTAGCCACTTTTTAGAAACTTTTTACCTAGTTTTCATAGTTGTTGATGCAAAATTTGGGGCTGGGGAAACACACATGACGCTCACATGACATCATCAGTTAAATTTGTAATTCAGAGAAGAGAGGACCTGCAAAACAAAGAAAAAGTGCTCTGATGCCTAAGTCAATAAGAGAACTATAGAATAGGAAAAAAGTCAAAAGTTTTTAGTTACCTTTGATGGAGCCATTATGGTGTATTAATAGAGGATTTGATCTAGGATTTACCTCAACTTTACTAGGATTAGGATATGAGATTTTCCTAATCCTAAGCTAGATCAAATCCTTTCCTATTTCATTTTTATCTCATTCTATATTATTTCATATTATCTTGATTTATCTTATATTATCTTGATTTTAAGCTGGATTTTGTCAGACCAAAATTCATGCTCAACATTAGCCCCCACTCCTATGTTTGATTTTCTCAATGCAACTTAGGAGTATGATTCTTCTTTTTTCATTCTTTCTATCTGCCTTTGCTTTCTTTATTATACGACGTATCAATCTTGTTATTTTTGGTATAGTCATATCGAATTTGGCTCCTCCAAGATCATTCTCGGATCCCTGGCCAGAACTTGGTTGTTCTTATCAACTTTAGGTGATCCTAATTTTGACAAACCTACTCGAAAGTGTTGATTAGATCGTCATCTAATTAGTTCCCTGATTTTCATTCTCCTGCACTTAAGCAGAGTTAACCTGCCTATCTTTTGCGACGAACTTTGGCACATGTCTTTAGTCCGACCCGAGGTAGTCCCCAGATTTTAGACTTTAAATTTGGTTAATTAACTGTGGGGTGGCCAGCCCCCAGTTTTTCACCAAATATTTTTACCCATGAAATTATTTGAGTCCCAATTGGGTTCCTCAAGACAATTTTCCCTTCAGTGAATAATTAAATCTTCAGCTCCTAGTTGTTGAAGAATATTTCATAATCTCCTGCATCCAAATACTTTACTATATAATCAATTGCATACTTTACTATATAAGCAATTGTGTTACAACAGATATTCTTTACGTATTTGAGCTAGTCAATAATTTGAGATATATATGCAAAGTGACCATATTGTAAGTGTAGTATCAGAGTAGAACTTATCTTGTATTTTTCAATTTCGTTGAGATTTGCATAATGATTGAGGCTTCATAATGTTGCTTTTAATTGTAATTGCTCAACTTCTTGTAGCTTCCTTAAGTTTTTGAAAATATTTTTTTATCATAGAGTTCTGACTGCATTGCCTTGCTTATAAGTGAGATCTTCCAACTTGATTTTTCATGTTTCAATGTCTGAAAAGGTCGATGGTTTATTCCAATTCCCTAGACTTCCTATTGCGCTCTCTTTGTCCTGATTGCTTTTTATTTAGTGCTTCATGCATAGTCATTTTAATTTGCAATGGATGCATTAATGGATTACGTTAATAAATTTGAAATTTTTCGGTAGTAGACTCTTAAATTGCATTTGCTAGTGAAGATTCTTTCAATTCACTATAACTTGAGAAACGTTGGTGAAATTGATGTCAATACAATTGGTCTTGTTCAAGACGAGATTGGGTTTGTGATTCAGCTAGAACGGTGAATCACAAGGTTGGAGTTGGCTTCATCTACAATGAACAAAGATGAACATATAGTGTAAGTTGGTCTTTGTTTTTTTTTATTCTTTCACAAGCCTTGTGGTTTTAAAACTAATAACAAAAAACATTCCTGCCTTCAATTTTATTATGTTTGCTAAGTTAATACCATTGTTGTAATGATAACATCAATAATGCTTATGATTCGAGTTCAAGTATGAAAAACATACAAAGCAACAATCTGGCCAAGCTCGTAGACATGACGGAGATGAGCAAGGGTCCTCAAGATCCTCCAGGTCACTGATTTGCTACGGGTGCAAAACTAGGTGTGGAAAAGGGTAAAATTATGTTGAGAGTGAAATGCATATCAACTATTAATTTGGTATTTTTTTTTTCTTTACATAAGATAACAATGAACAAGAAAAAGAAAAGGCTATAAGGCTTGTTAAATTGGAAGTTGGTTCAGATTTGAATTTCTTGTCCCACCTCTTATTGTATTATTCTGTCTATTAATATATTGTCTCTATGGTAAATTTGCATTAGTAGATCACTCTCATCTCCACAGACAGTGCTGCCAAATGCAAAATTTGGGATAGGAAGAAATGCAACTGATCCTCACGTGATATCATTTGCTGAATTTGTAATTCAGGGAAGAGAAGACCTGCAAAACAAAGAAAAAAGATTTGATGCCTAAGTCAGTAAGAGAATTATAGAATAGGGAATAAGTCAAAAGTTTTTAGTTACCTTTGATAGAGTCATTAGGGTGTATTTATTGGGGATTTGATCTAGGATTTACCTCAAATTTAATAGGATTAGGATATCAGATTTTCCTAATCGTAGGCTGGATCAAATCTTTTCTTATTTTATTTTTATCTCATCTCCATTATTTCATATTATCTTGATTTATCTTATATTATCCTGGTTTTAAGCTCGATTTTGTCAGGCCACAATCCATCCTCAATAATAGTCAACAAAAAATGCTAACTAATGTGTTATTATTTTATCCAAACTTACATCACATAAAAAATTTGTATGTCTTAACTTCACATCTTGCTTTAGCTTTATAGAGGACTTGCTTATGTTTGTAACCTTATAACAAAAGATTTATTCTTCTCTTTGTTTGTAACCTTATTACATTTTTTGTTTCTAATTAAAAGCTTATTTCTTCTTTTGCGATTTAGAAAATGCTGAGATGTAGCAAAATGGGTGCAAATTTCTTTGCTAAAATTTGCTTGTTAATAGGATGATTTGCTACTCTAGATGGATCTAGGTTTATTTGTTCTATTCTACATTCTTTTTTTTTTTTTTCAATTATGCAGTATATTCAATTATACTCTATTCTAGAATTTTTTTACCACACATTGGATGGATGAGTTTGAGGTGAGTTTTATGGTAAATATATGTTCCTTTTGCGGTATTCAAAGTAAGAGATTAGTCAGATAGTTGGAATGTGAAAATTAAATGTTACATTGTATTAAAGAAGTGAAGACTAGAGGATATTTATGCATTCTAAAATCTCAAAAGACAAGATTACTTTTTTTCTAATTTCATTTACTATAATGTAATTTGAAGAACATGGCGACTGCACCAAAAAAAATAGGGTTATTTATGTATGTGGAGTTGGACGCAATTTTTTTCCATATATTTTTTTAGTTTTAAATTTCTATATCATGTCAAAAAAAGGTATTTTGAATGATTTGTATAAGAGACGCTTATAGTTAATGTAATAACTATTATTTATTAATAGTAAATTAGAAATTAGTTTTAATATTAATTGTCACTCTAGTTTTAGATTTTTTTATTATATAAATAAACTAATAATTCGATTCATTCGGCAGCCTTTTGCTCAATTTCTCTTGGGGTCAGATTATGATCGGTACGAGTCAAGGGAATGGCCCCTTGGCCTCATTCTTCTGGTCTCTCTTTGCTCCTCGCCCCGAAACTGACCCACAGCACAGCGCCAATTCGCTTCGCGCGCAGGAAGGCAACGAAGTTCAGTTCATGAGACTGCGGCGGAGTGGAGCAGCCGCGACACGAAGTTCCTTACCTTAGCTGGATCTCGCTGGTGCCACCTAAGCGGTAGGTGATCAAGTAAGGGAAACTCGATGGAATTCATAACTGTCTCAATGTTTTTTTTAATTGTCTGAATATTGAAAAACTAAGACCATTCCAATGCTCCTTTTCACCATGCATAAACTAAACCGACAATTAGGATAGCAAGAAAATTAAAGTGGCTGATGCATCATCACATTACGAGTGATATATAAGTTTAGGCTGTTGAAATTTTATTTTCATGTAAATGCACTTGATTAATTATATTAAATTTTTATATACTTGAAGTTGAATTCTACAATTACATTTGTAACATTTTGTTACTTGTATAAAATGCTATATAAATTATATACGGCTTGATTAGAATTGACTATCATGACGAGATTGAAAATGGTATATATTTAAATAGCGTTTTTTACTACTATAAAAAAAGCTATTAAAAGTCAATCATAACATTTTTATTATTATAAAAAATGCTATTAGAAGTTTATCATAACATTTTTTAATTATGGTAAAAAATGCTATTGAAAGCAAATAATAACACTTTTCTAATGCTATAAAATATTTTTTAACATTAAAATTATGCAATAAAAGAATGTATAGTTTTTTTATAGCATTGAAAAAATGCTATAAAAAGTTGGGAACTTTCAATAATATGGACTATGACAGCATGTCTAAAATGCTATAGAAAGTATTTAATAGCGTTTTTTTACCGCTATAGAAAACACTATAAAATACTTTTTGTAGCGTTTTTCATTAACACTATGAAAAGTTTTCATAACATTAAATTTATGCAATCGAAAATTGAAAGTTTATAGAATTTTTTATAGCACTAAAAAAACGCTATGGAAAGTCGGGATTTTCAATAACATGGGCTACGATAGTATTTCAAAAAATGCTATAGAAAGCCTAGGATAGCGTTTTTTAATGTTATCGTATGTGATATTTGTTGTAGTGCTCTAACATGTAAAGGACGAGATTATATTAATTTCCATTATGCTTCTAGACATTGAAAAGTTTCATTTCTACACTTGAACTTAGAAATTTGTTCTAAAAATTAAAATATATTAATTTTCGTTAAAATATAAAATATAAAAATTGACATGACAATTGATGTGTAAAAATTAGAAGTCGTATGTGTGATATTAGTTGCAACTATATATATATGAGCTACTTGAAGGTCATTGATACTTTTTTATTTCACCTCAAAAGAGATGGAGCATTGTTGAAATTATTCATATAATGATCAATTTTTACACATCAACAACCATGTGCATTTATGTTAACGTTGTCGTATATGATATCACATATGTTACGACATTACATATGTCTTCCAATTTTTACAGAAAAAAATTTCAAAGCTGGAGAGTAAAATTGAAATTTCTTCAAAGTCTAGGAATATAAACTAAAACCTACACCAAAGTTTCATGGTACTTTGTGTAATTTAGCCTAAAAATAAATATGATACATTATTATATAGAGTTGTTTTCAAATATAGAAAAATGAGTCAAAATATTTACAAATATAGAAAAATTTTATTGTCTATCAGCGATAAACCGTGATAGAATTATATTGCTTGAGCGATAGACAGTAATAACATTCTATCGCCGTCTACGCTAATAGACAGTAAATTTTTTCTATATTTGTAAATAGTTTGATATTTTTTCTGTTTATAGAAATTTCTCTATTATATTTGTAGAATATTTACTAATTTTTAAAGGGTACATTATAGAGAAAAAATATGAACCTTCAAGTGATCTTATTAGTTTATTTCAGGGATATATAGTTGCAAATATAGCAATCAGGCCCAAATTTTTAGCAGATATAGCACAATGCAAAAAATATTGTAGATATAGCAAAATTTAGATCTCGGTGATAAGAGTCTATCAACGATAGAACCTATGACTGGTAGATTTTGCGATTAGTGCTAATGGACTTTTATCACTAGTAGATTCATATCAGTGATAGACTTCTATTATTGATAGAAGTATATCATTGATCGACTGAGATCAACGATAGAGTCTACCACTGATACTTTATCATGGGTAGATCGTATCAGTGATATGAAGTATATATCACCAATAGACTCTATCATTGATATGAGGTGACTTATATTATTTGAAACCTAGTTTTTATGGTTGCTTTGAAAAAGAGATCGATTGCATCAAATTATTTTGAATATTTTGTTGAGTTATCAATGAAAGAGATGGGGAAAACAAAAATGGAGGAAGAAAGTAAGAAAATTGAGAAAGAAAAAGTAAAATATTTGTTTGAAATCTATCAATGATAGAAGAGATAAAATATATATGTTAGTTGTGCATTGTGATTGAAATATATCAATCATAATAGTCTATCATTAATGGATTTAGGTTGTGATTTAAAAGTATGTTAATAATAAACTTCTATTATTGATAAGACTTTTAACTATGAAAAAATTTATAGTGATAGAAGTAAACATGAGCATCGTTCAACTGGAATAAAACATAGACTTTTGAGTAGAAAAGTCAAAAGTTCAAATCCCACAATTTATCGTGATAAACAAACATAATGATAAACATCCAACTAAATAACAAGAGAGAGAGTGGTTGTGAAGAAAAGAAAAGTCAATGAAAACCAGATATAACTAAAGAAAAAAAAATTGTACGAAATTGGGCACTATAATGAAAAGAAAGAAAAATGACAAAATTGAGAATAAAAATCCCAATGTTAATAAAAAATGAGAAACAAAATGAACAAAAAGAACCTAATAGATCATTTGGGGGAAAAAAGAGTCTGAACCAAGATATCAGAGGATAGAATCTCCCAACAATGCATGGTGTTAAACTCAGAAAGAAAAAAATAATAATAGAAATAAAAATAAAATAAATAAAGAGAATTGAAAAAATTATCATATTTGTAATTCTAAATATTACTATATACTTAATTATTAGCCCTAAAAGTTGATCGAGTTTTCAAGTGTGTTTGGTTTAATTTTTCAAGTTTTTAAGTGATCTTTTCAAAAAAAAGATAATTTGGAAATAGTTAGTGTTTCACAACGATTCAAAATAGCTTTTAAAAAAAACGAGTTTATCAAATAAGTTGGTTTGAGAGGAACACTTGAAATCAACTTTTAGAAAAATGATTTTTGAGTGTTTGATATTCATTAGTACAAAATTGGGCTATAATATCAGTTGAAAACTAACATCATAGGGGTACAATGTCAGATGGACGACTGACATCGAAAAAGGTGTTTAATGTTGGTTTTCGACCGACATTGAATACCTTTAATAACATTTTTTTGTGACAAACAATGCCGTCATTGTTGTTTTATTAAAAAAAAAAATATTGGTTGCACACGTGGTTGCATAACAATAATTCTATACATATAATAAGAGTAATTGGTGAGAGAAAATTCATTTAATATGATTTTTTTTTTTAATTTAACGCATTTCACGTGGTTTTACTAACAGATTCATATTATTTTTAAATAACCTTTTAATATTGTATTAGTTTTTTTGCAAATGTTCTAACTCATATATGAAATATACTGGCAAATATATTTGATATACTCAAATACAAATGGTTTTATGACAACTTGTTGGTATTTCTGGCGGATTCATAGTTTATTTTTTAAATATACCTTAAAACATTGTATTATACTTTCGCAAATATTCTAACTAGTATATAAAATATGAATGTACTCAAATAGATGGTTGTACTATTCGAAAGTTTCGATATTCAATGTTCAATATAAATCATAGTATATATCATAAATTTCATTTATATCACAGTATATATCATAATTCAAAGTAGTCAAATATAAACAAATATTTACCACAGTAGATGGACTCAATTTTCAACATAATTTATAGTAGGGCAAAATGCAGTTTTGGTCCCCGAGGTTTAGAATTGATGTCTATTTGGTCTCTAAGGTTTCAAAAGAGACAACTTAGTCCCTTAGGTTTGTAGAATGATTTTAAATCGTCCCTAACTTAACTTTAAGCTAACTGGATAATGATTCGACTGTTAACTACTTACGTGGATGGATGATATGTCGTTTTGTTTAATTACTTGGCAAAATAAACTGAAATTTCAGTCTAAAAATTAAAAGGTTTCTCTCTCTCTAGAAATTCTCAAATTGATTTCAAATTTAGTTTCTTAAAATTGAACCAGTTCTCAAACATAGGGATTTCAAGGTCTCTCTTTGGAGCTTTAGTTATTCAAATCTTTGTTGGATATTTATAGTGAAAGAAAAAGTGAGATGTTGATGAATATTTGAAACATAAAAAATTGAATTTAATTGTATAAATTAAATTCATTGTTCGAAACTTCAAATTGGATTGAAACCATCAAACTAAGATGAAGTTTCATGAACAAATTTAACATGTGTGAAAGTTAAATTTGTAGTTTCTTCAATTTGAATGAGTTATATGTGATTTTTGTCAAGTAACAACTAAAATGAGTTGTCAAAATGTTTCAATTTTTGTATTTATTTGATTTTATTTTGTATTTTGAAAAGTTACTAAGTTGCTATCCTATAAATAGCAACTTGTTTCTTCATTTGTAGCATCCCACTTCAAATTGAAGAATTCTCTCCTTTCTTTCTATCTTTCTTTCTTTTCATCTTGTGTCAAGTTGAGAGCAAGTATCCAAGAGTTCTGCCAGATCCGAGTAGTTCGAGGTGCAGTTCTACCAGAGTTAGTCGTTGTATCCTGCTGAGACGATCGCTATAGTCTGCTTGCATCCGGTGCAGAGCGAATAATTATCTTCAGGATAGCGTTTATCAGAAGCGCGCCTCGACTACATTTTGAGTCTCCATAGGTTTTGAGGTTCTTTCAAGTCTTGAGTTATTATCATATCTGAGTCTTGTTACACCATATTGTTAAGTGTATTGTTTCTAGTTGAGTTGTAATAAGTTTGCTAGTGTATTCAGTTCATATATATCATTTCCCCCAACAATCTGAAGACAATTACTTATATCTGAACTAATGGCTGCAAACACTTCTACCAATGTTGCTATGATGGGATCACCCATTGTCAAACCCCATGCTGAAAAATCGAAGAAGTTTAAAGGAGACAACTTCAAGAGATGGCAACAGAAGATGATCTTCTACCTTACCACACTGAATCTTGCTCACATTTTGAAGGAAGATTGCCCAGTTACCCCATCAGAAGCTGTAACTCCTGAAACGGAAGCTGCGAAGCAAGTATGGATGCACTCGGACTTCCTATGCCGTAATTATATACTTAGTGGTCTTGAGGACACTTTGTATAATATCTATTGCAATGCCTACAATACGTCAAAATTATTGTGGGATGCATTAGACAAGAAGTACAAGCTAGAAGATGTGGTACTAAGAAATTCCTTGTAGGTAGTCAATCAGATGGAAGAACTACAAATTATCATCAGTGATTTGCAAAGTGAATGATTGGACATTAGTGAGCCATTCCAAGTTGCTGCAGTGATTGAGAAGTTGCCTCCTTCCTGGAAGGACTTCAAATGTTATCTCAAGCACAAGCGAAAGGAGTTATCCATGGAGAACCTTGCGGTGAAACTCCGTATAGAAGAGGATAACAGAAAGAGAGATAAAACTCCATTGGAAGTTGAAGCTAAAGCTCATGTTGCTGAAACTTCAAGACATAAACCCAAGAAGCAGAATTTCAAGAAGAAAACTGTGAATCATGGGTCGAGAAATGATGCTAGCAAGCGCATTCGAGAAAATTGTTAGGTTTGTGGTAAGAATGGTCATACCGCTGCAATGTGCAAACACAAGAAGGGAGAAAGTTCCTACAATCAGGCCAACATCGTAGAAAATGACGATCTAGTTGTCGTCATTTCTGAGGTAAATATGGCTTCAGACACCAAAGGTTGCTGGATTGATACTAGTGCTACTAGGCACATTTGTAAGGACAAGTCATTGTTCGTTATATATGAGAAGCTAGATGGCAGCGATAAGCTGTACATGGGAAATGCTTCAATTGCCTCGGTGGAAGGCAAAGGGAAGGTCTTACTGAAATGGACTTCCAAAAAAATACTTACCCTCAATGATGTGTGGCATGTGCCAGAGATTCGAAAGAATTTGGTATCAGGAACTCTACTTGATAAAAATTGGTTCAAACTTGTATTTGAGTCAGATAAATTTATTCTGACAAAGGGGGTATGTATGTGGGAAAAGGCTATTTGAATGATGGCATGTTCAAATTGAATGTACTGGCACAAATGCCAAAAAATAATAATAATACCAACTCTTCTGCTTATATTGTTGAGTTGTGTGATCTGTGGCATTCTAGATTGGGGCATGTCAATTATCGTTCTTTAAATAGAATGGTAAGTTTAGGACTATTGCCGAATTTTAACATTGATAATAGACACAAATGTGAAGTTTGTGTTAAATCAAAGTTTACTAGAAAGTCATTTCATCTGTGGAAAGAAGTAATGAGTTACTTGATTTAATCCACAGTGATGTATGTGACATGAAAAGTACTCCCACAAGAGGTGGTAAGAGATATTTTGTCACATTCATTGATGATTGTAGTAAATATTGCTATGTGTATTTATTACATAGTAAATATGAGACCTTTAATGTTTTTAAAACATATAAGGCAGAAGTTGAAAATCAACTTGAGAAGAAAATTAAGGTGCTTAGATCAAATAGAGGTGGTGAATATGAATCATCATCACTTTATGATTTCTGTGAAGTTAATGGTATAATTCATCAAACTACTGCACCTTATACATCACAACAAAATGGTGTAGCTGAAAGAAAGAACTGAACTTTAAAAGACATGGTTAATTACATGTTAAATAGTTCAGGTTTACCTCATAATTTGTGGGGGGAAGCTTTGCTCACTGCAAATTTTATACTAAATAGAATTCCACATAAGAAGACTAATAAGTCACCTTATGAAGTGTGGAATGGAAAGTTACCCTCATATAAAATGTTGAAAGTGTGGGGGTGTTTGGCAAAGGTACAAGTTCCTTTACCAAAAAGGACCAAACTTGGACCTAAGACAATTGATTGTGTCTTTATAGACTATGCAATGCATAGTGCTGCTTATAGATTCATGGTGATTAAATCAAATGTATCTGATATTAATATCAATACCATCATGGAATCTATTGAAGCTGAATTCTTTGAGGATATATTTCCTTTAAATGAGGAAAGACACAAAATTATTGGTGTCAAAAGAATTAATGAGGCTAGCTCTTCGAAAGGTCAATACGATCAGAATACTGAGTCTGAACCTAGAAGAAGCAAAAGAGCTAAGAAAGCTACTTCTTTTGGACCTAATTTCATAACCTATATGATTGAAGGTGAGCCTCAAACTTTTCAAGAAGCTGTATCATCTCCTGATGCACCTTATTGGAAGGAAGCTATCAATAGTGAGCTAGAATCCATTTTACAGAACAATACCTGGGTATTGGTTGATTTACCTACTGGAAGTAAACCAATCGGGAGTAAATGGATTTTTAAGAGAAAGCTAAAGGCTGATGGCACTATTGATAAGTATAAAGCCCGCTTAGTAGCTAAAGGCTTTCGCTAAAAGGGAGGGCTAGATTTCTTTGATATATATTCTCCAGTGACGAGGATTACATCTATAAGGATGTTAATTGCAATAGCAGCTTTACAAAATTTGGAAATACACCAAATGGATGTAAAAACTGCATTTTTAAATGGAGATTTAGATGAAGAAATTTATATGAAGCAACCTGAAGGGTTTGTTGTTAAAGGACTGGAAGACAAAGTTTGTAAACTTGTCAAGTCTCTTTATAGGTTGAAACAATCACCTAAACAATGGCATGAAAACTTTGATCACACTATGTTATCAAGTAGATTTAAAATAAATGAGTGTGATAAATGTGTCTATGTTAAGACCATAGATCAAAAGTATGTCATTGTTTGCTTGTATGTGGATGATATGTTAATAATGGGCACAAATAGAAGTGTCATTGATTCCACTAAAAGGATGTTGAAATCCAACTTTGATATGAAAGACCTTGGTCTTGCTGATATTATCCTTGGAATTCAAATAACAAGAAATTCAAGTGGATACATACTTTCTCAATCTCACTATATAGAGAAAGTGCTGAGAAAATTTAATCATTTTGAGAGTAAGCTGGCTGTTACTCCATTTGATCCAAATTGTAAGTTGAAGAAAAACAATGATGAAGGTGTGTCCTCTCTAGAATATTCTATTGTTATTGGTAGCTTAATGTACATAATGAATTGTACAAGACCTGATATTGCCTATTCAGTATGAAGGTTAGCAAGATACACCAGCAATCTAGGGCATGATCATTGAAATGCTTTAGTCAGAGTTCTAAAGTACTTGAAGTACACTCTAGACTATGGATTGCATTATACAAGGTATCCACATGTACTGGAAGGATTTAGTGATGCTAATTGGATTTCTGATAGCATGGAGACTAAATCAACCAGTGGGTATATTTTTACCTTAGGTGGAGCAGCTGTATCATGGAAATCTTCAAAACAGATGTGTATAGCACGTTCTACTATGGAATCAGAGTTTATAGCTCTTGATAAGGCAGGAGAAGAAGCTGAATGGCTTCGAAATTTTCTTGAGGATATTCCATTGTGGCCAAAGCCCGTAAGTGCAATATGTATTTATTGTGACAATTTAGCGGCTTCTATGAGAGCCAAGAATAATGTCTATAATGGAAAGTCACGACATATTAGACGCAAACATAATACAATAAGGCAATTGCTTTCTAATGGAATAATTTCCATTGATTATGTGAAATCTAAAGAGAATATTGCAGATCCTTTGACGAAAGGATTGTCAAGAGAGAAAGTTGCATATACATCAAGGGAAATGAGGCTAAAGCCTATGAAATGAGTTATCTGGTGGTAACCTAACCTAGTTGACTGGAGATCCCAAGATCTAGGTTCAATAGGCAAACTAGCTGGAAAATTCATAGTTGACACACTAAGAAACTTATAGTTTCTTCCCATTTCTATGATGTTGTAGAGTGTGTGGTCTGTTGATGTTAAGGTCATATTGATATCTTGTTTTACAAGAGGAGTAATGACAGAATACTCTTAATCAATATTACCTATGTGAGAGTAGAAGTGGGGTCGCTTCTATGAGAACCTTTCAAATGACTTATGTTCTCTAAACCTCTCATGAATTCAGGATTTTGTCCAGGACCAAAATGCACACAAACGTATAGAACTCAAAGATACAAGATGAGTTGTGTGTGATACCTATTGTCTCAATTCACCAATGAGAAGGATAGTTCCAGAGCTTGGTCTCACTATTTCTTCGGTAAATTCTATGGATATTCACTAAGGAAGGTTCAAGTCCAGAAGACACCTCTTCTGATGCATAGCTTGTTTCTTTCATGTGGGGCATTGTTGGATATTTATAGTGAAAGAAAAAGTGTGATGTTGATGAATATTTGAAACATAAAAAATTGAATTTAATTGTATAAATTAAATTCATTGTTCGAAACTTCAAATTGGGTTGAAACCATCAAACTAAGATGAAGTTTCATGAACAAATTTAACATGTGTGAAAGTTAAATTTGTAGTTTCTTCAATTTGAATGAGTGATATGTGATTTTTGTCAAATAACAACTAAAATTAGTTAAATTTGACAAATGTTTCAATTTTTGTATTTATTTGATTTTATTTTGTAATTTGGAAAGTTACTAAGTTGCTAGCCTATAAATAGCAACTTGTTTCTTCATTTGTAGCATCTCACTTCAAATTGAAGAATTCTCTCCTTTCTTTCTATCTTTCTTTCTTTTCATCTTGTGTCAAGTTGAGAGCAAGTATCCAAGAGTTCTGCCAGATCCGAGTAGTTCGAGGTTGCAGTTCTACCGGAGTTAGTCGTTGTATCCTGCTGAGACGATCGTTGTAGTCTGCTTGCATCCGGCGCAGAGCGAATAATTATCTTCAGGACAACGCTTATCAGAAGCGTGCCTCGACTACATTTTGAGTCTCCAAAGGTTTTGAGGTACTTTCAAGTCTTTAGTTATTATCATATCTAAGTCTTGTTACACCATATTGTTAAGTATATTGTTTCTAGTTGAGTTGTAATAAGTTTGCTAGTGTATTCAGTTCATATATATCATTTCCCCCAACAATCTTTACCAAAATTTATAAGATAGAGATCGAAACCGAATCAGTCGATTTGAACTCCTCATAAATTGCTTTATAACCATTCAAAACCATTCAATACAAGAAAAAACACTAATCAATTACCCAAATCACATAACAAATAATTAAATAGAAGGAAAAAAGTACTCTCAAGCACTAAAATAATTAAAAGAGAAATCGAAGATTAGAACTTGGAAACGAAAAAATAAATAACAAATAACTCTCGACCCCATATATCATAATAGAAGCAAATTTTCATCTCATAAACTGTTAAACTCAAAATAATATTTTCCAATATACACATACACCTCACCCTTGAAGAGCAACCGAGAGTGAGAGTTGACAATGAAATAAAAGAGAGCTTGAGAGTTTATCAGAGGTGACTTGTATTACTAATTGAATGAATGAAAATAAACATGTGAATGTGAGAGCTAAAAGGAAGGAAAAGTTCAATGTAAGCTACCACATTATGGCTGCCAACTTTTAGTTTATGTCTCTTATATTCAATTAAATAAAATTTTGTATCAACTAAATTAAGAAAGGGAAGTGAATGTAGTTTATATTTTTGGTAATATCTTGTGTCCTATAGTGCTTGCAATAATATGTGGAAGCAACTTCAAGCGTTCGAAGAATTCTCACTAAAAAGTTTCATAGGTTCATAAAAACTGAATTTCATGGTCGTGTAGCATGTCACTAGAGACTTCACTTGTTTTCTTTCATTTTCTCTTCATGTAGCATGTCACTAGAGACTTCACTTGTTTTCTTTCATTTTCTCTTCATGACTAAACGTAAAGATGCCCGAGTAAAAATTCTTTTGAACTGATTTGAAAACGGTATCAATAAAGAATGGGTGGAGACTTCAAGATATATTATTCAAAGAATCGACACAATACACCTAGTTGAGAAGACTATGTCCCCTTAGTTATAAACATACCAAATCCATGGGAAGATTAAAATAAGAAAAAAAAAAAAGATTTGAATGATACTTTGTCACCCTTTTCCAATCCAAAGAAGATGAAAAATTACATATAATAGACAATATGTAATTTTTTTTCTCCATCTTGATAAAAGGAAATACATCAGGAAACAAAGAAATAAACAGCTTTCTGAATCAATAATTTTTGGGCATTACTATTACAAGCTTACAAATCTGACATTCATCACAGAGTTTTTCTTCTTGTACAATATTACACAATAAATTAGAAAGCAGATTCTTGATTTCTTATACAATATTACATAATAAATGAGGAAGTAGATTCAAACCTATAACTTAAGAATTGTTTAGGAAATACGCCACCTGAATTAGTAGGCACAGATGTAGAACAACAGCAAAATAGTACTACTAGAACATGATATATGTTCCTACAATCCCAGTAATAATACTACTATAGATCTTCAAAGAACCATTTTCCAGGCCTCCATACAATCTGATATACCATATTGAAATCTACAGTTCAACCAATCATACCAATCTAAAGAATATGAAGCAAATATCCAAAGAATTTCAATTCCCCAATTAACCTTGAGAACTTACTTTCATGCCTGATTTCTATTCTTCAGATTTCTTCTTGGCCTCCTTCTTATACTCCTCCATTTCTTTCAGCCAGAGATCTGCAAATTCACAATTCTTCCAAGCTTCAAACCATGGCCCACCACGAGTGTAATGAATTGCTTTAGGGAGAGTGGTTAAATCACCCTCCACACTCTTGTTATGGCCCTCAAGGAAGTTCCAAACAAATGGGACTGACCCAATTTCATCATCCTCAAGCCATTGGAACCTATGAAGAAATGCACCAGTTTGGGTATTGACAGTCTCAGGTGTCAACACTTTGTTCTTTGGATGCCCACAATTGTATAAAACCATTGAAGACCAATTCTTCCTTGGGTACACAGTTTGAACTGCCCCATCCATTTTTGTAGTTTCTTTTGGTGTATAATCATGATGAACACACATAACAGCAAACTTATTGTCAATTAAGTCCTTCAGTTCCTTAATATCAGCAAGATACAGAAAATCACAATCAACAAACATTGCCCATCCTTTATAATCCGCCAAATATGGAGTCAAGAACCGCGAAAACGAGAACTCGGTGCTTTCAAATTGTCCTCTCTCACGCCAATAGACACCATTCTTTCTCAGATCTGCCTGTTTGATTGGTATGACCTCCACAGGGGTTGAAGATCGCTTCATGATGGAATAGCGACAGACCTCATAGGCAAGATCTTCACGAACATCATAGCCCACAAAGATCCTAAATGGTTGCTCCACACCTCCAACAGCAGGATGAATCTCTCCATTACAAGAACCCATTGGAAGCAGATTCTTTGGTGAACACTAAATCTTCAGTTTCAATACTCTACAATGCTAAAATCGCAGCAATTCGACTAGATTTCAGACCCCAGATGATAAAATGATATAGAAATGAAACTATCAATATCAAATCTGAATAAACGACATTGCAGATTTCCACTTTAGCATAATTTTATAAACAACAATTAAAGAAAAAACAAAATCCGCCAGAGAAACAGTTATCCTCCTCAGATTGAATTAGGGCAATGAAGAAAAAACAATAATAAAAAACCCAGTGATAAAGAATTGAAATTACATAAAGAACAGAAACACATTTGCAAAGTGTGGATCAAAACAATCAAAGACATGATCTATCATATGCAAGAAGGATCCAAATCGGAAGGAATGTTGTAGAAGAGGAAAATGAAAGACAAAGAAGGGGGAAAATGCATCAGATCTAATTGAAATGCAGAGAGAAAAAAATGTTACCAAGAAGGAAGGAAATGCAGATGTTGAAGAGGAAGAAAACAGTCAAATTGATTCGTTGATAAATTGTCTGATATTTGTAGAGATGAAAGGGAAATCTTGGGGCAAGAAATGTAGGGAGAGTTCTAAAATTGTGTGCGAGAGAGAAGAAAACGGGGGAAAGCGAGTGAGAGAAATGAGCGGGTACGCTCCTTAAGATGGAAGCCAGGGGATTCGGGAGGGAGATAATATAGGGGGGCCGGCAAGGAGCACGTGTTCACTTTTTTTTTTTTTTTTTTTTTTTTTTTTATGAGAAGGAAAAATAAAAATAATTTATATTTTTGTAAAAATAGAGCCCTTCCAATTTTGCTAAAAAAATAAATTAAATTTTAAAAAATAGGACCCATCCAATGGTATTGATAATCATGGTGCTAAAAAGCTCCTTATGGAAAATCTCTAAGTTGATATTTTATATTAGTCTTTTGTGGGTGACCAGGTGAGTATAGTTCAACTAATCTAAAGTATGAATTATCGATCAAGAGTTTTGGTATTTGAATCTTCCATCTCACTTATTGTTGAAATAATGAAGAAAAAAAAAATTAGTCTTCCAACTTTTAAATTTATGTCTACGAGCGTATTTGAAATATATTTTCAAGTGTTTAATTTAAAAAATAAGTTATTTTGGAAAAAATTGAAGTGTTTGACAACAACTCAAAATAGGTTTTGAGGTGTATTTTAAACCGTTTTTATCAAAAGAATTTAAATAAAAATGAGTTTTTTGAGAAACATTTTTTTCTCAAGTTAATCCAAACGAACTCTATATAAAGACCTTAGCTTAATTTTTGAAGGGTTTAATCAGTTGTTAAACTTTGAACTTTATGATTTTGAAATAATTGGCGCTACTATTCAACCTAATTTTATAAGTGTTTAAATATGTGAAATTAAAATCAAATTTCTAAATCTGCTATCAAAAAACATGAAATACAACTCTCTTTTACTGAATTACTTGTTTTCAAAATTAGATTTCCTACTAAATAGACCTTTACATACTTTTTGTTGAATGTTTTTCAGTCGATTACAATGTTTCCTTTTCTTTTTTTTCTTTTTTTTTTTTTTTGAATGAACTGTTTTGTTCTTTTCCACCGTTCATTTCCATCTTTTCCAACTACTAAAATTTTCTCAATTTTGACTTGGGAGCAATAAAATTAAAAGGATAGAAATAGATATAATATTGAAATATATAAAGCGTATCATTTAACATCATGCAATCAATTATTCATTAAATTTAGCATAGAAGTCAAACAATTTGAAAAAAAAAATAGAACTCTATATATCACTGCAATGATACTTCTGCGAGTTAGAATAAGTGTGACTGAAGGGTAGGGTCAAGTGTTCCTTCACTAAACTAAGACAAACTCAACCAAATATGACATTAGAATGTAACTCTTATTCGTATAACATTTAGGTACCATTAATTTGTTCAGAACACATCATAAACCACATGGAATGATCAATTTGTAAGTGTAACCCATCATTTTAGATCCTATAGTTATATCTTCACAAGTGTTGTTGGTCTAACGAAATTCGTCGGCCAATTCTGGACCAAATAATTGTATTGTACTCACCAAAACCATAGGTGTGGCAAGGGCGGATCGAACACAGGGAGCACACATATTTTCTCAATTGAATCGTCAATAGCTTGAGGTAACCGAAGGAGGGAGTTTGAAGTTTGTTTTCTTTGCAAATGAATTAAATTGCATAAAAAATAAAAACAGACAATTAAAGGGTTGAAATTCAATATAAAAAAGATATTTAGCTTGAGTAAATGAAATTCCTTATTCAAGTATTTGTTCATCAATTTCTCGTGATTGGAATTTAACGATTGCTTTAACCTAACCAAATCAATTGGTGTCTTAATCACAAATCACTCAATTGGAAAAACCAATTAAATTGTTCTAGCAAACTAATTAGGTCAATTTGAATGAGATGAACGCATGCAAATTCAACTTGGTCCAATTGCATTAAGGTTTAGGGAACGTTAGGTGAAATATATAACATAAAAAGCCTTAATTAAATATCCATTGGTTCAATTCTAAGTCGGTTGGATCAATACTAACCTAAATTGATTTGCAAGCCAACCTAACTTATTGCTTCTTATGAATTAACTTACAAAATGTGTCACCACTAATTAACTCAAAACAATAATCATATATCACCAAGCGTATGACAATATGATCTAAATCTGTTAAAATAGAATTGAAACCGACAATACAATATAAATCCAATTCAAAATATCGTAAATACATAAAATAAAGGAAAATCCTAGAAACCCAAGCTAGAAATTGAGTACCTTAGCCCATAAGCAATATACCGATCAATGGGGTAGAGTTTCGAACATAAACAAATCAAAAAGGAAAAGAAAAGAGGAAGAAATCGGAGTTCGAGTCGGCTGGAATCGACACATCCCCTGAACCTAGGTGGCAAAAAACTTTTTTTATAAAATTGTTATAGCGTCGCACCGCTATTGCGAATCTCGCGCAAGCAACCTTCGGAGCATCGAGGCGCTCTAAGGTAACGCTGCGACGCTGCATGCAATTCACCATGCATTGCCTCTTGGAAAACAGCGTGGAGTTGGCGCCTAAGTGGCGTCGCAGCGCCATTGGTGCAGGGGCAAAATGGTCATTTTGTCTTCTCTTTCCAATTGATGTAATTGAGCTCCATTTTGACTTAGTTTAGCTAAATTTCAGCTCCAACGCCCGTTTCTACCTCTCAAATGCTCGAAACCTACAAAATAATCATTTAAACACGTAAAATCAAGTAACAAACTCGAATTAAGCAGCGCTAGATAGCACTTTTACGGTGCTATCAGTTGTCGTAGGGTACATCAAGAATTAAAAATCCACTACAATGCTAACCTTCTCAAGAGTTCACTTTGATATTGATTCGTGCAAACACCTTTCATAGAGGGACTGTCCAAAACCTACCACGAGGCCCCACATGGATCTCACGTTTGTGCACCAATAATTGAGACTATAGGATATACTGATATATATCCTTCTCAGACTTACTATATGACCCATGTAACACCTTCTGTGAGGGACAAGCTAAATGTTGCCACGAGGCCTCACATGAAACTCACATTATGAATCAATGATAGAGACTGTGTGATATTTTAACTTATCACACATATCCTTTCTCTCACCAAATATTTTAAAATATATTTTTCTATTATAGGTTAATCTCATTTATCTCAGTTTCTCAATCTATCCCTTCATAACCCTTATGTTGGTTTTGGTTTTAATTTGAATTAATTAGTTTATTAAAGTATTTAAAAATTAAACTAATCACATTGTGAGTATGGAAAATGAAATTAAATAAAATTTGACTAATTAAACTCTGAGGTAGGGGAGTTCCCTTTCAATCAACATATAAATACCTTAGCCTAGACAAAACCATTTTTGTTTAGAATGCTCTTATAATTAAATTTTATTTCAAAATTCATTAATCTTTAAATAATAATTACTTACTAGATTAATGAACTTAAGTGAATTTAAGCAAAGTTTTTAATCCTGTTAAAAATTAATCCACTTCAGGTAATCTTATAATTTTAATATTTTGAACCCTTTAAAACAAAATTAAAAGATTATATTAAATTATAATCTTATTAGAAACAAATAAAGACAACTTTAAATTAAAATTTTAAAGTATTTAAATCATGAATAAGAAATACCTTGATTTTAGAAAACTCTAACCTAATTAGGCGAGCATGCATCCGATTAAAGTAAATATCCTAATTTAATCTCCAAATATAAAAATTAGGGGATGTTTGGGACATTGACTTGAGTTGAGTTGAGTTGGGGTTTTAACTCAACTCAATGTTTGATCCACCAATTTCACAAGTCAGTGTCAAATAACTTAAATCCACTAATAGCTAACTCCGTCTTTCCCTCTTTTTCCCTCCCTCTCTCCAATGTTTCTAATTACTCCACCTGTCGATCATCGTTGATGACCAACTCGGGTGACAAATCATTGCAAGAGACATGCTCCAACGGTCACCTCTAGTGGCTAACTCTGGCGACCACCTTTGACGCCCAACTCCAGCAACTATCATTGTTGGCAACATACTTCGATAACCAACTCCAGTGGCCAAAGTTTGACAACCATCTCTGACAAGGATCACCTCCAGCAACTATCTCCAGCGAAAACCACCCTTCTAACAATCATCTCTAGATACCATCTTCGACGTCCAACTCCACGCGACTACCACTTCTGGCGACTAACTTCGACGATCACCTCTAATGACCAACTTTGATCATCAACTCTATTGATCATCTCCAACAACCAACTCTAAGGACGAACTCAACCGATCATATACTAAAAAAAACAAAAACAAAAACAAAAAAACTTGGTCGGTGAAAGTTTTTTAAATATAAAATCGAGTTATTAGTTCATGGTGTCTAATAGTCGTCTTATATAATAGTTTATACCTTCATGGTTTTACCTTTGATTTCACCCAAAATGCCTCATACGATTGATGATATTTGTTCTCTCCCTTACATACTCTTGAACATCCCTTTATCTAGCTAATGTGAGACTTTGATTGCATTC
Organism: Lagenaria siceraria; assembly: GCA_002890555.2. NCBI lineage: Eukaryota > Viridiplantae > Streptophyta > Magnoliopsida > Cucurbitales > Cucurbitaceae > Lagenaria > Lagenaria siceraria. Next base: position 14,626,505 of record CM016483.1, on the reverse strand, counting down.
TCAACACCAACATACATGCATAATAAACCCTAACCATTTGACATAAGATGCCCTAAAAAATCCTCAACCCCTTGATGACCTACTCTTTTTGTACATGTTACACTCATACATTCCACTAATGTGAAAGCATATTATTATTTTGTTGTTTGTATGAAACAAAAGTATTTTACCTACCTCAAGTACAATGGTTACATGTAAAAAATTGTAAAATATATGTGAAGATTTTAAGTTGACATCTTAATTAATTAGGGATAAAATTTTGAAAAAAATATATGTGTAATTTAAGGGTTAAACAAAAAGTTAAGCAAACAAAAACAACCACAAGAAAATCATACTTTTTTAGATTACAAAAAAATGCTCCAGATACTCTTGACTTAATAACTTAACACTGCACCCAAAACATAGACTTTCTAAGTTCAGACTAAACAACTTTGCACCTCAAATGCAGACTTCCTAACTCCACAAATATATTAACTCCAGACTTTATAACTCAAATGAATGCCCCAAACAACCTCTTAGAATTTAGGGTTTAGGGTTAAATTAAGGTTGTCCTTGCATGCGTTTATTGATTGATGAGATTTTATGAACATGAGATTTCATGGTTTTCATGATAAGTATGTATGTTATGAGACCCCATCATTGCATATGTTGCATGCTAGATCAGTTTAGTGGCAATTACTTCCCTACTAGGAGATATGTGTTGGGTTTTATCTCCTAAAACTTGTGGTTTGTAAACGATAAACATATTCTATTTTCAATAAAGTTGTAATTGAGGTTTATTCAGTAAAAGTTGTTAGTGAATATATAAGTTTCATATATCATAACCCTAAATCTAATAAACTAAAAATTCATGGTTATAGGATGAATACTTGGACTTTATGTGGAGACATAAAAGTGTATCAAGTTCAAGTAATAGCCTAAACGGTCTATAGTATAAAGATAAGGTTGAGTACCTTATCTTGGGGACACTATGGATACGACCCATTTTGCAAATATTACAAAAGTTGTAAAGCGTTATAAACGATGTGATCCTGAGTCGTTCATGTGAACATATGCAAATGAGTGTATCCTATGCAATGAGTTTGCATAAGACCGGACTACGAAGTAGTCACTTTTACTTTATAACGTTTACTGTTACGACTGGCTATTTCAACCTGATGACCTAGGTAACTCGATCTTAATCCTGAGCTAACTATGAACTCTTGTTTATTCGGAATTATCCTTTAATCTGCATCGGTGAGAGTGACCTATATTTGCCAACTCAATAAGCCTGCCATTTTAGAGATAAGACCGGGTAGATAGTTGGGGACATAGTCATGCAAGATGGAATTCACTCCTACATGAATATAGGAATAGTAGATAGGTTGTTCCCTTAAAGTACTAACTCCGAGACTTGAACAAGGGATCTCACCCTCTCATTGGCTTGAGAGGGACTCGGTTTAGTGGTTGGACCACAAACCAATTGTTCATTAGAAGATTAGTGGGACTTAAGGAACAAAATGTAATTACAAGAGTAAAACGTTAATTTTGACCTAGCTATAATTACGAACAACCTGTGAAGGATCAACTTACTAATCATGGTTATATCAAGTGGACAAAAATATATCTACAGTTAGAAGAGTGCAGCTACTGGGCTATAGTGGTGTAACGACTCGACTTCTGACACATACTAACACAGGACGCTACTACATGTATGCATAGGTTTAAAGACAGATTTCTTGCAACGTAGGCAAAATGAAGCCAATACTTTTATAAAATAAATAATTTCAACAAAATGAAATGTAAATCTTTATTCAGGGTACCCCTACCAAAATGCTAAAATAAATTAAATAATGATTAAAATAATGAAGGCAAATTAAGAGTTTGAACATTTTTTGACCACTTTAAAACATGAAAATCATGAAAGAACGTATACGGAAGTTTCTGTCTAGTCCCATTGGCCTGGTCACGGATTCTTCTTTTCACCTACCTGCCTATCCTTGCCCATACCTGAAATTCATAATAGAGAAAAGAATAAGTATGAAATACTCAGTAAGTGACCCTATTACTGGGATTGCATGCATTCTTATATTGTTCTAGGTGTCTGCCTAAGTAGATAATCTACCCACCCAATCACTCATGTTTAGTGGCCTGAAGGCATACTGTAAAAACATAGAAGTGAAGTTGATGGTCCAAGGCATCGTAACATGGACGCGAACCTGTTGGTACACACATGTCTAGTGGCTTGAAGGTGGACCGTCGAACATGGAAGTGAACCTGTCAATTCACGGTATCGTAACATGGGACATGACGGGGGTAATAGACCACTACTGTCTAACATGCAATTCGTACGTGTACACATATATGTAATAATGAAGTTTCACAACAACCATCATAAACCGTACAATACCATAAGTGTGCATATTCCATGAATCATAAAGATCAGTCAAAATTCTATAATTAATTAGGTAACATGAACTGGGCGTCTGACATGAAAGAGACTGAGAGTAGCGTCACTTACCTCAAAATCAAGTCCAATTCACAACCAATTTATCTCCTTACGTGCTTTGAACAACCTTGAACCAACCTAAACATAAATTAAAATTAACTTACATATTCACGCTTAAATCAAACACACGTTTATACTGACGATCTCCAAAAGCTTACCCAAAGTGAGGCATGAACCAAGATCGACTAAATTTTCAAACAACTCAAACCTAACACAAATCAACATTAGAGAATTAACCCAACTTTTCAGCAACAATCTAATAACCCAACAAGGACTAAAATGTCAAAAACTTACTAAAATCCCACGAAACGAGTAGCGACTTCAACACTCAACCTTCAATCTTTAAGGAAACCCAATAATCCGGTGAACGGAGGGCTGCCGGTGGCAATAGAAACCCCTACAGCACACTCGCAGTGGCTGGTGATCCAGGCGAAGCTCCCACCTACGACCAACGGAACGAGCGACGTGGCGAGCACTAGCGGCAACGTGTGGCGAAGGGCGGCGCAAACTGAGGTCGGAAGCGCACAACGACCAAAGCGACACAAACCACGACTGGGATGATGAGAGCAGAGGCGAGAACTCGCTGACGGCGGCTGATGAGAAGGAGAGGACTTCTGGTGCTTCTGACTCTGTAGCCGGCGACCCACGAGAAGAAGAAGAAGCAGACGAAGAAGAAGAAGAAGAATTCTTCTCTCTTTTTTTCTTTGGCACGCTGAACGAGACTCACTTTTTATAAATATATATCTATATATGCTTATTACTTTTTCCTCAAACCCTAAATACCTATAAATACCTATATATTAATTCCTTTTCCTCTTCCTTAACATAACTCCACATTAAATTAATTCCTCAAATCTTAAATTCAATTTCACTATGTAAAAATAAAATTGAATCAAACCCCAAAATTAAATCATAAATCCTCAAAATTTCAAACCAACACCAAAAATTCAAGATAACTTAATTAACATTACTTGAAAATTTGAGACGTTACAAGTAGAGTGTCCCGGTAGTTAACGAATGTTGGTTAACTAGATTAAAGAGTTTAACCGGTTAATCTCGGATCGTCATAGCTCAAGATATGTAGGTTCATTAGGTCATCTGCTAGCTTCAAGCTAAACCTTAGGACAGTGTGATGAAAGAATTTAAATCATTTAAATTTGGTTAAGGAAATTAACGTTAATTATATATGACATATTTAACATGTAATCGTTTAATTATGAATTAAACGATAATGGAGAGTTGAAAATATTTAAATGAGATTTAAATATTATGTATATGAATAGGGATTCATATTTAAGCAATCGAATTGCAAGAAGTCGAGATTAGGGTAAAATATTAAATTAATATTTGATATTAAATTATTTAATTAATAATTTAAAATTAATTATTTGAATTAATTTTATTTTTAAATTAATTTTGAAAATAAAAAATTCTTTTTAAATTTGAATTTTAGAATTCAAATTAAAATTGTTTTTTCAAAGAGGAAAAATGTGGGATTTCCCACTTTGAGAGCTCTACAATTAGCTACCTAATCTTAACAATTACTCATTATCTTGGAGTCAATTTGAGGGGGTTTTGAGTTCCATGGATACTTTTATATATGAATGATTAAAAGACTTGAAATGGGTTGGAAAATTAGTGCAAATCGCTGAGAAGTTTCCCTCAAATTCTTAAATCTCCAAATTCTACACACACTCTTAATTTTTCCTAAATTCACTACAAATTTGATCCCACAATCCGTTCTAAGATCGGAGGATAGCGGGGAGGAATCTAGCGGTGGTCCACGAAGTGATCCTGATCAGATTTTGGTGAAGAACAACCTCAATTTGGAGCTACACGCAATGTAAGTTTACTTGAAACTTAAATTTTAGTTTTGTACGTGCATGCTTATAACTTAAATTAATTAAATTAGAGTGCTTTAGATCCAAATCGCTTTTGCATGCATGTTCCTAACTATTTTAATATGTACAACTTAGTTTGTGTGTGCCTTCATGTATATCTCAGTTTGTGTGCTTTCGGGTGCATCTCACACTGTGTCTTCATGTGCATCTTATTTTGTGTGCAATTTGTATTCATCTCACCTACGGTAGGAAGGGACTAATTGTCCACTCAGATGGTTGAAAAACACTCATTATTGCTTAGGTTTTTGTTAGTTTTCATACTTAAAATGTGTTCTTTGATGCATTTTTGTATTTATATATATAAACTGAGCATTTGTGCTGAATTAGAAGAAATTTCAAGTATTATAAAAAACAAAATACCCTTAAGAAGGGCAAAATGGTCCAAAGGCATTTAAAGAGGAAAAAATGAGTAGAAAAAAGTGTCCAAGTGGCGCCTGAACGCTAGGGTCTGTGCTCTAAGTGGGGCCTCATACCGTTTTAACTATACTATAATTTGATGTGTGTGCTTCTGCATTATCAAATTGTTTGCGTCGTTGCTGGAGAATCTGTGTATTTTTATTCTTTTAGTATTTATAAGATTTTGATGATTTTAATTTAAGGTGTACACTAGTTTATTTTTTTGTTTTTGTTTTTGTTTTGTCTTTGTTTTGAGTCTTTCCTAGTTGATTTGTTATGGTGTCTGCATGCTTTTGAGTGTTATGATTAACTTCATAGCTTATAATTTTTTGTGGTCTTATGGGGTGTTCCAAACCAACCTAGGTCTAACACCACCACTCTTCAACCCTTAACAGTATCCATTGAGTTATTCCCCCTATGACCATATAAGTTACAATTTTAGTAACCCCATTAGAAGAGAAACCTTCCCTTGAGGGCTAGTTAAAAGAGTATATCTTAAAATCTAATGTGAAGAGTTTCTGTAAAGATGAGGTAGAGAGGTTGGATAGGATAAAAACTTAAGTTGTAGAGAATAAGGTTGCTTTAAACCGTATAAATAATCAACTTAGTTTGGTAGTTGATGTGCTTAGAGCCTTGGCTGAGGAGAATATTTATGATGCCATTAAGGTAAGGAGGTTTACTGTTTTGTACTCTGATGGTGAGGATGAGTTGGAGGAGTAGCAGTTAAATCAGGAACAACTTTGTGAGATAGAGAGAGAAAATGTGGCTAATTTAGATGAGGACATTCATATGATAAAGGTTGAGGTTAAAAAGTCTGGTTCTTTATATCTTAAGAGTCCTCCATCTATTGATTTTTCTTTCTCTATGTCTCATAAGCCTTATAAATATTTTTCTGATTTCAATTTTTAGTCTAAATATTTTTCTGATTTCAATTTTTAGTCTTTTTATTTTTCATATATTAAAAATAACAAATTTTTTTTTATCATATCAGGTGCCCAAAAGAAGAGGGTAATCCTACTAGAAATAGTAGGTTATAATGATTCAAGTAAGAAGAGGCCTAATGGAGAATTATTACGTACCCTAACGTACTAACTCTTTGGGCATCTAGCTCGAGACGTTAAACCCAACGCTTCTTGGGAGGCAACTTAAGTTTTATCTGTTTTCTATTATATCAGTTATTTTATTTATTTATGTTTTTTTGTGGAACTTTCATGACATTCCTGATATGTAGGAACCAAGCATTTGTGCGAAATTATAAGAAATTTAGAGATTATTGAAGAAAACAGTCTTAGGAAGGACAAAATGATCTTAAGGCATTCAAAGAGGCAAAAAAAAAAAAAAAAAAAAAAAAAAAGAGCGGAAAAAGCCGTGCAAGTGGCTGCTCAATGTTAGAGTTGGCGCTCAAAATCCGTAGCTGCAAAACAGGGTAGCGGCGCGACACTACAATAAATTGTCTTGGACCATTTTAACTATACTATAATTTGAATTTGTGCGCTTGCACGTTATCAATGTCCATACAAGTTCAACATAGATTACAAATTTAGGTCCCCCTAGTTTTCGTTATTCAGTTGCATTTGATTGCATAGCCTAAACCTTGTAGTGGGGTTCTTACTAAGTATTTTTAATACTTATCCTTTTCTTTGAACATTTTTAGGTAAGGGTAACGACATACATGCCTTGACGAGATGATCGGTGGTCGGTGCCATGTGACTAGTTGATGGGATCGAATTCCTTTAGTGGAAGCGTTTGATCGCTTTGCCCCAATTTTGTTACAGAAAATTAATACAGAACAAAGTAAATAAAAATAGTGTTAAGCATACTTTTAATAATTTTAAGAGGAAAAAGATATTACCATTGAAGCACAGTCTTCAAACTATTCTCCAAATAGGATTGTTCTAGCACGAACAACATCAATGAACTAGACACAACCACAAAGTCTTCATGCTATTCTCTTTGGACAAGGAGGCTTGTGGGAACCTTGTAAAAGAGTAGGGAGAACTAACAACCAGGGAAACGATTTCTCATGGAATGAGAATATTTTTGGAGAGATAGGGAGAAGTGCGAGAGCAATAAAAAAAAACCCCGTATTTTTTTCAGCCCAATGCACTGCAAACTCTTCTACAATTTAAAGCACAGTGGAAAGAGAGTAACTGCCCTTTCTCCATTACCCCTTTCCCTCTCTTCAGTCCCCTGCAATGCATGGGAGTTTATTTAATTAATTAAATAAATTATTTTAATTAAATATCTAATATTAAATTAAATTAATTAAATAACTAATTTGAATCATATTAAAAAAAATACCTCACTCACATAACCTATAGTTTTAATATGAATCTTTATTCATATTAATTATAAGCTATAGTTTTAATATAAATCAAATTAATATTTATTTAATATTTGATTCTTATTCAAATATTACTACTCACGTATTATAAAGTCTAATTTTGAATTTAATTCAAAATTAACTTTATATTATAACGTTTATTAATTGTATCACATATAATTAATATTGTATCACATACAACTCCCTCTAAAATAATTTGAACCCTTCAAATTCTTTCCACTTTAAAACCTTGTTTAATTCGTTTGTGAGCTAGCAGAGGGACCTAATTGACCTACAATTATAAGCTCCAATGATACAAGATTAAGTAATTAAACCCTTTAATTAAATTAATCAACATCCATTAACTATGGGTCACTCCACTAAAGACCCATAGCTGCACTCTTATGAATTGTAGAATATTTATGTGTCCATTGATTTAACCATTTTATATAAGTCAATCCTTCACAAGTTGTTCTTAATTACAGTTGGGTCAAATTACCGTTTTATCCCTGTAATTACATCTAGCACCTTAAGTACTATTGATCCTTTAATGAATAATTTTGTTTATGGTCCGACCATAAACAAAAGTCCCTCTCGAGCCAATGAGAGGGTGAGGTCTCATTGTTCAAGTCCTGGAGTCAGCATTTAAGGGAACAACCTTTCTACTTACCCTAAAGTCGGGAAGGAGTGAATTTCATCTTCTGAAGTTATGTTCCTAACTCCTCACTTGGTATTGTTCCCAAAATGGTAGGCATATTAAGTCGGTAGCTAGGGCCACTCTCACCCATACAAATCAAAGAACTACCCTTATGAGCAAGAGTTCATAACTCACTCAGGATTGAGATCGAGTTACATGGTTATTATTTGAAATATAGATCTCTTCAACTAATGATGTTACAAAGAAATATCATATTTCGTGGTCCGATCTTATACATACTCACTGTATAGGATACGCCCACTTACATATCATTACATGAACGATTTGGATTAAATTGTTTGTAATACTTACTGAAGGATAAATGAGCATGCAACGAAATTTAATTTGATCCATTTTCATTCTAAGATGCTCAATTTTGAGGATTAAACATGGAATTAAAAAGGAAAACCCATAGATTCAAGAACACTTACCCTTGAAGCTCCAAATTCTCCTTCTATTCTTGATGAAATTCAACACCAATTAGATGTAGACCACCACAAGAGTCTTCTCTACTATTCTCTAGTCTTAGATTGGAAGGTGGGATCCAAATTTTTGTGGTGAATTTGAGAAGGAATGAAGGATATAGAAGAAGAAGAGCAATGGATGTAATTTTACAAAATTCTTAACCATTTTTAAGCCAAAAACTTCTTTATTTATTAAGGAACAACATGCAATCTAATTGCATCAAAATTTGACAACAAAAATTCTCAATTTTGTTGGCTAAATGTGTGAATTACAACTAAGCTAGCTTAGTTGGTGGTAAAATCCTAAAACTCAAAACTCAATTTTAAATTCAATTTTTAATAAAATTCCAAAATTGAATTTAAAATCAATTTTTTTAATTTGGATTTTAATTTCAAAACTTAATTTTTAAAATAATTAATTAAATAAAAATAATTTAATATTTATTTAATTAAATATAATATTATTTTAATATGGAAAATTTTCACAGATAGAAAAAATATCAAACTATTTACAAAAAATAACAAAAAAAGCACTGATAGACATTGATAGACTTCTATCAGCATCTATCAGTGATAGACTTTTATCATTTCTATTACTGATAGACCCTAATAGACTTCTATCAGCATCTATCACAACTATCTAAAACTTTTGCTATTTTGTGTAAATAATTTTCTTTATTTTTCTATTTTTAAAAATTTTCCTTTTAATATTAAACAATAAAATAATATTATTTTTCCCACTTATCCCGATTTTTCTAAAAAATCGATATGAATCCCTATTCATACAATTAATATTTAAATCATATTTAAATATTGTAATTAACTCTATTTGTCTGTTTAATTTGTAACTAAACGTTGATATATCGTATATATATGATTTTTTGATATATCGTATATATCTGATTTTCATTCCTTAAACCAAGATTAAACGATTCAAACTTATTCACCACACTATCTAAGATTTTAATCCATTTATAAGCTAGTAGAGGGACCTAATGACCTACAGATCATAAGCTCCAACGATCCGAGATTAACCGGTCAAACTCTTTGATCTAGTTAATTAACATTCGTTAACTAACGGGACACTCCACTAAAGCCTGTAGCTGCACTCTCCTCACTGTAGATATATTTCTGTCCACTTGATATAACCATAATAAGTAAGTTGATCCTTCACAGGTTGTCCGTAATTACAGCTAGGTCAAAATTACCGTTTTACCCTTGTGATTACATCTTGTTCCTTAAGTCCCACTGATCCTCTAATAAACAATTGGTTTGCGATCCTATCACTAAACCGAGTCCCTCTTGGGCCAATGAAAGGGTGAGACTCCTTGTTCAAGACCCAGAATCAGTACTTTAAAGGGAACAACCTATCTACTAACCCTAAGTTGGGCAGGAGTGAAATCCTTCTTGCAAGACTATGTCCCCAGCTATCTACTTGGTCTTACCCCTGAAATGGGGGGCTTATTGAGTCAGCGCACTCGAACCACTCTCACCCATGCAGATCTAAGGATAATCCCAAATAAACAGGAGTTCATAGTTAGCTCAGGATTAAGATTGAGTTACCTAGGTCATCTAGTTGAAATAGTCAGTATTTAACAGTAAACGACGTTTATGAAGTAATAGTGACTATTTCATGGTTCGGTCTTATGCAAACTCATTGCACATAATGCCCCCACTCAAATGTCTCTACATGAATGATTTAGGATTATATAATTTGTATCAAATAAAAAATGGGTCGCATTCATTAGTGTCCCCAAGATAGGGTACCCAGTCTTATCCCTATACTATAGACCATTTTGGCTATTTACTCGAACTTGATCCATCTTTATGTCATTACATATAGTTCAAGTTTTCATACTAAATCCATGGGTTCTTATTTTATTGGATTTAGAGTTATATTAACAACAATTCACTTTATTCAATACCAAGTTTACTGAATAACATCGATAACAAATTTATTGATAAATAGAATGCACGTTAATGTTTACAAACTATGAGTTTTAGGACATAAAACCCAACACTTACAACATTTGTAGCACTTACAAAGTGGGTCGTATACATAGTGTTACTAGGATAAGACACCTAACATTATCCATATACTATAGACCTGTTTAGGTTACTACTTGAACATAATCAACTTGTATGTCAATTACATTCTATTCAAATTACACTAAATAACCTAGGATCTTAGTTTATTAAATTCGAGTTATGCAAATAAATAACGCTTATTTATTAGAAAAGAATAATATTTTATTTATTCAATAATTAATAATTTGTTTACAAAATTACAAACTACGAGATTTAGGACATAAATCCTAACATTAGCATCATCACTTCCGCATTTTATTATGTCTTCAAGATTTATGTATTCATAGTTTTGGTTTAGGGTTCTTTTCAAATATAGAAAAATAAGTCAAACTATTTACAAATATAGAAAATTTTTACAGTCTATCAGTAATAGACCGCGATAGAATTTTATCCCTTTCTATCGCTCCATTCTATCACTCCAACGATAGAATTATTTGCTTGAGCGATAGAAAGCGATAGAATTCTATCATTGATAGACAATGAAAATTTTCCATATTTTTAAATAGTTTGATATTTTTTCTGTTTATAGTAATTTCTCTTTGGTTTATATTGATTTTCTTTTCTGTTAATTATTTTCAAGGAATCCCAAACCCAAAACTAATTTTTCTTGGATTTTAATTGTTTTATTGAGATTTTAAAACCTTGTTCTTAATTTTCTTTATTTTAAAAGTTTTATTTTGAGTTAAATGGTCAATGTGTTTTGGTCTTGAAATCGTATACATGTAGTAATCATCCCAGTTTGAGGTGTTAGAAATTTGGATCGTGTTATAGTTGGTATCAAAGACTAAAGTTATGAGTTTTGTAGAGTGACTTACATCGTAAGGCTTAAGTGTCCCGTTGGCCTATCACGATGTACATTGTCATCTTCAGTATACGTCTTATCAGTAAAATGTTTTATAAAAATTGTGCATAAAAGTTTATAATGCACCAATTGTTTGTTAACATTTTGATCAAAGCTACAGTATGTTGGTTATTCAGTTACGACTCCATGAAAAAAAAAAAAAAAAAAAAAAAAAAAAAAAAAAGGCGTTACCAGGCCACTTGCCGCTTGTTTAGCTCATTGAAAGACTTAAAAGGGGCAGATTTTTTTAGTTAAAAGGAACACCATGAGTTTAGTGTCTTTAATAAAGGTAGGTATGAGTAAAAGAAAGGTGCTAAAATAAAGAAAATTAATATGAAGAAACTCAAGTACACAAGTATGCTTTGATGGTCTAAAATTATTTTATGTGTTTGCAAGCCTTTGGATTTGGTACAAAAAAAAGTCAGCATTGCAAATTGGAACATTAGACCTTTGGGGTTGTGTTGGTTGAAAGGAATCACATAGTGTTAGTTGTGAAACTCATTGTTGGCATGTGAATCTTTTTCCAAAATGAAGGGTTAGGCCGGGATGATCAGAATATTGATAGAGTGCTTCGATAAACTTCTTCCTTAAATGGTAGGGAAGTTGGAGGAAATAGTCTTGTAAATAGAGTCGTTTAGTCACAATAGCTATCTAAAAACAATTGAAGTGAAACGTTGACACAGAGTGGTGGGATTACAAATGGATGTCTAATAGCAATCAAAAAGTGTTATTTTATGGCTCAAGTTTAAGGAATTTTATGCTTAATATTTTATGATTTGATGTTATTTGCTAGAATTTTACTGGAACTGAGCTAAAGAGTGAGATTTGGATTGTGTGCCCAACTTATTGACTACTTTAAAAATGAAGGAGAAGTCTTTGATATGAAGAAGTATAACAAGAAAGATTTGAAATGATTGTGTTTAAAATTTTTTGTATGGATGGTAACAGAAAAGGAAAAGAAAATTAAGTTTACTAATATATATAGGCTTTTAACTATGGTGTGTTAATTGACAATTAGAATATGACAAGATCAATTAAATAATTTACTTTTAAATCATATGAAATCATGCGAAATTCGAGCATTTCGATCAGAAAAGTTTTTCTAAAGTAAAAATAGGATTTGAAATCACTTCGAATTTTAAAATCATTCTCTTTCTTGTAGTAACAAACAATAGAATTCATTTAAAATCCCTTGTAAATTGAAAGCGCTAAAAATCATGAGATTCCACAAAGACCATTAATTTATGTTTCAATAAATTTTCAATTAAATAGTTAATTTACAACCTTTAATTCTCATTTACGTGGTTAGTTAATGAAACAAAATTAAATGTCACGTGAAGTTATTTAATAATAACAATAATAAACAGGGTAGAGGATAGATAATAGGTACGAGTCCCGGGGAACTATGAACATCTCTACTTCCGACTACTGTTATTAAATATTAGTATTTCACTACAAATTCAAGTGTTTCTTTAATAAAAGTAAACATCATAATTAAAAAAAATTATGATAAAATAAAATAAAATTATTATAAACAGAAAAAATATCAAACTATTTACAAATACAGAAAAATTACACTGTCTATCAGTGATAGACCGCGATACAATTCTATCGCTTTCTATTGCTCAAGCAAATAATTCTATCGCTGGAGCGATAGAAAGCGATAGAATTCTATCGCAGTTTATCACTGATAAACTGTAAAAAATTTCTATATTTGTAAATAGTTTAACTTATTTTTCTATTTTTGAAAAGAACCCTAAAATAAACTTAATAAATTTTAAAAGTAGAAATCCAAAAAACAAAGTAGTTATCAAATAGGACCTTATAATTTATAGATTATTATACTTTTTTTTAAATTAAAAAACAATTGGACTAACAATTTTTTTCTCCTTTACAAAATATACATTTTCTAATGTTTTTAGATTTTAATTTTGCAATGATTATTTTTCTTAACTTGTTTCTTACAATTTCTCTCCAAAATTGGCAAGAAAAAGGACAGTTCTCTCTTGTCGGTGCACCAAAATTCGAAAAAATGGACAATTCTGTGATTGAAATGGAAACAATGGGCACTACTTTCTCTCTCCTAAATAATTATCTATTAAAATTTGAGAAATTTTTAAAAATAAAAAAAATAAGGGAAACTATTTATACAAAATAGCAAAATTTTTAGATAGTTGTGATAGACGCTGATAGAAGTCTATCAGTGAAGAAATAATAGAAGTTTATCATTGATAGATGCTGATAGAAGTTTATCAATGTCTATCAATATTTTTTTTGCTATTTTCTATAAATAGTTTGACATTTTTTCTATCTCTAAAAATTTTCCTTAAAATTTTATCATTAATTATAATATAACTTTTAAAGTAATAATATCTCTCAAAAAATACCTCAAAAAAAAAAAAAAAAAAAAAAAAAAAAAAAAAAAAAAAAACAAAGCTTTTAAAAGTAATATGTTGAATAGTTGAAGAAAATATTGTTGAAACCAGGGGCGTGGGCCAACCAGGGGCAAGGACCACATATTTTTATTCTTCTTAATTATTGAAAAAATAATATTAATTGTTCCATATATATATATAATGTCTCATTCTACCATTTAATATAAATAATTTCGCCTCTTATTTGTGATAACACACTATAGAGTTATGCACTTAGAAGTTGTTTGGAGCACTGAATTGATCATAATAGTATGTAGTTATTATTATAAGTGGGTCATAATAATTTGTGTTGTTAAATAGCCCGTGTTTTGGAGTGCATATTATTTTAGTCTGTGTTCAGATAATCTATGTTGGAGTGCAAACACAGACTCTATGTTCAAAAAGTATGTGTTTTGGGTGCATAGATTGTTTTAGTATGAGTTTAGTGTTTATATCTTTGAATTGCTAATTTGTTTAACATAGAGTTCGTAATTACGAGTTTAAGGTTTTCCATTTACTCCACCAATTTTTTTGTTTTAGAAAATGTATTAGATTTTAAGCTACTTTATTCTATTTTCATTTGGTCATTTTGGGATGCACTAATATTGTTGAATATGTACAAAATACGTGAGATTAGGCTAAAAATTCATATCATAGATTAAGTAAGAAAGCCCATATTTGAAAGTGTACAAAAGTAACTAATTCTCTAACTTTATAATATTGCACAAAAACATATACACTAGTACAAAAATGAGCTACATCAGTTGAAAACCGATATTATAGGAGTATAATGTCGGTTGGCAACTGACATTGAATAAGGTGTTATAAAGGTATTCAATGTTGGTTTTCAACTGACATTAAAGACAACCGCCATTAAACACCTTTAATAACACATTCTTCAATGTTGGTTGCTCGACATTAAATATTTGTTTTTGTGTCAGACAATGTCTGCAATCATTTTGTTATTGAAAAATAAAAATATATATATATCTTTTCCTTGCGCACGTGCAAATCGATAATATTTCTCTTTTACTTGTACATGCACAAAATAAAATCTTAATTCATTTTGTATATACAACTCAACATTTAAAAAACACAAAAATTAATTAATTCACAACGAAGAAAGTAAAAAAATTGTTTAACTAAGTAACCTATCAACAAATTATATCGATCAATATATACATAGAGCTCTAAAGTCGAGGGTCATATCCCAAAAAAATCTGCAAAGAAGATATGCTCACTTAAGTATATATAAAATCGAGAATTTAAAAATAAATTAATCATACTAACAGAAATGACATGAAATATGGAACTTAGACTTACACAACTACCAATGCATGGACGACTTAGAATCATATAACTAAGACAACTAAGAGGTATTAAGTTCTTAGAATTAGAACAATGTAACTTTCAAGTAATAAGAAGGAGAATTGTAGACAAAGGGGGGGGGGGGGGGGATGTTACATGATTAATGCATATTTTACACAACTAGGGGTCGTCTAGGATCAATTCAATTTTTCTCAAGGTGAATCTCACTCTACAACATGTTATCACGGTAGACACCGTATTTGGTCCGGCTTATTTTTTTTAAATTTTATTTATTTATTTATTTTTAATTATTAATCGAATTTTTAAATTTAATGAAAATTGAGATTTTAATTGAGTTTAAAAAAAATAAAAGGGAATAAAAATAAATATTTTTCAAAAAAAAGGTTTTTTAATAAATTTAATTGATTTATTTAAAAAAATGAATTTAAAAAGAAAATTTGTTTTTAAATTAATTAAATATAAATCCAGTTTTAAACAATAGAATCTTCCCATTATTCAACGTTCACTTCCCCCCTCATCTCTCAAACAGTTTTAACGTTAAGCTATTTTAAACCCAGTTATAGCTTATAAATGCAGTGAAGAATTGAAAGCAAAGGAGGGGAGGAAAAAGAAGGAAAGAAAGGATTGAAGGGAAGAAGGAGGGGAGGAAAAAGAAGGGAAGAAAGGACAGTGAATAAGAAGTAAAAAAGGGCAGAGAAAAAAAGAAGTGAGAAGAGGAATTTGAAGAAGGAAAGAAAGGATTGAAGAAAGATTGAGAAAAAAAGTGGTGAGAAGAGGAATTGGAAGAATGAGAAGAGTGAATGAAAAGCGGGAAGAAAATATTGAAAAAAGGATTGGAGGAAGAAGGAAGAAAAAAAAAAAGGGAATTTGAAGGATGAAAAAAATTTGAAGGAAGAAAAGAGAAACAAAGAGATTGAAAGGAAGGAGAAGAGAATAGAGAAGGAGGAAGAGGAGAGGAAAAAATCGGCGAGGAAGAAGAAGAAAGAGGAGAGAAGAAGACACTTGGTAAAGGTGTGGGCCCCATGCCATATTTTATTTGTTTTATTTATTTATTTATTTAATAAGATAGTGGGCCCATGTATTTTTATATTATTTATTATTATTATTTTATTTAACAAAACTAGTGGGCCCCACGTACTTTTATATTATTATTTGTTTTCTCCCATTTTCGATTTTCACCCTATTTGTTTATTTATTATTATTTTCATATATATATTTAAAATTATTTTCTCTCTCTTCTCTCTATTTCAACAAATTTCTACCTTTACAAAATATCCATGATTTATTTGTTTATTTTTAAAAATGTTTTCAAAAGAATTTCAATCTATTCCATTTTGTTGGATTCTTATATATATATATATATATATATATATATATATATATATTATCTTACTAACCATTGGATTGCTCAATGCATTATATAATTCTAAGTTGTGGATCTTATTTATTTATTTATTTAAAACATGAGATTTTCATGATTTTGTAGTCTTAATAGATTGAAATTTAAAATTTATTTAAAGCATTTAATCAAAGTTTTTTTTATTATTCTTAAATAAATATGCTCTAGTGTTTTTAAATGTTGAAATTTCTTAATAACATTTCAAATTTCTTGAATTTCAAACTTTGAATACAATTTACTTTCTACATCCACATTTCCATTGGCAAAATAAATTTAAATTTTACTAGCTAATAAAGTTTTCAAATATTCTCTATGTTTGATTTAATTTAGAAAATTACTTCAAATTTCTTATTCTTTTATGCATTGAATATTCAAACAAAATTCAAGTTAACGGTGCAATGTTCAAGATAAACTCTAACTTAATGTGAATTTCAAATTTCAAATGAATTTCAAACATTTTTAGATTTCTCATAAATCCCATGATGGAGTCAAATTTTGCTCTAGAGGGAAATATTTCATAAAGAATCCAAATATAAATTTGCAATCATTGTCACTCACATAATACAATTATACTTTATTCTCAAAGCTATAATGAAATTTGGTGAGACATTTCATTTATTTAAACTATATCAAATTTTTATAAAATAGTTGGCTAAGATAATAATTCTGTCTAGGCTGAGGTACTTAAGTTGACCGTAAGCGAACACCTCTACCTGGAAATTATTTGGTCAATTTTTATGAGGTTTCATTTTATTAATTTTTATTACAATTTTGGATAACAAAATAAAATGTTTTCAAACGGGTGTTGTAGGGTGCTAATACCTTCCTTATACTCAACGACCTCCGAACATATCTTTGAAAAAGTAGACCTTTATATTTTTATTTATTTTAAAATGGGTGATCAATCACACCCCAAAATGGTTGGTGGCGACTCCAAATTTTTCACCTCGAAAGACACCCTCAGGGAACGACGTCGGCCGCTCCGCGTCTCGATGACGTTGCGACAATCACGAGTAAAGATAACCTAAAGGCTTTGTTACTACATTATGATTGACTAATTTTATTACAGGAAGAACTTGAGCAACATGTTTTGCAATATATCTTGTATTATGTCAGCAACATATTTCTGCAACATGTTACGTGATAGGCATATTATGCATAATATATTTTCTTTATCTGTGAGCGTTTATTACAGATTTGGTGGTCTGCCTTCCTTTTTTTGCAGAGATTATTTCTTCCTTCCTTAAAGATCTTCTCAATACTATGCCATATATATATTGCGGTTGATCGACCAGGTGTATGAGTGGAGAAAATATAGGATGGATGAGGTTCACGTATAAGTATACACAATCAATGAAGTTATAAACTTGGAGTATTCCAAGTGTCGAATCCCACAAGACTAGATTGAGCTTAAATTAATTATGACTATTTACTAATGAAACCAAGGTAACTAGTGAAAAAGTTTGTATTGTGGTAGGTGAAAGAAAACTTAAAAACAATAAACAATTACAATCAAACAGGGGCAAACAATGCTACAACCATTCGAGTGCTATGCCTTAGGTGATGTGACCGCATCATACCGAAACAATGAATTACAAATGAACAGAAAACTACACCTATTTGGTTTTGTGTCAAGTTCCTTTATGAGTTCTAAGCAGCTAATGCCTAATGTTTCCATGGTTAGCTATATCTTAGATTAACTCAAGTGCAATTCCTTTATCCTACGGTGTCCCTTATTTCTAAGGTGATGTGACCATCCTAGTTCGAGGCTCTTAGTCCCATATCCCTTTGTGACGTCCGCTTACACCTTAACCTTCTCAGCATTGGAGCTTCGCTAGATCGTTAAATTAAGTGGCTAGTGTAACTTACCGATTTTATCTTTTAAATCAACAAAGAGAATGTGTCAAATAAAGTGGTATGAACTGCAACATACCTAAGTCATAACAACCCTAAGACTTTCACATTGTCAAACCCCTAAAAATATTTAGCTCATGATTTTTGATAAAATAATTAACTTTATTAGATCACAAATCCTAACTATAATGTGGAGTTCGATTGGTAGAAATAAAATGATGAAATAACAAGAACTAAAAAAAAAAATAATGCTGGAAAATACAACTCAAGAGACATGAACAAATCCTTAATCTCCTAGGTTTTCCTTAGGTTGATTCCCCTTTCTCAAGGAAGAATTGTATCCACCACACGTTCTCACTGGATGAGATAACCTAGAGCCACTACAGCTTAGAGGGACTTTTGTTCTTGAGGTTACTGATTTGGAGAAACTAAAAAAATGTCCACATGCTGTGTGCGCGCTTCTGCCTTGGAGTGTAGCGTTGCGCTTCTTAGAGCGCAGCGACGTTGGCCTCAGGGGCATTTTGGTCATTTTGCATCCTTGAAGCTCTGGGTGTTCGATTTCACTTTTGATAACTCCAAATCATCCTCGAACGTCCCGTAACACTTCGAGGTGCATGAATTGCTCGAATTCCTACAAAATAAACATTTAATCATATAAAACATAACAAGCAAGTTGGATTAAAGATATAAAAGTAACTCTTTTCGAGAGTTGTCAAACACCCCCAACCTAAACTTTGCTTGTCCTCGAGTAGGGCAAAACAAAATATAGATATCAATCATGCGCTACAAATGAGTGACTCTAATCTCTAGCCTAAAGATAACAAATAATATTCACAAAACTAGAATCATTCAAATGCATGTATTCAATTAGTAAATCCAAAACTAGTTCTCTATCCCCTACGTGTGTGTGCGCTTAGCCAATCCTACCTAGGTCTTTATTAGCCCAAGAAGGTTTTATTCAACTCTTAGCTTGTTTCCCCCTACTCTGGCTCGGAGGCTCAAGAGTTAAGCTTCCTAGACTCAAAGTGGCAATGAAACACTTAAGGGAACCAAACTTTTTATTGCTTTTTTTTTTCTCACTTTTAATTTTTTACTTTACACAAAAGGGAAAACCTTGTGTAGACACGCTACCTTCATTTTGGCTTGCCCACACGGGTTACGTAAAAGACATCCAACTACGTACAACGTCTCCTTAAAAGGCACCAAAGCTTACTCATTCCTCAAGGGTGCTTTAGCTCAGAGGGAAACTACGGGTGTCATAGCCGCCCAAGTTAATCATACCCCTAAGAAAGAGGAGTAGTCCCCTTCAAAAATAACATATATACAACTTTCTTTTACTATACAATAAACTTGCCTTTTTACAACTTTTTTTTTTTATTTACTTTACACTAGGCTTTTACTTTACAACAAGAGTTTGATAAAAACCTAAGCATGCATTACTAAGTTGAGCTTCAGTTAGTTAAGACTATTATCTAGGCCTTTTGGGGTGACGACAAACATATGGACCAAATAACCCAATCCTAAGCATCCAAGACCAAAAATAAGATGGCTATGTGCTCAAAATATGCAAGGGAATCAAGAAATTTTTTAAAATTTGGCCCAAAATCATACATACATGCTCATGATTCAAAACAAAGTGAATAAAGGTTATCTAAAGCCTGTCACAAAATTTCATCATCACATTATATGTAACACAATCAACATATCATCAGATTAACCACAAAGTCCGAGCTCAGGGCTCAATGACTTGCTAGACCTGCATATATAACCAACCACCACTAACCTAAAACGATACATTGTGTCCAATGTATCTCCAATCTAAGCCCAATAAAAATAAAAGACAAGGGAACAGAAAACCTCCCCTGTAGGCGTTTTCATGCACGGTCTTTGAGATGTGGTGCTAGACTTGCGCTAAAAAAATGATGCTCTTCTTCTAGGGGGTCCCTACAAAAGAAAAACACAAAGTTAATGAAAATCAATAAAGAAAGTAGTAAATTTAATCACTTGGCTGCCTCTAGGAAACGTAAATTTTTAACGTTGGTTGGTCGACGTGACATGTCCCCTGTCAAGGCACAAAGAAATTCTCGTATTTCTTTGGTTCTTTCTTGGATGAGTCGATATAGCCTGGTAAGTTATAAGGCTTCTCATCTTTTAAAGAGAACCAGACAGGTCGAATTTGGTGTTTTTCATATTAGGCAAAAAAAAAAAGAAAAAGAAAGACTCAAAAGACTCAAACGGGTCCAAAGAAAGAAAAGACTCAACAACTGACTCTTGAGAACATAAAGAAGAAAATTCAAAGATATACGAAGAACCAGATGATGGAACAGGCCAAGGTCTTTCGACCTCTAACTCTATAACCTGGGATTCGTCGGGGTTAGGCTCGGGTTCTTCTTCTGCCTCGACTACTGGAGTTAACCATGGCATGGGCTCCTCATCATCCTCCTCGTCATCAAAACATATTACCTCATGCTGGTGAAGGGAATTGAATCTCGGCAGAAGCGTGTGATCGCGTTCTTTGATTTCTTGAAAGAATTAAAAATACAAATAAACAAGAAAAGGTTAAGCATCATACCTTTGTCGATCCACAAATGCAGAAAAAATTTCTCCTCGAATCAGTAGTCTTCTCCTCCATGAGATCTTCCTTGCTATGACTCTAGCAAGGATTCGATTTGTGGGAACCGCTTCTTGAAAGAATAGAGGGAATGAGAAAAAGAATTTTATTAAGGGAGATTTTTAGAGTAATCATAAAGATTATAATTGTGTAGAGAAGTGAACTCTCTAAGTTACTCCTAATCCTATTGGGATAACCTTTTACAGAGATTTTTAAATTAAATATTTAATAATATCTAATATTATTAAATATCTACCCAAATAATATTTCATATTAAATGGTTTTAAATATTTAAATCATATTTAAATATTTATCTCCTGCAGAATCTTTAATTTGAATCCAATTCAAATTAATTAATTCTCCCTCCAATTATTTAATTCAAATCTTATTTAAATTAAATAAATTTATTATATGGATCTCATCCAAATAATTATTATTTGAATCATATTCAAATAAATTAATTCTCTCATATTATAAAGTTATAATTTGAATCTCATTCAAATAAACTTTATAATAAATCATGTAATTTAATTGTATCCAATACAATTAATATTTTTCTTCATAAATTTGAATATTTCAAATTTTTCTTTCAACAGAGTTGATCCTTGTTGGTCCGTGGTGAGCTAGCAAGGGGACCTTATGAGCCTACAGATTATAAGCTCCAATGATCCAAGATTAATCAATTAAACTCTTTAATTAAATTAACTTTCATTCATTAAATACAGGGCAAACCACTATAGACCCATAGTTGAACTCTTATGCACTGTAGGACAAGTTGTGTCCATGGATATAATCAGTATAAGCAAGTTGATCCTTCACGAGCTGTTCATAATTACAGTTGGGTCAAATGTCCGTTTTACCCCTGTAATTACCTTTTTTCCTTAAGTACCACTGATTTCTCTAATGAACAATTTGTTTATGGTCCAACCATAAATTAAGTCCCTTTCGGGCCAGTGAGGGGGTGGGCCCCTTGTTCAAGACCCGAAATCAGCACTTAAGGGAACTACTCATCTACTTACCCTAGGAGTGAATTCCATATTGTGAAGTTTATGTTCCCAGCTCCCCATTTAGTCAAGTTCCCAAAATGGTAGGCTTATTGAGTCGGCAACTCGGGCCACTCTCACCCGTGCAAATCAAAGGACTGACCTCACAGACAAGAGTTCATAAGTCACTCAGGATTAAAATTGAGTCGCACATGATCGTCCTATGAAATATTAATCTCATCAATTAACGGATTTACAAAGAGAGATTAAATATTTCGCGGTTCGGTCTTAATACAAACTCTTTGTATAGGATACCCCACTAACATGTCTCCACATGAATGGTTTGGATCAAACCATTTGTAACTATTACAAAGTGAGTTGTATCCATAGTGCTACCAGGATAAGGCACCCAACCTTATCCATATACTATAGACCTTTAGGTTATTTCTTAAACATGATCCACCTATATGTCAACTACATACATGTTCAAGACTTCATATAATAACTTTAGATTTTTACGGTTAAGGGATAAATTAATATTGCATAATTAATAATTAAATTAATAAGCTAATAAATTACAAGGCTTTAAGGATCCCATAAGTGGCCACCTCGGTAGTTTCAAGATGATCAAGCTTCAGCTGGGATTCCTCTAGCCTTATAATTGAGTCAGCAATTTGAGCGAGCTTATCACTCAAATGTTGCACCTCAGCTCTAATCTTCGTCGCGATAGGAAGATTTTCTTGCTAGATTCTAAAGTATTCCTGCTAGATAGAGAAATCGTTGTTATGTAATTCTCTAAATAGTAGCGTTTAAGTCATCCACAGCTTCTGCATGCTCACATTTGATGAAATTGACAAACTGATACAATTCCATGGGATTAAACAAAATTCCTTATTGTTTTATATTGAAAGCCAAACAACCAACAACTGAGCTTCCAAAACAGGTTAAAATAAAAACAAATTCATCCTATAGCTCAGGCTCCTCAACCTGTCTCCTCCCATACACCTTCCTCTTTCGCTGGCCCTATCTCTTCAACTGGGCTTTCAGCCTCCGAAGTAAAAAAGTCATCAAACACCACTGTGGTTGCATCAGATTCATCCTGCAGCTTCTCAACCTCTACCTTCTGTTGTGGCAGCACTGATGTAGCTACATCAGTGTTTAGTTGTTGCTCTTCTACTTCACTGCTACGAATGCCTCCAGCCCTATGCTTGGCTTTCCTTTACCACTCAATCTCAGCTCGCCTTTCCTCTTCTTCTAAATCTTTTCTTTTGGTTTCTTCCTCCCCAAATTTGTTCTTTGGTCTTCCACTAAGGCTTTTTCTAAAGCCTCTTCATACCTTTTGTTCTCCCAATACTTTTGCCTCCATTCATTGGCAATATTGGCTGCTTGTTTAAGCACCTCTCCCATACTTCCTCCGATAACAGATTGTCAGTGTCTTCCTCACTAGGCTTAACAAGAAACACAGATGGTCGAGAGGGTTGAGAGCTCGTACCTGGTTTGGACGGAACAAAGACCTCCGATCGAACTTCCTCTTCTTCTTCTTCTACGAACACTCACCTCTGTTGAGCCCCCATCTCTCGGATCTCCTTCCACCAAGCCTTCGAACGGAGTCGAGGCCCACACGAACTACACACGCCTAAGTGGGCTTTCGATTCTTCTTTGGGCGCTGAAAAACCCTCAAAAGAACGAGTCCTCCTCGGCTCCGCCTTCATTTCAGGGTGCTCAAATGAAGACGGAACGAATGGAGGCAGTATTTGCTACACCGTCTTTTGCATGGCCTCCGAGATGGACGTCATGTCATCAAACAAGCACCAAGCTCTCCTTTGAATGTACGTCTGCCTCTTGATCGCCTCAAAATGTGTTGTCGTTAAACACACTTCTTGGAACCAAAAGAAATTTATAACACCTTACTTATCAATCAACGCTAAAGATATAGTATAGATGGTAAGTCCGGGATCGAACCACAGGGAGGTAAGATTTAATCTCTCCTAAACTAAACTAATATTTGGAAAGTTATAAAAATGAGGGTTTTGAAAAGAAAATGAAAAATATGCAAGAAATGTAAATTGTAATAGATGAATATTTTTAGTTTTTATATGAGAGAATTAATGTTAATAGATTGGGAATAGGGATTAGTTAATTTCAATTCTATATTTGAATTAAAGAGACATGAGTAAATCCAAGAATCCACAACTAAGTAGAAATCTAATTCCAAATTGACCTAATTCATAAAACTAGTCCAAATAGGTATTAATATCTAATTGTCCTAATTAATCAAACTTGAATTTCTTCCAATTTAATCCTAAATTCCATTTATGTATCTATCCTTCAGCGGTTTTCAATACTAAACGGAATTTGCATTAAGATCTAGGTATCATTGTTATGACAAATTAATTAACGGATAGTCTCCCCATTAATTCGATTTGTTGGTTAAACCTAATTAGTTCATACATGCATAATCACTGAAAGGGTCTTTAAACTAGGTATGAATCCCTAATCTTGCAACTAATTTCACAATTTTATTGCTCAACGCATTATGAAATTTGCATACAAGAAATCAATTATCATGAGTCGTTAATTCATTCAAATCTCAAGATCTATTAAGAATTTGCACAAGGTTCAACCAAGATTCATGAAATTAATCAAAAGATTACAAAGGAATTCTCAAGAAGTTGAAGAACGACTATCCTATTCCCAAAAGAAAGTACCTTTGGCTTGCATCTTCAAGAAATCTTCAAGAAATTGATGGAAGAATACAAGTAATTTGAGAGAAGAGTGAAAAAAAATGAAGTTGGCTATTAGATTTTTGGTAAAATTGCTCTCTAGTTTAAATTTGGGCATTGAAATTTTATTTATAGTATTGTGGTAGTGCCGTGACGCTTGTAGAGAGCATAGTTATGCTAAGACCAATGTAGTCGACAGCGTAGGGCATGGAGAATTAAGCGTTGCGACGGTGTGAAGGATTTGGCAAGCACGCGCGTGCATTTGAAATTTGCGTCAAAGTACGTAGCGTAGTTACACTTGGTGTAGACATCGTAACGTTGCCCTGTTTTATGCTCTCGGCTTTGCAACGTAACATTGAGCGTAATAGGGGCACAGCGACGCTCTTGATTTTTCACATGCACTGTGTTGAGTGTAATACTACGCTGTGATAGGGGCAGTTTTGTAATTTTCTTTAGTTCTTCAATTTTTGGTGCTCTAATGCTCATTTTTGGTTTGTTCTTGCTCAGAATGACTCTTCTACCCTTGAATTGATTATTTCCTACAAGATTAGAGAATTAATGAGTAAAAATGACTAATAAAGGTAGAGTTAGGTAGGGATTATAGCACTTTTAAAGTGTTATCACCCCTCCATCGATGAATGGCTGGTCGAAGATGAGCTAGAGTTTGTCTTTATCCCTAAAATGGAAGATTGAAGTTGAATCAAGTAGGGAGAATCCAAGAAGACAAGCTTCAAAATAAGTTCACTTCGGTGGCAAGAGAGGACACACGCGCAAACGTGGGTAGGTTAAAAGGTCAGATTTTGAGTAAATGGGCTCATGTCAACCTATTTATAGGTAGCCCTGTCCTACTGATTTTTAAATGACATCACCACCTTCTGGAATCTTCTGAAAATTATGCTTAGTTGCTGCCACATCATTATGCTAATGCGGGTGCACTGCCTGTGGGCTTATCCTTCTTAATTCAAATTAACACCTGCACACTTAAGTAGATAGTTAGAAAGTTCATCTAGCTAAACTCCCAAGTAGGTTTACAGGTCGAGGTGTTTCCTACGGTCATCTTAAATACCTATTCCTTTGACAAAACCAACCTAGACATAGTTTATTTTCAGGACATTCTTAATTATCTCAGTTTTTTTTATAAAATAAATAAAAGCTCAAAAATAAAGAAAAACGTACCTGTACAAGAGGATACCAACTTGTTCTACTTCAATAAGGGAAACTGAGGTTTTACTCTTATCTATTGTTCCACCCCAGTAAATCTTTACCCTCTGCCCGTTTACCTTGAAGATGTTGTTGTTTTTATCCCTCAAGTCTACGACACCATGTGCTTAGATTTTATGGATGACAAACGAACATTTCTACATCTGAAGGAATGCATTTCCCCAGCGGAAGCGTTTAATCCCTTTTGTGCCATGAATTTTCATTTAGAAAAATACAGGAAAAGCATAGAACAAATATTCTACAAGGTAAACAAAAATATCATTGCAGCATGCTCTAATGGAGAAGAAGAAAGTAGAAAATAACTTTACCCTCGTAGACTAATTCTTCTTCTCGAGATACTTTTCCACAAGATCACGAATAGCCAAAACTTTTCTTCCTCGAACTCAATGTACAGTAAACAACTTGGAACACTATCAATTGGTTTCCTCACTATGTCTCAGGGTAAGAAATCAAGGAGTTGTGGGCTCTTTTTGATTTTAGAAAAGAGAAGGAATTTTTTAGAGAGAAAAGAGTTTGGAGAAAAAACAATCCAAAAAATTCAGAGTTTTCTTCTCTTAACCATCCTCTTGTACGCGAGAGACTTAGGGGCCACTAACACAAAATAACTCCCAAAAGGGAGTTATTCTCTTTTTAATTACATCAAATTTAATTAAATAAAAATAATTTAATTAATTTAATTTAATTAATATATATTAAATATAATTAATTAATTAATTAATTATCATATATTTAATTTAATTAGAATCATATTTAAATAATATTCTCTCACACAACCTATAATTTTAATATGAATCATATTCATATTAAATTTAACCTGTAGGTTTTTTTATATTAATCTCATTCATATAATTAATATTTGAATCTTATTCAAATATTTATTTTTCTCATAATATAAAGTATAAATATTGAATCTTATCCAAAATTAACTTTATATTATAATGTATCTATATACATTACATTAATTGTATCATATACAATTAATTCCCTTATTTAATTTAAACAGTTCAAATTAATCCAAAATTAATTGCTTTTTATTATCCCTTAATGAGTTAGCAAAGGAGTTTTATGAACCTATAGATTAGAACCTCCAATGATATGAGATTAATTAATTAATGCCTTTAATTAAATTAATCAGTATTCATTAACTGCATGTCACTCCACCAAAGACCTACAGTTGTACTCATCGCACTATAGATATATTTTCATGTCCATGGATATAACCAATCAACAGTAAGTTGACCCTTCACAATTGCCCAGAACTACAGCTGGGTCAAACTATCGTTTTACCCTTGTAGTTACATCAACTCCTTAAGTACTACTGATTCCTCTAATGAACAAATAGTTTATAGTCCAACTATAAACCAACTCCTCTCAGGCCAGTGAGAGAGCGAGATCTCATTGTTCAAAACCCCGAATCAGCCCTTAAGAGAGCAATTATCTATTTACCCTAAATGTAGGAAGGAGTGAATTCCATATTGTGAAGATATGTTCCCAGCTTCCTACTCAAACAAATTCGTAAAATGGTAGGTTTATTGAGTCGACAATCTAGTCGCTCTCACCCATACAGATCAAAGGATTGCTCCCATAGGCCGGAGTTCATAACTCACTCATGATTAAGATCTAGTTACCTATGGTCTTCCTATGAAATGTTAATTTCTTAAATTAACGGTGTTATAAAGAAAAATTAAATATTTCGTGGTCCGGTCTTATACAAATTCTTTGTATAGGATACTTTCACTCACATGTCTCCACATGAACGACTAGAATCACGTCGTTTGTAACACTTTACAACATTTGTAACAATTACAAAGTGAGTCGTACTCGTAGTGTCACTAGGATAAGGCATCCAACCTTATCCCTATACTACATACCTTTTTAGTTCATACTTAAACATGTTCCTACTTGTATGTCAACCACATACATGTTTAAGTTTACATAATTTAACCACGGATCTTAGTTTATTGGATTTGAGTTAATGCAAACATAATCAAATAAAATAATTCTTTATTTTATGGATCAAATAATTTGTATTTACAAAAACTTACAAACTATGAGAATAGATTTAGGACATCAGTCCTAACAACATCAATGTTCACTTACTCAAGAGAGAGTGTCAATGATTGAAGTAGTCTATCGGTGATAAAAGCTTATCACTGATAGACGGCTATAATAGACTTAGTCTATTAGTGATAATAGTTTATTACTAGTGGACTTCATACTTTTAAGTTCCTACAAAAAGAAAATAAAAATAAAATCTATGAACCCATTTGATAACGTTCTCGTTTTTCAGTTTTCAAGAACAAACTTGTTTGATAGCATTATTGTTTTTTATTTTTAAATTTTAAGAAGCGTTTGAAAAAAATGCAAATTTGAGAACTAAAAAAAATTAGTTTCTTTCAGTTTCGTTTCTATTTGGTATTTATAGTTAACGTTTCATTTTAATAATCAAACCTAACAATTGGCACCTCAACAAATTCTTTTTTTCATTTTTTTAATTACTCTTTAATTAAAAAAAATAGAAGTAAAAAGAAAGTTGAACTAGTGTCGAGGGATTGAAATCGAGAAATAGGAGATGGGAGAGATGATGCAAAAGGAGAGAACGGAGAAGAAATTGGGAAGATTGGGAGAGAAGGTAGTGGAATAGATTGTTGAAAGTTAAAGCATGTTTTAATTTCAAGGATAAGTTATACATGAATTAAGACATTTGAGAGTTAAGCATATTAATGAATGAGAGTTGGTAATATCGTGAATTAGAGAGAGTTAGATACGTTAATAAATTAAGTATAAGACTTTAAATGTTTTATGTCTTTAATCAAGTATGAGAGTTATAGTTCATGGATATTTCCATAGAAATTTCCATAGAAATTTCAATTTTTTTTTTTAATCTACAATCAGCTATGCTAGCTTAATGATATTTTTTTTTCTCTTTTACGGTCAAGAAACAACATATTTTTATTCAAATCTTTTCCATTGAATTTTCACCTCAAACTTGAATTGATGTGAGTTCTTTAATATTCCTCTCATTTTCTCTTAAGCTCTATCTACTTCTAGAGTTTTCTTTTTCTTCTTTTTTTTCTTCATTATGTTGTGTTATGTTTAATGTTATACTTCTTACATTTTTTTTATGTTTAATGTTATGATTTTTCTATCCTTATTTTGTTGTGTTAGTTTAATTTTATGATTTTTCATTTTCTTATCCATTTCATTTTATAACAAACAATTTACAATTATTTTATAAGCAAATATTTCATGTTCTTTCATTTTGTAATTATTTTTTCATTTCTTTTTTAAATTTCTGCTCCCGCATTGACATTTACACAAATATTTTACAATATACATCTAAATATTGTTTTATTTTATAGAAATAATGATTAAAAATGGTCAACTATAGTCTGACTCAATTACAATCATAGTTTCATTAACTAATTATAACAATTTCCATCAATTTCCACAAAGTTTCCCGAAATTTCCATCAATATTTCTAAAATTGGGACCTCGATATTTTCATCGACATAGATATTTCGAACTTTGGTTGTGATAGACGCTGATAGAAGTCTATCAATATCTATCAGAACCTTTTACTATTTTCTGTAAATAGTTTGACGTTATTTCTGAAAATGTCTTACTTATTTAATATAACATGAAGCTTTTCAACATATATTTTCGCAAGGGCTGACTTTTTCAATTTTGTAGGCAGAAATCTTTAAGAAAATTTTGAGAAATTCCAATATTTAAACATAAAAATCCATATTCTTAAAAAAAAAAAAAAAAAAAAAAATTGAAAGAGGAAATATATAAAAAGCTAGCAAACAATACTCAGGGTGTAGAAACAAAAATAAAGGGTCTCAAACTATTTCGGAGAAAAAGAAATGAATATTTGAAAAATTGAGCCTAATTATAGAAAAAAAAAAGAAAAAATAGAAATGGTAAAACTAGAGGGATCTTCGAAAAGGAAGGCCAATAATTGTCCAATTATAACGCAATCATCCAACAACCTCAACTCCATATAAAATCTCCCATGAGAGGGGAAAGGTAAGAAGCAAATAGGAAGATTTAGCACTACAAGAACCAACCCAAAAAAAAAAAAAAAAAAAAAAAAAAAAAAGGAAAAAGAAAGAAGGAAAAAAGTAGTTGAAAAAAATGGAGTGTTGTGGGCGAATTCCCAGTACTTCACTTGGGGTAATAGCCATCTCCTTTCTACTGGTAGTCCTAGTGGGCGTCCCTAAGGTAGAGGCCGACACCAAGCCACTGGTCGCATTAGAAAACCACGGCGGGCAGATGCTTACAGGCAATCTGGATCTGTCGGTGGTGTTTTACGGGCGGTTCGGTCGGATCCAAAAGAACACACTCAGGGCATTTTTGAAGTCATTGAACCAACGTGGTCCGACTGGGTCTGGGTCACATGTCTCGTCCTGGTGGCGCATGGTTAGTGCCTACGTTCCCGGTGGTGCCGAAATCAAAGTCAATGTGGTGAAGCAATATGTAGATCCTCATTATTCTCTTGGAAAAGTTATGACAAGTGATTTTATTAAGATTCTTGTCAAAAACGCCATCGTTGGGTTGCCACGTGCCATCCCCGTGATCGTGGGAGCCAGAGACGTGTCGATTCAAGGGCTTTGCATGGGGAAATGCGCAGCGCATGGAGTTATTGACGGAACTCCGTATGTGATTATTGGAAACCCAGAGACTGAATGCCCAGGAGCCTGTGCATGGCCATTCCACCGAGCCGATTACGGCCCAGCAGGCGCCATCCTCAAGCCACCAAGCGGCGATGTTGGAGCCGATGCCATGGTTGTGTCATTGGCCTCTGGCTTGGCCTCCATAGTCACGAATCCATTTGAGACAGGCTTGTACCAATTCGGCGAGAAGGCTAGCATAATCGAGGCCTCCACTGCCTGCCCAGGCATGTTCGGCACTGGGGCCACCCCTGGCTACACCGGCAAGCTGACCGTTGACCCTCGCACTGGCGGCGCTTATAATGCCGTTGGGTTTAAGGGAAAGAAGTTTCTTCTTCCTGCTCTTTGGAACCCTAAGACTTCCTCTTGCTGGACTGTCATGTAAATGAAGTCCCCCACCCATGTTCCTTCTGCTTTTTATGTATTTACTTATTGACATTTTTGTTCCATGTTGAGTTTAGCACTATTCTTTCTTTCTTCTCCATTGAAAATTAAAATAAAAGTTGTAACAAAAACTACACATTTTTTGTTATTTTTTTTAATTAACAAAGATAATTGCATATGTGCAAAACAGATTTATGTGAAGCTATGGGCCCGTTTGATAATGTTCCCTGTTTCTCGTTCTCTGTTTCTTGTTTCTTGTTTCTTCTTTTTTGAGAACAAGAAACAAGAATATATTTGATAATTATTCTTGTTTTCTTTTTCTTGAAAAAAAAAAGAACAAAAACATAAACTTGTTTAATAATTATTTCCTGTTTTTCGTTTCTCCTTTTTTTATAATAATATAATATATAAAAAAAGATATGTCATACATTAAACATAAAAAAAGATATTGTCAAAAGTTTGTATCATCTAATACAAGTAAGGTCTCGATGATAACTAAATACAATAACAAAGTTGCATCTATCCTACATATGTTGCCCAAATTTGAGTTGCATCTATCCTACATATGATGCCCAAATTTGATCGACAATGTCATCTCTCAGTTGAGCCATTTGTCTTAAATGATTTCGACTCACATCTAACTCAACTATACTGTTCTGCAAATTGTTTGGCAAACTCTCTATATCTTCAACGATCATTAATTCATTGCTAAAGTCGTTAAATAGATCATCTTGACGATCATTCAATCTAATATAATTGTGCAACATGTTGTTGGTATATATTTTTGTGTGTTGACTGGGTAAGGAGGCATTTATTTAAGAATAGGGAATCGAGCCTTCAACACGCCAAAACAACGTTCAATGATATTTTGTAGTGAAGAATGTCGATAGTTAAACACTTCTTCTCTACCTTGAGGGCGATGTCTCCTTTCTCTAAAATCTCGTAAATGATATCTTTGATCGCAAAATGGTGCCAAAAATTCAGACAATTTGAATATCCTAAATCGACAAGTCTACATAAAATAAAACAAACAAAAACTTATCATGAAGTCAAATGTTGAACTAAAATACTAAAAGCACAAAATTATATACCTCTTTTCGGCATAGGAAATTTATTCTTAGGATACTTGATACATTCATGATCCTTCCCAACCAGACATGACATATGTGAATAACATATCAAATGAACAGGCACACATTATATTCCACGTTGTGTTAGTTTTTCTTCCACGAAACAATATTTGTTCGTTTTGGGAAATACATGCAGCAATATGAGTGCCATCAATAGCACCAATACAATCCTGAAAAATAAGCATAAACATAAATATATTCTCAAAATATTATATTTTTGAAAAAGAAATCAAAACATTAACTCAAAAGTATTACCTTAAAGAAAGGGTAATATTTCGATTTTGATATGATCTCTAGTGGTACAGTGTCCATGCTGGGTGGGCAAATAATTTCTACTCCAAGCTTACAAACCTTCCTCAAAACAAGGTTAAAAGCTCGAGAAATAGTTTGACCTGAATGTTGAAACCTTTCTGTTGCTATACAATTGCTTTCATTATGTGATATGATTAATAAAAATATAGCAACTTTTTCTTGAACGGTGAGATACCTAGATGCTAATTTCAAATATGTCAGATTTTAAATCTTCACAAAACCTTATGAATGTTGCTCTTTTCATCCTAAAACAATCAAAACATCTTCTATCGTTTCCATTTAACAACTCAATCACATAGTCATGACCTTTTAGTGCAGAGGTTCTACATGGTTGTCTAGAAGATTGTATCTTGTGAAAGCCGACATACAATAAATTGAAAAAGATGTACATGGCATCATCATCGTTGTCAGAATCAAAATTCTCAAAGTCATTGTCTTGAATCAAATCCATCTCACTTCAATAGTATATCCCTAAATCAAACATGAGAAAAGAAATTTGAAACATAAATCAAATCTATCTCATCACTAGAATAGTATAAAATATCAATGTTCAAACATAAACTCCAAAAGGAATCACAATCATAATATCCATGTTCAAATAACATAAAAGCACAAAACCAAACAACAAAATGACATAAAACTAAAATACCCCTAAGTAATGTCTAGATTCTATTTATGAAATCTTTCTTCCTTGAATCAGGCATGAGCAAAAATAATTTTCTCCAAGCAAGATCTCCATGCAAAAGTTTCAGTACTTTAGTATAAGCCTCTCCATCAATATCCTCCATTGTATTTAAAATTTTGAAACATTCCATCAGCTCTTCATCAACTTCATCTTTTTTCCTTGATGATTGACCCTCATCAACTTGACTAGCGGTAGAACTAAAAGATTTTTTTCTCAAGGATGTCATTTTTTCTCTTTGCGTTCTCAGCATACACATCTATAAATGAAGAAAGGAAACTACCAAATTTGTCCCTCTTCCTTCGAACTCGTTTTCTACTTTTTTTTCATTATCATTTTCTTCACCAACAAAGTTCGTAATTGTAACGACCCGAGTTCAGGAGGGGGACATGAATGAACCGAGATTACATCTGAATGAGAGGGATCCTGAGGACATGAAAGCATGGTTAAGAAAGGCTTAAAAGAATTGAAAGTTACTACCTATACCAACAAGGTGCACCTTTTTTTTCGGTAGCTCAATCATAAGAACTCCACAGTTAAGCGTGCTTAGCTTGGAGCAATCCTATGTTGGGTAACCTCCTGGGGATTTTCCTAGGATGCATGTGAGTACGAACACAGCATCTTGACAAGACTCGTGTTGGTTTGTGGGGGAATGTCGGGGCCACTTCCAACATCATTTTCATCTTCAAAATTTGAAGGAAGTTTTGTTGATGGGCAAGCATTTACCCCTGTAGTAATAGTATCTCCAAAAATCCTCATAAGCTTTGCATAATGTGGGAAACCATTTTTTTTTTTTTTTTTTTACTTTTTAGCTCTCTTATTCACCTATAAGAAGTAGCACAATAATATATAACATCAACCATAACTTGATAGATGATTAGAAATGGAAAAGAAAAGTACTTGCAATTTAATTATACCTTAAAAAGATCATTCCATTGCTCCTCTTCTAGAGTAATAGTGCCCAATAATGGATCCCAACCATTTTCTGTCATATCACTCAATATCTGTTTGAAGTATTTGTAAATTTGTCTTAATTTTTTAAACTTATTTTTCAGTTAATCATGAGTATAAGCATATCCAGTACTAGCATTTAGTTGGTTCTTCATATAATTCCAACTAGTCCTTGTAAATGTTGTGGTTGGTCGATTGTCGTTTGCAACCTCTTCATCCATTAAGTCAACAAATCGAGCTTCATTCTTGTCTGGCCATGATCCTTCATTTTTCAATCCATCAATTTCAACAACCTCATCAACACAATGTTTTTCGGATGATTTTTGTGACAACTAGAATGTAATATTTTTTTTATAAGAACAACTAGAATGTAATATTAAAGTTGGTATAAAAAATAAAACCAATAAAACCAGAAAGATACAAGAATAATACAAAAAAAAAACACATAACAAAACAGTAGAAGGGCCCTTGATTTGTTACTTTCTTGCTTTCCTTTTTTGTCATATTCATAAAGAAAATCAATCAATGGAAAATAGGAAATCATAACATTTCTAGCTCTGCCTTTCTCTCTGTTTGGGTCCATTTCTAGCTCTGCATTTATATATTGATTTGTTTATGGCAACAATTTCGTTAACAGTGAAAGAGATTTCAAATTGAGTTAAAGTTTTTAGTACAAAAGACTTATATTTTACCTGCTGGAATGAAAGAGAATCTTACATTGAATAACAAATGGGAAAAATAACTAGAATTAAGGGAAATTTTTACAGATAAAAAAAATGTCAAACTATTTACAGAAAATAGCAAAAAAGTTACTGATAGACATTGATAGACTTCATTCAGCATCTATTTTTTTTTTTAACAAAATACGAGTGAAGGGGGATTAGTAGATGCACCCAGACATCTCAACTAGGTTGACACATCTTTAGCATCCTCATCATATCTCAGAACCACATCAGAGAATCTCATTCCACAAAAAAGAATATACAAGAGAGTTCAAGGAGAAGTAACCCCAAATGCCAAGGGGAGAGGCTAGAGAAAAGTCTTCCAATTCAAGGCAATGGAAGAGACATCATAGTTACAAAAAGTAGCATTCTTAGAGCACCAAGATGCTAAGAGGTATAAAATATCTTCCCTAAGATGAGTAGCCGACTTGTCCATTGAGGAGAAAGTTCTATTGTTTCGTTCCAACCACAAGCTCCAGCAGATCGCTCCAATGCAGTTGCTCGAGATGATTCTTCTTTTAGTAGTTTTTTAGGATTGGAGCAATAAATCCACCATGTCATGTAAAGTGTTTGGGAGCCTGTCCATAAAGGTGCCAATGAAGAAATAACTCCAAATAGACTTAGAGTAACTACAGCTGAATAACATATGCTCCATGGTTTCATTTTGCTCTTTACAAAGGATGCACCGATTGGGATTGAGGCACTTCTGAGGATTTCGGGCTTGGCATCTGTCCATGGTGTTCAGACTGTTATAAAGAATAGTCCAGATGAAGACCTTACACTTTTTTAGGAAGGTCAGTAGACCAAAGATTACCCACAGGCTTGACTGGTAAATTATCTGTAGAGTCAATCAAATGAAGCTTTAAAGATTTAACATCAAACATGCCATTGGAGTTAAGGTTCCAAGTGATATGGTCCAATGCTTCAGATGTGGTGGGAGTAGCCCAAGCTACCGAATGTTCAGCCCAAAGAGCTAATTCTCTATCCCTCAACGACCTTCGAGGAAATAAATTCCATTGTCTCGTTTTCGGGATCTAAGCTTCTTTAACCGTAGCAAGAGGATGATTAGAGATTGCAAATAATTGAGGCAGCTGTTGTTTGAGGGGTCCCAGTCCATTCCAATTCTGATACCAGAACAAAGTGCTGCTGCCACTGGAGATATTCCACTTGATGTTGCTGATAACATTTTGCCGAAATTTTATAATACTAAACCAATGAGATTTAGAGCCAGCATTTGAACAGAACACAGGTAAATTCTCCGTGGGATCGATTCTGTATTTAGCTTTAATGACTTTCTTCCACAAACCATCAGGTTCAGACAGGTATCTCCAAATCCATTTAGACAAAAGAGCCACATTAGAGATTCTAATGTTATCAACTTCGAGCCCATCTTTATATTTAGGCAGGGTCACAAGGTCTCAACTAACAAGGTGAGACCCCCCTTTTCTGTCAGATCCTTCCCAAAAGAAATCTCTCATGAGCTTTTCAATGTTTTTACATACAGCAGCAGGGGCTTTGAAAATGGAAAGATAATATGTAGGTAAGTTGCTGAGGACTGCTTGAGTAAGAGTTAACCTACCTCCTTTGGAAACATAAGAGAACTTCCAAGACGTGAGCTTTCTATCAATCTTCTCAATGATTGGGTTCCAAAAAGTATGGGACTTGGGATTGTCTCCAAGAGGCATACCAAGATAGTTGATAGGGAAGGAGGAAGATTTGCAGCCCCAAATCATCTCTGTTTCATATTGCCTCGTGCGTGTTCAAGCTCGCGAATGTAGTTTCTGTAGGTTAACTTTCAAACCAGAAGCTTCTTCGAAAGATTTTATCACGAAGTGAAGGTTTGAGATGTATCTCTCTTCAACCACAGAAAAAAGAACAATATCATCGACAAAGAGCAAATGGGAAACTTGTACCTCGTTATGCATACCTGTATACCCCAGAATTAGACCTTTCTATTGAGCTACATCGATGAGTCTGGATAGGTAATTCATTGCAATAACAAAGAGGAAAGGGGAGAGGGGGTCCCCTTGTCTAATACCCCTAGAAGCCTATATGTATCCTTTCGGTTTTCCATTGAGCAGAATGGAATATGAGATAGATGATAAAGAAGCTTTGATCCAACCATTTCAGCGATTCGGGAAGCCTTTTAATTTAAGAACCGAGAGAAGGAAGTTCCAATTGATCTTGTCGAATGCTTTTTCAATATCAAGTTTGAAAATAATCCCCTATTTTTTACTGCACCTCCAGTAATCGACAATCTCGTTAGCAATAAGAATAGGCTCTGTGATCTGTCTACCTTTCACAAAAGCAGATTGGTTTGGAGCAATCGTGTTGGGGAGGACAATTTTTAATCTTTCAGCTAGCACCTTGGCAATGATCTTATATATACTTGTGGTCAAACTGATTGGCCTGAATTTAGAGACCGTTTGGGCTTCTACTTTTTTAGGAATCAACGAAATATAGGTAGCATTAATCTGCTTGTTAATAATACTTTTCTAAAAAAAAATCATGGAACAATTCCATCATATCAAACTTGAAGATGTTCTAAAAAATTTTAAAGAATTCTATAGTGAATCCGTCAGGTCCCGGAGTTTTGTTGCTTCCTAGAGATTTCAGGCAAGTTTGAACTTCATTTTCATCAAAGGGCTTGATAAGATTGCTAGCCTGAATAGGGTTGATCTCATTCCAATCTAAATTTCAATTCAGCCATCTTCCCCCTCTTTCAGCTGTGTAGATCTCTTTGAAGTATTCAACGAAAGCTTTTTCAATTTCTTCATCTGAGTAAAAGCTCTCACCTTGAGTATTTTTTATTTCAGAAATGAAGTTGAATCATCTCCTAGCCATGCAAGTTTTATGAAAGAAAGCTATATTTTCGTCACCTTCATTGAGCCATTTGAATTTTTAGAGCTGTCTCCATTTTCTGGCTTCCAAAAGCATGATATTTTGCAAGTTGACTTTCAGAGCTAATCGTCTACTAATGTCTTCATCTGTGATATTTCCCTGTTCCTCAATTTGGTCGATCTCCTCAATTTGCTTAGATAAATCATTGGCCTGCTTGATGTCCTTTCTAAATGTTCTGGCATTTCATGTTTTCCACTGAGCTGCTAGATATTTTAGCTTTTTCATCAAAACGAATCCCGGGTGACCTTTTCTCCAGGAGTATGCCAAGAGTTCTATACAATAACTTCAAATGAATTGTGTGTCAACCATCTGTTATCAAGTTTGAAAGGACAAGGATCCCACTTTAAGCTTTTAGATTCAAGGAGCATCGGATAGTGATCTAAAGTTGTACGAGCAAGACGTTGAACTTGATGTGTATTAAATTGTTGCTCCCAGTTGGAAGTGTACAAAAATCTATCAAGTTAGGACATAGCAGGACATCTCCTTAAATTAGTCCAAGTGAATTATCCAATTGGTTCGGGGGGTTCCATTAAGCCAGCAAGTGATATTAGATTGTTGAATTTCCTCATGTTTAATCTAGAAGGCTTGTTTAAAGTAGTTTCATGAGCCCATCTATAAACATTAAAGTCTCCTCCCATAATCCAACAAGGATAGCATATGTTGATCAAAAGGTGTAGCTTTTCCCAGAAACTCTTCCTAGTTTCTTCTATTAGCAGGCCCGTATACCCCAGTAAGCCACCAAAGAATACCATATGTTCTTTTAATCTAAATAGATAGAGTGTATATCCCCTCAATAGAGTTAGTGACCTCAATATTAAGAGAATCCCAAACAATAATGAGACCACCAGCCGATCCAATTGCTTTGATATAGATCCAAGCAATACTTATAGAGCTCCAAAGAGCTTTGATAATCTTGTTATCAATGAAAGAAAGCTTTGTTTCGGAGAGGATCACAATGTCAGGACTAGTTGCCGTTATGACATTCTTGATTATAGCTCTTTTAGAGGAAGAGCCCAACCCTCTAACATTCCATGATAAGATCTTCATCTGCAAACAAAGTACCCCTGTTGTTCTTCCTCTGTGTTATCCCTTTGCTTGTTTTTTGAATCTGGATAATGCAAAAATTGTTCAATTCAAGACATCTATTTTATTGCCTTTGGAAATCGTTGTTTTCAACCTTGTCATCATTTGTTGATTCACCCCTGTTAATTGTCTCATCAACTACTTCCTCAAATAGGATATCCAGGTTGCCGTCAGCGATAGTCTCTCTATTTCCCTGTAGACTTCTTACATCTTCATTCCTATCAATACCAACATGATCATCTATTGGTGTTTCATCTGGACTGGAGACCAGATTATTTGCAATAGGAGAATCTCCTCCCCCTCCCATATCAATATAAATTTCATCGATTTCTATAGTATTGCTTGATTCAGACACACGACTAGATTTAGTCTGTTGTACTTGGCCTTTTTTGAAATGCTCTTTCAACAGAGGTGTTTGATGTTCCTGTGGGCTATCACATCCCTTTGATTGGTCTGCTACTTGTTGAGCTACTGTTTCATTTTGGGCCTTCTTTTGGGCTTTGCGGATATTCTTCTGGCCCACCTGATTTTTTAACATCACAGTAGCCGGTGCAAGAGATGTATCATATATAATAGTGCTGTTTTTTGGGGAAGGAAAAGTTACCTTTTTCATCTTTTTAGGGCCCTGAGGAATGGTTGATGTATGAGTGTCAGTAATGTTCTTTTCTTCTATTACCTTTTGCTTCCCTTTTCTATTTCTTTCTTCTTGCTCATGATAAGACTTTACGTCTTGTCTCTGAGATGTGGTCTGATTACGTGTTCTGGCTGCAACATCTTGGAACAAGAAACATTCTGACATTGGATCATCAGGTCTGAATTTGACAGCAGCATCCCTTTTGAATGATCCATGGATTTTCGGATGTTTGCCGATAAACCATTTTCCGTTCGCCGGAGTAACCGTTGTGATAGGGTAACTTTGACCTTGTTCATCAGTAATGTTAATCAAAGCTAGTACAAATCCACAATAGTTATCCTTTACTCGAATCAATGCTTCCGTTAGGTCCAGTTTAAGCCAAGTATTTCTCCCAACATCTTCAAATCCACCACATGCTTCACCAATTTGCTTGAATACATCAATGTTCCAAGCGTGGAGAGGTATACCTCTGAATTTCAGCCAACCTCCATAGCTTGGAATAAATTTCTGATATGCATGAATCTCTGGTGACCATTCTTCAAATTTCACTATATAAGAGCCCACTGTTACCCATCCTTTATTGAGACATAATAGTCTAGTTGATCTGGGTCACGGATGGATACTAAGGCTTTATCAGCATGAAAAGGGTTGAATGAGTCCACTATTTCATTTGCTTCCCTTAAAACCTCTATAATTTTGATCCAATCATCATGGAAACATCTCCTGGTTAGCATAATTAGATTCTTCCATTTTAATACCTCCACCTGTTCATTTTTGTAGTAAAAAATATATTTTCTTTCAAATGTTTCCCATTCTGTTGAACTTGAGGATTGCAATGAATCTGATGAGTCATCTGTACTGGAGAGCACTTTTACATATGCTGGTCTTTTCTCCATCTTTCCAACGTAATGTTTTCTCTTTGGAAAACTTCCTCTGCTCGATTTATCTAGGCTTTCTTTGTCCGCAATCTCTCTGAATGTTAACATATTGTGAAATGTCATCCATCCTTTCCTCTCAACTCCTTCAGGGATCATCAAGCAACATTTTCTACCTTTATCATCCACCCTGTAAATTTCCACGATGTATCCACTTTTATTTGAAGTCTTCTCGATCCATAAAGTGAATGCATCATGTCTTTTTTCCTGGAAAAACTTATTGTTTCTGGGGATTTTGAGTAGTGTTGTAAATGATGCTCGCAACCAATCGAGTGATTCTGGATAGATTGACATAGTAAAGGATTTGTAAGCTCCGATTTCTTATAGAAGGACATTGTTTCCTCCTCTACTCCTGTCCAAACTTACTGTGAAATCCTTCTTCTCCACTATGATGTAACGGGGTAGGTGTCTGTGCAGGGCCATCGGCCGGTGGCCGACAAGAATGTCAACCACCGGTTCTCTTTCTATCTCTATCTCTCTCTCCTTCTCTCTCGTCTCTCTCTATCAGCATCTATCAGTGATAGACTTCTATTATTTCTATCAGACCCTGATAGACTTCTATCAGCGTCTATCACAACTATCTAAAAATTTTGCTATTTTGTGTAAATAGTTTCCTTTATTTTTCTATTTTTAAAACTTCCCTTAGAATTAAAGTTAATTATCTCTCCATCTCTAAACTATCTAAAATAATAAACTAAAGACACACATGACCCAGTTTGTTATTGTGCACATAATTGATTAAGATTAATTGATAAAACTTGGGATATCTCATTTCAATTTGTTTTGTTGATATCTAATATCTATTTTCTAAATTTCCAAATCAATCATTTGCTTTACCAATGAAGGAGATGTAGGGTCAAGTAATTGAAAAAGATTTGCAAGAGAACTCATATACTTATAGCTTCCATAGTGCAGAATCCAAGTTAGATCTAAGTTGTAGCTCTTCTAATTAATGCCCAAATGAATTACATCCCATTTCAGTATTTCTTTATCGTTCATTAGCCTTATAAAATCAAGTTTTAAGGTTAAGACTAATAATATTAATGCACAAAATGGATTTCAACATAATTGCAGTAATCATATTTTAGAACACGGGAACAAACAAAAATCAACAACTATTGAAACATGCGAATTGGGTAGAAGAACCAATACAAATCCATCATTCTTTGAACATAATTTGCAAGTTTGGAAGTTTGAAACAAAAAAATTTGAAGTTGAAGAAAGATATCAGTGAGAGTGAATAGAGCACAAAGAGATATGATGCACGTTGTATTTTTTAAAATGAAATAAGTACTTGTGTGTTTGCCTTAGCTTGAGAGGAGGAGAGAGTAGATGCCGCTGCTTTTCTTCAACCTTGATTTTCTTCAATGGCTGAGAGGAAGAAGGATTCAACGAAGAGAAATCCTAGAACTAGGAGAGAAGGAACAGACAAAAAGTTGGGAACGAAACAGGAGAAACTATTTTTTCTGGTTCCCTAAAATTTCTCAAATTTTTAGGAACGTTTTTTAAATTTTGGGAACAAGAAACAACAAACGTTATCAAAAAAATCCGTTTCTTAGAAAATTGAAAACAGAAACAGGAATCAGGAACGTTATCAAACGGGCTCTGTGTTTTCATAATGATTACTTGGTTCTTATTTTTATTTTTTCTACTAGTTGTATAAAATGACAAAATTGATATTCTTTTTTCTTTCCATTATTTAATTTAATTATACACCTTACTTTGAGTGATGCGTATAATGAGGTGGACCTAGGGT
Source organism: Lagenaria siceraria (assembly GCA_002890555.2). NCBI lineage: Eukaryota > Viridiplantae > Streptophyta > Magnoliopsida > Cucurbitales > Cucurbitaceae > Lagenaria > Lagenaria siceraria. Next base: position 14,584,607 of record CM016483.1, on the reverse strand, counting down.
TCTAAATCTAAGAAGGATTAGAGAATATAGATTTAGGCCGGCCAAGGAGGCTTGGACCTTAACCCACAAGAAATTTATGGTTTCTATTGATGTGTAACTATTTATATTGTAGTTTGTTTTAGTTCACAAATTTCATTATCTTATTGAGTTTATTTTTTTTTATAAGTACTTGAGTTGTTTATTCATTGTGTCCAATGGCTACAACGTTTTATGATGTTTATTTAGTTGCGAGTTACATGTTTTTCATTCAATAGGGAAAATATTCCATATCACTGGTTTATAGTTGAAGGTTGGCTCACTTCCTTTCATTATTAGTTATGTCATGGGGTAATATGCTATGAATTTAGAGCTAAAAGCATTAAACGAAAGGCATGTGTAATCTTGTAGACTTTATATCTTGTTTTGTTGGTTGTTTTCTAAAGAAGGTGTGAATTTTTTATATTATATTATAGAATAATAACTTAATTAGAATATAAAGAATTGAATAATAAATAGACACCAATAAACTTAACAAAGGAAAATAGCATAAAAGGAAAATACAAGAAAGGAAAATATAATTAAGCCATAATTTTCTTTAACACTCTCCCTCAAACTCAAGATGACAGAAATTATTGAAGAAAACTTTCAAACCAAATCATGGCATATATGGGCTGGAAACAGAGACCATGAAAGACTTTTGAGCCGGAAACAGAGACCCATGTCAACGTTTGTCTGTAAATTCTTTGACTCTTCCTCTTGGTCTAATTGAATGGTTTCTTCTTCCTTCTTCCTTGGCCCTCTCTTCTCTTCTTTGTCGCCTAAGTCACTCCTCCTCTTGGTTTATATCTATGAAATATAGAAGTCTAGAGCTTCCAAGAGAATGGGTTATACACAACAAGAAAACGCACACACATTAATGTATGTATACACACACACATATATATCTAAAAGAAATTTGAAACAAATCAAAGAAAAAGCAACCGGCTCCCGGGAATGGCACCAATTTGATCCGATCGGAAAAGAGTGTCGAATTCCCTCTCGACCAATCAAATAATATCTATAACTCCGAACCAAACTAAAACTGTAGTAATAGTTGGTCGGATCAATCCACCGGGAGCACTTGTGTTTCTCTTTGATTTAATAACAAATTCCCTTGGATAACCAAATTGCATCAAAAGTAAATAGCAAGAATGTAAAATTTAATATTAATAGAGAAAAGCCTAGCATGGGGAATTGGATTCCACCCATTCAATTGGTTGATCATAGAATGCTAAAGATAATTACTTGTGATTAATGTACTTTGCCTACTTGTTTGGATTGCTAAGTCAAGCGTCTTAATTAATTAATTAATCTCTTAATTAAACTACATGCTTGATTGATTGGGTTCAACGGTATCCATATAAATCAAACATTCGTATTAAGCTTAGGGGATTTCACTAAGTCGATTAATTCCTTGAATAGCCTAAGTTATTAATCAATTCATTTTTAAATTAAATCAATCATGCAATTTTTTGTCAAAGGGTTATTCTAAACAACCTTTCAATTAACACACAAGCATGCTTTGACTCTTGCTACATTAAGATTAAAATAAAATTATGTGTCACACAATATATGTTATTCTCTATCCTAACAATGAAAAGATGATGGTTGATCAGTCCATAAATAAATTCAAAGCATTGAAGTTAAATCTCATTCAAGAAAAATAAAAATTACACTTGATCTTAGGCAAAAGGCCGAGAAAGGTATAAGAATAATAGAAATTCAGCAAACAATTTAGTAGAAACAAGTTCTCACATCCAATTTGAATGGGTTTCTAACCTAACCCTAGACTAAAAAGAACTTATTTTAGCCACAAATTATGTTCAACGATCTTCTCATGGCTAAGATTATTAAAGTAAGACCAGAAAGCTAAAAAACTTATATTGTACATGGATAGATGACAAAAAAATGAAGAATACGAGTGGTTATTCGCCTACAACGGCAACCCAGATTAAAAGTTATGCCCTAATTACCAAAGAAATATTTTTATAAATGTGCGAGAGCACCGTGACACTACCTAACCCTAGACTAGAAAGAACTTATCTTAGCCACAAATCATGTTCAACGATCTTCTCATGCCTAAGATTATAAAAGTAAGACAAAAAAGCTAAAAACTAATATTGTACATGAATAGAGGATGAAAAAATGATGAAAACGAGTGGTTATTCGCTTAAAACGGAAACTCATATTAAAAGTTATGCCCTAATTATCAAAGGGTCGTTTTTATAAATGCACGAGAGCGCCCATATTTTAGCGTCGTGACAAGGTCCTTTAGGGGTTTTGGTCTTTTGGCTTTCATTTGATCTAATTGCTTCATTAGGATCCCGAATTTGTCCGTTTTAGCTTAGTTTTCTTCCTAACGTTCGATTCTACCTCCAAATTGCTCGATACCTATAAAATAACAAATTAAACACATTAAATAGTATAACAATCTAGAATTAAATTGAGCAAAATAGCATATTTAAGGTGCTATCAACAATCGAGATGTCCGTCATTTGAATCTCCCTACCTCTATTATATTAAACAAGATCGTACAAAATTAAATTAAATTTAAGATTTTGCGGCTTTCTTACGAGTTTAGTACTAATTTGTTAGTGCTAAACTAATTTAGTACTAAAATAGACATACAATTACTAATTTTAAAATTTATTTTTAAAAATAGGATATTTATTGGGAAAAAAAGTCTAATTACTATCCACACTTTTATACACACAAAATTTGTTAGTTAGTAATAATTTTGCCCAATTTCTTGCTCTTAAAGCCCTTTGTTTAAATAACCACTTTCCTTTGTGGTTGTTTGTTGAAGCTCTCCAAAGACCTCTCTCTTCGTTGTGTTTCATGGCTTAATAAATTTTTTTGATGGAAGAAGTACATTTTTTGTACTTAAATTTTGTGTTTAGTTTCTATTTGGTCCTTAAGTTTCAAAATGTTATACTTTGAATCTTCAAATATTGAATTTGATTTCAATTTAGTACTTAGGTTCTAAAAAGTTACAATTTTACCTTAAATTTTGAGTTTTGGTTCAATTTAATTCTTAAATTTCAAGATTTACACTTTTAACTTTGATTTTAACTAAATATTTACTTTCAATCTTTAATGTAAATGTTTATTAGTTAATTTTAAAGCATTAAAAGAATCCTAATTAAATTAAGTTTCACAATTTTTTCATCACTATTAAATTATTTTTAGAATGTCACTTCATAATTATTGTTAATTAATCAATAGATATTAACGACAAATACTGACAAGTGAGTATTTAGTGAAAAACTAAGGTTATATGTTTAAATCTTGAAACTTCAAGACTAAATTGAAATAAAACTCATATTTCAAATGTAAAATTGTTGCATTTTGAGACTTAAGAACTAAATTAAAATTGAAGGACTAGTTAAAATCTAAAGATGAAATGAAAACATATATATTTTTTTCTTTTCTCTTTTTGAAGAAGAAAAAAAGTTTAGTAATTGAAAGCAAGGATAACCTTCAAAGCGTATTTGTACGATGTACCAATATATATATATATATTCGTTCATCTTAGTGTCTATTAAAATACTTGGGCCACGCACATTTCTTAAGGTATTTGCTTCCAACTTCAAGTGTGTGGAATGAGTTATTCTACCCTACTTTATGTTTGGACTCCAATTATAATAATTGGTGTTTCTAACTATTAATTATAACCTACAATTAATTTTAGTATCACCATTTCAAATCCCACTTTGTAACCGTATTTACTATTTCCTACTCAAAATCTATTTCTCTCTTTGATGCATTGTTAAACATTTTCTATCCAAACTAAAATAGTTTGCTGATAACTCTCAAAATGAGCTTGTTTTATGTCTCTAATCTCGCTCGTTTATTATGTTTAATGTACTTAAATGTTTATATTTGTAGGAACTTGAGCAAATCATGCATTCTGAAGTGTTATGGGCCATTCGGGGTTAATTTGAAGCTAGGAATCATCTGCGACATCCTAGGCCTTAATAGGAGAGAGAATGACAAAATAGTCCCCAGACAAGAGCGTTGCAGTGCTTAGGCGGCGCTACTGCACGACATCCTTCACAGAAGGCTAAAAAGGGTAGAGCACCACGGCGCTGTCATGTAGCGTCATGGCGTTGTCGCGCGATTATAAATTCTGCACTTCGATTTTTTTAGGTTATAACTTTTGATTTGGGTGGCCGTTTTGGGCGAGTGACCACTTATCTATCCATGTACAACATCAGTTTTTAGGATTTCTTTCATCTTTTTTCTGTAATAAAGTAAAATGATGATGGGTCTTCTCCATTGTCATGGGAAGGTAAGATTTGTGGGTTTTCTAGTTTAAGAAATTTTAGAGAAACTCTTTGTAATTTTGGGAGTATTTTGATAATATGATTCTTGCTTATAGGTTTTAAATATAAATTTATTGTTTATAAATTGCATGTTCTTATTGTTGATTGACAACTATTGCTTGATTGTGTAATTCCATGCTTAAATTATCCTTGGTTAAGGTAATAAATCATTAGGAAGTAAAAAGGTAAGGTTAACTTGCTTGAATGTGAGTCGACCACTAATAAGCATTGCTTTAATTAACCTTGATGTAAAATCGTATTGAATAATTAATTAGACGGTGAAAATTAATTAATTCATCCTAGCGTAATCTCTAAAGCATAATGGCGTTAGTTAAATGGGTTTAGTATGGGTTCATTTATTCATGTTTGATTAATTAGATAATTAGAACCATTGGTTGGGGTTCTAATCAATCAGGGTAGGCATAGGCAATAAGCTAAAATCATATTAGATAATTCGATAATCAAAAGTACATTGGACAATTTCATTCCTCTAAGCTAGAACATTTGATTGATTGCACTTCTATCCTTTACTTTCTTGCACTTTACTTTTATGCATTCTCGATTCTCAATTCCACACCAAACTCCCCATTTACCACTTTAACTGAAAAATAATCTTTGAGGAACTAATCTTCGTGCTTCGCTGTGGTTTGAGCCCGTTCTTGCTAATGATACTACTAGTTAGTTGAAGTTGTTTGATCGGTGAATATAAATGTATTTGATCAATTGAATGCACACGACAACATTAGGTCTTTCATCTGCACTCCAAATACAGACTATTAAACCTAGACTAAAATAGTATGCACTCTAAACACAGACAAACTATAATAACCACGAGAGTAAGGTCTTAAACTTTTATATATATATATATAGATGCAAACAAAAATTTGACCACGAAACATTAATTATTAAAATAGAAAGAAATTATTATACTAAAATCTAAATAAAGTATATATTAGGAAAAAAGGAAATATTATCCCCACACTCATTTATTTACAGCATATCTAATTGTTGAACCACAGTTTACAATGTGGCAAATTCTTCTCTTTTTTATCTTTTTTTTTTTTTTTTTTTTTTAACTTTTCTATTGTGTAAATGAAATGGACTGAAAGTCTGAAAAAAGATCGGTATACTCAAGTATTGCTTTATATTTTATTGTAAGGTGAAATATTTTTTATCAGAAAAAAAATTATAGTATTATAATTTAAAAAACAATAGAATGAAGAATATAAAACTCATCAAATTACATATTTAGCCATTTAACTTTCCATGTAAAATAACACAAACCTTTTCAACTATTTTTTTTCGCAACGGCCGACTTTCTCAATTTTGTATTTAGGGATTTATAAGAAAATAATGTTAAGGATGTATTCAACATAAAAAAATTCATGTCCTTAAAAAAATGAAAATTCAAAAAACAAACCTGCAACAACCTAACCAACATAGTATCTAATTTGCTACTAAAAACAATAATTTACAAAAAAAAAAAAAAAAAAAAAAATAATAATAATAATAATAATAATAATAATAATAATAAAGAAAAATCTGTAACTATAATGGGAAAAGAAATGAATATTTGAAAATTGGAGCCTAATAATAGAAAAACAAGAAAAAAATAGAAAAAGAAGAATACAAACGGTAAAAGTAGAGAGATGTGAAAAAAGGAAGGCCAAAAGTTGTCCAATTATAACGCAATCATCTAACAACCTCAACTCCATATAAAATCTCCCATGAGAGGGAAAGGAAAGAAACGGGAAGGAAGATTTAGCACTACAAGAACCAACCCAAGAAAAAAAAAACAACACAAAAATAAATAGAAAAAATGGAGGGTTGTAGACGAATTCCAATTACATCATTTAGGGTAGTAGCAATCTCCCTTCTCCTGGTGGTCCTGGTGGGCGTCCCTAAGGCAGAGGCCAACACCCAGCCACTGGCCGCATTAGAAAACCACGGCGGCCAGATGCTTAGAAGCAACCTGGATCTGTCGGTGGTGTTTTACGGGCGGTTCGGCCGGATCCAAAAGAACACACTCAGGGCGTTTTTGAAGTCATTGAACCTACATGGTCCAGCCGGGTCTGGGTCACATGTCTCGTCCTGGTGGCGCATGGTTAGCGCCTACGTTCCCGGTGGTGCCGAAATCAAAGTCAATGTGGTGAAGCAATACGTGGATCCTAATTATTCTCTTGGAAAAGTTATGACACGTGATTTTATTAAGATTCTTGTCAAAAACGCCGTCGTTGGGTTGCCACGTGCCATCCCCGTGATCGTGGGAGCCAGAGACGTGACGGTTGAAGGGCTTTGCATGGGAAAATGCGCAGAGCATGGAGTTATTGATGGAACTCCGTATGTGATTATTGGAAACCCAGAGACTGAATGCCCAGGAGTCTGTGCATGGCCATTCCACCGAGCCGATTACGGCCCAGCTGGAGCCATCCTCAAGCCACCAAGTGGCGATGTTGCAGCTGATGCCATGGTTATCTCATTGGCCTCCGGCTTGGCTTCTGTAGTCACGAACCCCTTTGAGACAGGCTTGTACCAGCTCGGCGAGAAGGCTAACATGATTGAGGCCTCCACTGCCTGCCCAGGCATGTTCGGAACAGGAGCCGCCCCTGGCTACACCGGCAAGGTGGCCGTTGACCCTCGCACTGGCGGAGCTTATAATGCCGTTGGGTTTAAGGGAAAGAAGTTTCTTCTTCCTGCTCTTTGGAACCCTAAGACTTCCTCTTGCTGGACTGTCATGTAAATCAAACGCCCCACCCATGTTCATTCTTTTTCTTTCTTTATTTATTTTGTCATATTTTTTCCTATTCATTTAATCCTTTTCTTTCATACTTCTCCGTGGAAAAGTAAAAATTGAAATAAACAAAGTAAAAATGAAATAAAAAACTAGACATTGATGATGAACTTTCGTTTCTTTCTTTTTTTCTTTTTCGTGTTCTTTTACTTTTATATATATACATATGTATAGAACATATGAAAGGAATAATTTCAGGTTTAGATACTAAATTACACTCATGTTTGCTTTTAAAATGATAAAGAAAAACCCACAAATTTATAAATAAAAAATTTGTAGCAATTCAAATAATCACTTCAATTGCGGTTGTGTTGTGTCATTTACCTAAAACCAGACTCTCATGACCTATTCTGGCTTTCTTATTTCTTTTTTCTAAAAATAGCATCATTTAAACTTTAAATTTTTAATTGTTTATAAACATTTTTCTTAAATGAAAATGAGAAATAAAATATTTTTGAAATTATTTACCATTTAATTTCATATAAAAAAAGGTAGAAATCATTATAATAAAATAGAAAATAAATAAAAGTAAGAAAAGACAAACATTAAGATATTTTTGTTAAAATGAAAAATGAAAATTGTGAAATGAAGTCTAAAAATATATAATATATATATTAGACATTATTTACCATTCAAATTCATATCGAAAGAAGAAATCGTTATAATAAAAAAATAAATAAATAAAAGTGAAAAAGATAAACTTTAAGATATTTTATTAAAATATAAAATGAAAATGAATGTAAAATTGATATGTAAACAAGAAAATACTTTAGAGATTATCTACCATGGCAAAATAGAAATCATATTATAATAAGATGAAATAAAAAAAAATCTACCGGCACTAGGATTCAAACCTAAGCAGATTAGGATGGTTGACGAATGCCTTGCCCGCTGGAATAAAGATATGGCATTTATTTATTTATTTATTTATTATTATTATTATTTTTTTTTTGACAATATGTCGAGTTGGAAAGGCCTCTCACTTCGAAGTTATATTACAACTGCTATGTTATTAGGTTTTTTCAAATACAAAAAATGAGAATTATTTTTTAAAAACGATTTTTTTAAAAAAAATTCTTGAACATTTTCAAAAATATTTTTAAAATTAAAAAAACAAAAAATTCAATTGGATATACCAAATAGTCATATTATTTAAAACTAAAAATTAAAAATCAATTGATTATCCAACCGCTTCTTGATTTTCTGTTCTCTGTTTTTCTTTCACGAAATTGGTTGTTAATCTTCTATTCATTTTCTTGTTTTTAAAATCTCAAAAAAAAAAAAAAAAAAAAATTTCTAAATTTGTGAACAGAATTAAAAAACTATGGCCCTTTTATGTCCAATTCATTTTCGTTTTTGATTTTTTAGTTCTTTGTATTTTAAAAATAGGTTTGATTTACAAAAAGTTGACGTTTAAGTTTTAAATTTTTGAAAACTAAAAATTGAATAATTATAACGTTTTATATATGGAAAACAATGGCAAAATAAACTAAAACTTAATGCCAAATCAGAGTAAAATGGCAAAATAAACGCTAATAAAATATCATAAAAAGGATAAAAAAATTAGAAAATTCTAAAATTACATCAAAATTATTAAATAAAATAAATTAATAATTTGATGTGTGGTTCACATCAGTAAGATCCCTATTTATAGAGTTTTCATAAGCCTTAATTATATGGGATTGGGCTTGGGCCCAATCTTTCCTTTAGCCCCAATTTCATGATGGCTTGAATTGGATTGGACTTTGGGGCCTGAGCGACTTAAATTTGTAGGATCGATATGGCAACCCTAGAGGGGTGAATAGGGTTTCTTCAAACTAATGAAAACTTTTTACTGATGTGGGTTCAATTAAACAAATTAATAAACTTTTTGCTAATAAGTAATTTAAACAAAAATTTTATGAAAATAAATTCAACTACTCAAAGTAGTCAAGAAATTAAAACTAACACTTTCAAGCACTCTATTTAATTCTAATAATAAGATTCGTAAAAGATATGCAAATTTAAGAACTACCAATCAAAGTAAACAAATATGACCAATTAATTTCAAGTAATAAAATTTTTAATTAATTTCACGCAATAAAATATAATAACGAATTAATTGCAAACATAAATTGGAGAAGGATAGAGAAATTGACACCGGAAATTTTATAGTGGTTCGGCATAACCGGCTTACATCCACTTTCCAAGCTCCTTTTGGTATGTCATTAGAAACCTTGACTCTTTCCACGGCTTAGAGTCGAACCACTACAATGTTATTTTTCCAGGGGCAAGAACAAATCCGATCCTTTCCGCGGTTGAGGTCAAACTATTACAACACTCTTGTTATGGGTTCAAGAGTAACCCTTTACAATGGATTGGAAAAATAAGAACACACTTGAAAAACTCTCTAAAAGGGTGGATTTTACAAGCACTCAACAAATAAATCCTCACAATACAATATCTCTCTCTCAAGAATAAGATAAAAAGAAAAATGAGAGCTTTGAGAGAATAACAATGGTGGCTTTGAGGATTGTAAGAATATGTAATTGTTCTAGAAATTTGGAGAAAATGAAGTGTTTAAAAAGAGAGGAAAGTTGTTAGAAAAATCACATTAAATCACTAGTACAAATCTGGGCTTTAATGTCAGTTTAAAACCAACATTATAGGGGTACAATGTTGGTTGTCAACAAACATTGAAGATCGTATTATTAAAAGTCTTCAATGTTAGGTTGTCTTTAATGTTGATTTTCAACCGACATTATACGTAACCAACATTTCAATGCCAACTACCTTCAATGTCGGTTTTCAATTGAAATGGAATACCATCTTTAATGTTGGTTTTCAACCAACATTGAACATCATCTTCAATGTCCGTTTTTCATCTGCTTTTTGTTAGTAATTGTTCGTCATCATTTTGTTATTGAAAAAATAAAAAATATAAATATTTTGCATACACACATGTAAAATAATAATATTTTTTTTTTTTTGAGAAACAATAATATTTCTCTTTTACATGTACATACACAAAAAAAAAAAAAAAAAAAAAAAATCTTAATTGCTTTAATACATACAACTCAACTTTCAACAAACACAAAAATTAAATAATTCACAACAAAGAAAGTGACAAATTGTTTAACTGGCCTATCAACAAGATATATGGACCAATATATACATAATGCTCAAAAGTCTAAAGATCTAAATGTTGACTTGTTGGCCATTAATCTCAAATTAACTAATATTTTGATGATAACAAACCTGATTTTTTTTTACTAACAATTTCATTATTTTGAATATCCCATAGCGTAGAGCTCGAAACAACGATTCCGACGCTTCTTGAATCACCCAAATCGAAGTTCAAACAAAGAAGTTATCGCTGAAATAAAGTTAACGGAAAAATACCTTAGGTGGTGACGTGACCAAATTAATCATCAAATTGGACTAATCAGGGAGTGCCACTTGGAGCCAGAGAGGGAGTGACACATGAGGCTTAATTTTATAATTGGTGGATTTTAATTTTATTTAAAAGAAAAGAAAACTAAAAAGATATTAATTTTTTAAAAAAATGTTTTTAAAAAGAAAATGAATTTAATATTATATATATGTTTGTGTCTAACGGCTAGTTGTTTTGAAAAGCAAATGAACTTAATATTATATATGTTTGTGTTTAACTGCGAGTTGTTTTTAAAATTAAAAAGAAAATTACTTTTCTACTTTTAATCTCAACCACTCAATTTGCTTTTTACACAATCCAATTACTCAAATTCAAATTCAATTTTTTAGTCCATTTCCCTCTCCTTTTTAAACTTCATCTTCCCCAAAATTGTTTCAACTTTTCCACACTTTTCAACTCTCAAAATTAACAAAAGGCCACCATTGTTGCTCTCTCTCTCTAAGCTTCCAATTTTTATTCTTTTCATTTTATTCTTGAGAGAAATTTCTATTGTATTGTGAGGATTAAAGTGTGTGAGCTCAAAATTTGTATAGGTTACAAGTCAAAATTTGTATACCCACTCTTTCCGTCAAACTCAAAGCAATGGAGTAACCTATACAAACTTGAGAGTTGGGCCAATGGAGTAACCTATACAAACTTGAGAGTTCGGCCAATGGAGTAACCTATACAAACTTTTCCAGCAATGTTTGTTAGTACATAGACAAAAGATTAAGACATGATGGATATAGCTTGACTTGCTTCAAATGCAGTAACCATACTCATTTATGAATATGAAGAAGAAGGTTCCATGATAAAGTTCTAAGAACTGGAGGAAGAATACTCTATATACCAAACAAAAAAAAATGACAAAATGACAAATTCATCAATAAATGAAAAAATGTCTATTCTTCACTGATTTACCACAACTTACATGTTTACAGTTAATGAATATTGATTAATGTGGTTAATGATTTTAGCCCGTTAATCTCATATCGTTGGAGCTTCTGATCTGTAGGTCCATTAGGTCCCCTTCCTAGCTCGTAAAGAATATTGAGGTTATTATTGGTTGAAATTTGAATAGTTCAAATTTTCTAAAGAAAAAAGTATAATGTATAATGATACATTATAATATAAAGTTTATTTTACAAATTAAACTTTATAGTATAAATATAATTTTGGATATGATTCAAAGTTAATTTGTAAGAGAATTAAATATTTGAAATTGTTCAAATATTATTTTATTAAAACTATAGGTTAAAATTAATGCGCATTAGATGTATATTAAAACTATAGGTTATGAGAGAAATGTATTTGCATTTGATTCAAATGCAGGTTAAAATTAAATATTTGATATTTAATTTGGTAATTAATTAATTGGAGAATTAATTAGTTATTTAATTTAATCTAATTTAATTAAATTTGATTTAATTAAATTAATTGAATTAAAACTATAGGTTATGTGAGAGATGTTCATTTAAATATGATTTAAATGAATTGATTAATTAAATTAGATTTAATTAATTATTAATTATTAATTAATTATTAATTTAATTAATTATTGATTTAGTTAATTAATTTAATTTTAATTAATTAAGTTTGTTGTAACTCCCACGTAGGGGAGTTACTTAAGACGTGGGATAACACCCACGTTTCCCATTTTTCTCTCGCTTCTTTATATAGTGCAAAAACAGAATTTTGTTGGGTGTGAACCATTCTCTCAACAAAAAAAAAACAAAATTCTCAGCGTTCTCTAAAAAAAATCCAGAAGAGTTCTGTATTTTTTTTCCTGTGCCAAAAAGGTTCCACAAACCTTCCCTCAAGATTCAGAGAATAGGAAGGTCTCCAAGTGGTGGTGACACAACACGTAAGAGTTTTTATTCTCTAATTTTTTGCTTAACCTAGATTAATTTAAGTCTTTTTTGCCAATGTAAAAGTATTTCAAAATTATTAAAATTAATTTTGAGATACGGTTCTGATACGTTTCCGCTGCGTTTTGGGTTTTAATCCCAGCAATTGGTATCAAAGCCATCTTAAAATTTAATTTAGGTTTTGAAATTTGCATTGGTTTGGTGGGTTTACTGCATTGTGAATGTGGTTTTTTGCATTGAATGTTTTCTGTAAAATTTGGCCATAGATTTACATTTTTTTTTGGATCAATTGTAAAGGCCCCTGCGTTTTTGGGCATTTTAATGTAAATTGAGTCTTTGTAAGTCCGTGTCTAGATCAGGTTTGTTTTACTGAGAAAAACGACACCAATTTTGCCCAAATCGGATGCTCGGAGGCCAAGATTTCATTGTTTTTTCGCTACTGTACGAAGAAGACGACGAAAAAAAATAAAATAAAATAAAATAAAAAAATCTGCTGCTGTGCTGCTGCTAGGGCTGACATCATGCTGACATCAGTGGGCTGGTTTAGCTGTTTTGGGCTGGTTTTATCCGGTTTTGGTCCGGTTCGCGCCTATTTCAGCTATTTTGGTCCGGTTTTTGCTGTTTTTTTTGGCTTGGTTCGCGATTTTGGGACCCGTTTTGAAGCGGTTCAAGGTTTTTGGTCCGGTTTTGGAGCGGCAAAGACTAATTTTAGGATAAATTTAGCTAAATTATTGTAATTTATTGCTTTATTTTATCCTAGGGGCAAATTTTATGGGTTCAATTGCTATTTAAATGCTTTATGGATGTCATTTAGATAAATCTCACCTTAGGTTAAGCATATTCATGCATTTTAATATGTTATAAATGTTATAATGTATGGTTTTAATGCATGATTAATAATTTCATGAGTGATTTAATATATGTTGATATGTTAAATATATGAAATTGAAAAAGCATGATGTATGACATTAATTTAGTTAAATATAAGTGTTATATTTATTTAATGTGATGCATATGCTCAATTTATTTTCATGCTTGTTATAATTGTTATAATTTTAATTTATGAAAATAAAATTGCATTGAGCATGAAACATCCATAAATTAATATAATTGTTATATTATATTTAATGATTTGCATATAATATGGTTTTTTAATTAATTATAATTTGATTGTTAATTAATTAAACCATAGTATGTATGATTATAGGGCTAATTAATTAATTTTGTAAATAAGTTATAAAATTAATTAATAGAAACCGTCAACCTATAATAAAAATTTGCTTGCAAATATAGGATTTTAGGAAATTGGTTTTAAATTGTTTAAAATTAATTTAAACTTAAGATCACATTAATTCTAATTAGATTAGAATTAATTCTTATTTTCTTTTAAAATAGTTTTAAATTGGAATAAATAGGACAAATAGGATTTTGGTTATAAGGGAACTCTATTGGTTCAGTTCTTGCTAGATTGGGTGTTTTTAAGTTGACGGTTTTACGGAACACCTCCTAACTGGGAACTGAATCAGAACTTGAGTTGAATTAACTAAGTCCTATTAGCATGCAATGTCACTAGGTTAATTAAACTGTTTAATTCACCTAGAACTATAGTTTAAAGACCTTTTATAAGAGTTATAATAGGCATAGACTTAGATAGATTCATTACCCTTTTTTTTAACTAAGTATAATAAAACCCTAAAATAAGTAGAACATTTTAGTGGGAGAAAAATGGTATATATGATATATCAATTTTTTTTCTTTCTCTCACGTCCCTAAGAGTTCACACCGTGAGATCCATGCTCGGCTTCGTGTCGCCTTGGGCGCGGCCTCCCTTCGGAAAGTGTTTGCATGGGTCAATACCAAGGTGAATAGGGAAAATGTTCATAGTAAGTGGGAGAAGGACACGTGTCAACGTTTCCTACGGTCTCCTTCATTAGGTTGCAACGTGAGATTCTTATGATCTGCCTGCGTGTCGTCTTGGAGCGACCACCCCTTCGGAGGGTTTGATCATAGGATTCGGAACACCGCAAACTCCAGTTATGGATAGGGTTTCTTAGGTTAATCTTCAACAGTTGTCTTTCCTAACGGTAGCCTATTGAAGCGTACCTTTGGGATCCGAAAATGAAAGGGTTACACTTACGGGATGTATTAAGCTAGTTAATGAATTCTCGACCAAACGAATGGTAGCTAAGAGCTATAGGAATAAGAGTTATTCTGGAATTAGTAATTAGCTGAGATCGTCTCAATTCAAGGGAGGAGTAGCTGATTACCCTTCGGTAACTGTTGCTCTAAACCTTTGAAGTATCATTGCAAAGACTTAATCATTTTTTCTGGGTTCTTTGATTGAATGTTTTGCTAAATATTGATTGGATGTTGTGTAATGGGTTAAAACAAAGATAATTAATACGGTCAATTGTTTGTTAAATTTTTCAGCATGACTTCCTCTATGATTGCATTACTAAAAAGCGACCAATTAACTGGTGAAAATTATGCAACGTGGAAATCTAACCTGAATACGATTCTGGTTATAGAAGATCTACGGTTTGTCTTAATTGAGGAATGTCCTCAACTCCCCGCTCGTGGTGCATCCCAAGCTGTGAGGGATGCACATGACCGCTGGACGAAGGCCAATGAAAAGGCCCGAGTCTATATCTTGGCGAGTTTGTCTGACGTACTCACCAAGAAACATGAGGCCATGCTCACTGCTCGTGAGATCATGGAGTCGTTGCAGGATATGTTTGGGCAACCGTCCACACAGATCCGGCACGAGGCCCTCAAATACGTTTATAACGCACGTATGAAGGAAAGCCAATCAGTGAGAGAACATGTTCTCGACCTCATGGTTCACTTCAACGTTGCTGAAATGAACGGCGCGGTCATAGACGAGCAAAGTCAGGTGTCCTTTATTTTGGAATCTCTTCCGACGAGTTTCCTTCAATTCCGCAGCAATGCGGTAATGAATAAAATACAGTACACCATAACTACCCTCCTAAATGAGCTACAGACTTTTCAGTCTCTTATAAAAAATAAGAGACCGAAAGAAGGAGAGGCAAATGTTGCCCATTCCAAGAAGTTCCACAAGGGTTCAACCTCTGGAACTAAGTCTGGTCCCAAAAAGATCCAGAAGAAAGGAGGGAAGGGGAAGGCTCCCGCTGCTGGCAAAGGCAAGGGTAAGGTCAAGAAGGCTGACAAGGGCAAGTGCTTCCACTGCAATGTGGATGGTCACTGGAAGCGCAATTGCCCCAAATACCTCGCCGAGAAGAAGAAGGAAAAGGAAGGTAAATATGATTTACTTGTCTTAGAAACTTGTTTAGTGGAAAATGACTATAATGCCTGGATACTTGATTCAGGAGCCACTAACCACGTTTGTTCTTCATTTCAGGAAACTAGTTCCTTCCAGCAGCTCGAGGAGGGTGAGATGACGCTCAAGGTTGGAACGGGATACGTCATTTCAGCTCGTGCAGTGGGAGCTGCAAAGTTGTTTTTTAGAAATAGATATTTATTTTTGGAAAATTTGTACATAGTTCCAAAAATTAAGAGAAATCTTGTATCTATTTCTTGTTTAATTGAACAATCGTATTGTATTACTTTTTTAACAAATGAAGCGTTCATTTCAAAAAATGGTGTACATATTTGTTCTGCTAAATTAGAAAACAACTTATATGTGTTAAGACCAACTGAAACAAAAGCACTTTTAAATCATGAAATGTTTAAAACTACTAATACTCAATCTAAAAGGCAAAAAATTTCTCCAAGTAACAATACCTATCTTTGGCATTTGAGATTAGGTCACATAAATCTCGATAGGATTGGGAGATTGGTAAAGAATGGACTTCTAAGTGAGTTAGAAGATGATTCATTACCTCCTTGTGAAGCTTGT
This sequence comes from Lagenaria siceraria, assembly GCA_002890555.2. NCBI lineage: Eukaryota > Viridiplantae > Streptophyta > Magnoliopsida > Cucurbitales > Cucurbitaceae > Lagenaria > Lagenaria siceraria. The sequence goes on along the minus strand of CM016483.1, from coordinate 14,568,316 downwards.
CTCGAAGGAAAAATGACTAAAAGACCTTTTAGTGAAAAAGGTTATAGAGCCAAAGAACCTTTAGAGCTGATACATTCGGATCTTTGTGGTCCAATGAATGTAAAAGCTCGAGGAGGGTACGAATACTTCATCTCTTCTATAGATGATTATTCGAGATATGGTTACTTATACCTAATGACACATAAGTCTGATGCCCTTGAAAAGTTTAAGGAGTATAAGGCTGAGGTTGAAAACCTGTTAGGTAGAACAATTAAAACACTTTGATCTGATCGAGGTGGAGAGTATATGGATTTAAGATTCCAAGACTATATGATAGAACATGAAATCCAATCCCAACTCTCAGCACCTGGTACACCTCAACAAAATGGTGTATCAGAAAGGAGAAATAGAACCTTGTTAGACATGGTTCGTTCTATGATGAGCTATGCTCAATTGCCTAGCTCGTTTTGGGGGTATGCAGTAGAGACTGCAGTTCATATCTTAAATAACGTTCCCTCGAAGAGTGTTTCTGAAACACCTTTCAAGTTATGGAGGGGGCGTAAACCTAGTTTGTGCTACTTCAGAATTTGGGGTTGTCCTGCACATGTGCTAGTGACAAATCCTAAGAAATTGGAACCTCGTTCAAGATTATGCCAATTTATTGGTTACCCTAAGGAAACGAGAGGTGATCTCTTCTTTGATCCACAAGATAACAAAGTGTTTGTATCGAAAAACGCTACATTCTTGGAAGAAGACCACATGAGAGATCATAAACCACGAAGCAAATTAGTATTAAATGAAGCTACTGAAGAGTCAACAAGAGTTGTTGATGAAGCTGGTTCTTCAACAAGAGTTGATGAAGGACCTAACACTTCAGGTCTATCTCATCATTCTCAAGAGTTGAGAATGCCTCGACGCAGTGGGAGGGTTGTATCACGACCTTCTCGTTACTTGGGTTTAACAGAAACTCAGGTTGTCGTACCTGACGACGGTGTTGAGGATCCATTGTCTTTTAAACAGGCAATGAATGATGTTGATAAGGACGAATGGGTCAAAGCCATGGACCTTGAAATGGAGTCTATGTATTTCAATTCAGTATGGGAACTTGTAGATCCACCTGAAGGGGTTAAACCCATAGGGTGTAAATGGATCTATAAGAGAAAGAGGGACATAGCTGGTAAGGTACAAACCTTTAAAGCTCGACTTGTAGCAAAGGGTTATACCCAAAGGGAAGGGGTTGACTATGAGGAAACCTTTTCCCCTGTTGCTATGCTTAAGTCTATAAGAATTCTCTTATCCATAGCCACATATTATGACTATGAAATTTGACAAATGGATGTCAAGACGGCCTTTCTGAATGGAAATCTTGAAGAGAATATCTTTATGTCTCAGTCCGAAGGGTTCATAGCCCAAGGTAAAGAGCAAAAAGTTTGCAAACTGAATCGATCCATTTATGGGTTGAAACAAGCATCTAGATCTTGGAATATTAGATTTGATACTGCGATCAAATCTTTTGGTTTTGACCAAAACGTTGATGAACCTTGTGTTTACAAGAAAATCATCAAAGGTAAAGTAGCTTTCTTGGTACTATACGTAGACGATATCTTACTCATTGGGAATGACGTAGGATACCTTACTGACATTAAAAAATGGCTAGCAGCCCAATTCCAAATGAAAGATTTAGGAGAGGCACAGTATGTTCTTGGGATCCAAATTATTAGGGATCGTCAGAATAGAACGCTAGCTTTGTCTCGTAGATAGTAAATGTTGTATTTTGACCGTCATTAGTAAATGATTATTCATTATTATTCAATAAATGTTATTGATTATTTTATCTTGTTTTAATAACCCTAAAATCCAATAAACTAACATCCTAGGTTGTTTTATGAGTCTTGAACAATATGTAGAGACATATAGAGATCAATGTTCAAGTTACAACCTAAAGGGTCTATAGTATAAAGATAGGGTTGGGTACCTTATCCTGGTAACACTATGGATACGGCCCACTTTGTATTTGATACAAACGCAATGATCCAACGCGTTCATGTAGGAGACATGCGAGTGGGGGTATCCTATGCAATGAGTTTGCAAGACTGGACCACGAAATAGTAATCACTAGATGTAACTCCGTTGACTGGTTAGGTTTCTATTTCAATAGGTTGACCTAGGCAACTTAGTCTTAATCTTGAGTATATTGTGAACTCCTGTTCACGAGGGATTGTCCTTTGATTTGTATGGGTGAGAGTGGCCCGTTTGTCGACTCGATATGCCTACCATTTTGGGGACAAGACTGAGTGGGGAGCTGGGAACATAATTATACAAGATGGATTTCACTCCTTCTCGACTGTAGGGTAAGTAGATAAGTGTTCCCTTAAGTGGTGTCTCCGAGACTTGAACATAGGGCCCTACCCTCTCACTGGCCCGAGAGGGGTTTCTGTTTGATGGTTGGACCATAAACAGGTTGTTCATTAGAGGAGCACTGGTACTTAAGGATTTAGAAGTAACCCAGGGGTATAATGGTAATTTGACCCAGCTGGTGTTACGAACACTTGTGAAGGACTAACTTGCTGTCATTGGTCTATATTCGTGGACACAAAAATATATCTACAGTGAGAAGAGTGCAACTGTGGGTCTTTAGTGGAGTGTACCCACAGTTAACGAATATTGATTAATGTGGTTAATGAGTTTAGCCCGTTAATCTCATATCATTGGAGCTTCTGATCTATAGGTCCATTAGGTCCCCTTCCTAGCTCGTAAAGAATATTGAGGTTATTATTGGTTGAAATTTGAATAGTTCAAATTTTCTAAGGGAAAAAGTATAATGTATAATGATACATTATAATATAAAGTTTATTTTACAAATTAAACTTTATAGTATAAATATAATTTTGGATATGATTCAAAGTTAATTTGTAAGAGAATTAAATATTTGAAATTGTTCAAATATTATTTTATTAAAACTATAGGTTAAAATTAATGCGCATTAGATGTACATTAAAACTATAGGTTATGAGAGAAATGTATTTGAATTTGATTCAAATGCAGGTTAAAATTAAATATTTGATATTTAATTTGGTAATTAATTAATTGGAGAATTAATTAGTTATTTAATTTAATCTAATTAAATTAAATTTGATTTAATTAAATTAATTGAATTAAAACTATAGGTTATGTGAGAGATGTTCATTTAAATATGATTTAAATGAATTGATTAATTAAATTAGATTTAATTAGTTATTAATTATTAATTAAATATTAATTTAATTAATTATTGATTTAGTTAATTAATTTAATTTTAATTAATTAAGTTTGTTGTAACTCCCACGTAGGGGAGTTACTTAAAGACGTGGGATAACACCCACGTTTCCCATTTTCTCTCGCTTCTTTATATAGTGCAAAAACAGAATTTTGTTTGGTGTGAACCATTCTCTCAACAAAAAAATAAATTGGCAGCGTTCTCTAAAAAAAAAAATATCCAGAAGAGTTCTGTATTTTTTTTTTCTGTGCCAAAAAGGTTCCACAAACCTTCCCTCAAGATTCAGAGAATAGGAAGGTCTCCAAGTGGTGGTGACACAACACGTAAGAGTTTTTATTCTCTAATTTTTTGCTTAACCTAGATTAATTTAAGTCTTTTTTGCCAATGTAAAAGTATTTCAAAATTATTAAAATTAATTTTGAGATACGATTTTGATACGTTTCCGCTGCGTTTTAGGTTTTAATCCCAGCAGCTACAATATAACGTTTGATTGGTAGAATGTAAAATAGAAAATAACACGAAAATAATAAAGCCGAAAAATAAAGATAACTCGAGTAAACTTGGAAATATCCTCAAGTACAAGCTTTTCCCTAGGATGATTCCTCCTTTTTCAAGAAAGAATCTTGTCTCAACACACACTTCTGTGGAAGAGTAATCCTAGAGCCGCTACGCCTCAGAAGAACTTTCGTTCTTAAGACTACTGGCTTGAACTTAGAAAAGAATCCCAATGTGCTGGAAATTTGACAGTAAAACGGAGAATAGAAGTGATGATTGCAATGGCGGTGAGTTCTCCCTTAAGGCGTAGGGTTTCCTCGCCTTTTATAGACCCCAAATCGATTAAGGAGGGCCGAGATTTGCGTTCTAGGATTCACCAGACAGAATCGAGACTTTTAGCCAAGAAAACCGTAGCTGATTCGGGCAGAATCGTATCTGAAAAATTAGGGCTCATTAGCGGTACATCACTTGCTGTTGTGGGCGCATCACATGAAAATTAGCCAGAATCCTGTAAAAAACTTACCAGATATGCACAAAATCCCCAAAAATCATATTGTACACATAATTAGTCATCATTAAGCTCATGTAAACATATTAAGATCAAATTTGGGATAAAAATCATTCAAGAGTTCATTTTTCACATTAAAAACACTAAAATAAAGGCCTAATTTCATGCATTTCATAACATGAATCAATATCTGTCATGATGACTGTGCTGGGATTATGCCCTAAATCTCATGGGGTCTCGTGACTTTGTAAAGTGTACATGATGATTTATTTATTCATTTAATAAAATAAGATGTATTTTATTTGATCTTTAGATCGGTTTTACTTAATCCAATAAACTTAGATCCTAGGTTATTAAATGTAGCTTGAACAGTATGAAGTAGACATACAATTGGATCTTGTTCAAGTTATAACCTAAAAGGTCTGCAGTATATGAATAAGGTTGGATGTCTTATTTTGGTAACACTGCGGATATGACCCACTCTGTCACCGTTATATGAGATGTAAAGTATTACAAATGATTTTATCCAAATCATTCATGTGAAGACATGCGAATGGGGGTATCCTGTACAAAAAGTTTGTACAAGACTGGATCGTGACATGATTATTCTCACATTATAACATCGTTAACTGTAGAGACTAATATTTCATAGGATGACCATAAATAACTCAATCTCAATCTTGAGTGAGTTAAACTTCTGTCTATGAAGGTAGTCCTTTGATTTGTATGGGTGAGAGTGACCTAAGTCGCCGACTCAATATGCATACCATTTTGGGGACTTGTTCGAGTAGAGAGCTAGGAACAAAGCTACACAAAATGGAGTTTACTTCTTCTCTCTTTTAGGGAAAGTAGGTAAATTGCTCTCTTAAGTGTTGACTCCAGATCTTGAACAATGGGTCTACCCTCTCGTTGGCCCGATAGGGATTTGTTTATAGTAGGACTATAAACATGTTGTTCATTATAGGATCAGTGGGGCTTAAGGAAAAAGAAGCGATTACATAGATAAAATGGTAATTTTGACTCAGATGTAATTACGAGCAATTTGTAAAGGATCGACTTATTGATGACTGGTTGTAAGCCCTAAACTTTTTATTACTCTTTTAAATTTGTTTTTATTAATTGAAAGAGCCAAGGGATAAAATTAAAGTTACTAAAGAAAAAAGGAAGTACTCATGAATTGGAGTTAATTGGAAATACCTAAAGTTGATTAACATTTAAGTTATATTTAAGGATTAAGTGAAATCAATTAATTAATTAGGAAAATGGAAAAAAATCAAAATTTAAGTGAGATTTTAATTTAATAACAAGAAAAGAAAAAAAAAAAAAAAAGAAGGGAAGTGGAAAATAGTTGCATGTTGGTGGGGAGGAAAAGTGTATTAAGGGAAAAGTTTCTTATTGGGACAATTGCAAATATGTCACATTGATTTGTTAAAATTAGGCCCATATACAATGTTTTATGATTTTGCAAAAAAGTCAAAATCTTTAAGCCCAGCCCAATTGAAATGTCCGAATGACCAAAATGCCCCTCATAGTTAAAAATGCGTGACTGTATCTGATTGCCCACTAAATACTATCTGATTGCTATCTGATTACTATATAATTGTCAATGATACCAATTTCTATCTGATTTTTGTCTTATTATTGTTTGATTGTTATTAATTGTTAATGATACATATTGTTGTTTGATTGTTATTTAATATTGATTGTAATATGATTGTCAATGATACCATCGTTATTTGATTGTTCTCTAATTACTATATGATATTGATTGTCAATGATATCGATTGTTATCTGATTGTTCTTTGATTATTAGTCTGATACTAATTGCCAATGATATGACGATTGTTTGATTGTTGTTTGACTAATATCTAAAATGGGTTGTCAATGATACCAAATTTTATCTGATTACTATCTAATTATGATTGTTGATGATATGCTATTGCTATTTGATTTTTATTTGATATTGATTGTTATATGATTGTTGTCTGATTACTGATATACTAATTGTAAATGATTACCTAATTGTTGTCAACAATAAATTGCTAAAATAAGGCACTGTATATTATACATACATAAAAACAAATGATTAACAAATATATCTTTGATGTCCACAATATGATTATTCAAATAAACACAAATTATTTACATGTTTTTCTATTATGACCAACACGCTTACAACGGTTACAATTCGCATGCTTTGCCAATTCACCAATTGAAGGAATTCTTTGTTTTTTAGGTCTTCTTGCTTGACGAGGGTTGTTCACCTCTAAAATACAAGTAGTAAAAAACCAAACTCAATTACATGGTAATTAAATATAAATAACAAAGTACTTAATATGTAATGGAAATCATATGGGAATCAGATAGCAGTGAGATATCAATCACGTGGCAATAAAATAGAAATCACAAAGTACTTAATATCTATGAAAATCACATGGTAATCAATGACAATCAGATATTAATCAGATGACAAGCACATGTTAATCAAATATAAATCACAAAGTACTTAATATCTAATGAAGATCACATGACAATCAAATATCAATGTTATGACAATCACATGACAATCAAATAGATATCAGGCATAAATTAGATATCAATTATATAGTCATATTTGATTCTCTATGCTTAAACAATTTACCCGCACTTCTAATTTTTAACTTAATTTCCACATCTTGTATAACATATCTAACTAGCATTTTGCAAGCAACAACAAAATTTTGTGGGTTATCCTTAATGATCAATGTTCTTAAGCTTGACATCATAGCCAGGTGAATGAAAGTAATTGCTAATCATCCTCTCAAAAGAATGTTCAAGAAAAATTTCTATGAGAGCCCAAAGGAGTACTTTTCACATCAGACCTAACAATTCTGACTCTCCAAAGTACTAACAATAACATGAATTTCCCTCTTACCACACATTACAACTCTCCTCCTTTCAATTCCTCAATATATATATACAGCCTCAAATAAAAAGTCCGTAAAATCAAACTACAATAAACATAATAACCAAAGAACACAAATTATCTCGAATACAAACCAACAATCTACACCCATGATTATACACAAATAATTAAAATCCTCATTCCAAAAACCTAACATTCATTAACAAAAAAAACTCTAGTAATAGAAAAATCGGAGAAGATCTTGACGAAATCGAAACCAGTAAAATTGTGAGCGCAATTGTGAATGAGAGAAGGTGGGGACGAAATTCAAGCAAACAAATCGAATACAAACCGTGGCTTCAAGAAGAGAAATCCTCAAGGAAGGAGATTTTGAAACTGTGTGTTCAACTAATGAAATCAAAACAAGATTTCAAAAATATATATATATGTGTGTGTGTATATATATATGCGCAATCGTGTGCATCAAAAGAAATTTTGTATTTCAAATCTTGGAGAAATCGTGAATATTGCAAAAGATCGAAGAATCTTAGGTTGTTGCAGAAATGTGGAGAATATTGAGGAAGAAAACATGCGTAAAGGAAGGCGAATAGCAAATTTACTAATTTTCTATTTATTAGGAGATGAGGGTAGTTTTGGAATTTCAAACCAAGTGTCATTTACAAAAGTTTTGTTGAAAAGTACTATTAAGAAATGAAAGCTTCTAGATATGTTTGAGATTCATAGTTATAAATAAATGAGTATGTAACGCCCCCAACTCCTGACACCTTCCAATAGGACATTACCACACCCAAGGACTTAGGACAACAGACTTCCCTCAACAGAGAGCAATATAAAACAAAAACTCAACCTCTTGGAAAAGAAAGATAACAATTAAGAGTTTTGATAAATAAATAAATAAGTAATTAATTCCAAAATCATTTTCAAAAAGTAAAATTAAATCCTTGATCGGGGTACCCCTATCCAAACACAGGAATAAATAAATTACAATAATTAACGAATGAACTCAGAGAAAAGAAACGACTCAAAGAAGGAACTACCACGACCCATCTACGGCAAAAGACATGAATAAATAAAATGTGGAAGCTTCTAACTAATCCTTGTTTGGCTCGGTCACAGATTCTTCCTGTCGCCCATCGATCCGTTTCTGCCTTTACCTGAAATTCATAAAGAGAAAGGGATGAGTATAAAACTCAGTAAATAACCCCATTATCGGGATTTCTACTGTACATGAGCAACCTACGCCCTCCCGTCACCATGTCTAGCGGTCTGAAGGCACGCCGTCAAAACTGAAGGGGTGAGCCAGATGACTCACAGTAACAAACATGGAGGTGAACCCGTCGATTCACGCATGTCTAGTGGCCTGATGGCACACCGTCTAACATGGGAGTGAACCTATCGATTCACAGCATCGCAACATGGGACGAAATAGGTATCTGGCATGTAATTCAGACATACATATACATATACATAATTATCAAGATTTCAGTGGCAGTCATACTCACAAAAAAACCTAAGCATGCAGGTTAAATTATTTCCAGGGGTAATACAGTACAGTAATAATAAAGCTAGCATGTAGGGGCTAAGGTCTAGCCTGAAGGCCAATCCCAATGATAGAGTCACTTACCTCAAATCAAAGCAATCAGTAAACAACCACGCAGAGATCCTGAACCCAACTCGATCCTATTAAACACCTCAAATTAAATTAATCACAAAAGCCTACCTTCCACCAAAAACTCTAGATTCCCTACACAAACACTTACCCTAAACAGCGGCAACCCGACAGCGGCCTTCAACCCTTTAAGTCTGCAAATTAAGATCAACGAGCTGAGTAACACTCCTAGCAACCCACAACTCAAGTCAGAACATAGAGCACCAGATCTGAACCCAAACTACCGTAACCTCAAAAAGAAACTCACCGGAAAGCAGCGGCTAGGTGTTGGGTTTTATGTCCTAAAACTCGTAGATAGTAAATATTGTATTTTGACCGTCATTAATAAATGGTAATTCATTATTATTCAATAAATGTTATTGAGTATTTTATCTTGTTTTAATAATCCTAAAATCCAATAAACTAACATCCTAGTTTGTTTTATGAGTCTTGAACAATATGTACAAACATATAGAGATCAATGTTCAAGTTAAAGCCTAAAGGATCAATAGTATAAGGATAGGGCTGGGTACCTTATCCTGGTAACACTATGAATACGGCCAACTTTGTATTTGATACAAACGCAATGATCCAACACGTTCATGTAGGAGACATGCGAGTGGGGGTATCCTATCAATGAGTTTGCATAAGACTGGACCACGAAATAGTAACCACTAGATGTAACTCCGTTGACTGGTTAGGTTTCTATTTCAATAGGTTGACCTAGGCAACTTAGTCTTAATCTTGAGTATATTATGAACTCCTGTTCACGAGAGATTGTCCTTTGATTTGTATGGGTGAGAGTGGCCCGTTTACCGACTCGATATGCCTACCATTTTGGAGATAAGACTGAGTGGGGAGCTGGAAACATAATTATACAAGATGGATTTCACTCCTTCCCGACTTTAGGGTAAGTAGATAAGTGTTCCCTTAAGTGGTGTCTCCAGGACTTGAACAAAGGGCCCTACCCTCTCACTGGCCCGAGAGGGGTTTCTGTTTGATGGTTGGACCATAAACAGATTGTTCATTAGAGAAGCACTGGTACTTAAGAATTTAGAAGTAACCCAGGGGTATAACGGTAATTTGACCCAGCTGGTGTTACGAACACTTGTGAAGGACTAACTTGCTGTTATTGGTCTATATCCGTGGACACAGAAATATATCTACAGTGAGAAGAGTGCAGTTGTTGGTATTTAGTGGAGTGTACCCACAGTTAACGAATATTGATTAATGTGGTTAATGAGTTTAGCCCGTTAATCTCATATCGTTGGAGCTTCTGATCTGTAGGTCCATTAGGTCCCCTTCCTAGCTCGTAAAGAATATTGAGGTAATTTATTCTTGGATGAAATTTGAAAAGTTCAAATTTACTAAGGGAAAAGTATAATGTATTATGATACATTATAAAGTTTGTTTTACAAATTAAACTTTATAGTATAAATATAATTTTGGATATGATTCAAAGTTAATTTGTAAGAGAATTAAATATTTGAAATTGTTCAAATATTATTTTAATATGAATTAGATTTATATTAAAACTATTGGTTAAAATTAATGCGCATTAGATGTACATTAAAACTATAGGTTATGAGAGAAATGTATTTGAATTTGATTCAAATGTAGGTTAAAATTAAATATTTGATATTTAATTTGGTAATTAATTAATTAGAGAATTAATTAGCTATTTAATTTAATCTAATTTAATTAAATTAATTGAATTAAAACTATAGGTTATGTGAGAGATGTTCATTTAAATATGATTTAAATGAATTGGTTAAATAAATTAGATTTAATTAATTAATTTAATTATTACTTTAATTATTAATTTAATTAATATTAAATTAGATTTAATATTGTTGTAACTCCAGGGAGTTACTTAATACGTGGGATAACACCCACGTATCCCATTTTCTCTCCTTTCGTGTTTAACAGAAAAATTCTCTTAGATGTGTTCTCTCTCAAAAAATTATCAGAAGAGTTCTCTGTAGTTTTTTTTTTTTCCCTTTTTTCCCTTTTTTCCCTTTACCAAAAAGGTTTCCACAAACCTTTCCTGAAGGTTCAGAGAAAAGGAAGAACTCTAAGTGGTGGTGATCCAACGTAAGTTTTTTTTCTCTGTATTTTTGTTTTCAATATGCTTAACTTATTTTTTTTAGATTTATTTTACTAATGTAGAAGTATTTCAAAATTTCAAAATTAATTTTGAGTTAGGGTTCTGATATGTTTTCGCTCCGCTAGGGTTTTAATCCCAGCACTGGGAGCACAGCCGGCGCGCGACGGACGGCTTCACCGGAAGCCGCGACGGCCGAAAACTAACCGGCAACCACTGCAGGCGAACGCCCGTAAGGAAACGGGAGGCGCATGCGCTGCGGCACACGTAGTGGGGCGGTGCGACCGGTTCGGCAATGGATGGCGATGAGAACGTCACGATCTATGGCTAAGAACGCGAGCGACGGCGGACGGCGAACGCGAGTGACGGACGGCAAAAAGAGAGCGGCGGTGGCGAGCGACGATCGAGCGGATCCGAGTGGCTGCTAGCGAACGACAACCGAGAACGACGGAGGGCAGCGACCAGCGGCAAAACGCGGGGGGGCTGACGGCGTCGTTCACGCGAAGGAGAAGAAGATGAAACCCTTTTTTTCTTTTGCACGCTTACCGAGGCAATTAATAAATATATATAATAATAATAATAATAATAATTAATATTAATATATATATATATTATTCTAATCATATATATATATAAATAATAATAATAATATTAATATATATTATTATTATTCCTTTTACTCTTTTTCTTCTACAAAATGCATCAAATTGAACTTCTAAAATTTCGCCGTGAATTCTAAAAAAAATAAATCACCACAAAAAATCTTGATAAATAAAATCACAACACTTGAAAATTTTGGATGTTACAGAGTAACTCCAATTTTTTTCTTTTTTTTAATGTTTATCATAATACAAGAATTTTTTTGTTTGAATTTACACTATAACTTTCACACTTACAACTCACGTCAATACTTTCTAGTATTAAAGGAGGTTACTTCAATTAATTTAAGGTTGAAAAAAGAGTGCGTTGAAGATATGCTTTATTCCCCACGCCATTATCAATTCCACATTCACCAATATACTGTAATTTATAATTGGTGGGATTTAGTGCTTGACTATTGACTTTGAGATATTTCACTTTCTTCTCGATCATAAATTTATCCTAGTTGTCTTCAAAATAATAATAATAATAATAAATAAGATGTGATATTGGAAGTTCATCGAACATAATAAAACTCATTATTATGAGAGATTTCAAATCATAATAAACTTTAGATGTACTTCAATGTTTGTTATCGTAAGAAAGAAGATAATGATTTATTATTTTAAAAAAAGGAATGATTCGTAATTTTATAACTTGTTTTTGTGTTTAAAGAAAAATAAAATTCGAACTAAAATAGTCAGATTTTTGTAGAAATTCATAAAATTTAAAGGTTAAATTACTTGTTTAATGCACCTACTCTTTTTCAAATAATATTTATTTTGTTTTGCACTATTCTTACAATTTGCCGAACTATAAATCATCAAAAGAATTCACTTTATGGGGCAATTTCATCTGAACTCTAAATATTGTTTAAAAATTAATAAACCGACAAAATAATTTAGAAGAGAAGAAACATAGATAGATTTAATTAGATTAAATCATTCTATATAGAGTATATGTTTGCAAAGGGAGGTTACATTGGTGGATGTGGAATTCATAATTGGAAATTAATTTAAGGTTGGAAAAAGAGTGTGTTGAGGATATGCTCATGCCCACCCATTATCAATTCTGCATCCACCAATGTAATTTATAATTGGTGTGGTTGGTTTAGGGCTTGACTATTGACTTTGGAGATATTTCACTTTCTTCTCGATCATAAATTTGTCATCTAGTTGTCTTCAAAATAATAAACAAAATATAAGAATGAGATATTGGAAGTTGACTGGGCATACCTAATCAAATCCCGTTATTTTGAGAGATTTCAAATTATAATAGTTTTAAAATTAACTCTTACTATAAGAAAGAAGAGAATATTTTGTTATATTGTAAAAAGAAATATAGAATTTCGAATTAAAACAATCAGATTTTGCAAGATTTCATAAGAATTAGAGATAATTACTTTTATTTTTTTATAACATGTGGGGTAGGGAATCGAATGTCTAACTTTGAGATACATATTACAAACACTATACCAATTGAATTATGTTTATTTTGGCAAATGAATTGCTTATTTAACGTACGTATTCTATTTTAATGCCTAGATTTCATAATTAAATAATTAAATCTCTAACATTGAAGAAATATTTGATTTTCGTCATTCTATTCATAGATTCTGTTAAATACTTAATGGTTCGATGATGTAAACTTTTTTAAAACAATGCTTAAATGAGTTGATATATATGTTTAAGTTTGGAGAAATTATTTTAAATGACAAAATGCTGAAAATATTTATTAACATAGCAAATTTTACTGTTTATCTACGATAGACTGCGATAAACTATTAGTAATCTGTGTTACGATAAACTATAGATAGTAATCTATCATGTGCGGCCTATCAAAGATATACAGTGAAATTTTACTATATTTTTAGTACTTTCGTTTATTTTTCTATATTTGAAAACCACTCTTAAATTTTCCGTTAATAGTTGGAAAATAAATTTATTGAGTAAAAGGCAAAATAATAAAACGAAATGCAACCGAACTGTTCTATGTGATTTCGTCAACAAACACCACAAGCTTTGGTAGTCATTACCTAAGACACTTTTGTTAAAGTTGTCAGCTACTTTGTTACTACACTTTATTACTGAAAAAAAATTAGTAGCTTACCATCGTATGAAATATCTTGCTTGAACATAGTTTATATAGATAGAGCTTAATTAATTAGAGTCGATATTGAAGCCTGAAATTCATTTAGTGGGTAAAATGGGCAAGAATACTACCATTTTGGCTGCTCTTTTCTTCATTGTTATAATGGTTCTTTATTTCTCTCAGGTTTCAATTGCATCTTGCATCAAACAAGAGAGGGAATCTCTGCTTAGGCTGAAAGCAAGTTTCATTGATTCTTCTAATCGATTGGGTTCTTGGAAAGGAATTGATTGTTGCAATTGGGAAGGAGTGGGGTGTGATCAGACCAATGGCGGCCATGTCGTCAAGCTTGATCTTCGAAATTATGAGTATTCCTATTCCTCTGCTTTGGTTAGCAATGGTGTGGACTCTAGTTTGTTTGAGTTGAAATATTTGAATTACTTGGATTTAAGTGTCAATATTTTCAACTACACTCAAATTCCTATTCATTTTGCTGAGCTGTTTGAATTAACGTATCTCAATCTATCTCTCACTTACTTTCATGGAAAAATTCCACGTTCCCTTGGAAATCTGACAAAACTGGTCGTCCTTGATTTCAACATCATTAAGACTTTGGATTGGTCAAATTTTGTTCAATGGGAAGACTTGTTTGTTGATGGGCTTGACTGGGTTTCTAGTCTTTCATCTTTGGAATACTTTGACTTCAGTGGTGTAAGAGAAGTTCAAAGTAAGTTGGGTTTAGATTTGATGCAAATATTGAATACTCTTCCTTCATTATTGTCATTAAAATTGAGTTCTTGTAATTATTTTCAGAAGATCCATCATATTTATGCTCCATTAAATTCTTCATTTGTCTCGAAACTTCAACATCTAGATTTGTCTTCTAATATATTTGATGGTCCAATTCCTAGTTTTCTTCAAAACATGACTTCCCTGATATTCCTAAACCTTAATTATAATAGATATAATTCTTCAATCCCATCTTGGTTAAGTAATCTTAGGAACCTTGATACTTTGAAACTTGGAGGCAACTTGTTCAGTAGCATCGAAGGTGGTTTGTCCTCGATGGTTAGAAACAATTGCCACCTGAAAAGTCTTGATGAAAATTTATCTGCATGTTCTAAAGAGTATGGTTGGTTCGGAGAACTAAAAAACTTGAAGTCTCTCGAGCTTTATATAAATTCACTTTATGGTCCAATTCCCTCTTCATTTAGAAATTTGTCTAACCTTGAGATCTTGGATATTTCTTGTAATATGTTTAATGGAGGAATTCCAAACGCATCATTTGGAAAATTATCAAACTTAATGTTCTTAGATCTTAGTGAGAATAATTTAGATGGGGACATTCCAAAAAGTCTTGGACAACTTCGAAATCTCCGAAGTTTTGACTTTTCTAATAATCATCTCAAGGGTGCTCTTACAGAAATCCACTTTGCTAATCTTTCACGATTGGAGTCAGTGACTATGGATGGGAATGACCATCTATCTTTTGAAATAAAACATGATTGGGTCCCTCCTTTCCAACTACAATATTTTTCTGTGGGATCCTCTAAGGGCTTTGGATCAACTGGATTTCCTCGATGGTTGATAACACAAAAAGAACTTTATTATTTAGATTTGTCCAACACCAGTATTTCAGGACCTATACCAACATGGCTGAGGTCTCCAAATTTACATTATTTGGACATTTCCAACAATCAAATTAGTGGACCACTCCCAAGGAGCATTGGGGATCAATTTCCCAATATATATAAATTACATGCTTCCAACATGCATATCAATGGTTCCTTGCCACGATCTATTTGCAAATGGAGGAATCTAATATTTTTGGGACTTCCAAATAATGAATTATCAGGGACAATTCCTACTTGTCTGTCGACAACAAACTTGGCCATTTTTTATTTATCATCAAACAAGTTCTCAGGTGTTTTTCCCAATTCATTGAAAAATCTTTCTCAACTTGAAGTGATGCACTTGGCAAACAATAAACTTGAGGGAGAGGCACTAATTGCCATGAGAAGTTGGAAATCCTTGTCTATTTTGGATCTTGAAGGAAACCAATTCTCTGGTAGTATTCCCTCATGGATGGGTACAAGCCTTCAAAATTTGCAAATTTTGAATCTGCGAGGAAATTCGTTCGATGGCATTATTCCTTCATCTCTGTTGTTACTGCCTCGCTTACAAATTTTGGTTCTTGCAGATAACAAACTAGAAGGAAAAATCCCACCAATTGGGCCAAATATTAGTGCAACCAAATGTAAACGATTAATGGATCATTCTGGTTTTTTCGCATGCAACTCTGCAGATGTTCCATATGGCACTTGTTACGTGAGCTACATTACACAAGTCATGAAATCAAGCAACTTTAACTACTCTTATTCACAACTATTCTCAATAGTGAATATAGACCTCTCAAATAACAACTTGTATGGAAATATTCCAAGTGAAATAGCCACAATAAAATGCTTGTTCGGCTTAAATTTGTCGCATAACCATCTGTCAGGGACAATTCCTATGGAGATTGGAAGATCAATAGCATTGGAATCTCTTGACCTCTCTTTCAATCAACTCTCTGGATCAATTCCAAACAGCATGTCAAGCTTAAATTCACTAGGTGTGTTGAAGTTGTCCAACAATAATTTTTCTGGACGCATTCCTCGAGAAGGTCATCTTTCAACATTCAATGATGCATCTAGTTATGAAGGGAATCCATATCTTTGTGGAGATCCACTCTCTGTTAGATGCCCAGATGAAAGTTTAGGCAAGCCTTCAATTGATGAAATCGAGAATTTGCATGAAGAAGATAAATTGGAGAAAATGTGGTTTTGGATTATTGTGATGGTTGGATATGGTTTGGGATTTTGGGGAGTTGTTGGACCTTTAATATTGAAGAGAAGTTGGAGACGTGCTTATTTCCAGTTTATGGATGAAACCAAAGACAAGATCTATGTTGCAATATTGGTGAATGTGACAAGGTTGAAACAACGAATGGGAAGAAACAATTAATATGTTGTAATTAATTTATGTTCATGTAGTAATTTTGTTGTACGTTGATCCATTGAGTTCATCAATTGAATCAAACAACTATCTTCTTTCCTTTTTACATATTTTGTTGTCAATTGAAATATGTATTGCCAAATACTTCATGCAAAACTCTTTTTTCTTTCAATGTTTCTATACTTCAGAACTAATGCTTAAATACTTCCCTCTATTTGTTTTTAATAATCAAAAGCCAAAATTTAAATATAATTTTCAAAAAAACTTGTTTTTATTTTTAAAAACTTATTAAGAATTCAAATACACCCACAAGTTTCAAATTGTTATAAAATAGGGCTTAAAATTTTTCATTGGTAACTTAATTTTTTAAATTAAGTTTAAACCTCCCTTCTAAATATCTTTTTGATATGAGAAATTTTCACAAATAGAAAAAATGTCAAACTATTTACAAAAAAAAGTAAAAAAAAAAAAAAAAAAAAAACTTTGATGGACATTGATAGACTTCTATCAGCATCTATTAGTGATAGACCTCTATCATTTCTATCAATGATAGACTCTAATATACTTTTATCAGCGTCTATCACAACTATCTAAACATTTTGCTATTTTGTGTAAATAGTTTCCCTTATTTTTCTATTTTTAAAAATTCCCTTTTTGATATTGTAGTTTTTCTCTTTTCCCCCTTTTCTTCCGTTTTTTATTTTATATATAATTTCATTTCGAATATAACTAATTAATATTATTTTAACAAAACTAATATAAATATTTATTTTAATAAATCAATAATAATTTATTAAAATATTTTCTTAACTTATTTTTACAATAAAAATTTATTAAAGGAATGCAATTACTTATTTACATAAATTATAATAATTAGCTAATAATGTCTTAAATATATTTAATTATTAAACTAGGATTAGTTAAATTTAGTTAGTACAAAAATTCATTTTTCAATAATAATAATAATTGATCGTATATTGTTAGAATCAAATAATTATTTATTGAGATTAATTTTAATTTGATTCTTCATTTTGAACTTATAATCAGTTAATTATTTATTGTAATTAATTTTTATTACTTCGTTCATAATTAATATATCATATTTAAAAAACTACTTCAAAATAAAAATTAAAAAATTTACGAAAATCCATATTCTCAAACAGCATTCCCACCACTTCAAACCTCCTAAAAATAAATGAGTATTAACAAAAATTCTCCTAATTCTAATAAAGTATTTTCTTTATTTTAAATGATATGGTAACCTAGTATCAAACTATGAAACTTGAAGAACATAATATTTGAGATGCATTGTAGTCGATCATAGTTACACAATAAACATCATGACATGTACTAATCTCGGCTAATAAGAGCCAACAATTCTTTTTATACCAAAAAACCAATTGCTTTTCAAGCCGAACTAAAAGTACATTTTCCAAGGTTAGCTTCAATTTGATATACCTGGTCTGGGATGATCTCACCATTTCGAAGGGAGGAGGTCACGTTGTTCATAATTTCCAATAACGTTTGAAAGTGTTGTTTGGTTGAACAAGCTCTTTGAGCAAGTTTCGATTTATTTCACTCATATCTCAAAATCATTTATTATCTTATTGTGAGAGGTCCGACCAAAACACACACAACTAATTTTTTAAATATGAAATCTAAAAAATAAAAGATTTTACTATGTAAAAAACAACATGACTAACTTTAGATTTATGAACTTTAGATTCATCTTAGATTAATCAACATTAAGGTCACAGTTAATCATGTAATTCTATCCTTCTCGAGGCCATAAGCCAAAAAATTTGAAGGTAGTTGGCACTGGTTTACACGTATATTACACGTAGTTGATGACTTTTGTTGTTTTGTTCTTCTTTTTATTCATAACGTAGATTATAAAAGGTTATATTGAAATGCTATAAAATGGGATATATCTTGTAGTGAAGGTTGAGCTTCTCACCGGTGATCATGTGAGGTGTCACAAATTGACCCATCAAACCTGTAATTGAATCTTGTCAAAATAATGAAAATCAATTTCTTTAAGATTATAAGTACCTTTTTAGAAAGAAATTTGTGCACCATCTCGAGAAAGATGAAAATCGATTTCTGAGAGGTGAAGTGGTAACATTGTTAGAAAGATGAAAATCGATTTCTTTAAGACTTGTGCACCGTCTCGAAAAAGATGAAAATCAATTTCTTTAAGATTTGTGCACCATCTCGAGCAAGATGAAAATCAATTTATGAGAGTTGAGGTGACAATATTGTCAGAATGATGAAAATCGATTTCTTTAAGATTTGTGCACTGTCTCGAGAAAGATGAAAATCGATTTCTGAGAGGTTAGGTATTGGTCAGTAAATGACCATCTTTGGAGCTTGAGAATTTCTTTAAAAAGATTATAACCAATTTATGGGTAGATGATGTGGCCAATAAATGGTGCTTGAGATTTTCTTTAGAACGATTATAATCGATTTCTGAGATACATGTGACTTACATGTAGCTATCCTTGGTTTCAACTGTGGGTAGGCAGCCCTAATTTCCACCAAATAATGCCACTAAAAAATTGTTTGAATCTCAATTGGGTTTCCTATGATAACTCTCTTTCGTGGATAGTTTCTGTACAAGTCTTCTAAATTGTTGCTTCAAATTTTCTTTAGTTGTAATTGTCTAATAATTTGTGTAGCTATTTCCAATTGTTTTGTTCTATTAATTTCTTCTCATATCCAATTATTGTTATAATCAAATGCGTATTCCAAGTGTCATCTTTGCTAACAAAAGAAATTGCTAGAGTCGTGTCGTCAACATTAAAGGATTTTTGGCACTACTAGATCGCGTTGTTGTCGCGAGTAAGGAGCCGTGTTCGGTATCACAGTTTCACCACTGTGTGCTTTGGTCGTAACGTTTTGCCAGTGAAGTTGATGGTAACTCTCATGAATTAATAAAGTCACCATAAGATACGGTTAGAACCGTGAATCGCACAATAGAAGAAGATTGTGTTAATGGGCTTTTTGAAGTAAACAAAAGTAAAGCCCAAATACAATTTTAGTCAAAAGAAAAAGTTGTTGTGTGTGATCAAGAAGAAGCCACGTAGCTGGAAGCTTGTCATGTGGGTAAGAATTATTTCTTTCTCTGCTGTCTTTCACCTTGACAGAAAAGTTCTCAAACAAAGAAGAAAAAAATGTTCTGACCTTCTTCTCTTTTCTATCTCTTTTCTTCTAGTTGCTCCATTGAAGAATGAAGATCAAAGGATGAGAAAATCAAGCATGCAAAGTAAGAATCATGGGAAAAAGAAGAAGATGAACACAAGGGTGTATAGTGGTTCGGTGAAAGATCACCTACATCCACTTTGAAGCCATATGGAAGAACTTTATTTCAACAAGAACAAGATAAGTCCTCACTCTTTCAAATACAAAAATTAGCTCTTAGATTTTTTCCAATTACAACCCTCTGTGACTATTTCTTTTATAGATGAGATTTTACAAAACAAAAATTAGTTTAACATAACTAATTTCTGTTTTCTGTTGAAAGAGCTGAGGAACAAGAAGTTGTTTCACAAAATTTATAAGCTGTTTCAGAACAAGAAGCTGAGGATCAAGTTTGCTTTGCCTCACATGTACATATGCAATACATCCAAAGGTTTTTAGATTTGATAGGTCAAGAGGTACACCTGTCCACATTTCCTCATGTGTTTTCATATCAATAGAAGTGCAGGGACTTCTATTCACACTGTAGGTAGTTGTGGCTAAAGCTTCTGCCTAAAAGACTTCATTTAACTTGGCCTCTGAAAGTAAACATCTTACTCTCTCCATGAGAGTTCTGTTCATTCTCTCTGCTACCCCATTCTGTTGGGGTGTGTAGGTTACTGTTTTATGCCTGATTATACCATGCTCATTACAAAAATTAGTAAACATATTATTCATAAACTCAAGGCCATTGTCTGTTCTAAGAGTTTTTACTTTCTTATCAGTTTGTGTTTCAACTTTAGCAACATATTCTTTAAATTTTACAAAAGCTTGATCTTTAGATTTCAAGAGATAAGTCCATACCTTTCTAGAGTAATCATCAATTAAGGATAAGAAATACCTGGAGTTGCTCCAAGAAGGAGTTCCAGCTGGTCCCCATAGGTCAGCATATATATAGTTGAGTCTGTCTTTTGAGGTATGGGTTCCTTTTGTGAACTTGAGTCTTTTTGCCTTGCCATACACACAATGTTCACAAAAATTTAGCCTTTTGGTGCCCTTAGGTTGGATCAGCCCCTGTTTTGCTAGTTCATTAAGGCCCTGCTCACTAATATGAGATAATCTTCTATGCCAAATCTCATAATCTTCTGATTTATCAGATTGGGAGAGCAAAGCAATATTAGGATGTGATACATCCTTTAGGTAATACAAACCATTCAATATAGTTCCAAGTAGAATTGTTTTGCCAGCTCTTTTAATTTGAAGGTCTTCCTTGTTACCAAAAAAGTAACAATCTTGATCAGCTAGCATTCCCAAGGAGATTAAGTTCCTTCTAAGCTTAGGTACATGTCTTACCTCCCTTAGAAGTATTTCTTTGTTGTCCTCAAGAATTAGACATACAGAGCCAATCCCTACAACTTCACAATTGTGGTCATCCCCCATGTAGACTGAGCCTCCTTCCTATAGTTTGTAAGTTACAAACCATTCTCTCTTGGAAGTCATGTGATAGGTACACCCTAAGTCCAAGACCCAGTCTTCCTTCTCCTCAATCTTATTTCCCATGGGTTTTAGATGTGTTGCTGTCAAAATTCCAGTATAGACATAAGCATTCTCAGCAACATCCCCTCTTTCATAATCTCTTGGTTTTCTAGACTCATTTCTCATAGAGTCTCTGTTTTTGTCATTGCTGTTGTGGTCTTGCTGCCTTCTTGTATCTCTTCTATAAGGTTTCCCTCTTTCGGGACAGTTTCTTTTGAAGTGTCCTTCTTTATGACAAAGGAAACACTACAAAGGTGGCTTATCTTGCTGATTTTTCTAATTTTTGTTGGCTTTGCCTCTCTTTGAGAAGTTCTTTCCTTTGGAGTAAAGAGACTCCCCTCCCCCTGAGTTCTTTGATTCAATTTTCAATTCAAGTTCTTTGCACCATAAGGCATTGATAACTGAATCAGTTGATACACTGTCTCTCCCATATTTCATGGTTGATTTAACTTCTTTGTAGGAGTCATGAATTGAATTTATTAAAATGGCAGCTTCACTTTCAGCCCTTAACTTCTCACCGGACTAATTGAATGCATTTGTGAGTTTCTTGAACTCATCAAGATTCTCATCTAATGACTTTGAGGAATTCATTTTGAAAGAAAACAATCTCTCACCAACATAAATCTTGTTGGGTAAATCTTTATTGTCATAAAGTAGCTTTAATTTCTCCCAAATGCCATTAGCAGTAGTTTCATCAATTACTTACCTCAAAACTGTGTCTGTGATGTTCAAAATGAGTGTTGTATAGGCTGTATCTTCAATATCTTGTTTCTCTTCAGCAATCAATGTATTAGGCAGATTTTTTGGATCATATAAGGCTTTCAAAGCCTTCTGTGCAGTAAGAATAACTTGTATCTTCTTGGACCAAAGAGAAAAATCACCAGTTCCATTAAATTTCTCTATTTCATACTTTGTTGATGTCATCACTAACTTGTTTAACGATTCTTGATAGTTTCTTGATTTTCTTGAAGCAGGCTCTGATACCAGTTGTTAATGGGCTTTTTGAAGTAAACAAAAGTAAAGCCCAAATACAATTTTAGTCAAAAGAAAAAGTTGATGTTGTGTGTGATCAAGAAGAAGCCACGTAGCTAGAAGCTTGTCATGTGGGTAAGAATTATTTCTTTCTCTGTTGTCTTTCAACTTGACAGAAAAGTTCTCAAACAAAGAAGAAAAAAATGTTCTGACCTTCTTCTCTTTTCTATCTCTTTTCTTCTAGTTGCTCCATTGAAGAATGAAGATCAAAGGATGAAAAAATCAAGCATGCAAAGTAAGAATCATGGGAAAAAGAAGAATATGAACAGAAGGGTGTATAGTGGTTCAGTGAAAGATCAACTACATCCACTTTGAAGCCATATGGAAGAACTTTATTTTAACAAGAACAAGATAAGTCCCCACTCTTTCAAATACAAAAATTAGCTCTCAGATTTTTCACACTTGCAACCTTCTGTGACTATTTCTTTTATAGATGAGCTTTTACAAAACAAAAATTAGTTTAACATAACTAATTTCTGTTTTCTGTTGAAAGAGTTGAGGAACAAGAAGCTGTTTCACAGAATTTATAATAGATTGGATCATACGATGAACGGAGACGATCAGATAGATCTAGAAGACGACTAAGAGAGGAAACCGTGAGTGACCATGTGTGACAATGTTGTTGTCTTCATTGTGAGATAACCCCTTGTCCGCAGTGACACAATGGCGACGGAGCACGACAAAGGCAGATTGATTGCTTAAACTTGATCTGTAACAGAAATTCCAAAAGAAAAATCCATGGACCATAGATGGAATCTATGGATCACGACTATGTGGATAGAGGCAAGGTTAAGCGTGGTGTCAGAGGCATGGCTGATGACCTGCAGAAGACCGACAAATGTGGAGATGTAGGCACGGTGGACGACGGTCTATTGACTAGACCAATGTGTGACTAGGCGATGTTGAAACGAGCACCGACGATGGATCCTGAGTGCAGGCAACGAACATGGCCAAATGGTGAATGGCGTGCAGGAGGGAGATCAATGGTAATCAATCAGTGATGATAAGCAACAGCGTGAATGTAACGAAGAAGAAGGCCCTTTGTGCGTGTGGAAAATCATGAGAGAAAAGTTGGAGGACCTCGAGCTCCATGCAGCTCATCTTATTCTTTTTTCTTCTTCTTCTTCAAATTTCTTACCTCTATGAAGAGTTATAATGGAAAGCCTCTTCCTTTTCAAATTAAGAAAAATGCCCTACAATTATCGATTTCATATTGTAAAAACTCCTAAACCCGAATTTTTAAGCCTATTCTTCTTAGACAATAAGTTATGTATTGGTTCAACAAATAACTTTTATTTTCTAAATATTTTAACAATAAATAACTCTTTCTTGATGGAAGAAGTTGCAGACACATCCATTTTCTTTGCAAATCCTCCTCGAAATCATTGTCAGATTCTCAAAAACAAATCCAAAACTATGGAAGCCAATTTGATAGAAAATGCAATCAAGAAATTATGAAGTTCCCGGTATCAAAGGAAAAGAGAGACTTTTGATAACCATTTTGTTTTCGAAAATTAAGTCTACAAACACCTCTCTCACCTCTAAATGTCTTGGTTTCTTATCTACTTTTTATCCATATTTTCAAAAAAGTAAGTCAAAATTTTGAAAACTAAAAAAAGTAGTTTGTAAAATCTTGTTTTTGTTTTTGAAATTTGGCTAAGAATTCAACTTTTAGACTAAAAAAAGATGCAAACTATGGTAAGAAAATGTTAGGAAATAAGCTTAATTTTTAAAAACCAAAAAGAAAAAACAAAATGGCTACTAAACAAGACCTTGAATTTTTCAAAACATTGATCCATGTTATACAAGGAGATCTACAATTCACAAGATATCAAACTAAACAAAAAAAAAAAAAAAAAAAAGTAAGACAACAAAAATAGGTAAAGAAAAATAAGTTGCACAAATCCGTGGTTCAAAACACTGCATCATAAACACATTAATATGGTTCACGGACTTCAGAACATTGCACTCCAAACACTTTTGATCCTCCAGCTTAATAATACCAAAAATCTTCATTTCCAAAGTTTTTGATTTCAAAATAGAGGGCCAAACACCCCTAAT
Source organism: Lagenaria siceraria (assembly GCA_002890555.2). Taxonomy (NCBI): domain Eukaryota; kingdom Viridiplantae; phylum Streptophyta; class Magnoliopsida; order Cucurbitales; family Cucurbitaceae; genus Lagenaria; species Lagenaria siceraria. The sequence continues at coordinate 14,543,891 of CM016483.1, read as the reverse complement.
TTTTTTTAATGTACAAACTCAATGGTTCTGTAATTTCTAAATATAGATTTTTCTTTAAATTAAAATGTCATAAAATCAAAAGATTTCATTGTTTTATCAATTACTATCATACAATTTGATGATTTGTAGTTTGGCAAATTCTAAGAATAATGCAAATCAAATAATAATTAATTAAAGGAAATTTATATCAAATAATACAATTTGAGAAACAATCTGAAAATATATTACATGTTTCAAATATTTGCATATATAGAAACTATTGACTGGTCAACCTTTAAATTATTTAAAAATTCCAAGTCTGCCCTCGAGTGTTTAAATATTTTTTCATCTTAATCACTTTCCTTTTTTTTTGGTTTTTCCCTTTTCTTTCTCTCAGCACGCGTTTACCTACCTTGTGTCTCCATTTTATTTCCCTTTTCTTTCCTTTTTCCATGGTTTTAGTTCCTATTCAATTTAGTATCTCCTTGCATCTTCGATTCAGCTTCAAGATTTGCATTTTCTTCAACTGTGAGTTCGTTTTCCTTTTCACCATTGCATTTTTTAGGGCTTTCTTTTCGATTTGGTTTTTCTTTTTTCGATTTCTTCAGTTCATCGTCTTCTTGATATTTTGAAGTTTGATCGACTAATTAAGAAGGTTATTTTCGATCTCAATAGGTAATTCTATAATATTTGTAGAAACATATCAGTGTATTTTGAGGTTTGATATTACGGCTAGCTTTGTTTCGATTTTCTATCCGTACTTTTGATTTCTTGTTTATAATTTTCTGCAATTTTCACTGTACTTAGGGTTTAGAAACTGCTATCATTGATAGTGGCTATCACTTATAGAAATATATAGAAATATATATATGCAATGCTATCATTTTTTATGTGGTGTTGAAAGACATACTAGTTATAGATTGGCATATCGATGATAGTAATGGACTGATATTTCCCTTTAATAGACATTAGAACCTATTGATATTGTTATTCACGAGTTTTTGTTTTACTTTTGCAGGAATTTTTAAAATATGGTTATTCCAATAGTTGTTTTTCATAGTGGAATATGGAATGAAAAATAAAGAATATTGTCAATTGGTGAAAAGAAAAGCAACTCGAAGTGCAGTCGATGTCATCTTCGTGGCCATAATTGTACAACATGCAATTTGCCACCAATTGTTTAATGATGAATAAGAAGCTTGTTTTGTTATTAATATTTGTCAATTTGTCAATTTACCAACGATAGCTAGTGAAACAAACTTTGTTGTTGATATATCTATATTCTTTAGCCAATATATGATTGTATTTTGATTTCATTTGGTTTAGCCACATATTTTCCTATCACTGATATCATGTCAGCAGTGATAGCTTCTATCGCTGATATCATGTTATCAGTGATAGAAGCTTCTATCACTGATATCATGTTTAATTTTTGAACAACCTGTTGAAGAATTTATTTCATCAAATTTAACTATCTAAATATATAAATGATATAAATGTCTTCTTTCACCAAGATGAGCATTTTGGCATTAGTGATAAACAAAAGCTATTAGTGATAGCTTCTATTAATGATATCATGATATCAATGATAGCTTATATGACTGATATCATACTATCAGTGATAGCTTCTATCACTGATTTCCAATGTTAATGTTTGAACAACCTGACATCAAAAATTTATTTCAAACAAAATTGTAGCTATTTGTAATTTCATTTCTAAATGATACAAAATGAAAATATATGCATTTTGAAATAAAAATGTCTTGAAAAGCCTAAGTTCATAACCATAACAATCCATTGTCAAACAAAAACCTATGTATTAAACACCAAATTATTACATGCAATCAAAGTTGTGATATTTTGAGATCAAAGCTTGGAGCATCATCCTTCCACCTTAGAGAATGCCTTGTATTTTTGCTTGGAGAAACCTTTGGAGATACTTTTTTGTCCTTTTTTGGATTTTTTGCATTCTCCAGAATTTTCTTGGTTGTTTTTGTTTGTCTCTTTTGGCTCTTCTCAACAACAAGCTCGTCCCTAGCTGCAACCTTTGGTCTATATTTTTTTGGACTCTTTCTAAGAGTCTTTTCAACAACCTGAAATCATGAAATAAAATATAACACGACTTCTATCAATACACTATCGGTAAAGTAAATAAAGTTTGCTATCATTTATACTATCAGTGGTAGAAGCTATCATGGATAGTATGTTAGTATGTTATCAACTATCACTGATAGCATGTCCTTCTTGGTATCAACCAATCAATACTTACCTTCTTTTTATCGTTCTCCTTTTTGGTTCTATTTTCTTCATCTACATTCTCTTCCTCTTCTTTTTCTTTATCTCTTTCTTCTTCCCGATCTTTCTCTTCATCTTGCACTTTTACATTTTCATTATCTTGCTTCTGTTGGTCATTTTCTTGAGCCTTCTTGTCCTCCGCAGTTTCAACTTCATTCTGCATGATATAAAAATTATTATACTTTTTTATACAAAAAAAAAAACAAAAATCACAAATTTTACCTCTTTACCTCCAACATCTATAAGTTCCAAACTTGCATCTAAAAGCTCCAAACTTGCATCTAAAAGCTCCAAACTGGATGATGGAGCATTGTTCTTCTCAAGTTTTTCTTCAGACTATTTTTTGTTACCTTCTTCTTTTGGTGGAAGTATATCATTGATAGCTTCTTTTATGTTGCCCAATATATCAAGAATCTCCTTATGTTTTTCATAAATGTCTTTCTTAATGTCTTCTTGTCTTTGTTTTAATTCTTCAATACCTTCTTGTAATGAAGCTATTTTTCTTTCAATTGATATTTGTTTCTCTTCTTTTTCCTTTTCCATCTGCATCTCCTTTCTTGATAGCTCCATAAAATACGCATAGTAGTTTGATTGTAATTCTTGTTCAGTTGGAACCAATGAAACAACAGAAAACTAAAAGATGAATGAAAGATAAATGAAAATGTCAGTGATACTATGTTTATAGAAACTATCATTGATTTTAAGCTATCTTCTATCACTGATATTATTATTATCCTATCAATGATAAATTCTACCACTGATAACATGCTATCAATGATAAAAACTATCACTAATAACATGCTATCAGTGATATCCACCTAATGCTATCACACTTTTAGTGATAATATTAGTGATAGCAATAAAAGAATATCGCTAATAGTAGCTATCAAAAATATCAATTGATAGCCTAATTAAAAAATCAACAAATCACTATTGATATCTATCTAATGATATCAAATTGTAGTATAGAAAGCATGCTTATGAAATAGAGAACAATTCGTCAACAATCTTTAGATAGGAAATAGAGATAATAGATTTCAGTGATAGATCTATCAGTGATATCCTTCATTGATAGCAACCCTAATGATATCACTAATATCCGCCATCAATGTATAAGGCTATCACTTATGTTGCTATCAAGTTTTTTCCAGTTTGCATGCAATATCCTACATATCAGAAAACTATTGATACGCAGAAACAACATACATCTAGCCTTAATTTGAAGGAAATCAACAAACTATCAACAAATATCATTCAAAATCACTATTCACACTGATTTAGGATTTTGGAAGAGGTATCGGCAGAATCAACATGGCTGAAGAATCGAATAAAAAAACCAACTGATTTTGTCCTAAATAAGTGAGACCAGTAGGTGATTATGGAAGAAGAATCGAAGAAGAAGAATAGAAGAAGAAGGGTTGAAGAAGAGAAGAAGCATACCTTTCGAATTTTGGAGCGAAATCGAAAGGGAAGAGGAATAGTCACAGGTTTGAATGCTGAAATTTGGTCTGGATGAAGAAACTTCAACGGCTGCCGGCTATCATTAATGATGGGCTTTTATCAGGAAATAGGCTTCTCAAGAAAATTAATGGACTTGTCCTTTTTAGTCTTTTCGAATGTTTGGGCTACACATTGTACCATATATTTAATTAGTTTTTCCGTGTTCTACAGAATCTAACTTTTATGGATTTAGGGTTATCTGTGCAAGAAGCCCTTGAGTTTAATTTAAAAGATATAAAATTATTTAGTCTAGATTTTTATTAACATAAATAATTGATACTTAGTGAAAAATAATACAATTTTGAAAAAGCTTTTTTGTCTTGTCTTTCACTTAGAAAAGTCATTTGCAAGTTTTGTCAACACTCGAAGTCTTTCACACGACTTGTGGGTCGTGCCGTGAGCTTTGGACTTGACCGTGAGACTGGGCTTTCGAAGTATTTTGTTAAGGTAGATACTATTGGAGATAATTTGTAATATTCATAATAATAATAATATACAAATATATAATTTGGAATATTCATAGTAGTATAGTTTCTAAATTTTTATTGGAATAAATCTAACATTGTGGATGTGGATATGATAATTAATTATAGTAAAAAATAATATAATATTGAAAAAGCTTTTTGGGCCTTGTCCTTTGCTTAGGACAAAGTCATCATCTACAACTTTTGTCAACACTCGAAGTCTTTTACACGGCTTGTAGGTCGTGCCGTGAGCTTTAGACTTGATCGTGAGACTAGTGTCACGCCCCGCGAAAATGGTCCTACAAATTGCGCCAAAGTGCCACAAAACTCATCTAGCAAGGCCAAGGATGAGTCCAGAAGGAAGGGCCAACAAACCCCCAAGCACGTCCCCAGCACATGCCAGCACGCCCCAGCAAGCTACCATGGCCGTAGGGCCGCGCCCATGCCTCAGGCGCACGGCCATGGCACATCCGAGCGCCCATCCGAGCGCCCAGGCGCACAGCCGAGTGTGCGCCCCAGTCAGCCCCGCGCTACCATGCGCGCGCCCCATCCCGTGCGCAAGTCGCATGCGCACGCCAGGCCCCGTGCGCCCTGCGCGTGAGCAACGCCAGACGTGCGGCATGCGCGCGCGCCCGCTCAACACGCCTGCCTTGCGTGCGCGGCCGCGCAGCGCCAACGCCTAGCGCGCGCGCCTGTCCCTCCTCGCGCGCCCCATCGTCCAGACCCCTCTGGACAATCCTGGAAGCTTCTAGAAGGCCCGGGACAATGCCAGCGCCCACGCCCAAGGCCCAGCAGCGCCTGGAAGGATCTGGGCGGCGCTGGACAGTGCCAGCGCCCACGAGAGAGCCCCAGCATGGCCCAGAAGGCTCCGGATGCCTCTAGACAGCGCCAGAACGTGCGCCACAACCCTGGAAATGCCTAGAAGGATCTAGAAGGGGCGAGACCATGCCAGCATGCTCGGGAAGGCACCAGACTTGTCTGGAAGGCTCGAGAAGGCCCTAGAACGTGTTAGGACACTTCCAGAAGATACCATGACGGTCAGGACGAGTGCCAGAAGGCTCTAGAACGCGCTGGAACTACCCAGAATGGGCCATACCGACGCCAATAGGATGTAACCGGCTGCAAGAGTGTGGAATACTCTAGAATAGGCTGGGACCGTCATCAAAAGTCGGTCATCTAAAGCCCCACCGACCTTGAGCCCTATAAATAGGCCAAGGGGGCTTCATTTGTACACAACTTGCCACAACTTGTACAAACATTGTATCCAGGGTTGGAGACTTCAATAAACTCTCAACATTCACTCAAACTCTCACTTGCCTACTTCTTCCTCTTCTCTTAAGTGTCCTCTCGACTCATTAAGCTCCTAAAAGGCTTACTTGGTGTGTCTTCGATATCAAGCTCACCCAAGTGCCGCACGTAACGGTTAGTTTCAAATCTAACCACGTGACACTAGGCTTTTGAAGTATTTGTATAAGAGACATACTATTAGAGATAATTTCTAATATTAATATTAATAATAATAATATATATGCAAATATATAAGGAAATTACTATAATCAGAAAAAAAAATCAAACTATTTACAAATATAAAAAAATTCACTGTCTATCAGCAATAGACCGCGATGAAATTTTATTGCTTGAGTGATAGAATTCTATTGTGGTCTATCGTTTATATACAATAAAATTTTTCTATATTTGTAAATAGTTTGACTTATTTTTCTATATTTGAAAACAGCCCAATATATAATTTGGAAAATTCATAATAATATAGTTCCTAAATTTTTATTGGGACTGTTGAAGGAGAAATTTTGGACCAATCACAAGTTGCCACGTTATTTACCAAATTAATGGCGAAATTATAAAATAATTAAATTTGGGACTAATTAAATGTTACATGTGTCCTAAATTGAAATTGAAGACGAAAATTGGTAATCTCGATGGTGCCACGTGTTTCCGTCCTCATCGTTTGATCAAATTAATTATTTTTTTTGGTTCAATTAATTATTAATGTTTGGGCTAAAATTTAATTAAGTCTAAAAATAGACTTAATTTGGCCCAAATGGCCCAAAAGCCCAAATCTAATTAGTTGGGCCCAATGGGCCAGGTCCATGGACCAATCAAGCCCAAGCTCATAAAGCCCACCTGAGAACTCTATAAATAGAGAAGTTCTCTTCATTTGCAAGGTTCAAAAAATTTACGCTCAGAGAGCCTAGAGAGAATTCTCCCTACAATTAGAAGACTCCCTAACTCTTGAAGCTGAACCACACCTGAAGACTGAACCACACTTGAAGACTAAAGTTGCTTGGAGTACATACATTCCTCCAAGACTCCAACTTTACATCCACTCACTCCGCTTCATATATCAAGCGCACGCGCAGTGTTCAGAAATTTTACACTCAGAGAGCCTAGAGAGAATTCTCCCTACAATCAGAAGACTCTCTAACTCTTGAAGCTGAACCACATCTGAAGACTGAACCACACTTGAAGACTGAAGTTGCTTGGAGTACATACATTCCTCCAAGACTCCAACTTTACGTACATCCACGCACTCCGCTTCATATATCAAGCGCACGGGCAGCGTTCAGAAAATTTACGCTCAGAGAGCCTAGAGAGAATTCTCCCTACAATTAGAAGACTCCCTAACTCCTGAAGCTGAATCACACGTGAAGTTGCTTGGAACGCATACGTTCCTTCAAGACCCCAACTTCACATACATCCACGCGCTCCACTTCCCTACATCAAGCGCACGCGTACACATACATCCACGCGCTCCGCTTCCTTACATCAAGCGAACGCGTACAGTTGATAGAGAATCAGAGGATCAAGTACTAGAGATCGAACCACATCCGCATCAAATCTACATAAACACAAGTTCAACTCCACGAAACAAGTTTCTTCGGAAACCTCGTGCGAATAGGGACAAATCTAACATTGTAGATGTGGATATAATAATTAATTATTAGTCGAAAACAACATAATATTGAAAAAAAAATTTGGGCCTTGTCCTTTGCTTAAGAAAGTCATCATCTACGAGTTTTGTCAACAGTTGAAGTCTTTCACACGGCCTTTAGGTTATGTTGTGAGGTTAAGACTGGACTATGAGTCTAGATTTTGGAAGTATTTCGTTTTCTCCTTCAATCATAATGTATGAATGACATAGACATGAAGGTAAATGAATGGAAGTATGACTCACTAGAAAAATAATTAAATCCATTTCTTAAAATAATATAATATAGGCCAAAATACTTGAGTGATAAGATAACAAAAAAATATTATGTTTAAGAAAAAATGTTCAAACAAATCTATAGAAAATGGATTTAAAAAAGGGTTTAAAAAAATAAAATAGCAAATAATAGCAAACCACTTCACATCTCCTAAATATTAGATGACCAATCTATTTTGTTTATTATTATTATTATTTATTGCAATCTAAATATTGAATAAGAATGAAACAAAGCAATTACAATATAACTGAAAAGCCAAAACAAAGATAATTAAGAAAAGAAAAACCTAAAATCATCAAATCAACCAGAAATCACTTGCTTAAACGCCAAGAAATTTGAAAAAACAGTGTGAACCCAAAATATATATATATATATATATATATATATATATACATGCAGCAGACAGTGAAAGCAAATCCATAGGAAAAATAACTCTCTAAAATTAATTGCAAGTTATGAGTTGTTTGGATTGATTATAGCAAAAAATATTTTTTTTGAATGGTATTATTATTTAAACTCTTTTGATAAAAATTATTTAAAATACGTTCCAAAACGCTCCATTTTTTTTCTTCTTTTCAATGACTTATTTTTAAAAGAAAATTTAAATGAAAATGAAAATGCACCTAAATCTACCAAAAAAAAAAGTAGCCGGAAAAAAAAATCACAATGTAAAAACAAAAACAAAGATAATTAAGCAACTTGAATGTCCACCAAGCGTAATTGATTCCCAAAAATAATTCAAATCAAAACGCTCCACATACATTAAAAAAATAATAATAAATAAATAAATAATAGAGCTTCATTCCTCTCCAAAAATTTGGCTTTCCAATTTCTTCTTTCTTCGAGAGTATAGATTTTGTTCCCAGTTGTGTTTGAAGTTCTTATTGGAGAAAATTTATTATATTATGATCAATAAAGGATCTATGCACGGATATAAGTCGAAATCAATACTTTATTTAATAAATACTTAGATCTATAAATAAAATTTAGAGATTAAACTTATAATTTAACATTTAACATATTACATCTTATCTAGAATGAAATTATTTTAATTTAAAAGAGGAAAATAATCAAACATGTGCGATGCACGTTAAATATAATAATACATTAGTTTTAATTTAAAGGAAAATTTTCACAAATATAAAAAATGTCAAACTATTTAAAAAAATAGCAAAAAAAATATTGATAGACATTGATAGACTTCTATCAGTGATAGACTTCTATCATTTTTATCGATAGACTCTGTTAGACTTCTCAACTATCTAAAAATTTTGCTATTTTGTGTAAATAGTTTCACTTATTTTTCTATTTTTAAAAATGTCCCTAATTTAAATTATAAAATAATATTATTTTATTTTATAAAATTGAAAATGTTACTTTTTAATCTAATTTTTATTTATATAAACTTTTTATAGTTTGATTTGGTCTATAAAAGAAAAGTTTCTTGAAATTAGATGAATTATTTTTTTTAGTTTAAGTGAATCTTAAATTATCGATGATGAATTTAAATACCAAACTAGGATCTAAACAAAAATCTAATTTAGAAAAAAAAAATATATATATATATATATATATATAAAAGGAGTTTTTAAAAATAGAAAAATAAGGAAAACTATTTATACAAAATAACAAAATTTTTAGATAATTGTAATAGACGCTCGTAAAAATCTATTAGGGTCTATTAGTGATAGAAATGATAGAAGTTTATTACTGATAGATGTTAATAGAAGTTTATCAATGTATATCAATATTTTTTTTGCTATTTTTTTTAAATAGTTTGACATTTTTTTTATTTGTGAAAATTTTTCATATCTATATTTGCTTCAATTTTTCAAAAAATAAAAATTTAGAACCTATAATATATTGTTGTCCATATATAAATTTGAAATACAAATATATTGAAATAGAAGCTTGAGCAATAAAAAAATAATATATTAAATATAAAATGTTATTGAATATTTTATTAAAATAAATTAAAAGTTCGAAAACTTATTAGATACTAAATTGAAAATCTAGAGATCATCTCTTAGACACTTTAAAAATTAAGAATCCAAATAGACATAATAAATCAAGTTTAAATTTATAAATTAAACTTGTAATTAAACGTTAATAACATATTACATGGATAATATCAATGAATTGATTTTAATTTAAACGATATAAAATTATTTAGTCTAGATTTTTATTAACATAAATAAGTGATGCTTAGTGAAAAATAACATAATATTGAAAAAGCATTTTTTATCTTGTCTTTAGCTTAGAAAAGTCATTTGCAAGTTTTGTCAACACTGAAGTCTTTTACACGACTTGTGGGTCATGCCGGGAGCTTTAGAGTTGGCCGTGAGACTAGGCTTTCGAAGTATTTTGATAAGAAAGGATGCTAATGGAGATAATTTGTAATATTCATAATAATAATATATATATAAATAAAGGAAATTTTTAAAAATAGAAAAATAAGGAAAACTATTTACCTAAAATAACAAAATTTTTAGATAATTGTGATAGACGCGGATAGAAGTCTATCAAGATCTATCAGTGATTGAAATGATAGAAGTCTATCATGCTGACAGAAATTTATCAATGTCCATCAGTGTTTTTTTTTTTTTCAAAATTTTTCCATAAATAACTTGTAATTAATTTTAAATCGTTATTTTTCCCGTAGGTTTGCTTCCACCATCCGCTGCATTTTTTTTTTTGGGGGTTAATACTGTTTTTTCAAATCTTTTGGCGTTTAAGCAAAGTGATTTTTGGTTGATTGGATGATTTTAGGTTTTTTTTTTCCTTAATTATCTTTGTTTTGGCTTTTCAATTATATTGTAATTACTTTGTTTCATTCTTATTCAATATTTAAATTGCAATAAATAATAATAATAATAAATAATAGATTGGTCATCTAATATTTAGGAGATTTGAAATGTTTTGCTATTATTTGCTATTTTATTTTTTAAACCATTTTTTTTTAAATCACAAATAGAAAAATGTCAAACTATCTACCGAAAATAGCAACAAAAAAAAATAAATACTGATAGACATTGATAGACTCCTATCAGCATCTATGAATGATAGACTTCTATCATTTCTATCACTGATAGACCCTGATAGACTTCTATCAACATCTATAAGTGAAAAACTTCTATCATTTCTATCACTGATAGACTTTGATAGACTTTGATTAGCATCTATCACAGCTATCTAAAAATTTTGATATTTCTGGTTATTATATCACTCAAGTATATTTTGGTCTATATTATTTTATTTTAAGAAAACAGATTTAATTATTTTTCTAGTGAGTCATACCTCCATTCATTTACCTTTATGTCTATATCATGCATACATTGTAATTGAAGGAGAAAACGAAATACTTCCAAAATCTAGACTCATGGTCAAGTCTTAACCTCACCGCATGATCCAAAAGCCGTGTGAAAGACCGAGCGTTGACAAAACTTGTAGATGATGACTTTCTTAAGCAAAGAACAAGGCTCAAAAAGCTTTTTCAATATTATATTATTTTCGATTAATAATTAATTATCATATCGGACTGTTTTCAAAATATAAAAAAATGAGCAAAACTATTTATAAATATAGAAAAATTTTACTGTCTATCAACGATATACCGCAATAGAATTCTATCGCTCAAGCTATAAAATTCTATCGCAGTCTATCACTGATAGACAGTGAAATTTTTATATATTTGTAAATAATTGAATATTTTTTCTGTTTATAATAATTTCTCACTTCTTTACTTCTTCTTCTCCCTTAATTATTTTTTTTATTCTCTTTCTCACTCTCTATTTTTTCCTAGATTTTCTATCATTTCTCTCTTTTGATCTTCTCCCTCTTTCTCATTCTCATTTATATTCTTTATCTCTCTCTTTTCAATTTATTCTTTTCTCTTCTCCATCCCTTCTCATTTTTGTTTTGAAAAATTGCATTGAGTATCAAACTTTGATTACATATTAGCATCCATGTCATCAACTTTTAAAATATTGTAAAAATGGCAAAATATATTGAAAATAATATAGATGGTTAAAAAATCACATTATTTGATTTTTTTTTATGTGAAAATAATATTCCAAAACTACCCTCATCTCTTAAGAAATGGGAAATTAGTAAATTTGATATTCTCCTTTCTTTACGGACGTTTTCTTCCTCAATATTCTCCACGTTTCTGCAATAACCTACGATTCTTTGATCTACTCCAATTTTCACAATTTCTCCAAGATTTGAAATACGAAATTTCTTTTGATGCACATGATTGCGCATATTTTTTTTTTTTTTGAAATCTTGTTTTGATTTCATTAGTTGAACACACATTTCAAAATCTCCTTCCTTGAGGATTTCTCTTCTTGAAACCATGATTTATATTCGATTTTTTTGCTTGAATTTCATCCTCATCTTCTCTCATTCATGATTGTGCTCACAATTTTACTGCTTTTGATTTCGTCAAGATCTTCTCCGATTTTTTCATTACTAGAGTTGTTTTAGGAATGAATGTTAGGTTTTCGGAATGGGGATGTTAATTATTTGTGTATAATCATGTGTATTGATTGAAAATCTATCAGTTTGTGACAAATTGGGTGTAGATTGATGGTTTGTATTCGAGATAATTTGTGTTTTTTGGTTATTATATTTATTGTAGTTTGATTTTACGGACTTTTTGTTTGAGGCTATGTATATTGAAGAATTGAAAGGAGGGGAGTTGCAACGTGGGTAAGAGGAAAAATTCATGTGTTATTGTTAGTACTTTGGAGAGTTAGAATTGTCAGGTCTGATGTGAAAAAGATCCTTTGGGCTCCCAGAGGAATATTTGGCTTGCTGTTTGAATGTGTTTATTTCCATTTACATTATTCTTCTTATATTTTTCTTCCCCCTAATATTTTACTTGAACATTCTTTTGAGAGGATGGTTAGCAATTAATTTCATCCACCAGGCTATGGTGTCAAACTTAAGACCATTGATCATTAATTAAGAATTACCCACAAAAATTTGTTATGGCTTGCAAAATGCTAGTTAGATATGTTATACAAGATGTGAAAATTACATTGAAAATTAGAAGTGCGTGTGAATTGTTTAAGCACAGAGAATCAAATATGACTATATAAATTTGATTGTCATGTGATTGTCATATTATTGATATCTAATTGTCATGTGATCTTCATTAGATATTAAGTACTTTGTGATTTCTACTTGATTAACATGTGATTGTCATATGATTGATATTTGATTGTCATTGATTACCATGTGATTTTCATAGATATTAAGTACTTTGTGATTTCTATTTGATTGTTACATGATTGATATCTCACTGCTATCTAATTGTCATATGATTTTCATTAGATATTAAGTACTTTGTTATTTATATTTAATTGTCATGTGATTGATGTTTGATTTTTTACTACTTGTATTTTAGAGGTGAACAACCCTCGTCAAGTAAGAAGTCCTAAAAAGCAAAGGATTCCTTCAATTGGTGAAGTTGCCAAGCACGCGAACTGTAGTTATTGTAAGCGTGTTGGTCATAATAGAAAAACATGTAAAATTTTTGTATCTATTTGAATAATCATATTGTGGACATCAAAGTTATATTTGTTAATCATTTGTTTTTATGTAAGTACAATATATAGTGCCTTATTTTAGCAGTTTATTATTGACAACAATCAGATAATCATTGACAATTAGTAGATTAGTAATTAGACAACAATCATATAACAATCAATATCAAATGAAAATTAGATAGCAATCATATATCATTGACAATCATAATTAGATAGTAATAAGATAAAAATCAGTATCATTGACAACCCATTTTAGATATTAATCAAACAATAATCAGACAACAGTTAGTATCAGATAATAATCCGACAATAATCAGATAACAATTGATATCATTGACAATCAATATCATATAGTAATTAGAGAATAATCAGATAACAATGGTATCATTGACAATCATATTTGTAACGACCCGAGTTCAGGAGGGGGACATGAATGAACCGAGATCACACCCGAATGAGAGGGATCCTGAAGACATGAAAGCATGATTAAGAAAGGCTTAAAAGAAATGAAAGTTACTATTTATACCAACAAGGTGCACCTTTCTTTTCGGTGGCTCAATCATAAGAACTCCACAGTTAAGCGTGCTTAGCTTGGAGCAATCCTATGTTGGGTGTGACCTCCTGGAGATTTTCCTAGAATGCATGTCAGTGAGGATAAAGCATGCTGAAAGGACCTGTGTTGGTTTGTGGGAACAATGTTCACTCTTAGAAGCATTCAGAACAGTCAAAGATGACGTAGCCGCAGTACCGATGTACATCTTAACAACTACTTTTCTTTGCTCTTCGTGTTTCTCGTAGTAAAGTTTAGTTTTTTCTTTTTGTTTCCTTTTACTATAAGATCAATCTCACTTTTGTGTTTCTTGGATCAAATCTCTATTTATTTTTAGATCGAATGTCTGTTTGGGTATCATGGATTCTGATACCATATTAAATAATATGGAGTTCTATTTTAAAAATAATTGGAAATGAGAAGAATAGCTTATATATTTTATAAACATTGTAAGTTCTCTTGATTTTTTTCTAATGTGAACCATCTAACTTTTTCATTACAACTCACATTTTTTTTGGATTGGACATGGTTACGCCACCCTTTTAACTGAATTATATTTGGAGTCTATGCTCACAACAAACTTAGCAATGCCAAAAGCAATCCATGATCTTTCTCCAACTATATATATATATATATATATATATATTTTGACATATGTCTAGGTTAGTTTAAGATTGTATATAAATGACACATATATATAAGCTTAGTTAAATATTAATAAGTATGCATGTTCTTATATATATCTTTCTTGCAAATCTTCTTACCTCTATGAAGAGTCACAATGGAAAGCCTCTTCCTCTTCAAATTGAGACAAATGCCCTACAATATATCGATTTCAAATTGTACAAACTCACATTTCAAGCCTCTTCTTCTTAGACAATAAATTATGTATTGGTTCAACAAATAACTTTTATTTTCTAAATATTTTAACAATAAATAACTCTTTCTTGATGCAAGAAGTTGCAGACACATCCATTTTCTTTGCAAATCTTCCTCGAAATCATTGTCAGATTCTAAAAAAAAAAAATTCCAAAACTGTGGAAGCCAATTTGATAGAAAATGCAATCAAGAAATTATGAAGTTCCCCGTATCAAAGAAGAAGAGAGGCATTGTGCAACGTCATTAGAATCCATGGTGGATCTTGCAACCACAAAGATGGGGAAAAAGTTAATGGCGTTGTCAACAATAATTGAGGATGGAATGGATTTCAAGTATTCTCACATTTTCAAGGTGATGAAGAAATCGATGGACAAGATTCTTTGTTTCCACTAGAAAACGACCGATATGTCGTGTTCCATTGCCACCGAAGGCGTCTTGCGAGTTTATGAGGTTGGTTTTGCAGATAGTGATGGAAAGAGAACCATCACAATAGTAATTTTCCATAACAACACGTCTGCTTACATTTGCCTTTCCAAGGACTAAAAGTGAAACCCAGAACAACTCCAATTTGTCAGTTGCAATAAGATTAACCTTCTCCATTAAATATTAAGTTTTGATATAGATGCATGTTTAAATTATTTTTGGTACCTAAGTTTTCCTTTCTTTCATGTTCTACCATGCTCAAGATTGAGCTATATTTCATATTGTTCTTATTTTTGTTTGAGCCTTCATCCTAGCATCTAAGGTTCTGCTTTTATATTTTAAAAAAAATTACTACCTTTGATTATATGAATTTCAAATTATTTTGTTGGGTTGTTATCATATATAGGAAGAGAATAATGGTTTCTTTGTCTCTTAAATTTAAATTAATTAATATTTTGAAAATAATAAAACTAATACTAATTAAATAAAATCAATTAATTTGAGTTTAAGAAAAAAAAAAAAAAAAAAAACCAATAATCTCCCATCTTTTGTGATGACAAACCAAATAAATAATTTGAAATTCATATAAATCAAAGGTAGTAAAATTATTTTTTTAAAAGAAAACACAACCTTAGAGCCCAAATCTAGGACTCACAATTATGGTAGAACATGAAAGAAAGAAAGCCTAGTACCAAAAGAAATTTTAACATGTATCCTACATTAAAATTTAACAATGAATGGAGAAGGCTTTTTTAAAAAATAAAACCAAACCTTATCAGGGAAGGAAATGATAAATTGAAGTTCTTATAGGTTTCATTTTTACTACCTAAAAAGGTAAATGCTTTGGATTCTAAGTAGAGGCGTTGTTGTGGAAAACTACTATCACATCGACCCTCTTTCTGTCTGTCTACCAAATCAACTTCATAAAATTGCAAGACTGCTATGAAATGGCAACAAAACACTGCGTACGAGTATGTTTGGTTGTGGATAAGAAGATTCATGTCCATCTATCTCTTCACCGCCCTGAAAACATGTGAATACTTCAAATCCATTCCCTCCTCTCCTCAACTTGAGTTGATGATGCCGTTACCTCCTTCCCATCTTTGTGGTTGCAAGAGCTATCATGGACTCCAATAACGTTGCATAATACCTCTCTTCTCCTTTGATACCGAAAACTTCACACTTTCGTAATTAAATTTTCTAACAAATGGGCTTTCAGAGTATTGGGTTTCATTGAGAACTTGGCAAGGATTTTTGGGAGACTTTTCAAAGTAAATGGATATGTGTTTGCAACCTCATGCATCAAGAAGGGTTATTTATTGATGAAGTATTTAGAAAATAAAGTTTATGTGTTCAATCAACATACGGATTTTATTGTCTTAGAGGATGAGGATTGAAATGTTAGGGTTGGGAGCACGTACCGTTTTGAAATCGGCATATTGTAAGGCAATTGTCTCAATTTGAAGAGGAAGAGGCTTTATGTTGCAACTCTTCTCAGAGGTAAAAAGAGTCTACAAGATATATATATATATATATATATAAATAAATAATATACATATTAACTTAATATTTAGGAAAATTTTCACAAATAAAAAAAATATCAAACTATTTACAAAAAATAGCAAAAAAATCACTGATAGACATCGATAGACTTCTATCAGCATCTATCAGTGATAGATTTCTATCATTTCTAGCACCGATAGATCCTGATAGACTTCTATCATCATCTATCAAACTATCTAAAAAATTTGCTATTCTGTTTAAATAGTTTCCTTTATTTTTCTATTTTTAAAAAAGTCCCTAATATTTAACTAAGTTTACATATATTTATTAATTATGTACAACCTTAAACTATCTTAGTCATATGACAAAAACAAAAAAATAAAAAACAAAAAACAAAAAAATAATTGGTTGGAGAAGATCTTAAATGGCTTTTGGCATTATAGAGTTTGGGAGCATGGACTCCCAACATAATTTAGGAGAGAGAATAGCATGAACATATCTAATCCGAGAAAAAAATTGTGAGCTATAATGAAAAAGTGTCAAGGGTCTTACATTAGAAAAATCAACATATCTCACAATAATATTTATAATATATTGGTTACTTTTCTCATTTTTAATTGGTTTTGAAATAAAACTTTATTTTATCTAATATAGTACGTAGTCGAGGCAATAAAACTCGGACGAATATTTAGTTAAAAAATAAATTGATATCCAATCCAAAAAACTCGAGAGATTTAGATTATAGTAAAAGAGAAAAAAAGAAGAAAAAGAAGAAGGGATGAAGAAGATGGGAGAATTAAATTAAAAAAAGAATTGAAAAGAAGAGGAAAAATGGAGAAAGGAGAAGAGAAGAAAAAGGGGTGGAGAAGAAAATGATGAAAAGAGAGGGAACAAATTAGGAAACGGAAATGTAAATGATGGAAAAGAGAGAAAAATTGATTATTTACCCTCCATTTCATAATCATTTCGTTTTTTATATTTCATAATCATTTCGTTTTTTATTTTTTGATTTTTGAAAATTAAGTCTATTTCTTCTCATTCTCTTACAATAATTTACGTATTTCTAAAGTACAAAGTTGAATTCTTAGACCAAATTTTAAAAACAAAAACAGATTGTTAAAAACTATTTTTCGTAGTTTTCAAAATTTAGCTTAGTTTTAAAAAATATTGGTAGAAAGTAGATAATAAAACAATAAGTGTAAAGGTAGAATGAGTGAGTGTTTGTAAACTTAATTTTTCAAAAAATAAAAATAAAAAACTAGATGGTTAAAGGCCTTAGTTTTTCTTTTTTTAATAGTTGGTGAATTCACCTCAATTAATATTGTACGTAACTTAAGGTATATTGATGTAAGCATTTAATTTATATCATCGGTTAGTTGGACGGAATTATGTATTCCAACTCTTTCGACTAATCGAATTTTGATTTTTTTTTTTTTTAGAAAAAGAAAACTTAAATTGACCAAAATTCTTTCAGACAAATCATTGACGTCAATTCGGTCCATTGAAATTGTTGAGCTATAGTAGTTGTATTGTATAATTATGTAAATTTGGTGAGATATTTATAAACTATAGGAGTTAGAAAGCTTCAGTTAAATTCATATTCTTCTTTGTATATTATTGACTTCATTTAGTTTTTGGTGTTAAAAACTATTTTGGTGTATATACTTTAAATTTTGATTTATCTTAATTTTCTAATCTGAAAAATATTTGATTTGGTGCTTGTATATTTAAAATGTCTAATTTGATATCGTTATTGTTGATTGTTTGAATCTTGCTACTATGAGTCTTTGTTCATATCATAACGTCTTTTTTTTTTTTTTTTTTTTTTTTTACTCTAGTGAATATGAACTTTTCAATGTATCTTTTTAAATTTATTGTGAAATATTTGTTGTTGATTGTATATAAATTAATTGTGAGTTATTATTTGAGAAATTAGGTTTACTTGGTTCTACCTACTTTTCCCCACTCCCACAATCTTTCATTACTCTCCACTGACAAGAACAAAAATTATACTTGCAATAAATTCTCTTCTTTCTCTTTGTTCACAACTGAAAAAGGTATTTTTTTTAAAAAAAATTCATTTTTATTTAAACACTTTTGAAAAAATTATTTAAAGTATATTTTGAAAGTTTTTAATGACCTGTTTTCATTATTAAATAAACCAAACACACATTTCAACTAAAGCAAATTTGAAACTTCCATAAATCTCAAATTTCAATGTTTGTTTAATTCTCATGCATGAGGTAAAAATTTTTTGTTTTCAGATTTTATATTTAGAAAACCAATTGAAATATATTTGGTTGAACATTATAGGGGAGCCAATATAGGTAAGATTTAAGGAAATTGAAAAAAAATTCTACTTTGTTAGGTTTAAATAAACATTAGAAATTTGAGTCAAGGTAGGACAAAGCATGTAATTCGAATAATTTAAATAATAAATCAAATTTACGCAATTCAATTGCAAATATTCCACAACAAATTTACTCGATGGAGAAAAAAGGAATTGCTTCATCCTAATAGAAAAGAAGTTCGTATTACTTACCGAAAAAAGAAACAAGTCAACTTCCACCACATTATGCTATGAATAATAATAAGATTCAAACTATTGGGTTTTTGGCAAAATATTAGAAGTACAGTTGTTTCACATCGGTTAAATTGAAGAATGAGGGTGAACTCCAAGCCTATAAAAGAAGCCTATGCCTCTAGTTTCAAGTCGTCTCAGTTAGTGTGAGTAGTCAAAAACTTTGAGAGAGTGTTCTTGTAATTGGGATCGGGAGAGAGAATTATTCTGTGTGATTGTAATAATTTTTCACATAGTAGATTTTTCTTGTCCGTGGTTTTTTCTCCGAGTTGGGAGTTTTTACGTTAATTCATGTGTTTCCAGATTTATTGTTTTCTTTTAATTTCTCTATTATTTTTCTGCTTATTCCTGCAGTAAAAGTGGGAGGTTTTTCCCAACACAAACAAACCTAAAAAAGGACAATCAAGAAGAGAAAACCCTAATCAATGTAGTGTCCAATAAGGAACCTTATTAAGAAACAAATCATTTCCAAATATAATAACTTCTAGGAAAATTACTATAAAAAAAAAATATATCAAACTATTTACAAATATAAAAAAAATTTCACTGTCTACATGATAGACCGCGATAGAATTCTATCGCTTTCTATCGTTCAAGCGATAGACTGTAAAATTTTTCTATATTTGTAAGTAGTTTGATTTATTTTTCTATATTTGAAAACTACCCTAACTTCTAGATTCTAAGATGGTATAATTGTGACTAATTTGTTTTTAATTGAGCAGTTCCTTGTGGTGCACGTTAATTAGCTTAAAATTTTAATTCTTATTTGAGCACTACAATTACAAAAATGAGTGCTTTCGTTTCTTTTTGTCTTTTACTTTTTATTTTTAAAGTAAAATGGATGTTTTCTTTAATGCTCTACACAAATAAGGTATGTACAGTAATGGTGCTAAAAAGGAAGTGTGGGTTAGTGTTTTCATTGGGCCCCTATACAATTAAATAGACATGTAATTTATGTCGGTCATTAAAAGTCTCTAAATTTCACACGTACAATGTCAGACAGCAGGAAAAAGAAAACATATGAATTACATTTTCGAAATTTCTTTACTAAACAAAGGTGGCAATTCACAATCGTTAATTTTCAATAGCAATTTCTTTTTTTACTGTCATTGTAATGAATGGACAATTAAATATTATTAGTTAAGTGGATGAAATATTGCACTTAAAAACAAACAAACAAACAAGTTCTTAAAAAAAATGGAAAAATATCTTTTAGTCCTTAAATTAATTTAGATCTAATTTTTATTTGTTTAAAATGACACATTTAGTCCTTAAATTTTAATTTTTGTTTCAAGTTAGTCCCTAAGCTTCAAAATGTTACAACTCTATCTTTAAGATTTGAATTTTGTTTCAATTTGGTCCTTAAGTTTCAAGATTTTACATTTTTAATCTAAATTCTTTATTAAATATTCACTTGGGTATCCGGGTAATCCGTGGAAGAAGTAGAAGCAAGCTAGTCAATTTCTACTAATTAATTTAAAATAATTGTGAGGTGAAATTTTAAATTAATTTTCAAAGTGATGGAAGAGCGTAATAAAGAAAGACAAACAATCCAACCTTTGAATAATGATTATAAAAGGTGATTGAAGAAGGTGAACTCAGAAACTCACCTTGATTTTTCCAATCTTGCAAACCAAAAGCAATCATCTCTTTTTGAGTATTAAAATCAACACAAAAGCCTCAGAATTTGAACAAGAAACAAGAAACAAGCAACGATCCTTCCGGAGCACATCCTCTTTATAACTTTTTGTACCAAAGAAAAAGCGGTATTTTTAAAGAAAAAACAAGGAAGGGAATGAGAAGGTAGGCCATTCAGTAGTCGTGAGCTTAACAACAATTCAAAGCAGGCGACCCATTCTAAAGGGATGAAAATTTCTAACAACTCATTTCAATTTTATTTTTATGAAAAATAACCTTCTAACTTTTTTCGATTGTTTTTAAAAACACTGTGTTTATACTTTTAAGAGTTACAATATTGTCTTTCAACCTTCGTAACATTTCTATACTACTTTAGCATTGAAATTCTAATTTAAAATTTCAAACAAAGATTGAGACATGAAATGTTGTGGTACAGTGATAACCTTGAATAAATATTCAAATCACCACACTATTTAAGGTCATCATCACATCGTCCCAAGTCCCGATTTTTGTCCAAAATTAAATGGGAGAAAAATAAATAGTGATTGGACAATTAAATGGGTTGGGTTGGATGATGCTATTAAGTATATATTTTTCATTATTATGAGGTATGAATTATGAAGATTCAAAATTTTGATCCAAATATATTTGTATAGCTGTAAACCAGAACAATTTACATAAACATATCAGAATGGACAAAGACTGCAGATAGGGAAAAGATTTAGTATATTCGCATTCACACGAACATTCCCTCCTCTCTGTTCCAACACCAAAACTCTTTAGGATCTTGGATTGGGTCCTAATATCTTACAAAAGCTGAATGTTGGTTTGGACTTCACGAACCTTTGTACTATATTAGATAAATATTATGGTTAATTTTAAAATCGATAACCAACGAAAAGAAGTAATCTATGAATTTTATATAAAGATGGTGAGAACTCTTAATATGTGTTGTTCTTCAACAAATTCCAAAAATTCTAGTATAACTGTTGATACTTATCTAGTAAAAATATCAAATTGTTGATTTCAATGTAGTAAAAATTCCTTTCTCGGGTAATTATAAAAAGGTTAAATTGCATGGCTTCAATCATGCTCCAAATAAAAAAGTTTTATTTTAATATTTAAACTTTGTGATTATTCGAAGAAAAAAATGCAAGATAATTCAACTAAGTAGAATCAAGAATGGCAATCTAATGAAAACAAGGGTCTATGGCTCAGTGGTAGAGCATTTGACTCTAGATCAAGAGGTCACTAGTTCGGGGGCCATTAAAATAAATTTATCTTTTAGAAAATAAAAGAATAATAGCTCACCAATATATAATGGAAAAAGTGAAATTTATTGCATCACAATATTGCCTCAAATTTAAAACAAAAGCATGATCTTGATGACACTCTTGTATATATATCACTTCAACTGTGGTAGTTTGAAGTTTCACTCTTATAGAATAAGGTGTTTCTTTTATCATGAACATTTCTTTCTCCCAAAACACTGTTGGGTTTTATGCCTTAAAAACTTATAGATAGTAAATGTTGTATTTTAACCGTCATTAATAAATGGTTATTCATTATTATTCAATAAATGTTATTGATTGTTTTATCTTGTTTTAATAACCTTAAAATCCAATAAACTAACATCCTAGGCTGTTTTATGAGTCTTGAACAATATGTAGAGACATATAGTGATCAATGTTCAAGTTACAGCTTAAAAGGTTTATAGTATAAGGATAGGGTTGGGTACCTTATCCTGGTAACACTATGGATACAACCCACTTTTTATTTGATAGAAACGCAATGATCCAACGCATTCGTGTAGGAGACATGCGAGTGGGGGTATCTTATGTAATGAGTTTGCATAAGACTGGACCACGAAATAGTAACCACTAGATGTAACTCCGTTGACTAGTTAGGTTTCTATTTCAATAGGTTGACCTAGGCAACTTAGTCTTAATCTTGAGTATATTATGAACTCCTGTTCACGAGGGATTGTCCTTTGATTTGTATGGGTGAGAGTGGCCTGTTTGACGACTTGATATGCCTACCATTTTGGGGACAAGACTGAGTGGGGAGCTGGGAACATAATTATACAAGATGGATTTCACTCCTTCCCGACTTTAGGGTAAGTAGATAAGTGTTCCCTTAAGTGGTGTCTCCGAGACTTGAACAAAGGGCCCTAACCTCTCACTGGCCCGAGAGGGGTTTCTGTTTGATGGTTGGACCATAAACAGGTTGTTCATTAGAGGAGCACTGGTACTTAAGGATTTAGAAGTAACCCAGGGGTATAACGGTAATTTGACCCAGCTGGTGTTACGAACACTTGTGAAGGACTAACTTGTTGTTATTGGTCTATATCCGTGGACACAGAAATATATCTACAGTGAGAAGAGTGCAGCTGTGG
The DNA here is from genome assembly GCA_002890555.2 of Lagenaria siceraria. NCBI lineage: Eukaryota > Viridiplantae > Streptophyta > Magnoliopsida > Cucurbitales > Cucurbitaceae > Lagenaria > Lagenaria siceraria. Next base: position 14,520,908 of record CM016483.1, on the reverse strand, counting down.
GTCTTTAGTAGAGTGTACCCACAGCTAACGAATATTGATTAATGTGGTTAATGAGTTTAGCCCGTTAATCTCATATCGTTGGAGCTTCTGATCTATAGGTCCATTAGGTCCCCTTCCTAGCTCGTAAAGAATATTGAGGTAATTTATTCTTGGATGAAATTTGAAAAGTTCAAATCTACTAAGGGAAAAGTATAATGTATAATGATACATTATAATATAAAGTTTATTTTACAAATTAAACTTTATAGTATAAATATAATTTTGGATATGATTCAAAGTTAATTTGTAAGAGAATTAAATATTTGAAATTGTTCAAATATTATTTTAATATGAATTAGATTTATATTAAAACTATAGGTTAAAATTAATGCGCATTAGATGTACATTAAAACTATAGGTTATGAGAGAAATGTATTTGAATTTGATTCAAATGCAAGTTAAAATTAAATATTTGATATTTAATTTGGTAATTAATTAATTGGAGAATTAATTAGTTATTTAATTTAATCTAATTTAATTAAATTTGATTTAATTAAATTAAAACTATAGGTTATGTGAGAGATGTTCATTTAAATATGATTTAATTGAATTGGTTAATTAAATTAGATTTAATTAATTTGAATATTAAATAAGATTTAATATTGTTGTAACTTCCACCTAGGGGAGTTACTTAATACGTGTGATAATACCCACGTTTCCCATTTTTCTCTCGCTTCCTTATAGAATGTCTAACAGAAAAAGCAAAGGATCTGGCATTCTCTCTAAAAAAATTCTCTCAGAAGAGTTCTCTGCGTTTTTTTTCCTTACCAAAAAGGTTCCCACAAACCTTTCCTCAAGGTTCAAAGAAAAGGAAGGACTCCAAATGGTGGTGATCAAGTTCTTTTTTCTCTAATTTTTTTTTTATATTCAATATGCTTAACCTAGTTTTTATTTAGATTTATTTTATCAATGTAGAAGTATTTCAAAATTTCAAAATTAATTTTAAGATAGGGTTCTGATATGTTTCCGCTGCGCTAGGGTTTTAATCCCAGCAAACACAACATCTCTGCTAATAACACATTTCTTTTCAGTTGGGTGCCACAACCGAAATCTTTTAACTCCTTCAATAAAACCTAGAAATATACACTTGACTGCCCGAGGCTTTAGTTTCCCCTGATTTTGATGGACATATGTTGTGCACCCAAATACCCTAAGGCATTCAAGGTTAGGAGGGTGTTTGGTCCACCTTTATTCTGGAGTTTCAAAATTTATTGAGGTATGAGGACATCTATTAAGTGTAAATACTGTGTACGAAGCTGCTTCAGCCCAGAATCTTTCAGGGACTAATGAGTTCGATATTAAGCATCTCACTTTATCCATTATTGTTATGTTGTGCCTTTTAGCTACTCCATTTTGTTTAGGAGTATGTCTCACACTCTTGTGTCTTGCAATGCCATTTTTCCTGCAAAATGAATTGAATTCCTCTCTACAAAACTCAAGTCCATTATCAGTTCTCAAGTATTTAATATGTTTACTTGACTGTTTTTCTACAAGTATTTTTCAATCTTTAAATTTCTATAAAGCTTGATCTTTACTTTTTAAAAAACATATCCAACTTTTCCAAGAAAAGTCATCTATGAAAGTTAAAAAATACCTTGCACCACTGAGTGAAGGAGTTTGAGCTGGCCCCCATAAGTCTGAATGAATGTACTCCACGATTTCTTTTGTAGTGTGTTGAGCTTTGGGAAAGTTTTGTCTTCTAGTTTTCCCTATGACACAATGTTCACAGAAGCTTAGGTTATCACAAATACCTTTGGGTAAGATGCTCTGTTTGGATAAAACTTGAAGGCCTTTGCTACTAATGTGTGATAACCTTTTGTGCCACAAGTCACCATTTGATAGGTTATTTGATGAAACCATGAGAGCAGCTTGTACCATTTCAACATCTTTAACACATTACAGACCATTGATCTTGATACATGTAAGCATAGTCTTTGAATCTTTCAACACCTTGAAGGTGCCTCCTGATCCTTTATACTCACACAATTGAATCTAACATCCATAATGAGATGAGATTTCTTTTTAAATTTGGTACATGTCTGAAATTTCAAAGCAGCTTTAATGATCCATCTTTTAGTTTCAGAGAGACAAAATCAATCCAACCACTTTACATGTGTGATTGTTTCCTAAGAAAACCAATTCTCCAGCTCAATCTTTGTAAGTATTGAACTATTCTCTGTGAGGAGTCATGTGAAAAGAACAACCAGAATCAAGTACCCAATCCTGTTTATTTAGAATTGTTCCATGACTTGAGCTTTCATTTGATGCGTCTAAGGCATCAGAGAAGACCATTGAATTATAATCTCCACTTGTCATTTCAATACTTTTATTTTTCTTATTGTCCTGACTTTGTTTCTTTTTAAGGAAAAAACATTCCTTCTTCAAGTGTCCTTTTTTATGATAGTAGGAACACTTCTTGGTTTTAGGCTTGTCATCTCCCTGATTCTTGGATTCTTTCGAATTATTCTTGAATTTTCCCTTGGCATATACTACAGGAAAAAAGGTCTACTATAGCTTCAAAAAAACGCTATCATAGGTCTATTATAGCGTTTTGGTCAAAGTCGTGACAGCCCACGCTATTAAAAGTATTGAGCTTTTTGTAGCATTTTTTAAACGCTATAGAAAAGTACAACCTTTTATAGCGTTTTATTGTATGCTATAAAAAGCTTCCTTCTATAGCAGTTGCTAAATGCTATGAAATGTTTTGTTTTTTTATAGCATTTTGTAAATGCTATAAATGAAAGTTTCAAATAGCCCATTTGATCTTTGTAACATGTAAGATAGCATTTTTGAAAAAAGCTATAAAATTACTCTTATAGCAAAAAATATGTAGCTATCATGTCTATTATAGCATTTATTTATATTTATAATTATTTATTTAATGAAAGCTATAATAAGCTTTATTATCAAAACGTTTTGTATTCATAGCATTTATTAGCTTTTTATAGCTTTAAATAAATCCTATTGTTGCATATTTTATAACTTCTCGAATATGTTCATAGTCTTATTTATATAATCCCCAAAATAAATGTTATCAAAATAAGCATTCAAAACAAGATTCATATATGCCAACAAAAATAGATATAGTAATGAAGTACTAGAAACTTGGACATGTAACAAAACATAAATTTATAAATTACAAAATATGTTGATATCAAATTCCAAAATAACTCCAACTTAGTGTGCTTGTGATTGACCACAAAATACTTGGAGATGCATATGCACTAATAGTCCTTCATCAACCTACAAAAAAGTGTTAAGTAATAAAAAGTTTAAGTGAAGTTATTAAGATAAAAAAAAATAAAGAAATAAAATAATCGATAGGTATACGTACTAATTAAAACTTTGTCAGATGGCCATGCAACTGTACTGTCAATTGCATCTTCTATGTATGTCATTTCTGAGTTTGGCCTCCATAAAAATGTATCATGTTTTATTGGCACATCTACCCAAACTCTCACTGCTTGTGGACCAAGGGGAATATGATGAACAATAACTTTTGGGTCATTTGAAGACCATCGACCTTCAGCAACTACCTCTCCTGTACCACACCAATCTAGCAACTTGCACTTGCGAAGAGCATTATTATTATTAATACTCTATCAACAAGGCAATATAAAAAGCAATATATAACATAATGAGAAACTTGTAAAAAGTTTGTTAATCTAAAGGTATTTCAATAATCTATAAGTAATAAATACGAATATTAAGAAACAAATAGTAAATACTTTACCGAAGGTGAAGATATCATCGGGTCAATAGCAATATTGTTAATCAAGGGTTCATTTGAAGCATTAGAGAGATGTTCACTTGTATTTCCCTAAAATTAAAAGAATTAAAAGAAACAAAGTAAAAATATTAAATTAATAAGAAAACATCAACATAAACACACATTGATTCTAATAGTACTTGCATACTTGAACCTTTAGTATCTGAGATATCAAGGATCTCATTTCAGTCATCTCTCCCTCCATCTTGTTACACTTTTCTTCAAGTTGAGTATAACTCTCTCTTTGAGACAATGCAGACAACTTTGACATGGTCACTCCAAATCCAAGTCCTCTAATATGACCACGATCAGGACCAAGAACTTTGCTTATTGCATCATCCTTCATATTAGTTGAGGAAGCGTTTGTCCCTTCATTATCCATTTTTTCAATACGCTCCTAGCATTCCATCAATTAGCAAAACAAAAGTAGTCAATAAGGACATTCAAAGCTACAATTACAGGGGGAAAGAAAGAAGCAAAACCCAACAATAACTATGACCACAAGGAAACAAGTAGCTTCAAGTGAAGTGATACCCTCCCCCCCCCCCCCCCCCCTCCCTCCAAACCAACCTTAAAACAGTCACAACATTCCATTAATCAAACTTTCCCATACTACTAATTAGCTTAGGAGTCCACAAGACATAATTCAAAGATACATTTCAAACTTTCATCACATGCTACTAACTAGTTCAAAAGCCAACACGGCATTGAAAGCTACAATTACAAGGGGGAAAGAAAGATGCAAAACCCAACAATAAGTATAACCACAAGGAAACAAGTAGCTTCAAGTGAAGTGATACCCCCCCTCTCCTCTCCCTCCAAACCAACCTTAAAACAGTCACAACCTTCCATTAATCAAACTTTCACATACTACTAATTAGATTAGGAGTCCACAAGACATAATTCAAAGATACATTTCAAACTTTCATCACATGCTACTAACTAGTTCAAAAGCTAACACGGCATTGAAAGCTACAATTACAAGGGGGAAAGAAAGAAGCAAAACCCAACAATAAGTATAACCACAAGGAAACAAGTAGCTTCAAGTGAAGTGATACCCCCCCCCCCCCGCTCTCCCTCCAAACCAATCTTAAAACAGTCACAACCTTCCATTAATCAAACTTTCACATACTTCTAATTAGATTAGGAGTCCACAAGACATAATTCAAAGATACATTTCAAACTTTCATCACATGCTACTAACTAGTTCAAAAGCAAACACAACATTGAAAGCTACAATTACAAGGGGGAAAGAAAGAAGCAAAACCCAACAATAAGTATAACCACAAGGAAACAAGTAGCTTCAAGTGAAGTGATACCCCCCTCCCCCCTCCTCTTGGGATAAGATTGTTTAAAGGTAGCATATTATGCAATAGTTCCAACAAGTCACTGAAACTTTTATCTGACCAACCACTCACAGCTTTTAGTTTATATAAGGCTACAATAGCTGACATCTTTGTGAATTTTGTACACTCTGGGTACAAAAGGGTCTTTGCATTTTCCATTTTCTGATTAAGTTCAGTATCAATACTTGATGAGCAAGGATCACCATTATCTACTTCTTCTCTTTCACATGCAGATCTATACATGTTAAACGTATCAAACATATATATGTCCTCAATTTCGTCTCTTGTACAAGCCTCCTCACCATGATGATACCAAATTTTATATGTTGGGTCCATTCCTTTGATGACTAAATGCTCATACACAACATCAAATGTACGATGACTCATGTTTCTACAATCCTTGCAAGGACACATAATTGTTTCTATATCTCCTGCATCCTTTTTTACTTTTTTCAACAAAATCTAACGTCCCTTTCATATACTCATCAGTGGCTCTAAACAATAAAATGAAAGTCTTAGTATTTAAACTTGGCAAGTTATTGCTCATTACACTAATACTTTGAACTATTAAATCTTTGTATACCTGTGTAGATGTACCCAATCTTTATCAAACATTCTTCAAGTGTTAGCGATGAAAACTTCTAATAGAAAAGTACATATGGATTAGCTTTTGAATTATTCCTAGCTAGTACAATTGAAATCATAAAATTAATAACTATAATTAAGGGTAGTTATAACTTATAAGATATAAATAGAGGTTAATTAACTAAGGCCCCATTTGGTAACCATTTAGTTTTTAGTTTTTGAAAATGAACCCTACAAACACCTCTCTCACCCCTAAATGTTTTGTTTTCTTATCTACTTTTTTGCAATGTTTTCAAAAACCAAGCCCAATTTTGAAAACTAAAAAAAGTAGTTTTTGTTTTTAGAATTTGGATAAAAATTTAACTCTTATACACAATAAAGATGACTTGAAGTGAATAGACTATAAAAGATTGGGAAGAAAGCACTAAGAGGAGGATTTGACTCAGCAAACTAGTTAGTGACATGTTTTGTAAATGTGTTGAGTCCTTTTATACCTTTAACACTTAAAAGTCTCGGCCAGATTTAAGGGAGCCAAATTTCAATTTATGAGAGATATGATCCACGAATTTCAAAGGCTCCATCCCACTTTACACTTCCTTTCATAGCAAACCAAGACTTTAAAGCATTTGTCAACCTTTTAAGTTTAGCAACCATGCTTGAGATCATGCACTAGCTTTTAACAGTTAGAGAAAAGAGAATGCACTAGTTTCTTTCGACTTATTGTATCTATGAAAGTAATAAACTTTCACTTCTTTAATAATCCTTTCTTATGGAGAAAATTTTTAAAAACAAAAAACAAAAAATGAAATAGTAACCAAACAGGGCCTAAGATTTTAAAAATGTAAAATATATAGAGAGTAGAAAATGAAGAAATGAAAAAGGTGGAAACTAGTAATAAATGACAAAAAAACAAAAAACATGCGAAATACATCAAAATGAAAAAAGGAGATGTTTGAAGAGATCCCTACAAGACACATGAACATCAAACAACTTGAAGCAAATGCTATCAACATCATTCATTCTAAAAGGAAAAATAAGATGCTAATAGACAAGTCACATTTCGAGGAGAGGGAGACATTTCTGACCCTAGTTGTGCCCTTGCTCTATCACAACCCCCCAAACCCCATTTCTCTTTGCCTTGTTTCTTTCCAAACAAAGTAATTTTGCTAACTATTCAATTCAATGCTACCAAAATGAATTAATCCCAAAAAGTACAAACACCCAAATTAATCCAAAAAAAAAAAAAATTCAGATTTACTCAAACATCCACATGATTATACCCAAAGCAAACTCAAAATAGTTTTCTTTTAGTTACCAACAACAAACCCAATGATAAAACAAAAAGGCAACTGCATCAAATTTACTCCCACATATTCAATATCCATCCAAATAATACTACACATTTCTATAGATACGAAAGAAACCAAACAATTGATTCACATGAACTTTATGAAAACCAAGCAAGTTCATATCTACTCCCACAAATTCAATACTCATTAGACTTAATAACACTAATAATACTACACATAAACTTTGTTTTAACATTTATGAAAACAAATACAAACAAAACCAAACAAGTAAACTAAGAATGGAGAGAACTTACTTGGAGGCAGAGACAAATTTTTCTTCAAGCCACTGGTGTGTATGTGTTTCACGTTACTTGTAAAAATTGAAGTCGATTGATATTTTTGATCCTCAAAAGAAGACCCACAACGCTAACTCCAACAACCGTCAAGACGAACCAAAATAGAATAAGTTTGCAAATTGTAGAACCAAAATATGATTTTGAGGGGTAAGTCCCCCATTTTCAATTTCTTTTAGGAGTTAAAATCATATAAGCTTCCAAGAAATCAATTTTTTGCTTTCAATTCCAAACAACTCCCTTAAACACTACTTTTATCTATGAGTTTCTTTTTCTTTTTACTTTTCTTTATCTACTTTCTAGCCATGTTTTCAAAATGCAAACCCAAATTTGAAAAAAAAAAAAGTAATTTGGCTAACTATTCAATTTAATGCTACCAAAATGGATTAATCCCAAAAAGTGCAAACACCAAAATTAATCCCCAAAAATTTAGATTTAAATGCCCAAAGTGAACTCCAAATAAGTTTTCTTTTAGTTATCAACAATAAACTCAATGCTAAAATAAAAATGCAACTGCATCACATTTGCTCCCACACATTCAATAATATCAATCAAGAACCAATCTCTATAGATACGAAAGAAACCAAACAATTGATTTACATGAACTTTATGAAAACCAAGCAAGCTCATATCTACTCCCACAAATTCAATACTTATTAGACTTACTAGCATTAACAATACTACTCATGAACTTTGTTTTAACATTTATTAAAACAAATACAAATAAAACCAAGCAAGTAAACTAAGAATGAAGATAAATTACTTGGAGGCAGAGGAAAATCTTTCTTCAAGCCATTAGCGTGTATGTGCTTCACGTTGTGCCTAAATATTGAAGTTGATTGATTCACATCGCTCCTTAAAAGAAAACCCGGAATACTAACTCCCAACAACTGTCAAGAAGAACCAAAATGTTAACTCTGAAAAGTAAAATTTCATAAATCAACTATTCTTCAAAAGATGGATAGGAAAAAGGTAGAAGAATATTTTTCAATCACTAACTTTGCAAAGATGGAGAAGATGAACGAAGGAGAAAAGATTGAAAATAAGAGAAGAAATAGGCGGATAAATTGGAGTCCAGTGGCAGCGAAGAAGCTTCTGAGCGTTGGATGAGACTGAGAATAAATTTGATATGTGAGGCTGAAATAAGGGAAATCTTACTTACAAATGTGCTATTGAAGATTGATGGCTGCCGAGTTGAACTTCCAGAGGATGACGAATAGCCCAACGGTGAGAGTAACCATGCGAAGGGAGATAGACTAAGAACGCCAAAGAGAACAGTCGAATTCGCGCGTCTTGATCTGTTGAAGATGGAGAAAATTGTCGAATGTGTTGAAGATTGAGAGGACAAACAAGAGGGAGAAGACCGGTGATGTTGGGATGGGAGGGAGGCAAACGAGAGGGAGAAGCTTGACGGTGAGAGGAAAAATTGAATGGCGGCTTCAAAATATCGAATGAAAAGAGAGAGTGAAAATGTCGTGTGATGTTATTTTGGGAAAATATACTGCGCGCCCTAATTTTTGCTTTTCCCGCTTTTATTTTTTCTTTTTTTTTATAGCTATTATTAAAAAAGCTGTAGGAAAATGCTATTAAAAAACAGTTTTGTTGTAGTGATACAAGCCTTCTAAATTAGATGGCTCTTTCTTAGAAGCTAATAACTCCAATTCTTTTGATCTAATGGCTGAGACAATAGCTTCAATATTCAGTGTTTGTCTTCCGTATTTAAGAGCTATTTTCACTTCTCTGTAGGCTTCAGGTAGGGAGTTGAGTAATATGAAAGCCTCATTTTCATCACCTATTTTATCTCAAAGATTTTTAAACTCTGTAGACAGCTTTCTGAACTCATCAAGATTATCAGCAAGAGTTTTGCTTGAGTCCATTTTGAAAGTAAAGAATTTTTCTCTCAAATATGTTTTGTTTGGTAAATCTTTTACTACATATAAGGACTCTAATTTTGTCCATACTTTGCAGGCCAAATCTTGATCAAGAACTTGTCTTAACATGCTATCACTGAGATTTAAAATGATCGTACCATAGGCTACTTCTTCTATTGATTGCAATTCTTTTGTTGTAGGTGCAGGGACGAGCTTGGTAGGATCTTGAATTGCTTTTAAAACCTTTTGTTGACCTAACACTGCATTGATCTTGGTTTTCCAGAGATCGAAGTTCCCTTTACCATCAAACTTCTCTATGTCATATCTTGCTACAACAATTATTAAATTTATGATGTAACAAGAATCTGGATCTTGCTTTTCTTGAATGTTCTGGCTCTGATACCAATTTGTAAAATTAAGGAGATAGATGAATTAGTGAGCTGCTAGGTGTAAAGAATGTGTGAAGACACAACCCGTAGAGCAAACACCAACTACCTTAGAGTTATAACTCTTCAAAGAATACACAGAGGAAAAATAAAGAAACTTCAACACTATTATAGAGAAGAAGAAGCAGAAATGGAGACAGAAAGTTGAGTGGTTCGGGCCAAGGTGACCTACATCCACTGAAAAACACAGCAACTAACTTTATTAAGAAGTAAGTAGAAAATGAGTACAAAGATTCATAACTCTCTTCTACACTCTGTGACCTTTTTTCTGATCCCTTTCTTTGTATCTACAGAGTTTAGATAGAGTAAGAAAACAGAGGGGTAGAAAGGTATTTACTGAGTTAATTCAAATCAAAGAGAGAATTCAAATAATCATATAGTTGCAAGATAACAATGTTCATAATCTCATGAGTTCTTAAACCAAAAATTAGATCTAAATCTCGAGCTAGATAATAGTACCTTAGCCTTGATACATCCTTGAATTCACCAAAATAATCATCCAATAAGGTCTAGACTAGATAATAGTACCTTAGCCTTGATACATGCTTGAATTCACCAAAATAATTATCCAATAAGGTCTAGGCTAGATAATAGTACCTTAGCCTTGATACACATGCTTGAATTCACCAAAATAATCATACAATAAGGTCTAGGCTGGATAGAGAAGAAGAAAATACAAAGGAGCTCTAAAAAATACACACAAATTTAGCTTCCAACTCTCTTCCCTAATGTGGACGGCTAGGGCAATAATTAAAAAACAAAGTGATGGCGCCGCAACACTAGGAAGTAGTTCCACGACGCTTCTTCATGCACCAGAATGGTGCATTATGGAAATAACGCCGTACGCGTACCTAGGCAGCGTCGCGGTGCCAGCCTTCAGGGGCAGAACTTGTAATTTAGGTGAGATTAACTTCTTTTCTTTAACTTTTTTTTTCATTAGTAATAAGTAACCACGTTATTAAATTGAAATTTTCAATAAATTCTTTTTAGTACAAAAATTTTCAATAAATTCAAGTCGATGAAATTTAGCTATAGTAATTTGTTCAAATATAAATACTTACTTGAACAAAGAATAATATGGTCAAATTAATTTTTTTTAAAGAATATTGTCAAATTAAATTTATGTAAAAGAAACATGAAAAAAGAAATGTTATTTTGTAATATGGATGTACACAAATATATATTCCTTAAATATAAAAGCAAAAGATAAAAGGAAAAAAAGTCAAAAAAAAAAAAAAAATATCAATAATATTAATCTACTTCTCTAATAATTTCTCCGATTTTTTTGAATTACTGACACATTGGCTAAACCTACCATTACAATTATAGTATATTAAATTTTTTATGACATGTTGATATTTTTATCAATATTTTTCAATTTCCATAAATTTCACATCAACGTAAGAAGTGAATCAATAGTTATATATTAACGTAAAAAAAATCCATAAAATATAAAAGAAAAAAGCAACAAAATATCACTAATGTAAATATAATATAATTGATAGACATATTAAACTTATTTAAACGTCTTAAAATATTTATTTACTAATTTAGATTTTTTTAAAAAAAAAATATACTTTTTTCAGAAACATTCATCGACATCAATATTTTATCGATGTTTTCTTAAAATTAAAATTTTGATATTGTCATTGACATCGACATTTAAACATTGATTACAACACATTATTGAATAAAGTTTGTCTCTCTCTCTATCATCAATACCATCACCAGTGTTATAGTTTCTCTTATGGAACCAACTTTTTCTTTTTAATATATGGAACGGGAGAATCATACCTCTAATCTCGTAGTTGATAGTACATATTTCATCTCACTCGAGCTACTTAACCTTTTGTTTGGATAATCTTCAACTCTCTTTCGTAATCAAATATTCATCTCTCCCTTCAATTATATCACTACTCCCCAAACCTAACCAAGATATGATGAGAATAATATCTCTCATCATCACTAAAACCAACCAAACATCTCTATATACTTAATACTTCATCTTAACTATTTCAATTAATTTCATACTATTTTTATCTCCCTCCTAACTTCTAATCCAACCACCAAAACTCTCCAATACTTATGATGTCATCATGTGCGAAGGTAGTTTTTTTATATATTATTTTTAATTTTTTGGGCAAAAGAAGCATTTCATTCTACTACTAAATGCATTGAAATGTGACAATGTTTGACACTTTTTATTCATAAAAACTCTACAATTAAAGTATATATAAAAAAAAGGTTAAATTTAAAATTAATTATCAATAATAATTTGTATGAAGTATGAAAAATTTAAATAAAACAAATTTCATCATTTTATTCTTTAATAAGTTAAATGACATGATTTCTTTAATTATATGTTTATATAAATTATAATATAATATAAAATTAACAAGTTAATATTCTATAATTTATATTTATACTATATTAAAAATCAAGGATCTTTAAAGAAAAATATTTTTGGTCCATTTAACCCTTTATTTAATAAACTAGAAATAACATTCATAGGTTTTTATATTTTTAATTTTTTAAATCACTCAATGTTTGTCTTTCCCATTTGAGGTTGATTATCTTTCAAAATTTACCACAAAAGAATAAATATGTTAGATAGTATGAAAGTGATAATTAAAACTAAAGTATTTGAAACTTTCATTTATATACTTTTAATTTATACTTATATTTATTTTTAATTTAGGTATATGAGAATTTTTTTTTTTTTAAATTAAGGTTTGTGCATCTTGGCTTGTAATATTATTTAGATTAAAAGTAATAAAAGTATATGATATTGAATTAGATTTACTTTAATTTAGTTTTGTATATGTAGTTAATTTAATTAGATTTATTTTTGTTTCTAAGTTTGATATAAATGATTTTTTTTTATCATATGTATATTTATGTTATATATATCATGTCTAGCTTTTATCTTTATCTTTCTTTTGTTCCATTTTAGGTTGTATTTAATGCATGAGATACGGATGTTTTATCATTTTCGACAAAAAATTGATTCTTTACCCAATAAGAAAAGAGTTGAATTTATTATGAGTTAATTGGCTTTCTATTTTCTCACTCACCTACCTTAATCACTTGCCATGTATATGTGGCTAAATAATATGCTTCCCATATATATCCTCATATTTTACTTCCTTTTTTTCATCTTTTATTTACTCCTTTGGATTTAGGTTAGGTAGGACTTTTATTAGTTTAGGTTAGTTGAATAATATATTTTATTGAATTAATTCAAACTCATTTGCATCATAAAACTATAAAAGATTGACATAATACATTTTTGGTCCCTCAAATTTGAAGTTAAGATACACTTTAGTTATTAGATTTAAGAAATGATTCTAAATGGTCAGTTAAATATGATAAAAGTTAGAGAAATTTTCACAGATAGAAAAAATGTCAAATTATTTATAGAAAATAGCAAAAAAAAAATATTGATAGACATTAATAGACTTCTACCAACATCTATTAGTAATAGACTTCTATTATTTCTATCACTGATAGACCTTGATAGAGCGTCTATCACAACTATCTAAAAATTTTGTTATTTTGTATAAATAGTTTTCCTTACCCTTATTTTTCTATTTTTAAAAATTTCCCTAAAAGTTACTATTTTTACCTATTTTAAACTATTAACCTTTAGGAATAAGTGTAAAGGCAACCCATAAATTATGAAAGTAATTTCTAAATGTGTGAACAATTACTGTTAAAAAATGATCATTACCGGCGACAACCACACCCATGCGCATGTCAATGACTCTCGCCAATCACCCTCTCCCCCTATCGCCACCCCCACTGTTGATTATCCCGTCGAAGACCACTGCTGCTATAGAGAGCTTTGACCTTAGACTACTACACCGATAGTAGTCAGCAGTTGGTTATAATGTTTTAAATACAAATTTGATCTTTAATATTTATATTGTTGGTACCTAATAATGAAAAGTAAAATAATTGAACTTCTATTTATATTCTAATTAAATTATACGTACAATAATATATTTCCTTGAACTAAATTTGAAAAAAAAAAAAAAAAAAACCGAAGTTGTGTTTAGAATTCTATTGAAATTATATACGGTCTTTTTCTTTTGTATTTCCATAAAATAAATATGTTAAATATAGTATACAGATGTTAATTAATAAAAAGGTTTAGATAAAATTAGGCAAATAAAAGACTTTTAAACCAAATGGGTGGGTAAAAATCTTCTCCATATCCCATTTTATAATAATAATAATAATAATAATAAAAACATTTAATGTTTATAAATATATGACCTTTTACATTAGAATCTAAATATAAGAAATTATTTAATTTAAAATTTAATAATTCAAAACTAAAGTTTTGAAATTTTATCAGGTGAAAAAAAAAAGTTACAACGTCATTTGGCTCTAAACTTAGGCCACGTTATTGATGGAGGCATTTTTTTAAAACAAAACCTAATTATTTCTGTCGAAACAAATGCCACTGGTATTTTTGAATTTTTTTAAAAGAAAGAATTTAAGAGTATTAATAAAACTTTTAAACAAAAAAAAAGTAACAAAAAAGTAATTATTTTTGTCCAAAATTAATGACAATGAAACTTTTGAAAGTTGGTTGACATTTTTTAAACAAAATATAAAATTTATGTATTTTTTATAATTCAGTCTTTCTAATTAAAGAACGAGTCTAAAAAATAAGTGACTTTCTAAGATGTACACTGTAGGAGTACTTAAAAATAAAATAAAAATTAGGAGCCGTTTTGACCGTTTGTTATTTGTCGTTGACGATATGCCGAGACTATAAGTCTATACCTAAACCTATGGTAAAAAAAAATTCATCGAAGTCCTGAAATGGCCTCGAAATCTTGATTGGAGGAAATTTTGTTTTTTCTCCAATTTCGATAAAAAAATTTCAAAGTTTCGAGAATATTCTGATTCCTCCAATTTCGACGAGATTTCGAGAAAATTTCAAGAAAATTTTTGTTTTTTTAATTAACTACGATAGCTCAGTTCGAGATTTTAAATTTTATAGTCTTGATTGCACACAGTTCTATAGTTTCATACGCCAATGTCATTTTCGACAAAGGATTAAGCCTTTTACATGTGCTACATTTTCTAATTTCCAACTTTTCTCAATTTTTAACTTTATTTTCGACAAAAAACTTTCATTTCTAAATAAATTGAATTTAAAAAGACCAAAAAAATAGCCTATATTTATTTTTAACATCATTAAAAAAATTTAGTTAAATTTTCACATCATTTCATCTCAAAATTCAATTGATGTGAGTTTTTTTTCTTTTACTATCTAAAACTTTCATAATTTTCTCATCATTTCACCTCAACAAATTTCTAAACTTTATATTATTTTCCATTTCTTTTTAAAATTTCTACTCTTACATCAACATTTACTCAGACATTTACATCTAAATATTGTCTTACTTTATAGATATTGTAATTAAAAATGGTCAGTTATAATCTAATTAAGCTACGATCAAAGTTTTTTTTAACTAATTATAATAATTTTTATCAATTTCATCAATTTTTATAAAATTGAGACTTCAATATTTTCATCGACATCGATATTTCGATTGTTGGTTCTCTCTACTCAATTTTAATATTGTTTCCTCGAATGGTGAAGAAAACTTTTGTACTCGATTTCCTTTGCCTTTTCTTTTTTTTTTTTTTTTCACTCTCACTTCCCTATCTTCACCATTTCGTGCACTCACCTTTTCTTTTCCATTTTTTTTTACTTTCTTTTTTTAATATTCTTTTCATTTTTCCTAATTATTAATTGCTTCTACTCCTAAAATGTCACTTATGATATCTTCTTACCTTAGTAGCTATGTGTCAGAAAAACAAAATTTCCAACTACGCTTGAAAAGTTGAGAATGACTTTGGGCTTTTAGCCCATAATAAAATGAAAAAAGATAATTTTATGAAAGAGAGGCAGTAATTATCCACATTAAAAGATTAAGGATGGGCAAGTGGGTATATATACAAATGATTGTAAGGAAGCTTCCAAAATGTGGTAGTGGTGGAAGTATAACATTTTCACCACATGCATGCAGCTGCACCCATAGGTCGAGTAACCTTACTTGTGTGAAAAAGAAATAATTTTTTACTACCTATCCGTTTAAAATTTTTCAAGATCTAAAAAGGTATTTTGGTGTAATTTTTAATATACGAGAAAGCCCCCCTCCTCCCTCCCACTATTTATTTGTTGGGCAAATTGCAAAAACCACTCATGAAGTATGGTAGTAGTAACAATTGAACCCCAAAACTTTTAAGTGAAATAGACCCTCGTACTTTTAAAAGTATAAAAATTGTACCTCTCAACATTCATGAATAAAAATTAAACCCTCAAACTATGATAAATGTAAAGCCTTAATTTCAATCTCATAAATGTGAGAAAATTGAATCTATTTTACTCAACAATGGTCGATTCCTTCCCTTCAATCACCAACTCAATCGTCTCCGTCGGCGGTCTTAGATTGGGTGGGCAATTCAAGTGAAGAGAATGACCACGAGAGAGAGAAAGGAAAATTAAAGTTTGGAAATTAAGATTTTAAACTACCTAACATGCACTGTGAGAAACTGCTCAATTAAGAGCAAATTAGTCACAATAATATCCACCATATGTTTTTGGTTTTAGGTTTTAGAAAACAGACAACCAAAAACAGTAACCAAACATGTATGATTTTTAGTTTCTAAAAATTAAAAATTAAAAATTAAAAATACATTTTCAAAAATAAAAAATAAAAAACTAAAGACTATTTATCGAAGGAGAAGGAGACCTAAATGATGATTATGATTATTAATACTTAACACATACTTTACCTATATTCATTAATGTATTGCAGAGGGTTAATTCTAAGGATTTTAAATCCCAACCACTTCCAATTAAAGCTGGAGATTTGAGGTTGGTGGGAAGGGATTTTCTCATCATTTTTTTTTTTTTTTTTTTTGCCAATTCTGTGTACCATGCATCTCCCATCGATAGAGCTGGTTGGTGTAATATGGAATAATAATATATATCTTTACCAATATAATTAACATGTACTTATTGTACTCACCCAATTTTGTCTAGCCTATTTAAAATAAGTTTAATTATTAAGTTAATTTTGTCTTAATTTTGTTAATTTGATTTTTGTATTTATCCACCTTTATTTTGAAAGAAAAAAAAAACTTGTTTTATTGTTTGGTTAGGGTAACTAGATTGGTTAGTTAAAGTAACTAACTTGGTTAGAAAATTTGCAAAAAAGGATAAACTTTTCAACTAGGTTTATTTTCAAAAAGTTTTATACCCTTTTGGGCGTGAGCTACATTTGGCATTTATTTTTAAAATTTAAAATTTAGCCATTTTTTTTATGAAAAATAAGGAATTTTTTTTGGCTTTAAAGCCTTCTTTTTCTTCAGCAAAGGGGAGAGGAGACTGAGAGAAAAAAAGAATCCTAGAGGGAGACAGAGAGGGAGAGCTGGGGAGAATACAAAGATACAAAAAAAATCCTAGAAACAAACACACACAGAGAAACCCTAGAGAGAAAAAATCAGAGAGTTTCTAATATCCTCCCAACATTTTCGAAATTTCGGAGCCAAGAGAAGTCCAAGCTTTAGTTGGAGGTTGTTGGTAGGGCTTTTTATCCAAGGATCTGCACCTCATACAACGAGCGACTTCTTGTCTGGATCTAACCTTTAATCTTCTTCTTTTCTCTTGCAGATCTAAAAAAAATAGAGAGAAGAAGAGGTTATAAGGAAAAGATTTTTTTACTAATATTTTTCTATTTATGCATTTCTATTAGATCTATTATTACTATTCTTCTTTTTATTATTACTTTTTTCTTTTTTGGGTTCATCTTCTTACTCTTCCATGTTTCTCTTCATTACTGTTTTATTTTTAAAGAAGGTGAAGTGTAAAAAAAAAAAAAAAAAAAAAAAAAAAAAAAAAAAAAAAGAACTACATTTTTTGGTAGTCTTGAGAGATTCGTAAAAAAAGGGAAGAGAAGTTTAGTTTTTTTTTTAAAAAAAAAAAAAAAAAAAAAAAAAAAAAAAAAAAAAAAAAAAGTTGAAGAGAAAGAGAGAGAAAGGTTTAAAATGTGAAAAATGATATTTATAAAAAAATTTGAATTTTGTAAGAGTTAAAAAGAAAAGGGTTTTAAAATATATATAAAAAGTAAATCTGAGTTTTGAATTATTATTATTAAAAAAAATAAAAATAATAATAATAATAATAATAATAATAATAATAATAATAATAATAATAAGTAGGATGGAATGGGCGCCATCATTTTCATTTTTCTTTATTTTTTATTTTTTTCTTTATTTTTTATTTTCTTCTAGGGGTCTGCGTCTGAGGCAGACCCCTCCTCTTTTTCTTTTTTTTCTTTTTTTATTTTTTCTTAAATTTCATTTTTCTATTTTTTTTTTCTTATTCTTATTATCATTAGTTTTGTTTTAATATTTTATCTTGTTAACATCTTTTATTTATCTTTGCTATATTTGAATTTTTTCATAACATTTTAATATATTTTACTTCAATTAAATTGTTGTTCCTGATTTTTTTTCTACTTCGTTATTTTTATGTATCTCTTATCAATGTTGTTAATATTATTGCTTTAATTTGTAAATTGTATTGTTGTTTAATTTTTCTATTTTGTATTTTTTTTTTCAAAATATCCGACGATGGAGTCTACGAAATTTGGGAGTCCGATTTTCTATAATTCTTGAGGTGAGGAGTCGATTCTTTGGGAGTCTGAGGTCGATCTCCAATATGTTTTTATTAAATCTTTAATGTGTCATTTTATGTTTATTTAATACTAAGCTTCTTAAATTACGTTTGTTTATTTAATATTCACATTTAAATTAATTTTAATTTCTAGCTAACATTTCTTTAAGTTTTTTTTTAATATTTTATTGTTAAAACTCTTTTAAAGGCATTTAAATATATACTTTTTAAAATACATTTTTTTAAACCTTTAAAAAATCAATATATTATTTCTAAAGATTTCCTAATTAATTTTTCTAAGAACTTGTTTTTTACACCGTTTTTCTTAAAAAAAAATTCTAAGACGGAATCTAGGAAATTTGGGAGTCCGATTTCCTAGAATTCTTGAGGTGAGGGATCACATCTTTGGGAGTCCGAGATTTGATCCCAAAAAAAATGAATTTAATTAATGTTTTAAATTTTTTATTAAAAAGACTATTCCTATGATGGATTTTGAGAAATTGAAATAATTTCTCTAATTCTCTATGTGAGGAATTTTTCCTCAAATTTTAATATAGTCAAATTGATAGAAAATTTTCCACTTATTTTATGGGATCATTACTTCAAATATTGGAGTAATGAGAGATAAAATAAGACATTTGTTTAAACTTTTTTTTTCTCAAATGATTTTCTTTAAAGAATATTTTTAATTCAACATAAAATGATTTGGCCACCGTTTTCTAAACGGGTGTTGTGGGGTGCTAACACCTTCCCCATACACAAAGGACTCCCGAACCCAACTCTAGTTTTCGTAGACCATTTTTGTTCATTTTTTATTAAAATTTGTTCACTTTATTTCGGTGTCCAATCATACCGTAAAAAAGATTGGTGGCGACTCCTTTTTATTTTCTTTTTAAAATTAACCCTTTTTGAGGATGTCGGCCGCTCCGCGTCGTCTCGGGCACGTGGCGACACTTATAGTCATAGAAAAAATTTTGGGAATATTTTTTATTTGGTCCATAAACTTTTAAAATATTACACTTTTAGTCCTTAAAATTTGAGTTTTATTTTAACTTAGTCCCTAAATTTCAAAACGTTACAATTTCATCCATGAATTTGAGTTTTGTTTCAATTTAGTCCTTAGGTTTTAAGATTTACATATTTAACATCGATTTTTCACTAAATAATCGCTTTTCTTTTTTAATGGTTATGTCTATTAGTTCATTTAAATGAGTGATAATTAATTAAGTTTCACTATTTTTTATTACTACTAAATTAAATTTAAAATTTCACTTCATCATTATTTAAAATTAATGTTGGGTTTTATGTCCTAAAATTTGTAGTTTGTAAACATTAACGTGCATTATATTTATCAATAAAGTTGTTTTCGATGTTATTCAGTAAACTTGTTGTTGAATAAAGGAAATTGTTGTTAATATAACTCTAAATCCAATAAACTACGAACCCATGGCTTTAGTATGAAAATTTGAACTATATGTAATGACATAAAAATGGATCAAGTTCGAGTAAATAGCCAAAACGGTCTATACTATAGGGATAAGGTTGGGTACCTTATCTTTGAGACACTATTAAATGTGGCCCACTTTGTATTTGATACAAATGATGTGATCCTAAATAATTCATATGGAGACATGTGAGTGGAGGCATTCTATGCAATGAGTTTGCAAAAGACCGGACCACGAAATAGTTACAATTACTTTATAACGCCGTTTATTGTTAAATACTGACTATTTCAACTAGATGACCTAGGTAACTCGATCTTAGTCCTGAGCTAACTATGAAATCCTATTTATTCGGAATTATCCTTAAATCTGCATGGGTGAGAGTGGCCCGGGCGCGCCGACTCAATAAGCCTCCCATTTCAGGGGTAAGACCGAGTAGATAGCTGGGGACATAGTCTTGCAAGACAGAATTCACTCCTACCCGACTTAGGGTTAGGAGATAGGTCGTTCCCTTAAGTACTGATTCCAGGTCTGGAATAAGGGGCCCCACCCTCTCATTGGCCCGAGAGGGACTCGATTTAGTGATAGGATCACAAACCAATTGTTCATTAGAGGATCAATGGGACTTAAGGAACAAGATGTAATCACAGGGATAAAATGGTAATTTTGACCTAGCTCTGATTACGGACAACCTATGAAGGATCGACTTACTAATTATGGTTATATCAAGTGGACAAAAATTTATCTACAGTGAGGAGAGTGCAGCTACTGGCTTTAGTGGAGTGTCTCGTTAGTTAACGAATGTTGGTTAACTGGGTTAAAGAGTTTAGCCTGTTAATCTCGGATCGTTGGAGCTCATGATCTGTAGGTTCATTAGATCTCTCTACTAGCTCATAAATAGACAAAAACGTTAGATAGTGTGGTGAGTAAGTTTGAACTGTTCAATTTCGGCTTAAGAAATGAAAGTCGGATATATACGATATATCAACGTTTAATTACAAATTAAACGGACAAATAGAGTTAATTATAATATTTAAATATGATTTAAATATTAATTATATGAATAGAGATTCATATCGATCTTTTAGAGAAATCGAGATAAGTGGGAAAAATAATATTATTTTATTATTCAATATTAAAAATAATATTATATTTAATTAAATAAATATTAAATTATTTTTTATTCAATTTTGAAAAATTCATTTAAAATTGAATTTAAAATTCAATTGTGAGAAAGTGGATTTTTCCACTAACTAAGCTAGTAGCTTAGTTTTTAACTTCTTAATTAGCCAACAAATCGAAGCTTTGTTGTCAATTTGTAATGCAATTAGATTGCATGTTAATCGGATAGTTTTGACTAAAAATGTGTTAAGAATTTTGTGAAATTAATGGTTAATTTTGTAAAATTTCATCCATAGCTCATTTTCTTCTCAACCTTCAGTCCTTCTTAAATTCACCACAAATTTGGATCTCACCATCTAGAGAATAGTAGAGAAGACTCTTGTGGTGGTCTACAAACAAGTGGTGTTCTTTTTCATCAAGAATCAAGGGAGAATTTAGAGCTTCAAGGGTAAGTGTTGTTGAAATTTTAGTTTTCCCCTTTTAATTGCATGTTTTATCCTCAAAATTGAGCCTCTTAGAGTAATTCGATCAAATTAATTTTTGTTGCATGCTCGTATGTCCTTCAATTAATTACTATGCATCAACACCAAAGATTGGAAGTGAGTATCTAGTGAAAAAAAGGAGGTTAAAAATATAAATCTTAAAACAAAGAGACCAAAATAAAACAAATTTACTCAAATCTCAAAGGTAAAACTCTAACATTTTGAAACCAAACTCTCAAAACTTAAGGACTAAAAGTGTAACATCTTGAAACTTATGGACCAAACAAAAACTAGACCCAAAAGTATTACAATAAACTTAAGGTCTAGGTGGTCTATCACTAATAGACCATAAGAGTCTATCAGCGATAGAAGTTTATCACTAATAGACTTTGCTATAATGAGTAGCAATTTTAAAGATAATAACCAAGGGTATAGCAACATTTTTTAAAAATTTCAAATATAGC
Organism: Lagenaria siceraria; assembly: GCA_002890555.2. NCBI lineage: Eukaryota > Viridiplantae > Streptophyta > Magnoliopsida > Cucurbitales > Cucurbitaceae > Lagenaria > Lagenaria siceraria. The sequence goes on along the minus strand of CM016483.1, from coordinate 14,498,996 downwards.
AAAGTCTATCAGTGATAAACTGATAGACTCTTATGGTCTATCAGTGATAGATCATAAGAGTTATCAGCGATAAAGTTAGAAGTTTAGCTGATGAAATTCTAAATTTGTATTTATATATAGTTTGTAAACTTTAAAGAAAAAGTGTAATAAGTCCTCAAACTTTGGATGTTTGTGTTTAATAAATTCATAAAATATCAAATTTATATTTAATAGGTCTCTTACATGTTTGAAATGTCAAAAGTTAAAAGTTATATTAGACATTAAATTAAACTTTGTGCTTAATAGGTACGATTAGACATATTTTTAAAATTAGTGTATCTATCAGCTACAAAATTTAAAATATAACATTCAATTAGACACAAAAACTTTTTTTGTCGAATTTTTTTATCTTATAAAACGATTATAATTTTCAAACATTTTTAATATTTATGAAATTTATTAGATATAAAATTGAAGTATTTTAAAGATTTATTAGACATTGAAGGGACTAGAGTCAAAATTGAAAGTTAAGAGATTTATTAATCACAATTTTCAAAACTTAGGGACTAAACTTGTAATGACCTTCGTATAAATATAATTCTAAATGCATTGATATATGAAATTTATATTAAGTAATACTAACTAAAAATTATTATTATAAACCTTTATAGAATTATTCACCTAGATATATAAGCAAAAATCATTCAATCAATTTTCATAATATGATTTTATAAAGTTCAAAAAATATTTGTATATTTGTATATATATATATGTTAAAATGAAATTAAGTTTCTTGACATGTTTCAAATGTATTAAAAATTAAAAATTATATATATTTTTTTAAAATAAAAAAATTATTAATATATACCGTGAATAATTCATTTTCAAAAAGTAGAAAAAGAGAAATATAGAATATTGGTTAAGTTAAAAGTTAGACATTGAATTTAATTTGTGCTTAATAGATATGATTAGACATCTTTTTAAAATTAGTGTATCAAACAGTTACCTTTTAAACCTTTTTAGTATTTACGAGATTTATTATAAACAAATTGTGAGTAATTTATAGATTATTTATTAGACATTTTTAAGAGACCTAGAGTCAAAATTGAATGTTTATGAATTATTAGTCACAGTTTTCAAATATTAGAGACTAAACTTATAATTTAATCTTCATATAAATGTAATTTTAAATTGATTAGTTATATACTATTTTTATTAAGGAATACTAATTACAAAATTATTATAGAATTCACTTCATAGAATTATTCACCTAGATTCATAAGTAAAAAAATCATTCGAGTCAATTTTTGTAAAATAATTTTATAAATATTTAAAAATATTTATATATTATATTAATGTGAGAAATTAAAATGGAATTAGATTTTCCTAACCTATTTCAAATTAAATATTATATATATTTTCAAAATAAAATATATAATTATATTTTAAAAAAACGATTTACCAAACACAAAGCTCAAACCCTAACTGGAAGGATGACAATATGCCCCACAACCACTACAACATCGTATTTTTATTGATATTTTGTGGGTAAATGTTATATTTAATATATAAATAAATACATTTTCTTTATATTTAATGAAAAACAATATATACAAATATAAAATGTCATCCGTTGAAGGAGGCACGTGCCCCGATCCTTTCATAAATCCGCCTAAGCATTATAATTTTGTTAAATTTTTTTCAATAAGGTTACCTTCATGCACACAAATCTAACCACAATGCCAAATGCCTCTCTGTTTTTTTTTCTTCTTTTTTTTTTTTTTTAGTCAAACAATGCCAACTGCCTTTTAAATCTTAAGTTGGTTGATTTAATTAATATATCCTTAAAAATATATTATCAACTTCATTTATTTCTTAGTTTAAATAGTATTTTAGTTTATCTTAATCTTCTTATTTTAAAAATATTTGAATTGAACATATACATTTAAAATGTGTATTTTGATAATGTTCATGTTGATTATTTGAATCTTGCTACTATAAATTCTTGCTTATATCATAATGTGGTGGAAGTTATTTTTGTGTTTTACTCAGGCTTGTTGTTTTTTACACTAGTCATTTTTTTAAACACTTTTAATAAAAAAAAATTATTTAAAATATATTTTGAAAGTGTTTTAAAAGCTATTTTGAGTAATTGTCAAACACTTTCATTCTTTTTAAAAATGACTTGATTTCAAAATTAAACGTTTCAAAAATTAAATCAAAGCGGATAGAATTTAGGGTTGTTTTCAAATAGAGAAACATGAGTCAAACTATTTACAAATATAGAAAAAATTTTACAGTCTATCAGTGATAGACCGCGATAGAACTCTATCGCTTTCTATCGCTCAAACGATAGAATTTATTTACTTGAACGATAGAAAGCGATAGAATTCTATCGCGTTCTATCACTAATAGACAGTGAAATTTTTCTATATTTGTAAATAGTTTGATATTTTTTCTATTTAGAATAATTTATCTAGAATTTACACAATTCAATTGCAAATATTTTACAACAAATTTACACGAGGGGGAAAGAAGAATTGTTTCACGCTAATGCAAAAGAAGTTCATATTCTTTAGTGTAAAAAGAAACCAATTGAGTGAGAGCACAAAAACAACTTCCACCACATTATGATATGAACAATGACTCGTAATAGCAAAGATTCAAACAATATGAAACTAAAAAGACAAGCAAGAAGAGAAAAATGCAATGGTAGTGATGAATAACTTCAAAAGAAACATTATAAAGAGACAAATATCTTTCTCATAAGCTACATTCTAATAGTTTCTATATCTAATATATAATCGTGACTAATTTATTCTTAGTTGGGCAGTTCCTTGTGGCACACGTTAGTTAGCTTAATTAAATTTTATTTCTTATTTGAGCACTTACGAGCATTTTGCAAGCTTTCAAATTTTATACCAAAAATATTTCTTTGTTTCAACACTACAATTATGCATTTCAAATATATTTTTCTAAAATGAGTGCTTTTGTTTCTTTTTATTTTTTATTTTTTATTCTTAAAGTAAAATGGAGGTTTCCTGTAATACTCTAAAAATGTACACATGGTTACTTTCTTATTTTACGTGCAAATAAATAAGACCCGTTGGATAACGTTTCTGTTTTCTGTTTCTCATTCTCTGTTTCTTGTTTTATGTTTCTTCCTTTCTAAAAACGAGAAACATGAATATGTTTGGTAACTATTCCTGTTTTCTATTTCTTGAAGAAAAAAAAAACAGAAACATAAATTTGTTTGATAACTATTTCTTGTTTCTTGTTTTTTTTAACAATAATATATATATATATATATATATATATATATATATAAAAGAAGATATGTTATATACTAAACATTGAAAAAGATATTATCAAAACTTTATGTCAACTAATATAAGTAAGTCTCAATGACAACTAAATGTAATAACAAAGTTGTATCCTATACTTCATATATGTTGCCCAAATTTGATCGGCGCTGTCATCTGAAGTCATTTGTCTTAAATGATGTCGAGTCAAATTTAATTTAATTATATTATTATATAAATGTCATGGTTGCAAAATATTAAAGTTAAACTAAATGAATGTCTTAATCAACAAAATTTATATATTGTAAAATTCTACTCGATTTCAGATATACTAAAATATTAGAATTAAAATAATATATAAATATGCATATTGCAAAATTTAATATCCAAAAATTGAAATATAAAAAAAATTAATATACATATTGAAAATTAAAATAATATATAAATCTAAATATTGTAGAATTTTAAAATTTAAAATTAAAATAAAATATAAATATAGCAGAATTATTTTTGTAAATATAAAAATTAATAAATAAAATATAAAAAACAAAATAAAAGTGTCCATCTTGGAAGTTGAAACTTGAAATATAAAAAAATTGATATACATATTGAAAATTAAAATAATATATAAATCTAAATATTGGAGAATTTTTAAATTCAAAATTATAAAAAAAAAAAAATTGTTCGCACGAGGTTTCCTGAGAAACGTGTTTCGTGGAGTTGAACTTGTGCTTATATAAGTTTGATGCGGATGTGGTTCAATCTCTAGTACTTGATCCTCTGATTCTCTCTCAACTGTACGCGTACGCTTGATGTATGGAAGCGGAGCGCGTGGATGCACGTGAAGTTGGAGTCTTGGATGAACGTGTATACGCGTACGCTTGATGTATAGAAGTGGAGCGCGTGGATGCACGTGAAGTTTGAGTTTTGGATGAATGTTTGTACGCGTACGCTTGATGTATGAAAGTAGAGCGCGTAGATGCACGTGAAGTTGAAGTCTGAGATGAATGTATGTCTTCCAAGGAGCTTCAGTTCAGGAGTTAGTGATAGGGAGAATTATCTCTAGGCTATCTGAGTCTAAAATTTATGAACCTTGTAAATGAAGAAAACTTCTCTATTTATAGAGTTCTCAGGTGGGCTTTATGGGCTTGGACTTGACTGGTCCATGGGCCTGGCCCGTTGGGTCCAACTAATTGGATTTGGGCCTTTGGGCCATTTGGGCCAAATTAAGTGTATTTTTGGACTTAATTAAATTTTAGCCCAAACATTAATAATTAATTGAACTAAAAATAATTAATTTGATGCAACGATGAGGACGGAAACACGTGGCACCATCGAGATTGCCAATTTTTGTCTTCAATTTCAATTTAGGACACATATAACATTTAATTAGTCCCAAATTTAATTATTTTATAATTTCGCCATTAATTTGGTAAATGACGTGGCAATTTGTGATTGGTCTAAAATTTTTCTTCAACAAATGCCCCTTTTCGAGATTTATGCACGTATATGGTGGATGAATCTCGAAAAAGATGAAGTTAAGTCAAAATGCAAGTTGTATATGTTCTTGAATTTGACCCTATTTGGTGTGTCAATCAAACTATGAATTTAGTATCTGAGTTTGATTAAAACTCGATATAAAATTTGGAATATGGCCAAATTTAATATAGGATAAACTTCGAAGTTTGATTTGAATTTGATATAAAATTTGAAATATGGCCAAATTTTTATTTTGGATAACTTCGAAATTTGATTTGAGTTTGAGATAATATTTGGAATATGACCAAATTCTAATTTTGAGATCAATTTAAGATTCAATCTATAAGATCCGGAGATTTGAATTTGGGATAAAATTTAGAATATGGCCAAATTTTAATTCGAGAAATTTAAAAATATATATATATACCTAATTCATTAAGGAATTAGGGTTTGGTATTATATATATATATATAATATATATATATATATATTATCTAAGTGACCTAACGAGGTAAAGAGGGAACGGAGAAGACAAATAGAATTTCGAATTCTCAGCGACAACTCCTGGAAGATTGCCGTTTGTCGGAGTTCCAACCGTTGGATCATATTAAAATTTTATCAGCCTGTTCGAGAGACATAGGGCCACAGTCTGAACGGTTAGATCTTTGTTTTGAGCTCTAGTTTGTTCATAATCGTTGTTGTACAGAATATGTAAAACTGGGAATTTTTTTTTCTTATTTCAGTGACACCTCCGTAAAATTGTCGTTTCCCGGAGCTTCAACCGTCGGATCATCTTTCAATTTTATCCACCTATTCGAGACACATAGGGCCACATTCTGAACGGTTAGATCTTTGTTTGGAGCTTTAATTTGTCCATAATCAATATTGTACAGAACATGTAAAACTGAATTTTTTTCAGTGACAGCTCTCGGAAAATTATCGTTTGCTGGAGTTTCAACCGTCGGATCATATTAAAATCTTATCAGCCTGTTCGAGAGACATAGGGCCACATTCTGAATGGTTGATCTTCGTTTTGAACTCTAGTTTGTTCATAATCGTTGTTGTACAGAATATGTAAAACTGGGAATTTTTTTTATTTCAGTGACAGCTCCGGAAAATTGTCATTTGTCAGATTTTCAACCGTCGGATCATCTTGAACTTTTATCCGCCTGTTCGAGACACATAGGGCCACATTCTGAACGGTTAGATCTTTGTTTTGAGCTATCGTTTATCCATAATTGCTATTGTACAGAACGTATAAACTGAGAACAATTTTTTTTTCTTTTGGAATAGAATTTTCACCCCTAAACAAGGTAAAACTCCAAGGCAACTATTTTTTCCTTAGAATATACTTTGGCTTTTTTTTTTTTGTTTTTTTTCAGGAGCGCCTAAGTTGCTGCTTTAGCTTCTACAGAACTTGCGAGGGTCTGGGGCCATTTGATTTGCCATAAGATCCGGGCTCGTTCGCCGCCTAGAGGAGCTTGTGAGGATCTGAGGCCAGTTGATTTGCCATAAGATCCGAGCTCGTTCGCTTCCCCAAGGGACTTGCGAGGGTCTAAGGCTATTTGATTTGCCATAAGATTCGAGCTCGTTCGCCGCCCAGAGGAACTTTTGAGGATCTGAGGCCATTTGATTTTCCATAAGATCCGAGCTCGTTCGCCGCCCCAAGGGACTTGCGAGGGTCTGAGGCCATTTGATTTGCCATAAGATTCGAGCTCGTTCGCCGCCCAGAGAAACTTGTGAGGATCTGAGGTCATTTGATTTTCAATAAGATCCGAGCTCGTTCGTCGTCCCGAGGGACTTGCGAGGGTCTGAGGCCATTTGATTTGCCATAAGATCTGAGCTCGTTCGCGGCCAAGAGGAACTTGTGAGGGTCTGAGGCCATTTGGTTTGCCATAAGATCCGAGCTCGTTCGCCGCTCCGAAGAACTTGCGAGGGTTTGAGACCATTTGATTTGCCATAAGATCCGAGCTCATTCGCCACCTAGAGGAACTTGTGAAGGTCTGAGGCCATTTGATTTGCCATAAGATCCGAGCTCGTTCACCGCCCCGAGGGACTTGCGGGGGTCTGAGGCCATTTGATTTTCCATATGACCCGAGCTCGTTCGCCGAGGGACTTGTGAGTGTCTAAGGCCATTTAATTTGCCATAAGATCCGAGCTCGTTCGCCGTCCCGAGGGACTTGAGAGGGTCGGAGGCCAGTTGATTTACCATAAGACCCAAGCTCGTTCCCCGCCCAGAGGAACTTGTGAGGGTCTGAGGCCATTTGATTTGCCATAAGATCCGAGCTTGTTCGCCGCCTAGAGGAAGTTGTGAGGGTCTGAGGCCATTTGATTTGCCATAAGATTCGAGCTCGTTCGCCGCTCCGAGGGACTTGCGAGGGTCTGAGGCCATTTGATTTGCCATAAGATCCGAGCTCGTTCACCGCCCAGAGGAAGTTGTGAGGATCTGAAGCCATTTGATTTGCCATAAGATCCGAGCTCGTTCGCCGCTCTGAGGGACATGCGAGGGTGTGAGGCCATTTGATTTGCCATAAGATCCGAGCTCGTTCGTCGCCCAGAGGAACTTGTGAGGGTCTGAGGCCATTTGATTTGCCATAAGATCCGAGCTCGTTCGCCGCCCAGAGGAACTTGTGAGGATCTGAGGCCATTTGATTTGCCATAAGATCCAAGCTCATTCGCCGCCCCGAGGGACTTGCGAGGGTCTGAGGCCATTTGATTTGCCATAAGATCCGCGCTCGTTCGCCGCCAGAGGAACTTGTGAGGGTCTGAGGCCATTTGATTTGCCATAAGATCCGAGCTCGTTCGCCGCTCCGAGGGACTTGCGAGGGTCTGAGGCCATTTGATTTGCCATAAGATCCGAACTCGTTCGCCGCCCAGAGGAACTTGTGAGGGTCTGAGGCCATTTGATTTGCCATAATATCCAAGCTCGTTCGCCGCCCCGAGGGACTTGCGAGGGTCTGAGGCCATTTGATTTGCCATAAGACTCGAGCTCGTTCGCCGCCTAGAGGAACTTGTGAGAATCTGAGGCCATTTGATTTGCCATAAGATTCGAGCTTGTTAGCCGCCTAGAGGAACTTGCGAGGGTCTGAGGCCATTTGATTTGCCATAAGATTCGAGCTCGTTCGCCGCTCCGAGGGACTTGCGAGGGTCTAAGGCCATTTAATTTTCCATAAGATCCGAGCTCGTTCGCCGCCCAGAGGAACTTGTGAGACACCAACGCCTTGGAAGATGCAATAATATACTTAGAGGTAGAACGGAGCTGCACCGATATTTTGGAGAAGGAGTGAAGTTGCATCATTATTTGGAGATGGAGCAGAGCTAATCTTTTAGATGAGGCAGAGCCAGACAGATCGAATTTAATCTCACAAATAAGGCAGAGTCAAGCAGACCGGACCTGATCTCGCAAATGGGGTGGAGCGAGGCAGACATCTTCAACCTTAGTGATGCACTCCTTTGACTTGTTGCATTGCCCCCAATAAGGCATCTTCAACTTTTTTTTTATGACGTGACTGAACTTAAAGTTTCCTTCAAGCTGCCTATATACCCTTTATAATGTATAGGGATCAAGTCATAACATAGTTTAAAAAAAAATTTCTTTGGCCGTTCATCTTTTAAGCTCATGCGGGCCAAGAGCATCGTGCAGTTTAGGCTCTTGCGATAAGGAGCATTTTACATACTTATCATGCATAAAATTTCTTAAGGAACTTGCCATTGATTGGGGCAATCCTTAATCCATCCTGATCGACGATCTTGTATGCTCCATTTGTGTAGACTTCTTTGACGATATAGGGTCCATCCCAGTTAGGAGTAAACTTATTTCCTGTATGTCTTGTTGTGATGATAGGTCTCCTTATATCAAGCACTAGATCACCAATTTGAAATGATCGGGGCTTCATGTGCTTATCAAAGGCTTTGGACATTCGCACTTGGTAACATTCCAACGCCTGTTGAGCTTCTAGCCGTTTTTCGTCAAGTGCCTCTAACTCTTGAAGACGTAATTTGACATTGTCTTCTGTAGTTAGCCCCTCTTGAACTGCCATCCTTAGTGATGGAATTTCCCTTTCCAATGGGAGAACAGCCTCCACTCCATAAACAAGAGAATATGGTGTGACTCCTGTAGGAGTGCGATGAGTAGTTCGGTAAGCCCATAACGCTTCACCAATCTTCTCTTGCCAATCTCTCTTTGACTTAGAGACGATTTTCTTCAGTAGGTTACATAAAGTTTTGTTGAAAGCTTCTGCTAGCCCATTCGCAGCTGCGTTGTACATGGACGACTTGTATTGCTTGAATTTAAACTTTTCGCACAATTTATCTATTAGGCTGTTAGAAAATTGTCTTCCATTATCCGTCACAATTCGGTGGGGAATTCCGTACTGGTAGATGATGTGAGTTCGGATAAAGTCTGCCACATTTTCTTTCTTGGCTTCTCTCAGCGCAATGGCCTCAGCCCATCTTGAAAAGTAATCTGTAACTGCAAGGATGTAAGAATGTCCTGCTGACGACTTAGGTGTTATAGAACCAACAAGATCAAGTCCCCAAGCTTCAAAAGGCCATGAAGCCACAGTTGGATGCAGGGGTTCTGGTGGTTGATGTATGAAGTTTGCATGGTATCGACAAGCTTCACACTTCTTCGCATACTCCATCGAATCCTGGATCATCTTGGGCCAATAGTATCACATCTTCTTCAACTGGAATTGAAGCTTCGGTCCAGATTGGTGTGCGCCACAGACGCCTGGATGCGCCTCCTCTAGCGCTCTTATTGACTCTTCTTTTCGAGGCATCGAAGAAAGAGCCCTTCCAGGGAACGACGATATAAAGTCTCCTTATAGTAAATGAAGTGAGCTGCTCTCCTTCGCACCTCAGTTTTACGACGGAGATCTGTTGGAAGTTTACCATGTTCAAGATAATCTATGATGGGTTGGCGCCAGTCTTCCTCGTCAATTAAATAGACTGATGTCAGGTTCATTTCTTCGCATTCAGCCTCAATTGACGGTATAACCCACCTTTGGCAAAGCGATATGTTTAAAGTTTCATCGTCTTGAATTGTCAATGAAGTAGCTAGGTTTGCCAAAGCATCTGCCTTTTTGTTTTCTGACCTTGGTACATGCTCCAACATTACGCTGTCGAACTTTTCTAGCAATTGTCTGGTATAGGTGAAGTAAGGCTTTAAATCTTCATGCTTCACATCATACTGCAGCAAGAGTTGACTAATTATCAACTTCGAATCGCCATAAACTTCTATGTACGATATTCCCATTTCTAACGCCATCTGGAGGCCAATTATTAAAACCTGATATTCAGCGACATTATTTGAGCATAATTCATAAAGTGTAAAGCTATAAGGCAGCATATGTCTTTCAGGTGAGATGAGGACGATGCCTTCCCTCGCTCCGCTCCTTCGTGCTGCACCATCAAAGAACATAGTCCAAGGCTCCGTAATTTCAACCAAGAAAACTTCCTCGTCGGGCAAGTCTTCGCATAACTTCCAATCTGATGGAATTGGGTGATTTGCTAAGAAGTCAGCTAATGCTTGTCCTTTAATCGCCTTTTGTAGCACATACACAATGTCGTATTGCTGGAGCAGAATTGCCCATTTGGCCAGGCGCCTGGAGATGATCGGCCTGGATAACACATATTTAATGGGGTCAACTTTAGCAACTAGGTGAATTGTGAAAGCCTGCATGTAGTGCCTCAACTTGTCTATCACAAAGAAAAGCGCAAGACACATTTTCTCGATAGGAGAGTAATTGATTTCAGCTCCAGTTAGGGTCCTACTTAGATAGTAGAGAGCACGCTCCTTCCCTTTCTCCCCTTCTTGCGCCAGTAATGCCCCCAACGACCTTTCCTGTGCGCCAATATACAATATCAACGGCTTGTCTGCTAAGGGAGCGCCTAGGACAGGGGGATTAAGCAAGTATTTCTTTATGCTGTCAAAAGCATTTTGACAAGCCTTATCCCACTCAAAACTTTCTCCTTTTCTCATCAACTTTTGAAAAGGTTGAAATCGGCCAGCAAGGTTGGAAATAAATCTCCGTATGTAAGCCAAACGACCCTGGAGACTTCTCAACTCGTGTAGATTTCTTGGTCTTGGCATCTTCTGAATAGCATCGATCTTGGACTGATCTATTTCAATTCCCCGATGCCTTACGATGAAACCAAGAAACTTCCCTGAGGTTACGCCGAACACACATTTGAGAGGATTCATCCTCAACTGATATTTCCGCAAGCGGTCAAACACAACTTTTAAATCTCTCAGATGGTCTTGTCGTTTCTTGGACTTAACTACGAGATCGTCAACATAGCATTCAACATGTTTGAGCAACATATCATTAAATACTTTTTGCATGGTGCAGTATATTCCCTTCGGAGTGCGGAAGGCAGTCATTTCCTCATCTGCGAGAGCCATCTGTATTTGATTATACCCGGACGACCCATCCATAAAGGATAAGGCTTCATGCCGAGTAGTTGCGTCAACCATGATCTCCGTGATAGGCAATGGAAAGTCATCCTTTAGGCATGGATTATTCAAGTCACGAAAGTCTACGCAGACGCGAAGTTGTTCGTTCTTCTTTCTAACGGGAACAATGTTGGCTATCCACATTGAATATTTGACTTCGCGAATGAATCCTGCTTCAATCAACTTATTGACTTCTGCTTCAATTTGGGGAATAAGCTCTGGCCGAAAGCGTCGTTGAGCCTGCTTGACGGGTCGATATCCTTGCGTGATTGCGAGATGATGGACTGCTACTTTTGGATCGAGTCCTGGCATCTCTTTGTATGACCAAGCAAAAATGTCCTTGTATTCGGTGAGTAGGCTCATATATTCGCCCTCCTCTTCACTTGAGAGAGACGCGCTAATGAAAGTTGGTTGCGGTTCCTCTACTGTGCCGAGATTCACTTCTTTGAGTTCATCTACTGTGGATTGACCACCATCCTCAAGCGTGAGTGGGGCGTCTTCCACATCTTTTTCGGATATTTCGTTCTCCAACTCTTCGATGACGGTGATATGATGACATGAAATTTCGCCTTCTTCCTGTTCTAAGTTTTCACTATCGGGCTTAGTAAAGATAACGTCATGTCTTTTCACCTTTAAAGAGCCTTCACTTGTATTGAGGGTGACGAAAATTTTTCTTTTCATTCGTGAAGGAACATTACTACGAATTTCTCCTCCCTCCTTTGTCTCGCAAGGGGACATTTGATTTGAATGATTCTCAGCATCCTCATGCTTAATGCGGCGCCAAATTGATGTGCGGGATTTTCCTCCACTCTTCTTTGTAGATATACTAGGAGCATCACCGCGAATCTTTTCTTTTTCCTTCTGCTCGAAAGACGACCTTTTGCTAGAGTGATTTTCGACACCTTCATGCTTAAGGCGGTCGAAAATTGACCCGCGAGGTGCTTCCTCATTTTTCTTCGTAAGCACGCTTAATCTTTCAAATGCCGAGGGTCGAGTCGTCAGTGGAGAATGACGAATGTCTTCTTTCTCCCCAGAAGGCATGATAAGCCTTCGAAAGGCAGAGTGTCGGTCGAGGTTAGCCGTTAGGCGTTGACTTTCTTCTTTTGTTTCCGTCATACTTAGCCTTTCAAAGACTAAGGAACGTGCGGCAGGCGGTCGAATGCGGTCGAAGACAGAGATTCTTTGACCATTGTTTTCCCCTTCTTTAGAGTTATCAACCTCCTTTATTGTTATGTGATTGCTGTCAGCTGGTGTTACGAACACTTGTGAAAGACTAATTTGCTGTTATTGGTCTATATCCAAGGACACAAAAATATATATACAGTGAGAAGAGTGCAGTTGTGAGTCTTTAGTGGAGTGTACCCACAGTTAACAAATATTGGTTTAATGTGGTTAATGAGTTTAACCAATTAAACTCATATAATTGGAGATTCTGATTTGTAGGTTCATTAGGTCCCCTTCCTAGCTTGTAAAGAGTAATGAGGTAATTAAGTTTTGAATGAAATTTGAAAGGTTCAAATTATCTTAGGGAAAATAGTATCATTATAATATAAACTTTATTTTATAAATCAAACTTTATAAATTTAATTTTGGATAAGATTCAAAATTAATTCATGAGAGAATGAAATATTTGAAATAGTTCAAATATTAATTTAATATGAATTAGATTTATATTAAAACTATAGGTTAAAATTAATGCGCATTAGATGCACATTAAAACTATAGGTTAGGTGAGAAAATTTTATTTAAATATGGTTTAAATGAATATATTAATTAAATTAAATTTAATTAAATACTAATTTTATTATATAGTTATTTTTTAATTAATTAATTTAATTAATATATTTAATTTAATTTAATCATATTAACCAAAATTGGTTATGGGGAAGGGAGTTACCTGAAACGTGGGATTGATCTCACGTTCTCCCTTTCTCTCTCCATATTCCTCTCTGGATATCTTTCAAAAACAGATTCAAAGAAGAAGATTGTAGTTGGTTTTTGTTTATTTTTTCTCAGAAAGGTTTTGTGCTCTCTCATTTTTTCTCTAGCCAAAAGTTTTTCCCAAAAATTTCAAAGAAGGTTCCACAAACCTTTACCTCATTTATTCAGAGGTTAGGGAGGTCTCCCATTAGTGGTGTTTAAGTTTATAAGGTATTTTTTTCATTATTTAACTATGCTTAACCTAGATAATATAGTATGTTTTTTTTTTTGTATTTTTGCAATGCATTATTTTTCCCAATTTTTAAATTATAAATCGAAATTGGTTCTCTATATTTTTTCGTTGCGTTAGGGTTTTTATCTATGCACTAGATATATGAGTTATGCCCTAGTTATTGATTTATGTACTTTACTTGTATTGTATATTATATTGTACACCTCACTATCTTTAAGACAAGTGAGAGATTGTTGGGACTGGTGTCCTAAATCTCTAGTTTCTCATTGTTTGTAATTCTTGTAAATACAAATTATTGTATCAATAAAATAAAGAGTTATTTGATTTGATTTTTGTTGCATTAAATCAAATATATTAAATAAGATCTATGGTTATTTCATGTAAACTTAAACATATATGTAGTTGACATACAAGATTGGATCATGTTTAAGTATGTAACAATCCAAGTTTGTACATAAATATTACAGGAAATTACAAGTTGAATTTTAATTTTTTAATTTTATATTTTAGCATTCCTAACGGTCATGGCCACATGACTATAAATATAAGTCTTCTATATGGGAAGAAGATGAGTACTGATTGTTCCAACAAATTATTTTCTTACTTTTCCTCCCTTAAACTGGCTTTAGCTTTGTTTTTCTTGAGCTTTTCGTGGTTTGCCATGACGAGAAGTCAAAACAATCATTTTGGAACTACATTATCCTTTTAATTTGTATAGAATTACAAATATATCATTTTATTTGAATTCATATTGCCAACCCTTTAATATTGAATGACTCAATTTAAAAAAAAAAACAAAAACAAAAACAAACATTCTGCTTACATCTCAACTATCGTGAAACGATTGGAGTTTTAATGCAATTTTTACTTTTAATTATTGGTGATTTTTTTATAAAAAAAAAAGACGATGCATGATTGTTTAAAAAATCGTAATTGAAATAAATATTACATTAGTGTTCCGATTATTTTGCAATGGGAGAGATACCCTTAACATGATATTGCTATGTGATATTAGAGATTGGATCTTCCATACAAAAGCCTCCTCCTTTATACTCTTAATAATTACTAATTAATTTATACTAAATAAATATTTATCAAATGTTTATTTAACTTTTTGTATAAGTAATCAGAAAAAAAAAACTAATTACCTCAAAATTAAAAACCAACACGTTAAATTACTACTATTAAAATTTTATCCTTATTGATATTATTATTAATTAAGATAAAACAAGTACCTAATAAACTTCTACATAATATATGTAAATATAGCAATTTGAGATTCAATATTTTTTTTTAGTAAGGATTGTTGGGAATAGTTTTGGGCTTTTGGTCCATATCAAAAAGAAAAAAGATAATTTTATGAGAGAAGAGGTAGAAATTATCCCACATTAGAAGATTAAGGATTAGCAAGTGGGTATATATACAAATGCTTGCAAGGGAGCTTCCAAAGTGTGGTGGTGGTGGAAGTATAACCCTTTCACCATGCACGCCACTGTTGTCCGTTTGGACGGGCGGGTTCAGGTAAAAAAAAAAAAACTTTTTACTACTTATCTGTTTTAAATTTTATTAAAATTAATTATTACATATGTTTTAATTTTTATTACCGTTAAACGTTTTCTAAACCCGAATTAAAAAACGTCTCTTTTATCTTCTTCAAAAGGTATTTTGGTGTAATTGTTTTAATATACCAGAAAACTCACCCTAGCCGCTCTGTTTTTATTCTCCCTTCTTGTTCTTGCCGTTTTTAGCTAGATTTTCCTTGGTTTCAATCCGTTCTCTAGCGAGTGAACGTCAAAGTCCAGGTGTTGTGTGAACCTTGGGGAGCAAGAGGTCGCGCCGTTCTTGCTTTCAAGGCAATAGGCTTATCCACGACTCAACAATCTTCATCTGGAATTACAAGGAAAACATCAAACATTTAAGGGGAAGAGAAATTAGTAAGAACAACATAATTAGCCCATAGAAAATTACTTGAATCTAAATTTTGGAGAATCCAAATCTACGAGCATGTGAAGTTAAATTATGAGAAGTAGATTCAATTATTTATTCACATATGTTTTTATGAAAGTAATTTATCATGAGAGTATGTTAAAATTAATTGACTTTGTAAGGATTTTTTGTGGTCCAAAACTATTTGCTTTTAAACCTGGGTGTTTAACTAAAATAACTCAAAAGGCATCATAACTTAGCGAAATAAACTAAATATGACTTAAATTTATGTATTTATGTTTAGTATTTAATAAAATTAATTATCGGGCAAAAAATTGAATCTTCCCTCTCACATTTATATTGCTATATTTTGAAGAAAATTGAAAACAATACTTAAGGAAGCTAGATCAAAACTAAATTTATGAGAAATACATTACATAAAACAAAAAAACAAAAAAACAAAAACAAAAATCTAAATAAATGAAAAAAAATGGGTAAAAAATATAAAAACGAATCTTCATTTATTTTAAAACTAATCATATCTTAAATATTCTACCCAAAATAATTTAAAAGAAATTATTTTAAAGTATAAAAAACGTTAATGATAGAATTTCAAAAGTTTGAAAATTTTAAAATCTTGTAATTTTTTCATATTAGTTGTAATAAATCATAAAATCAGTCTTCCCGTTGTCAAATTATGTAAATAAGTTTATTGTTGTTGTAGACTAAATCGTGCAATAAGAGGAAGAATTTTTGTTTGTATAGTAAATATAAATTAAAAGCAACAATATCTTCAAAAATAAAAACAACAGACTAAATGTTGTTGATAATTATTTATAGCAAATAGCCATGCATTTGTACCATCGGATGAGATAGTATATGTCAAATAATAGTCACTCTCACACTAAATTGTATTCAATTTGGTTAATATTATATTACTTTATGATATCTACTTAAACTCATAAATTTAATGATTCATGCGTTCTAAAATAGAGTTACTAACTTCACCTACAAATAAATTAAAACAAAACTTATATAATCTATATTTACGTAATATATCCCTCCTCAACACATGTTTAGACTCCACATAAAATACATTTTAAGCATAATATATAATTAGAGATGCATATGTTAAACCTAAAAATGTGTATTATTATAAAAATAATTTGATTTAAAAATTAATTTTAATTAATTTTAACTCATAAAAAAAAATACATATGTATTGCACGTAGTAATCTACTAATTTATACTAAAAGGGACAAAATGTGGAGAATCTTTATCTTTCCATTTTACCCCTTATTTTTAACAAAATGACTATTATACCCTAATACATCGTGGTTAGTTATTATTTGTAACTATTCAATGTATTCAATTTTCAACGTGTTATTTAGATTTAGTGGTTACCAACAAAACACACCTATTCAACATATTTATAACTCAATTTTCAGGATCATATGCATCGACAATAATAGCAAAAGCATCATGTAAAGAATGTTTATCGAGTTTAAGCTTTCACCATATGATCAACATTCATGTAAGTGATTATCAAACTCATATATTGAAGACGGTAAAATTGCACTATGTTTCTCAATTTTAGAAGCAATGTTTACTACTTTCATCTTTTTTTCTTCCAATTTTGATAGCAATATTTGTCATTTTTATTTTGGCAGCAATAATGCTTGATTTTTTTTTTTTTAAAATTCACATTGTGAATACAAGATCAATGAGTTTTTCATGTGAAAAAAACATCTCCGAAAAGAACATGCTCATGTAAGTTCTTATTCCATTTATATCAAGATCAGTTTTTTTTCCTAATCATACTCAAGGTTTAAAATATCAATGTAAATATCGAGGTCTTAATTTTACCGAAATTTCGATGGAAATATCGATAAAATCGATTTCGATGGATATTTCTGAAAAAATTATAAAAACAAAAAAAATTCAAAAATTAAATTTAAATTACAAAATAAACATTTTATTATTCTCAAATAAGTAAACAAATCTATTATTTATATTATATTTCTTATTTTTCGTCTTTCGTAAATTTTTCTACGATTCAACCCTCGTATCGATATCGAACCTATGGAAACATGTAAATATCGATATCGAACCTATGGAAACATGTAAACATCGATGAAAATTTCACATATCGATGAAAATTTAATACTATGATCATACTTCATTTTTCAATGTTTACCACTTCCATTTTTTTTTTTAATTTTGATAGCAATATTTGCCATTTTAATTTTGGTAACAATATTTGATTTTTTTTTTTTTTAAATAATCTTGTGAATACAAGATCGATGGATTTTTCATGTGGAAAAACGTCTCCAAAATCTCATCCATCATATAATCTTGGTTTGTTTTACACCCAAACTTTTATTATTCTAATTTTGTTTTCTTAATTGCAATATACTTAGATTCAAAAACTAATTTCAATAAGATTCATTTAATTTAATTTAATGGATTGCACAATCTTCACGAGATTTGTTTTATCCCATTTTTATTTTTTGAAAATTGATTTATTTACCGTTATAATTATACATACGAAAACTTACTTCCACAAAAATTATTTGAATTTTTTTATGCATGTTGAGTTACGTTATTTGAGTAGACAATATAAAATAAATTGGCCGTCAATAATTTCTAATAGAACAAAATTAAAAAATAGTAATAAGATGAGATCTTTTAGATTTAGTTTTTACGTACTTATAAGTCATTCTAAGATTATTTTGTTCATAAACCAGGATTCTAAATGTCTACTAAAATTTTGTTGGAGAGAAAAAAATCACGGAATTGATTTTAAAAGTTTGCAAAGCTTCGAAGTTAGCATGAATGGAATAAATTAGTAAGTGGATAATGAAAGAAGGTTAGAGTACTTATATAAATATTATTATATCTCAACATTTTTGTTACTATATTATATTCTGGATATACATATTAATTAAATCTTTAATTATTCATTTTTCATATGATAAGAGTGTTCGCACGAGGTTTCCGGATAAACGTGTTTCGTGGGGTTGAATCCTCTAATTCTCTTTCAACTTCAGGAGTTAGGGAGTGATTCAACTTTAGGGAGTCTTTGTAGGGAGAATTCTCTCTAGGTTTTCTGTAAATTTTCTAAACCTTGTAAATGAAAAGAACTCTTCTATTTATAGAGTTCTCAAGTGGACCCACTCTTCTATTTATAGAGTTCTCAAGTGGGTTTTGTGGGTCCAACTAATTGGATTTGGGCCTTTGCTGACATTTGAGCCAAATTAAGCCTATTTTTAGACTCAATTGGATTTTAGCCCAAACATTAACAAATAATTGAAGCAAAATAATTATTTTGATCTAACATTGACGATGAAAACACATGGCACCATCGAGATTTGCCAATTTTGTGTCTTCAATTTCAATTTAGGACACATGTAACTTTTAATTAGTCCCAAATTTAATTGTTTCTAATTTCGCTATTAATTTGAGAAATGACATGGCAATTTGTGATTGGTCCAAAATTTCTCCTTCAACAAATGCCACATTTTCGAGATTTATGCACGTATATGGGTGAGTGAATCTCAAAAAAGATGAAGTTGAGTCAAAATGCAAGAAATTTGGAATATGGCCAAATTTAATTGGCCAAATTTAATTTGCAATCAACTCGAAATTTGATTTGAATTTGAGGTAAAATTTGGAATATGACCAAATTTAATTTGGGATCAACTCGAAATTTGATTTGAATTTGAGATAAAATTTGGAATATGACCAAATTTAATTTGGGATAACCTCGAAATTTGATTTGAATTTGAGATAAAATTTGAAATATGACCAAACTTTATTTTGGGATAAATTTGAGATATTATCCACAATTTAAATTTGATAAAAGCGTAAGCTTGGATCATTTGAATTTAATATAAAATTTGGAATATGGCCAAATTTTAATTCAAAAAATTTAAAAATATATATATACCTAATTTATTAAGGAATTAGGGTCTAGGATTATATTTATATATTATTAAGTGATCTAATAAGGTAAAGAGGGAGAAAAATCCACACAAAAAAAAGAGAAGGAAAATAGAACAGTCCAGTTCGGATTTTCAGCAACAATGCTTAGAAAATTGTCATTTTCTAGAGTTTCAACCGTCAGATCGTATTGAAATTTTATCAACCTGTTCGAGACACATAGCGTCTCATTCTGAACAGTTATATATTTGTTTTGAGCTCTAGTTTGTCCATAATCGTTGTTGTACATAACATGTAAAACTGAGAAAAGTTCTTTTTTTTTCAGCGACAACTCCTGGAAAATTGTCGTTTGTCGAAGTTTCCACCGTCAGATCGTATCGAAATTTTATTAGCCTGTTCGAGACACATAGGGCCTCATTCGGAACGGTTAGATCTTTGTTTTGAACTCTAATTTGTCTATAGTCGCTGTTGTACAGAACATGCAAAACTGGGAAAAGTTCATTTTTTTTAGGTTTTTCTTCTTATGGGAATAAAATTTTCACCCCTTAAAAAAAAAAGTAAACTCCAAGGTAACTATATTTTTTTTTGTCATGTATGTTGAGCACGTTGGGGGCAAAAGTTGGCTCTATGTTAGCACGTCCCCTTTTCCTTACCATCTTATGATGCGACATACTAGTTGATCCTTTGTTGTTACTGCATCGACACTGGCAGATGCGACATACTAGTCCATCCTTTGTTGTTACTGCATCGACACTGGCGGATGCGACATACTAGTCCATCCTTTGTTGTTACTGCATCAACACTGGCGGATATGACATACTAGTCCATTCTTTGTTGTTACTACATCGACACTGGCGGGAGCTATATAACGGCGAATAAAAGTTGGCTCATCGCCAACACGCCCGCTCGATACAACGGCGAATCTCGATACAACGGCAAATAAAAGTTGGCACATCGCTAACACGCCCGCACCGTACAACGGCGAATAAAAGTTGGCCCATCGCCAACGCGCCCGCTTCATACAACGACGAATAAAAGTTGGCTGATCGCCAACGCGCCCGCTCGATACAACGACGAATAAAAGTTGTCTCATCGCCAACGCGCCCGCTCCATACAATGGCAAATAAAAGTTGGCTCATCGCCAACGCGCCCGCTCCATACAACGGCGAATAAAAGTTGGCTCATCGCCAACCCGCCTGCTTTCCTTACCAACTTAGGGTGCGACATACTAGTCCATCCTTTGTTGTTACTGCATCGACTCCTGAGCGATGTCAACATGCTCTCTCTCTCTTTTTATTTACTATAGACCTCTCATTATCTCTATCTTACTTTTTTTTTTGCAGGTTTTTTTTTAATCCTTTGTTAACGCATCCTGCTCCCTGAAAGGCCTTAGTCTGATGTATTTCCTTGGAAGATGTTAATGTGTCGTGTGCTCGTTTGTCAGACGCCAATATATCCCGTGGAGCTTGCCAAACACCAACGCGTCTTGGAAGATGGAGAAGCAGCAACGATATCATCGAACTTAAAACGAAAGTGAAATTGCAATGCAGTTGTCGAATTTGGAGATGAAGTAAAGTTGCACCAATATTTTGGAGGAGAAGCAGAATTGCACCAACATTTCAGAGGAGAATGGGAGTTGTACCACTATTTTTGGAGATGAAGTAGAGCTGCACCAATATTTTTGGGGGAAGAAGCGGAGCTGCACTAGTATTTTAGAGATGGAGCGGAACTGCACCAATACTTTGGAAGAGAAGGGGAGCAGCACAAACATTTTTGGGAGGAGGAGCGAAGCTGCATCCATATTTCAGAGGAAGAGCGAAACTGCACTTATATTTAGAGAGGGAGCGGAGCTGCGCCAACATTTTAGAAGTGGAACGGAGCTGCACCTATATTTTGGAGAGGGAGCAAAGCTGCACCAATATTTGGAGATGGAGCAAAGCTACACCAGTATTTGGAGATGGAGCGGAGCTGCACCAACATTTTTAGAGGAGGAGTGAAGCTGCACCAATATTTTTGAAGCTGAAGCAGAGCTGCACCATTATTTTTAAAGGAGGAGCGAAGCTGCACTTATATTTAGAGAGGGAACGGAGCTGCACCAACATTTTAAAGGTGGAACGGAGCTGCACCAATATTTTGGAGAATGAGTAAAGCTGCACCAATATTTGGAGATGGAGCGGAGCTGATCTTTCAGATGAGGCAGAGCCAGGCAGATCGAACTTAATCTCACAAATAAGGCAGAGTCAAGCAGACCGGACCTGATCTCGCAAATGAGGCGGAACCAGGCATGCATCTTCAACCTTTAGCGATGCACTCCTTTGATTTGTTGCGTTGCCCCCATTAAGGTATCTTCAACCTTTAGTGACATCCTTTAACGAACACTATCAATGTCCTAGTGTCACGCTTCAGGTGATTGTGACATTTCTCTTTTTTTTTTCTTTTTTTTTGTGGTGGACTAAACTTAAAATTTCCTTTAAGCTGCCTACGTACCCTTTATAATGTATAGGGATCAAGTCATAACGTAGTTCAAAGAAAATTTTTTCCCTTTTTTTTTTTGTTGCTATTCACCTTTTAAGCTCATGCGGGCCAAGAGCACCATGCAGTTTAGGCTCTTGCGATAAGAAACATTTTACATACTTATCATGCATAAAATTTCTTAAGGAATTTGCCATTGATTGGGTCAATCCTTAATCCATCCTGATCGACGATCTTGTATGCTCTGTGTAGACTTCTTTGACGATATAGGGTCCATCCCACTTAGCAGTGAACTTATTTCCTGTATGTCTTGTCGTTATGATTGGTCTTCTTACCGCATAGATCACCAATCTGAAAGTCATCCTTTGGGCATGCATTATTCAAGTCACAAAAGTCTACACAGACGCGAAGTTGTTCATTCTTCTTTCTAACGGGAACAATGTTGGCTATCCACGTTGGATACTTGACTTCGCGAATGAATCCTGCTTCAATCAACTTATTGACTTCTACTTTAATTTGGGGAATAAGCTTTGGCCGAAAGCGTCGTTGAGCCTGTTTGACGGGTCGATACTCTTGCTTGATTGCTAGATGATGGACTGCTACTTTTGGATCAAGTCTTGGCATCTCTATGTATGACCAACCAAAGATGTCCATGTATTCAGCGAGCAAGCTCATATATTCGCCATCCTCCTCACTTGAGAGAGACACGCTAATGAAAGTTGGGTGCGGTTCCTCTACTGTGCTAAGGTTCACTTCTTTGAGTTCATCTACTGTGGAATGACCACCATCTTTAAGCGTGAGTGGGGCGTCTTCCACATTTTCTTCAGACATGTCGCTCTCCAACTCTTCGATGACGGTGATATGATGACATGAAGTTTCGCCTTCTTCCTGTTTTAAGCTTTCACTTTCGTCAGGCTTGGTAAAAACAACGTCACGTCTTTTTACCTTTAAAAAGCCTTCACTTGTATTGAGGGTGACGAAAATTTTTCTTTTCATTCAGGAAGGAACAACACTATGAATTTCTCCTCGCTCCTTTGTCTTGCAAGGAGGCTTTTGATTTGAATCATTCTTGGCATCCTCATGCTTAATGCGGCGCTGAATTGACGTGCGAGATTTTCCTCCATTCTTTTTTGTAGGTATACTAGGAGTATCACTGCAAATCTCTTCTTTTTCTTTTTGCTCGAAAGATGACCTTTTGTTTTATAGTGATTCTTGACACCTTCGTGCTTAAGGCGATTGAAATTGACACGTGAGGTGCTTCCTCATTTTTCTTCGTAAGCACACTTAATCTTTCAAAGGCCAAGGGTCGAGTCGCCACTGGGGAATGACGAATGTCTTCTTCCTCCCCATAAGGCATGACAAGCCTTTGAAAGGAAGAGCGTTGACCAAGACTGGGCGTTGGGCGCTGACTTTCTTCTTTTGTTTTCGTCATGCTTAGCCTCAAAGACTAAAGCACATGCGATAGGTGGTCGAATGCGATCGAAGACAGAAGTTCTTCGATTGTTGTTTTCTCCTTCTTTAGAGTTATCAACTTCCTTTACCGTTATGTGATTGATGTCAGCCACTTTTGTCTTTCCCTTTCTAGTTATGTGAACCGGCTCAAGAGACTTATATCCAAGTCCTTTCCTTGAGGCAGGTATAGCATATCCTTCCTGCAAAAGTTTATTCTGGGACGAAGAAAGTTCAGGCTACTCATAAATTTTTAGGCTCTTTGAACTCAGTGTGAGTTGTAAAGTCATAGTTTGCTTTTGCCAGCAGCTTATATGCCTTTGGATCAAACCCATCTTTTGTTCATCTTTCGGGCAAATTCGTCTTCGTCAGGTTTATTTTTGGTTTGTGAATTTCTTGTTTTGTTATTTTTGTAAGAGGTGTAACAAAACTTTCTTTTAAGATCTCCACATCACCGACCTTCAAGCCCTAGTGACTCGTCTTTCTTGTGTCTTGACAAAGGAACATAACGCAAGATTGGAGGACTTGGAGCTTTCTCATCTTCCAAAGTTTCAGTCTTCGCAGAGCTAGTAGATGCCTTACTCTTTTGAGAGTCAGAAGTACTAGCCCCTTCACTTGGTTCTTTTGCTGCATCTATTTGTGGCTTGGACTGGGACTTATCCTCCTCTTTTATTAGAGGAATCTCCACAGGCATAACTTCACCGACATTATCGGTCTTTAAGTAGAATTTTGCATCTGCGAAGTAGGACTCAGCTTCTGAGAATGGGTTGGAGTCTGGTTCAACCTTCTTAATGCCATCTTGATAAAACTTGAAGTATTGATGGAGCGTAGAAGTTATCACTCCGTTTACATGAATCCAAGGACATCCCAGCAACAACTTATAAGTGGTCCTCGAATCTATGACATGGAACAACGTGTTGGCCTTTAAGTCGCCAATAATGAGTTCTAGGCGAATCATGCCGATTGCCCGTTGACCGCCTTGATTGAAGCCCTGGATCACCAACTTACTATTCGTCAGTTCTTCCATTGAGATACCTAATTGCTTCATAGTCGACTTAGGCATAATGTTGACAGCTGACCCATCATCAATGAGAATTCGACCAACCCTTTATTCTCGCATGTATCCTGAGACAAACAAAGGCCTGTTATGAGACTTTGATCCCAACAATATGTCTTCATCTGAAAAGCCTATGGATGTGCAACATGAAGCGCATGTACGCACCCTGGAGGCTGGGATGCTTGACCTTGATGAACTTGACGCACCTAAGTTTAGCAATGCATCAATAAGAGCATTCTTAGCTGTTTGAGGGAGAGACAACAAGTCATCTATGCTGAACGGCGGTAGGTCTTTTGATTCTACTGTTGTCTCCAACAAACTTGAAGGAATATCTTCGCCTTCTGTTGTGCTGATGACATGACACATGAGAACTTCCAGCACTTCCTCTGAATGATTACCAAGGAAGTTTCTTGGAAGAAATTCTGCCAGAGTTACTGATCGCCGAGGTTGAGAAAAATCCTCGTCCTCCTCCTTGACAGGCTTAGACTTCCACACCTTCTTCTTTGCTTTCTTTTTCTGAGTCTTACTTCCTCTTCTGTAATCTCGACGGAACCACAACTCTTTTTTGGTGGAGCTCGACTTTCTTTTCTTTCGACGAGTCGCAAGGATCCACCCTTCTTCGTCATCTTTAACAGACTTATCTTTGTCTTGAAGGTCTGTCATTATGATCTCTTGCTGAAATCGAACGATTTTAGGCTCAAAGGTCCCAAATTGGATCAAACTTTCACTTTGATCATAAAACAGTGTTGATGGTGTAACGCTTGAAGGCATTGCCACTGCAGCATGATTTGCCTGAGCCATCTCATCTAGATCTAGCTCAATCTTCTTTTCACGAGTCAACCTCATATTCAGCTCCTTCAGCACAAAACACTTTTCAACTGGGTGTCTAACGACCCGATGATATTTGTAGTAGTTCGGGTTGTTGACTTTCCCTGACTGCTCCGGCCGCTTGCATTCTGGCAGTTGAATCAATTGTTTCTCTAGCAGCTGCTCTAGCATGTCTGCAACATCAGAGTTAAGGAATGGATAAACCTTTTCTTGCCTCTCCTTCAAAGTTAGGCGATGTCGCTCGCCTCCATCATCTTTCTTTTCAGCTCTTGAATCTCTTCCTTTAGAGGAAAACTTCAACGGGGTCGTATTGACGACCATAGATTCTTTCGTGGCACTCTTCACAGTTTTCTCAATGCCCTTTATATCCTTCTTATCTTTCTTTTCTCCTGGGACCAGGAAGTCCTTTGTTCCTCTGTTGGCGATGCTCAACTCTATATCATGGGCGCGAGTCGCCAACTCTTCAAATGTGCGAGGCTTTATTCCCTGCAGGATGTAAAGAAGTTCCCAGTGCATGCCTTGGGTGCACATCTCCACTAAAGATAGTTTAGTAAGTGTATCTTTGCAATCAAGGCTTAGAGCTCTCCATCGGTTGATGTAGTCGATGACTGGCTCTCCCTTCCGCTCCTTGGCGTTTGTTAGCTCCATCATGCTAACAGTCCGCCTAGTGCTGTAAAAGCGGTTCAGGAATTCTCTTTCCAACTGCTCCCAGCTGTCAATCACTTATGGCTCTAGATCAGTGTACCAATCTAAAGCATTTTCTTTCAAGGTACGAACGAACTGTCTAACCAGTTGATCTCCTCTAGTCCTTGCATTTTTGTAGGTTTCAACAAAATGACCAACATGTTGTTTAGGGTTGCCCTTTCCGTCGAACTGCTGGAATTTTGGTGGTTGATATCCGGCAGGCATTCTAAGGTTGTCAATTCTTTTAGTGTACGGCTTGGTATACATAAAAGAAGTTTGTGGCGATCCCCCATACTAGGCTCTGATGGTATTTGTGATCATGTCCTGCAGCTGCTGGACTGACAAAGAGGCGACAGATGTAGAGTGTTGCAACTGGCTTTCCTGCAGCGGAGTTTTTCCTTTGTCATTTGCCTTGACAACGGGAGTTTGGCTCGACTCAACAATTTCTCGAGGCTGCATTTGCTCTCTTAAAGCAGCGATCTCATTATCTTCCTCCTCGAGATCTTTCGTTAGAAAATTTATCTTCCTCTCCAATTCTGCCATGGCTGCCTCGGTCGTTATGTCAGCCATCATGACGGATATCACATCAGGGTGTGATTCCTTCTTGGATCGGTTAGACGCAGGAGCAGAGTTGTCAAACAAAGGATTTTCCTTGATGACAATCCCGCCTTTAGGAGATTCTGTCAATCGCCTCAAGATGTTCTCTACGACGGCAAAACCTTGTTCCTTATCCTGCATGATCCCCTTTGAGCGACTGCGAGTGATGGGTCCTGTGTATGCATCGCTAGACGCAGCAGGAATGTGGGATGCAGCAGGAATGTGGGATGCAACAGGAGCATTGGATGCAACTTTCTTAGAGGTCATTGCTTGATTTTGAGTGTTGAGAGAGAGATGAGAGGTAGAGAGGTCCCACTGGGCGTGCCAATTTGTTCGCACGAGGTTTTTGGAGAAACGTGTTTCGTGGAGTTGAACTTGTGTTTATATAAATTTGATGCAGATGTGGTTCGATCTCTAGTACTTGATCCTCTGATTCTCTCTCAACTGAACACGTGCGCTTGATGTAAAGAAGCGGAGCGCGTGGATGCACGTGAAGTTGAAGTCTTGGAGGAATATATGTGTTCCAAGCAACTTTAGTTTTCAAGCGTGAGTCAGCTTCAGGAGTTAAGGAGTCTTCTAATTGTAGGGAGAATTCTCGCTAGGCTCTCTGAGTGTAAATTTTCTGCACCTTGTAAATGAAGACAACTCTTCTATTTATAGAGTTCTTAAGTGGGTTTTGTGGGCTTGGGCTTGGCTGATCTATGGATTTGGCCCTTGGGCCCAACTAATTGGATTTGAGTCTTTGCTGACATTTGGGCCAAATTAAGCCTATTTTTAGACTCAATTGGATTCTAACCCAAACATTAACAATTAATTGAACAAAGTAATTATTTTGATCCAACATTGACGATGAAAACACGTGGCACCATCGAGATTTGCCAATTTTGTGTCTTCAATTTCAATTTTGGACACATGTAACTTTTAATTAGTCCCAAATTTAATTGTTTCTAATTTCGCCATTAATTTGAGAAATGACATGACAATTTGTGATTGATCCAAAATTTCTCATTCAACAAAGAGTATTAAAATAATTTAACTATTAATAATAAATTAACAAGTGTGAATGTCTACTAAAGAATTTATCAAAACAAAAATTATACAATTATTCATAAAGGTAATAAGTGTAAAAAATCAAACCTAAATATTTAAAATAATCTATACATATATAAAAGGCACGTGACTATTCAAATTATTCAAAATATATTAAAAAAATCTCAAACTTTCAATTTAATTTTCACATCTCTTATGCAATGTACCTTATATCAAATTTAGGGGAATTTTTAGAAATAGAAAAATAAGGAAAACTATTTATACAAAATAGTAAAATTTTTAGATAGTTGTGATAAACGCGAAGTTTATCAGTGATAGAAATGATAGAAATCTATTATTGATAGATGCTGATAGAAGTTTATCAATGTCTATCAGTATTTTTTTTGCTATTTTTTGTAAATATTTTGACATTTTTTTATATGTGAAAATTTCTCTCAAATTTCTCTAATTTGTATTTTATAAAACTTTATTTTAGAAAATAAAAATAATTAATTCTATATAGTTCAATTGATGAAAATTAATATGCAACAATTTTAAACATTCAAATCTACTTGGAGTGCACGTGTTATTAAACTAAATTAAAAACAAAAAACAAAAAATAAATTGTTAGGTCGAAACTATTATCAAAGAGTGGCTTTAAGGTTTCAAATTATTCAATTTCATGGGAAGAAAATTGATTTGAAATTAAAATAGAGCAAAAGAAACGAAATATAAGTAAGAACAAATCATCCATATCCTAAGTACTTTGGGGGAGAAATCTCTAACAAAGAGACGAACATAGACAAGCATACGCAAGGCATCAATCTCAACTTCACAAAGAGTTTTACTTTTTCCACGAAAAGCCAATTCTTTGATTTATTTCCGACACCACTTTATTACTTCTTTCATGTTAGTATGTTACCTTTTTTCTATCTTTGTAGGTTAAAAATACCATATTCATTATTTTACTTCATGCACTTTTAGTTTTTATTATGAATTTGAAGTTAATTTTTACTGAAATTGATTAAATAATAACAATAAAATAGAAAAAAATATCAAATTATTTAAAAAAAAAAAAAAAAACATTGATAGACTTCTATCTGTATCTATCAGTGATAGACTTCTATCATTTCCATCACTAATAGACCCTAATAAACTTCTATCAGCGTCTATCAGAATTATCTAAAAATTTTGCTATTTTGTATAAATATTTTTTCTTATTTTTCTATTTTAAAAAAGTTCCTTAATTTTTATGCAGGAAAGATGTATGTGAATATGTTTTTAAAATTTAGAGAGAATATGCTAACAGGAGGGTTTTTTTAAGTTAACAATAAAGGAATAATGTGGACTAATTCTAAGATCATTTCTCGAACATACAAAAACTAAATTTAGACGTTTTAAATTATAGAGACAAATAGAATGAGACTCAATGTATAAAAACAAAAATGGAAGTACAAAGACTAAAATAGTATTTTAACATACATCTTGAGAATTTTGAATAAGGGTAACTCCATTTAGAACATATTTACAAATATAAAATATAGGAAAATTTTCACAAATAGAAAAAATGTCAAACTATTTATAGAAAATAGCAAAAAAAAATCGATAAACTTCTATCAGCATCTATCAATGATAGACTTCTATTATTTCTATCACGGATAGACCTTGATAGACTTCTATCAGCGTCTATCACAATTATCTAAAAAATTTGCTATTTTGTGTAAGTAGTTTCCCTTATTTTTCTATTTTTAAAAATTCTCCTATAATATAATATATTGTTTTAATTATTTTAAATATATAATTCCGGCATCAAACATTTGAACCTCTTATCTTAAAAGAAAAAAAACTATATATCAATTACCACTACGGTAAATTTATGTTAGTTAAATATAACGTAATGATAGATGATTAATTAACGTAAGTAATTATTATGGTTTTTTTTCTTCTTAGTTTAACAAGTATGAGTGTGGATTTCTAAGCTTCAATCTTAAAGAAAAAAATGTTTTAACTCTATTCACATTTGAAGTATTGATTAACATGTAGTGATAATTACTCTAATTAATAGCTAACTACAATCATGGTAATCAATTTCAATTAAACCTACGTATTAATAATTAATCAACGTATATATTTTTAAAAAAAAGATAAATGTGTATTAAAAGTCAAGATTGATGTTCAATTTTTTAATAACCCATCATAACTTAGTCAAATGAATAAGATGTCAATTACCACTTTACAGGTTGATGCTTGGATGTTCTGTAATTGTTATCTAAAAAAAATAATTTTTTAATTGAAACTTTCCTAACATTTATTTTACCCATTTTCCTAATGTAGCAGCCCATTTTGGTTGAGTATGCAAAGCCGACAATTTACATTCAACATACCAAAAAAAAAAAAAAAAAAAACGTATCTTCAAATAAATTAATAAGAAATATTTTAATATTTCACATCATTGTATCATTAATGAATTTAACGTTTAATTGAAATATAAAGTTTATTCAAAATTTTAGGACCTATTTGGTAATTATCACAAAATTATATTTCATATTTTTATATATATGTTTGACAGAAAAATCAAAAATTAAATTTTAATTACCATAAACTTAGTTGTAGTTATCCACTAAATATTATTTAACAATAAATTCTTATGAATTTATCTAAAAACATGTTTTATGTTAATTTTTTTAAAAATATATTATAGATGAATTTGAAAACATTTAATTTAGATAAAAGAAGCAATATAAAAGTGATAAGAGAAACTATTTACACAAAATAGTAAAATTTTTAGATAATTGTGATAAACGATGATATAAGTCTATCAAGGTCTATCAGTGATAGAAATGATAAAAGTCTATTTCCGATAGGTGCTAATAGAAGTCTATCAATGTTTATTAATATTTTTTGTTATTTTCTATAAATAGTTTGACATTTTTTCTATTTGTGAAAATTCTCCTATAAAAATAGTAGCTAAAACACATAATTGCAAATATGAAGAAATACAAATATGTATTTTTTTTTTTTTTTTTTTTTTTTTTACAATAGGAGGTGGACCACGGACCTCATGATCACTAATACATCTCTCATGCCAATTGAGCTATATTCGTTTTGACAAAATATGTATATCTTTAATCAATATATAGGTATTCTAGCAGTTTACTAGTATCATATTTAATAATAAAAAAAAAAAGAGAAAAAGAACTTTTTGGTCCCTAGGTTTTTGTGTTTAGTTTCAATTTGGTCCCTAAATTTCAAAATTTATATTTTTACTAAATACCCACTTTCAATTTTGGCGTTAATATATATTCGTTAATTAAAAATTATTATGAAGTGAAATTTTAAAACTAATTTTAATAGTGATGGAAAAAATAGTGATACTTGATTAATTATAATTCTTCTAATTCTTTTTTATTTAATAAGTAAACATTAACACTAAAGTATAAAAGTATTAAAAAGTGTAAATTTTAAAACTTAGGAAATAAATTGAAGCGATTTTCAAAGTTCAAGGGTAAGATTATAACATTTTGAAACCTAAAGACTAAATTAAAATCAAACTCAAAATTTAAGGATCAAAATTGTAACATTTTGAAACCTCTGGACCAAATGAGAACTAAACTCAAAACTTAAAAGACCAAAAACGTAATTTCCCTACAAAATAGTTAATCATTGTTTAAATTAATTAGTATTAATTAGTTTACATTAACTCAAGACTATCACATAACATAAAATATATTGCCACTATTGTTTAAGTTTATCACCCATAGCCAATATGTGTTTATCTCAATTGCTACTAACATAAACTAAAGATAGACAATAATACTGAAATACAATGAAAAAAAAAAAACAAAAAACTTCAAATAAGCAAACCCTTAAAATTCTAACAAACCAACAACCGAAAAAAATATCTCACTCCTAGATCGCAAGAACTTTAAATCCATGCCAACAAGAGACTAGCAAGCAATCGAGGAAAATAATTCTTGAATATGTTGAAAAAATCAAAAGCCTACAAAATAGAGCTCAGCCAAGATCACAAAGTGCATCCCAAAGAATGAAGACCAAACCAAAATAAGAAGTAGATATCTTGAATAAGCGAGGAAATCGAGACATCTAATTTCTGAAAAAACTAACAAATCAAACCAATTGCTACTACATCGAAGTTTAAAAACAGCAAGAGAAAAACATAACTTCTTAAAAAAAAAAAAACGAAGGCTTAATCTCAAAATCACGAAACTTCTACAATATTAGTTCCTACCTTGGACAAAATTACCCAGTTAGACTTTAACTGATGAAGAACGACGTGGTATTGATTTCAGCTGCAACCACATTCTTTTTCAATTAAATAAAAGAATTTGACATGAATAATGAATGATATATCTACTTGATTATTTCCACTATTTTGAAATAAGGTATCAAAATCATTTGGCAAGTAAACGTCTAAATTATAATCAACGTATTTTAATTAGGCCAAAAAAATCCATAAGTTTCTCACCACTAACATTAATCACTAATTCTCCATCTAAATGGTAAATACAAAGATTATCCTTGGGGCATATTTGTAGACTTTTTTTTTAATTTTTTTTAATTTTTTAAAAGAAAGAACACCAATTATGATATTCCATTTATACATTTGAATTGATAAATTTGACCAAAAATTTATTAATTATTTTATTTTCAGAAAAGAAAAGAAAAAGAAAAGAGGAAAATCCCAAAAGAAGGATCGGAAAATTCCCGAAGAAGGATTGGGGGAAAGGCTTGTAGAGAGTGCCGAATGGCTGACGTGGATCTTTATATAAAATATATATTAATTTTAAATAATATATATATAATATAATTTTTGTGCTCTGTAATAAATTGGTGGAATTTACGAACAACTTTTAGCTCCTTCTTCTTCTCTCCTCTCTCTGTGGGTTTCTAGTTTCATTGTTTGCCAGAAATGAACTTCGTAGGAGATAGAGATTGTGAATCAGAAATCTTAAGCATCCATTGATTAAATGAGTCAGGTTTCTTTTTCCGTTTCTTTCTATTTCTATGGTTTTTGTTTCTTTTTAACCGATTTTTGCTGTTGCTGCCTCTTCTTTTCTATTTTCAGTTCTTTGATTGTGTGAGTTAATGTATTGGTTTGATGTTTTGGTCTACAAAATGTGTCGCGTTTTGATTTTGATTAGCCTGGAACACATTTCTTTTGATTTCTTTTGGCTTATGGAGTTTGTGGGAATTGTTTTGGTTTTCTACGATTAAATTTTCGATGTTCTTGTGGAACAGCTTGAATCTAGCTTGTATCGCTTAGAATACTGACCTATTCCTATATTTAGATGTTTTTGTATCTGACTGAAACGTGATGTACTAATTAGTGCGAATTGTGACATCTGGTGACATACTGCTCACTGATAAGGGTGAAATTCTGTAAAAACAGACATTTTATAATCAAACTTGGATTCTAGCCAATATGACATCTGATCGAATGGCACCTTTGATGGTGCTAATATAAATGACTACCTAATAACATCAGTTGTGCGCAGTATAGATTCCCGCGGTTGTGGGAAATAACATCTTATATGGAGAATAAACGAGTGGTTTAAAACGTACAGGTATCTAATGCTATCTCCGTGAGGAGTTTGCTACATCATACCCTGAAATTAGCAAGATGTTGCATGAGGTTACCAATATTTCTAGATGGTGTGACTGAGATTTCTGATTGGATGAGGTAATGATGTTGCCTAGGTGTAGTTCTTTAAGTCTAATAGTAATATCTGTGGCCAGGCCGAGATAATGATGTTGTGCTATAGTGTTATAGAGTTTACTTATTCTATTTCTCTGCCTTGGGTCCTTTTTGAATCGTTTCCCATCTGTTTGTTTATGTTTAATTCACAAATGGGTCCTATGTGTTTCAGGTCCCATCTGTTTGTTCTTTTTTAATTCACACCAGGGACTGTTGGAAACTTTGCCTCCTCTCTTCTCTTCTATTTTCTCCTTTGATGTTTACTCATTTGTTCTGGGTTGGCATAGTGGATTGATTAACATCTAACTACAATTTGAGGGAGAGTATACAACATGTAATTGATATAAATAATATGTTGGGATTCTTAACCTCATCTAGGTCGGAGCTCTCTTTGGGGAAGAGTCTAAGTTAGGTGAGATGCCTTTTTCTCTCTTAGATTTAGCAGGCAATTGAGCCATTTTTGCTCTTTGGTCTATTGTAAAATGAAATTCTCCCCCAGTTTTCTTCTGTGCTTGAGTTGGCTTATAGAGGTCTCTATTATAGGAGTATTCCACTTATTGGCAAGTTTGGAAGCTTGCTTTTCTGTGTGGTGAACTAATGATAATGGTGTTAGATATGGCTACCTCCCTTAGACCTACTAGGTTATGTTATATAGGTTAAATTACAAATTTCGTTCTTATGGTTTGGAGAAAGTTAGAATTAGTCCATGTGGTCTTAAAAGTTAGAATTTAATCTTTATGGTTTGATAAAACCTCATGAGTAGTCCCTACGAGTTGATAAAATCCTCATAATAGTCTCAACCGCAGGTACTATTTATGAGGGTTACATCAAACCACATGGACTAAATTCTAACTTTATCCAAACCATAGAGACCAAGTTTGTAATTTAACCTCTGTTATGTCTAAGTCCAACATTTTGTTGGTCATTGCCCTCTATTACACATTATATTAGTTAAAGACACTCTTGAATGCATGTATATGCAACTATAGTACGTGGAATGATGTGGATAATCCTCTAAAAATAATCTAGTAGTTAACACTTTGCTCTTTTTAGATTTCCAATTTCATTGGTGAACTTTGTGTATCTATTTTGCATTCAATGCCATTTTTTCTTTGCATAAGAGAACGTGTGTCCACCTATATATAATTAAAAAACGAAGTAGAACAGTCATATTGAATCCTTAAAATGATCACTGATGTGTTGTGCTTCAATATCTTTCTGTACTTAACATGTATATTTTAGTTTTACATTTATCTTTCCCTTGCTCTCAAACAATTTCCTCAACCTGTAACCATTCTTCTTCTATATACAAAAGTTGACAAGGATGGCCAATCCCAAGCCAAAGGAGATTACAAAAAATTCATCCAAGTGACTAATAGATCATTCAAATTAAAATTGCAAAAGGGGAGTAACATCAAGTTTTGGGCCCCTTGCCCAAACAGCCCTATCCATCCCATCTCCAGCCTCACAGTATCGACTTTTGGTACCAATCTCAACCAGCCATCAAACTCTCTATCCAAGATTCCCATCCTAAAACCAAGGTCCCAATCATTGTTGTCTCTATTCCAGCAATCAGCCACGGTAGACTCCTTCATAGAAATGTTGTAGAAACCTTGGTTTATCACCCAAATAAATAAATAAAAAGTGTAGAGACCAGAGGAATGTCTTCTAAGGAGGATGGAGTAAAATTATATCTTTTCTAGTATTGAAGTTTCTTAAATTAATTAAAACACTATTTGTTAAAACAGGCTTTTGTGACTTGGTGACATTTCTCTACATTAAATTCAACATCTACATCTTGATTAACATTTTTGTAGAGTTTTTTAGGCGGAAATAACTTTTTTGTAAAGTGAATCTTCTATATTTCGACCAATATCAATATTCTACTCTTTGGTTATAATTAGATGCTCCATACTGTCGTCTTGTCCTTTCTGTGCACTCAAAATATTATTCTTTGTAGCACTGATGTTCAAAGAATTCAAAATCATATTTTCTTTTTCCTTCACTTTGAAAGCAACTAGATTCATGTTTTTCTTGTGTATTATCCGTGATCAACCTGGATGGAAATCAAATAATTTCTTAACATTTCTCTTATATATCTCATTGTAGAGCTTGAATGATTTAGGAGCGTCTTCCACACTTCTAGATCCTAAAATGACACCAAGAACAAGTAGAGGTCCTAGAGCTCAGAAGTCCAGAATTTCTTCAAATGAGGGCCCAAATTGGGTTCTAATTGCTGGTGGTGCATTATTGAGCACCCTATCAATTCGTCTAGGTTACAAGCTGAAACAAGCATTTGATACAAGGCAGCTGAAGGATAGTGGCAGTTCTTTGACAGGTCTTGTTATTTATGAAAGCTTGAAGAAAAATGCCTGGTTGAAGCTTTATTAACTTTTTGAGTTATTTACTACTCAGGAAATGTGAAGTCTTCTGACAGAAGAAAGGTTGCTGGTTGTCGTTGCTCGAATGTATATTCATTTACTCGAGATGATGAATGTTGCTTCAACTGTATGCCAGGTTGGTTTTTGTAATCTTTCACCTATAAGGGGAAAAATATTGTTTTGTGACTTAGTAAACTCTGTGTTCAGTTAGCTTCTAAGCTATTCACATTGTTATGTTTGTGTTGGGATTTTTGGGTTTTACCTCCTATGTAGTATGGTTTTACTAATGTGTTTCTTTGAGCTTCCGCTGTCAACATGATCTACATATTTCCCTTTTTTTGTCAATCTAACTTTGGTGAGGAGAAAGTTGTGGGGAGTAGGAGGATCTAAATGGAATACTGAATATTTTTTCAAGTTTTGAACATAGATTATGTTTATTTTTCTTGATTCCAACAATGAATGTTTCCAACAGGAACTAAGGTCTTTTTGTTGCTTTTGTTTTTGTTGTTGTTGTTCTTCTTCTTCCTTTTTAACAGTATTAGAAGTATGGATTCTTGTTTCTCTTTAGGTGATTTTCTTCTTCTATGAAAAGGGAGTTTGAGGCAGAGTCATTCCATGGGAGTTCAATAGCTTTAGTGCATAAAATTAGTTGTTTTCTATTAGATAAGTTGGGGCCCCATACTTGCTGCTTGGTGTTGGTGTTTCATCTTACTTCGTTTGTCTTAAGGATATTTTCCCTTTTCCAATTCTCCACATAGTTTTTCCTTTTTAATTCTCTAGACCGAAAACTCCTTCCTTTCAAAGAAATAGGAAGATACAGTTGTCAGTGGGGTGGTGAAGGTTGTTTGTGGCTTTGGATAGAGTCGTTGCCACCCATTTTCTTCTGGGGATTCTCCTTTCTTCTTTCTCTCTTTCCTTTTTTTCCCCTCTTATTTTCCCTTTCATTCAACAGGAATTTGTTACTGGATTCAGTTTATGGCTGGGAATGAGAAAAAGAAAAAACTGCTTAAATTTCATTCAAAAAGGAGTTCCAATTGATAAAAATATTTGTATGTATGAGTTTTTTAAAAATCTTTTCTGGGATCTTCTAAAACCATTGCACATACTAAAATTATACAATCAGCCAGAGTGGTTTTAGAAGATGGAAAGAGTATATGTTTATGGGCCAAGAGACTACAGAGAAAGAATATTTGTGTGGGAGGAATTGTTTTGTCTCAATGGTTGTTTTAGTGGAGATTGTGTGTGGGGGAAGATTTTAATGTTATAAGGTGGTCACATGTGAAATCAGGGGGATTTAGAAAAACTTGTAGCATGAAAAGGTTCGATAAAATGATAGATGATATGGAGTTAGAAGAAATTCCCTTCTCCAGTGGAAAATTCCCTCTGATGCAGGAAGAAAGGGTATTGGGCCAAATCCATGGCCAAACAAGGGAGGTCCATCCCTTAAGATGTTGAGAGGGCACTCTTGAACAACAATATTCTATTCAAATAGATATTCAAAAGCTTCCTATTATTGCTCTTGAGGTTGGGGTTACACACACTACCAAATTTTTGTATCACTCAAAAGCTTCCTATTACAAACCTAAAGTGGCTATTTATAGCCTTCCAAAAAGTAAAACAATTAACTAATTAATTCTAAAATACTAATTTAACACTAATTAATCTAAATTAACAACTAAATTAAATATTAACTAAAACATACTGACTATCTTATAATTCTCGTCATCATGATGGTTATATGGCAACCAAAAGCCGAGAGAGAGAAAGAGAGGGGGAAAAACCCACTTGGATCTTGGTCAATTATAAAGCCACTTTATGGTCGATTTGGAAGGGTCAAAATCTTAGAATTTTCAAAGATGGAAGAAGTTTGTAGGATTCTTTTGTTTATAATATACACCAGTTGGCTTCTTGGTGGAGTTGAAGTCAGAAAGACTTTTGCTGTACTTATAGTCTTGCCCTGATTATAGCCAATCCTTTTGCCCCATCTTGAGAGTAAAGCGATTGAGAAGATGATGATGGATTTCTTATGAGAGGGCATTGACGAGGGAGGTGGATCATACCTCATGCATTGGGAGGTGGTTTCTAGGCAGTTGGACTAGGGGGGTTAGACATTGGTAACTTGAGGGTGAGAAACATGGCCTTGTTGGCTGAGTGGTTCTGGCGATTCTATCATGAAGCTGACACTTTATGGCACAAGGTACTGTTAGTAAGTCTTGGCCTCATACCTTTAATTGGATCAATGGTGTGGTTCAAGGCACCTGCAGAAGCCCATGAAAAGATACTTCAGCAGAGTTTCCTTTGCTTTCTTCCATGTTTTAAAAGGTTGAAAGGTGGCTTGGAGGCTTTTCCTCTTAACAAATCTCTAAATATTCAAAAAAATATTCAACAGACCTCTCCTCCCCCTGCCATTTCTCTTTCCACATCCCCCCCCCCCCCCCCCCCCCCCCCGACTTTCTTTCTCTTCACCTTTGGTTACCAACCCATAGGCCATTTCATCTTATCCTCCCCATTTTTCCTCATCAACACCACATTTGATTACCAACCCAATCACAACGGTGACCAACCCCTCCCCTCCCCTTCTTTCATCCACCTCACCATTGGAAAAACCCTTGAACAACTTGAACCCTTCCCCTGGAAACGATAACATCTTAGTTCCTACCTTAGCTACCAATGCAAATCCATCCATAAAAAGCAATAGCATTATTGAGCCATCTCCCTTATCTAAACATACTATCTTTTGCCCCAGCACCAAACACTCCACGGCCATTGTTGCTCTACCTTCGGATGCCAGCACAGACGCTTATCATTCCAGCCCTATGCCATTGTCTCCTCCATCGCAACACGACTACTTAGGAGAAGATTAGTATGACTACTTACCACAAAATAGTTTTGAGTCATTCAACCTTGCTCCCCACTTGATGGCCTTGGCTCCATGGTTCATAGATCTTGGCCTTTGTATAAGGGCGATCTCGGCTCGCAAACAATCCAACCTTTTCATCTATAAGGAAAAAAAAAAGGATTGAGAGAACTTCAAAACCTCGAGAATTCTATTTCTTATGACAAAAAAGCAAAAACTCTGCTTAGAGAAGACTCCACATCGGCATGAGTTTGCTCTCTTATCCCCGCTTGTTGGTTTGTATAAGGCATCAATCTGGGTTTCATCGAACCACCTTCGGCCATGGGGTTATTGCTAAGTCAAATCTTCTCCTTTTTTGGATGTGCTTCTCCAATTATTCACTTTTGGTTTTGGGGTCTTACACTTATTTTGTATTGGCCCAATATGTTTATGGCTTCATTACTTTATCTCTTCATCATTTGTGATATCATGAGTTGTCTTCTTCTCTCTTTTTTTTTTCCTCTTTGGCTTCTTTGTATCTATCTATTGCTCTCTCATGTATCTCTTTGGATATTTCATCCATCAGTAAAATGTTTCTTATCCAAAAAAAAAAAAAGTATGATTACCAAGTATTGCTAGAAATACTAGTCATATAAGAGAGTAAAAAAAACTGCCCGTCATTTTCCACTTAAACCAAAAAAAAAAAAAAAAAAATCAAAAAAGGATATCTTTTAACCTCACTACTATTATCATTTATAGGATTGACTAATAGTGTAAATTTTTTTCTTCAATACTTTAAAAATCAAAGTAGCAATAGTAATAGTTCATACTATCACAACTCAAACTCCCTAACTATTCAGCCAACAAGGTCATGTTTCCCACTACTATTTTGGATGCTTTGGGTGGTCCTTCGCTTTTCCAAATTCCATTTTTTATCTTTTGGCTTCTCTGTTTGTGGGTCATCCTTTCGGTAGTTCCAAGCGGATTATTTGGTTGGCATTGATGCATACTTATTTTTGGGCTCTTTGAGGTGAACGCAATGGTCGTCTTTTTAGGAACTCTATCTCTACTTTTGATAGATTTCTGGATACGGTTCTTACTTATGTTTATAATTGGTGTAAATCTGAGCATCTATTTACTTCTTATACTTTATCTTTTTTCCCTTCCAATTGGAAAGATTTCTTGTAATCACCTTGGGGGTGTTTGAGGCCTGTATTTAAATGAGTTTGGATTGTAATGTAATCCAAAATCCATGTTTGGATTGAGCGTTTTGGGTCCAATTTGTAATATTAAACTCATTCCGTTTCGACAGTTTTTAACCAAACTCTCTTTCCCACCGTATTCACATTTCACGATCCCATTTTCTTTCTCCCCTCGATACCCCACGCATTCCAACACTCATCTGATTCCTAGTTATTCTGATTACATTCTAACCTCTCAAACAACCCGCTTTAGGTGTTGGGTTTTCCCTATTTTATTTATTCAATGAAATATTTCTTTATCCAGAAAAGGAAGAAAAAGAAAAAACTATCACAACTCAAACTTTTATATTTTTAAAGAATGAGGCAAATTAATTATTATTCTTCTAATCATTACATGGGGCATAGAGATTTTCAGCCTCGGTGCATTTTCACAAAGGCGTAAGCCTCTTCTACTTCTGATGAGATCTTACAAATTGAAGGGAAAATGTATTTTAAAGCTTCATTTTCCATCCATTTGTACGTCCACAACAGGGTGGTATCTCCCCTACCCACCTTGCAACTAATGTCTTTGAAGACTGATTCCTTGATTTTACCAATGTATTTCCATGGTCCCTTTGCAGATGATAGAGATATTAAGCCCGGTTTAAGGTCAAACTGTTTGGTGCTATATTTCTTAGATATTACCTTCATCCTAGGAGCAATATTCCCATTGTTTAAACTCCAAATCCATTTTGCTGGCAGAGACACGTTTTTCTGTTGGAAGCCAACAATCCAGACCTCCTTCTTCAATTGGGAGCTTTACTTTTTCCTATTTGAGAAGGTGCGACCCCCTTTTCTCTGCTGCCTTTAGACAAGAAGGTTAAATTCTTTGTTCAACAGATCCTTCACGAAAGAGTTAATATCTTGGACTGTGTTTCAAGGAAATCGTGTTGCCTGATAGGGTTGTAGTGTTGTATCCTTTGTTGGAGTGGAAGATCTTCACCAGCTTGGCCTAGAGATTGTTATTCGGTGGTTTAGGGGATGGAGAATGAACTCGAAAATGGGTACTTATTTTTTTAAAAAAAAAATTGGCTGGGTGCGGTTTGTACACTTATTTTGGGCATTTGAGTCGCCAGGA
Organism: Lagenaria siceraria; assembly: GCA_002890555.2. Lineage (NCBI taxonomy): Eukaryota > Viridiplantae > Streptophyta > Magnoliopsida > Cucurbitales > Cucurbitaceae > Lagenaria > Lagenaria siceraria. The sequence continues at coordinate 14,458,370 of CM016483.1, read as the reverse complement.
ACAATAGAATCTTTGGAGAGGTTGAGGCCTAAAGAGGGTGCATGATCTCTTGTTACATTTCATGTATCTCTTTAGACTTTGGTGTTTGGCATTTTGTAATCATTCCTTAGGTCTCATTTTGCTTGGTTGGAGCCTCTTTCAATTTGGTTTGGGCTTTATTTTTGTACGTTCCATATAGTTTTTCATTCTTTTTCTCAAGGTAAGTTTGGTTTTTCAATTAAAAAAGAAAAAACTAGGGATGTTAGACGACATTTGGAGCAGATTTTTTAACTATTGAACGGTTATGAATTCCTGGAAACCTGTAAAGTAATGAATCTGTTTTATGCACTTGAACTCTTGTGTAAATGATAACTTCAAATGATTGATTCAGAAAAAGAAAAAAGCTAGATAGTTTAGTGTGCCAAAGAGAGAGACCATTTAGATAGATGAGTTTGTTAGAGAGAGAGAGACTTTCTTTAGGAAAGAAAATGTAGTAGAGGACATTTTTTCACAAAAGGGAGTGGGTTTGAGAGAGACCTTTTTCTCTCCTTAGTCAATTTTTAGTGGAACCTCGCAGGTACATTATAGCTTGACTATCTTGAGGCAGCAGGAAATGATCGTGGGAATCCAACTAAATTCTTTGGAAAATATGGGGGACATGGGATTAGCATACTTAATATCTGAACACGACTTATCTTATAGGCACTATTATGTTCTAGATAATCTAGTTCTCAATTCCAAAGGGGGAAGAAAAATCTTTCAATGTATTATTAGGAAAATGCAATTGATCATCACTAGAATCACTCGATGCTGCATCATTTTTGTCTAACTATTGCCTGATGACTAAGGTTCCATAGATGAAGACTCCCTTTTGGCAGGTTCAACTTATGATCTATAAGCTGGTGGTTGAATAATTTCTGTAGCTTTTGGCTCTATTAATACCCAATCTTGTTTGTGTTCTAATGATGGTGTTGCATCTGCAGGGCCTCAATGTACGACGGATGTTAAGTGTCCACCTACTGATCAAATGGTGGTTGCGTCTGAGAGCGCTTTGGTGATGGTTCCTGCTTCTGAGTTCAATAAGGAGAATGGTATTATTTGGGCGTCATCTCCTGACCGGCTTGAGTTGCCTGCAAAGCAATTCCACCATTCAAATTGCTCAGACTCACCTTGTGTATCAGATTCTGGTTCCGATATCTTCAGCAAGCGTGAAGTGATTCATAAGCTGAGGCACCAATTAAAAAGGAGAGATGATATGATACTTGAAATGCAAGATCAAATTGTTCACTTGCAAAATTCTCTTAACGCTCAAGTAGCCCATTCCTCCCATTTACAATCACAACTTGATGCTGCAAACCAAGACTTGTTTGATTCAGAAAGAGAGATTCAAAAGCTCAGAAAAGCAATTGCAGATCACTGTCTGGGGAAGGTGGGCCCCAACGACAAGTCACCTTCGACAGTAAGAAGTTGGTCGAGCGAGACGAGAAATGGTCACTCGAATGGTTATATGGATGTTAATTGCAATTTTGAGGTACCTGAGAAAGCAAGAGATGGGGAGAGGATTGAGATGTTGAAAAAAGAGGTAGGAGATTTAAAGGATGTGATAGAAGGAAAAGAATATTTATTGCAAAGCTATAAGGAGCAGAAGACAGAACTTTCTTTGAAGATCAAGGAATTGCAACAGAGACTAGATTCTCAACTCCCCAATATTTTGTAGGAAATCATTTCAGATTTTGTGTATTCTTTGCTTGTCCCATTTTCAAAATTATGATCTCAATTTTCATTGAGCACCATATTCTCTCACCTCCCTTTTCAGTTTTAAGTTTTTGGTTGGTTTATTAGTTAGTAGTATAGGTTAGATGTTTGATGCATTGTGTTTCATTCAATGGAGTGCAAATTTAAGCAATGAGTGATATATTTTGGGTTGAAAAGACAGAAAGGTGTCTGCCATATGCCTATATCTCACTAGATGTAATTGGCCACCTCCTCTTGCAGAAATGTTTGTTTAATTGATTGGTTTATCTCATTTTGAAAAGTTCTCCCAACTTTGTTCCAACAGTTGGGAGTTTTGGTTGTTAATGGACAATTTTGGATCACCAATGGTTCAAGTTCACAATGATGAATTATTGGCAAAACATCTCAACTGAAATCTATGTTACTTTCAATTCTCATTTAACCTTCTTGGTAATTTGAATCTTTATAAGGGCATTATTCCAATTATTCAAAATGCCTCTCTGTTCGGTTGGCAAAATTCAAGATGTTTATTCTTTGTTTTCTTCAAGAGCTCAAGTTCATGAAAGCTACTAAAAAATACTAGGTTTTGCATATGTTATGCTTGTTTTTTAGTGGGTTTTAATACTGTTTTGAACAATTTTGATTATGAAAGCTCTTTAACAATTTTAATTATTTGAAGAAAGATTACTTTCCATTCTTAAGCATTAAAAATAGTTAAAACACAATCTATCCAACTATATTGCAATCATGTCAAAGATATTTTTTCAACTGAAAAAAATTACCTCTTTTTAGATTCCGAATTATAAAGAATAGGTGCATTTAGTTTCAAATTGAGCATTACAGTTACTGATTTTTTAATAATATATTTAAAAGGCCACTCTAATAAAACTATTAAATTTATTAGAAAAAAAAAAGTTGACTGATGTGTGGGTGGTAAGGTCACTTAGAAAAATATAAATATTTTTTTTTAATCATTCTTCAATCTCTCCTCTTCTCTTTCTTGTTCTAGTTTCTCCTCAAACATCTATGAAAACAATTGCAATTTTAAGATTAAAGGAAGATGGCTCAAGAGATCTTTCACCATTTCCCTTGTCAATGATTCCACCATTATCATATCTCATGTCTCGTCTCTCAAATTCCAATATTTCCTTCATTAATTTGCAAATTCTCAGCACGTGACTAGGAGCTCACTGAAAAACAACACTTGTTTGTGATGTATATGCAGCCACATTTTAATTACCACTCATTCAAAAGGTGAAACACAACAAAAAAGAACAAGAAATATAGCATAGAAGGATTTTATTAAGAGTTTTTGAAGAGATTACAACAAATAAGTCCCTTCTAAACTTTCATCCTTTTTAAGTTTATATATATATATATATATATATAAAGAATGAGGTATAGAATAGAAGGGAAAAAAAGTGTTCATTTAACCCAAATGAGTTAAAGTTTTAACATTAATTAAGCTTACAATTTAGTTAATTAATTTGTTTTGCAGATGCATAAGCATCACAATCTGCAGAACGTGACGTTTGATAAAGCCACGTTTGGAGCATGGTGTTCCATTAGCTGGCTGACGAAGAAAATGCCAGAATAGTTGGTATCAAAGATGAAGATTTGGATACAATAGACAAAATTCTCTTAAATATAGCTATCTACCAATAGCGGCAGCTGTTTTCAGAGTTATTTGAGGAGAGAGAAGGGAGAAGGGAGAAAGATAGAGAAGCAGAAATGATTAAAAATATAATTTTTTTTTCATGTCACTTTCCAGATCTTTTAAACCCATTTTTACAAACTCGAAGACTAAACTAACCAATTTAAAATATCATAGACCAAATGCAACTCAGATACCAAAAAAAAAAAAAAGTAATTTTTTCATAGTATTTATATGACAAATCGACATTAATGATAATTTTTCTATCAAGAATGTTTAAGGTTGCCTCCAAATGATATTAAAAAAAAAAATGGCAATTACATAAATACAGATCGTTAAGTTTTCAAATAATTGTTGTTTTTCTAAGATAAAGAAAACATGGAAAAAACTACGATTCATGTTCATGTGGTTGACATTGCATTTCGCCCATGAAAGCCAACCCTAAATGTGAAAACAACTCTAAAACAGTGGTTTTGTGGACGTCAAATGTAAAGTGAAGTCAAGGTATTAGGAAGCTTCCTCCTCAATTTCTTCTTCCATTTCAAATCTTCTTTTTAACACATCATACTGCTTTTCACCCAAAGCATATTCTTTTTCTGGAAATTGTAGTAATTTTATCACCAATACAGAAGTACAAGTAAGACATGTATTTCTACTAAAAGATCCTGCGAACTCAGCACCCTCGAGTTCAATGGACATTTGGCTTTCGGCTTTCGAATGTCGTTCCTCAGATACACAGCATGAGTTGACAAACCATTTCTCATTGATTGGAGAAAACAGCTAAATCCTTATCATTTTTCTTCATCCAGCCTGACTTCACTTTAACTCGTTCCATTGTTAAGCTGTTCCAACATTTCATCTCGTGTTCAGATCAAATTCCCCAACTTCACGCCAACTGTCGTGCATGCCCGTATCGCCATTCTCAGCTTCCTCATCATTCAATAAGTCTTCTGATGCTTCCTTCTCGTCTCCCTGTGTGTTGTTGTTTCCCCATCCATTGATCATTTCGCTTGGATGAACTTGCTCCTGCTCCCCAACACCATGGCCAACTGGAACATCGCTGCTTTGGGATCCAACATGCGCACCTGTTCTCATGGGAGCTCGAACCATCATTTCATTAGCCTGTGGTTCACTCCGTGTTTGGTCGGTCTGCATCATTGCGGCCATCCGCGTTTTGGCGTCATGAGCCTCTTTGTTAGCCTTCCCTCTCAACTCAATCTCAGCTTTTAGTTCCAGAAGGTTCCGTTTCTCTTCTTGCATAAGGGCTTGTTCAAACATCAATCTTTCTTCTGAACGGAACTCCCCCAATGCTCTTTTTCGAGTTATGATGTTGAAGGCCAATACCTGCTTCTCAAAAGTGGCAATGAACTCAGAAATTTTGGCCGAGATGTTATGGTCCCACTGTTGTGAGCGTGACAGCATTTGGCCAGTTGGATCAGAGTCGAGTATTCTATCGTCTTCTTCAGCCTCATAGTCAGCAACCACATGATATGGCAGCAGCCTGTACAAATTTTTTTGCATAATGCATCAACGAATGATTAAATTGTAATAAGAGTATGGAAGAACAAATACTAACTCCTCACACTTCGAGTTATCCAGCGCTCTTTCACGCTCATACAAATAACCAACCAAGAGAAGGAATAGGCAAAGACCTATGGAACTATTTTAAATTTAAAATGGACCGACCTATGCTATGTAAATGGTTTTTTTAATTCTTTCTACATCTCGATGTATGAACATGGACTAAGAATTTCAACTATATAGATCCATAAAAAAAAATTTGCTACAAATAGTTATATGATATTTTAATGGTTAAATTGCAAATTTGGTCCCGTAGTCTAGAGAAAGTTAGAATTTAGACCTTGTGGTTTATAATTAGAATTTAATCCCTATGATTTGATAAAAACCTCAAAGACTATTTATGAAAATTTCAGGATCAAACCATAAGGACTAAATTCTAACTTTAAAACTATAGGGATAGGAACTAAATTCTAACTTTCTCTAAACTTTAGGGACCATTTGTAATTTAACCTATTTTAATTATACACCGAAGCACTCTCTAAATAATAATAAAAACAGGTCGGTTTCCATTTCCAATTCCACCACATCCACCTAAACAAAATAAATAATAATAATAATAATAATAATAATAAAAAGAAATTGCAGACAGCTATTGGCGGCCAATGTTTCATAAAGAGATAATTAAAGTTTTTCTCAGAATCGTAAATCAGTATAGTTAGAAATTAACCACCACCAAACAGGGAAATTAGAAAAAGCATTTCATGCAACAAAAGAACCACAGAAAACAAAGGAAATGGTAACAAAATACAGAACAAATAACAAGACTTCTTTTTTTTTTTTTGGTAGGCAAACAAAAAACAAGCCCAACAAAAAGGTGTCCAAAAATTAACTGCAGAAATGGACTCCAACCCAAAGTTGCAGAAATGGACTCCAACCCAAAGTTCAAACGAATCACAAAAACAATTTGCTACAGTAATAAATAATATTGTAAATTTGTAACTCCACAAACAAAAGACGAAGAATGGGAAACGATAAAAAGAGAAGGGGGAAAAAACACTTGTAATACTAAATAATTGAAGATCTTACCCAGAAAACTTTCTTCTGATAAAAAGTTAGATAAAAAAACAAGAACTACTCCAAATTAAATATACAAAAGGACTAACCAAGCCAAGAGAGGGCACAACACTACAGGAAAATCCAGTAAGGTACAATCGAGGAAATGCTATAATTATGGAAAGGAGAATCTCGAGAGAGAGGACTAAGTAGAAGAAACACTGGGACGAATCAAACTCCCTCCACAGATCTTCCAATATTTTTAAGTCATTCATTCAGCTTTTCTGTCCAGATAGTCCAAAGAGTTAATATGAATAGTACTGCACTGAAGAACCCTGACTTTTTGTTAAACAAACAACTTTGAAGGAAGAGATTGACAGTACAAGTAGACCTAGGGTGAGCTCCAAAAATGTTGTAAAATAGTTAAACAACTTCCACCAAAGTGAAGAGCTCAAGAAGCAATGAAGGAAAACACTATCAGCAACTGCATTGGCATGTTTACAGAGAAAATGCCAATGAGAAGAAACAACATTTTAAATTCTATTGGCAGGGTTAGGACTGTTTAAAGAGAGATCAGACAAAAAAGAATGAAATTTTGTTCCTATCACTTTAACAAAAAACACTTACGGGGTTGACTTATAAAAATTTTTTCTTCAATGTTCCTAAAGCCTCATAGTACTAGTTCTTGTTAGAACTTAAACCTTTATTTAAGAATGGGAACAATTAATACTATTCTTCTAATTGCTTCACACAGTGTAGAGAGTTCCTCAATGCATTTTCACAAAGGTGCAAGCCTCGAGGCTAAAAGTTAGAGCCTTGACTTAAGGCATAAGCCTCAAAAAGCCTCATCAAACATTGAGAACACCAATGTGGATGCCTCTTCAAAATTATAGCCATCTAAATTCAAAAGTAGGATGGATTCATTTGAACTCAAGGACATAGTTGGATAATCTATAGAACAAATCTTGCTCAAGTATGGTTGGCCCAACAAAAAAAAAAATTCCCCTTGCTTTTTGCAGCATCTTCTGAAAAAATGCAGTATTTTCATCCCCTCCACAAGCAGTTGAACTTGCACTTTTGTCTCTAAAGCATCATGGATATTCATGGAGAGAGATCTATAAGCTTCATGACACAAGTAACATGACGAATAGGGATTTTCCAACAGACCACTACTAGACAATAAAATCACCAACCAATATCCATGTCTCCTTTCTAAAGCGCACTAGACTTTAAAATTCAACCTAAAGTCTTTAATGTATCTTGAGGAATAGCTGGAATGGCACAGGAGGAAAAAATTGAGAAGTCTCAGATTAAGAGAGAAAAAAAGCACCTCCATTGAGGATCATGGATCCCTCCTCATTATAAAAAATAAGAATGCCACCGGAGAACCCAAGGAAATCAAGAAAGGACAAGCCAATAGTTTGGAAGCCCTACGTGAAGTTACTAAGAAGATGAACCAAATTTCTTGAAAAGTTAAACCAAACAAAAGGAGTGAGCCTTAAATAAAGTCAGGGAAACAGTGAAAAAATTCTAGTTACAAACCAGGAAGGTTAGCGTCATTTTTATATTTTTTTTGGGATAAGAAAGCATCATTTTTATATTTAAATAAGAAATATTTTTTTTTCTAACAAGAAACAAAACTTTTCATTGATATAATGAAAAGAAGCTATTGCTCAAAGGATGACTACAAAAGGAGCGAAAAGCATAAGAAAAACAAAAAAAAAACAATACAACTGAAATACATAGAGAAAACAAGGACTAAGAAGGAAAAGAAACAAAGATTTTGTTGAAATGTAAACGTTACATAACCAAGTCTACAGGCTTAAGAAACAAAATATCATTTCCAATTTAAACATCTCACTACGAAAGGGTAGATTGGTGTTTTCTTCAGAGTATGAAACACTAAGCAATCTCTCAAGTCAACTACCGACTCCACTTTCCTTTTGCTCATGAGTCATGAAGTCAAAAAGCCTACCTTCAAGAAAGTTTTAACCAATACACATGGTTAAAATAAAATCCCTAATATTCTCTGAGGCACACTAGATCTAATACATCTAATTAACAATGAAACCTCAGGTAATGTATGCTTTTACCTTGATCTAATAATCAAAACAAGCAAAATTCTTTTTTTATGAGAAACCAAACATTAACTATGAAAAACTTGAAACAACACAAGGGCATCCAAAAAATCAAGCCCACCAAAGGGAGCCTCACTAAAGAAAGGAACTCCAATCAAGTAAAATGAGACCTAATGAATAACTACAAAGGGACTTCGTCAACTACACTCAAAGAGATGTTAAACCTTACAAGACCAAACATCACTAAGGCCCTCTCAACTCTTCTAAAGATTCTAGTGTTCCTCATCCCCAAAGACTCCATAACTATGCACACACCCTGGCCTGCCACAAGAACTTCCCCTTCTCCCAAGATGACGAATGAAAAAGGAACTCATCAATCATCTCTTGCAATCTCTGTGGCTGGCAATATAAAAACTAAACACATTAAAAAATTGAAAAAAAAAAAAAGAACCCTCCAAACAGGCCAAGCAAAATCGAAACTCTATAAGATTTATCCAAATCTTCCTCCGCCCCCCCCCCCCCCCCCCCCTACACAACAAACAAAGAATGCAACAAAACACCCCTAACAAAGAAGGCAACTTTCTTGAAGGTTGATCAAGAGTATTAAATTTTCCATGGATAACCTGCCAAATGAACAGTTTAACATTCTTTGGAATTTTCCCCTTCAATAAAGAATCAAAAACAAACTCACACGAGGGAGAAGGGTTCAAAAGAGTGAGCTATAGCAAAAGCGCCCAATAGTGTTAGGGCTCTAGCAACGAACATCCTTTCTCCTCAGTTTAAGCTCAAACTCCCCAATCAAAGATAAGAAAGTCAATCCATCGATTCCCTATTAGACAGCAGATGAGGAAAACCAAGTGAAAAAGTGGGAGAGGTCCCAAAAGGAGCTAAACCATTAGCGACAGAGCGTCTAATAGAGGACAAAGATATAAACGGAAACACATAGTGCACCCACTTATCCTCCCTAAAATATGTTCCCTTCCCACGAAACAATTAACCAGGTAATCAGCAAATAGGAATTGAGACATAACACTTATCCTTTCCAACCTCAAAGTCCTCGATAATATTATCTTCTACTCCTTTGGAAACAATCCTTAAGAGAATATCCACAACAAAGAAGAAAAGGAAAGGAGACTGCGAATCACCGCCTAAGGCCTCTCAAAGCTTTGATCCAACCATTAATGAGAATCGAGTACTTAACCGTTCAAATACAACTCCAAATCCAAGGCTTTCATTAGTAACCCAAACCTTTCTTTTTGAAGACCTTATGAAGAAAGGTCCAATCCACATGGTCATAGGCCTTCTCCGAGTCAATCTTAAAAATGACACCCTCCTTGTAATCCTCTAGCCTCGTTATCAATAAGGGTCTGGTCAAGAATTTGCCTCCCCATGATAAAAGCACACTCAACCTCAAAAATTGTCAAGGAAGGACTTTTTCAATCTATTAGCTAAGACCTTAGATATAATCTTGCACACTCAAAACTTGATTGATGGGCCTAAAATCCTTAACCCTATTATCCCTTCCATTTTTGGGAATGAGGCAAACAAATGTTTCATTCAAGGAGTTGTCCGAGAAATTATTTTAAAAAATCTCTCTAAAACCCACAATTATCCTGAAAAAGACCAACTATCAGGACTAGTCCCTAGCTCCTGTCATATGTCAGAAAATCACCTGTTTGATTTCTTCTAGGGAAAGGAGGAATCCAACTCCACCTTCTCAGTCTCAGAAATAGGACACCAATTCAAACCTTCCACCGAGGGTTTGGAAGCCACTTTCGGTCAAGGTCATGGTTGGTTAAGAAAAAATAGAAAATTCCCTCCTCGACCTACTTCTCCCTCTTGACTAGCTCCCCCTATTGTTCTCTAGGGAACCAATGCAATTCTTGCTTTTTCTACCATTTGTCAAACGATGGAAAAAAGTTGATTTGTAGTCTCCACCCTTGGCCCATCTCACTTTAGCTTTTTACCTCCAACTACTTGTTCCTCTCTTCACCAACTCTACAAACTCCACTCTATAAGACGGTCGCTTCTCTTTTAGACCATAATGTAAACAACCCTCCTCGAGATCGTCAATAACATTAAATCTAACCAAAACCCCATGCTTTTTACCTCCAACTATTTGTTTCTCTCTTCACCAACTCTGCAAACTCCACTTTAGAAGACAATCGCTCCTCTTTTAGACCATAATTTAAACAACCCTCCTTGAGATCGTCAATAACATTAAATCTAACCAAAACCACATGCTTCTTAATCTTAAAGATCCCTAAAGACCTTTCAATTCCAAGATTTTAACACCCCTTTACGAGCCCTCGATATCCCCATGAAATGAAATGTTCACATTCCACCATGCCGAAAAGAGGGATTTGAGGGATGGGTGGTCTATCCATATATTCTCGAATCCAGAAAGACAAGGGTCCCAACTCTTGAGACCTCGAATTAAGAATAATCGTCAATGATCCGATGCATCTCGATGACCCAACACTGGTCTCACACTCACATAAGCATCCAACCATTCCTTCAAAAGCAACCTCCTATCATCAATTCTACTACTCACCATACTGTTAAACCAGGTAAGAATCATGTTCACTAGTGGAAGGTCAAAATAACTACTACTCTCAATGAAATCATTAAGAAGCCTCATAGAATTTGTCAACATCAAAATTCCTAGCAATGCACCAGCAAGAGCTAGCAGCTGCAGAGGCCATTCAAATCGCCAACTCTTCCCAAAAAGCCTTCCTACCTCTCAACTTAGGAGGGCTATACACTCATGGGACCCACCTCATTGTTTTTAGAAACCTTTTTTAACATATGTAAGAAACTTTCTTAAAGTATCTAAAAACATTTCTATGTAACTTGAGACTAAAAACAGTAATTTATGCATGCAAGATGAGATAAAAGTGGGCATAATAAGTTCATATTTTGATATCTCAACTTAATAAGGCCCTTATTTGCACGAGGGTGTTTAATATAGAGAAAGACTATGTTGAAGCTCAAAGTAAATTAGGAAATTGAGGAAAAACTTCCCATCAATAGGAGTAGCTATAATAATGCATAAAACTAGTATCAATTTCATTGGTGTTGGACAGTTTGCTGAGAATTTTTGCAGACAATTAGATTAGCTCTTCAATTCCAAGGGGTGTTTTGGAAACTAAAAATATTTAGAAAAATTTGCATCTTTGGAAGCTTCTCAATTTTGTTTCTTTTGGATAAGAAACTATGGTGTATTAAGCACCAAACAGAACACAACCTAAGGTCAGAGGGGTGAGAAACCCCCTCCCAATCAACAGCTAATGCAACACAGCCTCCCAATTTTGGAGGATATGAGCTCGGATATAGTTATAAAAATAACTTTTGTATCTAAGTCTCCAATAAAGGAGGCATAATTTGTACATTGTTACAAAAAGAACCAAAAGATAGGACTTCTCAAATGGTTTTCTATGGGCTGCTTTTTCTCCTTCATTTGGCTACCCCTCCTGGATGTCGTTTTGGATATTTCCCTTAAGGAGTTTAACTTTGGGGCTGTTTCATTGGAGTCTTGGGGATTCTTAGTCCTGTTGTCCCAGATCTTTTAGTTTGTTGGCTCATCGTTTCTGATTTTTTATTTTTTATATATCTTTTTGGTTGTAATGCTCCTAGTTGAGCTTGTTGCATTTTTCTTTTCTTTTCTTTTCTTTTTTTCACCTACTTACTCATTTGGCATTAGGCTTAATGCTTCTATTTGAGCCTCAGAGTCCTAAGTAATTGTTTTGAACTGGAAGCCTTTTTCATTTCGTTAGGTTTTGGCTTTACTTGGTGGGTTGTTATTTTGTATTCCCCTTTTACTTTCATTTTCTCTCAATGAAAGCTCAATTTTTCGTTAAAAGAAGAAGAAAGAAAAAAAGAAAACAAAAAATCACAAGATGCTTAATTTTTCTAACATAACGAGATACAAAATTTGAACAACCCAGGCAATAATTTGAATTTGCATCCAAGCCATAATTGCAAAAAGAGGAATCTAGATCTACTGCACAAGATGCATCGCATTCAATGGGAGCCAATTCTTCATGTTGTGTAGCCTACTAATCTCAATACATATACCACCAGTTGCCTGTAACATATGTCAATTCATTAAGCTCCAATTTTAAGCAAGCATACTCTAGAATCCAAATTTTCATGGCCCTAAACTTATAAGATCCCCTGCAGTAGACAACTAATAATCTAAACAGAATTTAAAAGAATGAAAAATGCAAGTAATTAGCCAATGAGAAATTCTTAAATAATAATAATTAAAAAAAAAAAAAGGCAAAATCCTCGCTAACAATAGGCTCCAAAACATAATCATACAATATTTAGAAACTTGACAAAAAAAAAACTGCACCAAAAAACGAATTTGAAAAGGACAAACCTCTCGCAAGCATCTTCAAGGGAACCAAAGGGGCGTTTAATGTCAGGATGGCAAACACGCCAAGCGTCCTGATAAGCCATCTGAAGTTCCGCCTGGTTCCCGGGTCGCATTGCCCTCTGCTGCAGCTGGTGTTGCTGGTGTTGCTGTTGCTGTTGCTGTTGCTGCAATTGTTGAGACGGTGGTTGACTGGGACTAGGGTTAGACTGCAAATTAGAAACAGAGGCGGTTGGATTAGGGTTAGGGTTTTGGTGAAGGTTAATGGATCCAGGGCGGAGATGAAGACCCGGTGGACGCAAATGGGCATCGATATTGGAAGGAAAGCGAGAGATAGCGGCAGCCTGTTGTTGAGCCTGCTGCTGTTTCTGCAATTGTTGAAGAAGAAGAAATTGCTGATGCTGCTGAGTTTGTTGCTGCTGTTGCTGTTGCTGTTTGTGCTGTTGTAAGAGTAGCTGTTGAGCAGCCATTGCCTTAGCTTCGTCCATTTCGCTTGCTTCTCGGACTCTGCTGAATGAGAGGGGAAATCAGAAATGGCATCTATGGACGATGCAGTTCGCAGAGCAGAAGGAAGATTCGGAAAGCCATCATAGGATTGACCGTACTCGAGTGCAGCTCTTGTATTATTTTGAAAACATAAATAAATTCCTAGCCACTTTAATTTTATTGTTTTTTTTTTAGGAAAAATATAAAGGGATGAATGGAGAAAAGTCTAAATAAAAATTACATTTTTTTCGATGTTTAAGAAAAATTATTTTAAACAGAAAAAATATCAAACTATTTACAAATATAGAAAAATTTCACACTGCGATAGAATTCTATCGCTTTCTATCGCACAAGCAAATAAATTCTATCGCGGTTTATCACTTATAGACCGTAAATTTTTTCTATATTTGTAAATAATTTGGCTTATTTCTCTATATTTGAAACAATCTAATGTTTAATCTTATTTTTTATTAAAAATGTCTAAATGTCTAGATTCTTTAATTTAATTTTAAAACTAACAAATGTATCATCCTAAAATTTGAAGGGGATTTATATTACATAGAAAAATGAGGGTAAGTTATTTGCATAGCTAAAAAGAAAAAAAAATATATACAAATTTGGCAAACTCGTTTTTATTTTGGTGTTTTTGTACGGATGACCCAAATTTTGGGAAAAAATTAAATTTGTCCTGCTTTTTTGAAAACGAGGTTTTTTCTACCTTTTGTTGACGTCAAATTTGAGTGAAATTACCAAAATGTACTCGCACATGCAGAAAAAATAAATCTCGCTCTCTCTCTTCTTTTCCTCACTCACAAATCACTTTCCTCTTTCACTCTCGCTCACCCTCTCTCCCTCTTCCTTTCCTCACTCACATTTTGCTTTTCTCTCTCTCTCCTCTCTCACAGTCGGGGCTAGTGCGTGGTTTCTGGTTAGGCCGGAGAAGAAGAAGAAGAAGGAAATAGAAGGAAAAAAAAGGAAAAAAGAGTTTCGTTGAAGTTGGTCCAACAAAGAAGTTATGGTGGCGCTGGAGAAGAAGAAAAAGAGAAAGAAAGAAATTTAAAAGACAAATTTGTAACTTCACTCGTCCTGACATCAGCAAAAGGTCAATTATGAGACATTTTTTATTTTGGGCGTCTATGCAATAATTCCCTATATTTTTCCCAAGTTCTACTTTTGCCGTTTTTTATTTGAAAGAAGATTACGCATGAGAGAGGTGATCACAAGAACGATTTCTTCACCCGATTATCTTCTTCTCAATAATCTTCAATCGATTTTTGGAACGATTTCTGATTTGACTAAATATTGGAGTTTTGAAGATTGATTACAAGAATGATTTTGATTTCCACTAAAATTTGGAGTTTCGAAGGTTGGAGAACCACTCAATATAAGCTTGGAGAACATAGTTTTGAAGCTCTCAATGAATTTCAATCTTTTTCTTCTTGAAATTCACAAGCATCTTTTTAGCATCTTTGATTGGAACCGAAGCATCTTCCGATTGATATTTTAAGGACAAAATTTAAGTGAGGACAGGGAGTTGCGTGTGTGTTTCCTTTTCCTGTTTTGTTGTTAATTGAGATCTAAAGATGTATACTACATGATATGAATTGAGACTAATAGATAGTGATAGACTTCTATCATTGTCTATTACTGATAGATATTAACACAATTAGAGGGTATTAAAAGTGAGAGTATGAGTTAGAGATGAGTTAAGATATGAGCTCAACTCAATGTTTGGGAAACCAAGATTGTATGTCTCTAATATTTTATATCTATGTCCATCAACAATGCACTCAACCCTCATCACCACCAATGTCCCCATTGCCACTCTACCCATCATCTCTGGCGACTTTCGCCATCGACCAACTCTAGCCATATCCAACCACCACCGTCGATGACCAACTCCAACGACCTGACGGCCATCTCCACCAACTCCGACGACCATTATTTTAAATTACTAGTTTATAGTATTTTATAGCCCTTTTTTTATATAATTTGACATTGATAAAGTTTTTAGCATATAACAACCAAAGAAACTTGTATATAGAAACACTTTTGAGAAAGAGTTACCAAACACACGAGTGTTTTTATTTTAAACAGTTTCTATAAAAAATGTTTAAATGAAATGACTTTTTGAAGAACATTTTTTTCCAAGTTAATCCAAACGGCTTGTTTAATGAAAAAAATAAGTATAAACTAGAATTTGGGAGGATGAAGGAAGTTGTTCAACATATCTACTAGATATAGGATTTGGATGGATGTTTATGTAATTTTTTTGTGTGAGTGGACTTGGCCATTTGTTGGCACATATCATATATATTTTGTTTTATATCATATAATTGAGCCGGAGAATGTGGCATTTGTTACATATTTTTTCTGTCAACCATGTAATATATCCATTAATAGAGTCATTATAGTACAATTACATATTAAGGATATTTCACTTAAAATATAAATCCAAATTTGTTTTGTTCCAATAAATTTCAATATAATTTTGTCCAACTTAACTAGAAACATTACAGGTACAAATTTGTAAAATGATTGCTTAAATAAAAAAGATTGAAATGCATAATCCAAAAGTAAACCCTAAACTTTATTTTCCAAAACTCCCAACATTATATACATACTTTAAAAAAAAATAAAACAAAGTGCAATCTATAGTTTATTAAAATATATGTAGAGAGAGAGAGTTATTGAATAAAAAAAAAGTCTCCAAACAAAAATAATCACCATAAAAATAAATTATTTATGTCAGAAAAATTGCACCAGATACCCTGACATATGAACTCAACTCAGCACCCCAAATACCCAAAACACAAACATAAGAACTCCACAAACATAAACTCCACAGACATATGTAATCAATTCAGCGCCACAAAAAGCCCCTTAGTTGTGTGGTTTTTCTTGATTTTCAATCTCCTTCTTTACGTTTTGCATTTTTTTTTTGGCTTTTGTCTTTGTTTCTCTTGTGTGTTTATGTGTGTGTGTGTTTTTTTTTTCCTGTTTTTATTGTGAATTGAGATTTGAAGATGTATACTACATGATATGAATTCAGAGTGATAGATAGTGATAGACTTATATCATTGTCTAGTGTGATAGATATTGACACTATTAGTTGCCGATACATGTTCTTTTTCTTTTGCAGTAATTTTAAACCACGGTTAATCTTGCTATAGTTGTTTTTCTGGTAGACAATGGAATCATAGTAATTGTTACGAGAATTACAAGATATGGGAGTTTTGGTGGATGAAATGATGGATTTTAAGGATTTTATTGCTTTGATATTGGGAAAAATTCAATTGGATGTCTCTATTTCCTCTGTACAATTGTCAGTATTGTTGAATTTTGGTAAAAATGATAAGCTGTGGTCCAAATTAATAAAGACAATGATGTTAATTGGTATTTTATAGTTACAGATAAAAGTACTAGACATCCTTTAGTTACTCATGTTCTGATCCCCATGGGATTAGAATTAGAAGAATTAGAGGGGTTTGGCATTTGAAACGAAACCCATGTTTGGGCATTTGGAATAATCCCTATGCTTCAGTTGTTGGGAGTTTGATGTATGCTATGTTGTGTACACGACCTGACATATGTTATGCAGTAGGAATTGTCAGTAGGTTTCAGTCCAATCCTAGATATGATCATTGGACTGCTGTTAAAAATATCCTCAAGTATCTTAGGAGAACGAGGGACTATGTGCTCGTGTATGGCAATAAGGATTTGATTCTTACATGATACACGGACTCTGATTTTCAGAGCGATATAGATTACAGGAAATCTACATCGGGATCAGTGTTTACTCTAAATGGAGGAGCCATAGTTTGGAGGAGCATCAAGCAAGGCTGTATTGCTGACTCCACCATGGAAGTTGAATATGTAGCTGCATGTGAAGCAGCCAAAGAAGCAGTATGGCTTAGGAAGTTCTTGATCGATTTGGAAGTAGTTCCAAACATGCATCTGCCAGTCACAATGTATTGTGATAACAGTGACGCAGTTGCAAATTCAAAAGAACCTAGAAGCCATAAACGCGACAAACACATTGAGCGCAAGTACCATCTCATCAGGGAGATAGTACAAAGAGGAGACGTTATCGTCAAACAGATACCGTCAGAAGATAACATTGCTGATCCGTTTACAAAGGCTCTCACGACTAAAGTGTTTGAGGGTCACCTAGTAAGTCTAGGACTTCGAGTTGTATAATCTAGGGCAAGTGGGAGAAATACATGGGTATCTGATGCCCTAGTTTATTGTATTTCTATTCTCTCTGTAAACTCAGCATTATGTATATACCCCACGAGGAGTTTTAGTCCAAGTGGGAGTTTGTTGGGTTTTATGTCCTAAAACTCGTAGTTTGTAAACATTAACGTGTATTCTATTTATCAATAAAGTTGTTATCAATGTTATTCAGTAAACTTGTTATTGAATAAAGTGAATTGTTATTAATATAACTCTAAATCCAATAAACTAAGAACCCATGGGTTTAGTATGAAAACTTGAACTTTATGTAATGACATAAAAATGGATCAAGATCAAGTAAATAGCCAAAACGGTCTATAGTATAAGGATAAGGTTAGGTACCTTATCTTGGAAACACTATTGAATGTGGCCTACTTTGTATTTGATACAAATGATGTGATCCTAAATCATTCATGTGGAGACATGTGAGTGGGGGCATTCTATGCAATGAGTTTGCATAAGACCGGACCACGAAATAGTCATTATTACTTTATAATGTCGTTTACTGTTAAATACTGACTATTTCAACTAGATGACCTAGGTAACTCGATCTTAATCTTGAGCTAACTATGAACTCCTATTTATTCGGGATTATCCTTAGATCTGCATGGGTGAGAGTGGCCCGAGTGCGCCGACTCAATAAGCCTCCCATTTCAGGGGTAAGACCGAGTAGATAGCTGGGGACATAGTTTTGTGAGAAGGAATTCACTCCTACCCGATTTAGGGTTAGTAGATAGGTTGTTCCCTTAAGTACTGATTCCGGGTCTTGAACAAGGGGCCCCACCCTCTCATTGGCCCGAGAGGGACTCAGTTTAGTGATAGGATCACAAACCAATTGTTCATTAGAGGATCAGTGGGACTTAAGGAACAAGATGTAATCACAGGGGTAAAACGACAATTTTGACCTAGCTGTGATTACGAACAACTGTGAAGGATCGACTTACTTATTATGGTTATATCAAGTGGATAGAAATATATCTACAGTGAGGAGAGTGCAGCTACGGGCTTTAGTGGAATGTCCCGTTAGTTAACGAATGTTGGTTAACTAGGTTAAAGAGTTTGACCGGTTAATCTCGAATCGTTGGAGTTCATGATCTGTAGGTCCATTAGGTCCCTCTACTAGCTCATAAATGAACTAAAATCTTAGATAGTGTGGTGAGTAAGTTTGAATAGTTCAATCTTGACTTAAGGAATGAAAGTCGAATATATACGATATATCGACGTTTAATTATGAATTAAACGGAAAAATAGAGTTATTTATAATATTTAAATATGATTTAAATATTAATTATATGAATAGGGATTCATATCGATTTTTTGGAAAAATCGAGATAAGTGGGAAAAATAATATTATTTTATTATTTAATATTAAAATAATATTATATTTAATTAATTAAATATTAAATTGTTTTTATTTATTTAATTATTTTTTATTTTTAAAAAATCAAACTAAAATTCATTTTTGGAAATTAATTAAAAATAGAGTTTAAAATTGATTTTTTGAAAATTGGATTTTTCCCACTAACTAAGCAAGTTGCTTAGTTGTTTGCTTCACATTAAACCAATAATTTGAGAGTTTGAGTTGTCAAATTTTGATGCAATTGGATTGCATGTTGTTCTTCAATAAATAGAGATTATTTTGGCTTAATTGGGGTTAAGAATTTTGTGAAATTAATGGTTAATTTTGCAAAATATCCTCCATAACTCTTTTCTTCCCCAACCTTCATTCCTTCTCAAATTCACCACAAATATTGGATCCCACCATCCAATCTAAGCCTAGAGAATAGTAGAAAAGACTCTTGTGGTGGTCTACAACCAAGTGGTGTTGATTTCCATTAAGAATTGAAGGAGAATTTGGAGCTTCAAGGGTAAGTGTTCTTGAAACTTGGTTTTTTTTTTTTTTTAATTGCATGTTTAATCCTCAAAATTAAGCATCTTAGAGTGAAATTTGGTCAAATTAAATTCCGTTGCATGCTCATTTATCTTTCATATTCAATATTAAATTATCCATTACAAATAACATCTAAGGTTATTAAATGTAATCTTGAACACTATGTGGTTGAGATACGGGTGAATCTTGTTCAAAAAGTAACCTAAAGGGTTTATAGTATCTTGGTGACACTATGCGTACGACCCACTTTGTTATCATTACAAACGATTTGATCCAAATTGTGCATGTGGAGACATGTGAATGGAGGTATCTTATACAAAAAGTTTGTATAAAACTAGACCGCGGAATATTTAATCTCTTTATAAATTCGTTAATTGAAGATATTAATATTTCATAGGATGATCATATGCAACTCGATCTAAATCTTGAGTGAGATATGAACTCCTGCCTGTGAGGGTTTGTCCTTTGATTTGCACAGGTGAGAATGACTCAAATAGTCAATTCAACAAGCCTATCATTTTGAGGACTTGACCAAATAGAGAGTTGGAAACATAATTTCACAAGATGAAATTCACTCTTTCCTACCTAGGGTAAGTAGATGAGTAGTTCTCTTAAGTGTTGATTTGAGACTTGAATAATGGGGTCCCACCCTCTCACTGGAATTAGAGGGACTTGGTTTATGATTGGATCATAAACATATTGGTCACTAGAGGATCAATGATACTTAAGGAATAAGATGTAATTATAAGGCTAAAACAGATATTTGACCCAGCTGTAATTACAAACAACTCGTGAAGGATCGACTTGCTTGGAATGATTGTATTTGTGGACATAACTTGTCCTACAATGCATAAGAGTGCAACTATAAATCTATAGTGGAGTTATCTATAGTTAATGAATGAAAATTGATTCATTAATGAGTTTAATTAATTAGTTTTCCATCATTGGAGCTTACAGCCTGTAGGTCCATAAGGCCTCCTTGCTAGCTGATGAATGTCTAAAATGCATGATTTTAAAGTATATTTTGGCACTTTTCTTTAGCGAAAGTTGTTAATTACATGGTATTTACCCTCTAATTGGTCTAAATTGTATAAAATGATCAAGTATAGGTCCTTAAGCTATCTAAATTGTGTTTTTACCATTTTGGGCTAATTTTATGAGCTTTTATAGTTGATTTTGACTATTTTACAAATTTTGACCTTGATGCGCCCGCATCAAAACCCTAAAATATCTCGTAAAAGTTTAGAGCCCAATCGTTCGTGGTTGCTATTTTCTTAGTCTACAACTAATGGTAAATGTTCAAAGCCCCATTTTTTGTCACTCCTCAACAACATTTGACCAATAAAAGGGATGAGAAGCTTCCTTATTCAAGAATCATCAATTCTAAGGAGATATCTCACCATTCCATCCAGAATCTCTTCAAGAACAAGAGTTCCTTTAAAGAACCTCAGGTTTAGGTCATTTCTAAACCATGAGAATGTGTGCAGACAAATGATTCATCCTTAAGAAAGAAGAATTCGTTTTAGGAAGTCTTAGAGAGTGTGAAATTGATTCAAAGGAGTCATCTTAGTGTATTTTCCAGCATTACTTTCTTTTTATTCTTGCACTTTTCCATTTCTTGTTTTCTTTATTCTTTGAAGGTTAATATTGTAACCATGACTTTTGAATTAATGAAATCTATTAAGTCTTTCTTAGTTATGAGCTAAATTTCTAAGGGATTTAGTCGTATGGATATCCTAAGATCTTGATTATGGCTTGAGCAAATTCCTACTCATCCTGTCACTTTGACTCTTTTATTTTCCTTGAGGAGTTTACTGATAATTTGTTAAGTAAATTGGTCACTTAATTTAATATACTAGTGGAGTCTTAATATTGAGAAGGTTAAGATAAAAATTGATTTTTCAAAGGAATATGAGTCTAAAAGTCTAGAAATAGAATTGTCATGTTTGCTTAGAGATAAAATACACCATATGATATAGAAATTGCATGAAAATAATCTAAGATTTAGCTAACCGTGAAACTTGATACAAGACCTAATGGAGATATTTTCTATCCATGTTGAGTCACTGTCGACTTGATGCAGTCGCATAGCACCAATTGTATGTGAATGATAATTATAAAATAGTTATGGTCCAAGTGCAAGAATACACTGACGATGAAGTACTAAACTCGAAAATATTCCAATTGTCGAACCCCACGAGACTATATTTAATTTAAGTTATTTATGACAATACAATCAAAATAATCAAAGGTATTCAATTGTCAATAAATAATGTTTAGGTTGAATGTTGATTAAAAACAGTAAACAAGAAATGATTGAACATGAATACGATTATGTTTCAACCAAAGAGGCACTATGAAGAGATCAAATTCTAGTGGAAGCGATTGATCGTGTGTGCTTTGATTTTCAATTGGAATTACAACACAAAAATGTAACTATCCTAAATTACAGTCCATTCAAGCATGCTGTAATTTATACAAGTTAAACATATAAAAGAGAGAAGATGAGAAGAAGTCAATTGCCTTTGTAGAACTCTTCCCAGCAACAATTCTTCTCCTTTAGTGAAACAGATTCCTCCTCTTCTTTAAGGACACTTCCAAAATGTCTTCCCTGCTATGTCTCTGGCAAACACCAACTTGTGGGAGTCTTCTTTGGAAGCTTAAGGGAATTGGTTGAAAGAAATCTTTTAGGCAGAGAACTTTTCCTCTATATTTTGATTGAGAGAAAGAGCTTGAGAGAGAGAGTGAGAGTTTCTGCCGAATCAAATTAAACCCTTACTCATACAGATTCCTCTGTATTTAATGTAGAGAGAAAATAACTCCCCACTTTCCCCATGCCCTTGCATTGTAAGGGAGTTATTTATTTATTTTTAATTTAATATCTTATATTTAATTAAATAAACATTTGAAATCATATTCAAATGTATATTTTTCTCGTAACCTATAGTTTTAATATGCATCTCATTCATATTAATTTATTATTTGAATCATATTCATATACATTATATTCATTGTATCATATACAATTAACATATATTTCCCTAAATTAATTTGAATTTTCAAATTATTCTTTCAAAACATTTTTGTTCTCGTTAATCCATTATGAGCTAGCAAGAGGACCTAATAGACCTACATATTATAAGCTCCATTGATATGAGATTAATTAATTAAACTCTTTAATTAATCAACCAACAATCATTAATTATATGACAAACCACTATAGACCCATAGTTGCACCGTTATGCATTGTATGGCAAACCTCGACTTCATGTGGCAACTAGGACTCCTTTACTACCTCAGAAAGGAAAACATAAAAGAAAAGAATGAGCTAGAAGCTCAGTGATTCGTAAACAACATAAGGTTCATCACAACCTTATCGGTAAACAAGCTTAAACATCAGCAAATCATAACGAGGTTACTACTCAAACCTCAATCTTGGTTGACCTTATAATGTATTTGTTCCCTGGTGTTCTTACATACACAACAAACTGTCATTTCCTCTATGTGCACATAGACTTACCTCTTTAACCATCCCACGTGAGGTTGTACCCACAGGCCCAGAAACTAGGTCTTACAACCCCCTGACCATCCTGTGAAGTTCCGCTACGGGCTCAGATTCTAGATCCATAGATCCTTTGACTATCCCGTGGAAAGTCCCGCCACAGGCTTAGAAACTAGATGTAACGACCCGACTTTCTAGAAGTCGCTACTCATGCATGCATATACCTCATAATAACCCTTTTCGCAATTTGACTAAAAACCAAGAAAATTCATAAAATAAATAATTAAATTAAATAATTCAAAATCCTTTCCAAAAGAAAATAAAACTAAACCTTGATCGGGGTACCCCTAACTAACAAATTAAGTCAAAACAGCTAACGAATAAAATAAATAAAAGGATAGGCCCACCGTTTAAAAAAAAAAAAACTTGATAACCTATTTAAGAAAACATGAATAAATGAAACACGAAAGCTCAACGTGTCCCTATTTGACCCGGTCACGGATTCTGTCTGTCGCCCGCCGATCCATTCCTGCCTTTACCTGAAATCCATAAAATGTAAATGAATGAGTATAAAACTCAGTAAGTAATCCCATTGCTGAGATTTCTGAATACATGGACGAACTGCTCTGTCACCATGCCTAGCGGCCTGAGGGCACGCCGTCACTGCTGAAGTGTGAGCCTGATGACCCACACTAACGAATATGGAGGTGAACCCGTCGATCCACGCATGTCTAGTGGCCTGATGGGACAACACGGGTGTCTGGCAGAGACTTAATCATACATACATACATATTTAATAATCATAGCAAGCGGCCAGACATATACATGTACACAACTAGCAAATTCTCAATAACCAAGGGTCCTAAGCATGCATGCTAAAATCATGACAGGATAAAATAATGTTGAGACAGGCTGAGGCCTGGGCTGAGGTCAGCCCAACAATAGAACCACTTACCTCAATATTACGAAGTCAGTAACAATCACGTAGGACCTTGCCCAAACTCCAATCCTAACACAAAAACTCAAACC
This sequence comes from Lagenaria siceraria, assembly GCA_002890555.2. Classification (NCBI taxonomy): domain Eukaryota; kingdom Viridiplantae; phylum Streptophyta; class Magnoliopsida; order Cucurbitales; family Cucurbitaceae; genus Lagenaria; species Lagenaria siceraria. The sequence goes on along the minus strand of CM016483.1, from coordinate 14,434,829 downwards.
ATACAGTTAACAGAGGAAGTTTTCTCCCAACCAACACCAAACTCCAATAACTCCGGTACCTACCTCAACGCTTCGAGCTTCGAAATAAAGCGACCACGACCACACCCTTTTAAGTCTTCGACTTAAGCATTATGAACAATGCTCATACTTAAATCAAAATTCATTGGGTATCTAGATTTGACAAGAGCCCCAAGCGAAAAGATAACCTTATCCCGAACCTACCGACAAACTGTGAAACTTCTCAGAACAGAGGCGAAGCGAACGGTCAGATCCAAACAGCAGCGGCAGAACAGCAACTGCTGGCGCGGCGCGCGATCGGACTAGTGCGGCGGCTGGCGAATGAAACGCGATCGGAGCGGCGTCTCGGCTGGCGATCGGACTGACGGTAGACGCGAGGCATGACGGTTGGCGGCAAAACGCGATCGGAGCGGCGGCAGACGCGAGGCGCGGTGCTGGGCGTATGCGAGGAAGAGAATCGCGAGGAAGAAGAAGACTAAATTTTTTCTATTTCCTTTGCACGCAAATTGAGGTTAAATAATTATATAATATATTTATTATAATAAATATATATTTATTTTAAATATATATTATAATGTCACATATCTCGATAATATTCCTTTTTCTTCTCCCAAAAATCACCATATTCTCCAAAATAAACATCCAATTACAATTTGAATTCCATAATGTAATCTTAGATCCAAAATATCAAACTCAATTCAAATAAATTCAAACAAGTAATGTCCAAACACTTAAAAAAAATAATTGGGATGTTACACTAGATCTGAAGATCCTCTGACTATCTTATGTGGTTTATCCTTTTACCACCATACAAGCTACATTACCATATATGGAATCAACAACAAACATTTAAATTAAAACCACTCACAGTTATTAGCAAGGACTTTTGGCTTCTAAGTCTTCTTAACCTCATCTTGGAGCCTTTGTTCTTCCAAGTACTAGATTGCCCTACACCTTCAAGCACACGACTAGGCTTCTGACTTTAAGAAAATAGCAACAGGCACTTAGAAAGCCAGTTGGACGCATAGACAACCCTATTGGATGCCTGGACTGCACCTGTTGGGCACATCATTCTATCAGTTGGTGTTGGCGAGTTGTTCGTACCTCTTCGTTCTCCTTTTCTGCTTCCTAGGAAATCCTTTTTATAATGCTTCGAAAGTGAAATCTTTGTTGCTTCCAACCTCCTATTTATAGGCTTAAGAAATTATCCTTGTCATCCTAACCTCACCTTAAAGCATGACACCTTAATAACAAGTGGCCTCAACATGCATGAGCCAACACACCTCTTCATGCATGCTGTCAACTTCACCTTCAAATGTCTAGGTGTCCAATTAAGGTGAAACTTCACCTCAGACTTTACCACCTTCTACTTTGACATTTAGTCAAATTCACCCTATGCTGCCACTTAGCCCTTTTAAGGTGTTCACCTCAGAGTTGGTCACCTCCACCTTTGAAATTTGGTCCAACCTGCCATATGAATACATAGTCTAGCCTTCCTCAAGACCTTCCATGCATCCATCTATTCTTTTTTCCACATACCATGCACCCAATTATGCCCGTTTTCCCATGTCATGCGTCCAACTACTCCATCTTTCACCCTCAATGCGTCCAACATGTCCTTACTAGAGTAATCACCCTTTATCCAACATGAGTTGTCCAACACTTAGCCAAATTCTCACTCCGAGCACACCATGCGTCCAACTCCCCTTTCATTATGCGTCAAACCTAGTTACAAGAGTGATGAGTTGAACTCTTCATATTTTGCTTCATGCTTCTAACCTTTCTCTTCCAACACTTAGTCAAATTTTCAACATACTAGACTCCAAAAGTTCACCTCATAGTTTCTATTTTCAAAGCGTAGTTAACTTTCATTCTCAAAGCATAGTCCACAACTTTTAAAGTTCATAGCGTAGTTTTCTCTTATCAATTTCTATGACTAATTCTCACCTCATAACTCAAACTTAGACAAACTCATCTCCTCCCTTGTCAAGCTCACGCCTAGGCCTTAACTCACTCTTAAGAAATTTTCTAACTCCACACAGCACACTTCAACTTAACTCATAGGATCCTGTGAAAGTTTTGGGTGTTACAGGTGCATCACTCTTGATTTCTGCAAAAACATCTAAAACTACTATAAAAGCTTATAAAACCGATCCAAAACAGTTAAAACTAACTTAAATTCGTCAAGGGCACGTGTTTACTCATTTTAGGCCATTTTCAAAATATAATACGAAAGTCTTCTTTTCTAAGGAAGAGTAACTAAATATATAGTGAAATTATGCACTTTTTGACATTTATCAATCTTCTTCCCCAAAATACAAATTCACCCTTGCCGTCACTTGGAGGTTAGACGACTTTAACCTGGCCAAATTTTGGCATCAACACTCACCCTTTTCTCTAAGGGGATGTTTGGCTCATGGATTTGGAATTAGGGGGGTTTGACATTTGAAGCCAAACCCATGTTTGGGCACTTGGAATAAAATTCTCGGGATCAGAATACCAAACCCATGGATTTTTTTTATGGAATGTCATGGATTTAAGAAAATTTTTCTTTCATCTTATACCTCATATTAGTGATCGTTGGTGACTGTGGAACCAACCACTGACCAGTCGCTCGTTACCATTGGTCGATCGGGCGATTGTTGACGACTGATTGTGCGACTATCGGCAACGGATCGTTCGACTATCGATGAATGATCTTACGACCGTCAGGGACCGATTGTGTAGTCGTCGGTGACCGATTGTGCGACCGTCGGCGATCGATCTTGCGACTGTGCTCATTGGTCGTTAGTGACTTTTTCTCCATCTTTTTCTCCTTCCTCCATTTCCCTTTCTTCCTCCTCCTTCCCTTGAATTTGTCATTCCTTTCTCCTTCTTTAATTTTTCACTCCTTGCCCTAAAACGTCTATATGAGAGTAATAGTAATATTGACTTGTTATAGAAAGAAAATGGCCAGATGGGTATGTTTTAAACTTTTTTCTTCAAAATTTTTCCTAAAAAATAACAATGATAATCGATGTGATATTGACTTGTTATACAAGCAACAATGTTGACTAAATATATAAAATTTGTATAAAAGTAAATTTTAAAAACAGTTACGTTTTAACTTGTTTTTAAAAGAAAAATGAAAAATTTTCACAGATAGAAAGAATGTCAAACTATTTACAGAAAATAGCAAAAAAAAAAAATACTGATAGACATTGATAGACTTCAATCAGTATCTATCAGTGATAGACTTCTATCATTTCTATCACTAATAGACTCTGATAAACTTCTATCAACGTTTATCATAACTATCTAAAAATTTTGCTATTTTGTGTAAATAGTTTCCCTTATTTTTCTATTTTTAAAAATTCCCCAAGAACAATTGAATTATTAAATTTTTAAAAGCAAAGCTAAATTTAGAGATTAAAAAAGAAAAGTAAATTTGTTATAAGGACTACTAGGATTAAAACCCAAGCGCAGCGGAAACATATCAGAACCCTATCTCAAAATTAATTTTAAAATTTTGAAATACTTCTACATTGGTAAAATAAATCTAAAATAATCTAGGTTAAGCATATTGAATACAAAAAAAATAAATTATCAGAGAAGAAAAAAACTTACGTGTTGTGGTACCACCACTTGGAGACTTTTCTTTTCTCTGAATCTTGAGAAAAGGTTTGTGGAAACCTTTTTTGGCAAAGGGAAAAAAAAACGCAGAGAAGTTCTGAGAGAATTTTTAGAGAGAATGAACGATTCAATTTTTTTTCGTTAGACGCTATATAAGGAAGCGAAATAAAATGGAAAACGTGGGTGTTAACCCACGTATTAAGTAACTCCCCTACGTGGGAGTTACAACTAATTTAATATTAATTAAATTAATAATTAATAATTAATTAAATCTAATTTAACTAACCAATTCATTTAAATCATATTTAAATGAATATCTCTCACATAACCTATAGTTTTAATTCAATTAATTTAATTAAATCAAATTTAATTAAATTAGATTAAATTAAATAACTAATTAATTCTCCAATTAATTAATTACCAAATTAAATATCAAATATTTAATTTTAACCTGCATTTGAATCAAATTCAAATACATTTCTCTCATAACCTATAGTTTTAATGTACATCTAATGCGCATTAATTTTAGGGAAATTTTTATAGATAGAAAAACTTTCAAACTATTTACAGAAAATAGCAAAAAAAATACTGATAGACATTGATAGACTTCTATCAGCATCTATCAGTGATAGACTTCTATTATTTCTATTACTGATAGACCCTGATAGACTTCTATTAGCGTCTATCACAACTATCTAAAAATTTTGCTATTTTGTGTAAATATTTTTCCTTGTTTTTCTATTTTTAAAAATCCCCCTTAATTTTAACCTATAGTTTTAATAAAAATTTAATTCATATTAAAATAATATTTGAACAATTTCAAATATTTAATTTTCTTACAAATTAACTTTGAATCATATCCAAAATTATATTTATACTATAAAGTTTAATTTGTAAAATAAACTTTACATTATAATGTATCATTATACATTATACATTATAATTTTCTCTTAGTAAATTTGAACTTTTCAAATTTCAACCAAGAATAAATTACCTCAATATTCTTTACGAGCTAGGAAGGGGACCTAATGGACCTACAGATGAGAAGCTCCAACGATATGAGATTAACGGGTTAAACTCATTAACCACATTAATCAATATTCGTTAACTGTGGGTACACTCCACTAAAGACCCACAGTTGCACTCTTTTCACTGTAGATATATTTCTGTGTCCACGGATATAGACCAATAACAGCAAGTTAGTCCTTCACAAGTGTTCGTAACACCAGCTGGGTCAAATTACCGTTATACCCCTGGGTTACTTCTAAATCCTTAAGTACCAGTGCTCCTCTAATGAACAACCTGTTTATGGTCCAACCATCAAACAGAAACCCCTCTCGGGCCAGTGAGAGGGTAGGGCCTTTGTTCAAGTTCCGAAGACACCACTTAAGGAAACACTTATCTACTTACCCTAAAGTCGGGAATGAGTGAAATTCATCTTGTATAATTATGTTCCCAGCTCCCTACTCAGTCTTGTCCCCAAAATGGTAGGCATATCGAGTCGACAAACGGACCACTCTCACCCATACAAATCAAAGGACAATCCCTCGTGAACAGAAGTTCATAATATACTCAAGATTAAGACTAAGTTGCCTAGGTCAACCTATTGAAATAGAAACCTAACCAGTCAACGGAGTTATATCTAGTGGTTACTATTTCGTGGTCTAGTCTTATGCAAACTCATTGCATAGGATACTCTCACTCGCATGTCTCCTACACGAACGCGTTGCATCATTGCGTTTGTATCAAATACAAAGTGGGCCGTATCCATAGTGTTACCAAGATAAGGTACCCAACCCTATCCTTATACTATAGACCCTTTAGGCTGTAACTTGAACATTGATCTCTATATGTCTCTACATATTGTTCAAGACTCATAAAACAGCCTAGGATGTTAGTTTATTGGATTTTAGGGTTATTAAAACAAGATAAAATAATCAATAACATTTATTGAATAATAATGAATAACCTTATTTATTAATGACGGTCAAAATACAACATTTACTATCTACGAGTTTTACGGCATAAAACCCAACAAACTCCCACTTGAACTAAAACTCTAGTTAGTGGGTTGTACAAGATAATACAAAATAATGGGGATGTTAAACAATACGAATACAATAAACTAGGGCATCTGTATACCCATTACACATCTCCCACTTGTCCTAGATTACCCAATGTACAAATCTCGCAGACCTAGATTCTCTAGATGACCCTCGAACACTTTAGCCGAGAGAGTCTTCGTAAATGGATCAGAAATGTTGTGCTCCGAAGCGATCTTTGTGACAATCACATCTCTTCGTTGCACAATCTCCCTTATCAGGTGATATTTCCTCTCGATGTGCTTTCCTCGTTTGTGGTTACGAGGTTCTTTAGAGTTGCAACTTCCAAATCAGTTAGGAACTTCCTAAGCCAAACTGCTTCATTTGCTGCTTCACAAGCAGCTACATACTCAGCCTCCATAGTGGAGTCTGCTATGCATCCTTGCTTGATACTTCGTCATACTACAGCTCCTCCATTTAGGGTAAACACTGATCCCGACGTGGATTTCCTAGAATCCTTGTCAGTTTGAAAATCAGAGTCAGTATAACCTGTAAGGATCAAATCCTTAGCCCCATACACTAGCTTGTAGTCCCTCGTTCTCCTAAGATACTTGAGAATATTCTTAACTACTGTGCAGTGGTCAAACCCTGGATTAGACTGGTACCTACTGACTATTCTCATTGCATAACAAATGTCTGGCCTAGTGCAGAGCATATAGCATACATTAAGCTGCCCACAGTTGAGGCATAGGGAATACGTCTCATATCCTCAACATCTTGAGGTGTCTTAGGACACTGTTCCTTAGACAAGTGAACCCCATGCCTGAAAGATAATAAGCCCTTCTTAGAGTTCTACATCGAATATCGAGTCAACATTTTGTCGATATAAGTTGTTTGAGACAGGGCTAGCGTTCTGTTCTTACGATCCCTAATAATTTGGATCCCAAGAACATACTGCGCCCTAAATCTTTCATTTGGAATTGGGCTGCTAGCCATTTTTTAACGTCAATAAGGTATCCTACGTCATTCCCAATGAGTAAGATATCGTCTACGTATAGTACCAAGAAAGCTACTTTACCGTTGATGACTTTCTTGTAAACACAAGGTTCATCAACGTTTTGATCAAAACCAAAAGATTTGATCGTAGTATCAAATCTAATGTTCCAAGATCTAGAGGTCTGTTTCAACCCATAAATGGATCAATTCAGTTTGCAAACTTTTTGCTCCTAATCTTGGGCTATGAACCCTTCGGGCTGAGACATAAAGATATTCTCTTTAAGATTGTCATTCAGAAAGGCCGTCTTGACACCATTTGCCAAATTTCATAGTAATAATATGTGGCTATGGATAAGAGAGTTCTTATGGACTTAAACATAGCAACAGGGGAAAAAGTTTCCTCATAGTCAACCCCTTCCCTTTGGGTATAACCCTTTGTTACAAGTCGAGCTTTAAAGGTCTGTACCTTACTAGCTACGTCCCTCTTTCTCTTATAGATCCATTTACACCCTATGGGTTTAACCCCTTCAGGTGGATCTACAAGTTCCAATACTGAATTGAAATACATAGACTCCATTTCAAGATCCATGGCTTTGACCCATTCGTCCTTATCAACATCATTCATTGCCTGTTTAAAAGACAATGGATCATCAACACCATCGTCGGGTACGATAACCTGAGTTTCTGTTAAACCCAAGTAACGAGAAGGTCGTGATACAACCCTCCCACTGCGTCAAGGCATTCTCAACTCTTGAGAAGGATGAGACGGACCTGAAGTGTTAGATCCTTCATAAACTCTTGTTGAAGAACCAGATTCATCAACAAGGACCTGTTTACTTTGTTGATTTTTTTTAAAAAGAAAACAAATTACAAACTTATTGAAATCTTAGCAAATTTGTTACAAAGCTATATTTTAAAAACTTTGTTATCAAAACCATTTTTTTTTTTAATAATAAAAGCAAGAAGATGCCCTTGAAGTTTTCTAAAAGCAATAATAAATTACAAACTTTATCAAAATGTAAATTTAGATTTAAGTTTGTTGGACAACTAAAATTTTAAAATTATAACAAGAAAGTAAATTGGTTACAAAACAATATTTTAAAAGTTTTGTTATAAAATTAGATTTTCAAAATCAGAATAAACTAAATATGTCAAATAAGCCCTCACGCAGTTAATTTCCAGACATTTGATTCCAAATTACGCTAAATGCCCTCTAAATGTTTATTTGAGGTAAGAACATGATAAGTTAGGCAGAAGATAAAGTTTAATCGAAAGGCCAGAGTTTCCACATGAACTTATTTCGTATTTGGCTTACATTTCCTTCTTCAAAAAGATTGTCAAAATCCTTGATAAAGCTATTTCTTTTGTTTTCCTTAGGATGCTTTCAGTTTTAAAGATATGGGATCCCAGATTGAAACATTGATTTGTCTTCCTTAGATTTTCTTTTTTTGGTTATTGTTATTGAAGACTTTGTTTAACTTTTCTTGGAGCTATATATATCATTTTGTTCCTAGAATTCTATTCTAATTATTGTTGTCAGAGTTTTAACATAGAATAAAGTGAATTCTAGCTAGGTAGTTCCTTTGAAACAACATTAGGCTAACAACAAATAGCATGCAACGATAATAATATTATAATATTCTACAAGGATATAACAAATAATATTTAAAGAATTTCAACAAAATAAATCTGAAAATAAGACTAAGGAAAAAGGATTAAAAATATAGAAAAGAAAAAGTTGTATGCAATAAAAGCCCATATCAACTTTCAGATCTTGTTGACATACAGTTGTTTTATTCATTACGTACCCAAACATTATAGTATACAACATAAAAAGCTGCTAACTTTTGGCAAATACGAGGTTGTTGAGGATCAGAAACATAAATATAATCATCCTAGTTTTCTTGAACCACCTTGTAGGGTTTCAACATTCGATTGAGATCTCCACTAAGGTGAAGAGACATGACTTCATTGGTAGACCCGACGAGTTCTCCGGCGATGAAGACGGCAGGAACGGGCGGCGTGTTGCATCCTTGGAGCCTTACAAGAGCCTTCTCCATGTCTCTTCCTTCAGGGTCTTGGTCCAGCTCATGCACCATGGGACTAACTCCAAGATCCCTTAGAAGAACACTCACTGCATAACAAAGGCAGCAAGAACTCTTGCTTATTATCAGCACTTCATTTTCAGCTGCTAATCTATTCACTTTTTCCATTCACTAACTTAAAAACCCTCCTTTTTTTTTCTTTCCTTTATTGCCCTCCAAAAGTGTAGTATTACCTTTGAAAGTTTCTTCACACTGTTCCTATTTTAGAGGTTTGTGGAAGGGTTTTTATAAGTTTAAATTTTGTTTTTCAATAAAAGAGGTGTGTGTTTTGGTTTATATATAATATAGGGGATGATGATGATGTAGAAAAGGCTGTTATATACTGAATTTGAAAATGATGGATGGTTGAAAGAGGATGCTTTTCTTTTCTTTTTTATTTCTTTTTCAGAATCTATAAACTATGAAAGTATCTTGCAAGTAGAAGGAGTTTTTTGTTGGGTTTCTAGAAATATTCAAAGTTTTGTATTTTATTTTGTTGAAAAATAGTTAGGTGTTAGGTGTTAGTTGTGCTGGACTTATCTTTGTGCAACCTACTAGTTGTTCAATTAAAATTTGTCATGTGATAGGTAATTTTGATTTTTTATTTAGAAAAATTGAATCGTTAATTTTCTGCTCGGTTATAAATGAAAGCTGCACAGGGATAGGTCTAGTCGGCACCTAATCGATATCCTTTGTTATTTATTCTCATGTCATGTATTTTGTTTTCAATTTTTGGAAATATAATTTTTTTTGCTAACTATTTGCTATTTCTTAGTTTCCTCGAACTTGTATATATGCAAATCTTTAGGGGGAATTTTTTCATATTTTGTTTTGTTTCCCTCCTGGACACTTATTAAATAAACATAATTTAAAACATTATGGTACAATTTTTTTCACTCATAAATTGCAAGCCAACTATTAAAAAACAAATAAATATATAACATTAAAATTTGGAATATTTATTTCTTAACAATTATATTTTAAGCTAAAATTTATTTTATCTTAAGTTTCAAGTTTGAGAGAATAAGATCTCTAATTGGTACCCAATATGGATCTCAATTTTCTTTATAAATTTATTAAATTACATGATTTTAGTAAAACTCAGTTTGGCTGGTTCATATATGAAAATATAGTATTCAGATCATATTTAGACTTTGTTGAAAATTCAGACAAGAGACCTTCACGTGCCACCTACGACGAATTTGTATTTTGAGTAAGAGGTCATATGCAAAACAATCAGAAGTGACACTGGTGTCATGCTTGCCACAAACTCCGATGCTTAAGTTAATTTTCAGCACAAGGGTCAAACCAGTCTTTTAGAGGAAGAAGATGAACTTACCTAATGTGAAATTATCATGGTCTATGTATATAGAGGGGCTAAACTTATGGTTTTTCCTAATCCACTTCCATATTAGACTAGAAAAGTGGAGTCATACTAACAAGTAGACAACATGATAACCAGAGAGAGCATGAAAGAGTCTAAGGTCGAGACATAGAGGGCACTTCAGCCGACTGGCCTAACAATTGCCTCTTTCCTAGACTTCTTTGGAAATCATGGATGGACCTCTTGAGTCTGTCTTCTACACATTCCAAGCTTGGATAGATTTTGAAACTATACTTGTTTCAGTTTGATGTGTCATTTCTTTTTTCGGGATTTCTGTTAGGTTTAAAATTACTCATAACATAATATTTTTTTGGGAATGAAGGAATTCGAACATTTGATCTCTTGATCGACGATGCTTTAACCTGTTGAACTTGTCACATACATCTTTTGTTTTCATTGTATTCCTTGGTTTCAAATTCTTGATGTTTTTAGGTAATAAACAAGAGAGGGTTAACAAAAACAAAGTCTGTTTTCTAAAAAAGAAGAAAGAAAGAATTAGCAAACACATGGTTAAGAAAAAAAAGCAGAGAAAGTTATGGAACCAGTTGGAAGTATATGAATACTTCGTCCCATGAAGAAGAAGGGAGAGAGAGAGAGAGATATAAAGGAGGAGAGTATCTTTTGAAAATGAGATTGGTTTTACTTTAGAAGGGATCTTATTGGAATTACATGATAAAAAAACCTAAGAAGATTCAACAAAAGCAATGGATTCTACAAAAACCTTCGTCAATTTATTCCACATATATCCCTTGAAATCCCCACCTTTTTGAATCTTTGGGCTGGAAGATTTCTAGGCTGCGATTCTTTTTTCAGGACCACCTCTTGATCCATACCTACTCCTTAGGCTTTTCTAAGAATTTCCCTATGATAGTTTTTTCGAGTCATAATTATTTAAGCTTCGTTTTGTAATAATTTAGATCTCGTTTATAACTATTTGACTTTTAGCTTTTTATTTTTGAAATTTGTGTTTGTTTTCTCCTTTCGTTATCATGGTTTTCATGAAGAACTTTTAGATTCTTAGTCAAAATCTAAAAACACAAACCTATTTTCAAAAATTACTTTTTTAAGTTTTCAAAATTTGGCTTGGTTTTTAAAAATAATTGGAAGAAAGTAGACAACATAACATTGAAATTTAGAGAAAAAGGCAAAGTTTTGAAGCTTAATTAAAAATAAATAAAATAAATGGGTCCCGTTTGGTAACCATATAGTTTTTGTTTTTTAGTTTTTGAAAATTAAACCTACAAACACCCTTTCCATCCCTAAATGTCTTGCTTTCTTATCTACTTTACCCATGTGTTCAAAAACCAAACAAAATTTTGAAAACTAAAAAAAATAGTTTTTTGAAAAGGAAATTATTATAAACATAAAAAAATATCAAATTGTTTACAAATATAGAAATTTTTTACTGTCTATCAGTGATAAATTCCAATAGAACTCTAACGCTTGAGCCCTAGATAACTCAAAACATTAGAATTCTATCGCGGTCTATCGTTGATAGACAGTAAAAATTTTCTATATTTGTAAATAATTTGGCTCATTTTTCTATATTTGAAAACAACCCTTTAAAAACTTATTTTTGTTTTTGGAATTTGGCTAAAAATTCAACTCTTGTACTCAAGAAAGATACAAACCATGGTAAGAAAATGTGAGGAAATAAGTTTAATTTTCAAAAACTAAAAACAAAAAACGAAACAGGTACCAAACGAGGTCTTAGTTTTTTGTTTTTTGTTTTTTAAAACTAAGCTTATTTTCTTTCAATTTCTTATAACTATTTTCATCTATCTTACTTAAAAGAGTTGAATTTTAAGCCAAATACCAATAACAGAAAATTAAAAATCAAATAATTATCAAATGAGATATTACTTTTAATATTAATTTTAAGATTGTTTTAATTAGATTTAGTTTATTAAGAGAATCTCCTCTATGTATTTGGATTTGTTTTATGAACTCTTCTTGGGGTATGAATATAAATATTTATATCAATTAAAAAATATCTCTTCAACTCCTCAGTAGTTCCTTTAGATTTTTTTTCTCTCTATAACCTTTTCTGAGAATTAAAAAGTAATTCCCAACTTCTTGGAGTATATTGCCTTTATGCAATAAAGTTTTACATTTAGCTACTAGTTTGAGTTAAAAGTAAACAAATTATTTCAAAGGCTCTAATATATTTATCCTTTTCTTTACAAAAAATTTTTTTAAAAAAGTTCAAATAACCTTTTTTTTTTCTTACCACGTGTGAGATGTAGATATGTGAAATGAGAAAATCGAACATCTGACCTCGAAGTCGATAGTATACATTTTATATCAGTTGAGTTATGTTCATATTGAGGAGTTTAAATAATTTAAATAAATTGAATTTAAAATTTGTATATGTTATATAAAACTTAAAATTTCCAATTTAACTAGTTTAGGTCACTAGAATTATTATTTATGAACAACCTAGAATTGTATTATTATTCCCATAAAAAAACAAAGGTCTTCATTACGAGAATATCTACTTTATTTTGACTAACTTTTATTTGGAAAAATGTATTCGAACAGCTTTTAGTGGGAGCTCTTGCTCTTGCTCCGTAGAACATGTGTTTCTCCTTGGAACATGTGTGTGCTTGAAGATCGAATCGGTGCCACTAAAGAATGAGTGACGTAAGGAGATTGTGAGCAAATATTCTCAAGCCATAGAGATGTGTTTTTATTTTCATATTTTATTATTCTAATTTTACCCTCATATGTACTTCATATTTGATTATTGACATGTTAGTATACTTATTTTTGCTATATCAATATCAATAAACTGATGTACTTTATATAGAGTATATCATTTATGCAACCGATATAACATGATTTAAATTGTGTTACGATGGAAGTGTTGTTTATGTTTTTTTTTTTTTTTTGATATGAAGTTGTTTTCATTCGATTAGTTTGATTTCATTGGTCTGATTTAAGTTTTGACAAGTTTTTTTACATTTTCAAAAATGTTATTAGTATATCTCAATTGCATTAATTGTGTCAAATAATTGAAAAACACTCAAAAACTACTTTGTAGGGCTTAGGTTTTTGTTAGTTTTCACATGAAAATGGTGTTCTTTGATGTCCATTTTATAATGTCTTGTAGGAACGGAGCAATTGAACGAAATTCCAAGACATTTGGCGAATAATTGAAGAAAGAGCTTTAGGAAGGTCAAAATGGACCTAAGGCATGAAGAAAGACAAAAAGAGGCTAAAAAAGGTGTTCCAAGAGCATTGCAAAGCTAGGCTCATGCTAAAAACCCAAAAGCACAAGGAGCATCAAGTCGCAACACTAGGTCAGAGCATCGCGACTCTCCGAGAAGTATTCGAGTGACGTTGCAGTGCATTGGTGTAACGACCCGAGTTCAGGAGGGGGACATGAATAAACTGAGATCACATCCGAATGAGAGGGATCCCGAGGACATGAAAGCATGGTTAAGAAAGGCTTAAAAGAATTGAAAGTTATTACCTATACCAACAAGGTGCACCTTTCTTTTCGCTGGCTCAATTATAAGAACCCTGCAGTTAAGTGTGCTTTGTTGGGTGACCTCCTGAGAATTTTCCTAGGATGCATGTGAGTGAGGACAAAGCATCCTGAAAGGGCCCGACTCTCACTGTTAGGAGCATTCAAGACAGGCAATGATGATGTAGCAGGGTCATAGGGGATGCAAGAGAATGTCGAGGCCTAACGAATGTTATTCACGTATCCAACTCTATAAATTCTCCTCATTTCTTTAGTTTAGGGGATCGAGCCTTTGGGGCTTTAGTCGTGGATTATTTTGACCTCAAAATGAGCAATCCAGATAAAAAAACTTCGAGATCTAGGTGTTGTATTAATCAGTTCAAGAATTAAGCAATTAAATTTATTAGGTCCATTGATGAATTCAACACCCTAGGACATCTCTTAGTTTGAATTTCCCATACTTGATCATTTTAGTTGCTTTCTTAAGATTATTTTAGTTTAAATTTCATCAATAGTTCAATCTCCTAGAAAACATTGGAATGATCTCTAGGTAGATAAAATAATTTATCACTCGATCCTCAAAGGACGATACTCAATCTCGGACCGTTTTAACTATAATATAATTTGACGTGTTGCGCTTACACATATCACTAAATATACCAAATATAAAATATATGATTAATTAATTTGTTCTAACTTTTTTTTATATTATTAAATGACATGCAAACTACATTTAATTTAGTATATCAATTTTATAATGTATATACTTCATAATTCGTATATTAGTTTACTGATTTACCAGATTTAGACGGAAAGAAAAGCATCTATCAACAATATCGTTAATATTCTAAACATGAAGTACGTAATTCAAAATGATATGCTTAAAGTATAACGATATTGTGATAAATCTCACTTATGGAATTTATTTGCTCGAAAAACCTAAGTTATTGGGTTATTTCGATATATTTTTGGCTTAATTAATAAGTGAATCATATGATATTGGAATGAATTCGTGTGAGCATATCAAATATCTTTTATCCTTGATTTTTGGACTGTTTCATTATTGAGGTTACTTGTTGAATATTTTTAATATTAAGCTTTTTTTAAAAAAATTCAAGTAAGGACAAGAACAAATTGGGCACTTGACGAAGTGATCGGTTGATGCGGTGCCATGTGACTTGAGGTTTTCGAGGCCTTCAATTGCCAAATAAAATTTATAATACCAATCCACAACTATTAACAATTGTAGTATTAGCAAAAGATCGAATCGTGCCACAGGAAATCCAGAAGGTAGTTTCACTAAACTAATTGTTTTTGTTAAAGCATTAACGAGAGGGGTTTGGTGCAGAGAGAACATAAAAGATTGAAAGATAGATAAATAAAATTGATTGAAAACTTGAAAGTAATTAATAATCTAAACACTTTAGTTTAAGGAATTGGAATTCCCTAAATGTAACTTTGATCAATAGGAAGTACTCAGTCAATCATTGACAAGTACATGATCTATTTAATGCGAAGAAGTCGAATGAAGTATCCAAAATCATTAATTAAGAAGTGCATGCACCTTAATTTAACTAAGAGTTAAACCAACTAGGAATGAGAAGCATTTCGTGACAATCTAACTCTCACATTAAGATCTAAGGAAGTATCGTGACAATTAATTATTAGGAAAAGCCTATCTAAATAATCGAATTCTTCTTTAGTCCTAAATCGATCATGCAAGCTGTGTGCCCTAGGAAACGTCGTGAAAGACACACACACACATGATTCAATTTTTTCTACTTAGGCAATTAAAAACACAACAATAAATGATTACGTATTAATTTATAGCAATTAGACATGCATTCACAATTAGGACGTCAATCTAAATCATTCATACATGCTAAAGGATGAAGAACATGAACTAAAGAATATACTTGGAAGAAATATAATATCATTAAGCTCAAATCCTCATAATATTACATAAGGCTTCATTTGAATCCCTAACCTAAAACAAAACTAACCCTTAACTTCATGTTGGAATGATGTGGCTGATAACTTGTGAAAGCAAACTCTTTGAAGCCTTAAAAACCAGCCTTGCAGGTCCAAATGCATGTATATATCTATATATTCCTTTAAATCTCATTAGTATTATGCAAATTGATAATTAAGAGTTGTTGCATTTAAATGGTGGTACTTCATACAACATGTTGCAATTAATGGGCTTTGAGTTTTTCATGGCAATGATGTTGACTCGAAGTAGTATAACACATGAAATTTCTATCGCATAGTGGGATAATATGGAGATTGATACTCTAAAGATCCCGTGCACGTGTGACTGATCGTACTTTGGCACAAAGTCGCGCCGCACCGCCTGCTCTGATTGAAGTTGTTTATCTCCATCTGGCCAATTGAGTCTAAATACTAGTACATGAATATTTGGTAAAAGCGATTGTGTTGAAATACTTAAAATAACTAAGAATGGACTTTGATCACTAGGTTGTATTAGGACTAATGCAATCACTTATAAGCATATAAAGAAAATGGAGGTTAATGCATCGGGTTAGCACAGAGGACATGTAACTAATTTGATGTTTTGTTTCTTGCTGGAAAGATGAGGCAATAGAGTTTTCTCACTTAGGATGGCATGTAAGCTCAAGAAACATTTTGATTAACACATTTAGAAGGCAAATGTATAGGAAATAAAAAAAGTCAAGTGCGCATTTATCATCTTACTATAAAGTACCATCTTGAAGTTGCATGAAAAGTATTCACATCAATGTATTATACAACTGTTACAACATTATAGCCTTTATACTGCTTTTAAAACCAAAACACTCATCTCACAACCTTTTGAATGGTGACTATACATGCATAACCTTGTTTGGAATTTAATCAATGATTCTTCTTTGCATCACATTTAGTGAATTTGTCTATGAGGATTCAACCTTAGAAGATTCCAAGTACTACTTACTATTACATTAATATGCACTTAGGTTGATATAATAAATGATTTTACTTATGTATTGAAAGAGTAATTTCAAATCTTATTTTTGCATATTTTGGACCAAACATAAGTTATTTTTCCACCATTGTATGATATTTCAATGGCCAAGGCTTGCCATTATCTAAAAATATTACAATAAAACGTCGAATCTAAAACTAAACTAAAAAAAATGAGAAGGAAGAATTTATAGAGAAACTGGCTTCAAAATTGGGGTCTCTTCTCTATTTTTTTCCTAAATATGAAAAGAACTATATATATATATTGAGTCGAGAGCATTGCGACACAAGTGTCAACCCCTTAGCACGTCGCAACGTTGAGCGATGCTAGGCATCCACATGTTTGAGAATGGTGGGATGTTGTACTACTGCTTTGTAGCGATGCCTAGTGTCACAATTTGTTTTTTTTTTTTTGTATCCTTTTAAGTTTAGTTGCTCCAGTTGCTTAATTAAAATTCACCTAGACCGTCCCAACATGGAACTTAGGATAATTCTAGCCTTAACTTAGAATTCGAATGGTCACATAAGGGTTTGAGAGTTTCTAATTGCAAGAACTTTAAATTGCATAAATGTAAAAGCATGATTGAAAATAGAATTAAATTTGATTTAAAGACCTTAGCTTAGGGAATTCGGATTCCATTCATTGACTTGGTTGTTCATCGAACTTAAAGAATTAATTGCATGCCCAATTTTATTCTTGGCCCATTTGCTTGACTATGAGATCAAAACCAACGTGCTATTGAACTAATTAATTCCTTAATTAGTTTAAATGTTTAATTAACCGGTTTCAAGTTGAGGCCTAATCAATTAAACACTGCATTAAGTTTAAGTAATCTAGCCAAGTTCATTAGCAACCAAAATAGTCCTAAATTACTAATTGCTTAGATTCTTGAATGATTAATCATGCAATGTAGAAAAAGAATTGTCATGAACAATTTAAAATCTACATACAAACATGCTTTAACCTATGCCCTAATGAGATTAACACATATAAATGCATTAATCTCTAATAAGCAAAAAAATCACAATGGGTGATCAAGCCATACATGATTTCAATGCATAGAAGATGAAATTTATCAAGAATCAATAAGAATTCAGCAGCAATACAAAATTACAAGTCTCTCAACCAAGCCAAAATGAGTTTCATCCTAATCCTAAGCTAGAGGAACTTACCTTAGCCACTCATGATGTGCCAAGATCAACTCCAATGTCAAATAAATAAAAAATATTAAGAAATAAGGTTGGAAATGAAGAAAAAACAGAGAAAATAGTGTGTAGGGCACAAAAATCGAAGCTCCCGACCTAAATCGAAAAAATTGTATATATAAGGACTATCGAAGTGTCTAGGCGTTAGGGGGTAGTGTCTAGACGCTCAATGCCCTAATCGCGCATGCGTTGCGAGTTGTCCATCAAAATATGGAGCGCCTAGACGCTCCAAGGCAACGCTTAGGCGCTCCCCAGATGAGTGCTCTTGGGTGTTAAGCGCCTAGCATAGAGCCTGGTGGCGCCTAGGCACTAGGTTGAGGGGCCTTTTTGGTCTGGTTTCTTCGTTAGGGTTCTAAATTGATTCGTTTTCATCTTGTTAGTTCCCTAATGCTCAACTCCACCTCTTGGATGCTCGATACCTATATAATAAGAAATTTAACATATTAAATAGCACAATAATCCCAGGTTAAGCTAAGAAAAATAACACCTTTTGGGTGCTATCAAAATCACTCTTTTAAATGTTTCTTTAGATGTCCAAAATTGAAAATTTATTTGGTGTAAGAAAAATATTTTCAAGGATGTTTCTACTATTTATTCATCAACTTCTAAACTAAAACTGTCATTTTTAGTTGATTTCAAAATTGAATTGTCATACATGTAATATTGACACCAATTAGAAGTCTTAAAAAGTAAGGTCGATACACTTACAATGCAAACTAGTCAACAAAATCCATAATCCTTGACTCTAATACCTACTGTAACAACCCGACATCCCAAGACCTCAAACTAGGGCCATTACTACATGCATTTTGAATCAAATTCTAAATCAATTGAAAAATGAATACAATCTTGAGTAAGTAAACATTAAAGCATCGTCGAAACAATTTATTCAACCAAAATAAATTTTCTATTTGGGGATCCCTAAAGAAATATGTGTCTAGTATGTTGTTGCCTTTACCTAAAAAATATTAAAGAAAAGGGTGAATATAAAAAAGTACTCTGTAAGTAACCCTACTACTGGGGTCATACTATGTAATCACATGCAATTGAATGATTATAACTTGTAGAACTCAAACTCATATTCTAAAGATGAATTTGTGTGGACATCTGAGTGGACGATTAATCTCATCCTACAATAACTGAGATGTACACAAGTTGAGAAGTACACAAATCGCATAAGAACCTTAGACGTATCCGAAGGCACAAAAATTGAGATGTATATGAAGGCCAGAGGTGTTTAAATGACCCGACAACCTGAACAACCTAGACTACGTACCCAACCCAAATTATAAGGGAAGGGTTGGGTTGGGTTGGGTTAATTTTAATGCTGGGTTGGGTTGGGTTAAATTTGTATGTTTTTTTTAGTTGGGTTAGGTCTCGGGTTACATTTTTTAAAAATTTGGGTTAACCCAACCCAACCCGAATTACTAATATTAATATTAGTATTGATATATATATATATATATATTACAACTTTTAGGGTTTCTTTTTCCGCCGCTTGCGATTTCTTCCCCACCTCTTAGCGATTTTCTTCTGCCCTTTACGACTCTACTTCTCCAACTCCCCCTTTTTCGATTTCATTTGCTTCAGCCGTTCATTTTCATTCACCTCTGTCTTGCAATTTCACTTCAATTCGTCTTAGTTAGCTTTAGTTTGTTCATCTTTGTTTTGCTTTGGACGTCTTCATTTCCACTTCAATTTGGTCATCTTCGTCTTCAATAACTTCGTTCACCTCTGTCTTGGAGCATCTTAATTCATCTTCGTTTTGCTTCGGCTGTTCATCTCCGTCAGGTTCTGTTCGTCTTTGTCAGCTTCAATCGCTTGTCTATCTTCATTCAACTTTCAATTTATACTTCAGCTTCAACCCGACAACCCTACCCAATCTAACCTAAATTTTAAGGGTTGGGTTCGATTGGGTTGGTGACCCTATTCGAGTCATTCGAGTTGCTAACCCGATCAACCCAAAATTTTGGGTTGGTCCAAAAAATACTCCCAACCCAACCCGTTTACACCCTTAAAGAAGGCACACAAATTTATATGTACCCAAAGACACATAAACAAATATATACATAGGTACTAGGAGGAGGGTAATTCCCACTAAAATGACCTAGCACGCAACAGGCAATAATGCGGTCCCAACATACACATCCTCATCATGATAAACACAATATAAAAATTTTCAAAATATGTTCATAATATATCATTGATCAATAATGCGAGACAAACAAACTTTTATAAAAACCACTTGGTAAATCCTCCTTTGACTTACAATTGTCTCAAAACACTCCTAACACATCAACTTAAATTGATACCACATCTAAGACTCATTTACATGCTGTAAATTACACTAAAAAGGGATTAAAGAGTTTATCAAGTTATCGTTTACTTTGAAACTGTCACCAAACCTCATTCAAACAATATGAACCTAAACATAATGAATTTTTAGGGGTTAGAGACCAATTTACAGCAACATTGAATTCAAAGGTGACTAAGATGAATCTTTACTCACTATTTTTATCGACAATCTTGATTACTTGTTTGTTTATGTTCAAATGGGTTCAAATTTACAAATCTAAGGGCCTATGACAATATGCAATACTAAATTGTTCATTACAGTAAAAATCCAAGGTTATTAGATTTAATCTTGAACCGTATGTGGTTGACATACAGGTGGATCACGTTCAAGTAATAACCTAAAGGGTCTATAGTACATAGATAAGGTTGAATGTCTTATCCTGGTAACACTAGGGATACAACCCAATTTTTAATTGTTACAAATGATTTGATCCAAATCGTTCATGTAAAGATATATGAGTAGGGGTATCATATACAAAAAATTTGTATAAGAATGAATCACGAAATATTTAATCTCTCTTTGTAAATCTGTTAATTGAAGAGATTAATATTTTACAAGATAATTCTTCTAAAATATAGAGAATAGTTCTCTAGAAACTCTCCCTCCCTAATTCTTTCAAAGAAGGCTCCCACTAGCCAGATCCTTGCCAAAGTTATAGTGAGGAAAACCTCAAGGAGGCCGAACATCTATTGGAGAAGTTTTTTTTTTTTTTTTTTTTTTTTTTTTTTTTTTTTTTTTTGCTTTAGCGACGTGTCTACAAAGGTATGTTTTTCTTATGCTTAACCTATTTACTATTTTAAACTGTTTTTTTTAATTCTAATAAGAAATCAACGCACACGATTCCATTGCTTCTACTGCGTGATCAAAGTGTTCAATCCCTTCATGAACTGTGATAAAAATTAATCTAATATAAACCTAGGAAAGAAAATATACGGTGGTGAATAGGACAAAACTAGATGGAATTATGTCTTAGGGTAATGACTTCGTTAATGGATTAACTGAATAAAATGTTTTAACCCTTAGATTAATTTAATGCTAATCATAGATCTAAAAGTCTAATATCCAAGTATCCTATATCGAGCTCAACCCTTTTTAACACCTAATCATCAATTCATTATCATGCAGTTAATTAATTAGATGCAACATTAAGTCTCTTCATTATTGATCTCTATTACTCTCCTATCACTTTCATGCATAATTGAATAATAGTCTAGCATATTATATCTAATCTAATACCCTATCTCCCAAGTAAGACGTTAGATAAAAATCAATCACATTGGCTAGAAGTCAATAGCATTAAGAACAAACATACTAGAATGAGAATCACATTAAACAATCCAAGGAACAATCAAAACAAGTTTCAACAATTCATAACTAAATAGAAAACCCTAAGAACTAAAAATTAGCAATGGATGGTATGATACAAATATTGACAATCCATAACATATCCAAAATACAAAGAAATCGAAGACCAAAGAGGGAAAGAGAAGCAAGTCGGGCTCTTGACTATCGTCCTCAAGCTCAAGATCGTCCTGCAACGATCTCCTCGATCATCAAACTCTCTGGAAGCTTCAAGCCATTGCCTCTGCCTAGAAGTAAGCTCCCATACGTCCTTGTGGAGGCCCTAATCAAACTCTCCCTTGATTGATGGAAAAATGAACAATATATATATATATATATATATATATATATATAAACAAATCATAGCATCGCAATGTTGATACTCTTTTTTCTTGTAGTGTCGTGATGCTACAGGATAATGCTTGACATGCTACCCATTTTTCAAGTCTCAGGTTGTAGCACCATAGCACTTTGTAGCGCACTTCTAGCCTATTTTTTAGCTTTACACAAACTCAAGGTCAAACTTTGATCTTTTTAGTGGCATTTCATCATTTTTCACTCTGGTTAGCCCTGTTCCGGTCCAAAATCTCGGTTCCTACAAATTTGACAAAGAAAAGCATCAATGAACATAATTAAGCTATAAAACTAACTAAATTCTAAGCCTAGGAAAGCATTTTTAAGTGCTTTTCAGGCATATCGTTTCTATTGCTTCTATTCTGATTGAATTGGTCATTAAAATTTTCTTTATACTGGTTTGGGCCACCATACTCTTTGTCAAAGCGATGAAAACATATCAAATTAGAATGACTACCCTTACCACACACCTATCATATAGGTAAATTACCATTACCATTATTTCCATTTCATTCTCTTCTTCCACATTCATGACCACCTCCTCGTTGATAATTGTTGCCCAAACAATTATTATTATTTTGTTGTGGACATTGCCTTCCAATAGCGTTCCTTTCTTCATTAGCCATATTTAAAAAGTCATTATGGCTAAACATAACACTATTTTTGTGAGTATATATATTTTGAAATTCTTTTGTATCTCAGACCAAGTTATGCTGAATTTTCCTTGAATCATTGGTACTACACATTTTAAGAGATACTTTTATCGTCTACTGAAATACTTGACGTAAATAGTCCTCTTTCACTTTCAAATGTAATCCAAATAGTTTTTGAATGGCTTGTCACAAATCATTTGCATTTTATTATCTCATTACGTGAGTTGTCACTTCAAAAGTCATGGAGTTATAAAGCCAATCAAGAATGAGTTAATCTATTACTAACTGCCATTCATATTGAGGATTTATGAAAGTTATAATGACAAAGGTTGGCACTCCTAATATACCACCCAATGCACATATAAAGTTAAGTTTCCCTAATTTTAGTAGTTGCATTCGAGGTATAAGTTGTATCTTGAATAGTCTTTGGACAATATGAATTTGCATTGTGTCATGGCCTTCTATTTTGGAGCTATGCAAGATGGCCAATGCTAGATTTTTCTATAAGAGAAAGTGACAACGAGAACTTGTCGAGGGTTCTCACAACCAAATGCATTTATAATACTGATCAAGAACTTCTACTACCAGGTTAGTATTAGTAGCAGATCTGCAAGGAGCCTACATAAAATCTCCCTATGGAAACTAAATTGCAAAAATGTAAGGTGCAAAAAGTTAGATAGTTTGGTGGGAGAGAGAGGAATAACACGAGTTTACCTTCTCCAATTATGATACCGTTGGGCTATTTATGGATTAGTTCATTAATTTATGGTATGAATTAGATTATCTAATTAATAGCCTAATCGACTAACCAATAGTGTTGATCAGACTCCCTTAATAGAAAATCGACTCATGACAGGACTGAGTTTTAAAATTAACAAAATTACGATCATGCATTAGCTACTACTAGTTAATCGCATTAAGCTCTTGGATTGATCAGGACATTAGATTAAACTGGCCAAGTCGAACCTAATGTTTTTAAAATTTTTAGGTCTTCTTATCTTTTGTTACTGGTAACCTTAGTAAAGTCAGAGATTGGACCATAACTAGAACTCAACCTATTTACTACTAAAATTAAGCATGCTTTCGTTACAATTATGAATAAACCCAACATACATAGTGATAACACCCTAAATGTGTTACCTTACTCAGCTTAATTCGGGTTCATTGTGTGGTTTAATGTGTTTAATCAATGATTTTATAGGTATCGTGTATCAAAGAGGTAGATTTGAGCATTAGGATCAAAACAGAGTTAAAATGGAGCATTTAGAGCCCAAAACAAAGCGTCTATATCAAAGTGGATACAAATTTACGAAAACGCGCCTAGAGACCTAACGCCCTGGTGCTAGATGGCGATACCATCGATAATAGCATCACAAAGGGATCAGCGCCCATCGTAAATTTGGAAAGAATGTTGCGAAAGGAAAATTCACCGAACTATTATGCATAAACTGTTATTTGATATGCTTAGTGGAATTATGATTATTATTGTTGATGACGAGAAAATTTGAAATATATTCATGATTTGAAAAAAAATTCTTACCTCTCATGCATGTTTAAGTTAATTGCCCCTCTATTTTAAGTCCTTTTGAGCTTCGAATCATATTCTATAGTCTATATTTTTATCGTCACTCCAAAAGGCCCCATGGATTAAGGAGTGTCTTGCAAGATGGGTTGTAATGTGATACTGAGGAAGAAAAGAATGGAGATTTTAGACGTCTGTTGAAAAGTGTTTGAGCTCAAAAGAAAAGGAATGAAAAAAAAAAAGAAATAACAAAAGAATGAAAAAAACAAAATATACACTTGTAATGTGTATACATGTATATGGGTAAAAATAGTTGCCTTTACTTTGTCAATTAGGACATCCATAGAACCAATGTTTTGGACATGAGTCCCTACGGTGAATGTGTGAAAGCTAGTGCCCCTAGGTAAAAGAAATGCAAGTTTAGGACATCCTTAAAGTTTTATTTTTAGGCATCTTAGTTGATCTATTAATTTCTTAATTGTTTTGATGTTTGATTGTTGGTGCTTCAATCAGAGCAGGAAGAAAACAAATTGAGGGTCGTATAAAGCTTTTTCAAGTTCATTATGGTCTAAGAAGAAGGTTAAGAATGTTTTTAAAATTGTCTTATGAATTGAATATACTTGTGTGATTTATACTTGTGTGATTTTCTTTCTTGCAAATATTGTTCTTGAAATGCATCAAGACTGAAGTCATATTTCGTTAAGCTGAGCAAACATTTTATTTTTCTGCCTTGCTCAAGGATGACCAAGAATTAAGTTGGGGGAGATTTGATAGCATCGTAAATATGTTATCTTACTAAGGTTAACTCGGGTTCGTTGTGTAGTTTAATGTGTTTAATCGATGATTTTATAGGTATTGAGCACTAGAGAGGTAGATTTGAGCTTTGGGATAAAAATCAAGCTAAAATGAAGCATTTGAAGCCCAAATAAAGTGTCTAGGTCAAAGTAGATGTAGTATTACAAAAATGCTTCTAGAGACCTATCACTGTGGCACTAGATGACAGCGCCATTCACAGTATAACATCACAAAAGGACAAGCATTGTTGCACTGTCTTGTGGTGCCACAACGCCATCTAAAATCTGGATAGAATGTTGCAAAAAGAAAATCCATATAACTGCTATGCTAGGTCTCTAACAGTAGCGCTGCAAAAGGAAAATACTGTCGGGCAAGTTGGCTAAGCACTTGCATGACTTTGATGATTATCTTTAACGTCCAATTAACAAGTATGTACATGGTTGGATCTGAATACTTACGCTAGACATTCTCTCATTAATATGTTCCGTTTCAACCCTTGCCTTTACTTTTCTTGCTATTTATATTCCTTAAAAAACAATTACAAACCCTCCCTTCTGGTTACCATAAGAAACTTGAATCTTGATTAGAAGAGAACACAGTGCTCCCTATGGATCGACCCTAACCTACTTGTTGAGAATCCCACATTAGAAAAATTAAGGGACCTCACACTCTTCATAAGATAGATGGGCTACTCCTCTTATTGGCAATTGGTTTTGAGATGGAAGCCCATATTCTTTGATATGGTATCAGAGCCCATAAAGCCCAAACGGGTATTCGGTTCAATAAAATAAAATTGGGATCTGATCAAAAATGGTGAACCCAAAAGAATCCCACATTGGAAAAATTAATGGAAGCCCATATTCTTTGATAAATCATGTTCGAATCATGCTTTTAGATGACTAATCTGTCACATTAATCACACATACATTGCATATAGCTTCAAGCAAAGAGTAGAAAACAAGAAAATAAAAAAAATTCATGAATATTCCATCAAATTCTCACAAAAACCATAAATAAAGTGCCCAACAAACCTTTAAATTGATGTTTTGTGCCTAATTGTTCACTGAACCTCGAATCCTGGACCCTAAATCTTCAAATACGAAGCATGTACATGAAAATCCCATTAGTTTCAACTAAAGTAGACCAAAATCGAGCCTAATGCTCATAAATCTGTCCAAAATCTCCACCCTCGAAACCTAGAAATGAAAGTGTAGACCAAAATCGATGCTACGCCATTTGGTGCTCTCGGCCACATAGCGCCACCTAGTGCTACTCCTAGGGGCGTTTTGGTCTTTCATCCTCCCTTGAAGCCCTGAATGCTCTATTAAGCGTCCAAAAGCTCCAAATTAACCCTCAACTATCCATAACACCTCGGAATGCACGTAATGCTCAAATTTCTACAAATATAAACATTTAAACTCTTTAATCAATCTGAACGAGTGAGATTAAAGGCACTAAGATAGCTCATTTAGGGAGCTATCAAATCACCCAAACTGGTTAACATCATACCTTAGCCAATACATACGTCATCAAAGACTCCTCTTGAAGCAATACCTTCCTCCTTGAAATCTTCCATTTCCACAAGATCTTCCTTGTTATGACTCTGATAAGGATCCGGTTTATGAGAATCTTCTTTGAAAGATATGAAGGGAGTAGGGAAGGGGAATTTTAGAGAACCTTTCTCAAAGTTTGGGAGAAGTTTTTCTAGAATCTCTGCAGAATGATTACAAAGATTATGTTTGAAGGGATCGAATCCCAATGTGGAAGCGTCTCAATGCCTTGTGCCATTAATTTGGTTTGGTAAACAGAAAAAATACAGAAGAAGAATAAACATAAACAATAAACTAAGCATGCCTTTTGAAAGTAAAAATAAACACAGAGAGAAGAGGACTTACCTTGAAGACTTTCTTCTTGGTGTTTCCTCTGCATGAATTCCTTCCACGAATAATATGCAATAGGACACTACCAGTTGACTACCTTGCTATTCTCAAGCAAGGATCTGGATTGTGGGATCTAAGATCTTCTTGGAATAAAGGAAGCGAAGTAATTTTTTTTTTACAGAAAATTGTTCTCTGTGTTCTTGAAAGAATGAGAGATCTAGAGAGAATAGAAAATCATAGTATGTTTTTCAAAAACTAAACTCCTCTAATAATTTAAGTGAAATAGAGAAGGAGGGAGTTAGAATAACTCCCCATCCACGTTGAAGTTAACCCGCTAATGGCAAGTTAATTTTATTATTTAATAAATAAATATATATTAATCATATTTCATATAATTAATTAATTTATTTATTAATTTATTTAAATATCATATATTTAATTAATTATGCACTTGAATCATATTAAAATGCATATACCTTTCACAACTTATAGTTTAAATATGAATCACATTCATATTAATTTTATCCTATAGTTTTTATATGAATCTCATTCATATAAGTAATATTTGAATCTTATTCAAATATCTCTCTCTCTTATATTATGTAGTTTAATTTTGAATCTCATTCAAAATTAAGTTAGATTCAAAATTAAGTTTATATTATGTATCCATATACATAATATTAATTGTATATCATACATTTAATTTACATTCCCTTATTTAATTTGAACAATTCAAACTATTTCAAGACTAAATGATCCTTGTGTTACCCTTATTGAGCTAGCAATGGGACTTTGTGGACCTATAGATTAGAAGCTTCAATGATTTTAGATTAATTAATTAAACTCTTTAATTAAATTAATCAACATCCATTAACTTTGGGTCACTCCACTAAAGACCCATAGCTGCACTCTTCGTACTGTAGATATATATCTATGTCCATGGATATAACCAATTACCAGTAAGTCTATTCTTCACAAATTGCTCATAATTACAACTAGCTCAAATTACCGTTTTACTTCTAGAATTACCTCTTACTTCTTAAGTTCTACTAATACTCTAATGAACAATTTGTTTATGGTCCTACCATAAACAAAATCCCTCTTCGGCCAATGAGAGGGATGGGCCCCATTGTTCAAGGCCCGAAGTTAGCACTTAAGGGAGCAATTCATCTAATTACCATAAAGATGAAAATGAGTGAATTTCATCTTGTGTAGTTACGTTCCCAGCTCTCTACTAGGACAAGTTCCCATGGTAGGCTTATTGAGTCGGCGAGACGAGCCACTCTCACCCATATGAATTAAAGGACTGCCCTTATAGACAAGAGTCCATAACTCACTCACGATTGAGATCGGGTTACTTATAATCATCCTATGAAATGTTAATATCTTCAGTCAACGGTGTTATAATGAAAGATTAATCATTTCACGGTCCGGTCTTATACAAACTCTTTGTATAGGATATTCCCACTCACATGTCTCAATATGAATGATTTGGATCAAATCGTTGTAATACTTACAACTCTTCTAACATTTATAAAGTGGGTCGTATCCGCAGTATGACCAAGATAAGACACCCAACCTTATTCATAAACTGCAGACATTTTAGGTTATTACTTAAACATGATTCACTTGTATGTCTACCACATACTGTTCAAGCTACATGAAATAACTCAGGATCTTAGTTTATTGGATTGAGTTAATGCAATCTAAATGTCAAATAAAATACTACTTATTGGATTGAGTTAATGCAATCTAAATGTCAAATAAAATACTACTTATTTTATCTTAGTTCAAGCTACATTTGATCCTTGTTGGTCGTGGTGAGCTAGCAATGGGACCTTATGGACGTACAAATTACAAGCTCCAACGATCAAAGATTAATTAACTAAACTCTTTAATTAATTAATTTAATTAATCTTCATTCATTAACTACAACACAAACCATTATAGACCAATAGTTGCACTCTTGTCCACTATAGGACAAGTTGTGTCCAGGGATATAATCATTATAAGCAAGTCAATCCTTAACGAGTTGTTCGTAAATATAGCTAGTTCAAAAGTCTGTTTTACCCCTACAGTTTCCTCTTTTCACCACTAATCCTCTAATGAACAATTTGTTTATGGTCCAACCATTAACTAAGTCCCTCTCGGGCCAGTGAGAGGGTAGGACCTCTTGTTTAAGTCTCAGAGTCAGCACTAAGATAACTACTCATTTACTTACCCTATATCGGAAGGAGTGATTTCCATCTTGTGAAGTTATGTTCCCAGCTCCCTATTCGGTAAAGTCCCCAAAATGGTAGGCATGTTGATTCAGCAACTCAAGCCACTCTCACCCATGCAAATCAAAAGATGAGCTCTCACAGATTGAAGTTCATAACTCACTCAGGATTAAGATCAAGTCACACATGATTTAAAAAGAGAGATTAATTATTTCGCGGTTCGGTCTTATACAAACTCTTTGTATAGGATACCCCACTCACATGTCTCCACATGAACGATTTGGATCAAATTGTTTGTAACTATTATAAAGTGGGTCGTATCTATAATGTTACCAGGATAAGTCACCCAACCTTATGTTGGGTTTTATGCCCTAAGCTTGTGGTTTGTAAATAAATAAACAATTTATCGATTATTAATAAAATAATTTGTTATTTTATTTTGTGTTTTAAATATACATATTTAAATCCAATAAAGCAAAATCCAAGGTTATTTACATGACATTTGAACAGTATGTAGTTGACATACAAGTGGATCATGTTCAAATAATAATCTAAAGGGTCCATAGTATATGGATAAGGTTGGGTGCCTTA
Organism: Lagenaria siceraria; assembly: GCA_002890555.2. Lineage (NCBI taxonomy): Eukaryota > Viridiplantae > Streptophyta > Magnoliopsida > Cucurbitales > Cucurbitaceae > Lagenaria > Lagenaria siceraria. Next base: position 14,405,325 of record CM016483.1, on the reverse strand, counting down.
TCTTAGGAACGCTACGGATACGACCCACTTTGTAATTGTTACAAACGATGTGACTCAAGTAGTTCATGTGTTGACATGCGAGTAGGGGCATCATATACAATGAGTTTGTATAAGACTGGAGTGTGAAATCATTAATCTCTCTTTATAAATTTGTTGACTAAAGAGATTAATATTTCACAGGATGATTATATGTAACTCAATCCTAATCTTGAATGAGTTATGAACTTCTGCCTATGAGGGCTCATCCTTTGATTTACATGGGTGGGAGTGGCCCGCGTTGCCAACTCAATAAGCCTACCATTTTGGTGACTTGACCGAGTGGGGAGTTGGGAACATAACTTCACAAGATGAAATTCATTCCTTCTCCTATAGGGTAAGTAGATGATTAGAAGTTCCCTTAATTGCTGTTCTGAGACTTGAACAATGGAACTCCACCCTCTTATTGTTCCGAGACTTGAGATGGAATGTGTTTCAAATATTAAATTAATATGAATGAGATTCATATTAAAACTATAGGCCATGTTCGAAGTATCGTGTCGATGGAAATATCGAGGTTGCGGTTTTATGAAAATATCGATGGAAATATCGATATATAGATGAAAATTGTTATAATTAATTAATGAACTTTGATTGTGGCTTAACTAGACTATTATTGACCATTTTTAATCATCATTTCTATAAAATAAGACAACATTTTAATGTATATTATAAATATCAGTGTAAATATCGATGTGAGATTAGAAATTTAAAAAATAAATGAAAAAATAATTGGAAAATAATATCAAATATTGGTATTTAATTTCAAAATTAAATGACTTGAAATATTTGAATACAAAATAATTTTAAATTTTTTATTATAAAATGAAGTGGATACAAAAATTATAGTATTAAACTTATATTACATAACATAACATAATAAGGATACAAAAAATCATAACATTAAATTTTCTAAGAAAAAATCATAACATTAAACATAAGAGGGATATAAAAAGCACAAAAATTCTATCAGAGTCTATCAGTGATAGAAATGATAGAAGTCTATCATTGATAGATGCTGATAGAAGTCTATCAATGTCTATCAATATTTTTTTTTGCTATTTTTTGTAAATAGTTTGATATTTTTTCTATCTATGAAAATCTCCCTCAATATAAAATAGTTATATTGATATAATTAATGTTTAAGGGTGCCAACATTTGGTCCAATTTTTTGTTTAATTTATTTATGCATGTGATGTATGTTTAAATTAAATATATTGCGTAATGTATGTCATATAATTTTAAAATCCCACCTTAGGATAAACATTATCATGCATTTTTTTTAATGTAAGTGTTATATTATATAGTTGCATGATTGATTAAGCATGCACTAATAACATGTCCATGCATCATACTATATTATAATTGTTATAGTATATAGTTTGGTTAAAGGATATGAATGTTTTCATTACTTTATATGATATAAATGTTATGTTATGTAATGAAAATGGAGATGCATGAAGCATGACATTACATAGAATTTATAATTGTTCTATTTCATGTATGTCATTAGATGCATGTTTAGGTTTTAATTGTTTCACTAAATTTTTATAAGTATTGTGGGTTTAATGAAATTAGAATTAAAAATCTATAATCAAGAGTTGCATGCTAACATAGGTTAAAATTAATTTTAAATGTTTAAAATTAATTTCACATAGACCTATATTGAATTATTTCTAATTTGATTAGAAATAGGTTAATTTTTTAAATTTGTTTTAATAGGAGTAATATGAATCTTTTAAAAGACTAAATTTATAAAATAATTATCTTTAAGAGACCTTTGTCTAAGGAAGGTTTTGTCTAAGGTTGAAATTTTTAAACGGATAGAAATGGAACACCCTTACTTGGAAACCAACCTGAAAGGTGAATTAGACAAATATTTTATAAGCATGCAATTAATGATTTAGTTTATTAAAGTGTTTAATGGACAAAATAATCTTTTGTTAAACTATCCAATATAAAAGTTATATTGGGCCAATTTAACAATAGACTTAGTTAAATTAATTAGTTGATTTTTTTTTTAGTTGATAAACCCTAGGTTCAAAACCCTCTGTGGAAGGAAAATGATGTATATGATATGTCAATTTCCTTTTACGTTTCTCCCTTAACAATTCACACCGTGAGATCTATGTTATGCCTCGATGCTTGTGTCCACCTACAGATGGTGTTTGCATAAATCAATACCAAGGTAAACGAAGAGAGTGTTTATAGTAAGTGGAAGAGGGACATGCGTCAACACTTCCCGCGGTCTCCTTCATTGGTTTAAAGTTAGGTTTCATGCTCGGCCTCGTGACACCTTTTCTTGTGTTCCCCAACGGATGGTGTTTGCATGAAGCTAAACTCAAAACTCCAGTAATGGATAAGATTGCTTTAGTTTTTGCCTCAATCGGTTGGCTCATTGGAGCGGAACTCTAGGATCTAAAATGAAGGGATACATTTACAAGAAATTGTTAAGCAAGTTAATGGTTTCTTTATCGAACAATAATGACTAATTGTTATAAGAATAAGAGTTATTCTGATGTACTAATTGGTTGGGAGTGTCTCAATTCAGTGAAGGGATGACTGACTACCCTACGGTGGCGTTTATCCTGACTCACTGAAGAATCATTGCAAAATTAGATGTCAAATAGGGTACATTAGGTTTTTTGCTAAATTGATTGGTTTTAAAAGGTTTTTTTTTTTGCATGTAACTAATATAGGTAATTTGATTTTCTCAGCAAACTTCAATATGACTAGTGCTACTTTGAATCTTCAAAGTGCTGACAAATTAAATTGATAAATACACTAGCTGAAAAAAATACTATCAACACTGTATTGATAATCGATGACTTGCGATTTGTTCTCGTTGAGGAGTGTCCTCAAGTCAGCTGCTAATGAAGCCTAAAATATTCAGGAGGCATATGAGCGGTAGATCAGGGCAAATGAGAAGGCCCAAGCGTATATCTTGGTCAGCTTGTCTGAAGTGTTGGCCAAGAAGCATAAGAACATGCTCACAGCCCATGAGATCATAGAGTCCTTAAGGGGAATGTTTGGATAGTCGTCCATATAGCTCAAGCATGACGCTCTCAAATATATCTTTAATGCCCGTATGCAAGAAGAGATAATTGTTTGTGAACATGTTTTGAACATGATGGTCCACTTTAACGTGACAGAGATGAATGGTTCTGTCATCGATGAAGTCAATCAAGTTAGCTTCATTTTGAAAACTTTGCCTAAAAGTTTCCTCCAGTTTCGTATTAATGTCGTTATGAATAGAATAACTACAACATGACCACCCTGCTCAATGAGCTGTAGACTTATCAGTCCTTGATGAAAGTCAAGGAATAGAAACACAAGGGTGAGGCAAATGTTGTTTTGTCCTCCAGAAAGTTCTACAGATGTTCATCTTCTGGAACTAAGTTTGCACCTTCTTCCCCCGACATAAAAAAGTGGAAGAAGAAGAAGAAAGGTCAAGGGAAATCTAACCTCGCTGCTGCCCAAAAGGGTAAGAAAGCCAAGTCTGCAAAGGGAATACGTTTCCATTGCAATCAGGAGGGACATTAGAAGAGGAATTGTCCCAAATATTTAGCATAAAAGAAGAAGGTCAAACAAGGTAAATGTGATTTACACGTATTGGAAATTTGTTTAGTGGAGAATGATGATTCAACCAAGATAATTGATTCTGGCGCCACTAATCATGTTTGTTCTTCCTTTCAGGGAATTAGTTCCTAGCGATAGTTGGAGACTGGTGAGATGACGATTCGGGTTGGAACTTGGCATGTTGTCTTGGTTATGGTAGTGGGAGGACTTCGTCTTTGTTTATAGAAATCTTATCTTTTATTACAAAATGTATATGTAGTTCCTAATTTAAAAAGGAACTTGATTTCTGTAAAGTACTTGTTAGAACAAAACTATTTCTTATTTTCTAATGTAAATAAAGTGTTTATTTACGAGAATGATGTTCAAATTTGTTCTGCAAAGTTAGAAAATTATCTTTATGTGCTAAGGACATTAGCATCTAAGTCTCTCCTTAATACTGAAATGTTTAGAGTTGTTGTAACTCAAAATAAAAGACAAAAAGTTTCTCCTAAAGAAAAAGCCCATCTTTGGAACTTAAGGTTAGATCACATAAATCTCATTAGGATTGAGATGTTAGCTAAGAATGGACTTCTAAGTGAGCTAAAAGAAAATTCTCTACCAGTATGTGAGTTGTGCCTTGAGGGCAAAATGACTAAGAGACCTTTTACTGGAAAAGGTCACAAAGCCAAAGAACCCTTAGAACTTGTACATTCAGAACTTTGCGGTTCTATGAATGTCAAGGCAAGAGGAGAGTTTGAATATTTCATTACCTTTACTGATGATTTAATGCATCATAAGTCTGAAGCCCTTAAAAAGTTCAAGAGCCATTAAAAATCCAAAGAAAACAACCTAAAACTAGAAAAGAGGAGGAGGAGGAGAAGGAGGAGAAGAAGAAGAAGAAGAAGAAGAAGAAGAAGAAAAAAAGCCTGGAAGAACCTCCACAGCTCGTGCTGGAGGCTCCCCAAAACTCTCATCTCCTTAAACCCTAAAAATAGAATGTTTTATATAGAAAAACACTGGTGCCATGACGCTATAAGGAAGCGTCACGACGTTGCAACCCTTGAAGTTGTAGTGCTACGTGCAACGCCTGGCAAGCGCTGTAGCACTACACAGATGTGTGCCTACTGCTTTTGGCGCCAGGCGTTGCGCCTACCCTGCCTTGGTTAGTTTTGATCTTTTTGCTTCCGTTTGTTGCTAACTGCTTCGTTTAAGCCCAAAAATGCATCCAAATCATCCCAAAGGGTTCCTATGCTCAATAATTTATCTAATTACTGGAGTAAACGTTAAATACATTGAAACTAGCATGATTTAAGCTGAGAAAAATAGCTCATTTTCAAAGCTATCACTCCTGAATTTGAGATTGTGCAGTGCCACGACGCTCAATTGTAGCGTCGGGCGGTGCTATGCCAGTTGAAAGGGAAGAAGGATTGATTGTATAGTAGTGTCGCGATGCTATCTTAGAGCATCACGGTGCTAGTCTATTTTTAGAAAGTCCTCGTTGATCAAACAAACTTTTTTTCTATAAATTCAAGAGTCATTAGCAACCTCAAGATACAAAATTCCAAAGCCCTAAAGTGTGTTTTAGTTGCAAAAGAGACAAGAAAATATGAGGGAAAGAGTGTGGAGGGGGTTCGAGATCCCAAGGTGCTAACTAAGGCGAGATTGACAGATTCCAATGACGAAAAAATGTTTCAATAGTAGAATTTTCTTATTCTTTTTATTCCCTTTATTGTTTGTGTCTTCAAATCTGTGTGAGAATACGTGTTTGATGGCTATGAATGGCTAAACTCTTTAGTTTTAGGGTGTTGATGATTTAATTATGAATTTAAGTTAATGGTTGAGTCTTTTTATGGATGTTGTTGAATGATATGCTTTTCAATGTTATTGTGCTTTAATTTTTATTGATTGACCTTCAATGAATATCTGGTTAGATGTATGATTGAGTTATTGTATGTTTAATCGGATCTACAACATTGAATTATTATTAATCTATCAGGAAAATAGTTAGGTTAATAATGAAAGTTGTTGATGACGTTGCTTAGTGCTTCATGTTTCAATTTGGTTTCAAGAAGTTAGAAATTGTTTAGGTTGCATTAGAAAATATTGGTTTTTATAAGAAATAATCTAGATCTTAGTTTCTAGATTTAAGCATATTGTTTATACATGATTCCATTGTTAGCTTTATGAGCTTCAATCTTACTATATGTTTTGATGATAACAAACGTTTATTTACTAATAATTTTAATGTTTTAAAATGTCCATAGCATAGAGGTCGAAGAAAATTCCAACGCATTTTGAATCACTCAAATCAGATATCAAACGAAGAAGTTGTGGTCAAAGAAGATTTAAAAGAAAATTCATATATGGCGATGATGTGGTACACGTAGACCAATCACGTGACAATACGCGTTGAATAGATGGTACACATGTGGCGAATCAAATAATTAGACAGCTCAAATCGTGACACGTGGCGTTATATGAATATTCATTTTTAAAATTAAAAAGAAACTACAGAATTATTTTGAGAAATTTTCACAGATAGAAAAATGTCAAAGTATTTACAAAAAATAGTAAAAAAAATACTGATAGACATTGATAGACTTCTATCAACCTCTATTAATGATAGACTTTTATCATCTCTATCATTGATAGACCTTGATAGCCTTCTATCAGCGTCTATCACAACTATCTAAAAATTTTGCTATTTTGTGTAAATAGTTTCCCTTATTTTTTTATTTTTAAAAATTTCCCTATTATTTTTGTTAATATTTAAAAGGAATTCAAAATAAGAAGGAAAATGGGGTAAAACTTTCCAAAGACTACTTTCCTTTTTTTTAAAAAATTATAATTTAATTTAATTTAATTTATTACTGTTATTATTATTATTATTATTCGTGTTTCTTTCTTTTACCATTTGATCTCCACCCTTTATTTCTTTAAGCCATCATCCAATGACCATTTTTAAATACTACTTTTTATATTCTTTTTGGCCAAAATTTTCTTTAAATTTCAACAATTCTCATCTTAAAAAATTAATCATTTATCAATTTCTAAAATCTCTCATCTCCCAATCTTATTGAAATTTCTATCCAAATTCTTCATTGTTTATCTACACCTTCAAAGTTTCATATATTCTTGAAATTATTTTTTTAGAGAAAGTTTGTTTTGAGAGATATATTATATTTGAGTGCTTAGAATTTGTGTAATCTACTCTTGTAAGAGTTTTATTTTTGTGTGATTCAATTTCATTATTTCATTATTGGGTTTTGTAATAAGGTATAGGTGCACCTTGGGTTGAGTGTAGTGGTTTAATCCTGAAACCCGAGAAAGGATTTGTAGTGGTTTGATCTTGAACCCATTGAAAAAGATTGGAATAGGTTAGATCTTGAACCTACAAGGATTTGTAGTGGTTTGATCTTGAACCCATTGAAAAAGATTGGAATAGGTTAGATCTTGAACCTACAAAAAGATCGGAAGTGGTTTGACTATTGAATCCATAAAAAGAGTAGTAAATCGGTTTGGTTCTCACCCGTAAGAGAATTCGTTCAGTAAAATACCCAAGAAGAAGTCTGGGGGAGTAGAGTAGGGATTTCAAACCACTATAAAAATCACCGGTATCATTTCTTTCTCTCTACTTTTTTAATTTCTTCAATTTATTTATTTGTATCCCTAATTATTTCATTCATATTTAAATTTCTTTAGATTGAATTGGTTTCATTTAAATTTCTTAGAAAAGTTTTAAGTTTTTCAAGCAACCTTATTCATTCCCCTTTAGTGTTGCCATACGATCCTACATCCATGAAAACCAAAAGATGACCTGATGAAGTAATTAATGAAATCAAGACCTAGGACACTTTTGTCTCTTGGATTTCCAACGTGTTTTTACTTTCCTTATTTGTTTTCACATATTAAAACTCACACTCGATTTTGAATCCTTAAATAAAGTTGAAACAATTCTTGAATGGCTAGACTTAACTGTATAATTTGATCTCCAGTGAAACGATACTCGATCTCTTGACCGTTTTAACTATACTATTATTTGATGTGTGCGTTTGCGCTTACATCAGCAAGTTCACAAACCATATCTTCAAACGCCATACCATGGCTCAGAGTTTGAGGATATAGGATATGTTGCTCATCTTGGCCTCTCCTAGCAAAACTGATCCTCCAATTTAGGATATTGCGTACGAGGATCGTCAAAGGAGAAATACAGGCTAGGCAACTCCTACAAGGGGTAGACGTCATGCACAAAGGTACACTACAGCTAAGGACATGCTTCAGAAGGGTGACCTTGAAGTGTAACGAGCAAACTCTACATGCCTCCTTATCCTGCAATTCCCTAACAGCCAAATCTCAAACAATAGCGAGGTTTTCTCATAAATTTGAATCCTAAGCTCATTAAACTCACTAATATCTTCATCGTGTTGAGTGACTTGCCTTCCACATATCGCATATACATTCGAAGGGCGTCATCTGCCATCTTAGAATAAGTAGACACAAAGAAAAAGGAAAGTCTTTTTAGGTTTTTAAATTTAAAATACAAATTTAATAAAGAAAAATTAATTGGCATTGTCTCCCAGACAACAACGCCAATTTGGCGGCGAGAACTTGTCGAGGGTTCTCACAAAGAAAAAAGCCTCGTGCATTGCAACGTTGTGGCATGAAGTGCTACAAAAAACCATGTAGCCTCGGGTGATCTCAACCACACAGCGCTGTCGAGAGCCACGTAATGCTACTCCCAGGGGCGTTTTGGTCTTTTATCCTCCCTTGAAGCCTCAAATACTCGATTAAGCTCCCAAAAGTTCTAAATTAACTCTGAATCATCCATAACGCTGTGAAATGCACATAATGCTCAAATTTCTACAAATATAAACATTTAAGCTCATTAATCAATATAAGCAAGCAAGAATAGAGGCATTCAGATAGCTCATTTAGGAATCTATCAAAAAGTTTCCTCGGTCTAGCTTAATTATGGTGTTTGATTAAGCAAGGAGGAGGGCTACAAAAATGTTGGGTTTACACTAAGAGAAGGAGATGCAAAAGAGAAAGATGATGCATTTGCCATGATAGGCTCACAATTGAGGAGAGAATATTTTCTCTTTCTTTTACTAAATTCTAGTTTTTAGTATATTGTGCTTTACATATAGTGAAGACTTTAAACTTTTTGCCAACATGCGCATAGTTTAACTGGGATGAGCTTGTACTATCAACTTCGATGTCTGATATTTGATCCCCACATAAATATTGTTAAAAAAATACATAAGAGATTATAAGCTTTAGGTTTTATAGAGTGAACAAGAGTAAGGAAAACATCAAACAAAGTTATCATAAGGCTACAATAAGAACCTATTGCAATTAATGAGAATTACAGTCGTGACGTGCATTTTTTTGTTTCAATTTATCATTTTTTTTCTATTTACATAAACTAATTTAGTCTCATTTGATAACCATTTGGTTTTTGTTATTTTCTTTTTTAAAATGAAGCATATTTCCTCTCAATTTCTTATAATAGTTTTCATCTTTCGTAAGTAAAAGAGTTGAATTCTTAACCAAATTCCATAAAAAAAAACAATATTTTAAAAGCTATTTTTTTTAGTTTTTAAAATTAAGGTCACGCTTGGTAACCATTTATGCCCAGTTTGATATCATTTGATTTTTGGTTTTTTGTTTTTTAAAATTAAGCCTATAAACTCGTCTTCCATCACTAAGTTTCTTACTTTTTATCTACTTTTTACCATTGTTTTAAAAAATCAAGCCAAATTTTAGAAACTATAAAAAGTAGTTTTTAAAAACTTATTTTTGTTTTTGAAATTTATCTAAGATTACAACTCTTGTACTAGAGTAGGATGCTAATCATGGTAAAAATTGGGAGAAACTAGGCTTAATTTTCACAAACCAAAAATAAAAAATGAAGGCCCCGTTTGGTAACCATTTCTTTTTTGGTTTTTGGTTTTTGGTTTTTGAAAATTAAGCATGTTTCCTTTCATTTTCTTACCATGGCTTGTATCAATTTTAAGTAGAAGAGTTGCATTTTTAGCCAAATTCTACAAACAAATATAAGTTTCTAAAAACTACTTTTTTAGTTTTCAAATTTTGACTTAGTTTTTAAAAATATGGGTAAAAAGTAGATATCAAAGCAAGAGATTTAGAGGGGGAAGAGATGTTTATAAACTTAATTTTCAAAAACTAAAAATAAAAAATGAAATGGTTACCAAATGGGGCCTTAATTTCTTGTTTTTTAGTTTTTGAAAAATAAGAATTCAACACTAGTTTTACCTCTAAATTCTTTGTTTTATTATCTACTTCCTACCAATGTTTTCAAAACCCAAGCAAAGTTTTGAAAACTAAAAGAAGTAGGCCCCATTTGATAACCATTTGATTTTTTGTTTAAAAATTTGTTTTTGGTTTTCATTTTTTGAAAAAAAAAAACCATACATGTTTGGTTACTGTTTTTTGTTTTCTATTTTTTTTAAGAAAAAACTAAAAAACATATTTGGTAATTGTTATTTGTTTTCTATTTTTTACAATTTCAAACAAAAAATATGTTTGATATTTGTGTTTTTTTTAAAAAAAAATAAAATAAGTTTTGGTGATTTGTTTAGTTTATACTTTTTTATATGTATTAAAGAAAATACACTATTTTTACCATATAATTTCCTTTTAAATATACACAGTTATAAAATTATATCTTTATTTTTTTAAAAAAATCTATTTTGATAAAAACATTATCAATATTTGATAGGCACGGATTCACAAATCAAATGAAGAAAAATAGAAAAAATAAACATATATCGATAAAATACAAGAAATAGTTTCATTTTAGATAATAAGGAATTGAGTATATAAATTAAAAAACATGCACACAAATTAATTTTATTCATATTTTCCAACAATTTTAAAATTGTTTAAATCAAAGTAAGGTATTATTGTTAATATGAAAAAGGAGAATTGAGGTGGAAATGAAGTGTAAAAAAAAGAAAATATTTTAGATATTATTTACCCCAAATTTCATTTAAAAAGTGGAAAAGAAATAAGAATGGAAAATAAAGAAGTCTATGAGGTTCGAATTTGGGAAAGCAAATATCTTGGCCTATCGCCTAACTACTGGGCTAGAAGAGGTTTCCAGTTTTACGAAACCCGCGCATTTTAAAAAATGGAAAACTATTTATGAAGAACGATTTTTTTCTCGATTTTTGGAAATTTATAAACATTTTTAAAAACGTTTCTAAAATATAAAATAACAGAAAACTCAAATGGATACTAAACAGATTTATTTTTGAAAACTAAAAACCAAAAACTAAATAATTATCAAACGGGGCCTAAATAATTACCAAACGATGGCTTATTTTTACTTTAACACTGTACACACTTTTTTTTATGACAGTAATTTAATGGCTAATGAATTCAAATTTAAATAATTGACATAAAATGACAATGAAAAGTGAGATAATTTATGGAAAATATAAAATTAAATGTATTATTCATCTCAATAATTAGCTGAAGAGGTTAAGAGGGTATTTATAATAACCTTTGATACTAACAGAATGCTAACAAACTGGAACTAACATAATAACCGATACTTATCACAATATCCTCCCTCAAACTTATGACTCTAAAGAAGACATAAGTTTGGACTGCAGAAAACAAAAACGATCATACGTCAAAGGTTTAGTAAGTATATCAGCAAGCTGTAGCTGAGTAGAGACATGCTTCAACACTATATCATTCCAGACAACTTTTTTCCTGATGAAATGAAAATCAACTTCAACATGCTTAGTGCGACCATGAAAAACTGCATTATGAGCAAGTTGAATTGTTGACTTGTTGTCACACCAGATTATAGGAGGAATTGAGGCAAAAATATATGGGTCTCTGAGCAACTGTCGAACCCAAAAAAGATCAGCCGCAGTGGTAGTTAAAGCCCTGTATTAAGCTCCTGTAGAACTCCTTGAAACAATACTTATTGGGGTTGATGCCCTAAATCTCGTGATCTTGTATCTTGTAAACTTGTATTGTACAAATCAAATTATTTATTTAATAAAATAATTATTATTTTATTTGACATTTAATTGAGCTAACCCAAAAAAAAACCAATAAACTAAGATCCTAGGTTGTTAGTAGTAACTTAAACATGTATGTAGAGACATACAAGTGGATCGTGTTTAACTGATAACCTAAACGGTCTGTAGTAGATGGATAAGGCTGGGTACCTTATCTTGGTAACACTATGGATACGGCCCACTTTGTGATTGTTACAAGTGTTGTAAAGTGTCACAAACGTTTAGATCCTAAATGTTCATGTAGAGACATGTGAGTGAAGGTATCCTATATATGTGAGACATATATAAGACCAGACTGTGAAATGATTAGTCTCCCGTATTAACACTGTTACTTAATGAGACTTACATTTCATTAGGATGATCATAGGTGACTCGACCTTAATCCTAAGTGAGTTGTAAACTCCTGCTTGTGAGGGCAATCCTTTGATTTGTATGGGTGAGAGTGGTCAGGTTTGCCGATTCAATAAGCCTACCACTTTGAGGATTTGTCCGAGCAGTCAGTTGGGAACTCAACTATACAAGAAGAAATTCATGTCTTATGAATTGCTCCCTTAATAGCTGATGTCGGGTCTTGAACAATGAGGCGCCTCACCCTCTTACTGGCCAGGGAGGGGTCTAACTCATAGTTGGACTATGATTAAATTGTCCGTTAGAGGGATCAGTGGTACTTAAGGAGTTAGAGGTAACACAGAAGTAAAATGATAATTTGACACAGCTGTTGTTACGAGCAATTTGTGAAGGGTCGACTTGTTGTTGATTGATTATATCCGTGGACATAGAAATATATCTACAGTAAGAAGAGTGCAGTTGTCGATTTTTAGTGGAATGGCCGACAATTAATGAATGTTGATTAATTTAATTAAAGAGTTTAATTAATTAATCTCGTCGCCTTGGAGCTTCAAACTGATAGGTCCATTAAGTCCACTTACTATCTCATATTAGGTTAAGATGACAGTCAGTTGTCTTGGTTTAATTTGAATTGTTCAAATTAAGTTAAGGAAATTAATTGTATGAGATACAATTAAATAATGTATATTGATACATTATAATATAAAGTAGATTTTTATATGAAATGTAAAAATTAAAATTTATAATATACATGAGAGAAATATTTGAATAAGATTCAAATATTAAATATTAGGAAAATTGTAATGGATATCTTTTTTATGGAAACTAACTAATAATATAGCATTTTTTAAAACAAATTGCAAATATATCATATCTTTTTCAATATCCTGCTTTACTTTTTATATATTCCTAAAATAGCCTTGATTTCAAAGGAAGAAATCACCTCGATTCTCTCTTCTCCATTCTCTAAAAAATAGAACACTCATTCGACGATCTTCTCCATAATTTAGGCGATTTTCTCTTCTCCATTCTCTCAATTTCAATTTTCTTCTCGATAGTTTCTGGAGATCCTACCAAAAACAGAGTGATTTTGCATTAGAATCTCTTTTCCATTTCCTTCGACAGGAGATTCTCTTTTGTTTGATTTTACGTCTTGCATTCAATAGTTCAATTTTTGACAGGCTCCTTATGCGATTAAATTTCTTCTTGGATTTGCTAGTGTGATCAAATTTAATTTAAGTTTTTGGATTTGTTTTCAATTTTTTTTCTCATCTTTTCAATTTATGCTTTTGTAGGCACGATTCATTTCTGTTTAGGCTCCTTGCCCATGCATATTTTTAAGTTTTTGGATTTGTTCTCAGATTTGATTTCCACTTTTTAGGCGATTCTTCATCAGTTTTTCCATTCAACTTCATCTAATTTTTTAAATTAGATTTAATTTGTGCTTTTGTAGGCTTCATTGATGTTTAATTGGAGTGTGTTGATTATACTAGTCAATTTGATGATTGTTGTTTAATTCAATTTGAGAATGTTAGTAGTCATTGTTGTTTAATTTAAATTTGATTTAATCTTAGAGGAAGAATCACAGACAATTCATCTACTTTGATTTTTCTTTTGAGGATCCATGAGTTTTTTTGCAAACAGTGATGAGCTTCTCAAGACTAATACCAGTGATATTAGTCTATCAATGATAGACTCGTATCCCAGTCTATCTGTGATATTAGTCTATTAGTGATAGACTCGTATCCTAGTCTATCACTGATAGACTCTGTCTTCTATCAATCTTATAAGTATAACAATAGAATAATAACTATAATTTGTGGAAGTCCATAGGGACTAACATGAATATACTACCTCCAATTTTCAAGCGTTGAGCAGGACGACCTCAAACAAAGAATAAAAAAGAAGCTTATCAATTGGAGAGGAGAAAGTCACTCAAAATGCAGTCATTGTCGTCGTGCTAGTCACAATCGTAGAAAGTGTAAATTTACACAATTTTTACAATGATGTAGGCATTATATTGTTGATAAGAATTATTCTGCTTGAAGAATAAAGAACATTCTTTTTTCCCTTTTTGTTAGTAGTAAATTCAATTTCTTTGTAACTTAAGTTTTTCAAAGATAACCTGCAATTTTTGTGAATACATTTTGAAATCTCAGTGATTAGTGTTGTCACTATGAAAAAAGTAGTAATAATATGAAGTAATAATGCACTTGGAAGTTTATCACTGATAGTTTCTATCAGTGATAGACTTTACTAATAGTTTTTATCAGTGATAGACTTCAACATGTATTAAAAAATAACATAACTTTTTCTCAATAAAAAGCACAAATGCACATAATTTTCAATGATTCGACATTTTTCTATATTAAAAAAAATCAAATACATATTAAAGAGAATAGCATAAATTTGAAGCAATATCACTGATACGGTCTATCACAATAACAACTGTTTAATCGCACATAACTTGAAATGATTTAACCTGTGATCCAACATTTTTCTGTCTATCAGTGATAGACTTCAGCATTCATATCATTGATAGATTTCAACATCCATTAAAGAGTCACATATGTTTAATTCTTATAAGTTTTACTCAATAGAAACATAAAGACACATAACTTGCAATGATTAAACCTGTGATCCAACACTTTTCTTTATTAATACCACAACATCGTACATGTGAAGGGAATGTCATTGTGAAGTTTATCATTGATCTTTTCTATCACTGAGATATTGAAAATATCCACAAAACTAAGGTACTTCAATATCCACAAAACTACTATATTATATTATTACATTTAAGAGGTTTTCAAGTCAAAACTAGAGGCATAATTCTTTATTCTGATTTGTTTTGGAGAAGCTTTCTTTTGGTCTTTTGCATTCTTCTGGTCTCTTGCAATCTTTTGGTCATTTGCATTTTCCAACATTTACTTTAACGGTTTAGGTTGTCTTTTCGACTTAACATTTTCAGCATTCTTTGCTATTTCCATAGTTTTCGTTCTTGTGTTTTCCTTTTCTTGAACAACCTGAAATGTCAATATTTAATTAGAAGCTTATAAATATATATTGAGTCTTCAATCATAAAACAATATAACAAATATGATAATCATAATATCTTCACTTTGTTATGTCATGCATCATTTTTTACCTATTTTTCACGTTCATTGTCTTTTTCTTTCTCATTATTTTCAATCTTCTGTAGATATTAGTTAGTAGTATACCAATGACAAGAATCATAGAAACTGTCAATAGTCTATCAGTGATAAAAAAAAACCTATCACTAATAGACTTTAATCACATTAAGAATAGTCTATCAGTGATAGGTGATAGACTTAAATCACAAACACACTTGAAATCTAAGATAACATCCTTCAAATCTATTAGTGATATAAACCTATCATTGATAAACTCTAATCAACAATGCCAAAAACACTAAAACTATGCATTTAATTACATTCCATGAACATAAATTCAACATCCTTCAAAGCTATTAGTGATAGAAACGTATCATTGATAGACTCTAATCAACAACACCAAAAAAACAACCATAGTGAAACTAAGCATTTACTTACATTCCATGAAAATAAATTCAACATCCAAGTGTATCAGTGATAGAAGCCTATAACTGATAGACTCTAATCAACAACATCAACCTATACATTTAGGTACTTTTTATGAAAATTAGTTCAACATTCTTGAAATAAATTCATTTATGAAGTCTATCAGCGATAGACTCTAGTAAGAAAAACAATAAAACTATACATTTACTTACTTTTCAATGCAATTTCACGACTAATTACACTATTAGAAAGGAATTTTACTGGAAATTGATTGATTCTCTCGTGCAAGCAATTATTTCACGACCGCTTTCTCCCGCACAATCAATTGATGGATGGAAACGGAACGTTGGCTGATGGATTTGGAAAGGTTAGACATACGATGAAACATTAGGACTTTTAGTTGATGAAATTTGGAGAAAGGTTTAGGGGTTTTTGAAAAAATAATTTTGAAATAATTTCGTCGATGAAACCGGAAGAATTGTTAGGGTTTCTAGTCGATCAAATTGATCGTGAGCTTGTATAAAAAAAAACTTGAAGCGGATGGATGAATTGTGAAGATGGATGGAAACGAATCATCAACTTGAAGAAGATTTCGTGAATGATGGAGAAGAAAGATGAAATATTGTAGGGATGGAGAACATTGAAGAGATCGTGAAGTTGAAACCACGGGAAGAAGGTTGTTGATCGTGGGCTGCATTCATGGGCTTTTTAGTCTTTTAGCATTGGCCGAAGTTAAGTTCTGCCATATTTATAATTATTTTAGATTTTTGTTATATGTGCAATTAAGTTGGGCCAAATGAACAAATTTGCAAGCAACCCTAAATATTATATGAATGAGATTCATATAAAACTATAGGTTAAAAATAATGTGAATATGATTCATATTAAACTATAGGTTATGTGAGAGAAATTGGTTAATTAGTAACTAATTATTATTATATATTAAATGAGATTTAATATATATATATATAATTTAATTTAATTTATATTATTAATTTATTTAAATTAAATTAAAGAAAATATTAACTCCCATTTTGGAGTTGTTATGAATATGGTGTGGAGTTTTTTTCATAAATCCTCCCCACTAACTCTCTCCATAATTTCTCTCTAAATGAAAAGATAATTTCTTCTTCTTCCTCCCTTTAAATAGACAAATGGAGACCACTCTCCATGGATTTGATAACCTTGAGAATAGTGAGTGCTCTTTGGTAGTAGTGTCCTTATCTTTTTGTAGAAAGATTTTGTGAAGAAGATTCATCAAGGGTAAGCAACTTTTTCTTCCTTTTTCTTTTCCTTCTCAAAAAGCATGGTGTTTATCATGTTCTTTTCTATTTTCTTTTTTTTTTAATTCATAATTGAGTAATTGAAATCACAACGCGATAAATCGCTTCCGTTGGGAATTCAATTCCTTCAGTACTCTGTTTCTTAGCAGCCCAAAAAATAGGACTGTAACCCAAAAATATGACAAAACCTATTGTTGATCGCCTATCTAATGCATTACCAGCCCAGTCCGAATCAGAAAAGGCATTAATAAAAAGTCTAGTGACAAATTTTTTGAACAAAAGGCCATGTAAGAGTGTTCCAACAATATATCTCAACACTCGTTTTGCAGCAGTAAGATGACATATAGCAGGTGAATGCATAAATTGAGACAATCTGCTTACTGTATAAGCTATGTCTGGCCTTGTAAAGGTCAAATACTGAAGAGCACCTACCATAGCTCGATGTGCTTTTGCATCCTCAACCGAACAAGCCACTGCATCGATGTCATTGAAGGAAGATAACGCAATGGGAGTCTTACATGATTTACACCCAGTCATTCCAAAACGTTGCAATACATCTCTGGCATATTTGATTTGAGTAACAGAAATTCCAGCACATGAGGAAACAATCTCAAGACCCAAAAAATACTTGAGAGATCCTAAATCAGTCATATCAAACTGTAGTTTTAGCTACACTACCAAATCATTCACATATATGGGGTTATTTCCAGTCACAATAATATCATCAACATATAGTAACAAATATGTAATTGATGAGTTAATTTTTCGAATGAACAGAGAAGAATCAGCAGAAGAAGCAACAAAACCCAAGGATAAAAGATGAGAAGTAAAGCATTCAAACCATGCATGGGGAGCTTGCTTTAAACGATATAGTGATTTTAAAAGTTTGCACACCAAATTCGGTTGTTAAACAAATCCTTGAGGTTGTTGCATATAGACTTCTTCACGAAGATCTCCATGTAAGAATGCATTTTTGACATCAAGCTGTCTTAAACCCCATCCAAAATGTGCTGCCAAGGCCAAGATAATGCAAACTGTGGGCTTATTAACTATTGGACTAAACGTTTCATCATAGTCTATTCCAGCTTCTTGATGATACCCTTTTGCTACTAGACGTGCTTTATAACGAGCTACACTTCCATCAGGATGTCATTTAATTTTGTATACCCACTTGCAGCCAATAGCAGTCTTCCCTGGAGGAACAGTAGTAAGAGACCAAGTGCCTTGTTTTCTAAGAGCATTATACTCTTCTTGCATAGCATTCTGCCAAACCAAATGTTTGGAGGCTTGTGAAAAGGATGATGGTTCAATATAAGTTGATGTGTTGGTTAAAGAGGTGCCAACTACAAAAAAATTTCTTGTTGAAATGCCAAACTTAGCATGAGTCTGCATTGAATAGTTGTTCACTGGCACACTAGTTGGTGGGATAGGGGTAATGGTGGCAGCGATAGTTGGTTGCACAGCAATATCATCAACTATATTAACATCAACGGTACTATTTGCATCATTATGGTCAGCAGCATTAAGAACAACAGTATCAATATTATTCACATCAACAACAGTGTTATTTCCAGTATTATGCACAGTACCAGTATCCATAGCAGCAATAGAAGATATATTATTATTTGCAGTGTCATTGCTATTCAAATTCTCAATACAAAATTGTGGTACTATTTTTTAATTAAGAATAACAGGTAAAGGCAGTACATATGGTGAAAGAGATGGTGTTGGTTTTGGAGGTGAAGGGTGAAGAGATGACAAGAAGGGAAAGGAACTTTCATCAAAGATAACATGTCGGGAGGTAAAAAGTTTACCATTTCTCATGTTGTAGCATAGATACCCTTTATACTCTAGAGGATAGCCAATGAAGACACATTTAGAAGTTTTTGGTTGTAGTTTATTGGAGATATAGGATTTAAGCAAGGGAAAACAGGAGCAGCCAAAAACTTTGATGTGTTTGTAATCTGGTAGACGATGGAAAAGTTTTTCAAAAGGTGAAAGATGTTGTAGATTAGAGGAGGGAAGTCTGTTTATGAGGAAGGCAACAGTAGAGAAGGCAAAAGACCAGAAATAAGAGGGAAGTGAAGCACGGGTTAAAAGGCAAATGGCCATTTTAGTGATATAACGATGTTTTTGTTCAGCTACACCATTTTGTTTAGGAGAATATGCACATGACTTTTGATGAAAGATGCCATTTGATTGGAGGAATGAAGTAAAGTTATGGTTGAATATTCTCCACCACCATCAGTACAAAGAATTTGAATTCGGGATGACAAAAGATTTTCAGCTAGAGACTTAAATCTTTGAAAGACAGTAAGCACATCAGGTTTTCGGGCAATAGGAAAAAGCCAAGTATATTTGGAGAAGTCATCTATGAAGGAAACATAGTATTTATAGCCATTTATTGATAATTCTGGGGCTGGACCCCATACATCACTATGAACAAGTTGTAAAGGATACATGGAAATAGTTTGGGATTGGGAAAATGGGAGTTTATGCATTTTTCCATACAAACAGTATTCACAAAGACATAATGGCTTAGTACAAGTAGGTAAATGCAGGGAATAGAGAACAAAATTGAGAACTTTTAAATGTGGATGTCCTAACCAGTTGTGCCAGAGAGAAAAGGAAGTATTCAAGGGTCTTGATGCAACAAGAGCAGCTGGTAAACTTTTGGAGGGTGTAAATGGATAAAGTCCATCTACACTAGGGCCTTGGTGTAAAATTTTACCCGTAAGTTTGTCCTGAATAATGAAAGAGTTAGCATCAAAGGTTATAGAATAGTTATTATCAACACATAGTTGGTGAACAGATAGTAGGTTCGTGGAAATATTAGGAACATGAAGGAGATTAGAGAGTTTAAAGGAAGATGTAGGAGAAGAGGTAAGAGTACCACCACCTGTATGAGAAATGGGAAGAGCTTAACCACTGCCAACAGTAATATTTTCTTCTCCGTTCTATTCATTGAGATAGAGAGATTGTTGAAATCAAAGGTTAAATTTGCATTGCAACCTGAGTTAGTTAGCCAAGATCAGCCTTGAAAGTGATAATTCATCCTATTGTAGCAGTCAAGTGCAGTATGACCAGCACGAGTACAGATTTGAAATTTCCACATAGTTTGTGAGGTTTCAATATAGAAGTGAACTGAAATTTCCACATAACATAGTTAGTAGAATCCAGACGAATTGAGATGAGATTGCATATGTTCGTGAGAAGGAACGTGGAGATTAAAGATCTCTTGAGGAAGATGATGATTCAGAGGAAGCCATGATTGGATCAGAAAAAAAAATCGCGGACGTGAGTCAATGAAGCTCTGATACCATGAGATAATTCATGGAAAATGTAAAATGAAATGTATTATTCATCTCAATAATTAGCTAAAGAGGTTAAGAGGGTATTTATAATAACCCTTGATACTAACAGAATGCTAACAAACTGGAACTAACTTAATAACAGATACTTATCACAATAAAAAAAAACCAAAAGGAAAAGGCATATGGTTATAGTATAGAACATCAGATAAATATCTTAAGACAAGTCGGTAATTTAGATAGAATAAAGGGTAAAAATAGTACCATTTATTTAAAAGTAATGTAAAAAAATATTGTTTGAAGAGTTTGGGAGATGCTCTGAACTTTTGCAAGGATTTCTCCACATTCCAAAACAAACAGTAACATGGGAAATTCGTCAACTTTATGGTTCTCAAGATTTTCAGACCTTATCTTGTGGTTAGAGTTCTCTATGACTTTCCACTACTACATTCATTATCTTACCCTTTCCATCATTTTTTTTATACAATATTTATTATCCCTTTATTGCTTCTTAGTATTTCAAGTGGATTCATATATATATATATATATATGAGTATATTGTTTTATTTGAGGTTGTAAGATGTCTTTGTCAATGCAAGAAAGTTCCCATCTACCTTTTATGGTTCGTATTTAGTTTCAATTTTGTTTCTTATACTTGAGAATGTTTCGATTTGATTCTAATGGTATAATAAAAGCTCACAAATTATAGCAGTAGCGACATACTCATAGAGCAAAATATATCATCCAAAACACATAAGGAGATCACGGCGAGAGAGGAATTCATAGAAATCCTCATGTTCTTCAGTTTGGATATGACTTTACTCATTTCATTTATGTTTGCTGAGCTAAATTCTTTTGAAGATTCTATTGTTTGAATGACCTAAGATGGTTGTTCTTTAATAAAAGCTTGTGATTTCCTTTGACTTGTTGTAGTGTTGTTTGATTGTATATTGAATTAGTTGATATGTGCCCGTCTAAATTGGCTATTAAGGTGAGCAAGCTAGATATAATTTAATACTGAAAGGGTTATATTATAACATATTTCATAGGATCAATTTAAGATTAGGGTCTTAAACATAAACACACATTAATCAACCCTAAACATATGATAATAATATATTTCTTATCAAACATGAAAAGTTGTGAGGTTGAATTATCTAGGTGCAACTGACTATAGATATATAAGACCAATTACCTAGGCTTCTAAACATTATCTGTGAAAACAAATTGATGTCTGGGAAGAACATAATTATGACACAAATGCCACTACAGAAAATTTGACCTATTTCAACCACTTTTTTATTGGAGGTTAACAAAACCCTTCGAGAAAAATTTGCATTTATCGAAGGTATTAAAAAAAGCTTTTATTAAAGATTATTAAAAGCCTATGAAAATGTTATATATTAATCAAAAGTGTTTTAAAATCGTTGAAAAATATGTACTTTTTATTAAAAGTTATTAAGAACCTTTGAAAAACGACATGCATTTATATCAAAGGAGATTAGAAACTTTTAAAAAATAGATTATCCTTTATCGAAGATTGAAAAATATCAACCTTTTATTGAAGGCTATTAAACACCTTTGAAGATAAGTATACATTTATTAGAGGACATTAAAAACCTTTGAGAAGCATATTGTCATTTATCAAAGATTATTACACTCCTTTAATAAAGATATATATTTATTAAAGGACATTATAGACCTTTGAAAAATATATTATCTTTTATCAAATGTTTTAAAAATAAACCTTTAAAAGATATCTACTTTATATATGAGAGTGTCAAACACTTTTGAAAAATATATACATTTTTATCAAAGAACATTAAAAATCTTTGAAAAATATATTATCTCTTTACAGAAGGTTTTTGAAATTAGGGAAATTACTCTTAATAGAAAAAATATCAAACTATTTACAAATATAGAAAAATTTCACTGTCTATTAGTGATAGACCACGATAGAATTCTATCGCTTTCTATCACTCAAAAAAATAAATTTCACGATAGAATTCTATTGTTTTCTATCGCTCAAGTAAATAAATTATATTGCAGTTTATCACTGATAGACTATAAATTTTTTATATATTTGTAAATAGTTTGGCTCATTTTCTATATTTGAAAACAACCCTTTTTGAAAAGTATTTGAAAAAGTATATTTTTATCTAAGGTTATTAAAATCTTATATATATATATATACACACTTTTTTAGAACTTGGTTGTTACACAAAATATTTGTCATGAGATTCAGACAGATATTTAATAGCGTTGTTTGTTTCACAGAATTTTACTTTTTAAAACTTAAGATATTATTATCTTTGAAACTTTAAAACCCTCCATACAGGTGAGATTTTAATTTCAACTAATACATTTACAATTAATATTTTATGTTATCTTAACTATTTAGTATAAAATTTTATTATTAATTATTAATATTCTAAGTAACTTATATTTATTTAATTTTTTTTAGTAATTGATTTCAATAATTTAATTAAGTTTAGTTAAGGTCTATTATAAAAATATTCATTTATTTTTATTTTAAATGATTAAATAATTAATTAATATAAAAATATATTGAATGATGCTACATTTAATTTGTGACTACATTAATTGTTCTCTTACATTTAATTAAGTAATTATTTAATTTTGATTTTTACATACACAATTGGTAAACCAAACACGAATATTCAACTTCCAGACATTAATTATCTTGCACATCCAAACACAAAAATTATTATCCCACACATTTAAAATTCAAGCATTTAAATCTCATATATTTAATGTATTTAGCCATAAAACAATATATGTAATCCAAACGAGACCTTATAAGTAAATTATCCACCTCACGAAGGTAGGAAAATTGTGTTTCTTGTGACAACGTTGTTTCACTTCGTAGAAAGATAAACTAAAAATCGATCACACCATAAAACTCACCTCTTCCTAGTTCTTCATCAACACACCTGAAATAATATCTGCAATCCAAATGAGACCTTATAAGTCAATTCTCACTCTAGCAAAGGAACGAATTTTTTTTTTCTTGCGCCCACATCGTTTCGCTTCGTAGAAAGATAAATGAAAAATCCATCACACCACAAAACTCACCCCTTCCTAGTTTTTCTTCAACATATCGATCTACTATATTGCGATTCCAAATTTTAAATTGTAACACATATATATTTATCGAACGTTTTAAACACATATATTGGAATTCTGTTTAATTCATTATGGTTTAACGTAACATTGGATTTGAACCACACTAATCAACTATGGTAAAATGTGTCGCTTGCTTTGCCAATGTTAAGTTAAAAATGAATCAATCAAAAAATGCCAAGGGATTAATGCAAAGAAAAAAAACTGGTGTAAAGGAAAAGGACGATTACTAGTTTTTCAAAAATAAATAAATAAATAAAATTGCTAAATATAATAAGAAGAGATCAAACCTCCCTCCCACCTAGGTCAGCTTCAATTAAATGGGCCACCCAAATGGGATAAGAAAAGGGAAAACAAGATATATGGCATAAATATAAAGAAAGATTTAAGAGCTGACAAGATAAATAGTAAAATTTAAAGTTTAGTTTATAAAAATAGAAAATTATTTTCAAAATTGTTAAAATAGCAAATATAATTAAATAATTAAAAATAATATGTCAAAATTGTTAAAATTGTCTTCAATTAACCCATATCAATAACGTTTAAAATTACAAAGTTAGAAAGTTTTAAAAGCATTTCAAAAACCACAAATACACTCTAATGAAATAAATTTCACATTGCATAATGCATTGACAAATGTCGTATCAACAAACTAAACAATGAATGAATTAAAATAAAATAATTAAAACTTAAAACAAGGGTTTCAAATAAAAATAAAATAGAGTTTTACCCCTTTAGAAAATCGTGTGTGGTCTCCAATCGTGCATCTAGTTTGGTGAGGCTTCCGCTCGGTGTCTGACGTTCGACATCCGACATGCGTAACCTCCAGCCATAGTTTATGGGTTCCATCCAAGGGTGTTGTCGGTTTGTCTGGTTTCCATCCACACATGTGTTCCATCCAGCTGTGGGTCCGGTGATTGGTGGTTTCCATCTGCACATGTTGTGGGTCCAGCGACTGGTTCCATCCGCTGTGAGTTCCATCCGTACGTGTGTTCCATTCGGTTGTGGGTTCCATCCGCGCGTGTGTTCCGTCCAATCATGTTGTTCCGTTTGACATTATGTGTTCCATTCGGTTGTAGTATGTATCGTCCGACGTACTGTAGTGTTTCATCCAGCCTTAACTATTCATTCTGATGTCTATTGTTTCAGTACTTTCGGCGTAGCCATGCTGTTCACATTGAAGGTAAGAAGTAAGTGTTTTGAAGAATAGTTGAATATAATATATAAATCTTCAAATAATCCAAGATTTACCTAATTGTTTTCTTAAATAAACTAATGCATTTTAAAATAATAAAATAACATTTTATTTGTAATCTTTAGGTAAACCAAATAAATCTTTGTTCTATACATATTTCCCTCTAATTTTTGAGATTCAAAAAAAGAAACACAATTTTATTTGTTTATCCACGTCATTTAAATAATAAGTTTAAAAATCATTAACCATTTAAATGCATTGGAATAAGGATAAAAGTTATGGAAAAAAAAAAAGAAAATTGAAGGAAGAACGAGAGGCAATGAACAATTGAAGGTTGTTGGAATTACTAGGAGAAAGTAAGAAGCAAACAAAGAACCAATAGTCGTCAACAGTGAAGATGGGGTATATTTCTCATCTCTAACTAGAAAAATTCTAAAAACCAATAAACTAAAACCATATATACAACGGAGCACAAAAGATACAATGGTTGGGGGAGTAGTTGTCAAACGTGGAAGTCCAAAAAATAACAAAAAAGAGACTGAGAGACCTCTACAATAGATGTGAATGTTACAACGAAAAAAACAAGAACACGGACCAAGGTAATATTGATCTATTTTAATAGTTTATGATAATAATATGAATTCAGAATAATATAAATAAATGTGTAGAATGTGAGAAAGACAATAAACAAAAAATGAAGGATATAAAGGACGTACAAGAGGAAGAGGAGCAAGAAGAACAAGAAGAGACTAGGGTATGACATGTTCATTTTATCAATAAATTATTGAAGTTATAGTGTATTTGTTAGACTAATAGGATCATATGATCCATCAAATACTCAAAAGGAAGAACATGATAGTAAAGAAAGTGAGATGAGTTAAAACTTGAAGAGAATTTTGAAAACATATTTGAGGAAACAAAAGAAAATTAAGAAGTTAACTCAGAAAGTCATGGAGACACAATAGAGACAAAAAAAGTATCTTCAAGCAAAGAGTTGGACAAAAGAAATACAAGGAGAAAGGAAAAAAGGTAATCCTCCCTAACTTAAAAACACTAATGGAGTTTTTTAACAATACCAAATTAATTACTGTAGTTGACAAATTCTAAGTTAAAAGTAGCAAAGAAAAAGTAAAGGGCAAACAAACCACAAGGGTTAAAGGAATCACACCAGTATGAGATAATAGAAAGGAGGTATGTTCACTAAAATACACTGTATTTGTACTTACTGTCTGGCTTTATAGATACAGTACTTATAGATTGTATGATCGGTATGACAACCCTATAGGGGTGAATATGGTTTCTTCAAACTAATGAAAACTTTTTCCTAAAGTGGGCCCAATTAAACAAGTTAATAAACTTTTTGCTAATAATTAATTTAAACAAAGATTATATGCAAATAAATTTGATCCAAAATAATCAAGAAACTAAAACTAACACTTTGAAGCACCTATTTAATTCTAATAATAAGATTGGTAAAAGATATACAAATTTAAGAACTACCAATCAAAGTAAACAAATATGACCAATTAATTTCAAGGAATAAATTTTGCAATTAATTTCATACAATAAAATATAATCACAAATTAATTGCAAAAATAAATAGGAGAGGGACAGAGAAATTGACACCGGGAATTTTATAGTGGTTCGGCACAACAGGCCTACATCCATTTTCCAAGCTCCCCTTGGGTGCTTCACTAGAAGCCTTAACTCTTTCCACGACTTAGAGTCGAACCGCTACAACATTACTTTTTCGGGCGCAAGAACAAACCCGATCCTTTCCACGATTAAGGATCAAACCATTACAATGACTCTTTTTTTTGGGATCAAGAGCAACCCTTACAAAAATTTAGAAATGAAGAACAAGATGGGGAAAACTTTCTCAAAGAATAGATTAACAAATTTGTAGCACTCAACAAATAAATCCTCACAATACATAAATATCTCTCAAGAATTAGATGAAAAGAATAAAATTGAAGTTTGGAGAGAGAGCAACAATGGTGACTTGGTGAATTATGGAGGATTGAAAATAATATGAAATTGTTGTGAAAATTTGGAGAAGATAAAGTATTTAAAAAGAGAAAAAAGTTGTTGGAAACCACATTAAATTTAGACCATTGAATGATGTTAAAAGAAAATTTAATAGTAGAGATTTAAACTCCACTAGTCGTTGACACAAACATAAAATAATATTAAATTCATTTTTTTTAAAATTTATTTTCTTTTTAAAACCAACAAAAATCAAAAGCTCCATGTGTCACTTATCTATTGCTCCACTTGTCATCCTCTGGTAGGTCCGCTTTGATGATTTTGCCGTCACGTCATCAACATCGGGTATTTTTTCGTTAAGCTTGTTTCGGCCATATCTTATTCGTTTGAACTTTGATTTGAGTGATTCAAATTGCGTTGGAACCGTTGTTCCAAGCTCTACACAATGAACATTTCAAAACACTCAAATTATTAACAAATAAAAGCAAGTTGATATTATAAAAAAAATATTAATTAAAATTAATTAATTTGAGATTAATGGCCAAAAAACAAACAATCTCCCCCTTTTTTATGATGACAAACAACTCAAGAAAAATGAAATTCAAAGAGATGTATCATGTAAAATATAAACTTAAATCATACTCCATTCAATAACAACAAAAATATTCAATAATAACATGCTTTCATTTTTGTTATTACCTCTCCCCCTTCTAGAATCAATCAGAAAAGGACAATTAAGAAAAATAAGCAATGACATGAAAGTTTATCTTAAAAACATGAACACATAATTTTGAAATTCTTCTCCTATCAACATGCCTTTTAAAAATAAGCAACAACATTGTAAATTCAAGAGGCATCACAAAGAACCAATCAAGTTTAGAATAATTCTATTTAAGATCAATTTCACAAATTTCTCCCCCTTTTGAAAACAAATGAATACTCTCCCTTAATAAGGGACAAAAAGACATTTAGCACATAATTCAACTTGAGGGTAGATATATCAAACAATTTTTCAAATAATTTTTTTTTAAGACAATGACTCCCCTTAAAAGAATCAACAATAATATGCTTTAGAGGGATACACAACAATATAACAATGGGAATCAATTTCATCTAAACATGAAATTCATTTAAAATATAATAACTCCCTCTAAAATGAAGCATTCTCCTTTTAAAAAAAAAAATCAATGAGTACCAAGGAGAGAAAAAACATTCAAATAATATTCAAACAATTGAAATACTAAAATATCAATTATTATAAAATAAATATCAATTGTTGAAAAATAAATGATGATACCAAATAAGAGCAAATCAATATAAACATGGTATCAATATAACCAATTTTGAGCCAACATGCCAATGGGGATAGAATAAAGTAAATCAATTCTATAGATACTCCCCTTATAAAAAAAAATTAGCAACCCTTTTCCAAACAACATTGCAATATTGCATACTTTTTCAACATAGGACAACCAACATACTTAGAAGAATGTTATCAACAACATGCTCATAGAATGCATACCTCTTGCTCAAAAAGTATTTAATAAAACTCTAATCAATTTTAATCAAAAGATAAAAACAACATGTCTTAACCATCAAAACAATGACGATCTTTTGCAAAACTCGACATCCTTTTCCTCAAAGCTTTCAAAGAAAATCACAAGGATAGAGCAAGCAAAAAAGTTAGATAATAAGTAATATAGATTAATGCATATTCAATCATTTCTAATGACATTAATTCCCATCAATACAATTCAAGAATTCAAATTCTATCGTTTCAAAGCATTCAAGAGATATATTATCCATAAACATACCAAAAGAATGATTATCTCAATAATTCAATAAAGTTACCAAATATGTAATTTCCTTTCTTGGATTCAAACAAGCTTTTTAGTGGCTCCAAATTGAAGTCCAAGCAACCATTTTCTTCTTGAATCACACCTCCAAAGAAAGCTAAACTAAAAGATTTTGGTACCCATTTCGGGTCCTTTGTTGTTAATGAGCAAAGATTTTGGAACCCATTTCAAATTAGTTCTAAAATTTCTTGCATTCATTTTTGGCAAATAGCAAGTGTTAAATTTATGACCAAATTTGCCACATGAATAACATACAATATTGGGCAAGAAATTCTTTTTAGCAAAATGATTTTGCACTTTATTTCTAATCAAGAAATTCTTGTTAGGAGCATTTTTCAATTTGAAACAATTTGGTCTAATATGACCTTTAACTCCACAATAAAGACAAGTAGGAACAAATTTTGATTTCATGTGCATATCTCTAGCATTTACATGATTAGACACAAATTTAGCACCATTCATGCAATGAGTTTTAGCATGGGAATGTTTAAGCATAAGCTTTGATTTTTCAAACATATATCTAGGTTTTTCATGCTTATTCACAAAATTCACATTATGAGCACATTTTGATCTTGCATGAAATTTGTTAGGCACATGATTTGATTTTCCATGAATATGTTTAAGCACTTTTTCATGTTTTGACACAAATTTAGTTTCAATAAAATTAAGCACTTTAAGCAAAACATTTTGAGACATACCAAAAGTAGTCTTAGAACTAGATGAAGGAATCTTATCAACATAGCCTAATCCCTTTTAGTCATCCAAAGGTTTACCCATATCAATAATCTTATCCACTTTTTGTGCACCTATAGTCTATTTTTCTATGGACTCTTTTGCAATTTCAAGCTCTTAGTTAGCAAGCAATTCTTTCTCTTTAAGCACATGCAAAGGATCATTTTTCTCATGACTATCACATTCAAGAAATTTAATTTTATCAACAAAAGAAACTTTCTCTTTTTCTAATGCCAATTGTTAGTTTCTAAATCAATAATTCTATTTTTCAAACTAGCAATTTCATCATTTAATTCCAAAGAACAAGATTTTAATTTCTTATTTTCATTCCTCAAATCATTCAATTCAACATTCACTTCATATGATAAAGATTTGAGCTCATCGTTCTCTTTTTCAAGAAAAACAATTCTATCATTCAAGACATTTTTCTCATCACAACATGAATCATGCAACAATACATTATTAACTCCATTTTTCAAGCATGCATGTTCATCCATCAAAGTTTTATTCTCAATAGATAATGCCTTAAACTTCTTTGATAGTTTTAGATATTTAGAACTAACTTTTTTCTAAATCATGTTGCATGCTTTCAAATGCATCATATAATTCATCATAAGAAGGGATTTTATGGTTTACTTCATTTTCATCACTCTCATCACCGGAGTCTTTATCCGAATGAGACATTATGCACAAAGAAGATCCGCCACATTTTTCTTTTTCAACTTCATGAATTTTTCCTCCATTTTGAAAATTATAATTATCCTTCACATTAAATAAATAGTTAATAGTACAAGGAGAATTTTCTAAACTATACATAATATCAAGAAAATTCCACATATCATAAGCATAATCTAATTGTACAATTTTATCACATATTTTACTATCCAAACATTACATATCATATTTTTGGTTTGGACATTAAAAGAGAGCAATTTATCATTCAATTTTAATTTTGACAAATTATGCTCAAAAACATTTAAGATATTAAAATTAAAAGCAAGCAAAAATGTTTTCATTCTCTTTTTCCAAACATCAAAATTTTTACCATTAAAGAAAGGAGGTGTATCAACACATTAACCTTCTAAAATTGTCATAGCTCTAGCAATTAAGCTTTCAAATAAAATTTCAAAATATTAAAAAGATAATTTTAATACCAAAATAATATTTGAAAAATAATTTACGTAGAAGAGCTCCTCGCTCTTATACCGATTGTAGGATCGGTATGGCAACCCTAGGGAGGGTGAATAGGGTTTCTTCAAACTAATGAAAACTTTTTCCTAAAGTGAGCCCAATTAAACAAGTAAATAAACTTTTTGCTAATAAGTAATTTAAACAAAGATTCTATGCAAATAAATTCGATCCAAAATAATCAAAAAACTAAAACTAACACTTTGAAGCACCTATTTAATTCTAATAATAAGATTGGTAAAAGATATGCAATTTTAAGAACTACCAATCAAAGTAAACAAATATGACCAATTAATTTCAAGGAATAAATTTTATAATTAATTTCATGCAATAAAATATAATAACAAATTAATTGCAAAAAAAAAGGAGAGGGATAGAGAAATTGACATCGAAAATTTTATATTGATTCGGCACAATCGGTCTACATCCACCTCCCAAGCTCCTCTTGGGTACTTCACTAGAAGCCTTAACTCTTTCCACGACTTAGAGTCGAACCGCTACAATGTTCATTTTTCGAGTGCAAAAACAAATCCAATCCTTTCCAAGGTTAAAGATCAAACCGTTACAACGACTCTTTTTTTTAGATCAAGAGCAACCCTTTCAAAAATTTGAAAATGAAGAACAAGATGAGGAAAACTCTCTCAAAGAGTAGATTTGCAAATTTGTAGCACTCAACAAATCAATCCTCATAATATAATAATCTCTCTCAAGAATTAGGTGAAAATAATAAAATTGAAGCTTGGAGAGAGAGCAATAATGGTGGCTTGGTGAATTATGGAGGATTGAAAATAATACAAAATTGTTGTGAAGATTTGGAGAAGATGAAGTGTTTAAAAAGAGAAAAAAGTTGTTGAAAACCACATTAAATTTGGACCATTGGATGATCTTAAAAGAAAATTTAATGGTAGAGATTTAAACTCAACTAGCCGTTAGACACAAACATATATAATAATATTAAATTCTTTTTTAAAATTTATTTTCTTTTTCAGACCAACAAAAATAAAAACTCCATGGGCCACTTATCTATTGTTCCACTTGTCATCCTCTAGTAGGTCCACTTTGATGATTTGCCCGTCACGTCATCGACATCGGGTATTTTTACGTTAAACTTGTTTCGGCCATATCTTCTTCATTTGAACTTCGATTTGAGTGATTCAAATTGCGTTGGAACCGTTGTTCCAAGCTCTACACAATGAATACTTCAAAACACTTAAATTGTTAACAAATAAAAGCAGGTTGCTATCATCAAAACATTAATTAATTAATTAATTTGAGATTAAGGGTAAAAAAGCCAACAAGATTAACATACATATATTAGAACGATTTGTATCTGATGATTGTTGAAAGGAAAAACGAACCACTCAAAATATACTTGCAAACAAAGTGTACAATAATTAAAAAGAACAAGGAAAACTTAGATGAAGAATTACAAAAGAAGTTTAGAAACACTATTTTTGGACATTTCCCTGATTTTTCAATTACAAATCAGTCATCACAGCTTTTATTACATTTAATCTAAAGAATGTGTGAACCTAAGTCTTCCACTCAGTTGACTTTCTTGATAGGCGGTCAGGTATTGAAGTTTGATTTAAGGGAACTTGCTTTGATAACTGGCTTAAATGGTGGAGAACTGCCGATCATTGATCAAAGTATGATAAAAGTATAGGGATAAAAGCCCTAGCGTAGCGGAAGTAGTACAAAACCAAACTCAAAATTAATTTAGAAAAATAAAAAACCATTACATTGACAAAATATTGTGGCAAATAAAACAATCTACTATAAAATTAAATCATAAATTAAGCATGATTTTTAATTGGGAATACTAACCTTTTGGATTGTAATCGAAGACCACCAGGAGGAAACCTCTCTATTCTCTAAATAATTGAGGTGTTGGCCTGTGGGAACCAAATCTTGAAAAGAGGAATAAAAATTTGAGAGTGAACAAGACAAGAACAAGAACAAATCTTCACTTAACCTTTCTGTTAACAATTACGTATATCTCTATTTTCTTCTTTTTTGCCGGTTTTATCAAGGATGAGAGAGAGATGGAGGAGATCGTGAAAGTTTTCCACGATTGTGATAACTCCCATATGTGAGAGTTATCTTTTATTTAATTAATTTAATGAATTAAATTAAATTAAATAAATAATAATTTAATTAATTAATTAAATCATTAACAAATTAATTAAATCTAATTTAATTAATTTCATTTAAATAACATCTCTCATATAACTTATAGTTTTAATTCAATTAATTTAATTAAATCAAATTGAATTAAATTAAATTAAATTAAATAAAATAACCAATTAATTAGCAAATTAAATATCAAATATTTAATTTAACTTGCATTTGAATCAAATTCAAATGTATTTCTCTCATAACCTATAGTTTTAATGTGCATCTAATGCACATTAATTTTAAGATATAGTTTAAATATAAATCTAATTCATATTAAATTAATATTCGAACTATTTCAAATATTTAATTCTCTCATAAATTAATTTTGAATTATATCCAAAATTAAATTTATACGGTAAAGTTTAATTTATAAAATAAACTTTATATTATAATGTATCATTATACATTATACTATTTCCCTAAGTGAATTTGAACATTTCAAATTTCATACAAGAGTTAATTACCTCAATATTCTTTACGAGCTAGGAAGAGGACCTAATGGACATACAGATCAGAAGCTCCAACTATATGAGATTAATTGGCTGAACTCATTAACCACATTAACCAATATTCGTTAACTGTGGGTGCACTTCATTAAAGACCCACAACTGCACTCTTCTTACTATAGATATATTTTTTATGTCCACAAATATAGACCAATAATAACAAATTAGTCCTTCACAAGTGTTCGTAACACCAGCTGAGGCAAATTACCATTTTATCCGTACGTTAC
The DNA here is from genome assembly GCA_002890555.2 of Lagenaria siceraria. Lineage (NCBI taxonomy): Eukaryota > Viridiplantae > Streptophyta > Magnoliopsida > Cucurbitales > Cucurbitaceae > Lagenaria > Lagenaria siceraria. The sequence goes on along the minus strand of CM016483.1, from coordinate 14,372,157 downwards.
TTCTAAATCCTTAAGTACCACTGCTTCTCTAATGAACAACTTGTTTATAGTCCAACCATTAAACAGAAACCTCTCTCGGGCCAGTGAGAGGGTAGGGCCCTTTATTCAAGTCCTGAAGACATCACTTAAGGGAACACTCATCTACTTACCCTAAGGTCGAGAAGGAGTGAAATCCATCTTGTATAATTATGTTCTTAGCTCCCCACACGATCTTGTCCCCAAAATGGTAGGCATATTGAGTTGGTAAACTGGCCACTCTCACCCATACAAATTAAAAGACAATCCCTTGTGAATAGGAGTTCATAATATACTCAGGATTAAGACTAAGTTGACTAGGTCATCCTATTGAAATAGAAACCTAACTAGTCAACGGATTACATCTAATGGTTACCCCCACTCACATGTCTCCTACAAACTCATTGCATAGGATACCCCCCACTCACATGTCTCCTATACAAACCCGTTGGATCATTGCATTTGTATCAAATATAAAGTAGATCGTATCCATAGTGTCACCAACATTAATCATCATATGTCTCTACATAATGTTCAAGACTCATAAGACAACCTAGGATAGTAGATTATTGGATGTTAGGATATTAATACAAGATAAAAGCAATATAATCAATAACACTTATTGAATAATAATTAATAATGTTTTATTAATGACGGTCAAAATAATACATTTACTATTTACGAATTTTAGCGCATAAAACCCAATAAAAAGGAGAGAAAAATATAAAGAAAATGTACTTTGTAAAGTCTGTGACCAGGATGTTCCTTAACATAATCTCCAATATTAGCAAAATCGGCACTGACCGTGACAAAATAAAAATGGCTAAATTGTATTTTCTGAAGAGTTTTCTTATCCCGAAACAAGAGACTCTAAATTTAGAATTGGAGCATATACTAATGATGGATGATGATGAGTTGTTTGACAACTATCCATAGGAGAAGAGTTGCTTTCAATCTTCTAGTTGAATTTATGAATAGAGTAGTAAGCAGCAGCAAAGGCCAAACAGGAATATAAATGGGAGGATTTATATTCCCAATATTGGCATAGGCCTATGAAGTAATACTGACTTTGAGCTCTCCCCAAAATTGCTTTACAAGAAGGATGTCAAAGAAGGTACAATGAATAGTAAATTGGGTTGCAGATAGCCAACCAAAGTGGAGGGACCTGAAGAAAAAGATTTTTTATTCAAACGAGGTATGCAAAAATTTAAAGAATCTTTGAATTATTATTAGTTCTAAACTAACAACTTGTTTTATTGTTGATTTGATAGCTTGAAATATGCCCTTTGCTAGCAACCCCATAAGAAATGAATATGTCATATTCTGCCCTATTCCTTGAGGATGAAAAAAGAGTGATGAAAGAGCTTGAAGAAGAATTAAGCAAGTATATGCCGAAAGAAAGAGTGGTTGAGCATTCATTGAATAAAGGACTCGCTTATGAGAATGATGTAAGGTTTGAATTAATAGAGAAGATACAAGAATCAATGATGAAAACGATCGAGGAAAAATTTGAAGAAATGAAGATTGGTAGAGAAATATTAACAAAGAAAATAGATGACTTGGTCAAAACATTAAAAACAATGATTGACTACATGAAAAATACAAATGTTGGTGCAACACATGTTTCGACAAGTAATCTGTATATGGTATGTAATCAAACTACACTGTAATTCTTTTCTTTTCTTTCCTAATTCACATCTTTTATACATTATATGATAAGAGGTAGCAGCTAAATTCAAACAAGAACTTGATGAAATTAAGAAAGAACAAGAAGAAAGTAAGAAGAAAAAGAGTTTGTTGATCGTTCTGATCCTCCAACAACAATTCGAAGAAAAGATAATGACCAATATGAAGGACAAGGAAAGAAGGACCTACAATCCACAGTAGCACAGGCTAAACACAAGGAAGCAAGTAAAGGAGACAAGAGCGAGAGCTAGTGGGAAAAGAAACTAAGGAAACAGAATGCAAGGTAATACAATATAAGTGTATTTGAAATTATATCGTTTCATGTACAAATAAATGGAAATTGAATTGTCAAGTTAATTGTGATAGGATACTGAAGATGCAAATGAAGTAATCAACAAAGTCATTCGATCAACTGATGAAAAAGAGATTTATGAGAAGCTGGAAAGATCGAATAAGGGGAAAGCAATAAAATCAATATGAAGGTGATATATTGTAAAATATTTAATTACTTATTTTTATCTTCATAGTAACTAAATTATTCACATTTTTTTACATATTAATAGAATGGGACTTCTAGGACCTGGACAACAAAAATTATGCACAAAGTAAGGTCATTATGGTGTACAAATCAACACCAAAGTAAGGTCATTATGATGTACGAATCAAAGACTCAAGAGGTACAATACTGAACAAAATATCCATCAAATTCATCATTTCTACATTTTGGATCTTATGTTTGAGTTTATCGTTACTATTTTGAGAATCTTGATATTTCTGTTTTGAGTTTATTTCTGACTTGGAAGCTTGATGTTTTTTATTGTTTTGAAAAACATGGATGTTTATACTTGATAGGATCCTTGTTATTCTAATAGACATTATGTTTATCTTTACATATTATTCTAATAGATATTATCTTCTCATACATACATATAAGTTATGCTATATATTGATGTATAATAAAGATATTTTTAGAAAAAAGATTATAGCAAAAGGATCGAATATTAAATGGTTTCAAATTCTAATCAAATGACTAAAAGTTATATAAATATTTAAAATAGAATCTATTTGCAAATTACACGTAATCCATATCAAATTGCATTTATATATATATACACATACACACATTGAGTATAATTATAAACAACGATAAGATAGATAACAAAAAGGCAATATTAATTGAAATCACATTTCCTTTAATCAAAGCCAAAGAGTTTGCACATTAAATAATACTTTCCTATACTCTTATGATCATCTGACACAATAACAAGTTCATTAGGCTCTTCAAAAGACGCTTTAAGGTTACGAAAATTAGATGTATCTGTCTATAAATTGTACAAAAGGGTATATGAATATTTGACAAAGAACGTATATTAAACAGTTTATGATTTATGATATTCCAAAATGAATAATTTCACATACTATTCAATATCAACAAATACAGTGTAATTCTAGACAGTAACATATGCAGTTCAACATGCTAAACATGGAACTTATTCAGAAATATATAGATTGATTATAGTTACAATTTAACAATGTATTAAAAAATTAGAAAGTTAGTCATATTCCAAAATGAATAATTGTATATATCGTTCAATATGTACGAATAAAATGTAATTCCATAAAATAACACATGCAGTCCAACATGATAAACAGTGAAGTTATGTAGAAATAACTAAATTAAGTATAGATACAAAAAAAAAATTATGATAGATAACAAAAAAAAATGAAGAACACTTTCATTGAGAAAAAAATCCTAAAATAGTTTAACCTAAAAACAAAATTCAACAACATAAGACGAAATTAATATAAACTACTAATACGGGGACTCAATGCCATAAAGGTTCTTTGCAAGCCCTACAATTTGGCCCCTCCCACCACACTTACTACAACGAACTATAGCTTTCTTTTCTAAATAAGAAGTAATTCTTTTTTCTTAGGCCTCCCAACAGGACGTCTGACCTTAGGAGGAAGAAGTAGATCATCGCCAACTTGGTGCATATTTGTAAACTGTTCTACATTACCAATAGGGCGTGTTTCCTTCCTATACAAGAGAACCAAAGTTGAAACATGATAGAAATCATGTGTGAACATATGCAGATGAAGCTTCCTAATAGGCAATGCTGAAAGATGTACAAACATGCATGCACAGCAGATTAGATTGATATGCACTCTAACTTGCTCAATTCAAAGGATTAAACATGCTCATAAAAAGAAAAAAAATAAGAGTTTTGAAAATACAACCTTTGTAGCTCAAAATTCTCCCTTAATTCTTGTTGATTAAGATCATGAAAGGTTTGTGGAAAGCTACAAGAGTCTTTCCTACTATCCTCATGCCTTAAAACGGATTGTGGGATCCAAATGTTTGATGAATTTGAAGGGAAAAAGAGAATTGAGGGAGTTTTGGGTCTTTGGTGTTCTTGAAAATAGTAAAAATCATCAAACATTCAACCCCAATTCCAGCAAATTAAACTCATATAAATAGAGATCAACATGCAAAAGAGGATTAACCTCAATTTGACACCAAATTTGGAGCATATGAAGTGGGATTTGTGGCAACAAATGGTGAACACACCAAATGTGGGATAAACCCACTTTCACCATTTTGAATTTCAATTTAATTTGAATTTTGAAATTCAAATTTAAAATGAAATTTCATTTTCAAAAATTATTTTTAAATTAAATTAAATTTTAAATTATTAATTTAATATCTATTTTCCCTAATCCTGACTTATCGAAATTCGATTAAATATGAATTGTTATTCGTATATATAATATTTAAATCTCATTTAAATATTTCCAACTCTCTATTATCGTTCAATTTAATAGATAAGTATATCGTATATAGATAACGCTTATTCCCTTAAAATGAATTCAAACGATTCAAATTCTTTCATCATATTGTCCTAAAGTTTAGTCTGAATCTAACAGGGGAACCTAATGAACCTACACATCATGAGCTCCAACGATTCAAGATTAACCGGTCGAACTCTTTAACCTAGTTAACCAACATTCGTTAACTACCGGGACACTCCACTAAAGCCCGTAGCTACACTCTACTCACTGTAGGTATATTTCTGTCCACTTGATATAACCATGATTAGCAAGTGGATCATTGACAGGTTGTTCATAATTACAGTTGGGTCAAAATTGTCATTTTACCCCTGCAACTACATCTCGTTTCTTAAGTCTCACTGATTCTCTAATGAACCATTGGTTTATGGTCCAACTACTAAATCGAGTTCCTCTTAGGCCAATGAGAGGGTGGGGTCTCTTGTTCAAGTCTAGGATTCAGCACTTAAGAAAACAACCTATCTAGTAACCCTAGAAGCGGGTAGGAGCGAATTTTGTCTTGCAGAACTATGTCCCACTATCTATTCGGTCTTACCCCTAAAATAGGAGGCTTATTAAGTTGGCAAACTCGGGCCGCTCTCACCCCTGTAGATCTAAGAATAATCCCGGATAGACAGGAGTTCATAGTTAGCTTAGGATTAATATTGAGTTACTTAGGTCATCGAATTGAAATAGTCAACGTTAATAGTAAATGGCGTTATAAAGTATTAGTGACTATTTCGTGGTCCGGCCTTTATGCAAACTCATTGCATAGAATGCCTCACTCGCATGCCTCCACATGAACGATTTAGGATCACATTGTATGTATCAAATACAAAGTGAGTCACATCCATAGTGTCCCCAGGACAAGGTATCTAAGCCCTATCCCTATACTATGGACCATTTTGGCTATTTACTCAAACTTGATCCACTTTTATGTCTCCACATAAAGTTAAGTATTCATTCTAATAGCCATGAGTTCTTAGTTTATTGGATTTAGAGTTACTTAATATAACGAATAAGTTCATTATTTACAAACTACGAGTTTTAGGACATACAAACCAACAAATGCAATGCATGTATAGGAGCACGAGATCAAATCTAGGTCCCACCATCGATATGAGCAAGTACGGTCTAGAATATTGACAACAAACTGTTCCTTCCTGTGATGAACTTTAAATTCATGCTGATTAATGGAATGTATCTGACAATAGATAACAATGAATGTAAGTTACATAGACTCTTAATATTTATGAATATACTTTTTCAAAAACAAAACTTACAGTCATTGCTCGACTCTCCTTTAATGCTACTCGAATCATATTCTCTGCATATGTGGAAAGATCTGTACGCTAGAAACTCCAATGAGTACGACGTTCATAATACCATTTTTGAACCAAACTACGAATCGATTCAAGAAGACCAATAACAGGTAACTTCCATGCTTCTTTTAGCCATGAATTCAAGCTTTCAGATATGTTGGTTGTCATCAATGAATATCTTTTATTTCGAAAAAATGCTCTAGCCCACCTCGATTTGCTAACCTCCTATAACTCAAGCCTAATAGATGGAGAAAGATCATCCAGCTTTTTCATGTAATACTCAAACTCCAAAGGTGTATATGCTCTGACACAACTATGGAAAGAATCCGCAATCGGACTTGACTTATGATTCTTTTTTAGATTCTTATACAAATGGAATGCACATAAATCGTGCTCAGCTAAATCATATACAAAACTAAAACCATTGGCTATACTCTTATAAGCATCAGACATGATCAGACTAAATGTATATCGTGTCTGATGCTCACCACTCTTATGAGCATCAGACACGATAACAAGGCCATTAGGTTATCTAAACGCAGCTTTAAGATTACGAAAAAATCAAGACCATGACTGATCATTCTCTGTCAACAATATGACAAAAGCAAAAGGGACAATCTGAGAATTACCATCAAGAGTGCAAGCAGACAATAACTTACCCAAGTATTTGTTCTTCATAGGTTCACCATCAACTTATATTATAGGTGAACAGTAATTCCATGCATCTAAAGAAGCAGCAAGAGCCACAAAATAATACTTAAACCTACCTTCATCATTAGCTTCTTCTGTTGTATATGTTCTTGCAATGAATAAAGTTACAAGTAAATCAAATAAATTACACTTTATTTGGAAAAAAACCAAGTACCTGGATTTTTTTCAATCAGTGCACTTGAGAATGCTGACAAAAGAGCATAGGAGGATTTCAGATTACCCTAATAGAATTCAAAGCAATCACATGCCCTCTCCAAGCCTTGACATTTTTTCTATTTGTGAAAATTTTCCTTTAATATATAATATATAATTAAATAAACAATAATTAATTAATTAATATAAATATTACATATTTATTAATATATACATTTAAATCATATAAAAATGCATATCTCTATCTTAGTCTATAGTTTTAATACGGATCTCATTTACATTAATTTTATTTTATAGTTTTAATATGAATTTAATTCATATTAAATTAATATTTAAATCTTATTCAAATATTATTCTGTTATATTATATAGTTTTAATTATAAATCATAGTTTTAATTAGGAAAATTACTATAAACAGAAAAAAAATATCAAACTATATACAAATATAGAAATTTTTTAATGTATATTAGTGATAGATCGCGATAGAATTCTTTCGCTTTCTATCGCTCAAGCAAATAAATTTTATCGCTTGAGCGATAGAAAGCGATAGAATTCTATTGTGGTCTATCACTGATAGACTGTAAAGTTTTTATATATTTGTAAATAGTTTGGCTTATTTTTCTATATTTGAAAACAACCCTTTTAATTAACTATATACTATAATATATCATTATACATTATTTTTTATATTAATCCATATAAATATAATATTCCCTTTAAATAATTTGAACAATTCAAATTATTCCAAAATTAACTGATACTTGTTTTACCCTTAATTAGCTAGTAGGGAATCTAATGGACCTACATATTAGAAGCTCAAATGAGTCGAGACTAAATTAATTAAACCCTTTAATTAATTAGATAAATATTCAATAACTGTGGGTCATTCCATTAAGGACCCATAACTGCATTCTTCGCACTATAAATATATTTTTTCTGTGTCCATGGATATAATCAGTCATCAATAAGTCAATCCTTCACAAATTTCTCGTAATTATAGTTGAGTCAAAATTATCGTTTTACCCCTGTAATTACTTCTTTCTCCTTAAGTTCCACTCATCCTCTAATGAACAACCTGTTTATGGTCCTACCATAAACAAATCTCTCTCGAACCAATGAGAGGGAGGTGCCCCTTGTTCAAGACCCACAGTCAGCACTTAAAAGAGCAATTTATCTACTTTCCCTGAAAGCGGGAAGAAGTTAACGTCATTTTGTGTAGCTATGTTCCCAACTCTCTACTTTGACAAATCCCCAAAATGGTAGGCATATTGAGTCGGCGACATAGGCCACTCTCACCCATACAAATCAAAGGATTTCCCTCATAGACAGAAGTTCATAACTTACTCAAGACTAAGATCGAGTTATTTATGACCTAATAAAATGTTAGTCTCTTCAATTAATGGTGTTACAAAGAGAGATTAATCATTTCATGGTCTGGTCTTATACAAACTCTTTGTACAGGATACCCCACTCACACGTCTCCACATGAACGACTTGGATTAAATCGTTTGTAACACTTACAACTCTTGTAATATTTACAAAGTGGGCAGTATCAGCAGTGTTACTAGGATAAGACACCCAGCCTTATCCATATACTGCACACTTTTAGGTTATTACTTGAACACAATTCATTTTTGTATGTCTACACATACTTGTTCAAGTTACATTAAATAACCTAGGATCTTAGTTTATTGGACTGAGTTAATGCAATCTAAAGGTTGAATAAAATACCTCTTATTTTATTAAATAAATAATTTGACATGTACAACATACAAACTACGAGACCCCCAAGACTTAGGGCACAAATCCCTACACCATGTTCACCTCAGATTCGTCAGCCTCAAACCACTCACTCTCGAATCTGCGTCAGATTCCCATTCACCTTAGTTCCGCCTCAGATCGACCTCAAGATTACAATCTTCTGAAGATTGAAGACTTGGAAGACCAACACTTCCTCGAATTCCAGAAGACTAAAATCTTGATCGATCTCAAGTTTACAACTTCATGAGATTGGAAGAACTGAAGGTTGAAGTTTTAAAGCTCCCAAACTCTAGAGATTCAAAGGTTGAAGCTCTAAAGATCTAAAAAATACAACTCCCTCAAAGCTTTAATGATTAGAAGATAGATTAAATCTTTGAGGCTCCAAAGATCAACTTTTACTCTTTTGAAGATCTAAAGACTAAAGCTCAGACTTATGGAAGATCAGACGACTCTCTAAAGCTCTTAAAGTCATAAACAAGCCAGAAGCCGATCCAAACTGATCAACAAGCTAAAGGTTGATCCAAGCTAATCAACAAGCCAGAGGCCGATCCAAGTCGATCAACAAGCCAAAGATCGATCTAAAACGATCAACCAAGATCAACAAGTCCAAAGGCCGATTATCCAAGTAGAACAACAAGCTAAGGCCAATCACCTAAGAAGATCATCAACCCCAAAGGTCGATCATCCAAAAAGATCAACAAGCCTAAAGGCCGATCACCCAAGAAGATCATCAAGTCCAAAGGCCGATCATCCAAAAAGATCAACAAGCCTAAAAGCCGATCACCCAAGAAAATGATCAAGTCCAAAGGCCAATCATCCAAGATGATCAACATGACCAAGAATTAAACTTTACTTTTTTTTAGGAAAAACATCAAAGTATCATTTATTAGAGACTGTATTCACTATATTATACTGAAATCAATATAAACATAAGGTTAAAAATCACTTATAGTCCCTAAACTTTCATATAAGTAACAATTTAATCCCTAAACTTTAGTTCCCTAGACTTTCAATTTTGTAACAATTAGTCTCTAAACTTTGCTGTGTAATAATTTAGTCCTTGTATTTTAAATTTTGTAACAATTTAGTCCTTATTGTAGGAAATAATGTCAAGATTTAATAAGATTTATTGGATAAATGAACTGATAATCTAATTAGAGACTCACTATTTTTGTAAAATACAAGGTATACATCATAAAATAATAAAAATTGACATCTAATTTTGACAATTTTTTTTACGTTGGGGACTAAATTGTTACAAATTTGAAAATATAGAGACTAAATTGTTACATACTAAAGTTCAGGAACTTAATTGTTACAACATTGAAAGTACAGTACTAAATCATTACAAATCAAAGTTTAGAGACTAAATTGTTACTTTCATAAAAGTTTAAGAACCAAAAGTGTTTTTTAATCTAAATATAAAGTTTAAATTTCACAAATCAAATTTTTCCAAAAATTTCGTCGAACACAATTACCAACACATGTTTTTGATTTTCTATTTATACTGTAACTAAACATGTATGATTTTTGTTTTTTAAAAATTAAAAATCAAAATTAGATTTTTAAAAATAAAAAATAAAAAATAAAAAAGGAAAGGGTCATCAAAGGGGTCTAATCTAAATGGTTATGAAAGGACTCCTAAAATAGAGGTTTTCAAAGTATAAAGATAAAACGAATAAAAGGTAAGACTATCCTAATGAAAATGATATTTAAACCATTAAATAATTTATTGTAATAAAAAAATATTACTGGAGTCGAAAGAGAAAAGAAACAATGCATCTCACGGTCATACACCCGCCAAAATAAATTTAGTATTTTTCTTAAAGAAAATAAGTATTAAAAGAAAAGGAAAACCGAAAATTTCTCTTTGAGAAATGCGAAGCTGGTGATTTACAATTACGGAGACTCGCACCGACGCTACGGAAGCTTCATCTTGATCGAATCAGGTCCTTGATTTTCCCTTACTGCATCATTTGATTAATCTTTTCTTATTATCTCTCAGTTTGATCAATCCCCAAAGCTCTGTCTAATTGGTCGAAATTCTTTGCTTAGATTTTCTGTATTCTGCTCATTTTGCATGATTTCTGAGTTTTAGCTACCGGGTTTTTGTGGGGTTTTCTTTTTCAAATTTCAAGTTTCATGATATGTAATCACGGATTGGCTTGAATTTGTTGCATAGCGTTTTGATGTTTTGAGCAATATTGCTCCTCCGAGCTGGCCCTCCTTTTGTTCTTTATGCCCGTTGAATTTACAGTCTACTCTATTCCATGAATTACTTTTAATACTCACCTTCTTGAGATTTTATAATAATCATGGAATTGAGTGAGTTTTTTAATGCTTAAAGGTTATATTGGAGAAATGATAGATATATCCAGTAACTTTTACTGTTGCGTTATTTAAATTAATCAAGAGGTTTCCTTACTTGAACCTGGGTTGTTGTTGATTTGAGAAATTCTCTTTCTAGATGTGGCCATTTCAACTGATGTCATTTCGGACAGGTACTGGTTTTTTGGCTCGAAGGGTTGCAACAAATAAATTGATTCAGAAGCTGAGGGAATAAAGCTAGGATTCTTGTTTTGTTCCATGCTCTGATGATGATGCTGAGTATTAGTAGCAAAGAACAATGCAGGTTCCAATGTGATGATTTTCCTGGAGTTCGGTCCTAGTAAAGTTACTAAAACTAACATCAATGGGTGTCAGCTATATAGCAATTTCTGCGGCATGTACAGTGTTAAGTTTTATTGGTCTCCAGTTTTGGACAGAGTTATCAATAGATAACTTAAGGTCAGAAAACATAATTGGCGAAAATCCTTTTAAGACAGAGAATGCTGGCCGTGTCATTGATTTGCTCTTAAGTTCCTATGTCACAGTTGGACTGCTGGCTAATTTTGCACTTAATGTGTTTGTTCTACTCATACTATTTCTAAAGGTAAGTTTGCTATTTATTTTGGGAGCATTATGTTGCAAAAGAAGTATGCAGCTACGAACTCTTCATTTGAATGCAACAATACTGCATAATATCTTTAGTCCGGTTTTGGAAGGTTCATTGAACTTGATCTTGTGTTATATTTTTCTATGGGCAATTATTTCTTTTATATGAGTGACATGGTTTAACTCTGTAAGTTCTAGAGAAGAAATCATCAATAAATGCCAAAAAAAAAAAAAAAGGAGAGAGAGAGAGAGAGAGAGAGAGAATGACTTTGAAGGCAAAATATATGCAAATTCGGATGACATTAATGTGAGGAAGATTTTACTTTAGATTAGATAAAGATAAAACGGTTCAAAGAGCTGCTAAGTGTAGCACACTGACAGCTAGTCTGCTAACATTCTGCCTATCAGCTTCCTCACTAACCAATGGCCAAGAAGGCTTTTTAACTATTATCTGAGCTCAATTTTGTAGATTATCCAACTACACTTGCATTATGGAAACTAAACAAAGGAACATGGATATATTTCATCAGGTTAGTTTTGGGCTTGTGGTTGGCAGTGTGGTTCTACTGTCTTTGTGGTGTGGTGGGAGGCACAAATATTTACAATGAGGCAAGGGTTGTACTAATAGCTTGGTTAGGCTTTGCGTTGCTCAAGTAATTTAAAACAATAACCATATTTGATCCTTTTATTTTCAGAGGTTGGCTTTTGATCTAGGTACTATGATAAATTTGACTTTCTTGTTCAAAATTATCATATGTATTGTCTACTTTAGTGTGAGGAGAGTTCTTGTCCTTCTATTTAAAGTAGAACTAGTTTAATTTCGATGTTGGTGTTAGAATTAAATACAACATTTATTATCATATCAATTAATGTTGAGAATTAAAGTCAACATCGAGTAGAACATCCTATTGCTTTACACATCTATTGACCTATCCTTTTCCCAGAAAGTAGATGCAAGTGATTGAACCAAAATTTCTAAAGCTTGATATATAAGCAGCACGAAAAGGGTGGTATATGGGTTGTAGGAATGGTGGTGGAAGTAGAAGTTGAGCCCTTCTAAAGGCACAAGCTTCATTGAGGAAGGAGTTTATGTTTAGGAAGATTACTACTAGATGAAATTTAAGGGAGGAAAAATGGGGGCGTTTTGTTCTTTATTAGTATTGTTGGAGGATTCTATGCTGCAAGCAAGAGAAGCCACCCAAATTTGGAAGATAGATTCTTCAGGGAACTTTACAGTGCAATCCCTGGTACAGAGGCTCAATAATTCACCTAATATTTACAAAGCTTTGTTGAAAAGCTTGTTGGAAGTTAAAATCTCCAAAGAAGGAAGATGTTCTCATATGGGTTTTACAAAATGGAGGTGTAAATACCGTAGAAAAGTTGCAAAGAAAATTGTCTTCAGTACCCTTACAGCCTTCAGTTTTTTTTCAAGAAAAGAATACTTTTAACTTTTCATTAAGAAAATGAATGAGAGATTAATGCTCCAAAGTACAACTGGCAGCCTTCAGTTTGTGTTTTGTGTATGAAAGCAAGTGAAGGCCAAAATCAATTGTTATCCCATTGCTTGTATGTACAAAATCTTGGATGAAATGTTTCAATATACCCCAATCATTCAGGGATGATGGACAAGTCTACCAAGAATAAAATTACTGGCCTCAAGTGTAGAGAGAAAGAAGTTCTTCCTAAGTATTCATCTCAGAACTTAAGTGGGGAACACTGTCATACTGGGCTCAATGGTATACTTTTTGATAAGGTTTTAATATCTTCTTCTAAAACAAACTCACCACACAATGGTCACTCTTTCTATCCATATTATGGTATTGGATTGTGAATCTGATGTTAGTATACTATATAAATAGTGTGGAAATTGACTTTCAGCATCATAGTCGCCTTTGAGACAAAAATATAGCCGAGGATTCTGTTTTAGATGAGTTAAAAACTCTTTTCCAGACACCCATCAAGTTTGACTGCCCCACTTCTATGGTTTCAGAGAATTATATCACCAAGTAATCGCTTTGATGCTGGAAAAGTTTTCCTCTTTAATCAAGCGTGTGATCTGCAATTTAAAGAGATTCCCACTTTTGTTCCTGAGGGGGTAGGTAGAAAGCTTAATTATTATGTGCTAAATTTTATATTCCAATGTAGGCATACAAGGAGATTGGGGTGATTTATAAGACCTTGTATTGTGGATTGAGTTCTGTTGTGGTGGTTTTATTTTTTCTTTGTAATTGCTTTACTTTGCTCACTTCTTGCTGTTTGTATCTTTTGAACATCAGTCTTTTTATTGTTTCAATGAAAAGTTTTGTTTCTTGTTAAAAAAAAAGAAAGATGATTTCATCAAAATTCACATGTATGATTTCCCTAAAATCATCAAAATTCACATGTATGATTTCCCTAAAATCCAAATATATGATTTGAACAGCGGCAATGCTTTAATTATTGCTTGTATTTTCTCCCAAGATGTTTGTTTTGATGCTTGTCGATTTATTTTGTCAGCAGACCATATTTTTTGTTGAGCTGTATTCATCTGAGAGTCGGAAGTTGGTGGAGCGTCTTGTTAATTATGTTATTTACAAGGTTAGTATCTTCCAACTTGATCTTTAAAATTTTGTCCGTGTTATTTTGTACAGCATCACGTCCTTTAGGTGGGAACACATCATTCTTCGTTTTTAATAATTATATATTTTTATTATTTTATTTTTAATTTTGTAGAGAAATAAATTTTATTGATGAATAAAATTATGGGCTCTCAGTACTAATAGGCGAATTACATAAGGGATCTCCAATTAGAAATCAAAGAAGAAAGACTATAATCATAAAAAGGATATAAATGTTTTCAGAAAAAAGGATATAAATGTTTACACCAATACAAAGCATGAAATAAAATCAAATCTAGAAAGTGTACAACATTAGGGAAACCATCCCTGAAGATCCTTGCATTCCGTTTTTCCAAAGACACCAGAAAAAACCTCTGTTTATGGCCAATTCTTCTTGTTGATGTTCAGCGATCTAACTTCCCATTGGCTTTAGCCTATTGCTGGCTTGCACGCTTACTGTAGCTCTGCTTGTAGGCAATGAGTTGTTGCATTTTAACCTATTGATTGTTTTGTTTATAATTTCAAATCAAATGTGAGGATATTAAAAACTATAAAAACAAAGTTATAGTTGGAATCCATTAAAAATTCATAATGCAAGGGCGTAATATCTTGAAATTAAAGCTATATAGTTCTAAGAAATACAAATGAATTAGCTTCTTCTAACTTCCCACTTTTAATGTAATTGAAATTATTTTTCATTAGAATTTTTAAAAATATATAAATTCAAATTCTTAAATTAATTTATCATGTTGGTAAAACATGAGTTATTTTGTGGGATAGTGTTTTTTAAAGCTCAAAGCACACTAAGCATTCCGGGGTTTAAGTGCAAGGTGCAGACAAACACCCTTTTTCTTTTTTCATTTTTAAAAATGAGGCGTACAATATATGGAAAAAAAAATTCATAAATCTATATGTAGATGTATATATACATAAAAATAAACGTCCATGGAAATAAATGATTTATAATAACCCAAATAAAAACATTTTGTAGCCCTATGATCAAGTTTTGATCGAGAAAGACCAAGTGTGTTGGTGGAGCCGAAAAGCTTTACGTCGGTATTTTATTAATCTCTCAAAAAGGTATTACAAAAGGGAGTCTTAGCCTTTATATAGGCTTAGCTCATGGGCTAATAGTCTTTAGTTACAAAGGTGGTTTAATCATATTAACCACAGTTACTAACTAACAACCTAACTAAGAAAACAAATAAAATAAAATATTTAAACTAGATAACAAAGAGAGTCTTAGTAAAGCTAAATTACAAAGAGAACTCTAAATAATCTACCTAACCTGCATCAATTGCCCCTTTCATGAGAAAAAAATAACTCGTCCTCAAGTTAAATATGAAGTTCATCGGGAGGAAAATAGGTAAACAAATCTAAAATATTGAAGGTGCTTGATGTATTGTAGCCTTCTTGAAGCTCCACCATATAAGCATTGTTGCCAATTTCTTGAAGGACGACATGGTCCAATTTTCGTCTTTTTCAACTTGCTGTAAGTTTCTCAGGGAAATCTCTCTTTCTTAAGGCGTGTACAAGGACTGAATCACCTGGGCTGCTTTTAGTGTTAGCAAATTGGGCATATTTAGAATTAGATTCTTTGAGATGGTTAGTGACTTATGTATTCTTTGAACCTAATCAGCCATCAATTCAGATTCTGAACTCAAATCTGCAGCACTAGGTAAACTTATAAGATCAAAAGTTGACCGAGGAGGGTGAGTATACACACCTCAAAGGGTGTTTTTCCCATGGATTTGTTTTTCATATTGTTAAAAGCAAATTTAGATTTTGGCAAACAAAGATCCATTGTTTTGGCCTATCTCCACTTACACACCGAATTAAATTACATAACCCAAAGTCCTAGGGTCATTACTACATGCATGCGGTCTAAAAACCTAAACCTATTGTCCATTTAACTTAAAATAAAACATTCCTATATATGTATATTACATTAAGTATATGGGGCCATGGGGTAATGTTTACAATTTTGTAAATTTTTATTTGTTAATGAACATGGGACAGGGAACATTTTTGCCTCTGGTTGTTCCTCCAACAAAATATCATGCTGCATTGTGGTCGATCTGGTTGGCTGTCTTATGTTCATTGAAGGTAACATACTGCAATTTCCACGCTGGATTTTGATTTGTTAGTTTCATGTAAATACTTGGCTTATTGCATCAACATATTGTACAGATGTTTCAAGCATTGGCTAGAGATCGTCTTGAACGTCTGAATGCATCACCTTCTGCCACATCATGGACATATTTCCGTGTATATTCTGTATTACTGCTGGTCCTCTTTGTTGACCTTTCTGGGTAATGATTAATATTTTGTCTTAGCTTTAAAGGTATCCAAAATTGTGGGGACATTGAATCTTTGGCTTCATTAATGAAATAATTGTGTTTTTACTGTTAATATATTTTTATTATTTTGTACTTTGTTAGAATTATACTTTTCCTTGCCAGAACAAAATATGAATTAGATTGTTGTTTATGTATAAGTTATAATTTCTTAATTTTTTTCTACCTAGTTTGCAGGCAATGCAAACAATAGTGTCCATGTACATACTGCTTGTATACCATTTCTTCATATATTTCAAGGTGTTGGCAGATTTAGAAACCCAAACCTTAGCTACTAAACCACTTAGATTCTTCCCAGAATAGGATGGTAAAGATAGGATCCTTGTCTGAAACAATTATCATAATTGAATCATACCCCCTTCATTTTGGTAGCCCAGAATAGGCAAAGCCTGAAGCAAGCCTGGCTATGTATTCAGCGTACTGAGAAATAACATATTGGTTACAAAATAGTCATATAGTCGATTTCATCTCTTCCAATACACTTCACAAGCCAAGCATAGGTCGGTTCTCAAAACATTAGCAGGTCCTACAGTGGGAGAAGTGTAAAATTCCTATAACAAAAACAGAATAGAAGAGTCCTTTGGTAATACAATCTTGCACTTAAAGTAGAATAACTCACCTCTCAGTGTGTTCCTTGAAGGGCAAATCCTCACCATTCACCAATTTCTGCTTAATGACCTGTAGATCTTGATCCAAAACTTGTTGCTCTTGAAGCAAGGTTGTGTTAAGGCTGCCAACCACACTCAGTAAGCTGAGTTCAATTGAAGTAGGCATCCTTGAAAAGGGTCGCCCTATTCCCAAGTTTTGGCATATACACGATCTCTAACTATGAGCTTATACTTGATCTCTAAATCATAATTGATCACCTTACCCATTTTTTGTATTTTCCTGCCACCACCTGTTGATCCAACAAAAATTTAGATTTATTTATTTATTTATTTTTTAATTTTATTTTATTGGTGTGAACTACAAATTTCCACCCCAACACACAAGGACACAACTTTTTTTTTTTTATAATAAAGACAATGGTCATAAGGAGCAATGAAGCGACACTCCTTAAGGATTTGGAGTCTTGAATGGGCACAAAAAGGAGTTGTCCACCAGCTGTCCAGCAAGATATTGTCAAAAAAGATAAACCAAACGATAAGGAATTTGTAATGGGTCATCATTGAAGACACCCATTATTTGCGCCACCCGAATCGAAGATTTTAAGGTTCCCACGCGAAGTCACCGATGTTGAAGAGGAAGAAAGAAACTACGAAAACTGTGCTGTTGTGTGATGACAAAGAAGTCGAGAAAGAAGAAATTGGAATCCTCTAACCCACATTTTTTTTTTTGATAAAGATACATTTCATTGATAAATGAGATAAGGGGAAAACCCCAAAAGAGATTACAAGAGAGATCACCAATTGACAACTAAAAAGGATAAACTGTAATGTTTATAAACCAAAGTCTAATTTGAATGAATATGAATCTCTACCTCTCAATAAGGGGAGATGACCTTTATTTATAGGGAAAATATGATTACAAGTTTGTAAAGAATGCTAACAAATCAAAATAACAAACAAACTTATTATCAACTAATTAACTAACTCTTAGTTAGTTTACAATAAAGGGGCCTCTCTTTACACCAAACCAATTCCAAAAACCGATCAAAAGAGGAAAAAGAGTCACGAAAAAGGCACCAATTTCTTTTGCCCCATAATAACCAAAAGAAAGCGTGCAACAAAGGTAGCCAAATCATCTTCTAAGTACCACCGAAAGGATGACCCACCAACAATGTAGCAAGAAGATCATAGATAGTATTAGGGCACGGCATAGAACAACCAAAAGCCTCAAAAGGTGATATTCCAAAATCTGGACGCGAAAGGGCAATGCATAAACTGATGAGTAGGTGATTCAAGATGGCAGCACATAAGACACTAGGAAGGCGAGAGCGACATATAAGGCATTCGACGCTGAAGATAGTCTGCAGTATTTATGGCACCCAAACTCAGTTCCCAAAGAAAAATTTGATTTTCTTTGGATAACAATCCTTCCAAATAACCAAATAAAGATCAGACAAGAGCAGATCAACTGAAGCCACCAAATAAACCATAAGAGACTTAACAATAAACACCGATGAAGAATCAAGGGAAGATCGAAATCGGACAATAGACAAAAGATGTGAGAAGCCCATTCAATAAGGGATTGATATCCTGAATTCATGGAAAGTCACACTGTTGTTGACTCTAGCACACCTCTTTTGGCGGAAAAATATGCATATGGGGTTGTAGAACATCCTTTTCCCTTAAATTGCTTCAATAAGGGATTGGTATCTTGGTTCTGATTTCTATCATGTGGTGAAAATTGGTATTGTTCAATATATGATATTGAAGCCCATTTAGGAATCTCCAAATCATTAAGATTATGACGAAGATGTAAGTCCCAATCATTAGATGAAGATATCCAAACATTGGCAATAGTGTCCTCTGGGTGAAGAGCAAGACGAAAAAGTCCAGTAGAAATAACACCACAACTAAGTCAAGAATCATTCCAAAACGAAGTAGTAGATCTATCACCAAGACAACATCAGATAAGTCCAGCAACCAAAGCAGTGATGGTTTATTTGACAAATAAACGACTTAATTCAAATCCTTGATTAGTTAGGACTACGATTAGTTTCCATGGTTGGTTAGAATTAAAATTAGTTTCCTCGATTAATTAGAATTATGATCATATTGTTTTCTAATTTTTTATAATTAGACAATTGTCTTTTTTTATTCAAAATAAAGACTTTGATTTCATTCATGGAGAGAGTTCTCCTTTTATTCCTTAGACTACATGAAACACCAATAGAGAAAGAATTAACGCAACCAAATGGTACTGAGACAATTGAGATAATTAGGGATATAGGAGCAGAGGGGTCTACTCTCCCAATCACTTATCCTACCAAAGGTAACCATTTGTCCCATCACCCACCACATTGTGTATTAACAAACTGGAAAAAGATAGGAAGTTGAGCCGAAGTATATTTATATGGGTTTCTAGAAGTTCACCAGAGGATGAGGACCATTCTTGCTAATGTTCACCTGTACGATATGTTTAAATTTGGTGGCTTTGATTGGATGAGGACCATTCTTGCTAATAACAACCTTGTGCCATAAGGTCTTAGAATCATGGTGGAATCGCCAAAGCCATTTAACTTGAAGGGCTTGATTCCTCATCCTTACATTTCCCAAGCCTAACTAACCCACCTAGGTCCAGTTGTCTAGACACCACCTCCCACCTCACTAGATATTAGATAAGAACCTTTCCCCTCATCAACCCCTTCCTACTGGAAATCCCTCATCAATTTCTCAATGATCTTACAAACCCTACTAGGTATTTTGAACGAGGACAAGAAATGTATTGGAATGCGACTTAGATCGTTTGTATAAAGGTAAGCCTTCCACCTTTCAAGGAAAAAAAAAAAACTCTTTCTCCAAGAAGGAGGCCTATTTCAAACCTTACTTATTACAGGTCCCAAGACACAATACTCTAGGTATTATGCCCCAGAGGAAGACCTAAAATAAGAAGAAAGAAAGACTCCCACCTCACACCCAACTAAAGCTGCCTGCCCACCTATCAAATTTGTGAGGATCACAATTGAGACCTAAAATTTGACATTTACCTTTGTTAATTCTCAATCCTGAAATAGTCTAAAAAAAGATAAAGATTTGATTCAGCTTAAAAAAGGATACATATAGAACAAATAGTCTTCCTGGAGGACTCACCATTCCCTTTGGGCCAACAATTGGATGGGAAAGGGATGATGACGGAACTTGTAGAGCCACATTTGTTTGACTGTGACTGGTTTGGCCCTGTAAGACTTCCATTTTGCCTACCTACTCACTTTTAAACAGTTGGGTGGGGTTGTTGTTTTACTCTCATTATTATGCATTAAGTCTCTTTTTCCAAGTATTCATAGATCTTCTTGTAATTAGGCCATGGCTATTCTGATCTATTACGAGCAGCACCCTTCTTGACCTTTTTTGTTTTTTGTTTTTTTTTTTTTGGGGGGGGGGGGGGGGGGGGGATAGTGGTTTATATCTTAATAATTTGTGTTAATTTCAAGTAGATTATCTAATTTGATCTAGAGGGAGGGAGATGGGAGATTATTGTTGAACCTGGAGGCTTCGAGTTAAGTCATTTGTGTGTGTTGGGGGGGGGGGGGGGGGGGGGAGGAAGAGAGAGAGAAGGGAGAAGATTTACTTTTATCTGGTAACACAGATTATTTCTAGAAGTGAAACAACAGTCTTTGTTTAATTCTGCCCTGCAGTTCAAGCTTTTATTATTGAATTACTCAGGATTTGCCTCCATCTTTTCCTGGTTTCTGCAGGATAAAATTCTGTCTGATGATATACCGAACACTGGGTTTATCTCTGTTTCTCTTGTTGTTCTTTGAGCCTTTAAGCATTGCTTTTGAGACATTACAGGTAAATTACTTGGAATTTTTCAGGATGATGATTTCTATTTGTCATCATATTGGCCTTTCAGTTGGTCTGCTCATAATTATTTTCACATTTCATCGATTGGTGTATGGAAACTTTTGCAGGCAATTTTGGTTCATGGCTTTCAGTTACTTGATATATGGCTTCATCATTCAGCTGGAAACAACTCAAATTGTCAAATCTCCAAGTTTTTTAATATGACAATACCTGGTATTATCTTTTTGAACACACTGGCCCATTTAATATTCCATCTAAAGCCTCTGAAAACAGTAAACTAAACTTCTAAGGGTTTAGAGATGTATCTAAGATCTAAATTGAGTCATTGACCGTAGATGCATGTTAGGATCCCAAACCCAGGAAACACAAGTAAAACAACGATAGGAATATATTACAATATCAAAAGAAATTACAATATAACCATAGTCTTTCGAGAGGCTATCTCACTCCCACAAACTTTCCAGTTTCCACAATGATAAATCCAAAATATGACCTCCCCTCCAAAAACCCTTAATCCCTCTATCTATAATCAAGCCACCCCTATCTAATTGCCAAATGCCCTTACTAATATTCTCTGTATACACCCCTGTTTGTTCTCTGACAATGCACTATCCAAATTTATTATACTAATATAAAATCAACTATAATTTGTAAAAATTACTCTTGACTCAACGAAATGATTGTTCAATATAAAGCCATTTGAATTTTCATTGATTTTGAACGATAGTGATATCTGAAAACCAATTATGCTTGACTAATTATTACATGCACAAATTTATGTAAAAAACTCAATAATGTATGAAAACCTGTAGTTAAAAAGCACGAAAGTTTGTATCTTGTTCAAAAGAAGCACAACACAGAAACATTGACACATGACATGACGTATAGATGGTGACATGTGAATTTCTGAAATAGTCAGAAATTATAGTTTTTTTTAATATATGCGTGTGTTCTGAAATTCTAGGAGTGTTCTGAAACACAAACATAGACCATGTTTGAAACACGAGAATAAGTATGTAATACTTAGTTTTAATATACACTTGAATTTCTGAGACACAAACATAGGCCACTTTATAATGAGGGACCCTTTGTATTTTGATGTTTTACATTTTTTCCTTTTTTGTTCTGATGTTTTGTGATCTATATATATATATATATATTTGTTTTAAAACCTCCGAGCACTAGTCTCTTTTTCATTCTTTTAATGAGAAGTTCTATTCCTTTTTTTAGAAAAATAATAATAATGAGAGGTCTTGAGAAGTTTGTTATTCTCATTTGTATTTTTGTCTGCTTTCTCTTGTTTTCTTTTCCATTCTCTTTTGGGAGCTTGTATCATTGAAAATTTTCTTTTTCATCCACCAATGAAAAGTGTTTTTTCAAGTGTGCTCTTTAGGTATTTTCTACCCGAGTCAAAATACAAGAAGGCACACGGCCAGCCAACTACTAACCAACTAACAAACTCAAAACAAAATACTAACTACTCAACTAGAATACGGGTACATCAATTTGTCCATATTGGATGGTTTGAAAGAGTTATTGTAGAAATGATGCAGGAACCCTTCTATTCCAACCTTTTCAAGCAAGAAATAAATGATAGAGGGACCCGACGACTTCAAAAAAGAAGAACTCTATTAGGTTTGTTGGTGGAATGCATTGTACGGCCTTGTACTAGTAGATGGTAGTAGAAAGATTCATCAGATTCCTAATGGTTGGTTAACTTTCTAGGACATGATTAAGGATTTCTTGGCAAGTAAAGACTGTGGCTTCAAGAATAAAAATCAAGTGTTTGTTTCCCAAAAGAACATTTCAAACACTTGATTCTTGAAGCCAGTCTAATGGAGTTCTTTTTTTGAAGTCGAATTTCCTTGAAGTCGAGCATTAGACTCTTTTCATTCCATCAATGAAACATTCTGTTTTTGTCTTAAAAAAAAAAAGTCGAATTTCCTTGGTACTGATTGCATCAGTAACATTCTGGGAGATGAACAACCACTTGAGATGATGAGGAGGTATTTGTTCCAGATTTTTCATGAATTCAACCTAGTGAGGAGTCTGTTGAGAAAGTAAATGATGAAATGCGTGCACATAGCCTTCACCATTCTGATTCCGGTTCTCAAAAGGAATCTTTCTCTTTAATTAATGCTAACTCTCCTCAAGTTAGTGAGTTAATTAGACGTTCACATAGCTCGGTTGGAAGTTGGTTTAAAGGAAACCATATATCACCCTTTGCCTTCCCGGGTAATTCCAAAAAGTGGGCCAAAATGCTCTCATTTTTTTTAAAATTGGCCTGTTTTTAAACTAGAAATATTTTTGCCCTCCAAAGAATGTGTAAAGTCGTTCATTCACTATTTAAAACTAAGGTTGGGTAAAATGGAAACTTACGTATGCACCTTCTTCTTCCTATTCTCCCCCACTTGCTTGGGCGACCCACATCTTCACAAGCTTGATGATTTTGTTGTAGTTTTCTACTCTTGAACTCGATCCATACTTCATATCGCACGATTTTCATCAATTTTGGGTAGAGGGTTTTGGTTTGGTTTTCAAAATTTAAAATTGGAGGAAGCTTGAATGTCGGCTCATTCTATCGAGATTCAATGAATCCCAAGCAAAACTTGGCCAAATCCATCGAAATTCTGGCTTGAATGCTAGCCTAAATATACTAGGCTTTATGTGTTATTTTATTTTATTTTTGCATAAATTATTATTTAAGATTTATTAATTATTTTTAATGAATAAAGCAAAATACATTATTTTATGGATTTTGTTTTTACAATCAAACGTTAATTGAAAGACTAGATAAACTTGATAACTCCTTAAAATCTTCCCAAAATCTTTCTAAATAAAAAGGTCTTATGGGACTATGTCTTACAATTGATTATTAAATTTTAGTGGGTTAAAAAAAAAAAAAATTAGTGGGTAAAAACATGTATATAATCTAACCTATATAAAAGAGAGCATAAAAGTAATTTTACCACAAAAATTTCCATGCTTACATCACAACCATGGCAATGGGGTCCAAATTTTTATTTATTTATTTTTTAAATGGGCACTCTTTCAAAATTTGAGAACTATTTGGCCCATTTTTATGTAATTACTTTGCCTTCCCCTAGTTTTCATTCTTTTTTATTTTCTTTAACAAGAAACGAAACTTTTTATAGATGTAATGGAAAGAGACTAATGCTCCACAAATACTCGGTTTTTCCATTGTATTATTGCTGCTTGTAAGAGTTAGAGCTCGCTTTTAGAGATTCTCTCAAGAGATGGCCATAGTCTTTTGACTGCAAGTGATATTGAGCCAGAGTTAATTGATTTTTATTTAAAGCTTTTCACTAGAGATGACAACCAACGTTTTCTTCCAACTCATGTTGATTGGAGCCCTATTTCTGTTGCTTATGCTCATGATCTTGAACGTCCTTTTACTAAGGAAGAGGTGTGCGCAAGAAGAGGTGTTATGCACTGTTTCATCTTTGGGTTCTAGTAAGTCACCTGGTTCGGATGGATTTATTGTAGAGTTCTTCAAAATTTTCTGGCCTATTCTTAATCAAGACATTTTTTCTTTGATTCGTGACTTTTATACCTCCGGGATTATTAATGCATTGCTTATTGGGACTTATATCCGTCTTATCCAAAGAAAGTCGACTCCAAAAGGGTCTCTGAGGATCGGCCTATCAGTCTTTTCCCTTGTGCTTATAAGATTGTTGTTCGTGTTTTGTCTAACTGTTTAAAGGGTGTTCGTCCCTTTACTATTGTTTTTTATTTTTTGGAATGGAAATAGTACTTTTCATTGATGAAATGAAAAGATATTAATGCTCAAATTACAATGAGACTTAAAAGCAAGGAAACTAGAAGACGAGAAGATGAAGGGATTAGTAGATGCACCTGGATATCAGTCTTATCCCTTGTGCTCTAAAATTGTTGCTTGTTTTTTTGTCTATTTGTTTAAAGGGTGTTCTTCCCTTTACTATTGCCTCCCCCCACCCCCCCCCACCCCCCCCACACACACACCCAAAAAAAAAAAAAAAAGGAAACAGTACTTCTCAACCGTTTAAAGGTTGTTCTTCCCTCTACTATTGGTGATAACCAATTAGCTTTTGTTGTGAATAGACAGATATTGGATGCCTCCCTTACGGCAAATGAGCTTATTGATGATTGGTCAACTTCTAACAAAGAGGGTTTGGTTCTGAAATTAGACCTGGAGAAGGCTTTTGATACTGTTGATCGGGATTTTCTGCATGTTGTGCTTCATGCAAAAGGATTTGGTTCTCTTTGGCGGTCCTAGATTAGAGGTTGCATTTATAGTGCTAAATTCTCTATCATTATCAACGGTCTACCTCGGGTGAAGATTACTCCATCTCATGGTATCAGACAGGATGACCCGGTTTCTCCTTTTTTATATATCCTCGTGGCTAATTGTCCGAGTCGACTTATGGAGCATAGTTCGTCTTCAGGTCTTATTGCTTATCATCCTATTGGTTGATCCTCCTTCACTTTGAACCATCTCCAATTTGTTGATGATACGTTGCTCTTTTCAACTGTTGATTAGTAGGTATTGATTCACCATTTTGAGGAGGTTCATAAATTTTAGCGTGCTTTTGGATTGAAAATTAAACTTGCTAAGAGTGAGTTATTGGCCATTAATATAAATGAATTGGATTGGGATTTCTTAATACTTTTGGGTGTAAATAGGGTACTTGGCCTGCAACTTACCTTGGTTTGTCGTTAGGTGGAAATTCCAAGACGATTGGTTTTTGGCAACCAGTAAGCTTCATAATTGGAAATACTCCATCTCTAAGGGTGGTCGACATACGCTTATACAGGCTACTCTCTCCAACATGCCTATGTATTATTTCTCCTTATACCGTGCTCCCTAGAAGGTCATTAAGATGCTTGATAAACTGGTTTGTGACTTTTTCTAGGAAGGCTCTCGTGGTGATGGTGGAGTGCACAATGTGAATTGGGAGATTGTTCAACGTCCTAAACTATTGGGTGGCATGGGTATTGGTAATTTTCACTATCGTAATGTCTCTCTTGGCTAAATGGATCTGGCGCTTTGTTATTGAGCCCGATCCTTTATGGAGACAACTTATTGTAGCCAAGTATTATCCCAACTTGTGCGTTTGGCCCCTTGTTGTGCATTATGGTTTTTCCAAATCTGCTTGACGATATATTAGTCAGACTGTTGATTTGGTTATTGCTCGTACTAATCGTTGTTTGAATAATGGTTCTTCTATATTTTTTTGGAAAGATTCATGGCTCGGTTGTGGTATTCATTTGGTTGTTTGTCCTCGTCGTTATTGGCTTGCTTGCTTTCTTGATGCTACAGTTGTTACTTTGTGGAATGTTGAATTTGAGGCTCGGGATTTGGGCCTTTGCAGAAATCTTAATGAGAAATCTTAATGAGTTGGAGACTATTGAATGGGCTACCTTATCTCAATTTTATCTACTATTTGTTTCTGCTTATCTCCTGATTCTTGGCCATCGTCTCTTGAACCCTCTTCACCTTTTTTTCTTAAGTCCTTTATGGCTTATTTGATGGTTTCAATGGCGCCTTATTCGAAGGATCTTTATTCTGTCATCTGGCAGGATCATTTTCCTAAGAAGATTAAGATATTCCTTTGAGAGCTCAATCTTGGTGCTGTTAATACTGCTGATAGACTACTACGTCAAATGCCTTATATGTCTATTTCTCTCTCTTGGTGTATCATGTGCCAACAGAATTATGAGTCCCCTGCGCACTTGTTTAAGTATTCTTCTTTTGCTACCCGTTTTTGGCAAACTATTTGGGATGCTTTTGGGTGGTTCCTAGTGTGTTCGAACAACATTCATGATATACTTTCATCCCTTTTTGGTGGTTCTAAAAAGATGATTTGGCTGGGCATTCCGCGTGCTTTCTTTTGGTCTCTTTTGGGTGAACGTAATGGTCGTCTTTTTAGGGATTCTTTCTCATCTTTTGATCGCTTATGGATTTGGTTTTGTCTTTGGCTTTTTATTGGTGCAAAACTAAGCACCCTTTTGCTCATTTTAGTTTATCTTAACTTGTTTCAATTGGAAATCTATATTGTAATCACCTATAGGTACGAGAGTTTTTCCTATTTCATTTATCAATGAAATCGTTTCTTATAAAAAAAAGTAGTAAGATCAACCCTTTGGTAAATTGTGGAGGCCTCGGTTTTGATGGTTTGGAAAATAATAATTTGGTGTTACTGTCCAATAGGGGAGGGAGATTTTCTTCGAAGAGGATTTCTTTCTGGTGCAAAGTGGCAAAAGGGATAAAAGCATCCCTGGCAAGTTGGAACTCTCGTTTTGTTTAAGCTTGGCAATGGCAGCAGACGATTGGGATGTAGTTACTCTCTTTTTAGACGGTTTTTGAAGGTTGATGAAGCGCTGGATTTTCAGCATTTTTTGAGTTCATAAAGGGTAAAAGAGTGGTTGATCACGCTGTTTCATGTAGCTGGAGTTTGAAGTCTTCAAGACTGTTTTCCATTAACTCTCTTTACAAGCATTTGATTGGCTCTTCTCCAATGGATATACTTCTCTATAAAGTCTTGTGGAAGCTTCCAAATCACTGTTTGTCTCCCTCATTTCTCTTTGTTTGGTGGATATTGGTGGGTCTCAATATCTTTTCTTTGAGTGCTGTTTTCCGAAGGCTTGTAGGTCGAAGTTGTTCACTATGTTTAAATTTCAGTGGCTGTTCAGTGTTGTGTTCAAGATTAATAGATTGTAGTTGGTCCTTTCCTGAAGCCACAGTTCCAGTTTTTATGGTCTAATGCAGTTTAAGCTAAAGCTATTCTCTGTGAATTTTGGTTTGAAAGGAACCAATGAATTTTTCAAGACAAGCAAGGACCTTAGTTTGATTGATTTGAAGTTTCTGGAATTAGAGCTTCTTCTTGGTGTTCTCTTTCCAAACTATTTGCAGATTATTTTAAGTCTTATGCTTAAATGGAATGTAATTATTTTACCAGTCTAATTATCTTGTATGGTTCTATGTTTTGCTCTAAGTGTACTTGGCGAGTTTTTGTTTTGTTTCGTTCCCTTGTATTTGAGCATTAACCTCTTTCCATTTATTCAATGAAAAGGTTTCTTTCCTTAAAAAGAACACAAATGTATAAATGAAGTGAGGAAGCATTTTATTGCCGCCTATCCTCTGTTCTACGCTAGAAGAAAAGTGCCGCCTCCAATTCTTTCGCCCCTCGAGTCTGATTCCTTGAATCCATATATTGTTGAAGAAAATGCATCAAGTATTTTTGTCTCCTCCATCAAACAAGTGGCCATTCTGTCGTCTTCCTCATTTGATCCTTTCAGATTGGGATTATCTCAATCATGTCTTCTTTGAATGTTCACACGCCAGATTGGTTTGGTCTAAATTCTTTGAGGTTTTCAATCTGCAATGGGTTTGCTCTAATGTTTTTAGGAACAACTTTTTGCAACTGCCAGCTTCTATTGGGTCCTTTTCTTTAGCCCCAAGGCCAAGTTTTTTGGACTAGTGCAGTTAAAACTATTTTATCTGAGTTTTGGTTATTGCATAATCAAAAAGTTTTACAAGAGAAGCATCTACCTTGGCTCAATTGTTTTGAAACAGCTTGTTTGAAGGTCTCCTCGTTGGGTTCTTTTTCCAAACAGTTCAGGGATTCTCTATGCAAGACATTTGTCTCAATCGGGCTGCCTCTATTTACCCCTTTTAGCATTTTAAATATGTTTATTAAATCTTCTATGTTCTTTTTCTTTTTTTTTTTTTTTTTTTTTTTTTTTTTTTTTTTTTTTTTTTCTCTGTATGTGTGTGCGCGTGAACGTTTCCACTTATTTATTTTGTCTCGCTCCTTTATGGAGTTTGTATTGTTTGAGTTTGAGTTTTTTTTCTTCCTCTTTTTTTCTTTTTTTTAATTACATCACTAAAAAGTTCGTTTCTTGTTATAAAAAAAGCATCTCTTGATACTCTCCCTTTCCTTCTGAAACCACTATTAAAAAAAAAACATCTCTTGATAGGACCTTTTGTATCAATTCATTTCATCCCACCAATGATTTTTTGTTAAAAAAAAAAAACTCTAATCTAACAAAATGAGACCTAATGAATAATTACGAAAGTGCATATACACCACCACCGAGAGGAAGATATGGAACTTAACAAGGGACCAAACATTTTCCCTAGACCACCCTACACCTTTAAACACTCTAGTCTTCCTCTGTCTCCAAAGCAAAGCACACAAGCTAGCTATCCACAAAAACCGATCCTCTTTGCTAAAGGGCTGATGCAATTGAAAAATTTAGGCCAAGCCAAACTGATGTCAAACGACTACAATAAATGCGTCCTAACTGCCGAAGACAAGAGTGGTTCTTCCTTGAACACCATCCAAAAGTTGGCTATCTCAATAAAAGCTTATTCACGCATGAAGTTGTTTTCATAACCTCGTGATTTTTTTCCCCTGTAAATTCCCTCTTGATGTTTCTAGGCTTAGATTTACTTGGATTATTCATGATCCGTTGATGTAGGTTAGGGTACTATGATGGTTGTTGTTGGAATTCCTATTATTTAGCAACATTTATGTGTAGATATTCTTTGTCAATATGTTTTTCTTGTATTGTAATGGGTCTCTTTACTATATAAGAAGACCTACGTTGCACATATGAAATATCAATATAGATCAATATATCTTTTGCCCTCTCAAATTTAAGAGTTATACTTTCTGATGCTTGATTTCAATCTTAGGCTGTAAGTTTCTGAGTAATGGGTATAATGGCAGGTTTGTTGTGGGAATTGAAAGGCAGCCTTATCCGAAATCTGGGATTTTTCCTCGACATGGCAACATTACTAATGGCACTTGGTCATTATGTGCATATATGGCGGCTTCATGGAATGACATTTAATCTCGTGGATGCAGTTCTCTTCTTGAACATTCGTGTAAATATTATATGACCATTTGTACATTATGTATTAATTTTGGTTGCAACTTGTTTTATAACCTTTTCTCACTGGAGCAGGCCTTATTAAGTGCAATTGTAAAGCGAATTAGAGGTTTCATGAAATTGAGGAAAGCGTTGGGTGCTTTAGACGCAGCTCTACCTGATGCAACACCTGAAGAGCTTCAAGCATATGATGACGAATGTGCTATCTGCAGGGTATATAATATTATGTTTAATTGCTTTTTGTCTCTCAGGTTTTAATTGATCAAAGTATGATAAAGTACGGTCACTACAGGAACCTATGGCCAAGGCTAAGAAGTTAAACTGCAACCACCTTTTTCATCTTGCTTGCTTGAGATCTTGGTATGATTATGTACTTTGCTTATGCAACTAGTTCATGCTTTCAAGTATGTGAAACAGTGGCGCTTAATTACTATTGAACTATCATTCCAGGTTGGATCAAGGTCTAAATGAGTATTATTCATGTCCTACTTGTCGAAAGCCACTTTTTGTAGGCAGACAAGAAAATGATGTAAATCCTCGTGCAGGAGAAACTTTTAGCGATGAGCAGCTTGCTCGTCAGATAAGTGCAGGTCTTAATCGACAGAATGCTGCTTTACCCACCCTCCCTGCTGGGATTTTCCCCAATCAGACTCAGAATCCTGTTGAAGGCAGTCCTTGGAGGTCTGTCCCGAACCTACAAATTTTGTTTTCCATTTCCAAGCATGAGCAATCGAGTTTCCTTAGAACACTTATTTTATTTTCATTCAAAACTTTTTGGAGCGTTATATTTCAGTTTGAGTTTATGGATAATAGTTGAGTGCTAAGCTATAGAATTGGAATTGTTATAGTCACTTAAAAAGGTTGATGGATGTAGGGGTTGAGAGAAGCTACCACGTTGGTTATGGTACTTTTCAATCCATCAACTATTGTGGAGAAAGCTCCTTGAATAAGTTTGTTCTTTTGAAGAAAAATGACGATGATGCAAATTAAGGTTTAAAAAGAAGGAAATGGAATATGCTACTTTTTAATTTCTGGGGCCTAATCCATTGCCTTTTCAATCAACACGCTTCTAATTTGGTCGAGTTGACCACCATTGCAATGAAAATCATTCTATTGGACTATTTACGGTTATTCTTCTCTCCTTTTATTTATAGAAGCACAAGTCTTGATCCAAGTTGGTTGCATGATTGGGCTAGCCAGAGCGTGGATGGAGCTGGTCCATCAAATGCTGCTAGATCTGTTGGATTGGGTAGAGTTCAGATGATGATGAGACATCTTGCATCTGTTGGTGAAACTTATGCCCAGACATCCATTGAAGATTCTGCTTGGGGCCTTTGGCCTCTTAATCCATCACAGGTTGTTGCTGGCGGTGCACAAGTTCCGCGGAATGTTGTTGGAAGACATCCTGGTAGTATGGGTCCTTTAAATATGAATGTACCTCATGCTTCAAATGACAATCTAGCCAATATACTTGCCATGGCTGAGACAGTACGAGAAGTTCTGCCTCATGTCCCTGATGAGTTGATTTTCCAGGTAAATTTGAATTCACCTCTCCTGATAATCTTCTGGCTTATGGTTGTAGATTTTAGTATTACTTGGTTCCCTTCATGTTTCCTTCCTTGAATCAAGGAAACATCAATTTGGAGAGTGTATCCAAGTATAACAAATATCAACCACTTAGGTTTTCCAACCTTGTGGCTTGTATTGGTCACATATTAAACACGACATGTACACGTCAAGTACTTGTTAAACAAATTGGATACATTTTACTATATTAGACTCTTGCTAAGAGGTTTCATTAAGAAATATGAAGATTTTGCCCTAATTTCAAATGTTTAGCATGTGGATATGACAAATGAAATATCTTATGGGGATATTGTTATTCGGATGGCTGATGAGTCTTTGATTCAAATTCCATTCAAAAATGCTTCTTTTGTGGATTCTTAAAGACCTTTTGAAGCTTCCCTTAAGGCTTCTGAGTCTACAAAGCCTCTAACTGTTAATAAGGTGAAAATTTGTTTTATTGTAGCCTATCATTTGTCTTATTTTCGGAAAATCAGGCCCTACCCTTCATTTCATCCAATCCTTACGGATAATTCTTTGAATTCCGATTTAATTGGAAAAATGTTGTTCAAGTCTTTAGCTCCTCTTGTGAAGCAAGTTGCCTCTTCACCTTCTGATCCTTCACATTTCTTACTCCCCAATACTTGCATCCAAATTGTTTTCTTCCGTTTGAATCCAAATTCTTTATTAACTTGAGGAGTTATCCACTTGACCAAGGACCCTATTCCTTCACATGATGATGATTTTGATGTTTAATCTGACATTAGCATGAGCAGTGTGGAATCAGTTACACAGCCTAACTTTGAAGTTATTATAGAATATTCTTATTTGGAAGTTTTTGGTCCATATTTCAAGGTGACAATGATACTCCTTTTCCTCCATCCTCAATACCTGCCAAATTTTCTTCTCTTATCTCGAGATGTGTAAAATCCTCCCATTCATATATTTTTTTTTTTGGAGTTTGTGGGTTGAAAAGTACAGACGACTTTTTAGTGACTCTTTTTCCTCTTTCAATCGTTCTATGGAATTGGCTTTGTCTACTGCTTTTTCTTGGTGTAAAACAAACCACCCTTTCGCTTATTTCAGCTTATCCTTTTTAGTCAGTAATTTGCACTTTCTCATGTAATCACCTTTTCGTGTTTGGGGTTCTCCCCTGATTTCATTTATCAATGAAATGTTTCTTTTACTAAAAAAAAATTCATCCATTGATTCAAGAAGGGAACCGTATGCACTGTGCTCTCAACCTCTACAATTCTTGCTGCTGTAGAGAAAATTAAAAACAACCTATACTATATTAGTGATGTTATTTCTCTAGGGATTCTTGACGGGGGAAGGTTAATAGCGGATAACATTTTGTGGCACTTGATCTTTCCTTTTCGTTTTCAATCCTTGTGGATAGAGGCTGATAATGTTGTTTCCTTTGAAGATTTGTGAGACATTAATGATTCTCTCTTGTTAGATCACTAATCAACCTAAAGGCTTAGGCTTTGTTGGATAATATTTTCGTCATTAGTTTTCCATATATGAAATTTATGCTTATTTGCTTACTATTTCTTTAGTATGGATATGGTTTCCACATTTCTTAGAAATACTTGAATTCTTAATCAAACTTAAAAAACCAAACAAGTTTTAGAAATCTAAAAAAGTAGTTTTTGAAGTCTTGTTTTTGTTTTTAAAATTTAGTTAAGAATTCCAATGCTTCCTCAACAAAGATGAAACCCATTGTAAAGAAAATATGAGAAAATAAACATAATTTTCAAAAATCAAAAAACAAAAAACTAAGGCCCGTTTGGTATCAATTTCCTTTTTTATTTTAGTTTTTGAAAATTAAGCCTATTTTCTCCCCATTTCTTACATTGATTTGTATCTTTCTTAAGTACAATAGTTGAATTCTTTGCCAAATTCCAAAAACAAAAACAAATTTTTAAAAGCTACTTTTTTAAGTTTTCAAATTTTGGTTTGGTTTTTTAAACCATTGGTAAAAAGTAGATAACAAAGGAATAAATTTGAAGGTGAGAGCAGTGTCTATAGGCTTAATTTTCAAAAACAAAAACAAAAAACGAAAGGGTTACGAAATGGGGCCTAAATCGTTATCAAAATAGGGTCGTAGCTGATTGATAATGGTGAATTTAATTATGCCAATACTTCAACATTCTCTTTCACTTTTGGGCTTGAAAATTTGTAGAAGATTCAACAAGTGGAAATCAATATTGATTGGGGAGGAATGACAGTATAGGGTCTTGAACACAAAATTTTCTACTTTGATACCAACTTAAATTTAGGGGAGAAAAATAGTATTATTATTTTTTTTTTTTCCTTTTGGATAAGAAACCATTTCATTGATAAATGAAATATCCAAAGATTACAACAAAGAATAGAACAAAAACCCAAATACAGGATGACACACAATGTAGCCCTGACAAAAGTGATTACAATGAAACCAGAGGGGAAGGGGATGACAAAAAGGTGATAAAAATAGATAGATGTAAAATGGGTTGTGGTTGCAAGAAACCCACAATAGGAGAGACCAAACATAACATCAGTCCAAGGAACATTGAACCAAAGCACATCCCAAAAACGAATGATCATCGAGCCAAAAGAAATGCATCGAGCAGCCAAAGAAGGATCGAAGTGCTAGTATCAAGCTGACAAAGACCCCTCTCGAAGGATGAATGATGCTTTTTTCTCATAAGAAATTGAACACTCCAAATTCTGGATCTCTCTGATGCTTTTTTTTTTTTTTTTTTTTTTTTTTGAAAAGGAAACAAGGTTTTTCATTGATGAAATGAAAAGAGACTAATGCTCTAAATACAAATAAACAAAAATAAAACAAAATGAACAAAACCAGAAAAGAAAAGCAAATACAGACGAATACATCCCAAAACAGAAACAAATAATCTCTCGAATGAAAAACACACCCACGATCTGAAAACTAAGAGAACAACCATGTGTAGCAAGGGCAATGCAAAGTAGTGAAAAAGAAACAAAACTTCAACAATCCAGCCTCAACACTTCATAAAAAACTTGAGACAAAAAGATCCATCCAACCGAATAAAAACTTCCATCAGAGGCAAGGCTGGACAACTCTAAGGTTTATTAGTGCTTTTGACAAACGAAAGAAGCTTGAAAATAAAGCCAAAACCAAGCTGATATGATTTGTACTTCAAGCAAAAACACCAGGAAGAAATATTGTCCAGCAGCAACTTTGCCCCTCGGGAGAATGACTTTAGGTATTTCAACTCCAATGATCTCCTGAAAACTCAAGAAACTCCCATGAATAGCCTAAATTAACAGACATAAGAAAGCCTCCTTCACAGACGCAATAAAAGCAAGCCAGCCCCCCTTTTCATCAGTTGAACAGGCACTCAAAATACTGCATTAGCTTGTCATTGAAAAATAACCACCTCTAACCACCTTACCATTGGCATCGAGAGAAAAAAAAAAAAAAAAAAAAAAAAAAAAAAAAAAAAAAAAAAAATCTTCTAGTTACGGAGATGCTTTTCTTTTGTTTCACCAATTGCTTGTTCTTCTTTGTCCTAGCAGGAATGGCCATAATGCAAAGGCCATTTTCTTCTTACTCACCTAAAACAAATATAAGGTCCTCTGATATAGAAGAAAGACCATCGACCAATAAGAAAATGAACATTACAATTACAAAGATATAAAAGGAAATCCAACATCTCTCATCAAGTTGTATCACAACATTTGAAAGTTTAGGATTATTATTGATCTAAACTAGGGGTAGTTTTTATAATTTATTATTTTTTTTACTTTATGCATCTTTGCTTCTCTCTTTGAAAATTTGCGTCATTGTAATCTTGAAAGGATTGGAATATTGATTTTGTTTGCTCCTTCCATCGGTCCACGTCCATCTAATGATCCATCCCTTCACGAAAAAAATCAACATCTTGTAACCTAATTTTGTATCCATGGTTAGAACTGAACTACCCTATATCAGTTGGAATGACTCCACAATGGAACCAAAAGATAAAGAACTTACAAGATAAACCAAGTTATTTGAGGTACTTGGACCCTCTATGTGTAAGATACCACTCAAGCCTAATTCACTAATCAAATGTCTGACTTCCTCCTTTCCCACTTCCTCTATTTATAACACCTTTCATAACTATTTACTAATATTCCTATCAGAAAATTGGGAACGTCCATGATCCATTATCTACCTAGGGCTAAGCTTTATTTTATATATATATATATAGATCACGCCGGTAGAATAACACAGAGGATTAGCAACTCAGTCTATATCAATTTTGTTACAATTAGGCTAGCTGATTGACTCATTAGTCAATCCTCTCCATCCGAGGTTCGAAACCCACCACCTACAATGTACCATATCAAAAAGAACAATTTTGTTTCAGTGTTATCTTGCCTGACTTCCAAAAAAGAAAATTCCTATCAGAAAATTATGTTTATAGTTAACGTGGTGTTCTTATACCGAGGAGAAAGTGCTTCTAAGATTTCTAAAAGTAAGTACACACTTTAACGTACCTTTAGGAAAGTATCTTTTAAAACATATATAAATGGTGTGTTTAGTATAGAGACTGCAACCCCATAGACATTTCAAAACTTACTCTTTCTTGATAAATATAATTAGTTTCATTACACTAGTAATCATTTCTTTCTGTCTTTCCATCCCTTTAGAATCCAAACTTATTTCAAATATTTCAAAAAAAAAAAAAAAAAAAAAAAAAAAAATCCAAACTTATTTCAAATATTTGGTTGAAGTATCAATATAATTAAATTTATCATACAACTTAAGTTTTTTGGATTTAGTAGTGATTTATTACCTTTCATAGTAATTGACAATTTGTTGTAATAGGTTGTTGCATGTACCAACTAATATTCTTCTGATTCAACATTAGCTTTTCTTTTGTATTTATTTACAATCATATGTTGTCTATAAAACAATATGTTGAATTTATATGTTAAGCTCATCACTAGTTTACATTCATTGTAAGACATTTTTTGCAATACGCTCCATCTCTTTCCGTATGTTTTAGAGGGATTCCCTATTTTGCAGGACTTGCAGCGAACTAATTCTGTCACAGTCACTGTGAATAATCTTCTTCAAATGTGATCGTCATTCCTGTGGCATCCTTGTTTGCTTGTGCTTCATATGATATGTTCGGATCCCACCCTCCCCAGGTATCTAAAGCTCAAGGAGAAGATAGGTAAAGGTAATCACATCGGTTAAGTTAACAGACATACAATTTCTTCTTATCTTTCTTTATCTCTGCATTTGATCGTATTTTTTTTCCCCTTTTAAATGTTAAACATATATATGATTTCAAGTAGCCAATTGTATCCAGCTCAGTTTCAAGAGAAAAAGGTGTGAATGTAAAACTCTCATTTTCCTTCCTGAGATGCAGATTGCAGATCACTGCATTCCCGACCCCGCCCTCTCACCCCGAACTACTGTGTATTTGTCTACATCACTTAGCGAAAACCTCCATAATAAATGGAGTACTTGGCTATTGTACATAGTGATGTATATATCGTTGTATTGTTTTTAACTGTAAGCCAGTAGTTCCTCCCCTGACATCTCTTTGCAGCTTAGAGTTATTGCAGCTAAAGAGATAGGAGGATACAGAATAAAATGGGGCTTACTTGCATTTCAAGTATTGTTTAACAGATGCAATTTGGATAAAGTTATGTAACTGGGTTGATAAATCTTTTGATGATATTTGTTTTGCAAGCACTTGATTCTGAGATGTTGGGTTAATCAAATTTGGTGATGATAATGCGTAAGTCATTATTCAGATTCTTTCTCATGTTGAATTATAGTACTCAAGTAGGGGGGTGTATGGGAAAAACGAAAAAATCTAAAAAAATCACTCAAACCAACCTCAACCACTGTTAGTTCGGATTATCATCGGTTTGGTTTCACGGTTCGGATGTGCACATGTAGAAAATGGGTTCGGATGTGCACATGTAGAAAATGGATTATACTCGGTCGGTTTTGGGTCTTAAAAGAACCATAAAAAATATAACCAAGTCGCTTTATATTAAAATTTAGGTATCGTGTTAAAAAAAGGTTGATATTTGAGATTCTTCCAAATTTGCCATTTTAGGGATGGGAAGATACGTTTTTTTAAGCTCAACTTTATTTTGGTGGCAATTGATATGCATTCTCTCCCTTGAGCTTGGTCTCTACCATTGTGTTCAAAGATAAATTTTTTGATAATTTTTAGGGAAAAATACTTTTTTGGTACCTGAGTTTTCAAGGATGTATGCGTTTGGTCCCTAACGTTTCAAATTAGCCATTTTAGTCATTGAGTTTTTAAGAGTAGATTTAAAGTCTCTCTACTAATATAAACATTAAATTTAAATATAAAATTATCTAAAAGGATGATGTGGTTAGATGAATTGGAAAAAGAAATATATTTTTTTTCTCCTCTCTTCCTTCTCTCTTCTCTCTCCCTCTTATCTTCTTTCATGTTCTATCTCATCTCCTCTCTCTTCGATGCAAATTTCTTTCGAAAAAGAACTGGCAACACAAAATTATAATAATAATCGAGCATGTGGGTCGTTAGATAAGTTAAAGTGGTGGTTGGATCATGGTGATGATGTGACTGAGTCGATGGCATGTGAGTCAAGCTCCGACAATGAATTGATGCCATTTTCAAGCTTCAAAGGAAGAAAATTAAAATATATATATAATAATAAAATTTTTTGAAGAAGAATACAAAATGATATAACTAGGATGGTAGTTGCAGCAGTGGAAAAAAACAAAAGAACAAAGAAATTAATGATTGTTTCTGAGAGTATGAATTTGAATCGAGGAGTGAATGTATATTGTTTCTACTCAGTAATTTTAACATCACAATTCAACTCTTTTTTTCTTGATCTTGCAGCTTGTTGAAGCTTGCAAATTCCCCAAAATATAAATCACTATGATAGGGTTATTAGAGTATTTCTGGTTCTTCTTGAAGCTTGAGAATGTCGATGATTCATCGGTCAGAAGAGAAAGGAGAGAAGGAGAGAAAGGTGACAAAAAAAAAGTTAAAAATATTTATTTTTCCAACTCATCTAGCCACATCATCCAATTAGATAATTTTATATTTAAATTTAATGGTTATAGTAGTAGAGAGACATTTTAAACATATTCTTAAAATTTTAAGGATTAAAATGGCTAATTTATAATGTCAGGGACTAAATGCACACATTCTTGAAAATTCAGGGGCCAAAAGGATATTTTTCCCATAAAATAAGAATGTAAATTTTGCTCTTCTGAAAGAAACTATAATCTTGTATTGGTCCTATTTCCCAGCCTGGTATACTTTTTTTCCAACGGAAGTTACACCCTTTGTGTAGGCAATGTGGGAAGGAGAGAAACTAACTAAACAATGCGTGGTTTGATTCCCCTAAGAGAATTGCTAGTTGTTCGATTTCTAAATTAGTAGACAGTAGCCATCGAGGAAGGCAATAGCAACAAGCATGATGCCATAAACATCAAACTAAACATGATTTTTAAGGTTTTACATGATGGCCAAATGATTTATTTTGACCAATTTTGAGCATAGTTTTATTAATTAAAGGCATGCCAAAGCGAGCAAAGTTCAATTGGGTATATGGATGTGTTAACGACAAAAAGGTCTGTAGTTTGAATCTCTTTATCCACTATTGTACTAAGAAAAGAAAAAAACTAATTACATACTCTCAATCAAAATGTAACAACTTGAGCTTCTAAGACCTTTACAAGGATCATTATTACATGCATGCAATTTCAAGAACAAAATCAATGCGAATTTGAAATTTTAAGGGAAAAATAACCTTTTGGTCCCTGAGCTATCAAGAATAGGTACGTTTGGTCTTTGATGTTTTAAATTTTTTTATTTTAATCCATGAATTTTTAATAATATGTTTAAAAGGTTTCTCAACTAATAAATCTATTAAATTTGAATATAAATTTGATCAAATATATCATGTTGCAAGATGACTTGGTAAATATATGAGATTTTTGTATGGATGACTTTTTTTGTGGGGTTCCAATGAGTTTTGTCTTAACTTTGGAAAACCTACTATTTTTTGCCTTTTGCTTATGTCATCGTTGGGTGAAGTTACCAAAACAACTAAAATACACACGTGATGAGTTGGCTCCTCAATTTTCGATCTTGCTTTATATCTCGCTCCTCAATTTTGGTCCTCATCCTTTTAATAAATTTTAAATTTAGACCTTTAAAGTTAGATTTTATCGAAATTGGTTAAACAATAACAATAATTTCTTTGGGAGAAAACATTGTTCACGTGAGATTTCAACAAAGATAATTTGGTATGTGTAATGAAGTTGAATTTTATTGATTTGTATGTGCATGTGATACAATCTCTAATATTTATCCTCTGATTCTCTCTTTCATGCACTCACTTGACTCGGTGGCTGGAGCGCTTATTTTCAAGCAAACTTGGTTTGTTGATCTTGTATATTGAAGCTTGACTTGTTGATCTTGTATGTTGGATCGACCTTTGACTTGTCAATCTCTTGAATGCATTCACTTCACTTTGAGAGTGTAGTTTGTGAATGTTCTTGATGTTGAAGTTTTAGAAGAATGTTTTTTTATCTACGAGAGACTTTGTTCTTCAAAGAGTGTCCAGTCTTTAGGAGTTTAGGGAGTCTTCTAATAGTTGGAGAATCTCCTCTAAGTTCTTTTTGAAGTTTTAAAATTTCTCTACCCAAAATGAAAGAAACTCCTCTATTTATAGGGTTTTTATTTGGCCATGTGAGCGTGGGCTTGGTTTGTCCATGGACCTGGCTCTCAGGTCCAACTATTTGGGTTTTTGGGCTTGGTTGGTTGTCTTTGGGCCAAAGGAGTATTTTTTTTTACTTCAATTAAACATGGACTCAAATATTATGACCCAATTGGACCTAACGAGCTTGTTCAATCCAATGGTCATGATAAAGACACCTGGTATTATCAGAATCCACTGATTTCTTGTCTTCAATTTAATTTGGGACGACACTGATAGCTCTATAAGTGAGCTATCTCATTGCCTCTAATCTTGCTCATTTAGATTGATTGATGAGCTTAAATGTTTATATTTGTACAAATTTGAGCATTACATGCATTCTGGATGATTTAGGGTTAATTTGAAGCTTTTGGGAGCTTAATCGAGCATTTGAGACTTAAAAGGAAAAGAATGATGAGAATGTTGATCGACCAAAAGTGTACGAGTGATAGAATTATAGATAAAGGTGGTCTTAGTGCAATGATACACTATTGGCGAAGTAACTTGGAGTATTTCAAGAGCCGAACCCACGAGACTAGTTATCCAATAAGGTTTGTCTTTAGCAAAACAACCAAGCGACCATAAGTAACCAAAATGCAGTAAAATAAGTTAAGTTGAGTTGAGTGATGTTTAAAGAGATTAAAAACAAATAATAATAAAGTGGGCATACAACTAAGTTTCAGCCAAATTTCATCAAAACCTGAGTGATGCGACCGCATCAAACTGGCGCATTGCCTTACACATGGGCAGAATCTTATGAAACAATAGATTAATTTTTCAAAGGTTAAAAACAAAAGGTTGTAAGAAAAATTTAAATGATTTAAAAAGAATTATAAAAAGGATTTAAATAAAAAATTAGATAAATTTCAATTAAAAATCAAATAAGATAAAAAACACTTTATAAGCAAAAACAACATAACGATGAACTAGGTAAATATAGAAAGCATATTAAAATTTTAATAAAAATATATGGGAGATCGATCTCGGACTCCCAAAGAATCGACTTTTCACCTCAAGAATTCTAGAAAATCGGACTTCCAAATTTTCTAAATTCCATCGTCGGTTCATTTAGAAAATAAAGGTGAAGATTTAAGGGTATTAAGAATGTATATTTTATAACATAAACATAAACATATTAAAAAATAGAGCCAAGGGAGAAGTTTGATAAATAAAGTAATTAAATACTATATTTAAAAAGAAATTATTAAAAACATAAAGGAAAAATACTAAAAGGAAATATAAAACAAATAGACAAAATTAAAATAAAAAGATATTAATAATAATAATGATAATAATAAGAATAAGATTTAAATTAAAAAAAAAATCCAAAAGGGGTATGCGTGAACCAAACCCCAAGAAGAAGAAGAGAAAAAAAAAACTTTGAAAAGTGATGGCATCCCTTTCTTTTCTTTTTTTTTTTCTTTTAAATAATAATAATAATAATAATAATAATAATAATTTTAAACCTTTTTTTTAAAAAAAAAAAAAGAACTTCTAAAAAAACTCTAATTTTTTTTATCAAAACTCTTTCCTTCTCACTTTAAATCCCATTTCTCTTTCTTCTTCACCATTTCTCTTTCTCCCTCTTCACCTTAAGCTTTTTTCTCTTCTTTTTCAACTTCAAATTTTCTCCTCTCTTCAACAATAGCTATTTTTTTTTTTTAATCACAGCAAGAACCCACTCATCTTAAGGTATGTTACTCTCATTTTTTAACTTTCATCTCTCTTTTTTTTCACATTTTACTTTCTTTTTTAAAAAAAAAATAATAAAACAAACAATGAAGAAAATGTCATGGAAGAAGAACAAGATGAGCAGGAAAAAAAAAACAATAGTAATAGTAAATAAAGGAAGAAACAGTAATAGTGGATCAATGCATATAAAAAATAGATAAATATCACATGATAATAAAC
Source organism: Lagenaria siceraria (assembly GCA_002890555.2). Lineage (NCBI taxonomy): Eukaryota > Viridiplantae > Streptophyta > Magnoliopsida > Cucurbitales > Cucurbitaceae > Lagenaria > Lagenaria siceraria. The sequence goes on along the minus strand of CM016483.1, from coordinate 14,330,209 downwards.
ACAAAAATAAAATGGGAAGAAATAATAAAAAAAATCTTCCTTATAACTTTTTCTTTCTCTCTATTTTTAGATCTAAGAGAGAAGAAGAAGATTAAAGGTTAGGATCCAGAACACAAAGTTGGCCGTTGTCTGATCATCCTTAGGACGAATGCCCTACCAAGTGCAACCTCCAACAAAGCTAGAACTTTCTTGTGTTGTGGATTTTCGAACTTTTGAGAAAAATTTGGTGTATAACTGAGTTTTCTCTTTAAGGTCTTTTTTCTTGTATAGATTTCTAAGGTTTTTGGGTTGTGTAAAAAAATTCTCTCCTCTAGGGTTTTTCTGTTGTATTCTTTTTCTGTGTGTAGTTATTCTCTCTGTGTGTTCTTCCTTCTCTCCCTTCTCTGCTCTCTCTCTTCTATGGTTTTTTTTCTCTGTTCTAGGGTTTTCTTTTTTCTTCCCCTTACTCAAAGATTAAACCTAGAATTTATAGTCACAAAAAAGTTTTTAATTTAGGAAAAAAACAATTAACTCGTTTTAAAAGGAAAAAAATAAAATGGGGTTACGAGAAAAAAATTTCAAAAATTTAATACGAAATTTTGGTTTTTAAAAAAAGATTTTTCCAAGATGTTTTCCTTCCATACATATATATATTTACCTTAAACAAAACCTTTTATTTATTATTTTATTTTTATTACTAATATTTTTTTAAGATTAATTATAAAAGAAACTTTTTACTTAAATGCTCACTTATCACTTTTTAGCATTAAATCAATCTAGCATACCATAAAATAAAAATAAAAATAAATAAAAATAAAATAAAATGATAAAAATAGGTGGCTACAATAGTTATTATTTTATTTGTCATTTAGTTGCATTAACCCAAAACCAATAAACTAAGATCCTATGGTTATTAGCTGTAACTTAAACACGTATGTGGAGACATACAAGTGGATTGTGTTTAAGTGATAATCTAAACGGTCTGTAGTAGATGGATAAGGTTGGGTACCTTATCTTAGTAACACTACGGATACGACCCGCTTTGTGATTGTTACAAGTGTTGTAAAGCGTCACAAACGTTTGATCCTAAACGTTCATGTGGAGACATGTGAGTGGGGGTATCCTATACATGTGAGACATGTATAAGACCGGACCGAGAAATGATTAGTCTCTGATTATAACACTGTTGCTTGATGAGACTTATATTTCACTAGGATGATCATAGGTGACTCGACCTTAATCCTGAGTCAGTTGTGAACTCTTGGCTGTGAGGGTAATCCTTTGATTTGTATGGGTGAGAGTAACCAGTTTTGCCGACTCAATAAGCCTACCATTTTGAGGATTAGTCCGATCAGGTAGTTGGGAACTCAGTTGTGCAAGATGGAATTCACATATTATGCATTGCTCCATTAAGAGCTGATACCGGGTCTTGAACAATGAGGCGCCTCACCCTCTCACTGCCAGAGAGGGATCTAGTTCATAGTTGGACTATGACTAAATTGTTCATTAGAGGGTTTAGTGGAGCTTGAGGAGTTAGAGGTAACACAGAGGTAAAATGGTAATTTGACCCAACTGTGGTTACGAGCAATTTGTGAAGGGTACTCGTTGTTGATTGATTATATCCATATGATAGATGTACAAACATGCAATGAAAGTTAATTGGATCAAATTACACTCTAACATGCTCAAATTAAAGGACAAACACGCATAATAAAAGGGGAAAAACCAGAAGTTAGAACAACAATCTTTGAAGCTCGAAATTCTTCTTGAATCCTTGATGAAAATGATCACGAACGGTTTGTAGACCACCACAAGAGTCTTTTCTACCATTCTCTATCCTTAGATTAGATGGTGGGATCCAAAATTGTGGTGAATTTAAGAGATTCAAATTTTGGAGAGTTTTGGTGTTCTTGAGATTTTGGCACGAATTAACCATTAATTCCTCAAAAGATCAACCCCAAAATCTCAGCACATGATATTTATATATGCATCAAACCATGCAACTCAAAATTTCTAAAAGAATGACACCAAAACTTGAGAAATTGGAGTGGGATTTGTGGCCAGTTTTGGTGAACAAGCTCTGGTTAGTGGAGAAATCCAACAACTTTAAAATTCAATTTTAACTAAATTTTCAAATTAAATTTAACTTTAAATTTTATTTTAATAAAATTAATTTTAAAAATAAGATTAATTTAATAAATAATTAATTTTATATAAATTTAACTTTATTAAAATAATATTATTTTCACATCAATCCCGATTTTTCAAATATGAATCCCTATTCATATTTTGATTCATATTTTAAATATTTAAATCACATTTAAAATATTTCTAACTCTTCTTATTGTTTAATTTTAAATTAAACAATTGAACGTTTAAAGTATCGAATACAAAAAACATTCTCCCTAATTCGATTTTGAACGATTCAAAATCTTTCATCATACTAATCTAAGTGATATGAAAACTCTAGTAATTTGAAAATTAGGAACCCAATTGTTGAACCCCTAACAACAAATCCCAAAACCCCCAAATCAATTGATGTCATTCCAAAGGAAAATACTAGAATTGGATTACCTTTTGATCGAAGACCAAGAGATAATGAGAACTAGTTCCTTACTCCAAGTTTGAACACTCCACAAGCAAGATGATCAAACTTACCTGAATGTTCTTGGCATGCAACCCTAATTCAAGAATTGCAAAAGTGGCGGGATGAAACTCTGTCATCTACCAGAAAATTTTCATTCAAGAAAACCCTAAAGTTCTGTAAACATCAAAAACTGTTTTAAACAACCTAAAGGCAAGGCTTTAAATAGCCTCCCAATAAAACCCTAATGGCTTATCATAATTCATAGTAAAATGTCTAAAATAATCCTACTTAAAATGTCATTAACAAGGATAAATTTAGAAAATAATTAAATTACATCAAAGTTATTAAATAATAATTTGATGCCTTGGGCAGTTCATATCATCCTCTCCTCCTTTTGAAGGATTCGTCCTCGAATCCAAATCAAAGCTTTGTAAAGCAGTTTTGAAGTCATGGGAAGAAAATGATGTCATTTTCCTAGCACCTCTCTTGGATGGTCTCCCTTGTAAAGCAACCTTATAGTCATGAGATGTCAAAGGTTGGCACGGTCTTGGATTCCATCTATATTGGAAAGAATATCGGTCATTCCAATCTTCATTCAGTTTGTGACAATCAAAAAACTGGGGTCATTCTTTGAGCTTTGCTTCAAAGTCAATGCTTTAACCTCCTACAAAAACTCAAAAGAGAAACTAGGCAAACTTGGTTGAAGCTTACCTGTTAGAAAACAAACTCTTTTGCTTAAAAAGTCTTGAATGCTATGTTTTGTAAACAAGAACCAAGTAATCTCACAAATTTTCAAACTTGTATTCTTGGCTTTTCTCTCATTTTTATCTCTAGACCAAGTATTCTTCACATGCTTTTCTCTCACATCTATGTTTGCACACTTTTTTTCTTTATATATTTTTATTGCTTTTGCTTCAGTCTCATGCCTTTTGTTTTCCAACTCACACACATCAATTTTTTCTTCTCTAGGAAGCAATGATACAATAGTAGGATCAATTGTTACTTTGGGCTCTATTGAACTAGTAATATTAACACAAAGTATTCCAGCTTCAAGTTCACTATCATCTACTTCCTCTACCCCACTACTACGAACACATATTTCTCCATAAATAAATGGTTCAACAATAGTAGTAAGATTACAACCATATAATTCCTTGCTATCTAATGACCTACAAGGCGAAACATCATTATCATGTGTAGATGCAATATAAGCAAGCTTTTCTTTACTACTATCCACCTTCTCAAAATGCTCGCATATGGTAGGTACATTATTTTTTCCCACTAATGTGTTGATATTGAAATTAGCCTTAGATTTAGTGTACCTTGATGATCTTCTTTCGAGTTGTCTTTCTATTTTGATGGCAACATGCACCATTTCTTCCAAGTCTGCACAAGGTCAAATTTCTTCTCGATCAGCAAGCCTATCAACGATCTCCTCATTAAGTCCTTTGTAGAATCGATCCATGAGAGTTTCTTCATCTTCATACAAGTTAACCTTCTCAAGTAACAAAAGCATCTCTTCATAGTATTTTTCCACACTTTTGGTCCCTTGCCTCAAAGTTTCCAATTTGTGAAAAGACTTAGGAACAAAATGTTTCCTCATAAGAATCTTGACCTCTTTCCATGAAGGCGTTCCTTGATTTTCACTCCTCCTTTTTGATAACATATTATCCCACCATGTTAAAACATAATCTTCAAATGTAGAAATAATAAGTTTTACCTTTCCCTTTTCACTATAATGGTAGTGATCAAATATGGTATCAATTTCTTCCTCCAAAAGAAAATACTCCTTTGGATCTGAAATACTTCCAAAGAACAATGGAAGTTTATTTTGGTCAACATGATGATCGTTTATTGACGTTTTTCTTTGTGTGAGCATGACTGCAAGAAGATGTTAGCATAAAGAAAATTGGACCTCACAATCGCTCCCTCACATATTTCACTCAAAAGATGAATAGTCACTCGTGTTTGCACTCAATATGTAGCACTCCTTCACAAATATGAACTCTCTCAATAGAGTGATAGCCAAGATTTTGCAATCAAGATCAGAAGAGCAAGCCAAAAACAAATCAAACAAGAATGACTGTAAAGTGTCAAACTCAAGCAAAGAACTAGTAGAATTCCAAAAAAAAATGAAAATTAAAAATCAAGAATCTAATATTCAAGATTCGACATACTAGACAAGAAATCAAGAAAAACAAGATATTTAGAATCAGGAATTTAAGATTCAAGATTCAAATAATTATGCAAGATGACCAAGAGAATGGCAAACAACTAGACAAATCAATGATAAAAAGAAAACAAGAATTAGGAATTAGAAATACTACTTTTACCCAAAACCCTAATTTAAAGAAATTTCAAATTTTAATTTGAAACAACCAACTTTTCTTATAAATTTCAGCAGCTTAAAACTCAGGAAAATTGAGCTACCTGCTTGACCTCCCTGCTTCTTTTTTTTTATCAATTACGAACAGACGGCAAACTTACTGTTTTTTAAGATTGACGTGGTTGCTTGATGTGCATGCTTTTTTTTTTTTTAATTCGAATCATAGAATCGTCGGCCAATTTTTTTTTTTTAAATTGACGTACTTGTTTTTTTTTTCACAACAAGAACACAATAAGAACCCTAATCAACAAATAGACTCAACAAAAAAAAGGCAATTGAAATAAACATATATCAATCTAGAGCCTAAGCTCTGATACCAAATTATATGAAAACCCTAATAATTTGAAAATTAGGAACCCAATTGTGAACCCTAACAACAAATCCCAAAACCCCCAAATCAATTAATGTCAATCTAAAGGAAAAGACTAGAATTGGATTACCTTTTGATCGAAGACCAAGAAATAACGAGAACTAGTTCCTTACTCCAAGTTCAAATACTCCACAAGCAAGATGATCAAACTTACTTGAATGTTCTTGGCATGCAACCCTAATTCAAGAATTGCAAAAGTGCTGAGATGAAACTCTGTCATCTACCAAAGAATTCTCATTCAAGAAAACCCTAAAGTTCTATAAACATCAAAACCTGTTTTAAACAACCTAAAGGCAAGGCTTTAAATAGCCTCCCAATAAAATCATAATGACTTATCATAATTCATAATAAAATATCTAAAATAACCCTACTTAAAATGTCATTAACAAGGATAAATTTGGAAAATAATTAAATTACATCAAAATTATTAAATAATAATTTGATGCCTTGAGCAGTTCATATCATTAAGGTTTAGTCCATTATGAGCTAGTAGATGGACCTCATGGACCTACAAATCATGAGTTCCAACGATCCGAGATTAACCAACCAAACTCCTTAACTTAGTTGATCAACATTTGTTAACTAATGGGACACTCCACTAAAGCCCGTAGTTGCACTCTACTCACTATAGATATATTTCTGTTCATTTGATACAACCATGATTATTAAGTCGACCCTTCACAGGTTGTTTGTAATCTCAACTGGGTTAATTACTGTTTTACCCCTAGATTACATTTTGTTCCTTAAGTACCACTGACCCTTTAATGAACAATTGGTTTGTGATCCAACCATCAAACCGAGTCCCTCTCGGGCCAATGAGAGGATGGGGCCCCTTGTTTAAGACCTGGAATCAGCACTTAAGGAAACAACCTCTCTCTATTCCTAAAGTCAAGTAGGAGTGAATTCCATCTTGCAGGACTATGTCCCCAACTATCTATATGGTTTTACCCTTGAAATGGGAGGCTTATTGAGTCGGTGAACTCGAACCACTCTCACCCATGCAGATCTAAGGATAATTCTGAATAAACAGGAGTTCCTAGTTAGCTCAGGATTGAAATCGAGTTACCTAGGTCATCTAATTGAAATAGTCAGTGTTAACAATAAACGTCGTTATAAAGTAATAGTGACTATTTCGTGGTCTGGTCTTATGCAAACTCATTGCACAGAACGCCCCCACTCACATGTCTCCACATGAACGATTCACAATCACATCGTTTGTATCAAATACAAAGTGAGCCGCATTCAATAGTGTCCCCAAGATAAGGTACCCAGCTTAATCCCTATATTATAGACCGTTTTGACTATTTACTTGAACCTGATCCATTTTATGTCTCTACATATAGTCCAAGTACTCATACTATAGTCATGGGTTCTTAGTTTATTGGATTTAGGATTATATTAACCACAATTCACATATTCAATAACAACTTTATTGATAAATTCAATAACAACTTTATAAATAATAGAAAATGTTAAAAGTTTACAAACCACGAGTTTTAGGACATAAAACCCAACACTGTGGACGTAGAAATATATCTACATTGCGAAGATTGCAGTTGTTGGTTTTTAGTGGAGTGATCGATAGTTAAGGAATGTTGAGTAATTAATTAATCTCATATCATTGGAGCTTCAATCTGATAGGTCCATTAGGTGCACTTGCTAGCTCGTATAGGATAAGATGACGGTCAGCTGTTTTGGTTTGATTTGAATTGTTCAAATTATTTTTAAGCAGAATTAACTGTATAAGATACGATTAAATAATGTATGTTGATACATTAAAATATAAAGTTAATTTTGTACGAGATGCAAAATTAAACTTTATAATATGTGAGAAAATATTTGAATAAGATTCAAATATTAATAATGTGAATAAGATTCATATTAAACTATAGGTTATGTGAGAGATGTTAGTTAATTGTTAACTAATACTAATTATTGATATATATATATATATATATATATATATATATATATATATATATATATATATATATATATATATACACATGTGTGGGTGTGGGTGTGTTAAATGAGATGTTTCTTTGCAACGCCGCAACACTGTCCCTAGCATTGGCGCTCTTGTGATTTTGTATACCATGCCCTTTTTCATTCTAAGGTTTGGGTAGAGAGATTTTAGAGAGCATTAGGCTATATTTTGGCCTATTTTTGCCAAAATTCATGAGATTTCTTTGTATTTTGGCTTGTATTTGAAGATTTTGGCATCGAGAGTCGAAGTACAATGACCAGCTAGGCTCCAAAACGTTGATTTCTTTGTATCTTCAAAAAGTTGTAATTTTGAGATCGATCAAAGTTTTAGAGTCTTGAGAGCTTCAGAGCTTCAATTTTCCAATCTACAAAGCTTCACCACCTCATTGCCAGTTCTTTCAACCTTCTCAAATAAAGGTAAGACTCTTATTTATAGAATTTCCATGGGCTTGGGCTTGGGCTCAATATCTTTTTTGGTCCAAAAATTCCACCATGGACTTGAATTTAGTTGGATTTTGGACTCAAGAGACTTTAATTACTCGGCCCGATCCAATTTATAATTTCAAACCCCATCGAGCCACTAGCAATTTTCATCAATCGTGGTCCAGGCTTAATCACCATTGAATTTGATAAGCCTATCACTGGGATCAGATGACAAGAAAAGAGACACGTGGCATTTTTTCAGTTTTCCATTTATTTGTCTTCAAATAAAATGGGCTTTCGTTGTCATGACATGACAAAATTTGATTGGTAGAATTTTCTCATTCAACACCCTACTTTTTAGTAAATTCCTATTTACCCTTTTCGGATGAGACATAACTCTTTGAATATAGGTGTTCATTGAGTCCAATAGGTGCAATTGATGCACCGATGAGATGCAACTCTTCAAGATGTGTGGGACATGATTCATCAAATGTATTTATCTGCGGAGTCCTAATATATACATATAATTGATGTCATTGGGATGCAATTGTTCGAGTGCAGGTGATTACATATTTAACTGGTATATCATTTTGCATATAAGTGGTGAACTGGTGCATCCTTTCGTATATAGGTGAGATGCATATGTATATTAACAGGTTTGTTTACGTTCTTAAAAAATGATTTCATGCAATTCAAATTAAGAGAAAATAACAAAAATTTTAGAGATAAAAATTTTTAAAATTAAAATAAATTTGGAAATAATTCTTTTTTCCGAGAGTTTTTAAATTCCTTTCTAAAATTGTAAATAAAAATTAAAAAATAGAGTTCAACAATTGACACAAAAAGATTATTATAGAGGAAAAATAAAGTAAAATAAATATTTTGGAGAAAAACAATTATTAAAATTTGCAAATATAGGGAGTGACAAAAGTTTGAAAGAAAGTTTTAGAGAGAAACAAAGTTAGAAAGACAAGGTTGTAGGATTGGTATGACAATCCTAGAGGGGGTAAATAGGGTTTATTCAAACTAATGAAAACTTTTTCCTAATGTGGTCCAATTAAACAAATTAATAAACTTTTTCTAATAAGTAATTTAAACAAGAATTTTATGAAAATAAATTCAATCCAAAATAACCAAGAAATTAAAACTAATACTTTTGCACCCTATTTAATTCTAATAATAAGATTGGTAAATGATATGCAAATTTAAGAACTACCAATCAAAGTAAACAAATATGACTAATTAATTTCAAGGAATAAATTTTACAATTAATTTCATGCAATAAAATATAATAACAAATTAATTGCAAAAATAAATAGGAGAGTGATAGAGAAATTGACACCAGAAATTTTATATGGTGGTTTGGCACAACCAGCCTATATCCACTTCCCAAGCTCCTCTTGGGTACGTCACTACGAACTTGACTCTTTTCACGACTTAGAGTCGAACCGTTACAACGTTCCTTTTCCGGGCGCAAGAACAAACTCAATCCTTTCCACTGTTGATGATCAAACCGTTACAACCACTCTTTTTAGGGATCAAGAGCAACCCTTACAATGAATTTGGAAATGAATAACAAGATGAGGAAAACTCTCTAGATTTACAAATTTGTATCACTCAACAAATAAATCCTCACAATACAATATATCTCTATCAAGAATAAGATGAAAAGAAAAAATGAGAGCTATGAGAGAATAACAATGGTGGCTTTGAGGATTGTAAAAATATGTAATTGTTGTCTAAAAATTTAGAGAAGATGAAATGTTTAAAAAGAGATGGGGTAGGTAAAAACCAAATTCAATTTGAGCCATTAAATGTTGATAAAAAAAAATTGAATGGTGGAGATTTAAACTCAACTAGCCGTTAGACACACATAATATAATATAAAATTCATTTTCTAAAGGCAACTAGGCGTTAGACACAAACATAAAATAATATTAAATTCATTTTGTTTTTAAATTCATTTTCCTTTTAAAACCAACAAAAATCAAAAGCTTCATGTGTCACTTATCTATTGCTCCACTTGTCATCTTCTAGTAGGTCCCACTTTGATGATTTGACCGCCACGTCATCGACATTGGGTATTTTTCTGTTAAACTTGTTTTGGTCATATCTTCTTCGTTTGAACTCCGATTTGAGTGATTCAAATTGCATTGAAACCGTTGTTCTAAGATCTACACAATGAACACTTCAAAATACTAAAATGTTAACAAATAAAAGCAAGTTTGTTATCATCAAAACATTAATTAATTAATTAATTAAAATTAATTAATTTGAGATTAAGGGCCAAAAAGCCAATGAAGTTAAATATTTTAGAAAGAAAAATAGAAAGATAATTAAAGAAAAAAAATTTAAACAAAAATATTAAAAACAAGATGAAAAACTAGAGGAAAGTAAGAAACATACAAAAAAATAGTTAACATAGATGGATGAATAAATTTATTAGTTATTGTTATTTATACTATTTTATTTTTCTTTATGATATCAAATATACCTATTTATTTACATTAGATTTTAGAAAAATTATTTTAAATGACAAAATGCTGAAAAGCAAAAATTCATTGTCTATTTGCAATAGACTACTATTTGTGTCGCAATAGACTACAGATATATGTAGATAGTAGTAGTTTATCGCAGTCTATCACAGATACACAATAAAATTTTGCTATATTTGTAAATATTTTAGTTCATTTTCCTATATTTGAAAGCAGTCCTGAATCGTTAGCTTTATTCAGTACAAAAACTTAAGTTTTTTTTATTTAATTTATAAGTATATTTTTTGTATTGTTTATTGCATTGTAGTTTTAGAAAAGAAAAAATTATAAATTTCTTTGTATTGAAGTTTTAGAGATTTTAGAAAAATAATACTATTTTTAAATTTTAAGCTAAAACTTAGAAATCTTCACGTATATTACACGTGCCATTACAAGTAGTATATATAAATGATGTTGAATACGATCAAGTCAAGAAAAGTTAAGTTACAAAAATAAATAATAAAATAAAGGGAGAAATACCTTTTGGTCTCTAGATTTTAGGTTTAGTTTTCATTTAGTCTCTAGCTAGATTTCAAAATATTGTACTTTTAGTTCAAGTTTTGAATTTGATTTCAATTTAGTCCCTAAATTTTTAAATGTTGCAATTTTACGCTAAAGTTTGAATTTTGTTTCAATTTATTCCAGTTTCGAAATTTACACTTTCAACCTCAAATTTTTACTAAATACTGATTTTTCAGTATTTAGTATTAATGCCTATTAATTAATTTTAAAAATTATGATTTATTAAGTTTCACTATCTTTTTCCGATTACTATCAATGTTGCTGAATTTGAAGTCAAGATAAAAGTTAATAATAATAAGGAAAATTTTCACAAATAGAAAAAATGTCAAACTATTTATAGAAAATAACAAAAAAAAAAAAAACACTGATAGATATTGATAGACTTCTATCAGCATCTATCAGCAATAGACTTCTATCATTTCTATCCCCGATAGACTCTGATAGACTCCTATCAGCATCTATCACAACTATCTAAAAATTTTACTATTTTATGTAAATAGTTCCTCTTATTTTTCTATTTTTAAAAATTCTCTTAATAATAATAATCATAATAATAAAAGTAAATAAATAAACCGTTTAAAAAAAGTAAATAAATAAGATTAAAAAAACTGTTTTATATACTAAAGACGATCGAGGGCCTAACTGAAAAGTGGCAACTCTCACACGTAACCCTTCACGATCACTTAACCAAAGACAACGCCTATAACTGTATTCCCTAATTCCCTTTCCCTAAATTTTCAACCAAAAATGACAAAAACATACGCAATTCTGCAGAAGAAACTCCAAGAACTCGAATTACAACTCTCTCACAACAACATCACCACCATTATTCATCCTTCCCTTTCCCAAGAGTTCCACCAAAAGTTGCTTTTCGTCGCCAATCTCCTCTCCGCCGAGATCGCCTCGTGCCCGACCAAGCCTCGACACTTGAAGCACATTGCCCGCCGCCTCGCCCAACTCGAGGCTGCCTTCCGCAACTCGGACTTGCTCGACGACGACCATGTCGATGATTCGTCTACTTGTTCGTGCACCGAGTCATGCCTGAACGACGACGGCGAGGTAGCGAGTCACGTGCCGAGTAGTTGTCTGGAGGATGAGATGGAGGGTGGAGAGTATTTTTATGAGTGTGTGGAGGGTGAAAAAGAAGAGAAGGAAGAGATGATGATGATGATGAAGGAAGAGATGATGATGATGATGAAGGAAGAGAGAAAAATTTTAGGAGTTGGAAAATTGTGTGCAGCAATGGCTAGTGGTTTTCTCATTGGTATGGTTTTAATGGGTGTTGCTATTTTTTTCATTGAGTTTTTTGGTTATTTTCAAGTCCAACAAAATGGAGGCTTTGTTACTCCAACTTAGAGTCTTTTACTTGCATGCATGCTTAAAAATCTATGATAGTTTTAGCCAATTATTGCTACTAATTTATTTTAATTACTTTTAGAGTTTAATTATTTGTTATTTTTGGCTGAAAGAGAGGAGAATAATGATATGATTTTTTATATAGTGCAACTTGTAGAAAATGGTTGTAAAGGATTGTGTTTGATTATATTGTTGTTAATAAATGAGGAAATTGATCTTAATTTTCAATTTGATCTGTTTTCTTAGACAAACTTTAGCACCCATGTGATAATATTCTATATTTGTTGTATAGGATTATTGTGATATTCTTTTGTCTTTAGTAGTAATAATGTTGATTATTGGTAATAATTTAAAATGTTGTAAATCTTGTTGCAAATCCATGGGTAAAGAATATTTTAGATACTTTTTGATAATTATTTCAATTTTTCTTGTCTTTGAAAGAAAATGAAGTATATATCTTTGAATCTTCTATGTTCTATTTTTGGAAAATAAGAAACAAAAATATGTTTTTAAATTGTTTTTAGTTTTATGTAAAAAACGAGTTGTTTTCAAATATAGAAAAATGAGTCAAACTATTTACAAATATAGAAAAATTTTACAGACCGCGATAGAATTTTGCTTGAGGGATAGAAACTGATAGAATTCTATCGTAGTCTATCACTGATAGACAGTAAAAAATTTCTATATCTGTAAATAGTTTGATATTTTTTCTGTTTATAGTAATTTCTCAAAAAAAAGCTAAAAAATCACTTGTAGTCTCTAAACTTCATGGAAGTAACAATCTAGTCACTGAATTTTAGTTTATGACAATTTAGTACTCTCTATACTTCCAAATTCTAACAATTTAATTTTTGTAGTTCTAAATTAGTAACAATAATTTAGTCACTAAATTTTAATAAGTATCATTTTTTTAGAAAAGTAATAAGTATCAATTTTAGTCTTAATACTTTACAATTTGTAATGATAATTTAATCCCTATTGTAAAAAATACTATTAAATTTTAATAAAATTTCTTACACATGTAAATTTTTTAATTGATCAAGGTCAAATGTATTTATAAATTACAAAGACGAAGTCGTTACATAATTAAAATTAACAAAGTTTGATGAGATTTTTCACGATAAGGAATAAATTGTTACAAATTTGAAAGTACATGGGATAAATTGTTACAAATCCCTCCCAAAAAAAAAACTTGTTTATAATATTTTAAATTTAAGAGAAAATTACAAAAACCACTCCAAAATATTGTGGTGCTAATAATTAGATCCTTAAATGAAATTAGACCCTACAAAAAAAATGTACCCTTAAACTTTCAAATGTAAAAATTAAACCCTCAAATTATGATAAATGTAAAATTAAAGCCAACTCCTATAGATGTAAAAATTAGATATACTTTACTCAAAAAAATCTCTCTCATATTTTTTTTAGAAGATTTTGTTATTTGTCATTTAATAATTGATTAGTTGTTATTAAACATGCATATAGAATATTTGTATTGTTTTTACATGAACATATGACCTTTCAAAAATTAAAAGAAATTATAATTTCGTAATTATAGTATGTTAAATTAAGGGCAAGTTATAAAAATTGCCTCTTAAGTATATGGTAGTATTGGTAACAATTACACTAAACTTTCGATTGTAAAAGTTAAGACCTCAAACTTTAAAAAATCTAAAAATTGTACCCCTAAATTTTTAAGTGTAAAAATTAAACTCTCAAATTATGGTAAATGTAAATTTAATACTTTCAAACACTCATAGATGTGAAAATTAAATCTATTTTACTCAAAATATGTCTCCTCTTTCTTATTTCTCTCTACCAAAAGTGACTGCTTAATATAAATTTAAGCCCTCAAACTCTCATAGATGTGAAAATAACAAAATAAACATGTCTAGTAGCTATAGTATTAAACTTTCATCGATATGTAAATATTTTATCGATGTTTCCATGTTTTCATGGGTTCGATATCAACATGAGGGGTGAATCGGTATTTTTATTATATATAGTAGAAAAATCCACGAAACACAAAAAAGAAGAATCAAAATGCTACTAATATAAATAATAGACATGTTTACTTATTTGAAAATAATAAAATGTTTATTTACTGATTTAAATTTATTTTTTAAATTTTTTGTTTTTATAATTGTTCTAGAATATTTATCAAAATTGATATTTCTATCTAAAATTTCGGTAAAATTAAGACGTTGTTAATAGCTAGATGTTGTCAATGACTCATCACATTCAAGGAACATGTGGCTTGTCTTCTGAAATTTTTTTACCAATAATATTATATGAAGACAATATAGCATGTATAACCCAAATCAAAGGAGACTATATAAAAGGAGATAGAACAAAACATATATCACCAAAACTCTTCTACACGCATGACCTTGAAGAAAATGGCGACATCCGTGTTCAATAAATTTCTTCAAAAGACAACATAGCAAACTTATTTACAAAGGCATTACCCACACCAACATTCGAAAAATTGGTGCACAACATTGGAATGCGACAACTTAGAGAACTCAAGTGATATATTCATGAGGGGAGTAGAAATACTGCACTTTTTTTCCTTAACTACGGTTTTATCCCACCGGATTTTCCTAGCAAGGTTTTTAATGAGGCAGTTGTTAAAAATATGAATAATATACTTTTTTTCCTTCACTAGGTTTTTATCCCATTGGATTTTTCCTAGTAAGGTTTTAACGAGGCATATAATCTATATAATATGGATATCTAAGGGGGAGTATTATAAATGTAATGTTTAGTGTAGATACTAAGGGGGAGTATTATAAATGTAATATTTAGTGTAGATATCCATAACCTACATAGGTTACAAAAATTCATAACCTCCCATTAAATTACATAAGGTAACATACACCATTCATGTCCTATAAATAGTGTGGAATAATGGTGTCTTTGTAATATACACCATAATTGAATCTAATTGTTATCTCTACTCTCTAATTCTCTCTACTTTATTTTATTTTATTTTTTTTGTTCTTTGCGTTGTTCTTATTTCATAATATAAAGAAACTATTGTCGAAACAAAATAAATTTTCCTTTTTTTAATCAAGGTCATCTCTTCGAGGGATGACATCTACGAATACTTTAAAAAAAGTTATATAAAAGATATAATGTCTTGTTATAGTAACAAGGATCGAACAATTAATCTTGAGTTAAGAGGTTTGGTTCCCACTCGATTAAAAATGCTTTTTTTTTCAAACAAAATATAAGCTTTTTTTTTTTTTTTTTTTTTTGCTTTGCTTTTCTATTTGTTCATGAATGCGATTATAACCATTTTATAAATCAAGGAAGAAAATATAAGGAAAAAGTGCACTTTAGGCACTAAATTAAGTTCAATGCGTTAGGGTTTTTTTTGTCTGTGTAAAAAAAATTTAGTAATTAAATTATGGCATAATTTTTATTTTAATTATAAAAAATAACTTAACACATTAATTGTAGATTTTATAATGTTATTTATTGGCAAGAATAGCTTAACTAACCTAAAACATATATATTCGACCAATAAATTCAATGTTTGAATCTCCCACATTTTATAATGGATATGAAATGTGTTTGATGCAATTAAAAATGTTTGAAACATAATTTCATAGATGAAATATAAAAGGTTGAACAAATATAATTTTCGTAAATATTAGAAAGGGAAATTGTTGTGTATAGAAAAAAAAACAAAAGTAATTACACATATAGAAAAAAGTGCATCCCATGTTTTTGTATTTTTCACTTTTTTTCTATATATGTAATTATTTTTGTTTTTTTTATATTTGTGAAAAGACCCCCTATTAGAAATGAAGTTTAAAAATAATTAAAGAGATAAAATGGAGTTGAGATATTTTCATTTTTAATTCTAAATGATCTTGAGTATTAATAACACTATACACTTGAGATTCTTTTTAACATGAAACCACGTCGTATATTCTAAACATTGTGAAGTTTGATAGATTGGACAACTATTTTTTTTTTTGTTTATATTCTTTTCAATAAAAAAATTAACAAAGGATAAATGGTTTTGTATTTGTCAAAAGATGTGTATAAATGGTTTTAAATCTTAATTTACTAATTCTCTATGAATAAAAAATAAAAAAGAGAATAAAAACAAAAAAATATGAAGACAAAATAGAATTGTTAAAAGATCTAATGAGAAAAAGGGAATATAAAATTAAATGAAAAAAAGCATGAAAGGTACAAAAGAAAATAAGGGTACAAAAAGTATGAAAAATTGTGAGGACAAAATAGGATTGGTTGAAAAACCTAATGGCAAAAGGGATGTAAAACTAAATAAAAAGAAAAAGAAAAAGAAAATGAATGAATGATACGTAGTCCATGAGAGAGTGTGAGTGTGAGGACAAGATTGTCATTCTTGAAAAAATTAAGGGCAAAGAGGGAAGTAAAAAATTCTCCCCTTTTAGCCCTTTTTATATATACTAGTAAGGAATACATGTTATATACGCAGGATGTTGAAATTTTAATTTAAAATTTAAAAATAAAATTTTATATCTATAATAAATAAATAATAACTAAACTTAGTTTTTATGATCATAAACTTTTAATGATAGTTAACAAAAGAGAAATTACTATAAATAAAAAAAATATATCAAACTATTTACAAATATAGAAAAATTTCACCGTGTCGCTGATACACAATAAAACTTTTCTAAATTTGTAAATAATTTAGCTCATTTTTTATATTTAAAAACAACCCTTAACAAAATTATTTCTAACTATATAGAAGGCAGATACTACTTATTTTATTATAAAAAATAACTTTAAAATGAAAATTGATCATATATGTCTATATCTACTTTTCGTCTATCATAAAATTTTGTTCCTTCTATCTCTAACTTTCTTCTATAAAATTTTTTTATAAATTTTTTGTTATTTCAAATTTTTATGTTACTCTCCTAAATTTTTTTATATAGTTTAAACCTATTTTCTCTCTAAAATTATTTTCTTCCTCTAATTTTGTTTCTCCTTTTCTTACTAAATATTTGTCGTTATAAAACTTTGTTTTTATTGTATCATTTTATTATTATTATTATTATTATTATTATTATTATTATTATTATTATTGTTATTATTTTGTATCTTTCTAAGATATCATCAAAGTCAAGGTTGATTTACTACGTTCTAACAAACCTTTCAATCTAATATTAGTCCCAAAATATACCTAAGAAGACCAAGATGAGATTCAATAAATAAGAATGACACATAGCAAATAAAAAGTTAAAGAAATTAATGAAGAACATAGAATCTTGGAGGGAAGTTAAAGAATGTACTTGTGAAGAACTTTTTCGATTTTTTTGCATTTCAATAAACTTCAAGAGAACCTCCATTTGAGATAATGTAACAATAATGATTCATTATATAATACCACCACAGAACTTCCATACTCCATAGCAAAGCACATGTATTATAATTCTTAAATTACAAAGAACTAGGCAAAAATGAAGCCAGACATCAAAAGAGAAGAGATTCATGTTAGCCTCATCAACGGGCCCGAAGCCCAAAAGCTGGCCTAAGTCAAGCCCAGGCTCGATCCAAGCTCCGCCCAAAGTCAACTCTTGACCTGCCCAGCTCAGTCCAACCCATTTATTCATTGGATTTCGATATGAATCACCATTTTTATAATTGGGCTGGCTCACGAGCTGGCTCATTTGAGCCATATTTGGATTGGCCCGTCGAGGCGGCCCAATGGACTTATCATTGGTCCAACCCAAATATATATATGCATACATATAGCTCTTATTATCTTATATTTTATATATTAAAAAAGTAATTTTTTGAAATTTTTTTTAATTATATTTAGACTTATCGTAGTTTTCAGTTGCTATAAATTTTTTCAAAGTGTTAAGACAATTAAACACTAAATAAAACTTTATAATATCAATAACTTGTGTAAAAAGAGAAATAAAAGAAAATAAAAAATTAATAAAAATACAATTTTAATAAATTTTAATAACATTTAATTCATAAAATCTAAATATGGAAAAATTTTAGTTTAGATATTTACCTTATGTTAGATAGACCATGATAGACAACTATTTGTGTCTATTCGTAGTCTATCGCGGTTTATCGCAAATAGACAGTGAAATTTTGCTATATTTGTAAATATGTTCAACTGTTTTGTCATTTAAAATAATTTCCTTTATTAATTATAATTATAGGTAGAGTTATAAATTTAGAATTAATTTTTAAGAGTGAATTAAGAAAAGGCACTCTGTTCAAGTTGTTTGTATTTTTAATTATTTTTTTGGTCAATTTTGTAAATAATATTTAAATAATTATTGTTGAATGAGAAATTTTGGACCAATCACAAATTGTCACGTCATTTCTCAAATTAATGGCAAAATTAGAAATTATTAAATTTGGGAGTAATTAAAAGTTACATGTGTCCTAAATTGAAATTGAAGACGTAAATTGGCAAATCATGCCACGTGTTTTCGTTGTTAGATAAAATTAATTATTTTTTGTTCAATTAATTATTAATGTTTAGACTAAAATTCAATTAAGTCTAAAAATATACTTAACTTGGCCCAAAGGCCAACAAATGCGCAAATTCAATTAGTTGGGCACAGGGGCCAAGTTCATGGACCAACCAAGCGCAAGTCCACAAAGTCTACGTGAGAACTCTATAAATAGAAGAATTCTCCTTCATTTGCAAGGTTCAGAAAATCTACACTTAGAGAGTCTGAGAGAATTCTCTTACAATCAGAAGACTACTAACTCCTGTTCAACTCCACAAAACATGTTTCTCCGAAAACCTCGTGTGAACAATTATTTTCAAATTAGCTTTTTTCTAGTTTTTTAAAATGATTGAATTATAAGAGGATAAAATCATAAATTTTAGAAATAATTTGAAAACTATTAATATAATCACGTACCACAAATTAAATTTAAAAATCATAGAATTTACAATAATAATAATAATAATAATAATAATAATAATAATAATAATTTAAAAAAAAGCTAAATACATCGTAAGAGAGATTATTTGTATACTTAACTCAAAGTATTATTGGGCTTAACTTCAGTTGACATTATATCATTTTCAAACTCCCTGATCTTTAATATCTTTGAATCTTCTCTTAAATTACAAAGTATTAACATTGTAGCACAAAAGTATGAAAAAAAGATGAAGGTTAGATAAATAATCTAAAAGAAATTGTAAAGCAAAGTAAGATGGTGAGTGAAATAAGAAGAATAAAACTAAGTAGAAGAGAATGTTCAAATGTTTGTTAAAAGAGAGAGAGAGGGAGAGAGAGAGAGAGAGAGAGAGAGAGTTCATTATATATATAGTTGGAAAAGAAAAGTTACAAAACCTTTGAAATCTTATCATTAAATATACTTAAAGGTAAACTCATTAATTTAAGAAATTAAATTATAGAAATAAAAAGATAAGACTTTTCATATTCTAACATTTTATTTCTTAAATATGCGTATGCAAGAAGAAGAAGGTATGGAATAATGACAACAAATACCGCAGAAAGTGTAAATTTGATTTTAAAGGATGTTAGAGATTTACATGTCACTAGTCTGCTTGATTCAATTAAAGATATATTGCAAAAGTGGTTTCATAATCGAAGTAAAGCTGCTTTTTCAATGAAAACTGTTTTGAGTACTTGGGCTGAGAATATATTACGTCAAGAAAATGAAAAATCAAGAAGTTTTAGTTCAAGTGGGAGTTTGTTGGAGTTCGTAGATAGTAAATGTTGTATTTTGACCGTCATTAATAAATGATTATTCATTATTATTCAATAAATGTTATTGATTATTTTATCTTGTTTTAATAACCCTAAAATCCAATAAACTAACATCCTAGGTTGTTTTATGAGTCTTGAACAATATGTAGAGACATATAGAGATCAATGTTCAAGTTACAACCTAAAGGGTCTATAGTATAAAGATAGGGTTGGGTACCTTATCCTGGTAACACTATGGATACGGCCCACTTTGTATTTGATACAAACGCAATGATCCAACGCGTTCATGTAGGAGACATGCGAGTGGGGGTATCCTATGCAATGAGTTTGCATAAGACTAGACCACGAAATAGTAATCACTAGATGTAACTCCGTTGACTGGTTAGGTTTCTATTTCAATAGGTTGACCTAGGCAACTTAGTCTTAATCTTGAGTATATTGTGAACTCCTGTTCACGAGGGATTGTCCTTTGATTTGTATGGGTGAGAGTGGCTCGTTTGTCGACTCGATATGCCTACCATTTTGGGGACAAGACTGAGTGACGAGCTGGGAACATAATTATACAAGATGGATTTCACTCCTTCTCGACTGTAGGGTAAGTAGATAAGTGTTCCCTTAAGTGGTGTCTCCGGGACTTGAACATAGGGCCCTACCCTCTCACTGGCCCGAGAGGGGTTTCTATTTGATGGTTGGACCATAAACAGGTTGTTCATTAGAGGAGCACTGGTACTTAAGGATTTAAAAGTAACCCAGGGGTATAACGGTAATTTGACCCAGCTGGTGTTACGAACACTTGTGAAGGACTAACTTGCTATCATTGGTCTATATCCGTGGACACAGAAATATATCTACAGTGAGAAGAGTGCAACTGTGGGTCTTTAGTGGAGTGTACCCACAGTTAACGAATATTGATTAATGTGGTTAATGAGTTTAGCCCGTTAATCTCATATCGTTGGAGCTTCTGATCTGTAGGTCCATTAGGTCCCTTTCCTAGCTCGTAAAGAATATTGAGGTTATTATTGGTTGAAATTTGAATAGTTCAAATTTTCTAAGGGAAAAAGTATAATGTATAATGATACTTTATAATATAAAGTTTATTTTACAAATTAAACTTTATAGTATAAATATAATTTTGGATATGATTCAAAGTTAATTTGTAAGAGAATTAAATATTTGAAATTGTTCAAATATTATTTTATTAAAACTATAGGTTAAAATTAATGCGCATTAGATGTACATTAAAACTATAGGTTATGAGAGAAATGTATTTGAATTTGATTCAAATGCAGGTTAAAATTAAATATTTGATATTTAATTTGGTAATTAATTAATTGGAGAATTAATTAGTTATTTAATTTAATCTAATTTAATTAAATTTGATTTAATTAAATTAATTGAATTAAAACTATAGGTTATGTGAGAGATGTTCATTTAAATATGATTTAAATGAATTGATTAATTAAATTAGATTTAATTAATTCTTAATTATTAATTAATTATTAATTTAATTAATTATTGATTTAGTTAATTAATTTAATTTTAATTAATTAAGTTTGTTGTAACTCCCACGTAGGGGAGTTACTTAAGACGTGGGATAACACCCACGTTTCCCATTTTTCTCTCGCTTCTTTATATAGTGCAAAAACAGAATTTTGTTGGGTGTGAACCATTCTCTCAACAAAAAACAAAATTCTCAGCGTTCTCTAAAAAAAAAAATATCCAGAAGAGTTCTGTATTTTTTTTCTGTGCCAAAAAGGTTCCACAAACCTTCCCTCAATATTCAGAGAATAGGAAGGTTTCCAAGTGGTGGTGACACAACACGTTAGAGTTTTTATTCTCTAATTTTTTGCTTAACCTAGATTAATTTAATTCTTTTTTTGCCAATGTAAAAGTATTTCAAAATTATTAAAATTAATTTTGAGATACGGTTCAGATACGTTTCCGCTGCGTTTTGGGTTTTAATCCCAGATATAAGGTAATGGATGGAGACAAACAATTCATAGTGAAGTTAGACTTGGGATCTTGCAGTTGTCGAGTATGGAATATTGAGGAAACTCCATGTGCACATGCACTTGCTATTATTCACATGCTTAATTTGGATAGTTATATTATTACATATCTCAGTATTATTATTCAAGAATATTGTCAGAAACATATAAATGTTGTGTTTGACCAGTTGGAGTTCATTTAGATTGGAGGGTTGAAGATGATGTCATGAAAGCATTACCTCCTATTGTTAAATGTCAAGCTGGAAGACCTAAAAAACATAGGATTCTATTTGTTGGTGAATTTAAAAGTTCATCAAAATGTAGTCATTGTAATTGCAAATGTTACAATAGTAGGACTTGCAAACTTGAACCATTTAGTCAATGATGTGATCATTTTTTATATTTTTTTCTTATCTTTTACATGTATTGACAGATGATTGATATTAGAGTTTATGAAAGTTATCTTTGAAGGGATTGAATCCCAAAAGTGAAAGCGTTAATCGCTTTGTCTTTGAAATTGGGATTGGGAAAAAACAAAAACGATTTGCAGAAAAGATTAGGCTAAGCATGCATTAAAAGGAATTCATAGAAAATTACATTTGAAGAACTCTATATTCTCCACAAAATTATACAGCAACATGAACACAACCAAAAAGGACTTCCTTGTTATGACTTGGGGAAGATCAAAAGGGATGGTGGGATCTTTTTTTGTTTTTGCAGGGAATTTCACACATATAGAGGAACAATAGAGAGAATGATCAACCTATTACTTCAGTTTCTTTTCTCCTTTTAAAAGAACTGAAAAAACAACGTTAGGGGAGTAACTTCCCCTCACCCACGTTCTCCACTCCTGCATAACCGCAGGGGAGTTTATCATTATCATTATTATTATTATTATTATTATTATTATTATTATTATTGTATAAAAATAAGTTTAATATATATATATATATAATTAAATAAAACAAATAATAATATATAAAATTAAGGTCAATTTTCATAGATAGAAAAAATGTTAATCTATTTATAGAAAATAGCAAAAAAACAACACTGATAGACATTGATAGACTTCTATCGGCATGTATTAGTGATAGACTTCTATCATTTCTATCATTGATAGACCATGATAGACTTCTATGAGCGTTTATCACAATTATCTACAAATTTTGCTATTTTGTGTAAATAGTTTCATTTATTTTTCTATTTTTAAAAATTCTCATAAAATTAATTAATTAACATTTAATTAATTAATTTGAAATAATGATAATTAATTAACAATTAATTAATCTTATATATCATGCATTAAATGCACATTTCTCTCAGATACTATAGTTTTAATATGAATCACATTCACATTAATTTTACTATATAGTTTCAATATGAATCTCCTTCACATTATGAATCTTACTCAAATATTGTTCTCTCTTATTATATAGTTTAAGTATAAATCATATTTATAATCAAACTATATATTATAATGTATCATGTACATTATACTTTATATTAATCTTTATTAATATTAAATTCTTAAAATAATTTGAACAATTCAAATTATTCCAAAAATAATTTAATCTTATTTTATCTTTAGTGAGCTAGTAGGAAACCTAATGGACATACAGATTAGAAGCTCCAATGATTCGAGATTAGATTAATTAAACTCTTTAATTAATTAAATCAACATTTAGTAACTGTTGGTCACTCCACTAAAGACTCACAGCTACCCTCTTTGCACTGTAGATATATTTTGGTGTTCATAGATATAACCAGTCATCAATAAGTTGACCCTTTAAAATTGCTCGAAATTACAGTTGGGTCAAAACTACCGTTTTACCCCTATAATCACTTCTTTCTTCTTAAGTCTTACTGATCCTCTAATGAACAACATATTTATGGTCATACGATAAACAAATCCCTTTCAGGCTAATGAGAGAGAGGGGCCCCTTGTTCAAGACCCAGAATCAGCACTTAAGGGAACAATTTATCTACTTTCTCCAAAAGCAGGAAGGAGTAAACTCCATCATATGTAGCTATGTCTCAACTCTCTATTTGGACAAATCCTCAAAATAGTAGGTATATTGAGTCGGCGACATAAGCACTTTCACCTATGCAAATCAAAGGACTGCCCTCATAGATAGGAGTCCATAACTTACTCAGGATTGAGATCGAGTTATTTGTGGTCGTCTTATGAAATGTTAGTCTCTAAAGTTAACGGTGTTATAACGTGAGATTAATAATTTCGCGGTCTAGTCTTGTACAAACTCTTTGTATAGGATACCCCCACTCACATGTCTCCACATGAACGATTTGGATCAAATCGTTTGTAACACTTACAACTCATGTAACAATTACAGAGTGGGCCGTATCCGCAATGTTACCAGGATAAGACACCCAACCTTATCCATATACTGCAGACCTTTTAGGTTATTACTTGAACAAGATCTATTTGTATGTCTACTACATATTGTTCAAGTTATATTTAATAACCTAGGATCTTAGTTTATTGGATTGAGTTAAAGCGATCTAATTGTCAAATAAAATACATCTTATTTTATTGAATAAATGAATTGTCATATACAAATTACAAATTACGAGACCCCATGAGATTTAGGGTACCAACCCCAACAATATAACCCCAACAATATTTTGATTTTTTATATTTTTGACTTGTAAACAAATGGTATGGTATCTTAATTTTTGAATTGAAGCACAACAAACTAACTTTAGTGATAGAGACTAATAGATGTCTATCTCTTTCTATCTATTGATAAACAACTATCACTGTCTACTAGTGATAGACAGTGATAGAGAACTATCAATGCCTATAACGTTGATAGTTTCTATCAACTATTAACCCTTCTATCATCAAATATATACTTCTATCATTGTGATAGACATTGATAGATGTGTATTTGTGTTTATAAATAGTATTTTGATTTTTGAATTTAAGCACAACAAACTAACTTTAGTGATAGACACTGATAGATGTCTCTTTCTTTCTATCTATTGATAAACAATTATCACTATCTGTTAGTGATAGACAGTGATAGAGAACTATCAATGCCTGACATTGATAGTTTCTATCAACTATAACCTTCTATCATCAAATATGTACAAGCAATAAGGTAGGTGAACTTCTATCATTGTGATAAACATTGAAAGATGTCTATCTGTGTCTATCTATTGATAGACAATGATAGACTATTGTCACTGTATATTAGTAGATAGATACAGAGAGACTAATATTAGAGTTTATCACTGTGTATATAGACTGCAATGTAGACTCCTGTGATGTTCACGCTTTTAATGTATTAGAAATTTTAAAATTTTCAGTTGCACTTGATCGTTTAATTTTATAAGCCAATGATTAATTTGATACAAATTTTAAACTTTGAAGCAAAGGTGATAGAAGTTCATTAAAAAACTTGAAGCAAAGAGAGCAGATATCAAGCTTCTATCACTGCGATATACACTGATAGATGACTATCTGTGTCCATCTCTAGAAAGATGCTGAAGTTTTCATGCATAATAAAAGTTGTTTAATTGTCTAACAACTATCTATCAAGAACAACACCATCAACTAAAATATGTATTAAAATATGTAACAAAAGTTGTTAATTGTCAAACAAGTAGATATATGCCACATCCCAATTAGTGCAAACATGTTACCAAGCCAAAAATACTTAATTGTCAACAAAAAGAAACTTCAGAAACCAAAAGTTTTAGAACTAAGATTTAGATTGAGATTGAGATTCAGATTCAGATTCAGATTTTACTTGAGAAATCTTCAAGTCAAAGCTTAGAGCACTATTCATCATCAATGTTTCCATTGTTGTCCTCTGTGAGGAGTCCCTCTCGTTAGTTTTCTTCTTTGGGGAGACCTTCTTCTTTTCATTCTTATTTTCTATTGCCTTTTTGTTGGTTTTCGTTGTCTTTTTGGTTTCTCATTCTAACATGTTAATCTTCTACCACCTTGGGTCTAAACTCTTTATGCTTTCCTTTCTCTTCAGCAATCTATTTCCCCTTCTTTTTTTTCCCTTTTGTTTCAATCTCTTCATACTCTTATTGATCAGTATCAACTTGCTCCTCCTCAGTTTTCTCTTATTGTACTTGTTGTTCCCCAAGTTTCTCTTCTTCATTGATTTGCTGTAATAAAAAAAATTTGAAGTTAAAAAGAAGAACACTATCATGGTATATCAGATAGACAGTAATAGACAAATATCATTGTGTATATATACATTTACCTTTTTCTCATTTCTTTGTTTTGACCTTGTTTCCCTTTTTTGATTCTCTTCTTTTTCAAGTTTTTCTTCTTCTTCAACTACTTATTCTTGAGCTTCAACTTCTTGTCGTTCAACTTCAACTTCCTACAAGCATGATAGAAATTAATAAAGTTTTAAACTTAAGAAATTTAATAATAAGATAGAATACTATACTATTAGTGATAGACAAATATCATTGTGTATATATACATTAACCTTTTTATCATTTCTTTGTTTTGACCTTGTTTCCCTTTTTTTATTATCTTTTTTTCAAGTTTTTCTTCTTCTTCAACTACTTCTTCTTGAACTTCAACTTCTTGTTGTTTAACTTCAATTTCCTGCAAGCATATGATAGAAATTAATAAAGTTCTAAACTTAAGAAATTTAATAATAAGATATAATACGATACTATTAGTGACAGAAGTTCGTTCATAAACATAACTTTAAAATAAAGTAGTAGCTAAGCTTAAGAGAATAATCAACCACTGATATACACTAATAAACTTCTATCAGTGCCTATCACTGATAGACACTAATATAAGTTTACCCCTGTCTATCAATGTCCTTGAACATTAAGTCTAAGATAAAGTAGCTTAAGAGAAGAATCAAACCTTTTCATTTTTCTTTTCAACAAGGTCTCTCATATTCCTCCAACAAAAAAAAAATCAAATACAAAAATTAAGTTAATTAAAATATGTGATTTTTAATGTTTATTTGGAATAGACATTGATAGCACACTGTCATTGTTTATCTATTTGTCTATCTAGGATAGACTTTGATAGTAGTCTATCACTGTCTATCCCAGATAGACATTGATAGACTACAAAGATATAACATATTCCATTCACAAAAAACACAAATCAAATAGAAAATTTATATACAAACATTTGCTTCATTTTTTTTGTCATTTTCAACTCAATCTACAAGAAAAACAACTTTATAATTAGTGAATGTATAATTACAATTTAAAAATAAATAAAATAACATATTCCAAAGACTTACCTCCTACTCTGTTATCAATACTTGTGTTTTTGGAGTTTCCAAATCTAAAGTTCTATTAGGTTCTGAATCATCTTGAGTTTCAACTTCTTGTGTTTGGATGTCAAATTTCTACAATACAAATCAAACACAAAAATAACAGTGATAGACAACGGTAGACACCTATCACTGTCTATTTGTACAAAAAAAGTATAAAAAATTATATACAAACCTTTCCTTCCTTTTGTTTGTCATTTGCAATTTCAATCTATAAGAAGAAACAATTTTATAGTTAGCAAATAGGGTATAGTTACAATTTAAAAATAAAATACCACATTCTAAAAACTTACCCCAGTGATATATTTTGTTGCAAATTTTGCCATCTCATCAATGTTATCATTTTCTTCCAAGAGTTGAAGGCTATAGGAAAGAGCCTTATTTTTCTGCACAGTCTCTTCATCCTCTTTTTTTTTTTTTTTTTTTTTTTTTTTTTTTTTGTTTGGAAGATTTTGAAATGGAATTATATCATTCAGGCTATCTATAATTGTTTTCAACAAATTTATGATTTCTCTTTGGTCTTCTTTCAAATCCTTCTGTTCTTATTCAATTTTCTTTTGGTCTTTCTTCAGTTCTTGGATTTCTTCAATCATTTTTTTTTGCAGATACTTTTTTCCTTCCTTCTTCTTCAATTAATTCTTCAAATCCTTTATTTTGTCGTTCTTTTTCTTTTTCTTTCTCCTTGTCCTGCATCTCTTTCTTTTCCAAATCCATGAAGAATTTAAGGATGGTTGATTTAGATTCGTCTTCTCTTGGTTCCATTGGAATTATACAAAACTAGATATAAATAAATGTTAAATTGTTAGAAAACAATACTAGTACAATTGTGGTTGTGATAGACAGAGATAGTAGACAACGATAGACTACTATCTCTGTCTATCAGACAATTGATGGACAATGATAGATGCCTATCACTTGTTTATGAATATACCAATATTTAGATAAAAATAAGGAATTACTTACATCATTTGATTAAAAAATGTTTATATGTAGAATCCTCCATTCATCATATTCCAGACACTCCCATGTGATGATTCTTGGACCTTTGTTTCCAACTTTTCTTCCAAAACCAATATCTCAAGATGAAAGTTTCGCAATTATCTCAAAAGCCCAATAGACTAATGCTAATGGGAATCCTTGGCGGTATACAACATCTTTTTCACTATATGAAGCTTTCTTGAAAAATTGATAGGTCAAGTTGTAAGATAACCTTCCCAAGGGTAATATTTAAAAAGTTCCTCATTGTCCATTATATCCAAATGTTTCCAGTTGAGTTTTTTGTGTGGTTGCCTAGGCAGGAAAATACTTGCCAAAATGTAGAGGTTGGTGAGTTTGACCTTAACTATGTTGTCATTTTCAGAAGAACGTAACATCTTCATTGTTGCTACATCTTTCCTAGTAATGACATCATCTTCAAGGAAGAAAGTATCTTTAAGTTTAGATACATTACCATCCTCTAAATCTATTGTAAGAAAGTTGTGCCCTTTTAATCCCTTGATTAGGCAGAACTCTTTCAAGCCAAATTCAGCTATGTGACCATTGAAGTTGAAAGCTTGGACATTTGGCTTTTTGGTGAAATATTGTCTTCTAACTAGGTAGTTCAGGAATTGTGTGGGAATTTTTTCTATATTAATATTAAGAAAATGTCCAAATCATTTTTATATGTGTTTTAGGTAATTTAAGGTAGGTATGAATATTTTTAGGTATTGTTTCCTTTATCTTGATAACATTTGTCATTTTATGTTTTTTTTTTTCTAATTCAATTGTATGTATTTTTTTTTGTTTTGATTTAGGTTTTATAGGTAACCTTGACGTCAACAAATGCCCTCACGTACAATGTGAAGCAACAACATTGGATTTTATTATGCTTCGAAGAATTCAATTGAGACTTATAATCCATGTAATAAATTATTTGAAGAATTCAATTATAATGTGTATACCTTCCAATTATGTTTTGATTATGGACGAATATTTATTGTTTTGAGTTGGGTTTTACAATTGGCCTACCGCTTATGGACGAATGCCCTGATGTATTGAGACTTATAGTTTCTATATATATTATTTTAATAATTTAATTATAATGTTTATACCTTACTATAATTGTCATATATGTTTAAAATTGTTTGATACTTTGCATTGAACAAGCTATCAAGACCTTGTAGGTTAAGGTGAGTCTGCAAAATAGGAAACTATATGTTATATCACTGTGTGCAAATTAGAAAAAATAATTCAACATTTAAATCACACATGCCAGTATGCCACTCAACAATGTCGTGAATCGATGTGCACATATCTCCGCCCAGCTAATAAACTTCCGTCAGAGAAACATAAATAGAGAATCGATAACCTGTAAATAATTTGTCAAACATGTCAATCTTGAATGATGTAAACAATAATATAGAATTGAGTAAACAATATATTCACTTACGTCGTTCTCAACCCAAAAATTGTCCCGTGTTAGCTCTCGAAACAACTCCTTCATCGTGCAGCCCCTTCTAAAGAGGACCTGATTACCCGGCCAGTGAGGACCCATATCAATGTCGTTCAACCATATCATGAAATCATGAAATCACGTCCTCTGGGATGGCATGTGCTGGATCATATGGGACGATGTGGGCCAGACATTCACCGAGTTGAATGTACTTATGTTTATTCGCTGAAGGGGTGTACGGTTTTGTCGGCTTCCTCTTCCTAGATCCAACTTTGTTCCATCACACCGTCCTTCGACTCGCCCTTCACCTTCGACTTGCCCTTCACAGTCGGCTCACCTTTCACATGCAACTCGCCTTTCACCTCTGGCTCACCTTTGGCCACCCCTTCCACCTTCACGGTGGGCTCGCCCTTAATCCTCAACCTCTTCAATGGTTGGCAGAGAAGCAACTCGGGATGTGGTATGATCAATGGAGGAAGGGGTGGTATATGGGGAAGAGGGAGAGCGGTAAACTCAATGTCAAAGGGAGGAAGTGGAATGGGCTCGGTGGGTTCGGTGGGCTCAAAAGAAGGAGTAATGAGCTTAGTGGAGGGTGGAGGAATGGAATCGGTGCACTCGGTGGTGGGTGGATGAATGACATTGGGGCACTCAGTGGGAGGGATGGGATCGGTGGAGGGTGGAGGGTGAGGGAGGAATGGGCTCGATGGAGGGATCGGTGGAGGGTGAGGGAGGAATATGATCGGTGGAGGGTGGAGGAATGAGCTCGAGAGAGGGTGGAAGAATGGGTTCAAGATCAGGGAACTCCATGCCTAGACCCTACATCGTTAAAGAAATTTGGTAGGTCAAACACTAAATGTTATAGATTTATAGTATAAGAACTTAATATATGAATACATACCCGACACATGGACCGTAGTAGGCTGGTGACTGTTTGTAAGCCGGCTTGAAGCACAATCATATCAGACTTTAAACCCTTCAAGTCTGAGTGCACATCATCCAGCTTATGCTCCACCATCGACACTCTATGATCTATGTCGTGGAGTGAGCTACGAATCCCCACACCCCTCGTGGGTTCTGGAGGTAATGGGCTCAGTGGAGGTGACACGTGCTCATTATGCGGAGGTTGAGTGTCATAATCAACAATGGAGGGTTCTGGCAAATACTCATAGTGCTCAGACTCGTGAGACTGATGCTCCTCACTCTCGTCGTCATTAGATTGACTATGTGCATCTGATGAGCTCGTCTCAACATCAGTGGGCTCATACGCGGGTCGTTCCTTAACCCTAGTGTCCCTATAATGCCTCTCCCTATCCACATGACTAGTGGGGTGAGTGTGATCCTTGTCTGTACACAATAAAAAATAATTTGTTAGTAACTTGACCTTTACCTTATATCCAATTAAATAGAAATGTAATACACTAACCTCACTAAACTCAAGCATGTCTCGCTGCATTATTCTGGTCGGCAGTGAGTAGGTGAACTCCCACCTCAGGAATCGAGGTACGACATTATTATTCAGTCTGGTTGCAACTTTTCCAGCAACCATTGATATGATCTCGTATGCCCATACCTGCGATAATTGATAGACTATTATAAAATAGCATAAAAAGCAGTATGAGATATTGGAACTACAAATGGCAATGAATGGATATTACCTGGAATGCATGAGGAAACCCCGGTAGGTTGTACTTGACAATGTAGCTCTTGTTGTTCTTGGACCTCTTCTTTTAGTTCTTAGCCTTACCATTCAATCCTCTTTGCAGTCCAAGTAACGTCCTCTCCCATAGCACGTTACCCCAATCAATGTTGTTAAAATAGTCCAAATCCTCCACGTCACTTAATAAGTTCTTGTCCACGTTGGCCCTCGTCTTCTCCCTCCCCATCATAGCCAACTTAGTGTAATAGACCAATGACATCTTCACAGCATCCATGTCATTCTCAAACTCCATTTCCTTATACACTGACTCTAAGGTACCAATGTGAATGTCCCCCGCAAAATCATTCCTAAAGTACCTACTATGCAGTGATCCAGGTGCTTCAACCCTCCTCGCAACTACTGGATTAGGTGACCGCCATAATCCCGTCAACAAGAGGAATTCTTCCTTGGAGAATGTTATAATCGTACCATTCAAATTGAATGTTGCATCCTTCCTATCATCTTCAACCTCCCTTAGTAGAATGTAGTGGACCAACGGGCTGTTGAAGATAATGTCCATATATACAAAGCGTCCAAATATTGTCTTCTTGAAGAGAGCAAGCTGCGTGGGAGTTAGCTTCTCCTTCACTATTCTGTTAGCAGTCCCAATATGAGATGACAGACTAGTCACTTGGCCTGGGAAACGTTCCTCTGGAAGAATCTTGAATTGTCTAGCCATACTATGCAAAAGAAAAAAAAAAACATCAGTAAGTAAGCATTCTGTTAAATACTCGTTACTCGATACATGATACTCGATACTCGATACTCGATACATGCTACATGCTACATGGTGTCCGCTGCTCACTAAATGTCACTCGATGGTTCATTATGGAGCATTCGGTTTGATTTTCCACCCTCGTGACTAATCCTACTCAAATCCTAAACCTTAAACATTCTGAAATACAGAATAATATACAAAATCGAAGAAGAAAAAGTTCAAACTCTAGCCAAGCATGCAACATATAATAACCGAAATGAAAATGATGGAAAATCGTGTCGGTCGAGTATCGAAGAACGTGCAAATAAACAACCAAATGTACCATCACAGAGAGATGAGTGTTACCTGATGCATAAATAATCGACAGAGACTTTCACAAGAGGGTGCAGTAGTCTCGTGATGTAGGCTTGGAAGACGAGAGAGAATTGGCGCAAATAGTATGAGTGAATGAGTTGAAGTGGTGAAATAATGAAATTCAAACGTTTTAAGCTGTTGTTAAGAATTCAAACAGTTGGTAAGGATCGAGTATGGTGAGTGTCGAGGATCGAGTATGAGGTGGCACAATCGAGTTAAGTGTGTCGATCAAGTCGTACGCCTGACATCGAGTATCGAGTAACTATCGAGTGACGAGGCATCGAGTAGTGAGTTACGGGGATGGTCTCGAGGCCGTATATGGGAATTCACACGCGGATGGCGCCAGCAAATGACCACTTTCCATCTTATTTTGGACAAATGTCCATTTTTCATTAGGGCCTCTATTTTGAAGCCATCCGTACAAAAAAAAACTCCTATTTTTTTCCTTTTTAATTTTATGAGATTTTTTTAAATATTAAATTAAGAAAAAAAATGTGTAAGAAAATTAACTAATTTGCTTGATTTCATAAATGTGACCAGATTCGTAAATGCATTCAATGTTATCGAAATTCCCAGGCAGCAAAAACCTTCAAAACCACTGATTTCATTTCATCCGAGAAGTGCATGTACTCCGAATTTCAGTTCTTCGCTACTCATTTGTTAGTTGAATCAAATGCTAATTTTATTTTGCTTAGAACTCAACTATATTTGCTGTTGAGGACTAAATTGTTGCTTATTACTCCTGTTTAGGTTCGTTTTGGTTGAAGCTGACTTCGCCGTGCTTGCTGCAGGGAAGTAAACAATAAATCAAGAATGGGTTTTGAGCCGTTTGTTTGGTATTGTCGTCCAGTTGTTGGTGGTGTTTGGACAAATGCAGTGGAGAATGCTTTTGGCGCTTACACACCATGTGCCATTGACTCTTTGGTGGTTGCTATTTCTCACCTGCTTGTTCTAGGTCTATGTATCTACAGAATATGGCTGATGAAGAAGAATTTTACAGTACAGAGGTTTTGTTTGAAGTCAAAGATATACAATTATGTGCTATTTTTGGTGGCTGCTTACTGTGCATTTGAGCCTTTATACAAATTGATCATGGGAATTTCAGTCTTGAATTTAGATGGGCAGACCACACTTGCTCCATTCGAGGTAGGGTTAGCTTACAATACTTAAGAATTATTTTAATCTTTTATTGCTTTCCTGAAATTTACATATTCACACACTGCAAGCATAACAAAATGGAGAAGGGACAGTTTCTTTGTACATGGAAATATGCGTTCATGAGTAAATTTGAAAATTGTTACGACCTTTTACTTTCCAGTTCAGTTAAAAGAAAGAAGTCACTTTGGTAAGTTTTTTGGGCTTGCTTATAGTACTTCACTTTATGCATATTTTTATTTCTTTCAAATATAAATATCTCCTGATAAGGTCTGGTTGTTAGTCACTTGGTGAAGTGGGATTCGGTTTCAAAACATTTTCAACATGGGGGGATTAGCTTTGGCAGTTTAAAATCCAGAAATATCTCTTTATTAGTAAATTAGGGTTGAAGATATATGCATGAACCGGAGGCGAAGAGTATCCATGGCAGTAGCACTCATAATTGGCACACTTTTGGTAAAGTTGGTAGAAGCCTTAGACTGTGGATCAATATTTCTCGAGCTTGGTCGAAAGTTGAAAATTTGGCTTCTTTCAAGCTTGGTAGTGGCACAAGAATTTCCTTTTGGCATGACTTGTGGCTGAATTCTGCTTCTTTGAGCTCATTATTCCCAAATTTGCCTCGTATTGCCTCATTTCCCAATAGCTTAGTTTCTGACTATTGGGACTCGAATACTCATTCCTGGTCTATCTCTTTTAGAATATTTCTGAAGGATGAAGAGATGATGGAATTCCAGAGCCTTTTGGCTGCATTAGAAAGTCAAAAAGTGGTTGAAAGGCAAGATACAACAAGCTGGAAGTTGGAAGCTTCAGGGCTGTTTTCTGTTAAGTCTTTGTTTAAGCACCTGACCGCTTCCTCTCCCATGGATCCAAAGCTGTACAAAGCTTTGTGGAAATCAAGCTGCCTTCGTAGAGTCAATATTATAATTTGGGTGATGATTTATGAAGCCCTTAATTGCTCTAAGTGTCTTCAAAGAAAGCTTCCGAATCATTTTTTAATGCCATCAGCTTGCCTTTTATGTTTGGAGAATTTGGACGACCGTCAGCATTTATTTTTTGATTGTGTCTACTAAAAAAAGATGTGGAGGAATTTGTTTGATATGTTTAATATGCATTGGCTGTGGAGCTCTGTTTTCAAGGAGCATGTAATTCAGCTTTTAGTGGGCCCTTCTTTAAAAGCCATTCCTAATTTATTATGGGTGAATGGAGTTAAAGCAATTCTTTAAGAGATTTGGTTTGAGAGAAACCGGTGAATATTTCAAGACAATCCTTTTTTTTTTTTTTTTTTTTTTTTTTTTTTTTTTTTATGAAATCAACAACTTTTATTAAGAAAGAATGAAAGAATACAAGGGCATATGTGTTCAATTGGAATGTTTTTAGTTTTTCTTCAAAATTTAGTCTTTATGAGGTAATTTGATTCTAGCCTTGTATTGACAAGTTTGAAGTTCTTATTTTGTTTTTACTCATGTACTTTGAACTTTAGACTCTTTCATTATATCAATGAATAGTCTTGTTTCCGGTTTCAAAAAAAAAAAAAAGAAGAATACAAGGGCATACAAAAAAACAAGCCCACAAAAGCAACCCCCTAAAGAAAGGGTTTCCAACTAAGTAAGATGTTACCTAGTGAATAATTACAAAAAAGCTTCAAAACCAACAAAGCGAAACATGAAACCTCACAAAGGACTAAACCTCGCTAGGGTCCTTATCCAGACCTTTCCTTGGTTGGATCGTTATGAGATTGCTCGAGTCAAAGCTTCTTCTTGGTGTTCTTTCTCCAAATTATTTGTCGAATACTCTACTTAGGATATTAGTTTAAATTGGAATGCATTTATTTCTTCTTAGTTTTGAATGAGTTGTCTTTGTTTGGGTACTTTTATTACCATTGTTGTCTCCTTTGTATTTGGCTTTTTAGGCCTTTTATTATTGGGGTGTGATGAGGGCGCTATGGGTGTGTCAACCTAGTTGAGATATCTAGGAGCGCCAGCTGATCCCTTGTATTCGCTTTCTTGTGTCTTTGTAATTTGAGCAATAGTCTCTTTTCATTTCATCAAGGAAAAGTGTTGTTTCTGTTTCAAAGAAAAAAAAGAAAAAATAAGGCCCGATTCTGTCTCACTAGTCACTATAGATAGTTCATTAGTTGCAATTGAAGGTGGGAACATTTTCCTTTACATAATAATTTGTTTAGCCTATTTTTTTTACCTAGTTTACCGATGATGAAATGGTTTTGTTGGTTGTTGCTTGTTAATGTTGGCAATATTATTTAAAAGGGTTAATAAAGATGTGACTTGCAGTCTTGGTTGGCACTCCTTTGAAGCCCAATTCTTATCTTTTATGGAGTAATGCGGTGAAAGCTATTCTTGTTGAAATTTGGTTTAAACGCAACCAAAAGGTTTCTCAATACAAGTCTTCTTCATGGTCTAATTGCTTTGAATTAGCTCAACTTAAAGCTTCCTCATGGTGTTCAATTTCCAAGTTATCTGCATGCTTTTCTATTCAAGGCTTATGTTTAAATTGGAACACATTTATTTTTATTGAATAGGCCTTATGTTTTGTTAAGTCCGTCTTCTTTTTATTTTGTGTCATTGTATTTTGAGCATTACTCTTATTTTCATTTCATCAATTAAAAATTTGTTTTTTTTTTTAATAAAAAAGATATGATCTGCAGTCTGATTATATGGGGTATAGGAAGATTGGTGGTTTAGTTTGTATTACTCCTGAGAGCCAAAGAAGATCTTAAGTGTGAAAAAGATTGAGATTTTGTCTTCTTAACTTTATGTACTAGGTAAGAAGTAGTGTACTAACTAAGAAGTAATGTTGTTTAGCTTTGGAGATGGTGAGTGGATTTTAGATCGAGTTCATCAATATTAGGCCTTATGCCCTTTCGTTTCAGGTTGTTGCCCTTATAATTCAGGCCCTTACTTGGTGCTCAATGGTTGTAATGCTTCTTGTCGAAACCAAAGTTTATGTTTTTGATTTGCGATGGATCACCAGATTTGGAGTTGTTTATATATTAGTAGCGGATGGTGTAATGCTCAACCTAATTCTTTCTGTGAAGGGTTTGTACAAGAGGTATTTCTTAACCTTTTTTTTTTTTCTTTTTTTCTTTTTTTAAAGGCATATATCCAAATTTAGAGTTATACTCATTTATGAACCTAGATAACACTTCACTGTTATGTTCCTGCTGTTATTTCTTTGAATAATTAGAATTTGTCATTGTAAAAAATCCATTACGCCTTTTGGAGATGTGGAAAGAACTAAGAAATACATCCTAAATATTATTTTGTTTGTCATAAAAAAATGTAAAAAGGGAGAGAATAAATTAAGATAATTCAACAGAACGCATATCTTAGATAGTTTTGAAATTTGATCATAATGTCTCAAATTGTCCGTTTCTAAGGAAAAAGAAGTTTGTAGAAAATCAAGCTGTAAATTAGGAATAGATTATTTCCTTGTATATGTCGTAGAATTATATCTGTAGCTATAATTGTTCTTTCCCATATAGGCATAGATTCATTGATTCCTTTTACATATTTGTTTGAAAGTCTTCTTCCGTAAATTACATCATTCTTCACTCAATGAATTATGAAATTATTTACTCTAATACGTAGAATGAACATTAATCTCTTTTCATCTCTTTAGTGAAAAGTTGGTTTCTTGTCATTAAGAAAAAGTCTTTTTATGGACCAAAAAAGTCACCTTAGGATTGGTTTGAAAAATTGACAAACGTGTTGAAGCAAGATGACGATGCACAGTGTCAATCTGATTGCACCTTATTTGTTAAGCATTTCTCTCCAAGTAAGATTACAATGTTAATTGTATATGTCGATGACATTATTCTCATTGAAAATATTTATGAAGAAATGATTTGTCTTAAGTGGCTTCTATCTTTTTAAAAGGAAACAAGACTTTTCATTGATATAATGAAAAGAGACTAATGCTCAAAATACAAGATATAAAGGATAATAGAAAAGTAAAAAGTAAAAAATGAGACATTACAAAAAGTAAGCTGAAAAATTAAAGCGTTCCAATTCAAGAAAATATCTTGAATAAAATAATTAGCAAAAGACTTGGAGAAAATACAAGGATGATGCTAGAAGACGAGTTGAACCCAAACGATCAAGCCAAGAAAGTGATTTTTCATGAAAAACCCTCCGATTGCATTCATAAGAAATCTCAAACAGAAGAACTTTGACTGCATTGGACCATAAGAGCTGAGAGCTCGATGCCAAGTGAGGACCAACCAAAATCTGTAAGATATTCTCTAGGAGTTGCCAAAGACCAATGAAGATGAAAATAAGAGAATATCGTCACCAAGAAGATTGGAAATAACAACAATAAAAAAACAGATGCTGCAAGTCTTCACTTTGAGCCAAGCACAAGGGGCAAATAGAGGGAGATAAATTATGCATCTGAAGCTTCATCAAAGGAATTTGAAATAAAATACTTGGGACATCTAATGTATCTTTTGAGCACTAGCCTCTTTTTATTACATTAACGAAAAGTTTGTTTCCTTTTCAAAAAAGTTGGGACATCTAATGTACTTTCTAGGAACTGAAGTAGCAAGATCCATCCAACAAAGGGATTTCAGTCACTCTATGAAAGTGCACTCAAGGATGGAAAGGAAAAGGTAAGTATGCTCTCTCGTCTCCTCTCTCCCCCTCGCCAATAACTCCGGCGGCTTGTTTCATTTTCCAATCAACCTTTCAACCTTCTCCGGTCAGATTTTTTTTCTCTAAGTAGGCTAGTCTTGCCGATAATTCAGCTTTTGCTTTTTCTTGATCTAATGGAAATCAAAATCTGTAGCATTAATAAGCAGATCTTTTGTGTTTGGTTTGATGGGTTTGGTTTCTTTGTGGAAAACTTGATCAGTAACCAGAAGATTTTCCTCTCATTCCCAATGGTAAGGTGATGGTTATTCTTCGATGACAAGCTACTGCTGTATTTTGAGTGGCTGTTCAACTGATGAAAAGGGGCTGGCTTGCTTTTGTTGCATCTGTGAAGGAGGCTTTCTTATGTCTGATAAATTAGTCTATTCATGGGAGTTTCTCGAGCAGTTCAGGAGATCATTGGAGTTGAAATACCTAAAGTCATTCTCCTGAGGGGCAAAAGTTGCTGCTGGACAATATTTCTTCCTGGTGTTTTTGCTTGAGAACAAATTATGTCAGCTTGTTTTGGCTTCATTTTCAAGCTTCTTTCGTTGCCAAAAGCTTTAATAAACCATAGAGTTGTCAAGTCTTGCCTCTGATGGAACTTTTATTCGGTTGGAAGGATCTTTGTCTCAAGATTTTTGATGCAGTGTTGAAGCTGGATTTTTGAAGTTTTGATCTTTTTTCACTACTTTGCATTGCCCTTGCTACACATGGTTGTTCTCATGGTTTCAGATTTAGTGGTTTTCATTGAAGAGACAATTTGTTCTGTTATGGGATGTATTTGACTGTATTTGCTTTTCTTTTCTGGTTGTCTAGTTAACTTCGTTGTATTTTCGTTATTTCGTTATTTTGTTTCTTTATATTTAGAGCATTAGACTCGTTTCATCTCATCAATGAAAAACCTTGTATCCTTTTCAAAAAAAAAAAAAAAAAAAAAAAGAAAGAAAAGAAAGAAAGAAAGAAAGAAAGTACACTCAAGATCTCTTAAGAGAAATTGGAATAAGTGGTTGCAAACTAGTTGACACATCTACAAATACTAAACTTGAAGTTAGTTCTGACAAGATCTCTCAAGAGAAATGGAATAAGTGGTTGCACACTAGTTTGACACATATACAAATACTAAACTTGAAGTTTTTTTTTTTGAAAAAGGAAATAAGCCTCTTCATTGAATTAATGAATTGAGACCATTTCTCAAAGTACAACAAAAGATACAAAGATAGAACTAGAGGATCAGCAAGTGCACCCGGACATCTCAACTAGGTTGACACCCCCTTAGCACTCTCATCATCTCCAAATAGAGAAATAATACAAATAATAATAATAATAATTTGTAACACTTCCTATAGGAAGCTACGATTTGATATTAATTTAAACAAGATTACAGACTCTCCACCTATTCGAGAGGGTGGTGCTCTCCCAACTGATTATCAAGTCTTAACCTCCAAAAAACATAACGAAAATATAACAAAAAATACATATATATGATTTCACCCACTAACAGACAAATTAACTAAATGGGTGAATTTTCCCTTCTACCCCTTCTGCTGTATGTATGTAAGATTGGAGGCCTGACATAATTATCCAAAAATACCTACCCAAGCAACCCCAAAAGTTCCCCTATTACAATGGGGAAAACTGGAACATGGACCAAAAAACAAACATATGGAACAACAAAGACAGTGCAACATCTTCAAGACTAGTGAGCTGGAAAAATAAACGCCTTCCAATTTAGACTAATATCTTGGATCGAGAAATCTGCAAATTCTTTGGAGAGGGAGCACCAAGAGGAAGCGTTGAGCCGAGCTATCTCCAATCGATCTACCCAAGACATTGACTTTTCATGAAAAACTCTTTGGTTCCTTTCAAGCCAAATTTATGCAAGCAAGACTTTGACCACATTATTCCATAGTAGTCTTGGGGACAACTTAAGCTTTGGACCAATCAAAATCTGCAAAACATTGTCACGCAAATCATTGCTAAAAACCCAACTAATATTAAAATATCCAAACAGCCGCTGCCAACAATTCCTTGCATAGCTGCATTCGAAGAACAAATGCTGGAGCTCCTCCAAATCAGCCCAACATATAGAGCATACATTAGGGGACAAATAGTGAGTAGGCAACTTTCTTTGCAAAACTGAGTAAGAGTTCAAATATCCCCATAACATGATCCAAGCTATAATATTTACTCTACGAGGGCTCCTAGAATTCCATAAAGCTTTCACCCTATGCCCATCAAGAGGGGAGGGGAGGCGAATGATAAGTGTCTAACAAGGGACTTAACCGAGAATGCACCGTTAGCTTCTAATGACCAAACCCTCTTGTCTTGGCATGCCTTTACTCTTTGAGCTGAGATCTAAACTTGAAGTTAATTCTGAAGATTAAGTATTTGATCATGGCAGGTATCAAGTTATTGTGCCTGTGTACAATACTTAGTAACTTAGCTTCTTTTCATTATATCAATGAAAAGTGTTGTTTCCTTTAAAAAAAAAAAAGAAACATCAAATTATAGCCCAAAACAGTGCTGAAGCATGTCGAGTTAGATCGTCAATTTATCAATGAGAAAATTGAGATAAACATAAATCATCTAAGACATGTGCCTTTCCATCAGCAAGCTGCAAACATATTAACCAAGGCTTTGCAGTTCGCATTGAACCTGTCATGTGGATTAATTGTCAAGTTTAGAATGACTAGCATATACCATTTCAACTAGTGTAGAAAATGAAGTTGTAAGTTAGAAATAGATTATTTCCTTGTATGTGTCATAGATTTATGTTTATACTGTAATTTTCTTTTCCATATAGATTATATAGATTTGGATTCATTAATTATTTCCAGCATATTTGATTGAGAGTCTTTCTTGTATAAATCCCATCATTCTTCATTTGACGAATTAAGTTCTTTGCTCTCATGCATAGCTTCAAAATTCAATCAGTTTCTTGAGCATACATTTATGCATAACATGGATTCACATTTCTGTTTTTGTCCTTTCAGATATGTCCTATATTTGTATATCAGTGAAGTCTTCTTCCAGGTTAGTTTATTTTCTGCCTCTTATCTGTTGTGCAATTTTTGCATTATTTTGTACCTAATGGTTTCAAAAGAATATGAGTAGTTTGTTGAATAGTGTTGGTATGGAATCTATGGATTAAAGTAAAAAATGTTTAGCAATTTCTGGTGCTCAACTATATTTTTTTTTGAAACGGAAACAAGACTCTCATTAAAATAATGAACGAGTTTAATGTTCAATATACAAAAGAGGACAAAAGTAAAAACTTCAAATTTGCCAATACAAGGTTAGAACCAAATTACAATATAGAGACTAAAGTCTTGAAGAATAATTAAGAACAATTTCTGGTGCTCAACTATAGAAAATACAAAAAACTATATCTTTTTCTCTCTGCAAGTTTCGTTGTAAATGCTGAGTTTGGGGAGAATTTTTTTTCCAGCTGTTTGTCTTTTTGGCTTGTATTGTCACCTTTTCTGCCTTTCTGTTGCTTTGACTAGTTTGTTCTATGCTCCTTGTATCTTTTGGTTTTGTTTGTTTTTGTATTGTTCTAGGGTGCTGCTGTTGACGTTAATATTGCGCTTGCTTCATTATATTGTACTTTGAGATGAAGGTCCAGCTCAAAGGGTGAAAGAGCTTCTTTTTCAGCTTTTGAGTCAAAGAAATCCAACTCAGAAAGTAAGTATTTCTCCTAAGACTTCTCTAATCTAAAAACGTTATCTCTCCCCGACCCCCGATCTGCCGTCGCCTTCCGCCACTTTCTGCTAGCGTCTGTCTGTCGGCCCTCATCACCGGATCAGACTGTCGGTCCCCTTCGGTAACCTCCTTCCTAAAACCATAGTCGTCCGCCTGTGACCAATCCGGTCATTACCAACCAACCTCGAACACTACCATCCACCAAAACCCTACCATCATCTAGTCGTCGCTGTCAACCTCCCCTTATAGCGTCCAACCGCCGATCTTCGTTCGTCGGTCCCCTTCTTCATCTCGTTTGCTGTTTTCGATCCTCAATTCCTTTCGGCAACTCAACCGTTTTCCCTTACAAACCCTCTCACTTGTTGATCCCAGTTTTCCGTTCCTCCTTCCCCACCTAAAAGGACCTGCTGCCATCGTCAGACATACTATGTCATCGTTCGTCTACCGGACTTGTGCTTTGTATTGGGTTAGTTTATTGGGATTTATTCGAAGCTTTAGTATCGAAAATGGAAGTAGAAAGCTGTAAAATCAATGATTCCTTCTTCTGCATTTGGTATGATTCCGGTTTGTCATTCATAGAAGATTTGGATATTAGCAAAGTTCTCATTCTATCAAGTTTGCACCTAAGATGGTTTGTGGATTCTATTTCAGACCTCCTTCAGGGTCCATGTTAGTTTTTTCCTAAGAAACGGTCATGAAGACTCAGGTGCTATAAGGTTATCAAAATTTAGACGTGAATCTGGTTGGATTTTGAGGTGTGAAATCTGGCCTATCACAGGGGGTCGTCGATTCATTCATGTGCCTTTGGGCTGTTCAAATCATGGATGACGCTCCTGTGTGGAAATGCTTTATGGCTTCTTGAAAAAAAGAGAGATTTTACGTCAATAGATTCATCAACTTTCCTCGTTAAGTTCTTCACAATCATCTAAGATAGGGGCGAGTCTCCAAGGGCAAGTGTTCAAAATTTTAGTTATGCGGAAGCTGTGAAGGCTTTAAGGCAACCTCCATCCCCAGTTTTAATAAAGTAAAATCGGAATATGCAAGAGATTGAGGCGAGAATTAGTCAGACATAATACTCTGTTTTAATACTTGAAAAACAGAGCAAGGATCAGTATTGGATGCAAAAGAATTTCGAAGTTTTCAAGGAAGACTTTAACAACTTATGGATCGTATCAAAGTTGTTTGAGTTTAATGATTGGAAAGAGATTGCCAAAACTCTGGAAGTATACTTCCAAACTATAGTTATTATCGATCTCCTGTTTGCGGAAAATGCTTTAATTAAAATTGATCAAGGAAGATTGGAGGACATGATTGAAATCCCTGGAAAATGGCAAGAGTGGTGAATTTCGTTTGTTGTTTGAAAAATGGAATAAGTTTAGGCATAGTTCTTCAGAATTGTTGACCAAGAGTTAAGAAAGGATGTCTTTCTTCGAATGAAGTGCTTTGGAAAACGTTTGAACAGGTAAGACCTTCTTTTTGAGTTCGACGCTCGAGCAGAAGAGGAAGTTTCAATTTTTTTAGAACAGGGGGTTGATGGAATAGGGACCAATGTCTTCTTTGATCCTTTGTCATTTGATATTCTAGGGGAAGGACACATTGGTTGGAAATGTTTCTGATTTGTCATTAATGGAGGGGTTGGGATCTTTTTCCTTTGGGCTACGAGTAGACATATTATCATTGTTACTAGAATCTGAGCCGGCGAAGGAATTAAATAAAGGTGATCGTTGTGCTTCTTTGAGCGGCTTTTCACGAGACAAAATTTTAAAAGCTTTCTCGTTTGGCGGGAATTCGAATTGTCCCCTTTTAGGTGGTTCGGAATTTGACGACCAACTGGTCTTCTTTTCGGCATTGATTGCTCATACGCCTTATCCTCAATCGTGTTCACATTAATTTGGTCTTGAGTTTCCTTGTTTTATGAGGAGAACCCAGGATCGGAAATAGAGGACAACATTCGGCGAGCTTCCGATTTGGTCTGAATCTTAAACAAATTCTTCTTTTCAGAAGAAATGAATGGACATCTGGAAAGGTGCAGCTTAATCCGAGAGGGTAGAAGAAATTCAAACTTAGAATTTAATGAATTACACTCCACTTCCTCATCCTTCATAACCTGATTTAATCGGACAATATCAAATAAGTCTCCTCTTACCTTACTTGGTGG
The DNA here is from genome assembly GCA_002890555.2 of Lagenaria siceraria. Classification (NCBI taxonomy): domain Eukaryota; kingdom Viridiplantae; phylum Streptophyta; class Magnoliopsida; order Cucurbitales; family Cucurbitaceae; genus Lagenaria; species Lagenaria siceraria. Next base: position 14,286,200 of record CM016483.1, on the reverse strand, counting down.
ATCAGTTGATGAAATATCACCATAATTCAAGAAAATAATGAATTATTTTCATCTGTGATCTCTATCGTTGGTATGAATCTACATAAATTTTTCTTAATTTGGATTTTGGCTTCTAAGACATTAAGAAGATTTAATGTTTTAGTAGCAATACTTTCCAAACCACCGAAATATGCTCCAATTGCTTCAAATTTTTGTTTATTCCAGAATCTAGGGGAAGATTTTTAATTGAAATCCACCCACCATAACCTTCTGAATATAGTGGCCTGCTATGTGTGAACTTATCCCATTTTTCAAACTTTAGGTGGAAGGAGCCGAATTCTTGCCATTTACCAGGATTCTTGATTAGTTCCTCCAATGATCCTTTATCCAATTTAATGAACGCGTTTTTTGCAAACATTGGGTTGATTATGACATCCGTTTGAACATAAATTTTCAGTGTTTCTGTGATTTCTATCCAGCCATCAAACTCAAAGAGGCGTGAAACAACCCATAAATTGTTGAAATCTGCCTTGAAGACATCTGAATTCTTTATAACCTAGTGTTGACTCATGCTCTGTTTATCGGGTGCAAAAACAGAGGACTTACAACTCTTTTCCTTGTTTTGATTCAGCTGAGAGATCACTGAAGTGTGGGCAACAAGTCTTATCTTTGGTATTTCCATATAACTCCCTTTCTTGTTAGAAGACTCGTTGATTGATTCCAATGATGCATCATGTATTCTCTGATAGTCCTTTAACATTTCCACAAATGTATACCACCCATTCATTGAATCGCCAGATGAAGCATGAATTTTAACAACCTCCGAACGAGGGCTAGACCACACAACGCATAATCCAGCTTGAGAATTTTTGGAACTTTGACAGTTGCATTGCACTCGAGACATCTCTTCCATCTCTTACAAAAAAAAGGGGACGCAGAACCTTGTAGCAAATCAGTGATGCTTTCTACAAACTAGGAGTGCAACAAAAAACTGAAAAACTGAAAAACCAAACCAATCCAAACCGATCCACTGGTTTGGTTTGGTTTTTTAGTATACAATTGGACACATGGAGTGTGTATGTTTTTTTATTTAGAAAGTGCCAAAAAAAAGTCCAATTTCAAAAAAGAAATGGACCCAATTTTAATCTAAAATTAGCCAAAAGAACTAATTCAGAATAAAAATTGAAAATAAAAATTAAATTTTGAAAGAAAAAAATGAAAATGTCAAAAACCGAGAACTAAACCGATAATAAACCAAACCAAATAAAAACCAATCCATTGGTTTTGTTCTTTATTGGACATCGATTTGGATCTCTTCTTTATATAACTGATTGGTTTGGTTTGGTTCTTGGTTGGCCCCAAAATCGAAAAAACTGAACCGACTATCATCCCTACTACAAACCAGTCTAGCTGGGATTTGGATAACAGTAGAGATTTGCTTTCCTCCATGTCTTGTACTACGAAAACACAAGACTTCCAAATACAGTAGGGGTTGCCATTCACCTTGCAACTTTTGACTTCCATATTTAGTGCTCGACGATATGAAGAACGGCGAAAATGACCTGGAAAATGCGCTCGGACTAGGGGAGATAGATTGGGATGACCGGAGAAGAAGATCGGGGTTGCTTACCGGAGATAGGGAGATAGGAGGGGAGAGGAGAGAGGAGAGAGCATATTTTTTTTATTCAAGTTTTGAATTGAAGTCTATAGTTCAAGACTGATTTATTTTTAGTTGTTTTTCCCCCTTTTTGGCAAACTTCTTCGAATTATTTTGATCTTAAGTCTGAAGACTTTGTTGGGAGGAGAGTTAGCTCTCGGGGATAAAGTTCCCAAAGGCTTTGTTAAGTCCTCCTTGGAAATCTAGGCCACGGTTGATTTGGTCTAATGATGTTAAAGTTTCATTTGATGGATTTTGGTTTGAAAGGAATCAGTGCGTCTCTCTTGTGTAAGCCTTTGACTTAAAGGGATCGTTTTGTCTTTTCTAGCCTCTCAGCAAGATCTCTACTTGAACTGAAGAGCCTTACTTTGTCCAGCATTTTCTTATCTCGGCTTGTATTCTTGGTCGATTTAGCATGTTTGCTTGTATCGTTGTTATTTTTGTTTTGTTGTCTGATTTTGGTTGGCCGTATTTGGATTGTTGAGGGCATTTTGGGGTTGGTTTCTTAGTTGTTTCTTGTTTTTGTTGTCTTTTGTTTCTAAGTATTGTACTTTGAGCAATAGTCTCATTTTATTATATCAATGAAGAAGCCTATTTCCGTTTACCAAGTACAAATGTAGAAACAAAAAGAAAAAGAACTTGCCAAATACACTTGAAACTAAACAAAAACCAAGCTAAAAATTAAGCTTGGGGAAAAAATAGTCCAATTAAGACAAGTATCTTGAATGAAAAAGTCTGCAAATAATTTGGAGAATGGGCACTAAGAAGAAGCTTTAACACGAGCAATTTCATAACGTTTGGACCAAGTGTTGCAATCAAATGGAGGTATATCTTTGAGCAGGATTTTTTTTATGGTGCATACCTTTGCAGATTGAATCCTTTCAATTTCTTCGGTCAAAATTTCGCTTCCTTTTTTCTAAAAAAGACTAAAGGGCTGTTTGGGGCACTAATTTGGTTATTATAGTCTGTAGGTTATAATATTTTGTTTTTGGAGTACAAACTATTTTAGTCTTGGTTATAATAGTTTGTGTTTGGGGTGCAAACTATTTTAGTTTAGGTTATAATAGTCTGTGTTTGGGACGCAGACTATTTTAGTATGGGCTACAAATGAGGAGAGAGGGTGGTTACAAAATAGTATACACTGTAGACAATGAGGGTTTTCAAATAGTTTATTGTAGCTAAGTGTTGGTTATAATAATTGGGAACCTCAATTATTATAATGGGAGGCCCAAACATTGAGTTGACTATTTGAAAACTCTCATTATAATAATCTGCATATTCTTTGGAGAGGGAGCACCAAGAGGAATGTTAGATTCGACTGTTCATGCCTTGCCAGAGAAGAAAAAATTGTCTGTAAACGATGAAGAAGAAAAGGAGTGTTGGGCGACAGCTATTCACGAAGAAGAAGAAGGGAAGTTAAAGACAAGGGTAGTTTTCGTATTTTCTTCCAAAATAACCCTAATGGACATTTTTACCACATTGGGTCTAATGGGTCACACACGGCAAAATTTCAAGTTTTATTTTAAAGATGATAGCTCAAGAATTAAATTCCATTTCAAGTTGAAGAAATTTTCATGGAGTATTTATTTAATTCCAATTTGGATTTGGGAAATTTTACGCCAAGAATTGTTAGTTGGAGCCTACACTCAACGAGCCGAGAGAAGGAAGCTTCACATTATCACCTCGAACTTGAGGACGAGCATTTTTACTTTTGAATTATTTTCTTAAATTTTACCTTCATTTTCGTTTTAAAACTCGAGGACGAGTTTTTTTTTGGAGAGGGATAGACATGATGTAGAAGGATTAGGGTATTATGGGCAGATCTTTAATTTATTAGGATTAGGATTAGTTTTTTTGATTTATTAGGATTATGTTGGTTCCTTTAATTAATTAGTATTAGGATTAGTTTCTTTGATTTATTAGGATTAGGATTAGTTTCTTTAATTAATTAGGATTAGGATTAGTTTGATTTCCAATTCTCTACAAATAGAAAGAGTACCTTCTTGTTTTGGCAAGTTTTAATTGATTTGAATAAAATTCTCTCTTGATATTCATCAGAAAATTAATTTTAAGATTCTTTCTTAAAATGTTGAATTGGAGTGCTTCAATTTTCTCTGTATAACCCTGTTTTATCCTTGGATGTATTTTTCTTTAATTATTGTTTGTTGTATTTTGATCATTAGACTCTTTTCATTATATCAATAAAAGGTCTTGTTCCCAAAAAAACAGATTCATTCTTGAGATCTTCTCCCTCTTAGTCTGAAAATGGATAGGATTGAAAATCCATGTGAGTGGCGTTTTAAGCACGCATGTTCATTGGTATGCTGAAAAATTGCACAATTCAAACATAATTTATTTTTAACAACAATCATCTTGCCGTCCATCATAATCAATGAACTAGACAACCTATTAGTGTTGAGTTGGTTTTCATCTTATTCCACCTTTCTAGCTTTCTTCTGAGGTTTTACTTTTGCTGTAGGCTTTATTTGGTGTTCTCTTGCTCCCATATATGCCTAGCTTGGATCACTATCCTGGTCATACCCCTCTACGTAGTGAAAATGTTGATGTTGCTGAATTCGAAAGACTTGCCGAAGGAGAAGATATATGCCCCGAGCGTCATGTGGGTTTATTTTCAAGTAAGTACTAATTTAATAAAATCCAGTATTATTTCCTTTGTGAAATGGAAAAGCAGAGAAAACACTTGTAGGGGGAATGTTTCAGCTCCCAGACCCCTTATAGGGCAAAATGCTTTTGACAAATGTACATAAAAGGTAGCGAAAAGTACTTGCCCGCAAATGTACTTAAACCAAAATTGCTCCCATTATTTAGAAGAGGCAGTGATTTACCGAAAATGTGTATACCTGAAGGTGAAAGCCTTTAGGTGCCGTTTGGTAGGAGGCTTTTTTGGATAGCAATAGACATAGGCAAGCTAAAAACAGTTGGATCAATGCCTTCATATTCCATAAATTACTTTAAACGAAAAAGATCAAATGGATTGGAGAAATCGCGAGCGTCGTGAACTATATTTGGAGGATCCAGAACTTCAATATCACAAAATGAATAAAAATATTTCCTTTGAAGTCATTTTAATTCCAATTGTTGCTGGCATGAAACCACATAGATTTCGTTGGACTTGAATACGAGCCATCGAGCAATTGATCATATTAAGAAAATCAGCTGCAATGCTGATGTAATAGGAACTGGGGTAATTTAGTAAATTCAAGATTAGTTACCCTATCCCACATGTAATTCTCTATAAATAGAGAACCTCTCTCTTGTATTGAGGAGATTTTGATCATTTGAATAAAACCCTCTCATTTGGTTCTACATTAATTGGCATCAGAGCGCCCTCGTGAAGGGACCTGATGGCTGAAAAAAGTTCCAGCAAGCTTCTTGACCTCCAACCTCATGATGCGGAAGCATCTTCCTCTCCCCCACGGTTATTCAGTAGTAGATTGTCAGCAGTTCAGCAGTCCATTAGAATTCTTAATGAGAATTTTGCGGCAATGCAAGCCTCTATGGCAGATATGCATCAAGCTTTGGAGAAATATACTAAAGAATTGAGCAGAATGTCTAAAAACAAAGGTAGAGATCAAGAAGATGAGGACGAAGTCCAAAATCTGCAAGAAAGCAAAGGATTTCAACAGCAGCAAGGAAGTAGATTTGTGGAACAGAACTTTGATCCTCCAAGAACTCAAGAACAGCCAAGATTGCTTCCAAAGTTTATGCAACAAAGGAATTTCGAGCAAGGTTGTATGTTCCCAAGAACCCATCAACAACTCAGACCAATGCTTCAAAATCTACCAAGATATGACTCAAATTCCATTGAAAACGAAATCACCCGTGGGAATGAAAACGACAAAAATACTTTCAAATTGGATTTTGCGCAACCTAATTCAAAAGAGATTGAAGCCGCTCTGGGGGTAGAAATAAATAATATCCATGCGCGATCTGATTTGAAGAAATTTAAGAAACCAATTGCAGTCGATTGCGAAGCAACATTGGAGATGACATATCCGAGATCGAAAAAAATTGGGTTTCTGGTGAAATTGCTGACAATGCAGTGGTGGCCGAAACAAAAGATCTGCCAAAGAAGGAAGAAAAAGAAGAACGTGTGACTGTCGAAGGAGATCATCCGAAGCTTGTTGACGCCCAATTTGCAATCACATATGAGAAAGGAGAAGACGAATCAACCTTGCGAGGTGAGGGTTTTCGCAAAATTTTCACCCAAATTCCAATTCGGTTTTGCAATTCTGGCCCGACCCGAAATACTCCACACCAAACCTGGTTCCTGAACTGGTTTCGCCATTCTCCCACCCAATTTCTTTTTCTCGATCCAACCCAAAAGACCCAATACCCTCTTACTGAAATTTTGAGCTTTTTAGCCCATGATCCACACATTTTAACCCAAAATCAACCCCAGACCCGTTTCCATATTGGAATCCATCCCTTTTTTAATGAAATTTGTGGTTTGGCTCATACCTAAAATTACTAAAATAATTAAAATCCAACCCCAATTGACTTTTCTTCACACTTGCAAAATGGGCTCCTTCTCATTTTCTAAAAATTCTGCATATTTTTTTACAACAGAGGATTTTTTGAACAAATTAGTTCTTAGGTTCGTTGGTTTGAATCATGAAATTTGGATATTCTTGATGTTGGATGTTCATAGTTGTTTCTGTTCAGGTGGATTACCTTTTTACTTTTACCTTCATTTTCGTTCTAAAACTCGAGGACGAGTTTATTTTTGGAGGGATAGAATATGATGTAATAGGAACTGGGGTAATTTAGTAAATTCAAGATAGTTACCCTATCCCACATGTAATTCTCTATAAATAGAGAACCTCTCTCTTGTATTGAGGAGATTTTGATCATTTGAATAAAACCCTCTCATTTGGTTCTACATTAAATGCAATCAATCCTTTTGGGTCGGTATTGGAACATTGGGATCAAGACACTTCTTGGTCCATTTTTTTTAGAAGACTGTTAGAAGGAAGAAGAAATTTCTGATTTTCAGGATTTATTGCGTTTAATCTCAATGAAGCAAGGGCGGGATGGTCTGGATAAAAGATCATGGTCTATTGAAGCTAGTGGGTCCTTCACGGTAAAATCTCTTGTTACTCATCTTTCTTTGGCCTCCCTTTTGGACCTTCTTTTGAAAAAAGCATTGTGGAAGTCCAAAAGACCACGACGGGTCAATATTTTAATTTGGATCATGCTATTTGGGCTTCTAAATTGCTCGGATGTTATGCAATGGAAGCTGTCCTCTCATAGTATTTCTCCAAACATGTGTTCACTTTGCAAGGCCGATGAGGAAGATTCAGCATCTCTTTTTTGAATGCAGCTATGCAGAAAAATGTTGGCAGTCTGTGTTTGGCTGTTTCAGGTTATGTTGGGTCTTTAGGCAAGACTTTAGGGATAACGTTTTGTAGCTGCTTGTGGGGCCGAAGTTCAAGAAAAATTCGACTATAATATGGACCAATGCTGTTAAAGCGTTGCTTGTTGAGTTATGGTTCGAAAGAAACCAATGAGTGTTCCATGACAAGGAAACTCCTTGGTTTTCTCATCTTGAGACAGCAAAGTTGAATGCTTCCTCGTGGTGTTCATTATCTAAGGCTTTTGTAGGCTATTCTATCCAAGACATTTGTTTGAATTGATACTCCTTCATATCTCAAGAATCTTAGCTATTGTCGCTGCCCGTTGATGAAGATGTCCTTGTTTTCTATTTCAGTTTGTTTTGTCACTAATATAGGATTGAGTTTAGTAGGCTTGGGTTGCTTTTGTGTAATGTTTGTCATGAATGCTAATTGGGGTGTGTTTTGCCTTTGGTTTGTTCTGTTTATTATATCTTTGTTTTATTTTGGGATGTGATGAGGGTGCTAAGGGGGTGTCAACCTAGTTGAGATGCTCGGGCGCACCTGCTGATCCTTCACTTGTTTCCTTTTGTAACTTGAACTTTTGTCTCTTTTCATTATCTTAATGAAAAGGATTCATTTCTTGTTTCAAAAAAAAAAAAAAAAAAAGAAACTCAGCTGCAATGCTAACAAGACCTCTAAAATATGCCCCAATAGCCTGAAAAGTTTCATGACACTAGTAGTGTCACACCCCTTCCAGATTTCCCTTAAACCTAGAAAAAGATGTGAAAATGCTAAATATCAACCCTATTAACAACATTTAACATCCAACTCACTAGCTCAACCTCTGAACCTCCTGTGGATTCAAATGGTCGTCTCGAACCACTATAAGACTGAGATCCTCCTCCTCTACCAGATCTGAAATTGGAAGGCCTACTGTATCTTGGTTTGAAGCTTCCCCTGTTCGACACTCCAGGATAAAACTTCTTACCAGATCTATCATGTTGTTGGCTGGGGGAGGTAACTGCTCGAGCACTCCTTGCAACGTCCATCTCTGTTTTCTTTCCTGATAAACTCTTCTCAACTCTCATAGCAGTTTCAACAAAGTCAGCAAAATCATCCCAATTGGCGCTGGTAGTAACTGGGGTACGAATCTCCTCTTTCAGACCATCTTCAAATTGTTTGCATCTGACCCTCTCATCTACCAACACTGAAACAACATATTTGGATAGCTCTGTATATTTCTTTTCATACTCAGCAACTGTTACCTTCCTATCTTCAGAGCATCTCATCACCCTGAAATGTTTCTCTATCAAATTCATCCAAACTTCGGCATCTGCTGAATCTATGATCGCTTCAAAAGTTATAGCACTCTAAGCTTTCAATTGTTTAATTTCATACCTTCCTCAGGATCCAACAACGCTTCTCCTAACCTCGTAGCTAACCTTTAAGCAAACCTATCCAAAGATTGTTCTTTCATCCCAAAAATTTTACTTTAGGATGACTAGATTCACCTTTACTTATTCGTCTTGTCTACCGGTAGCGTTAGGAGTTCCAACCTCGAGTTGCCTATTGTGTCTGCCATTTCAAGTTCTACAATGTAATGATTGACACACTTTTTAATAAAAAGACTTCTTTTCAATGTAACCCCCAAGGCACTGCTTATACATGCTAACTCTCTGATCTAAACCCTTAGGTCTCCCAAGATCATGCTCTTAACTCGACTTCTTCAGTTCAGAATCTCTCCAAGACTACACCTTGCTCGGATTTGCCCGTTTTTCAGACAACCTTCACTATTTTCACAATTACTCCACCTTTACAACTCCAAATCACTCCAGCAGCCTAAGGTTAGAATCTTGACTCATTAAACTTTGATTTGGTAAAAAAATGGCAGACACAATAGGCAACTCGAGGTTGGAACTCCTAACGCTACCGGTAGACAAGACGAATAAGTAAAGGTGAATCTAGTCATCCTAAAGTAAAATTTTTGGGATGAAAGAACAATCTTTGGATAGGTTTGCTTAAAGGTTAGCTACGAGGTTAGGAGAAGCGTTGTTGGATCCTGAGGAAGGTATGAAATTAAACAATTGAAAGCTTAGAGTGCTATAACTTTTGAAGCGATCATAGATTCGGCAGATGCCGAAGTTTGGATGAATTTGATAGAGAAACATTTCAGGGTGATGAGATGCTCTGAAGATAGGAAGGTAACAGTTGCTGAGTATGAAAAGAAATATACAGAGCTATCCAAATATGTTGTTTTAGTGTTGGTAGATGAGAGAGTCAGATGCAAACAATTTGAAGATGGTCTGAAAGAGGAGATTCGTACCCCAGTTACTACCAGCGCCAATTGGGATGATTTTGCGCCAATTGGGATGATTTTGCTGACCTTGTTGAAACTGCTATGAGAGTTGAGAAGAGTTTATCAGGAAAGAAAACAGAGATGGACGTTGCAAGGAGTGCTCGAGCAGTTACCTCCCCCAGCCAACAACATGATAGATCTGGTAAGAAGTTTTATCCTGGAGTGTCGAACAGGGGAAGCTTCAAACCAAGATACAGTAGGCCTTCCAATTTCAGATCTGGTAGAGGAGGAGGATCTCAGTCTTATAGTGGTTCGAGACGACCATCTGAATCCACAGGAGGTTCAGAGGTTGAGCTAGTGAGTTGGATGTTAAATGTTGCCAATAGGGGTGATATTTAGCATCTTCACATCTTTTTCTAGGTTTAAGGGAAATTTGGAAAGGGTGTGACAAGTAGTCTACAAGGGTAGATTTTTAATTTAAATCCAACGCTAGTGTCTCTTTATAAATCTTGGGCGACTATGTAATATTGTAATCTACTATTCCATTTTTCAAAATGCAAATGAAATCCTCAAAAGCCATTCATTTCCCTGGAGGATTCATAAAGTTGGCTAAGTTTCCATTGACAACATTAATCAACGCTTTGTCATCAAAGAGTGGATTGATCAACACTTTTGTTTAACCTCTGCAATTTTCCTCCAATCATCATGTGCAAAAAGTCTTAAAATAACTCATAAATCATCAAACTCAAGTTGAACCACCTCATGATCTTTCCTAACCCAATAAGAGCCCTAAGCCTTGCTTGAGTTAAAAATTAATTTTTCCAAATCAGAGGAATAAACGCTCTGATTTTTCACTAACGCCTCTGCATAACTCTTGACTGCTCCATTCATCCCAAGTTTTTCTGACTGATATACTGGTTCAACTACAGCTGTTGCGTTGGGAGACAAGTTCATCACCTCATCAAAATTAATAGGAAAGTCTCTAATCATTTACCAAAAGACTAACCTTCCTTTTTTGTCAAAACCAGCTGGAACATGAATGTTCATTATTCCTCCAATGCTAGGCCAAATAGCACATTCAAAAAACTATATAGAAGAAGATCTAAACTTATATAACTGAATGATTCCTAGATCTCACCAGTCTTTCTTAAATTAATACTCCATGAAAATTTCTTCAACTTGAAATGGAATTTAATTCTTGAGCTATATCATCTTTCAAATAAAACTTGAAATTTTTCCTTGTGTGTGAGTTTTCTCTCTTCTCTCTCCTCTCTCCCCCCTCCTCCCTCCTCCCTCCGCCTTCTCCTTTGATGCCCCTCCCTCCTCATCGCCTGTGAAGTCTCCGTCTACATCTCACGTCGTCGTCGAAGTTTTAGTCTACTTCTCACATCGCCGCTGAACATTTCGACTTCGCCTATCGCTGCCGTTTGTTTTTTCATAAGTCTCTGTGGATCGTCAGCATTCTCCTTTTCTTTCTCGCCCGACGAGGCTCCGATCACCTTGTTTTCGATTCTCACTGAAAGACGAAGGTATTTAAAAGTTAGTAAGGAAGTATCAAGCTGCAAGATAAACGGGGATTATTGCTGTATTTGGCTCAACTCAGGAAGGTTTCATGTTGAAGACATGGAAGCTGGCAAATTCATCCATTTATCTGAGTCCCAACTCCTTTGGTTCATCGATCAAATATTAGATTTACTTCAAGGCCCAAGTAACCGTTTTTTCTTAAGAAGCGGATGGGATTCATCTGGGGTGACAAGATTGTCAAAATTCAGAGCAAATTCTGGATGGGTTCTGAGATGTGTTGTTTGGCCAGAGTCTAGAGGTCGTTACTTTCTGCATGTAGCAATAGGGCCTGGCCAGGAAGGATGGAAGTCCTTTTGGAGGATGTTGAAGGATTTCTTCAAGAAAAGTGAGAGCAAAACAGGGCAGCTTGACAGAAAAGAGAAGGCAGTGAATTATTCAGTAGATTTTTCTACTACAGAGTATTCTACCCCAAAGAATATCAACTCGAGTTATGCAAACATTGTGAAGATTCCTAGTAGGAATTCTTGGAATACTTGGAATTTAGCTAAGTCTTCAGCAGAGATGGTAACAAACTTCTCAGGCATATCAGTGGTGGAAGTTATCTGAGCATGCTGAGATCTCTGAGTCTTATACAGCAGTTTTCGACAATCACGTTTTAGATGACCTGACTTACGACAATAATGACAGAGGATCTCTTGAGAATCTGATTTTCGACTATCATAGGTAGGCTTCTGAAAATGGTTAGGCATCCCTAAAGGAGCTCGGGGGTGATCATTCTTGCTTATAAGAGCACTGCTCGGTTGAGACACAGACGAACCAGATTGAGAACTCTCAATACGGAGAACACGACTAAAGGTGTCGTCTAGCGATGGAATGTCAGAATCAGATAGAATCTGTGTTTTAGCCATGCCAAATTCAGGTGACAGCCCATTCAAAAATATCATAACAGCCATCTTTTCGCGTTGAGCTTGTTGAACTTTGATATCAGGGCTAAAAGGTAATAATAAGGCAAGTTCAGCGGCTATCTTCTTAAATCTCGTAAAATAGCTTGTAACAGATTCTGCCTTCTGTTTGGCTCGAAAAAACTGCATGCAAACATCAAACATTCGATGGACGTGTTCTTTCTCCGAATAAAGAAATTCCAAGAACTGTAAAAGTTCCTTCACAGAATTACAATGATTCACCAAGCCAACGACTTCACTCTCAATGGAGTTCTTAATTTGAAGATAAAGACGAGCATCATCGCGAAGCCAACCCTTTTTCTTATCATCTTTCGGTGGATCCTCAGTCACATGATCATCCATATCAGTACTCAGTAAGTAAAACTGAATCGTTCTTCACCACTCATAGTAATTGGATCCATTTAACTTGTGTTCGGTGATCTTGGATGATAATGGAAGTACATTAGACACCACCATATGTGTCGGTTCAGCCATGACAACGTACTACACAACTTGTAGATCTCGAAAATAGGGTAGATGCAAAAAAAACAGTGAACCAAAGACCCGGAATAACTAAAACAGCCCCAAAAAGGACCAAAACAGTCACAAACCCTAAGGGCAAAAAGGGTATTTTCGAAATAACCTCACACCCGAGACTATTTTGATGGAACCAAAGGTACAGACAGGTTGGAAACTCAATACCGAGAAGAACCCAGCCGACGGACGTGGAAACGGAGGTCCCACGCGCCCCCACGCGCCGGCGCGTGACGGAGGAGTTCGATAGTTCAGGCGGCGCGTGAGCCTCACGCGCGGCAGTTCCCTACGACTGACGAAGACAGACAGCTTCGGAAGGTGGTGGCGCTTCTCTTGAGGTGGGTGGTGTCGACAAATGACCACTCAAAATCGATCACCAAAATACCAAACCCTAACTCGATGAGATTGTTGCCGTCAAACGAAAGTTCGAAAGTTCGAAACCCTAGAGGGCTCTGATACCATGTACTCTATAATTCAGAGAATGAATCTCTCAAAAGTATATTCCATAAGACTTGAGTTACATATATATAGGCGAGATAGAAACCCTAATCTAGACAATATGAAATTACAATTAAGGACAATATACATAGATAATTACAATTAAGGACATATTATAACAAGGGGGAGTGTTAAGATATGATATTAAATTTGTCCTTCACCTATCAGCTTAAGCTTTTGGGTGAGATGGTGATTTAATAACATGATATTAAATTTGTCCTTCACCTATCAGCTTAAGCTTTTGGGTCAATCGGTGATTTAACACTTTTCAATCTTAAAGCCATAATTAATCCTCTGTTTGTAGATAAAGCTTTGATTAAATTTGATCATGGTCAATTAGAAGATTTGATTGGAGCTCCAGGGAAATGGTAGGATTATGGACAGTTTCATCTGTTATTTGAGAAATGGAACACATTGAAACATAGTAGAGCTTTTTTTATTAAAGGTTACGGAGGACAATTATCGATAAAAAATCTACCATTGGAATACTGGAGCAGAAGCACTTTTGAAGCCATTGGAGCTCATTTTGGAGGGTTGGAGAACATTGCGTATGAAACTGTCAACTTTATGAACCGTTTAGAAGCCAAAATACAAGTTAAGAAAAATTTGTGTGGATTTATGCCTGCAACCATTGAGATTAAGGATGAAAAAAGAGGCAATATATTCTTGAACTTTGGTGACATTGAAGTTATCGAAGAAAAGAGATTAATGGATAGTGACTTATTCTAAAAAAATTTCACTAATCCAATCGATTTAGTACGTTTGAATCAGGTAGCACAAGATGAAGGTTTGAATTTCAATCTTTCTGTTCATGAGTGGAATTTTCTTAATTAGAACAAGCCTAGCTCTTTCAGAGATCCATTTGCAGATATTTCAAAAGGAAATTCCCAAGTTTTTCAGCCTTCGTCAGAATGTAAGAATCCTTCATCGGAAAAATGGAGTTTTAGGTCTTCGTTTCCAGCCCAAAGTCGAAGGATAGCCTTTCAGATGTGAACACAAAATTATCAAACCAGTTCGAAGGAGTCGAAGAGGTGAGTTTAATAGGGAAAGAGAAAGACGTTGTCAATCCTTTAGTTGGGAACAATGAACTATTCCGAACCGTTTCCCCTTCCAACGAAGCATTGATTGCTATAACGGCCAAGTCTTTTAATGATGCTCTGATGGAAAACCAAAGGTCAGATTGCCCCGTCACTCAAGAGTTCACATTCTCTTCACATTCTAACTTAATTGCTAAGTCAGAAGATAAAATAGCCCTGCAGACAGCCTCAGTAAATACTGAAATCTCTTCAAAGAGTGGTAATATTCTATTGCAAAGTAATAAGGAGAGGATAGATTCAGCCAATCAGTTCCCGATGGTTGTTACAAAGAAGCGCCCACATTTGTTTAAGCCAATCCCACGACATTTTGCAAGAAAAAGAACCTCCTTTCTTAATTCATGGTCAGCACTGGTAAATTCAGATTTGCTTGAAGAATGTTGTGTTAG